>CM057824.1:81835303-84335303 GCA_030068075.1 Paguma larvata
AGTGAACGAGTTTTGAGTCATTTTGTTTGCGAGAGCCCTCAGCATACTGCCTGGCACAATGAAGCCTTCAAGAAACATTGGCCAATGAGGTCTCTTGCGAAAAAGAGAAAACTGTGGTTCAGATTTCTCTTGGCAGCTTCGTTTCTTCTCCAGAGAAATCGAGATCACCAACTTATCCCCTAAAGCCTTCTTAATTCCTAAGAAGGCAAACACAATTCTTTAAATTAAAAAGTTAATTACCATTTATTGAAGTCCCTGTCTTCATTGTAGGTGGGTTAACTGGTGCTTCAGGAGAGTTGGAGGCTCTTACGTGGGGTGTGAGCACTTCACAAACACTGACTAATCCACACGTATGGTATACGGAGGCCCACTTTAAAGGACTTTAAAGTTTCAGACTTTAATTAATTATAGGAGGCTATTGTTGGATAACGTTGAATGACATATTGATCGTCTTTGTGATTTATTTGCTGCCGACCTCTTAATCAGAAACACAACCTCCAATTATTCTGTTGTTATTATAAGAAAATATAACCCACTTACAATATGATTTTCAGAAAGATACCTTGGTAGAGGGTGGGGATTGCCCATTGTCGCATGAACTATTAGATGCTCTGTGGACAGTTTGAGGGAGGGACGAGAGGAGGGTGGAAATACCCCCTATCCTACAGGTGGGTGGGTTTCGAGTCTAACTTTCATGGCTTAGCATTACTGCTGTCATTTCTCTTTTTGTTTGTGAGTATGTATATGTGATTATACAAATACTTGTCAAAGACCAGACAAGAGAGGATAATTAGTTTTCAGCTGGTTCGCCAAAGCTGATAGATCAATTGGTCGTGACTCCTTGGGCTACTGTGTTGAAAGTGGTTCTGATATCAAATCCACGTTGAGAGGGAAAGCGTAGCAAGATTGATTAGTAATGTCTTAGAACACATGGGAGGAGGGAATGGAAGCACAGACGCCAGACATGGGCTAGGATCGTCTTAGAGCCTTTAAACGTTCTTCCAAAAATTTCCTTATTTGAGTACAGTTAAAATACAACGTTATATTCATTTTAGGTGTGAAACATAGAGATTCACTTCTCTGTACCCTACGCTGTGCTCGCCACAAGCATAGCTACCGCCTGTCACCATACGACACTCTTACAACACCATGGAGTCTATTGCCTATGCTGGGACCTTTCATCCCTGTGACTTCTTCACTCCATAACCGCAAACCTGTATCTTACTCCCCTTCGAAGACCCATTTTGCTTATCCCTCCGCTCCCATCTCCTCTGACAACTATCAATTTGTTTTTCATATTTATGGGTCTGTTTCTGGTTTTTATTTGTTTCTTTGTTTTGTGTGTTAGATCCCATTATGAGCATATGAGTAAAATCCTATGATTTTCGTTAGACCCTTTTTTTTGACAACAAGCACTCTGGGTTAGTGTAGGCTTTATACTAGTCTTAGGAGGTGCCGCCTCTTCTCTAGGCAGCTCTATGCCCGTGTTGGAAATTGAGTGTGTGGTACAGAGCCTGGTGACCTTTGGCTAGGAGTCCCAGTTGAGAGGTTCCCTAATAAAGTGAAGTGTTTAGTTTGGCTCAGGCCTGCACAATCCTTTCCATCTAAGGCTGAGTGATCGCTAGCCACTGCCAATCATTCTATTTTTTTTCATTCATATTAAAGAGTTTTGTTGTTTGGGAGGCATTTGAGTCCACAGTGCAAGAGGCCACGCTCTGTTTCAGAGAACAATGGTCTAGGTCCAACGTCCATGTTCAGCCTTGTGCTCAGCAGTCCTTTAGAAAGCTACACAGGACGTCACCATTCTACGTCCCCTTATTTCCCACCATTCAGCAGTGTGATGCTCACAGATTGGATGTATTCTGGGACAGAAGAGTCAGGCTGACCATTCTGACCAGGGGAGCTGGGAGGATGGAGATGCCATTTTGCGAGGAGGGTGACTGCACAGGGAGGGAACAGATCGTGAGCTCAGTTGCAGATGCCTACTCACTATCCAAGTGGAGATGTCAGTAGCAGTCGGATTTATGTGTCTGGAAATCAGAGGGGAAACACAGATCACACAGATCAATCTCGGAGTCATCAGCTTATGGACGGAATTTAAAAGCATGGAAATGAATGAGATCACCAGGATAATGAGTGGAGAGAGAGAGGAGGAACCAGCAAGAGTTGAGAAAGAGCAGGGTGTAGGGTAGGATGAAAGCCAGCAGGGTGCCCTGGCAGCCAAGTAAAGAGAGTGCTTTGAGGAGGCGTCATTGGCTAGGTCACTGCTGCTTAAAGTCAAGCAAGGTGGAGGCTGGAGAACTGGCTACTGGGTGGGGCTGTGTGGAGGTCGTTTCTTTGCTGGAGCTCTGGGGGCGGAGGCTCAGCTGCAGCGTGTTTAATAGAGAATGGGAGGGCGGGAGGAAGAAGTGTCCAATGTTAACAGTGTTTTTAGGGATTTTGCCCTACAGAGGAAGAAGTGATGGGGAAAATGAGGTTGAACGCACCTTTGTTTTTCAGATGGGAGACATAATTGCACGTTTGTGTGCTAGCGTCAAAGGCCCAGTAAAGAGAACACGCTGATGAGGCAGGAGAGAGAAAAGGTATGGCTGAAGCCATGGTCTTGGGTGAGGGGGAAGGGAGTTTCGTGAAGGTGTGCAGGAGCTGGTCTGTGCCTGGAGGGGACGGTTCATCCATGAGACTGGAAGAGAAAAGTGAGTGTGTTGATGTGACGGGAGGTGCTTTTGGAAGACCTCAGCTGCCTACACACCCTTCCGTGGCTCCCTGCTGTGCCCTACATCAAAGACTCTATAAAGCTCAGCCTAGGATACAAGGACTTAGAGGATAAACACTCTGGCCCCAGGTTATATCTCCTTCCTCATCTACTCATGATACTTATTTCTTTTTTTAAGTTTATTTATTCACTTTTGAGAAGGAGAGAGAGAAGGGGGAGAGACAGAGAGAGAAGGGGAGAGAGAGAATCCCCAGCAGGCTCTGTGCTGATAGCCTCATGCGGGGCTCCATCTCACAAACCATGAGATCATGACCCGAGCTGAAATCAAGAGTCGGACGCTTAGCCATCTGAGCCACCCAGACGCCCCTACAGGTGGTTCTGTGCATACTTTACGTAAACTTCTTATTGAACTGACATATATACGTACGTGCATACACACAAATCACAAGCGTATGTGTAGCTCTATGTGTTTTCAAAGTGAACACACCTGTGTCGATAAATAGTGCCTTACTGGCACCCCGAAACTCCGCTCCTATCCCCTGCAGTAGTTATGCAAAGGTAACCGCGGTCTTGGCTTCCAACATCATGGATTACTTTCGCCTGCTTCTGAGCTTCATGTAAATGGAATCTCTCACGTCTGACTTCTTTCTCTCACTTCATCTTTCTGTGCCGCCTTCCCTTTGTTAGCGTGTGGCAGGACTTCGCTCATCCCCGCGGCTGCGTAGTATTCCACTGTGCAAACAGCCCACAGCGACTTCCCCATTCCGTTGTGGCTCCACATTTGCTTTGCTCTTGGCGTCTGGCTCTTCTTACAAATAGCCCTGTAGTGAAGGTTCCTGCACGCACCGTCGAACCCGTGTGCACTTTTCTGCTGGGTATGTACCCCAGAGTGACATGCTGGGTCGTACAGTCAAGCGCCACCTGTAGTTCGATCTTGTCATTGTTCCGCGGCAAGCCCAGGGGCATAATCCTAGACACTGGAACCCCACGGTCCAGGGCTCTGAGCTCGAAGGCGTCTGAGATGATTTCTCCGGCTTCTTCATTTTCATACGAGAAGCCTCTTAGGCTGGAGAAGCAACTTATGCAAAGTCATACAGCAAGGAAGTGGGTACGTGCTCCAGGTCTCCTCATTTCGGGGCTAACGCGGGCCAAATACCTCTTAGCGTTCCCACGAGGAAACTGTCCTCCCCGGCCCAGGAATGATCACACGCGGCTCCAGTTTGTAGAATGAGCGCTATTGTTTATTAAGTACGTGCACGCCGCTGTGCACCTTACGTCATACGTTCACACGTGTCGTATGCTTCCATTGTGTGTTACCGCTAGTCTCTTTGAACATTTATTTGTTTATTTATTTTTACCTCTCCCTATTTTTCAGACGGGGAAAACGAGGTCGGAGAGGCTGAGCGACCTGCTCGGGTTTCCACGGGAGGTGGCAGAGCTCGGACTTGAACTCTGCTCGTAGCTACTTGAGAGGCAGCGGGGCGAACTCCTTATAGAGTGATTGCTGTTCCGGCACAGGTAAGCCTTTCTTTCCCTCACGCCCTGGGGCTCCTCCCAAGTGTGGAGAGTCCAGTTTTCTGTCGCAGACCGTGTGACCGAGGAGAAGGCCATCTCAGTGTCATTTTTTGGGCTCCGGTCGTGATCTCCCAGTTCGTGGGATTGAGCCCCGTGTCAGGCTCTGTGTCGATGGTGTCCTCGAGGGTCCAGGCTTCACTCGGTTAGCTTGTGGTGACTGTGATAAAATTGTCCCCTACCCTCCAGCTTGGAAAGAGGAGGGATTTTTTTTCTTATTGAAATCTCTTTAAATAAGCTGCTTAAAAAAGAGATGGGTGGGGGAGGGAGAGAATCAGAGCGAGTCTGGGTGTCGTAGGGTACTGGACGTGGCGGAGTGGACAGTGCAACGCAGCTGTGGGGTTTGCCTTAGCTTCTCACTGGCCTCCTCAGGTCTTCCTTGACAGACCCTCCTTCAGCTTCATCCCACCATCCGTGGGGTTTCATGAAAGCAGGTGGAAGGGGTTGCTGCTGGAAGGGACTATTACTTTTAGGAATTTTGAAAAACAGTGAAATGATTTGTGCTATTTTGAAAACCACTTATGCCGTTAGGGCTTAGCTCTTTGTTTTTCTGTTTTATTGTTATTTTATAAAAAGAACGCTTTCAACTTTTAAGTGTTCTCCTCCACGCCACAGATGGAAACTCAACATAACCCCAAGTGATCCCTCTCTGTGGGAATACAAATTACCTGTGCATTCCAGCCTCTTTGCACTTTGCATTAGCTAAAGAGCCCCCGAGAGATACACAGTATTAGCAGGTGACTCTCTGGGCCATACGCTGAAAAAGACAGATGTTTTACTTAAGTTCATTGAAAGGGAAATGTGAGCGGCACTCAAAGTCTGCTGGCTTACCTGTCTTCCCCCCAGACTCCCTCTGGCTGAATGATCTTGTGATGTATGCAGAGGGGAGAGAGAGAAGGAAAGAGGGAGAGATGGAGAGAGGGAGGTGGGAGAGAGAGGGAGAAGGGGAGGG
The DNA here is from genome assembly GCA_030068075.1 of Paguma larvata. NCBI lineage: Eukaryota > Metazoa > Chordata > Mammalia > Carnivora > Viverridae > Paguma > Paguma larvata. Next base: position 81,840,541 of record CM057824.1, read on the forward strand.
AGGAGAGAGAGGTAAAACAGAGAGGGAGGAGGGAGGGAGAGAGATGGGGGGAAGGAGAGAGGGAGGGAGAGAGAGAAAGAAGGGGAGAGAAAAGAAAGAGGGAAAGAGAGGTCGGGAGGAAAAGAGAGGGAGAGAGAAGCAGGAGGAGGAGGGGGCAGAGATGGGGGAAACTTGGGCTGGACCAGGACTTTCTGTTTGAAGGTGGGATCTAACACCAGCCAAGAACTTTTAAAATTCCCTCTGACTCTTGCCTGAAATGTGAGAGGTGGGAGAAGAACAGTCCATCAGTAGGAAAGATGCGGACTAAACCATTTTCCAAAACCATGTCAAAGAGAATAAGCCTGGGAACAAACACTGGACCCCCCCCCCCCCCCCGCCTTTTTTTTTTTTGGTTCCTTTTAATTGTTTTGCGCTCCTTTTCCCTCTAAAAGCCTCACTTCACCACAAGGGACATGAATATCAATCAGATTGGTAATGGAGTACCCTCAGAAGGCAGCTGGGAGCCAGCACACCGATTAGCCGTGTGACCTGTCTGGGTCTCGGTGTCCACCCATGTCAAAGCTATCCGTACCCTGCCAAGAGCGATTCGGATTTGAGAGATGAATGTCGGTGGTGTTTGGTGTGTGTTGGGAGGGGACTAGCTGTTGCAGCGTCACAGACTGTTGTCATCCCCACAGTGATCCTGTAGAAATTTTGCAACAGACAGTTTTAACTGAGAAGCTGCTCTCCATTTCCCGTGGGGTGCAGGGGAGATATTAAGTACTTCACTACTGCTCTGATTAAAATCTAAATGGCTATCCCTTTCATAGAAATGTCCAAATTTCTTGACTCTGTTCAACAAGGGATGGAGAACAACACCACTTTGGGACATATTTTAATTTTCTTTTGTGTTCGGGCTTTCTATACGAGTTACCTGGGGCAAATTAATTAAGCCGGAGGAGCTTTTCTGAGCCTAATTCGATGAAACTTGTCTTAAAAGGCCTAGGAATCATCTAGAGAGGGGACTGATCCTTTGAAGAGGAATTACTTCGCGTCAGGAGCAGCGTTTCTGTTGTTGTTGACCTCACGTGTGCTCGGCCCCGGCTGAGGCCGGGGGAGGCTATGATCTTGCCCGCAAGCTTATTTGATGTGCACAAATGCAAAGGAGGTGCCCTTGGAGTGACAATGGGGTGACTTCGCGGGAAGCGATTGTCCTCCTTATGATTTGCGTTGGGATGACTTCTCAGGTAGCGTTCCCAGCAAAGAGAACCTTTAAGCGGGAGCACCACTGTGCGAATGTCCGGCTCTCAGATTCTGAGTCGCTAAGAAGTCCCGAACTTGGGTGTCAGCCCCAGGAGCCGGGGTCCCTGGCAGTCTGCCAGGCCTCTTAGAGGGTAGTTTCAACAGGAGCGAAGGCACATACAATTAATTCTCAACAGAGAGACTGTGCCACAGGCACACAAAACATGTCGTATGGGAAAGCGCCCCTTTCAAGGGGCTCTGAATTGTCGGGAGAAAATGTCTTGTCCAGAGGGTGACTGGAATCAGGTTCCTATCTGATCCTCTTGAATTACTCTATTGTCTCGCGGTTGCATTTAAATGATGTTTGGAAATAAAGTGTGCAAATAGGAGACACGGGCTGCTTCTGTGGAAACAAAGTGGGAATAATTATTACTTGGTGTTCTGAGCAAAAGAAGGCTAGACATTCTAATTCTGGAGGTCTAGCAATGGGAGTCAGAAGGAATAGAAAGTTAAACGGGGAAGGACTGTATCCTAGGGCAGGAAGGAGATCCGAAAGCTGATTTGCGGGACGTGTCCTTATGTAGTCTTGAACGTGACATCAACAATTGTAAACGCTTTATTTTAAAGGCTTGCCTGTGTTAAGTCGTCCACTTATGGACTGTGCATTATGCCTTAGGAACATGCCGTGGTGAGGTATGGCCACTTTCTGGCTGTTTCAAGAGGACATGGAAAGTTTCAGTCCCTGCTGAAGTAATGGAACCAACAATTAAACCGCAGGTGACAGAGTATTCCCTTGGCTCTGGTCGTGAAAGTCGCTGTCAAGCACAAGAGTTCTGACAACAGAGGGAACAGGAGGGCTTGTTTCATTAGGGGTATTCATGCTCGCCTCCACCTCTATACCATGTCACTGCTGGGTCCAACGTGACCCGGGGGAGGAGGAGTCCCAGATCTGCTCGCTCCACAGCAGAAAACTGTGAGCCGAGCTGGGAGGGCCCTGAGAGGCTCCTTGGTATCGTCCGAAGTCCCCAAGTGGGAAGAGACTTGCCTAAGGTCATGGCACTGATCGGAAGGGAGAGGGGCTAAAAGGCAGATCTCTGGATACCCATTCCTGTGCTCTTTTCATTGTGCAGTGGGGCTTTCTAACCCCCTGGCTCCCTAGAAGATGAAATTCAGTCACTTAATAGACATTTATTGCGAGGCTCCTGCTAGATGTTGGGAGATGTGCTGTGAAGGGAAACACAGGGTGTCGTGAGCACTTCAGACCTGGAGACCTGATCCAGTTTAGGGGGGCAGGGGAGACCTCTCCCAAGAAGTGTTTGAGCTGTGATTGAAAGAGAAGAACAGTGAGGAATTGAACGAAAAGCAGGGGTGGATGAGGGTGAAGGGGGGAATGGTGCGGGGTGGTGGGGGGAATGTTCCCAACTGAGGGAGTGACTGTGCCAAGGCCCTGAGACCGCGAGGAGTTTGGCGTACTTAAGAACTGAAGGAGGGCCGCTGTGGCCTGGGCAAGAGGGGGCTGGGGGAGGGCAGCGCCAGGCCGCGTGGAGCTGCCTGTGTGAGCACAGGAAGACGTTGGGCCTTTATTTTAACGGCAGTGGAAATCTCAAGCAGGGATCTGCCGCGACCAGATTTTAAGGTCATGAAACTTTCAAGGTCATCAGGCTCTAGAAGAGCCAGGCAGCAGCTTAGGCCAGGAAGGTGGGGACGGAGATGGGGAGGGGCGGACAGATTCGAGAGATTCCAGGGCTATTCCTCCTCTGTCCAGCATGGCTAGCCGATATTCCGACGTCCGTAGAAAACGCTGGATTGGCTACCTGGCCCGGAAAGGCAAGTCGAGGGAGCTCATGAATCATGGCCTCCAGGTGTCCAGGCCACCTTCCTCTCTGCTCAAAGAAGCCTCGGAGCTTTGATCCTCCTACACCACAACCATTTCTTTCATCTGTAGCTCTCCAAGTATTTTCCTGAGACGCTCCAGCACGGGGGTGGGGGGGGTGGGCAGACAACTTGGCCTGCCATTACGTGACTTGAAAAGTCACTGATTTTACAGTAATTGCAAACTTAGGGACAGCCGAGGTGGATGGGTGGTGGTCATTTACCCCAAAGCGAAAAGGACTCAAGAGACAAGACGGGCTCAGGAAAATGGTCCCGCCCCTCTTGTTGCTGGCCGGCCCGTCGAAGGAGAACACCCCCTCCTCCCTCAGTACCTTCACCTTTGACCAGCTCAGAATATAAATTTTTACTGCCCATTCAGGCTTTAATATAATTTTTCTAATCAGTCCATTTGTAGGTGCCCCTCCCCATCTCCATCCCCACCTTCCTGGCCTAAGCTGCTGCCTGGCTCTTCTAGAGCCTGATGACCTTGAAAGTCTATATACATGCTTTATATATATCATATATATAATAATATAATAACTAGGAGATAGATAACTAGGAGATAGTTTATACATGCATTATATATATCATATATATAATATAATAACTAGGAGATTATATATGCATTATCTATATACTATATATACAATAATATAATAACTAGGAGATAGACAACTAGGAGATAGTTTATACATGCATTATGTATATCATATATATAATAATATAATAACTAGCAGATAGGAGCACCTCCTGCAGGACTGCTCTAAGCCATTCACACACAAATATGAGTAACTTTACAGATGATGAGACTGAAGTTCAGAGAGGCACTCTGTTTGCTGAGCCACTGCTCCAATCCACCACGGTGCACTGCCCTGCTCGTACCTTCTCGTGGGTACGTGGGGGTGGAGATGCCGTGGAGAGAAATGCATCACCAGCCATTTTCCAACGAGTATTCACCAGACTTTGGAAGCTTTCCACGTTAGCGGGCCGAGGGTTTTCCTTCTGTCCTTCCCTCTCGCCTCTGATTTCCCCATTTGACCCCAGCTTTCGCCACCTCTTGAAATTTCCCCTTGTGACACCGATCCAGTTGCTTCTTGGAACTCCCCAACTTTCCCCAACCCATCTTTCTCCCCCTCCCATGCTCACACACGTGCACACGCATACACGCACACGTGTACACACATGAGAGACCCTTCCTCTGATCTCACCCCAGGGTGGGGTTTGTGGTGGCCCGAAGGGAAGAGATTGGGATGCTCTAAGTCCATGCAGGTTTTGTCTCATCAGACGATGGTCCCTGTGTGTTGGCCGCACTCTAACCCAGCCATGGCTTCTCAGGAGGGGGCATCTTTGTAGGGTCTGGCTGGGGCAGTGTTTACAAAACAAGTGCTGGGGTCTTTGGACGACATGGGGGAGGCCTGAGGGCCTCTCTTGTATTCTCACAGGGTCCGAGGTTCCTTGCTTAGAGCCTGACTCTCACTTACTCTGGACTGCTCCTTGGTGGAAGGCAGAGGCAACTCTGTAGAAGCTGTCTCTTTTTTTATTTTCTTTCCTTTTTTAAATTTTTTAAAAAAATTTATTTTTTGAGAGAGAGAGAGGAGACAGCACAAGCAGGGGAGGGGCAGAGAGAGAGAGAGAGGGAAACACAGAATGTAAAACAGGCTCCAGGCTCTCAGCTGTCAGAGTAGAGCCCAGTGTGGGGCTCAAACCCATGAACCGTGAGATCGTGACTTGAGATGATATGAAGAGTCAGATGCTTACCCAACTGAGCCACCCAGGTGCTTTTGCAGAGTCTGTTTCTTGAGAGGAATCGGAGAAGCGTCTGCTCTGGGGACAGGCTGAGTATCCTCGTTAGATTCGGAGGCCACCCTCCAGGCCACTGGCTTCCCAGAAGCCACTCCTCAGAAGACTGGAGACACTAGAGGGCTACTGGCCAGCCCAGCTCTCTCTCCTCCCCGGAAGCTCGTCCTCTAGTGTCTGGAGGCGTCTGTTCTTCAGCACTCTGGGTGCCCTCTGGTCACCTCACCGGTACGTCTAGTTGGCGAGGTGGGCCACAGCCCAGGGGCCATCTCTCCCCAGCAGGACAGGCCTGACCTCCATGTCATCAGCCTTTTGCCTGGGAGAGGAACTGTTTCACGGGCAGGGGCTTGTCAGAATCTCCGTCTGATGCTTTCTATCCCTGGCCCTGGGCATAAGAGGCTGGTGTCCCGTGCTGGCCACCAGCCTGGCTGAAGCTGAGAGCATCGAGCACCCTTCTTTCCGAGGAGGAGAGCCCTTCTTGCCCACCCCAATTCCATCTATGCAATTCCACCTCTACCCATTGACTCTGAACTCAAGCCTCGTCTCTTCCGATGTTCTCAGATGTTTCCTCATTTCGCTGATTCTGGGCCTCGCCATCTCTGCCCCTCTTCTGGCCCTTAGCGCGGCCCGGCCTCCGACGACGAGCTCAGGAAAAGCAGGGCCTGAGTCTCCTCTTCCCGTGTGCGGCCCAGTGAGATGCTTGATCAGAGTTCATGCCTTCGTGCTCCCCCCTTTCATCTAGGGGACGTTTCCCGAGACCTGCAGCCTCATGTTCACGGCCCAAACCATTGGAACTGTGACAACGTCTCCCTGGGTCACCTGCCTCTTTGTCTCAAGGGGGAAACTGCGGCTGGGACAGCAGACGGCTCACAGCGGCCAGCTCTGTGTCCTGTGTCCTCTCTTCATAGCCCTCTGTGGACACAACCTCTGCTTCTGGTGCTCCTGCTCCTGTTTCTGCTTCTGCCGTGTGGGCTTTGGTTTCTCCTTTAGGCGTATCGACTTCTGCTTTCTCTGCTGCTGCTCTCCTCTTAGTTCCGTGTTCTGCTTCTGTTTCCCCTTCCGTTGCTGCTTTCTTCCTTCCACTCCTGCTACTTGCACTCCTCTCCCCCCTCTGCTTCCCCCTCCTTCCTCTTCTCTACCCCTCTGCTCCCCCTCCTTCCTCCTCTCCCCCCTCTTCTTCCCTTTCCTTCCTTTTCTCCCCCCTCTGCTTCCCTTTCCTTCCTCTTGTCCCCCCTCTGCTTCCCCCTCCTTCCTCTTCTCCCTCCTCTGCTGCCCCCTCCTTCCTCTCCTCTCTCCCCACTGCTTCTTGTACTTTGACTTCTGCTTTTTCTTGTTTGTGCTTCTTCTTCCACACGTGGACCTACTGCGGCTTCTGCTTTTTCATTATTCCCCTCCACCCGCTTTTCTCCCTGCTTGTGGGTCAGCTTCAGTTTCCACTTTTTTGGCTTTGGTTTTGGCTTTTTTTCTGCTTCTGCTTCTGCTTCTTCTACCGCTGCTGCTTCTCTTCCTTCCGCTCCTGCTACTTCCGCCCCTCCTCTCCCTCTCTGCCTCCTGCTCCCTTTTCTTCTTCCTTTTCCTCTGCTGCTTTCACTTCTTTCTTTCTGCTTTTCCTTCCTCTGCTTTCGTCAGCTGTTTCTTCTACTTCTGCTTCCTTTCCTCCTACGTTTGCTCTTTCTGCTTCTGTTTTTCTTCGTCTTCCTTCTACCTCCGCGTCTGCTGCTTCTGTTCTTTCTGCCGAGTTAACATTATCGCTTCTACGGCTTCTACTTTTGCTTTTTATTCCACTCCTGTTATTTCCCTTTCTACTCCTTCCACTGCTGCGTCCCCTTCTCCTCATCTTTTCTCTTCCTCTGTTTCTTTTCCTGTTGCCTCTGCTGCTTCTGTACCTGCTTCTGCATTTTTCTCTGCCCTTGCTGCTGCTTCTCCTCCCTCAACCACTTCTCCTTCTTCTCTGTCTCCTCTCCCTCCTCCTTCTCCCCTCGTCTCCTTCTCCTGCTCCTTCTCCTTCTTCCTCTTCCCTTTTTCTCCTTCTCTTCCTTCTCCTTCTTCTCCTCCTCCCCCCTCTCCTCCTCTTCCTCCTACTTCTCCCTCCTCTTCCTCTTCTCCTCCGAGCTCCTCCTCCTCCTCCTCCTCCCCCTTCTGCTTCTCCTGATTTTATTCTGATTCCCTTCCTTTCCTCTTCCTCTTCCTCCTCTTCCTCCTGCTTAGTTTTAACATGCTAAGTTTTCAGTGCCCAGGAGACACCTGTTCCTACTTTCTCTAGGGCTTTCCAATATTCTTTCAGAGCTGCAGAATTTCTGCCAGCTTGGGACTGACTGGTCAACCTTCAGGACAGTCTCTTTGGTAAATAACAAATATTAACAAGAAGTCTTCACAGAGGGGCAGTGCTCTATAATTAACTCAATATTTTAAGCCCATTAGTTTAATTCTCATAGCCATTACGGCAGGTGGAAGAGGTGAACTGAGGCTTGGAGAAGTCTCCCCGCTTCCCAAAGCCACACAGAAAGGAGCAGAGCTTTTATTAGAATTTAAGATTCTACGCCCTGCCCAGGGTTCACCGTGAGGCCTGACATTTTTGCTTGTTTTCTTTAAAGTTTATTTTGAGAGAGATAGAGTGCACATGGGGAGGGGCAGAGAGAGAGGGGAGGAGGGAGAGAGAGAGTTCCAGGCAGGCTACGTGCTGTCAGCCTAGAGCCTGACATGGGGCTTGATCCCACAAACCATGAGATCATGACCTGAGCCAAGATCAAGAGTTGGACCCTTAACAGACTGGGCCACTCAGGTGGCCCTGTTTGTTTGTTTTTCAATAGGCTATTTTTTTTTAAAGATACATTTTAGTTTCAAAGCAAAATTGAGTGGGAGGTACAGAGAGTCACAGGAACTTACACTTTTTCAGGCTAAAAAGCTCTTTTGCATCTGTGATTTCGTCTGTTCAAGAAACAGATAAGATAGCAGCCCAGAGAAGGAAGGGGTTTGGCTATGGACACACAGCAACGTAGTGATATCTCACTGGGGTGAGGGCCCCCCAGCATCTTGTCCAAGTGCCATTTCGGAAAGCAGATGGGCGGTAAGTGGTGGGGTGGGCGCTGGGCCGGCGTTTCCTCAGTAAGTCATCGGCGCCCCCTTCACGGGTTCTGGCACATAAGAGACATCCGGATCCTGTTCTTTGAGCTCTTCCATCCTTGAGGAAAATACTAGTGACCCAAATCCAGGGCAGGAAACCAATAAACACAGGAGTAGCTTTTTCAGAAAGACTCAATTGACAGGCTGTAAGTGCCACGAGGCCAGGGGACAATCAGAGTGTGCTGGGCTCCAAACTCTGAGCAGATGCCGTCCTGGTTGGGAGCCAGGCCCTTCTCCACCAGGCCTGGCAGGGCCTCGCTGAGCAGCTGGTCTCCAGCCAGTCACTCCCCTCTGCTGCCAGCACGGCACAGGCCCCAGGAGAATGGGAATAGAATTTGATAAAGTTCCCATCTCCTCTCTGGAGAGTGGGCAGGAGCGGCACCCTCACGTCCCGAGTAGATTATCCATTAGCCCCTGAGGGCAGGCCTCGTCCGCTCTTATTAACCGTCGTATCCTATGAAAGAAAAAATTATTCAATGGCACCTGTTAAAGAATGACAGGGCAGACCTTATTCAGAAGGACCATTGCGATAAGCGTAGGGACCACGGCAATGGGATTTTGCAGTGGGGGCGAGAGATTGGGCCCAACTCCAAATACAGCCTGGGCAAGTAGGAATTTATAGCCAAGGAGCAGGGAGGGGATCAAATGGGTGGAAAAAACCACTCAGAGGAGACATCAGGGATAGTGGGGGTTCTGGCCAGACCGACCTAAGAGGGCTCTTGCTGAAGGTAGACCAGGGTGAGCAGATATCACCTGAGGGCTGGTGGGGGATGAGTAGAATTCCGATCACCAGTCCCAGGGTGTGGGGTTTCCCCCATAGCACCATGTAATTCTCTGACACCAGCTGGGTGCCCTTCAATTGAACTCAGTTCTGACCCTCTCTACCCAGAGATAGCATCAGATTCCACAGGGTAGGGGCTCGGTCCCCCAGGACTTCCCTCCACTCCAGATGCCAATTATAAGCCTCGGTTGTCACCCATGCTTGTGACCGATTGGCGATAAGTCATAGAAAGACCCCCTCTTTTGTTAGAGCAGCTCACGGAACTCAGGGAGACACTGTACTTACTACATTAGCAGTTTATTATAAAAATATATAACTTAGGAACAGCCAGATGGAAGAGGTACATGGGGCAAGGTATGGGGACAGGGAGGGGAGTTTCCATACCCCGTCCAGGTGGGACGTTCTTCTAGGATCTCCACTTGTTCACCAACCTACAAACTCTGAACCCTGTCCTTTTGGGTTTTTACAGAGGAGGCTTCATTACATAGTCACGATTTATTAAACATTGGCCATTAGTGATTGATTCAACCTCCAGCTCTTCTCCCCTCCCTGGAGATGGGGAGGGAGAGGGTAGCAGGGACTGAAAGGTCCAGCCTTCCAAACACATGATTGGTTTCCCTGGCAACCAGTCTCCCTCCTTAGGTGCTTTCTGAAATGTACCTCACTGACATAAACTCAGGCGTGACTGGAAAAGATTTGTCGAATAATAATAAGGCACCTTTATCACTCTTACACTGAGGAAATTCCAAGAGTTTTAGGTGCACTATGCCAGCAACAGGAATGAAGACCATGTATACATTTCTTATTACAAATCACAGTAGCACAACGAGGACTCTGATTAGATATCAAGAGTGACCAGATATGGAGGACAGGGAAGCCTAGCTAAGCTGAGGTGGCAGGATTCTTGCTAAAATTGGACGATGCGGAGAAAACCCAGGAGGTCAGAGGGGGAATCTTTGTCAATCCTCAAAGCTAAAACCGGTACTGAGCACATAACAGGTACTTAGAAGTATTTGTTTACTGGCCACATACGCGCTGAAGCCGAAGAAGGGAGACTTCACTACTTCCTAAAATTACCAACTCCAGCATCTTTCTGTTTGTAGGGTTGTCAGTGGGTTCTGATGAAATGCCTGGCATCTGGGGTGGGGTGGGATGTCAGGAATAATAAGGAAATGGCTTTCACCTTCCTGACTTTACAGGCAGCCCAGAGGATAAAGAGGTGGAGATAGTTTTGTTTTACTTTATTTTATAAGTTTATTTACCTTTATTTATTTATTTATTTATTTAGAGAGTCCCAAGCAGGTTCCACACTGTCAAAGTGTGGGGTTTGATCCCACGGACCGTGAGATCATGACCAGAGCCAAAATTAAGAGTCAGATGCTTAACAAGATGAGCCACCCAGGCGCCCCAGGGATGGAGGTAGTTTTAAAGGGGAGAGGCAAGCTGGCCATGCCTTGGGCTTGCAGGAAGGAAAGGGGACCCCCGAGAGCTGTCTGGGGCATGGGAGGAGGGCTTAAGGCTTAACTATAGAAGAACTCGTGGAAATAGTTTTGTCACTTAGTGGGTCACCAAACATCTGTGTGCCTCTTCTTTGTGATGAGTTTCCTGGAAAAGTATTGCATCTCCATGGAGAGAAAGGGTTCCTCCTGGCTAGGTCCTTTCAAGAGGGTCCTTAAAAGGCATAACTTGCAATCCAGGAGTATAGATGGCCAAAGGCACAGTGGCACCGGCCCCTGTGGCACCGGCCCCCTGAAAAGAGCAGCCATACCCTTGAGGCTCTGCTGGGAGCACTTCTGCTTACTGGCGAGTTCACACTTCCAGGCACATGATCGCACCTGCACAGAATGTGCATGGCCGCCAGAGAGGCGGGACACCCCAGGGAGGGGACGCGAGAGTTGGACTTTGAGGGGCGGGGTGGGCCTGGCGGCACAATCAGAGGCCAGGAGTCAGCAGTGTCGTATGCGGAGCAAAGCATCCTGTTTGACCTGAATGAATGGGAAGTGGCCGCTGAGGCTGGAAATCTCAACTGGGAGCAGCTCAGAGGTTTCTGTGACTTTCCTTTTGATTTTTTTTTAACTTCCAGCAGCGGATAGAGTTTCTCACCTTCTCTAGTTCCGGACTCATTATCATCAGTGGTCCCTACAAACTCCTCCCTGTTTTACTTACTTACTCCCGTTTCCCCACCACAGATGACGCATCCTAAGATGCCTGACATCTAGCTCCTCTTTGTACATATTCTCGGATAAGGCGCGTTGTCGTTAGCTGCTTCAGATGGGCGTGGTTTTAATGTATGCAAACGATTTCGGTCTTTTCCCATCTCATGCTGCTTCTGACTTTTTATTTGGCACTATGGTTTTTTTTTAATTTTTTTTTAATATTTATTTTTGAGAGACAGAGAGACAGAGCGTGAGCAGGGGAAGGGCAGAGAGAGAGGCAGACACAGAATCCGAAGCAGGCTCCAGTCTCTGAGCCATCAGCACAGAGCCCGATGCGGGACTCGAACTCACAGACCTTAAGATCATGACCTGAGCTGAAGTCGGCTGCTTAACCGACTGAGCCACCCAGGCGCCCCGGCACTATGGTTTTAAGATTTGTCGACACTTCCATGTGTGCATCTGGACAGTGACTTCTCACTGCTGGTTAGAATCGAACCACCTCTGCTACATGAGCCCTTCCCTCCCCCAGGGGTGGATGTCCGTGTGCCCACAAGTGGCCTCTCAGCAGAGGGGTGCCATGTTGAGGAGGACCATGGCCTCACAGGGCTGACACAGGCTCCTCAGCCGACAAGAACCATGTGAGCTCAGCTTGGAGGTGTCCAGCCGGAGCAGAAGTGGCTTCGGATGCCTGAGGGACCTGCTAGGCTGCTTGCAAGCCGTCCTCATTTGTGGGAGTCCTATAGTGTAGCAATGCATGGGACAACTATTAGGTCTCAGGCCTGGCTTTGAAAGGACAATGTGTTTGTTATGCATCACAGGAAGTTTAGGAAGCAAATCCAGGATGTCTGTTTTCCCCAAGGTCAGCCCGTGAATAAATGTGGTCTTTGGTTTGATGTAGGTACGGGGTTGGGGGAGGGACAGCACATGCCCGCAGCAGTCTAGAAGGAATGGAATGTAAAGTGTGGGTGCGCATGTTTGTGTGTGGGGGGGTGGGAACTCATGACTGGGCCAGCGTGGAGGTTAGAAGACGGAACGGGCCGTTAGCAAAGACTCTTCTTTCCTTCTTACCTGTCCATCCTTGCCGTGACTTGGGGAACCTGTTGCTGGGTCCCAGTTCAGGCTTCTAACTGAAGAGCACACAGAGGAAGCCGTTATTCTCAGTTCATCGGCGGGGGGTGGGGTGGGGGGGGGGACTCCTTGCGTGCTTCTCGTATTTCAGGAGGCTTTGTTTTTGACTTGGGGAAACCAGCCCTTTCACGCGGCAAGTCTACTTCCTCATCAGCGTGTCTGTCCATCTGATGCCGCGAAAAGACGCAGGTAGCCAGGGACGCGATTTTGCTCCTCGGTATCCTCCCTTCGGGTTGGCCCTGCATTGGACGTGGTAAGTTGGGGTGGGGGAACCATGCGAAGGAGCTGTGGAGTTCCAGCCGTTTCCTCCTCCGAGTTTGGGATCCACAGGTGAAGGGTAGGAGGGAGGGGCAGGTGGCAGATCGAATCCAATAGAGATTCTGGGAATCCCAGATTTCCCTCTCTTAACTCTTTCCATGTACGTCGCATCCTTCAGACGATCCTGCCAGCAAAAGGATGAGGTGGTTCTACGGTTGCCTTGATGCAGAGGGCAGGGGCAATATTGACATCGAGCACGAGAGGTTCATGGAGCCTTAGGGCCGGCCATTCCCGGAAGGGTGGCGCCATACCCATCTTGTTCGCCCCTGTGCCGCAGCGGCTGGTCCGGTGCCTGCTTCAACTGCTTTATGGCCTGCAGAGCCCTACACCTTCCGGTCCCTTCCATTCTCTCCGTGGCACGAGATGCTCCACTCTAACTGGCCTTTCTGTCACTCTAACATGACTATTTCTAATTCTGCCTCAGGGCCTTTGCACCCTCTGCAGTCTCTTCCTGGGACTCTTTCCCCCAGATCTTTAAATGGCTGGCTCCCTGTCATCACTAAGGTCCCAGCTCTAGCATCACCTTCTCAGGAAGCCGTTCCTGACAATCCTAGCTAACGGGCCTCCTCTTTACCTCCCTGCCCCCACAATCCTGGCCATTCTCTATCGCGTTTCTCTGCTCCGTTGTCTTTACAGCACTTGCCATTATGTCCAATTCTCTTAATTATTGCCATCTCGCCCTCTGGACTACATGGCCGACGGAAGCAGGGACTTTGCCTTGCTTACCATCGTTTCCCCGGTGCCTTCGTCATGCTGTGTATAAAGTACGTGCTTACTAAGCATTTGGCAAATTAATCAGTGAGCAAATACTGAAACGAGAGAATAAGTTCGTTGAGCTGGAGGCAGTGCAGCAGGAAAGAATCCGGACCGGGGAATGAAAACACTTAGTGTAGAGTCCGTGCACCCTCCATGAGAGCCATTGATTCTGCAAACGCCCCTTGACCTCTCTGAGCCTCAGCTTCCTCATCATTAAAATGGGGACAGCACTACCTTCACTCTGTGCCTCGCCAGAGCAAGGAATGGACGCAGAAGCTCCTTTTAGGGTAGAAAGCTCTGCCCAGTGTTCACTGCTTTGGGTTCAGTGGGGACTCACTGCATAGTTGGGCTGCCTCCTTTCCGCTTTTCTCTCAAGCAGCCACTGTTTCCTGAGCATCTGCTGGATGCTCAGAACTCCTAGAGACTGGGGTCTGCCTAGGAGGCAGATTTAGATGGAGAGCAATTAGCGAGGAATGCTGGCCAGCCCTTTATTAGCGGAATGTCTAAGGAGCTCAAATGGAGCAAAGCTGAAAAAAATCCATTAACCATAATCATATTTACACTTCTGTTGTCAGCCACACTATTTGTTGGTTTGAAACAAGCTGACTTTAATTTATTACAGTCATTATTTCTGTCTAGGAGAGAGAAAGAACCTGAATTTCACAAGAATGCATGCCATGGTAACTGTCGAAGGGGACCCAAGCCCACGTTTGGTAGATGCTTTTCAGAACAAGTGACTCTGAGCGTGGTAGAAGTTTTACTAATTCTAAGAAAGAAGCGGCCTTTACTCTAGAGCAATAAAGAAGACCCCAGGAACTGTGTTTGCTAAGAGACTTCCTTTTTTATCTTCACTGTTACTCAAACACTCCAGGGACCTGAATCCGTTGGGAGATAGGACTTGACTAGTTGAGAAGTGAGTAGAATAGGGCTCAAGCTCTCAGGCAGGGATGAGTATGTATATTCTGGGCACAGTGAGGAAGCAGGCCTTTCCCGGAGCGGGGCAGGTTTGTGCTGAGAGGTAGCAGCAGAGGCTGCTGGGAGCATTTGGCAGAGGCCTTGAGTGCCAAGGTAAGGAATGTTGTGGTAGATTGTATTTTTCAAAGATTCCTGCATGCTCTTCTTAAAATGTGACCTTGGCATCCATCCTGTTCAGTGGGGAGGGGTCTATATCCCCTCCCTTCGAAACTGAGCAGAGCTTTGTGACTGCCTTGACCACTAGAACTTTCAGGAAGTGGTATCGTGTGCATTCTGAGGCTAGATCATACATATTCCATGCATTTCCATTTTTTCTCTCTTTCTCTTAGAACCCAGTCACCATGCTCTGGAGAGACCCAAACCATCCCAGGTTGAGAGATCACACAAAGAGTCCACATAGAGGTGTTCCAGCAATTGCCCAGCCAAAGACCCCACTGCTGGCCAGCACTTCACATCTATGTGAAGACAACCCCAGATCCTCTGGCCGCCAGCTGCCAAGTGACCTCCCCATCCTCATGTGTTCTCAGCGAGGGCCCCAGATCCGGCAATCATCTTCGTTTCTCCAGTCGTGTTGTTTTCTCAGAGTTTTCAGGAATAAACATGAAATTGCCATCCTTCTCTACAGAGGTGAAGATGGGGGACTCAGTGAGGCTAGCTAGGCCAAGGCCCTATGACAAGTAAGTGACAGCAGACCCAGCCAGCGCCTCCCATGCCCCCGCAGAGCACCATCTAGTCCCTCCTGTACACTTTCCTCAGTGCCCCCCCCCACCTCCTGCCCTCCCTGAGAGATGAGGAAGCTGGCCAGAGGTTTTTTTTTTAATTTTTTTTTACATTTTTTTATCTTTGAGAGACAAAGAGAGACAGAGCACAAGTGGGGGAGGGGCAGAGAGAAGGAGACAGAATCCAAAGCAGGCTTCAGACTCTGAGCTGTTAGCACAGAGCCTGATGCGGGGCTTGAACTCACCAGTTGTGAGATATGACCTGAGCCGAAGTCAGATGCTTAGCCGACTGAGCCATCCCGGTGCCCCGAAGCTGGCCAGAGTCTTGATGCCATCTCCAAAGTCCCTGGAGCAAGTAAACAATGTCCAGTGACTGAGAGTTCCTCCCCCGCCGCCACCCTGCGGGGCACCCCGGGGCTCCCCGGGTCACGGACCTCTCTCTGGTTGACAACAATTAGCCTGGTGTTCTAGGTCCAACATGACGGTGCCCATGTTGTGGCTTGTCTAAGACTAACTCCTCATTATACCCACGGGCAAGCCCAGAGCCTAGCCATTCTTTAAGGCCTACCCCACTTGTCACCTCTTCGATAAAACCTTCCCTGATATCCCCACCACCAGTAACCGCTCTCTCCTTGAGCTCTAATAATACTTTGGTCGTAACTCTAGCACAGTGTATCATATGGAGGTATCTCCACTTACGTGGCTGGTGAGTAGTGCTGGCTGTCGGTGGGTCTTTACCTGGGCTGGGCGAGAGCACCTGCACGTGGCCTCTTTATGTCGTTTCTCCGCATTAGCAGTATCAAATAAAGGCATATTTCTGAGCCAGAAATGAACCTGCAGGCTCGGCCAATCAGTGGAAGAAAGTGTGTGCGCCTGAGGGGAGAGAAGCAGGGTGTGTGTGTGTGTGTGTGTGTGTGTGTGTGTGTGTGTGTGTTTGGGGACGAGGGAGGAGAATGAGCATTAAAACTGGATGACCTTTAATTTCCCTCCCAGCCCTGCGATTCTGGATCTTCTTCTGGAATGCTTCGCAAGACCCACCCTAGTCGCGGGCTCTCCGCCAATACAGCTGGACGGAAAGCTGACAATTAGGGCCAGAGTAGCCGGGAACAGAGCCCTAAGGACGGTCCAGTGAATGATGGCTGAGCACCAGCTGTGTGCCCAGCATGAGGTGAGGGCAAGGCTGGGTGCAGGCCCCGCCAGGGCCAGGTGTACCCAGTATGGCCTTCGGAGGTCGAGCGCCCTGTGCGTGTGGTCCCAGGGCTGGGCTGGAAGTCAGAAGGCCTGGGGCAGATCACAGCTCGGCTACTCCCTTCAGTGAGCATTTCACAAGCATCTCCTCCGTGCTGTTGCTGGTCTGGGCCCCAGCGGGGCACAAATGAGTAAGACCCGATCCCCTTAGAGGAGTTTGTGCCTAACTTGGAAGTTTTATGTAACCTCTCTTGGGCCTACTTTTCTTGCCTGTAAACATCGAGCAAGTGTGAAAACCTTTCGCACATGGGCACCTGGCACTTCATGTATGCTGGTTGAAACCAGATGTTCTCCGTCATCTCCTTTCATCCCTCACGCCACGGACTTCTCTTCCTCGGTAGGGCGGCCAAACACACCTTCACAGCTTCGGGAAATCAAGAGTAGTTAGGATAATCCCCGAGCCTGGCTGGCAACACTGACAGAATGAAAAACAGATGAGCTTCCAGAACTAAGGGATCAGGAAGAAGAAAAGACCCAAATCCAGAGTGTGATAGGGAGTTTGCAGGGAAGGAAAACATCCCCCTGGGAAAGGGAAAGGAATGAACAAGAACTCATCAGGTTCCTGTCTAAACTCTTCTTTGTTTTTTCTCAAGAAGCTCAAATCACTTGCCAGGTCCTTTTGGGGTTACCTCCCCGCTGCTTCTGTGACGGCATCGGTGAGACGGCAGGAGGATGAGGGGGCCTCGGCAGTAGCCGGGGCTCCGCGGGACAGCGGGAAGAACGCTGGGAAGACCAAGAGAGTCGGGGCACTTGTATTAGAGACCCACCTCTGGGTAGTCACTTGCGCTCAGTGTCAGGAGTTTCCTTCATCTGTAACATGTGGGGGTCAGCCTGGCCCTGTCCCCTACCATTGTGCCTCAGGCCCTCCGTTTACGTCCACACCCCCTTCGGAACCTCAGCCGACCCGTCCTCTCCATAAACGCTTCTTCCTCTTCTCTGGGCAAGCCCTCCCTTCCGGGTACCCCCGTGCCAGGGCCCAAGGGCACGTGGGGCACACTGCGGTGCTGTCTTCTCGTCCCAGTGGCTCGTCAGCCCCGCCAGGCTCTTTTTCAGTACAGAAGCCTGGGCTCACCCCAAGCAACTCAGGCAGGTTTCCAGTATCTTCTAAAAGCTGCCCGTGTGGCTCCAATGTGCATCAAGGGCCCAAACTTCTCTGTCTCATGTAGACTCCAATGGTCCCCTCCCTTTATAAAAATGAACTCATGGCCCTTCCAAAGCCATACTGACCGACATCTCCGGGGTCTGGCTTGGTTTTTCTTCCCTTTCATTTAAGAATTTGGGAGGACTGAGTTGATATTTCTCAGTTCATGGCCATTCTCAAAATGGGCCGCTGGAAGGCCTCTCTTCTTCGTGGACGAAAGGTGACTGTTTCCATGCTCCAATCCATCCCCCTTCCGGGCCCATAGACCGCTGTTCTAATGCCTTTACGTTTATCTTACTGTTTGAACACGTTCTTGCAAAAAGTGTGTTCTTTTTTCTACATGAGATTTTAGTTATGTAAATGGCATGTTACATGGCTCGTTCTGAGTCGGCACCTTGGTTTCCTGACGCTTCACATGTGCGTTTTCGCGTGGATTATCTGGTCTCCTGGTGGGCTTCCTCCCTGGACGCACCAGTCCCCTTTCTGAGAGAGAGGAGATGGATCCTCCACCGGTGGGGTGAACATTTTCGCTTTCTCAGAAGTGTTGCGGAATCCACACCCTCTGCTCTGTTCCCCTTGTGTTGGAAATGAGACGGCAATGCAGGCTTGGGAGCGCCCGGTTTCCCACCGAGTTCAGGACTTGACCCTACACCTGTAACAGAAGCACTCACTGCCTGAGTCCGGGGGCAGTGGCGGTCTGCACATCAGCAGCTGACAAACAGCAACCCGCACCACCCCCGCCCTGCACCGCGTCCCACCGGCCCTGGTTTCACGGCTGCTGGTGTGGCATCCTGAGTTCCTGGTCACTTGGGCAAACAACCTAGCACACCATTCCCCATGCACTGAGGACTCTGGATTGCTGGTCTTCGGCACATTTGGGCAGGGACAGGCAGTGGCCGGGTCTGCTGGTGCTGTTGCCCTCCGTTCCGGGGACCAGAACGGAGGGAACATCTTCACAGCACCGACGGCGGAGCCTGGTGCTGAGACACAGCACTGAGCTGTTTCAGGCCATCTGACTCAATCTTGAAAGGACTGCATTTTCCTGCCACTCGCTGGCAGATTCCGGCTCGGGGCATGTTTTCTGGAGCTGGCTGTCTCCTTAACCCCAACCTGCTGGCCTTGGGATCCAGCCGGATCAGTTTTGTGGCCAACAGAGCAAACAGTTACACTAAGCTGAAGCAAATGGATTATCTTTGGTCTTTTTATGTAAAATCAAAGCCAAAATGTTTCTGGTTTTGTTTTGGTAGTGAGGTATCTGGACAGAAGGGCAGTGTGTTAGATCCAGACAGGAGGCTGACGCTGAGGCCAAAGGGACTTGCTTCGCCGAGGCGGACGGAGTTAGTGCAGGAGCCCCCAGGAGAGCCCGGGTGTCCTGCACCCCAGGTGCATCAGCCTTTGCTCCGTGTTTGATCACGCATGGGGCTGTTTGTCCCCTTTAGTGCAAATTATCGGATGCTCTGCAGGACAATAGCAGCCTTCTCTCCTGGGCTGTGTTGAGCACAGATCACAGAACGTAGAGAGTCTTGCTGTGTGTTTTGTCCTGGACTCGTTGAGGATTAGCTATGTGAACTAGGACAAATTATTTCAATTTTTGTGCTTCAGTTCCCAACGCCAGGAAAAAGGGGATCTAACAATAGCTTCTAACACATGCGTCAAGTGTCTTAATCCAGTGGTCTGACTTCTGGGCACTCAACCTATACAAGTAATCCAAAATGCATAAAAAGCTTTCTGCTCAAAAACGTTCATTGCCTCATCACGTGGTTATTACATATTGTGTTTGAGAAGACTTTAATAAGATAGGAAAGGGCTCATACTATGTTGAATAAAAAAAAAGCAATACCTTAAACCAGCAGTCAAAATCACAAATAGAGTATGATGTAAACTATGAAAAAAAATTTAGTTAAAAAAAAAGGAAAGAAATCAAAATGACCAGAGTTGCTCAGGTGGTAGGCTTACGGACAATTTTTTCCTTATTCTTTTCTGTATTTTCCCAAATGATTGCAATGTATATCCATGTGACTTTTATAAATAGGAAAAGAAATCCTTAAATCTTTAAGCATTAAAAATGAAACAGGGGCACCTGGGCGGTTCAGTCGGTTAAGCATCCAACTTCGGCTCAGGTCATGATCTCGTGGTTCGTGAGTTCAAGCCCCGCATCGGTTCTGTGCTGACAGCTCAGAGCCTGGAGCCGCTTCAGATTCTGCGTCTCCCTCTCTCTCTGTGCCCCTTCCCTGTTCACACTCTGTCTCTTTCTCTTTGTGTCAAAAAGAAATATTAAAAATTTTTTTAATTAAAAAAATGAAAGAAGCGTTTAAAAACCTAGTCTGCTTTACAGCCTTTTCAGCATTTTCTTCAACATCTACTACCAGAGTTTGTAACAGCCCCAAGAACTAGGTCTGGATAGGATTCTACTTACAGATTGGGACGCTGGGGCAAAGGAGAGGAGGCGACTGTTCTAAGGTGTGAGTGGAAGGGCCAGCAAGGGGACTGAGCTTCTGGCTTCGGTGACAGAGCTCCTGCCAGCCACGTGCCCTGCCCCTCGGAGCCACAATGGCAGGACTAACCAAGGGTGGGGTAGGATGAATTAGTACACAACCTGACACGTTCCTTGGTGGGACTGATGGCTCCCACTGCAGGCTGGGGGGAGGGGGCGCTGAGGTTCTTGACCCCCTTTTCCTCCAGCTAAGGCAGAGGGAGGGTAGACACAGGGAGCACCCACAGAGAGGCTCTCTGGTACCTGGGTGACATGGCCTGGGACTTCTTAAAGTAGGGCTGGGTCCCTGGGCTCGCATGCACGAGGGAGCTGAGCAGCATGACCTGGGGGGGCAGGGTGGGTGGGGAAGAGGGTCATGGGCGCCAAGACAGGGATCACACTTCACCTTCCACCCTGGCACCGCTGAGCAACCCAAGTCCAGAAGATAATAGCAGCACGCTCATCGGGGCAGCCTCTCTGCCTGGGGGTGAGAGGCAGAAAGTCCACCGAATATCATTGGCGTTTCCAGGTGCCTTCACATCTGCTTCCTGCTGATTCTAACCTTTCTTGGAACCTCATGTGCTCCCCAAGAGAGGAATGCAGCCTGGTGACTGTGAATTAGGGGAGCTCAGCCCGAAGGCCGGATGCTCTCCGTGGGGCTCCGACAGAGGCTGGCAGGACGCGGGAGGGCAGGTGAGCTGAGCCCAGGGTCATCTGCAGCGAGACCTGAGGCCCGGATGCTGGGGAAGCGTCTATCTCTTCCTCCAGAGCCGGGGAAGAGGAGGCGGCTGGAGTGTTGCACACCGCTGGAGCTGTGTCTCAGCACCTCGCCCTAAGAGGCAGTGTTTTGCAAGAGCCCTTCCGGTCTTACTCACAGTGGATAAGGTTTATAATCTCCTGAGCCCTTTGTCAGAGCCCCTCTGATACGTGGGTGGTGCCTGTCTATACCGTTGGTGCCTCAAAGGATAAAATGTCACCGTGTGATGAGGGTGGGAAGGGACTCCTTGGCAAGAGAAGGGAAGATATAGGGCAGAATGTCTTCAAATGGTCCTTTCGGCTGGAGTGTGGATGAGAAGCACAGGTTGGGGGGAAGAAGGCCTAAAAGAGGGGATGGCCAGGGTGTGGAAGGTCCGATGGCTCTGCCACTCTGTGCTACCTCCCTGAGCTTGTGAGGGCAGAGTGGGAAATGTGGGAAACAATGAGGCAGGACGCGACACAGAGAGGGGCTGCTGGGGTTGAAGCAGCTGTTGGCAGATTGACCGTCTTCATTCACAAACCAGCCCCCACCCTCAATGCCTGACAGTGCGGAGTACTTGACACTGGCTCTCTAGAGGGACATGCATTCGAATTACTTGGGAACTTGTTTAAAATGCAGATTGCAGGGGCGCCTGGGTGACTGAGTCTGTTAAGCGTCTAACTTCAGCTCAGGTATTGATCTCATGGTTTCGTGAGTTCGAGCCCCACATCAGGCTCTGTGCTAACAGCTTTGGAGCCTGGAGCCTGCTTCGGATTCTGTGGCTCCCTCTCTGCCCCTTCCCCACTCACACTGTCTCTGTCTTTCTCAAAATAAATAAACTTAATTTTTTTTAATTATTAAACATTTTTTAAATGTTTATTTTTGACAAATATATATATATATATATTGAGAGAGAGAGAGAGAGAGAGAGCGCGCAAGCGCGCAACACAGTGTAAGTGGGGGAGGGGCAGAGAGAGAGGGAAACACAGAATCCAAAACAGGCTTCAGGCTCTGAGTGGTCAGCACAGAACCTGACACAGGGCTCGAACCCATGAACCGGTAAGATCGTGACCTGAGCCGAAGTCGGACACTTAACTGACTGAGCCACCCAGGCGCCCCTAAACAAATAAACTTTAAAAGATAAATAAATAAAATGCAGATTGCAGGAGCCTTCTTTGAGATTCTGGTTCAAGTCTGGGGGGGTGCCGAGGAACTGATATTTTAATAAGTTCCCCAGGTGATTCTGATCCCTTCTTGGGGATCAGGTTAGTCTGACTTGCCTGCAGCCAAATATAACTATGCACGCCTCCGAATGTGTCCTCGGGCCAATGCCATCTTGTTTCTGATCCGAAACCCAAATGAGGCATCCCGCTATCTGTCCTAAGCAGGCGTTCCCCTCTCTGCAAGGTACAACTGACAAGTCTTGCTGGACATGCCTGCAAGTCCTCACAGGAAGAAGTTTATATCCTGTCAGTGCTCAGTTTGGGGACCAAAGTCTGTCTAGGAACTTCTGGCCGTGGGTTTCCTAGTGTTCCATGATACTACAGAGAAATCCTTGAGCTATTTCCAAAAACTCTTCACTGGAACAGAGCTATAAAAGTAGCCAAAATATCCATTTTCTGTGCTTTTGGTGAAAAATCGATCTACCTAGTAGTATGGTGACATTCTGTTGAAGTCATTGCAGCACACATTTATTGAGTACCCACCCTATTAGGCAAGGCTGACCTGACGTTTCTATGTTTACATGGCATCGATTCATTCGTACACGGACAAGTAAGTTACTACTTAACTAACGCACTCAAGCAGGCAATATTGTTCAAAACCACGTACTCCATAATAGGAACGAAATAATGACGCTTAAAAGAAGAGTTTTGAAACCCTGGTCTGCTTATGTAGTTCCTCATATGATGGCACGAGAAACTTGTTTAAAAGATGAAAGGCATTTTACTTATGTTTTTCCCTTCTTTGCTAGAAGAGACAGCTCAGAGCCTCCTGGGAACAGTCTGTCTCCTGGACGTGTTTCAGAAATGTTCATTTCATCCGGTTTTGGGGTGCAAGGCAAAGGGATCGTTTCTGGGAGGCAGCACCTACTTTCCACAGCGGCATCTAGGAAGGACTGGGGGTTGTCACCTAGTGCCTTCCAGCTCTTTCTCTGTTTTATGGAAAAGTTGTGTGAGGCTTCTGGGACCCCTAACTATGCCTGATGGATGGGAAGCTTAAGTGGCTACATTTAGGGCTCTGAACATTAGCGGAGGACTCTCGCACTCCGTGAGGACGAGTGATTCATGTATTCCATGGGCTGGAGTGCGGCCGGCAGTGGGAAGCTCATTAGAGTTTAATTAAGCACATTCTTTACTGACAGGAAATACAGACTTCTGGGACTCAATAGTATGATGCTTTGGGGTTTGGGACTGCGTTCTGTACTCCCCCTCTCTCTCTTTCCTGGGAGATCCCAATGTCTCCTTGGCCTTCAGGAACCCTCCGTGGTGTACCTCAGAATCGCCCCTGGAGATTCTGATTCGGTTATTCTGGGATGGGCGTCTTCATTCTTGTCATCCTCCTCGGTGACTCTGGATTGCTGCCAAGCCCGAGAGCCACTGACTTATGTGGACCGGTGGTTCCTAAGGTGGTGTGCCCCCTCCAGAGGTCTGGAACCTCAGCCTCTGTAAGCTTCCGCCTTCTGGGCATCTCTATCTGGGATGTCTCACCGGCATCTCAGACCCCAAGTCGTAGAAGTTTGGGATCCACTTCAGCCATTGTGTTCGGCTACTTCCATTCATTCTTTACCCCAAAATATAGCTCAGGTCAGTCACTTCCGTAGGGAAAATTCCGCCTTTTGCAAACAAAGTCTAGCTGTCACTGGACGGAGAAGCCGTGTCTCCGATTCGTGAGTTTCCCCTTTTTCTGGAGAATTTCTCTCTACCCATTGCTCCCACCCTACAGTAACCTGGTTGAGGGCCTGTTATTTTCCCTGCAGAAACTCATGCCTCCTCCTTCACTTTCCTCCGGCAGAGACCAAGCTGCGCTCTTCGACAAGATTTGTGTCACTGGAGACTCAGTGATAACGAAAAAGAAGTAAACACAGGTCATGACGCGACACAAGATGCAGGGTGGGCTTTTCTCTTTGAGGCCGGCGGATCCTGCCTCATCCTGGCCTCCCCTTCTGTAGGCCCCTCATACGCATGAGCTCAGCACCCGCCAAGCGGAGTATGTGCCCAGTCCCCTTGGTTCCTCAAGCCTCCACCCAGACAGCTGGAGTAAGTTTCTCCTGTTTTTATGTTCTGTTTCTGCCTCTTGTTAGGGCACCCGTCCCTTCCTCAAATAACCGGCATTGGAAATGACCCTGAGAGGAGACCAAGTCCACTTCAGAGCCGTGGTCTTGTAGACTTCAGCACTGGAATGAAACCAAAGTGTGACATAGTGACCTTGGTTTGCACAATGGATGGGCACCACACCTCTGGCCGGCCTCACTGCCGCCTTAAGAACTGTTGTGGGGGCTCCTGGGGGGCTTAGTAGGTCGAGCATCTGACTTTGGCTCAGGTCATGATCTCATAGTCCACGGGTTAGAGCTCCCAGTGGGGCTCTGTGCTGACAGCTCGGAGCCTGGAGCTGCTTCAGATTCTGTGTCACCTTCTCTCTCTGCCCCTCCCCTGCTCATGCTCTGTCTCTCTCTCTCTCTCAAAAATAAATAAACATTAACAAAAAAATAGAACTGTTCTGGCCCTCATCAGCCCTTGCCAGCATGTAGCAGAAGGCTCCCATACAATCCTTGACCACAAGCCCTTCCCCGTTGTGAGTCCACAGTCCTAATACTACAGAATACTGAAATGTGGTCTCAAGACACTTTTCCACTGTTAAGAATTACTGAGGACCTCAAAGCCATTTTGTTTGAGTTATAGCTGTCAATATTTACGGTGTTAGGAATTAAAACAGAGGGATTTAAAAAATATGTATTTACTAAATTCACTTTAAAATTACAAGAATAAACATGTCAATATAAGGAACTTTTTATTTTATAAAATAAATAAATTTTTATTTTATCAAAGGTAATTCTATTTCCCAAAACAAAAGTATTGTGGAGAAATGCGGCCTTGGTTTCTATTTTCGCAAGTTGCTTCAATGTTTAGCTTCAGAGTCGAAGCCGGAGTCTCATAGCTTCTTCTGCATTCAGTCTGTGGTGCGATGTTGTTTAGTTGTTGTGTGTGTGGGGAGTGTGGACTTACGCATGTATGCAGTCGAAAAAGGGAGGAACATCTCGGTAGTTTTCTTAGATCATTCTGGGTGTTCTTTTTTCGTACTACGTCTCAACTCAAGAAGTGGTAGTTCTTTTTAGTTTCCTTACGAAGTGGAATATGAAGCCACATCAGTGAACTTTCTGCCTTCTTACGTTAAAATCTGTTCCTTTATCTTGCACTTCGAATTTATCTTTTTCTAACATCGTATGTTGGCCGTTTAAAACATATTGGTTCACTGAATTATATACACTTTCTCTTTTAGTGAATTATTTAGTTAAGTAGCTTTTATTTTCTTTGAGAGAGAGAGTGCATGAGTGGGTGAGAGGGGTAGACGGGGAGAGAGAGAGAGAGAATCTTGCAGGCTCTACATTCAGGGCAGAGCCCGATCTGTGGCTCGATCCCATGAGCCTGGGTCATGACCTGAGCTGAACTTAAGAGTTGGATGCTCAGCTGACCAAGCCACCCAGACACCCCAAGTTACAAACATTTTCTAAATATCAACGCATTTCATTATCCAATATTTAAAAATCACCCTTGAATATCTCCATTGGCATATCATTGGACAAGCCATTACACCCTGGAAAGCCGTCAAGCTCACAGTGGCAGATGCAATTTTTCCAAGACCCTGATTCTCACTTGAAAGCTCGGATTTTGTCACGGGCAACAAATACTGTCTGTTGTTTTCCTTGAAGTGACAGCCTCGTGAGATTCCTTTTTGAAAAAATATCTGGCAAAACCCAAGTCTGAATAACCAGAGTTTATCTGTCAGTTGCTTCTTTCACGTAAAAACATGTTTTCTGAAGGGGTGATTAGTACATCTCACTATCCTCAGCCACACAATGGATTCTTCTGGAGACAGCGGGGTACTTCCGAAGGAGGCAGAAGTTAAGTGGGCTCACCGGTTCATCACACACAGTGTGAAAACAGCATGCTACGCAAGGGTTGAGGTTTAATTTTTTTTTTAACGTTTATTTATTTTTGAGAGACATAGAGACAGAGAGTGAGCAGGGGAAGGGCAGAGAGAGAGGGAGACACAGAATCCAAAGCAGGCTCCAGGCTCTGAGCTGTCAGCACAGAGCCCGACGCGGGGCTCGAACTCACAGACTGTGAGATCATGACCTGAGCTGAAGTCGGCTGCTTAACCAACTGAGCCACCCAGGCGCCCCGGGTTGAGGTTTAATAAAGTTGATACCTTTATTGTTTTATCACAGATCATCTTAAGTGAAACAGTTTAAAAAAAATTTTTATGGAAAGTTCATGATAGTGACGAATATATCGATTACCATACAGTGTAGTGTCACTGTCTTAATTTATGTTAAGAGAACCAACAGTCTTACTCACTGTTGCTTTTATTCTATCACTGCAAATGCTGAAGGAGGGAGGAAAGGCAATGAACATCTTTGTACCGTTATGAAAATAGTTCTGACGTCATGGCATCCCTGAAAGTGTCTTGGGGACCCCAGGGATCCATAGGACACACTTTGAGAATAGCCGAACGAACTCACAGACTCTCCGTGGTTTCCACTTCCTACGGGCTAAAGACTGGCTAGACCAGAAGTAGCATTTTATGAACTTCAATCTTCCACCTGTTCTTCTGCAGGAAGATAACTAGAGAGGACTTCTAAGGAGGAGCAGCAGCGAGCCCGAGTGCTCTCTGTGGGGAGGACTCTGTGAGTTGCCAGCAAGTCTCGTTGTGATGGATGCATCTTGTGTGTGTGTGTGGGGGGGGGTGGCTGCTGCTGGGAAAGCTGACATCACCTGGGCAGCCGCCGCCCCGGGGCACCGGAGGCTTACGCGGCTCTTGTGGAAAGTCTGCTGTGGTTTGCTTGAATTCCAAAGCCGTGCAAGCTGTCGGCTCCAGCAATGACCTCATTACAACTGGCTGAGTGAGTGAGGCAGACCTCCTCTAAGGAGATCATCAGAATCGGAGTGACTTTCTAATCAAACTGCACAGCGGCACGCTGAAGCTGCGGGCGGCAAGTGTGGTTCGGGTTTTGCAGACGGGGCAGTGGGATTTAGAGAGGGAGAATAATGGGCAATCGCTGTGGGGTTGTGAACCAGCTCCATAAATTAAGAGACTTCTAAGGCTAGAGGAGAAGTCGGAGATGGACCAGACAAACCGTGGAAAGGTGGCTCATGGGCTGCTGATGCTCATGAGTCCCCTAGGCAGCCCACCCGCCCCATAAAGGTGGCTCTGTGCCTCTGTGTCGCATCGCTTAGTGGGACTGCCTCCTGAAAAGGAAGCCAGCTATGCGATGTATCTTTGGTCTACTGACAATATTTTCAGAGAGGTTAGCAGGAAGACTCCAAGTCACAGAGCGTTAGTCGGGTGACCTGGCGGGTGGTCTCAGCAGCTGGAGGAGGACCCAGATTAGATTCTTGCAAACAGTTGGTCACTTTCCCAGGGTCAGCCAATGACCCTGGAGTGGGAAAGACTCCAAATGGCTGAGAATTGACCCCTGACACATATCTCCCTTCCTCAGGGGACAAATATGCTTCTCTAATGTCCATTATCTCATCTGGTTCCTGCAACAGCCCTGTCCGACAGATGGGACACAGGGTTTTACCCCCGTCTTACAGATGAAGGAGGTAAGTCCCAGAAAAGGGACATGACTTGTTGCAGTCACATTAGTAAGTACCAGAGCAGGCTCTTGAACTCAGACCTCAAGGCTCACGGTCCAAGGCTCTGTCCAGAAGCCTGTGCTACTTCTCCTCAGCGCTGCCCGTCTGACTGTAGTACACAAAGAAGTGCGGGCAGTCATGGTAATCCCAAAGGGCACGGGTTATATTTTCGCAGTGCGCGCAACACGCCTCTCTCAGCCTCCTTGGCCAATCTGGAATGGTTACCTCCTGAACACAAGGCGCACGGACACACTGGGAGTTGCTCTAGGACTGGAGCCCAATGGCAGTGATAGAATTTTTTGTCTAGCTGTCCATCACACGTGAGTAAAAACCAGAGATGCTATTGACTCTGTTTCGCACTGGGAAGCTCTGGTGTAAAGGGAAGAGTGCCAGATGTGAGGACAGAAGGGTGGGGTTTTAGTTCCCCTGATATTTGGCAGCGGGTTACCTTTCACTCCAGCCGTTTAATCTCTCTCAGCCTTAGTTTCCTCATTGACGAAATGAGCTTTATGTATCTAGCCTAAGCTGGCTCGCAGGGGTGTTTCTGAACATCGAATGACATCATTTTTAGAAAGATGCCTCGCATACTGTGAACCTCTATATAATGGTGGGGGCCGCACTCCCAGATAATTTACCATGCCTGCAGGACCAAGCAGGATCTGTTTCTACCTGGAAGGCTGGTAGAGACTCTCTGGATGGGCACCGCCTTCTTTAACTAGAGCTCTAGGAATTCCAACATTTGGGACATGTGAAACATGAGACTCCAGCAGCTGAAAGCAGGGCTTTGGTAGATGGGGCGTGGACACGATTTGTGCCCGATCACCTCACCTCCCGGCAGCTCCAGGGGGATGGGTGTGAGTCCGGGGGTGACCTTTCCTGTGTGACCGGGTGCAAGACCCCACAGTCCCTGTCTGCAGGCAACCCTCTGACCATTGTTCAGGCAGCACCGTGTACACTCTTCCGCCTGTCGGAGTGGTCCAGGCCCTGGGCGGAAGGACATGGATTACTGGCCTTCAAGCTTAGCTCTCAGGCACTTGCAAAGAGGCATTCTCGTGACTTCCCCAGGGCCGCGCTGTGTCGCTGTGTTGTATGCAATGGCTGCATACATGGCTAAAGCATGGGCTCTGAAGCCACATTGCTTGGGTTACCTCTTCTTCTTACGTCTCTGTGCCTCCCTTTTCTTATCCTCATAATGGGAGTGGTGCTAGTACTGCCTTAGCCTCGGCTGCTGTAATACAATGTCATAACCCGGGGGGCATCTAAACAACAGGAATGTACTTCTCACAGTTCTGGAGCCTGGCAAGTCCAAAGTCATGGTGTTGGCAGCTTTAGTCTGGTGAAAACCCATTCCCTGTTCACAGATGGCCGTCCTCTCTCTGTGTCCTCCCACGGCAGAAGGGGTGTGCTCACGCTCTGGAGTTTCTTTTAGAAGGGCACCAATCCCATTCATGAGAACTCCACCCTTCAGACCTCATCACCTCCCAAAGGCCCGGCCTCCATCACATCGGGGGTTAGGATTTCAACCCAAGAGTTTTAGGGGGACACAAACATTCAGCCAATACTGAGTACCTACCCCGAAGCACTGTTGTCAGATACAAATGAGTTTCCACGTGTACCAAAGTAGTCGGGACGGTGGCTCATAGACAGACACAGGGCTCTGCAGAAGCCATGCCATTCACAGAATCATCATGTGTAAGGGTTAGAATGAGCCTTGGGTAGCCCCATTTTACAGCTGGAGACACTACGGTCCTGAGAGGAAAGGCAATTTACCTACAGTTGTCCAGCTGCCAGCCTGGACTACAAGCTCGGTCTTCTGATTTCAGTTCCAGGTGCTTCTCCATGACTCCCTTTTCCTGGCCCGTCCACTATTTGAGTCAATCCCATAAGCCATTAAGCCGGGTCTGGTGCTGATGCTATGGACCTCCACGACGTTGGTAAATAGAAACAGGTGTCTCACCGCAAAGTGGACTGAGGACTTATTTCCCTATCATCACGGCTTTGTTTTCTGCCAGCCTGGGTTCCCAGTTTCAAAAAGATGCTTGCACACGTTTCAGTTCTGTCCTGTAATACCTCCCATGGCCCTGCCACCCCATCGGTTCAGGCCCTCAACATCTGTCCCCGGGTTGTTTGCCCTAGCCCCATATAATTGCCTGAGCCGTCTGCCAAAAACTCAGCTCAAGCATGTCGCCTTCTGTGAAATCTTCGGTGGCTTCCATTACCCACGGGTCCCCTTCTGCTGGCACCATAGCTCTCTGCGGTGGTTGCCAACAGCTTTCTAGCTATGCGTTAGTCCACAATGTCATGCCTTAGGCACCTTTTATCCCCCACCTGGCCAGCCTCTCGCTGTTTTCTGCACAGACCTTGAACTACCTCAAGGCACTGTGTTTGCTTAGGCTGTTCCCTTGGCTTAGAATGTCCTCCTCTCTCTTCCAGGCCTCCACATGTGCTACCCATTCCTCAAATGTCGTCTTCTCCATGAAGCCTTCTTAGCCAACTTGCTGTCCCTTAGCTGTGACTTGCTGTTGTCATGCTGCCACTCATTCACCTGTGCATCCTCTGCATCTGACAGAATCCATGCCAGTCAGTGTTGTTGACAATGACTGTGACAATGGCAGACGAAGGAAGCCCAGCTGGCAGGCAGAGGGCTCTGGCTGGGTGCTGGCTCTGTGGGGCGGGAGGGGAGAAAAGGGTGAGGATGGGATAGGGGCGCAGGAAACACGGAAGCTCTTCAGCTCCTTTTGGGACCCCAAAAGCTCTCCCTTTCTCCCTGGGGCAGAGTGAGGAAGCAGGGCCAGCTGTGGACCCCCGGTCACCCTGGATGCCACCTGCCGGTTTTGCCCACTGTTCCTTCATTCCCTCCCTGTCCCCTAAGACAATGATGTGTCATCTCATTTCCTCTCTTCCTTCTGTATTGGGCAGGTGAGGCTTTACTTTTCTTTTCTTTTTTTCCAAATGTTTATTTATTTCGAGAGAGAGAGAAAGAGGGAGCACAAATAGGGAAGGAGCAGAGAAAGAGAGAGGGAGAGACAGAATCCCAGGCAGGCTCCATGCTGTGAGCACAGAGCTGAATGCGGGGCTCGAACTCACGGACCACGGGATCATGACCTGAGCTGAAATCAAGAGTCAGATGCTTAACCGACTGAGCCACCCGGGTGCCTCATGGAGAGGCTTTCTTGCCCAGGTTCTGCTGATGACGGGTCTTCTCTCAAGCATTCACATCCGTAAAGGCTTTTGTCTCTGGGATCATCTTTCCATTTTCCTCTCCTGTTATGATTTTTTTCCTTCTGGCTTGAGGCTCCCGTTGTGGAAGTTTCTGTGCTTTACCTGGCTAATTGTACCTTCTCCCGTTACTTGGGCTCCCAAATTTCATCATGCGATGGTCTTTCCCCCAAGGTATCTGGTAGGCAGAAAATCGTAGTTTAAAATAACAACCCATCTCCTTTTAATCATTATCCGCTCAGTACGTGATTCATTTTCCTAAGCTATTGCTCCATTTTATGTACTTTATCAGTCCGGTGACCGGAAGGCAGGGCTGTAATCCCAGCCACCTGGAAAGGATGGGAAACACTCGGGCCTTGTGAAACCTTTTCTTACCTGCTGCGGGGCTGGGCGCTCCATCAATCTTGTTGCAGTGGCGCTATTCCTCATTTTCCCCAAGTTTGACGTCATGTCCCTCTTCTTCCTGATTTAAACAAAGAAGCATTTGCCCAGGTGAAGTGCAGGAATCACCTTTGGTCTTGTCCTCTCCCCAACCCATGCGTCCAAGCAACCCCGGTCCTGCCCATTTTAGCTTCAAAGTATCTCCCTGGTCTGCTTGCATGCAGCCCCCTCCCTTGCCCTCTCCCCTCTGAACCACCGTAACCACCCCCCTGTTCTCATTCCCTCCTCTCCTGCCTCTTCCAATCCGTTCCTCACAGAGAGGCCAGATGCCGAAAAACCTAAACCTCATGATGCTTCTACCCTGAGTAAAACCCTCTGCGACTTTCCAGTGCCCTCGGAATGTAATCCAAGCTGTTTTCTGCGGTCCACAGGCCCTGTACCCTCTGGCCCCTCTTCCTTCTCTCTTTCGTCTCCTGCGTCTCCTTTGGTTGGTGGGAAAGGGCGCTGCCAAACTCCATTAAGTGCTGGAGCTTTTCTAGCAGATCCTGAGAAGGGAATTTAAATCAAGCCTCAAGTAGACAGAGACTTCTTATTTTTAATACATTCATTAATTGCAGAATGTCAGCCCTGTGAACACTGTGTGTGTGTGTGTGTGCGCACACGTGCGCGCTTATTTGGTGGGAAGCATCCTGCTTCCTGTGGGGTCACTCCCCCACAGCCACCATCAGATATAATGTGTCTCCTTCCAGGGGAGGCACGAAGTACCCTTTTCTTGGTGTCTTGCTAAGAACCTGATGGATGCCCAAAGGGGTCCATTTCAGGGAATCTTCTTTACAAGATCCAGAAAGTCTGGGAGCCTGGGGTTCCTTTAGCTCTTCTTGGATTGGTTGTCCAGAACCCCAGCCCCCAGAAGCTTCGAAGAGACCCCAGGAGCTCATAGATGACTCCCTTCAGCCTCAAGGGACTCTGTTCAGCATACTTTGTCCTGTCAGATCTTATACCTGCACCTGCCCCTCCAAGGACCCTTCCACAAATTCCAGAAGGCCAAAGTTGGTATTGACCTTATCGAACTTGTAAGTATGGAGTATTTGCTCTGCTAAGTAATTATTCATCATTCACTCATTCATGTTCAGGGTCACCTGTGTGCCGGGCAGGCAACACGCTGGGAGTGCAGACACCGGCAAGACGGTCGGTCACAGTCCTGCTCCCGTGCTGTTTCTAAGACCTGCCCTTTCTCTCCTACACAGCCTATCAACCGAGTGCCCTTAAGGATCCTTAACCTCGGCTGTGTCATGTCCTTATCATTTGTTTACCATATGTTCACCTATCTCAAAAACACCCTGCCCTGATTTACAGATATCTGGCTACATTATTTGTTTTT
This sequence comes from Paguma larvata, assembly GCA_030068075.1. Taxonomy (NCBI): domain Eukaryota; kingdom Metazoa; phylum Chordata; class Mammalia; order Carnivora; family Viverridae; genus Paguma; species Paguma larvata. The sequence continues at coordinate 81,872,823 of CM057824.1, forward strand.
TGTTTTTTCTGACTCAACTGGAACTGCCTGCCAGGCTCTTCCTTCTTAGTCTCAGGCACCCCATATCTGATGAAGAGTTGAAGAGCAGATTTAGCCTCAGGCTTATCCTCGAGGCCAACACAAGAGTTTTTCTGGGATGAGAGGCAGACTATTGTTAGTGACTCATTCTCATTTTCCTAGGAGTTGTCCTATGAAACGCTCATATTTTTATACATAAGATATGTGATATATAACACATAATATATGTATAAGATATATGTGTAAAATTTGTATATATGTATGGCTCTCTCTAGATATCTGGGAGCTCTCTCCCCTCTGTTGCAATCTAATCACTAGTTATCTCCATGAAAGACTCCCTGATGAGTGCTCTGGGAGCTGAACTCATGATGTGGATGTTCAGACATGCAAAATCCCGAGGGTCCAAGGCCTGAAGGGAGTGGGCTCAGGCCATCAGAGGCGGCCAGAGCCATGTCTGCGGGGTGGTGTATGCATTTTTCTGTGTTAGGTTTCTAGGTGAACCAATAAGCCTATCTTACTAATTGAAGGATTTTAAATTTCATGGGCAAGGAGTATAGGGCTTCTCTCATGAACATGAACTTCCAATAATTCACAAAGGTATTTTGGCTCTTCCTCTTAAATATCTGTTTGTTACGTCTGCTCTCCACCCCCTGCCACCATCACCGTTGCCTGGACACCATGTCGCCCCACAGCCAGGTTGCCTGGCTTTCTTTCCTCTGACTGCCTCTAATTCATTCTCCACACATGCAAAGCCAACCTTTTTTTTTTTTTTTTTAATGTTTATTTATTTTTGAGAGAGTACAAGCAGGGAAGGGGCAGAGAGAAGAGGACACAGGAGCCAAAGCAGGCTGTGCACTGATAGCAGTGAGTCTTACTTGGGGCTTGAACTCATGAACCATGAGATCATGACCTGAGCTGAAGTCAGACACTCAACCGACTGAGGTACCGAGTGCCCCCTGCCCCGCCTTTTTAAATGTTTATTTATTTTTGAGAGAGAAAGTACACATGAGGGAGGGGCAGAGAGAGAGGGAGACAGAGGATCCGAGGCAGGTCCCATGCTGTGAGTGCAGAGCCCGATGTGGGGCTCAAACCCAGGAACCGCAAGATTATGACCTGGGCTGAAGTCAGACACTTAATGGACTGAGCCACCCAAGCACCACAAAGCCATCTTTTAAACTGCAGATCTGAGGGGTCACCATTGCCCCTCTATGGCTTCCCTGGACCTTGGGATAAAAAATTCTAAGCCTCTTTAACCTAGTCCACAGAATCCCTCCAACTTGACTCCTGTTGACCTATAGCTACATCCATATTCCTTCTCATTCTCTTATACTAATGCTCCAACTGCTCATATCCCATGCTTGCTCTTGCTTCGGTTTTTTCACATGCTGCATTTGGGCCTGGTGCTTCCTAACCTCCCCTCCCTAATTCCTAGCCAACCCTGAAGACCCGTATAGACACTACCTAAGGGTGCTGGGACAGAGCACTCAACACCTTTCACCGCTCTCACCTTCTTCGCCGGCAATCGTTCCCAGAGCCTCCGGGTATCCCTCTGTTGGGCCATTGCCGCAGTCTACGCTAATTGCCTGCTTAATTTTCTGTTCCCCTTATTGGAATGTAAGACCCTTGAGACCTTGATTCCTTCCTACTCATTATTGTGTCTTCAGTTGCTAGCATGGCTCCTAGCTTAGAGTAGGGAAGGACTCAATAAGTATTGAACCCATTCATTCATGAATAAATTTGTTGGGATAGATACATCCCAGGTCTTGATGTCAGGGATGATCTTGATAAAGCAGGTGACACAGTAAGAAAACACCTAGGCAGGAAGTCATGAGAACTGAGTTCCTCCTAAACTTGAGCAAGTCACTTCTCACTGTACAGAACTTCGATTTTTCCCACATCTAAATTCCTGAAATCTAAATCCCAGAGGTCCTTTTCAATCTTTTGTGGTCCACGGTGCTACATCGAACACATTCTCTTTGAGAATTACTCTTATTCCTGTGTGTTGTCAATAAGAGCTATCCAAAGACTATCAGCCCAGAAGGATCCTCTTAAAATCCATAAATAGCAGTAAGGACAAAATTAGCAACAGAGTCTGCTTTGGTCACCACGGGACTTAGTCCTCAAAGCCCCCATTGCCAGTGCCGCTCGCAGACTTCTCCCAGAGACTGAGGGGCTCCTGCTTTTAGTTCCTCCTAATTGGTATCTCTAGGCTTTTCTATGGCGACACCACCCTCTTTTCACTGCAGAGCTGATAAATGTGCTGAATACCAAAGATCGGGGTGAAGTTATGGCTTGAATCTGGACCTAAAAAGAGTTCAAACAGGTGTCAAGTTCCATGAATGAGCAGGAAGCGTCTAGAAGTTTAGTATAATCCTCCAGAGCCCAAGGCCTAGGGCCACAGAATTCTGGGCTGCAGTGGAGGGCAGGGGGTGGAAGGCTCAACATTACTGCAAGGGGGTCTACAAACCCATTTATGAATCAAGCATTGTCTCTGACTAAATGAGCGCTATGTTTTGCAAATATACATAGTTTTTCAAGTGTACAACAGAGCTGCGACTGTAACTAACAAAGTAAACATTCATTTAAAAATAGCTCTAAATTCACCCCAGGCGTCATGCGCTTTTCTTGCTCAGTGGATACTACAAGGGACACTACTATGCAATGACTCTCAGCTGCGGGAACGCCAGCTTCAGGGAAGACGAATTGGTGGCTGTGGTTGTACTCCTAGCACCTCGTGCAAGGCCAGCATGGACCAGGTGCTTAACAGACATTTGTCAGACCTCGGGGAAATTTTTTTTTACTTTAAAAAGGCAAGTTTATATTTGAAAAAGGTTAGCAATCACTGGTTACTCTCAATAGGTAATAAAACAATCTTTTTGTGGTTTATATAGCCTTTAAAAAAAAGAATGGCTTTCACATACATCATTGCATTTGGCCCTAAAGGATAACCTCGTGAGGGAAGTGGACTCAGAGGCTAGGAGGCTACTAGTGGGGAGCTGCAAGCAACAGGTGGTAGAACCAGGTTCGGCAGCACGCCGAGGGATTACAACATCTCTCTTCTGTCCCTCTGGTAGCTGGAACGGCTCGGATGGGTGACGTCTAGGTAGGATAAGGCCCTAAAATAAGACTGGCGTTTCATCAAGTCAGCTTAGTTACGGTAATGACAAAGATAGTACAGGGCTTCTTGCATTTAAAAAGACAGAGAAGCCGGGAAGTTGCCGGAGACATTGCAGGCTAGAGACTCTCTTCTTGTGTCTCTACAAGATCTTGTATCTCTATAATGGAGGGGCAAAATGAAGGTTAATCTCTGTTAAGTAATTTAAAGTGTGTGCTTGGGGTGTTTTGACAGAGATGCAAGGTTTAAGGATGGTTGAAGATGATCAAGATATGAAACCCAATGTAAACTGCAATCAGAAGAATACTGACTAAGGGCGCCTGGGTGGCTCAGTCGGTTAAGCGGCCGACTTCGGCTCAGGTCATGATCTCCCGGTCTGTGAGTTCGAGCCCCGTGTCAGGCTCTGTGCTGACAGCTCAGAGCCTGGAGCCCGCTTTGGATTCTGTATCTCCCCCCTCTCTCTGCCCCTCCCCAGCTCATGCTCTGTCTCTCTCTCTCAAAAATATATAAACATTAAAAAAAGAAGAATACGGATTAAAATATGGTGCATCTATACAATGGAATTGGGCACAATAGTCACAATTATGCAGATTTGTATTTGTGAGTATGATGGACTACTTAAAGCAAATGATAAGTTTTCATATCCTGTACAGTGTTTTCCCATTTATGTAGAATTGTATACATTCTTACACATGCAAGGACACACTGGGGACAAGTGACAGTCACCAAACATTAAACAGCTCTGCACTGCGGGATTTCACGCGGCTTTGACCCTCCTGCCCCTGCACATGTGAGAATGCGTGATGAGGCGCAGCAGACGGCGTGCTCTCTGCACCCACCTGCATTGCTGATCCTAGAGAATATGAGGCCGCCCCACGGGGCACTGGGTTTGATTAGCTATTCCTCGCACAACATCCAAAGTCGATTGGACATCCTGCTTCTCTGGATAACCAGGGACTGAGCCTTGACTTGCCCGTGGGGAGCTGAGGTGGGAGCAGAAGTGACTGGGCCACCCCTGCGTGGTGTAGGTTACAGCGCTCCCAGCTTGAGGGCTGCCTAGAAGGCTTTCCCAGAGGCAGCGGGACACCAGCCAGTGGGGGAGCCCACGGTCTGCCCTGCCCGCCTCTCCCACGGGGACCCCCTGCTCTGCACTCTCTGCATTTGTTTCCCATTCCCTGGGAGGTACCCACGACGGTGGGCAGATGGACACATCTGTCCCCTCCCAGCCTGCCAGGTGTCACGGGGTCTGTGTCCATGGCCTTCCTCCTCATAAGGAGATCCTCCCGTGAAGTCTTGACCAGGTGAGGGGTTCGGAGCCTGAGGGTCCTGCTGTGTCCTGAGGACTCACCAGTCTGGGTAGTCACTCTGCATTCTGAGCCTCAGTTTCTTCCCCTGTAGAATTAGAATAATGATGGTGCCTCGTATGAGGAGCGAGTGAGCTGCTGCCTGTGGAAGTGTTTCGTAGGCTTCACAATGGTGGTGTAGTCAGGGGATTGGCAAAACCACAGCGGCTTTAGAATTAGACGCGGATCCAAAGGCGGCCCGGCCACATGCAGTTTGGGGACCCGGGGTTAGTTGGGGAGCTCACACAGCTTCCCCTTCCGACCTGAAAAATGGGTCACTCTGCTCTTTGTCCTGCGCTTGGCCCAATCCCTCCAGGCGTAGCTGTGATTTTGGTACTCTCCAGAGAACCAAGGCCCAAATTAAACTTTCTCATGAGCAATTATTCAGATGTTGTGGGGGTGGGGCATGCCCTGTGGCTGGAACCCAGCCTCCCCCACTTTGTTTTTATTTTTACACCCCTGAAGTCCAAAACCAGCTGTCTGAATCACTTGCAAACAGCGCCAAGACAGTTTTCCTGCGTCACAGGAGGCCACGGGCTCCAGCCACGCCTCAGGACGGTGTGCTAAAAATAATCTTCCCAGAGCTATTTTTAAGGCCCTGCGGGCTGTCAGCCACAGGCGGAGGAGAGCAGAACTCCTCATTGCGTATGCACCAAAGGGCGCCGCATTTATTCCTCGGTGGACCGTGGGTCAGTTAAGGAGCTGGACTCCGAACCCCACATCCTCTCCTCGGACCACGGGGATTTGTCACTGTGCGAAGGCACACGGTGCAAGTGCAGATTTGCCCTCCCTGGGGACCCTGCCAGGCAGACAGGGCCCCCATTACGTCAGTTGTGTGCAACCTGTCCACACCGGGCCTCCTGTGAGCCGCTGGCACAGAGGCTTCTGCCAAGCGAAGACACTGGATACCCATCACTCATGTTTGAACAGTCATTTACAATTTTCAGAGCACATTCTCTTCCATTTCCTCCTCTGATCTTCATGACACTCCTGCTAAGTGGGTATTAGTGTCCCCGTTTTATATATCAGGATAGTAAAGGACTATTCGTGCTTTTATAACACCCCTGTTAGGCAAGAGAACACGAAACAGTTTGTCTAGTATGTTCCACGGTGAGACGATCTTGGATGTCTCATCAGGGGCTTAGCGTTTCCTCCTCAGTCTCCTAGGCAGTGGCCACACCCACACCCCACTGTTTATTGCCTGACTCCTCTCCATTCATTCATTCATTTATTCATTTGGCAAACATTTCCTGAGCACCCACTCTGGTCAAGGCCCCACTTTGCTAGGCTCAGAGATAAGTGATGTCTTCTCTGCCCTGGGGAGGTGGCAGCGATAGGACACAACTCCACAGTGGGGTGGGAGAAGTCTTGAGAGGCTTTGGGAAGGGCTCACCCCTTTGCGGGTCTGAAGGCTGAGTAGGAGATAGAAGAGGAGCAGTCCAGACGGAGGGGGCAGCCTGGGACAGGCAGGAGACGCAGCACAGGGAACACGGGGGATCCCAAAGCAGGTCAGAGCAGGTGCAGGCAGGAGGCTGGACCATTAGCAGGGTCAGAGCAGGAGCACAGGGGCTGCCGGAAGAGCATGGACGGCACTGGAAGTTTTCGGCAGAGAATAGCATGATCCCGTGTGCGCCCAGAAGCACCCCTGTGTTAATTGTGCAGGGGAACTGGAGGGAAGAGGCTGGGGAGAAGGAGGCCAGGTTGGAGGTCGTTTAATAGCTCAGGTGAGACAGGCTGCAGGCCTGGACTGAGGTAGGCAGCGTCTGAGAGGATGAAAAAGAAGGATCCATGGGGCGCCTGGGTGGCTCAGTCGGTTGAGTGTTGACTCTTGATTTCAGCTCAGGTCATGATCTCATGGTTTGTGAGTTCGAGCCCTGCATCCAGCTCTGCGCTGGCGGCTCGGGGCCTGTCTCCCCCGCTCTCTGCCCCTCCCCCGCTCGCTCTGCATCTCTCTCTCAAAAAATAAATAAAAATAAACTTAGGAAAAAAAAGAAAAAGAAGGATCCAATTCTAGAAGTACTTAAAAAGTAATTAAAAGGCAGGCTAAAAATGAGTCACAGGGCTTCCCGGCCAGTTGGATGTGTGGGGGCGGGAGAAGAATCTGAGGCATCCCAGGGTTGGGTAGCCTCTGGGCTCCTGAGAACAGGTTGATGCCATTCAGCCAGCAGGGGAACACGGTGGAGGGGCAGGTGGAGGGAAAGGAAAGACTTGTTTTGAGTCTTTTGTGGTGAGGAGCCAGTTGGAGATCCCAGTAGCGGTAACAAGCAGGAAGTCAGATACGCAATTGGGAGATCAGAGGAGAAGTCAGGCTTGGACACAACAGTTTGGAAGGGGGCGGGGAGCTGTTGAAGCCGGAAGGGCAGTGGGTCTCGGCCTTTCGCTCCCATCCAGATTGGCTGGGCAGCTTTGGAAAAAGGGATCCGAACCCCATCCGCAGAAATTCTGTATCAGTGGCTGCACCATGGGTCCTAGCTTCAGTGTATTTTAAAAGTTCCCAGGCGCTCCTTCCGATGAGCAGCCAGGGTTGGCAAACGCAGCTATGGAGAGGTGAGGATGGACTGGAGGTGGCTGGATGGATGGCAGATGGACGGACACCGACATGGAAAGCCCCGGGAGGATGGAGAGCCCCGAGTCAGCCTGGTCTCCAGAGAGCAAGCCGCCAGGAGTCAGCATTACCTCCAGAGCCAAAGAGGGGTGGGTTGCTGAGCAGGAGGCCCCGTGAACAGCGACAGTTGCTCAGGAGGGGCGGGGCAACGGGAGGGTGGAGGGTGTCTAGGGGTGACCTAGGCCAGAGCAGATGTGGGGGGGTAGGGGTGGGGATTGCAGAGGCTGATTGGCTCCGACTCAGGGGAGGCGGGTAAGGGGGGAAGGAAAGATCACGGAAGGTAGACAAGTGTGTGAGGAAACATGGCTGCGAATGGAAGCAGAGGGAGTAGCTGGAGGGAAACAGCGTGGGGAGGCAGGATCGGAGAGCCTTGGGTGGTCTGTCCCGGGGGTAAGGACACAAGGAGGACAAGCTGACACCACTCTGAACGACAGGAAACATTAATAGAGGGTGGTCCCAGGATGTTGAGGGACTGGGCTTCAGAGGCCCAGTGGAGAGATCGGCCCCAGGAGCAGGGATGCTCCCCCGTCTGGGACAGCGAGGACCCACACAGTGTCACCTGTCTCCATGGAGCCCAGCGCCTGCCCCTGCCCCAGAAAGGTGTATGGATGGCGGGCAGACCCTGCTGCTTCCCTCCTCCCCACGGGCCCTCCTCTCGCCTTTCTTTCTCGAGCTTTCTCCCATGTTTCCCTCCCTCCGGCTTTGGTGCAGCCGGCTCCCACACACTCCCTGCCCACTCCTCTTGCCCAGAATGTTTTTACCAACTGTTAAGTAGACTGTGAATGCCTTGAAAGCAGTGACTCAAAGTTTGCTAAAATATTTGCTTCTAAACATATGGTAGGTCCCTAATAGACATTTGGCGTGCAAATTCCTGTATATGCACATACATAAACATAAAGCACTGACACAGATGTGTTTATAAATATATACGTGTGCCTATTCGTGCGTGCTCACCACAAGGTAGACGCCTGTGCCCATGCGGGGCACTCGTGCAGTCACCAAGCTCTCCCCGCAGGACCCTGCCTGCCGCTCTCTGTGACACGCTCGCACATCCCGGGAAGAAGCCCCCTTGGACACAGGCCTGGCCTGGCACATTTCCTGGGTATACTTGCTCTAGTTTAGGTAACCCCGCAGGTCACGTTTGAATTTTGGAATGCAAGCACTTCTGACACGTGGTTTAAAGGGAAGGAAATCTGCCTCACATTATGGGATTTATGCTTCATGAGGTTCAGTTTTTTGTTTTAATAGGAAACAGCTTCTAGGAAGGTAACAAGAAGGGGCATCTTTTTTTTTTTTAATTTTTTTTAAATGTTTATTTATTTTTGAGACAGAGAGAGACAGAGAATGAGTGGTGGGGGGGGGGCAGAGAGAGAGGGAGACACAGAATCCGAAGCAGGCTCTAGGCTCTGAGCTGTCAGCACAGAGCCCGACGCGGGGCTCGAACTCACGGACCTCGAGATCATGACCTGAGCCGAAGTAGGACGCTCAACCGACTGAGCCACCCAGGCGGAAGGGGCATCTTTTTATCACGTGTCCTCATTTTCAATTCGCTCAAGAAACATATGGCAGAATCAGGGACTCATATGTAACTTCCAGTCTTTACTTCCTAGTTTGTAAGAGACATTTATAAAGGTCCAGTGAAGCAGGCGCTCTAGTATTTTCAAGCTTCTAACACTAATTCTTGTTTCTACTAACAAATGTCAGGGTATATGCACAAGACATTTTTTGTTTTCAATCCAAATTCAGTATCTTTTATTTAAATATATTCAAAACTTTCTAACACAAAACTTGTTCTCTTTCAGCCAAAAAGTTTCCTAATTCCAGATAAAAAATAAGCACATAGATGATATGCTATTGTGGGCTTTTATATATACATACACATATATACACACACACGTGTGTATATTACATATATGTGTATATATACACACACATGCATATATGTATATGTATACATATACACATATATATATACACATATATATGTGTATATATATATTTTTTTTTAACCTTGTGTGTGGCCTTTGGTTGAGAAAAAAGACACGGTCTCTTCTGTCTGTGAAGGACAGTGAGGTGTCATGTCTATGCCTTTGACAACCAAGCACGTATTGTGTGTAAAATATGTCAACTTGGGCCAGGTCAGCATGAGGCGGAATTTCTTAGAAAGGTAGAGCCACTGGCTCATGATGCATGGGTTCTTCTGAGTTCCTTGGAGTAGCCCACTCCATTCCACCCTCTGCTTTGCTCAGCCACAGATATGGCCCCTGACACTGGCTAGCTACCTGGCAATACAGAATGTTTCCAGTCTCCCTGGTTGCCATTTTCCTGCCTCTATGATTTTTCTGCCCCTGATTGCTTGGGCAATCAGGTAGGATTCTCCCCCTTGGAATAGGAGGATGGAAGCCAATGGAGTCACCATTTTCTGTCTCAGAAGGGCATCTGGAAACAGGTGACATCTGTTGATCTTCCTGTGAGAAGATCTGTGGGATCTTCCTGCCTTCCAGCCCTCCGCCACTCTCCCATACTGATGGCTTCCTGAGGTGTGAGCAGTTATGTCCTTTAGGCCTCAGAAGCCCATGTGTTTGCCTGGAGACAAGTGGACAAAAACTGGTGGGGACAGGAGCCAGGCTGGAGGAGGACCTGAATCCCAGGGATAAAGGGGGCAGAGGCAGCCATCAAGAGAAGAGGAAAACAGGTTGACGCCCCAGGGCTTACATGAGGAAGCAAGAACACGGAGCCTCAGAAGGGAGCTGGTGGAGTTCAGAGTGACCAGTGCGGGAAGGAGGAAGAACTGAAGGAAGGAAGGGGGAGAAACACAAGATCTTTCTAGTTCCTACTCTACTTCTAATCTGGACCCTGCTGGGGATAATCTATCAGAACACAGGCCTTCCCGACCCCTGCTAAATACAGCTGCAGGCCTGACTGGGGACATGGGTCCCCCAGGCGGGAGCGCCGCAGGCTGATTCCTCAATGAAGATGATGTCTTTGTCACTCGCTCAAGGGGGGCACTTATTAACTATGGCAGTTTCATCAGACGCGTGCCGGATGCTGGATGGGGGAACACCCAGCGCCTATTTCATTCAAGCTTCATGAGGAGCAGCTGAAGGAAGAGGGATCCTGGAACAGAGTACACTGAGGGGAAACAGGGCAACTGTCTTCATGTATCTGAGGCACCGGCCTATGTGTGCAAGAGGGGCAAGCTTACTCCCCGAGAGCCCAGAGGGAGAGAGGGTAGCAGGTTTCAAGTCACTGAAAGGCTACTTTGGGGGGTGGTGAGTTTCCCATGCCGGAGAGATTCAAGCAGAGGCCATGGGACCATTTGTCAGGCATATCCCACAGGGTTTGCCATTAACTAGGCCTTTGGGATCGTTCCTGCTGGTCACAGCTGAAGCTCGGTCCAGCCTCCCATCTCCTCTGTGGGTCTCTTTTGTGTTGCTCAAACAGGGCTCAGCCAAGACTGTCTCGATTCTGAAGCCTGAGCTGTCCTCTGGTGAGCAGAGCTTGTCCCTGTCTGGCCTATCACCTCCACTCACTGTGCTGAGTTACAACCCAGTAACTCGTATGGCTTTGACCATATGACAAAGCTATTCATGGCTTAATGAGGAATGCAGGGCTCGCAGAGTTTGTGTAACTAGCTGGTAAGAGGAAGCCTGGCCCAGGCTCCAAGCCGCTAGGCCCTGCTGATTTTTGAAGACATTCTTAAGTAAGAAGGGGAATGAAAACAATTATTTGCCCTAATTTAAATTTGTTTGTAAACGAAGTTTTTTAATACATTCCTTACAATGGTGTTTAGCAACACACGATTTCATCCTCAGTCCCCACCCACGGAATTTTTTGCTTTCTATGTTCTTCTCTGTCATCAAGGGCCACATAGATTAGATGAGGGATTACCAAACTCTGGGAAGTTGTCATACCTGATAATTACGTCTTTGATTTTGTAACCCATCCTCCGGCCTCTTCCTAAACCTGCTTTCTGGAGGTATGCAGGTGCACGTAATTCAAACACATTTTGGGAGACTTGGGGGGACAACAAAATATTCTGGGTGCCCTTGCGCCTTATATCTTGGGTCAGGAATCCAGAAGTAACATGAATGAGACGGGTAGGAGATGGCAGGAGCGAGGCCAAGCTGAGGAGTCCCTGCCGGACTCTGTGGCCGCTTTGCCTCCCAGATGTCAGTGCTTCCAGGGATAAAGCCGGGGGGATAACTGGGCATACAGGCCATACCTGTAACCTTTGGTTTTAAAAAGCAGTGCTTTACTTTGGCTCAGGGTCATGATCTCATGGTTTCTGAGTTCAAGCCCCGCGTTGGGCTCTGTGCTGACAGCTCAGAGCCTGGAGCCTGCTTTGGATTCTGTGTCTCCCTCTCTCTCTGCCCCTCCCCTACTCATGCTCTGTCTCTCTCTCAAAAATAAACATTTAAAAAATTGTTTTAGAAGCAGCATCTGCGTGTGATTAGGGAGGTGGCAGTAGCCACCTCCCACACACCTGGAGTGTGTACTCCTCTCAAAGCCTCTCAGGAAAGGCTTTAAAAGAGTCACGAAGTCCCCGTCTCTTCCTTCCTTTCACTAGGACACCTTATGCACCAACCCTAGGGACAAGCCCACGACACACCACACACCGATGAAGAAGGAAGTAGGGATTATTTCCTGAAGGGAAAGAAAATAAAATAAAATGGGGAGGGGTAGAGTCAGGGGAAATGAAGCCTTTCCCAAGCAGCATGTGGAGAAGGGGAAGTGGCAGCCTCCCCAGCGATGTGCTTTGATTCCCCAGATGGAAGACGCAGCCTGGGGCGGTCTCAAACACAGAAGCTGGGGGATAACGAATGTTCCATTTCCCAACTGATTAAGTTATGGGAAATAGACCCTTAAGAAAACTCAGGGCATTTCCATCTCCCGAGGCCCTTAAAATGTAGGCAAAGTGCGTACTTTGCTGGAAACCAAGGGGGAACGAGGCCCCCAGCCCCTGGTGATGGGACGGGGAAGACGGACACTGGAGGGCTGCCCGTCATAATTGGCGCTTTTTTATCATCTCAAAATAAATTAACTCATGGATTATTTGGCTTGTTGTTTTTGGGTCATTCTGTCTTAAAAAATAAAAGAAGGGAGGGAGGGAAGGAGGAGGGAAGTGTAGGAAAAAGGCAGATGATTAAGGAAATGATCGCATTAATGACAAATACCCCTCAGGCTTTCAGAAGGACAGAGGGTTCGCCTGAGAAAAGCAGTATCAATGAAGGTAGAGCTTCCTTCACGCCCCTAGGCCCCAGGAAGAGGAAAGACAGAAGAAACAGCAAAAGAAGGGAAGAAGAGAAAAGATGGGAAGGAAGGAGAGAAAGGAAGGAGGAAGGGAGGGAGGGAAGGAGGAGGGAATGAACCAAGGAAGGAAGGAACAAAGGAAGGGTCAGAGGGAGGGAGGGAGGGAGGGAGGGAAGGAAAAGTGGAAGGAACGAAGGGAGGGAGGAAGGAGGGAAGAAGATAGTCATCAGAAATTAAATAATGACTTCTTTTTTCACTCATAAAAATAGCTTAATTTTCGGAATATATTTAGCGTGATAGATTCAATTCTATTCTTTCCACTCTTGCACCAATATTCCCCAGAAAACTTTATCAGTGTAGCTCCCAAGATTTCAGCACAGAGTCCCATGCTCTAAGTGCCGTTCCTCTTAGTGTCCAATTTTAAAGGAACAGCCATCCCTCCGTGACTCTGTTTACTGGTATGTGACGGAAGAACCAGGTGAACAAAGAGGTCTCTGTTGCGGCCGCGACTGGAGACGCTGCACTCCTGGTCGTGGGTGCACAGTGAGGAGGCTGAGCCTCTGCCTGGTGGGGAGGGAGACGTGGAGAAATGGGAAAGCCGCACCACACATGTGTCCATGACGAGCAGAAACCCGAGACCAAGAAATCCATATCAAAACCAGTGCGGAACCAGTGAGACCTAACAGCACCAGCAGACGCTGGTGTAGAGCCGTCCTGTAGAGACATCGGCATGACCCAAGGCCACCCCCGACAACCACCCCGCTGGAAGGAACCAGAACAGAGCAACTGAATAGCCAAACGCACCTCAGTTTCAGAGTATCAGGGACCACAAATGAGAAATCATCTGAAAGAGATTTTAACCAGTACGTTTAAATGAGTGAGTGGGAGGTGAGGAAAGGGGCCGGTGAGCGTGGCCGCAGTTGTCAGTGTCTTGCTGTGGGGAGGGACAGAACCAGGGCAAGCAGCTGGTCAGGGATGGGAGGGAGGGAATGGCATTTACAGACGAAGACTGGGGGCGCCTGGGTGCCTCCTAAGTGTCTGAATTTGGCTCAGGTCATGATCTCGCGTTTCGAGGGTTCGAGCCCCGCCTCGGGCTCTGTGCTGACAGCTCGGAGCCTGGAGCCTGCTTCGGATTCTGTGTCTCCCTCTCTCTCTGCCCCTCTCCTGCTCACACTCTGTCTCTCTGCCTCTCTCAAAAATAAATAAACATTTAAAAAAAATTACATAAATAAATAAAGACAGAAGACTGCCTGCCGGTGGGGGTGCCCGAGCAGACAGGGTGGCAGAGGCTGGCTGTGCTGATGCAGGAGATGTTGCAGGAGCACAGTCCCCGAGTGGGGGCAGGGGGGGAGGACTGCAGGCAGGAGGAGGGGAGCTGCGTCCCCCAGAGCAGAGGGAAGAAGCCGGTGCCCAGGCAGGTGTGGCTCTGTCTTTGGGGGTGGGGTGGAGATGAGGGTGTTTCTCTCTGGTGGTTTCTATTAAAGGCAAATGAGACGAGGCCATCAGGTGGAAGAGGAGTTAGAGAAAGGACAAAGCAAGCACTTGTCCTCTTGCAGAGGAGGGTAGCCAGTTTCCGGAAGAGTCTTGGAGGATGGCGAGGCGACACAGAGGTGTGTGATTGTGAGCGCGGCAGAGGGAGGAGGGGAAAGAATGGAGGGCATCCCCAGGCGAGCGAGTCAACACCAGCTTCGAGCCTCCAGAAGGTTGCTGTGGCATGGACGAGCAGAGGGCCAGCCAGCCACTTCCCTGAAGGATCCCCATGTGCCAGGCTTGCAAGGTCTGTTCTTGGCATCTATTCGGTTTCTCCAGCAAGGACAAGTCTGGCTCCTTCCTGGAGGGTATCTATCTATCTGCCTAGCTGAAGTGTTCTGCGGGAGCTGGGGGAAGGGAGGGGGACCTCGCTGGTCCTCCGACAGATTCCACCGAATCCTGCTTTCATCCCATGTGTCACCCCGCCCCGCCCCCCTCCACTGAGCCCAGGGAACTGAGGTCAGAATCCGTTCTGTTACGTTTACCTAGAGAACAAATCTCCATTCTCCTGCTGGCACTGGAAGGACAGGGCTGGGTGCAGGAGAGGTGCGACCCCCTGACTGTGTGAGGTGGGGTAAGGAACAAGGGTATTCAGTCCACGGGTGCACCTTAACACCATGCTCCTCTTTTTATGCCTCAGCCACACCCTGACCTTTGCAGGTTGGGTGAGAGACCAGTTCAGGAAGCAGGGAATTCTGTTGTCCTGTGTCCCCAGAACCAGGCGGTGGGGGGCGGCAGGTGCATGGGCTTCTGCAGGGCACAGCTGGCTAGACCCCTGGGCTCCTCACCCCATGACTGTAGGAAGGCGTGCATTGGGGCCCCCTGAAATGCAGGGCGAAGGGCAGAGATTTGTACCACCGGCTCCCAGCGAGGTACTACATCTGACTAACATTCAGTTAACTGGAAGATTACAAACTACTCACTCCCCACTTCGGTCTTTACCCATCAATGAGCTCCGCCCATCCGGACAGAGAATGTGAGTGCAGTTTTCACTCCTAATCTGGGTCACAAAACAGATTCTATAGAGTAGCACTGGAGAACTCCACCTCCCTCAGAATTTGCTAGAGTCTTAATCCATTAAGAATAGTATGAGCAAGGGGGCACCTGGGAGGCTCAGTTGGTGAAGCATCTGACTTTGGCTTAAGTCATGATCTCATGGTTTGTGAGTTCGAGCCCCACATCAGGCTCTGTCCTGACAGCTCGGAGCCTGGAGCCTGGTTTGGATTCTGTGTCTCATTCTCTCTCTCTGCCCCTCCCCTGTTTACGCTCTCTCTCTCAAAAATAAATAAACATTTAAAGAATTAAAAAAAAAAGAATAGTATGAGCAGTAGAACTACTAGGAATTTATCCAAAGAATATGGGAGTGGTGATTCATAGGGGCACATGCACCCCAATGTTTATAGCAGCACTTTCAACAATAGCCAAAGTATGGAAATACTACTTGGCAATGAGAAAGAATGAAATCCTGCCATTTGCAACAATGTGGATGGTGTTATACTAAGGTGTTATACACCTTAGTATAACACTGGAAGGTGTTATACTAAGTGAAATAAGTCAGTCGGAGAAAGACAGAGATCATATGTGTTCACTCATACATGGAACCTGAGAAACTTAACAGAAGACCATGGGGGAAGGGGAGGGGAAAAACTAGTTACAAACAGAGAGGGAGGGAGGCAAACCATAAGAGGCTCCTAAATACAGAGAACAAACTGAGGGTTGATGGTGGTGGGGGAGAGGGGGAAATAGGTGATGGGCACTGAGGAGGACACTTGTTGGGATGAGCACTGGGTGTTGTACGTAAGAGACGAATCGTGGAGATCTACCCCCAAACCAAGAGCACACTGTATACACTGTATGCTAGCTAACTTGACAATAAATTTTATTTAAAAAATAGTATGATAAGCGCTTTTTTGCCTTGTCTGGCTCAATGTTTCATAGGCAGAAGAGGCACGAACCCTTAGTTCATTATTGGTCATGAAAATCTGGCAGGTAACGGCACGGCAGTTACTCTGGATTCTTCGCTCGGCTTCTGACTCCCAGTCCTGGGTTCCCACCATGAAGGGCAAGGGAGCCAACCGATGACGGGTCTGGATAAGTGGGCGGAGCAGGGAGAGGCAGAGGCCCCTGTTTTCTGCAGGGGGTTGCTCAAATCTTTCATGTTGGGGAAGCAGTGGGCCAGGAGTCTGAATGGTTAGGACAGGAGCTGGTGTTCCCTCTTCCTAGCTGGCGACTTTGGGAACATGTAGCCTGCAAAATGCAGCAGCTTAGGAGTTGTCTGAACTTGGGGTTGAACCCTGGCTCTGCCACTTACTAAATGTGTGACTTCGGACAACTTTTTAACCTCCACTTTCCGTGTTATCGAAATGGAGATTATAGTACCCTCAGTGATGGGCCTTCTGTGAGGATAAGTTGAGGCGATGCTTAAAGGTACTTAGCACAGTGTCTGGCACTTAGCAAACGGCCATCATGGGTTCCGATGATGATGAAAATGATGATCACAATAGAACAGATTCTTTGAACTCTAAGGAGCATCGGAAGTTGCTTCCTTTCTCCTTGACTCTGCTCACCTGTAAAATGGAAATAATGCTACAATGCTTTCCTCGTCTTCCTTATTTCCTTGTTTTGAGGACCGAAGGAGCTGAGGCAGTGCTTGCCCAGTGCAGATCTGCAGAGAGCATCAGTTTATGACAAAGTTTTCACCAATCTATGGAGAAATGAGAAAAATAACATAGCGAGTGTTTTACGAATTGAGCTGTTCCCAATTTTGAAAACTGTCCTTTATTCTGATATTATGGCATTTCTAGTCTCTGTGTGTGTTAAAATAGCCCATATTTTATGAAAGGATGTTGCTAATGGATAGCAGTCTGTCTTGAATGACCTCACTCAGCACAATGAAAATTGTCAACCCTATATTGACCCCTTATTTTTTGAAATCTAACTGGTCCGTGAAATCGAGACTATAGAGAAACCACCAAAGTAGGATTTTGAAAGGGTTTGCCAATCTTAGGTTTCTGCATGGTGACAACAAAATAATAGCACCACATACTGTGTCCCTAGGGCATGACGGGCACCGCTGAGAACTGATACACATTCACCATATGCCTCTCAATGGTCTCACAGGCTAGGTGACATTTAACCCATTTGACAGATGGAGAAATTGAGACTTAGCCTAGGCCGGTGGGCTTTCTGTTCCGAGGGGGAATGCAACATCAGGGCTGTCTATCTGCAAACCTCACAGTTTTCCCTGACCCTTGCTGAAGGATCAGTACGGAGGAGGCCCTGATGCAGCCACCAAGACTCCACCCCTATAAAAAGTAACCATATTAAGGGCTTATGGGCAAATCACTTAACCTCTCTCTGCCTCTAGTGTCCAACCGAGAAATTAGGTAGAAATCAGGGTCACTCTGCAAACAGATGGAAACAGTCAAGCCGAGCTGTCCTAGGAAATAAAATTAGCACTAGGAACCCATTCTCTGTGATTCTCCATGATTCAGTGCCCTTTGATTATTTATGAAGTTGGGAAGCATCCAGCCAGGTGGCTGACAGAATGCTGTCTGGGTACAGAGACACTGGCAGGAGGCCTCTTTCTTGGGTCAACCAGACTCAGTCTCCCTGTCTTCTCCCAGCCAGTCATGGCCTCCCTTCCTCGTAGTCTTGGTGGCATTTGGGTCCCACAGGCTTGGAAATCAGCTCATGGGCCCTCCTGAGGCCAGGTGACGACAGACTCAGCCCTCCTCACCCTCCCTGGCCCCCTCCCACATAGCGGGCAGGATGCCATGCACGGTGCATTTGTTCTCACTAACCGCTAGGCTACTTTGGAGGAGGTTTTATTAACCTTATTTCACAGAGGAGGAAACTGAGGCTCGTTGGCACTAAGTAACTGGCTGGTGGGGGCGAAGTTGGTGTCACACAACCTGCAAGGGACAGAAGGAAGAAGGATCCCCGCCCAGCCAGGGCCTCCTGACTTGATGACACACTGTGTTAGTGTTTCATCACTAACGTGCTCCCGGAAGACCGAGGCAAGATCACGTGAACACTTGAAAAGCTCCTGTCTCTTTTTGTAGAAATCATGTCCCCTTTTGGCGACAAGGTATTCACCTCGACCCCATCATGTGCTAGGCCTTCCGCTCCAGGGCCGATTCCAGCCTCGCAGCTGCTTCCTGGTCCTCACGTCCCCAGAGCAGACTTGTGGGAGTGCCTATCTGACACAGTGCTTCTGGTGGCGAGGATACTCCAATTCTAAACCGCCCTCTCTTTTCGAAATTGAGGCCAAGTGCTTCAGAGTTCTCTCTCCAGCCCTTTTTAGTTAATTCATTCTCACAGAAGACAATTTAACAAATAACAAATTCCATGTGATCCTTCCACTTTTGGTTTCGGGCCTGAGCATTCATGGCTTGACGGTACGAAGGTTTCTGTTTCATCTCTCTTTCTACTAGTATTTTAAAATGCACCGAAAGGGTACATGCACTTGATTAAAAATAAGAGTACATAAGAGCTTATGAAAGACAAGCAACAGGCCAAGTCTCTACTCCCATTTCTTTCCACCCCAGTACAACCCAAAGACACCACTTACACCCCTTTGGTTGGGGGAGGGGAGGCATCATTTTTAGTTCCTTTCCTAGGGGTTGCCTCCAATGCTTCTAACTCAACAGCTTATATGATTAATTCTTCAATCATTAACTTTAGACATTGTTTGTTGCCTTGACAGATGGAGATGGAGATCACTTACCCCTCCTCCCACCCGCCTACCCCCTCCCAATGTATCTACAGCACTAGATTCAGTACTCTACTAGTAAATTTAGCTAATATATTTGAACTTCCATTTCTTGTTCTATCACTATGGGGACTATCTCCTCTCTTCTCACCGTGGCAGATAAGAATATTAAAACTTCCCTCCTCTTTCCATCCCTTCCATCTGTCGTCCCGTGTTCGCTGCCCTTTTATTTTTGTATTTTCAAGGTGGATCCCCTTAACAATCTGACCTGTAATCTCA
The DNA here is from genome assembly GCA_030068075.1 of Paguma larvata. NCBI lineage: Eukaryota > Metazoa > Chordata > Mammalia > Carnivora > Viverridae > Paguma > Paguma larvata. The sequence goes on from CM057824.1 coordinate 81,891,680, forward strand.
AATTTGCCACACTTTGTCCGATGGGGCTCCAAGCTAGGATTGCAGCTTTTTAATTGGGGTGGCTGCCCTCGGCTTCCTGCTCGTTCATCTTTGATTTTGTGGTTGTTGTTGCGTAGATTGGTTAATACCCCTCTTTGCCACCCCATCCTGCCGCTAAAGCAGCCGTATTCCATTAGCCGTATCTCCACAGCTCTGTAGCTAAGCCTCTTGACTGCCAACCCACCGTTGCTTTTCCTTAAGATGATTGAACCACCCTGCTGCTGCTGGTCTCACCTGTCGGCTGCTCTCTGTTCTGCCAGGACTCTATTGTTCCCATTGCTACCAGGGAGCCCCATTCTGTACCAGCGTCTCCTACCCTCAGCCCTGGCCTGAGGGGAGTGCTGAGCTTCTTGATGGTGCCATTCCTATCTCATAAGCAGGTGGAGACTCTTCCAGACTCTCTCATGGAACTTGGTTGGCGGATGAGCTTTCTGGCTTTATATAACGTATGCCTCTCTAGCGTGCCCAAGCCCTTTGATCCCTTCCTCCACTGAGGGCCATGCAGTTTTGGAATTTTCACTTCACTTTTTTCCAGGCTCCTAAGATATAGAATACAACGCATGAACCATACTGCAGAAGGTTCGAGAAATTTCTCATGATTCCCAAGTGTGTTGGCTCAGATATCCCTATGCCAAGTTTCAGGTCCTCACACCCTTCCAAGCGTTGACAATGTTGGCATTGCAGACTTGCTGAGGTCGAGAATTCCATCTTCTCTGGAGTTCAGTTACCCTCCGAGACTAAGCCCTGAGCCGGAGCCTGAGCCTGAGCTTTGCCTGCCCTCCAGATGCAGGAGATGAAACTTCTTTACATGCTAACTCTCCTCCTTTGCCTAGTCATCACTAAAATCACAATTAGTCACCCTCAGACTTTGCCTGTCTTTCTCCAGCACACTCGTGGCCCTTTGGGACAGCCATCTGATTCCCTCATCCTTACAATGATAACTTCTCCAGCCTCTTAAAGACCTAGGGTATTTCCCCTGCTAGCACAGCCCTTCCGCCAGACCGCCATTCCATTTTACCACCTGTGAAAGTCTTACAGCAGAATTTTGACAGCATGCCAGGGGCTGCCCACCCTCCACCCACCGGCACCACATTCCCATTTTAGAGTCGGCTTCCTTGCACACATTGTGGCGTGGCTGTCTTAGGTGGGCTCCCCAGGAAACACCCAGAGATGGAGCATTGTGGGCCAGTTTTCCGGGGAGCTCTCTCAGCAGGAACATTGCGAGGGACGAGGGAAGCAGATCAGGGAGGTGGGGGAGGTGAAGGGCAACACGGTCACGGCAAAGGCCTCCACCAATCCTGCAGGGAGCTGTGGGGCAGGAGTGGCTTTTCAGATTTGTTTCACATTGAGGCAAAGGGGCCAGGTCTTTGTGCCCCTACAGCAGCCGGTCTTTGGTGGGGGTCATCCCTGAGGAGGTGACCTAAACTTTTCTCAGCTGAGGGCAAGCTGGAGCCTTCAGCAGTGGAGAGAGGAGTGTCCCAGGCCAGGTGGGAGGAATTTGGGTGGCAGACCACAGTACCCAAACAGCCCCAAGCAGCCTCGGCTGACGTCTGTCATCCTGGAACAATTATTACCAGTCTGGGTGATAGACTTTGCTGCTTTGCTGCTATTCACGCCACTGCCGTGCCTCCCACTGCTCAGGTAGGCCCTCGCTCCTACCCTGTCCCTAGGCTGTAATCAGCTACTCCATCTTCACACGGGAGCCATGTTTGGAGTCCCCAATGGCCCAGGCAGGCTGCATCCCAGGATCCGTCACCACCCTGAGTGGATGGAGAAGCTTGGAAAGAAGGAGATGGAAGTTTCTGAAGCCATCGCTCCTGCAGCCCTGACCGTAAGCTAAGCAAGTGTCCCTGTCTGATAGGGACCCTGCCCCAGCTTACCCCTGGCCCTCTCCTTAGTTATTAACAACTATTGCTCCCGGTCTCCACCCTCTCCTTGCTGTTCAGGGGCCTACAGCACCCTGTCTGTGAGGCTGAAGAGACAGAGCTGTCTTCAGATATCAGCAAACACAGCCTCCTCCTCCTCTTGCCTTCTGGCAGCCCCAGGCCCTCCCTCCCACCTGGGCTGTCCATTGTTTGAGGAGAGATTGATGCTTCCCCCCTCGGTGGCTGTGTCTTGGTGGCCCTCAGCCTCTTGAACTGACCCGTGGTGTTCAGGCGGGAGGGGTCAACCAGGGTAATCTCCAAGGACTCAGCTCATAAAAGGCTAACAGGGATTTATATGGGAAGCGGTCATTTCTTGGGCTTTGCCCTTTAATCTGATGCCAGCCAAGCCGTGGTCTCTGAATGCAGGGAGTTCCCCTTTCTTGTCGGAGGATCCGCTGAGAGTCTCACTCACACCTAGGAGGAAACTGGTACTGGCTGAGAAGCCATTTCTGTGAGCAGTTTTCAACCTGGTCCCAGCACCTTGACCCTGGGCTCTGAGGACTCCATGTCTTGACGTGGGGGGGGGGGGAGGGCGGGAGGAGGACTGGGGGAGGAGAATGCACAGAGCTACTGCCCACCCACTGCACTCACTGAGTGGCCTCCTCGGTCCCCTCCCTTCCTTTCTAGATCGTGAAACAAAGTTGGCAGGAGGTAGTGATTTTTTTCAGAGGTCTTTCTGTGACCTACATTTCCCCCCCAGCGTAATTCAAGACCGAACTTCTTCACTTTTTCTATAGACTATACTTTGACTTCACTGTATATTTTTAATGGCATGAGAGCAGAATGCCTCTTCTACACCTGCCCTCATCGCCAGCTTCCTTAGACTTACTAGCAGGTTGAATTTTATCTATTTGGTTCTTAGATTTCATATCCTTGGATAAGCACAAAGGGTTATAATTAGCGTCTTGGTTTTAAATAAAAATGGAAAGCTAACAGTCACGTCTTGATGACACTTCGGTTAATGAGGCTCTCTGTACTTGTGGACAGAAGAGGGAAGTCACTGTCAATGTTATTGTCAGATGCACTGAGTGCCTTCTGTGTACCAGGCGCCGTGCTCTGGGCTTTCACGCTTGATTCTAACTGTAACATGATGGAGGAAGTGGGGGCATAGCCCGTGTTTTTGAATTTTTAGATAAAGAAAATGAGACACAGGAAGGGGCTGTAGGCACCCTGGAGCAGAGGCTTTCTGCACATCTTGGCATCTTCCGTGGCACCTGGTAAGATCCCCTGCTCATAATGAGGGCACTAAGTGTTTGTTGAAAGTGAAATTGCCCAAGATCACAGAGCTAGTTTGGTCTCTGAGCTCCTAATCAAATGTTCCCTCCAATAATCCAACTTCCTTTTGTCCGCGTGAGCCAAAGGTTTTGCAAATAATAAATAAACAGATTTTAATGACTTCAAAACTCCAAGGCGAAACAAGCTGGAAGCAGGAAAGCCAACAAGTTTCAAACAAAAACGAGCAGGTTCCAGAAATCTATGATGCTACTTGTTCCCGACTGCCTCACCTGTCACATCTTAAATGGAGCAAATGGGTCCAACCAGGCTAAGGGATGGTCTGGTTTTGTGGAAAAGCCCACTTGCCTGTGGTCCCCTGGGGCCCGGTGAGCTGCGTGAGCGGGGCTGGCCGAAGTCCAAGCCCCCCGCCCCCACATCCTTCCTCAGGATCCCCTCCCTGGCCTCACTTCGAAGCGTGAAGCGAATTGAATCAATGCATCATGCTTCAGGCTGTGGGAGCTAATGTGATAAAGGCCCAGCCCCGAGCAACTGAAGCATATTACACCCATCCATCACCCTCTCCCACTGCACGGCCTCCGTCCGCGTTGCCTGAGTGAGCACTGGAGGTGCTTCTGGGACTGACAAATGTGAGGTGAGGCCTAACGACTTTTGTGTCCCTCCTGATGGAAGCTTTGCGTTATTTAAATAGGCCGGAGCCTCTTGCCTTTTTCACTCCTGTAAAGTGAGGAAACTGCTTGGAGTCTCGCATTGAAGTGAGGCGTTGGAGACTTTCACCTCCTGAGGGGCGGGCCTGCCTTTTCTCATCTCCTCTGTCCTTGGAGGCGCTGAGCTCAGGCCAGCCTTCCCACTTCCCCACTGCCCAGCGTTTCCTACCCTGCGCAGGGCACTGAGGAGCGGGCTGTAGGGGAGGTGACGGGGCGGGGGGTGGGGGGGACAACACATCTACTCCCTCATTAAGCAAAGGAAACCCTGGACAATCACTTCCTTGCTCCCGAGCTTGGGATCCCTCTCTGTAAAATCACCCATGATAACCCCATATACGCAGCCACCGAGTTACATTAACGTGGCGCTTTGGTCTTCGTATCACTTAGTATTTACACCAGCCCTCTGAGGGGGTATCGTTATGCTCATTTATCAACGAATCCGTAAACTCATTTATGGAATGCTCAGAGTGTTCCATGTCTTGGTGGAGGCCCTACCCTTCAACCGGTCATTTCAGCAGTGTATCCTTCTGGAAAGGGGATTTTTATTAGGGAACGAAAGCTCAGAGACGCTACGTCGTTTGTTCAAGGTAAACAGCTTTGAGGGGCACCTGGGTGGCTCAGTCGGTTGAGTGTCTGACTCTTGATTTTGGTTCAGGTCATGATTCCAGGGTTGTGGGATCCAGGCCCATGTTGGGCTCTGCCCTGAGCATGGAACCTGGTTAAGATTCTGTCTCTCTCTCCCTCTGCCCCTCTCTCCTCCTCATGCTTTCTCTCTCTCTCTCTCTCAAATCATCATAATAAAAAAAGACAAACAGCTTTGAGCTCATAGTCTATGTGAGCTTTCCACGACATCTCAGAGCAATTGTATAGGTTTTAAAAAGAAACCAGGGCTCAAACTATAGGAGCCACCATACATTGTCCTGATTTGCCCTTAAAAAATTTTTTTTGAAGTTTATTTATTTTGAGAGAGAGAGAGAGGCAGGTAGAGGGGGAGAGAGAGAATCCCAAGCAGGCTTCGCACTGTCAGTGTGAAGCCTGATGCAGGACTCAAACCCACAAACTGTGAGATCAGGACCTGCCCTGAAATCTAGAGTTGGACGCTTAACCAAATGAGCCACCCAGGTGCCCCCTGATTTGCCTTTTAATGACCCAAATTTGCGGGGTGGGATGGGGAGAAGAAAATATTTTCAAGATATCAAATGATCAGAAGGGTTTTTCAGATACGAAAAACCCCAACCCTCCATAAACTCTCCAGCAAGATTTCCGGATGCATTTAATGCAAGTTGTGTCTCTCTTGGGCTTAGTAACCCCAGCCATGGCCACATGCTCCCCCACAAAAGTCATCCTGCCTTTACAGAGGGAGAAGGTCTGGGGTGGGAGGTGAGCGGGGACAAGACAGGCTTCAAAGGCTGATGGATCTGATTTCAAATCCTAGCTTCGGCCTTGAGCGAACATCACAAGTCCCTTTTGGGCCTCAGTGTTTTTTATCTTGAAATGGAGGAAATACTTATTTTGCTGGGTTCTTGTATGGCTTACAGAGAGTGGCAACGAATAGGTGGTCATTAAACAGTGCTAATGGGGGTGGTATGGTGGAGGCAGCAACTATTATGAATCCTGCCCGAGGCGACCTGATCTCATTTTCCCCCTACATTGTTCTATCTAAAGATAAACAATAAGATCCAGATTATTTGAAGAACTAAACAAAAATAATTGTAGCAGATTGTCCTTTGCAGTAAAATATTTTAATTCCTCCGCTAGATTGGAGGCCAAATCTCATTATTACAAATATGATCATTAAAATCCTGTATAACAAAATATTTCAAGTCTAAGTGATGACTCCCTCACTCGCTTTAAGCCAAGCAGGAAACGCACATGTATGGGGTACGTTGCGGTTACAGACATAGCCACCTTCTCTCATCCTCATGACAGTACCTGTAGCTCAGATCCCCCAGAGGCTGGTTGAGGACAACAGGTGGAATCCGTCTCAAATCTTCAAAACCAACAAACGCAAATCACACAGTCTGACGTGTTTCCTGCATTTGGTGCAGCTAAATCTGGAACAGCCCCCTCGAAAGCATGATAAAATTTGACTTCTTCCCTATCTTTCCCCACTCAAAACAAATAATTCAGAAGTCTTGCAAAACTGTTTTTCTATTTCTTATTGCGTTGGCTCGCTTGTCATTTTGTCTTTTTCTCAGTTCCTTGCATATCCAGCTAAAACCCGAAGGCCTACTTTGTTCCAAGGCCCCGTGCAGAGAAAGAGGGCATTAACCTTCCTTTAGCCCCTGCCGTATTCTACCTCTGCTAACACTTCATGTGTCTTAATCTCACATAGCCTCATTCCTTGCCCTCGCGGGACTTACCAGCACACAGGAAAGGCAGAACTGTGCACAACCACAGCACACGGTATACAGTTTGGATGCCAAGGGGCAACTGCAGGAGAAGAATTTAATTCCAACCAGGAAAAACAGGGAAGATTCTACAGAGAAGACCATATTTTACTTGGGGCTTGAAGAAGGAGGAAAATTTCAAGACAGAAAGTTGTGAAGGAGAATCCAACCATTGCAGACAGAGCCTACTAGCAAAGCATAAAGATTCTTTGCAGACCAAGTAAACCCATGTAACCGGGTCTTATTTATTGAAAGGGAGAAAAGTGAGGTTGGGGTGGATGGGTGCCTCTCTTTGCAATCCCTGCAAAGACCACAGGTCAGGGAAATGACAATCAATAGAGTTCTGTCTTCCGGAGTGGCGAATTTTCTTCCTATTGTTAACAAATTCAGATTCCCTGGTATAAAGAGTCCTGAGGCCCCAGGCAGCACAGCACAGGCCTCAAGGGGAGTCAATGCTTGCTACGAACATCCTGGACTGTTTGGGGTCAGTTCAGATTGTGTCGGTTTTGGCCCCAACTGTTCAGTCAGACCAAGGCGAGGAGGGGAGCAGAGAGCTGGCTGTAAAACTCGTAACATGATGCATTAGAGAGCGCCTGCTCAATTATGTGTCCATTAGCTAAGTGGCCCTGGGGCTTTATGACTGACTCTTTTTGTAAATCAAAAATAATAACAATAACAGCTTGCCATCTTCTCATCCTGCTGGAGAGAGCGGGTATTTCATCCATCATTATCTAATTCCCGCTGTTCCTCCAGGCGACCTCAGTCCCTCAGCCCCGGGATACAGAAGTGAATGGAAAGTCTATGCTCTCACCTTGACCCACCTAATCAGGTCCCGACCACGAGAAGCAACTTAGTCCCTTCTTATCGGAGAGGATGGGCGACCAAGCCAGTTCAGGAGGGAAGGTAAATGTTTTAGCACAGGAACCCTTCGGAGGGATCAGAAGACCCTGTAGTAAAGCCAAGCTGGATCTAATTGGAAGAGTCCCTGATAATTCATCATGATGGCAGACTTCCCCATTCCAATCTGCTCTGCCCTTCCGTCCTTGCCCTTCCTGGGCCTGCAGGTGTTTCCAGTTGGCTGGGACAGGAGAGAAGTGATGTGGAGGTGAGTATACCTTTTATGCAGCAAGAGAGCAGGGCTTCCTCCAGGAAGCTCACCTGCTCTGGGCAGCCTCATGCTATATCTCAACTGAAAGTGGGTGGCTTTTGTTTGGGATTTAGCATGAGGCTGCTTGGTGCTGATTCACCTCAACCGAAGGGTGCATCACTCCAAGGCACGATAAAAATTTCCAGACAGTATTTTTCCCCAGAGGATGAAACACAGGAGATAAGAAGAAACCAATCAAGCCCACACCTTTGGGATGACAGACCTGGATGACACCAATCCACAAAGAGAACGTCCATGACTGCCATCCATGGCGTTTGTCGTTACAAAGCGACTTCGGTTTCTGGCAAGGACTCTACTGAATGTGTCAGTGTTCTTCACAAGGGCCCCGATCCAAACCCAGGAGGCTGAGAATCCTGACGTCATCACAGAAACCTGCGCCCCCAGCGCTGAAGTCTCATCTCTCATTCCTTGGTCCTTGTGTCATTTTTCTCTGTCTTCTTTTTCTTGTTCTAGCTCTGGTTCCTGACCCGCTCTCACAAATGGCCCTCTTCTAATTAGTGAGCTAATTAATTAATTATCAGCTATTTATGATATAGTCAACACTGATGAACTACTTCAAAGACCCAGAGCCATCAACAGTGTATTTGCCTGTGTGTTCCGTCTCCCCCATCTGGTCCTCCCCTCTCCCTCCACCTAAGGCAACCGCTCGTCTGTCATTGCCTTGTTGTTTTTTTTTTTTTTTTTGAAGTTTTATTATATGTACAGTTGTTTCTAAAAGTAATAAACAATATTCACCTGGGTCTTATTTTCACTCAGTATTTTACACATGTGCATAGAGTATATAAGAGTATAGCACATAGTAATATAATATATAATGACTATAATTCATCCATTCTTACTGCCATTGTGCAGCAATACCATAATTTAGATATCCAATATTCCGTCAAAGGGCATTTGGTGTTTTAGGATAATGTACCATTTTTGCTGATATGAACAATGTCGCTGGAACATTTTTTAATGAGTTTCCTGGTATAGAGGGGAAAGCATTTTTCTTATTTATACATAGAAAAGTTGTTGAATCATAAGGTACATGAATGTGCACTTGATAATGTTGAACTACTTGCCCAAATGATTGTAATAATTTGTATTTCTACCAGCAAAGTGTAAGAGATCCAATTAATGGACATACTCTTCCGTAGTTGGTATCATCAAACTTCTTAATTTGTGCCATCAAAGGAGTGCACACGATGGTGGGAATTAATGGCTGCAATATTTTTGGAATATGATCTGAAAATACTTCTTAAAATTTTAAGTGGGCTTGCTCTGTTTTCATACGTTTTGTTTATTTCTCTTGTTTAGCATCATTGCCTACAATTTCACTAACAGTTTTATTTTTTATTTTCTTTCTTTATTTTAATCAAAAATGTTTTTTTTTTTTCAGGACTAGAATTTAGTGATTCATCACTTACATATAACACTTCAGTGCTCATCCCAGCCAGTGTCCTCCTTAATGCCTTCACCCCTTTAGCCCATCCCCCCACCCAACTCCTCACCAGCAACCCTCAGTTTGTTCTCTGTATTTAAGAGTCTCTTATGGTTTGTCTCCCTCCCTGCTTTTATATTATTTTTGCTTCCCTTCCCTTATGTTCATTTTGTATCTTAAATTCCATATATGAGTGAAATCATATGGTATCTGTCTTTCTCTGACTGACTTATTTCGCTTAGCATGGTACCCTCTAGTTCCATCCACGTTGTTGCAAGTGGTAAGATTTCATTCTTTTTGATCACTGAATAATATTTCGACTTCTTTACCATTCAAAGAATACTTCTTTATCCATTCATCAGTTGATAGACATTTGGGTTCTTTCCATACTTTGGCTATTGTCAATAGTGCTGCTATAAACATTGGGGTACATGTGCCCCTTCGAATCAACATTTTTGTATCCTTTGAATAAATACCTAATAGTGCAATTGCTGCGTCATTGGGTATCTTTATTTTTAATTTTTTGAGGAACCTCCATACTATTTTCCAGAGTGGCTGCACCAGTTTGCATTCCCACCAACAGTGCAAGAGTGTTCCCCTTTCACCATATCCTTGCCAACATCCGTTTCCCGAGTTGTTAATTTTAGTCATTTTGACAGGTGTGAGATATTGTGGTTTTAATTTGTATTTCCCTGATGATGAGTGACGTTAAGCATCTTTTCATATGTCCGTTGGCCATCTGGAAGTCTTCTTTGGAAAAGTGTCTGTTCGTATCTTGCCCATTTCATCATTAGATTATTTGTTTTTTGGGTGTTGCGTTTGGTAAGTTCAGATACTAACCCTTTATCCAATATGTCATTTGTAAATATCTTCTCCCATTATGTCAGTTGCTTTTTAGTTTTGTTGATTGTTTGCTTTGCTGTGCTGAAGATCGATGAGGTCCCAATAGTTCATTTTTTCTTTTGTTTCCCTTGCCTGGGTGTTAATCTTGATTAAGTTAGGACAGTGAGAGTGTATGGGGGCGGGACATATATGGGGGCGGCAGAGCTGGCCTGTAACTCAGTTCCCTTTTGAGTAGTGCCTTATTTGGCCTCAGTCTACCCAGCAGGTGCCAGCCCTCTGTTCAGGGTCTTTATATTCCTACATTCTAAAATCAAAATTCCTTATTCGGCATTCAATATCCATCAAAAGCTGACCCTAGCCCACCATGTCTCCTCCTCACCTACGTATGCAATATGCGTTAGCTAGTTACCCTTGGCTCTTCTCTGAACATTCCTATGGCTTTTCTACCCCTGGTTTGTGCTCATCCTGCTTTCTCTTCATCACTGCCCACGAATCTTGTCTATTCTTCAAGATCCAACCAAACGTTTTTCTCTCCAGGCACAGCCTATAGATGAACCTGCAGCAAACACGTTTGATCCCTGTGTTTCTCAAGACTCAAAATCCCAGAAGAGAGGATCCTATTGGCTTAGCTCATGTCAAGCATCCTCCTCTTTTCGTTAAAAATAGCACTCATAGGGACGCTGGGTGGCTCAGTCAGTTAAGCATCCAACTTCAGCTCAGGTGATGATCTCACTGTTCCCGAGTTCAAGCCCCGTGTCAGGCTCTGTGCTGACAGCTCAGAGCCTGGAGCCTGCTTCAGATTCTGTGTCTCCCTCTCTCTCTGACCTTCCCTGCTCACAGTCTGTCTCTCTCTCTCAAAAATAAATAAACATTAAAAAAAATAGCACTCATCTCCTTCTGAGTTTTGGACCACCCAAATAAAAGAATAAGACAAAAAGGGAAAAAGACAAAGGAATAGGGCCAATGGAGAACAAAATATCGTCTGTGTTATGGCTACATCTTTTTTAGAGAATGTGATGTGAGTAAGTATGCTTTTACATACAGAGCCCCAGAAATAGAAACACCTACAAGGACCAGACCAGGGATAGCTGTCTTCTGGCAGAGAGCTCATCCTAGGAGGAAGTGGGCAATGCCTGACCAGTGTCTACTTTCTCATAACCATAATAAATCCCTTGTACTTCCCTGGGGAGGAAAGACCAAGGTAAGGACACATCATACTGCTCCTTTAAGACGTTGGCCGGAGGGCAGGGCCCTGCCATCTGCAGGCTCACCAGACCACGCAGGGCAGGCAAGCCAAGTCCCCACGGAAGGGGGATGGAAACTGGGCAGAAAAAGCAGATGTCTAGTGTCTACCTGAATCCCCAAGACGCTCTGCTAGAAAAGGCAGGCTTTACCAAATGCTCCAGATCCCCTTTCAACACGCAGATACCCTTGGCAGGAGCTACCTTCACACAGGCCAGGACTTTACCCCCGGGAAGTGTGACCGTCACAGCTTTGAGGTGTAATTAAGACAAGGATAAGAAGTAAAAAGGATCACCCTAGTTGGCGACGTTGCCAAAATTACAGTTTTCAGGGTCCCATGTTGGTGCTCCGCCCTCCCCAGCTCCTTCTTCTTCCTTGTCAAACCTTCAGAAGGCACTGGCAGTATGAAAATTGGGTCCTGCTGACACAGAGGTGGGGGCCCAAGGTTCAGCCACACTCTGGAAGGCAAGAGGAGAGGGCCCAGGCACCGTGCACTGGGACACAGGATCCTTCTGGCAGCCAGTCCCACGTCCCCGAGTTGGGTGTTCAGTGTTACATAGCCCTCAGCCAGTGCAAGTGACTGCTCAGTGACACGATCTCAGGTCAGCACCTCAGCGAGGGCGTGGTGAGGGGCACAGCTCAGCCCATTTTATGGTGACGTACCTCACAGGAAAAGTAAAAGATAGAAGCTCTTTCCATGGGGGTCCCTGAAAATGCTCCTCACGGCCTCCGTCTGCAGAGGCTCCTGTTGGGGGATAAGCCAAAGTCTCAAAATATTCAGACCAGCTTGCCTGGGGCGGTGTTTGCAGCCCAAGAGCTTTGGGCAAGGCATAACCATTGCTGATAGAAGGAAAATCAATCAAAGATGAAATGGAAACATAAATTAAATACTAAGAGGACGGGGAGGAATTGGACAAGATGGACTTTAAGGAGAGCTCCAATCCCGGAGGATCCAGGATTTCCTGACGTGAGGTCTCACCTGGTGGGCAATCTCTAAAGCATTTCTGAGTCTCAGATTCCTCATCTGTAAATCACACACACACCCGCACACGCGCACAAGCATGCATGCACGTGCATGCGCGCACACACACATATAATGAGGTAACCTAAGATAAAGGATCCCACTCAGGGCACATGCCGGTCCCTCTTTTCCTGCCTCCTGTTCCTGGCTCTTTGTTCCAAATTCTCATTTTCAGAGGATAATAGATTCTGAGTCTTTTCAATCGAAGATGAACTCTTGTGGCTCAGGAACAAAGAGAAGATTTGTTTCACCCGTGGAGGACAGGGAGCATTCCTTGGGCTCCCTGGTTCCCTACCTAGGCCCTGCAATGAAAATGAGGGGCAATAAAAGGGCAGGGGGGCGTGTCCAGTCACTAATCTAGTGACCAAGTAACCCAGTCACCTGGAGAGAGGACTTGCTGGGGCTCTGAGAGGTCAGCTGAGGGCAGAGCTGCACTGAGAGGAGCCATTTTGCCCCAGCCCCAGCCCTGAGTGGCTGTAGGAGACTCTCCCTTTTTTGGGCCTTAGTTTCCCAGTCTGGAGAATGCCAGGGTGCAAAAAGACCCTACTGAATTCTCACACACATCGTCTCTCTCTACCTTGGCCTCTCTTAAGAGTCCTTTACTGAAAACAAAGAGGCGCTACCTCTCTCAAGACCTGGCTGGCCGTGGCGTCACAGTGCTGGCTCTTGTCACGATCCCAACAGCCCTGATGACATTATTCTCTCTTCAGGAATGTTCCTGTGATAAGTAATTTCCATGCCCACGTGAAGCACATTTGTTTTTCTGTGGCAGGAAGGGGCCATTTAATGAATTACTTCTTTTCCTAACCACTTGGTGCCCTGGGAGAGTTAATTCATTTCACAGAGGCTAGCGATTTACTCCCCTAGGTTCACCATGAGCCACGCCAGGCCTCCAAAGCTTTGGAAAATTACCCAACCCAAATGACTGCCATCGCTCAGCACACCGAGCAGAATCCTTCAAGGTTCTTTGGCTGGTTATTTGTTCCCTGCTGAGCATTTACGTAACACCTTCTGGGTACGGAGCCCTGCACGAGGCACCTGGGAGATAGGGAAGACAGATGTGCCAATCCCCTGAAGACTCCAGATTCAGTCAGGAGAACTTCCTCGAGGCCCTGGGCCAGCCCCTTTGTCTTCCATTTCTCCAGCTGAAAGATGAGGAGACGTGGTCGTTTATCTCTAAAGATGCTTTTCTTCAGCCTTTCTAAAAACCCGCAAGTGAGTCCAGTGCATGATGGGAGGGTAAGGGGCCTGCCTGACTCCCCCAGAGCCAATTCCTCACTGGGCCTCAGTACATACCATGAGTGTTTCCCTTCTGTACCCCCACTTCCTGCACCCGCAGTGCCTCCCTCTCCCTCTCCGCTGCTGCCAGTCTTTCTTCCCTGACTCTCTCCTTGGCTTCTGTGGCTGTTGGTTTGAGAAGATTTTGAGGTCTTCAAGGCTTTGAGTACTCATCAGAGCTTTGAGTCTTTGGGAATCTATTTGCACACTGCCAACAGTAGGGTGAGGTCAATTCCTAGATCACAGAACATCAGAGTAAGGATCGTCTTTAACAATGGGTCCTACTTCCTTCATTTTATTGCTGATGATGCTGAAGAGGGGACAGGGACCCCATCACGGTGGTCAGGGGGCAAGGCAGGTTGGGGTTCAGACTGGACTCAGGTCTGCTATTGGCCAGGCCATGATTCTTTCTAGTTCTCTTGTGTAATTATTTTATTCATGTATACATTTGACAAATCGCTTTTTAAAAATTTTATGCAACTTATTTAAACCAAGAAAACAGCCCACCAAAGCTCCCACCCCTGCCCACTGCCTCTTGCAACCACTGTCTGTTCTTGTATCTATGAATTTGATTTTTTTTTTTAAGATTCTACATATAAGGGAGATCATGCAGAATTTGTCTTTCTCTGACTTATTTCACTTAGCATAACACTTCAAGGTCCATCCTTGTTGCAAATGGCAAGATTTCATTCTTTTTTTATGGCTGAATAATATCCCATTGTGTATATATACCACCTCTTCTTTATCCATTCATCTATCAATGCATACTTAGGTTGTTTCCATATCTTGGCTTTTATAAGTAATATTGCAGTGAACGTAGGGACTCATATGTCTTTTTGAATTAGTGTTCTTGCTTTCTTCAGGTAAATACCCAGAAGTGGAATTTCTGGATCGTATGGTAGTTTTATTTTTAATTTTTTGAGAAATCTTCATACTGTTTTCCGTAGTAGTTGCACCAACTTACATTCCCACCAACAGTGCACCAGGCTTCCCTTTTCTCCACATCTTCGTCAACACTTGTTATTTCTTCTTTTTGATAATAGCCATTCTTTTTTTTTTTTTTTAATGTTTATTTATTTTTGAGAGAGAGAGACAGAGCATGAGTGGGAGAGGGGCAGAGACAGAGAAGGAGACACAGAATCCGAAACAGGCTCCGGGCTCTGAGCTGTCAGCACGGAGCCCGACGCAGGGCTCGAAATCACCAACTGTGAGATCATGACCTGAGCCGAAGTTGGACGCTTAACTGACTGAGCCACCCAGGCGCCCCGATAATAACCATTCTAACAGGTGTGAGGCTGTTGTGGTTTTGTAGTTTTGATTTGTGGTTAATGATGTTGAGTATCTTTTCATGTACCTTTTGGTCATCTGTATGTCTTCTTTAGAAAAATGTCTATTCAGACCTTCCACCCATTTTTTTTTAAGTTTATTTATTTATTATTTGAGAGAGAGAGGAGTGAGGAGAGCAGGGGAGGGGCAGAGAGAAAATTCCAAGCAGGTTCTGCACACTGTCAGCCTAGAGCCTGTTGCAGAGCTTGATCCAATGAACTGTGAAACCATGACCTGAGCCAAAATGAAGACTTGGACATTTTTTTTAATGTTTTTATTTTTTATTGAGAGACAGAGAGAGACAGAGCATGAGCAGGGGAGGGGCAGAGAGAGGAGGAGACACAGAATCCAAAGCAGGCTTCAGGCTCTGAGCTGTCAGCACAGAGCTTGACGTGGGGCTCGAACTCACAAACTGTGATATCATGACCTGAGCTGAAGTCGGGTGCTTAACCGACTGAGCCACCCAGGTGCCCCAAGACTTGGACATTTAACTGGCTGAGCCACCCAGGCACCCCTTCAGCCCATTTTAAAAGCAGATTGTTTTTATGCCATTGAGTAGTATAAATTCTTTATATACTTTGAATATCAATCCTTCATCAGATATATAATTTGCAAACTATTTTCTCTGATTCAATAGGTTGCCTTTTCATTCTTTTGATGTATCCTTTTCTGTGCAGAAACTTTTTAGTTTGATGTACTACTTCTTTGTTTTGGCTTTTGTTGCTTTTGATTTTGGTGTCAGATTAAAAACAGTCATTGCCAGGACCTATGTCCTAACTGCCTAGGTTTTCTTCTAGAACTTTCAGTTTCAGGTCTCACATTCGAGTCTTCATTCCTTTCAGTTAATTTTTGTATGTGATGTAGGATAGTGGTTCAGTGTCATTCTTTTGCATTCTTTTGCATTCAAACTGGCTGCCCAGTTTTCCTAGCATAATTTATTTTTTCTTTATTTTCTATGGTTTTTAATGTTTATTTTTGAGAGTGAGAGACAGAGTGCGAGCGGGGGAGGGGGAGAGAGAGAGGGAACCATAGAATCTCAGAATCTCAGAATCTCTCAGAAAGAGAGGGAACCATAGAATCTGAAACAGGCTTCAGGCTCTGAACTGTCAGCACAGAGCCTGACACGGGGCTCGAACTCATGAACCATGAGATCATGACCTGAGCTGAAGTTGGACACTCAGCTGACTGAACCAATCAGGCACCCCTCAGCATTATTTATTAAAGAGACTGTCATTTCTCCATTGTATATTCTTGGCTCTTTTGTCATAAATTAGTTGACCATATATGCATGGGTTTACTTCTGGGCTCTTCATTGCATTTCATTGATCACTATATCTGTTTTTATGCCAACACCATACTGTTCTGATTACTATAGCTTTGTAACAGAGTTTGAAATCAGGAAGTGTGATGCTTCTAGCTTTGTTCTTCTTTCTAAAGTTTGCTTTGGCTGTTTAGTTTTTTGGGGTGGTTTCATACAAATTTTAGAATTGTTCAATCTCTGTGAAAAATACAGTTGGAATTTTGATAGTTCCTGCATTGAATTTGTAGATTGCTTTGGGGAGTATGGACATTTTAATAATATTAATTCTTCTAATGTATGAACACAGAATATCTTTCCATTTACTTGTGTCTTCAATTTCTTTCATTAATGTCTTTTTGTTTTCAATATACAGGTCTTTCATCTCCTTGGTTAAATTTATTCCTAGATATTTTATTCTTTTTAATGCAATTGTAATTGGGATTGTTTCTTACTTTCTCTTTTTGATAGTTTATTATTATTGTATAGAAATGCAACAGATTAGGAGCGTATGGGTGACTCAGTCAGTTGAGTGTCTGACTTAGGCTCTGGTCATGATTTCGCATTCGTGAGTTTGAGCCCCATGTGGGGCTCTGTGCTGAGAGCTGGGAGCCCGAAGCCTGCTTCGGATTCTGTGTCTCCCTCTCTCTCTGCCCCTCCCTGACTTGTGCTCTGTCTCTCAAAAATAACTAAACATTAAACAAATTTTAAAAAATGCAACAGATTTTCGTGTGTTGATTTTTGTATCCTTCAGCTTTACTAAATTTGTTTATAAGTTTTAATGGTTTTTGGATGGAGTTTTGGGGGTTTTCTATATATAATATCACATCATAGGCACATAGTGACAGTTTTACTTCTTCCTTTCCAATTTGGATGACTTTAATTTCTTTTTCTTGCCTAATTGGTCTGGCTAGGACTTCCAGTACTATGTGGAATTACAGTGGCAAGTGGATGCCTTAATAACAAATAGTTATCAAATAGCTATAATTTCCTACATGCCAGGTGCTAGACATAGAAAGATGAAAAAGGCCTTCAAAGAATTTATAGTCTGACAGATGAGACAGAGCTGCGAACACATTATTCCAGGTGATGTTCTAGGTGGTGTCAGACTTGAGGTTGCCCAGAGTGTCATGGAAGCCCAGAGAATGGGGGACTGATCCTGGCTGAGCCTTCAGAGAAGAGGTGACAGGGAAATCAGCCAAAGGATGTGTCCTCGTTCATTGGGAAGGACATGTGGGGGAAGCCTATCCCAGGAAGAAAAGGCTGCATGAGGAAAGCTCGATTAGGAGTGCACCATAGGTTAACTTGGAGGTGCTAGGTACTGGCAGGGGGAAGATAAGGGTAAATCATGTGTTAGGCATTCGTGGGAGCCAAGTGCTGGGCCATAGTCCATGTGCTTCAGCCTAAGTAGGTGCTACTTTCCTCAAGATTCTTCCAGCATGCACAGGTTTCCCTTGATGATTGCTCCTCTACCGCATATGCTTTTATGGCCTTCTTGGGTGGATGTAGTTCTGCCGCATAGTCAGCTCTGAGAAGTTGGAAGTCCCGTTAAACTGTGAGCCCTTGGCTTCTCCCAGCTAGAGGACTGCAGCCCCTAAGAGGCAGGATGGGATGGGTTGTGAGGACTGTGGCCCACAGACGTGGCCAGCCCACGGGACAGTGTGAGTCATCTGCGGGAGTGGGAGCATAAGGAAGTGTGAATGGGAGTCCCGCCTCAGGAGATCAGGGGCAGCTCATATGCAGACGCTCGGGCCATCACCCGGGGGTCTGCTGTAGGGGTGGTTCAGAGAGGCCAGCTCTGACCAAAGACTCCAAAATCCGAATCTCTCCCCTAGGACTTGCCCTTGATCCTTTGACTCACAGTCCGTCCAGCTGCCTTGAATGTCCCACAGATACCTCAAACCACCATATCCAAACAGAGATCATCATCTTTCTCCCACATCCTGTGGCTCTTCCTGTGGACTTGCCTTAGAGAAGAGTATTTAGCCGGCACCCTGTATCTTGCCCACAGTCTATCATTCTGCCTCTTAAATGTCTCTCGGCTCTTCCCACACCCTCCCCCCACATCCCTACCACACTATCCTGTGTAGATGTGCCTCACTGCTCACGCGGATTCCTACCCAGGGGGTCCTAGTCAGCACATCCACTCCCGTCTGTTTGCATTTGGGGTCAGCATTCCAAAGTGCAACTCATGCGACTTAACCTACTGACTCCTCAGTGTCCCCAGAGTGAAGTCCAAATGCCTGAACTTGGCCAGCAGTACCCTCCAGGATCTGACTTCTGCTCACCTCCGAACAGCAGAAGCCCAGGCGTCAAGCAACCTCCAAGTCACCCTGGTGGTCTGCCGGCCTCCAGGGCCACACTGATGTAGCGATTATGCCCTATGTCATATAAGCCCTGATGGTTAGATTTCCTTTTTGTAATCCAAATGCCTTAAAAGACTTAAACTTTTTTTTTTTTTAATGTTTATTTTTATTTTTGAGAGACATAGAGACAGAGTGTGAGCAGGGGAAGGGCAGAGAGATAGGGAGATACAGAATCTGAAGCAGGCTCTAGGCTCTGAGCCACCAGCACAGACACGGGGCTCGAACTCACAGACCGTGAGATCATGACCTGAGCTGAAGACGGCCTCTTAACCAATTGAGCCACCCAGGCGCCCCTTAAAAGAGTTAAACTTTGACTGCTGAGGCTTCTACTTCAGAGACAGCCATCTCCAATAAGCACATTGCTAGCCGCACAGTTAAATAAAGAAGAGCCACCTCCCTACCCCCACACAGTTTTTTTTGTTTCAAGGTCTTCGGTTGATTTACATAACAATTGATTTGGCCACATTTTTTCTTTTCCTTTTCTTCCTGCGCTTTAATTCCTGCTTTTATGTTTTGGATTCATTATTAAAGAGTGAAGCTGCAAAACCCTAGGCCCCCTCCCTCAACTAATGAAAGTAGAACCCCAGGCCCACACTCCCTCTATCTACCCTCAACCTTGCTACGTGGCCCCAGGCATGTTTGTATATCCTCCAGAATTTGTGAGTAAGAAGCCTTGTCTCTTGCAAAATTTCCCGATAGTTATTGCTGAGGGTGTCCTGCAATAAGAAGAAGAAGAAGGGCATAAAATAACAAGAGCCAATCCAGGCACAACATTAGTTCTAAAAGGGTGACCCAAGCCCACAAAACCCCCTACATCTGGCCTCTGGTCCCTGGGCGTCCAGCTTAAACCACATGCCTCCAGGGAAACAGAATGGTCTGTTCTCCAGGAGGCTTTTAGACCCTACAGGGAGCCGAGTGTAGCCCTCAGGTCAGACTAGTCACGGCCAGGAGCTCGGGCCAGGCTGAAGGGTAAATTCTGGGCTGGCCTCTGCTTGACCGGCACAGCAATGTGCTAGGAGGAAGTCGTATATCCTGAGTCGCTGGAATTAGCTCGGCATCCCCGGAAGGGAAAATCTCACCTTGATTGATGAAGGGGATAGACTAAATAAAAACTCACAAGCTCTATTTCTTTCTCAGGCTACCCAATGTCTGGGAAGTGTCAGCCATTATCATGGCTTCCACTAAGCAATAGATATTTATTACACTACGTACCACTGCTTGAAATAGCCATTCCACTTCATCCTTCATCTCTATACTTCGGCCTTTCCTTATCACTTCTGAGAATATAGAAAAAAAAAAAAACAACAGGACAAGTGTGCTTATAAACTATATTATGAAATTGAATCCATGGGGAGAAAACCCTCAGTAAAGTAGAGCTGGCATATTTGGAGAGTACAGTTCCTTATCCATCAGAGTTCTGGGCTGTCAACTTCAGAAACAGAAAATGAGTTCATTCAACATGTATCAGAATTGCCTAGAGGTGTGGAGAAGCAAGAAAAAAGGAGTGGGGAGGAAGAAGAAGAAAGAGGAGAAGGAGTTAGAAGAGAAAGGCTAGGAGGAGGAGGAGGAAGGGTAAGAGGGAGAAGAGGATGAGGAGAAGTAGGAAGAAGAGGGAGTAGAGGAGGAAAAGGGGAAGGGGACGGGGTGGAAGGGGAAGAAAAGCAGCCAGAATCATACGAAAGCCATGCTACATAAGTAGCCCGGGGAAGGAACTCCTACCACCTGACACAACAGGTGGTACCTCCAGAATCACTGGCACAGGGTATCGTGTGCAGCACATTTGATGTGGCCACCTTCAAAGCCACCAGAAGAATCTCACCCTGCCCCCAGCCTCACTCCTTTAAGTGGCCTTAGAAGGATGCATCCAACCTGTTGCTTGAGATGTCTGAGGGCCATGACCTTAAGTCAATCTTGAATTCTTCCTTTTCCTCTCCCTCTCTCATACCCCACATCTAATCCAAGACTGATTCCAACTAACCTACTTTCTAAAATTGCCCAGATTTCTCAAATCTGTCCCTTTCCTCTGTTTCCTTAGTTCAAGCCTTCCTTGCCTCTTGTTTAGAATATCTTACCAGACTTTCTCTGCATGGCCTCCAGACCATGTGCCTAAAACAGAGATGTGACTTCTGCTTCCAGCTATGTTAGATTAGCTTGTATCAATCAACCTTCCTGCCAGAAATAACTGGAAATTCGATTAAATATATTTTTAAAAAATCCATTTGAAGTCATTGGAGAGCGACCAAGACCAAAAATGTGAAGGGACAAGATCCTGGAAAGAAGGGAAGTACAAAGGGTTAATCTTGGCACAGAGCCTTTCTTGAGGCATTTGCCCATTTGTAAGCAGCAGTTTGGAGTTTGAGAAGCTGAGCAGAGCATTTAACCATCTCGTGGGGCCAGAAAGACCAAAGATGGAGTGGAGGATCCATTAAACCAGAGGAGTCCCTCACCTAATTGCCGATCGGAAACGAAAATTCCCAGGGCGCCTGGATGGCTCATTTGTTTAGCAACCAGCTCAGGTCATGATCTCATAGTTTGTGGGTTCGAGCCCCACATTGGGCTCTGTGCTGACAGCCTAGAGCCTGGAACCTGCTTTGGATGCTGTGTCTCCTTCTCTCTCTGCCCCTCCCCTTCTCACACTCTCTCTCTGTCTCTCAAAAATAAATAAATGTAAAAAAAAATACAAAAAAAAAAAAAAAGAAATGAAAGTTCCCTCGCTAGACGAAAATATTATCCCCCAGAGCACCAAATAATCTCTGTAGCCACAATCTCTATTTTCTGCAGTGATGGAAATATTCTATAATATGCGGTGGCCAATTCAGTAGCTGCTAGCCATGTTTGGCTATTTGGCATGTAAAATGTAGCCAGTGCAACAGAGGAACTGAATTTTTTATTTAATTTAATTTGAATTTAAATAGCTACATGTGGCTACTGGCTATTGTTTTAGACAGCGTAGCTGTGTACAATGTCTGACTTTCAATAGGAAATTGCCAGGGATACCAGGAGGCAGGATCAAATGACTGAAAACCAAGAGAAAAAAAAAACAGACATAAGCAAATCCAAAGCATATCCAGATAATGGAGTTATTAAACATAGTCTTTTTTTTTTTTTTAATTTGAGAGAGAGAGTGCAGCAAGGGTGGGGAGCAGAGGAAGAGAGAGAGAAAACCTTAAGCAGGCTCCATGCTCGGCAAGACGCCTGTCACAGGGCTTGATGCCATGACCCTAGGATCATGACCTGAGTTGGAATTGAGGGTGATGGGACACCTGGGTGGCTCAGTCTGTTGAGCGTTTGACTTTGGCTCAGGTCATGATCCCAGGGTTTGTGAGTTCAAGCCCCATATCAGGCCCTGGGCTGACAGCTCAGAGCCTGGATCCTGCTTCAGATTTTGTGTCTCCCTCTTTCTGCCTCTCCTCAGCTCATGCTCTCTCTCTGTCTCTCTCTCTCTGTCAAAAATAAATAAACATTAAAAAATTTTTTTAAAAATAAAAGAAATCGAAGGAGAGATGCTGAACCAACTGAACCACCCAGGCATCCCTCAGACATGGTCTTTAAATCAGAGACACCATGACTCCCTGTATTCATTAAGATTAGACTTGGCTAGATATTATAAAACTCCCTAAATAACATTTATTGAAATAACATAAAAGCTTCATTTCCATAAAAGAAAATATGACACACAGGGTTGGTGGCTCCTCTTTCTATGCTGCCATTTTCAGTTCTGGCTTTCATTGTCAAAGTGACTTTGCAGTCCAAAGGGTTGTCGGAACTCCAACTATCAAGTCCAAGTTGTAAACCAAAAGAAGAGGAAAAGTGGAAGGGAAAATCAGGAGTCATCTAACTAATCACTTTCCTTTAAATAGCCTTCCTATGAGGTCTACACAATGCTGTCAAATTTTATTCTTATGGCTGCCTCTAACTGCACGGGAAGGTGAGGAATATGGTCTTTGGTTTGGGAAATTAATAGTCCCAGCTAAACAGCACGATTCTGTAAAAAGGAGGGAAAGAAATAATAGTATTGCAGTAGGCAAGTAGCCATCTCTGTTATATACTTCCATTTGAAGACCTTCAGCAATTCCCCACTGCCGGGCACAGAAAGCCCTTCCTAGTGTGGCCTCCTCTCATTCCAGCTCTATTTTCTGTTCATCTCTCCAGCTATTCTGTACTATAACCATCTCTAGTTGCCTCCACGCCTCTGCTCCTACTCATACGCTAGCCTGGGCTGCCCTTTTTTGGGCAAGTCTGGCTATTTTCAAAGCTTAATTCAAAGGTCATCTCTTTTGTGTAACTTCTTCCAGGGTTCCTCGTCAGAATTAAAGTCTTTGTCCCGGCTCCCAGAGCGCTCTGTGCGTACCTGTGTTATTACATTTCCATTGAGCTGTAATGATTGGTTTTCATGTCATCTGTCTTTCTAAATTACGAGCTTCTCCAAATCAGAAACAGCTTATTATTCATCTTTATTCCTCTAGCATTTACTAGTGTTCATTATGGGGTAGGCGCTCTGTCAAGATTTGCTGAAGGATAAGTGAGAGAGTGAGGGAGAAATTTATTCAGTTCTAGATCTCAAGTGCTTTCCCCCTCTAACATATGTAACTGTAACTCTGGACAACACAACCTTTATACAAAATGAAAGTGCTTTGCCAATGCTTTTTGTTACGCCAGAATTGCGTCGTATTGCACACTGCATGAAATAAACATGCTGAATTGGGACATTCTTTTGTTGTTTTCATACATATTATATGATATGATAGCATAAAATCAACTTAAGAGCAGCACAATCATAAGTAGCAGTAATGAGGAATTACATTTAATTTATTAGGGTAAATCAAGCATCACCTTTGTGCTCAGCAGCATGAAAGGAAATGTGCAAAATCCCCACCACTCTCTCTTCACAGTTACACACCAAAAAAAGAGTTTATAGTTACTGTCTTCTAGGAGTGTAAGACCCTGGAAAAATAGGACACAGAGCCCCAGAAGGAAAGGTAAAAAATAAATGTCATAATAAATGGTACCTGCTCACTATAAAATGGTATCTGTTACTATAAATACTTAAAGAAAGAAGGGGAAGATAGAGGCAGGAGTGGCAAGGGAAGACTTTTTGGGAGGCAGAGAAGCTTTGAGCTTGTCTTTAAAGACATATCAGAATTGGTTGGCACAGTGACTATCACAGCATGAAATATGAGCCATGAGTGGAAGGAGAAATGATTTTGAGTGGATGCAAACACAACACTGAGCAGCGTTAAATCCTATAGCAAGAAGATTTTGCCCTTTTTCGTTCTCTTTGATTTTTTTTTTTTAGTTTCCATTAAAAAGAGAGCCCCCATTGGTGCATTAAAAAAAATGTTTATTTTTGAGAGAGAGAGAGACAGACAGACAGAACATGAGTGGGGGAGGGGCAGAGAGCAAGTCAGACACAGAATCCAAAGCAGGCTCCAGGCTCTGAGCTGCCAGCACAGAGCCCAATGAGAGGCTCAAACCCATGAACCTCATTCATTTTAATAAATATTCCTTTTAATAAATACAGGACGAGTCTCAAGCCTTGAGCTTGGCAGATAACAATATTTAACTAAAATTTAGTGATGCTTTTTTATGGCATTCATTTGTTTGGTATCTCCTGTTTATGCTGAGTGATTCTGTTTTTTTCCCTATGTTTTCACTTTTAAAGTAAATTAATTTATTTATAAAGGAAAAGTCAATTTAAAGAAAGCTAGTAAATAATGAACAGTACATACGGTGTGGGGATATGGGGAAAATGGGAAAAGTGTGCTCCCGATGTTTGGGAAAGGTAATGACAGCGGGTGTGAAGAGACTTCCCCAACCATGATGAAAGCCCGGCAGGTGGAGGATTTCAGGTGAGCTGGACAGAACCCGATGGGGATGGAGAGGCAGAGGAGGGGAAGGGCATGTCTCGGGAGGCTGGAATGTGGAGGACATTCCCACCAGGCTAACATTTGTTCCTGGGAGCGGAGGACATCTTGTATGCCTCTCAGTATGTGCCAGCGCCATCTCTGTGCCTCACCCGGTGCCTGTGTCAGGATGACTCTGCCGACAGAGCTGTGTATACGGAGCGCAGGCACCATGGACAGGCCTGGCTGGAGGAGAGAGAGAAGAGAAACAGAGGCATGCACTGGAGAGGCACTTTTCAACACGTAGGCCCAGAACAAGAGCTGCCCCAGCAATCCGAGCCACAGACGCTTGTACCCAGCTCCCATGGAAGGACATGTCACAGGGGTGCACGGGACCCAATGCCTTTGACCTGCTGCCCCCAGTTGGCCCTGCCTGGAGGATCCAGTAGTGTTGGCTCAGATGTCCTCACCTAGAGACCTGGTCCTCTACTCCTACCCTTTATTTCCTGTCTTCATTTTCCCTTTTAATTTTATGTGATTGGATTCCCCCTTTGTCTGTCTCTTTTATTCTGAGGACAGGACATCTAAAGCAGCCCCTAATGTCCCACAGATGAGCAAAACAAGAAGGTGAGGAGGAAAGGGAGGGAGACTGTGTTCTGAATAGGCAATCGATGTGACATTTCCAAGCCCTGCTATGTCTCTGGCTGATCTGACCCAAGGTACCAAGTGACGTGACACAGGGTGGAGGCTCTACTTCTCAGCATCCAATGCCATCAATCTAGACCCTGCTGGCAGCACTGACTTCCCTTGAAAAACATTTTAAAAAGAAAAGGTCAGAACCATTTGTTTCCCTGTGCGAATGAATTCACAAAGCCTTGACGACTTGTCCCCAGAAGACTCAGCACAAACCGAGATGGCTGCTCTAAAACTTCGAGAACAAGTTCTCACAGCTAAGGAAGACTTTCCAAAAGAAATCCCCCAGATCTGAACCCATCCATCAGGGGTCAGTTCCCTGACTCACTTTCATTTAGTAACAGAGCAAGGCATGAGGTCTTGAGTTGGATTGTTGGGGTTTGAATCTGTCTTGTCTGCTTACAGCTGTGGGAACTTGGGCTCATTACTTAACATCTCTGAACCTTTCTCATATGTAAAGCATAGTGAATAATAATACATGCTGTCCCATAGGGTTCTTATGAAAATCGAATGGAATAATAAACATAGAATAGTTAGTACGGTGTCTGACATATAGTTAAAGTGGTCAGTACAAATGGCCATAATGACTGTTGAAGGAAAAATAGATCTGAAACCCAATTGCTTCAGTTATCACTGTGGAACAAACAATTCCAAAACTTGCTCACTTAAAACAAAAATTTATCATTCTTTCTCATGATTCTGAGGGTTGACTGAGCTCAGCTGAGCAGATCTTACCTGGGGTTCCTCATGTAGTTGTAGTCAGTTGGCAGCTGAGGGCCTGGAGTCATGTGAAGATTTGGCTGACTAAGAACGTTCAAAATGGCTTATTAACTCACATATTTTGTGTCTCAGGGAGATGGTTTGAACACCTGGGGACTGGCTGAGGTCTCTCTCCATGTAGCCTTTTTATTTGGTTAGCTTGGGCCTCCTCCCAGCATGGCATTCTCAGAGAAGCCAGACTTCTTACGTGGCATCTGACTACTGCTGGGGAGGAAAGATTTTTCTATACCTTTCAAATATTCTTACTGCTGGTCTAAGAATTAAATTGACGTGAGACAGATTAAATGAGAAAATAAAATTTAATTTCACATATATAGGAACCCCACATACACAAGAGATTCAAAGACAGAAAAGCAAAATGAGGCATATATGCTATCCTGAGATAAGGAGCAGGGTAGGGGCCTGGGGCTTCAAAGGGGAGGCGGGAAATTCACAGGGCAAAAAAAGAACAGATGTTTGCCCTGCCATATAGGCGAGTCGTTCAGATAAAATATATCTATGGTAATAATTCTTCTTCTGGCAAAGACCTCCCAGTTTAGATTCTTCTAGGTAGCTAAGGAAGGGGCAGAATCTCTCAAGCTTGCAGGGTGTCAATTGCCTTCAGCTCAAAATAGTCCACATGCCAAAGTGGCACATTTGGGGAGTGCTTGCTCTGAACCCCTTCACTACTTCCAGAACAAAGATTTTAAGAGAACAAGAAGCTAAAGGACTTCTTATGACCTAGCCTCAGGAATCACACAGCCTCGCGTCTGCCACATTCAATTGGTTACCCAGGGCCAACCTTGATTCAGCATGAAGGCACCTACACAAAGGTGTCAACACTGAGAGTAGTTAATTGGGGCCATTTTGGAAGCTAGCACTACAACAGCTGCCAGCTTCTAATGCTTTAATTATTCTTCTAATAATTAAAAGAGCTTCAGATTTTGAATTGGAGGCTTGGGTTTGAGGCTTTAGGTGAGTTACTCTCGCCCCGAAAGCTTTTACTTTTGCTTACATGTAAAGTGGAGCTAATGATACACACCTCACAGGTTGCGGTGGAGAACAAACATCATCACGTATGGACAGCTCCTAGCACAGGGCTGGGCACCCAGAGGTGCACACAAGTTCCCCTTCCCCGTTTAGAGCAAGGAAAAATCCTCACCACCAACATTCTTAGTCCTCCTCCTCAGAGGGGTCACCTCAAGACTAGGGTGCTGTCAGTCCATTGTTTCCGAACTCTCTGTGTGTGTGCCAGGAAGTTTAATTTAGCCTGTCACCTGTTGGGTTTATAGTTGGCACTGAATAAATAATGCATAATTTAGAAGAAGAGTTGTCAGCTCATGCTGCTATGCCAGAGTCCTTCTGAATGGAATTTCTGCTAACTCTACAGTGAGTTATTTAAAAATAATTTTTTAAAAAAAGGTTAAGCCACCTGATCTAGAAATCCCAGAAATGCTTCCATTTTCTCTTGACCTCTATTTGTTTTGAAACTGCCAGGAAACAGCACATGTATTCATTTAGGATTTAACATGAATTACCAAGCAGCTGGAGAGAACTCAAGGTGACAAATTACTGACATTGGTTCCTTAACGCTACACTTAGAGTACCGGAGAAAGCCACTTAACCTCTCAGTGGTTAGCTCCGTCCCTTCTGTTTGGCTTTGGGGCTGCCTGAGTTGGGAGGGGTCAGGGAACTCAGCAGATACTCTACTCAGCCTGGAGCACCTTGGGTGGTGGAGAGACTGAGATGACAGTCACATATGTACCTTCCTCTCCCAAGCTTTCCCAACTCCAAGGAAACTCTTTATCAAGATAGAAAGCAACAAACAGTATGGCTTTTCGTGAAATTTTGGGTGTTGCCTTCTTTGGGGCAGGAGGGACAGTATCATATCAATAGACATATGAGATATCGGTCAAAGGGAGGTGTAGATTGTGAAAATGTGGGACAGAAACCCTCCTAGGGGAGGTTTCTATAATCCCTTGTCATCCTCCTGTGAGAATACGACTTTGTAGAACAAACACGGACCCAGGAGATTCTCTGGGTTTTTTTTCACCTGGCCAGGAGCTCTCCCTGCCAGATCCTCCCTCCCATGGGTTCAGCTTCCAGAACATGCTGGTGGAATCCCATATCTCATGTTCAGTCCTGTGCTTTGAGCTTCAGGTCCCCACATCCCACTGCCTACCAGAATAATCTTCTCTGGGCTTCCCACAAATACCTCTTCTGATGTGTACAAAGCTCATTGCCTATCCCTCTAAGTCTCCCTCCTCCTACCCATTCCTGGCTCTGGTTATTCACCCAGGGTGAATGTCTATTTACCTAGCAACCAAGTCAGGAACTCTGAAGTCCATCCTTCCCCTGGTTCTCATCTAACCAATCACTGTGTTACATCAGTTCTCTCTTGGAATTGTCTGTACATACAATGTTTAGCCTTCGTCTTCCCCATCCACCTTGCAACGATCCCCAGGCCCCATCACGTCTCATCTGTACTATGGGAGTGGTTTCCTCGGAGCCTTCCTCTATACCTCTCCTCCACTTTAACCAGTCCCAGGCTCTTCCCTCCTAAGACCAAGGTCCAGAAAAAGGAAGAAAACACTGCTAGAGTGGCTGGTTAGCTGTGTTTCCTACTGTCTGGGGCACATGACTTCCCTACCCAGGGTCTTTTGTTTCTTCATCTGCGAATTGAAGGAACTGGATAAAACTCTTCTAGAAGCTCTTTCCTGCTCCAAGATTCTGATTCTTCTGAGGAAATTTCAGCAAAAGATATGAAATAGTGTATCTGATCACAAGCTTCAGTGAGCCTTGTCATGTCTGAAGGGGGAAAATCACTAACTTCTCAATGCAAATTAATGTCATCGATCTTCTCAATTCGGTTCAGCTCAGCTGAAGACAACAAATTTGCGGGGGGGAAAGAGTGTGCTATAAATAAAAGGCTAGGAGTTTCCCTTTAGAAACAGCCAATCTCTCAGATCTGTTTGTGAGCAGATAGAGGCCTCCGTATACATCAGAGTCCCTCCTCAACCTTTGGGTAGGGGGTAACAGAGTGGAGTTAACAACCACTCTGAGAACATGGAGCTGGCCGGGAGCCTAAGGCCGTAGGGTTGGCTTTGTTGTGTGACCTGTGTATGTTATTCACCTTCTCTGGGTCTGATTCTCCATCTCCAGCTGGAGTTGGAATCACTGATTTCTAGGCTGACACTAAATCATCTCGAAGGAGATAAGTGAGCCTTATGGGGTCCTAGGGTCTGTTTCAGGCCCATGGGAAGTTAAGGCTGTTTCTGTTTCTTTCAAAGCCTTAGTTTGAATCCAGAAGGTTTCATTAAGAAGAAAAGTAGAAGAAAGTAACTGTAATAGTTAATATTTTGTGTCTTTTAACTTGACTGGGCCATGGTGCCCAAATATTTAGTCAAATATCATTCTGGATGTTTTCTGTGAAGTTATTTATTGAATGAGATGAACATTTAAATCAGTGGACTTTGAGTAAAGCAGGTTGTCCTACACAGGTTGATGGGCCTCATCCCATCACTTGAAGGAAGACCTGACTAAAAGAAAGACTGGCTTCCCCTGAGTAAGAAGGAATTCTGCCAGAAGACTTCCTTTGGACTTGAACTGCAACTCTTCCTTCAGCCTGCTAGCCTACCCTGCAGGTTAAAAAAAATTTTTTTTTGGCATTTATTTATTTTGAGAGAGAGAGAGAGACAGAGCATGAGCAGGGGAAGGGGAAGGGCAAAGAGAGAGGGAGACACAGAATCTGAAGCAGGCTCCAGGCTCTGAGCTGTCAGCGCAGAGCCTGACGCGGGGCACGAACCCATGAGCGAGATCATGACCTGAGCCGAAGTCGGACGCTCAACCGACTGAGCCACCCAGGCGCCCCTACCCTGCAGATTTTAGATTTACAAAGCCTCCAAAATCACATGAGCTAATTCCTTAAAATTTCTCTCATCTATCTATCTACTATCTATTTATCTGCCTGCCTACCTATCTGTATGTATCTAATTCTGTCACCTATCTATCGTCTCTCTACCTATGCATCTAAATTTATCTATGTATCATCCATCTATCTATCATCTACCTATCTTTATGTATATAAATCTATCTAACATCTATCTATTTATCTATCTATCTATCTCTCTATCTATCTATCTAGAGAACAGGAGCTATCCCTACCACCTATAGGAGAATGATAGGCCTTCGAATTGTAAAAGAATTGCAGGCTCTGCCAAGGTTACCAAAAGATTCTGAGTCCAGCCATACCTCCCAAACAACTTCCAGGTTGCTCCCTATAGGGATGTGAGACAGCACAAAACCCTGGAAACCAGGACCTTCCTGTGCTAAAGGAGTCTCTCTCCCACAGGGAAGTGCTACAGGTAACAGAGGAGCCTGGAGTAAGGGTACATCTATTTTGGTTATAATTAACATTGATAGGGTTAGGTATTGTTTTATGTATTTTCCTCACATTGTATGATTTCATCATCGAACCCAAGGATGTAGAACTATTAACATCCACATTTCACAGCTGAGGAACGTGAGGCACTGCGGGGTCAGGTGACTCCTCTACCTGCAGCTGACGCAGGTCTACCTGCAGCTGATGTAGGTCTTCTAGCTGCTTTGTGCCAGGAGCTCGACATGTTAGCATGCTTGCCAGTGGCAACCTTCTGAACTAGATGGCATTACCCGTGTTGTTCACGTGAAGGGATAAGATTCAAAGAGGCAACATAGTTTCATAAGGTCATACAGCTTATAGTGGCAGAATCAAGATTCAGTTCCAAGTTCCTGTGACCACATCCCAAGCCCTTCCTAGCCAGATCTGCTGCTCCCACCCATATTTGTTGCATATGGAAGATAGTAGCTACAGGCCTCTTGGTTATCTTTGCTGTTTACAAGCCTACTGACCCCTTAGGCCACATTTCATTATAATTGTTATCATTAATTGCCATCATCTCTTAGGTAATTATATCTCTGTTTGTGTAATACTGTGCAGGTTTCCCAGAGCTTCCACATAGTTTACTCAATCCTCATGGTAAGCCGGGGCAGTCCATAATATTCTCCATTCCACAGGGGCTGGTTGAGGCCAAGGGTAAAGGATGGAAGCTAATGTTTATCCAGTACCCGCTGTCCTTCAGGGCGGTGCTTTATGACATACCTCGTCTAATTTTTTTCTCCCTACAATCCTGTGAGATGGCTGACAGATGAAGAAACTGAACATGTAGAATATCCATTGGCAGTTGAGATCTTGGAAAGAATGGACATTCCCATATGACTGCTAAAATTCCTTGCACTGCGCCACTCCTTATAACCCCTGGGACCCTGCCTTCCATCAACTTCACCCCCCTTCCCTTTGAGGAAGTGCTCCTAAGTCTTCCTTTCCAAATTCCAATTCCTAATTTTGGTTATCTCAACTCATTGTTAAGAAGGAAACATCGAGAATGAATTAATCCTTGAGGGGAGCAGAGATACTACTAACCTCCTCCTCGTGGCTTTGTAGGGAGGAAGCACTTTCATTCTGAATCAGAGGTCACATGACTACGTGGTTTAGAGCTGCTGAGACCATGTAAGTCATCTCTTTGCCACTGCCACCCACTTCTACCCCAACTTTACCCAACCCCAGGGTGTCCATGAGTCTCCCCTCTCCATCCCCAACATGTCCAATCCAACACCAACTCTGCTAGATTACCTGCTAGACTCTTCTAGAAGCTACAGCCCTCACCCTGGGGTCATCTTCTCTCCCAAGATTATGCCAGTGACCTTCCTCAACCTTATCCCACATGGCTTACTTCTCTGTCAGCACCTGCTCCCTCTGCCCTTTAGTTTGCAGTACTGGTCATTCTCTCTCCCCTGTCCACACCCAGACCCACAGTCCCCTATTCCTACCTGTCTGCCTGGACATTCACCTTGAAATTAAGTTAATGTCTGTCCCCCTCACTAAACTGAAGCCTTCATAAGAACAAGAACCATGTCTCTCTTATTTGTCACTTACCACCTACAAAGGCTCAATAAACTATTACTGAGTGAATGGATGAATGAACGAGCTAGCAGTATTATGGCAAGTATCTTAACATCTTGGGCTTTATTTTGCCTTCTGCTTCTTTAACCCCCAATGAGCTTCTCCAGGCCCCTTGGGGACTGAGGCCTAGGACTGTTGGTGTGGTGTGGTTTGTTTGCTAGTATGGGCGTTTCAGTCAACTGTTCCTCATCAAATTTCACTGTTTAATCCCCCAGAGTGTCTTGCGGCCAGCCCTCCTCCTGCTCCCCTGCCTTCTGAACAGCCTGATTCGTCCCCCTCCCTCGCATGCCTCTCCCAGCACCTGCCCCTGAACACTGAATCACACCTCTCACCCACACCCACATGGCAGTGTCGAGTTCATCCTCCTGAGGCCAGCTGAGTTCTATTCACTCCTCCCTCAGATCTGACCCTCCTCGAGGCAGGCCTGGAGTGCATGCAAATGAGGCAAGCATGTGGCTGAGAACTTTAGCAGTCAGTGCCCTCAATCCTTTTCTCCCTAATGGGCTGCTTCCCCAGGATGGCAGATAATAAAAATCCACCTCTATGTTATTCTCCAACAATTTGTATTATCTCAGTTCTCTGCTACAGAGTCCAACTCCAATTGATTAAATCTTTAGACACATAGGAGAAGGTGATGTTCATGTTTGTGAGAAAACGAAGGTGCTGAGGTCAATATTATTGCCCTAGGCTCTAGTCTCTGGACCTGCATATCCAGCCATGGCTGCTGCGAGACAGTCAGTGCTCTGGTCACTGGCTCTCCCAAAGTCTTGGTCCCTGCAAATCTGAGTCTTGGGTTAAGGCCAGGATTCTGTGTTCTATTTTCTGACAAAGACATAGGTGAGGTCACGGGGAGCTGAGCTGTGCAACTCGTAAACGACATGAAAAATTCTGCAATTTTCCTCCAGGGAAAAGAGAAACTGTAAGAACACACACAGTTCCTTCTCAGAATAGCCGTTAGTTGTCCCAGTGAATTGAGGATCGCTGGGGTCAATATCATCAAAAAGCATGCCCTGACTGCCCCCAAAATGCCCTCTTCAGGATGATTAATGGGAAAAGCAAGAAAAACTCACATTTTAGGTTTTGTGCACTTTTGTTTTACAAATATGTTTTGCTTTTATAATTTCAAATAACAGCAAAAAATCTTCCTCCAAATGCCTTCTCCTTTAGGCATAGAATCAGAGAACTGTAGGACCTCAAGGGACTATGGGACCCTCGGAGAACATCTGTCCAGGCCCTTCTTGACACAGGAGGACACTGGGCTGGCAAAGGGGAGGGACTTGCACAAAGTCATCCGGATCAAGGTCACACACCAGATGGGAGGATTTGGAATCCATTTCCTAGATACATTCATTTATAAAACTAATCGTCCTACAGCTACTCCAATAGAACATGGACTGCTACAGAAAGCGTGGCCTGAAATTTTCCCAAGAAAAAAGAAAAGGCAATTAGAGGTGTGTTAAAAAACCGAGCGTGACCATGTTGGAAGCAAGTCAGAATTGAATGAGAAAATGTTGAGAGAACATGAACAAAGGTAGACCATTGGGAGCAAGAAGCACTGTCACCCTGTGTATCTATTGATATTTCTAGATTAATTTATCTGTATCCTGGGAGCGGGAGAGAAAGAAATTGAGTGAAATAAGATGAGTTGTGGGCGATGGGTGACTGGTGGAGCAGGTCAAGCAATTTAAAGCTTCCCCTTTCTCAAACTCCACAGGGAAAAAACTCAAGTTTCAAAAAAATGGGAGAACATGGAAAGAAATGGCGACTGGAGCCCTTTGGAAATCCTGAGGGGACTAGCCTCCTCACAGTCTATGGTGAGGGCACCTAGGAGGTTAGAGGGCTGGAAAGTGATGCCCCAAGCAAGTGAGTAAGGGCGATGAGGGTACTTCTTTTTCTATTGTTTGCTGGTGTCCAATGCTGGCTTCCCAAGGTGTCACCAAAGCGACCCACTGATGAGAAAAAACTGAATTTATTCTTACTATAGTAGGGAGACTTCTACTTCAACAGAGTCTTAGGAGTGTCTGGGGCGGGGGGTCCAACAAAGTTGGACTGGAATTTTGAAGTCTGGTTTAGGATGAGTCATTCAACTGTAACAAAAGGCAGTGCTTGGTTAAGGTTGGGTGAGGCTCATGACATAATAGGTTAGGACTGGTGGACCTAGCAAGGCAAGGACTTGAGGCAAGTCCTCAAGTACTGGGGTGCAAACTGTCACTTGATATTTTCTGTTGAAGAGATAACAAGTCTCTCAAGAAGTTCTTGAAATAAACAATAACGTTATTTGCAATTTTTGTCTTTCTGGGAAAGGGTTTTCTAGCATGGTTCATAAGTTATGTTGATGAGGATAATGGAATAAATAATGTAGACTCTAAGCCATGTGGGTGTAGATGGTTTCCATTCGCACTGGGAAGACCACCCTGGAGTGTTATGCTCAGTTCTGGGCAACCAACTTTAACGGATGTTAACAAATTGGGACAGGTCCCAAGGTTAATGACCAGGGCAAGGGAGCAGACTCTTGTGGGAGATGACCAGAAGAATTGGGATATTTAGGTTTAGAGAAATGGGAAATATGGCACCTGCCCCATGGCAAAGGTCTGCTGTGGGGATGAGGCAGTGGCCCTTTTCTCGAGGGGCTTAGAAGCCAGACTTAGGGCCAATGGACGAGAGACACAGAAGTAGGCCTCTGTTTAGCTTAAGAAAGAACTTCCTAAGAGTTAGAAGGGATGGGCTATCTCACAAGGTGCTCAGCTCTCTGCCAGAAACTATCCAGGTATGTTGACATTGCTACAGAAGCCATTCTTACATTTACTTATGGGTCCTCCTCCTCTCTCTCTCACTCTCTCTCTCTCACTCGAGTACTACTCATACTTTAACTCCAACTCTCCAACTAAAAATGATCAATAGCTCTTATTGCCTATATTCTTTCTATGCCATTATCACCATCTGCCTTCCGCTATTGAGGGGGTCTGCCTCTGGCAAGCTGGATGACTTTGAGCAGGTGCTGTTCCCTCTTTCAGCTTTGGTTTTCTCATCCACAAGGTGATGGGTTTAGGAAGGAGTTAGAATCAGCCTTTGATATGGTGGCTCTCAGTGACCCACAAAATTACAAAAGCCAAGACGCAGATGGACATGAAAACTGTCCTTCAAGGCCTACAGAAAAGTCTCCAGAAAGAGGATGATGACTTGTGATTTCTGATCCCAGAGGGCAGAAATCAGGCTCCATCGTGGCATTAGTTTTAAGGATCTGATTTTAGCTTGGTATCAGAGAGGACATCCCCTACCATCTAAAAGCCTCAGCTGCCTTGAGGCAGGAAGGTAGTGAGTGCTCCATTCCTGGAGACATTCTGGCAGAGGCCAGGGAAGGGAGTGAGGGCAGCATGTCAGTTGGGAGTCTGGAGGCCACAACTAATAGAATCACAAATTGGAAGTTGCTTAAACAATAAGGAATTTGTTATCTATCATAATAAGAAGTCATGATATCTAACATAATAGAAAGTCCTGACACAGGGTGAGTCCACTGTTAGATGGTTAAGCACATAAACAATGTCAGGGCTCTGGGACAGCTTCTCTGGGACTCTTGGGTAACCCCTCATGGTCCAAGAGCAGCCGCAGTTGCCGCAGTATTTCCTCACACAAATACACCCAAATGCAGAAGAAGCAAGCATCGAGTCTCTTTTTCTTTCTTTTTTTTTCTTTTTTCAATGTTTTGTAAATTTATTTTTGAGACAGACAGAGCATGAGTGAGGGAGGGGCAGAAAGAGAGGGAGACACAGAATCCAAAGCAGGCTTCAGGCTCTGAGCTGTCATCACAGAGCCTGAAATTGGGCTCCAACCCACAAATCATGAGATCATGACCTGAGCCTAAGTCGGACACTCAACCGACTGAGCCACCCAGGCGCCCTGCATTGAGTCCCTTTTACAAATGAAGAAAATATTTCTAGAAGCCTTCAAGGTTTCCCTTTACATGTCATTGGCTAGGGTGGAGTCACACTGGTATGCTTCAACCAGTCACTGGCAAAAAGAAAAGAATTAGCTTAATCAGTTTAAATCAGTCAGTGTGCCTGGGGAATGTCCATGAAACACATGGACTGGAATAAAACTGGGGTAACTGATAGAAAGGAAGAAGGGGGAGCTATTGGGAGGGCAAAGTACACAGCCTGCCATAGCATGAATTTCTGACTAGACAAGTCCTAAGATTGATTCCGACTCTTGGATTCTATGTCTAGGGTTCTTTTCAGTTTGAGAATCCTAATTTTTATAAGTAGACATTTCTTTTTTAAAAACTGCTTTTCTGACTTTCTTATGGCCCAATTTTCCTCTACCACTCCCTGTCTTTGAGGCTGCAATTAGCCCCTGGTGACACATTTGGCATGGGAATGCTGTGAACACTATCCTGATGAGTTGGGTTTAGGCCCAGACAGCCAATACAGGCAACTAATTGCAGTTTTACTCTCTCTCTCAACTTCCCTGCAAAAACAGAAAGAAGAAAGATAGAAAGAAAGAGGGGGGAAGGAAGGAAGGAAGGAAGGAAGGAAGGAAGGAAGGAAAGAAGGAAAAGGGAATGAAGGAAGGAAGGAAGAAGAAAGGAAGATGGAAGGAAGGAAGATGGAAGGAAGGAAGGAAGGAAGGAAGGAAGGAAGGAAGGAAGGAAGGAAGGAAGGAAGAAGAAAGAGAGAGGGAAGGAAGAAGGATGGGAGGGTGGGAGGAAGGAAGGAAGGAACTGGGAAGCAGAGCATGAGCTGAGAAATTGCTTTCTGCAAAGGGCACATCCTCTTTGATTCGGCTGTGAACCACATCCTTCCTGGCCCCAAGACAGACAGACAGACATCTCAGAGGCTGAAATGGGATAGAAAGATGCTTGATGCACTGGTCTGTCTTCTCTGTCTAGGACTCCTGAGATAACCTGAGATACCCAGGGTTATCCTGAACTAACCAAAGCCAGCAGCCCAAAGCCAAACTCTGCCACATTGTCCAGACCCTGAATGCCAGGACATGGAAGGGGGATGGCTGGGCCTTTGACTTTCTCTGTGTGGCACAGAGTCCTACCTCCCAGTAAGACCCACCCAGCAAGGATCCTTGCAAACTAGGAAGGGAGAGGTTAGATACTGGGCAAGCAAATAATAAAAGGTCAGTGGCCACCATGTGGCTTCAGAGGCTCTGTCTCCGTTCCCCATGCAGCCACTGCCCTTCACCCTCTGCCTACCCACTCCTAATCCTGGATCCCTGAGTTCTCACACTGGGAAATTCATCCACAGGACATGCTAGTAACCTGCCTTCGCCAAACAGCAAGCAAGGGAGGAGGAAGGCAGAACACCTGGTCTGCCGTAATTTCTCACCATTTCCATAATTTCACATCTGAACACATAGCACGTGACAGATGTAGTTGGAAGAACAGAGTTGCACACTGTGCTTTGGGGAAGTGAGGGCTGGCATCAGATGGACTGGTTGTATTGACAATGACAGACTGCCAATGGGCATTGGTTAGAGACCTAGACACTGAAGCCTCGGATGTTCTAGACCGTGTGTTAAGCGGGGTTGAGGTGACAGGGAGGACTGAAACTGGGATGTGCCCTCAGGGAGGTCAGAGACAGCCTGCTGGAAAGTGAGGCACACACACCAACACTCAAGAAGAGATCAGGCTGTTAAGGCAGAACGGCATCCCCTGAACCACTATTGCTTCCCCAGCACCTAAAATAAGATTTCTACTGATTTCTTACTATAAGCCCAGCTCTGTATGAAGTTTCTTACGATTGTGATTTCATGTAAACCTTACTCACAACTCTTTGTATCTGGTAATATTAGTTATAGGTGAGACCCAGCATGAAGCAGAGGACACAGGATTTGGACTGAGAGCTTCTGTTCCAGAATTTGCAGCCTTGACCATTATAGTGCACTGCCTCTAGCATCAGGCATATAGTAGATACTCAAAATGTGTTTGTTAAATTCCAGAATGAATGTATGAAATACCAAAAAACAATTTAAGTGTAGCTCTGTGGGAGCTCAGAGAAGAAAGAATTCTGGTTGGGTTGGTTAAAGGGAGTTATCATGAAATCCTATTTAGGCTCAGGATTGTATAGTAGACAGGGAGATTGGGAGAGGGTTCTGTG
This sequence comes from Paguma larvata, assembly GCA_030068075.1. NCBI lineage: Eukaryota > Metazoa > Chordata > Mammalia > Carnivora > Viverridae > Paguma > Paguma larvata. The sequence continues at coordinate 81,929,338 of CM057824.1, forward strand.
TGGCAGAGAGATGCTAAAGTGGCCCTGTGATCCTCTCCTCTGGATATACATGCCCTTGTATGATCCCTTGCCCTTGAGTGTGGGCAGGACTTGCTTGATTCTAACCCATAGAGTATGCAAAGGTGACTGACTGATGTCACTTCCATGATCACATGACATAGATTGTAATGCCCATCTTTCCAGGACACCCTCTCCTTTGCTGGCTCTGAAGAAAGGAGCATCATGTTAGGGAAACCCATGTGGCAAGGAACTAAGAGCAGGCTCTGGCCAACAACCAGCTAGGAATGAGGGCAGCATTTGGCTGATGGCTGACAAGAAGTTAAGGTCCTTGGTCCAACCACCTGCAAGGGCTTGAATCCTACCAACAACCGTGTAAGCTGGGAAGATCCCTCTCCAAGGGAACCTTGAGGTGAGACCGCCAAAATTATGAGATAATAAATTGTATTGTTTTAAGCCACTAAATTTGAGATAATATTGTTATAACAAGAGATTACTGATATAGCATCATTGACAGTGAAAACAGCAGAAGCAAAGGCCTGAAGGTGGCTCCCTCCGGGAGCTCTGAGACAAGTAGAGAGCCAGCAGGAAAACAGGGATCTAACAGGGATCTGTCCAGCAGGCTCTGAGCACAGAGGAGTGGGGGAGGTTGCTCCAAGAGGAGCCACAGAGCAGATGGCTGCCTAGTGGACAGGACGGGAGGCCACAGCAGGCATACGATGGCACAGTGAAGGCAGTGCACCATGGAGGTGAGCCTGGAAGTGCGGCTGGGGCCAGCTGAATCCCAAATCATATTTTTGAACAAATCAGACCAGAATCTCTCCAGCTTCTGCCTGAAGCCGTTTTCTACTCTGGGGGAAGTGATTTCAAATAGCGGCGAAGATGCCCAAGAAATAACCCCTGATTTCCCCAAGCACATCTTCTTTCAGGGAGCCTCTCCGGCAAGTTCTGGAAGTCCTGCTTTCTCACTGGGTCTCCCACTGGAGATTTCCTGCTGAAATTGAAACATCAGTGGCTTTTGGTGGTGCGTGGATTGTGTTGTCTTACCTGTCATCATCGTTATTCAAGGAGCTCCCATTGCTTAATAAAACATATAAAACCCTCATTCTGGTTCACAGCCCTCCACGCAGTGGCCCCCACTTTCCCGGCCAGGGCCATTTCCCACCATCCTGTTTTGCAGGTCCTTCACTCAGAGCCACCAATCCCTGGAGGGCTGGTATACCTCTCCAGGTTTTGGCTCACATCCCCTTCCTCTGCTCTACTTCCACACACCTAAATGCTTCCCACATTTCAGGTTCAGCTAACACGGCCTTTTTCTCTGACCCATCCCTACTTCCAGCTGGGAATTATGGTTACCTCCCTTCTCTAAAATCCCAGTCCTGCATGCAGTCCTTCTTTGGGGACACTTAGCATTTGCTCCTATAAGATATGATAATTTATATTTCTGCTTAGTTTCCTGCATGACTCTGGGTTCCGGAGTCAATCAAATCCTTATTGCTCTACTTTATAAGCAGCCATATGAATTTGTAGTAGGGTGATAGATTTCTTATCTAGATGGATAGCGCTTGGTCAGACATTTATCCTTCTGGTGGTGAGAAACATTTGATTTCAGGTACTCAAGGGGAGAATTAACCACGTCATAGCTCAGCTTGCAAGACCTTCCCACCATTTTTATTCAAGCAAGTTATTTATACTCTCCCCTCAAGTCTTTGTTCCTATAAAACATGGGATAACATAGTATTTACCTTAGAGAGTCTTTGAGGTTTGTATGAGACAATGCATGCAAATTACTTAGCACAGCACCTGAGCATTCTATTAATTTATTCAACAAATATTTATTGAGTACCTATTATGTGCCTGGAACTAGGGACACAACAGTGAAAGAGATGGACCAATTTACTGCTCCAATGAACCTATGTTCATGAAAGCTCATGTAAGTAAGTGAATAAATAATCTAATATAAGATGCTGACAAGTTCTTTGAGGAAAATAACTAAGGATTAAAGATAGTGAGTGCTGGGGTAGGGAGGAAAGATCTAGTTTAGCAAAGACCTGAATTAAGAAAAGGAGCCAACCATGCAAGACCTGGGGGAGGGTCATTCCTGGCAGAGAGCAGCAGGAAAAAGTCTGAGCTAATTACCCTTGTAGCCCAGTAGCCAGTTCCTTCCTTTCCTCTGGCCTTCTAAGACAGTGTCTTATGAGATTGGGGAACTTGAGGAGATGGAGCTTATCTTCAACTCCAGCCAGGCCTTCGTCTTCAGAGAGATGGTCCCACTGTCCCAGGACCCATAACCATGGTGGCCACTGTCTACCATCGGCCAAAGAAGACTGAAGACTTCCCCTACCTGTATTAATCTTGCCTGCTGCTTCGATGCCTCACCTTTTCTGTTATCCAGTGAAGGTTGTGTTTCTTCAGCTCAGGGTCATGTTACTGTGTCATGTGCATACAGAGTGAGCTCTTGCAAGAGGTTGTCCCCAGATACACCCAGGACTTCTGGAAGTTGCCCTTCTCTCTCCCCTCTCCCTCCCTCCCTGTGACCTTCTCCCTGGCAGTGTTTCCCAACCAGCAGCCGTCTTGTGATTCCACACCCTGCACCCCCCTAGGAGTGGTTGGAGAGGAAAGAGGGATTTTTTATTGTTGGCCTGACTGGGAGGTGCTCCTGGCACCCACTGGGCTGGGGGCTGGGGCACAAACCATCCTACGGTGCACAGGACAGTCTCACACAGTAAAGAATTGTCCAGCCTAAAAGGTGAATACAGACATGAATCCCTCACTGTCCCCTCAAATGTCACCTTTCTTCCCTACCTGGATTCTGTCATTTATTTCTTCATAAATAATCAAACCTCAGTTTCCCAAAGTCCCTACCATATGTCTGACATATTTGACAGTCCCAGGTGTGGAATGTCAGTGCCTTCTGTCTGCAAGTCAATAGTACTGCTTCACCAAGAGAAGAAGAGTGGTTCTCCCAGAGGGAGGGAGTCACTCTGGTCGTGTGCCTGGGCCCCTGGAGAAACATGCAAACTGGCCTTCATTGTGGTTAGTTTTTCCCTAAAATCAACCACTTGTCACCAGTGAAAGGACGAATGTCCTCCCCAGCCCCACACTTCTAGATGAGAAATACACATCACCCTTACCAACACTACCTTTGTCACGCTCTGATGTAGACAGCTTCCTGTATGAACTTGACAGCAGAGGTCCAAATGCTTCTCCATCAGAAATAATGGCAATGGTGCTGATAGAGATGGGTCCTCAGTTTGCTTTGACATTTATCATCATCATCATCGTCGTCGTCGTCACTAATTATTACTATTGTTAACCACGCAGGGTCTCGCACAGAACCTCACACTGGTGGGTGTATGTCACAGGAAGGTCCTGACTGCCTGGATGGTTGTTAGGGAAAAATGGGGCAAGGCCATGCTTCTGTTAACCAAGATGCTCAGGCAAAGTGACCCTGATTTGCTTAACAGGGCCTAACGTTTGATTAAAGGTGCTCAAGGGAAATTCTTTTGAGAAGAGGAAAAGTGCCAGGGGGCACGAGAAGGGCTCATTTTTCATTCCTTAACTTGGGGAGTTGGCAGGGAAAGGGGTGATGACTATTCCCTGAAGAAAGCCGTGCTCCAGATGGCTTCTAGGAAGGCTGCTTCTTGGCAGTCCTGTCCGCCAGCACGACTTTCCAAACATCCAAGCCTGAAGCTGCTTTTGTGGGAGGTTCAGAGCAGGACCCTTTAGGGCAGGAGATCTGTCCCATTCACCCTAAATTGGATGTGCCTGTTTACTAAAACGTGAGGAGATACTATCTGTTCACAGAACGAGGTGTGCCAGCCAGGGTCCTTTCAAGGAACATGTGGCCACTCAGTGAGTCATGGGGCAGAGAGAAGATGTGGGCAGGGTTAAGGAAGGTTGAAGAACCCCAGGGCTGGCGGCATTGGGATATGTTAGCCCCCCCGCCCCCCCGACCTGAATAAGCACCGGATGCAGCCGTTGCCAGAGCCCTGAAAGTGAGCTGTGGCATTGGGCAGGCTGACAGAGGCCAAGGCCAAACCATACAGCCCGGCAGGGTGGGAACCTGGGGGATAAACTCCTCCATCTCTAGGTCCTGAAAGAAGGCAGAGAGCATAGGAACTCACTGATGTGTCTCATACATGTCAGTCGCCAGCCTCCTGGCACAAGAACAGGAGGACTGCATCAGGGAACTTTCACAAACCACTCCAAAAGTAGTGCCTAAAGACAATAACCAATCATTTAGGCCTTGATTTTGTAGATTAGCAAGTTACAACTTAAGCTGGGCCCACTGCGGTAGTTCTTCTGGTCTGATCTGTGCCTGGCTTGGCTGATCTCAGCTAGGCTCGCTCATGTGTCTGCAGTAAATTGGTGGGTTGACCAGGACCGGCTAGTTAGGATGGACTTATATGAGCTGGTTAGAAAGACACGGGCCTCTCTCCACATAGATCTCTTGCCCTCCAGGTTGCTAGCCTGGGCTTGTGTACAAAGCAGACAAGGGGTCTAGGAGTAGCAAGCAGACAGACCTCCAAGAGCAAGCTTTCTTTTCAGCCCTCTGCTTCCATTGCATTTGCTTCTGCACCTTTGGCCTGGAACAAGTCACATGGCCACCCTGATTCAAGGAGTAGAAAAATAGATTCTGCTTCTCGAGGGAGGAGAGAAGGTGTGGCTATTTCTTACAACCTGCCATAGCCTGCGCTCCAGCCACAATTATTCACATTTCTCCCACAAGCAAAATATGCTCTTCGTACTCCAGGACCTCCCAACTTGGATCCCTCAATTCTGGACCTTTTGCTGTAGCAGTTGGCTTTTGCTGCTTAACAAACCACCCCAACCCTTAGAAGCTTAAAACAGCCACCATTTATTTAGCTCACAATTCTTCAGGTTGGTAATTTGGCCTGGGTGCAACTGGGAAGTTGTGCTGGTCTCCGCTGGCGCTCACCCAGGCCTCTGTGGTCAGTGCTCTTCCATGTGACCTCTCATCCTTTAGCATGCTCATCCACTTGGTGGCAGGATTCCAAGAGGGGACAAACCCCAAGGTGCAAAATCACTTTTCAAGCCTCTTTTTATGGAAAACTGCTAACATCCCATTGGCCAAGCAAGGCACATGGCTGAGCTCCGAATCAGAATCAAATTAATTTTGTAATTAATCTATCACAATGAAGTTGAGACTAAATCTGGAGAGACAAATAGAGAAAATGCAGCTCACAGGTCTAAATTTCTTAACACGGCATGCAAGCCTCTTGAGAAAGGGTCCACCTATCTCTCCAACATTGTTTCCGTTGATCCTCAACCACACCCACATCCCTGCCAAACTGGGCTCTTCACAGTTTCATGTCCTGCCCTGGCTTCTCCATCTTCCTGCTCACTGTTCTCTGGATTATTCTCCCATCTTTACCTGACCAAATCCTCCACATCATTCTTAAAAATTTTTTTTTAAAGTTTATTTATTTTTGGGAGACATAGAGACAGAGTGTGAGCAGGGGAGGGGCAGAGAGAGAGAGGGAGACACAGAATCGGAATCAGGCTCCAGGCTCTGAGACATCAGCACAGAGCCCGACGCGGGGCTTGAACTCACAGACTGCGAGATCATGACCTGAGCTGAAGTTGGACGCCCAACCGACTGAGCCACCCAGGCACCCCCATTCTTAACTCAATTCAAAGCCACCTTTTCCTGGTATCTTTCCTGGTTCTCATCCCCATCTGCTTCCCCTATCACAAACACACACTACCAGCACCGACGCCAATGCTACCACCACCATCACCAAGCTGGAGGTTACTCTGAATTCCTGCCCACAATTTCTAGAGCCCTCTCTGTGCCTCTTTTTAAGCACTTATCTGCAGGTGGCTGGTATTTCCTTTCTTGAACTGAGCCACCAGAGGACTGTGTCCTTGTACCTCCCACAGTGCCCAGCATAGACTAAAAGTCTTCTTGACCTGAGGAGGGGCGGTGCTAAACAATCCAAGGACTGCAGAAGTGCAACAGAGCCAAGAAACACCTGTCAGAGAGGACCCAGCCAGGAGACTTGTGCTTCTAAGAAGCAGCTTACTGGAATCAGCAGAGAAGGACCCAGAAAAACAGGAGTTGGGATACTGAATGAGAGGTAAGGATTTAGTCTTGCCAGAAGACACACCTGGTAACAGAGGTCAAAGTCATGAGGAGACAGTTCCCAATTCTATCCAAGGGAGATTTCCTCTAAGAAAACAGTCCAGAATGGATTGTCAAGAAAAGGGGTGACCCACCCTTAACTAGCAATATGTCAGTCTTCTGGTTAGTATCTGAGGGAGTTTTTTTTTTGTGTGTGTGTGGGGGCCTCAGTCTATTTGCATTTTAGTTTTTCACCTTAATAACTCCTTCATTAGACTCATGGTGTACCTTGGCACACAGGAATGTGCATTCACAGGCTTACAAGTAAAAGGGCTTTCAGGAGCCAGCAGCTCTCCTCAGCAGGCAAGCCTGCACTGAGCCTGGAAGCCAGTCAATTTCCTGAGAGTCAGCTGGGCACCAGCACGTCATGTACCATGGGCAAACTGGCATGTGGTTAGATTGGGGGTGGAAGGTGTGGGAGGGGAAGGCAGATGACCAGGCCAAGTGTCAATCTGAAGGAATTCTAAGATGTTAGGGAGGCCTGTTCCAGTGAATTTCCTACACACACACACACACACACACACACACACACACACACACACCTGAGGGACGGGTCATCCTCCCTCTGGTCAGAAACCAGTAGTTCAGCCCTGGGCTGAATTTCTCCCTGAGCTGAGAGAAGAGGAACTGAGACAGCCTCTGGGGGCTCTCCTTTCACTAACGCTGACATTCTTGGCCAACCCAGCTCTCCTGGTTTCTACGTGGTGGAGGAACAGCGTCCCAGAGAGGGTATGTGGCCTCCTTAACTACCAGAATGTGCCAGAACTGTAACCAGATCACCTGCTCATGGGTGTGAGTGCCAAGAGGAACAGAAGGGAAGGGGACCTTACACCAGTGGAGGGCAGCTCCCTGGTGGCACCACTGCCTTCGGGCAGACAGTGAGCAGAGGACCACTCCCCAGGAGCTGTGTCTGGAATGATTCTTTTAACTTGTCCATAATGTCACTGGGAATAAAACTCCCATAGCCACCAAGCCCATTATCAGTATGTCAAAACCCTCCACATCCTACAAGGGCTATCTCAGAGGCCAACATCTCCTCTTGTCTTCCCATAAATCACCCCTACTCTAACCCAAACATGAATCTGTGCCCTTGCAGGAACTGGGCACTTTGTCATGGCCTGGTCAGACTGCTTCTGGAATTTTGGTTAGATGTGTACATATACCTTGTTGGGGACCCTTGACCATGAATGCCTTTGGCTCACATTGTTCCGTCTTCCCCTCTCTCCCTTGAGTGCCCAGCTCAGGACCTGGCTCAAATGCAGCACTGGACAAACACGAGTTGGATTAATGATATTTCTTTGCCTTCCGCCATCTGCATGACAAGATACATCTAGCTTTCTTGTTGGCCAGCCAGCACCAGTGCCTTTCCAATTAGGCAGACATACTTTTCCCTCTCTTCTTTCCATTTCTTTTGGATGAGCAGGAGCGAACAGTCACTTGGGCCTTTTTCTTGGGAAATCTCTTGACCACTCACCACTGTATGAGATACTCACGAGGACTGGGGGTGTTCTCCAAACCCAGGAGGCCCTCAGTGCATAAGATGGTATTTGATGGACATCTTCTCATCTGCAAAGCCCTGTGAAGACCTCTGACACCATCAGGGTCCTCAGATACTGCCATCTAATTCCCTCAGTATTGGATGGAAGCTTCTTCCTATTGGCCACCGGGTGTGGTAAATAAACCCTACAAGTTGAACCTTTTTGGGGGCTGTTTGAGGATAGAAAGGGCTCTTTCATATCAACTATTCCTTCTGAGATTATAAGAACTGGGATTACTGGCTGAAACCACTTACCCCCTTTTGCCTATGAAGAAGAATCTGGTTAATGCTAGAACAGCTTATACTGTTCCAAGAACTTGGCCCTTCCCCAAATCCCAGCCTTGTTCACACAGAAGTTCAAGAAGCTCAAGAGAAAAGTCCATGTTTTCCTCAAAAGCAAGCATCAGCTCAGTGGATCTTAGGTGCATCCTTCAGAATCCCTAATAAGCAGGTGATTCAGAATGGATGGGCTGGAAGAAAAGCATGTAGCCACTAGACCCTGAACAAGAGAAGCAGGTGCTTGAAGTCCTAGTCACAACCCCCCCCCCCCATAGTTTCTTATTGTCTACAGGAAAGTTAGATCTGTTCATCCAGAATTCAGGTGTTCACATCCTGACCCCAATTACTCTAGTCTCATCTTCTGCTGGACCTCTAAACCACCAGCCACCTTGGGGCATTTGTGCTCCCCACATATGCCCAACTCATGCCCCTACATGTCTTTGTTCCAGCTACTGAAACATCCTCTGTCTTAGAATGGATTCTCAGACCATGAAACATAGATTCAAGTGCAGCTATTTTGGGGAGGGAAAAAGGGAGAGATGATGGAGAAAATACCAGTTGGATAGTGGGGAAGAAAGGAAATCAATAAAGGAAATGTTATTGAGCATACTCCCATCGTGGGTAACCAAGATTCATTTCTACTGGGGAAGTCGGAGATGGCATAGGACTTGCATCAGAGTGGTAGCCACCTGAGAGTAGGGGAAACTGGGGTATTTATTCACCAGCTCCCATCAGACATGGGTGGTGGAGCTCTGGGGAAGGTGGAAGCATTGACTCTGTAGTGTGCAAGTCCAACTTGCGAGGGGATTGGCAACTTCTAAGGGGATTTGGGCCAGTGTGGTCCTCCCACTCCGTGCTTCTCTTCTGTCTCCTCTGCCATTTCTTCGTTTCTCCAAATGGCTTGCTCATTGAGGTACCATGATAGCTCCTCCAAAAGGCTTTTCTGACCTTCAGTCAGAACCAATGACTCTGGTATCCACAGACCATCTCAGTACAGCTGTTATAACATCTTCCTGTTCCAGCCTTTAGGTTTTGCTCTTCACTCAGCCTGGTAATTAAAGGCTGAATTGGCAACTGGGAGATGTGGTGTTGTCACTGTGTTCCCCTCTGATTTCTTCCTTTTCTGCTTGACTCACAATGGCATCTGCAGTTTGTACACTCACAGCAACTCTCATTCCATGCACATGAGCAGTAAGAAAATACCTCTTTAAAGTACCATTTGGTACTTCTGCCTGAATCTGTTCTTATTGAAAAAATGAAATGTTAAATGTGTTTGAAGTAGTGCATGGTAATTGCTGTGTTATCATATAATATTAACAATTTTTTTTTAAGAAGAGATTTTAACTATGGTCATATAAAGATAAGAATAAATACCTAAATCCAAATTGCTCTCTCCAAGTTACCTGGAGCTGAGTCAGTGCATACACTGAAAGCATCTACTCTCCCTCTGAAAAAAGAGGAGAGCACGCACATGAAAAGAAAAACAACAAGGAAGAGAAGAGGTTGCCCCCAAAATAGAGTGTTAAAAATGGTTGCATATAAATAGCAGAGTGGTTTCTAGGAACGGTGAAGCGACTCACAGAAATGAAGTGAAGAAGGACAGACTGGTGTAAGACCATCTTATCCTGTCTCCTAAAACCAACTTCACTGAGTGTTGCAGTGAACTCTGGAGAAGAGCTATGTCACCTACAGTCCCATTGAGAGAAAGACGAACGACGGGTTGTCTTAGTCTGTTCAGGCCGCTCTAAGAGAACACAATATACTGAGTGATTTATAAACATCAGACATTTTTTTCTCACCTCCTCGAGGCTGGAAGTCCAAGATGTGGTGTCCCAAAAGGGTTTGGTTCCTGGTTCTCAGATGGCCCTCTTCTCCCTGTGTCTTCACATGGTGGGAGGGGTGAGGGAGCTCGCTGGACCTCTCTGATAAGGATGCAGGGTCCCATTCATAAGGGCCCATCCCTCATGACCTAGTCACCTCCTGAAGGCCCACCTCCTGTTACTGTCCACTGGGGGTTAGGATTTCAACACATGAATTTGGGGAGACATGATCATTCGTGTGGGCGTTACTGTTCGTGGGTCTCACTCAGCTATTGAGTATTTCTGAAGGTCAGGTCCACAGCTCATCAGCAGGTGGGAAAGCCAGAAGGCTTGGCTTGGCCTCTAAAATGAAGAAGTACCTCTGTCAATCAGAGCCACCCAGCAACAAAAGTGGCAACAGAGGCTGTGTGAGCATGAGACTGGGAAATTGTGGGGAAAGTTCTTGTCTAAGGGAGGAGGCTGGACCCTTTCTGTGGCTAAAAAGATCCAACTCGAGGAGTCTGAGTGCTGGGATCCGACTCAGTAGTTTCATGTATATATCACCATTTCCAGTTCCAGGGTGACTTTCCATCCTTACCCTCCACATACCCCAAGTGACAGAGTGCATTACCCCTCCTTGGAGTCACCATGGGCCCACTGGCCTTTGTGGCCTTTCTTGCTTGCCACATTCATCTCCTGGGACCACCACTATCGTCCACACAGCCCCATCAGTATGAGGGTTCCCTAAGGTAGACACCCTGCCGTCCTCATCTTAGTATACACTGTTCCCAACACTGCTCTGTTGCCTATTGCTAGTATCATATGGGTGACATCAGTACATGTCACGTGAGTTACATTTAAATCCTTTGCAATATCTTTCCTCTTAATGTCCTTGGACTCTCCCGAAGCCCTAACCTTTCAGCTCATCTCCATTAGTCCCTCTGCTAGTCCCTGTCCCCAGAGGCCATTGATAGATGAATTGGTTCTGAACTTAAAGGGGACAGTTACAAACACATACGTCTTTTAGGGTGAGGAGTGGATATCTGGATACCTGAAAGAAACAAAATCTACCAAAAGCCCTATGATTCTACCTACACGACCAGGAGAGATTTTTTTTTTGCCAGAGAATTATAATACTTAAATCAACCCGTCTCCCCACTCAAAACTCCTCCCCATCACTCAGCACACATCTCAAACACCACCACTCCATGAAGCACATCTGCTCCCTAGCCAGTTGTAATGCTCTGTCCTGCAAGGCCCCCACACACTGTGCCTTGGCTATGGCACTCACTAGTTACTGCCTTCTACTGCGTTACTCACGACCAGATTGCAGGTCCTGGTGGGCAGGGGGGTCTGATTCATCTCTGCCCCACCTCACCCCCAGCCCCACTGCCACCCCCAGAGCCTGGCCAAGACAAGAGGTAAGCTGGGTAAATTGAGTTGCATCAGATAACAGGAAGTATGGCCAGGGGCATAACTTGACTTGGACAGATTTCGTTTTAACTTCCCGAGAAGCCACTGTCTGAGTTCTGAGTCTGAGAAGCTGGTGTATACCAGGCCTGGGACTTGCCCTCCTGGGCTCTTGGCAAGAACCCAGCTGATTCTCCCGGTCCTCTGATAGTCCTGCCACAACTTTCCCCAACTCATCATACAGCTCCCGAGGAGGCTTCTTGTACTTAAGAAGATAGACTTGGGCAAGATGGCTGTAAAATCCCAGACGTGTAGAGCTGGGGGAGGGCTGTCACCCAAGGCTGCTGTCCCTTCCACAGTGTGCCCACTAAGTACACATCCAGCCCTGGCTCAGACAATACCGCTTGATGGGGAGTGAGCACCTTTGTCCTTGGCCAGCACAGCCTGGGGAACGCTTTCCTTAGATGCACGTCCTCCTCTGAGCCCCATTCTACCCATTGGGGCTGCACAGAACAGATCTGCTTCCTCACCCCTGGAGCAGCCTGGCAGATGTTCGGGGATAGCTCTCTTGTCTTTGTGAATCTTCTTTCTCCAGACTTAACAATCCCCAGCTCTTACACTGTTTTTAGTTGTCCCAACAGGGCCATTGTTTTTAACTGCTCTTGAAAGAACATTCTCCTCAAGGTGAAATAGAAATGAGTAGTCATGTTGGTGCTGACCCGACCCTTGCTGTACCTCAGCAAAGATAAATACTTTCACGTCTCTCCAGTGGTGCAGAAATAATTGGCAAGTGTCGCATTCGTGCACACACTCGCTCAAAGTGCGTGGTTTCTGGTTTTGGTTTGTAGAAAAACAGAAGGTTAGCCCTCAGTTCAGTCTTTTTTCTTTTTCGGTCTTTTTTTCCTTTTTCTTTAAATGTAAATGAGCATAAAGCAAGGAGACTGAACACCAAGAACTCAATCAAAAACTGTCTTTTGAGAACTTTGGGGCAAGGTCCGTAGGACCAGAATGTGGGCCAGTTAGGTAACAGATCATCTCAACAGCCAAAAGGGAAACTATTGGTGGAAAATTCCTGAAGGATTCCTGAAGAGAATTTGTTTTAGTGAAGTAATTGTTAACCTCATTTTCCAGAATCCTCCCTTCAGAGAACACTAGAAAGTGTTCAATAGGCCAGATCGCTTAACTATGAATTGTAAAAAACTGAATCCTTTCCTTCCTTCCTTCCCTCCTTCCTTCCTTTCTTCTTTCCTTTTTTCCCCCCTCACCTTATTCCAAAATAGCTTTGAGGTAATAAATGCCTCAGTGCTTTTGTGGTCCCAAGCTTTGATTGTGTTGGTCATTAATTGCTTCGCATGAAGGGGCTAGTATTTGGAGTCTAAAATCTTCTTGTGATAAAGAGCTTGCACCAAAGCTGAACCTGCAGTAATGAGGTCTAGCCTGTAATCAAATTAAATGTCACAGCATTAGATTAATTTCATTCTGTACATCCACTGCGATTCCCTCCCATTAATTCCTTAAATTGGTACAAAATCCTTCCTAAAAGTGAATTTTATGTAGACATATGATAGAGATATAATCCTCAATCATGTTTTTAATGAAAAGACTAAGCAAAAGAATTTTTAAAGTCTGAGGGTCTTCATTACATCACCTTGAATCCAATCAGAGATAACTTCTGCAAGGGCAATAATGATCTAATGACAACATTTTCATTTGTGCTTGCTTCTAAGCCCAGGGACATGGAGGAGATGAGAACGTACATTCAGATCATGCCAACCTAGAAGACTTTCAAAAAGCCTTGAAAGTTTTGAAAAGAGAATGTCTCTTCTCCTTCCTAAACATCATAACACCGGAACCTTTCCCAGCTTCATCCCACGCTCTTTTACATTCCCTGAAAGAGGAAGTCAGTTTAGCTACCTGATTAAAACTTGAGATGAGCATGATTCATCTGAGCAACTTACTACAGGTCAAAAGTATAGAGGGAAATATATAGAGTATGAGAGTCTGAGGGAAAGGTGGGGGAGGGGAGTCAAGGAAGACTTCCTAGGGTCGTCTGTTAGCTCTCTCCCAAGTTCCTTCCTGAGAAGCCAGGGTGTCTGGCCTGACCCCCAGCCTGGAGGGATCCCCCTTCCATCCCCCCAAAGTCAGGCTTAGAAACAGGGCTGTCCCCCAGGTGGGGCAGGAGCCTTGGGCCCTGTATTTGAAGTGTGGTGTGCCCTACTCCCCTTTTCTGAACCCTATGAAGTTCAATTTGAAGTATCTGTCATAAATGACATCCTAAGGGGCTTGTGAAGACACTGACGTGTTGCTTCCTTTCAGGTGCAAATACCCCTGGCGGCCCCACACTGGTGGAGCTCCCCCCGGTGCCACTCTTCTAAGGAGAGTTGCTTAAAAGCAGCCTTACCCCATCATCACTGAGTGTTTCCTAGGCTCAACCAACGTGACTTGGCCTGCTCTAAGCCCTGAGTTCAGAAACCACTAATGATGATATTAATAGTGTGGCTATTAGCATCCGTGCTCAAAACCCAACATGGATTAGCAAACGAAGAGGTGGCATGCAGTCAAGGATCCATGACTTACTCAACTGAGATGGTGAAAAGCCAAGAGGACTGAGTGGCGTCGGAGGGTGGGGAGTGCAGTGGTGAGAAGGACACTTTAGGATGCAGACTGGAAGACTGGAGAGGCGAGGACCTGCTGGGGACTATGCAGAATGGGAGCTTTCTAGGTCTCAGGTGGAGGGCTGAGAAGCAGGGAGGGGGATGAGAGGTCAGCTGACGACCTGGGTTCCTTCTAGAGCCTCATGTTTGCAGTGGGACTTCCAGGTGCTTTTAGCACATTTTTGAGACTACACTGGGCTGATTTAAAGGAGATAGATAGGAAGGAGCAAATGAGAGGCCACAGGAGGAGAAAATACACAGAGCGGTGTTGCTAAAGAGAGCAAAGGATGCTCATGGTGAGGGGTCACCTCTCAGATTATAGAGAAGGAGCCTCGGGAACCGCAGGATGAGGGCTGGCTGGACCTCGCACGGGGAGACCCCTCCTATTGGCCTCCCTGAGGTCCCTCAAGTCCAACCACCCATGGAAAGCACAAGGCTCATCTTTAATTTGTACCAATTTGTCTGACAAACTCAATTTGAAGATTCAGCTCAAGTGCAATCGACAAAGTGAACCAACCGGAAAATCACTTGCTTCCCTTGGAGCAAGGAAGACCATGAGCCACCCCAAAGAAGCAAGAGAGTGTGCAGGCCCCCATCAGGGCGCAGGCCCTCTGCTCTTCTGCCATCAGCATGAACTAAGGCCTAGCCCACACAGGCGGGCTCCTTCCCAGTTCCCAGCATTTCCTAAGGTGCTTTTGGGAAGGCAGCAGCTTGCAGGGGAAAGAACTCTGGACTCTGGAAGCCTGGGTTCTAATCCTGTCTCTGTTCCTAACTGTTGGGCGGCCCTGGACAAATCGTGTCTCCTGGCGTTGCAGGTTTCTTATAGTTAAAAGGTATGGGAAGCAGGAAATGATGCCTGCAGTGCCCACTTTACAGGGTATTTATGAAGCTCAAATAGGATAATGGATGTGAAAGCTGCTCTTGTGCATCCCGGGGCATCGAGCAGATGCTTTTCTCTCGGTGTAATGGTGATGATGGCAATGATGATAATGGTGGCTGAGCTACTTTTTATGCACGGATCCTATAAATATCACACCATGAGACGAATTCCTGATTTTAATGGCCTCAATGCGTTCATCTCCCCCATCCCTGGGTTCTCACCCAGGCTCTGAAGAATCGTTTTTAGTTTCGTGAGAGGGAGTTTGGAAGGACTGTCTCAGAGCATCCTTCTCCCCCTGCCAAGTCCAGAGCCTCTCCTGGATGTGTTCCCTTGAACATCAGGGAACCGGAGCATCAGTACCCACTCTCAAGTCACACTGTCCCTGGAGTTGCCTGGAAGAAGGGGAGGTGGATGATGTTCAAAGCCTTTCTCATGTCTCAGGGTCTAAACTGAACAAAGTCTTCTGACACCCCAGCTGCCTGCTTTTACTCAAGCCAGAAAGAAAGGACACAAGGAAAGGGTTGTGGATTATGACTGTGTGTGCGCTCGCATGTGTGTGCAAGTGCACATGCGTGGTGGGGACATGTCAGTGAGTTATAATTCTGGTTCCAGCCCTTGCCTCTCCCCATGCTGTATCCAATAGGTGAAAGATTCTTCCAGGACAGATAGAAATGGACATTATTTTGGAGAAAAAGGAAAATGAAGCAATGAATGAGAGAATTGCTAGTGGTTTCTGAGAGATTCTCTGAGCAAGAAGGCTCAGAATCCCAGATCATCATGTTCTCAAGCTTTTTCTAAGCATGCAGGTGGGCTCCTGCTCTTGATGGAAGGGAGCTATGGCCCGGGGCAGATGTCTGGTGTTCACTGTGGACAAGGGAGCAGAAGAAGGGGGAGAGGCTGGGCTCCTTAACCCATCTTAGAATCTCTGAGCTGAGGGATCACTGGGTTCCATGGGCCCCAATGAAAAACTACTTACTATCAAAAATACTTTCAAAGTATTCAGAGATATCCTTCATCCTCAACTCACATTTAGAAAGATTTTGTATAGTAAACACACTAAATATATTAAGTTAAAATTACTGTATTTCCTCATTACTTATTAAAGACATATTTGGCTGCTGAAAGGAGCCTCCAAATAGCACGAGAGTCCCAATATATGGAATGTATGCAATGCTAGTCAAAGCAATAGAATTCGGTTCTTTAGTCAAGACGGCGCTTTGCTGGGAGGCATAAATTTCCATCGGGCTTTTGAAATACCAGATACAGACTATCTTTGAGAACCTCTGGTAGACGAGGGAAGACAAAGCCCAGAGGGAAAGGAAGAAATGACTTGTCCAAGGGACTTGTCCATAGGGAGTTGGTGGCAGATCTAGAGCTAGAATCGGGTCTCTCAACTTGTGCCCTAGGTCCATTTTTTTTTCCAGCACCTGGCCCTCCTGCCAATTCTTAAACTGGAAAACAGAAATACCCAGAACCAGTCTCAGCTTTCCGGACCTGCCAGTACTTCTGCAGATCCCAGTTCAAGTAGGAATGTGGAGTGACAGCTCGTCACACCTGCTACAGAATTCAAATTGTGTCAAGTATCGTTAACACCCAGTTCACAACTGACTGAGACTCTGTCTTTCGAGTGACTCATCTTGGCAGCGGAATGAACCCCAGCCAAGGTCATAGTGCTATCCCCACCCCGCCCCTGCTGTTTTTTCCCCCACCTCCTGTTTAGCTAGAAAACACAAGTCCAATCTTTTTGTGAAATCCAATAGGCAGATATCATTTAGGGCTCTCTTGGCTCTGGCTGGATTCCCTGGGACTCTCCGGGGTAGGGGTAGGAGAGGCTTCGCTCTACACAACTTGCCAACTGAAGAGACAGAGGCAGGTGAAGAGGGAGTGGCTGTACATTTTCAGTTCCAGCTGGAACTTATTGACTGTTAAAATTATGGCACCGTGATTTGTTTTTTCCTTCTTCTCCCTTGGAGGGGGGCAGGTGGTAGAAATGTCATTTCTTTGTCATTGAAAGTTGAACTTCCTTTGACTAAGCAGAGGGGACGGTGTTATGGAACACTTGCACCTCTGGCCAAGGGTGCCCTTTTATAGCAGTGACATGACCATCCAATCATCAGGTCCTAATTCTGATATTCTACAAGCTTGGGTTCCTTCTTACTACAGAGATCTGAGGAAAGCAGAAGGTTTTAAAAGACATGTAAATTTAAATTTGGGACTCCCAAGTAAAACTTTGAGAGAAATCCTCTTTTGCTAATTGCACACTCCACAGGCAGCGGCCCTCATCTATTCATTCAGTAAACATTTGGTGGCGTTCTGAGAAGTCCCCCGGGAAGGACCTGGGGATGGCTAAGTGAATTAGGGAGTGAACATGGGTATAAATGAATATATACTTGCCACACTCTGTCTGGGGTGCACCTCCAACCATATTTTTCCTTCTCCTGGTGACACTTGCAATTATTAAATGTCTGCTTCCCTGTTAGAATGTCAGCCCAGGCATGAGTGCAAAGACTGTCTCTGTCATATTCATCGCAGTCCCTGGCACACTCCCTGGCACAGCCCTGCACAGCCGTATTTGTTAAAGGGAGGATGATTGGTTGGATGAAAAGTTGGGTTGGTGAATACATGTATGAACAAATGAATGGGTGAGAGGTCGTGGTTTTCACCAAATAGTTTTTCATTTCCTTACTTATTCATTTTTACACATTTTCATCCTCCTGCATTCATCTCTTTATAACTTGTCTCGTTCCAGAAAGGATTTAAAACGTTTCCATCAGAGGCGAAAGTTTTAGTTTTGGGCCCCAAAGCAAACATTTCAGCATGTGTCCCCATATCCTCAGTTCATCGTAAGTCGGAATTGGACAACATTGCCTGAACACCTGTCCCAGACCAGGTGGGTCACGGAGGGATCCCGGAACATGATTCTTGTCCTCCAAATGATTTGAATGTGGTGGCTTAAAGACTCATGCCAGTTCTGGAGAGAATGAGGGGATTCATCCAAGGAATACCTAATGCAGTGGCAGCAAAGGGGAAAGGAAGGGCATTTGCCTGAGCAGAACCGATCATGTCTTATTTTTCGTGTCTCCTCCATAGTGCTGACCGTGCAGCAATTGCATGATACTTTTCAAAGAGATTTTATTAACATATAAGGGAATACTTAGGTGCCACTTAAGACAAAGATGTATTTTCTTAGTGTCCTTAAAAACCAACTACTTTAGTTGTCCATTTTGCTGTAAGGCAGTGGGCAGAAATGAACACATTTTGCGAATTCTTTTGACCCTGTTATTGAGAAACACCAATACTAAGCATCAATAATCTGTCAGGCTGTGGGCTGGGTGCTGGGCTTATGTAGCCGAGATCACAGTCTAGTGTAGACAGGTAAACAGATGATCATAACACCGTATAATAAGAGTAGTAACTGAGGTCTGTGCCTGGGGGCTGTGGGAATGAAGAGGAGGGCTGCTTAACTGGAGCCACGGGCTTCAAGAAAGCTTCTCGAAAAACCAGTGAAGGCCATGTTCCAGAAAGGGAGACCCCTCTGAGCAATGGCCTGGGCACATGAAAGAGCACAGCATGTTAAGGAAGCTGAGTCATTCTGTATCACTGTGGCCTGGAATGCGTGGAGGGTGGGGGATTACGGAGAAATTGAGAGGCGAAGCTAGGGAGGTAGGCACGTGCTAGATTACAAATGGCTTTACGAGTTGTACTAAGGAGTTCAGATCTTACTTCAAATGCGGTAGGGAAGCAAACGCTGCAGGATTTGTAAGCAGGAGGACATGATCCAATACATGTTCTAGAAAGATCTCTTGGACATGACGCAGTGGTTGGAGAAGGGAAAGACTGGTGGCAGGGAGACGGGAGACTGTTGTACCGCAGCAGGAAGATATGAGGCCTGGATTCATGCAGTGAGAGTGTAGTGAGGGTAGGCGGATGCAAGACCGATGCAGAAATATCTGTGAACAACAGACAGTGCTCAAGAGAGAGGCCAGCAATGGGCTTTCTGGTTTTCAATTTAAACTGTTCTTCCCGAGTACCTGCATTTCATCAATTTCTGCTGCTGGGATCCAATTCCTTTCAGATGGCTTTAGAGTTCTCATAGTGGCCAGAAAAACCCCACCCCTAAGCAAGACTTTCTAAGCAAATCAAACCCTTTTTGTTGTAAGTTCGTCCATTAAAAGTGAACCCTGTTGCCCTGAGCTTTTAGCGGGGAGATTTTGCTCTGAATTTTCTTATTCACGGGGGTAAGGTGAGGACAATTGTGCAGTTCGAGTCGATACAAAATTGCTCCTTCAAAGAGCCAGAGATCCTGGTCCTTGGCCTGAAACTGGACAGAGTGGTTTTTATGCCTTCTGCACACTAGATTGTCTTGTGGGGGGTTTAACACCTGCTAGAGCCAGGCCATATCCCCAACCAAACACAACAGGGCCTTTGGGGTTGGAGCCCAGGCATCAGCCTTTGTTAAGACACTCCAGGTGTCCCAGAAAACAGCAAAGTTTGAGACGCATTGAAGGAGAGGAAATGTGCTTACTGAATCAACATCCTACACCTCTTGGGAGAGGTGCATTGAGGCCAAGAAAGGCGTATTTTAGTCCTCTGACTACGTGAAAGTGTTATTTTATGAAGAATCTCCTAAGGCACAAGAGGATAGAAACTTTAACAGAGTTACCTGAGGTTAAAAGAGATTTGAAGGGTCCCGCAGTTCATTCCTCTGCCCTTAGCTTGCCTAAATGCGTGGGAACAATCTGTCTCAGACCAATTCCCATCTATCCTAATCTAGACGCGATCTCCAGGATACCCTGCCTCCCTCACCACCATTGCATGCTCACGGTTCTCAGGTGACCCCCGGGCTTTTCAGCACTCTCCACTGAGTGTCTCCAAGGGCACAAGACAAGGAAGATCCTAGGGGCGCCTCGGTGGCTCAGTTGGTTCAGCATCCGACTTCGGCTCAGGTCACTATCACACAGCTTGTGGGTTAGCTCCAAGCCTGGAACCTGCTCTGGATTCTGTGTCTTCCTTTCTCTCTCCCTTCTCTTGCTCACTCTCTGTCTCTCTCTCTTTCTCAAAAGTAAATAAATATTAAAAAAAAAAAAAAAGAAGAAAAGAAAAGGAAGATCCCATGATAGAGTCATAACTCCTTTCTTTCGCTATAAGGAAAGAAAAATAATTTTCCCTCTACCCTTCTGAATTCTTGCTTGAGACTCCTGGTAATAAAAGACAGACTAATAAGAGAAAAGCAAACGAGTTTATTAACATGTATACCTCAGGTATACTGGGAGACATCCAGGGGAAAACGAGTAACTCAGAGGTGGCCTAAACCACCAGTTTAAATACCATCTTTAGCTAAGGGTGGAAGAAAGATAGGGGAGGAGGAGGCCAGTTATGGGAGGTTACCAGAAAAAGCAGGCTAAACAAGGGTAAGGTATAATTTGCAGATTTAAGTAGGGGCCTTCTCCCACTTGATTAGGGTCTTTTGTGATAGAGTCATCCTGTTTTTCTGCGAGGAGAGGGAGACACTTTTACATATGGAGATTTCCTCTATCAGTTTAAATGCCCTTTACAAGAGGATAACTTCTAGTCTTTTGTATTTCTGTTTTCAGAGCTTTTCCTGTGGCCATTTAAATTAATCCACTCCAAATAATCTTTATGCCAAAGAGGCATATTTCAGGGTGGAATATTCTACTGTCTTTCTTTCCTGCCGGAGCCCATAAATTAGACTGGCCAAAGACAGATTCGTGAGGAAAACGAACAGAAGTTTATTAACATGCGCATCGCACATGTACACATGGGAGCATGAGTGATGGGTGAAGGGGTGGTTAGAACTTGACTTCAAGTACCAACAAAAAAGAAAAGGGGTGTGGGCTGCCTGGCGGGAGGAGGGAAATTTTGGAACGGTGATGAGGAAATGTATGGTAAACAGGTTTTTTAAAGTAAGGTTTGTTCCACATATTTAGGTAGTTGTTAAGAGTCTTCCTCTTCCTGGTACAGGAGGGGGAGACATCTTTACCAATGGAAAAATCCTTGGGGAGCCTGGGTGACTCAGTCGGTTAAGCGTTCAACTTCAGGTTAGGTCATGATCTCCAGGTTCGTGGTTTGAGCCCGGTGCCTGGCTCTGTGCTGACAGCTCAAAGCCTGGAGCCTGCTTGGATTCTGTGTCTCGCTTTCTCTGTCTACCCCTCCCCCACTCGCGCTCTGTCTCTCAAGAATGAATAAATGTTAAAAAAAAAAAGACAAATGGAAAAATCCTTTATAAATATAAATTTATTTACGAAATAAAAACCTGTGCTATGTTTAGAGCTTTTCCTACCTCTGTTGATTCTCAGTGGCCTGTAGCTCAAATAATCTATGTGCCAAAAAGGCATATTTTAGGGTGGTGTTGGGGAGTAAACATTTTGTCCTACCCTTCAGAGTTCTTTTGGCTGGTCTATGAATTAAATTGACATGAGACAGATTAGCAGGAGAAAATCAAATTTAGGTTATGTACATAGAGGGAATCCACATAAACATGAGAGGTTCCAAAGATAGGTGAAATGAGATATAAATATCATTCTGAACTGACTAGAAGGGCTACAGGTCTGTGACTTCGAAGGGAAGCAATTTACATGAAGATGAAAAAGAGTAAATGTTTGGTAAACAAATGTTTGTTGGGCCATTCAGAAACAGTGGGACATAGAGAAGAATTTTAACAAACAGGCTTTGCTCATTTCGTGTCTACCATACCTGAAAGAGGACTTTACCTCCATTTTGACCTCAGTCTCTACTTTCTAACCGATGAAGTTCTTTCCAGCTTATCTCTTAACTCAGACAAAAGGTCTGAGGGCAAAGCATCCCTTGAAGGGAATGGAAACTACCCCTGTCAGGCAACAAGGACAGCCCAGCAGGACCCTGTGTGACTGACCCCATGACAATGATCCATAGACCTGACCTTCGCTGCCCTCCTGCACTACCCGCCAACCTTTGTCCCACATTTTCCTTATATAAACCTGGAACTCTTTTCTGCACTTTGGAGACAGTCTTTGAGACATTAGTCCGCTGCCTTCCAGTGTTGGAAATTCCTTTCTTGTTTCACCGGACCTGTCTCTCTACCTTTGGATTTTGTCTGTGGGGAGTGGCCGAATCTGGTGCTTGGGACCTCCAGAGCCAGATGCTCTTCTGACACCCCTGCACCCTGATTCCATACCTTATTTATCTATGGCGATAGCTGTTTTCCTGAAGCAGGTCCCCTATCTAATTTTTCTCAGCAGTTTGGGGAGGATCACAGGTTTTTCCTGAGGCTTCTTCTTTCTTAAAAATAATCAGCCTAGGGGCACCTGGGTGGCTCAGTCAGTTAAGGTTAAGTGTCCCGCTCATGATTTCGGCTCAGCTCATCATC
Organism: Paguma larvata; assembly: GCA_030068075.1. NCBI lineage: Eukaryota > Metazoa > Chordata > Mammalia > Carnivora > Viverridae > Paguma > Paguma larvata. The sequence goes on from CM057824.1 coordinate 81,951,408, forward strand.
TGACGGTGTGGAGCCTGCTTGGGATTCTCTCCCCCACAACCCCAACTCTGCCTCTTTCTCTGCCCCTCCCCACTCGCTCTGGCTCTCTCTCAAAATAAATAAACTTTAAAAAATCAGCTTAAAATAATCCACATGTCAAAGAGACATATTTTTGGGTGGCATATTTTGTTCCCCTACAGTGGCATGTTCTGATACGCTTCAAGCCCAGAAACCCAGGGCAGAGCCTCAAACAGACCGCAGGTGTGTAGGAGTTGTATTCTCACCCTAAACAATTATGCCAATCTTGTCCTCTCTTCCCGACTATGTTAGTATTGATTTTAATATAAAACTAATGTTTATAAATCACCAAACAAATTTAGGACCCTCCAAGAAAGGGTCCATATTTATTTCTGTGGCTTCTTGCACCGGCTGACAGCCCAGTGTACACACCGAAGATGGTGATGGTGTTGATGATGACGATGAAGGTGATGGTGAATATTATGTACGTGGCCCGGATTGAGATTAAAAGAGAGCAGAATACACCACCCTAAAATATGCCTTCTTAGCATAAGGATTATTTCAGTATGATCATTTTTAAGAAAGAGTAGATATAAGAAAAGCTATGGAAACTGAGAAGTTACCCTTTTGCAGGAGACATTTACGTTGACTAGAGAAATCTCCACTTACAAGTCTGTATATCTCTCTCTCTGTACCAGGAAGAGAAGGATGACTAAATTTCTAGGAGAACCCAGGGACTTTAATCTGCATAACAACCTTGACCTTGTTTACTGTGCTTTTCCTGGTAACCTCCGGCAACAGACTCGCCACCCCCCCAGCATCTTCTTTGTCTTTAGCTGGAGGTATTATTTAAGGTGGTGGCTTGGGTCATTTTGGAGAGTTACTCAGTTTTCCCGAGTATCTCCCATGTATAGAGGAGATATAGGTGTTGTTAAACTTTTGTTTGCTTTTCTCCTGTGTATCTGGCTTTTATTACAGGGGCTATCTCAGCCAAGAACCTAGAATAGAGGTAAAATTATTTTCTTTCCCCACAAGATGCACACGTGCAGTGGAAAGTACATGGGATTTGGAGCCAGAAAGTCCTGGGTGTGAACATTAGCTATGACATTTACAAATTGTGTGGCTCTGGGAAATATCCTTAACTTCTTGGATATTTTGTTTACCTGTAAAACGGGACGGTGATAATCCAATTTAAGGTTGTTATTAGGAAGAGAGTCTATATGTCTGACAGACATTCAGCAAATGCTGGTGACTGTCATAGAATTCCCTAATATCCACTAAAATGTCTCTTGTAACAAAATGGAGAAGAGGCAGCTGATGGTATCTGTTTCATATGTGTGACCCTCTCAGCTGGGATCCTTCTTTGGGTATCTCTGAGTCCCCCAGAGCACACAGCCCAGCTGTGAGAAAAAAGCCCACTGACCCAATCAAAGGAGAGACGTGGAGACTCAGAGCACAGTGAAGTGAGGATTTAATCAACGTTCTTGCAAGTGTGTCTGATAGATAGGCACAGTTGGGACAGTTATAGTAGGCGATTTATCTCCTAGTGTGCAAGCCCCTCCCCTGATTCCTCATTGGCTGAGTACTACAGAGGTTACAGCCTTATCCGGAAGTCACCTATGCCCATGTAAGGCAAAGAGTAGTCTGATTGGAACAAATGTATATTCCCTGAGGTGACGCAGAGACTTCAGTTCTTTGGTGCATGCTCATTGCAAAGCCCACAAAAAATAAGCCCATGAAAAATAAGTCCGTGAAATGGAGAGGAGAAGAAGACCCTGGAAGTGAAGGGTCTAAGGGTTTGGGACTCCATTGGGGAGTGGGGTTTGTACATATTTCCAATCGGTTGTAAACTTCTTGTTAACTAGACTGCACAGCTTTAATTTGATATTTCCGAAAATGAATCATCTCACTCCCTTCTCACGCCAGCTCAGGGCCTGGTCCACAGCAGTGTCATGTGAACATATTGTAAACTCACCTCCATCATGACTAGTGCATAGGGCGACCCAGCAACCAAGTGTATAGATTATTGCTCACCGATAGGGTTATGCACAATGTCCCATTTTCGTGTGACACTGTGAGAGGGCTAGTTAAGGGTGAGGTCTAGTGTGAGGACAGCTGGGTAACAAAGCACACTGACCCTAGTAGGGACACTCTGAGTCCCTGAGTCAGAAGCAAGTCCACAGCCATAGGGCTCACTCTTCTTGCACTGCTAAGTCCCAGAATGTGATGAAAACCAGAATCCTGCATCAGGAGTGAGTGGCTGGCATTTTCCACTGCTGTCGGGCCAACTGGGCTTCTTCCTTTCCAAGTCCTCTTCCCTATAGATTGCGGATGCCTGGAGAGGAAATGCAAGGCTTCTCTGGACTAAGGTGGGGAGGGGGTTGTGGAAGATGGGCCTAAGCAGCCCCCATCCGCTTCGACTCCCCGGCTGGAGAGTAGGGGAACCTCGGGCAGCCGCAGAGCCATTTGTTGAATGAGTGGAAAGGAGGATGGTCCCATTACATGGAGTGTTCAGGCCCGGCTGCCCTACATTGTTGCGTGTCCATTACAAATGGCCGAGATCCTGTTAATCCTAGAACCCTAGGGGTTTCAGTGACTCAGGAGCTTCAACCTTTCCAGAATCCTGAGAAGAAAGTGAAGGGAAGAGGTCATTGTCTCTCTCCTCCGGCATGGGCTATGGTTAGATGACAGAGTGGTTGATAGCACCCAGGCTTCGGAGGCAGCAGGACTGCTGCATTCCAGGCCCGCTGCTGCCACATGGTAGCTGTGTGGCCCTGGGCAAGGCACTCAATCTCTCTGTGACTTCATTCCTTCCATCATAAGAGTGATTGTGTTAATGATGCCAGCAACCTCCTGGAGAATGGTAAGAACTAGAGATAGTTGTTTTATTTGGGGCAAATAATTCTCAGACTAAGATTGTCTTTGCCAATAATTTGTTTAATACAAGCTCACTGTGGGAATGATAATTTATAATAATATTTCACAAGCCAATAGCAGAAAGGATAATGTCTCTTAATAAACCCATAAAGAAATAACATACTCCAAACCAATGAGAGATTAATTACACTGTTGTTCCAGGCAAAGGGGAGATGAAAGAAATAAAGTTCAAATTTAACCGAGGCATACTTTTCTACGAGTTGATTCTTGGTAGAGTCAGTCCTTCCAACTAAAAGCTGGGTATCACCTGCTGGTCTGTGTCCCTCACTGCTGGGACACAGAGCTAGTGGCTGATGGCACAGGTGCTGGCAGGCAGGTGTGCGGCTCTGAAGGTTATTACCCCAGGGACCGTCACACGGCTGGTACCACTGCCTTCGAGGAGTAGCCTGGCCCAGGCCAGGAACAGGTATCTGCCCTCTTCCTGAGACCGCTGCATGGTTTAACACCACTGCTGACCAAGAGCGGCCTGGCTAGGGCAGGAACACGTGTCTCAAGAACTTCAGAGAGCTATTTAGATCAGCAAAGAGTAGCCCTAACCAGACCAAACACATTCCTCGGTAAGGAAATGGAAAAACATCCCATGCTCATGGATCGGAAGAATAAATATCGTTAAAATGGCAATACTACCTAAAGCAATCTACACATTCAATGCAATCCCAATCAAAATTGCACCAGCATACTTCTCAAAGCTAGAGCAAACAATCCTAAAATTTGTATGGAACCACGAAAGACCCCGAATAGCCTAAGTAATTCTGAAGAATAAAACCAAAGTGGAAGGCATCACAATCCCAGATTTTAACCTCTACTACAAAGCGGTAGTCATCAAGACAGCATGGTATTGGCACAAGAACAGACACATAGACCAATGGAATAGAATAGAGAACCCAGAGATGGACCCACAAGCATATGGCCATCTAATCTTTGACAAAGCAGGAAAGAGTATCTAATGGAAAAAAGTTCTCACAAATTCTTGATATTTAAAGTTTAAATATCCCTTCCATCATAGCTGCTCCTCCTTGTGTTTTTATCAGGAAGGCCCCAGTGGCGTCCATTAATAGTTGAGCTACTGAGTGCTTATTGACAGCAACAGATGTTGGTGAGAACATCCTGGTACAGCTTCCTCAATGTAAACAAATTCACCCTTAGATCAAAACAACTTCACTTAAGTCAGAAACAAGTGAATTTGAAAACATAACAAACCAATACATGACAATGGTTCACCTAAAGCCTCTCACAGCACGTACCTTCTGAGCTTACAGGAAGTACTTACCTAAGGCTAGTTGTGTTTCCGGTGTTCCCCTGGCCTGGAAGGCTGCTCCTGTCCCATCTCTTACCAGCAAACTCTTCCTTAGATTTTAGACTCCATGAAAAAAATCCCCTCCTCTGTGATGCCTTCCATGGCTCACGTAGAGCCGCCCATTTCTCTAAGCTCCCAAAGCCCCCTGCAAGGGCTCCTCCAACAACTGTTGACCGAGTGGAGACTGGCACCAGGGACTGGGGAAATGTTCTGGACGCAAAAGTTAAAATAAAAACCAGCCTTTCCCTTGAGAAGATCATAGTCAGGGGCAAAACTGACAAGAAACAACCACAATCCATTATGAAAATTGCTTCAACGGAATCACATACATGGTTTAGGGAGCTTTGGAGAAGGAGAGTCACCAAGGATGCTGGTCACATGCATCATGATTTTATGTAAGTCTGGTTTCTTAGCTAGACTTTGAGTTGCTCAAGAGTGGTAGCATTCATCCTTTTATCCCTCGCTGTGCTTAGCATAGTCCCATAATCGATAAATGAGTGTTGCCCATGAAAACATGAATGGGTGAACAAATGAATGGTTATTTAAGGACTACTGCAGTGATGGGGACTTTGGTATGTCTGCAGGGCCAGAGGCCCAGGCTTTGTTCAAAGGTGTGCATGCTTAATGGAGATCTGCTCTGCACCCCCAGCACATTCCCGGCCTTCATAAAGGGTTCCGGTCCTGGCTCTTCTGATGATCACATCTCTAAGCCTCAACTTCTCCATCTCTAAGGGCAGTAATGATAATTATAGCTGCTGTCTACCTCACGGCAGCGTTGGAAAGTTCAAATGGGATTCACTCATCCAACAAATATTCATTGAACGTAGCCTTTTACTTTCTCTGTGTAATGGGACACAGCAGGAGAAGGCAAAGTGTGAGGAAAGCTGGATCCAGATGAAAAGACAAGGTGATTTCAGAGGGAAGACAAGGAGCTGATAAGGCTAGAGTGCGGCCTCCCCACACAAGGCCAGTATCACCAGTGGAGTCTTGGGATTCAGCCCAAGGGTCAAAGCTTCCGATTTCCCCTTCTCTTGGCTACAGCTATGCACAGCCTGTGTTCTATAGACTTGTCCTATCTGTTAGAAGGGAAATTAAACATAAGCCTAAAATGGGGATACACTGAATGAAGGGCCTAATGAGGAGTTTTCCCCAAAGTGTACGGGTTTCCTCTTCTATGCCTGTAGCTTTCAGGGGAAGAAACGAGGAAAGAATACTTTTGGTGCTTAAGAGAACCAGCCATCAATGTGTAACAGGCATTTGGCTGAATGCTGGGTCAGGGAGCGAACAAGCTGGGATGGTGAGCGAGGAAATGAATCGATACAGTTACTCTTTTCAGGAAGTTCACATTAATTTGGGGGAGGACAGGGCGTGAAAATACATGGCTTTCATACGAAACAGAAAGAAGTACTTTATCTTTATCTTGTCTTGATTCATCTATCTTCTTGTTTATATCTTGCCTTGTATAAGAAAGTATTAAGACATAAATGTAACAAGGGGACATAATTTAAAAGAAGGATTGAAAGAAACAAAATAACAATAAGGACACAAAATGGGGCCAGGAATGAGACTAAGATAGAAGAACCAGAAATAAAAATTCGTATGCTATGGGTGAACCACAAATTTAGCTCCAAGCTTTCTAATAGTTAATGGGAAAGGCAAAGTTGGTCAGTGATCTAGTTTGTGCTATCCATAAAATAGAAACTGACTAGTTGCTTAGGAGTGATCCAGGCATCTCTCCTGGGGTCTTAATTAAGACAGCACTGAGCGATGAAATGAGCAAGGTCCTCGCCCATCTTCCTGATGAGGGTTCTCATAGGGAGACTGGTCAGGCTGCATCTCAGTGCAGGCTGTTTCTTGCCCCACTCCCACCCCAGCCCTACCCCACTACAACTCCATACCTCAGGGTGAAGCCCAGAGTAGAATGTGGTATTGTATTAGGGCACTAAGCCTTCTGGAAAGGGAGAAATGTTGTCTGCTTCAGGGAGAAGGGAAGGTCTGATTTGGACAAATGGAGAGTGGATGGGGTGAGGGAGAGTATGCTAAGGCTTAGAGTTGAAAACCTATAGGGCAATGAAGAATAAATATCAAGCTACAGAGAATTGCTCGTTCCCTGCCTCCTGGCTCCATCTGCAGGAACAAAGACGGAGCCCTTGTGTTCTTTGTGTTCCTGGCACGAACCCAGAGGGAAAGTCTCTCTCCAGAGAAGAAGTCTAGGTCTTTTTTCAGCATTACCAGCAGGAGGACTGAGGCAATTGTAGACCTGACCCTGTGAGTACCTCATCTCTAGGACAATATGGCGGCAGTAGGATGGGAAAAAGTTGAGGATGAGATTAGAGCAATTGTTCTTAACTAGGGGCAATTCTTCACCCCGGGGCATGTTTGGCAATGTCTAGAGACACTTTTGGTTGTCACAACTGGGGAGGTGGTGCTCCTCAAATCTACTGGGTAGAGGCCAAGCATGCTGTGAAACATCCTACAATGCATAGGACAGCTTAGACAACAAAGTGTTATCTGGTCCAAAGTGTTAGTGAGACTGAGGTTGAGGAACCCCGGATTAGGGGGAAAGAAGACTCTATGGTGGAGACAGGGATCTCTCTGCCTCAATCTGCAGTGTGCTGGGAGTCTGGAGACCCAGGTTCCGCTTGGAGGAGAATGTTTAAGGTAATGATGGTGATGATGAGGACAATGACAATGATGATTCCATTTGTCCACACTATAGTCGATAATGGAGTATCACATTCATTGCCTTCATGATATAAGGAAACTTGGACCCTCCTCATGGAAGAGGAGGCTGCAGCTCAAGGACTGTAAGTTACTTCTTCAGTATCTGCTTCAAGCTAGTGTTCGTTTCTTGTTTCTTTTTCTCTTTCTCCTTCCTCTGGGATGCCAATGTCTCACTGTCCCCTTCCTCAACCACATATGTTGAGATAATTCCCTAATGTATAAATCTGGATGCTGAAGAGGACATACACTCCTTTCCCCAGTCTTCCTTGACATTAGAGTGTGGGACAATCAGCCTCACTCATCTCAGACTTTAAATCAGGAGTCAGTGACCTCAGTGAAGCAGGGGCAGGGGCAAATTCTTTCTTGCAGTGGTGGTGGTGATGGAGGTGGTGGTGTTGATGGCGGTAGCGGTGGTGGCATTAGTGATGATTGTTATGGTGGTGGTGATAGTGGTTGTGGTGATGGCGGTGGTGGTGGCGGCGACGGAGGTGGCAATGATGGAGGCGATGATAGTGTTGTTGGTGTTGGTGGTGGCAGTGGTAGTCCTGGCTTCATAGTAACTTTTGTTTCTATTCACTTTCCAATCACTCTGGTTGGCTGTGTGTGAGCTATGTGATATTCTTTCACAACTGTCCCTCTTGGCTTTAATTAGCCAGAATCAAGTTTTGTTGCCCACAAGGAATAATCCTAACTGATATACTTTTTGTATGACATTGAACAAGTCTAGAGTCAAGATTTATTTAGGGCTTAGCTCTCCATAGAACTCAAACATGAATCTAATAAGACCTATGCAGGGGCCAAGTGAGAATCCCAGATACTGCTCCAACAAGAAGGCTTTGCCACTCATTCAAGGTTGGCATGCCTGGCTCCTTCTTCCCTTAGGATGGATGTTTCCCCCAGGGCCTCCTTAGCTCCCCCTGCTCTTATCCTCTCTTTGGGCCACCATCTGTCACTTTGCCAGGTGAAACCAAGTATGTGTGAATTCCACCTGTGAATACAACTTGAAAACTTTTCCCAGGAGCCATGTTAGCTCCCACATCACCTGTCATTTCTAAAATTCTCCCTTTTGGGCTGTGACCCAGTTTGCTGCTGAGGGCAGTGCAGTGTCCAAGCAGCCCACACCAGGCCACTGCTCACTGGAGGCCAGCAGCCTGTGGATGGGAGGGAGACCTGCAGGGGAGCTCTCATTGCAGGGAGTACTGGGACTCCTCCTTAGCCTCCCTGAGGGAGAGTTGGCAAGGAAGGAATCTGTTGGCTCTGACAACAGTGCTCTATCCTGGAGCCTTCCAGCCACTTATCAGTGAGTCTGTGAGGCACGTGGCCTGGGTGTTCCCTAGAACAGGTAGAATTGTGTTTCTTGCGGGCACTGAGGCCTGGCAAACAGCCGTGGGCTGTGAAGACAGCATGACACCAAATCCCTCCCTGATGATACCCAGGTGAAGACAGAACAGGAAAGACAAGCTCCTGCAGCTCCTAGGAAGGGGGATCCAAGGATACCGTCTGGAGGAAGAGAAATCTCTTCATTCTCGTCAGACAGATAGCCATGAACTCTAAATCTCAAAAGAGGCAAAACAAACCTGGCAGGGGCTTTGTTTACATCCCACACAGTCACTTCACCCCTGCATGGCAGTGGGGGTGGGGGTGGTGAGGATGGGGTGGGGGCCAGGGCAGGGGAGATAACCAGGGCCTTCAGGCTCCTCCCTAGGGCATCCCATGGTCCTCTGGGCAACTGCTCTTGGTGTCCCCTCCCTGAGAGCCCCCATTCCATCCTATGGTGCAGGCTTCTGTCCCTTCTAAAGTTTCCCCTGAAGCTCCTTGTCTTCACTTCTTCCAGTAATGGGTTCCACCATGACATGTTGAGATAACTGGTTTTGCCTTCCTACCCTCCCCAGATGGGCTGATAACACACTTCAGAGCAGCTTTGGGGTCTTTGGGATGTAGAATTTAAAAATATTTATGTGGTCAAATCTATCAATCTCTAATTGTAACTGCTCTGGCGTCATGCTAAGAGAGACTTTCTCTGTCTTGAGATTACATTAGTGGTTTTGTTTTTCTGGTAATTTTTTATTTCTCTCTTGAAACCATTTGGAATTAATATTGGTCCAAAGAGTGAGGTAGGGATGGAATTTTTTTTTTTCTTAAATAGCCATTTGCTCCAGGCCCACTTGGTGAATTTATCCTTCCTTCACTGATTTGAAATGTCACCTTTGTAATGAAACAATATTCTTATACATTCTTGATTTTATTATTTTGCTCCATTGATCTGTTTTTTATTTTAGCATCACTTGGTTTAAGAAGATTTGTAAAGTCAAAGCAAACAGAACTGACTTAATTAGCTGGGAGCTTTTGCAAGGTTTTACAAAAGAAAAATCACCAGCTGTCGGCAATGTGACTGGGGCACTGCTTGGGGATCCCTCCCCGTCCCGCGGCAGTTGGCCAATGACTCAATGAGCAGTGGCAGAAATGTCAGGCAGAGAGTCAGAGGAGGCTGGAGCTGGAAGGCCATTTAGAAATCTTCTTCTGGTTCGAGGTCTTTACTCCCAGACACGGGAGCTGAGGCCCAGAGAGGTTAAGCAAGTCCCCACTGTGTAGGGCTGGGAGGTCTTACTCGGGAACACAGAGAGCTCTGAAAGCTGCTTGTCCTGACATTGCTCTCGTAGCCTTTCTCACCTTCCTTGCCACAGCCACCAAATTTTTTTTAAAAAAATATTTATTCATTTTCAAGAGGGAGAGAGAGAGAGAGAGAACACATGGGGGAAGAGCAGAGAGAGAGGGAGACAGAGGATCTGAAGCGGGCTTTGCGCTGATAATAGCAAGCTCGATTCGGGGATTGAACTCAGGAACTGTGAGATCACGACCTGAGCTGAAGTCGGGCACTCAACCGACTGAGCCACCCAGGCGCGCCTTCACTGCCACCCCTCTGAATTGTCACCCTCCTCTCTCTCTCTGCTCAGTGACTTCTGTATTAGCCTGCCTCCCTCCCATCTCCGTTTCCTTCCTGTCGGATTAATGGAACAACTCCAGGCTGGGATCGTATCTCTCCTCTTTGAAAATCCTGGGTCAGTGCCTCCTTACTGAAGGCAAACATATTTAGGATTCCTACACTCTGGCACCCACCTAAATTATCTCTTGTTTTTCTTTCACAAAACTCGTAAACTCCAACCAGACAGGACGACATGTCACGTCCTGTGGATTTCCCCATGAGCTCCTAATTGCCCCCCTTCCTTTCCTCTAAACCATATGCGCTCTTCAAAACCTGGTGCCGAGGTTAACAAAGTTGTCCACATTCCAGAAAGGTTAAGGAAGTTGTCCAAATTCACTTTGCTCTGTGGTGCCCAAACCAGAAGACATTTCTCCTTCCCTTGGGTGCCATGTTTCCTTGGAGGTACCACTTCTCAGGCATGCAATGCTCTGCCTTGTTGTCTGGTTATTTCCTAAAATATGTGCTTCATGGGAACTGAGATGATCATCTGCCTTTCACATCTGCATCTTCCTTTGTACCTTGTAGAGCGGGTGCCAAAGGATACATGATATGCTACATAGCAGGTGCTAACTAACATAGGACAAGTGGTAAATGGAAGATTTCTCCTCCCTGCCATTCCCAGAACCTTTTATTACTTCCCATGAGCAAGGATGGAATCCATTCCTAGGTGACTCAAGGACTTAATATGCTCACTAAATCACTGGAGGTTACTTTGGGGGAATTATGTAAAGGAGCTGACGTACGGAAATGGCAAATGCTGTCCTATTTCAAAAAGGTGAAGATATACTCTGAAATATACTGATATAAACGTCTGAAGTCCATTCTGGGGAAAGTTCTAGGCTGTATCGTTAAAAGGTTGGGTTATGGGTATTTAGCATAGGTTTATGAAGAATACGTGAGGATGCTAACATTTATTAAAGACTCGTTAGGCCTCACATCAATTATCTCCTTTAATTTTCACAGCACCTCTATGGAGAAGAGTTTGTACTATTATTATCCCTATTTTATAGATGAGAAAACTGAGATTCGGAAAGGTTAAGTAAGTTGCCAAAACTGCACAACTAACAAGTAGAATTTGCATCCGAATCCTCTTCTCAAAGCTGGAGCTCTGTCCATTTTATCATGCCAAGATAAATTTTTATCCTGCAGCAAAATAGTGCCAGAGCCACACATGGGGTGATTCCTGCTTCTCACATGGACCTAACAGAAGGCTTGGCACATAGTATTTAATTTTAGTCCTCCTCATTCTGGGTCAATAATGTGATAGGCCAGAATTAATTTGCCCATGGACTTCTACATCGGTAGAGGGATTCTGGCTGGAGCAAGAAAGGAACGAGTACTACTCCTGGAACACAGTACTCAGAGGAACCAGACAAGCCACATGAGTTCCAATCCACCATCTTCTGTTGCCTCTTAGGCTGACCACCCTGGACATCTCGCTTCTCCTAGAAAAAGCAGATGATGGTAGGAACCTCATACTGGTGGTTATAGTGATGCAGTGAGGTAACAGAGAGAAGGCACTTGACATGACATTTGGCACTTAGGGACTGCTTAACAAATGCCAGTCCCCTCACATCTGGACTTGCCCACGTGGAACATGTTCAAATGAGGGCATCAGGCTGAAAAAAGGGAGCATCACCTGGAGAGGTTCAGCCTGGAGAGTGTTTCGAGCCCACGGCACCAGAGCCATAAAACGGGGTCCTCCAGGGCCCCAGAATCCACAGCTCCGTCCAATGCTACCTGGGACACAAAGGCTTCTTAAAACCTACTTTTCACCTGGGAACCAGCGTGGCCTTTTCTGGGCAAAGCTACAGAATAACAAAGGTCTGGAAGCAAGTCATTTGTAATGATGAATTTAACATTTGTAAAACTCTATTAACACAAAAAAATTGAAAATTGACACTCAACCTGAAAGGGTCTCTCCTAATGTCGTTCATCAGACATGCACTTCATGTATGTTGTCATGTTTTGGGGTTTTCCTTGGAAACATAAAAGTCTGGGGCCAGCTCTCCAGGGGTTCACCTAGCAGGACATCTATCCACCATATGGACTCTTTGGTCTACTTGCTGTGGGGCCACAGAGAGCCCACTTCTCCTCTAAGGTTCCTGGCAAGCACCCAAGTCACTAGAGGACCAGGGAAGAAAATGTAGGAGAATCACCCCCCAATCCACCCTCCACCTTGGTGAGCCCGCCCTAAGCATGTGACACATTGTGGGACAAGTGACAAATGTAAAATGTCACCTGTGCCTTCCTTCTCCTGATACTACTTCTTGCTAATCCCCAGAATACGGAATGGAGTACCGTCCATTCCCTAGAGACTTACTCATTGACTCTTCAGTAAAGAGAGGCTTTTAGCCCAAGAAAGTTATTTGGGAAGCCCCAGTAGCTGCTCCACTTAGCAGACACCAATCTCTATAATGACACAGGAGTCCTCCCCAGCCTGTCCTTATGGTGTACTCACGCATACCCATTCCATTAAATTGTGTTTGGTCCTTTCCAGATAACAGGACTTCTCACGCTACACAGTTTAATACTCTTACTGCCAAACTTAATTATCGCGGTAACTCAAACTCACATTAAAAGTGAGAGATGGGTCCACTTTATCCTTATCATGAATTAGTAATCTTTCCCTCTGGAGATGCCTTCCTCAAAAATGCTACTGGGTTCATATTAAGCTCCCATCTCCTGTGAGTGCTGTGGGCTTCCATTTAGAATAGATGAGATCATCTGTCCTCCTTCCTTTCCTCCCTCTCTCCCAGCACAGGTCGGGAAACCTAGTGTCCCACATTAGTGCCTCCTGGAAATTAAGGGGCAGTCACCAGAGGGCAAGAGCACTGGACTTTTTGAGAGCCAACTCCATCACTGACATCACTGCGAGAACTTGTGTGACCCCGGTAAGTCACAATTTCTCTGGACCTCAGCTTTTCATCTGCAAACTGGAGAGTCCTACGCATCCCATTGAGTTGTTATGGGATGCAAAAGAGGAGAAAAAGTCATGAAGTGCTTGAAACACTGTGAACTCTCATGAAATGTTATTTATTGCTGTTAAAAAATTTTTTTTAGTGTTTATTTATTTTTGAGAGACAGAGACAGAGCACAAGTGGGAGAGGGGCAGAGAGAGAAGGAGACACAGAGTCCAAAGCAGATTTCAGGCTCCAAACTGTCAGCACGGAGCCCGAAGCGGGGCTCAGACCCATGAGCCGTGAGATTATGACCTGAGCCAGAGCTGGACGCTGAACTGACTGAGCCACTCAGGCACCCCTATTTATTTCTGTTAAATGACCTCTGGATTACAAAGCAGATTGCATTAGAAAGCCACATAGGGGTCAAGGGCTGCCAGGCTACCACTTAAAACACTGAAAAAAATTCTATCCCTCAAGCAACTGAGTCCTGGTAGAGAAAAACAAAACAAAACAAAGCAAACAAAAAACTGCTAGCAAAATAAGATTAAGAAAGTTAGCAATATTAGTACCCATAATGATAACGATAAATAGCTGATATTTGTCAGTGTTTCCTATGAGGCGGACACTGCCTTAAGCGCATCTTGTATGTTTCTCCTTCATCGCCCGACTGTGTCCTACTGGAGCTGGCTGCGATGGGTGTGGGACAGCCATTGTTAAATACCCAGGACTTTTCAGAGCAGTTGTTAGACTAAGGGTAGGTAAAAATTGTCCATGATGGGAGTACACAAGAGAAATCGGCAAATACAACAAAGCAGGGCGAGTAGGTGAGTGAGTTAGTGAGTGAGTGAGTTCATCAAGAATTATAGACTCTCCATTTTTTACAGGTGGGACACAGAGGCCCCGAGAGATTAGATGGAGATAATAATCATGTCTTGATGTTAGAATATTCAACACGAGTGGTTACTGTTTCTTCCTCTTCTATATTTGCCATTTACTTTCTGTTTCTTCTCATAATTATTTCATTGGAAACTGCAAGAGTAGCAGCATTTCTCATATTTTCTGGGGGTCAGATGCTTGTGCAAAGAACTTTGGAGCTTGGACGCCTGGTTTCAGTAGTTAAATAGAAGAAAAACCATGGAAACAAGTGGTTCTGGATCCTGGCCACCAGGATCTGAATCACCGAGGGAACTTTTTGAAGACATCAACAGCCCTTGTACCCTTCCAGCCCTTGATAGATCTGGTTTAATTATCGACACCTCTAAGGCCCAGAGAAGAGAATTGCTCAGGGTCACACAGCAAATTATTGATTAATGAGGTCTAGGACCTGAGGGTTTTTAATTTGACTTCAGATTTCTTACCAGTACATGTAGCAATCAACCGGTCAACATTTGACATGTTAGTGCCGCACGCATAGCAAGTCCTCAAATCCATACATCTGAAAAGCAAACTTCATGTATTAATCTTCACAAATTACTCCTTAGGAAAAAAGTCATTCCTCCTAGGGACTCACTGAAATCATGGAAAGGTCATGTAAGTGAAAACAATGATCAGGTACAAGGTTTGCTCACTTTACAAAGCTTTCAAGATCACCTGTTGAAAAATTACCTGAGGAACGTTGGAAAGTTGTGTAAAAACTGAAGCCCAGGGAGGCGATGACATGCAGCATGACAGTGTCAGAGCCAGGGAGCGGTTCCTGTTGGAGACTCTTCCCCACCTTCCCCTGCTCCACCCCACTGTGCACCTAGCTGTCACCCTTGGATATGTTTTCCCCTTTTATTTCTCCCATCCCTCTTCCAAATCTCAAATATTTAACGACCATATGACACGGATCCTGGCCCTTAATTAGTGCCCAGTAAGTATATTTTTGGATGGATAAGTGAATAAATGACTATATTCTTCACAATTCTAGGATCTGGAGTCCATAGGAATGAATGAGACATGGTGTCAGTCTTCAAGATGCTCAAAGTCTAGGGTCTGCTGGGAGGCATTGGGGGGTGGGGAACGAAAGCACAGGACTGCCCTAGGACAAACATGCCTCAGAAACTTGGTTCCATATGGAATGGGGGCAAAAGGCTTGACTAGCTTGAGTCTCAGCTTCTTCATCTGTAAAATGAAGATATTAATGCTCACATCGTGCGGTAATGATGAGATTTAAGTCATGTATACAGTCATCCGGGGAGTTTCTCAGTGCATAGTGGGGATGAAATATTATTATTCATGCCCTAGACCAACAGTTGGGAAGCAAAAGGACCAGGAAGACAGTGGTCTAAAGCGGAAACTTTGTGTCAAGTGGTTTCTTGTCTTAAAGAGAAATCTAAAATTATTTCTTGTGACATCCTTTGTGGCACTTTCCTTCTGCTCCACAAGGTCTGGTCCCAGCCCCGTCATGTCAGGGCCAGGCGGCCACAGGCATACTCACTGCTCAGCTGTTATAAATGGGTCAGAGATACTCAGATAGTCCTAGTATCCATAGGCTTCTGGCCCAGACTTAACGAGTAGATCTGTCTTCACAGTACGACCTAGCATGTTTCCTTACTCAATGTAGAGTCTCAGCAAGTGTTTGTTAGGTGAATTATCTTTTAAGTGAATACACACACACACACACACACACACACTCTTCATCCTCATTTCCCTTCCAGGAGTACCCTCCTCTAAAATAAAAATGCCCAGTTTAATGCATAATAATTTCTGGTTTCCCTTTTGGTAATTTTCAGCTGCTAGCATGGTTAAGTAGGGACTTGCCAGTGGATTGTCCCCTATCAGTGTTCATGTGCACGTGCACACCCGAATCTTTATTACTGTACTCTGGGGCTTCTTGTTGTTATTATTTTTATTGCCGCTACAATAGCACTACCCACAACATGTGAATATACGTTAATGTATTTATAGTGTGTTTAGACTGTAAGCTTCTCAAGGGCAGTCGTCTTGTCTGTTCAAGGTGCCAGAGCCAAGTACAGAGCCTGACGCTTGGGAGCAGGCAGGAAGCACATGTTGGATGAATGAGTGGGCCATCAGTCTAGGTGGGTTAGAAGTAGACGCTAGCGCATTTCCTGAATGTTTGCTCTGAGCTAGGCAGACCACTTGGTCTTCAGAGGCCTTTGTCTGCTTGGAGGATCGGGTTGGGTTCCTGTCGAATATACCAGGTGTGGGGCACTGGCTTTTAAGTGGCTTCTCACCCTGGAGTGGCATGAGATAATCTATTAGGGCACGAGAAAAATATTAGGATGTCTATTTGCATTTATTTTTACCAGAAGAAAAAAAGAACAAGGGAAGGAAGGAAGGAAGGAAGGAGAGAAGGAAGGAAGGAAGGAAGGAAGGAAGGAAGGAAGGAAGGGGGAAAGGAAGGAAGGAAAGAAGAAAGGAAAGAAGGGAGGAAGGAAGGAAAGAAGGAAGGAAGGAAGGAGGGAAGGAAAGAAGGAAGGAAGGAAGGAAGGAAGGAAGGAAGGAAGGAAGGAAGGAAAGAAGGAAGGCAGGCAGGAAGGAGGGAGGGAAGGAAGGAATTCCAGGTTTTCTGATATAGTTTATTGAGTGGACTAATCTCGGTAGGATACAAGCAGGAAACAGCTCCATTTTCCTCTCGCTGCTGCCTTCCAACGTGCCTTTGTTGGTTCTCTTTTTCCCATTATCCTTCACGTTTTAGACAGATACCTCAGCTTTTCAGTCACTTTCAGCTATCTGAGCCGTCTCAACCTCAGGCCAGTCTAAATCAAAACATTAAACTCACATCTAGTTAAATAATCTTTGCCTCCCCTATTTCGGGCCTAACTCATGGTCCGAGGACCTGCAGTAGGAGGTGGGGGAGAGAGGGCTATTCTTTCAGTCTTCCTCCTCCCCGGGTTTCTCTCCTATTGTCAGCTCCTCCAGGTTGGGGGCAGGGGGCAGGGGCATCAGAGGAAAAGGGGCAATGTCTTGCATGATTGCTTAGCCATTTTAATCTGGCTCTTGGTGTCTTCTGTTGAGCTAGCCATCCACAAAATCCTGTCTGTTTCATGGGACACGTTTGTGTGTTCTTTGGAGATATCCCTCCCCCTCCTTCGCCCCCACACCCTGCACTCACTCTCCCTGTCACTGGCAATGTGCTCTCTGAATGACCTCTTGCAGAACCCCCTTCTTAGTTCCTATGTCTCCAGTTTTTATCACTGGAATCTCATCAGCTCCATAGATACCCTCTTGGGAGATATTCTTCCGGATGACTCAAATCTGAGAGTCCTCTGGGGATGCATGCCCAGCCAGTCTATGTCAATTGAGATTGTCCCCATGTCTGCCTCTCTCCTTGACCTGCGTCACAGGCAGCCCCTGCCAGTCTCCCACCTTCACACTTGTCTGGGTGCATAGTAAACTCCAGTCAATAACCTCATTTCGGGATATGCTTTAGTTTCTTTCAAGAAATGTCTCTCACTTGCTGTCCTGTGACAGGGCTACCCTCAGGAGTCAGCAAGCCTTAGGCAACAGAGTGGGTTTCCTATCTCCCTTTCTTGCAGACATTCCTCATCTTTTTGAGTGGCTCTCTTGGCTTAGAGTAAGATAAATGTCTCCCATCCCCTCCCCCACAGGGAGCAGAGGAGAATGTTTGAAAAGTCCTGGTCTCGAGAGCAGTTGGAGACAGACATTTTGTGACATGAAGAATGAGATCTGGCAGAAATATTGTGGAACACACAAAATTCTGTTTCATGAATTAACTGAATAATGTCACAGATGTGTCGCCAATATATGTCAGGAAAATCTTTACAGTTTGAAACATACATGTAATTTTTTTGAAATGAAGAAAGTAGAAAGGACTGGCTTTGACATCTGATGAGAGCTCCCAATAAATGCTCCCTCCACTGAAAGAGCTACATTTCTAAATATCTCCAAGGTCAGGCTAAAGGATCTTCATGGTCTGTTGAAGATTTCAGGTAGCTACACTAAACAGCCTTTGAACACCAACTTACATATACTTGACACAGCTTAAAATAAATGTAGGGACCAACTAGGTGCCCCCTAATGAGAATCACACTAGAAAATATCAAGGCTTGACCCAAATTGAGAATGCTTACTCAGCAGGGAGCTGATACACAATTGTCACCCA
The DNA here is from genome assembly GCA_030068075.1 of Paguma larvata. NCBI lineage: Eukaryota > Metazoa > Chordata > Mammalia > Carnivora > Viverridae > Paguma > Paguma larvata. Next base: position 81,969,317 of record CM057824.1, read on the forward strand.
GGGAGAGTAGCTCCAACGGTGATAGGCCGAGGCAAATGTCTTAGAAAGTTGGAGTACAAGAACAGGTGTGACATTGAAGTATTTAAAAACCACACCAGCTTTCGTTCTGGAAATATCTGCACATCTTATAAAATATTGTGAATTAAGTGTCCTGGTCTAAATGAAAGGATTTTGAAAGGTAGAATAGTTGTCTCTTCACCCCATGCCCGCAGGAGAGGACTCTCACGATACAGTACTTCACGTATGTGAGTGGACCGAACACACCAACAATATGTCAACGAGGCGCAGACTCTGGCTTGAACGATGTCTTCCATGCAGATCGGAGAAGATAAGACCATTTTAGTTACCTCTTCCCTGAGAAACACTTAACCCAGACTTGAAAATCACAAATGGTGACATTTTCAGACTTCTTAAAACGTGAATAAACCGTTGACGTTTCTGTAGACAGAAGTCAAACCCCAGGGAACTTATTTCCAATCTAATGACTCTGGTTTCAGCAGGAGCATTAAGTCTACTTGCTGAGGTAAAGGGCTAAAAAAGAAAAAAAAGAGGCATTTTTAATAAGCAAGATCACATATCTCTAACCAGGTCAATGTGAAATTGTCTGATGTTTATTTTCTCTATGCTTTGCACTGAGTTAAAACTTCACTGCCAAAGACATGGGCCAAGCAGCCTTCTTTCACAGCTGTTTCTCTACAAGGCAATTTCACAAAGACAGGATGTTGTCCTAAAAAAAAGTCTTTTGGTTCTCCGCTGGACGGGCCAACAGCTGGCTGGGTGTCACAAACAAATCAAAAAAGTATGTACAGCAATGCTAGCTCACTAGGGAAGCTAGGTCTATGACTTCAAAGAGAGAGCAGCAGTGAATTGGAAAAAAAAAAGGTAATAAATATTGTGGGGAGGTTGCTAATTTCATAGAGAGTCCAGGAAAGCAAAGGCTGGAAATAGGAAGGGTCCTGGAGTGGAGAATGCCTGAAGACGGTTAGGGCAGAGAGGAATACAAAATCAGCTAGGAGTGGTCGACTGGTCTGTATCAGGTCTCACAGACACTTGGAAACAGAACTGAGCACAGGCAATGGATTTGTTTCCCAGATCAGAAAAATCCCGTTTGAGTTGGTTCTGCTAACATCAGGAATATAGCTATCATCATGGAAATGGTAACAGTAGATATTTATTGAACACTTGCTCCCAGGCAATGTACTAAGTACTTTTCATGCATTTTCTCCTTTGATGTCTGTTAGACTCTGAAACAAAAAGCTTCAAATACAGGTAAGGAAACAGAGAACCAGAGATAGGAAGTAGCTTACCTCAAATCTGTAGCTAGGCTATGAAAGCTGGGATATGAGTCAAATTTGTCTAGCCTGAGAGCATGTTCTCTAAACCAAATAAAAAACTCAATTCCCAAATAAAAGGCAAATAGTGACACTGCAGTGCAGTGGGGGAAATGACGGCCTTTTCAATTGAATGGTTCTAGGTCAACTGGATACTCATACAGGGGAAAAAAGTATTTTAGTCCCTACCTCTCACCACACACTAAATCCCAATTGAGTTATAGATCAGTAAAGCTTTTAGAAAAAAACATAGAAGACCATCTTCATGACCTTGGTGTATGTAGCAATTCCTTACATGGGGCAAAAAAATCATTAACCATAAATAGTAAAATTGATAAATTGGAGCATATTAAAATTAAGAACCTTTGCACATCAGAAGACACTATTGGGAAAGTAAAAAGGCAATCCACAGAATGGAAGAAGTTATTTGTAATACATATAGGATTGATATCCAAAATATGTAAAGAGCTTTTGCAAATCAGTAACTAAAAGGCAGAAATCACATTAGAAAAATGAATAAAAGATTTGAATAGATACTTCACAAAAGAGAATATCCGAATGATCAGTAAACATGTGTAAAAGGTCTTAAGTTATTAATCATCAGGCAAATGCAAATTTACATACCCAACAGAATGACCAAATTTCAAAAGATGGGAAATACCAAGTATTGGTGAGGGTATTGAGCAACCAGAATTCTCAGAAGCTATGAGTCATTAAATTGATACAATAACTTTGGGAAACTCATGTTATCTACTAAAGCTGATACCCTATTGTACAATTTTCACTTCTAATATAGCTCCAATAGCAATGAGTAGATACATATTTACCAAAAGACATGTACAAGAAGGTTCATAGCGATGCTTTTCGTGACGTTTGAAAACAAAAAAACAACTCAAATGCCCATAACAATAGGATGGGGAAATCATAAAATAACAATGGGAATATATGAATTATAACCACATGCAATAGCATATGGATCAACCACACACATGTGAAAATTGTGCTGAGTGAAAAAAATTCCATACAGATGAATATATTCTGCATGTTTCCTTTACTTAAAGTAAGAAAACAGACGAGATTCCTCTATGCTCTTAGAAGTCAGGTTAGTGGTTACCTAGAGAAGGGTGTACTAATTGGAATGGGGGACCAGGGAGGTTGGGCTTCTCAGGTGTGGTGATGTTCTGCTTACTGATCTATTCACTGACTGCAATGGTGTGTTTAGTTCATGAAAATTCCTTGAGCTGCACACTTACAATACCAGTTGCCATGACAAACCACCCTCAAACTCAATGGCAGTCAGTCAGCATTCATTTCCTGTTGATTGGTTCCTGGGTAGAATTCTAGGTGGTGCTCAACTGGCCTTGGCTGTATGCTGTGGGAAGAGTGCAGGGTAGTTCCACATGCCTGTCATCCCCCCGCACTTAATTGGCAGTTATATAAGGCATGCTCTCTTAGGTGAAAGGCAGGAACCCAAGACAAGTAGAAGGAAATACACGTATCTTTTAGGCTCTTAGGCTAAGAACTAGTATCCTTTGCTGCCCATATTCCATTGGGTAAAGCAAGGCACACAGCCAAGCCCATCATCAGTGGGGTGGGGAAATACGTTCCTCTCATGGAGGCCAGTGAGAGGAGGAAATACTCGGTGAATAATAATCCAGGATATTTAGGATAGGTGCAGTTTTCTGTATTTCATATTTCGAAAAAAAATTGAAAGGAAACAACAACAACAAAAGATGTAGGAAGAGCTGTGTTTCCCTGTCTTCATCCCTACCCCAGCCCTGGCCCCTGCCCTTAATGGAGAAGGGATATGCTTATGAGTATTTTCTATAGGAGTGCCGTGCAGAACGGAAGGAAGAACATGCACGTCCTAGCACACAATGCACTTCCTGTCTGCCGGGCCTCGGGAGCAATGTGTCCCTGGTCTGCCGCCCCCGCCAGAGAAATGGCGGCAACGATCCAACACTTCCTGTAAGGGCAGCTGGAAGGCTCATTCTCAAGTACCGCTAGGGGTTTCCCAGCCTCTGCTCCTTACCTTCGGTGGTTCCCTATTAGAGCCAAGTTGCTGAACAAAGGTTGAACTTCTTTCGAGGAGAAGGAAGGGGCTGAAGATGTACAAGGCTCAAAATTTCTGCAAAACCAATTCTGCAACAGTCTCTCTTACAGTAGAGGCCGCGGTTTGTAAAAGCAGACCCTAAACTACTGTAGAACCACATCCCCGGTTCCCTGACCTTCCGTAACAGATACACTGACAGGGAGGCCTGAGCCCTTGGAGAGGTCTGGTTCCCACCGTAAGGAGACTATGGGAAGTCTGAGGGAAAATGTTTCCCCTGCTCCGTCTGTGGGCCTGACAAACCTCAGGTCCTTAAGCCTCACTGTCAACCCCAGGCCATCTCCTTGCCCCCACTCAGTACTAAACTCTGGAGCTTTTCACAGTGTCTCCAAGAGAAGGAAAAGAGTATGTAGGATTCTCTTCTTTTTCTGTCAGTAGGGAACACCTGGATGTAAACAGAGGAAGTTCACCCCCATTACAAATTCTCACCTATAAACGCCATCTCTAGATTCAGACTGCCTGGTGTCAAATCATGGCTTTGTCACTTATTTGCTGTGTGGCCTTGGGCAGGCTGTTTGACCTCCAGAACCCTCAGTTTCTCCATCTGTTACAAAAGAAACCGAATTCGTTTATTCATTCAGCAGACCTTTCTTAAAAAACCAATAGGTATCAGACAGGGCGCAAGGCTTGAGGGATACACTGGCAAATGAGATAAACACAGCCCCTGCCATCGCAGAGTTTACATGCAGGGAGGTAGAGTAAAAAAAATCACATTTATGTCAACATAATCACAGTCGTGGCCATGGGTGTTATGAAGAAAACAAACAATAAGTTGACATAGAGAATAACAAGGGAGTCAAGGAGAGCCTCACTGAGAAGTAACACTTCAGCAGAACCTCAGAGGAAGAGAAGCTAATGCGGGCAAGGGCTTGCCAGGTGAAGAGCGCGTATGCAAAGGTCCTGGGGCCAGAAAGAGCTTGCTGCTGTCAAGAAACTGAAGGAAGACCAGTGAGGCTGGGCAAGGGGAGGATAACATCTGGCGAGGCTGGCAAGACAGGCAGGTGTCCTATCCTGCAGGGCTTGGTAGTCAGAGAAGGAATTTGGATTGTATTCTAAAGCAGTAAGCAGCCATTGGAGTGTTAAGATGATCACACTGGTTGCAGTATGGAGATTGGATGGGAATACTGTGGTGGTTAAGAATGGAAGCAAGGAACCCAGTCAGGAGTCTGTCACAAGCCGTGAGGGACACAGTGGTGCCAGCGGAGGTGGGCAGAAGAGGACAGAGTCAAGCGTTCTCATGGGGTGGTTCTCATGGGGTGATTGCTGATGGATTGAGGATGGGGTAGGTGTGTGTGTGTGTTGGGGGGGGGGTCTGCCTGAGCCAGTCGGTGCAAGTGGATGCCACTTCCTGATATGGAAAGGGACAGGTAAAGAGAACGGTTTGAGGGGATCAAGATTTCTGACTAATCATGCAGGTCCTGAGACAGCCAAAGGCAGGTACGATGAGTATGGCAGACTGGACCCACAAGAAGTCTAATCTGGAGACAGTGACTTACAAGTAAGGGGGAGCTTACTTTCTGTCTTAGACTGGTGTCGTAATTAAAATGCCATAGACTGGGTCCTTACACCACAGACACTTATTCCTCACAGTTCTGGAGACCGGAAGTCCAAGACAAAGGCTCTGGTGGATTTGATGTCCAGTGAAGACCTGCTTCCTGGTTCAGAGATGGCCCTCTCCTCCCTGCCACCTCACATGGTGGAAGGGAGCTCTCTGAGGTCCCTGTTATAAGGGCACTAATCTCATTCATGAGGGATCCACCCTTCTGACCTCATCACCTCCCAAAGGCCCCACCTCTTGACACCATCACATTGGGCATTAGGATTTCAACCCATGAATTTATGCATATAGTGCTTTAGGGGGTGTGGTGGCTTCAGGAGAGAGAGAGGGGAGGGGGAGGAGAGGGCTCAGGAATGGCTAGACGGTCACCAACACTTAGAGTAGGGGAGATAAAGGGGGGCAGCAAAGGACCCTACCGAGGACGGCCAATAAGGCCAAAGGAAGGCCAGGGGAAGGAGGGGTCGCAGAACGGGTATGTTTCAGGAAGGTGGGAGGCTCACCTGGACCCGGTGTTGCTGAGACTGGACGAAAGTGCCAGGAAGTATTGATAAGTGACAAGCAAGGTACGGAGCCATCAGTGTAGTATGTTGCAATTTGTATTTTAGAAAGGGTGTGTGTGTGTGTGTGTGTGTGTGTGTGTGTGTGTGTGTGTGTGGTGGAAGGGGAGAATATTTTAGTTGATTTGTAGGTTTACCTATAGAATAATAGCTCTGGAAGGTTCTTGCAAAACCAGCAGGGGGAGAGAGCTGGGTGGCAGGAAGTCGGTGGGCTGGGAAGGAGACTTCGCTGTGTATTGAACCTTTCAGCAGCGTTTTGTGTCATGTGACTCTATTACTATTCAAAATTACAATTAAAAAGAAGGAGAAGTATTCCACTTTCAAGAGTTGCTGTGAGAATCATATACATTCCTGACATGCTCGTGATGAGGATTGAAAGCCTGATGCCGGAAACCACTTAGCTGGCCCTGGACCCCAGGCTCGGCGAGGGTTGGTTGTGCAAGTCCCTGCTGCTCGGCGGCAAACAGCAGAAAGAGCCTCGGCCTGCGTGTTGGGGTCCCGGCGCTGCCCTAACAAAGCACCACAAACTGGGTGCCTTAAAGCAACAGAAATGTATTCTCTCTCAGTCGTGAAGGCCAGGAGTCTGAGAGCAAGGTGTTGGCAGGCCCACGCTGCCCTGAAGGCTGTAAAGGAGAAGGCTTCCTTGTCTCCCTCAGTTCCTGAGGTGGCTGTGTCCAAGCGCCTTGGCTCGCAGCTGCTCCCTTGCCCCCAACCGCACGTCACGTGCCCTCTTTTCTCTGTGGGGCTGTGTCTTCATGTGGCCTCCTTATAAGGGCAGCAGTCATTGGATTTGGGACCACCCTCATCCGGTGTGACCACATCTGAACTGGCTGCATCTGCAAAGCCCCTATTTTCAAAACAAGGTCACATTCCCAGGTACTGGGTGGACATGAATCTGAGGGAACACTATTCCTCTCGAGACGGCCTGGCAGGTCAGATTCTCACAACTGCACACTTATTGCTGACCCAGGTTCGGTTACTTTTGTCCCCAGGCATCTGATTCCCATCTGAAAAATGAAAGGGGGGCACCAGAGGCCCTCTGAAACCCCCTCCAGCCCTGACACGCTGGCTTTCCTTAGGTGCTCCTGGAACTTTCTCAAGTAGGTATGTTGGACCGCAGGAACAGGACTGAGGAGGCCCAGCCCTGCGTGTTTCATGTTGCCTCAAGTAAGGGAGTATCTGTGACTGTCACTGCAGACGCCCCCCCAGAACACTAAGCCATTGATGAAGATTTCTGAAGTTAGGGGCCAGGAGGGTAGAGAGGGGCAGACTGGGCTTTTAGTGAGGCTTGAACTCTGGGCAAGTCAAAGCTCGGAATTATAATAAGCAAACCTGGTCCTGTCCAGACCTCTTCGTCACCTAATTCACAGGGCACATGCAAACTCACATTCTTGTCAAAAGAGGAGCCAGAATAAACTGGATTTGGCATGGCAGACTCCAAGGGACATCGCAGGTCATGAACCAAGCGAAAGCGCACTGCTGAGTCAACCCACAGGCGCCGCCAGGCAACGGGGGGGATGGGAGAACAGGGGAAGGAGTTTCGGATGGGAATTTGTGGGAAACCTGTTCCACAGCGAGTCAGGGGGCCAAAACAGGTTCTCCTCGAGTGACTGTGGCGGCGGGGTTGCAATAAATACAAGGACACTGTCCTCCATTTACACAGAACTTCTTCCTCACAAAAGATTTTTACACCTGTTATCTTATTTGAGTTATTCTCAAGAGTCATGAGTGGGCGGGATCTTTGATCTCAGCTTTACAGATGGGAAATTGAAGCCCAGAGTGGTAATGGCCTTGCCCCAGGCGGCACTACCCCCTCAGGGCCTCACCACACACGGGGGCTCATCCAAGATGGTGGTCTTCAGAATCACCAGCCAAGTCTCCAACTCCCAGGTCACCCAACGAAAGGTTGAGATAATAACCTTTTTAAGGACGATTTGTTTCCTCATTCTTGGATGAAGTGTGAATGCATGCATCTTTATAGGATTTTATTTTGTTATTGATTTATGATATAAAATATAAATAAAAGCAGAGTGTTTACTGTGCAAATGTAGGTTCAAGACCAGCCTGGAAGGCTCCCTTCTCAGCCCTAAGTTACTCCAGAGAGACCTCTTGGAGTGACCACGAGTTTGTCCTGGCACATGGAGGCACACCACAGAGGCAGGCCCTGATCATCTGTGGCAAACAGCCTCCCTCTGCCAAGATGAGCTTCCTCATGGTCCTGCTGAGGACACTGGGAGAAATCCCCGGTCATCCCATCCCACTGTCCCAGCCTTGAGTGGGGCGGGGGAGTTCGTGACATTCCGCTCAAGGCTGGTTTCCATAGGAGGGGCAGCTAGTTCTATTGTTGGCCGGTGACTGGCTTGGGGCTTTGGCCAATGGACTGCATGGCCATTAGGACTTGCTTTTGGTCATAGCTTTAAACAGAGAAAAATGAATAAATGTGGCTTGAGGAAGTGGTATTTTATAGTTATAGGAGGACTTGGCATTGGGTCTGATCCCCTTTGGGCTGCAGCTAAAATTGCACGGTCTCACCTCTGTGGCTTTCACCCTCGACAACAGCTCAACCACAAGAAATCATGGGACAGACAACGCCTGGGTGTCAGAGAAAGGTGTGGAAGGAAGGCAACAGAACCAGGACTGTGGACTCACCCAAGGTCGCATAGCTTGAATGGGCTGGTTGAACTGTGTGTGGGGACTGGGGACCGTGCCTGTCCGTGACTTGTCCTCAGAACCCATAGGTGTCTGTGAGGCAGGTTGACTGAGTCAGGCAGGCAGGGAAGGAGGAGTGGGCATCAGGGCTAGAACACAGGCCTTTGGTCGCCCAGGCCGGCACTCTGTGATCTGCATCCCCATTCTGAGCTTGACAATGAATAAGTGGGGAGGCTATGGCAGTAGAGAGGGTACGTGGTGACCCAGGAGGCCAAAAGCAAGGTGAGAAGACCTGAGCTGATGTTTCAGGAAAGGAGGAAAAGGGCAGAATATGCCTGAGAGGATGAGGACTCCAGAGTGGGGTCCCCTTTTCACGTTGGGGTGCCGTGACTGGCCTGGGCCTGCTCTGGGTGGCAGTGACTTGGGCAGAGGAAGAAAAGACAATCAGGAATGTTTTCCCCGATAATCCTGGCCCTGCATGCCCTTGACATGGACTCTGAGTGTGGATTCCCCACCCCCTGCTGCTTCTGCTGGAGGCTTCGAGGGGTAAAGGGGTAGCTGGGTGGACGGGGAGGGAAGGCACACGCCCCAGAAGGAACCAGCAACAGACTGCAAATCTGCTCAGCCTGGTAACTGTAACCTCCGCATCTCAGATCTCATTTGATCCTCAAAATAGCCTGTAACGGGGCACCGTTTTACAGCTGAGAAAGCAGTCTCTGAGCTCTCTTCTCATATGGTTTAGTTTTCTGTTAATTGTTGATAAACCAAACAAAGGGCTATTTGTCCTTTGTGTATATTAATGTAATAAGGAGCTAATTCCTTAGTAACGTCATGAATGGAACCTCCAATGGGTTTTGCTGATGAACTGGGGAAGTAACCGATGGCAGCAATGGCTCAGTCAATGTTTTGTTGAGCGTGACCATGCAAGACACTGTCTTTTACTCATGGTGTTACATTTACTCCTTACTCCCCTAGAAGGCAGGTACTGTATTATGATCTCTAGTTTACAGATGTTGAAACTGAGGCTCTGAGACATTAATTACCTTGCCCGATGTCACTCGATAATAGGAGATGGCCTTGAGATACTTTTTTTTAAAGTCTATTTATTTTATTCTGAGAGAGAGAGAGGGAAAGAGAGAGAGTGTTTGTGTGACCGGGGGAGAGGCAGGGGGGGAGCAGAGGATCTGAAGCAGCTCTGTGCTGACAGCAGACAGCCCAATCTAGGGCTCAAACTTGTGAAACATGAAATCACCACCTGAGCCGAAGTCGGACACTTAACCGACTGAGCCACCCAGGTGCCCTCACCTCAGGATACTTTTAATTATACCTACTCGCCTATGGATAAGATCCACCTTTGCCAAATATTGGATCTTTGGGGGACAAAATGAGGGGAGCTTGAGGTGGTATAGTCTGTTAGTGGGGAGGGAAGTGGGGACAGGAAGAATAGAGGAGAATCAGGAAGGTTCTTTTTTGGACAGTGGGTGGGATAAATGAAAGTCACACATTTAGAAAGCCAATTTAGACTTTAAAAACTCTGCATCTATTTCAGTATTTCTCAGGAATCATACCCCGTATTACAGGATGCCTACATGCATTGAGCTTTAAGATGCGCTCTTTGGTTCGCCTGGTATGGATAAAAGTGGACGCATGGGGGAGACTATTCTGGAGATAATGACTTCTGCCGTGTCTTTGTGGAAAATAATCTCAATTTTTGGGGGTTTGTTTTTTGTTTTTGTATTTTTTTAAAAATTTTATTTAAATCCAAGTTAGTTAATGATGAGGTTTTGGGGGGTGATAGTGGGGTTTGTGGGGTCCAGAGCCGATGGCCAAGAAAGAATTCTGGAAGAAGTCTTTGGTGCAAAAAGGTGGTTTTATTGAAGCACGAGGACAGGACCTGTGGGCAGGAAGAGGTGCTTCAGGACCATGCGGAGAGACTGGCTGTGTACTATGGAGTTGGGGGAGGTAAAGTCCAGTGGAAGTTTCCAGTGAGATTTTCATATGCTAAAGAAGACTCACAGGATACTGGAAGCCTAGGTATTGTCAAGCTAGGGTTGTTTTTCTGTCTAGCAAAGCAGTAGCATTAAGACAGTAGGGAGTTCCTGGAAAAACATTTTGTTCTGCCAGTCTCAAGTATTTGTTGATGGGCTGCAGGTTATAAGGAAATTTAATTTTATCTGCCATTCTCTTCTGCTTTTGTTTCCCACATCAGCTAATATATAGTATAATACTGGTTTCAGGAGTAGAATTTAGTGATTCATTATTTCCATATAACATCCAGCGTTCATCCCAACAGGTGCCCTTCTTAATGCCCGCCATCCAATTAGCCCATCTCCCCACCCAACACCCCACCAGCAACCCTCGGTTTGTTCTCTGTTTTTAAGAGTCTCTTATGGTTTGCCTCCCTCTCTCTTATCTTATTTTTCCTTTCCTTCCCCTATGTTCATCTGTTTTGTTTCTTAAATTCCATATGTGAGTGAAATCATGATATTTATCTTTCTCTGATTGACTTATTTTGCTTAGCATAATATACTCTGGTTCCATCCACTTGTTGCAAATGGCAAGATTTCATTCTTTTTGATTGCTCCATTGTTTATATATATATATATGTATATATATGTGTGTGTGTGTGTGTGTACATATATATGTGTGTATGTATATACATATATGTATATATATGTGTATATATTCTTTATTGTGTATATATATCGTGTATCTGTATATATATGTGTACATCTTCTTTATTCATTCGTCAGTTGATGGACATTTGGGCTCTTTCCATACTTTGGCTATTGTCAATATTGCTGCTATAAACATTGGGGTGTATGTGTTCCTTCGAATCAGCATTTTTGTATCCTTTGGATAAATACCTAGTAGTACAACTACTGGGTTGTAAGGTAATTCTATTTTTAATTTTTTGCGGAACCTCCGTACTGTTTTCCAGAGTGGCTGCGCCAGTTTGCATTCCCAGCAACAGTGCAAAAGTGTTCCCCTTTCTCCACACCCTTGCCAACATCTATTGTTGCCTGAATTGTCAACTTTAGCCATTCTGACAGGTGTGAGGTGGTATCTCATTGTGGTATTGATTTTTATTTCTCTGAATAATCTCCTCAATTTAACAAAGTGTGGGGCCTGGTTTTACAGGTATACCTCAGAGATATTGTAGGTTTGGCTCCGGACTACCGTAGTAAAGCAAAGATCACGATAAAGCAAGTCAAATGAACTTTTTGGTTTCCCAGTGCATATAAAAGCTAAATTTACATGATACTGTAGTCTATTAAGTGTGCAATAGCATTATGGCTAAAAAAACAAAGCACGTAGATTAATGTAAAAATATTGCTAAAAAATGCTAACCATCATTTGAGCTTTTAGCAAGTTGTAATCGCTGGGCACAGATCACCATAATAAATATAATAATAATAAAAAAGGTTGAAATATTCTGAGAATTACCAAAATGTGACACAGAGACATAGAGTGAGCAAATGCGGTTGGTAAAACGGAGCCAACAGACTTGCTTGACGCAGCCTGCCTCAGCCTTCAATCTGTCGAAACCCTAATATCTACGACGTGCACTAAAATGAGGTGTTCAGTGAAGAAAATGTTCTCAAGTTCTCGTGGGCGCCCGTCTCTGGAGAAGATCAGCTCCCCTCCTGATTCTCAGCGGGGCGGCGTTGGGCCGGGTTCTGCTTCGTCTTTCCTTAGCTTGGAAAAGTCATTTGGTTCTGAAGAAATGGAAAGATCTAGACCCTGTGCTACAATTGAGTTTTGAAAGGCCATCTGGATAATCTTCCCTTAAAAGCTGAAGGTGGAGCTACATGGAGGCTGAGAGAAAGCGTCAGTCAGTACAGAGTCATCGGGCCTCGAGGGTCACACCGTCCTTTTCAGAGGAAAGCCCTGGAATTGTCTTCTGACAGGGAACTCTTGGCCCTGGAGCTACCATCGCTGCTGTAGATTCCTTGAGGCAGTGTCTGTGGTTTCATTTACGGACCCAACAGCTTGAGATGAAGGACCTAAAACGAGTGGGAAGCTCTTGTCCACCATCCACGGCGGCACCTCCCCCTAAAATCTGGTGTTTCTGGATTAAGCCCAGTCGGCATGATGGGGAGAGAAGAAAATCTGGAGGGGCCGAGAGGAGATAAGCTAACTGGGTCCTTAGTGTGCTTTGTAAAGCACTTCCACCTCCAGGGGCTGGCCGTCCTCAGGGGGTCACTCTGACGCAGAGCGGGAATCTTTAGATCCATTTTACAGATGAGGACCATGAGCCCTGTTGGGGGTCTCAAGAGGAGAAGTGGGGGCACCAGGCTTGGGATCCACAGCTCCTTTTAATTTCTCCCCAAGCGCCCTCTTCTCTGTGACTTATGTCTTACACACGAGGCTGTGGCAAGGGACCCCAGATCACAGGGGAGGGAGAAAGTGCCACGGCTCAAGACTGCCCGGCAGCCCCCACTCTGGGCAGGAAAGTGCCAGAGGATACTGGACCCGCCGACCTGAAGCCTGAGACTCATACAGCTATTTGGGGCAGAAAGAACACAGAAATGATCGAATTCAAACCCCCGAGGCTGAAATCCATTTCCCTGTCACTTCCTCCTAGACCCGAGCTTTAATGCCCTGGCACCTCACAGAATGCATCTAACTGTTCTCCCAAGGGTGAGCCTCGGAAATGTGGCCATGAACAGGCTGGGCCAAAGGATGTTAAGCTCAGGATTTATTTCCTTCCACTAAGCGCACAGACACCCTGACCCAGAGCTGAACTCCACGCAGTTCTTGTTCAGAGAAAATGCTCACCGGCCTAGTGATGACAAATCTAACTCACCCTCCAGGTGGCCCCCAGGAAGGCCCACGGAAGGCATGGGAAGATGAGATGTGAAGACAGTGTTTTGTATCTTACATCTTTCCGGAAAGCCGCTGTGGTTTTGGCAGCAAAGTGGGGCACGACAATCTGGCCATCATACTGAGCTCCTAATCCCATCTGAGTCCCGGGCTCTAGTGAAATGGGAAAGCCTCAGGTTTAGGCTGTCCGGGGAGGAGCACATACGGGATATGCCCAGATTTTGGGGTGCTGAGAAGCTTTCCGTCTGCTTCCCAGGGGTCAGTGAGCAGCTAGCAAAGTTCGCAGACCTCTTAGAGAGATGGGTCTCATGCTTTGTTGAATCCCCAGGGTCTGCTACACGGGAGGCATTTGGTCACACTGTCAGGACCTAGTTTCTTCCTCCTATCTGTGTCTCTTTTTAAATATTCTAGAATAAAATCAGTTGTAGAAATGACCTCAGGGGCACCTGGGCGGCTCAGTCAGTTAAGCTTGTGACTTCAGCTCAGGTCATGATCTCACGTTTGTGGGTTCGGGCCCCGTGTCAGGCTCTGTGCTGACAGCTCAGAGCCTGGAGCCTGCTTCAGATTCTGTCTCTGTCTCTGTCTCTCTGTCCCTCCCATCCTCGCACTCTGCCTTTCTCTCTCAAAAGTAAACATTAAAAAAAAATTTTTTTTTAAATGACCTCAGCATAAGCAGAGGCAAGTGGGTCAGTCCTGGTCCTTGGCTTCTCACCCCACAGCCCGGCCCTCATGAGAGGCGGCATCCTGAGGCCCTCCCATTGCCCTCTCCCTCACCCATCTCCACGCCACATCCCTGGGGAAGCCACTTCAGGTGACTCCCTTGCAGAGCTCAGTGTCCAGTCATGGGTGCTAGGGGCCAGGACGAGGGAGCTGGCCTTACCAGGACCCTGGCTCTCGCTGCGTGCTGCAAGCCCCTTCCCAGGGTAGGGCCTTCACCTCCTGGCCTCCGCTGTGGCCCAGACAGGTTCAGCAGCACAGAGAGCAAGGGCCAGCTGGGCTGGGGCCACCACAGCCGCCAGGACCACCTGTTTCCATGACTTCCTGGTTCCTTCCTGACGGTGGGCTGTGACAGGTGGGGGGAGGGGCACAGGCAGGGAAAGGGGCTGAGTGGGAAGAGGCCTAACCCAGCTTTCTCCCTCCAGTTCTGCATGAACTCAGGGAAGGCGGGGCTTCCACAGCTGCTGGAAAAATATCTTCCCTTGACAGAACCCAGGTGGCCAAACTCCACCCAAGGAAAATCAAGGGACTAGTGATAGATAGAGCCAGCACTTGCTTCTCTGTTTCTGTTGCTCCCAAGTCGGAAAGCAGCAGAAAATCTTCTAAAAAGCGAAAAGTTAATACACGCCTTTCGGTTTTACTTCCTTGTGTTGCCTGTTTACTCTCCGCTCCCCTTTGATTTTTCCTGTCTCCTAGTGGTATTTTCCGACTGTCCCAAGTTTTCAGATGAAAATTCTTGGAAAAACCCAGTAAACTAATTGCTTCCCTCTGCTGTGTGTGTGTGTGTGTGTGTGTGTGTGTGTGTGTGTGTGAGAGAGAGAGAGAGAGAGAGAGAGAGAGAGAGGGAGAGTAGTCATAAGCAACTTGGCTGAAAACAGCCCCTTGGTAAAAGAAACAAAAGAACTTTCCAGAGCAACTCTGAAGGGGGTTGGTAAAGTTGCCAGCAAGAGGGGTTCCATCTCCCTCTCCTCCTGAAGCTGACCCTGTTCCATTTTCTCCTTTTTAGCCCCCAAACCTTTCCTCTGGAAGTTTCCAAGGCTGAGTCCTTCTACCTCCATCCCACCTGCAGGGCACCCAGGAATTTGGCAACAGAAGTAGGGTAGGGCCCAGACCCACTCAAGCCAGACTCTCCAGCATGGCGCAAGAGGCCCTTGAAACAGGGGTCCAGCTCTCTCCTCAGTCTCTTCTCTTGATTGCGTGGACCCCTCGTCCCTCTGTCTCATGGCCTGGCCTCCTCTCCTTTCTCACTCCTGAGTGGTGGCTAGACCTGGCTCCTTGCCACCCCTCTTTCCCTGCCATCCTTTCTCTGCCTAACCAGCTTGGAATGTTCATCCAATGTTCATTCGAGGTCCACTTCCTCAGGAGACCTTTACCAGACCCTTCCTTTGCGGGCGAAGTTCTGGGTGTTCCCAGGACCCTTGGTACGCATCCTTCTCGTGACGCTCAATGCCCACCGTTGTAACTGCATGTTACGTGCCTCTCTCTTCCTCCTGGTCTTTGAGTTCTGCGACACCCAGCCACGGCTTGTCAAAACTCTACAACTTTATTTCCCTGATCAAACAATCCACTGATAGTCCATTGAAAAGAGTTAGGACGGATGCAGGAAGGCATTTTCAAGCCCACAAACCAAACTGATTTTTCTGAGAGCTTCATCAAATCTCCCATGAACCGAATTGTTAAATTAAGAAGCAGCTTTAAAAAAATGCTGTCATGCTATTACCATTTACGTTAGCATTTGCAGCTCAAAATCATGATAATCAATAATCCTGTGAATCTTGGCACGTTTCCTATGATATCAGCTTATTGGCTGAAGCTGGAACAGGGCGCGACTGGGATCTCCGGGTAAAGATTTTATGCTGTGGGTGAGCACCCCTGGTCAAGTTGGGGGGCCAGAGGAGACACTCAGGAAGGCAGAGAACACTTCTATTGAGGCATTTATTTCTGCTTTCTGTTTGCTTGTCTCTATTTTCTATACCATACAGGTATCACTTTTGTATTAAGAAAAAGAAATACATTTTTTAAAGTATAAAATGACAAGCAGTTAGACCGATTCAATCTATAAAATCTTAATGAGGAGGAAGGGAAGGAAGAAGGGAGATTCTGGATCGAAGACATTTCTGCCCCTGAGACCTGCGGCTTGAGCCCTGGGAAAGAGGTCTGGTTGTTGTCTCCGTGGCCACGCCGAAGTCATAAGGCCAGAACTCCCGGGATGGAGAGGCGGCAGAACACACTGGGAACTGACACACCACCCAGTTGTCACGTGCTCCTGTGCCCACTGCAGGCAGCCCATGGGGGGCACTGGAAAAGCATGTCACTTGGGTTCTAGATGCAGCTCTGGGCCTCATTTTTTATTTTTATTTTTATAGTTAAAAAATTTTTTTAATGTTTATTTTTGAGAGAGAGAGAGAGATGGAGTGAGAGCAGGGGAGGGGCAGAGAGACAGGGAGACACAGAATCCGAAGCAGGCTCCAGGCTCTGAGCCATCAGCGCAGAGCCCAAAGCAGGGCTCAAACTTACAAACTGTGAGATCATGACCTGAGCCGAAGTCGGACGCTTAATCCACTGAGCCCCTCAGGTGCCCCACTCTGGACCTTAGATAATGGGCTACTCCTTGGTTTCTTCATCTCTGTAGGGGCTCACATGCCTGCCCCCCAGGGATGTCCCTAATATGGATTATAAACCATACAGTGGTACATACACGGGAGGGCTTCTTGTATGTATTGTTGGTCCTGGAAGAAAGTGGGACTGAGAGGTACGTGGGAGTAGAATTCACGTCGCCTTCTGCAAGTTCACGGTCATTTCATGAGTGAAAAAGATGCCAATCTCCACAACTGTGCAGGTGGATACCATGATTATTCTCGGTTTACCACTGATAAAAGCGACTCACCCAAAAGTTAAGCAAATGCCCAACGTCCCATACAGTTAGGAGCTAGGCTCTGAACCCAGGCAGCTGAGAGCAGAGTCCGTGCTAATAAACCATACCCACACACAAGCCCCCTTTGCATCCCCAACGCCACCCAGAGTCTAGGCCCATCCTGCAGTTTCCATCCTGAAGTTTGCTTCTTTAAAACCAAATTGCCTGGGCGCCTGGGCGGCTCAGTTGGTTAAGCGTCCAACTTCAGCTCAGGTCATGATCTCTTGGTCCGTGAGTTGGAGCCCGGCGTCAGATTCTGTGCTGACAGCTCAGAGGCTAGAGCCTGCTTCAGATTCTGCGTCTCCCTCTCTCTCTCTGCTCCTCCCTCACTTACAGGGATAAATAAACATTTAAAAATAAATTTAAAAAACTGACTTGCCGCCAAAAACTGCTAGCAGTTTGCTTCTGAGAGCGGGACTGTGGGATCAGGGTGCGTGGGGGGGCTTTGCTTTTCATTTTACACTATTTTATATTACTTCCATTCCTCCCCGTGAGCATGTATCAGATTTATAGAGTTAATAAAAGGATATATTGCTTCTGATTGGTTGGACTATACTTTGAAACAAAATTTTAACATTTCATGGAATTTAAAAGTCCTTTGCCATTCACAGGTGTTGGTGCTGTATTTATCTTAGGCTCTGGCTGATGGAGATCTTTCCAATTCATGTTGGAGTCCGGCCTGGGTTTCCTGATTTCCTTACCTCCAGCTCTTGGCCTCAACGGCCAGGCCAAGCCAACCCCTTCCTGTGGCTTCCAGCTCAGCCTGCCCAGTGGGAGAGAGCAGGAGTAGGAAGAGGAGCAGGGGAGGAGGAGCGGGAGGGGAGGAGAGGAGGGAAGCAGGGGGAGATGGGAGAGGGAGGATGCCAGTGTTGGGCCCCATCCAGGGGAAGCCAGAGCTGGGTCCCTTTAGCAGGGACCTCGTACTTGATGAAAACAGGGTGAGGTCACAGTCCAGGCCTCCAAAACCTAGTGATGGAGGCCCCAGGAAGGGGAGTATGCCTGGAGAGATGAGGATCTGAGGGCAGGCGGGCTCAGAAAAAGGGAGTGAGGTCTGGACCACCCTGTCAGGGGAAACAGGAGGACAGCTAGAGGCACAGGGATAGAGTCCTCTGCCTCTGGCCTCAGCGCCCCCAGTACTGTCCAGAGAGTCCGCCAGGGTGGTAGATCCAGGAGGGGGTCAAGGACCTGTCCCCGCCAGGCCTGAACCTGAACCTGAACCTCCATCTCGCAGCCTGCTTTCAATAAGTTTCCGGAGGAAGGCAAACAGGCTCTCATGCATTTTTCCCCAGGAGAGGGGGCTGCCAGGCAGGAGGAGAAAGAAGGAGGCTGGCTCCCTCCAGTTACATGTACCCACTTAGCAATGCCACTTTAACTTCTCAAAAACATTCCCCAGCACACTCCCTCTGCGCCCTACTCAGGGAGCCTAGCCCTGCTAACGGGCCAGCTGGGGGGCAGCTGGAGCCTGTCCGACTTGCTCACGGAGAATTCATTAACCAGCCATCAGCTCTTCTGTCTCCAGGGCCCTCAGTGCCGGGATGTCTGGGTACAGTGTGTTGGGTGTGCGGAATAATCCCTGTGGTAGATCACGACCAAGAATCCCTCCAATCACCGAGAGCCCGCAGCCCCTATGGGACAAGGGCTTCTCGGCTTCCTCTGCAAACGGCAGTTCGGAGCGTTCAACTTTCTTCTCTGGCCGCCTTCAAGGCAGTATCAGGGCTGGGCTCAGCCACCGCTGCTGTAAATGTTTGCTTGTCTGGGCAAGCCTCGCTCATACTAACCAGGAAGCAATGAATGGGAAGCCTTTCTACTCCCTTATTAGACACCGTACAGGCAGCCTCTGAAATGTTATCTGCTCAAAAACCTCAGATGTCCAAATATTTACCGAGAATGTGACTAACATGCCCTCATTCAGCACAGCCAGTGTCCACTGAATGTCGGGAATAGGAATGGTGTCTGGGCAAGCCGTCAGGCGTGGGGGCCCACCTCCAGAGGGACCAGGTTCCCCCTCCTCCCCCACAGCTTTCCGATGGAAGTGCCAGCTCCCTGCAACCCTACACCTTCCAGCATGCTGCCTTTGCTGTGCCTTTGGGATGATCTCTCCAGCTATACACCACACGTGGAACCCTAGACTCTGGCTACACGAGATTTCTCCAAACGCACAGGCTGTTTCTCGTGATTTGGGTCTATATTGATTGTCCACCTGGTGTGCCCTTTCCAGAGGCTCCTCTTGGTAGCATAAGGCACCTTTCTTTCTTCTTCTTTCTTTCTTTCTTTCTTTCTTTCTTTCTTTCTTTCTTTCTTTCTTTCTTTCTTTCTTTCTTTCTTTCTTTCTTTCTTTCATTTTTTTTAAGCTTATTTACTTTTTGAGAGAGAGAGGAGGCAAGGGAGGGGCAGAGAGAGACGGGGAGAGTATCCCAAGCAGGCTCTGCACTGTCAGTGCAGATGCGGGGCTCAAACTCATGAACCATGAGATCATGACCTGAGCCTAAATCAGGTGTCGGGCGCTTAACTGACTGAGTCACCCAGGCGCCCCTAGGCATATTCCTAAGTCAGGGATGGCAAGTGATGGACTCGTGGGCACAGACGGAAGCTTTGTAATGACCACATCCAAGCTGTGATGTGATTGCATGGATTTGTCATCGATCTGTTCAGTTATGACATGCCACCTCCGCTCTATGGCCTCAAGACTTCCTCTCTCCAAAGTAAATGTGATCCCTTCCTACCTGCATTCCTTGGGCGCCCAAGTCATTTTTCATTTTCCACCTTTTGTGTAACAATTCTTTGAGTAGCTTACTCCACTTCTCTACTAGACTCTAGCTTCCCTAGGGCAGTGTCTGACTCCTCCCTGCCACCTCTTTAGAGTAGATCGTTCCTTGCTGGGAGTCAATGCTGTCAAGATGGCTGGATTGAAGTTGTTTCCTGGGGACGGCTAGCTAAGAGCAGACCCGTCTTGAACACTCTCGTGAAGAGTATATTTTGAAAGGAAGCCAGTTGATTCTGCGCTCCCACACTGGCGGAGGCATTGCTTCCAGAGTGGATATTAGGGCTACTGGAAGCACAGGGCAACACGCCGGGGTGGGAGTAGGGGCGGTAAGATTGCCAGATAAAACCGAGACACCCAATTAAGTTGCATGTAAGTATAAATATATGCTAAACATCGCATGGGACGTAGTTATGCTAAAACAAATATTCACTGTTCTTCTGAGCTTCAAATTTAACTGAGTGTCCTGTATTTTTATTTAACTACTAAATTTAACCCTAGGTGGTAGTGCCAGGGAGAAGGTCCTGGAGACTGTCTCCGCAGACTTTCTAGGACCAGTTCTAGCCACAAAATTATGTCCACATGGAGGAAAAGCCCGGGGAGACAGAGGGTGTGCACCAGCCTAGCCGACTCCCTTTTGGGGATGTCCATACTCCCAAGTCTCCTGTTGCTTCCAGACCAGTCTCTCTGATGTTCCACCATGAGGTCCCTCATGGGCCCAGCTTCCTATAAGGGCCAGCTTTAGTGAGACCCAGGTAGGGGGACGCTGTGCATAGAAACCGTGGGGAGCCCTCAAAAGGCATTTTAATGCCTTCAGCCGTAAGCTCCATTGGGTCTGGATCGAGCCTGTCTCATTCATCATTGGATCCCCAGTGCCTTGCACAGGCCCTGCATAAAGCAGGTACTCAATAAACATTTACTGAATAAATAAAGAGCTTGGTGCTACTGAGCCTCCTCCACCCATGATCGGGCTTACCTCATCCACAGTGATAAAAATGTGCAAGAACAGGAGTTGGCAGTAAGCCTTCCCTTTATAGGGGTCATCATTAATTTCCACTACCTGGCAAAGTGTCCAAGTGCATTAGGCTGATTTGGATTTAAAATCAATTAATGCAGCCTCAGGGGATGTGGCTATAAAAGCAAGATAAAAGCAGGATAAAACTACATCTTCTTAAGTTAATTTATTTCCATTTAAGGGTAATTAATACTTTTCATTGATGTGAGTTTAGAAAACAAGGAAAAGGGCCATGAAGGGAAGAAGCTTCTGCTGCCTCAGGACCTCAGGCAGACTGACATATTACAGTGACACTGAGTGACACCTGTTCTTCGTGGTGCTGCCTCCTTACCTCCCTCTCCCCTCAGAGTGGCTGAAGACCTTTCTTTTCTCCTGTTTTCTCCTTTTCCTCCTCTGCCAAAAACTTGAGTCCTAGATTTTGATCAGAAGTAGGTGCAGTAGGTGCTCGTGGTTAAGAAGATCCCAGAAGTCAGAGGATAGCAAGAAAGGGCAAATATAACAAGGGCCTGGCTTCGAGTGGCTGTGGGGCCATACAGGTGACATCATGGGGTGTGATCAGTGGAGCTCGGTGGACCAGGGACAATTAGAAAGGATTTCCGGCTTCCTGAGTTGGTGACTGAGGGAATGGTGAGGGTGCCAGCCAGCACTTAGCTGCAAACGACAGAAACTCATTCTGGATCTCTAAGAAGAAATGGAATGCATTGAATATACATTTATTAGAGCTCACTGACTCAATGTGAAGGCTGGAGAACCAAACTCAGAAAACAGGCCGACACCAAGAAAGGCTGGGGCCCAGGTCATACTGCAAGAGCGGCCTGGTCAGGTCACAGTCAAAGCATCCCTACCATGGGACACTTGTTCCACCTGCTCTTCTCCGCTGCTGCTGTATCTCTAGACTTGTCGCTCTCAGGAACCAGAATTCTTTTGGCATGGTCTGAATGGCCATGCTAAGTCATGTGCCCATGCCCCAGACACTAGGGAGCATTCATGGGAAGGCCTGACTCCCCTTGAGCTCGTATTTATTGGAATTTCCTCCAAACAGGATAAAGGATCAGACAGCAGTGATGTCATTAAAGGGGGGAGTACTGGAGGAAGAGCAGGTTTGTATGGGGTAGGACAATGAGTTCAATTTTAGAGCATCCTGGGTGTGAGACCCTCATCAGTACCCAGGCAGGGCTGTGAAGAGAGGTTGGCATCAGAGATGCTGGACTGGGAGCTATCTTCAAAGAGGTGACAGGCCATTGGTATTGCATCTTGCCCGTGGGTCCCTGTGGTTTCTCCAAACGTCCTTGTATTCCACACCTTCAATAAGTGACTTCTTCTGAGAAGCCCAAGACTGCAGGCAAGGGCCCCGCGGGAGATGCAGGTTTAAGCTGTGTCTTCTTTTCCCAGAAGTCTCAATTCCTGGTTTGGGTTTCCGGTCATGAAAAATGACTAGCAAAGAAAAGAAGTTAAGCTGGCTGGGGCCAGGACCGAAAGGCAGCTTTGCCTCCAGCCGATGGGAAATAAGCTGGAAGAATCACCTCTCCTTCTAGGGCTCCCTTACCTTAATTTCCAGGTTCAGCTTATGCTGAAAGAAGTAGAAAAGCCTCAAGTTTAGCACAGAGGCTCTGGAATGTTCGGAACCCCAGAACCTGTGAACTCCAAGGCCATTTAGGGATCATTTAGTACAACCCCTTATTTTATAGACAAGGGCCTAAGGAGAATCCCACCAACTGCAGCATCCTTTCAAATTCTCTGATTGTGACAAAGGGACACAACCTTTCACCCACACCTCTGCCCCATCCCGCCGACCCTGCCGCCCACCTGAGAGGAAGGGAGGCCTCGCGTAGGATGCAGCTGGGTGGAACACCTCCTCTTCCCCTGGAGGCAGTGACATCCGTCACTCCTAGGAGAGGATTTAAGTGCTGCTATTGTTAAATTTTGGCAGGTTATTCTCCTGTGAGGGCTGGTCGTGAGTCACTACAGCACATCCTCAGGAAGAGGCTGGCCGGACTCCCAAAATGGGAGTGAACTTGGGGCCCAGTGAACTTAGGCTGTGAACTGGAGGCTCTTGTGGTGGCTCCCATCATGAGTGAGAGTTTGATGTACATGCTTCCACGCAGGGGGCGGATCACTAATGTACGATCGTACATAGCGTGTATTATGTATAAGTGTAGGTATATGTACCTGTAATGTGGTAGGGAACTAATGCATGACTTACATAAGTGTGGTATTTTTTTATTATTGGCTTTAATGCCAGCATAGCACAGTAGAGTAGTGCTTATCTGTTCGAGGGCAAGTATCAGGGAGTAGTTTAAGCAGAATTTCAGCATTGGGTGATGGTGGAGCTGTTGTTTCTTCTTTGAGTCTTGAGGAAAATCATTGTCCTCCTTTCTTGGTTTACAAGGCCAATGTAATTAATACACCACAAAGACTCATCATTTTCTGCGGTTGTTTGCAATGATACTTGTAATGGGCATGAGGATTAGGATAATGAAAACGTATAGGATTGATGCTACTGGACCAATAACGATAAACAGGTGGTCAACTAGTAGTCCTCTGATTCACGTTAGTGTTAGTAAGTCTGCTACTAATAAGTAACAAGCAGAATAAGCAATGACTTACAGGTCGACATAGTATGCTTTGCTGTTTTGATATATCAAGTATAGGAATAAATGCTAGAGTTAAGACTCTAGTTTATTAGGGATGAAGCAAAGGGTTGCATAGGCAAACAAGAAGTGTCATTAGGGGTATTTAGGATATTGACAGGGGTGTAATTGTCTGGGTCCCCTAAGCAGTCAGGTGGGAAATTGTACTAGAGCAGATAGTATTAGAATGAGGAATATGAGTTCTAGAATACCTTTACTTGTATAGTATTGGTGGATTGGGATTTTGTCTGATGCCAATGATATTCCTGATGAGTTGTTAGATCCTGTTTGGTGGAGAAATAGTGAATGGAATACTACAAATGGGAAGAGGAAATGCGAGGCAAAGAATCGGGTTAGAGTCACTTTATCAACTGGGGATCCTGCAACTATCCATTCTTCTAGGCTAGTACCCATGGAGCAGAGAGCTGATAAAAGGTTTTTGATGGCCATTGCTCCTCAGAAAGGTATTGTCCTCACAGTAGGATGTAGCCTATAACTGCTGTGGCTATTACTGTGAATGAGAGGATAATTCTGATGTTCCACGTTTCTGAACATGTATCTGGCCCAGGGTACATGCCTCACCCTACATATATAAATAAGATAAATATGGAGGCTCCGTTAGCATGCATGCCGAATGATTCATCCATAGTTTACATCTTGGCAGACATGAGTTACTTATGAAAAGGTGGTTATTGTATCTGATGAATAACGTATAGCCAGGAAGAAGCCTGTTAAAATTTGTAGAACCGAACAAATTCCTAAAGAGAACCCAAAGTTTCATCACACTGAGATGTTTGATTGGGCTGGAAGGTCAATGAGCGAGTTGTTGATGACTTTGATCAATGGGTGGGATTTTCAGATGTTGGTTGTTTATGTTCTTCTAGTTGAAATACAATGATGACTTTTCACATCATCGGTCATGGTTAAATTCCATGTGGGAATAATCACATACAGTGTGCTTATTTTGCGTTAAGTTTATTTATTTATTTACTGAGAGAGAGAGAGAGCCCAAGCAGACTCTGTGCTGCCAGCATGAGACTTGTGGCTCAATCTCACCAACTGCGGGATTCATGACCTAAGCTGAAATCAAAGATCAGACCCTTAATCGAGGAGCCACACAGGTGCCCCAACTGTGCTAATTTTAAGTACTATTTCTGTGTTCAGTTTTATAGGTTTTTCTCGAAATCTTTCCCTGATTTACGGTGGGTTAGGGCTGATTGTGAGTGGTGGTATTGGGTATGGTATTGTATTGAATTTAGAAAGTTCTTTTTTAGGTCTCACAGTTTTTAACATTTATTTAGGGGGGATGCTTGTGGGTTTTGGTTGTACGATGGCCATGGCTACTGAACGGTACCCTGAGATTGGAATATCTAACAAGATCATTTTAAGAATATTTCTTGCAAGGTTGGGAACACAGGTAATGGTAGTTTCTGTTTTTGTTTTTGTTTTTAAGGATGATGAGGAAGAGATTGTGTTAAAATTCAATGGTATAGGGGGATTGAGTGGTTTAGGACCTGGGGGATTCAGGATTTTTAGTGAAGAAACTGTGGGGCTTGCTGCATTATGTAGTTATGGGACCTGGTTGGTGATTGCCACTGGTTGATAGTTTCTTACTGGTGTCTTGGCCATTATGGAGATTACTTGTGGAAAGTAAATGGAAATAAGCTTAGAGTTAGTATAAGCAGAAAGGACATATAGTTTAATTAGGACTTTCTAGTTAAAAATTAGGGTGGGGTTTTTATTTGTAAAGAAGAGATGGGTTTTGGTAGCATATTTTTTAGTCAAATTAGGTCTAGTAGTGGTGGTGCTGAGTTTTGGCTGTTGACAGGTACCGAAATGGTGGAAGGCGGTGTAAAACAGTGGGAAAATATCCTAAGAGATTTAAGAATTTAAATAGGATCGAAGGATACATTTTAAGTTTTGTGTTGTGAGATTGAGTTCTAATGCCAGCATGAAACCTATAAAAGTCACAGCAAGGGCTGTTAATTTCAGATAATAAGGCCGGAATGATTGGAACAAGGTGGAATGGTGTTGGGGTAATTTGTAGGAGATTAAAAATCCTTCGAAGATGCTTCCTCCTAGAAGGCACTTAATAGGGTTGATTAGGGAAGGGCTATTTTCAATGATTAAAACCCTTTTCTCCTCCTGTGCCTCTCCCTCTTCCCAACTTTTGCATCAGCAACCTGAGTGCTTCCCTCATTGGTAATCTGCCAAAGTTGATGAGATTGAAATCCTCAGCATTTTCTTCTGTTGTTTTCACTGTCCATTCCAACCTTGCTTGTGCCTCTCTTAAATGAACGAGATTCCAGGTGCCCAGTAGTGATTGGTGAGCTGTTTAACAATTGGCTCCATTTCTGGAGCTCAAGGTAAAAATCTTGAAGAATTTGAGCAGCTTCTGTGGATAGCCTTGGATAGACATACTGCTGAGCATAACCAACATACTTTCTCAGTAGCTGGGAGGGAATTAGTTCTATTGTTATTCCAGGAACCACCTTTAATCTTTCTGATGATTTCAGAAACCACTTCAAGTACAGAAGCATTTGATTCTTGACTCTTCATAGGAGCTACAACGGAACTACTAACAGTTCTTTGCTTTCTAGCTCTTATTGCAATCACGTGTTCAGAGTGTAAGTGGTCATGACGCTCATTTGGAGTGTCATCTTCATATTTTTGGCTTGCTTCAAAGAGTGCTAATGCCAAATCTGCCTCAACAAATTCATGACCGAAAATGATAGGGTGAATTGACAATGAGTCTATGTAGGTTTTCTTCAGCTTGAAACTCTTGGATGACATAAAGATCTTTAAGTGAGTACTCGGTCAATGCTCCATGCTTACCCCCATCCTTGGGAGTCCTTGTTTTCTGTCCTCTGCTATTGCTAACAGAATTTGCTTCAATGTACAAAAGGAATCTTTAGCATTAGAGATTTTGACAACTCCTCCTCCTTGGTTCATTCAGTCCCACGTCTGTTTGAATTATTAGAGACCTGTAGTTGTCAAAAGTCCTTTCTATGAACCTTCTTAGAGCTGAAACATTTTCAGGGACATCACGGTAAAAAAATAACTGTAAATGACAAGACTCAAAAATGGACATGGTTCATTATGAAGCGATTGACAAGGAAATTTGTTTATTTCTCTGACACACTTCAATAATTATGCCAGGACATAGCAAAAACCTTAGGAATTTCTGGAGCAGTTATAGCATTCACCCATACAACATAAGCCAAGGAGGTTTATCATTGCTTGTTTGACAATGTTTCCCATGTAATTTGATGTATCATATAAACAAGCCTAATTAGTCAAAAAGATTTCATTTAGAAGCTCAATTTTGGGATTTTGTCTGAAATATCAGGAGATTTTAAAGCACATGCTTAAATAGGATTACAGATTGATTATAAAACTTAATAATTACCTATTTGGCCAAGGTAGCAATGAGATTCTAAAGGGAAATGCAGGTTACATAATAGTTAACAAAACTTAGCTCTTTTGATATTGAGAAGGTTCGACTTTAAATAATCAAAAACTGAACAAAGGAAAAACACAGAAACTTCATTTTTCTAGGCAGATTAAAGATAAACACCATCACTTACAATTGAGACCAATAACCTAAGAAAATGGTCACTTTAGCAGAAAAACCAAATTCCAATCTTACACTGCTGCACTTCTGATATTGAAACTCAATTCATTCTAATAGAATGAGTTGTTTTTTAAAAAAATCTATCCAGGGGCACCTGAGTGGCTCAGTCAGTTAAGCGGCTGACTTGGGCTCAGGTCATGATCTCACGGTCTGTGAGTTCAAGCCCCACGTCGGGCTCTGTGCTGATGGCTCAGAGCCTGAAGCCTGCTTCAGATTCTGTGTCTCCCTCTCTCTCTGCCCTTCCCCTGCTCGCTCTCTGTCTCTCAAATAAATAAATAAATAAAAATGTTAAAAAAAAAATCTATGCAGTTACACCATTTTCCTTCCTGTCGTCTCCCATGTTGAGATACACTCATCGGGACATCCAGGACACCGCATGGGCCTGAGTTCTTGTGGTGAGGGCAGTGATGTGCTGATCAGAATCCCCATCAGGGATGAAGGGCTCTCAGCTGTAGGGAATGTGGCCAACACTCCTCAACTCTCAGAGCCTTCAGGGACAGCCTTGACTGTAGATGGCTGCCTTACCAAGGGCATGTCCTCTTCCCAGGAGGTCACATCCAATGACTGTCATAAAAGCCCAGCCCTTTTGTCCTAGTTTAGGTTGGTTCTGAAGGATAATCCAACTTTCGGAACTCCTCAGAGAATCAGCTAAGACTTCCGTTGATATTGTATCACTGCATAACTTCTACCTAACCTGGCTCTCTTACTCTTCCTTCTCTTCCCCAAGTGTTGATCAGGCCTTAATAAATGTCTTTATGTACTTCATAATCTTAGTCTCCCAACCACACGCAAACTCCCTTCCAAAGATTTCCTTCTCAGAAACCCTCTACAACTTTCCTTTTTACATTCAGAGTTTTGTCCTAAGTTTTCCTTCTTGAAATAACCAGTCTTGCTTTCCTTGCATACAGAGTTGTTTCCCTCATTATCCCAGTAGTCTTAATCACATTTATTAAAATTATTCACATCTGTTTGTTCTTAGATTACTCATAAGACTTCATTAGGCATTAGACAAAGTTCTAAGGGGTTTTTTCTTTTCTGAAAAGTTTGCAACGGAGATACTGTGAACTTATGTGACTTTCAGTAAACACGGGCAGAATAAGTTTTATACTTAATGCTGATAATTCCAAAGACATGTCCATTTTAATTAAACCAACAACCTTAGGCACCTGCGTGGCTCAGTTGGTTAAGCGTCTGACTCTTGATCTTGGCTCAGGTCATGATCTCACAGTTTCTGAGTTTGAGCCCCGCATCAGGCTCTGTGCTGATGGCATGGAGCCTGCTTGGGATTCTGTCTCTCCTTCTCTCTGCCCCTCCTGCGGTTGTGCTTTCTCTCTCTCTCTCTCTCCCTCAAAATAAATAAGTAAACTTAAAAAAAAACCAACAACCTTAAGTTAGCTGTAATAGTGAATATTTTCCAAGATCCTGTGAACTTGAAAAGCATTTGGTTTAGTTTCTACCTTTGAGTTTTAGAATGGACCATTCTTACAAGTGCTTGCCTTTAAACCAAGTAAACAGGGCTCTTTTACAAATTAAGTTTAGCCATGCCATTCGGAGGTAGAGAAAATATTTCACATTTAAAACATAAATGGACACACATACAAATACACAAACAAGATATAAACAAAATTTAAAGGCCCAATTTCCAAATATCTCCCTTTTCCAAAGCAAATCTAACTACAAGATACTTTATGTATGTTAACTGGCCATTTTTCTCTGAAGTCTAATGAATATTGTGGCCAAGCAGTATTGTAAAAAAAAGCTTGCCCAATTTTGGAGAAGACAGCCCAAAGAGCTGCATGCGGGGATTGAATGGTCGCTTCCCATTTTCCAAGTAGAACACGGCTGGTTTTATTCAAAGACACCAAAACCTGTAGCAACAAAGGAACCAAATGAAGCCCGGACCACCTCCTTCCCTGAAAGGTGGAGCTTCACTGACTGCACCAAATGGCTTCCTAGTCAGCCTTTCTTCCAATCGAGCAAGAAAAGGAGGCTAAGAGAACCCAAGCCTCCTATTTGGAGGCAACCAAATGGGAGGGAGAAATAAGTTCACGGGCCCTTGCACGTGAAGTACTCCCCAAGAGACATCTGTCCAAACCGAAACCAAAACCAGTTTCCTTGTACAAAAGTTAAATTAAGCACCGAAGTTTGGCGGGGCCCAGTCAGAATGGACCAAGAGCCTAGGCGGCTGCTTGGACTCGTCGTTGGAATCCTGTTGCCAGCTGGGGGCTGACGAACCATGGGCGAAGAGCCCCTAGCTAGCTCCCCAAACTTGTAACTGAACCTAAGCTTGTCTGCCCGATGTGCACCAAAGACCATCACTGAGATGTCCAGCGTGCAGTTAGGAAAGGGTTTATTTGAGAGGCAGCCAAAGGAGAAGACAGGAGAGCAAGCCTCAAATCTGCCTCTCAGAAGGGGGAGAGTCAGGGAAATTTAAAGGCAGACAGAAAAGGGAGAAAAGAGTCTGGATTGAAAGCAGCAGCTGTGCTTATTAGTCTGCAGCTCTGATTAGTCCCATTAATCCTATGGTTACTGGTTTCACATGCCCTGAGTTCCGTGCCTTCTCCAAAGACCTTGACTTGTCTGTGGTTCATGCAGCCCATTGGCAAACACCCAGGCCTCACGGGCACGAGGAGGGGGCCTGGGGCTTATGGCATGGGGTAGTGCCAACCTTTCAACCCTTCTGAGTTTTGCTAAGGAACTGGTGGTGTCAGGGGCAGACATCCTCCTGAAGCGGTGGCAGAGAGAACACAGGAGACCAGCGGGAGAGGTGGGCCTCTCTAAACTTCCTGGCAATGGAGCAGCACCCTCTCACTTCCGTCTGGCCCTCCAAGCCAGGTTTTCCTGCTCAGGGCCTGAAGGAGACACGCAGAAGTCGTTCTCTTCCCTACGAGAGCGTTGGACTGGAGGCGGGAGGCCACGACCTGGTGGTCTTGTGCGGATCGGCATGCCGTGTGGCCTTGGTGAGCCCTGTCTCTTCTTTGGACGTCTGGTTCCTGGACTGTAAAGATAAGGATGATCCCATTTTATGTTTGCATTCATTAATTTGGTTCAACAACTCTTCCTCAGGTGCCTATTCTGTGCCCGACCTGTGTTTAGTGAAAAGGACCCAGCGATGTATGAGACCATCCTTGCCTTCTTGATGCTTCCAGTCCAGTGAGGGATACCTTGGACGGGTAATAACAGGTATGTTACTTATTGTGATAGAGCAATAGAGGGTACAACAGGAGTATTTAACAGAGGATCTGATCCAGCTGGTTGGGGGGGAGGGGCGGTTAGGGAAGGCTTCCTGGAGGTAGTGACACATAATTTAAAGGAGGTACCTAAACAAGAAGGCGGAGGCAGGAAGGGTGCTAGTGGCTAAGAATGGGGAGCTGCTTTACCCAGAGCCTGCGTTCCTTGAGGGCAGGAATCCTGTCCTGATCTTCTTCCTATGCCCCGGCTGCAACCTGGTGGGCCTTGGATACGTATTCGCTGGCTACATGGTCATCCGTTGTGAAATAACCCTTGGGAAGCAGTTCTCGTGACCCAGACTTCACAGATGGGGACCCAGTCGGAGCCCCACAGCCTGCTCTTGGCAGGGCAACATCTGCTGACTTCCAGATTAGTGCTCTGTCCAGATGCGAGGGTCAGATGAGGTTCCGGAGGCACCAGCAGTTTGAGAGGAGCTGCTGACCACATGAAAAAGGGTAATTATTTCTGTAGCTTTCCTCTTTTTTTTTTTTCCCTCTCTCTCCAAGTGGCAAGTATTGGGTCTTTTGCTCTCTGAACCGCCGCCCAGCTGCCTCATTTTCTGCTTGGATATAATTTCAGAGCCTGGGCTTTACACTTTCGTGCTTCCCTTTTCCATCTGCGCCTGAATTGGCGATTCGGAGGAACAGTCCCCTCTCCTGTCTGGAAGCCCAAAAGGAGCCTTCTCCATAGGTCCGGGGGAGGCCAGCTGCTCTGCTGGGGGCGGAAAGGGCTGGAAGGCTCTCCACAGCCCGCCATCGGACCCTCCCAGAGCTGCCAGGGAATCACACAGATCGCTCGCCTGGGAGGACAGCTATGTGCATTTCTGTATTAACCGATTATGTAGCAGCAGTTGAAAAGGTTGAGGACTGACTCCCTAAACAAAAGGAAGCTGTGCCATCGCTGCCACGGGGCTTGAGGCGACTTCTATTTGGACTTGAATGCTCTGAACTCAGTGGAGGTGCCCCTGACCTTTTGGTCTTATTCTGAATCAACCCCTTACCCCTAAAGACCCTCTCTACCACCTCCCCCTGGCCCTTGGGTCACGTGGACAGAGCATTCACGATCTGAGACAGGATCCAGAGAGTCTGTCACCACACACGGGTTCTAGACATACTGTGGCCACAGCCACGCTCGTGCTGACCCATTCCCGTTCTCTGCACCACAGGTGAGTTATAGTGTCCCTACCTCCTCATCACACGGCTACATCCCTGAACATCTCTCCCCCTGCTCCCCACTTACTTGTCTCAATTACGGGCTCGCTACGGGCTCAGACATGATGATAAAAGGAAAAATACTGAAATAAGGGCAGAATAATGAAAGGTGGTAGGGAATTAGATATTTCTGACTGAAAACCTAGGTTAGTAGAATGTACCTGATCGTGTAGGAGACGAGACAGTACTGGAGTTCAGCTTATTTAATGAAGGGCATGCAAGATGGTTGGGGGCGGGGGAGAGAAGTGTCACTTGACAGAGGATTTGCTGAAGTGTTCAGAGTCTGATTTGTTGTGTTTCGATGTGACACAGCACGCAGTCTGGGCAATCCTGTCAAAACCATGGAAACCGCCTGCTTCTTCTCCTACCTGATGGCAGTAGCTCGAGGATGGGGCATGGAATTTTCAAGTCAAGGTAAGAGTGAGAGTCGCAGTTGGCCCTTGAACAGCATGGGTTTGAACTCTGTGGGTCCACTTACGTGTAGATATTTTTCGATACAGTACAGTCCTGTAAATGTATTTCCTCTTATGATTTTCTGAATAACGCTTTCTTTTGTCTAGCTTACTTTATTGTAAGGATGCAGTATACAATACATATAACCTACAGAATATGTATTAACTGACTGTTTATGTTATTAGTAAGGCTTACGGTCACCACTAGACTATTAGTAGTTAAGTTTTGGGGGAGTCAAAGTTATGTGAAATTTTTTTTTAATATAGTTTACTGTCACATTGGCTTCCATACAACACCTGGTGCTCATCCCAGCAAGTGCCCTCCTCAATATATGCAGATTTTCTACTGTGGTGGGGTTTGGTGTCCCTAAGCCCCATGCCATTCAAGAGTCAACTACAGTTTGGAGTCTTAACTTTAATGAGGTGATAGCAAAGCTAGCTTGGGTAGGAAGAGATGTGAGGTTATATTCAGGCATTTTCCCTCAGGACTGGTCAGGAAAGGGCCCGGTGCCCACTGGGTACTCACGGGCAAAGAGAATGTGCTCTGGAGCCAGTCACCTGGAAGGAGGGTGGACACGTAGATCAAAGTCAGACGCTGCTAGCAATACTGCACCTCCAGCCTCTCAGCTACATATGCTTAGACCAGAGGGAAGGGGAGGGTAAAAGGCCATGGCGGGGCGGGGCAGGGCAGGGGGGAAGGGGCCAGCACACAGATGACCAGGCATAATGGCTATTAACTTTAGAACGGCAGGGGTCACACTCAAGCATTCATTGATTTCCTTAACACATTGTAGACATAACTCCTTCTTGACCTAAGTGCCACCTCTCAGAATAACAAACAAAAAATTTCCTCCTCCCTAGGTGAAGTAGCAGTTCATATTTGTCCTAAGATGACTGTCTCCTTCAACAGAATTTCCACATCGTCTGTTCTGGGATTTGGCCAACACGCCTACATTTATGCCTTTCGTATTTGGTCTCTCTATACATTCCTAGGTTTTTAGTCAACCCTGCCTTCTTAGATCTTCTCCAGCACACCAGATCGTTCTATGGATGTAGGGAGTTACCTTGCACAAAGAAAGTTCTCCCAGTCTGTAGGCTTACCTTATTACTTTCTTAAAGTGTTCTTCATAGAACAAAAGTTTGTAATTTTGAGAAAGTCCAATTCTTCAGATTCATTTTTTTTCTCTTGTAAAATGCTTTCTTGTTTCTAAGAAATCTTTGCCTACTCCCAAGGTTGCAAATATTTTCTCTTCTTTTTTTCTTCTAGAACTCTAAGAATGTTAAGTTGTATATTTAGGTCTATGCTCCATGTCTTGTTAATTATTCTGTACCATGTGACATGAGGGCAAATGTCCACTGTTTCCCATAGAGATATCCATTTGATTGAACATTTGCTAAAAGGACTTTTCTTTCCCCCAAGGAACTGCCTCGGCTCTTTTGCAGAATACCCAGCGACTATATACATGCGGCACTATTTCTGAATTCTGTATTTTTTCCCTTTATTTTGGGTCTATCCTTTCACTGAAATGTACTATCTTTATCACTAGGATTTAAAAATTTTTTAAATGTTTATTTTATTTTTGAGAGAGACGAAGCGTGAGCAGGGGAGGGGCAGAGAGAGAGAGGGAGACACAGATTCTGAAGCAGGTTCCTGGCTCTGAGCTGTCGACACAGAGCCCAGCGCAGGGCTCGAATCCACAAACCATGAGATCATGACCTGATCTGAAGTCAGATGCTTAACTGACTGAGCCACCCAGGCACCCCTATCATTATGGTTTTATAGTTAGTTTTAAAAATGGAGAGTGTAGAAAGTGCTCCAATTTTGTTCTTTAAAAAAAAAAATCGGTTTTTCTAGCTCCTTTGTATTTTCAAATAAATTCTAGAATCGGCTTGCCAACTTGTTTTTTTAAATATTTTTTAAACGTTTATTTATTTTTGAGAGACACAGAGTACAAGGGGGAGAGGGGCAGAGAGAGAGGGAGACACAGAATCCGAAACAGGCTCCAGGCTCTGAGCTGTCAGCACAGAGCCTGACGCAGGGCTCAAACTCACAAACCATGAGATCATGACCTGAACTGAAGTCGGATGCCTAACTGACTGAGCCACTCAGACGCCCCAATTGCCAACTTGTTTTTTCAAAGTCCACTTGAATTTTGACAGAGATTGTGAGAAATCTATAGGTCATTTTGGAGACAATGGTCATTGAGTCTTCTGAGATTTTTCTTTTTCTTTTTTTAATGTTTTATTTATTTTTGAGAGAGACAGACAGAGTACGAGCAGGGGAAAGGCAGAGAGAAGGAGACGCAGAATCTGAAGCAGACTCCAGGCTCGGAGCTGGCAGCGCAGAGCCTGATATGTGGGACTTGAACCCATGAACCATGAGATCATGACCTGAGCTGAAGTCGGACACTCACCTGGAGAGAGCCACCCAGGCACCCCATGTCTTCCAACTCTTAACCATGCTATATCTTTCAAATTATTTAGGTCTTTAATTTCCCTCATCAATTTTTAATTTTCAGTGTATAGGTCTTGAAGATATTTTATTAGATAAAAATCTAAGTTATTTATGTTTTTGGGGTACTATCAAAATTTCCCACACCTATTATTAACATCTTTCATTGCTATTATATATTTGTTTAAATTAACGAATTAGTATTTTCTAGGAGACATGGTAAAACATTGCTATAATTTCATCCTTAAATGTTTGGTAGAATTCACCAGTAAAATTATATGTTGTCAGTGCTTTTTTGTTTTTTATTTATTAGTTTTTAATTTAGTTTCCTTAATAGTAGGCCTATTCACACGACCTGTTTCTCCTGTGTGAGTTTTAGTGTGACTTTCAAGGAATCAGTCCATTTATTCTAAGTTATTAAATCTGTGGGCATTGAGCTGTTCACAATTCACAGTACTCCTTTATTATTCTTTAATGTCATCGGCAGATGAGCCCTTATTTATTTCTAATATTGTTTTGTTTCTCAGTTAGTCTGCCTAGAGATTTATCAAGTTCATTGATTTTTTTTTTTCTCAAAACACCAGCTTTTGATTTAATTGCTTTTCTGTATTGATTTCCTGTTTTCAATGTTATTTACATATGCTTTGGTTTTATTTCTTTTCTTCCGCTCGATTTAGGATTAAAGTGCTCTTCTTTCTCTAGTGTTCTAGAGTAGAAGCTTAGATGATGGATTTTAAATCTTTCTTTTTTCTTATATATTCAGTGCTATAATGTCTCTGTAAGCGCTGCCTCCTCTGTCGCCTACATGTTGTGATAAGTTGTATTCTTATGTTCATTTAGTTAAAAGTATTTCTCTTGAGACTTCTTCTTTGAACCATGTGTTACTCAGCGTATATTGTTTAATCTACAAATATTTGGAGATTTTCCCAGCTATCTTTCTGTTATTGATTTTTCATTTAATTCCATCGTGGTCTGAGAACATACTCTGTTTGATTCCTAGCCCTGTACATTTGTTAAAGTGCATCTGTTTCATGGCCCAGGATGCGTTCTGTCTTCATGAATGGTCTGTGTAAGCTTGAGAAGAATGTATTCTGCCATTTTCGGATAGAGTATTTTAGAAATGTCAGTAATACCAAGTTGATTGATAATGTCATTCAGGTCAACTATATCCTTACTGATCTTCTGTCTGCTTGATTTACCAATTCCTGAAAAACGTATGTTGAAGTCTCCAACAATAATAGTGGCTTTTGTCTCTTTCTCTTTGAATTATATCAGTTTTTGACTCACATATTTTGATGTCCTGTTAGATGCCTACATATTTAGGATTGTTTTCTCTTGGAGAACTGATTCCTTTATCATTGTGCAATGACCCTTTTTATTCCTGATGGATTTCTGTATTCTGGCATGTGCTTTGTCTGAAATTAATAGAGTTATTCCAGCTTTCTTCTGATTAGCATTAGCACGGTCTATCTTTCTCCGTCTATTTGTGCTTGATATAGCTGAGTCTTCATTTACAGTGTGTTTCTTGTAGGTAACATAGTTGGGTCTGGTAGTTTTTTGTTTTTTGTTTTCTTTGTTATTCAGTCAGACAATCTTTTAATTGGTATATTTCGGCTACTCACATTTAAAGCAATTATTGATATAGTCGGATCAATATCCACCATATTTGTAACTCTTTTCTGTTATTACATTTTGTTCTTTGTTGCATTTTTTTCCCTCCCTCTTTCTGGCTTTTCTGCTGTAACTAAACATTTCATATTATTTCATTTTATCTCTTCTCTTAACATATCAAATATACTTCTTTTTTTAATGTTTAGTTTGAAAGAAAGAGTGTGAGCAGGGGAAGGGCAGAGAGAGAGAGAGAATCCCAAGCAAGCTCCAGGCTGTCAACACAAGAGCCCTATGCAGGGCTCAATCTTACGAATGTGAGCTCATGAACTGATCTGAATTCAAGAGCTGGACACTTACCCAACTGAACCACCCAGGTTCCCCTCAAATATACTTCTTTATTAAGTTTCTTAATGGTTGCCCTAGAGTTTGCAACATACATGTTTAAGCTAATCTGAATATATCTTCAAGTAACATTACACCACTTTACATGTACTGTGGATCCCTTTTAACAGAGCATTCCTAATTTTTCTTTCCCATCCCTTATGGTACTGATGTCTTCGTTTCACTGATGCATAGGTATATCCACTAATATACTGTTATTCTTACTACTTACACAAATAGTCACTTTTTATATTAATTAAGAAAAAGACAAATTAAAATTTTCATTTTACCTTCATTGATTTTTTTCTCTTCCTTTCTTTATGTAGTAAAAAACCATTTTTAAAAAAGGATGGCTTACTTTGTGCCATCCCTTCCTTCTAAATGTGAATCCCCCTCTAGTTTCTATCTGCTCTTAGGTGCCTTTGACTAATTTTTTTTTTTTTTAAATATTTTCTTCAGGGTTTATAAGGGTTGCTTCAGGAGGGTTGGTCCAAACTAGCTACTCTAGCACCATAAATAAAGCTCCTTATCTAAGGTGCTTACATTCATTTTCACAAGAAGTATCTGTCATTTTTCTGCCTCGATCAGTTTTGTCAGTGAAGGTTATGCATACTTCATAAGAAGAGTTCAGCTATTATTTTCAAATATGGACTTGGACTTTCATTTCTTACCCTAGCTACATTTCCTTACGTGTGTCCTCATTCAATCATTCCTTCCACCAGTATCGATGCAGATTCTACGGTATGCTACCGGGGCCAGGCGCTGGGGGTGTAAAGGTGAGCAAACTCCACTCCTTATTCCTCAGGGGCTCCTACTGGCAGTGACACAATCGTGTCCTGAGTGACATCACATATGACGTCATGCTCGAGCCCCACAGAGCGCCTCTGAAATTCACAAAACAGATATTCCACTCCCTGCACACCAGACTTACTGGTCTCCCCAGTGTCGTTGGGAGAACTTTAATCATCACCAAATCAGTGTTTCACTGCCGCTGCCGTCCTGGAGCACACAGCATAGATTTCGCCATGCAAGAAGCAGCTGAGCTACAGAGTAACAGTCAGAGCTCATATTTGATTGATTAATCTGTTTATGGTGACTTAACATACTGAGAAACTATTTCCACATAGACGGTCCCAAAGGCCCATTGCTGAACTTCGTTTCAGCTGTTTTCAGGGGATGAGTTCTGCAACAGATCTTACTACTGGTGGCCAAACATTTCCCGGCACCTCCCTCTAATGCTGCTCCTACGGGAGGACGGTACTTCCCTTCCCTGGTAATGGCGGGCATGATCACATGATTTATTTTGGCCAATGAAAAGCTCTAACAGCCAGGACATGGTTTGCTGTGTTTCCGTTCCTTCTTCGCAAGACCAGTAATGTCCCAGACAAAGGCTTCATCATCAGCCAAGGTCATGTAAAGATACGATGAATCAGGGCCGTAGCAAGCCTATTATGAATATATAGCATAACATAACAGAGAAAGAAGTTTTGGTTGTAGTGAGTCTCTAAGGTTTGGGAATGATTTGTTACCAAAACATAGTCAGTGCTATGCTGACGGATACAAATGCTTATCTCCTGGAAGTGCCCCTCAGGGCCCCCCAAAGCAAATGTTCTTACACACCCTGAGCGATCCCCTCATTTCAGTCAAACTTCACCTGGTTGTTTTTGTTTGACGTACTAACGGACAGACGCAAAGTAGGATTTTATTTCTGGAGATAACAATTCTGAAATTCAGAGAAATCGATGGAGTTGCCTAAAATCATAACGTGTATGAGTCCCAGCGCTGGCTCTTGAACCTGCATCTCCTGACTCCCGGCCCAATCTTCAACGTTGTCATCTCCCTCGTTTTAAACTCTGTCTTTTGTGTGTGTGTTTTAATGTGTTGTGTTCGTGAGATTGGTTTGGAAGAGGAGTTGTGCTTTTGGTCCACTCATTCGTAGTCTCTAAGGGGAGGGGTCAGAAAGCAAATATGCACTGGGCTCCTTTGAAAGAGGCTGGAGCAACATGTCCGTTCCCACCGAGAGAGAGACAGGAAAGGTCTACAGAGGCTCCTTCTAGGTTGGCAGACTGGCCAAGTTTAATCAGAGAACGTCTTTAAACCAGCGAGGGTAATGAGGGCCATTCGATCCAATGTCAGTAAGTGTGGACAAGCAACCAGACGGTTATCAATGCTGAGCAGCTGCATAAACAGACTAGTGCCTTCTTGCCAGAGCAGTGCTTTGGATGGCTGTGGAATCCTGTCAGGAAACTAAAGGGAACAGAAGACATAAAAGGGACCATTATGTGAGCCAGTAACTAGCGGTATTTTTTTAGTTATTAGTATTCAGAATGTTTTCTCAATATACTCTTTCCACCTGACATATATAGTAGTCACAGAGGAGAAACCTGGCTGACAACACCACAAGTGAACGATCACACGTCCCCATTCCCTAAAATGGGACAGACAGACATCTCGTGCTGCTCCTCTCATGCAACGCAAAGGAAGGAAACAATACGATCTATGCGCCGTTCCTGTCGAAAATGTTCGACATGAAGCGAATCTTGTGGAAACAATCGGACACATTCGAATTCTGCGAAACAACTTGCCTAGACTCCTCAAAAATGTCAGTATCATGAAGGATGAGAAACCATGTCCAGGGAACTGTTCTAAATAAAAAGAGACGGAAGAGCATGGCAACAAAATGCAGCGTACGATCCTTGGTTGTGTCCTGGATATTTCTCAAATCCAGCCTCAATGGCCATTGGGAGCGTTTGAATATGAATTATACATCTGACAATACTGTCGTATCCGTGCAGAGTTTCCTCAGAGTGATCATGGTCATGTAGGAGAATGTTTTCTTTGTAGACACACAGTATAAAGAGGGAAGAATCATGATGTCTGCAACATACTCCCAAATGGTTAGACAAAATTAAGTGTGTGTGTATTTATATACACATTTTAATATATGTAAATGTGGGTGCGTGTGTGTGTGCAGAGAGAGAGACAAAGCAAATACGGTAAAACTTTAAAATTGGTGAATCTAGTTGAAGCATATATAGGTGTTCATTGTACTAGTCTTAGTTTTTTGAAGTCTTACAGAAAAGTATCATAAATGTACAGCATTGTGACATTGTCCTAGTCTTGAAACTTTTCTATAGGATTGAAAATTTTAAAATAAAATGACTGGGGGCAGATGTAGCAATCAGAGTAGGTTATATACACTAAAAACAAAAGTACGTACATACACTATTAAAAAAGAAGATTATATACACTCTGAGTTAGTTGCGCATGCCTGGGTGAGCAGACATAAAATTCATTTACCACCACTGGGTGTCTCGTCCCCTTGGGGCAGATATGCCAGGTGGAGGTAAGTTTCTTAGGAACAAATTTTGAGTCGTCTAGCACTTGCCACAGCCTTGAACAATCTAGTAAATGACACAGGACAACATCGTATCTCTCCTCGTGCCTCATGAGACCTTCCTAATATGGACACAGAATTCTTTTTCGTTTTTAATTATTTTTTTAATGTTTATTTACTTTTGAGATACAGAGTGTGAGCAGGGGAAGGGCAGAGAGAGTGGCAGATGCAGAATCTGAAGCAGGCGCCAGGCTCTGAGCCATCAGCACAGAGCCTGATGCGGGGCTCGAACTCACAGACCGTGAGATCGTGACCTGGGCTGAAGTCAGCCACTTAACTGACTGAACCACCCAGGCACCCCTGAACCCAGAATTCTACTTGGGAGTGGGGGAGGATTCAACCTAGAATTTTTCACAGACTTGGAGATTTTCCAAACCAAGCCCGTTGCTCTTCCGCCCCACTGCCCTCCTCTGGGAAGGGGCTGGTAAACTTGTAGAGGTCAAGGAGGCTCCTGGGAGGAAGATCCCCACAGCAACCCTTGACCCTTTCCTTTGAAGACCCACATTATTAGAAGGTTGGTCTGAGATGACCGAGTCTTGGGCCAGCTGGCAGGAAGTACAGCCCCTGAGTACATCTGAGTACATCCACCCCCTCGGTGGGCCGTCTGCTTGTAAGACTGAAGAGGAACAGCAGGGTCTTCTCAGGCAGAACCCAGTAGGTTTGTTCTTCTTTCCTCTCTTCAGTCCATACCAGAGCCCTTCAGTCTGAGGGTGCTTGGGAATTCCTAGATCCTACCAGAAGGGAAGTCCTGAGTGGGATGGGGCTTCCTGTAGATTGGCCTGTGGGCTGGCTGAAGTGATTAGTTTGAACATTGCTAACAGATGTGGTCACATTCATCCTCCAGGCTGATAAAGCCAGTTTTCGCGCCGCAGGGGTCAACGGCATTTTCAAAGTCAAAGAAATGTTATCAACCTCTTCCTCATCTGCAAAACATGCACCGAAACACACCCAACTCAAGGACATGTGTCTGTCTACACAGTCACCCACGCTCTCTCCCCACAGGGGGATGGGCAGGCAGAAGTGCTGGCGTTGAGCCAGTGCAAGAGACGGGAAGGTGAGTCTCAAAGAATCTTGAACTTTAGTCTTTTCACTTGGCTTTTCCTACCACGTTCCCTTCCCCTGCCTTTACTTCCCGGTGAAGTAAGACTAGGGCTCAACATTGCACAGGAAACTGTGATTCCAAAAACAATTTCTTTTCTGGCTTTGAATGCAGCTGAACCTCTTTCACAAAGTGATCAAAGAGTAAGGATTATTCATTTCTCTGAATTGATTGGGTTTGGCACTAGGTCTCTGAGCCAGGAGACATGTTTTAAGTGAAATCACACATACTCAAAGTGTGTTTGTATAGCCCAATTTCATCTGGAAAAGCTAACAACTGCTACATGAGAAGTTTTGTGTGTGTGTGTGTGTGTGTGTGTGTGTGTGTGTGTGTGTGTGTTTTAATTCCAAAGTAGTGAAGTATTTGGAGCTCAGTGGCCTGGAGATGTAAATTATGCTCTCAACTTTGTCTTTTTAATTGTTTATTTTATTCATCATTATTGCGATAAATATAAACCTGTTTCAACAAAGAAGAGGATCCAATAGTCCATCCTAGACAGAGAAAAATCACCGAATTCGACTCCCGGCAATAGTCTCTATTGCCAAGAACTCTCTGTTGCTACTGACTGGACGGTTTGGTGTTTATCGCGGGAAGAATATCAACCAAAAGTAAAATGTCGATCACATTTTACTGGTCTGATCACATACTTTAGCCCCTCGTGTGAGAGCCAAGTAAGCAGAAGAGGCACGAGTTTCTCCCGCCCTGCTGCTAACATCATGGTTTCGTTTTAAGACCAGGAACGGTATCTAGAAGTGAATTTCGGCACCCTGCTTGATGTTTTGCTGTAGCTCAGCTTGGCACTGTGACTGCAGGATGAAGTCCAAAGGCAGGGCCCTTTGCGAACAACACTGCCTCCATTTCACCAGCCTGTGTCGCTGGACTGCACCTGTGGAGATGAACGCCACAGCCAAAATTTCTTTGCAGCAGAGAAAAGCACAGAGAGGTTGTTGTGTCCAAATCAGGAAGGTGCTCTAGTGTGAACAAGACTCATCTGCAGATATACCAACAACGAGCTCTACATCCTTTTTCTAGAGGGACGTGAAAAATGGCTCCATTAAAATACTGTATTTCACATTCTCGAAATAATTGAGCTTCCTGACAGGCATTCTTCTCGGAGCTGGACAGGAAGCTTGGCCCCGCTCCGCTTTGTGGACGCATGAAGTCCTGAGGCACATGCCAAAAGGCAGGGTAGACTTGGGCCGGACAGCAGGGGGGGCAGTCCCAGCCACTCCACAGCCTGGGGCACGTGAGGGTGAGGGGGCAGGGAGGAAAAGAGTGGGAAAAGTTGGGTGAGAACTAACTAAAAGCCAAGGTCACTGGTCCGATTCAGTCACTCCTTCCTGGAAAGAGAGCATTTTTTGTGCTTCACCTCATGGCCTCAGACTTCCAGGATGTTGCTGGCTCTCTAGATCTCTCCGAGGCTTGCTTATTTACCAGGCTTCTAGGCCAGGGACAGAAAGATGTGAGAGGAAATTACTCAAGTGGGGACACAAAGAGAGACCAGAGGCCAAGCAAGAGCTTTTAAAATGCTGCTCACACACATTTCCCATGGGAATTACCATCGATTAAACATACGCCATATTTTTATTACCCGCAGCAGCTTAAAAGTATATTTTATGAAGTTTCCAACTATTTTTTTTTTCTAAAAGAACATCATTTGGAGAATTCTCAAAATGATAAAACAGAGGGAGAAAAACAAATTTAGAACGTCGACAGAAACTCGGGGCACCTGGGTGGCTCAGTTGGTTAAGCATGCTACTCTTGGTTTCGGCTCAAGTCAAAACTTCATGGTTCATAAGATAGAGCCCTGCGACGGGCTCTGCACTGACAGTGTAGAGGCTGCTTGGGATTCTCTCTCTCCCTTTCTCTCTGATCCTCCCCTGATCACTCTCTGTCTCTCTCTCTCTCTCTCTCAAAATAAATAAATAAACATTAAAAAACTTCTAAAATATACTCAATTTAACATTTTGCAAGCCCATTTCTGAATATGCCCAAATGTGGGCAAAATCTTTCTTAAAGTTATCAAGAGCCAGAGGGCAAAGTCTGCAAGGAGTCTTTTTACAGTCCTCTCTTACCCCATTTTGGCTTTGTCAGATCAAGCCAGGCTGTACTTTAACATAGTGCTTTGTTTTCACTCAGCACACGGGCAGGGGTCTGTGAACAGATGCATCTGAAGATAGCATCGGGCACGTTATTTGGGGAGCAGTGAAGCTGGAGACCCCCACAATGTACTTAATAGAACTGGAGATGGGTGGGGTCTCAGATCACGAAGGGGTTGTCTGGTGAGAGGCCTTTCTGAAGAGAAGACCCGATCAATCTCTGAAGATCTCCCTTCTGGACGAAGGGGCAGATTGCTACCATGTGGCCCCTGAGGACCAAGGAAGGACCAAAAGGGAAACAGGATTCAGTTCTCATTACCAGGTGCCTCAGGAAGTACTGAAGCCCAGACCACTAACAAGCACCAGGCGGCTACCGCCGGAAAGCTATAGAAGAGGCACTTGTGCTGTGTTGGTGCCAGAACCAGATCGGAGAATCTGTAGTAAGTATTGACTCAGGGAAAGGTAGGGCAATAAAAGGATATTTCCCCATGGAAGGAAGTTTTCTGGTATCAGCATTTGGAGTTCCCAGTCAAGGCTCATTCTGAAAAGGTCAGAGCGCATAAGCAAGATAACTTTCTGAGGATAGGGACTTAACTTATTTGTTCTCATGCTCCTCTCTGGAGAGTGGCACGATGTTTATTTGATGAATGAACGGAATGAATGAACAATGATCTGCTCTTTAAGAGGATGAAGTCTATAATGC
Source organism: Paguma larvata (assembly GCA_030068075.1). NCBI lineage: Eukaryota > Metazoa > Chordata > Mammalia > Carnivora > Viverridae > Paguma > Paguma larvata. The sequence continues at coordinate 82,012,656 of CM057824.1, forward strand.
AAGCAGAGGGGACAAGCAGAGGTGTAGTGGGAATAGGCTAGGTAAGTATGTTGGGGCAAGATTAAGAAGGATCCTAAGTACCACACAGAAGAATTTTCACTTGGTATGGCAAACTAGCACACACCCTCGCCGAAGCACAGGGGATGGTTAGCTCATATTCCCGAACCTCCCAATGCACACATCACCTATCTTTCTAGTCCCACCCTGAGTCTCTCCCATCTCACACTCTAAACTTCCCAAGGCCACACTCCAAATATCTTCTAGCTCAGGATAGTTGTGAAGTATTTCTATGGAGTCAAGACCCAGTCCTTGCTAGAACCAACTGATCAACAGCATTGATGGGTCCAATCTCTCCGAGGCTGTGGCAAAGACAGCAAACATCACCGAAGATTGATGTGTCCCTTCTAGGGTGTAAATTTGCTACTATGAAGCAGTTTCTCTATTAGGGACAGTATTTCCCAGTTTCTCTTTCACCTAGGATGGGACTAGGTGACTAATATCACCAATAAGATTATTATCTTATTATCTTCCCTAGCAGAAGGAAGAGCTCAGCATCAAAAGTGTCTGGGAGGCTGTCACAGATGCCTGCTTTGGACTCTGCTATGAATGGGAAATAAACGTTGTTTGGGTTAAGCCACTGAAAATTTGAGGTTGTTTATTGAGTTAGATTATCCCGACTCATAGAAACCCAGCTGGACCCATTTAGAGCTCCCGAAATGGACTTAGGATCAAGGACCTAGAAGTGCCTGGTACAAAGATGATGCTTAGCAAACACTTGGTGGATATATACATCAAAATTCTCTGAGTCCTCAAGACTTTGAAAGAGTCTCTAGGTGAGAGTCATCCATTGACCTCTGATAGACACAGCCTCAAATTAGATCCTAACTTTAGAGAAGGGCATGTGAGGGAAGGCAAGTGTAAATGGGCACAGAAACAGGAATCTGAGGCATGAAATTTTCCAGCGACAATTTTGCAATGGTTTTTGGTCCTTCCTGGAACACCCGCCCTTTGCCAGCAATTCTAGCTGCCTCACTGACCTCATGGCTGCCAGCTGCAAAGCCCATTTCATTCCACATTTAGTGATACCCTCTTCATGCCAAGAAATGAGGTTACATCAATAACTAAGACATGGCTCCCCAAGGAAAATGCAGATGAGAAGGGTGCATGAGTGTAAAGCTCTAGGGAGGCTGAGTACCGCTGACTTGTGCTGAGGAGCTGGAAATAGTATCGCTCCTACCCGAAGAACAACAAAAAGCCAGCCAAACTCCAAAATTATAACTTTTCTTGAATCCATCAAAGAACTGAGGTTTCAAAGCAACAAAGTAGGCTGAGATCGAGGAAAACACAGGGTCTTCAGAGAAGAGCCAACATGGGCACTGGTTCATCTGTGACAGTATGGGAGGAAGACCATACTAGGTGTAAAAAGAATTCAGCTAAAATTTTAAGTAAATCACTGGAGCTTGAGTGTGGGCTAGTACGGGAGTAGCAAGATCCATTCAAAACCACAGAAACAAGAGGAGTTCACACATATTCATAGATTTTTCTCCAAGAACCTCCACCAGATGCTCTCACGAAAGATGGGGGCGCGCAGGTGGGACAAAGGGAGAAAGCTCCCTCACTGGTGCAATCATGAAGGTAGGAACAGCTGATGCTACAGGAAAAAACATAAAGCCCGGTCCAGAACCTTCTTCCCTATGGTCTTAAACCACTAGGGGAAGGGTAAATCCTGTCACCCCAGGGAACCCATTGTAACTGGGGAAAGGGTACAAGATGAAAACCTCTACTTCTGAGGACAGACAGGAAACCATTGAGGGTCCAGATGATTAGAGGTCTTCTGCCCCCATAGGAGGAGAACAGGAAGCTCTCTTTAGAACAGAAATAGCCTTAAAATACATAGAGTTTGGCCGCCACAGGGAAGGGCAAGATTACTGAGAAAGCTTGAATGCCAAAATCAAGGGACACATAGAACCTGCCTGACACTGAGACTTGATCAGGACAACTAAAAACACCCTGCCCCTACCACCAGCCTCCTGTTCGGGTTAAGAGGCACCGAATAAGCAGCAACAGCTGTCTACTGCTGGGGGGCAGGGAGCAAGAGCATGACGAAAGATAATAATAAATATAACCTACCTTCATATTTACTTGTCCTGCACAAGATGTCCAGCATTTAATCAAAGACCGTGAAACAAAAACAACAAACTGTCAAGAAACAAAGCAATCAACAGAACCAGATTCCAAGATTACTCAGATGTTAAACCTAACAGACAAGGGATTTAAAATAGCTACAATTGATAAGTTAGAGAGTCTAATGGAAAAAGTGAACAATATGCATGAAAAAGGGGAATTTCAGCAGAGAGATGGAAATCTAAGGAAGAATCAGTTGGAAATGCTATAAGTAAACAACAAGAATGTCTTTGACAGCTCATCAATAGACTAGACACAGCCAAGGAAAGAATCAGTGAACTTGAACGGAGGCCAATAGAAATTACCCTGACTGAAACAGAAACAGACAAGAAAGAAGGAAAAAGTTAGAAGAATGCATCTAAGAGCTACGTGGCAATATCAAGTGATCTTTTACATGAGTAATTGGAATCTCAGAAGGAGAAGGGAAAAATAATAGGGCAGGAGAAATATTCGAGGAGATAGCCCAAAAAATTCCAAAAAAGAAATACATCCAAACACACATCCATGAATCTTCAAGAACCTCAGGCAGAACAAATATGAGTCTTCCAAATGCCTAACTTTATCCAGTCTTATCATGCAGGTCACCTCGTAATGAATTGTCTTAGCTTTTGTTTGTCTTAAAAAGTCTTTTCTTCACCTTCATTTTTGAAAGATTTTTTTTTCCCACTAGGTACAGAATTCTGAATGCACCGTTTGGTCTCAGCATGTTAAAGATGCCTCCATTGTCTTCTGGCCTACTCAGTGTCTTGTGGGTGACTGGCTGTAATTTTTATCTTTGTTCCTCTGTATTTAATGTCTCTTTTTTTCTTGCTTCCTTCAGTATTTCTTCTTTATCTTTGGTTTTCAGTAGCAGGGAGTAGAGAGGAAGAATATAGTGAATTTTTTCCCATAAGTGCCTTATATTACAAATACTATAAATTCAGTATTGACAGAAAAGACATGGATGGAGTCAGTAATGCATTCACAGGCACAGCACACAACAAGAATCATGTGTGTGTGTGTGTGTGAAATCCAGATATCTCAATTCTCAATCTGGTACTCAAATCTCCTGCTCTGAAAACACATGTGATTGAATCCAAGGACATATGTGTCTCCATCAGGAAAATAGGGTCAGGAGGGTGATAAGATCATCACAATGCCTTGAGAAATATACTTACTTGAGAAATCAGTAAAGGATCCCCACGCCGGTATTGTTGGACATGTGGGGTGGCTATCCAAATTCAAGTAAGCAGTACGAAGATCGTCAGCCAGCTTCAGGTCATACATCTTATTTATGGTCTGATTTTCTCAGAATATCGCAGAGTATGGGATACTGAATATTAACTCCAGGAACAATGAAGGTGGTACAAAGCAAGGTTGCTTCTAAGGTTACACTTTTTAGCCAGCCCAGGCAGCTAAGAACAGGAATGACTTCTGCCCAGTTAGATTAGGATGCTAAAAGGAAGGGGGTTTTGATGTGGATCACATTCTTGTCATAACAGATTGGGTCCAGGATGGCTTGGTCTCAGAGCACCTCTCATTCTTCTTTCAGGGCTTTCCATCTCTTGATAGTCTGTCTCCTTTGGAACCAGAAATCATCAGGAACACTGAATTCTCCTGGTTAAAGACAATCAACTCAAAAGCGGTGTGTGGGTAAGGGGCACTACGGAGTTCTCCTCTGCCTGTTTTATTTTCAGGTCAGTGGACATCACATGTGTCACAGAGAAAGGAACCAGGAGGAGGGCATTAATATTAACACGTTAAACTTTCACATATCAAATTCGTAGGTCAGTGGTTCTTATAGTTCAATAAAAACATACCAAAAAAATGGGCAACGAGTACGAGTCCACAGAAAAGTGAAAACAGATGTCCAATAAATACATGAAAAGATTTTCAACCTCACTCTTAAATGAGGAAGTACAAGTTTAAACAACCCAACACCATTTTCCACTTTTCTGATTGGCAAAGTTGATATTACCCAGCGTTATCAAAACTAGGAGGGAAATAGACCCTAGAGTCAGAAACTCTTAGTAGGAGTTTGAACTTATACTGTCTTTTCAGACAGCAATTTGATTTACATCATAATTATTAAAACAAGTTACCATTTGTGGTGCGTGGGTGGTTCAGTCGGTTGAGTACCTGACTCTTAACTTCACCTCAGGTCATGATCTCACAGTTCCTGAGATCGAGCCCTACGTTGGGCTCTGCACTGATAGCATGGAGCCTGCTTAGGATTCTCTCTCTCCCTCTCTCTCTGCCCCTCCCCTGCACACACACACACACACACACTCTCTCTCTCTCTCTCTCTCTCTCTCTCTCTCTCTCTCAAAATAAATAAATGAACTTAAAAAAAAACAAATTGTCATTGACTTATCAATTTCACTCTTACATAGTTATCCAATGACTATACATCTGTAGAGTCCAAAGATTCGTGGAAAGAGCTATAAATAAATATCCATGAATGTATGGATTGTGGGTATTCATTACACACACGCCTCTGTTGAATCTGTTTCGAAATTGCCAGAATGGTAATAAAAGGAGGCTCCAGCGCTCAGTCAGGACCAAGTACCTCCAGCCTAGCAGTGGCAGCCTTGTGTGAAAAGGGACACAGAGCTTTGGTGAAAAACTCTCTCCAAGATGGCAGGAGGAGGCAAAAAGAGAGAATCTGGAGATTCTCCTTTCTGAAGGGGAGCTCCATCGGGGTGCAACAAGAAAGTCAACAGCAAAGGGCAATGTGACTTCGGGGCCGGGCAAAGAATTATGAGTCAAATGGCCCAATCCCACCTTCCAACCAGATTTCATCTGAGAAACCAAATGGAGATGCAGAAGCTTTGCCAGCTTCCTCTCCTGCCTTTTCTGGGAAGGGACGGGAAAGGACATGAGAGCTTTGACAAGTGCCTTGGGATGCTTTAAAACTTAATTAAATCAGCACCGAAAAACTCAAGTACCCAAAGGCGGTCTCTCCATAATAGATCAATTCTCACAGCTAAATTCTCAAGTTGTAGCTTTGATTTAACAGAAGTTTTGGCCTTAGGGAAAATTAATTTTAAATCATTGCTAAAAAGTTCTTTCCATTGTTTTAAATAAGATCATGTTAACTTCTTCTCCAGCTAAACAATCATTTCTCGCTCCAAATTTAAAAAAAAAAAAAAAGGCCAAATCTTTTGGGAGCTCTGTGCTTGTAAACGAAATATTAGGCATCTCCAACATCTCATGATCTCGCCTGGAGATCGAATGAGTCAGGAAATGAAACAAATTACTCTCCTGACGAAACAACAGGTACTTTTCTGGCCTTCGGACTGTAACTACACATACAAACCAGCTAGGGAGGACCTGGCTAGATGTGTAGACAAGCAGCAAATTATCGACTGGACCAGATGTCTATTATTTGATGATATATTTTCCCCTCGTTTTCTGGCTTGCATAGGCCCAAGTTCAACATTGTACATGAACTCAGAGCCCGACATGTGTCTTTACGTTCCTATAAGAAGTCCTAATCGATTTCTTCCACAGAAGAAAGCCCACTACTCTTAACTTCCACGAAGCTGGGTATAGTACCAAGAGACCAGCAGGATAGCTGAGAACGTGAGTTTTGAAACCAGACAGGCCTGGGTTCAAGTCCTGCCTCTGCCATGAGTTAGATACTGTGGCTTTGGACAAATTATTTCACCTCTTTGAAGCTTGGTCACTTCAGTTGTGCAACGAGTACTATCCATTTTGCAAGTGCCTAATAATAATGGCTTGATTTAAATGAAATCATGCAGCTTCGAGCAATCATCAGAGTTTCTGAGTGTGATAAGGGCTCAGCCAGTGTTCGCTGTCAGTGTAATCAGAGCAAAACCTTACTGCTGCTGATCACTCCAGGGGAGCTGCTTCCGTCTCTATAAAATAAGGCAGCCATCCTCGATCGTCTGCAAGAGCCCCTCGGACCTGACACCTGCGGGGTTCCTGCTGAGCCCCTGGTGGGATTACTTGAGCAGATGGTCCTAGTTCCCCAGTCTTGATTTTCACAGTAAGGAGTTTCTGCTGGAGCAGTTAGGGTCCGTGAGAACACCAAAGACTTGCCCTCTCCTTCTGAGCCGACCCAGAGATATAGTGAGTTCCCTATCAGTGATGGCATCCAAGGAAAAGCTGGCCAGTCGCCTGCTGGGAATGGGATAGAAAAGATTCAAACATCAACGGGGGTCACACATGAAGTTCCAACTCATGAGCTTCCAACTCAAAGCTCCCATCCTTCCAAAACATAGGAAGTCACATGCTTTAAACTCTTCTGGGGTTGGGCTTTACTGTTAGAAACGTGGTCACCTAGGAAAGCTATGAGTCAGTCAATATGTTATGTACATATTTGTCCTTCCAGGCCAAGGAAACATTTCTACTGACCGAAACCAAATCTGAGTCTTACAGGCAGGAAGATGGTGACCGGGTCAGACGCTTTCCCAAAGGAACCACTGCCTGTCACTGGTGCACCCAGCTGCCTCACTCAGGAATTCAGAATGGAATTCCTGGCCAGGCCTGGGACGTTGGGAAAGAGCCAGCAGCCCAATTTGGTAGTGAGAAGCCAAATGAAGCAGTGAGATGCTGGTGGGGAGAGCGACAGGGGGTCTGGGAGTTTGTCTTCAAGAGTGTTACCCTCGCCTTGGAAATGCTAATGAAACTTAGACTTCCTCATTTTATCGCTTAATTTAATTTCTCATAAAAAATTGGGCACCGAGTCCTGGGAGATGAAGAGGAAGACCCATTGACATCATCAGTGGGAACAAGCCAAGGCCTCATTCGTCAGCGTGCCAGCACCAAGTCTCCAGCTCTGGCGATGGCTCTGCCATCAAATTTTCTTTATCCACGGCGCCCTTGGGGAACATCTCAGTGACTGTGGGGTTTGGTACCTGCGCCTGCCCAGGCTGCTTCTATGCGGCTGTATTTTGACTCTCACTTCTCCTCCAATCACTTTGCAAAATGCCCTTGATGAATTCTGGCTGCAATTGCTTTGCCAATATCACCTTCTTCCTACGGAGGACCGGGAGGGTGAGGTGACTTGTCCAGGGTGGCCCAAGTGTTTTCCAAGCTGACATCACTGGCCTTCTGAATACTGGGCAGAAACAGCAGAATAAATACTGCTTTGGAATTGACAGTCCTGGGTTCAAATCTTACTTACTAACGGTGTGATCTTAGATTACTTCATCTCTCTGTGCCTCAGATTCCCTAATTATTAAGTGGGGATGAAAACAGAGACCAATTCACAATATTGCTGGGAGGATTGAAATGAGTTAATCCGTGCAGAGCTTAGGACACAGCCTGGGCACGGTAGGCGTTGGGGAGTCATAGCTCTCACTATCACGGGCGCCCATGTCACTCAGATGCCCTGGACACTAGCAGGGAAAAGAGTAGCTTCATAAGTGGAAAGGGCAAGAGCTCGGCCCCTGAGACCAGCTGAAGACCAGCTCTCTGCCTCACCATCCCGTGGATACCCATCATCCAGGCTGGCCGCTCCCCTACCCCCAGTGCCGCTCCCTGCTCCCTGCCAGACTTCAGTAGGGTGGCTGAGGTCCAGCATCTGCCCAGAAGAGGGACGTTTCAAGGCAGACAGGAAAGCAAGAGAAGCTGGAGGTGGGAGCTTAGAGCTGCTGATCCCCTGGGAGAAGCAGTGAAGGGGGTTCCCGTGCTGCTTCCCCTCCCAACGAATGCCCTTGGCATCTCTAGTCGCTACTTCTGCCAAGAGCCAGCCTTGGTCTGGGTTATACATTTTTTTTTTCTGAAAAATGACTTCAGCAGAGCCTTTCCAGGGATTAAGAACGGCCACTGGGGACAGCCGGCAGCCCAGAAAACATTGTGCATCATCTCTTGCTCTGCGCTTCTGAAGGTAAGTTCTCTGCCTCCTCTGGGAGATGACAAGGACTTCAAGACTACAGGACACCACTTCGGTAATTGTCTTCCGCGGCCTTCCTGAATGTTGATGGGCTCACCGGGCCAGCCGGGCTCCCGGGGCTGAGCTCCCGGGCTCACCTCAACATTAACTGGTGTTTGGCATGGCCAGCTGGGCAGTGATGGGGGGCGGGTGGGGGAGGAGGGACACATCGCTTCTAACTGCAGAGAGCCCAGAAGGTCTTGCAGAGAAAGTGGGATTTGGGCTGGGCAGAACTGGGATGTCCTGGGATAGAGCGGAAAGGCTCTCCTGGTTGCACGAGGATGGGAGCAGGAACCTGTGGGGAACAAGGACGGGGTGGAGCTTGGCCAGAGCGTGGGTGCCTGAAGGGACTTTGTGAGAGAGGGCACTCGGTCAGTGGCAGAGCCCGAATGCCAGTCTAAATCACGGGGTCTCTGGGAGGTAAGGGCGAGAAGCCAGAAGGGTGGGCTGCTGCAGACTGGAAGAGTGCAGGCAGAGATTTGTTGGATCTCAGTAAATTCAAGTACCGTCCCCTTGTCTCGGTTACTGGGTTGCTGTTGTGCTGCTCAGGCGACCCTGACAGATGACCCTGATCTTGGTGGGAGACGGCAGGCCCGCAGGACCCTGGAATCCTTGTGCGAGCCCCAGGCTATGTACTCCTTCCCCCACCCCATCACAACCCCTTCCCCCACCCCACCAGCACGAAGAGACCCCTGCCCACCCAGACCCGGCCCAAGCTCCACAGGCATTACCGACGGCTGCGCCTGCTGCTATCCCCAGAGGGCCTGGCATCGGAGGAACCGGCTCCAACCTGCTCCCTTCCTTCCACAGTCCAGGGAAATGGGAGTAGTGAGACCCTGTGTCCTCAGCTTCCGGATCCAAATGCCTGGTTGTCAGGAGGGTTCTCCAGCAGGACGGGACGGACTCTGGTGCCTTCCTCAGCATCTCTGGGACTTCCGTGCTCTGTCTCTGACCCAGGAGGAGGCACGTGCCTGTCCGAAGTCAGAGGATCTGCCCACAGCAGAAGCACGTGGCTCCTGATCCAGGGGGTCTAGGGTCGGGTCCAAGAACGTGGATTTCTAACGAGCTGTGGTCCGGGGTCCAACTTAGACAACCACCGGCCTAGACCTTCGGTTCCTGACAACCCCAGACGACCCGGGAAATTACGGGAACTCAGAATTCCCGAATCCATGTACCTTCTCTGAAGTCTGAATAAATATTTCCTAGGTATAAATGCACTACTATTTTTTTTCAAATAAATCTAAATGCTCTTGTAAGACAAATGTATTCAAAAGCATTAGAGCTCTGTGTAGCTTTTTATAAGTATGTATAGTCTCAATAAATCAATACAAAAAATCGACCTACAATCACAAGGGGAGGTCCTCAGACCAGAGATTGTGGGGAACCCGAGCACTGGGACATGGTGCCCCGTGTGCCTAACTCCCGTGTTCCTGTCCAGAGGAAAGAGTTTGGTGGGAAACCGCACATTCTCTGCCTCACTGCACTTTCCCTCCCGTCTCTCTGCGTTTTCATCTCTACCTCACTTCTGTTTGCCCAGCCCTGTATGTCCCCCACTTTCGGTTGGGGGGCAGCCAGCACTGCACCAAGGAGGTACCAACACTGGGCTAATGAATTGGCAGAAGGTACCTGTGTGGATTCCCACCTCAGGGTATCATCCTTGTATATTCGTCAGGCTGGGATCACTTTTTTACCCCCTTTCTTTGTTCTGGGCTTGCACAGGGAAACAGGGAGGACCCTGGAAATTGTTTGTTGGCCAATCCCTTCTTCTGAAAGTCTGAGAAATTGTAACCAGGAGGGAATGTGCTATGTAGGTTACCCCAAGTCAGTGGAATGGAGAGGGATCTTCCTGACTCTGCTGCAGTCCTCTTTCCATCCCACCGGAAAAGGCATTTAACCAAACCCTCGTTAAAGTTAAATTTTCACGTTACCCAAAGCCCCTGGTTAGCTTACATTAGGCCTTTGTGCTGGATTCTATCCGAAAAAATAAATACATAACTATGTGATGTCACTCTTATTCGAGAATGTTACTATTTTGAGAGCAATTGAGGAAAAAGTTCCAGCTACAATAATAAGTATTATTTTGTCCTTATAGAGCCTTTTGAAACTTTCCTTTTCACTTCTCCCTATCATCCTGCCATTAAATTTTCAGCCGTGAGGCCTTGGGCCTGTCAAGTCCTGTTTCGACCTTGGACATGACGTTGTTCACCATTTGAAGAAGGGGCAGAGAAGGATTTGGCTCCTTGATTCCCCAGGGAGCTTTCCAGGAGGGCAGGGTTGGGTGGGTGGGAGAGGAAAGCACGGAGGAAGGCAGAAATGAAGAATCGTGTGCCGCCGAGAAGGGTAGCCGTCTCTGAGCACCTCCAGAGCCCCAGCCACTCACACCAGCCCAGCCAGCGGGACCAGCAGGAGCGGAGAGCCTGGGGTTGTAGAGGAGGGGAGTGTTTGGGGACAGGGGACTGGCGTAGGGCCCACGCTCCACCTTCGGAAGCCCCAGACATGGCTGGGGAAGATGTGCAAGGAACAATACTGGTCTGAAAGGCTGGAGAGGACCCAACCTGAGGTCCAGCTGGACCATCTCTCTTTCACACCCTCCTCCATCTCTCCCTCGCTTTCTAGAAATTCTCGTTCATCTATTTTCTCAAATGTCTTTTGGTTTCCCAGGCTTCCTCTCATCAATCACCTATTCTGTTTATTTCAACTCCAACTAAAACCTTTCTTGATCCCCTTTTCTCTCTTGCCTTCCATCTCTGTTTGTGTGTCTGCGGTGCTGAAAACGGAACGGATGACAAATTGCTTCAGTTCAAAGCAGGGACCTTCTGTACTTTCCTTCTTGGCCTCTGAGGTGACCTGTGATGGGCCCTGTGTCTTATCTATTTGTATTGTCTTATTTCACCGACCTAGTGGTGTTTGATTTTTTGGCGACAAATTTGTCTGGTCCTCTCAGTTTCCCTGTAAGGGTCCTAAGGAGCAGGTCCACAGCCTCCGGGGCCCACTCCCCTCACGGCCCCTCCTGCCAGGCCCCGGCTGCACATGCTCAGTAAACAGGTGTGGAGAGATCGATGCCCCCCCCCACCCCTCACCTCCACACAGGCTTCCAGACTTTGCTGCCCAGGGGAATTCCTTCAGCATCGGCAATGGCACAGCCCAAGGTGGCTTGAGCAGGCTTTACCTTCTAAAAGTCTCCACTGTCCACCTTAAATAAAAATACATGAAGTAAAAAGAACACCCCTTTAGCAAATAGCAGCTCCAGACAAATCACTAGATATAGATACTCACACCCCTCACTGCCAGGGCTCCACCCAAGTCTTCCAACATAGGAATACTGGACTGACTCCTGGTCTAGAAAGATCATCCTCTCCATTCTCCAACCATTTGTAATATTTATGTATTCACCAATAAAGCACATAGTTTTTGGAGTAATGGTTCAGTGTCAGGCACTTAGCCAGAGGCTAATGACACAGAGAAGGCGACCACTTTGGCCTTGTCCTCGAGGAGGAACTAGCCTGACAGGAGAATGACAAACATGCAGATATGCTGAGATAGACATTCGCTTAAAAATAAGTTTAGTGAGCACGTACTGTGCATCGATGACTGTTACAGGCGCTGAGGCCATGGCAGAAAACAACGAAATGGTACAGTAATGAAAGAGAACCCCAAGAGAAGTACTTACAAGATATTGTTGCAGGTTAGGTTCTCCAAAGAAGCCGACTCTGAGATGGAGTTTAGTGTGCAGGGTGTTTATTAGGAAGTACTCTTGGGATTGACACCTGTGGAAAGGAGGGACGCGGGAAGCCCAATTGGAGAGGGGGAGAAGTCCAGCTGCAGAACAGACCCAACAATGGCGTTGGCCATCCCCAAGGGAACCGGAGCTAATGTAGTCCTTGTCAGAGTTGTGCTGTTGTGGGTCAAAATGACTGGGCCATAATACCCCCCACCTCAGTCCTTCTCTGAATGCAGGCCACCTTAGGAAGCTCGTAACCTTGGAGGAGGTGGCTCCTTGCAGCTGAGGCAATTCCTGAAGAGGCTGTGAGTTGAAGGCTGTCCACAGATAGCTGCCCTGCAGCTGGGGACACAGATGCTTCCTTAAAGAGAGAATCGTGTGTGTACCCTGTGGCCATCAAACCTAGAGCGTGAGGGAGGGAAAAAAATGGACAGTGAATGCTCCTGAGCACTGACTTCTGTGTTTCCATTTCTTCCTAGGACTACCAGAAGACTGAATTTCTTTTATTTTTATTTTTTTTTTTTTTTAGCGTTTTTATTTTATTTTTTGAGAGACATAGAGACAGAGTGTGAGCAAGGGAAAGGCAGAGAGAAAGGGGGACACAGAATCTGAAGCAGGCTCCAGGCTCTGAGCCATCAGCACAGAGCCCTGACGCAGGGGCTCGAACTCACAGACAGTGAGATCATGACCTGAGCTGAAGTCGGCCGCTCAACCGACTGAGCCACCCAGGCGCCCCCAGAAGACTGAATTTCTAAGAGCTCTTATGTCTAGTGGGAACACGTAACTAGTTCTCGTCAATGGATGTGCAGACTTGCCTGGAAATCTCCCCACAAGCAGGGCACCTGGGTGGCTCAGGTGGTTAAGTGTCTGGCTCTTGGTTTTGGCTCAGGTTGTGGTCTCCCAGTTCACGGGATTGAGCCCCACGTCGGGCTCTGCTCTGACAGTGCAGATCCTGCTTGGGATTCACTCTCCCTCTCTCTGCCCCTCCCTTGCTCGCTCGCTCTCAAAATAAATGAATAAACTTCAAGCAAACAAACAAACAAAACTCCCCACAAGCCTTTTCATGATCGGTTTCCCTCATCTGCCGACCAGATACCGTGATCCAGTGAAGTGGTCCAGTATCCTAACACATACCCGAGCCACACAATAAGGGTCCATCCTAACGGGCTCGTTTTAACATTTTTCTTTCTTTTTTTTCTTTTGAGGTATAATTGACATACAGCATTATATTAGTTTCAGATGTACAGCAAAAGGAGTCAATATGTGTATATACTGCAAAATGGTCACCACAGTAAGTCTAGTTAGCCTCTGTCACCTTACATAATTGCAGATTTTTTTTCTTGTGAGGAAAACTTTTGAGATTTACTCTCTTAGCAACTTTCAAATACCCAGTACGATATTACTAACTATAGTCACCATGCCGTATGTGACATCCTCGAGTTTTATTTACTTCATCACTGGAAGTTTGTACCATTTGACAATCTTCACCCATTTTGCCCATCCCCCACTCCCTGACTCTGGCAACTACCAATGTGTTCTTTATATCTATAAACTTGGGGTTTTTGTTTGTTTGTTTAGATTCCACATATAACTGAGGTCATATAGTATTTGTTTTTTGTCTGACTTATTTTACTTAGCATAATGCCCTATGCTAAGGGTCCAACTATGTCGTCCAACTATGTCGTCGCAAATGGTACAACTTCATCTCTTTTGTGGCTGAGTAATATTCCATTATACATTACACATTTCTTTATCCATTCATCCATCAGGGGCCACTTAGATTGTCTCCATACCTTGGCTCTAGGAAATAATGCTGCAGTGAACATGGGGGTGCAGATCTCTCTTCAAGTTACTGGTTTTGCCTGATTTAGATAAATACCCAGTACTGGAATTACTGGATCATACGGTATTTCCGTTTTTAATATTTTGAGGAACCTCCGTACTGTTTTCCACAGTGGCTGCACCAATTTGCATTCCCACCAACAGTGCATGAGGGTTCCTTTTTCTCCACGTCCTCGATACCACTTGTTGTTTCTTGTGTTTTTGATTCCAGCCATTTTGATTCCACGCCTCATTCAGGCATGAGGCGGTATCTCACTGTGGTTTTGATTTGCATTCACCTGACGATGGGTGATGTTGAGCATCTTTTCATGTGTCTGTTGGCCATCTGTGCGTCTTCTTTGGAAAAATGTCTATTCCATTTTTCTAAATGTATATTCAGAAAATAAATTAAATGTATATTCTAATTAGATTATTTGTTTTTTTGCTGTTGAGAGTGCTGCTGGGAAAACTGGACCACTTTCTTACATCCACAGAAATAAACTCAAAATGGACTAAAGACCTCGTGTGAGGCCAGAAGCCATTTAACTCCTAGAAGAAAACAGGCAGTAAGCTCTTTGACATCAGCTGTGGGAACATTTTTCTAGATGTGTCTCCTCGGGCAAGGGAAACAAAAGCAAAAAGAAACTCCTGGGACTACGCCAAAATAAAAAGTGAAGAAAACTATCAGCAAAACAAAAAGGCAACCTACTGAATGGGAGAAGTTTTTGTAAATGATATGTCCAATAAGGGGTTAATACCCAAAATATGGTTTAAAAATTTTAAATGCATATGAAATGATGAATTCCTAGCATCCCGGGAAGTTTGCTCTCGCTTTATTGGTTTGGCTTCAAAGGCTGCTTCTGTCGAGGAGAACCATCTGTCCTGGGTACTTAGCCTAGAACTCAGACATGTCCCCAGGGTTCTAGCTGCAGAGGTCAAGGGCAATTTCCTCAAGCAATTCCAGTCGAGCACGCTTTCTATGAACGGAAGTCTTTATTATTTTAGCACAAATATATAAATAAACACACATTACAAATGTTTGCCTTCTCAGAAAAAAAAAAATCACTTAATGGAGGACACGATATGGGGCGAGACTGAAGGAAAGTAAGTGCCCCGCTGCCCAGGACCTGGCAGAGGAAGTGCGGCACAGTGGGCAGTCACACGGGCGTGGAGTCAGACCACCGGGTTCAGAAAGTCTGCCTACCCACCTGTGGCCTGGGGAAGATGCTCTCTGAGCACGAAGCCATGGATACATGGAAGTGATGGTGACAGCGGCATCGCCTCCCTCGGAGTCAGGTGAGTGTGAAACCAGATAACACGTGGAAAGAGTTAGCAGGTGCCCAGCACAGAGCCAACACTCAGGTGTGAGCCTGTATCGTCTTCTCCTGCTGAGTTCGATGCTCCTTCCTCCCCTTCTTCCGACTTGCCTCTGAGGCTTCAGCTGCCTGTGGGCTTGTCTGCAGCCCTGCTGTCCCCTGGCTGTGGGGCCCTCCTGCCTGCATTCCTCTCCTTCTGCTCAGACCCCATCAAGGACTGTCTGTCCTTCTAACCCAGGTCTGACGTCACCACGTGGCATCGGTGTGGACACCGAGCAGCCTCCACTCTGGGAATGTCCTC
This sequence comes from Paguma larvata, assembly GCA_030068075.1. Taxonomy (NCBI): domain Eukaryota; kingdom Metazoa; phylum Chordata; class Mammalia; order Carnivora; family Viverridae; genus Paguma; species Paguma larvata. Next base: position 82,027,880 of record CM057824.1, read on the forward strand.
TTCTTCCTGGGCTTTCAAGACAGCCCCTTGAAAACACTGGTGAGTCGTTTTGTTTAACAAACATTTAGTATGTGGGTGACGCAGTTTGGTATTTCTAGCCCAATTATTATTCCAAACACATCGCTTTAACTTCAATACACAATGTTTGCTGATTTGATATAAACTCTATATGTATTTAATCAATGAACTTTGAATTACTAGTTTTTAACATACTCTAAGTGTGTTAGTCTTTGAAAATCTTGAAGAACAAGCCATCGTGCTTACACAACATGATAATGATATGGAAATAGGTACTTGGCAATGAAGTAGAGGTTTGTCTGAGTCAGGGGGCTCTCGGCCCAAGGCCTGTCCTTTGTAGGCGCTAGGGACATTTGGGAGAGACACGAAAGGCCCCGGATGGATGAGATGCCCGGTCTTTCCCCACCTCCTGCTCTTGCTCGCCTCCTAACAAGATGGCCTGACCTGGGCTCAGGTGACGGTCTACCTGCCAAGCTCCAGCCTGGCCCTGGGAACGAGGAGGACACTAAGCAAGTTTTCCCGTAGTATTTGTAGCAGCTTCTTCCTCTTTTAACCTTGCTATTAGCAGCCCCGGCTGCTCTGAGCTCAGGCATGTGGGAGGCCTTCCTGTGCTGTGCCAGAGAAGGAGCCGCACTCGGCCCGGGGGCTTCGAGGCCCCTCTACAGGAACGTGTGCATGTGGGCGTGGTTGGTTGGGGTTTCTTGAGCCTCTCTCTTTCCGTCTCGTAGATTATTGGGCTGGGACTGCCACAACACTCACAACCCACGTCCCCACGGATTCTCAGGAGGGCCCAGAAAGCTGCACGAGGAGGGAGCTCACAAAACGCATCTCTCCAGAGACAGAAGAGGGCAGAAGCTGTCCTCAGAACCCAGAGCAAGGGATCAGAACCCAGGTCTCCTGACTTGAGTGCCTCCTCCTCTCCCTTCAACCCCTGATTTCGAACACCTCTGACCGCATCCTTCCCTGCCTACAGGCTCTCCCGGCTCCCTCGCGTCTCAGTTCCAAACCCCCCACTTTTGTGTGCTTCGACAGTGGCCCCCACCCACCTCTTCACTAGCTAATCCACCCATTCGCTGCGAGACCGTTTCCCGGGTCTCCCTGAAGGAGAGGGGTACGCTGAGGCCTGAAGGTCTGAGAGGCATCAGGTCAGGTCCGTGAGAACAGGATTGGAAGCTGGAGGGGATGCCGAGAGGGCTGTGGGCCTGGTCTGTGGGCAAGGAGACCAGTGAGGAGGCGGTTGTCGATTCAGGGGAGAGGAGGTGGGGGCCTAAAATAAGGTCGTGGCAGAGTGGCCCCTGTGGTTGGAGATGCACCATGGGACAAAATCGCCAAATCCCATGATTTTCAGCCCCAATGCTAGGATAGGATACTTCTCCCGGCTCTCCGACCCCTTCGCTATGCCCCCTATGCTGGTTCCCAGGGTCTGCTCCCCGTTAGCACACACCCTTTTGTCTGAGGCCCCACGCCTGTAGTTAGCGACTCCTACTCTGACCAGCCACCCCCAGGCTTCTTCCTGTGGTCCCCAAAGACCACACCAACTCAAGTTCAAGTGGGTCTGTGGTGGCTGGTTATTCCTGGGACCGCCCCACGCAGCAGACACAGTGTGGGTGTGGACTGGCCCCTCACTTCTCTTACTGTCAGCCCGACTGTGCTGTGTTAGCTCCTGTGTAGGCAGACACGTGCGTAAGGAGAGTGCTGAGGGGTGAGTGGGGAACACCGGCTCTGGTTCAAGCTTCAGCGCTTGAAGATTCACAGCTGCTGCTACTCACCCCTCAGCACCTCACCCCTTCTTTTGAGGGGCTGGCGGCCTGAATGCCGCCAACAAGTTAATTGGTTAAATGTCTTTTAGTAATAATTAGTTTTCCTAACTTCTTTACTGAAGCATTTTGAAAACCGTGTGTGTGTGTGTTTGTGTGTGTGTGTGTCCAAACCCCACCGCACAGCACAGTGGCACTGGTCACCACTTACTGGGTGTCGGGCACCATGCTCTTCCTACTTCACCTCTCAGCTATTACTAGACCCACCTTGCAGATGAGGCCACCAAGGCTCAGGGCCATTCAGTATCATGGCCAAGGTCACATGGCCATTGAGTGTAGAGCCAGGATTTAAAGCCAGGCTTGTCTGAGTCCAGAACCTGTATTGTTCACCACTACTCTTACCCTTGGCCTCAGAGGACCAGCATTTGCCTGCTCCCCCTCTTCCCCCCACCCCCCGCCACCTCTGGGATTCCCTCTCCCTGTGCTCTGCAAGACCATGAAAATGGGATGTATGTTCATTTGTTACTACTTTTTTTAATTAAAAAAATTTTTATTGTTTATTCATTTTTGAGAGAGATGAACAGAGAGCAAGCAGGAGAGGGGCAGAGAGAGAGGGAGACACAGATTCCGAAGCAGGCTCCAGGCTCTGGGCTGTCAGCACAGAGCCCGATGTAGGGCTCAAACTCGTGGACCGTGAGATCATGACCTGAGCCTAACCGACTGAGTCACCCAGGTGCCCCTTCTTCATTCGTTACTTCTTAATCCGTATTCAGTAAACCATGTGAGCTGTGGGGTTAGTTCTTGGTGGGGGTGGAGGAAGGGCACCCAGTGATAAGCTCTCTGCCCTCCAGGACTCCCCTTCCCCCCCACCATCTGGTGGGGGCCATGAGACCCACATGTGTCACACTACCACTTAGGGAAGGCCATCAGACGTGAACTCGGGGAGAGCGGTGCTAGCACACGGCAGGATGACGAAAGCAAACTCCCCGTCCACAGTGTCCTTGAAGAGAAGGAGCCATGCAGGGGTAGCCCCTACAGTGTCAATCCCCCAAGTCCACTCAACTCGGTCACGCACAGGGAATGTGGGGTGTCTGAGCTGCAGTAAATTTATAGCATTGCAGAAAAATAACAAAAAGAAATAACCAGAAAGCCTCCTAGCTCTCTTCAATCTTGGCATCCACGTACCCCCCTTCCCTCGAGGGTCACCTAACATCTGCTGAACCACCTCGCTCTCCAGGGAGTGACAGCAAGTAAGGGGACTGGGGCTCTGTTGTTTTTTAAAAAAAGCTTTTGCCTATGAATAGGTTGGGGTAGAGGAGGACACTCGTGCTCCTTGGGTTCCCCAAAACCTCTTGTGGCGATGAGCCCAAGGCTCGCCCTTGCCAGGCATGGCCAAGGCTTCTGAGAACGAGCTGGGCCCTAGCGTCAAGGGCCTTGCCTTGACAGGGATGGCATCACTTCCCCGGGGGAGGAAGAGGGCTCTGTTGGAACAGGATTACTCATGGTTAAATGCTTCAGAAGGAAAACAAAACATCACGTCATCTCCTCTTGCAGCGGGAGGTTTGCTGTGGGGCCGAGGGAGCAGGGTGCAGGTTTCTGGCCGTGTGGCAGGTCGCGCCTTTGCAGGAGTGGTGGCATGATTCTGTGGAAGCTGCCTTTATAAATGGTTCATGGTCGTGGCCCCGGGAGAGCAAGGCGTCTGCCCGAACGTCTGGCCTGGAGAATCCATCAGGGCTGTGCCATGACGCCTGTGGCTGAGAATGCACCATCACGGCCCTGGGTACCCGCCACGCGGCCCGCTGGGGTGGACGGCAGAGGGACGCAGGCTGGGCTGGAAATCAGCAGATCTCAAGGGCGCGCGCTGGCTTGCCACCTGCAGAGGTGATGCCACTCAAGAGTTTCAGAGGTCTTAAGTCACAGTCATTTCCCAAGCCTTCCGATGCTCCTTGGAAGGGGGACCCCAGATCGTATTGTCACCCACCTGGCAAATGAGCCCCTTCTCCTATTTAATCCCTGGCTCCCAGTCATATCCACAACTCCCTCAGGCTCTGGCTGGCAAGGCGGGAAAGAGGCCATCCCAGACCTGGCCTTGTGGTCCCCACGACAGAGGAGGAATGAGGGGCTCAGGGCTCAGAGGGCTCGGGCTTTCAGACAGTGCCTCTGAACTCGGTGCGCAGGCCCAGTCTCTCCTTCCAAAGGCCATGCATCTTCGGGAAGCGGGACCTGCGGGTGATCTGGCTTATTCTCTCCCGTGCCATCCCGTGCCCTCTGTAATGATATTTGCCATTTATTCAACACGTACTGAATGTCAGGCACCGTACTGGCTGGTTTTCCCACGTAAGCCTTTGTAACAACATGATAAGCTAACAGTTATTAATCCTGCTTTTGGATGGGGGAAACCGGGCCTCAGAGAGGCAAAGGCCCCGGCCCTGCTCCATGTCACGTTGCCACTAGACTCCACAGTCCTCTCTTGCCAAATTCACACTCTTTCTCTCTTTTATACTGCCCGTCTACACACGCCTTCCACATAGGGTCTAAAACACCTCCAGCGACGGGAACTTACTACATCCTGAGGACACTCATTCTGTGTCTGCGCTCCTTATGGAGAGCTGGAGTCTTCCTAAAGGTCCCCCTACTAATCCTGATTCCAACCTTCGGGGCCTCAAAAACCCACTCTGTGCCCTCTGGCTTCATGGCATCCTCCAAATGTTTGATGAAGGCTCTCGGCCCCCATAGGGCTTCTCGTCTCTAGGCCGACCTGCCTCCAGTGTTTCTCCCGTGTCCCCAGCGGACGTGAACTCACGCTCCGCCGCCCTCCTTTCTTGCCCTTGGACATCACTGGACCTTGCCCTTCAGAAAGAGTCCCGGAACACGCCATCTGGCAAAAGACTCGAAATCTCTCAGGCAACTTGGTTTGTTTTAAAGTGTTATAATTATTTATATTATTAAACTTGCTTTTCAGGAGCACCTGGGTGGCTCAGTCGGTTAAGCATCCGACTCTTGATCTCAGCTCAGGTCTCGATCTCAAGATCGTGAGTTCAAGCCCTGCTTTGGGCTCCAGACCCACCTACTTAAAATAAATAAATAAACAAACAAAGAAACAGACTCTTTTTTTTAAGCTGTAAATGTAACCCACGGGCTTAGTTTAAAATACTCAAAATAGCACAAGAGAATCTGAAGCAAAAAGTGAAATATCCCCCCACTCATTCTCTACCAAACCCAACGCTGTTCCTCAGAGGATACTTCTGTTGACAGGTTTCTATTTTATTTCTTGTGGAAATTTCTATTACAATTTTTAAAAACACTACTAGAACTTGATTTGTTGGCTTATCTTTAGATGGCCTCTGTCAACGGCCTCGGATGGAAGATTAGGAAGGCAGCCCCCTGACACTGCCCCTCACCTCTCCTCACACTCTGGCCTCCCTCTTTGGTTAGTTATATTACTTCTTAAAGTTCTTCTTCTTTTTTTTTTTAAGCAATTCCTTTTATCACTATAAATAATGTACCTAAAAAAAACTCTGTCTCATTTATTAACTTCCTACCATGAAAGTTGAAGAAACCAATGAACTTCTTTTTTTCTACCTCTCTCTCATGAACTCTCAATTTTAGGAGGTATATATATAAATATATACATATATATAAATATATTATATAATTTATATTATATTATATAATACTATATTATATGTATATATATATATTTAGTTAGGTATATCCTAACCATATATATATATATATATATATATATATATATATATATATAGTCACAATTTCAAGGTCTGTAACATTCACACTCTGTTCTGAACATCGGTGAGTGTTCCACATCTTGTAACGAAGTAATTCTAAAGGTTGAAGACCAAGAAATGGCACGGAGACTATATGAACACTGTTCCCTGCAGATTCAGACCATGTGACTGGACCTACGGGGAAGAGGAAAACGCAAGTCCCTGCCACGGTGCCTCTGACATTCCAAGGAGGCTCCTCCAAGGAGCAGAGTCTAGGGGAGACTCGGAGTTGCCTCTCAGCTCTCCTCACTTCTGGGTCAACTCCAGCCATTTTTTCTGTTTTCCTTCCCTCCCCTCCTCCCACCCCTTTCTTATGTGTCTCATGTCATCCTCTTCTTAATTTTTTTTTTTTTTAGTTTTGCTAGAGTCATGTTCATTTAGTGTGTATGACTCGTAACTGGCAACCATATCCACGTTAACCTCCGGAACCTACGAATGTTACCTTATACATCACAATAGGGGTCTTTGCAGCTGTAATTAAGTGAAGGATTTTGAGATGGGGAAATTACCCTGGATTATCCTGATGGGCTCTAAATGCCATCATAGGTGCCCTTGTAAGAGACGAGCAGATGGAAGTTTCTCACAAAGACACAGAGCAGGAGATATGAAGATCGAGCAGAGAGAGGTTTGCAACCACACACCAAGAACGCCAGTTACTGCCAGAGGACGGAAGAGATGAGAACGGCTTCTCCCCTAGAGCTTCCAGAGGGAGCGAGTCCCTGCAGCATCTTGATTTCAGCCCAGTGTCACCGATGTCAAAATTCTATCCTCCAGAACAGAGAGAGAATACATTTCTCTTGTTTTAAGCCTCCAAGTTTGTGGTAATTTGTTACCACAGCCACAGGAAACTAATAGAGTAACATCATAATTGCTTCCATACCTGAGGATGACTATTTTGAGTACCCCCTCTTGTTGGCAGTTTGAGGGGGTATAAAATTTTATATACTAAATTATATACCAATTATATACTAAAATTTTATATACTATACTGAAAGTCATTTTTCCTCAGAACTTTGTGGACACTATACCGTGGGCTTCTAGCATCCAGAATCGCTGACGAGAAGGAATCTCGTGTCTGTCCGATTCTTCTTACTTTGCAAGGTACCAATGTTTCCATGTTTTGTAAGCTTTTGTGAATTTTTTTCTGTAATCCTTAGAGTTCGTCCTTCCATAAGAATGTGTACAAAGGTTGGTCTTTAGTCCATAAATCCTTCTTGACATTCTGTGGACTGTTTCAGTAGGAAGACTCCTGTTTTCTTTGGCTCAGGAAATCCTTCCTTCATTTTTTTTAAATATCTATTTTCTGTTAAAACTCCCATTGGACAGATTCTGATCTGTCTTCCCCGTCTCTTGACTTTTCTCTGATATTTTCTCTCTTGGCATTCCTGCTTTATTTACGTCCTGGAGATTCCCTTTCCGAATCACCAGTTTTGTTCTCGGTCTTGTCCATTACGCTATTCAACTATCCCACTAGACTTTTAATTCCATCAGTCATGCTTTGAATTTCTAAAATCTCTTCGTTCTTATTTTCAGGTGACTTTCCACATCTGGGGATCAAGTCTACTCTCGATATCCTCCTGATCTCTCTGAAGACACTAATTACGATTTTGATATATATTCTTACTGTTTTCTTGAATTATGTCTGTTTCTTCCAAGGCTAGCTGGTCATTATTAATGATGTCAGTGTCCCTCAAGTGTCAAGAGGAAGTAGGCAGAGGGTGCGTGTTCAGAAAACACACTGAATCTAAAACAAAGGGGCATGTGTCGTTTGGAAACTACACACATCTACAGATAAACATACATACCCCGCAGTTGGAAAAAACTCTAAAGATGGTTCTGTTACAAGTCATATCTTCCCCCTCCCCTCCCCTACCTACACACCATCTCCATTCACACACTCAGACTGAGAACCAGAGGACCAGGTCAGCAATTCTCAATCTTGGTGGAATCTCAGAACGAACTATGGGAGCTTCTAAAAATCGCCCGGGCCTGGGAGCCCCAGATAACCCCTTGTGCGCCTTCAAGGTGGTGAATCACTGGAACAGACTATCTCTGAGGTCTTGCTTTTGCAACCATGGCTCATGAGCCAGCAGTATCGGCAGCACTTGGGAACTTGTTAGACATGCAGACGCTTGGGACTCGCCCCAGATGTTCTGAATCAAAACCCGCATTTAAACAAGATCCTCAGTGACTGGGAGGCAATTAAGGTTTGAGGAGCACTGCTTCATGGGAGATCATAAGGCAGGGAGCTGTATTTGGGTGTGACCTTCAGAGTCCAACAGATCTGAACTTGAGGCCCAACTTGGTCATGAGCGCCCTAAAGGTGGAGAAATGTAGCTCTAGAGCCACAGTGTCTGGCCGGCTGGCAGAGGCTCAATAAACGTTATTCTGTTTCTCATCGACTTTTTCAAAGATTCCTTCCCCCTAGGTCTGCGAATCTTCAGCCGACATGTTTCTCCCGTGCCTCCAGTCCCCCCACCCCTGCCCCGCCTCTGGTGCCATCAGAGCTGTACCATCAAGTCACTCTCCCTGGCACTGCCTTAAGTGATGGCTCCTGGTCTCACTTGTAAAACTTAACAGCCAAATGCTTTTGATATGCAAACTTCTTTGAAGTTGACCCAATCTGTATTCCGGAGATAAAAAGATGTTCTGCATCATGGCTTTTTCTGTTATGAACCTTAAGTGTTAGTAGAAAAGACAGCTGTGCTCTCTGCTCTGCTGGTTCTGTTCTCCCGGGTTCCATTTGGAGTTCCCTGGAGAAGCATGGGAAATCGATTCTGTGTCAGAGATGGTCACACCATCCTGCAGCTGTGATCCTTGTTGAGGACACCTTTGACTCACCCCTCACTCCTCTTATGGAGCTCACAGTGAGCTTCCTCCAGGGCTTCCTCATCTGTCTTCACTACTCTGGATCCCCCAAAGCCGGGACTGTTTTCCAAAGAAGACACACACACGCGTGCACACACACACACACACAAATGCACACACACACACAGCCATGATGGCTTCTTAACCAGATTCGGCATCCCAAGAAAACCAGAGGAAATCCTGCCGCCAGCAGCTGCTAACCATCACGTCTGGAGTTAATTAACCCGCCAGTGGCCCCTTCCCTACAATTTAGGCTCTTTAGGAGCCCCCATCTGCAGTGGGTTGAAGCAAACCACCAGGCGGCCTTCCTAGGAAACTCTCTCTTTTACTCTCTGCTCTGCTCAGGGCACTCCCTTTCCCAGCCCACGGACACTGAGAGCTTGACTTACATCGGGTGCCAGACGACTTGTGATGATTGCCCAAGGATGCTGAAAAGGCCCATGTGCATGGGTTCAATTCCCAGGCCTGCTCTCTGTCTCTCTGCCTCTCGCTCTTTCTGTCTCCCTCTCTACACACAGAGAAAAATACCCTTGAACTGCTTTCCACAGCTCTTGGATGGGACTAGAAGTCTAGAGAAACTAGGAGAAGCCACTACACTACCGTGTCAGAGCCATGTTTCTAAGACTTTCACATTTAACGAGACCCTGTGGGGCTGGGGGGGGGTAGGGAGCCTTGTTAAATGTCAGATTCTGCTTCAGTAGGTCTGGGACGGGGTCTGAGATCCTGCATTTCAAATAAACTCCCTGGCAAGGCTCAAGCTGCTGGTTCATGGGCCACATTCTGAACAGAAGAGATTAGAATGACCTTTCCATCCTGGGGTGGGGGGGGTCTTAGGTGACCGGAAGTCCTACTGGAAGAGGCAGAAGTAGTCAGGGAGGAAAAAACCTGAAGAAGTTTACCTGTTGAGGATGGACTTCCAGAAGCCTGTGTCCTCTCATGATTCTGCCACTCGGTCTAACTGGTCCATTCAGAAGGTTACTGAAGGAATGCTAGTAATTTAATTTATTCAGCATAGCATAGTAAGCATTCAGCCCTGATAGTAGGTCAAAGGAAAAACTACATGCACGTATTGGTAAGTGTTAAGACATTTGATAAAATTCACATCAGTTTCTGAAAAAAAAAAAAAAAAAAGGATACTCCCTTTATATGATAAAGAGTATCATTCTTAAACCAACTTCAACCATAATTCCTAATGGCAAAATAGTTAGAAGCAACCTTATTAAAGCCAAGGACAGACAGGAGTGTCTGCTACCACTGTTATTAATTAAGACTTTTTAAATTGGGGGCCAGTGTGTATGAATCAGAAATAAGCTAGGGCGCCTGGGTGGCTCAGTCTGTCAAGTGTCTGATTCTCAGTCAGATCAGATCTCACAGGTCATGAGATCAAGCCCCACGTTGGGCCCTGCACTGACAGCACAGAGCCTGCTTGGGATTCTCTCTCTCCCCCCTCTTCCTGCCCCTCCCCTCTCTCTTTCTCTCTCAAATAGATAAATAAGCTTTAAAAAAAGAATTAAGGAGTATGCTCATAGAAAAGGAAGAGGAGACAGAGTTCTCAGAATGTGCAGAGGGTGTAATTGTCAATTCACAAAATCCAAGATTCCTCTGAAAATGTTTGGCATAAATAAGACAGCTCAATAAAGTAGTGGAATACAAAAGAAACACAAAAAGCAATACCTTTCATACATACATACCCAATAACCAGTTAGGAAATACGTGGAGGAATGTTTCCTTTCACATATGACCACAAAACTAAGACCAAATTGTAGAAATTAATAAGTTAGTGCAAGATATCAATAAAGTATAAAACCTTACGAAGAGCACTGAATGAGTTGGAAATGCAGTGAGACAGACCATGTTTCTTAATGGGAAGATTAAATAGTCCTTGGCCGTTGATCATAGACAGTCAAGGGTGAAGTAGGAAAATGCTGACCGAAAGCGCTGAGTGTGTGTGGCTAGTTGGCCGTGGGCGTTACCGTAAGATCATCTGGCTGGGCCATTTCACGGAACGACCCTGACATCGTTATCTTCAGGGATTTTCTCTTGGTAGGGCCCTGGAGAAGACTCATCGGCGTCCTGCCTGGAGTGTAGCCAGCTGGCTGCCCTGCTCTGGGAGCAAAGTGGGGGAAGAAGGCTGGAGCGACTCACCTTCTCCACTTAAACCTTCACATACTCCTATTGTTTTCAATATGGCACCCCTGCCTGTCGCCGGGCCGGGGTTCCCCAGCCCAGACCCTCTGTGTTACCCTTTCCAGAGATAAACAGCAGTCTTCAGTCAGTGCGCAGACAGGAGTCGGGCTGCACAGAGTGAGGGAGTGATCTTGGGATCTATTCGTTTTAAAAGCCAACTTGCAACGAATCGTGCTTTCTTTAGTGCTACTTCGCTCTCACGTTCAGAAGAATTGGGTCTCCCTCGTCCTGAGTACCCCTCAGAATCCCCGGATTGGGTTGTTTCTTAGCTTCCCCCACTACTGACTCAGTACTCAGCTTTCACGTATCTGCTAAGTAAGTTACCACTTGTCTAGTTGCTTCTCAGCTTCCAAATTTTGTTGCTTCAGCCTTCTCTCCTGTGCTATTTCCTGCATTTATGCCTTTAAATAATCCAATACGTTGTCCTGAGTGTGTCCCAGATAGCAATCAACTCGGGGGTCCAGATGGGGAAGAAAGTTAGTATTGGCTGCCTCTACTACAGTGAAAATCCACGTCCAAGAATAAAACAGGGGATCAGAGGAAAAGAGCTAAACTTAGTTTAAGACATAGAGGAATGGGGCATGAGATTTTTTTTCCTCTCAAAACAACATCTTTCGAGAGGCCAATTGGTATGTTTTTTTTCTGCAGAGAAATTTGATGTTAAGCATCAAAAGTCTTAAAAGTATTCGAACTCTTTAACCCAGTGACCTCATCATTTGAACCTATCGTAAGGAACAATCTTAAAACCTCAAACAAACGTCACGAAGATGTTTGTCAAAGCATATTTAGGATCATGAGAAAATGGAATATCCAACAGTAAGGAAACGTTTAAGGAGCATGGAAAACATCCACATGGTGCAATCATTAAAACGTTTACCAAGAATGAAAAAAACATGGAAAGTATTTGCATTAAACTGAAAATCAGGATAAAATTAAACATGTACTATTCTCAAAAACACATAAAATACTTTTTTAAAAAAAGTTTGCCTACAAAGGATGAAGGGAAATACCCCAAAATGATAACACTGAGTAGACTTTCCTTTTCCTTTCCTTTCCTTTGCTACAATGAGCAAATATTTCTCTTTAATAACAGTTTCATTGAGATAGAATTCATATACAATCTACTCATTTAAATGTACAACTTGATGGTATTTAGTATATTCATAGATATATTCAACCATTGCCACGCTCAATTTTAGAACATTTTCATCATATCGAGAAGAAACCCTGTACATGTAAGCTGTCACCGCCCCGCCTCCTCTCCCCCCAGTCCCCCAACCCCTTCCCAGCCCTAAGAAACCACAAATTTCCCATCTCTCTCTTGCCCTCTCTGGACTGGAATCATATAATGTACGGTCTTTTGTGACCAGCTTCTTTCGACTTAGCGTAATGATTTCAAAGTGTATCCGTGTTGTAGTAGGTATGAGCACTTCATTTGTTTTTATGACTGATTCACGTTCTATTGTATGTGGACGGCACATTTTGTATCCATTCATCAGGGGATGGCCACTTGGATTCTTTCTACCTTTGGGCTGTCATGAATCATGACGCTTTAAACATTCAGGTACAAGCTTTCGTGTCGGCATATGTTTCCATTTCTCTTGAGTATTACCCAGGACCAGAATTGCTGGGTCTTATGACAACTCTCTGTTCAACCATTTGAAGAACAGTCAGGCTGTCTCCCAAAATGGCTGCATAATTTTACATTCTCCCCCCGCACAGTATGAGGGCTCAGATCTCTCCACGTCCCCACCAAGACTTATCATTCTCTGTCTTTTTGGTTCTAGCATCCTAGTGGGGATAAAGTGGCCTTGCATCGGCTTTGGTTTTCACTTCTCTGATGGCTAACGACACTGCACACCTTTTCATGTGCTTATTGGCCCTGTAGGTCTTCTTTGGAGAAAGGTCCTTTCCCACTCCTGCTTTGGTTATTTGTCTTCTCATTATTGAGTGGTAACTATTTCTTCTTGCTTTGATGTTATTTTTCATTGGACTTTTTCTGTAGACATTCCTTTGATCTTTTGACAAGACAGCACAGGTCCAATTTCCACATGCTTTCCAGGTATTTTTTTTTTTTTAATGTCATTCTTCAGGCAGGGAAGGTTGAGCGTTTGTCTGGTTGTTGTCGTTGTTATTGCGCTGAGGGCCCAGCATCTGGATCCCTCTCCACGCTTGTGAATTTGCCACCTTGTGAGTCCTGATAGGAAGCAGAGCCTGCCTCCCACTGTGGAGCCAAGAAGGCCGGATCTGTGTTTCTCCAGCCTCCCTTCCGGCTAGGACAGGCGTACGTGGTTTGCACTCGGCCCATCGGATCCGCCTGCCCCAGACGTGAGCCAGGGTCTGATGATGAAAACCAGGTGGGTCAACAGAAAAAGCATTCGGCGACGGCAGGGTCTGTGGCCGTGACCTCCCGTGTCGAGGAAGGCAGCATTCCGGCAACAGCAGGGTCTGTGGCCGTGACCTCCTGTGTTGAGGAAGGCAGCATTCCGGCAATGGCAGAGTCTGTGGCCATGACATCCCATGTCGAGGAAGGCAGCAGGGGCAGCCGAGTCAGAGGCAAGGAGCCTTTGATGTCGTGGGGTGGTGATGGCAGTGGGGCAGCAGGGATGCCAGCTTGGCTTGGTGCTTCCCCGCGAAGGTGACAACGGCCTCTTCCCCAGCCCGGTTCTGGGCTGCAGTTTGGCTGTGAAATTAAGCGCTCCTAGTCTTCTCTGTCCCTGACTATTTTCTAAGCTCGTAAGTTTCTTTTTGGTTTAAATTAGCAGAATTGCTTTGCGCCGTTGTGATTAAGAAGCTCGACGAGCCAAGAAGAGGTTTCTTTCCCTGAGAAATGTCTCCTTTACCATTAACTCCCGTGCAATAGAACACTTACACTGTTATGCGATGACAGCCACCTGCGATTGGCCAAAGTGTGAGACGCTTAGACAGATGCGGCGCCCTGGCTGATCCCCAGCACAATACACTAGTTGTCTGAGGAACCCCTGCAAGCGCCAAACAGGAAGCAGAGCCTCCAGCCTCAGACCAGCCTTCGGATGAGTGCAGCCCCGCCTGACATCCGACTATAACCTCGGGAGACGCCCTGAGCCAGAACTGTCCCTGCCAACCTGCTTCTGGCTTCCTGGCCCAGAGAACACACGAGGGGTATTAAATGATTATTGATGTCTTAAGCCTCCGAGGTTTGGGTGATCTATTACGCAGCCATGGATAGCTGATGCACCCACCGACAGCCCGCACACCTCCTCTCCTCCTGCCCCCGTGTGGCCACTCCAATAACCACTCTTTGAGCCAACCTGTGTATTTAAGAACACCGTCTTTCCAGTGTGGTATATTCCTCCACAAAGCCAGCGTTTCCTCCCGGATGTGAAATTTACAGTAAAATCAGACCTATTTCCCACATACGTGGCTGGAGATGTTCTGGAGGGCTTCCCTTTTGGGGGGAGGGGCCAGGATACGTGGGGTGCTTCCTGGTCGGGGATGGAGCTGAGGAATGTTACAAAAAGGCGCTCCAGGGAGCCAGGGCAAAGGCCAAGTGTGAAAGCCGCCTTAACCAGTCAGGATCTCAGGCCTGGCCGAGGCGCAAGTGGCCGCAGACATCCAGGACAACACCATGAGTCCGTCTGAGGGCCCTGAATCTGCTCCGACTCCTAAGACACAGCTACTTAATACAATCCGTCTCAGCCCTGAGAGCACACCGTAACCCTGCCTCAGATTCGTTACACTGTAAACCACTTCCCATCCCCGGCCTGAAGAATCCTCTTACCCACAAAAAAATATTTATAAAACTTCTGACCTTTGCCCACACTACACTTAGAAAAATGTCAACAATGATTAAGCGTCTTAGGCTGTACACGGGCGGTTGTCCAGAATTACAGGCAACACTGTAACTGACGATCAAGTCAATCAACAAATATGCGTTTTGTTTTCAGGAACGGACCAGTTTAGCGGTATTCGGAAACTGGCAAAGGATCCTCTTTTACTCCCCACTGCACCCCCGCCCCCACCTCCCCGGCTGGCCCGCTGCCTACACACCTAACACCTTGCGATCATTTGCAAAATAAACAAATCCTTTGCCTCCAGTGTTGGGATTCAACAAGGACTGGGTGTGATCGTGAACTTTGGATATGCAGCCTCCAGTCGGCCCTTGCCTGCTCCACGACCCCCTTCCCTGCCACCCATCCGCAGCCGCTCCTGGCGTGCTACTTAACACACGACAGGTGCCACGGCTTCACAACTTTCCCCCCAGGACCAGCCGCGGCCAATGGGTGTCTTGGCCGGGACCGGGATGTCTTGCTCGGACTCAAGTCCTCAACATCTTGACAACTAGTCTTCACTGAGGTTCTTAGGCATCAGCCCTTTCCTTCCTAAGAAGGAAAAGACCCTCAGGCTTCTGAACCCTTCAAAGCAGTTGATGCTTCAAAGACAGGCATCACCGAAGTGTCTCCTGGGGCGAGTTGCTGCCAGTGAGATGCTTTGGGAGGTAAGCAGCAAGTTCACCTCAGCCAAGGTGTGCACATGCATCCCGGCAGCGGCAGCAGCAGGAGGCCCACTCTGAGCCTCGGTCGCTCCTCCACTCCTAGACGCACAGTCTGCTCTCACCCCGGGGACTCTGACTCAGTGACTCCAGCCCCTACCCCTCTGACCGCAAGGTACGAGCGTAGGTCAGCTGGGTAGATGCAGGCTGAGAGCCTGATTCACTGAGAACTGACTTGCAGAACTCAACTTGCCAAGCAAACCCTTCGCCGAATGTATTTAACTTACTTCCTGGAATGTTCGACAGGAATATGTAGCATTGCTAATGGGAAAGTTAGGTTTTAGTCACTGATGTTACGACATGAAAACGTACATTTCAACAGCACCCACGAAATGTCATTTTTCTATTGGAACTCTTTGGTTGTTACTGATAGTTTGGAAGAGATTTTCAGGCTAATGACCTCCTTCAAACACTTGGGAACTGAAATTTGGATTATCACGCATTGCACGGCTCTACCTCCAGAAGCATTCAGAGCCCACGGTCAGAACCCATCCAGAAAACATGACTTCACGCCTCACGTCTGTGTGGTCTGCCTCGCCAGCTCCCTTGGTTGTCTCGAGGGGGGTCTTGGCAACAGCGTCCACTGCGGGCGGCTCTGGTAGGGCCCAGGGCTCGCCACTGATTGTGAGAAAACCCCAAGATGCTGGGCCGCAGCTGGGCCCTGAGTACCAGCTACTAGCCTCAGCCCCACCCGTGGGGGAACAGGCTTGAAGGGCACGGGGACCTGGGAGTCCCCTGCCTTGCCACCATCCACTGAAGAGGCCGGAAACGAGAAATCCCCGCTTTCCCAGCTGCCCTTTCATCCAGGGGTGGCCACGGGACCCAGCCCCGCAGTCAGGAGACAACCACACAGAGATCCGGCCGGGGGGTTCTGTGGCAGTGAGAGCGGTCCCCCAGGGGAACAAAAGGAAGGAGGTGCGCTGTCCGTAGAGATCTTAAAACGGTGGCAGAACTGACCCAAAGTCCATCCGCGTCCTCCTGTCGCCATGCATGGCAATTCTGCGCAGTGTCCGAGATAGAATGCGCTCCCAGCAGGGGCGGCCCTCTCCCCGTGCTGCACCCACGCCCCTCCAACCTGAAAGAGCTCCTGATCCAGTGGGGGAGACGAATCCACAAACATACGAAGGGCCACAGCCTGTTCTGGATTCTAAGACAGAAGTACGTGTTGGGCTGCATGAGACTGGTAATTTCCCCTTCAGCCCACGTCCTTTGTTAAAGCAGCCTTGCTAGTGGGTGCAGTGACCTGGGTCCCCCTGTCATTTCCTGTCATCAGACGGCCAGGGCCCAGGGGAACACAGGCCCCCTTTTCCTGGCTCTGCTGAGAGAAGGAGCTGTACCATCTGACAGTCAGAGGCTCATCGGTGCCCGGGGTGTCCTCACCCACCCGCACCTCTCATCCAGGCACTCCCCCCCCTTCCCTCAGGCTCAGCCCCGGGGAATCTTCCAGGATCACTGTTCCCCAGACCCCCTCAGCAATCCCCACCTGCACTGCTGGTCTGACACCTCCAGGCAGGAAGGCCAAGTAAGACCAGTCCTAACCTAGGAGTTGGGAGACCGGGGCTCTGCTGACCTCCCGTGCTGACCTACTCGTCGGCTGTGTGACCCTGGATAAATCACTCTCCCTTTCTGAGCTTCGCTTTCCTGGGCCGTAAAACCAGAGGATGGTACGGAATGATTTCTAGGGGATTCTTTCTGCTCTGAAAGTCTCCTCTCCTTCCTCCCTCTTTCCCTCTCTCATATCTGTTTTACAAAAACCTTAACACTTTTTGCTCTAAATTTGTAAACTTGCTTTTATAATCTTTGAGAAAGTAATATATTAGTTAGACACTTTGTAACAATTTTTTCTTAATGATCCTGGTGCTCTTTGTGGGAGGCTGGGAAAGCTCATCTTGAGCGGAATAGGGAAGGATTTGTAACTTCTTAACCACTTAACCACTCTTTTTTTAAAAATTTTTTAACATTTTAAATTTATTATTGAGAGACAGAGAGAGGCAGAGCATGAGCAGGGGAGGGGCAGAGAGACAGGGAGACACAGAATCTGAAAGATGCTCCAGGCTCTGAGTTGTCAGCACAGTGCCCGACGCCGGGCTCAAACTCACAAACTGTGAGATCATGTCCTGAGCCGAAGTCGGATGCTTTACCGACTGAGCCACCCAGGCGCCCCACCACTTCACTCCTTAATCCATTCTGGACTTTAGTAACGTTAGCTTACTTCATAAGCCGATGTGTGTAATTAAGGCAGACGTGCTACCTCCTGGAGCCGGGTTATTTTTGGTGACACAGCTTCTAATTTTGCCAAAAGGAACACCATTATTTGCCTGAATTATTGGGCAACCAGCATGTACTCGTAGATGCCAGTACTGATGCCTCTGGGGACACCGAGTCAAGCCGCGGCGACTCCTTTAGGCATTTAGCACAGGATGAATGTGGCGCCGGCCACAGCACCACAGTGATCTTAGGGTGAGCCCGCCCTCCCCAGCGGCGGCGAGGACCCGACCCACGAGATTTCTCCAGAACTTAGGAGAAACATGAGGCCTTCCACGGAGTAAGCACACCCAGCCCCAAGCAGGATAAATAAACATAAATCCACAGCTACCCCAAAATTACAAAAGCAAGCTTAGCAAAATAGAGATACCTCCAGAAGGACAGCATCAGATAAATAGCAGAGTTTCCATCATCAACAGACACACCTTAAGACAATGGAATTATACACCGTAAGACAAAGTGCCAAGGAAAAATATCTCCTAGAGGGATCCGGGTGGGGAACGTTTCCCTCTCTCTTAATACATTTAGACTTGCAGGCATCGATGTACAATGTAAATTGCGCTCGTGGATTTCAGCTCGTGCCTCTGAGGAAATGAGCAAAGAGAAGCACTCCCGTGAGGGGCGGGGTTTGGTGAAATGGGGCTTGCTAAGCCCGGATGACCTCGGGACTGTGAATCACTCCTAGAACCAATGAAACTATCAGTTAAGAGTGAGCCAAAAGAAATACTTTTAAAAGGATATACTGAAACGGGTGCCTGGGTGGCTCAATCAATTAAGCATCTGACACCTGCCTTTGGCTCAGGTCAGGCTCTCACAGTTTGTGAATTCAAGCCCCACATCAGGCTCTGTGCTGACATCACAGAGTCTGCCTTGGATGCTCTCTCTCCCTCTCTCTCTGCCCCTTCCCCTCTCTCTCTCTCCTTCTCTCTCTCAAAAGAAATAAATAAACATTTGAAAATAAAATAAAATAAATAAAACGATATACTGGAACAGTCTGAACCAGCGATTGCCTCCTGAAGGAACTGGAAGTAGTAGACAATTTCATTCAGAAAAAAAAAAAAATAGACAATGAGCCCAGAAAAACGGGGTGACTACAACAATGTTAAAGATAAGCAAAGAAATCAGTAAGATCTAAACAAGTATCGAATTGTTGTCACCCTCTGAGGAGGTTTGGAAACATCGAGAAGTTAAAATGGTAGAAATAGACTTGGGAATATGTGGGGAAGGGCGTAACGTTACAGGGAATGCAGTTCCTAATTTTATTCGGGAGGAGGACGAAGACATCCATCCACCTCAGGCTGTGTTAGGAAAGTACAAAGTGAAGAGTGTAGATTAAAAACTTCAGAAAGACACTCAAAGACCAGAAATAGAATGCACAACTATGAATCGACAGAAAGCACAGGAGGGAAGGAAACTCCATCAGCACCACAGGAAACGGCCAAACGTGAGCAGGTAAAGCAAAGAAGTGATACGTGGAAACTAAAATCAGTTTATACGCATAATTCCAGACCACTCGCAGCCATCACGTGGATCATAAATGGGTTAATCTTGCCTTTAAAAGATCAACACTCAGAAAATTAGAAAAAGAGACCCCAGATGTATCGGTTAGAAACTTTGGTTACAACTGGGGCGCCTGCGAGATTGACTCAGTACAAATAAGAATAGAAAAAGGAAGGGCAAAAAAAGAAAAGAAAAGAAACGGTACAAACCATTCCCCACCTGAGGTCCGCCTTCAACAAGGGAAAAGTAAATTCTTGAGAAGCAGGTGCTCCTCGGCGGGGAGGTTGCCAAGTGGGTCCAGGAAGCCCTGTCGGTCCTTAGGACCCAATCAGCCTCCCCTTGGGGCACTGGGCTCTTTGTCGGTCTTCTCAGGCCGGGAAAGAGGGCCCAGAGCTTTGATCTCCTCCTGCCTGCCTGCCGGGGCCTCTCCCTGGGAAATGTCACATCTGCCACCACTCACGCCGCTGCCTCGCTCACGGGCCAGCCGCTCTCCCATGACCTAGGCCGCGCGCGGCCACCGCCGGCTCCCCTGACGCTCACCCTGCCTTGACCGTGGTCTCCAGACACACCCCGCAAATTCTCTGGGCGCAGCACCACCAGAGAAAAATGAGACGCTGCCGCTCCCTTGAAAGAACTCAAGATTAATGAGGGAGATAAACTCGCACACAAAAACCTTTACGCCGGCCGAAATGTGATAAGCGGCAGCACGGAGCTCAGGGCTACCGTTGATGGTTGGAGTTTTCTCCCTACTGAACACAGGGTTTTGCGGGTCCTTTACCCCCACGGGGCCTGTCTCCCTGCTGTTCTGCCCTGAAGCAGCTGGAGGCTGGGAGGCTCGGGCCTTCACCTGTGAAGTCCGGCTCACACACTCGGCTGATCCGAAATTGCCCAGGAGCCAGAGGACGGGGCTCGTCTGTCCTTTCTCCGGGCTGGAGCTAAGCCCCTTCTCCCCCTGCCCCCCACCCCGCCCGTCTGCTCCCCCTCTCCAAACCAGGAGGCCCTGCGCCATCCTGCCATTGCCCTACAGCTCCAGCCCAGCACCCAGGTGTCCTGGATCTTTCTCTTTTCTCAGCTAGACAGATCTCTGTCCTGCTAATACTGCCTGCCTTTCCAAGAAGAGCTATGACGAATTACTCTGCTAAATTATAAGTCAGGTAAGGAGCCGGGGTGGGGGAGGGGTGGACATGGCAGGGAAAGGACTGGGGGTCTCTTCCTGTCTCCGGGTGCTGGGACTGAGGGACTGAAGGGGACATCAATTTGGGGAAACTGAGGCTCAGAACGGTCCAATGACGTGCCTAAAGACACTCGGCTTAGAAAGGGTGGGGCTGGGACCCGGCGGTTGACTTTATCCCGAAGTGGATGAGGATGAGGAGGGGGGTGTGCCCACATCAGTCCGACGTAGGCAGACACTGCCTCAGGCTGCTCGCAGGCCAGGGTTCGACACCGCCTGGCCACCGACCTCACGCAAGCCTCCAGGAAGAGCCTAGAATCAACCCCCTCAACAGGAACTCTGAAGGTTGGGCAGGGAGGGCTGTGGAGGTGCCCGGGACACCTGCCCCGCACAGGCACCTGCCACACGCACTCGCTGGCTAGCGCTGCGCAGCAGGGCAAGCCAGCAGGCATACAGATCAGCCATGTCCCTGACTCCAGAAGCGCTCGGCCTCCTGCGAGAGACAGACCGCTGTTCTGGAGGCCGCACCGACCAGAAGCCTGAAGGAAACCCTGTGGGTCCGTTACCGAGTCACCGCCTCTGCCCTGGGTGGGAGCCGGTCTTGGGCACTCCCTCGTTCACCTGGCCGGCTGGCCGGCTGGCTCCGCTGATGAGGGGCGCTCGAGGGCGACTACCGGCAGGAGCGGGGTCGCCGCTCACTCTTTCCCGCCAGTTCCCCTCTCTGCCTCCGGTGGGCTTCCTGTTTCTGAGAGCGCCGTCCCAGCAGCTGTTCTTCACCCCGGCCATCGGGTGATCCCAAGCAGCCGCTGAAGACAGTTTGCTGCTTTTCCAACTCTGGCGGAACCAGTTTCACTCCCCCCTGCTCCCCAAGAGCCACTGTCAGCAGCTGGCTGGCACCCCTGTTGGAGGTCGGGGCCCCTGGCACGCGTGATCTCCCAACCCCTGAGGTTGAGTTTCCACTCTGCAGGGCGCCTCCTCCGGGTCTCAGTTTCCCCTTTCTTCACCCGGCCGTAGGAATGGTGGCCACTGCCTGCAGTTGCTACCTCCCTTCCACCTTGGGGCGTGGGGGTCTGCTCTTCACGCTCCAGTTACCTAGTTAACAGCTGTATACATAATAGCCCTTTCTATTAAATCCTCTCTGTTCTCCTTTCTGGACACTGCCCGCTACAGTATCTTCAGAGGATATCTGTGTTTTGGTCTCTCGCGCAGTATCCCTCTGACCCTTCCCTGGTAATCATATCCCCCTCATTTACAAAACTGCCGCTCCCACCTGACCCATTCCCTATGAGTCTTTTGGCCTGTCAGTGGCAGTCCCCATGGCCCCAATGTGGCCTGGGTATGGCGTTGCTCCCAGAGGGAGGCGTGTGGCCTAAGGCAGCCAGTTAGAGCCTTCCCTGAGACCTGTATACACTGAGGTCTCCTTCTTCCAGGGTGTTCACTGAGGTGAATCGGATTGTGTTATCTGCACCCCCACACAAAATATCCCCATCCGTAGTAGAAAAGAGTGAAGACAAGGTCACAAGGAGAGAAATAATGGATCACTGGCAAGAGAGAGCCGACGACGTGGCTGGCCCCTCCACCCAGTCGTGCCCAAGTCCTCTCCACCCCGTCTTTCCCAATTTCCTGAACCAAGAATTCCCCCTTTGTTTTTAAGCAAGTGTGAGCTGGGTTTCTGTCACGTTCAACGGGAAGATCCTGACTAATATGACTGAGGCCAGTCTCCTCAGATGTGAGTTGTCTCCAGTCAAGGTGACTCAGGACCCCGTCTAGTCAAATTCCTCAAGAGGTGCAGCAACCCCTGTGCGGAGTCTCCACCACGCGGCAGCCCGTAGGTGTGGAACACGGCTCACGTGTCCCTCTGGACGGAAGCAAAGAAGCTCTGGAGAACAAAACGGACCAGAACACAAAGGGAGCCACCTGGGGTCCCGTCAATCAATGTGCCCCGCAAAGGACCGGGATGCTTATTTCGCCACGGCTGAGCCAGGACCAAGTTAAAGAAGCAAAATCTGAGAGGAAATCAAGAAGTACAAGGGTCAAGAACAGAGCCCACCTTCCATCCTGGGGCCCAGGGCACCATCCTGCCCTGGACAGTTTTGTCCCTCCCGTATGTGTTACGTAATTCCAGGATCATGTTAACATCCCGTCTTGCCCTGTCGGGCTCCTTTTGGAAATGTCGGGCTTCAAAGTTGGCTAAGATAAAAACAATTCTAATTCAGAATATCCTTCTCCTTCCTGCAGGAAGGGACTTTAGGGACCACTCAGTCTACCTTCCCCACTCCCCAGCCCCTGCCCCTTCAGGAGGCTCCTCACTGAAGCACATAGCTGGTGACTCTCTGAGCTCCATTTAGAATGTCAGGGGTCTGGCTGAACAGAAACTCACAGAAGGCGGGGGCCGGGCAGCCACCACCCCTCAATGTCAGTCAACCGGTTCTTTTTGCAAGGCCCTCACAGGAGGGACAGGGCAGCTGAAGACACTGGGGTCACCAGGCCTACAGGGCCCTTCTCTCCAGCTTCTGTGGGATTTCCCTGAAGTAGGGGCTTCTTCCAGCCAGGTTTGCAACATTCTTCACAGCACTGGAAACTTGAACAAAAACCCAGTTCAATGGCACCAATTTGCCAGCCCCAGCCCAGACCCAGCAGACAGCGTGAGGACGGAAAAGAACCCTGGGCCAGCGGCCAAAGCTGGGCCCTAGGTCAGGCCCGTAACTTACTGGACAATTTAGGGTGAGTCACTTGGCCTCTCTGGGCTTTCGCTTCCCCATCTGCCACACAGGGGGAAAGGCAATGTACTTCCTGTCCTTCCTGCTTCCTTGGGCTGTTTTCTGCCCTCATCCTAAGACACTGCCTTGACCCTTCCGGCCGCTCGGTCAGGCCCCACCCACCCGGGAAACAGGAACCGGGCCCATTGCCGGGAGTGCCACGCACCTGCGCTCCTGTTGTCTGAATCACAGAAACTGCAGCACGGGGTTTGCCAAGTCAGCCCGGCGTTGGCAATCGCCCCTCTGACTGCACGGAAGATTGGGAGCCCAGAGTGGGTCTCCGGGGGCTCGGGAGGCAGAGGCTTTCGTTCCCGCTCTGCTGTGAATTCCCTTCATGGCTGCGCTCACCTTTCCTGTGTCTCACCGTCAAAGCTGCAGATCCTAAGACGCCCAGTGTGTCCGAGCTACGGAAGAGAGCCCACAGGTTTTAGCCTCCTCGCTCCCCGGCCATCTTCTAGATGCGAAAACAGGGAGCCGGAGAGGAGAAGGGGCTCAGCTGAGATCCCACAGCAGGGCAGTGACAGGGCAGACCTGAGTGCCTGGCTTGGGACACTGTTCTCCAGGTCAAAGCGCAGCCCCACTGGATTCCAGACATGAGCCTTTGGGAGAGTCACCTAAGCCCTTTGAGTCCCAACTTCCTTCTCTGTTAAAGCGAGAGGAGCAAACAGTACTACCGTGTGGGGCGTAGGGAGGGAGGATGAGGTGGGTGAATATGAGTGAAACGCTTGAAATAGCACCCAATGGAGTAATTTGTCACTGTGGGCTCTGCATCCGCGGCCTGCTCTAATAAACATCCCAAACTTTCCAAGTCGCGACCCCACAGAAGTGTCTTTGTCACACTGATGATATTCCAATGCTGGCGTTCCTTACTGGGGGGGCAGCTTCCCACGTGGTGACCAGGAATCCATGCTCGCCGGGGTCTTGCGGTTTCACCATCCCCCAGAAGGAGCCATCAGAAGGGGAAAGAGAATGCAAAGCAGCCCCGCCAACTTCTGAAGCTCAGCACCCATCACTGGCCAGTATACGCTCCATTAGAGAGAGCCGGTTACGTGGCCATACCTGAGTGCAGAGGGAGTTGGGGAGTGTCGTCCCTGGCTGAGTGGCCCCCTCCCAGGAACAAGCCCACAATATGGAACAGGAGCACGAAATTTTGTGAACAGATTTCTCTGAAACAGCTAACGAATCATCCCCAAGCTCAGTGGCTTAAAACAACATTCAATGGTTCACAGCCTGTGCACCAATAATTTGGGCTGGGATCAGCCGCGGTTTTTCTGCTCGTCTCATCTGGGCTCCCTTACGCAGCACCTGTTAGCTGAACAGCTCGACTGGGCCGGGGTGGTCTCAGATGGCCTTACACACGTGTCGAGCCCTGAGCAGGTTGTCACCCAGGGTAGCTTTGTTGCCACACGGCCTCTCCAGCAGGTTATCATTTATGGGACAGCAGAAGACAGAGACGGCAGGGCTTCCTGAGGCCTAGATCGGAGCCCACATTACATCACTCCCACCACATTCCGATGGTCAAAGCAAGTCGCCAGGCAAGTGCAGTTTTAAGAAGTAGGGAGACAGACTTCACTCCTCGATAGGAGGAGCTGCAAAGGGTCTGTGGTCATTAGTAATCTACACACATGTTTGCAGGAAGAGAAGAAGCATAGTCAGAGGAAGAGAGGGTGCATTCTAGGCAGACTAACGAACTCTGAATGTCCTCTGCAAGAGCTGTTTGGTTGTCAGGTTCAAGGTGGAATGTGGCTGCATCATATATACACATGTAACCTACAGAATCCACAAATTCACTGGACAGGGCTGGGGGCAGGTAGATAAAGAGAGAAAGATAATTTAAATAGTGCCACTGATTCCATAACACCCGACTTGGGGTCAGCGTGAGGCAAGAAAACTGGAAACCACTTGGCTTGCCAAGAGGATTGTTACCAGGTCCTTCAGGTTATGCGCTTGGCCATTTTCTGGAAAGCACACCAAAAAGATTCTAATAAGACTGATGAAATGACTGTCAATCGGACTTGTCACATAGCCAAATCATGGAAAGAGACTAAGTGTCCATCAGCTGACGAATGGATAAAGAAGATGTGGTTTATATATACAATGGAATACTACGTGGCAATGAGGAAGAATGAAATCTGGCCATGTGTGGCAACATGGATGGAACTGGAGGGGATTATGCTGAGTGAAATAAGTCAATCAGAGAAAGATACCATATGTTTCCACGCATAGGTGGGCTTTGCGAGACTTAACAGAAAACCAGGGGGGAGGGGAAGAGGGGAAAAGAAAAAAGCCACAGAGAGGGAGGGAGACAAAACATAAGAGACTCTCAAAGACTAAGAACAAATGGAGGGGTGAGGGGGGTGTGGGATGGGGGAGAGGGGGTTACGGGCACTGAGAAGGGCACTTGTTGGGATGAGCACTGGGTGTTGTATGGAAACCAATTTGACAATAAATTATTTAAAAAAAAATAAATCAGACCTGTCACTCTTTTTCCATAGGGACACCTAATTTAACCCATTATTTTTGGATAAGGTTTAATTTAATTAAACTTTTGCCAATACAATACTTTTAATAAAATAATTTTTCACCCCCTGCTTTAAATATGGTTCACAATACCTAGATTGTGCACAATACTGCAAATTTAGCTCACCAATCTTTGAAAAAGATCTCTCACCCAAATTGGCACACTAGGCCTTACTATTAAATCTATCAAGCAAAACGGACTTACTTCCTATCAGAAAAGTTTTGTGCATTTCAAGGAATATCATAAAGTCTACTGGCAAATAAATTTTGGAAGAAATCGTGTGAGACGGTGCCCTGAAAATAGTCAGATCAAGAGGCACATGATTTTGATCCAATATAATTATTTGATCCATTACGTGAGAAGTATGATTAAAAAAACATACTTTTCTGACCTCCCCTGTTGGTTTGGGGAATCAATTAAAGAAACAATTCCATTAATTTCTTCAGTTATTATGATCCAATTTTCCTGTGTATTTAATGAAAAAGAAAAGATAAATGTCGCTGAAGAATAACTGGCCCACAGTTGGCATATTTGAAATGACGGGCGGAAAAGCTGAAGATTTGACAAGATTTGTACCAGGAGATGATTGTCTTTATCTGAAATAAATAATTTAGGATATAATTGACAAAAATAACCTTTAACTATATATGAACTCCTATGTAGGTCATAAAGTAGTTATGAACGACTTTCATAATACAAATATGAAAGACATATCAGCTTTATCTGTATTTTTTTTAAGTGTAGCTCAAAAAAACATGACAGTCTCAGGAACCTCAGAGTTATATTTGGGGACTAGAAGTCTTAGTCAAAAATTGTTGTTACTCCCACCAATATACTCTTCTTTATAACATCTGGGTCTAGAATTTCTCAGTCTGAGCCCACATTTCTCGTTTCTTTCTTTAAAAAAATGTTTTATTTATTTTTGAGAGAGAGACAGAGTGCAAACAGGGGACAGGCGGAGTGGGAGACACAGAATCGGAAGCAGGCTCCAGGCTCTGAGCTGTCAGCACAGAGCCCGATGCAGGGCTCGAACTCATGAACCATGAGATCATGAGCTGGGCTGAAGTAGGAAGCTGACCCGACTGAGCCCCCCAGGAGCCCCTATTTCTAATGCCAGTCTTCACCCTTTAACACAAATGTGTGTAGGACCTGGAAGGCTTTGGGCCCTGACAGTTTGGGGTGGTTTGATTAATTCTCCCCTTTGTCTATAACCTGGGAGGCTTAACCTCCTTCAAAGGGTGAGGGCATCTCGTGCTCTCCTTCAGTAGGGAGGGCTAGAGTGAAACCAGGTGCATCCCAGGGACATCGGCTCTAGGAGAGTACCCTGGGCAACTGAGCATCTCAACACCAAGTCCTTTCAAACATGTGGTGCTCGAGACCCTGGGGCCGCATCTGCTATGTGCAGGGGCTTGCATCCCTCTGTCCGAACGCCACGGCCCTAAAGCGCGGGGTGCCATCTAAACTCCTTAATCTGGTCTCCGTGGAGCAGCCCCAGCTGTGTTCCTAGGTCCAGTCGCTCTCGCTGCCTCACACTTACCCCCTTGGCTTTTTCACCTTCTGCCTCCGTTCTTTGCTCCAGGCTGAGGCCACCCCCAGCCCTCTGGTGCAGGAAGGTCATACAGGCTGAACATCACCTCCCTGGACCCAAGTGTTTTGGTGGGCCGGGCTGCCGGAGAGCAGGAGTCAGTTCCTCCCTGCCCGCCCTCGGGAAGGACAGTAGGCAAGAATTCGACTTTTCCAGCGCCGCCAGATCCTCTGGGAATCCTTCAATTACCATCTCTAGTCCTTGAAAAAGAAAAAAGGGAGTGCGTTATT
The DNA here is from genome assembly GCA_030068075.1 of Paguma larvata. Classification (NCBI taxonomy): domain Eukaryota; kingdom Metazoa; phylum Chordata; class Mammalia; order Carnivora; family Viverridae; genus Paguma; species Paguma larvata. The sequence goes on from CM057824.1 coordinate 82,055,057, forward strand.
CCCATAGTAGTGGAAAATCCACACTGTTTGGCTTTTCTACTTCCACGCAGAATCTTGGGCTGTGCCAGGCTGGGCTGCATGAGTTACTGGCAGCGTGGATTAGGGGAAGTGCCAAGACACTGAGGTCACAACATCTGGACTCCAGCCTCCGCTTTGCTGCTCGCCAGTGGTGTGACTTTGAGTAAGTCGCACAGGCTCTTTGAGCCTTAATTTCCTATGTCCAAACTGTGGATGTTAATACCTAACTCACAGAGTTTGAAGAGGATTAAATGGGAGTAGTATATACCCTAAAGTTCCTAACGCTGAGACAGGAGAAGCCCTGTGGCATCCATTTCGTCCTGTTGTCCTCTGCTGTCCGGCTCAGGCTCGGGATTGTGTATCTTCGCATATACACACACATGCACGTGCACGCGTGCACACACACCAGGCTGCCATCCTTTGGGGCTGAAGCCAAATCTAGAGAGAAGTGCAAAGTACAAAGGAGAAGAATGGAGGCCATTTTTCACATTCTTCCAGGACCGTGAACTTCAGGGTAATTAGATAGATGTGAAATGAATATGGGGCTCTTTTTTTAATCCTAGGTCTACTTAATTGTGTCAGTTGGGAGAGTCATTAATAAATGATGAATGGAAATAGCTTCTGTAAAAATTGAATTATCTCAGATGCGTTGCGGCCTGCTGCCCGGTGACTCTTGAGAGAATTCAGAGCTGTTAATAGCTTCAGGTTGACTATCTTGCTTCGCACGGCAGATGATGCTTCAGGCAAAGGGACTCTCTCCCCAGAGCCAAGTATGTGGGTCATTGTCAGAGGGAAAAACTAAGATCAAGATTAAACAGCCGGCTTAAAGCGCCAGAAGCAGCTGGTGCCCAAGCCAGAGTGGAAAACCCAGGGCCGGGGCCTCCCCGCCTAGTAAGAGCCCAGCCGGCACAGGATCATTCAAAACACCTATTTCCCCACCTTGGGGATTCAATGGAAGCCAACACAACGCCAGGCAGGTGGGGGAGAAAGACAGGAGGTACATACACCCCAAACGCAGCAGTGGTGATCTTCAGGTAAGACCAGAGGGGTGATCTGATTTTTATTATACTCTGCTATTATTCTGCATTGAATTTGTGGTACTTCGAAATTAGGGGGAAATGCTATTTTAAAGACTACTACCCAGAGCATGTCAAAGCACACCTGAGCATAAAAAGGCAGACTAAACACAGATGATCTGCTAACACCTCTTGCATTTCCAGGGTGAAAAATGTTTGGGTCTGAGTTGGGCAGAGACCACCAGGATCCCCGTCACGGCAGAACCAGAGCAGATGACGGCAGGAAAGTACAGACCCTCGTCGTGCAGTTCAGTCGGTTCTGCCTCATCATCTGGAGTTCCGGGTGGTCTCCAGGGACTTCCCAGACAGCTGGTCTGTGACCGCCAGCCCAGAGAAGCCACAGCCAAGTGTGTTTTCAAAGTCAAGGGCAGCACTGCATCCACCTGAGCAAGCTTAGGGATGTGGGAGGAACAGGAAGCCAACCTCCCAAAAGTACAAAGAAGAGAGGTGCTCCCTGACCGAAGCCATGCTTCTGGGGCAGGCAGAGCCTCAAGGGTGTGAAGCTTCCAAGTTCAGAATTGCACCCCAGATGGTAAAGTTAGAGGTTACAGAGCTGCTTCTCTGCTATAAAGAGGTAGCCACCTGCGTCCCCAGCTCTTGTACTTTCCCTGTGATTAACTTAAGGTGCGGTTTCCATCCTTCAAAACATGATCCTGCAAATTTGGAGTCGAAAGTAGGTTAGCGGTCGCCCAGGGATGGAGGTAGGTGTGGGGACTGACTGTACATGGTACAAGGGATCTTTGCGGAGGCTGAGAATGTTCTAAAACCAATTTATGCTGATAATCACGCCACTCGGTAAAGTTGCTAAAAATCATTGAGTCATACACTTGTAACCGCTGAAATTTGTGGTGTGTGAAATACACCTCAATAAAGCTGATAAAAAGATAAAATTGCAGGCAAAGAAATAATAAAGACAAAACCAAAAAACCACCTACTATCGATGTAACCTCTTTCCTGAAAACTCCCCAGCCGCCTTCCCTGCACAGAGCCGGCCCCTCCTCCTCAGAACTCCAGTGGCCCTCTCTCTCGGGCTTGCTCCCACTTTAGACCTTAAACTGTAATATTTGTGGCTGCACCTGCATCTCCATCTAGACCAGGCCTCACCTGTCTCTAATGCCCCAGGTCCCCACCCCAGGGTCACACGGGCCCCGCACAGCCGAGGGAAGCCATAAGTAAGCCTGTCTGGAGGTGGGAGGAGGGCCCCCGCAGGTCCCGTCTATGAGCCACACACACTGTCCAGGACCCCCAGGGCTCCGGGAACTCACTGGTCCCCAAGGCCTACCCCCGCACAGACCTGGGTCATTCATGCCCCAAGCCACCCCATCTCAGGCCCAGTGGGACCCACAGGGTCACCTGCCTTGTGGCCCAGAACTGAGGAACACTGCTGCCCCCAGGCAAGGCAGGGAGAAACCTGAACACAGCTGGACGTATTAAGATATTCACGCCTTGTTATTTTATAATCGTGAAAACCCAGAAATCAGGAAGACTAAGAGGGGATTGCTTAAGTAAAATACCACAGTAGGATGCATCATTATGGAGCTAAATAAAAGGACGTTACTCAAAACAATTTTAACGAGGGGGAAGCTATTTGCTATATCTTATTAAGCCACAAAAGCAGGATGGATGCAAAGAGCTAAATAGCATGTATGGTCCCCGTTTGCTCTCTCGTAAGTAAATCCAATTGGAAAGAATATCACAATGATCGCAGTGGGTTTGTGAGTGCTTGTAACTTCTGTTTTAGTACTTTCCTGCATTTTCTAACTTTCTACAATGGGCATGTAGAAATTCATTTTTAAAAATCCATTTACAGCGTGTGGAAAAGCACAAGGACCAAGACGATGAAAACCTAGCCTTGCCCCGGGAAGTGACGAAAGATCATATTTTTATTGAGATCCTATTTTTTTATTTTTTGAAAGTATAAGTATAAGTGAAATACCTATATATATTAATGTTTATTTAGTTTTGAGAGAGAGGGAGACAGAGTGCAAGTGGGGGAGGGGGAGAGAGAGGGAGACACAGAACCTGAAGCAGGCTCTGGGTTCCAAGCTGTCAGCACAGAGCCCAACACGGGGCTCAAACTCATGAACCATGAGATCAGGACCTGAGCCAAAGTCAGAGCTTAATCAACTGAACCACCCAGGCACCCCTAGATCCTATTTTTTTAAAGAATAAAACAACAGACCGGCTAGAAGCCCCTATATCCTCTTTTTCTGGTCCTAGGATCCCCCCCTCCCTCTCTAAAAGCAGCAGCTTTATAGATTAGACGTGCATCCGATCTATGTTGTAGTATTTGTATTATTGACTATGTAGAACTGGAACTTCTAAATTATTTTTAAGCTTACCAATAAAATGGTTTTATACTATATATAACACACTACAACTGATACCCTTCCAGAACTATCCGTGGTGAAATAAGCTTGTTTTGTTCACTTAATTGCCGTGTAATAATCCATTGTGTAATACACCACCGTGTCTTTCTCCTCCGCCTCACGGATGGACTTTGGGTTTGTTTCTCACACTCGCTCTAAGAAATGGTACAATGAGCATCACTAGGCATGTCTTCCTGTGCCTGTAAGCAAGAATGTAACTGGAACGGCGGTTCTCCAGGTGTGGTTCCAGGACCAGCGGCTCAGCATTGCCTGAGAAACTGGTAGAAATGAGAATTCTCAGGCCCCACATTAGACTGAACCAGAAACCCTGGGGTTGGGGTCAGGCAATCTGCTTTAGCAGACCCCCCAGGTGGCTTGGATGCCAACTAAAGTGTGAGAACCAGTGCTCCAGACTAGAACACGTACCTAGAAGTGGATCACTGGGTCCTCGGGTGTGCGCGTTTTAGGGTCAACCATATACCCCCAACGAGCTCTCAACTCAGGTTACCAATTACTTCCTCCCTCCTGTCCCGTGAAGGTCTCCCCATCTCTTCACCAACACCGGCACTGTTGGGCCATTTGCTTTTTACAGGCTGTTGGATAGAAACAGTACCTCATTTTTGTTTAAATTTGCATTTCTATGATTATTAGGTTGTAGGTTAACAAACCTGAGTAAATAATGGGACACCATTAACCGGCTGTTTCGGCTTCTGTAATTGATTATATAATTGGCTACCAAGGGATGTTGTAAATTGTAATTAGGTAACTAATTGATAATGTACCCTGACTTGTTAAAGTCCATATAAGCCCCCTGCTGCCTTGGTTCTGGGCCATTCTCTGTACTGTCTCCTTAAGATCAGATCAGGTTTGGCCCGGCCATAAAATAAAACCTTGCCTTCGCTTTTACTTGATGTCCAGGGGTCTTTTTAACAGCAGCCTGCAACGCTATGCTTAATGACCAGTCAGGTTTCTTCTCTTCCTTCATTAATTTTAAATTCTAAAACCAGAGATTTAAAAAGATACATACAAACTTCAAGCTGTATCTACTGGCCTCATCATCATGTTTATGAAATGGAAGCCTGGACCGAAGCTCCAGTGTGTCTGGCTGTGCGGACACGTCCCTACTCTGTGCCCTGCACCCTGGGCCCTGATCTCAGTGCCAGGCCTCTCCCAACACCACCTTCTGAGCTGAGGCTCACATCTCCCGTGACCACAGCCATCCCAGCCTGAGCCCATCTGCCTGGGAACAATATCTGTTCAACAGTTAACAACAGAGAGAACTTCTCTCCCCAGGCCAACCCCAAGGGGCACCAGGCCTAATCCAAGAGGTCAAGAACTTGACAAGTTCAGAGATCCATTCATTCAAACCATGTATTCATTCAACCGAAATATATTTATTGCATCAGTGATGTGTCAGACACTGGCCTCGGCACAATGGTGAGCTTACCATGCCCTCATAGAGAACACGGTTCCTTGGAAGAGAGACATTAAATGAACAATTACACAGATTCACCTAAAACGGCAATGATTAGAGCCAAGAAGGAGCAGTCAATAAGACCGGTCAGGAGGCCGGGGAAGGCTTCTCGAGGATGTGATCACTCAGCAAACAGCTGGAGGCAGCAGCGGAGTGCTTTCTGGGGACACGCAGAGTCCCCACAGCCCACAGCCCACCCGGCCTTTCCCGAACAGCTTCGAGTACACAGTCAGAGCCAAGAGCGCAGGGCTGCCTGAGCCGGGACCCCAGACACGAGCCCGGGCCCTGTCCAGTCTCTCGCATGAACACCTGCTGCCCGGCATCCTAGCCCTAGAGGCACCTCAGGCCTCAGGAGGACAAAGACAGGATCTCGCCAGCCGCCATCAAAACTACGGAAGTCCAGAAAGCTTCTACAGCTCCGGGACCGTAAAGCTCGGAGGCAGAAATGGTTAGCGAGCTAGCCGTCTAGTCAGATACAGTCAGATTTGTTTGAAAAGTGTTGTCAAGAAAGGAGAAGGATCATTTCTTTCTAGGAACACTGCCCACTTCTCAGGCTAGAGACCTCTTCCCCAGGAATTTACAGTCTACAAACGAGGTGGAGGGGCTGATCCGTCGCTGTTTGGGGCTCTGCAGGGGACACACTGTCACCCTCCTCTCTCTCTCTCTCTCAAGGATTGTTAGAAAACACTCTGCTCTCCGTGCGCCCCTGCACGGCGAAACGGAGTATCTACTGTTCTGATTCTTTTTTTTTTTTAATTTTTATTTATGAGAGAGAGAGTGTGTGAGCAGGGGGGCAGAGACAGAGGGAGACGCAGAATCCAAAGCAGGCTTCAGGTTCTGAGCTGTCAGCACAGAGCCTGACGTGGGGCTCGAACTCACGAACTATGAGATCATGACCTGAGCTGAGGTCGGACGCTGAACCGACTGAGCCACCCAGGTGCCCCTGTTCTGATTCTTAATTGGCACAGCCAGCCAGCCCACTTCAGGGTCTAGAGTTCACACCTAAATGATCTTATTTAAAACAAGTTGTTTTTGAAATGCCCACAGTCGGCCTCACTGAGATGCAGAAAATCACCCTTTCCCTTGGTTTTGGGTGGAGGGTGCCTGGGCGTGTTCACCCAACCGGCGATGCCCAGAGACGCCCTTAGGGGAAGGGGAAGCCAGAGCAGTAGGATGGGTTGATTCTTTCAAAGCTGGTTTTGCGAGATGGCTTGGAAAGGGTTGAAACGATCCTCTTCTGGACTGCGGTGGTTCAGCGACACAGCAGAAGGAGGAATGGCCGGGATGGCGTGCCTGGGTGGAGGTCCCCCACCGGGTTACTGAGGCACCCTGACACTCATTCCTCTCAACGCCGTAAATGTATTCTCTATAATTTAGGGGACGGGGCCAGATCTTCTCTTAAATGTTTCCGGTTTAATGTCCATGACTATATTTTCAATTTTTGTGCCCCATGTTTCACGGGTGGTGATTCGCGGTGGCTTACAAAAATAATTTGCACGAGATTTTAAGAACTTAAGCGAGGACATTGGGAAGGAAAGCAGAGTAAAAAGGACACTACAGACCTTGTTAGGAGTAGACCAAAATTTGCCTCTGAGCTTCCTAGCAGCCAATTCAAGGAGGGAAATACAATCAGTTACAAGACTAAAAGCATAGATACTGTGAGGATAAACCAGTTATATAGGAGATCAACTCTTCCTGGTTCTAAGGTCTGAGAGAAATTTCTCACTTAGGTCTACAAAAAAAAAAAAAAAAGAACTTCCACTCTGTCATGTTGAATGACATCTTTTCAGGAAATACACGAACTTTCTTATCAGGGCCCTCGGGGTTGGCCAGTGCAGTCTGACCTAGATCAAAGCCCAGTGGGCCTCATCTGAAGTTCTCTGGTGGTCTTTAGGAGCCAAGAGGACAATGGCAGGGGAGGGAGACCAGTATCTCTCAACTGAGGGCCCATTGACCTGTGGGGCTGATCCTGAGTTTGACAAATAACATGGATTTCAGGCAGCACATTTCAATCCTTTTCAGGTGAATTCCAATAGAAGCAGAGGAAAGGAAATGCATGTAACCCAGGGGCCACACGGGCCAAAGGTCATCTCCCTACAGTGCCAGCCTAGTAGAAACATAATAGGATGTGGGTGTCCCTTGAGCATACCCCTACTCCACCTGTCCCTGCCCCCACCCCACACACCTCCTGCCCCTGCTGCTATCCTTGCTCCCTGGGGACCATGGCAGGCCAAAGACTCGCTGGGGTTGGTTGGGATGAAACAGCCTTTCTTGGCTCCCAATTGCCCCACAGAATAAGGTTCAAACCCCTCTACGTGCTGTTCAAGGCTCTATGTGATACAACCCTGCGGCCCCGACAGAGACACTTCCCGCCCTCCCCGTCCCCAAGGCAGGCCCCTAACACTCTAGTCAGTCGTTGCCTTCCTTTGGGCCGACATTTTCCGATCTCTGTGTGCGTACCCTTCGCCTCTCTCCTCCCAAGAAAGTATCTCTTTTGACATTCTTCCATCCTCCGAGACTTGGCTCAAGGACCACTGAAGCCAAACCTTCCCTACTTTCCCAGCAGATCTAACTGCCGTCTCTCTCATAGCACTTGGTCAATGCCACGCTCACCCACACAACCCTTGTTCCAGCATCCTACCGGCCCTCGGCCCACAAGAAGAATTTGAGTTTCTGGGGGGTGAGGCCTCTCTCTCCAGCTTGACTGGAGGCTTCTTAAGGGTGAAGGTCTTAGCTCCCAAGTCTCAGCCGCCTGGGGTCTCAGCCCTCCCCACGCCCCCGGCAGCAGTCCAGTAAGCATCTGCAGAATTCACCTACGGCAGAGAGGCACATAGTAGGGCTACATCAGGAGAGGGGATACCTTAGGGCGGCCTTGCCTGGTGGGTGGGGAGGGAGCTACCTGCCGGCTGGAGGAGCTGGGGAGGAGCAGGGCCATCTCACGCAGGGCCGGCCTGCACGGTAGCCAAAGGTGGCAGAGGCAGGGTGCTTGCTTCCCGGCAAATGAGGGCCTGACCTGCTTTGCGCTCACTGGCATTGCTTGTTGCATCTGTTAATTTAGCCAAAGCATTTGATCGCGACGGCCATCGAAGCCTGTTGACATTTTTGAAACTCTGCATTCGTGCAACCTAAGCTCCGGCCTCCCATCCACCAGCTGTGCCCCGTATTCATTCAAACAGTAGAGGGGGTGAGCCCGGTTCATCCTCTGGGGGGGGAGGCAGGGCCATTCTTTGAAAGGATGAGGTTTCAGCTTACGAGGTGTGCTGGCTTGCTTTTCAGGGGTTCCCAAAGGCGTTTGTTGAGCACCTGCTGTGCCCGGGGCCTTCTGCTGGGTTCCTGAGCATCCCCAAGAACCGAGGTACATGTGTAGTATGCGTGGTGGTGTCCACGTGCATACGTGCGTGGGAGTTTGCACGAGCCACTGTGCCCGTTCACGTAGGCGCCGTGCATGTCTGTGTCTGTACAACTCACGGGCCCCGGCGCCCAGTGGCACACCTTCGGCGAATGCACTGGGGGGGTGGGCTGGTTCCATTTTCTCTTTGTTGTACTGGAAGCATCAGGGGAGCCGCTCTGCTCACATGGATCACTTGAGATTAAAAAAGAGCCTTTGTGTCTCAGCCAAAGTCTATGCGATGATCCTTAGGAGGACTCTGCAATTTCTCTCCTGAGACCCCAACCCAGCAGGCTGGGAATACTTTATTTTGACTGTCACCAGCTCCTCGCGGAAGGGCTCTGTTAACTTCTCCCAGATGAGTTATTTAGTTAACTTGTCTCATTCTGAATGCCAGCTCTGGAGCAGGGAAGGCAGGGCCCCTGGGGTGCAACTCTGTGGGGAAGGTTTTTACATAAAATGTGAGGAAAATGGAGCCCCCTAAAACTGTGAGGACACAGGGGCCCTGAGGGAAGGAGCCCCGGGCCAGGCAGTTGTGACGTCTAGGGTCTGGGGTCTGGGCCCAGCTCCACTATGTGATCTTAGAAAACTACTCCCTCATTTTGAGAGCTGTTTACTTCTTCGCGAAACAAAGGAGTTGAGCGTATCCTTTCTAAGGTCCCTCTGCCTGCCAAGCTCAGGGACGGCTCCACTAAATGGAATTATGCTGCTCTTTGTGATGGAAATATTAGACTCTAAAATTGTCAGAGCCGGAAAGGGCCTTAGCTCACCTCCTAGCCCAACCTCCATACTTCGCAGAAGCCAATGACTTGCTCAGAGCAAGTCAGGGCCGAGTAGACAGAATATCTCTTCCAGGCTAGGTTAGAACTGATCTGGCCCCTTGGTCCTGTCTCAAATGCATTGCATTTCCGAGAGGTGACAGAGCTCTGGGCCGCCCCCTTAGCTTTGGTCAGGACTTAGCTCAGGCCTCAGCTCCGTCCCAGGCTCCCATCTCTCTCTGAGTCCTCTCCCCCAGCACCAGGCTTACATTCCCGTCACAGCACCTGAAGTCTTCTGGATTTTACTACACGATGGGTGGTCCTCAACCGTAATACCATTGCCTGGGAGCTTGTTGGAAAGCCAGAGCGTCGGGTCCCTCCTCAAGCGGCTCATTGGCACTTTGAGTTTGAGAGCCCGGTACTAGGGGCACGTAGTCTATCCTATTCTATTCATTGGGCTGTCTCCCAACGAGACCAGTGAACTCGTTAAGGGTAAGGGCCACGGTTCACTCAGTCTCGAGTCTCAGGGCTCGCCATGGTCCCTGATGCAAAATGAGGGCTCAGTAGGTATTGAATGAATAAGTGAGGGAAGTGAGCCGGTGCGGTGAACTTGGCACCAAATCTGAAAGGGAAGATTTGGTGTTGATGGACAGAAAACAGGAAGATCTGGGAAAGAGTGCCCCCTGCTCAGAGGCGGGGGGTTAAAGACCAGCCCTGGTGGGAAGGGAAGGGGTTGGCATGAAAAAGCGTGAGACGAGAGTGGAAAGGAAAGAAGAGAGGAGGGAAGGATGCCAAGGAGCCGAAAGACGGCCTGGATCGGGGTGTTCGGGACGCACGCACCTATAGCCATCTCACACCCGCCTCCTTCAACCTCGCTCTCCTGTTGTTCGGTTAACCTTGAACGCAGAGGATCGTGGTGGTTGAAATGAGCCTCTGGGACCAGAGAGACTGGGTTCAAATCACAGCTCCCGCGACACTCAGGCTGGTGATGCCGGACCGGGTCACATGTCAGTGTCCTCCCCTCTAAAATGGAGGTCCTAGGAGGACCTTCCTCAAGGGCCCCAGGAGGATTTAATGAGATAATACAGTGATCTGACACAGTACTCGGCACAAAGAAAGGGCCCGATGCCAGTGAAATGATTGTGAGTGAAAGAGTAAACTCTGCTCACCAGCTTGCTGAAGTCTGTCCAACCTGGGAGCCTGGAGCGAAGCTCCGCCCACAAGCTCTAAGCCTGGGCTCTTGGGTCAAGGGCTAAAGTTTCCACATCGGCCCTCTAGGCCCACCAAAAACCCTCTCTCCCTGGGGCCCTCAGATTTGTATTCCTCAGGAGGGGTTCCCTCTGTCTCAGGAGGAGAGGACTATTCCGTCCACATGCCTCTTCTGATTGCCCCATGGATGGTTCCCGGGTCCTGACACCGACATGCCATGGCCTCTGTGCTGGCAGCTGACAAGAAGTGTGGAGTGGGGATGCATCGTTGGATTGGAGAAATCCTGTCGGCACCAGCTGGGGCTTCCCGGCTGCCTCCTTGTACCCTTGGTTGTGTCCAGGATTCCGTGGCAGGGCCACCCGCCTGGAGCCGTGCAGCTGGAACACACCGTAGCCTGGGTGAGCCGCAGCCCCCTGGAAGAACCTGAGCGGACGTACGCCGTGTTCCTGTCCCCAAACGCCACAGCAATTCATGCCATGTTCCTCGTGACCGATTGGACACGGGCGGTTCAAAGTGGTCGCAGACTCGCTCTTTTGAGACGATCGCTGCCATTTTGAAGGAGACTCTGGGAAAAAAAATACTGATCTCCGTTGCAGCCACCTAGGAGAGGGAAGAGCTGGGGGAAAGACACAACAGGAGGCGTCTAAAACGCAGACTCAGTTTGTCCCTTCCTGGGGGGTCCTGCCCCAGGGCTTCGGGTCGCAGGCAGGCACAAGGGACACCTTCTCTGAGACACTTGGTGTCCAGGGGCGGGAAGGAAGCTGCCCAGGCAGGTGTGAACGATTCATTCCAAACAACCCGACAAACGTGCCCTGAGCGTGGCCGGCCAGAGTCTTCTCCAAGAAAACGCGCCCTCTCCTCCCCGCTCTCCCTAATGAAACACTTCTCACATTTGAATGTATGTGGCAACTGAGGAACGGCGGCCCATTTATTCTTAATAATGCTACTGAAAAATACCAGTAATTGCATAATGACTACGGAAAAATCACGTCCAAGTCAATGAAGAGAGGAATGATTTTTATTACCTTTCCTCGATGAATATGTAATTATCAGCCATAAAAGCACCTTCCTGACTCACGAAATGACCACCTCTTGTCCTTGTGAGGAGAAATGAGATCTGTGGTCATTCGTTCCGGCTGGGCAGCCCGGGATATTTGGGGTAAGCTACCCTTCCTGGGCCTCCCAAATCGCACTGCTCAGCCCTGCGTCAGCTGGTTGGATCGGCTCTCCATATGCCCTGCGGGGTGAGTGTGGGGTGGGGGCTGTGGGGAGAGAACTCCTCTGTCCATCTGCACACAACACCCACCCCTTCTCAGAGAGAAGCCTACCATCCTTCCAGACCCAGAGTCAACGCCACCTCCTCAGTGGAGACTTCCCGGTGGCCCAAACTGTGCTCTGGTCCATTTTTAAAAGGAAAGAGACGGTTTCTGGTTGGGCAGAAACTGCTGCGCTTGCCCCTTCGTCCTGGCAGACAGCTGAAGGACCTGTCCCCGCCTCCCCGTAATAAGGTGTGGCCTGGCGACCGAGTCTGGCATGCCAGTGGAAGTGATGAGTGCTTCCCAGCCCGGCACACACAAATGTCTCCTGTGCAGTATCCATCTCGTGCCACATCCTTTGGCTGATGGAGAGCGCTCTGAGCAGCCTGAGGACAGGAGCCCCATGAAGGAAGGACACTGGGACCCTGAGTGATCGTGTGGAGCCGAGGCCCCAGCCTGCATTAACCTGAGCCATAAGTAAGAAACAAATGTGACTTGTGTTGAAGCCACTGAAATTTTAAGGTCTTCTGTGAGAGCAGCAAGGCTCTCGTGACTAAGAAATCCAGAGAGGTGCCCGGGTGCCTCAGTTGGTTTAGAGTTTGACTTTGGCTCAGGTCATGATCTCGTCTTCTGTGGGTTCAAGCCCCGCGTCCGGCTCTCTGCTGACAACTCAGAGCCTGGAGCCTGCTTTGGATTCCCTCTCTCTCTGCTGCCCCCCGACTCGCACTGTGTCTCTCAAAAATAAATAAACATTTAAAAATTAAAAAAAAAAGGAAGCTCTGAGATTGAGACCGTAGGCCTGGAGACAGGTCAGTGAAGGAGATAATTAGGGTGACGGTCCTTCCAGGCCGTCTCCAATTACCCAGGCTCAGGCTCAGATGGGAGGGCCGGGTGAAAGGAGCTCGGGTTACTTCCAACCCCTAGCCTCTCTGCACCCTGCCGCCAGTTACTCTGCGGACCAGCCTCTCGCAGCCCCGTTTGCTCCCCAGCCCATGCGCTCCCACATCAGGGCCGCTCCAAGTCTCTACCATCTGGCAGCCCTGGGCCTTGTGGAGGGAGGCTCGGACAAGCTCTGGGAGGCACACGATACTGCCCGTTGGCTTCCTGAGTCACCAAAGGAGACATGTCTGGTTCACCGGATTCCGCATCAAGTCTACTGACCCCTGGGAGGTTGGTTCTAGAATGAGACTGGATTCAGGAAAGAGCCTGTCTGTCCTGAAGTGCATCGTGGGGGTCGGAGGAGATTCCTTCCAGGGGCGGACCGCTTCGTGGGTCTGTGTCCTTCTCTCTCCTGTCCCCCGAGGAGGCTTTGCCCAGCCCTCCGAGCCCACTAGCGAGTTCACTCCCATGGGGACATTCTCTTCTGCACCTTCGCCTGCTGCTGGCTCTTAGCAGACAGTCTAGGCCAACACAGCTTATTTCCAGATGAGGACAGATGAGCACGGCGGGAGAAAAACTAACTGAATACCCTAACTTTTGAATTTATACAGCATGCTGCAGTTCCCAGAGTATTTCCATCAGCAGCACGAGTGCCCTGGTGAGGAACGAAGGTTCTGGATTCAGACAGACCCAAGTTAGGTCCCAGCCTCCCCACTCGGCCTTCTGCAAGTTCATTACCTTTCTGAACCTCGTTTCCCTCATCTGTATCATGGGCTCGTAAGAAACGGTACGTCCACTATGGAGGTGTTCTGGGGATTCAGTGAGTTCATGCATGTGATTCCATGCTTCGGGACCTAGACCAATGGCTGGCCCACAGTAAGCACCGCATCACTGCCTACTACCAGGATTGTCCATTTACCCGTGCTTCTATCTACTATTTATTCGATTTTCAGCTGGTGTGAAAGACCGGCAGAATGAGCATCCCATTTTGCAGGGACGGGAAATAGGCTTAGGGGCATCATGTGACCATCCCAGGGCACGGAACCAGGCGGTGGCTGAGGCAGGCTAAGAGGCCATCTCCACGCCGAGGCCCTTGCTACCACCTCGTGTGCGCTGCGGGCATTCTCCGATCCCTTATCTGGGAAGGCCCCCTCTCCTTCCCTCAGCAAGGCAGGGGACTCTGGAAGGCAGGCGCCTTGTCCTCCAGGCCTCAGGACCTCGCTGCCTCCCCTAGGGGTGGAGGACCGGGCTTCCCAGTTCAGCCCACCTGCCAGACTGGTAGCTTCATGCTAGCCTTGGTTTCCGCATTTGTCTCCCTTGGGAGACCCCAGACATCCTGGGCTTCCGCGTGTCTGTCTCTTGCTGCATGTCTCCCAAGGGTGAGGGCTCAGGGGGATGACTTGCAGCCTCTGGGCTCTGCCTGCCTCCCCACGCACTCCCAGCGGGAGCGAGGTACAGTCTGAACAAAGCAGGGCAGACCCAGAGCGGCCATGCTGCTGCTGACCGCACACAGTGAGGAGATTTCTGCTGCCTCCAAGCATGGCATGGCCCATGAGGGCTCCCTGGGGGAGAGCGGCCTCCCTGCCTCTGCAGACGTAGGGCCACTTCACCTTCTCTCATCCTCGGATCGGCCACACATGACTGGCCCGCTGTCCCCTAGATCCCTGGGTGGACATTACGGCTCTGGGCCTGGGCTGTCGGCCCACATAGGGCGGAGTCGGGGTCTATGAATCTGTCAGCCGGCAGCCTGCTGGTTCACATCACGTGGTCTGAGGCCACAGGGGCCCGGATGGCTTCTTTCTCATCCACTCTCCTGAAAATTCTCTTGTGGAGGCCAGCATCGTGCCTCCAAAGTCACTTATACCTTCGTCACTAAGGACAAGTAAAAAGAAGCAATAATATACAAAGGGTGGTTTGGGACAGCTGTAAACAGTTCTAACCCACATCCGACTATCAGCCACTCGATCGTTTGTGAAAGATCATAGAATCTCAGAGTGCATTGTTAAAACAAAACAAAACAAAACAAAAACTAAAAAAGAAAGAAAAAGAAACTAGTTTTTATGTCATCCATTATTTGCCTGCAGCCTAACAGAGGGCTGGAGCTAACACTTGGGTTATGGAAAATCTTTAGCTCCGCGGACTTTTCCTTCATCCCCTCATATAGAGTTAATGGATTCTGAAAAGCCCATCCTAACATGTAGCTAGGAAAAACAGAGGAACCAGAAGAGCCAAAGCGATTTTTGGAAAAGAGCAAAGTTGGAGGAGGTACAGTCCCGCCTTCGAGACTTCCTGCGGCAGATGGACAGAGCGGAATTGGTAAAAGAGGACACTCAGATCAGTAGCCAGACAGAGAACCCAGAGATAGACACACATGTGTTTGGTCACTGAATTTTGACAAAGGCGCCAGGGCAATTCATAACACTCAGCGCTACCGTCATTTAAAATGATGCGTCTTAAGTTTTTGTCAAATGCCCGTCTCCCCTCCTAGGCTGCCTGCCCGGGGAGGAGGAAGACAGTCTTTCTTGGTCACAGCTCCATCCCTCACGCTGAATACAATGCCTGGCACAAACTCGAAGCTTAACAAATACGTTCTGAAGAAAGGAAGGGGGAAGGCTGGTGGGCAGGCTCTCTGGATCTTTCGGGCATGAATGGGACCTTTCTCCAAACTCAGGCGTCTGTCGACACCCATGTCACCATCCTTTTTTCTTCACACGTACAAGATGTTACATAACGTTTCATTCATTTTACGACTCTCTTTACTTTCAGGATGGGGTGTTTCCAGTTATGAAGACACGAGTATCGAAAGCAAACAGGCCTTTCGTGCCACGGGGCTGGCAGGAAGGACTGGATTGTTAGGATTGCTCATCTTCACTTCAGCTCTGGGGTTTAGTGGGGCCGAAAACCCTTTGCGGCTCCCTCTGTCACCTGGCTGAGGTCTCGGCTGGGACCACTCTTGCCTTTTATAAGGACACTTATTATTGATGTACGGCCCACCCACATAATCCAGGAGAATCTCATTTCAAGATCCCTAAATTAATGACATCTGTAAAGTCCCTTTTCCCTTGGCCGCCCCCAGTCAGGACCCAGCACAGCCAAGCTACTAATGCAGGCCTATTACAGAGTGACAAGGGACTCCCCGCTGGGGGTCTGGGACTCTTCCTCCCCAGGGATCCCTCCTGTCCCCACTCTTTCCACAGCTGCCTTGTCCAACCCCTCTGGAGGGAGGACTCTCTCCACCCTGTGGCACAGCTGGGCACCTGCTCCTGGCCCTGGCTCACTGGCACTCACTCTTGACAGTCCCTCCTCGCTGGGACGCTGGCGGGCTGTTCTGGCTCTCCATTTCTGCTCAGAGGGAGGGAAACCTCAGGGGGCCGAGGTCCAGCCATCTGGGCCGTGAACTTCCCCTCTGTCAGCTTTGGTGGGAAGTGTTGGCACAGGGCGCAACACGGGAGCCATCCAGGCAGCTGCATAGCCAGACTCCCCAGTCTTAGGAAGGTGAATCACCCCCTTCACGGGCCTGAGGAGCAGCCTCCTCTCAGCATACCCAGGAACCTAGTGGCAATGTCCAACGGTCATCCCAGAGAGGTCCCAGAGCCTGCCTGCCCCCCACTGAAATGAGGGACTATGGGCAACCAGGCCAGCACGAAGTCTGCCACACTCAGTACCCACTGGATGTCAGGGCCTACAATGGCCTTGAGAGATGCATTCCAACAACGAGGTAATTCTCCCCTTCTGGAACCCCAGGCCTTCATTTAGCAAACACTTACCGAGCCCCTGCCAGGTGCCAAGGATGGAAGTCACAGGGGCCCTACTCCTGAGCTCAGGCACTCGGTGCTTCCCACCCCTCCCCACCCCGCCCGGGCCCTAGTGCAGAAGCGAGCAGGACACAGCCGTCTCTGCCCTCCAGCCACTTGCAACCTGGCAGCTCTGGACCCTTGCCTAGAATACAAGGTAGAGAGTGAGAGAGGGCCACTCTGGGGCAGATGGAGTCTGGGGGTTGTGAGCTGGGAGCAAAGGAGAGCTCAGGGTGGAAGGAGAACAGAGACGAATCAGGCAGCCGAGAAGTAGAGCTGGCCTGGCTTCTCTGGGGCCAGAGAGAGTTGTCCTGGGGCAAGGTTGCCGTCAGCCCAGGACTTGTGCTGTAATTTCAGAGATGTCATCTTCTCTCCGTGCTCAGGCCACTTCCAGTGCCAGCATCCCAAGCAGGCCTCAGGGGTGGTCTTCCTGGCCCTGAAATCTAGGTCCCGCCCCACTCTTATGGCCTCGGGGAAGCAGCAGGAGCAGGGAGGGACACCCTCTGTCCCCCAGCTGGGGCTCCGCCCAGTCTGAGGCTTCTGAGCACGCAGACATGCCAGCAATCGCACGTCGCACCAAAACTCGGGGCTCGTGCAGGAACATGGATCAAAGCTCCTACCTCGAAGCCTTGGTTCTCTTCCCAGGACACTCAGCATTTCAGCCAGATTTACGCAGTGAAGAATTTCCTTGGGTCCGGGCCAGCGACAATGCGATGACCCTATTCCAAAATGACGGTGGATTTCCCCGACCTTCCTCTCTTTGGAGGACAGATAGTCGAAAGCAGCACTAAACACTATTAACCATTTCAGTGGGCTGGTGGGCCCGGGTGGCCAGCTGCAAGGCTGCCTTACAGGAGCCAAGACATGACTCGATGCCCTGTCTCTGTGCTTCCGATCTCTCTCCCCAGGGGCACCCAACCGGAGCCGACGAAAGCACCTCAGACGGCTTTACATCCGCGGTATCGAAATCCCGCTGCTTTCGATCACTGGGGGCGCAGCCTTGACAGGGGTTCAGATCATTGTCACAGCTTTTAAGCGTATTCTCTCAGATCGACCAAATTATGTGATCGGGAACGATGCGGGGTCGAATTGGCCCAAATATCTGACATCGGATATTTAAATAAGGAAAGAAGCGTACTTAAGAAAATATAGGGACAACCCAGAGTTCGCTTCGCTAAATGGAAATTATTCCTCTCCCCTTCGGCATCTTTAGGAAGAGAGAACGCTTCATGAGAAACAGCTAATTCTCCAGGAGGCGAGAACTCGGGATCGAGATAGGATCTCTAGCAGGAAATGAATGGGGCCTTTCATAACTGTGCTTTTCACTCAGAGTGCCGCTTGGAAGGTACATAGCCAAGGCAGCCGGGCCCTTGTGATCACCCCAATTATTGGTTACCCCAGGCCTCGGTGCCCAGCCTCGTCTCCCGATGGTATCTCTCGCCCAGAGTCACTCGTGATCTCACCGTTGTCTTATGTACTGTCTTTCCCTCACCATGCCGCCCAGAGCCCAGCCGCCAGACTTGGTGCTTCCAAGGCTGGCCGCGAAGGCCTGAGGCAGCCCCCTTTGTCCAGTCCAGACTGTGCAGGCTTCTTTCTCTGTCCCTTTACTGCACCTGATCTTCACGTAAAACTGTAGCTCCTGACCAGAAGCTAGGAGGCTAGAAGGGGCCACGGGGACCACATGGCTCGCCCACCCACCCCACCCTCCATCACCCGTTCTCTCCTCTATATTGCCAGGAATCGCCCAGACTCTGAACGGCTGCAGTAGGGGTGGGGACGGGGGTGCTCATTCCTTGTGAGGCAGCTCGGTTGGTCCCCAGGCAGCTCTCACGGTCGGGACTAGCTTTGCAACATGTCCTTTCCGCTCACGGCTCAGAGCTCCGTGTCCGGCAGCCACGTGACTCTCCTGACCCTTTTATGTGACAACTCATCCAGGGCCCTGGCTACATGACTCCTTTTCTCTCCACAGTTCTTACCCCCAAAACCGTCATCAATTCTTCTCTAATTACTCAGGTTTTCTGTTCTCACCAAGTGGACTTCAGGAGCTGGCCTTTTCTTTTGTTGTGGTAAATGCCTCCCCCGCCCCATCTCTGACTCCCATGTCCTTCTCGCCACAAACCCCATACAAGATCGAGCACACAGTAGACAGCGATGGTGCAGAGGCCCAGCAAATTCCGAAAGCTCTGCCAAAAGCCACAGTCAACATGGCCCACGCTCTTCTGAGGCTCTTTGAATGATGTTGAGGAGACCGGCAAGCATCTTCGGAAGACACCCAGTGCTGTGAAGGCCTCGCAGCAAACGCAGACAGAACACATGCCACGGCGGATCACTAAGCCCATAGCAGACGTCGCCTTGGTCCTGAGCCTCAGCAGGGAACCCCAGACGTCAACAGTCAATGCCCCGAGGCCTCTTTTCCGCTTAGATGGCGAGGGATTTTCAAAATTGCTTAGAGTTGAGCCTTTTTTTGTAAATGAACTTTCACAAGAATATAAAACAGCTCGGGCAAGCTTCATAATGACACTTCGGCGGGAAGCCTAAGCGCCGTGGCTGGGTTTCCCTTCACCCCTTAGAGACCCCCGCGATTCTCTCTGGGTACCCCGGGGTGCTGCGGAACACAGTGCGAGAACCACCCCTCCAGCTCTTGCTCTGTCACTTGGATTCGCGGGGCCAGCAAAAGAGCCAAACGATTCCTCACAACTCTTGCAGCTCCTAGCAGATAGGAGAACCGAGACTCGGAGGACTCTGGCGTTGGAAATAACCATAGGTATCACCCGGATGGACTCTCTCACTTACCGGGGAAGGAAATGGCAAACCCAGACGGGAGAAGGAACCCATGTAAGGTGGTAGTGGAGCAGGACAGAAACCCAGGGCGGAGGATTTGTCCTCACCAAATGAGAGGAGGGGAAAGGCCCTCCTGAAGCAACAGTGCAGCCCTGGGAAAATGGCCACCAGAGACCTCGTGTGGCGCTCTCTCTCAGGCTCTGATGCCCTCCTGGTGCACCGAGGGGCCAATAGCACCCTCCACAGTGCTCTGCCCAAGCCTGCCCAGTGGACCGGGGCGTCTCTGCCTCTTCCCTCATCCGGGTGTACTCTGTCTCCATCTCTTCAGCACCCTCCTCTCTGTAAGTTAACCTGATCCATGTTGAAAAGCCTGAAAGGCCTGTTATCTCTCAGATGACAGATAAAATTCTGGGGAGAATTTTTTTTTAATTATCTAATTTATTGGCGTATATGTGTTCCCAACACCCTCTTATCATCTTTGCAGTGTCTGCAGCCTCCACTGTGGTGGCCCCTTTCCCACTCCTGATACGGGTATCCGAGCCTTCTTTCTGGTTGTCTTCAGCAGCCTTGCCATAGGGTGGTCTATTTTATTAACTTCTGCAAAGATCGCTCGATTTCATTAATTTGTGCCCCGATCATTTTTTCCTTCCATTTTCTTTAAGCATGCTCTTGTACTTTTGCTGATTTCTTGAGTTATAGGCTTACCCCACTCATTTTCAGGCTACTTTTTAAAAAAATAACAGTTTATTATGAGATATAATTCACATATCATGGTGATTCACCTATTTAAAGTATACAATTCAATGGTTTTGCAGTCCATTTGGGAATCTTCTGTCAACCCAAAAATAAACCCTACACCCATTGTCCCAACACTCTTTTTCTTTTCCACCCTCAGCCCCAGGCGACCGCAAATCTCCCTCCTATCTCTATGGACTTACCTAGTCTGTACATCTTAGATCGATGGAATTATATAATATGTGGTCTTTTGTGATGGGCTCTTTCCATGAGCGTAACGATTTTGAGGTTTACCCATGTCATGGCATGTATCAGCACTTCATTTCTTTCCCTTATGCAATAATGTTCTGTCGTAAGGACGCAACCCACTCTGTTTATCTCTTCATCAGTTGATGGACATTCAGGTGGTTTCCACGTTTTTAATATTATAAAGAATGCTGCTACGAACATTCACGTACAAGTTTCTATGTGGACGTATGTTTTCATTGCTTTTGGGTGTATACTTAGGCGTGGCATTGCATGTCATAGATGGTAACTCTGTTAAACATTTTGAGGACCTGCCATACTGTTTTCCAAAGTGACTGTACAATTTCACATTCCCGCCAGAGGTGTATGAGGGCTTCGGGGTCTCCACATTGTCATCTACGTTGCTATTATCTGTTCGATTGTAGCCAGCCTAGTGGGTGTGAAGTGGTATCTTACTGTAGGTTTGATTTGTATTTCCCCAGTGGTCAATGATGCTGAGCCATTGTCATGCACCATTTCATGTGCTTACAGGCCATCTGTGTGTCTTCTTTGGAGAAACATCCGTCCAAGCCCTTTGTCCATTTCTTTAATTGGGTTCTTTTTCTTTTTACTATTGAGTTGTAATAGTTCTTTATATGTCCTTTGTATAAGACCCTTATCAGATATAAGATTTGCAAAAAATGTCTCCCATTCTGTGGATTCTCTTTGTACTTTTTTAATGGTATCCTTTGAAGCACAACTTGATTTCGTTGATGGCCAGTGTTTTTCTTTTGTTGCTTGTGCTTTTGGTGTCGTATCTAAGGAACCATTGCCAAATCCAAGGTCATGAATAGCTACACCTATGTTTTCTTGTGAACAATGAAGACTTTTAGCTCTCACGTTTAGGTCTTTGATCCATTTTGAGTTGAGCTTCATTTGCACGTGAAGGTAGCGGTACAACCTCGTTCTTTTGCATGTGGATAACCTATCACCCCAGCACCATTCAATAAAGAGTATTGTCTTGGTGCCCTCATTGAAAACCAATCGACAGTATATTTAAGGATCTTCTTCTGGACCTTCAATTCGATTGAATTGATCTGTACAAACTACTTTTTAAATATATTATGTAAGGTTATCCATTTCCTGCTAAGGATCACTTTAGGTGTATCCCACATACTTAATATGTAAAGTATGAGTTATTACTCAATTTTAAATATTTTCACAATTTTAATCTTATTTCTTCCTTGATTCATGGATTATTTACAAGTCAGTTCTTAATTAGCCAAAGAAAATTGGTGTACTAATTACATAATAGAGATTTTTAGTTTTATTATATTGTGGTCAGAGAATGAGGACTATAGATACTAAATCTTATTGGATTTTTGGAAGATTTATTTATGACCTAAAGAGAGTTCAATTTTTGCAAACATTCATGCATATTTTTTTAATTTTTTAATGCTTGCTTTTTTTGAGAGAGAGAAAGAGACAGAGTACAAGCAGGGTAGGGGATAAGAGAGAGAGACACACACACACACACACAGAATCTGGAGCAGGCTCCAGCCTCTGAGCTGTCAGCACAGAGCCTGACACGGGACTCGAACCACGAACCATGAGATCATGACCTGAGCTGAAGTCTGATGCTTAACTGACTGAGCCACCCACGCGCCCCTCCATGTATATTTTAAGAGTGTATATTTGACATCTAGTCTCTAAACGTTGGGTGCATGGTTCACATGTATTCCATTTGATCAAGCTTATTAGTGATATTATCTAAATCTTCTCTATTGTTAATAATTTTAATAGTATATTCTCATGGTTTAAAAATAAAAAATATATCGTAAAAATATATTTCATCCCCACCCATGTCCCTTCCACACACCCATCTCCAATCCCTATGGTCTCGATAGTTATTTTTTGCATATTCTTTCCATGTCAATGCAAATACATGAAGACAAGGATATTAATTCTTATTGTCACAGTCTTCCATAGATAAAAAGTAGCTAATGATGTTGACACTTCCTGGCTTTATTGAGTTAACAATACGTCCTGATATCTTTTCACGGCAGTACCTCGAGAGCGTCTTCATTTTTGTTTACACTTGCATAGCAGTGCCTGCATAGACACACCACAGCCTATCTGACCAAGCCTCCGAAGAAGGACATGGATTGTTCCCAGTTTTTTTGGTATTACAAATCGACCACCACGGATAACTGTGTCCTTAGGTCATTTTGTGCGTGTGCAAGTTCTTTATTAATTTCAGACACAGTTGCATTCTTGATCCGACTTTCCATTATCCCTCCTGGAACCCCAGTCATTCTGTTCATTATGTCTTCAGACACTCGTGCATGGTGAGTATTTTCCTCCTCTTCAGTGTGTCTTGTGTGTCCCGTGAAACCTAGTTAAGGACTAGCCCCTCCAGAGTATTGCTGTATTTACTTTTCCAGGCAAATCAAAAGTGTCAGCAGCCTGGGACCCATTTTTTATTAAAGTTTCTGGCATGGGACTTCTCTAGACTTCTGGGAAGTATAAACTCAAACTTAAATCTATGTGAGAAACAGGCCCTGAGTTTTTATGTCCTGGGAGAGGATTTTTCCCTCTGAGCCCAAGCAGAGACAGACCTAATTTCTTGTTATCTGGCTGAGCCAGCAGACACATTTTTTTCCTGATCCATACTCTCCCTGAGGGCGTGGCCCTCCGAGAATGCCAGCTTCAAATGGGGGTCTCATTCTAACTCCTCACCTTACGTGGCCCCAGGTCTCATCTCCTGCCCCGACGTGGATGACTGGAGCTGCCAACATGGTGCCCACCACGCCCGTCTCGACTGCTACCACTCCCCACGACCGCCCCCTCCTCCATTCCCGAAGCCCGCAGTAGGCGTCATCCACCCCGCTGGAGCTCTTCGTTCCCTCTTCACTCCTGGGCCCTGGTGATTTTCCTTTCTTGCTGGCATCCTTGAATATTCATTTACGATCATTTTTGTTATATTCCATCTGGGTGCTTGTGGCCGGAGATGTGATGTTTATCCATCATTTTCCTACCGTCCATTTTCTCCCTGGTCCTTAACAGAGATGCCCCTCCACACCGCCCACCTGCCACCATACCTGTCTGATAACCTCAAGCAACTGCTTCTTTGAACTGTGATATGTGGGGCTGCTGGAGAATCTCACGGATTGTAAAGCCTTCGAGGGCTAAATATCGCTAACTGTTGCAGCGCCTCTGTTCGGTCTAGGATTCTGGCACACTCCTTTTGTCTTTCCATTTTGCCGCCAAGGTTCTCCTGTTCTGGTCAAAGAGTCATATAGATTATGGAGCTTTAATCAAAACCATTTAATACCCATTTGGGGGCATCTGGGTGACTCAGTCGGTTAAGCGGCCAACTTTGACCTCACGGTCTGTGAGTTTCAGCCCCGCGTCGGACTCTTTGCTGATGGCTCAGAGCCTGGAGCCTGCTCTGAATTCTGTCTGTCTCTTTCTCTGCCCCTCCCCTGCTCACTCCCTGTCTCTCGAAAATAAAGAAACATTAAAAAAAAATACCCATTTTTGGAAATCGCCAAGGATGCTGTCAATAAATAGATTCTCATTTTAATCCCAATATTTTCAGATGGAACATGACATTAAGAGAGTTTAGCCAACATACTTTAGGCTGCCTTTGTAGGAAAACTTTAGCTAGAAGCGAAGGGCCGTTTCCGACTCCCCACACAAACAGTGAGTGATGGGATTTTTTATGAACATTTCTGCCCTTTTGTTCTTTATCATTAGGCAGTAGGAAGCTATTTTTCAGTGTCAGTCTATTATCTACAAACAGGGTGATAATCTGCACTCCCTTTGATCTTAGAACATTTTCCCTCTACCTCTCCGCTGACATGTAAGATTTACGTAATGTTGATATTTCCCTAATCTACTGACGCTGGACTTGAGGGAACCCAAGCAATATTTCTTATGCCAATGAGTGGCATAAAGCCCCACCCCCTATGGAAATACTTCAGTTCTCCGGGCAGATGATTTATGTCGCAAGATGCTACAGGCAGAGTAGGAGATAGGAGACCTCCTGGGACAAACATCTCCAGATTAGGGCTGAGGTCCTTTTGACGAGCTGATGCATTGCAGTTGGTCTGAATGGGCCATTCATTCAGAAAACCTCTCTGCTGCTGGCTCACCGAATGGGCCGTTATGGTGATGGAAGTGGTTGGGCGGAGCCAACAGAACTGGAGCAGGACTGCGAACTGTTCAGTGGCTTTGTGACTTTTATAATGAGCCTTGTTCAAAAGGTTACCCTTTGGGGGCGCCTAGGTGGCTCAGTCGGTTAAGCATTCGACTCGAGCTCAGGTCATGATCTTGCACTTGGTGGGTTCGAGCCCCAAGTTGGGATCTCTGCTGTCAGCACAGAGCCCGCTTCGATCCTTTGTCTCCCTTTCTCTCCACTTCTCCCTCTCTCTCTCTCTCAAAAATAAACATTTTTTTTTTTTTTAAAAAAAAGGTTACCCTTTGATCTAGGCTGGGAACATAAAACTCCATCCCGATACAAAGCGAGCATCATGACATGGGAACAGTCTTTGTTTCTTCAGTATTATTCCAGGACACATACAGTAACCAGCGCTCAGATGGGGGTCCTGTCATCCATCTGGGATTGGTCATACTCTTGGAGCTAGAACCAGTCAGGACATCTCCTCTCTCACCTGCTGCCCCCTTTGCAAATTTGCTTCCGAGATAGAAGAACTAAATACAATTCTCTAAGGAGAACAAGGCTTTGATAGCCCAGAGTCAGCAGGGGAAATGCTTAGTCGAGGAAGAGAAAATTCAAAAAGTCACCACCAACAAAAAGAATATATGTCAAAATGAGATGCCATTTCCAGCTGTTCCATCGTGCCTGTTCAAGAGAGACGCATACTTATCAGTCGGCATGATGGTGCATAATTCTCTGATACTTAGGAGGATGGACCTGGAAGGCGAGTACAAGAGTAGAGTGAGCCATTCTAAGTGCACAGCACTTTTAATTCCGTTCCCTTGGGGAAGCTGAAAGGCCACCGCCATTTGCACAGGCTGGGAGTAATTTGATTTTGTTACGTTTCTTACAAAACACAGCATTATAGAATCATAAAATCTCAAGGTGAGAAGTGCCCTTATTTAGTCCAGAGGCACCTGGGTGGCTCAGTCAGTTAAGTGTCCAACTTTGGCTCTGGTCATGATCGCACAGTTCATGGGTCTGAGCCCCGCATTGGGCTCTGTGCGGAGCCTGGAGTCTGCCTCAGGTTCTATGTCTCTTTCTCTCACTGACCCTCCCCTGCTCACACCCTGTCTCTCTCAAAAATAAAAAAATGAACATTAAAAAATAAAAAATAAGATTTAAAAAAGTTGTTTAGTCCATCCAGTTCAGGGATCTTCTTCACAATATCGCTACCAACTGGTTTCATAAGCTCTGTTTCAAAAGCCGCAGTGATGGGGAGCTTGCCTTCCTCCAGGAAGGCTCAAGGGACCATCCTTTCCCTGCTGTGAGGAGAAAGAGACTTACCAGGGAAGGTCGCCATTTTTAAAAAAACAAGTTTTCTACAAATTCATGCCAAGCCACTATGGTGTAGCAGACTCCTCCGCTCCCTCACCACCCTATGATTCACCTCTCAGGAGCTCCCCAAACCTGGCCCCTTTGCCTCAGATACATCCTTCTGCTTCTTCCCACCTCTTGCCAGGCATCCTCACTTCTACATTGACTAAGGAACTCAAGACCACAGACAAAAACCATTAGCCCCCCTTCCTTTTAGTTCTCTCTCATTGCTTATGTCATTCCTTCTCCCTGTGCTCAAGGAAGAAGTACCTCTTTTCTTGTCCCGAGGTAAACCTTCCTCTCACTGTGCCTGGGAGTGGGGTTTACGGTGAGAGTGTGTCTCACCCTTTTCTACCTGTTGCGATGTGGGTATTTTCTCATTCACCCGATGTATAAGAGTGGCTCAGCTGGTTTCTGGATTTTTTTTTAGGAAGGAATTGCTCCATGTGTGGCTGTGGAGTCAGTGTGTCCATGGGAGAAGGTGAGTGCAGCCTAAGTCACCATCTTGGACCAGAACCAGTAAGTCTTCCTCTCTTTCTGGAAATCATACATCTACTGTCCTGTGTTAGCTCTAATGACCAGGCAGGTCCTCTCTTTCCCACAGCTCCGACTTCTCCACTTCTTCTGAACCATTCTCCTTAGCCTATACATATTTTCAGGGCTTTCCTATACTTAAAAATGGCTTCTCTTCACCTGCTTCCCCTTTCATGTCTCTTGCCTCATCCTTCTTGTATTAGTTAGGATAGGCTAGGTTATGCTGCAGGAACAAATAGCTCCAAATCTAACACAACAAAGATTTGGTTTATTTTTCCTCACCCAGGCAAAGTCCACTACAGGTCAATGTGACTTTGTAGAGCAACCGTCTTCCAAGCAGGGACCCAGCAAAGCAGGCTGCTTTAATCTTGTGTCTTTCCCTTTTCTCAACATAAGACCTCCTCCACTTGCCACAGCAGGAGACGAGAAATCCCCCTCTACCTCTGTGGAAATAGGAAATGTTCCTCCTGTGTGCCAGGAAGGATGAAATTAATGGAAATAGAAAGTCACTAGAAGGTGTTTAACATAACTTCACTGACTTACTTGGATACAGAGTATCCGTATCTGTATGCTGTGTCCACTTCCTTGGTTTCTAGTTGTACTTTAACCCCTGAAAATGGCTTCTGCCCCCCTCTCTACAGAAAATACTTGCTTTCCCATTGACCACGGTGAAACTTAGAATCTTGGATTTTCCCACTTGGGTCACAGGAACTCAGCCTCCCGAAGCATCCCCTTTGCCGAGCTATGCTTTAATGTCTTGTTCTGGATTTTTGTTCACAGTCACTGTAAGAAACAACCAGAATTAATTTTCTGCATTGACTGTGAAATTTTTATTGACAATCTAGTCTATTACATGACCCTATTTTCCTTATGTAAGTCCCAAGGGAAAAATAAGTTTAAAACTTAGTGCCAACTAAGTAGCATCTCTCCTAAGAAAATACGTTCACATCTTTTCTAGAATGTTCCATGTTTTGCTTTTTATCCTGGTTGCTGAGAAACCCAGAACCAAACCATATGATCCATTTTAATACTAATACTTATAAAGACATCCAAATCAGAAAGGAAGGACTAAAACTATCTGTATTCGCAGGTGATATGATCTTTAATATAGAACATCCTAAAGGTTCTGCCAAAAAGCTGTTAGAACTAATCAGTGAATTCAGTAAAAATTTTAGGTTCTAGAATCAACATAGAGAAACCAGTTGTGATTCTATACAGTAGCAAATGAAACGTCTGAAAAAGAAAGAAAACTGTCCCATTCACAAAAACAATAAAAGACTCGAGAATAAATTTACCCAAGGAGGAAAGATCTGTACACTGAAAACTACAAGACTCCGATGAAAGACATTGAGGGTATGAACAAATGGAAAGATCCCTTGTATTTATGGATCAAAAGAATTAACATTGCTAAAATGCCCATATTACTCAAAGCCATCTATAGACTCAGTGCAATCCTTACCAAACTTCGAATGACATTCATTCACGGAAATAGAAAATACAGTCTTAAAATTCATATAGAATCACGGAAGACTCCAAACAGTCAAAGAAATACTGAGAAAGGAGGCATCTGGGTGGCTCAGTCGGCTAAGCATCTGCCTTTGGCTCAGGTCATGATCTCACAGTTTGTGAGTTTGAGCTCTATGTCAGGCTCTGTGCTGACATCTCAGAGCCTGGAGCCTGCTTCGGATTCTGTCTCCTTCTCTCTGTGCCCCTCCCCCACTTGTGCTCTGTCTCTCTCTCTCAGGAATAAATAAACATTAAAAAAAATTAAAAAGAAATCCTGAGAAAGAACAAAGCTGGAGATTTCACAGTTCCTGCTTTCGAACTATACTAAAAAGCTTTGAAACAGAAGGGTGCTTGCATAAAGGTGACCCAGACACCAGTGGAACAGAATAGAGGGACCAGAAATAAACCTCTGCATATATAGTCAACTAATATTTGACGAAGGATCCATGAATATTCAATGGGGAAAGGCTAGTCTCTTTAATAAATGGTACTGGGAAACTGAATAACCACATGCAGAGAAATGAAATCGGCCCCCTATCCCACCCCATTCACAAACGTGAACCCCAAATACATCAAAGACTTACACAAGAACTGAAACCATAAAACTCTCAGAAGAAAACACAGGGGGAGGGCTCCTCGATATTGGCCGTAGCAATCATTTTTTTGGGATCTGACACCAAACGAACAAGAAAAAACGCAAAAATCGACAGGCGGGACGACACTAAACTGAAAAGCAAAGGAAACCATCACAAAATGTGGACTGGGGGGAAATATTTGCAAAGCACGTATCCGATTAGGGGTTAATATCCAAAACATACAAAGAGCTCAGACAACTTGATAACAAATAAACAATCCGATTTAAACACGGGCAGGGGATCTGAATAGAAATTTTTCCAAAGAAGACACACAAATGGCCAACATGGAAAGAACTCGCAGTGTATTAACCCTGAGAAAGCGTTCGGCTGGGGAAGTGTGTTAATTTGCTGGGACTGTTGTCACAAAACACCCCCGGCTGGAAAGCTTCAAAAACAAATGACTTTCTCACCGTTCCAGAGGCTGGGGTTTAGAGGTCAAGGTGTCTGCAGGTTTGGTTTCTTCTGAAGCCTCTCTCCTCAGCTCGCTGAGGTCCACCTTCTCCCTGTGTCCTCACGCAGCCGTCCCCTGCGCACATCTACTGTCTCTCCGTGTATCCAAATGTCCTCTTCGCTTAAGGACACCAATCGCATTGCAGTAGGCTTCACCCTAAAGGCCTCATTTTAACTTGATCACCTCTTTAAGGGTCCTCTCTCAAATATAGTCACAGCCTCAGGTCCTGGGGTTTGGGGATTCAACATGGGATTTGGGGGGACACGATTCACCCCATAAAAGAGAGGGTGAGTTTCTCCCTTTCTCCTCTTTACTGCGTCTACTCTGCCACCCCATCTTGCTGGCTGAGGCTTCCCAGCTCCCCAGGGCAGGCTCTCCGAGACAGAGGAAGAGGCAGCGAGGGCGGAAGCGTTCTCACTCACCTGCTCCCGTGGGGATTTTCTTTGCTGCTTCTCAGAGCCACCCCCGCCCCCACGTCACTACAAAGGGCTCACTGCAGTTCCCTTGACCGGGTGAACACATCACCATCCCGGCTCGTCGGTGCCCTCCCTCTTCGGGCACAAGGGATCTGTGAGACCTCCAACTCCTTCCTGCGAACGTCCGTTCCCTCCACACACCCCTGCCCCTGACTATTGAGAAGAGCATGCTTCTGGAATACAGACCTCAAGGTGGCGGCAGGTGAGTCTGTGGGCACAGCGGGACAGGGGCTCAGACACGAGCCAGACGCAGAGGGAATCCGGGTGCAGGTGAGGGTTGAGCACAGATGGTAGTGGGTGCGGGTGTAGACAGGGATGGGCCAGGTACTCTGTGAGCAGGTGGTTGGGGGTACAGAAGATGGGCAGCAGCCCTGACATAATGACTCCTTATATGTCAGTAGGATAGAGTCACTTCACAGAGAAATTTCTCTTGTCTTCAAACCAGGAGGCACCCATGTCGAGCCCACAAGCCCGCTGACAGCAGCTAACATGTAACGAGTGTGTTTTTGGTGCCAGGCACCGTGTGAACACTTCATACGCACACACACTAACTCATTGAACCCTCCCAGCTCTATGGCATGTATTCTTTCAGTATCCCCATTCGACAGATGAGGAAACTGAAGCACAGAGAGGTTATGTAACACGTCCCGGGTCACACAGTGGGGAAGCACCAGAGCCGGAGTTAAACTGGGCGATTTGCTTCCAGAGCCCATGCGATCACGGGACCATCGTCCCTCCCAGAGGAGACAGTCAGTCACTCACCACTGCGGCTCTGTGGCCCCGTGCAGGAGGAGATGGTGGGGAGGAGAGCACGGTGGGAGCTACCCGCCACCTTCCCCAGCTTCTGTCACAGGAGCCATCGGGTGGGGCTTGGCCTTTCTCCTCTTCTGCTCCTGGTGACACTCGGTGAGTGACTGCACGAGACTCCCCCTTATACCCCAGTTTCCTTCCACACCCAGCACAGCCTCGGGTGCCTCCAGATCTCTGTTCAGCTGAAACTTGACTTTAATTCGCCAACAGTATCCGAAACTTGGGTGAGTCCCCCTCCTCTCTAGAAAACGTCTTGACTTAGCAAACATAATGAAACATATGATTCATCGCTCGGTGTCCTTTCTCCCTTTCCTTCCGATTCAGAAGTTCTCAACCCTGGCTGTTTATTCAAAACATCTGAGGAACTCTAAAAACAATACCTATGTTTGGGCCCTCCGACCAATTACACCAGAATGGAGTAGGGGTGGTGGGGGCGAGTCTCATGCATAGCCGGGGTGAGAACATTCCACCGTTCCATCTCCCCGTTACGGCCCTGCTCCAAGCCTAGGGCAAGGCCATTTACTTCTCTCCCCAAGCAAAGGAAATCAGACGCACTTTGCCGTGAATGATTTTAGAAGAAGCTGCTTTTCCCAAGGCCATTTTCACCCAGACTAACTCTGGACGGGACGTTCAGGCTTGGACAGCCTGATCCTCGGGCCCTGGCAGGCTAAGGGCGCTGTGCGGTACAGACTCTGGGGAAATTTCATGGCGAGATGGCCCATTCAGCTCCCGAACACCCACGTCAGCCGAGCGAGGCCCCCGGCCCCGCGAAAGAACTGGAGCAAAGCCCTCATCCGTCCAGGGGTCCAGGTGGGGGACAGGGCCCAGCGCGCACGTGGCAGTAGTTCCAGAATGTATCGTGTTGTTCCGTGTGGGGTTAGCACCTGGCAGGTTGCGGTCCTCTGCCAGCGCCCGTCTCTTATAAGCAACGGAAAATGAGAAATTGTCCTCCACGGAAACAGAGCCATGACTTCCGCGCTGGGCTCCATCCAGCCCGGAGAGCAGACGCCCTTACAGAGACAGCCGCTTGTCAAGTACAAGGACAGAGGTGAAGCAACAGGAAGGCCTGCAGGTCAAGAGAATGGGACGTGAAGGCCAGTGCTGCCCTCCCCTCACTCCCTGCGGGTACGGCCGGGCCTCCCCATCCCTCTGGCCTTTGTCTCCCAATCCGCGGTGAGCGTATCAGAACCACGAGCCCTGAGATGCCATCCAAGCTCCAAGGCGCTGGGATTTCTCCCTTCCCATGGGAGGGGCGTTTTCTCTCCCGCCCACTCATTCTGGAACAACCGGCAAGCTTCATGGACGGTACTTACCCTTGAGAAACTTACCCAGTGAACCCCGAGAGACATGTTCTCTGGAGAATTTGAGTTTTGTAGCATCTTTTCACTGCCAGAAGCGTGACCCTGAAGGAAAGGGTATGGCTCCATGGGCCTTCCCAGTGTGATGCGTTCTGGGCTCCAGCTGGAAGAGAAGGTTCTGGGATTCTCGCTGGGATGCTGTCCTTACCCAGAAACCTCATGAGCCGAAATCTGGCAAAACTCCACCCCCAACATTTTAAAGTAGAACACTCAAATCACAAAATACTTCAAGGATTCTTTTTTTTTTTTAAGATCTTTATTTATTTTTGAGAGAGAGAGAGAGAGAGTGCATGTGCACAAGTGGGGGATGGGTAGAGAGAGAGGGAGACACAGAATCCGAAGCAGGCTTCAGGCTCTGAGCTGTCAGCACAGAGCCTGATGACAGCTCAGAGCCTGATGCAGGGCTCAAACCCACGAACTGTGAGATCATGACCTGAGCCAAAGGCAGACGCTTAACCAACTGAGCCACCCAGGTGCCCCTGAGAGATTGTTTTTTAATTGAGCAAGAATTAAAATGTAACCAGAATAATTCGCCAAGGTACCTAGTGCTTTTTCGCGTTGCAACAATTTTAGATTTCAGAAGAGTCGGAGAGGTCGCAGAGAGTTCCCCTGCCCCCTCACCCAGCTTCCCTCACGTTCCCTCAAAACTGAGAGCTCAGTGTTGGCACACACTATTAACTAAATTATAGACTTTATTTGGATTTCACTCATGTCCCTTTTCTTTTCCAGAATCCGGTCCAGGACACCACCTCATTAGAGCTCCTCGGTGCCCTCCCATCTGTGACAGGTTCAGTGCCTGCTCATCTAAATCCGGGCTTCTCAGCCCTGACTGTCCATGAGAGTCACCTGGGAGGCCTTTAAAAGGCACCGAGGCCCAAGCCACGCACCAGTTGCATCCGAGTTGCTGGGTTCGGACAGAATTAGCATCATTTTTTCCCCAAAGCTCCAGGTCATTCTGCTCTTCGGCCAGCCAGAGTTGACATGCTGCTCTTAAAATACCAGAATTCCTCCTCGTCCAGCCAAAGTCCTTCCTGGGATGGGGAAATGACTGTTTCTAAATAAATTTTTAATGACACATGAATATTTAAACACATTTCTTACATAGTGCTTACTAGGGCTTCGTAACTATTTAACCAAATCACATTACAGAGAAAGGTTAAGTCCCTTTTAATTAGCCCTCAATTATATCTTCTTGCCTTCTCGAGAGACACACACTCACCCTTATGACTTTGGCTTGTATGTTACAGACTTTTTTCTGAGTTTCACGGAAACATTAGGAAACCAAGTGGCATCGTGTGTTGACATTCCTGATGATATCACATATGCCACAGTCTGCAATGTGTTTTTCCCTCCATAGTATTTCTTTCTAGGTGTTTGCTCTTGCAAGCCTCTGCGGCCACCAGCGTCCTTAGGTGTGGGAGTGGGAGGGGTTAGCGTGCTCCGCACAGCGTAGCATCTATGCGCACAGGCGTCGCGCCGTCTGCCTTCCCGGACGTCTCCGTATAAGAGGAAGGGTATGAGGAGTTAGAAGCGCCAGACCTCAGACGGCGGGGGGCCTGCAAGTGTTTTTGTAGATATTATCTCTCTGTCATCCTAACCAGCTTTGCCAGTGGATTTTCAGTTTCTTCTGCCAGAAGCAGCGAATGACAGCACCAATTTCTCCTTTGCCAGCGCTAGACTTATCGATCTTTTTAATGTTTGCCAACAAAGAGACGATACATGGCGAATCGTTCTTTTCATTGGCATTCAAGTACCTATTTTTCAAAAGCTGTTTTATAAATAAACATCAATATTTTTTAAAATATCAGATAGTGCTGCTTTAATAAAACACCCGAGTTGAAAGAGACCTCATTGATCAGAGAGTCCAACCCCTTTGTTTGAAGAATCTTTTTATTGTCTATAAATAATACATGGACATGTCGTCGTGGTGAAAATTGAAAATAGAAGCATTGTTTTTTTTTAAATTGTTTTTTAAATGTTTATTTCTATTTGAGAGAAAGAGAGAGGGAGACACAAAGTGCAAGTCGGGGAGCGGCAGAGAGAGAGAGACACACACACAGAATCCGAAGCGGGCTCCAGGCTCCGAGCTGTCAGCACAGAGCCCGACGCGGGGCTCAAACTCACAAACTGAGATCATGACCTGAGCCGAAGTCATACACTTAACCGACAGCCACCCAGGCGCCCTGTGAGAACTGAAAATAAATTGCAATGTGTTAAATAAAAAAATAAAAGTTCTCTTTCATGTCTTCTCTGATCCCCAGACTAGGAGATAAACTGATGTTAATGGTGGGTATTTCATGATGGCTCATTTACTGCTTATGTACATGCGTATAAAACAAGGTGGGTACTGCTGGTATTTTACATAAAAGGGATACAGCTCTATGTGTTTGTTCATAATTATTATTTTCTCTTAACAACATGTCTTAGAACTCTTTCCATACCATACACAGAGAACTACTCCATTTTTAACTGCTGCATAATATTCTACAGTATGGGATGTATTTGCTATTTATTGCTGTGTAACAAATTACCCTTCGACTTTGAGGTCTGTTCAAAATTGAACAACAAACACGGATCATCTCATACAGTTTCTAAGATCAAGAACCTGGAAACGGCTCATCCTGGTGATTCTGGATCCAAGGCTCTCAAGAGGTTGTGGTGGAGCTTGAGGCCAAGGCTGTAGTCAGCTGAAGACTTGACTGGGCTTTGAAGACTGGCATAGAATGTGGCACACTTCCAGGGCTGTTGGCAAGAGGATTCGGTTCGCCCCCACACGGAGCTTTCCACAAGGCTGCTCACCACAAGGCAACTTTCCCAACGGTGAGCAAGGGAGAGAGAACTCAAAATGGAAGTCGCTGTTTTTTTATAATCTGAACTTGAGAGAGACATGCCTTCACTTCTGCCACGCACTATTAACTATTGATCATGCAGCCCAACCCTGGTGCACTGTGGAAAGGGACTGCACCTGACGGAATACCGGGATGCAAGACTCATTGATGGCCATCTTGAAGGCTGAAAATCACGTGGTTACCATGGGCTGCTATGGGGTCTTCAAGTCTTTCTGATCACATGCAGCACTGCCAAGAACGCCCTTGGCCATGGTCCTTGACGCATAGGCACCTCTCTCCTGGCTCTGGAAGTAGAATTTCTGTGATTCCTTCGTTTTCAAAGGGGAAATTGAAACTAGAGAAAAGTGACTTCTCCAAGGTCACACGGCGAATCGCCTGCAAGCCTCAGATTACAACTTCAGTCACCTGACTTCCAGTCCATTCCATTTCCAGAGCTGTTCTGTGAGCGAGGTAAATACGGGCTGAGATGTCAGCTAGTAACCTGAGATAAAGCCTGGCTGATAATTGCCAACGGTCAGTTCCCAGAATACCAACAATACGTGCAACAGCTAATCTTGCTTTATAATTGCTAAACATACATCGGGGTGCTCAAAGGCTAGATTAGCCAATGCATGAATGCCTAGCCGGCCTTGGTTAAAAAGAGGTCGGTGGAAACAAGGAATCATTCCATGCCATGTTTAGCAGAAACACTGGAGTCGGGCAGACCTGTGTTTGAATCCCGGATCTAGCTCTGTGACTACGGGTGGGTCACATAATTCCTCTGTTTCTTCATCCGGAAAATGGGAGCGCGTGGAGCACCTACCGGACAGGGCTGTCCTGAGGATTACATGTCACGATGACGCGCATGATTCGCCAGCGCAGGGTCTGGCCCGCTCCAGAAACGGGGCTGCCATTCATTCTCTGTGTTCCTCCTGACTGCCCCGCTTCAGTTATCCATCCAGCTTCCTGAATGAATGAACTCTATTTTCAAAACAAAGATAGCACCTGCAGAGTTTATTTTATTCCATTTCCCACCTCCTCCTGACTCTCTTCCGTATCCAGTAACCATTATTTTGTGATCTGTGTTTTCTGTTGCAAACTGTCTGGATTTTTGAGGAATGGGGCAAGGTGTGGGCATGCCGAAAGCGTGCAGCCCCGTGAGGGCGCCCCTCTAGCCAGCGTACACGCTCTTCCTGCCCCTTGTGTGGGGGTTCGGTGTACGTACCACTGTCCCTGGATCCTCCTCACCTCTGTGACTCTAGTGCCAGCACAGTGCCCGGCACTTCAGGAGTATCTGGAATGAATGAATGAATGAATGAATGAATGAAGAGAAATCAATTTGACCAAATCAAGTGAAACCAGGTTCATCACAAAGGACATCAGAAAATCACCTGGACTCTGACCTGAACTGTAAGCGGGCTGGGGGATATGGAAAGCCTTCAACTCCTCAGACGTCCAACGGAAGGAAGGCTGGGGCAGACGGGAGGGGAGGAGGGTGGAGGTGGTTTTCCATACGGCGGGTATAAGAAGCCCTTGGCACACGCAGAGGTAGGCCTTCAGAGAGAGCCCCATGACCGTTTACCAGCTGATTAGCAAGTGGGCTTCTGACCGCAGACCACTGCGTTTCCCTGAGCCTCAGGAGAGCAGCTCTGGGGCCTGTACTGTTTTCCACAATCTAAAGGCCACACAAAGTTTCTGGCCAGAGCCAGGCCAGGCCAGAGATGTGAAGGGAATTTTCAGATGTCCCAGGCAAGTGATGCTCAAAGCCAAAGCCAAAGAGGACAAGTACCTTCTCTCTTCCGGGATTCTGGAGGGTCAAAAGACATCCCCACAGGGAACACTTGAGTTTGGGTTCCCCCTGTCACTGCCCCCTCAGCCCCGAGGAAGACCCCAGAGGTTCCTCGTCTGCTTGGGCCAGGCCCATCAGCTGCTCTTGCTGGCCCAGAGGGAGGGGCGCCTCTGGAGGGTGAGAGGGGCGGTGCTGGGGCCAGCATGGCAGAGATCACTCCTAGCAAGGCTCTAGGGCACACCAGGCACTAACCAGGACAAGTAAAGGCACGGACAGGCCGACGCTTACGTAGTACACTCTCATTCCAAACCCTTTCGCTGTTCTTCCTCAGGAAGCTTCCTGTCAGAAGAGAAATGTTCTGCCTGTGATCAAACAGATTTATATTTATTTACTTTCCTTTTCTCCCAAGCCTGAGCCAGCCTGGACAGGTCAAAAAACAGGATTCCAAACAGCCAAGATGGTCTCCGGAGAAGCCTGGAATTTCCCTGTAGATATCATGAGACAGAAAAAAGACAGGACCTCCTAGAAGCCAGGGCAGGGGGCCGCAGCAGCTCAGGGGCCCTTAGCAAGTGGGGCACCTCTCAGGGCGGGAAGGGGCCTCCAGCTGTTTGGGGAACCGGGCCATCAGTTCCCGAATCTCTGATTTCTAGAAGCCTGAGGGTCTTATGTCCCAGTGACACGAAACAATCAGAGAGACAATTACAACCCAAATCTGCTTTCCTTCAAAACAGAGCCCAGGCTGGAGGAAGGGAAGGTGGTCTGGTGCCCGGTGAGCCGCCGCTTTAGCCCTGCTGAACTGACTACAGAACCTTTAGAGCTGACTACAAGGTTTCTCACGTGACTTCTCACAGAAGTTCTACAAAGTTCCTGAAAATCCCTTATCGGACGCTGCCAGGAAACAGGAGCTTCCACAGAAATGCCTGTGCTGAGCAATTGAAGACCATTCCAAAACTCGGACTAAAAAGAATCATTTATTTTAGGGCCCCCTGGGTGGCTCAGTCTGTCAAGCGTCTGACTCTTGATCTCAGCTCAGGTCTTGATCTCAGGGTTGTGAGTTCGAGCCCCGCATTGGGCTCCATGACGGGCATGGAGCCTACTTAAAAGAAGAATATAGGGCATCTGGGTGGCTCGGTTGGTTAAGCATTTGACTCTTAATTTTGACTCAGGTCACGATCTCACGGTTTGTGAGTTTGAGCCCCACGTCGGCGCAGAGCCTGCTTGGGGTTCTCTCTCTCTTTCCTCTCTCTGTCCCTTCCCTGCACTTTCTCTCTTTCTCAAAATAAATAAATAAACATTTAAAAATCATAATAATTAATTTTACTAATTTACTTGTAAAACTCCCTAAAAACAAACGCTGCACTCAGCTTACTGTCCTTAAGCAAATCAATTGTACGTCACCTGATACCGCAGGGACCACCAGATCTGGGCCGTGACAGTCACCTTCAGGCCTGTTAGGGATGGTGGGCCATGTCTCCCTCCCTCCCCACAGTGGGTCATGCTTTAGCGTTCTTGTGGCTATTAGCTTTTTATAGCTTTGCAACCTACCCCTTGGTCGACCTGTCACCATGTCACCCCACCGCAATTTCCCCACCGCTTCCGGGACGAAGCGAGAATGTGGGACACGGCTGAGCAGCTGAGGGCGCTGGGAAGGAGGTAAGGGAGTATGGTTCTGCTCTCGCCCTCCACCCTAATGTCCTCAACCCTGCGTGTGCAGCTTCTCCACCACAGATCCCGGCTCCTCATCTGAAACACAGGTCATGTGTTTCGCAGAATTTCACACAGAGAGTTCTGTAAAACTCTGAGGCGTTGTCATTCCCGCAAAATGCTCTAGAGTGATCTTGGACTCAGAAGATGACACCATGATGACCCGTTTAGCTGCCTCCCTCTTCTTACAAAGGGTGCACCCTGAAAGGCAGGGACCGTCTTGTACACACGCTCCGGTGCTGGGCAGGCAGCTGGCCTGTGGTCCCATGAGGCTGGACACACAAGCGGACTGAACAGTTGAGACCCGACTCTCTCCAGTTGTGAACCCCTCATCGGTCTGCGCAGCTGGGATGCGAGCTCCCTGGGAGTGAGGGACAGATCTTTTCTTCGTGGGATCTCCAAGGGGGCTTATGGTCGACCAGGAGGCACTGGTATGCCCAGGCCAGTTGTTCAAGTGCTGAAATACTTCGTACAGTCGCTGCCTGGGCCCCAGAGAGCCCCCCTTCCTAGGTCCCCAGCCTCTCCTCCAGGGCCTCCTCCCCACCGTCCGGCTGCTAACAGGTGATGCCTTGGCCCGGCAGGGTCTCTAGGACTCTGCTCCAGCTCCGTCCTTCTGATGGGTCAGTATGTGTCGTTCCATCTCCAAATAACGGACCAGCCTGACGGAGATGATGGGGAGCCAGCGATGCCTGGTTAAGCGCTGTTACGGGAGACTCGATGTACGTGGCCTCTGGTCTCACGGAGGACTCAGGGGGCTCTCAGCAAGGAAGTGGCCAGTGTCTGCTGCCTGACCTTGAGAAGACACGTGTATGGACAGACCTCCACACTGCCAGGTGAAGGAAAATACAGTCCTCGCGGTCCGTCCCTGTCCCCCCATCCATCTGTTCATCCATCCACCGGTTGGGTACCACACTTCGGGTACATCAGCTGCAGGAAGTCCAGAGAGGTCATGCAGTACAATGAGGGGCCCTGGGGGAAGGGCAGGGGGGAGGGAGGGAGAGCAGGAAGGGGACAGACTTGGTGCTGGGGTGCGGGGGCCGCTGAGCCTCCACCCTCTGACTGACTAGCCAGATGGCCACACCCCTCAGAGCCTGTATTTCCTCTTCTGCACAAGGGAGAGTTACAGCCCTTTCCAGCTTCTTGTGAGAACTGGTGAGTCTAAGACAGAGTCTGACCCCGTACCCACCGGTGGGGCATCCCCTCCGGATGGAATTTTATCCTGATAAATGAGGACTTTGAAAAGGATCGCGTGGTCACACAAGTGTGTTCAGTTTGTGA
Organism: Paguma larvata; assembly: GCA_030068075.1. Lineage (NCBI taxonomy): Eukaryota > Metazoa > Chordata > Mammalia > Carnivora > Viverridae > Paguma > Paguma larvata. The sequence goes on from CM057824.1 coordinate 82,093,927, forward strand.
AGGCGCATCAAGCTATACACTTCAGCACGCTATTCTGTATGCAAAGTCTATGTCGGTAAAAAGCTAAAACGCCGAACATATTCTTAGGCTGCAAAAATGTTATCAATTAAAAAAAGTTGAGATGCTGGAAAAAATGGCTGAGCCAAATGTCAGATTTTACTGCTAGAGAAAGGTCCTCAGATAGGTCACTTTCAATTCTGAATTTCTTGCTTCAGCACGGGGAGGGGTGAGGGTATAAAAAGCATCGCGGTATACTTTTCTCTCTGAAACAAGTATTTGACAGGTAGGTCCCTTCCAGCAACAGCCGAGCTGGAAAAATGTAAGTCTGTGAGGATGAGCAGAGCGGTGGGGATGAGGGGGCCGGGGGTGTCCACCAGGCCTCGGGCAGACCCAACAGGCAGAGCAAACACTGAGTCAGATGGGGCTGGTTATACAGAGATCGATGTGGGCTAAAGAGGGAAGGGGTGAGTGTGAGGCCCTCAGCACACACTCAGAGGTGGGCCTCGGCTAATTGGATCTAACGATTGATCGTTCTACTTCTGATCCAGGAAGTGCTGTGATATTGACCTTGAAGGCTCCGAGACGTGTGTCTAGGACACAGTGAAGTCGGCAGCTGAAGTCCCAGACGCAGTGGAATTCCTAGTGCTTCACTGGGGCAGGGGCGGAGCGGGGAGACGGCTTTCGGGCCTTTATAGTTTAAAAGGACAAGGACGAGGGGCTGAAGGACTTTCCGTTTCACATCTGCTTCTTTCCACTTCAGACAGTTCATGTTCTTCCCATCTCGGCCGGGCTTCAGCTCCGGGGCTGGCGTGTGGCAACGCAGCGGGTCCCCGTGTTCACCAAAGACAGCTTGTTCTCTTGAGCTTGTTTGAAACCAAGCTGTTTGGAACTCAGAGTGCATGACCCACGCAATCCATGCCCTAAACAGCGCCGAGAGGGTCTAGCAGGACCACCAAGGCTATTAAATCCATCCATACCCTCGAAGTCCTAATAGCTCTAGGGACATACCACCATGTTGCCACGAGCCAACACTTTGGGTCTTTACCTCGCATTCAGGGTGCAGCGGGGAGGAGGGCTAACCTCTGCCGGCCAGTGTTGCTCCAGCAAACGCCCTCGGAGCTGCTTCTCTGGATAGCCAGGGCTCACAGATAGCCCTTATACCTCAAGGGTCTCAGTTTGGGGCAGCACTCAAGACGGGCGCCAAATACCTACGCCCAAGACCAAAAGTGGTCCCATTAGGAGAGGGCGTGTTAAGTCACAGGGGATCACAAGGTAGCGGGTGGCACGCAGACAAGTGGGGTGGCAGTAGGGCACTGAAAGAGGACACAGGGGGACTTGGAGACAGGCTGGACTTTGAGAGGCAGCGGCGGGGAGGGTCTTCCAGGACAAGGACCAGTGTAAGCAAAGGTATGAGGCGGGGGCAAGGCAGATTCGGGACCAGGGTGAGTCCTGAGCTGTGGGAGGAGACCACTGTCGGGAGCCAGGCAGTGTGGGCACAGGGGTATGAATGCCCAGAGGCTCACAGGACATCCATGTTCCTGCAGCCTGGACGCTCGGAAATGGAGACAGGTGGAATCCCTCCTCACACACTTCTTGCTGTCCCTCCCCAGGCTCCCTTCTCTCCAGGCGGAGTGGCCCAGAGCCTGGCTCCAGGTGGACCTGAGAGAGAGAGAGAGAGAGAGCCTCCTTCCCCACAGCTGGGGTGAGGAAGGCGGAGTGTGCATCAGCACCCCAGACTGCCTGGGGGCTCTGAGGAACTTCAGAGAAAGAGGACTCCTCCTGCCCTGGGCAAAATCTTCTTCAGAGCAACAGATCCACTCGTGGGCAGCCACCGGCATTCAGCCGCACACTACAGCTCTGGGCTCCCAGGGGAGCGGAAATGGTCCAGCTTGAAACCCGGGAAGTCAGAGTTCAGAGCAGCCAGCCCACCCCCCGCAGGTCCATTCCTCTGGATACCAGATGGGAGGGGCAGAAAGAGGTCTCCTAAGAGCAAAAAGGACCGAGAGCTGGGGAGCGCTCAGCTGTGGCGGCCATGGCTTGTTGGTCCTGGTACCGGTCCTCCTCTGCTCCCTGGGCCACTTAGACTAAATGCTACATTTCACGGCATTTCCTGCAGTAGATGTGGCCACGTGACTAACATCTAGTCTAGAGACAAGCGCTCCTCCAAAGACATTTTTTTTAAATGGAATGGATGTATCTTTCTCCTTTCCTTTTTCTCCTTCTTGGTGGCTGGAAAGTGGATATAATGGTTGGAGCAGCCATGTTGGACCATGAGGTAATCTTGGGATTGAAGCTATCTATATATAGAAAAGCAACAAGACAGAAGGATATCATTGCTCCTTGACCTCACCAAGCTGCTATGCTGACCTAGGCCACCTTCCTCTGGATATTTCTATGAAAAGAAGTAGCCTTGTATTTTGTTTAAACAATTTGCTATCTTGAATTTCCCTGGTCCTAACAGTCAAACTTAATACTATATATTACATTGTTTCTCAAGGTGCAAATCCAACCTCCTCCAACAAACATGTCTAGAACTTCGCCAGTGGGAACCAACCTCTCCCTCTCCCGTATGGCCATCCTGACATTGGTTACTGCTGCTCACAGAGCCCTTTTATATGCATTAATTTATCCATTTTCATGTTTTCATTTCAACCTTGGGAAGGTATTATTGCCAGCATACCACAGGCGGCTCAGAGGGGTAAATGGTTTTCTGGTTAGACAACACTCTTCAGCTTAAATAGGGATTATTAGCGCCTGCCTCCGCCGCCCCTCCCCTCCGGCGCTAGACCTCCCTGGCCCAGCAGGGGCGGATTCAACTCTTGATTCCCCCAAGAGGGCGAAGGCGGAGGCCTCGCCCACAGCAGGCGCTTGGAAAATTTGTACGGAATTGATTTACTGTAAATGCAGCAGTTCTCCATCCAAAGATATTGATTTCTTCTAACCAGTATTTCTCGGTTTGCCATTCTCCGAGAAAGGGGGAAAAATGACAAGGAAAGCAGAGAGCTTGGGCCTTTCGGGTGAACCCACGGCCTGCAGAGGCCCGATGGCCGGTGCTTGGCAGTGTGCAGAGGGGCCTGCCCTGGGGGGCCGAGCCTCTGCCCTGAGCTGCGGCGGGGAGAGCAAAGGGTCAGAGGAGGGGCCTTTGCTGCATGAGGATCCCACCCAGCCCTGTCCCCCCACCCCAGGGCCTGGGCAGGGACTTGTGGAGCCCCAGGAAGGCAAAGAGAGGAGCCAGTTCCAAAGCCAGACTGGTTTTTGCAAGTATTACCTCAGTAATAACCTCACAGCATTCCCCCCAGGTTCGGGTGGCAGGCGATTCCATCTTTTGATGGGGAAACGGCTGAGGAAGGAGAAACACAAGGAACCCTCGCCGCCCCGCGATGAGGAAAAGCCACTGCCCCAGATTTGCAATGACCCGACAGGCGGGGGGACCCAGGATTCTACCTCGTGACGGAAACAGCTGTCCTCCTCCTCCACATCCGACCAATGCTCCGCCCCGGGTTCAGAGGCCATCATGGCCCTGCCCAACCACACTTTGGGGAGGGAGGCAGGCCTGGCACCTTTCAACAGATGAGGAACCGGAAACTCAGGGAGGAAGTACTCGTCCAGGGTCACACAGCACCAAAGCGAGAGGCCAGATGTCCCTCCCACTGCTGCACCTCTTGTAGAGTGACCTGGACGGAGGAGTCGACCTCTGCTTACCAGCCTGCAAAACCCTGGTGCCACCTCCTGCTGAACCCAAAATACAGGCCTCAGGGGAGGGCGGGGGTCGTACTGGACTGAGCCCAAGCCGGTTCTGCCCCTTTGAACAGGAGCCTAAAGGCCCCACGAATAACCCCAGGACCATGATGTGCTACAGCCCGAGGGCTGTAAGTAAGGATACTGAGGCCCACTGAACAGACGGACTTGCCCAAGGTCACAGGGCGAGGAGAGTACGGACGTCAGCAATGGCGAAGGGGCACTGTCTGCACCAGACACCCCTTTCCAGGCCCAGATGTACCCTGGGACTGTGGACCCCTCTCTGGCACACTCCTGTTGACAAGGAGACTGGCTTCCCTGGGGAGACAGCACCGGGCTCTGGTACTGCAGTGCCCTGCCCTCCCCCAGAAAGCCCTAGCTATCCACCTCCTCAGGAGCCTACTCAGAGGCCACGCCCTCCAAGGGGCTGCCATTCAGCCTCCGTCCCCCGTGACACCCTGTCTGTGCCTTGCATGGCCTCCTTCGGGTCAGGTGTGATCACTGCCCCAAGTCTTAGCTCTCTGGCTATTGGGTGTGCGCCAGCGCATGACCCGTATGCCTGGGCCCCCAGGCTCCCTGGGTCTGAGGGAGAGGAGTCACAGTGGTCCCCTTGTGGAAAGAGGTGAGCTAAGGCTGTGGAACGCTGGGCCAGACTCTCCTCAGTGCCCGGGGTCGTGTGCCCTGGGCCTTGGGTGGCAGTCCCAAGGAGGACAGTCTCGAAGGCGGGAGGATGGGGAGGACTGGCCGGCCTCTCAGCCACATTCTAGGCCAGGCCTTTCCTCGAGGGGTTTGCAGAGCACAGGGGAAGTTTCCATGAAATGACCCCAGGTTGGCATTCCTGTGACTATAGCCCTTTAGGAGACCTACCAGCGGGGAAGGCTTCAGATGCCCCAGGAAAGGCCCTTCCCCCCCCATTCTTCCAAGGAGAGGTGCAAGCCAGACCCTGATATCCCCCAGAGGGGCCTTCCAGAGCTGCCCTGGAATCCGCCCGGGGTGATGGGTTTGGACCCAGAAGCCCCCACTTGTCTGGTCACACTCGGCTAGGGCACTGAGCAGTGGATTGCCCTTCCCGAAAACCACGACCCTCTGGGCTCCCACCTGCCCACCCCTCTTGATAGACATATGTGCGTAATTTAAATAAAGACTACGATAAAGTCAACCACGATGAGTAATGTTAAAAACGACTTATGGTTAATGGGAACCATAAATTGAAAGGAGCATTTTCCCTCTTGTGTCTTGGAAGAGTCACTGTCCAGGTTGGGACCAGAGGGCTGGCTGCTCAGCTCTCCTGGGAACAGGAGAGCCAAGCTGGTCCGGGCGCCTTCCCCTCTCCTCCCCCTCAGCCCTTCTCTGCCCTCCCACGAGGTTCTCAATAGGAGTTTTGAGGGACGTGAAAACGCTTGAACCGCTGGGCCGCGCCCCCCAGGTTAAAGAGGTTGTCTATTAAATTTCTCACTTCGGCCACAACTTCCTCAAAAGCGGCTCCCGGGACAACAGCATCTACACGCTTTTGAACGTGATCTTTACTCCTTAGATTTCCCTTCCGTGCTGTTTCAGCAGGATCACGGCAAGAGCATACTCTCCCAAGGCCCTTGGAAGCACCTCCCCTGCAGCCAGATGGGCCTTCCTGAAACTCGAGTGCCGCACTCTGCCGGCACTCCGGCACTCCGGCACCTAGCCCGCCACACGCCAGAATCAGCGGGAACTTTAACCATACCTCCATGCTCAAGCCCCGCCCAGACCCAATCAATCAGAATTTGCCGGCCCCTTTTTTTTTTTTTAAAGCCTCTATGTAATTCACATATGCAGCCCCCGTCTAGAGCCCCAGGTCTCAAGGGTAAAGTAGAGGGAAAGCCCCTCTTTACAGCTGAATGCCAGCTCACAAATCCAGAAGGAATTAGAGAAGTAGTCAATCACCCTGCCACCAGTCACAGAATGGGTGACACCAGCAAGTCCATGGAGGCCACGGCCACTGGGTGAGAGGCTGTTGGGGACATTTGCACAGTCTCCAGGACCTCCTCACACATTAATCATTAGTCACGAAGGGGAAAGGAGACCTTTCCATTAGAGAGACCTGGCTGGTTCATCTTAACCAAGCTGTTACAGGCAGTCCCAGCAAGAGTGGGACCAGACCACTTCACTGGCCTCCAGATGTGATCCGAAGGTCACCCGTCACCAGCTCTGTGCACGTGGAACAGAAGGATCCAGACTGTGGGCCCTCTACAAAATAGCTGGTCCAGGAGGCCACATGCGAGGGAGGTGGGGAGTGCAAGGAGCAGGGCCTCACCAGGGCACCCAGGACAGGACCCTGTAAGCCCTGGGGACTTGCAGAGGTCCTGGCGAGGGTGCTGGACCTCACAGGCTGTGGGCCGGGGGTCCACGGCAGCCGTGTTTAGATCTGGGAAGACAACTCTCAGCTGACCTCAGGGGTATTCCCGGGACGCCCTGGCTTCCTCAAGAAGGGTGTCTTAGGGCCCTCCTAGAGTGAGCGGTGAGGTCGTGGGTTCCGGGCTGGGCCTGCCTGCCCTCGGGGACAGGCGTGGACCCTGGTGGGCCCTTGGCCGCCCCCTGCTCACCTCTTCAGCTCGAGCGGCCCACCCAACGCACACCAAAGCTCCACACGCCACGTGCTGACTCCACCCGCTGGCTAGGGGAGGAAGATGACATTGGAGCTAGAAGGCTTTCTAAGGTAACCCTTCGCTCCCCGCCCCATGTCCCTCCCGCCCACAATTCTGATGTCCGGAATTCGGGAGGAGGAAAACCCGATGCACTCACACTAGGGCCTGCCAGCCCTGGGCCTTCGCAAGCTTCGGGCTCTGTTCACCTTCTTTTGGTCACCTGAGGTCTCTTTCCTATGCTGACTTTGTAAGTATTCCTCTGCATGGAAACGCGACAGAGACTAGTACTTTTCTGATGCAGGAGAGGGTACGCTACACCCCACGTCACGGCCGAGGACAGAGGTGCGGGGAAAGGAGGCCGATCTAACGGAGTCTCGTGGAGGCTCTTGCAAGCAGCTGCCTTCGCCAGCATCCAAGAAGCCTGGCCTCCCTTGCCGGCTCTCTGGGTGGCTCAGGGCAGGCGGGGGGGGGGGGGGGGGGGAGGGGATGGAGATGCAACGCCTAGGCTATACTCTGGGGGTGCGGCAGCCTGCTCTGCAGAGAGGGACTGGATTTGGAGTCAGGAGCCTAGGGATCCAATTCTGTCTCAGCTTCTGGCTCTGGGACCCTGAAGGGATCATTTCTCTCCTCTGCTCTCTCTGTTGGTGAGGCAAGAAGGTTGGGCCAGTAAGGTAAGGTATAGAATAGAATAGAATAATTATATTATATTATATTATTTTTATTAGGTATTTTATTACATATTTATATTTTTTATTATATCCTATATTATATATGCTGTATTATATATAATTATATGATTTATATCATATATGGCATGATATATGATTATATATGATCACATACAGTATATGTAATATATATTATTATAGGATATTTGATGTTATATTGGTGCTCTCTGGTTTTAAATTGTGTGTTTTATTCTATGTCAATTTCTTCTGACGCCCTTGGCCCCGGCCCTGATTCTGCTCTTGGGGAACGAGTCAAGCAGAGAGGCCCCCACCCACCACATGAAACCTAGCCCGCCATCTTGCTCTCACCTGGGAGGCTGGGCACCTCTGAGGGAAACACGACTCCAAAGGCCCTGACAGGTCATGCAGGTCTTTACTTTCTGGGCGGCTCAGGAGGGGACCACACATGACCTGGAAAACCACGTAAAGGCCCTTCTCACCCACCTACTTCCCAAGCTTCCCAAGGCAGGGGGCAGTGCCTCCCAGTCTCTCCGGCTCCCTCCCGCAGCTCACCTGCCAGCGAAGTTCCCATGAGAAGAAGGAAAAGTGCATGGGGGAGGAGCAGCGCCACCAGCCCGTGTTGCTGGGGGTGGGGGTGAGGTGGCAGAGAAATGGGCCGGGGACAGCTTGCCACCGAGGCCGCTTACAGGCATGCAGAGGAGACTGAAAGGCGTCCTCTGTCTCCGCACGGAATGCTTCTCTTGTCCTCACCGTAATTAGGTGGAGATGCCCCGCTTCTCAAAACAAGCGGCCTGTTTTCCAGCTCAGGCAAGACTGAGCGGACAGATAATTCTGCTCGACTGAGAACGGACATGTGGCGGCCCCAAGTCCAGCCGTCCTCATGCTGCCCTGCGGTTCATAGACCAGGAACACAGTCTTCAGGCTCCAGTGACCGCCAGAAAGGGAGGGGGCTTCCAACCATGCAGTCAGTTAGCCAGCCAGCCAGCCATCCAAAAGAAATAGGCCCCCCCTTATTAGTCCCTCTCCCTTCCCAGCCACACGTGTGGCTTCGTCTGAGGACAGACCAGCATGTAGAGCAAACCATGAATCAAGTCCCCGCCCAGCGAGGGTTTCCACTAAGCCACTTGACGCCACCTCGGAGGCGGGGCCTACCCGCATGACACCCCACTGCTCTCTCCTTAGAGAGCTCCCGCCCAGGCCGGTCCTTTCACAACCTGGGAAGGGCTCTCTTCCTCACTGTGCCTCCGCTTGCCCGTGGCGCCAGGCAGCACTTCTGACAGGACACTGGGCCGAACCCCGGAAAGGGGAGGATGACAGGGGGAGGGACGGGGGTGGAAGGGTTTTCACAAGATCCTGGTCCCACAGTTATTCACAGACGAGTCTCCTTCCTGGAAGCAGGCAGATCCTTCTAGAACCGGGACCTGAAGACGCTCAGGTATAGACAGTAAAGGTTCCCAGCAGGGTTAGTTGTGGAGAAAAGGGAGGGAAATGGGCTTAGGAATCCAGAACTTCAGGGTTATCGGGAACACACAGCTCAGGCCATCCCAGCTCCTTTCCTCTCGAGTCTTCTCACAAGAGGCTGTGCAGCCTCTGCTGGCATACCTCCTGTGACGGGCAGCTTACTACCTTTCTAAGCAGCTCTTTCTCCTCCTGTGCTTCAGTGTCCCCCACCCTGGTCCCACTCAGCGGAGCCATTAGAACATTTGAGGGCATCCCCCAACCAGATCCTGGAGATCTTATGCAAACCAACTGTCACAGGAACCGTCGAGTCCCTCCCTGGAAATCATGAGGCTCGATGAGAGGAAGAATGTGAACCCCAGATATTCACCAAGTGGGGACACAGAGGGGAGCTTTCCTTCCATGAGTGTTTACTTCTGGGCCCCCGCCCACTTCCCCCAAATCTGCCCTAATGCTGAGCCCACCCCGTTGCCCAGCGCCCTCCCGTCCACCTCTCCTTTGGCCCTTACTGCGATTCTGTAAGATTCTCCACCCTGCCGTCTTGTCCCCAAGCCCACTGGTGCCGTTTGTCTTCGCTGGGAAGGCGCAGCCTGGTTTCCACTTTTTCACACAGTGGAACAACAAAGGTTCCACGAGCGCCCACAACGTGTCGGGCACCGTGTCGGAGGCTGGGACCGCAAGGAGGCCAGAGACCTGCCTTCGAGCAGTCCCGAGGCTCCAGGCAGAGCCGGATGACGGAAGAGGCAGTAGGATTACAGCCGTGTCTATGCAACAAAGCCCCAGGCCCCGCGTGACCCCGTCTCGGCCTTCGTGGCATCCAATGAAACGGACTCGGGTCGTCACGACTAAACAAAGGAGCAAGGTCAGTCTGTATTTGTGTTACTTGAAACACAGTGAAGGCGATCCCATCCCCAACCCCAGCCTCGTTACGCCCTCTGCGAAATCCCCTCACGCCTGTACCTTACAGCCCCCAGTGCTCGGAGACCCTCCCTCGAGACTCTTCTTAGAACGGGCCCTCGAAATTCTCCCTCCTCCCCTGCCCCCCCCACCCCACCACCATCGTCCAGCCTCACAGCCGTCTCCCTTGAAGGCCGGGCCAGGGGTTATCGGATGTTCCCAGTCAGAGGCCCAGAAGCTCCAACATTCCGGACCCTTCCTGCCTCTCAGGAGACAGAGGTCACCGCTCAGAGTGACTACTTCCTCTTACAAGAAACGCTGGCCACACGACACTCCACCGTGTTGCCGGGGGGGGTGCACAAATGGCACCCGCGACCGGGGAGTCCTCCCGGAGGAGCAGGAGGTGGGAAAGGAGAGAGGGAGCCAGGGCAGGAAGGGCGGCCCAGACAGGGCTGCGGGAGAGTCTGCACGCTCGTTGGGGGAAAGCACGAGGACCCGGTACTTGGTCCTTCCTCCTTCCAGCTCGTGGACTAGGATGCCTGGATCCGGATGGAAGACGCTCTCCTCAGGAAGGCCCAGCCCACAGACTCCAGTCAGGCAGGCGCTCTCTGGGCTTCATACCATTCCCGCTTCCTTGTCTTTCGACACCAAGTGGCTTTGACCACAGGTTTCGGACCCCCCTGCTTGAGAAGACCAAGGGCGATCACCCAGACCCCCCTCGCTTCACCCAGACTACGCCTGGAAGGCTGCCCCTCCCCTCGGCGACTCCCTAGAACCTGAGGACGCTTGACCGGGCTTTTAAATGCTCCTTTCTCTCTAGGCCTTGAATTTCAGACTCTGGCCCACCTCCTTTCTGCTACAAAGGAGGCAAGCGAGGTTGAGAAATGGAAAGTCACTTGCTCGGGGTCGCCCAGCAGCGGCAGGCGAGGATGAGAATCCTGAGGTGTCAGCTCGGGTGGTCCCCCTCCAAAGCCCATGCCCCCTGCAGACGGCAGATGACCTTCCCTGGCGCCGGGCCGGTCCCCGTGGCGACACCGGTGTCGCCATGGAGAGGTAGCACCACACGGGGAGCCTGGGCCTGGGTTCTTACTCAGGAAAGGGCACCTGGAAATCTGGAAGGGCAGAGCGGGTGCGGGAAATGCCCCCAGCTGGAGAACTTTGAGAGGAAGAACAGAGAGTAGTTCAGAAAAGCCTGGAAAGCCAGGAAGGAAGATGCAGAGGAGGGCCGTGGGTCCCCGGGCTTCCATGGCGGACGCTCTGGTGTGCCGCCCAGACCCCCTTCTCCTAGGAGTGCGGCCGTGGGCGGCCCAGAGCTGAGGCCCTGCCCAGGAGCTACCCTGGCTGAAGGGAGCTGCCTCATCCAAGGGTGCCTCTCCCCAGGGAAGCCCATCCCCCGTGACTGGACAGGAGCCGTTTCAAGGCCTGCTCTCAGGCTCCAGCCAGGGCTCCACGGCAAGGCTGCCGCAGCCCCGGGGCTCTGCGTGGGGCCTGGGGCTGACCGAGGCCTCACTGCTTGTCTCTTCCCTGCTTGGTCCCCCTCCACTTCCCACAAAGCCTCCTGCACACAAATCATAAGCCTGCCTCCTGGGCACAGCAGAAGCCTACATAGCCACCAGAAGGGGACACCCGGAGGAGATGGGTGTTGTGCCTTCCTGGATTAGAGGTCAGGTTAGTTCCCCTGAAAGGTGGGACGGGATGAGGACACGAGTTTACCGAGAAGCTGTCCGCCTGTGACCGTACAGAAGGACCTGCACGTTTCATAGCACGTGCGCACTTACCCTTAGAAGACTGTCACTATTGCTGCCACCCCCTGGCTCAGACCTGCGTGAACAGGAGAAGAGCACGTACACCCTGACAGCGTGCCCCCAGAGCACGGAGACTTTGCACGTCCCGGGCCCCCGACTCTGTGCTGTCCTGTGCGTTGGGAAGTGCCGGGCCCGGGCTGGACGAGGGTTAGAGGGTTGGGGCCTCCTGAGGTGTGGGAGAGGAAGACTCTAGAGAGAGGGCCAGACACTCTTGTGGAGGAGCGCAGGGTACACGAAAGACACGGAACGCACACAACGATGTCTCTTAGGGGCTGGGGGCAGGCGACAGTGATATATGGGAATGAATGAAGAAAGAGGGCTCGCGGGGAGCAGCGCTGGAATGGGTCATGAGCTGTGGGGCATCATGAACTCCCCCTCTGTGCCCGAGGTGGGAAGTGACGGTGGGGATGACAGGGCAGAACAGGTGGAAGGGACATACCGAGAACTTCCGGCCTCGCCCACACCCCACACAGAACAGACCAGCCCAGGCACCCAGGCTCTCTGCACCTGGCGGGCCGGTCCGCCCCACCTGAGCGGGTGCTGGGGGACCGGCAGAGGTGGCGACTCAGTCCCTGCCCTCAAGGAGCCCACGCGTCAGTACAGAAACTGGTGGAGACTCTCAAGCTGAGCCTGGGGCCTCTCTGCATGTTCTGGAAGCTGCCTAGAGCCAAAGAGGAGGAAGGAAGTGAGTGGAGTGGGAGCATCTTGCTTTTTTCCACAGACACCCAGGTTCCTGCTGTCTGCGAGGCCCTGTCCAGGAGGTGAGGTCACCGCCACCACCCCCCCTGCCCAGCTCCCTGCACCTGTGGTCCAGCTCAGGCCTGTGGAGACGGGAGTGCGGCCCGGGGGGGCGACTGCAGCAAATCCTGTCAGGGAAGGTGGGGACAGGCCCTTCCAGCTAAGAATGCATGGCACTCAGTGAGGCTGTTGTCTGTATGGGGCGGACACATTTCTGTCAGAGTGGGGGCACACGGGGAGACACTCTGGGAGCACAGCCAGCCCCAGTTAGAGAAGCCTTCACAACAGGTGTTTTGGCCTTTGCAAGTACCTCAGGGAGTGGCTGGCCTGTCCACCCAATGTGTCCCGCGGGGCAGCTCCACCAGGCCTCTCCAGCCAGAGGCTCCAGACTCAATCCTGCCCAGGGGGAGACCCGTGGGGGCATGGGTCCATCTACAAAGTAGCTCTGCCTGGGAGGCTCATTAGGAGACAAATAAGCCAAAAGCTAAGACAGGCTTCAGCTGTCACTGCTACCAGGGGGCTGTCAGCAGAGGACTGGGGCTCATGGGTGGCACTGAGTCTCTCTGGATTTAAATACTTCCCAGCGTTTGTCTGCATCCCTCACTGTGCCTGTTCAGACAGGGGGCAAAGCCGCGCTAACTGTACCTTGTGAGTGAGTCTCCATATGAACGGTCATAAATTCCAAGTCGGTAAATGGTGAGTTGAGGTCTGGAGGTCTCGTCTTCGATTTAGACTCCCTGCCACATGCCCGCGGGAACAGAGATAGATGCATACGACATGTGTGCTGGGGGCAGGGAGGCTGCTTGGAGATCTGGTCCAATCCCGTAGCCCCTTGTAGCCCGGAGGGGAAGGGTTTATCCAAGGACCCCTGAATTCTTGGACGCGGGCCTCTCCAGAGTGGCACGGCCAACAAAAATATCAGACTGCCTACAAGCAAGCGTCTGGTCATCCACTGGGCTGAGGGAGGTGCCACCAACACATTTAATGTGCCCCAAATGGCTGTCATTTCTTATTCAAAAAGGCTATTTTAAGTGGTAAGAGTCCCCTTGCATCTACGGATTCTTTCTCTGCTCGCCAAGGCCTTACCATCACCTTTCCTCCTCGACACTCCCTTGAGGGAGCTCTTATTACCAGTGTCTCGAAGTGGGGAAAGAGGTGACCTCGGATGTCCGAGACTGCCCAGGTGGTGAGAGCACAACACGGATTCAAAGCCAGGCCTCTGCCTCAGGCGTGAGGTTCTCTCTACCATTTCGCCCCGCCTGCTTGGAAATTTCTCCTTGCCCTGCCAAACTCCACCTTCGGCCAAACCTCTGGGCCCTGCCTGTGGACATGAGCCAGGAAGTCTTAGAAGGAGCAGAGGTTTGGCTTTCAGTCAAAGCAGGTGCCGAGGCACAGCTAACTTGCTCCCTCAGCCCGCGCACGCCTGGTGCGCTCTGGCCAGGGGCCCGCTGACCCGCACGCCGCTCTTGGGGTTGATGAGACGCTATTGAAGGAGATGCCGTAGCTAGGCTTTGACACACAGAGGAGAATACATCTCTTCAACGAGCCCACAAGCGTTCCGAAGGCCAGAAGATAATAGAATCAGAAATGAAAGCAGAGGCTGGAGATGCTATTATTAGGTCACTTTTATTTAGAGAACTAGGGCATCCATAGGGAAAGTTGAAAACCCAGAGCCTACTGAGCCGAGATTATGTTTCCTTACGGGCAAGGATAGCCAGGGCCAACCGTGAGCAGAACAGCCAGGACGGGACTCACCTGTAACTGGGGGGATGGCGGCAGCGACGACTTTATAGCATTTATTGTTTCTTACAGAAGTAATTAATATTCAGAAATAGAGAAATAAATACAGACGAAGATAGAAAGCACCTAATCCTTCCCAGTACCCAGAAATGTTCTTTTCAGGCTTCTGTCCTACCCGTTCCTGCAGGCGTAGGCTCCACACTGAAAGTTGTCATCACACAAATTAACCACGGCACAATCGGTTATGTTTGTACTACACTGACGGTCACAGGATTCCAGGGAGGAACCGGCGCTCCATGGTCTGTCCCAAAGTTGCTCATCAGACAGCACAGGAACACCCGTTGGCTCTGCTGGGCTGGCGGGACTTCCTGTTGGGTGTTATTTTGCTGTCCACCAAGGCCGCTGGTGACAGACGAGGGGGGAGCTCCTGAGGAGGTGAGCTCAAAAATAAATGAGAAGATATGGTTTGCCCCACCAGTTCGTTTTTTCTTTGCAGTACGAAAGACTCTCATAGCTACAGAAACGCATGAATGATTGAAATCGGGGTAGGAAAAAATACCTTTGTTATTCGGAGTCTAAAATTCTCTAGCGGTTTATCCACTTTTTCCCATTGAAATAATTGTGGGTTTTTTTAATGTGGTGTTTGAAACATATGGGTTTTAATTAAATACAGCAGAAGGGTTCTCTTTTTACATACGCACATACACATATATGGAATCTTAAAAATAAAATGATTACGCTGTACATATCATCTTATATTTTGCCTTCTTTACTGAACAGCACATTGTATTTCCCAAGGCATTAGATATTCTTTAAAAATATGATTTTAACGCCCACATTATTTTCTTCCTTGGATGTCACATACATTATTTATCCACTCCCCTAGTCAACCAACACTGGAAGTTGTTCTCGGTTGTTCTGTATTAAAAAAAACTCAGTGTGAGAAATAATGACTCTCTGTCCACATCTCTTGTTATTTTCTTATAATAAATTTTAGAATTTGAATTGCCTTCATGAGGTTTTCATGAGTACTGTCAAGAGCAGACATAAATCCCCCGATACGATGCACACAGCAGGCATTCAATAAACTAGTAGCTATAAATAGGAAGTCAAGTACCTACGAGAACAGACCAGTTCTGTCAGAGCAGAGAGTCGGGAGAGGAACGCACTTGGCTTCGTCAGGGGATGATGTCACCGGGCAGTCTGGGCGAGGGAAGGTGAGAAGCGGTTGTTTTTGCTCCCGGGAGCAGATGGGCCCGCCTATACCCAGAATGCAATGATTCTCGAGCGACACGGCCCGGCTGCCCTCCCGCTCCCGCCTCGGACACGCTCCCCCGTGGTCCGCAGAGACCCACAGTGAGCACACTTTGCTTAATCATGTGGACGGGGCCAGGGCGGGGTGGGGTGGTGGTGGGGTGGTGGTGGAGGGGAACGACTCTGAATGACACCGATTACTCTCTAGATTCAGAACCTTCAGGTAGCGGTAAGCTGCGATCAGAGAACAAACAACATAATCATGGTGTTCTCAAATGATTTATTAGCTGTTCTCACTCATGGTGAAAAGGAATAAAAAAGTGAATGAAACTGAAATAAAAGGCGATGGAAATCCAAGAGCAGTTCCCCCCTCCGAGGCCCTCCGCCGGCCTAGACAAAACGGACCACCGGGGGCTCCGCGTCTGCATCTTACAAGGGAACTCACTCGGAGTTCTGATTCCTTCTAAGGTACAGGGTCTGACACGATCCAATAAGAAAGTCACAGGATGATTTTTTAAACAGAGACCGAATGCTTGTCAGCCTATGAGGGACGCCCCTTCCGAGCCACGCGTTTATGCGCATACCCTGCCGGGCCCCTCTCTGGAATGAGTCCTTCCCGTCCGGACAACGCTATTGCACGTCCTTGGGGGTGGCCAAGCTCTGCGCTTTGATGGCGGGTCTGATTTCCGAGCAGTCTGGTCACCTGAAGCCGGCTTGGATGAATCAGGGATCATGAGGCTTGGGATGTAGCCGGGAGAGAAAAGCCGTGGAGGCTAAATAAGGAGCCCAGTTTCCTCACGTGGGCCACCGCCGCCCATACAGGCTCTCCCGCCGCAGAGGTGGTGACCTTTACACCTGTACGAGGCGATGCGGGCATCGCGGGAACGAGCACGCGGCTCCCGGGGGCACCTGTGGAAGGCTGGGATTCATCTGCGTGCCGAAACTCCGGGCTGTTAAAACCCTGGCTCACGCCTTTGGAGCTCCCCAGGATCGACAGCAGTACTGTTTTGTTCTTTCCTGCAAAATGGAAGCTTGTCGATTCAAGCTGAATTTATGTTTGGTCTAAGAAAGGCCAGGCATTTCCATTCCTTGGGGGCCGAGGGCACGGAGCGCCATTTTCGTTCCTTTCTTCTCTTTACGTGCCCACTTCCTAGCCCAACGGAAGACGTCTATGTGTTCGCCCTTCGCGATGCCTGGCCCCCTGGAGAGACAAGGCCCCGAGCACCAGCATTCTGTAGGCCAGGCCTCACCGGGTGGCCTCAGGACAACAGCCTGTGGGGTGGGACAGCCGCAGCTGTCACCACGAAGGACATCTCCTCGGAGGGTCGGACGCCACCCTGGGGCCTGTAACAGAGGCGCCCGTTTGCTTCCAGGAGATCCGGAGCCCCGAGGCCGTGGCGGACGAGAACGCGCCTAGGCCTCCGGGATAGGGGTGTTGCAGTTCCCGTGGTAGATCTTGACGTGGCCCTCACACCGGAAGTAGGCCTCGAAGACGTCGCTGTAGCCGTGGTCCCTCCACCAGGTGCAGAGCTGCCGGTTCCAGGTGCAGTCCAGCACGTGGAAGAGCTCGGGGTGCTCCATGCCGATCACGGTGAAGAAGTCCTGGTCCCCGAGGTGGCCGCGGAAGTGGTACTTGTCGGCCAGCTGCTGCACCTGTGCGGGCTCCAGCAGGCGGCCGTAGAGGGGGGACTGGCGCATGGCCTCCAGGTTCAGCAGCATCACTCCGCTGTTGAAGCCGGGGAGCCCCTCGGGGGGCGGGCTCCCCACCCGGGTCTTGGGGTTCTCGTGGCGGAACTGCCAGAACGTGTGCCTGGGAAGGGAAAAGAGAGCAGATTTAACCTGGTCTGTGTGGCGGAAACAGGCTGCCGGCCCTGTTTTCCTGGGTCTTCCCAACCGGCCTGGAGGGAGAGGCCATTTCACTCCAGTATCACAGCTACGAAAACCGGGAGAGTCTGAGGTTCTGAATCTGCATCATGCCACCAGCGAGCGGCAGCAAGCAAGCAGTGCACTCTCCTTACTGCACGCCTCGTGGTCTCCCATCGGCCTCTGCTGCTTTGGGGTGACATCATCACGAACGTTTGTTAGGACTTAGCAAGCAGCAGGCACCGCGTGAAATCATTTTATTCACTCCCCACCACACGCTATGAGACAGGTGCTCTGTGGGATGGTATGCTACTTCACAGCTGAGGAAACTGAGGCACAGAGAGGTTCTGTAGCTTGCCCAAAGTCACACAGCCAGTGAGCCGCTGCAGAACCAGGGACTAAATAAACCCAGGGATCTGTCTCTGTCTCGGGAGTCCACTTCTTAAGACAGCAACAATCCAGAGACAGTATGAGCCAGGGAGGAGGAGGAAGAGGAGAACGAGGAAGAGGAGGAGGAGGAGGGGGGAGGGGGAGGAGGGGAAGAGGAGGAGGAAGAGAAAAGAGAATGCCAAGCAGGCTCTGCACTGTCAGCATGGAGCCCAACGTGGGGCTCGAACTCCCAAAACTAAGAGATTGTGATCTGAGACGAAATCAAGAGTCGGACACTTAACCAACTGAGCCACCCAGGCGCCCCAGGTAGAACTTCCTAACCCCTTGTCTTTGTCTGTGATCTTGAAAAGGAGAGGAGAGAAGTGGGGAGGAGGGCTTCTGAATCTGGTGAAGAGGCAGGAAGCTAACTGTGGGCTGAAACGAAATCGCTTTCTGCTTAGAACAAACCTCGTTCATTGAGGCCCCAAGCCCAGCACCTCTGTAAGGGGGGACAGGGGTTGGAGGCTTAAAACAGCTCCGGGCACACGTGCATGGCTTAGGATGAAAAGCAGCTGCGAACGGCCAGGTAGAAGTATGGCTATTTCAGAGAGAACGTCACCTCGGGGGCCGTCTCTCTCAAGGCGGGTTTAGGAATCTGATCTAGGCCTACACCTTGTGGGGTGTTAGAGCCAGATGGACCCTTCTAGGTCCTCTATCCAAAGGCTTCCATTTGGAGACGGGAAGACAGATCCAGAAACCTCCCTGTGGGTGGCAGGGTTAGAGTGCTGGCCACTCTGTTCTCCAGCCCCCTGAGGCTCCTGTGCAAGTTCCCGTGCATGCTGCAGGGGTGGGTGGAAGGGGGAGGGGGAGAGGGGCCCGGGCTCCATGTCCCCAGATGTGCGGTCAGCAGAGGAGCCCTCGGTTGCAGGAAGGAAGAGAGATGGCAGGCCCTTTGTCGTGGGCAAGGGGCACGGGAGCATTCCACGCGGACTACACCCCTCCCATTCTTACCAGCCCCACGCCTACCCTCCAGAGTCCTCAGGGTGGGGAACGCATCGGGGCGAACCAAGTCTGCCCCCGGGCCGGAAATGCCACCCCGGGCCCCCCAGGGGCCACTCCCCCGACCACTCACGGGGCAGGATCTGTGTGGTGAAGCGGACGGCCCACGGCGGCTGCGGCGGTCCATTTTCCAGTTCCCACACGTATCTGTGTGCCCGGGAGTGGACGGACCTTCCTTGGGGTCTCGCATATCACAAAGGGCGCCGAGGGTTTGATCCTGGCGAGGGGAAAGCGTTCCCCTCGGACGTTCTTACAAGCGGAATAACAGGTCTATTGTTTGAATTTTGCCATAACTGGGCTGTGAGTGGAACAGCTGTGGCGCCTGCTTGGTGATAACAACCTTGGCAAGAACAAGCTTCCAGAGCAAGCGGAGATGCCGGAGCCCTTCCAGCCACCGAAACCTGCGGTGATGGGACCTCGGGGGCAGTGGAATGCAGTCTAGCAACTTCGTCCGTTTTACCATAGTTCTTCCAAACGGTTACCTTCGGGTCCAGGCTGCAAGGCAGCAAGGCTTCTACCGAAAGAATCTGGCGACCACAGCATGGGAAAGAAGGGGCCCTCCACCCGGGGAGAGGGGTGCTTACGCCAAGGCACAGATTCACCCTTCGGGGTGAGAAGGGCAGCATTCTCCAGGGAGGAGAGAAGTCTGTGGTGCAGAGGCAGGCCTCTGAAGGTCCTGGACCCCGTGAGGCCATTGAGTCCACCGCCCTGTACTTCCCCCGTGTCTCGTCTCTCCCCTTCCTAGAGGACCGGGGGCGGACACACACGGGGCAGGCTGACAGTGCAGGGTGTGTGGTCAGGTCTGCCATCCCCGACGTGTGGGGCCTCTCCGGGACCGCCAGGGCCTCTGCGTCCTCGGCACCTCACGTGGTGCCCGAGTGGCCGGGCCATCGGAACAGAACAGAACTGACAGGGAATGATGCAAAGGTAAGTGCGGCTCGGGCTGTGTAGCCCTAAGTGTCACCTGGAGCCAGGGGCAGGAAAATGGCAAGATGCAAAGTTGCAGCTGCTGACGGAAGACGGGCCACCTCACTGAGCATGCAAGCCACCGCTGCCGCATCCATCCGGCATAGCGAGGAGCTGGGGACCACGAGAGGGTGCTCAGATGTTTTCGAAGGATTCAGTAGTGTTTCTACTCTGGAGCAAGCAGGGGGGTGGAGAGGCCATCCGCAGCCCTGTGGCACCCTTACCAACGTCAGTGGAGAATTCCCCCGAATCTTCCCTGTCTATGCCAGACTGGGCTGGCACCAAACTCGCTGGGCTCGGGAGAGGGGGGCCAGAGGCACAGAGAGAAAAATACAACATCCTTCCACGTGGAGAGCCGGGTGGCTCTTCGGGAACACAATGCCTAGCCCTTCCAGCGCTCCGGGCACAAAGAGGCATTTTATAACAAAGCCAGAAAGACCCAGGTCTGGGACATCGGGGCATTATGAGTGGTAAGGAAAAGTGAAGAGGGACAGGAAATTGGAAATGCAAGCTGCCCGGGATGTCTGCCGAAGCAGAGAAGTGGCCTGAAAATGAACCAGTGAATCTCTAAGTACAAAATTACTTCCAGGGTGCCCTAAAGCCTGCCTACCACCCCAAAATGAGCCCAGACAGACAGAGCAGGCACTGAGAGCAGTGGTGGGTTTGTTGGGCCTCCACGTCAGCTGGTTTGTGTGGAGGGCCTGGAGCTCACGTGAGGGGCTCCGACCCCGTGTGAAACGGCCAAACAGGGTGGGATCACCGATTCCTCACCTGCCACGGCACTGGGAGGGTGGCAGAGCCCTCTTCCACTCCCCACCTCGGCTCCTGGGGACCCAGGGACGTTACCGCCTGCATCCTAACAGCGAGGGGACCGAGGTTGTCAGGGCGTCGGGGGCAGGCCCGACTCAAATACGAGACCTCTGGTCCCTGAGGCCCCTTTCATCTTTGCCTCAGATTCCACAGTCTCAGGTTCCCAGGAGCGGCATTCGGATCTCAACCTCATTTCTGAATGTGGCTGACATGCCCAAGGCCACAGGCTCAGGTGATGCAGAAGCTGCCGGTGCTTCACCGAGAGGAGGTCAGCCCAGAAGCCTCTCTGAGGTGGGTCAGAGAGTGCCTCAGATCCTTGCCTTCCCCGCAGGGCCTGGGGCCGACCCTGTATATTCACAGGGCACTGCCAGTGGTATGTGCTGAGGCTGCAGGAAACCTCTGTATGAACGCAGGCATCTGGTTCCAAGTCCGGGAGCTACCAGAAGTTTCTCAGATTAAGTTCCAAGCCCACAGTCCAGCCATCATCATCTGGACTTGGGCCTCTGGAGGCTTGTTCCCATCCTCCACTGTCTCCTGGAGGCCCACATTAGAGGGGACGAGGTTTCCTCCCCTGCGGGAACAGCTTCGACTGCAAAACAAGCCCCCTTGCAGAGGGCCCATTGTCAACACCGAGTCTTTCCAGAAATCAACGAGCCTTGTTGGGAAAATACAAATTAAGAACCTTCAAGCACATTCTTCCAGTTATGGGCAATGAATTTCCTAAATTTGTTCTATTGAGTATGTCCTAACTCACAATCATAAAACACATTATTAAAAACGAGTGAACAAGTTTTCACGAGGAAAACCCATCTTCATGGAAGGAAGTATTTGAAATCATTTTGAAAACAAAGTCATTTCCCCTCAAGTCTGTCCCTGTTGATCACTGATCAAGGTCACTCCAGCAAGTCTCTCAATAAGGGAGCCTGGCCGGAGAACCTAAAGTTCACGTTCCCTGGGAAAGAAACACGTTCATTGTCATGAATAACCCTTTCCCCTCCCACCACCCCAAATCACAGACTCTCTTGCCCTGTTTGTCGCTCCATGATGGTCTCCTGGGTCTCAGCTCCTAAGGCTCAGAGCTTTCCACTTTCACTTTCAAGAGCGGAGAAGCAAGGATGGGAACACACGAACCTGGGCGGTCTGCATAGAGCTCCCCAGGAAGGTTCTAGAAGCCCGTGCTGGCTCAGGCTGAGTTCGAGCCGTAGGTTCTCAGGAAAGAAGGCTCCCTTTTCTGAGACCTGTAAGGACAACACTGTCTGCAGCACATCTCCTCACCGTGGCTCCCCCCTGAGTGCTCATCAGAGTCCAGGGCAAAGTCGCTAATGAGCAAGCCAGGCTGGGCCCCTTCCCGGAGGAAGCATGCTGTCTGGATGCTGTCTAATCAGCAAAGGCTGGAATCAGGAAACAGTACTCCCTTTATGCCCATGCTGGTGTACCAGGGCCAATTAGCTTTTGTTTGACTTGGAAGGGACCGTGTTTTCCAGTCCTCGGAGAGGAAAGGCCACGAGAGAAGAGCCATGCTCAGTGCTAGCCCAGCGTTCCATCCACCCCGGGTCCTGTGAGGGGAAGATTCTGGGTGATGTGGGGATGATTTCAGAGCAAGGCCAATGTCTCTCAGTCCTGCCTTGGGCTGAAGTTCTGGGAGACGGGCACAGACTCTTCATTTCTTTACGGAAACCAGTGCCCTGTGGTATCGCACTGGAGAGGACATACAGAAGGGGCAGAGAGAGAGAGAGAGAGAATCCCAAACAGGTTCTGCACTGTCAGTGCAGAACCCGATATGGGGCTCAGATTCGAAGCGTGAGATCATGACCTGAGTCAAAATCGAGAGTCAGATGCTTACCCGACTGAGCCACGCAGGCGCCCCCACCGCGAAGTGTTAAATGGCCATTTGCCTGGGGCATTCCTTACTGCCAGGAATCACAGCTGACCCTTAGCAGGATCCCGTGCTAGCAAGTTAGGTCTCTAGCTCTGCTGGACAGAAATGTTCCCAAAGTCGCACAGACTTTTAGCGGTAGGACGGAGACGAGAGGAACCCCTCTGGGAACCACCAGAACCCGAAGACACATAAAGACCCTCAGTTCACATTCCTGTTTTACGAATGAGGCCGCTGGAACTCAGAAACTGCAGCGCCCGTAGTCACACCGCTGAAGAGGCAACCCCACGACCCCAGGCTGATCATTCTGCTTTTCCACAAATGCCCCTGCTCAGAAAAGGCAACCGCTCCTTCCCGGCCCTAAGCGAGCCCTGAGGGAGGGGAGGCGGTGCCACTTAGTGCCAGCCTTTCCAGAAGCACAGAGTTCACGCTTTCCCGTCTGGCAGGGACTACCTCCTCCAAGCTCAACGCGCCTGTGCCTGGAAGGGGAGCTGGGCACCCGAAGGACCGAAGGGCCTCGCTTGGGGCAGCAGGTTGGAAGGCGTGTGCTCGCCCTTGTTGGCAGGACCTCACAAGAAACACGTGTTTGCTTTCCAAGACCAGCCCTGCTGGCGGGCCAGCAACTGGGTTTCCAGCCACAATAGGCCCAGAACTGAGAGAGGAAAACAGGGCAGGGGGTGAGGCAGGCGGCACCTGGGCAGGGCCGGGAATGTCGGAGGCAGGCTGCCCGGCAGGAGAGCCACACTGCAGGGGTTTGCTGGAGGCCCTCCTCCGGAAGGCAGCGGCACCAGGGCCTTCTGCTCACCTCCCCCCTGCACCTGGGGCTGTGAACACGGCCTCCTCTGCAAACTCCTGGCATTTCTGCGGCGCCTGCCCCACTCTGAGATAATGAGGGTTTATGGGAGTGGAGGACGGTCTGGGGGATGAGGGGAGGGCAACAGGGGTTCCTATCTGTTGAGCATACGTCCCCAGTGTCTGTGTGTTCCGGATGCCATTCTGGAGCCTTTCGCTGGGGGAGGAGGTCACAAGGCACTGGGGTAGCTATTACATGAGCCATATTTTCTAGAGAGTGGACTCTGTTCTGACCTGGACGACGGGCTCGTCGGTCTTACCTACAAGATCCCTGAGCTCTCTCCTGCGGTCCGCTAGGGCTGCCCTAACAAAGCCCCACAGACCAGACGGCCTTAACATCAGCTGACCCTCTCCAGTTCTGGAAGCCAGAAGTCTGAGATGGACGGGTCGGCAGGGCTGGTTCCTTCTGAACGCTGAGCAAGGCCCCGTTCCGTGCCTCCCCCCAGGCTTCTGGTGATGTGTGGGCAACCTTTGGTTTCTTTAGAAGCATCGTCCCAATATCCGTTTATATCTTGGCGTAGTGTTCTTGCTGTTTGGGTGTCTGTGTCCAAATCTCCCCCTTTTAAAGAGACTGGTCATACTGGATCAGGGGCCTACCTACTCCAGTGTGACCTCATCTTAATTACATCTGTGATGACGCGATTCCCAAACAAGGTCACAGCCTGAGGCACTGGGAATTAGGACTTCGGCGTATGAACTGGGGGAGGGGGCACACACTCTCCAACAGTGAAGATGAAGGAAAGCAGTATGGCTTATCTTCACCTGCGTTCTCACTGTCCAGACTAGGAGGGCACCTGTGCAGTCTGGAGAAGCCCACAGCAAATTCCCTGACTCCCGCTACTCCCGGCGAGCCGAGACGGGCAGTCATGACAGGCCAGGTTGCGTCTGTCCAGGAGGGTGACAGACGTAGGTAGGAGGTAGGTGTCTGCGGCTGAACACACAGGCTGTAGGGAAAAGCAGAGGGATGCAGAAATGTAGGGGGGGGTTGTGGCAGGGGTGGCAGGTGGGTAAGAGCTTACGCAACGCCAGCTGGCCGGCAGAGAGATGCCCGAAAGTCCACGCTGCGATGTCTCCTAGTTCTTAGTGAGACGTGCAGGACCCCAGACAACACGCCGAGTTGAGAGAATAATTATTCGGTGATCACCCAAATCATGAACGGGGCACCTCATGGACCCCGATACCATGGCGAGCAGATCACTCTTGCCCACAAGCGCCCGGCGGTCCAGCAAGGAGATGAGACCCTGACGTGAACGCACCAATCCTGGCAGTCAGGAAAGGAAGTGAGATGAAGGGCTCTGCATCTGGAATCAGGAGGCCAAGGGTAAGGGCAAGCCGCGCAGGCTCCTCGGCCTCTCAGGGCCTTGGTTTGCTGAGTGAGGGCACGGAGATGGGGGTGAGACCCCCAGGGCTACCAATGGGACTCTAGGAGCAAATGCGTGCACACACCCCGCCCAGCACTATGCCCATGAGAAGTGGCCCTGACTGCCACACGAGGGCAGACACCCCACCCTGCCAGGCTCCTCTCACGGTGTGATGATCCTTAGAGATCAACCCTTGTCCACCTAGCCGGTGGGAAACCATCTGGAGGCTTCTGTTTCGACACGGCTTCCTGCTTCATCAAGTCTAGAATAAAGGTGACTAACATCGTCTCATTCCTAAAGCTGCAGCCGCTATCACCAGCCGTCTCTGGGGGACGCGGCAGTGGAATCATGGAGGGTGGACATCCCTGCTGGGAAGGCCTCTGACCTGCCACAAGGTGGCCCTCCACGTGCCCACAGTCCTCCTTCTCCCTGGAGCCCTCTGAAAGGGCTGCTGGTCAGCCTGAGGCCTCCCATGGCAGGGTGCAGCCAAGGCCCCATGCTGCCCACTCCCCCGTGCCCACGGGAGGGTGGGATGCCCTTCTCTGAAGGGCCGGTCCCTCCTCTCACACAGCCAGGGAGCACGCGTGTCTCCTGGCCCGGCCACCACCGCCCATGCCCAGCCTGCCTGGACCTCTCGGGCCCGCGGGCTTCCTCCCACACCTGCTGTCCCAGAGCCGTGAACACAGGTGGGTGGGCTGGGGAATTCACGGTCACTCTCTCTGACAAACAGCTCCAGAGCACGATGTGCCTGAACGGGTTTAGGCCCTGGACGGCTGTATGGCGGGGGTGGGGGGGTAGGGAGAGAGGCTGGGGAGGGACAAGAGACAGACGATGGAGAAGGAGGCACTGGAGGGTTCAAGCAGGCAGATGGAGCTCGGAGGGGCTTCGCGCCTGGGATACTTCATGCCTGGCACGGCTAACAGCAGGGCATGGCTGGGAGGATAAAAGGGAATGACCCAATTCTTGAACAGATGCCAGCAAGAAGAATAGTGGTGTGGAAGAACCCCCGGTCGCTGGATATGGGTCACAAGCGCAGAGTGCAAAGCAAGCATGACGGAATTCTGGGGAGTTCCAACGTTTTGGGGATGGAAGAATAGGAGCCAAGAGAGACGCAGAACCTCGGAGTGGCCCAGCTACCTATGCCCCGCACTGATGGCCTGAGCAGCCGGTACCGACTCAGGCTACGGGCCGTCTGTCTGCTGGGGGAACCTCCGAGGAGCCATGCGGACCTCCAGCCGGGCCTGTGGGCTCACTGTGCCCACTCCAACCTCCCGTCCTCAGCCCTGTGACCCAGGCACCTAGTCCAAGTGTCCCCAACCTTGCTCCCCCTGCCCCTCATCCCTACTCAATCCAGTGGGTCTTGGGTCTCCAGGCCTTCTCTCCCTAGATGCTGCCCTCCAAACCCTCTTGCTGATATCAGCTGCCCATTCTCTGCTTCTCATTCAGACACTGATCGGGACAGAATGGCACCCCAAACAGTACTAAGTATCTCAGCTCCTGCCCTTCCCAAGCAGAGACCAATCATGCCGCCTCCTCCAGGGCCCCTGCCATGCACACTGCCTCCTCACCCCGCCCCCCACGTCCAGAGCAGTTGTCCTCTATCCATCACGGCCCAAATCCTCCTTTTCCCCTCACTCGTCACCAGGCCGGCCATCCAAACCCTCTTCCTCTTGCTCCATCGCTAGGGGCACCCTCAATAATGTCAACAGCCATGATGATGGCCTCGCCTTGGTGTCATGGTTCTTCAAACCCCACCTGAGCTACCTACTCAGTTCTCCCTCCGTGAACCTCGCCAGCGGAAGGCGCTCTGCCCCAGCGACGACGGGAAGCTGGGATAGGTCCCCTCTGACTGCATCATCCCACGCATATCCCACAGAACCAGCTCACCGGCCCCTTGGGAATTTCTGGGGGCCCGCCCCTCTCCTTATTCTCTAGATCATTAGTCTCCCCTGGAGCCTCCTGGCTCCCCTCCCACCCTAAACTGCCCCCATGACGTCACTGCATATGAGAATATGGCAGTATTAAAAGCTGCAGAGGATGAGACCTTGGAAATTCTATGGGAGGGAACAGACCTTTGACAGAGGTGAGTGATACAGACTAAGGAGCTGGACGCTTAGCACTGGGGAGAACGTGGGCAGGATGGGAGTCTATATGCTGAGGGAAAGGAATGTGTATGCCAGACTAAAGTGAGAAGAAATATAGGGTGAGCGGCAGGGGGGTACTTTGAGGAAAGAGCACGATGATGACGGCTAGCAGTGAGTGCTTACTACGTGTCAGACCCTATTTAAAGTCCTCAAGTGTATTCACTCATTTGAGGTTTGTAACACACAAATGAGGTAAGTAGTATGATCTCCAGGTTCCAGACGAGCAAAATATGGTAGGGAGATATGAAACATTTGCGCACGGTCATAGAAGCCAGGCAGAAGAGTTTACCGACAAGTGACAAATCCCAGGCCACATCTGAGACTAGAGAAGGGACATCAATGAGAAGACGCAGCTTCTGAGGTGGGAACTGGGGATACCGAGAAGGCTCAGTGATGGCGAACTCTCAATCTTGGGAAGGTAAGAGGTGAAGTCCACAGATACGGAGACAGAGGGGCTGGGTGCAGATAAAGGTTTGAGAGAGAGAAATGGCTTACGAGGGCAATGAGGAATCAATAAAAGACGGATACAGGATTTGCCTGAGTATGGAAGGTATAAGTAGAGTTGGGAACCCTGGGATTGATAACCAGAACGAGTTATTCATCTTTACGATTTGAGGGCCTAGTGTGGGCATTTGATTCCCAGCAGGCCCTTGAGAACTGTTAAGTCTCAAATGGATGAACGGACAGACTAAAGAATGAAGGAACAAAGGAGTAAGATACTGTAAAATCAGAGGGCAGAAATTTAAAAGAGGAGAAGGATGAGTGAAGACAGAGGAACAAGAGGTCAGAACGGCAGCTGGGGGAGAATGTGCCCGGGGCCCCGTGAGCCGGAGCCACAGACGTCTTCATGGAACACTGGGGGTAGCCAGGTCTCAGTGGGGCAGAAAGAAATTTTCCTCTCTGCTTCAAAGGTTCTCCAGCTGGTAAAAGACTTAAAGTGACGTGAAACAGATTGACAGGAGAAAATCAAAATTAATTTTGTACAATCGGGAACCCTACATGCTTGAGAGGCTCCAAGACAGAAAGGTTAAATGACATGCACACGCCACCCTGAGCTAAGGAGTGGAATAGGGGCCTGGGGCTTCACAGGGGAGGAGGGCAATTCACAGGGCAACAGAAGAAGGGCAGATGTTTGGAAACTAGATGCTGCCCTGCCATACAGAGGGGTCACTCAGATAAAATCAATGTCTAGTAAGAACTCTTATTCCGGGAAAGACTCCCGATTTAGATTCTTCTAGGTAGGTAAGAGAGGAGCAAAAGTTTCTCTTGAGCCTGCCTTCACCTCAAAACCCTCAAAACAGCTTACGTGCCAAAGTGGCACATTTGGAGAAGACTTGTTGTGAACCCCGAGTCTCTCTCAAGAGGAGGATAGAGAAAGTGAGGGAGAAATGCCGGCCCCATGAGCCCAGGAATGTGTATCTGCGATGCGGTGCCAGTGTGACAAAGATTATCAGTGAAGCGACCCAGATGGTAGGTCACCTGACCCGAGGTTGCCCACAGCCCTCCAGACAATGCCCTTCCTGGCACTGGCCCTGGAAGACCCCAGGCCTCCAAATACAAGGGCCTGTACATCACTGCTAGGGAGAAGCTCAAATCTGGAGGAAGCCCTAAGACCTAACCAAGAGTCTGTAGGGTCTGCAGTCAGCAGGCCGGGCTGCTCAGGACTCACATGTAGTTGGCCTGGCGTGGGTGGCCAGGCCCCGGCTTAGTTCCACAAGCCTGCCCTTCTCCTGCACTGAGGCGGAGGGAGGGACTTTCATCAGGATGAAGACGAAGCCAGAGAGTTACCTTCAGAATCGGCTCATTGCCCCTCAGAGGGCCCATGGCGCTAGGGGACACAGGAGAGAAGCGCCCGGGACGCACGCTGGAGTGCTTTCCGGGACAGTGAGCAGAATGCAGGCAGAATGTGGTAAGGGCAACAGAGAGGAGCATGTGTAGAATTTAACCTTGTGTCCGGAATTAAGCTCGATCAACCCAGCTCAGCGCCCTTCACCCTCGCAGATGGGGGTGTTGCAGCCCAGAAGCTGGACGCCGCGGAGACTATGTGGGCACGGCTGACCCGGGCACCAAGGCGACCGAGCTGTAGCAAAATGTGTTACTTCTCAAGCCCGGAAAAACCTCTGTGGGCCTTTCCATCTCATTTAAGCCAGCACGACCTTTGCCTGCCCCTGTTTGCTACCCCTATGCATTTGTGGCATGGCTCTTGGTCAAAGGTAAAAAAGATGGCTCAATGGCAACTGACAAACACTGGGGACCTCCCACTCGTCAAGCACAGAGCAAGGATACGGAAGGCAAGGGTCCTTCTTGGACTCACTGTGTGAGGGACGCCCAGGGATCTTGCTAACATGCGGATTCTCATTCAGAGGCTGCGTTTCTGACAAGTTCCCAGGTAACGCTGAGGCTGCCGGCCCAAGGATCATACTCAGAAGGGGAAAAACGGTAATTTTGTTATTTTTATAAAGAGAAGAAAACTACAAGAGTAGTAATGATATCACTTCATCCTGAAAACGGCCATAAACTAGGTACATACATAGCCTCTTACAGATTTTACACAAACTTTTTGCTAATTCTTTTCTGTGCCTTCTGACTTTGCCACAGGGGGAGGGGGCGGGGAGGGCGAGGAACCCCTAGGGAAATGTTTCCTGGACGCGGCATGTTTACTGTGCCAGGAGGGAGGGCCCAGCTCTGCCACCACCTTCTATCCCGGGGATTAGCAATCAGTCTGGAGTGGGGTGGGGGCAGGGCAGGGAAGCCGGCGTATAGTTTTCCACTGGCTTGAAAATGGTACTTGTAGGTACACCATGGGGTTAAGAATGTAGGTTTTGGGAGCACACAGTCCAGGTTCAAATCCTGGTCCTCCGCTTACCAGCCCAGAAGAGGTACTAAAGCTCTCTGTGCTCCGGGCTTCCTGTATAGAAACAGGGTTGTCGGAAGGACTTTATGACACAACACAAGGGATGATGGAAGCCGTGGACACATGTCACACTCAGTGAGAAGCAATGTGGTTCTCTGCAGTGAACACACACCGGCTTCCCTCACCTTGTCTGTGATGGGCAAGGGGTCAAATTCCAGTAGTGTGACCTTGGGCAAGTCACTTCCCCTCCCGAGGCCACAGTTCCTGAATCTGCTTTTCTTTTTTTTAATGTTTTATTTATTGTTGAGAGAAAGAGCATGAATAGGGGAGCGGCGGAGAGAGGGGGGACACAGGATCCAAAGTGGGCTCTGGGCTGGCAGCAGCGAGCCCAACGGGGGGCTGGAACTCACAAACCGAACTGTGAGATCATGACCTGAGCTGAAGTCAGACGCTCAACAAACTGAGCCACCCAGGCACCCCCCTTCTTCTGTCAAACGGATTAATTAGCCCTAGGGTCCTTGCCCATTCTGAAAGCCTGCAGTTCTATGCCCAGAGTGATCGCCAAGCTCCGACAATTAATCTTTCTTTAAATGTAGCACCAGGGTGAGTACAGTGTGGATTTTTTTTCTTTAGTTACTTGCTTTTGTTTCTAAAACCCATTTCCATGTGTCCACAAAGCCCCACAATCTGGGGATGCTGACAAGCTGGCAGAGTCCAGGGCTAATGACCAAGACCACTCCGACCCTTGGGCACATTCTGACCACTCCACCTGAGGCTGGCTCAGCATTTAGTTCTTGCTCGGAGACTCACCCTTGGCCGTGGTGACGATGCAGAGACTGGGAGCCACGGGGCTTGCGCTCAGCACAGGAAAGAGGCACACGGAGAGCTGGCTGGGCTAGCCGTGTCCTCTAGCCCAGGCAGCCCCGAGGCGGCGCCCCCCTCACCCTCTGCCTCTGTGCCACTTGGACTCCCTACAACTCCATGATGCCCCACGACGCAGAAAGACTGCTCTTGACTGTTTAAGACTCTCCTTACCCAAGGGCAGTGTATTAGAGGTCATCTGTATAAATAGAGCACACCTGAGCAAAACATGCCTGGCCCTCCGCCTGCCCAGCGCCTGCACACAGCTAGTGGCCCTGCGTGCCCTGAAGCCTCACCCAAACATCCAGCTTGTCCCCCGGCCTGCCCAGGCCCCGCACACAGTCAGTGGCCCTGCACGCCCTGAGCCTCACCCCTTGGCACTCCACTGCGTTGCCTTCATTTTTTTTTTTTTTTTTAAAGAAGGGGGAAAGAAAAGGGTAACCTACAGAACAATTTGTCCTCCTGACAAGCCAGCTTAGATTACAATCGTGCTGGGCTGGATCAAGGAGCAACAGTACTGGGGATTTATCTACAACTGTCTGATTACGTCTCAAAGGTGACCTGGAGGCTCAGCTGCTCCCCCGTGCCTCAGTTGCTAGAACTGAGGGCCCCCCGGTCTCTCAGCATGCCGGAGGTTTCAGCCAAGATCACGGGCCTGCAGTCGGCGCAACTCCAGGCAAGGGCCCAGCGGGTGAGTGCAGGGGAGTGAGGCCTGGGCCCCAATCCCAGCGCTGCTCCTCCCTAGAGGTGGGGCCCGCGGCCAGTTAAACTCCCCGACTGTGGCCATCTGTGAAACTGCCAGAATGAGCTCTTTTCTAGGGCTCATTGGTTGAGGCTTTAACAAGTTAACGTATGCGAGGTGCCAGGGGAGAGCCCGGCACACTGGTGAACTCAAGAAGTACTTACTGAACACCCACTAGCGCTGGATACGGCTGCGGGCCCCGGGAGACAGCACTAAGTAGGAAAGACACGGACTCCTACCCTCACGAGCTCAATCAGGGAGGGGCTGGGGGAGCGAGATGCACACCGGCCAACGGGCAATTATGACTCCAGGGGACCGGAGATGGCACAATAATGGGGACCCCAAAAGAGAGACTCCTTACCCAGTCTCGTGGGGGGTTTCTGGAGAAACCGGCATCTAAGCGCAGGCTTGAAGTGAAGAGGGAGGCAGGTGGAAACAGAGGTGGTAGTGAGAGGATACCCGCATTGTTGGCGGTGGGGGGGCAGGGGTCAGACCAGGAGGGGCCTGTGAGGAAGGTCAGGGAGACTGACCTTGATGCTGAGGGCCACAAAGAGGGTGAAGCGAGGCAGTCTGTGTATGAGGACGGCCGCTGGCTGGGGTGAGGGCAGCTCCGAGGAGGCAAACGAGAGGCGGGAGTCTCGGCTGCGGGGCCAGAGATGAGCATGGTGGTGGTGTCGAGGATGGGGGGGTACGGAGGATTCAGGGGCTACTCGGCAGTGCCGGGTGTGTGACTGCACCTGAGGACCGACAGACACAGGGGATGGAGGAGGACGGGGAGCCCTGTGCCTGAGTTTCTGTCCCGAGCCCTCCGGGTGCAGCATAAATGGCAATGGCTACTTTAATCATCATCACTGACTTTTGCACGGTGACACTGGCCAGTCACTTCCCGTCTCCCACCTGCACAACAGAGAGACCTTCCCAGCTCGGATAGGCTGTGGCTCTGGTTCTTGACACCACACCACCCATTACCACCCCACACCCGCACCAGGGAGCTCACCCTTGTCCTGGTGCATTTCTCCAAACCCAAGACAGGCTGGGAGGATGGGGAAGGGGACGGCCGTGAGAGGCTGGCCGGTGTGACCCGTTCACAAGGCCCACTTCTTTCTAGATGACTTGGAGCAAACGTGCCTTGTACTTGCTCCTTCTAGACAGCAGCCAACCTCGCCATCACCCAGGGCGGGTGAGCCCTTCTCTGCCTCCTTGCTGCACCGCCCTGATTTCCTAGGGAGGATCCTCCCCGCCCCCTTCAAACTGAAAGCGATCCCCTTAGCCCTTCCTTTGGCCCCTTCTGCTTAAGCCTCTTTTCTATGCTTTCCAGAGAGTTCACCGGAATCTCTGCAGTGTCTGCAGTGCTCCTTATAAAGGCATCAAAGAGTCAGAACAACCTCGCTACATACTTAGCACTCTCTTCAGGTGTCCATGCAGGCATGCCTGGGGCCGCCTGGACTTCTGTGACTTTGCAGCTTTCTCTGAGTACTGGGGCCTGGGCTTAACCAGAACAGCCAACTTGGATTTGTGTGAACGTGAAGAGTGGAATTTTTAAAAACCAGATCAAAGTTGGCATTAAAATTAGATGCTAGTCCAAGCCACTACCCGAGGAAAGTAATTAGGAGCCTCTGAAAATAACAGCAGTTCTGCCAGATGCTACTCCTGGAGCCATACTTCTTCTGGAATATTCTCTGATGGTCAAGGGGTAGCCTCTCCTCCTTGAGGATTCCCAATCACCCCCTCTTCTGCCTTTGTCCCCACGGCAGTGCGTGGCCACGGACTGAGGAAGATGCGTCCTGACCCGAACCACATCCAAACGACTTAGGCACTTACCTTCACCCACCCACACCCCGAAGAGGCACCCATCCCACAAATCCTCAGACCAGCAGAGAGGGGCTGAGCTGCTCTACTCTTTGCTCCACGCGGAACCTGCAGGGCTGGCTTATGGGAGGGGCTACAAGTTTCCAACTTGGTGCCAGCCCGAGAAAAAGCAAGAAGAAACTTCAGCTGTGGACACACCCTGGGAAGGAGGCTCGGAAGAAAAGAAATGAACCTGTCCAGGAGAGCCAGCCCAGGCTCCATGACAGCTGAGTGTCACCAGGCGGCTCTGCCAGCCTGTCGGCACTCTGCTTAAACCCACGTCCACGCCCCTAGGCGGGCCGGTGTCCTCTGCACTCCCGCTCCGTCAAGGCCTCCTCCCTCACCACCTCTTGCCCAAGACCAGCAGACACCTGCCCACACGTACACAGGCCTGGGGTGGCCCGGCCAGGTCTCCTTGCCACTCGCTCTCTAATGACAAACGCACAGCATTGCCGACATAGGAAATGACTACCTAGCTCAACCCCCACACCTCCTGCGGAGCCAGACTCCTCGTGGGATCTTGGGAAACTCTCACCCAACCAAGCTGCTCGAGCTCCATGCCCTCCTCCTCAGAAGGGCATCCCAGAAGCAAATGTCTCACCGGGCACCCTCTAAGTTGCCCGTGTCTCCCGCAGCCCGTCTCCGGACGTGTGGGGACCTGAGGCCTGTGCGGGTGTCCATTCCCCCTATCTCCGTGCGGTCTGCTCTTCCACACGGGCAGGAACCTCGAGGCTGCCCCCTCTCCATCCAGACAGGGAAGGTGTTCGCTGACGCCATTCTGGCTAGAACGTGCTGCTTCTCCTCCACGACACTCCTGCGTCGCTCAGCTCAAGCTGGCCTCTGGGAAGGTTTTCTCGGCCACCCCGCTTTCTTCCACTTCCCCTAGGGCTTCTCTCACACAGGAACTGTGCCACAGGTGGCAGTGCTTCTCGAACTTTCTTGTGCACACCAAACTCACGTCCGGGATTCAGCAGGTGCGGGGGCGGGACTCTGCACTTCCAGTGAGCTCTGGAATGCTGATGCCATGGTCCGCCAGCCGCCTTGTGGGTGGTGAGAAGGCAGAGGGCAGAGCAAGGACTTCTGAGTCGGTCAAACCGCGTCCTGGCACCAGCTCCTCTGGAACCAGCCAACACACCCCTGAAGACTGCCGTGAGGACCACATGGTGCCCGGCAGTCCCTGGGGTGGTGGGCGCTCACCAATGGACTTTCTCTTCCTTCCGCTTCGGGTCTCTCCCTGTGGTCGTAGGGAACGGGATGCCTCAGGAGAGAGGGATTGCTGGAGAAGTCAATGAAGTAACTTAGGAACACGGGGGTGCACGGCAGGTAAGGGATGATGAGACTTCCTCCTCTTCCTCTGTGTCCAGTCCTGGGTCTGGCCCAAAACCTCTGCCCCGCAGGACAGAGGAGGGGGTGCGAGGGCCCTGAAAGCCTGGCTTTTAGACCAAGGGTCTCCACATCTGGTTCTGAGTGCTTGTGTGCGTGATGCTGGGGAAAGGGTTGTTGGGCAATTCCTCGGGCGACTCTGCTAATCTGGATGTCTGTGCGTGAGCAAGGGCGGCTGCTAACACGAGGGACGGCCCACGATGGAGCAAGAGCCTGCCGGGAGCAGCCAGCCCGGAGCCCTGCGCATGCCCCTTAGTGAATATGATTCCCACCGCAGGCCAGCGGCTCAACAGAAGAAAGCCAGGTGCTTTCAGGAGCTGCATGAACCAGTCTGACTGGGAAAGAGCCATTTATCAAAACCCTTCCTCCCTGGTCTTTTGCCTGGCCTATAGGTACTCAAGCAGCTTCAGAGAGGGTCCTCCTCACTTCAGGGAAAGGCTAGGGACTCAGGGAACTCAGCTCAATACCTGATATATAGCAGTGTTGGTTCTAGGGTCTCCAAACAAAGGCAAGAGAAAAAATGAGACCCATGCCCAATCCATCTTTAGCAAGCAGGTCAACATCCCTGACTCCCCTCTCCCCCACCAAAAGCAAATCTCTTTGGTCTTTGGTCTCAGAAAATTAGTGTTTCAACATACTGTAGGGGGTACCTGTTGATCCTGGGACCACCTACGGGAGACTGGGGGGTCCCTCTGGCATGGTCCCAGGCCACGTCCAGCATGGAGGGATACGTGTGGCCAGAGAGGCAGCGCCATATGTGACGGTGGTACAAACGTAGAGCTCAGGGGGCTCTGAGTGGGAGAGGTGACATGTGATTCCCAGAGGCCCTGCTCTGTTCCCAGAGTGCCTCCCCAACACACACGTGTACACACGCCTAGGCACACACAACTCCTCTGCCTTCGGGAAACTGAAGTTCGCCTTCCCGGCTAGTTCTGAGTCCTCCCTCGTTCAGAAAGAGGACCGGATTTGCAAGGAGGCCATTCCCTTTTCCGCTCCAGCCCTTCCCTGCGCCCTGGTAACATTTCACACACCTATTTAACGAGCAGGGTTGAGGTTTCTTTTGACGGGTAATTAAAATCAGAGCACAGAGACAATGTTTGTAAAGCTTGGTTTTCACGGAGGATAGCTTTTCTTCTCTGGATTAAAAAAAAATGAGAATCTTGATTGAAACCGGAGGCACCCACATAAACAAGTAAAGCCCACTCGGCGTTCCGAATTCAGATGGAATGTGAGGCTCTTTTGCCAGAGGTTAAAAAGAATTCAAACTCGCACAAAATTTGTTTCCACACTCAAGAAGAAAAAGCAGGTAAAAATGCCAAGATTGTGCTGGGAGCTTGGAGGCTGCACTAGTTTGTACCTCACCAGGCTCCTGAGAACACCAGCATCTTCAGAAGAACAGAAGTATAGGCGGGTTCGTTTTTATCTGCCCCTAAGGTCCAGCCCCCTGTATCAGGCCCGTATATGCGTATACACACACTCACGCATACTTACATACGCCCACACACACACACATACACTCCTCGCACGCACACTTACACACGCACATCCGTCCATACTGGCGGATGCCATTTGCCGGATGCTTAGTACACGCTGGCCACTTCTAAAACTATCGGCATGGATTACTCATTTCATCCTCACGACTCTGCCGCAGTTACGATGGCCCTAGTAATGACGAACGCTTACGAGGCAGCTCACGCCAGCACACGTGAGCACTGTCTTATGTGCTCTACAGACCGCACCCCTTCGCGAGCTGGTGAGAGAAGCACGTTATTATCCCCACTTTATAGACGCGGCACCCGAGGCATACTGAGGTCAAGGAATTTGGCCCAAGCCGCTCAGCCAGGAAGCGGGGAGGCCTGGGTTCGAACGCAGACAGCCTGGCTCCAGAGCCCCTCTCATCACGCCGTCCTCCCCCTGCCCCTGTGAGCACCCCTGTGACCACCTGCTAAGACAAATGCGGCCCGGAGCATCTGCGCTGCCAGGCGGTCCTGCGGCTCCTGATTCAGCGTGGGGGCGTGGCCCCTCGCATAGAACCTCAGCATGGAACCTCAGCATGGAACCTCACAGGGACGGAAAGAGCGCCTCACCCCAAATGCTCCAGGCAGAGGAAGATGGGGCTATTGAGGGAATCAGGAAGGGCTCATGGAGAGTACAACCTCACTACGGACGAGAAGAAAGGACTGAAAGAGTCCCAGAGGCCCCGGGGGACATGCTCCAGGGCCTAGAGACCGCAAAGTGGGCGGAACAGGCAAATGCAGAGGGACAGAAAGTACACTAGACGGTAGCAGGGGCCCAGGAAGGGGGACGGGTACAGGGTTTCTATTTGAGTGATGAAAATATCTGGGAAATAGATCGTGGTGATGGGGGCACATTGTGAATGGAATCAACACCAGGGACCGTACACTTAGAAACAGTTAAAACAGCAAATTTTATGTTATATATATTTTACCACAATTAAAAAAAAAAGTGGTAGAGGAGAAGCCACTGGACCCAGACCCTGGTGAGGGTCCTGCTGAGCTCAGGTGACAGAGCTGAGCCCCTTCTTCCTTTAGGGATCCGACAGTCGGAGCCCTCATGCCTCGTGATAGAGTCCCACAGACTGAAAGCCTCGCCCTCTGCCTTCATTCCCAAAGCCGTCTGCTCTGGGGACCGCTCCCTGGGCCCCTCTGCTCCTGGGCTGGTGGTCTCCAAGCCACCTGGGGGCCTTCGGTCCCCACAGGGCTGTGGCTTCCAAGCACAGAGCACTCTGCAATCACAATTTATTCGCCTTCCAAAGTTGTGGACGCCAAAAGAAAAACTGTGGCCGCAGCGTGCTGTGTAATTAGCGTGGAATGTTTTGAGGGAGCCCAAGACCTGTGGGACATCGGGTTCTCAAGCAACACAGCTTTCTGCTTTCTCCTTCTCCCTTCCCAAGAGACGGAAATAATAAAACTCTGAGAGATAAAGAAAGAAACCTGTTTGGCTTCAAACACTACACAGAGCCTGGCGCAGGTACACAGATTCGCATCTGGGGGAACGGGACAGGCCGTGCTCGGCCCCTCGGCCTCACGACCACAGAGAGACACACTCAGCACACACCGCTGAAGCGTGCCCCGTCCAGCCCGGCAGGGCCATGTGGGGCCTGCC
The DNA here is from genome assembly GCA_030068075.1 of Paguma larvata. Classification (NCBI taxonomy): domain Eukaryota; kingdom Metazoa; phylum Chordata; class Mammalia; order Carnivora; family Viverridae; genus Paguma; species Paguma larvata. The sequence goes on from CM057824.1 coordinate 82,130,978, forward strand.
CTGGCAGTCTGGACACAGTCGAGCTGCTGAAATAAAATCCGTTTCTTATAACAAACTGGTTCATAAGCCTCATTCTCTGTGCAAGTTAGCAAAGACAGAACCACGTGATGAGGAATTAAATGCAGTAACTGTAGTTGAAATCTTGTTCAGTGTAGGGGTTCTTAAGAAAAAGTTATCTGTTTTTGGGTTGAGCTTTGGTAATATTGGGGGTCTGTTTCTTGCTGAACACCAGAGGACGAGGGAAGAGAAAAAGTCCTCTTATCTATACTTAAGAAGAAGACAGACGAAAGAAAGTACAGTAAATAATTCTGGGGAATCTGGAATTTACAACCCCTACAAAAAGCCTTCCGAGATCTTACTTTTGGAATGAATCTCCCCACCGCCCTCGTTCCTGCTGCCTCCTACGGCGGGCTATCGCTCCTTGCAACGAGTGACCCAGCCAGGTCTGGCCCCTTCTCTTGCTCACCAGCCCGTGGACGTCTGGTGGACAGGTGGACAGGGCTGGTTTCCCATTCATCTCTGAATCTCCTGCCTAGGCACTAGCGTGAGGTCTTGTCTCAGGAAGTGTGACCCACATAGGATGGAAGTCAGTTACAGCAAGACATTTTGACTTTCAAGGTAACAAGACAGATTGCTTTAGCTAGGACAGACAGGTGTCCAGAGTCTTCCGCCCTGACACTGAGGTGACACCATGCTCCTCACTGATTACTGGATTAACTCCAGCTCCTCAGCACGACATGAGACACCTCACGATTTGGCCCCTGTCCCTGTCCAACCGCACTGTGGTTGTGATATTTACGACCATCCCGTGCGCCTCTCTATTCTATTAACCATGAGTCCTTGGAGGACAGGGAACGTGTCTTTCCGTATCTGAATCCCTGCTGCCCTGCCCAGTGCCTGGGACAAGGCAGGACGCAGTCCACATCAACCAAAGCAAATTCTAGACGGGTATACCTTCACCACCAAACAGTGAGGATAAAACCTGCCTTTTCCAGGATACCTAGGCTCCACGTTCGGCCAAGTAGCCAAGGCCCCTGCCAGGGTCTGCGAAGCAGCCGCTGCCACACCCTGCCTTGGTGGGGCAGCCCAAGGCACCTCACAGCCCATGGCGGTGAGGTTACCACCGATAAACACCATGTGACCTTCGGAGCCTGCCGGGCCACGTGCCAGTGCTGTGCCACCTTTGAGAGCTGGGACGTGCACCCCCTGACCGAACATAATCTACTTAATTAATTTCGAGCACAGACATAAGCACCGTACCCCCACCAGGGCCTTCACCAACGCCACTCAAACCACATTCGGAAAAGACAGACTCTCCCTGGCAGGCTGGCGGTTATGCTCTCAGGGCACGGCCGTGGTGAAAGTGGGTAAAGGAAACACACAAACAAAAACCCCTTTGCAAAACCACTCCCTTCCCACTTACTAATTTTTCTAGATATGTATGCAACCTCTATCTGCTTTAAGTAGATATTTTAAAACATTAATTAGCCCCCGCGAGACTCCTTTGGTACACTACGCATTTCAGTGAGATTTGGGCAAAATCTGGTGGTTGTCTGTGTGTCCCTGATTAACATATTTTCGGAAGGAAAATGAGAACCGCTGGCTCTTTGGTAAGATGAAATACACGGAACTGCCGTCTGTCAGAAAACGCATCTGCCAGTTCTGACTCCGTGATTTCCGATCGTGAGGTTAGAAAGAATGTTTTCTGATTCTGCCTAAGTTTTTAATCTCTAGAAAGGCATGGCTCCACTCACGGCCAGCACCTGACGGGGAGGACAGGGGCTAGTGGCCGTCGGTGCCGTGGGCAGTCGACAGCGGGTGCGGCCGGACTCCTCCGTGGAAATGGGCACTTGAGGGGACAGAGCCTGGAATTCAGGGCCATCGGCTGGGCCTCCCTTCTCAGGGCTGGCCGCCTGATGGTGTGGTCGCCAAGAAGAGGAGGGTAGGCACACAGCACCACCCCAGGGGTTGCGTACGCACCACTTCTGGAATCGTTGGAGGCTGCACGGGCCTGAGTCCTACTTGCTCAGGGCTCAGAAAGAACCGGTCCGGGTGAGGCAGGAAAGGAGTTACATTTAAAGGGGAAGATGTTCTTTGTCTTCTAAAGGCTGTTGACACACACTGTCTCTGTGCCTTCACCTAGACCTTTTAAATGAGGGGCGGGGCGGGGGGCGAGGCTCTGAGACCTTGGGGATGCAGCAAGGGGAAGTTTCAAGGCAAGAGAAGGTGATTCAGGCCTTGGGCAACTAGGGAAAAGACAAACCACGTAATCCTGTCGAGTGACCAATCCAAATGGCATCCTGTGACCTCACAGAATAAAAGAAAACCAGAGGGGGGCCGAGCAGGGCCCGCACAGGACGGCAGCCCCTGCTCCTGCCAACCCGTGCGCGCTCGCCGGCCTCCCAGCAGAGCAGAGGGCTGCCGCTCAGACGGCTCACCACCCCGAGTCTGTTGCTTGGAATTCCGAGCACATTTTCCTGTAACAACTATCCCCTAGTGCCGTCTCGGCTCCCTTTTATATCTTTGACACAGAGGGACCTCGGGTTTAGAAGGGGAGCCGTGGTAAAAGGAAGGGGGGGTGCACACGCCCGTGAAGCGGACAGGCCAGGCAGGGGTGCTCAGGGCCCATCCCGAGGGGACAGCGGAGAGGGGTCCTCCCATGTGTGCGTGGGCCTGTGTGTCCATGTGCACACGTGTGTGTGCGTTTTACGGGAGGACAGGCCCACCGGAGGAAACTGGGGCTCCGGAAACAGAAACAGAAGCACAGGGAAGCGACTGAGAGACAAACGGAGCGCTAAGCTGAGGGGACGGTTCTGTCCCAAAAGCTCCTCGGCGGAAGTCCCTTCTTCTCACCAGATGAGTCTTCTCTCTAAAATGAGTCATGTCTCAGGTGGGAACAAAGGCAAGCTGTTCCTTGAGGCCAGCAGAGGTGGGGGGGGGAGGGGAGGGTGGAGGCAGTGGCCGGCTCCCGCCGCTCATCGCCAAAGGACGCTTGTGACTCAGCCGTTCAAGAACATGATGCACGACCACGTGTTCACCGGGCAGGATCAAGGCCTCGAGTGTGCGGGCGGCCCAGCGGTGATGGGAGCGCAGGAAGCTGCCTCGGGGAGGCCCGGGTCACGCAGACGCAGAGAGCACGGAAGCCGAAACAGGCTGCAGCTGCTCGGCTCGGGCCGTGGGCCTCGGAGAGAAGGCAGGCCTAACACTGTCCTGACTTCCGCATCCTAAGGAAAAGCTGTGGAGCATCCCGGTTTTAACCGCTGGCGACGAACACACAAGACACAAAAAATGTGACAGGAAAAATAAACCGTTCTTCCAACCTGGTCTGTGGGACGCCAGAGTCTGACAGTCATAAGACCTGTTTGGTTCTTGGGTCCCCAAATCTAGCTGTGGGCCAGAATCGCTTTGGGCTCATAATCAAAACACACATTCAGAGGCCCCGTCCTAGGGCACCTGACGCAGAAGGATCCCCCTGGGAGAAGATCTGCGTTTGGAGAGACGCCCTGTGTGGTCGCAGTGTGGCTGCACAGACATTTGGGGACCGCCGGCGAGTCTGCTCTGACTTCCTTGTCTTCACAAGTTTAACCATAGTCACTTCTGTCTCCTACCTCTAGTTCCTAATGATGAAATAGGATCACAAGAGTGATAAAATGATAACACCAGGGGTGCCTGAGTGGCTCGGTCGGTTAAGTTGTCAACTCTTGATTTCGGCTCATGGTTTCACGGTTTGTTGGTTTGAGCCCCGTGCTGGGCTCTGCGCTGACGGTAGGGATTCTCTCTCTCTCCCTCTCTTTCTCTGCCCCTTCCCTCATGCTCTCTTTCTCCCTCAAAATAAAAAAACTTAAAAAAAAATGATAGGGGCGCCTGGGTGGCTCAGTCGGTTAAGCTGCCGACTTCGGCTCAGGTCACGATCTCACAGTCTGTGAGTTCGAGCCCCACATCGGGCTCTGTGCTGATGGCTCATCAGAGCCTGGAGCCTGCTTCGGATTCTGTGTCTCCCTCTCTCTCTGCCCTTCCCCTGCTCATGCTCTGTCTCTATGTCTCTCAAAAATAAATAAACGTAAAAAAAAAAAAAAAAAAAAAAAAATGATAACATCACAAAAATATTAACTGAGGCTTCTAAAACTTCTCCCTGGGGAAGGGACAAAGGCCAGTATGGAGGGACTTGGGACACGACTGGTGCCAAGTGTATAAAATTGTGTCTTATCTAAAAGATTTACAAAGGGGTGCCTGGGTGGCTCAGTCAGTGAAGCATCTGACTTCGGCTCAGGTTATGATCTCACGGTTCCCGAGTTCAAGCCCCACGTCAGGCTCTGTGCTGACAGCTCAGAGCCTGGAGCCTGCTTCAGATTCTGTGTCTCCCTCTCTCTCTGCCCCTCCCCCGGTCATGCTTTGTCTCTGTCTCTCAAAAATAAACATTAAAAAAATTTAAGACAATAAAAGATTTATAAAGCTTTAATATTCTACTTTATAATGCGACCGTATGTGTTTTAACATACCAATCCCCCTGCTACTAAATCCTTGATGAAATGGACTCTTCAGGGAGATGCAGTACATGCCTGTGATTTGGAGGATTCCTAAGGACTCCCCAGATACAAGTGTCCCCAGGATACTTACCAAAGCTTGAGAAGCACAGACTTCTATCTAGATACCCTATTATTTCATTTGATCGCAGCCCAATGGGAAAATGCCACACGAAGTCCACGGGAGGAAGGATCATATGCCAAATTATATAGCAGACTTCTATTTAAATTCCTGTTCTTTAAAAAAAAAAAAAAGGCACTGTGTGTGTGTTACAGATGCGTTAGACGGGGAAGAATAACAAGAAATCATCCTCTAACACAAAGCTTTAAAAGGTTAATGGGTCAAAAGTGGTTTGTTGATATTTTTCATAAGAAGAAGTGGCAAAGAACATTGAGCACTTAAATTGCCCTACAGGCCCTGCTCCTCGGGGCAGCGTGCCGCGGCTGCAGGATTTGCTCACCGAGCTGCTCTGTGGGGCGGGGGGGGGGCAGCTCAGACACTTCTGAGACAGTCCGTCCCTGGAAGCTCCAGCCAAGTGTATGCGTCCATGTCCACACCCAGGCCTCAGAGCAGTGATGGGAGGACCCATTTCAGCCATCGCCTGGGGTCAGAGGAACAGCAAGGGCCACGTACACACACGACACTCAGAGCCCTGAATGCAGAGACCCTGAATGTACCTGCGGGCCATTCTGCCGCTGTCGGTGGAGTTGTGAGGACACCAAGACATTCCAGTCTTTTCCTTCCCGGTGACATTGTCGACTGGCCCCAGCATTTAAAATCAAAACACTTCTCCTACCCTAATACCATTACTTCTTAATGAGCTTAAAGCTTTACCTTTTCCTGGAGTAATTACATTTTAGTAAGTGTGAGAAAGTCTGATTAATTTCAGGCAGCATTTCACTGATGTGCAGCATTTAACTATTTATTTGAAAGTCATAGATGCTGGTTCCTACAGAAATGGAAGTTGTTTTTTTTTTTAAATATTTTTTTTAACGTTTATTTTTGAGAGAGAGAGAGACAGAGCGTGAGCAGGAGAAGGGCAGAGAGAGAGGGAGACACAGAATCTGAAGCAGGCTCCAGGCTCTGAGCTGTCAGCACAGAGCCCGATGCGGGGCTCGAACTCACAGACCGCGAGATCATGACCTGAGCCGAAGTCGGCCACTTAACCGACTGAGCCACCCAGGTGCCCCAGAAATGGAAGTTTTAAATTAAACATGGGCTCTTTATGTCAAGTGTCCAACTTGTTATTAATAAAGTGATAACAGTCAATAAAGTTACTTTATATTATCACTGAGAAAAATAATAAAATCTCCTTGTGGAAGCCAAATATACATTCATTCCATCATTCGCTAATGTTAAGGACAGAGAAGTGCTCTTGCTTGATTCTGCACCCCCATCCTGCCCCCAAGAAGGTCTGGCCCCAGCTTGGCTCCAAACAACTCTCCCTCAAGGGATGAGCCACTTCCTCTCTCGGATCCTCAAAATGGTGTCTAAATTTCATTAGGTGGACCGTTCCAGAGCTCAGTGATTCTAAGAAGTTGAGGGGGAGGAGCCCAGAGAAGATTCTCCCACCTGCATGCCGCCCTCGATGTGACCCAGGTGAGACCCCTGCTGGCGAGGTGTGAAACTGCACCCATGCCAGAGGAGAGGAGGGTAGGCCAGCCCAGGAGGGGTCTAGGATACTCTCCGCAGAAAACTCCAGAGAGTGGTCACCCAAAGGAGTCAACAAGTGCCAAGTCCTCTTGCTACTCTTTCACCACTGTCTTCCCACTGCCACCTTGCCTCAGGTTATAATGCACCACGGGCGACCGACAGGCTCTCAGGATGGGAGGAGAGACAAACCATCAGCACTCCTAGGCCACAACTAAATTCTCCGAAGCATCCCCTAAGGGGGGGGAGGGAGAGAGGGAGGAAGAAGACACTTGGAGCCCTGGACAGCTGGCCAGGGATCCCACAGATGACAGATAAACTGCCCCTGGAGGTAATAAAATCAGAGGCTCCTTAGAGTCTTTTTCTGTTGCTAACAGGATTAAAAAATAAAAATAAATCCCAAACGCACAGAGGCTCCCTCCCCGGCCTTGTGCAGAGAGAGCATTTGTTTCGTTTTGCCTAGAACGACCTGCCATTTATAACTGTAGTTCAGTAAGACTAAAAGCTGCCCCCAAACTCCTTTCAAAAAGAAAAGGGGGTCCACAAGGTGCCAGGGGACCACGCTCACAAAAGCAACCAGTATCCTCCCCACCATTAACCCCTTCTCAGTGTCTCCCACCTCAAGCAAATGGTCAAGGTCTATCGGCATTTTACCCTCTCAGCCTCAGGAAGCAGGAAAGTGGAAATGTGAGCAAAGAGAAACCACAGAGGGACCCCACTTCCACGGCCACAGCTGCCCGCCAAACACAGTTCTATGTGGGTCACGCCACCGTAACACCTCTCACACGGCGGGGCCATGTCACACTTGAGATGAGGTGAAGGCGCCCCTCCCCAGCTCACCCGGTTTCGGCAGACTTCCGCACACCGCTCCCCGCGTGGGGGTCCAGCCCCACAGGAGGGGGCCTGCAGGGGCCTCCTGGGCCCGAGTCCCAGTTCTGGGCAGGGCCGACCACATTATTTTGCTCCTCCATCCATTCTCATTTTTCTTCATTAAATATGACTGCATACCATGACCAATCAAACACAAACATTAATTAGAAATGCAAAGCGCTACATTTACAAAAGCATACCCACCGAGCAAGCTATAAAAAGAATCCCAAAAATGAGGTCTATCGGAACCTTTCTCAAGAACCCTTAACTCTTATCACACTGATGACTCTGACTCCTGTTTTACTTCATTGAGACTTAGTAAAATATTTCTGCTTTAAAAAAAAAATCAATTTCTTATTTCCAAAATACATGTTCCAAGTGAAAAGGCTGAAAAATTTTACAAACCATAAAGAAAAAAGAACACTTCCATACAATTTAATCCGTCTCTCGCACACACGAAGCCGGAACTTGGGTATTTTGGTATTTCGGTTTAGGAAAGCCGACTGGAGACTGTCCTCTCCAACGTGCTACTGTTCAAGTCATTTCCCAGGGTTGACTGACAATCGTGAAGGCAGCTATCACCCAGGGAGCCAACTACCTCAAAGGTACTATTATTATTTCCAAGACATCAATAAGGCAGCGAAGTCTCAGGGAAGCGAAGTCACTAAAAAAAATGGCAGTCGGGATTTTAAACCGCCCTTGTCCGTCTGACCCGAAACTCACGCTCTCTGCATTACAACAGATTCTCTTCATTTCTCGCAGCTGTCTACTTCTGAACAGGAGCACAGTTTTTAAAAGGAAGGCCCTCGCGTAGTGCCTCGGCACAAGAGGCCACCCCCCGGCAGCCCCCTTCCCTACAATAAAGAGTTCCTGTTCACCTGAGCACCTCGAGGAGCATGCCATGGGAAGCTGGTAAGAACCAGGCCCAGCTCCCCTGGGCCAGAGGGCGTGGGTGGGCGGGGGTGAGTGGGAGCTTGCTAGACCTGCTGTACACACTGGGTGGCTTCGATGACACAGTTCTAGAGGCTGGTAGTCTGGGCTCGAGGTGCTGGTAGCGTTGAATCCTCCTGGGGGCTAGGAAGGAGAACCTGTCGCCATCTCTTGCCTCGCTTCCGGTAGTTTGCGGCCAATCTTTGCTGCCCCTTAGCCTGCAGAAGCGGAGCCTGCGCTCTGGCCTCATCTTCTCATGGTGTTCTCCCTGGGTGTGTGTCTGTGTCCAAATTCCCCCTTTTTATAAACACACCAGTCCCAATGGATGAGGGTCCACCCTACAGACCTCACTTAACCGATTATATCTGTGATGACTCTACTTCTAAGTGAGGTCACGTTCTACAGTGCTGGTGGTTAGGACTTCAATATACGAATTTGTCGGAGACATAATTCAACCCATAATAGTGAGTGAGAGAGTAGAAGGAGTGAGGGTAGGGAGAGGCGGAGGGGGAGGGGAAGGAGAGAGGGAGGGCTAATGGAGGAAGAGATGAGGAGAGGAGGGAGGCAGGCTGGGCTACTTTTGGGTATGTACTCCCTCCGGGTAGGACAGTTTTCCAGGAGCAAGGGTGGGTGGCGCCCAGTGCTCCTTATGAAGGGGCACCTGTCACTGTGAACATCTGTAAGCAGCAGGTAAGGGACATGCTAAACGTGACCAAGTTTGAATACCGCTGTGCCACCTCTGGTCCGCCCGCCACCCACCACCACTGGTAGTGACTCTCGAATCATAGATTCGTAGACGGCATTCTGCTGCCCTTCAGGCTGGTAAGGCTATCAGGCAGGCTTCTAGCACCTGCTGTCCTCAGAGAGCCCCGGGGCTAAATTACCTGTTACAACAGAGTAGAATTTTTTAAAATATAAACTCGGCTTAGAGACTTAAAATAGAGGTAAGGTGTCCTTATTCCAGGCTTCTGAGGGAAAAATATGTAAATATAGACATCGTTTGCTGGCCCCAGTGGTGGAAGCTTGCTTCAAATAGAACACGAATGCTATTTATGCAACATGTACATTAAGATGAGCTGTAAATGCCTTAGGAACTCATTTCTTCTACAGTTTACTTGGCATTACTATCACTGCATAAATAAATTTGCTGTTATGCAAATTACATGGGTGCTAATATCAGTAAATCGGCACACCAAATCAGCTCAAGTGAGAAAAAAAAGATGGTTTTGAATATTCTTAAAAAATTTTTTTTTAATTTTTTAATGTTTATTTATTTTGAGAGAGGGAGAGACAGAGTTCGAGTGGGGGAGGGGCAGAGAGAGGGAGACACAGAATCGGAAGCAGGCTCCAGGCTCTGAGGTGTCAGCACAGAGCCCGACACGGGGCTCGAACTCACAAACCGTGAGATCATGACCTGAGCTGAAGTTGGACGCTCAACCGACTGAGCCACTCGGGCGCCCCAAAGATGGTTATAATTATTCTTAAAACCAACAAGACCATTTCTTTTTTTTTTTTAATTTTTTTTAACGTTCTTATTTATTATTGAGAGATAGAGAGAGACAGAGCATAAGCATGGGGGAGGGGGCAGAGAGAAGGGGAGACACAGAATCTGAAACAGGCTCCAGGCTCTCAGCTGTCAGCACAGAGCCCAACGCGGGGCTCGAACTCACAAACTGTGAGATCATGACCTGAGCCAAAGTCAGACGCTTAACCGATAGAGCCACCCAGGTGCCCCTAATAAGACCATTTCTAGCCAAGAAGATAATCCAAGGACACAGACCTTGGCTGGGAGAGAGGACCACAGGACCAGTGGGACCAGTGGGACCAGTGGGCAGAAAGCAGGGAAGGCCAGGAGAAAGGGATAGAAAACGGTTCTGGGAATCAGAGAGCCCAAGCGTGAGGTCAAGTGGACAAGGAAAGCTATGGAGAAGGCATGACTGAGTTGGCCCTGAGAGACAGAGAGGATTTCTCCAGGTGGAGAGGGGAGAAGAGACACCCCCCAGGCGGCAGAGATAGCAAAAGGCAAAGACAAGAAGGTGAAAGCTTAGCGTAGCCTCAGGGGAGCGTCCCAATTGGCTGGCAGCACACTGAGCCAGTCACAAGGGCCCTGAATGCCAGGCCCCAGGGATTAAAATTCAGAATACAGTCCAAGATTCAATTAAGTAATCAGGATGCTGATCTGCTGTAGAACCATTTCTGCATTCAGCTCCAAAATGGTGGCGACTTATCATCCTGCAAAAGCTGTGTCCCATCCTGCATGCTCTCCAGGAAAGCTGCAGGGGACAGGCTACCTTCTCTCTCCTCCACAAGGAGCCCTGAACACAGCTGCCCTAACGGGTCTCCCCAAAACCGAGTCCCGATCTCCAGGGACTGATAACTGCCCGGAGAGCTGGGAGACACTGAGAATCACAGGTCTTCTAACTCTTGCCCACCTTTAATCTCTTCTTATTTCACTCCACGTAATATGTAAACTGTCTTGAGGCCCCCCTCTGCTGAGCCAGGCTGAGAGGACTCTGTCCGGGGCACCCAGAAGATGTGCGTGGCCCAGGGCCTGTGACAGTTCCTGAATTCATTTCATCCCATTACAAATTAATGCACACCTTGCAGGTAGTAAACACCGGGCCAGGTCAGCAGCCACAAGCCAATGGCACCGCCCTGCCCGACAGGCTCCCATGCCCCCAAAACTGAGAACACTCCCATGGGCCCCTTGAGGCCCAAATCACTGTCATTTCCCTAACACCAGAAACACATTTCCACCCCCTCCCCGCCAATGCCCATAGACGGTCCTATTAATCAACCTTGTCATGAGCAAGAAAACTTCTTGCTAATAACAGTGCTGAGAGAAATCCTCTTAACATGTTTAACCATGAAGATCAAGACTGGACAAGGAATCCTAATGACCCAAAATAAATACATCCAATGTTGAGGTGAGCACGACTTAGCACAGTCATATTTCCTGCACTCTACCAAGCTTGTCACTCTTGATTCGGGTAAAATTAAGTGAATATAAAAATAAAAAGCTTTCAGAGCATTCAAGAAGGGAGCAGTATCTTATGTGCTTAGAGAAGCAGAGAGACATGAAGGGACACTGTGTCTTGCTTGCTGGCCCTGTGCAACCACGTCTGCTGGGAGGGAGGACCTACTCCAAAGAGGGGCTGCTCCTTGCAGAAGACACGGGAGCCCCAGCCTGGAGAGAAACCAAGGGCAGTCATTCCCTTGGGCTGGGTGGAGGCTGAATTTTGCCAGTCGAAGGTTCCCAAAGAGGGAATGTCACTGCATTCAGAAGTCACAGTCACCCTGCACCCAGATGTCCTGCTGCAGCTTCCTGGGTATCAGAAAAGCAAGGCAGTGCCTTCAGCTTCTCATCCAGCTCCATAAGCCCCAGACCTCCACTTAGGGTGTCCACCCTTCAGCTTCCTGGAGATCCCAGAGGCAGCTGTGAGGTAGCAGCAGCTGCTCTTGTACAATCTAGGAGTCATTCAAAAGGCCCAGCCTAAAACCTGCCCTTCCAGCCCCTCCAACAATGTTGTAAACACCTAATCCCAACATTCAACTCCTTCTGCTTAAAATACCTGGAGTGGTTTCTGTTTCCCTCACTAATCCCTGGTACATAAACTACCTGATAAACCAAGCAAGCTCAAATGCCACAGGAACCACAGTAGAAGTGCTCCTAGGAGCACTGCTATTTAAAGGAGCACCACACAACGCACTTTGTCAAGTGGGGACTAGTAAGTCCACAGTGAGGCTCTGTAGAAAGGCCCTGCATGTGTCACCTTCGAGCTGAGGTGGAGGGGAGGGGGCGAGGGGGGAGCATGTCTGAGTGGCAGCAGAGGTTGGAGGTGGGATGGTGGAAGGTGCGTCCAGGTGGGTAGGTGCCAGGACCAGGGTGCAGTTACCTACAGGGTGACTGGTAGTGTTTCCTCAGAGCGTGAGAATGTCCCATGGGGGAAGTGTGGTGGAAAACTGGAGAAGTCGAGGTGGCGGCCAGGCTCAAAAGAGAAAGGTTGAAACCAGACGACAGAGCCAGGGACGAGGAGCTGGGACATGGGAGGTGGCAGGGAGCTGAGTGTCACGGCAGCTGAAGCCTTTGTGAGAAGCCACAAACGGAGCTGGGGTAGATGGAGCAGGTCGTTCACTGCTGTGGGCCTCCTGGGCCCATACGGCTTCAGGAGAACCAGCTAGATCTGGGGATACTGACTGTTCTCAAACTGAGGTATCCCCCTCACAGGGAGGGGGTACGGCATTCTCTTAGGTGACAGGCACGAAGAGCTCCAGGACCAAGGGACAAGAACTCACCCTACTGTGAGCTGAGCAGACTCAGTGGACTGATCTCCCGACACACCTGAAACATGCACGACTGCAGTGCAATTTCTGGGCAAGTTCTACCAGATATTTCCTCTCCCGGTTCTAATCAGGGTGCTTTAGGCCAGTGCTTCTCAAACTTCAGTGTGCAGACCAATCCTCTGGGGGTCTTCTGATTTAGTAGGTCTGGCGTGGGGTCTAGGATCCCGCAGACCACGCCATGAGTAGCCAGACGCTAAGCTTCGTAAACATCAGTGAAGATCTGAACGACTGACAGATGCCTTACTAAGTGCCACTCTGCCATCCTTATTTCACAGACGCAGATTTGACATCAGCAAGAGGTTAAGTAACTCGCGTGGGGCCAACAGGGGAGAAGTCGCAAGTAACACGCAGGCCAGCCTGTCCACTCTCACCTGCTTACGGCTTCATTTTCTGCTTTCCCCTCACCCCTACCCTGAGATCCCTAGGGGAATATGACATAATATCTCATTTCCATGGACTCTCAAAACAGGGCTGCGGGGGGAGGGCGTGAGGAGGGGAACAGAAAACCAACTGTCACCAGGACCCGGAGAAGTCTGTTATGGAAACACCCTCGCTTGCTGGCTGAACCAACAGATGAGAGCAACAAGGGTCCTGTTGTCCCATACCCCGGGATCCTGGAAGAAAAACAGGCAAAGGATATAAACAGGTAACTCACGGAAGAGCAATGCAAATGACAGATGGTCATGTGAAAGGGGGCTTGGACCCCACAGGAGTCAGAGAAATGAAAATCCGAGCAACGATGAGATATGACTGTCTCCCCATCATATTGGCTAACGCTAACAAGGAAGGAACAAGGCTGCGGGGATGGGGGAATGGGTACTCTCACCAACTAACAGAAATGAGAATTATTGTACTTTCTTGGGAGAACAATCTGGAAACATCTATCAAAAATAAAAAAATACCACGCCCTTCAGCACAGCACTCTTATTCTTGGGAATCTGTCCCTAGGAAACAAAAGTGGTAGCTACTAAGGAAGTTTATAGAGGCTTACGGAGGTCATTCTCTAGAAGTAAAAAGACTGACACAAAGTGAATGCCTACCAGTATGAGAATGAGTGAATAAAACATGGACTGTCCCTTCCATGGAACAAAAGGAAGGAGTAAGAGGCATTTGAGTTGACTTGGAGGGACTTTTCTATGAAGTATTGATGAACAAGAAAAGTTAGATGCAGTCAATGTGACTAATACCCCATTTTTATAAAACCGTGTCTTCTTTTAAAAAGCTTGTACACATACCAGTGTTTATGTGTGTTGTAGAACTGTACAATTCTTACGAGCATAAACAGAAGTATGGAAGGATTCCAAGTTACCACAATGAGTTATTTAGTGTGGTGCTCAGACAGGGAAGCAAGGGAAACAAAGAAAACAAAACCCACACACGCACCCCCACGCACGCGCGCACGCGCACACACACACACACGCACACACACGCACACCCATCCCTGTGCTCATGAATGATGAATGATGAGAAGACCACAATGTGGGGAGTCCTTGCTCTTCTCCAGTCCACGTTTCCAACTCCCAAGGCTGCAGGAAGGGAAGACTACCGCTCCGCCAGGCTGCTGTTTTCAGCAAAAGGCTCCCACTGCCTGCAAGGGTATGAATCTGGAAGTTTGATGTCATGTATTCTTTCCTCTTTCAGGAATCCACCAGAACTGCCACCGGTCATGACAGCCAAAGTGCAGAGCTCTTCTCTGCAGAAATCACTGAGGGCCCTTTCTGCTACCGTCACCATCACTACCCACAGAAGCTAAGGCTGAGACCGAAAGCATGGGTCCCGCAAGGCGAGGGTGGTCAGTGGCCTCCTCTTTCCCCGATCCTCTTCATCCTTTGGGGTGCCTCCCCGGGGCCCCGTTCTGGATTGGCTCAGAAGTTCTCATTTCTCCCTGGGGGCAGCTGTCTCTAAAGGACACCGGGTGGGCACGATCACAGGCCAAAAATATAAAGGGAAACTATCATCTCATTCCCCACCCAGGACTACAGTCGCCATTCCCTGGACCCCATGTCGCAGCCTGCCCATCAGAGGGATGGAACTTTCCAGAGAAAATTCACTCTGCTCAGGACAACATACTCTGTTTTCTGTTTCTTTTACCGAGTTCCTTGTTTACATTGTGCTGAATTTCAGCCCCTTAAAGCATCTACTCTCAGGTATGAGTCTTACCCTCCGGAGCCACGAAGAACAAGTGTATTTCCTGTCTCGCATGAGGGCAGCGATAAAGCCCCCGCTCCCCCATGTTTTCTCTTATCTTGACTAAACATCCCCATTTCCTTTGACTGGTGCTGAGCATACATCTCAGGAATTTCCTGACGGCAGGTCAAGTTGTTGCTCCTCCAGTTCCACACGATGATCTCAAGCGGTTATAGGCAAAGACCCCAAATGTCCACGTCCAAGCCCTTCCAAGGAACACATCTGCACTATCTCTCGCAGGAGAAACCTGTAGGAGATACGGGCAGAATGGGGGAGGAAGGCACTTCCGAAGCCCTGCCCGGTTGCTCGAGACCCCTGCTGTGAAGAACGTGAAAGAAGCCCGCCACTGGTGTTCTGACACGGAGGACCAGGGCCCGGCTTCCACGCCCAGCTCCAGACCTTGTCTGGCCATGACTTACACCAGGAGGGCCGCGCAGATTAAAGACGTGGCAGGAGGAACGGGGAGATGCGATGGAGTCGGGTGTCCTCGAGAAGGCGAATGAACATCTCGGCTCCCCTACAAACGTCTCTGAAGGGAGGTGGGCGGCGGCGGGGGCACAATTCAGAATGAACCAGTTCAGAAGGAGAGAGAACTGGAGTGTTAGAGCCCCAGTCTGGGAAATAGCTTTGGAGGACAAAGACAGTAGTGGGTCCACAATGGTTTAGAATTTCCGAAGAAGCTGAGGTAGTATGCTTTCAAACGTAGGGCCTGGAAGGAAGAGTCTTAGTAGGGTTCTAAGGGTGCTGTGTTCACGGAGGCTGTCGGTTGTTGGCTGAGCAACACTGGATAGGTCACTTCTCTGCTTTGAACCTGGGTTTTGTCTCTGAGGGCATGGAGATAACATCTATGAAACGAAATGGAACTAAAGGTCCGATGAGGGACATTACTATGTACGCGATGGCTTGCCGCACGGAGAGGACATTACTAATCCCGCCGAGGGCAGGCAGCGAAGGCGGATCTGGGAAGAGAGTTGCGTAGCTAATAGCAAGGATGAAACTTCGCTATCACTGGGTCATAGCCACTCAGCCACTCTTCCCGACCAGATGAAAAGAACAGCCCAGAAACCGAGTGAGAACTAAAGGCTATTACCAGTGTAAACACGCCCCACACAGAGGAGGAGGAGCCTGACGCTGGGGAGAAGGCTCCATCGACATTCCACAACAATCGGCTGGATGCTCCCAAAGGAGGGGAGGCCTCCGAGGGGCCAGCCGTTTCATCCTCGCTGCCCCCGCTCCCTGGAACAATGCTGAGTCTCCCGAATGCCTCTTTGTTCCATACGGCACAAAAATCACAAACATTTTTTAACTACCCCGTGTTTTTCTAGCTGTTTTGTTCTTTTCTCAAAGGTCCCAAGATCACGGAAAGGCTTCCAAGCACAATAGCTGGGAAACCTGCTCTGTGCAGTTGAAGCAACAACACTGAGGGTTTCTGGCTGAAGGAGGGAAGGCCGGGAGAGGGGCCAGGGGCTCTGTCCCCACGCTCCCCCTGGGACGGGAAGTTCCCACTGCGTCTGCAGGATTCCTGCGGGATGACTGGGGCACTTGCTGCATTTCTCCAGGCTCAGATTCCAGTCACCACTCAAGTGGTCTCTCTTTTCCCTCCGAAAAATGAGGAGCTTAGATTTCTACCCTTCTAAGGAGCTTAGATTTCTACCCTCTCAGGCCTACCCCAAGGCCTCGGGGAGGGGATGGTCGGATTGAAGGACACAGCCCAGATGGACAGCTCAGGGCCTCACCTCCCCCACTCTGACGCTGTAGCTGTCCTATCATCCTGGGGCGTCTTCCCTCCCCAAATGCCACTACTGCCCCTCTGTTGCTCGGACACCCCCACAAGGGCCACAGGGAGGGTGGGCTTCGGAAAGAGCCTCAGGCTGTATGTGAATCCTAGCTCCACCACTTCCTGGCTCGGAGGTTGGCGCTGAGCGAGCGTGCAACCAATCTGTGCCTCAGTTTTCTCATCTGGAAAATGGGGGTGACACAAATAATGACTTTATAGAATTGCGGTGACAGGGAAAGAATATTCCACATAAAGTCCTTAGCAGGGTGCCTGGCACAGGGTGCACCCCAACACGCGTTACCATTAGCACCAACAGAAGCCCACACATCTCTCCACCGCTATTAGTCCGATGACCGTCGCTGTTATTTCTTCAGCGTTCACAGAGGATTCAGGGTCCGAAAAGCGCTTAATAATTGCCGAAGCCAAAGCTAGCACCTGCTTTCATCATTCTGGTTTCATTCAGGATTTCCATTCTCTGTGGCTCAGTTAGTGAGTGCCTACGAGGCAGGGTACTGGAGGGGAGGACAAGGTGATCCTTCTGCCAGCCTTCAGGGTACTCATGGCACGGAAAGGATGCAGGGAAGAGGGAAGAGTGAAGCCCTGGGCTGGCACAGCTCCTCACACCACGTCCCTTCTCTAACCCACGTTCCAGAGTCAGGGCCCTCGGGACTTGCTTCCCAGAGCCCACCCGCCCCCCCCACAATGGGTCCTGGGCGGTGCTTCCGTTTTGTGGCTTACAGTCAGGGTTGTGTGCTTTGCAAGGGGGTGGCCCCAGGCTGAAGCTGGTCTACAGCGACCTCCTCCCTGGAGTCCCTCCCCCTGTGGCCTGAACACCGGGCAACCAAGGCACCCTTAGCTCAGCCAGCACCTGTCCTTAGAGATGCTACATTCATTGGAAGTCTCACTGTGCCGCGGACAGGCCTTGGAGTCACCCAGAGGATCTAAGGGCCCCAAGTCACCCTGGACCAGCTGCATTTCCCTAAGATTCTGGGCAGAAAGGTGGCCAAGCACTATCCCAGCTTGATATTTAAAAGAGAAAAGTGAGGAGAAAAGAGGCTCCCTCTAGCGCAGAGAAGAGCCACAGAAAGCTTGGGTCCCTGCGTCCAGAATAGATGGAGCGACATTCGGGGCCACCTGCCCGGCCCCATCTCTGCTCTTTTCCTTCCCCTGGGCCCTCACACCCCCCAGATCCCATAGAACACAGCCGCTCTGGGCGTTAGTTCCTCTGCTGGAGAGCCCCCGCTCTCTCTCCCCAGCTCCACGCCCTTTCCCAGCTTATCTGTCCCTACGCCTCACTGTAAAACTCCCATCGGCCACACTGGAATGTTCTCTGCCCCTTAAACCTACTCCACGCTTTCTAACCACCGGGGTTTGGAGCTATAAGACACGCTGGTCCCGCGCCAGAAAATGACACCCCAAACTGGAAAGGCTGAAGGCTCTGCAGCAAAAACAGGGAAGGGGCGTCCGGCAGCCTATGCTTCCTCCTAGCTCTGCCACCAACCGGCCCCGTGACCTTGGATGAGGGCCACCCCCTCTCTAGGCCTTGATGTCCTCATCTATAAATAGTGGGTGCTGGGCCCAGTCATCTCTAAAAGCGCGTCTAGCACTGAGACTCCTCGGCCTCCAGGGCCTGGGACTGTCATCGCCCCACTCCACACAGATGGGAAGTGGGCTCTGCCCCCCCACCCCCGTCCCTTCTCTCCAGTCTCCAGGGGAAGGTGGAAAAGCCATCTCGGGATCCAGCCAGAAAGTGCCCTACACCCGAGCACCCCCTAGCCAGACTCTGCAGAGCCTATGACAGGGTGTGAAGGGCTGGTTCCAGCGGAGTCTAGTCTGTCCAAGGGGAGAGGGCACCGAACAGCCAGCACTAATCACCACAAAGTCAGCGGAGAGGCTGAGAGAAGGAGGGAGGAGGCCCCGGCTCGTTCGCTTCCACCTTATCGATGGCGTACAGCAAACCCACCTCCCAGCCCCGTAGCTCTACCGGCCAGGACAGATGTGCTGCCTTGGCATCCCAGGGCCACAGGGGCGAAAGGACATCTGGGGTCTGAACCTCGCGGTGCCTGGGGCCGTTTGCAGCACCCCCAGAAAGACGCCGTGCTCGTCGTGCTCTGAGTGCCCCGTGACAGGCTGGAAAGGACACGGGGCTGTGAGCCAGGAGGCCCGCGTACTGGCCCAGCTCTGCCTCGAACCAGCTGGGTGACCTTGAAAGAATCACTTTTCTCTGCTCTCATTTGCCTACACTGAAAAATGATGGAGTTGGATGAGATGATTCCTATGTTCCCGGGCAGCTGTGACATTCTGTAATTCTACTAAATGGGAATGAGAATCAGATCTAATCAGCTAGAACTAATTCAACCAATATTTTTAGGTACCTCTAACTTGCAAAAAAAAAAAAAAAAATCCTCTACTTTTTTCTGAATGGCTGAGGATGCTACAGAGCAACGTTGGAGAGGAAAGAGCGGAGGGGGCCCACCCACCTATCACGACAGGTAAGTGCTCCATCGCCCCAGCATAAGGGGCTTGCCAGCAAGCCCACCGCCTTGGAGCTGACAGAATTAGAGTGGGATTAACCTGTATCAATCTTCCAACTGATGAGGCTTTGGGGATTCTGGGAACGCACGGAGATACCACTGCCTGAGTCATTAACATCTGTAACATATCAGGGAACTCTCCCTGGAACCTCTCTGGAGGCAGAAGACAAGTGAGTCCCGAGGGCTGGAAGGCCGGGGTCTGAAGAAGCTCGCCGGCTGAATTATTAATGGGACTCTGAATACGGCTCAAGTTTCCCATGACAGATGGTTTTGCGAGCTGATAGTTCTGAGCCCAATTAAGAATGATCGTGGATTCCGAGGCAGTGCCACCACCAGTGAGTGTCTTAAAATGTCTCCAGAACCCGCTACAGGAAATGCAGTCAGCCGTCTCCCTGGACGCTGGTGCGATCATCACAAAGGAGGAAGGAGAGCTGAACGCCGCAGGGTCTGAGGCCACCGCCCCACACCAACTTCTGTCCCCCAGCCCAGAGTTCCACCGGAGCCCTGGTGACAGAGGGCTAGAGCAGGTCTCTGGCCCAGCTGGTTGTGGGGTCTCAGAGCTTCGGAAAAATGGGTGCAGGGATGTGGGTTCAACATAGCTAGGCCAGATTTTATACTTTAGGACTTCTGAGGACCTCGGATGTGCTCTGGGAACCTAGAAGAGGAAAATAAAATTTATATATTTATCTAAAATAATCAGTTTCCCAAATTTATTTCCTCATGAAATCCGTTTCTCCAGAACATCTCCGGGATTGGTATTCCATGGAACTCCTGAAGAAGGCCCTAGACGACAGCCCTCGTTTTAGAGACGAACAGACAGAGGGCCAGAGCGCACAGTCCTCTGTGCTAATCGGTAAGGTTCCGGATGCTTTAGGGCAAGCTCCAAGGCTTTCCCCAGGAACTGACAAGATAGCTGGGGACAGGAATGCTTCTGGGAAAAGCAGTCCGGGCCCTAGGACCTACCTGGAGGGACACGGTTTGCAAGAACAGCAGGAGAGAGTCCTGAGACCGTCTGGCTTGGCACAGGGTAACACTTTTGTTTTCCTGATAATAATTTGCTGAATGTTTTTATTTCTCCCCCGCTAGACTATGAACTCCACGGAGCAGAGACCACATCTGTTTTATTCATGAATGTGTCCCCAGCCCCTGGCACGGGGCCTGCTACACAGACAGCGCTTGGCAGCTATTTGCCGACTGATAGACTAACAAGCACATGCCTTAATATCTACTTCCAAGAATCCCAAACACCTTCAAAATGAGCCCTCTTGTTTCCAGATGCAAGAGCCCCACGGAGAAAAAGACACAAGGCATTCTTCGGCACTGTGGGGTTGCCCCTGTCGCTCGGGGATGTGGACGGCCAGGCTCTAGGGGTCTCGGCTCGCACTAGAGGTGACCGAAGTATGGAAGGGGCTGGCTCCAGAAAGGCTGGAGTCTGAGCCAGCACTGGAAGTGCTTTTTCTGGCCGTAAGCCACATCTGCATTTCCTATCAATGATGGAGGGTGAGCAAGGCAGCCATGAGTTATGTGAACTATGGAGGAGAAAACAGATGCAGGATGAATAAATGCATCCCGGCTTCTTTTAGGCCAACCCGAGATCCATTCACTTATCGCACATTTACTAAGCAGTGACTCACGAGAGGGGAGAAAGAAAAAAGAAAAACCCGGTGCCTGCTTTCAAGAGTCTAATAGCCTAGAATGAGATAAAAAGACGGGTAGAGAAATAACCACATAACAAGGCAGGCAGTGATATCAGAGGGCTACAGATAAACTCTTCCCCGAGAACAGGAGAAGCAGCATGATTCTGACAGGAAGTGGCAGAGGTATTAAATTTGGGTCCTGAAAACCGATGCTTTTGGCCTCCGCTTCTCCCAAAACATGGACCAGAACAGTCCCAGAAAGGGGAGGGGCGAGGTGAAGGGGAGGACAGCCTGGACCTGGGCTCCTCTCATTCCCATCTCTGTCCTCCGGGGCTCAGGCGTGAGTCAGGAAGCAGCCTGTGCAATGGGAGGGTCTTAGGCAGTACTGTCCACAGAAGGGGGGTAGAGGGAACACGCAAGCTGGGGTGCGGTGGAGAACGAGGGACAGAGCTCAGGGCGAACAGAGGACTGTGACCGCCATCCTCCCGGCCACCAGATTCAAACCTCTTGAGGTGGGTGTGGTCGGTCCCCAGGCAGCCACCGCCCCCCCCCCACAGTCAATCCTGGGTAGTGCCAGATGGCCCCGAAGCTTCCCAAAGCAAGTCATTCTAACAAAGTGAAGAAACCACACTGCTTTGCAGCCGAAATCTCGCCTGAAATAAACTGAGGTGTCCACGATCGGAATCTGAGGCCAGGAGTGGTGCCCATCTGGTGCGGGTGGCCGAGCCCCAGCGTGAGGAAAGTTCCAGGAGTCACAGCTGATAATATGGGAGCTCCTGCATCTTGAGGGTTTAATACAATCATTGGGGTCCCTTAGGCTAAACCAAGGGTTGTCTTTATTATGCATAGGAACGCTGAGCACAGACCCAGAGGAAAACAGACCTGAGGGGGGGGGGTCAGCTCTACAAAGGACACTTTGACATTGGTTTTCAAGAACTGAGTACACTTTCTTGGCCAAGTTGGACCCTAAGCTGGACATGGAGGCGAAGGGCCCTTTCTGGAACAAAGTGCTCTTTTTTTTAAAAAACTTTTTTTTTTTTAATTTTTGAGAGACAGAGCATGAGTCGGGGAGGAGCAGAGAGAGAGGGAGACAGAACCCGAAACAGGCTATAGGCTCCGAGCTGTCCGCACAGAGTCCAACGCGGGGCTCGAACCCATGAATATGTGAGATCATGACCTGAGCCGAAGTCAGACGCTTAACCGACTGAGCCACCCAGGCGCCCCGAACAAAGTGCTCTTAAGCAGGGGCACGTCCATGGTCCCGGCCAGCCCTGTGGTGGTGGGAGTGTCGGGTTCACTGTTCTCTGTGGTTTGATTTCTGCCTGCATCCTGACCAAAGTATGGGCTGTGTGTGGGGGGGGGTGGGGAACGGTTTGGAGCAGAGCCTGAGAAAAAGTAGTTTGTGAGACAATACTAAAAAGCAGGAGAAGGGAGAAAGAGACAAAAAAGAAGGAGAAGCCAGCTTAACAGAGCGTTATCAAGAGCTGCTGCAGGCCTGGGCGCTCGCTCCAGCCAGGACCCAGACCCGCGTGCAGATGCCTCCCGGAACCGTCCTCCAAATGGGCGCAAGGTTGGATGGAGCACTCACCCCCAGTTCTCATGCCCCACGGGTGAGGGCTGCCTGGGGTGGTGCTCAACACCCTCTCCCACTTCTGGGCCGGTCACAAGGACGACAGTGGTGGGGAGGGGTCCCCGAGGCGAGTCAGCAGCTCTCACAGGACTCCCCACAGCGGCAGCTGAAGTGGGAACTGACCGAGGGTCTCTGACTCAGGCATCACAGGCTGCTGCCACGATACGTATCACCCGTTTCACTATATATATTCTGCTTCCTGGCGTCAAAGAAGCTAACTGCTGAGCTAAATCTTCAATCGAAGCAACGAAAATATCTTACTTTTTACTTGCTCTTCCTGCATCTTTGAAATCTTTTATTTTTTTATTTTAACATTGCCTAGCTCTCCTTTATTAGATGCCACCTTGAAAATCTTTGCCAAGGACATGTGGGCTAAGGTAAAATAAATACGTATATACATAAACAAATACAATTTAAATAGGAACAAATAAATAAACACAATTTACATAAATCAATAAAAGTACGTGAATTAAAATTTCAATTCAAGCAACCTCTCGCAAGTTCGCAACAGCCCTTGAGACCACGGCGAAAGCCACCGGGAGCACCGCGAAACCACGTCTAGGAATCACTGCTCAGCGAATGAAAAGTCCTAACAGTGACAGCCAGCCACATCTCACACGCATACCCTCCACGAGGTTATCTTTGAATTTCTCTTTGTCACAGACCTTCCCTGAGCAGGCCCATGTGGTTTCATTTTTCTTTCCTGTCTTTCCAGCGAGTCGCGTTCTACTCCTAATTCACGACGTGCAGCCTGAGGCGGGGTAAGGCCCCCGTGAAGGGCTCCCAGGGCCCGGCCCGAGGAAGCCGCACCAGCTACGCAGCAAAGCGGGCAGGTGTAAGTTCATCCACCCGCCCCCTCGGCCCTGGGCGGGCCTGTGGGTGCGGACACGGGGAGAACTGAGTGCGCCCCGCTAAAGGCGGGACAGAGGGCATCTCCTCGTTGGAAAACGAGATGGGTCATTCTGCTCTTCATTCACTCCATGAGCATCCACGGAGACCGTGTGCCAAGCGTTGCGTCGAGTTGGAGACATAAAGGTGACGGAAGACACAATTCCCGCTCTCCAGGAAGGAGTTCATGGATTTGGACTGGACCCTCCAACTCTGACATTCCTCAAGGCTGGGATGGCTTTGGCAAAGACCCCATAGGACAGAGCAAGCTCCAGGGAAAGGAAGCACGTAGGGACTGAATGACCATGTCTGAGAAGAAGGGGAGACAGGGAAGCAGGCAGCCCCTCAGCATCCCTCCTCCTGCCGACACTGCCTCAGTCAATGCGGACACCGCCCTTGCTGGAGAAACACAGTTCAATGACAACGGCCAGCTGCTACGGCCCCTCTCGGAAGGTCTCATTCTGTCCTGGTCGCCCGGGGGGAAAATGCTGGAGGGAGGGGACTTGATTTTCCTGTTTGGGGGTGATGCAATTAACATGCCTTCCAGCCCAGGGGCCGAAAACCCTCAGAGAGAGGCAAAAAGAGCCCTTTCAGCTTCCTGTGCACCGCTCTGCAACTCGGGTGCGGCAACCAGCAGCGGGGCCACGTTACAGAAAGTCCTCCCTGTGGATCTTCTGAACGAGGCTAAGAAATTAAATGAAGGGGGTGCCTGGGTGGCTCAGTCATTAAGCATCTGACTTCGGCTCGGGTCATGATCTCACAGTTCGTGAGTTCGAGTCCCACATCGAGTGAGCAAGAGTCTCCATCAGGTGAGCTCAACCCCTGCTTCAGGTAAAACACGAGCCCTGGGTGAGCCTCACTTCTCTCTCTCTCTCTCTCTCTCTCTCTGCCCTTAGCTCACTTGCGCTCTCTCAAAAAATTAAAATTAAAGCACAGGTGGGGAGAATGCGAAGTACTGGGGTGGGCATCGCCTTCTGGAAGAGCCTCTGATTTAGAAAAAGCCTTTTCCAACACAGCTCCCTGGTAAATCCAAAGGTTTAGAGATTAGTGCTCGAAAGAGAGGCCTTGGGAAGGCGGGCACAACGCCCAAACTGCAAGCTAAGCTCCTGGAATTCTCTAACGGTGGACAGATGATCGGAAATAAATTCAGAAGCATCTCTGAAATGATCGTGTAAATCACTGAAAGGGTGGCCATGCAAACGTGTCATCTCCCACCATGAAGAATGGCAGAGTATCGGAGCTGGAAGGGAGCTTGGAGGTCAGTAAACCCACCTCTTCGTACAGTGAACCCGGAGCTGGGAGGAGTAAAACAGCCTGGTGTGCAGGAGCCCAGGGCCCATGAGGACCTGTGAGCTGTGACGGGGCCGGGGAAGGCAGACTGAGTGTGGCCACACTGCTGGCTGATTCAGGAACACCTGGCACTTTCTAGCATGTGGTCCAGGACTGATGGCTCAGTGCGGCTCCCCCCAGGAGGCGAAGGGCCAACCAACTCCCGTGTATCTGCCAGCGCCTCCTAGCTCACAAACAAGCAACACCGCCCACTAGGGTGTCCAACCAGAACCTTGAGTGGCATCCTTGACCTATAGTGCCCTCATCCGCCTGCCACTTCCCCCTCCTTCAAACTCATCCCCGCCCCGGGCATCCATGTCTTCACTCCTCTGCAATCTGATCTCCATCACGCAGCCAACTTGACCTTCCAAAGGGAAAGTGAAATCAAGCCTCCCCGCCGCCTCCCCTCCCCCCGCCCACTACAAGTCCAGACGCTTCGTGTGGCTTACGAGGCGTTCCGTGTCTGATTCTCACCCTGCCTTCCTTGGCACCCTGGATTGAACTCTCACAGTTGCCCAAAGCAGCCTGGATACTGCCCATGGGGCTCTCTGGACCTAGCTCCTGCTTGTGTTCTGATAAGTCCCCTCCTCCTGAACCCTTCCCTAATTATCCTTGGTGGATTTCAGGGCCTCTCCAACGGGTCGGCCGAGCCCCCCATCATAATACGGTTCCGTTACTTGCTTATGTGAATGTTTCTCCCATGGCACCATAAGTTCCTTGGCAGGGGAGACTTTTATTTCTGTCTCTTTGGAATCTAAAACACTGGTACACAATATATGTTTGCTGTGAAAGAATGACTGATCGACCGAAGGAAGGAAGAAAAGCAACCACCAACACTAAAGGATGAGCGGGTGGTCTGGTCCCAGTGGCCAGCAGAGAAATCCAAATGCGAGCTGAGTCATTTTAATTCTCTTGGAGAGTAAAAGGGCAGCTAAATCATAAAAATGAAATAAAATTCTTCATCCTTAAAAAAAAAATGACTTCATACAGATCTGTCAGTACTTCTGCTTCTACCATTCTGGAAAAAATACTGTGTGGGGGGGGAGGGGATAGGCTACCGGCAGACAGGGATAGCTTTAAAAGATGCCTCCCTCCATGAAAAACAGACTTCAGCACCCACGTTGAAGGCTATACTTACACTGCAGCGATATAACTTCTCTTGCCCTTATTTTTTTGGATAACAGCTTTATCGACATATAACTCACCTGCTATACAATTCACCTACTCAACGGTTTTTAGTATTTCAGAGTTATGCAGCTATCACCACAATCGAGTTTAGAACATTTTCATCACCTCAAAAAGAAACCTTGTGCCTTCTAGCCATCACCCCCACAAACCTCCCAACCCCAGCTGCCCAGCACTAAGCAACCATCTGGGCCTATTCTGGACGTTTCGTATAAATGGAAGCATAGGCTACGTGGTCTTTTGTGACTGGCTTCTCTCGCTTAGAATAACGTTTTTAGGTTCATCCGGGTTGTAGCCTGTGTCAGAACTTCACTCCTTTTCATAACCAAATAGCGTTCTAGTCCATGGATATAGCACGCTGTGTCTGTCCACTCATCGGGAGACGTGTGGGCTGTTCCCACTTGTTGGCTGTTATGACTAACGCTGCCATGAACGTTCCCGTACAAGTTTTTGCGCGGGCATATATTTTCAGTTCCGCTGGGTGTATACCTAGGAGTGGAATGGCTGCGTTGTATGGTAACTTGTGTTTGAGGAACAGCCAGACTGTTTTCCAAAGGGACCGTGCCATTTTACGTTCCCGCTAGCAGCGCACGAGGGCTCCCACTCCTCCACACAGTCGCCCTCGCCGTTACCACCCGTCCTTCATTACAGCCATTGCCGGGAGGCTGTACTATCTTACCGTGGGGGTGAGCTGCATTTCCCTGCTGACCGAGGAGGCCGAGCATCTTTTCGTGTGCTTTTTGGCCATTTGTGTGCCTCTCCTGCCTTTCCTCCAGCCTCAGCGAGTACTCAGTAGAAGGTACTCAATTCCCAGGTGCTCCAGGTAGACCTCCAGGTCCCTCTCTGAGGACTGCTGGGTACAGCCCCAGCATTCCCACCAACAGGTAGGACTCACCCACTGGTGCCTTCGGAGAGGATTCCGGAGCTGACTTAGAAGTGACAATGATTCTACTCAACAGACAGGGACCGTGCAGCCTGTTGTCTTCGAGAAACTGCTAGGTAAGGAGGGGCTGGGAGTGAAAGGTACCGAGATGAGTGAGGATGGACCCTGCTTGCCTTCAAGGACTTTGCGATCAAGCTACGGAGACACGAGAGCAAGAGTAAATAAATGCCTGAACAGGGCGTAAGCAAGGAGTTCTGCGAACAAAGGAAAGGGAGACGGGATCCCGGCTTAGGGGCTGGAGTGAGGATCAGGGAAGGGCTCCTGGAAGCAGCTGAGCTCGGACTCAGCTTACGACACAGGAAGGATTTCAAACAGTAGGAGGTGGGGAAGGGCACGCCAAGCGAAGGAATCAGCATGCGCAAAGCTTTGGAGGCCGGAAGAGGAGAGCGGAGGCAACAGGCAATCCGGGGGCACCGAACTCCAGGCCAGCGCCTTCGAGAATCTGAGCGAACGCACCAATGGCCACACGTGGTTCACCTGTGCATACAGTTGCAGGGTGTGGGGAGGAGGGGGGTGGAGGGAAATGGGTCTGAAAGACCGGGTTGAAGCCAGATCAAAGGGGGCCTTCACAGCACACTAAGTGTGGCTTTGTCTCTAAGCTACAAGGAAGGAAGGAGGGCTGGCTCAAAGGCCCAGGATCCCCACGAGGCTGCACAGCTCAGGACCTGCAAATACAACACCACCGCCAGGCCCGCAAGTTCTGCAGTCGGCAACATTTGTGAGTCGCCTTCAGGTATGCCATGCGGCCCCCTCCCCTGCAGCCCACCCTCAGAAGTGGACACAGAAAGTGTTCTTCCTTATGCTGACCGGTTCCATCAGCCCATCCTTCTCCACCACTGAGAGCGGCAGCCTTGCTCCGTCCCGGCCATCCAAAGTACCAGAGTCAACCCTCACACTGCTCAATCACGCTAGAATCAGCACCCGAACCAGCTGGAGGTCTCTTCCGCTCCTCCATCCCCGTCCCCACTCATTTCCAAACACAGTCTCCACCCACGAAAGGGATGCGCAGGGCATGCGCTCGGACTCACTGTCTGCAAGGCAGGTGGATTTTTCAGTCCCAGTCCGACGTTTCATCGACACCTTGCAGGCAAGGGTGGGCCTTGGCTTTGCAGCGAGCCGTCCCAGACCGTACTTAAGTGTATAGCACTTGGCTAGCTACGGCCTGGCTATTTTTGCAACTACAGCAAAATGCACAAATCAACAGTCACAAAGAATGGCTTGGAATCTGCTGCAGCAAGAGCATGCATCTTCAGAAAGTTCTACTCCACCTGTAGGAAGGCGCTTTCCCCACTCTCTTCCCTCCACTGTGGCCACGCAGCGCAGCAACGGTCCATCCTGAGAAATGAGAACCTCCTTCCAAGAAGACCGTTCCCTGAGCGTGAGGTGGGGAGGGCTGGGGTGACTGGTAGGGCTGGGGTGAGCAGAGGAGGAAGTGGGCGACAAAACTCTAAGGTAAGTGTTTACCAATGGCCCCAACGCACGCAGGCTATTCTCACCACAAGGGATTCAACACTGCAGTCCAGTAAAGAGAATGCCAGAAGACGCCTGCGGCCTGGCTCCTCCATTTTCTAGGGTTGTGACTTTGGGCAAATTCTGTAAAAAGGGGACACGATCCCTCCGGCTCTCTCCTAAGGGGCTCAGTGAGTAGATGCAGCAATAAAGCAGCTGCCCAGGCAGGTGGTCAGCATCTGGGAGGGCCATGAGGAAGATGCTGGAAGCCAGCCGGCGAGACTGGGGAAGGCTGGCAGGGCCTCACTCTTCAGCAACTAAGGAACCCAATGGAGCCAGGGCAGCAGAAACTCAGGAACGGAGGCCAAGGCTAGAGCCTGGCTATTGGGCCAGGAGGCTAGAGGCTGAGGTCCTGCCTGGCGCTGTTCTGGGGGCCACGTCTGCACTCTGAGCACGTAGGGCCTGGGTGTGCGGGGGCCCGAGAGAGGCTGGAAAGGGCTGAATGTGCACAAGGCCCCTGGGCCAGCTCACACTGAGGGGGTGAAGGCACATGCGGGCAGCTGAGGTTTTAAAAGCAGCTGACTTCAACCTCCCTCTCCAGGCCTACTCCCCACCCCTGCCTTGCGCAGCCCTGTTCCAGTCACACTGTCCTTTCTCGGTCCTAAACCCAGCCCTGCCCTCTCCTGCCTCTGCCTTGCTCCAGCTGTCCCTTCTGCAATGGCCTTCCTGCAGGCTCAGCTTCGGGATGCCCTGTTCTCTCCCACCCCAATCCTTCCCTGTCTTCACCCCAGTAGCCCCGAGGGCAGCAGGCCTGTGTCTGATTCTCTCTGCATCCCCGATGCCCAGCGGCGCCTCACCAGAGCAGGCCCCCACCAGGATTTGCTAGCTAACACACGCCGGCAATTCGACTGTAAGGAAAAGGTGGTAAATGAGCCACACAGGTCCTTGGCGCCTGTCGTGTGACCACACATTCCAGGTCAGGGTGTCAGCCCTGAGCTGGGCTGAATGGTGGCCCAATACTGGGGCGCCCAGGAAATGGGGCGGCGTCCCCTACAGGTTAGTGAAGAGGATGGCGTTAAATCCCGACATGCCGCGCGGCTGAGTCTCTGGGGCTATGCTGCCAATGGGGCCTCGATCCTGCGTGTGAACAGCTCCCGTCACCAGACCCAACGCTTCCATACCCTCTCGGAAATGCCCACCCCCCGCCCCCAGGAGACAGACTGAAAGTCTCACGGGTGACTACACCAAGTCACGTTCCGGAAACGTGACTGCTGGCGCTGGACAGTCACAGAGAAGGCGCTGGACAGTCCTACTGCAGGCGCTGGACAGTCACAGAGAAGGACAAGACTGGAGCCCGTCGGCGCCAACACACACAGCCAGGGGACAGGCCAGCACAGTGATGGGGAAGGAGGTTGAACCTAGGTTTGAACTCGGGTTCTCCATTTACAGGTTATGACGTCCCGGGCAGGAGTTTTTGCCTTTCTGTGTCTCTGCTTCCTCACCTGTAAAATGGGCATGGAAACAGTACTAACCTCATGGAACCAGAATAATTAAACGTTCAAGCACTATGAACAGTGCTTGGCATGTGATACATATTCATTAAGCATAAATTCTTATTATTCTTATTACAAAGTATATTTCTGTTCTCCATTAATTTAAACAGCAACAGAGGAGGGGCACCTGGGTGGCTCAGTCAGTTAAGCGTCTGATTTCAGCTCAGGTCATGATCTTGTGGTTTGTGAGTTTGAACCCCGCGTCGGGCTTTGTGCTGACAAGCACGGAGCCCGGAACCTGCTTCGGATTCTGTGTCTCCTTCTCTCTCTGCCCCTCCCCTGCTCGCACTCTGTCTCTCTCTCTCTCTCTCAAAAAGAAAGATTTTTTTAAAAAGTTAAAAAAAAAAAAAAAACACTGCAACAGAGGAAAACAAAGTTTTGGAGGCACTAACGGCATCGGCCTTCAGTGGGGAGATGACGAATGAGCCTTCCTGGTGCACCACGTCAGAACTGAAGAGCTGAGGAATGATGTCGTATCTCCCCACTATTTGTTTGCTCGGAGATTTGCAGCTGACTCTCCCCCGATCCAGGAGAGCCTGATGAAGCTGAATGCTTCAAGCCTAATCACAAACATGGTCTTCCGGAAAAGCATGCAGCACTTTAAGGTGTACTCAGATCTTTAAACACCTCTCTGAGACCCACGATACGACTCTCGTTTTCCCACTGAAAAAAAACGGAAGGAAGATTTTAATTCAGTTTGCTTAATTCCACGCATACCTCTGTTTCTATCACACTGGATATTCTGATGAATGGGATTTTCTCGTTAATAACACGAGGAGCCACTTTCTAGAAACCAAGCCTTCCCCTGGAGTTCTACAGAAACAGAATCTGACAGCATCGCACCCAGAAAGACCTGCTCGCCGTGGGGGTGGTGAAACTCCACAGTCTGGGAGGCTGGCGGAACGAGGGTGTGCACACGAGGGGCCAGGGGGGTCAAGGAGCATGAGACGGAAAGGAAGAGGCCGCCTGTAAAGCTCTGATGAGGAGTGCAAAATTCACAGTCCCTGAATGACACTAGCGTCACGGCAGCCACATATGCAGGTGGACAGCCTCTTCAGCTCTGTGAAACGAAAAGAAGGGTAGGACTTTTCTCTCGAAGTAGGAAGTAGGAAGAAGAGAAAACACTGGCGCATCCAACACGTGTCCAAGAGTGAGGAAAGAAATGTAGGCAAACATGGAGACGTCGTCCCGGGGGCCGCGGCGTCTCTCAGACTCTAAAAGAACGTGCCTGCATCGAACCGATTCGGGTTCAGCCTCACGTGACAATGTTCCATATTTTAATCGCCTCGGCTGGAAAAAACAAGTGCAGGCAGACGATCTGATGCTTAAAAGACTCTCAGATGCAGATTCTTGGTGGACAGTTACCAGGACGCATTGTACCTTTGGGCACAAGTGTTTTGCAAACGCTCACACACACACAGCGTTTGTGCCAGATGCTGTTCCAGGCGCTGGACAGATACTAACGTCTTCAATCCTCACAACCCTCAGCGTCCATTTTACAGAGATGCCAGGACACAGAAAGACCAAGCAGCCAGTCCAAGGTCATGCAGGCGGTGAGTGCCGAGCTGCATTCAAACCCAGGCAGGCCGCCTCCAGCCCGCGGCTGCAACCTCGCCAGTCACCCTCAGCCCAGTTCTGAGAGACAGGAAGGAAGTGACCCAGCTTCCCCCAGCCGAGAGGCTGGGTCCTTCCTCTTGGCAAGTGCCAGGACCCCTGCTCCCCAGAACCTCCCGGCAGGCCAGGCTCCGGGGGCCCTGAAAGCCGTCGCAAAACAGCTCTACACCAGAACTCTGTGCACAGAAAGTTCCAGTTTTTCAAAACCCCCTGGAGATCAACCCAGGTATACACCAGAGACATCTAGGGTTTTAATTCATTTTTATTCCAGCATAAGGCTTAATTTTTAGGTGACAATAGAGGCACAGAGAAATCCAAGCAGCCACAGAGAAATCCACCCAAAGCTGTGATCAACACCCCATGGTCACGGATTCCAGCTGTCAGGAAGTTCCAGGCAGCAGAGGCCCTTAGAGCCAACAGATGTGAAAACGCACCGCCTACACTTGGCAGGAAACCTGGGAGGTACAGGCCCCCAAGCGGACTGGCGGGGAAAGGGAAAGGGCAGCTCTTTACTGCACCATGGTTTGGAAAAGACCGACAGAACTACGTCCCTCCTGGAAGCTGCTAACGCCCACCTTACGGTGGTTCTACGGTCTGAGATGGGCGATCTCAGCCAGCCCGTCAGCCAGGAGCAATGACACAGCCACAGAGAACATCCTGTTTTTCCTTCAAATGGAGGTGAGAGCAGACAAGCGAGGAGGCAAAGGAGGCACATGTGGTCCGTGTGGCCACATCCCGGGCAGTCACTGCTCTCAAGGATTCGCCAGGTGGCTCCCAACACACTCCAACATTTCTTCCGGATACGGGCTGTCCCAAAGCTTTCCTCTTCTGTCTCTTTCTTCTCCTTGCAGCCCCAGACACCCTGAAAACCGGTCTGCTCCCTGTACTCTGACCAAGAACGTGACCCCTGCCGATTGCTGCATCACACTTTGGAGCTGTGTGCACAGGGCAAGGCCGGGGACTGGGCCCGGCTGCGAGTCTGCACACGCTGTGCCCCTGCCCTGGACAAAGTCAGCCCTCGGGAAGCTGGCTGGGACTCAGGGAAAGTGACAACTAGGACCCCGGCTTCCCACAGCCTGGCTCCACAGAGGTCTCTTCTTCCTGCCTCTTGGTGCCTGCGTGGAGAGGGAAACCTGCCACCCAGATTTCCAACTTGCTGACGTTCAGAAGTGGAATGCCCTTCCTTGGGGGAAGGAGAAGGGGTGTGTGTGAGGGAAAGGCCATTAGCCCACACAAAAGATGACTCAAAGGAAATGAGAGTCTCTCTGCAAATCTGAGCATCTGAAGGACTTTTGTGGGGGAAGAATACATACAACACGTTCTGTGTGGCTTCAGAGTACAAATGTGGGGGAAATGGGTAGAAACCACAGGGAAGCTGATTGTTTAAATTAAAAAAAAATTTTTTAATGTTTGTTTATTTTTGAGAGGGGAGGGGCAGAGAAAGAGGGAGACACAGAATCTGAAGCAGCTCCAGGCTCTGAGCTGTCGGCACAGAGCCCGACGCGGGGCTCAAACTCACAAACTGTGAGATCGTGACCTGAGCCGAAGTCGGACGCTTAACCGACTGAGCCACTCAGGTGTCCCTGGTTGTTTAAATTTAATATCCCAAGATGAGGAATGCTTGTCCAGAATTTCAGGAAGAGGAGAGAGGCAAAGGGTAGAAGGTTCCTCTTTCCAAGGGCTGATGACACACTGCCCACCTCCACACCTCCCTGGGGACCCCAGAATGGCCCTGACCCCAGCCCCCAGGCTCAGCACCAGGAGGCGGAGACTCATGGGAAAGACACGGTAGTAGAAATAGGCTGCTTCTGCAATAAACAGCGGGGTAAGACTTCTGTAAGTTAAGGGAGAGACTCATCAGATTCAAAGAAATGCATAGTGTATGTTCCCTATCATCTTAGGGGGATGTTGGGTGGATGGACAGATGGATGGATGGATGGATGGATGGATGGATGGATGGATGGAAGGTAGGGAAGCAGTCAGGCAGGGGGGAAGGAAGGAAGAAAGGAAAGAAAGAAGGAAGACATTACTCTAATGCTTCCAAAACCATAAGAGAAATTTTAATCCAAGTCAGGCTGTAGAACTATGAGGGAAAAACAACACAAAAAGAAAGCCCATTCCCTCTAATAACTAAAAATATTCCCCCTCTGGCGTATGTGCCCTGAGCAGCCTGCCTGTACACAATTCACACTAAAACCTACACAACCAAGGTCCCCAGTGATCAAAAACCTGAAGAAACAGTCTGAGAACAGACATCCGCAAGTCTGTTTCATTACACACCCATCACAGCCCCCAGGGACGTCACTGGGCCGTGAGGAAAAGTGATAAAACCATTCCGCTGGAATGGACATTGGAGAAGAAACCCAGCCTTTGCCAAATGTGACTAAGGTCTGTGAGGTAGGAGGACAGTTTGTTCCTGCCACCGAGGCAGGAACTTGAGGGCTCTTCAACGTTTTAATGGAAAGACTGGAATTCATATTCTCGGATTCCCCCCAAAAGGGGGACTCGGTGACCCAGGCTGTGAGGTGGCTGGGTATGAAGCTGCAAAACCTCTCCAGGCTGGCTGTTTCCGAACTCAGGAACTATGAAGGCAAGGGCTAGGAGCCATCCCCCTAGGATCGTAGGTGCTTAGAGGACAGGCAGGGCCCTAGGGCCAGGGACCGAATCCTAGTCCTGACCATGTGACCCTGGGCAAATCTAACCCACGAGTGCAGTCTCTTCTGCAGGCTGGGGATAACACCACCTGCCTTCCTCCTGACCGAATTCGTAGGCAGAGCAAAGGTAAAAGCAATCTGTAAACACTGAGCGCTGGTCAAGCCGAAGGGAATGCAGCACCGTTCTAACCACTGGGAAAGAGCAAAGATGCTACGATGGGAAGTTCATGGCCCGCAGCCTGCAGGGCGCACCCGAGATGCTGAGGTGTCGGCCATCAGCACGTCTGTCAGAGGGCGTGGAGACTTCATGCTTGGACAAGAAAGACCAAGCGGAGGCCCAAGAAAGTAAATAACTTATTCTTTGCCTCTGGAACCAAGTGGCATGGGACGGTGAGATCTTAATCCCAAGAGCCTGGATTCGGAAGACGGGTTCGCAAAGTGAGAGAAGACCCTGGGGAGCACATGTCTAGAAGAGGTGGTTGCGCTTCAACTTGGTCAAGTCGCGTGAGGCTGTCCATAAGCTTAGGCGCAGGGGCGGGTGACCCCAGGTCATCCCACAGACTACCTGCACGCGGCGGTGCCCGTGTGCTGCGGGGAGAGCGCTCTCATCAACGGGCTTGGAGAGGGTGGGGCCCAAGAGGGGCCCCGGAGTGGAAAGGGAAAGTGGAGAGAGAGAGATGGGGGGGGTGTAACACTTCTGTGGCAGGCCACGGAGTGACACGAGGGGACAGGCACATTACAAGGAGAATCCCAAAACGCTTTAATACCAGCGCTACAAAAACCCTTGACACCACCTTGCTGGACACTGTTTTCCGTTTGCAATCTCCAAGACACCACTCACAGCTGGCTCCAATCTGGCTGCTCTCGACACCTTTGCCATTGGGCTTTCAACACTGGTCTTCTGCACCATGGAATAGAAGAGCAAAGTCATGTTTTTCATCACGGCCAAGGGCACGCACTGGCCTATAAACTGTGAAGAGGAAAGCCAGGGGCAGCTTCATATAAGGCAGGATGTGGCCTCTTCCTGCACAGCACACTCCCTTTCCAAGTCAGGACAAATTCCTTCTGGCTTCTAAAACGGCCCCCACCCCGCCCCTCACCAACGCTCTATGGCAACCTCGCTGTGTTCTGGGAACATTTTCCATAACCGAGTAGCACCATGGGAAGATATGGGGTGTGTAGGACAGGGAGAAAGGGAGAGGGCAGATAACTCTCACGAAGCCCCTCTGTACCTGGTGTCGTGCAATGTGTATATGACAGCATTTCATTCCCAGCTGTTTCCTGAGCACCCACAAGGACTTAGGCCAGTGATTCTCAAACAGGGGAAAGAGAGAAGGCACGAACTCCAGCTTCAGAACCACTGGGCAGGCGAATGCAGCTTTTCTGCCTGCTTTGTGACATGGGAGTTACATATCTCGAATTATGCCACGAAGGGGGTGGCAGAAGTTGCTTTATAACCAATATGCTGGAGACAACCCCCATCCTACAGATGAGGACACTAAAGCTTTAAAAGGTTTAAACATGTTATGCAAAATAATACGGCTGGTAAGTGGTGGAACCAGGAGTCAACCCACCTCTGAGTTCAAGGTCAATTTCCCAACATTCTAGTCTACCTGCAGAGTGCAGTAAGAGCATGTATATTCCTGGGAAACGAAATGATCTGGTTTTATCCCTATGGGTACAGGTCCGTTCCCCCTACTTCCTCTTGATCTTTCATGCCATTATTTGAAAACAATCAAGACTTAAAATCCCAAGCTGTTCTTAGAAAAACAGAGCTTGATGATGGCTGGTGGAAGAGCTCCAGTTCAAGGCTCCAGGCTGGACTTGCGAGGCTGGGAGGGAAAAGACAACGTTTTATTAGTTGAAAGCCCTGTCCCCAGAGGATGCGGACCCTGCCGAGGGAGACAGACATACATAGGAAGCATCTGTCCTCCAAGTCACGGCCAACTGAATGATCTCAGGGCAGTGAGTGCAGAGGAGCGGGGGTTACGGCTAGGAACAAGGAAGCCCTCAGAGGCTTTCTAGAAATGGTGGCCTCTCACTGGGCCTCGGAGGATGAGTAGGGCCAACAGAAGGGCGGGATGGAGGGAGAGCATCCCAGGCAGAAGAGAGAGCGTACCCGCGGGCCACGTGGGTGAGTGAGCACCTGTCTGCGAGACAGCTGGGGGCTCGGTGCAGCTGAAGGTGCAGGGAGCTGGTGGGAGTGGGGGCGGGGCAGACTGCAGAGGTCCCTGAGTGACGTGCCAAGCAGCAGGTGGGCCTTAGAATTGGCACGATGCCTGGCACAGAGTAAGTGCTCAAAAAAGTTTGAGAGAGTGAAGTCTCATCAGTTAATTTGGGGATAGGGACAGGGTAGGGTGACCCTTGGCTGCAGAGAACACATTGCTGAGGGGCGCCTGGGTGGCTCAGTTAGTTAAGTGTCTGACTTCGGTTCAGGTCACAGTCTCGCAGTTCATGAGTTTGAGCCCCACGTCAAGCTCTGTGCTGAGAGCTCAGAGCCTGGAGCCTCCTTTGGATTCTGCCCTCTCTCTCTGCCCCTCCCCTCCCCTGTTTGCGCTGTCTCTCTCTCAAAAATAAATAAACTTTAAAAAAAAGAAGAACAATTTATGTATGTGTGTATATGTGTGGGTGTATTTAAGAAAGGAACACATTGCTGAGAGTGTTCCAAGAGACTGTGTCCATCACAAAATGAAACAGTAAGCCAAGTGAACAGTCTGAGGACAAGCTGAGGAGCTTCTGAGAAGCAGAAAATGGTGTGAGGTGTGGAGAAGGAACCAGGGCCCGCCATGTCAGAATGAGCAACGAGAAGGAAGCAAGGTCTGGAGGCGCGTCTAAGTTAAGGGAGTGCAGCCACGGACAGTTTTATAGGGGCTTTTACAGGGTGCTCCGGCCCTCAGCCGCGGTGGGGACGGCTCTCCAGACCGTACACTCTTGAGGGCGGGGCCCATGGCTTACCCACCGAGACCGGCATGGAGTAGACAGGCCCTCGACGAACGCCTGTGGAATTCTTCAGAGCGGAGCTGTTAGTCACCAAGATAGCTGGGATACGCTCAGATGTGTTAAGATGAGGGGACAAGGGCCACCTCCCCCAAAACACCCCGAACCGAGGGCCAGCTCATGTTAACTGCCTACAGTCTTCTCCGTCTTGCCAATCCCAGGGCCAGGCCACGGGAGCAACTCCTCAGCGGGGGCCTGAGTTTCCAACTCCATTCCCCTCCGAGAGGTGGGCTGGGCTGGGCTGTGCTGTCTTCACTAACAGCCCCTGCTCATTTCTCCCAGACAGGCCCCCCACCGGCTTCTGGAGGTTCTGCTCCAGATGTAAATACAGGTAACATTTTCCAGAACCCTATACCCTCGTCTGGGGAGGAGAGTCCTCCCTGAAGAAGGCACCTTGAGGCCCTCTGGAGTGCACAAAAGCACACGAGTCAGCCTCTTCCGGTGACAGGCTGAAGGGGCGCAGCCCTGGCGTGCAGCTAATGGGCACTAAAGGCAGCTCTCGGGAATCTCTGAGACCGGCCAGAAATCGATGGTGAAAACAAAGCATTTACACTTCTGAGAGGTAGCTGCCTCAACTCCACTTCTTTCCCTCCATTCCTTCTGCACGGAATTATGGCCAAATCCCAGTGGCGAGCTCTCAAAGTAGCAAGTGAGTCTCTACATGGTGTTAGCACCACCCTGCAGACAAAGTCTAATCTCCCCATTCAACTCGGGGCCAAATTACAGCTCGTGGGCTAACAAGGACTCCCAGAGGCGTGGTAAGATACATTTATAGCCACAGAGTGCTTTTACTCTTCACCTTGAAAGTCCAGTCAAAGGCCAAAGGGTCGCCCAGGAATAATTCGACACTCCCCTTCCTGTTCTCACAGATGACAGGCCCAGATACACTGCCCACCCCGGCGGTACCTCGGGCCCCAGGTACTTCGGCCTTTCAGAGCTGTCTTGCCCTGCCCCAGCCCCCATAAGTCCTTTTCCCTCCATCCTTCCCTGCTCTGCGCCTCCGGCTCAGGGTAATGACATGTCCTCGGGTGCCCCAGGACAGTGCTGGTGTATGTTTGTCCTAGTGTGACTATTAATAGTATCCCCTTTCTACACTCCAAGTGTTCTCGTTTAAACAACAATCTAATGGTAAAATTAAATGGTCACTCCACCCATGCCGTACTTCCTCCCAGGACGGTTTCTCATGATGTTTACCTTTACTTACTATAGTCGGGCAGATCCAGAAAACAGACTCCTAAGTGGTAGGGCCTAATTCAGACTGCACACATCTCCCTTCCCTCCTTCTCTTCTTTCCTTTGAATTTCATCCCCGATTTTGTTCCAGAAGGAATTTCTCATAGCTCGCAAAGATGTCAAAATGCATCCTATAAAGAGCATGGGCTTGACACGGGTATACTGCACGTGTGGCTCTAAATTTTCTATTAATCACCTGAAGAAAAGGACATCTGATTAGTTGTCCAGAAGGAAACATCAATTAACCATCCAGGAGAAATACAGGTGTTCGTGGCTCGCAGATCGGGGAGAAGGGTCTCCAGATGGGTCGTCAAAGAGGCAGCGCTGTTCGTCATTAGCGATGTCCTCACTCCCACGCCCGAGCAGGCAGCAAGGTTGGGGGGCTGGTGTGTCCGTGAACCCCGCGCTGCCCTGGCTCGTTCACGAGGCAGCACTGAACAGAAAGGGGTGAGGCAGGGAACGGATGACAGCCACGCGGCTCCCAGGCCTCTCCTATCTCCTTCCCTCTCCCCTTTGGTTTCTCTCCCGCCTTTCCACCCTGTCTAGACCTTCGATCTCCTAAAAGCATCTTCAGACACTGAGAGTTGTTGAAAGATGTTCTAATTCACAGTAAGGTTAAAGTAGTTGCCAGTTCTGATAAATGCTAAGTCTGGGGATCTTTTTATTTTCTTCCAAAATTATATTTCTGGACCAGACTAATGCTTGGCCTTGACACTTCACTATTAGGTAAGTCTGAGGCTAGTGAGAGAAAAACATCTATGATGGAATTTTAAGTTATCAATAAAAATTAACTACGTCGAGGGACAGGAGAAAACCCTTGAGAAAAACAAAGTTTAAGTACCCCAAACTCGCCATCGGCAATCCAAGGAGCAGCCAGCCAAAGTCTCCGGAAGGTCCGGGCCACACTTGTAGAAGCCTGTGGTCAGTTTTTGCCTCAGTGAACTTTTAAACCCGAAGTCTCCACTGGGCGGTTCTCAGGCTGAATGTGGTGCGCCCGTGTTTTGCATGGCTAGCAGACTGCTTAATTGTCAATATTTAAAGATCAGAAGCTTTTATAGTAACAACACAGATTTCTGGCTTCTCTTGGGAAAAAGAATCAGAAGCTTTGGCAGCATGAGGTCTGCATTCACGCAGAACAAACGAGAATACCGGACACGCCCGTCAGGCACCCAGACGCAGATGGGCTTCACTCGATTCCTTCCTTCCTCTTCTTTCCCAATCCAGTTTTAAATCTTCAAGCACTTGTATCATCTCCTGGAGGCATTTACCTGAAATTAAACTGCTACCAACTGCATCCTGAGTTTCTGAATCCCAGACGGCCTCTTCCTGCGCCTGTGACAATACGCTACGTTCACTGCACGACCCCCTTTTGAGAGCCTCCCTGATAGCCTCTCCTTTTACAACTTTTTATAAAACCACTTGCCTCCGTATGGGCTGAAACATGATACGGTGTGTGGACTGGAGACTGGGGCTCCTCGGGTCTGTTCTGTGCAGGTGACGGGGTGGGCATCGTATGTGCAGCTGGCCACGTGCAATCCAGATACTGCGTTTCACCCGCAAGTGCCTCCCAGGTTCTGCAGGCCATCTCAGTCTCCTGGGGACTCAGAGGCCACGGCTGTCTCTACTCCGTTTGTACAAAAGTGTATGGCCTGCTCATCTGTAGGACGCCTTTAGCCGTTGACAGCAGCTGAAAGAAGGTGAGGCGCGAGGAGAGAGGCGGCCCAAGTGACCATGATCGCACCGTAACCTTCCCAAACCCTGATGACATTTCGGCAGGAAGGAACAAGCGGAAAAAACGGAGATGCCTCTCCTTCTAAAAAATGATTCATCTTTATGTCCTTACCTTGCTCAGCCACTGTTTCCCGGGCTCCCTGAGAGCTGAAAACCAAGGAACTACACTTACACGAAGAACATGAAAATCGCGTTTGCTGCCAAGCCGAGCAGAGTGCTAGGATTATACTACCTTCTTTACAGTTCTGGATTCATGATACTTGAGGCAAACAAGGTAAGATGGTCCTAGAGGCAGGGAAAGGGTTTCCCCTGCTCATACTCGGTGCGGATACTAGGTTTCATTTTATTAAGGGTGGCAGTGTTCCCTTACAGAGAATCGAGTAGAACCAGAGCAGGAGTCAGATGCACCGGAACCTCACACCACGCTGACTGACAGTCATGAGACCCCGCGAGCACCTCTAGGACTTCATGTTTCTGAAAGTCCGTCGGGACCAGCAGCTTCGTGATGAGTGCTCACCCACCGCAGCGAGGACCAAAAGGCAACTTATTATACAGAAAGCAATTCTGGTTCCTAAAAAGCTTCCTCTTTTACGAAAATAGAAAATTCTCGAAGACAGAGACCTTTAGGAAGCCGGGGTCCTTGGATCGTAAGTGTTCCTATGGGCAGCTCCTTGATGGCCAGGGTCTGGTTCTGCCACTTCTAAACAGAAGATCACAGGGCTTCTCTGCAGGTCAACAGTAAATGGTGCATTTAAAGAGGTCGCCCAATGCAGGAGTAGGAGGTAAGGTGTTCATTCCACACTCAAATCCAGTAAGAGCCTGACATTTCTGCAGTGGCTAATTCTGCAGCTAACCCGGAGGCAGGGGGCCTGGGGGCTGAATATCTGTTTCACGTTGGTCACCTGCAGGAAGGCAGGCATGCAGTTGAGCTGTGTACCCAAAGTGGCCGTGGAGCCATATTGTAATTCCCCTCACATGGAGCCAGTCATGCTTAACTCAGTCCTTTCCACTTGCTGCTTGTCACAGAAAGCCCTCTACATATGCTGCTGTGATTTGACTATGCTATTTTGCTTTCTCCCCCACAGGAAGATGCTTACAGATGAGTCTTTTTTGCTGCCTGGACTGCAAATGAGGATCGCTCAATGAGATGTTTATGTGGCCCAAAGGAACGAGTTCTGGTAATGCAAAAAAAAAAAGGACAGTCTTCCCAGCCCATTGTCCTTTGAGGGGCCTCAGCTGGAGCACCTGCCCAAGCCCACCTCCCAGTGGAATGATCTGAGGAGGTGGTCCTGCCCACCAGGCTGCAAGCTTCAGAAGGGTGGCGTCTAGTTTCTCTCTACAGCTTGGTTCGCCCCTCAGCAAAAGCCTACCGGGTGAGCTTTGTATTTGTGCACAGAGCTAGGTCCATCCTGGGAGCACAGGAATCCCACCGCCCTTCCACAAAGTCTTTCAGGGGAAAGAAACACGACACACACACATACCTCTTAGAATTCTGAAAGCGGAACGGTAAACTCGGAATGCCGTGGGCCACACGGTGACACTCGGCACTCACAGTTCTGCACTAAAGCATCTTTGTGGCTTGCCCAAGGAAGACCTCTAAGTCTCAGCCCTGACTTGGCATTGGCGTCTTCACTGATATGCCCTATCTCCTTCACATTATGATCGCTCTGAGCGCAGGGACCGCGTCTTCCATCTCGTAAAGCCTCGAAGTACCTCGTCTTGTGGTTCACACACATGAGGAACCCAAAAAAAAGCGAGGATAACAATGTTTCCCATGGGTTGTCTTTTAAAAGCGGAATGTGAAAGCACTTTATATAAGGACCCCAGCGGTGGGGCGCCCGGGTGGCTCAGGCGGTTGATCGTCCGACTCTTGACTTCGGCTCAGGTCATGACCTCACAGTGTGTGAGATCGAGCACCACGTCGACCTCTGCGCCGACGGCACGGAGCCTGCTTGGGATTCTCTCCCTCTCTCTCTCTGCCCCTTCCCCACTCGTGCATGCATTCTCTCTCTCAAAATAAATAAATGAAGATTTAAAAAAAAAAAAAAGAACACCACCAGCAGGCCTATGGGCCCTTACCAGACAGCTGGCCGACACACGAGTGAGGAAGCGGTGACCAAACACGTGCTCCGTCACGCACCCAGCACACATCGCCATGTGCCCCGTGCTCGGTCTGCACACCCTAAAGACAACATGCAACACATCCCACCCTGTCCGCCCATTCGTTTCCTCACTCCGTCTGCCAAGAGACATCTGGGTCAGGTGCCACATGATGGGCCTTTTTGAACTGGTTCAGTAGAGCCACGGCACTCCTAACGCACGGGAAGGCAAAAAACAAACGGAAAAAGGGGTTGTGTTTTCAGAGCAGGGAAGCCCCTTCTGTGTTCAAGCAGGACCTCATCTTGGCCCGAACACTCCATTTTCGGCAGCCTCCCTGTCTCCCACGGCCTTCGGCGGGCTTGGACACGCTCACAGCTGTCAGACAGAAACCCACGTCCACTTCAGCGCTTCTGGATACACCTTCTTCCCTTTAAAACACACGTTCCCAGTGGTATGATTAAAAAATAACCACCTCATAGTAGGTATTTTTATCTCTAGCACGGGGCAGGTATTTCCCTCCCCCTTTTATTAGAAGTCCGGGCCTCCATCACAGCCCCCAGACCCCATGGGCTGTGCCGAAGAGTCCAGCCTTCCGACTCCCAGGGAGCGAAGAAGTACTCAGCTTCTTTATCAGTCACTGCTGTAAAAGGCGGTAGCCTCTTTTCTCTGTTACTCAGATTTAAGTGTAATAGAAACTGACAGGTTCAATCTTGGTTACTCGAAAAAAAAAAAAAACCAACCCGTACACAAGAACAAGAGCCAAGAAATTCATTTCCAGGCGTCAGAGGGAAGAAGAGAAGCTACTACCTGAAATGATGGTGGTGGCAGGCGCTCTCTTATACGGCAGAGCTTCACGCCTACTGAGCAGAGGACCTGAATTTATATCAGCGTAAACCCTTCCAGACGGGACCGTTACAGTTACATCCCGACAGAAGACAATCTGGAGAGAGACCAAACACGCTGGATGGCTGGATGTGAGAGACGGGTCTGTCCGTCTCCCTCCCTCATACAAATTGATTTCAGACTGAGGAACCTGAAGACAAAATGCCACTATGAGTTCACACGACCCTCCTCTGCTCCAGACCCAGCAATGGCAGACAGGATGCTTTAAAAAAAAAAAACGGATTAAAAAGAACATTTACGGATGCAATGGTATGCTGTCTGGGATTTGCTTCAAAATAACAGAGAAAGCAAGGAAGGGACAAGTGGAGAAGTGGCTGGGAGTAGAAATCTAACAAGACTGCTTAAGGGCTAATAATTATTTTTTATAATTTTTTAAAGTTTTTAAATGTTTTTTATTTATTTTTGAGAAAGAGTACGAATGGGGGAGGGGTAGAGAGGGAGACACAGAATCCAAAGCAGGTTGCAGGCTCTGAGCTGTCAGCACAGAGCCCGATGTGGGGCTTGAACTCATGAACCACGAGATCATGACCTCAGCCGAAGTCTGAGGCTTAACGGACCGAGTCACCCAGGCACCCCGGAGGGCTAATAATTATTGAAGCTCCTTGAATGTTGCAACATTGAAGCACCCAGCATACTACATGATTCTGTCTACTTTTGTACATTTAGAAAGTTTTCCTAAGTAAAAAAAAAAATACATGTATACACACATGCGCGCACGTGTGCGCACACACACACACACACACACACACACACACACACACACTGGGAGACTTATTATAGGAATACTGAGCTAGGTATAAGGATGACCAAGATATACTGG
Organism: Paguma larvata; assembly: GCA_030068075.1. Lineage (NCBI taxonomy): Eukaryota > Metazoa > Chordata > Mammalia > Carnivora > Viverridae > Paguma > Paguma larvata. The sequence continues at coordinate 82,174,459 of CM057824.1, forward strand.
TAAGTGAACAAAAAAAAAGGTGCACAAGGGTATATAAAGTATGAGTCCATGGACACACACATACATACCTGTTGATAAATTTGTAGAAAATTTCTGGAAAATAATCCTCACATACTTCTCGAATTTTTAATAAAAATATATTATTTTTACATAATGATTTTTTTTTTAATTCAAGGAGTGCAGCACGGGAAAAGACATAGTAGGGTTAAAAAAAACAAAAGGAATATTTCCAGGAGCAGAAACGGAACACAAACCTTGTTAGCGATCAGGCCTAGAGGCACAGGCTGCGGCCAGAAACAGGGGGCGTGGCCAGCAGTTCCGCCCTCTGCAGGGCACTGAAATAGCCGGGCAGGGGAAGGGGGCCGCCAGGCTCACAGTGGGAAGCAGGGACTGGGCACCTGCCCCACTTCGCCCCTGCTCTGCTGCAACCACACTGCCATCTTCCATATGCACACTCCTCCCACCCCCACCCCGTCTAAGCTCTTGGATTCCCACAGGGCATAGTAAAACTTCCCTCCTTTATTGTGACCTAGTTGACTTCTTGTGACACTGTTTCTGTTTTGCAAATAGGCTGTATTGCTTAGCGTGTACAGCAAAAGTATAAAAACGTACCTGCAGAGATACTAAATTCATAGTACTGATTTCCTTAGGGGAGGCAGGGAACGAGGGGAACCCAGCACCAACACCCCAGCTTTGTGTCCAGGAAATGATCGCTCTTTTTGTCTTCCATAAAGGTGGGGATGGCAGGGAATTCCTCAAACACAGGAAGGGAGTTTAGATGCTGAGAAGCCAAAATATTAGCACTAATGACGCTAAGTTATCAGCTGCTCCAATTTTAAGGTATATATTTTCTGTATAAGGAAACCGAAGCTCAGAAGTTAAGGGACTTCCTTTGGGCCACACAACTAGTAAGTGGCGAAGCTAGAACTAGATAAAACTGCCAGGACCGCCAGGGAGTGCTACTCTCTGCCAGGCGCTATAAATACACTGTCTGACTTAATCTGCCAGTCGACTCCACCATACATAGTATGAGACAGTGCTATAATCTCCATTTCTCAGCTACAGAAACTGAAGCTCAGAGACATCAAGAGACTTGCCCAAGGTCACACAGCTATGAGTGGCACAGGTGGGGTCAGTCCACATCCTCCTCTCCTACCTCTGCTAAATCTTCACTTCTCCCCCATCTCCCCTGAGAGCCCTTCACCAGTCCTAGGAATGGGATAGGGCGGCCTGCAGATTAACTGGACATTTCTATTCCAACATCTGGAAGGAGGCTAGGCTGGCACAAATGCTATTGAAACCCCGTGACCTAACAAGGTGAAAGAGCGGACACTATTAAAATACTTAACGCAAAAGCAAATTCCTGCCTAGTGATGTTATCAGTGGCAACAGGATTGGCCTGCTGCTTCCACCTCATGGTGGGTTTGGGCTCAAAGCAGCACACAGCTGGCCTGTGGAGCCAACAGAGAATGAACCGGAAGCCAGTGGCCCCCACCAACAAAGCTCTCATTCAGCAGCTCCTCAGGTGGCCAGCTCCAAGACAGAAAGACCACAACCAAGGGCTGTGACCCCAGCTCCACACGCACACACACACACACACACACACACACAATTCTTTTTTTGTCTTTCTCACTCTCTCTCACACACACATCTTGTCATACACATTCTCTCTCTGTCACACACACACACACACACACACTCTCTCTCTCACACACACACACATACACACACACATTCTCTGGGTCTCCCTCTCATATACACTCACTCATTCCAGGCTCGGCAGGAACCCTGAGGCCCGAACCAAAGCCACTGCCAGGCCTCCTAGCCCCAGTGACCTCCCCAAAGGGCCCAAATCACAACCAGGCCTCTAACTCCTGCGGAGTGGTGACCTCGGGCCTGGCGCCTCACGGAGACTGTGAGAGCTGCCTCCTTCCACCCCTTACTCACCCTGTTTTCTTCACAAGCTCCTACTCCTATGACACTTTGCTCCTGCTCGCTCGAGGACTTTGTACAAAAGCCAGATCACTCCCTTCTGCTAAAAGAGAAGGTTCTCACTCCTGAGCAGGGGTAGAGCTGCCAGATTTAGCAAAACAAGCAAGCCAACAAACAAAACACAGGGCATCGACTTAATTTAAATTCCATATAAACAACAAATAATTGTTGTGTGCACGTATGCCCCCATGCAATGTCTGGGGCATACGTGCACACAACAATTATTTGTTTATCTGAAAGCCAACTTAAGTGGGTGTCGCGTGTTTTAACCGGTAACCCTGTATGGTGAGGTAGGGCGGGAGTATCCCGTAGAAGACATCGCCTTGAAAAGAAAACACACGAAGGCACCATGAGGCCTGAGAGAGGTGAGTGCGCAAGTGCCCTTTACCGAGGGCCTCTCTCACTCCAGAAACTTCCATGTGTGTTGTTCCATTTGAGCTTTCCAGGAATTCTGGAAGTATCTGTACCCCTGCTTATAGATTCAAGACAAAACAGAGGGTCAGAGCATCAGGTGACTCACAAAGCATCGCGCGGGTGATTCATGGAAGGCGGGGGCTATAATCCATAGCTTCTGAGGATAACCTGACTGCTTTTTCTTCTGTCGAGCTGCTCTGCCTGCTGCTACGCTCTTGTAATTTTTCTGGGCTCTGTATAAAGAGAGTCCACCAGTTTCCTTTACTCTTCCGATACATTCATATGGAAGCAAATTCTAAATGGCATCCAGGACTAACACGTATTTGCAAAATACAGTCGTCTGCTGACAGAGACCATTCTATTTACAGAGAAAGCACTGGCTCCTTCTCTCCTTTTGGCCATGTATCCCAACTCAACACATCGCCCATGAGGGCCTGTCCAGCGGTCTAGTTCTCTGACAAAGAGGCAGAGAAAGGGTCAAGACAGGACCGTTCCACCCAAAATGGCCACGGCTCGTCAACTTTCCGGTGAGAAAGGCCAGGCCACATCTGACTCAACAGAATCCCAACAGGGACCCTAGAGGAAAAGGTTCCTCTATCACTATCCTAACATCCCACAAGCCATCGTTTTCCAGAACACACAGTGGGGTTAGTGTGCATTTGGGGCAGGGGGAGAACTGGAAAACAAAACAAAACTAAGCAAAACAAAAAAGCTATTTGTCAAATGAGTAGTGAGAAATACGCCCCCCCCCCCCCCGCCTCCTCCAAGCCTCTAATGTTCATGCCACACAATAGAGGGGAAACAACCATAAAAACGACTTAAGATGTGCCCTTTTGAAGTACAGTAACTGTCAGACAAGTGACTATAAAAATAACACAGTTGAGGAGACCCAAATTTATTTCTGCTTGGTGAATTTCCAGATCAAAACACACTGGTTAATCAGTCCAGTTTTGCTTTTGTACCGTTTTTTTTTTTTTTTCCTAAATTTTCCTTTCTTTTCATAGATGCTAGCGGATTTTGCTATGGCAAAAGCCTTGCCCACCTCACACTCTGCCACTCGGGGAGAGCGCGTGGCTGTGGGAACTCCCCCCGGCTCCTCATTCGTGGAGGAGGGCTCGGGAAGTGGCATGTGCCCACAGAGGTGAGTGACGGCCACGTACAGACAAGTGGGGCTGAGGCTGCCTGCTCACAAGAAAGGCCCGGTTCCGTCATCCTTGCGTGGACGCGGTTTGCTCGCTGCCCTCCCATTCCCCCCATTCTTCTCCCACCCCCTCCCCACAAACACACGCGCCCCGGCGCAGGCTCCAAAGGCATGAACAGCTAACGCTTGCTCTGCGGGCCCACTGGAGTCTCCAGTTTCCTTGCGGAAGAAGACAGCAAAAAAAAATCCACGCTCCATTCCCCCTCGCACCCAGCCAGCACCAAACCATTCCCAGCCCCAGCACGAGACTGCAAATATTCAGAGGCAATTACCCAGAGCCGGTAGGACGCACATTCGCGCCGGGCAGTCATTTGCAGACTTAATTATTAGAGGCTTTATAAACACTTCAGCTGGGGAGGAATGGAAGGGGAAGGCGGGAGCCCCGAAAGGAGTTTTCATCTCTGCTGATTCTGAGCGCACAAGCCCTACAAACAGGGCAGTTTGGGCCTCTTCCAGCAGCCCGGCCGCAGAGGTCTGATTTTCCTCACTGTACATACTGATAATTAGACTCCGAAGGTGAGAAAAATTCAATTTCGTTTTGGATCTAAAACTCTCTCAGAGATATTTTTTGAGAAGTCCGGACGATTAAATTCACTTAAGTTTCACAGTTAATAAAATCCTGGATCTACAAAAAGCATAAATTCTGGCCAAAATGACTTAAATGCGATCACGTTTCCATATATATTACATGAGAAGATTCCAGATCAGGGCTTGAAGGTATCGTTGCTCTGAGTGCTTTAAAAATGAGCCTGGTGCAAGTATCTGGGGGACCCGGGCCCCTACCGAGCAGGGAGGAGCCCCCCCAGCAGCTGGGGAGCCTCAGGACAGAGGAAAGACACTGAGGAAATGGTGAGGCCGGGAGAGAGGGACCGCAGTGCCAGAGCCGGGGCGGGAAGTCTGGGAGCACACCCGCTCCCGTCCTCGGATGGGGGAACCCAGGCCCCAGGCACAGGGATTAGCACACAGGCCTTTGGACTCTCGGTTCAGTGCTCCAGTTGTTAACTCGAGAACAACTGACATAAGATACACCTTGTGTGAAGGTGAGGGCATGAGGCCCGGGAGGTGGCTAGGAACTGGAAGTGGCAAGTGTTTGCCCAAAGTCTCCCTGCCAGTTTCCCGGCAGAGTACTAGGTTCGGCTTTGTGACTGGAGGGTGGGGGGACACCGTGGGAAAGAATGACGTCAGGGCGAACAGCCCACAAGGCCCAGGGGTTATCAGCCCTTTCAGAGGCCTCGCAGGAATTTCCTGTTATGTGATCTGCGTGTTGCAAATAACCCCAAGCAAGCAGGCTGTCACTCTTCCCCTCTCTTTTAGGGGAAGCGCAGGCTCTTGGGTCACCAGTCGCCTGTGCTCTGCTGCTCTCCAAAGACGGCCTGGCTCCAAGAATGTCCACAGGGAGCCAGCGGGAGGGGATGCACAGAGAACAAAGAGCGGGCCAGCCCAGGGGACAGGGAAACCCCAGCTCCAGGAAGCTCGGTTCTGGGGGAGCTCTGGCTCTGTCCGGAGGAGGAGCAGTCAGTGACCTGGAACTCTCTGGACCCAGAACCATGGGTCTAGTTTTTAACAAAAACTTGTAAGTGCTTCTGTTTTTCCTCTCCCTTGTTGAAGCTATAAGACACATAGTACACACCGGGGAGGACATGCCCCCGAGGTAGAGGACTAACACCACCCTGAGGCACTCCACTCCAGAGCCAACCTCCGCCCATGTCCTGCCCCCGCCCCACCCCCTCCAGAGGGCCCGCCATGCTGGCTTTGGGGATCGCCATTCCCTTGGTTTTCCTCATCATTTTGGCCGCATGGTATGCATCCCTAAAGATCAGTTTAGTGTTGCCTAGCAGTGTGTGTAGGTACCATGTGCTCATTTTTGGTTTGTGTAGGACTCACTTGGATGGATATATTTCATTTATCCATTCTGCTATCTATGGGCATTTAAGTCATTCTCAATTTTTGGGTACCGCGCACAACGCTGCAATGAATATTCCTGAACATGTCTCCCGGTTTGCAGATGCTGGGGTTTCTCTACGATGCAGGCTTGAGAGTGAAGCCCTGCACGAAGCAGAACGCGTCCTTCACTGCGACGGGGGAATGCCATGCTGCGTTCCAGAGCCGCGCTGCCTCTGTCTCCTAACAAGGCACCGAGAAACCCACCGTGCTTCGGCAGAGGAGCGGTCACTGGTGACTGAGGCCACAAAAACCGAGATCGTCATCAGACCGGCCAATAAAAGCTCTATCCGGATCCCTCCCTTTGTAAGGCAAAGCCGGAGATTTTAAAATTCTGAGCTGCGCCAGAACCGTCAACCAAAAGCCAGCATCTGCAGCTTTGGAGCGGACCTACCTGCCCACACTATGAACGATACGCAAGAAGTACAAACGTGTCTCTAAGAGATTAAGTGTAGAAGGACTGTCTACCGATGGATCCCAATCTGCGGTGGGTAGCAGGAGAGGGGGAGGGGAGACGGGGTGGGGGAGGGTCCCGGCGGCCACGCCACCTACCTGTACACCGGCTGCATCTCTCTTGCTATGCCAATGACGGCGCCCGGCAGGAAATTGTCAAACTCCTCGAACAATTCCCGGATGTTGGTCTTGAACTTCAGGTCTAGGTCCAGCTGGATTATGCGCAGGATCTCTGGAGGAAAGAAAAAGAAAACAATGAGACACAGACACACATCCTGGGAGGCTCGGCCACTGACAGAAAATGAGTGGAAACGGCAGGAACAGGTAGTGGATCATTCTTACAGTCGCCGAATGAAGCAAAGTTATGGCTGCAAACAGAGGCCCTTCCTCCGCCAGCAACCCACTCCGCGTGAGAAGTCTTTGTCAACAACCACGCCACCTTTCCTTCCAATCGCAGGCATGCGTTGTGTTCATAACTCGGTGACCGTGCACCCTACTTCAGGCCCACTGTCCTGGTGTGACTGTCAACAGCACACTGCTTCGTTCTCAAAAGGAGCTAGTGTGGATGATACACGTGGACGCCCCACTGAGAACTCGAGGCACACAGGTGGTGAGTGACCCACAGGCGAGAGGGCTGACAACCCACCCTTATTAGCACGTTCTGCAAACGTAGTGTGTCAGGCTGGGATGCTGACCCAAAGCGGAACAGCTGAAGGACTTCAGATACTGTTTGTATTCCACTGTCTGAAAGACAAAGTGAGCTATAATTAGACAAACTGAGTCTCACAATTACCTGGCACATAAGCGCTGTTTGCTTCCGTTGCCTCCAGATGACTGGGGGGGCGGGGAGGGGAGGAGGGAGGCACCGGCTACGTTCTCTCCTCCTTCCCCCACGAAGCCTGAATCAGCTCCTGTGTGGTAGTGCCAGCAGGGGGACTGGACCCAGCTGACGGGGCCTCTGCCCCCCACCCCAGGAGTGACAGCGGGTGACTGAAACCAAGAGGGGAGGAACTAGTGGGGACATGAAATGGGAGGGACTGTAGGGGCTCCAAAGAGGGGACGCTAGGGCTCAGAGGATGGAGGAGAGAAAGTACTCTGCACGGAGGAGGAGGCCTGAGGTGGGAATCGGGACACCAAGTGCAAGTTCCAGCTTTGCAGCTGATTAGCTCTGTGACCCTGGGAATATGACTTCTTTAACTCCTAGCTGTCTCATTTGTTAATGTGGGGGTGACACAATGGGTCTCCGGAGGCTGTGGTGCCGGGAAGAGGAGATGACAGATGGGAAACATCTTGTATTCAGGCTGCGGAGGACGGCAGGAATCCAGGGTCTGCAGAGTAGGGAACTCACTGATGCCTGACGCAGTCAAGGGGGACTTCATGGAGGAGGGAGACTTGGGCTGGGCTGTGACCTATGGGCACGCATGAGCAGCTGAGGCAACCAACGCCCATCCGGAACACGAGGTTCCCCCCAGGACGTGACGGCTGTCTAGGGACAGGCTTCCCGAGGAAGCCCTCTGAAGACAGGGACCCTATCTTTGGCATCTCGGCCTCCACCCCTTCATAGTGCATACATAGTGCCTTGGTGGTCAGTAAACACTCAGGAATGTTTGTGGAATTCAATAGCCATTCTCGAAATTAGTTTATGAAGAAATCACAGCTTATGATTCCAGAAAAACTGATTCATTTGTTCTTGTTCTATTTTCCTTTGTGGTACAGGAAAAAAAAAAAAAACAAAAAAACAAAACAAAACACCAGTTGACGTCTGACATGAGTGTTCTGAAAAAAATAAGTGACACTAGGTGAGAAGCCAGCTGCCCAGGCCAGAGGAAAGTAAGGGGGCACCAGAGCCACGCCTCTCTGGCCCTGTGGGAAGGGGGTTCCGGAAAATGAGCTCGCCCGGCCACGTGACACGGCTGTCTGCCTGACTTCACGCCACCCACCCCTCCCCACTCCCCCCCACCCAACCCCGCGCAAATGAGTGAAACTGCTGCTCTCTCTCCTGCACTAAAAACAGCAATTAACAATAACAACAACAGAGAAACCGGGAAAGGTGATGGCTCAGGGGCCTGAGGTCGGGAGGCCCATGTGGTGACTTTGCTGTCTCCCAGCAAGCTGCCCTGAACTAGGAATGGAGAAGAGAGACAGACCACGGGGCAGAGCCTCAGGGCACCTGTTGCTTTCAGAGGTGGCCCCGGGGAAGAAAGAGAAGGTACCCGATGGTGACCTTAGGGAAGGACACTGTGTCCCAGGAGAGAATGTCTAGGACTGAGAACTGTGGCCATCAAGAAGTCATGGTGGGGAGGTGCACACGCACCCCCTCCGGCCATTTTTCTTCCTCTCTCCCTCCCTTCCTTCCTTCCTTTCCACTTCCTGTGCCCCAAGCTCCTACATCCAGGGTCTCAGGTGGCTCTTAGACACCGTAGAGCAGAGCACTTAATGAGACAGGGACAGGAGGGCGCCATCATCCTAAAGGAGAGAAACCGCATCATTGACAGGTTCTGCTGAGGAAGGGGGTGGAGGGGAACGAGGGTGTTTGGCCAAAAGACGGGGAGTCCTCAAGGATGTGTGGTGGAACTTCTGTGGTATTGACAGCGCTATGCAAGAAGGGGAAATGTCAACCTCGCAGCCCCAGGGGGTATGTCCCACGACACCAATGACAGCCACACGGAAGCACCCATGGTGTGCTTCTGAGAGTGGTTTTTAAGGACCCAATATTGCACAGGCACTAGCTTACTTCTCACGACCACCCAACATGTCGAGTTATTCCTACGTTCAGATGAAGAAACAGGCTTAGGAAAGTTAAAACAGCAGCCCAAGCTCCCACAATAAACAAGGGCCAGAGCTGGGGTCCGATCCTTGGTCGGCTTCACGTGAAAGCCCTGCACGCTCTTTCCGGGTGACCCTGATTCCCCTCTGATAGAGAGAGGCTCCAGGGAGGCAGATCTGGCACCCCCTGCCACCATACAGGGGCCCAGAGAAGGGCCAAAGACCTTGACAGACAAAAAGCAGAGCAAGAAGCTGGCAGTCCTCTATACGCAAATAGTTTCACTATAATTAAAGAAACTCCCAATGGTGGAGAGGCCAGGCAGTCAGCCCGTCTTCCTTGAGAGCCCACCATGAGCTGTGTGTACCCCTTGGTCTTTCAAGGTCATCTAAATCCAACCTATTCTGCAAGGTGCAGCCCGAATGCCTCCCCTCTCAGCCTGGACAGGCCCTGGTCAAGGCCATGGGCACCGCCACCTGGGTACCAGCCTCACCACCTTGCCAGAGTGAGTGCTCCTTGAAGGTGGGAATGTGCTGGGAGGGCAGAGCTCAGGGGCATCGGATGTCTCCTGAAGAGACCAGATCCTTCATCTGGGCAGAGTCCTGGCCTCGTCTTAAGAAGCCCACCGATAAATCTAAGCACTTTCCCTGCCTGGGGAAAAAAAGTGCCATGTGCAGCCCTGAGCCACAGGAATTTGAGATGCTTCTATGGTTTTATAACTCCTCATTTGTAAGGTACCTTATTTTACTACAAGTTGCTAACACTTCCAAGAAGGACTTCACCACAGGAGGTTAACTGGTTAGGAAGGGAAGAGGCAGCAGGGGTGCGCGAACGGACTTCTGCACACCGATGGGAACGGACCGCCCCAGTTACTACTCTTCAGGCTGAGGCAGGACACTCCCTTCTGTTCTCAGAGCCGAGAGCCCTCAGCGCAACCTGCAATGTCACGCGGGCATCTATCCAGACGGTTATTCTTTTATGTAATTATGAAATAAGATGCCAAGTTGTAAATGTCGCTGCTGGAAAGAGGAAGATGCTTACTAGGAAGGCTGGACTGGACTGGGGTGAGATTGTCTTAAAGGGCCCTGGTCTTTGATGTAGTCCTCTCTGTGCGGGAACTACATGGCTGGGGCGGGGCGGGGGGGGGTATCCATAATGCCGAAAGGCTCTTCTGAGGATGAAATAAGATGGATACCCGGCAGTGACAGCGATGGTGACGGCCCAGGGGGACGCTGGCTGGAGGACAGCTGTAATGACAGCACTTGTGACCACTGAGATTTAAGTAATAAAGGGGTGAGATAATCGACTCCAAATCAAAATGGAGATGAAGTCTATAAAGCATGGGGAAGAGCGTCGCAGAGAAAAGACCAGATATCTACAAAACTCAAAACATCCAGGCTGGGTCAACGTCTGCCATGTCCGAATCCCATGAGAAAATGGTGCGGTGGGGCGGTGGGGGTGTGTGTGGAGACAGAATAATCTAGGATAACATATCTGAAAGAAGAGCCAATCTACCCATTATACAGACAGAGAAACTGAGGACCAAGGATGCCATGGGACTTGTCAGGGGTCACACAGTTGAGCTAAGTGGCAAAGCTGATTCCAGAACTCAGGTCTTCTGATTGCCTAGCTAATGCTCTCGTGTCAACTAGTGCCCCCCTCCCTCTATCCACTCCCAAGACAGGTCATAAACTCAAGATCAGAAAATAGTGTGGCCAAAATAATATGGCCCAAAGGGCTGTGCACCAGACTTGCCAGGCACCCAATACAAGTAGCTCACAGAAGAGCTACATATCTTACCATGAAAATGTCAACCTGAAGGTGAACAGTAGCAGCTAAAGAAAGAAGATGCCTCCATCATACGCTTGCTTTATAGCCAGCTTTTGGGAAACTGCTCTCCATATTGTCACATTAACATCAGGCAGGGATGTCAGAAAAGAAACAAAGCCAACACATCTTTACATTTCTCTAAGAACACACCTTGAGTTGTACTACCTTCAAAGGGAGGCAGAAGCCTGACTTAACAACCAGGAGCCACCCCAGAGACACGAGCTCGGTGCCTGGTGGGACAACTATAACAACCAGTAGTAAAACACTGTCCCTCCCCCGCCCCGCCCCACTTCCGCTGGTCCACCGCCCAGGCATCTTCTGCTCTAGCTGGACCTGTTCGCTCCTGGAAACATGGTTGCCGCCACATCCGATTAGCTGGAAGACAGGCCGTCCAACCAGCCCCTCGAGCTTACGAATCTTGTCATGTGTGTGTTTAATCCCCCAAGCGAGAACTGAAGTGCGTCATTTTCTCAGGCAGAAGGAAGCTTGCCCATGTGTTAGGAAAAGTCCTGTGTGGCATCAGGGATTTGAGGAACATCGTCCTCGGATGAGCACCGGTGCAGACGCAGGCGGGCCAGGCCCCTCAGTAGGTGACAGAACGCAGAGGAACTCCCAGCAGCGTCCCCTCATGGCTCAGCACTCAGGGCTTTGAACACTGGTTTCCACGGGGGATGGTAGTTTGGCGAGAGACCAGACAGGCGGACCTGGGCCATTTCGGGAATGGAAGAATTGCTGCATCCTGGGTATAGAAGGTGGTTCAGGGGTCCTGGCTGAAACCCCCACCCACAGGACAGATAAATGTCTGACTGTAAGACGGGAGCCTCTGGTATACGTCAACTCAAAGTGGCAAAAGATGCTAAGGGTCTAGGTGGGTTTTTTGGTCTGAGACCTTTTTCCACCTGAACTTCAAGGGGGTCAAGGAGTGGTATCATCTAACAAGGGGCCACATCCGCTCACCTCACTCCCTCATGCTCTGATTTCAGGCTGACAAAATGGCGCCACTTGCTTCTAACAAGTTGGAAAAGGAAAGAGAAGACTAACAGTGCTGGCTAAAAGATGCAGGTTTCAAGACCTGGACCATTACATCATGACCACGCTGGCCCTGGGGAGCACGAGGGAAGTTCCTGACTGTCCAGGTGACTGTTCTCGGGGTTCAGGAGGCCCACCCCGGATGCTGGTGCCGGAGGCCCCGAGCACAGCCTGGCTGGGCCACAGGGTCCATTCCTCTGCTCTGGTGCACGGCAGAAGACAACGTGCACGGCCTCAGAACGAGCTGGGCGCTTCCCAAGTCAACATTCCCCTGTGGAAAGGCTTGAGACAGCTCATCATCAGCCTCCAATTAAACCAGTCACAAGGCATGTCATCTGACCATGGATGGAATTACAACCCAGAGTGAGTAATTAATGATACCCAAAAACAAACAAAAGGGGAAAAGAAGCCTCCTTTCCGCTCCCCTCCCTTTCTCCTAACCCCAGAAGCAATTTCTGGTAGATGCATCTTAACACACACAGAACAACGCACGACAAAATAGATCAGGAAATTATGAGAAGACAGACATGCTTGGGGAGGCACTGGGCCTACCATCCTGGACAACAAACAGGCCTCCGCTGAGGGGCAGATTAACCATGCAAGTGCCTCCTTTCTCTTTCTGTCTGGAAAGAGCTTCAGAGCTTTCCAGAGATCAATATTTATAACACACCAGAGGGCTCTCACCTCAGAACACCAGCCCTAGCTTTCCATTAGCCAGGAGAGGGTTCAGGGAGAAGGGGACACTGTGACAACCTGAGTCCGTGAGGCATCATGAGGTGGAGAATCTGGAAGCAGCTGCTCGGGAAGGAAGCTTGATTTCTCACTGTCAGCTTGGAAATACTGCAGCGACTTGCCACCTGTTTTATCCTCCTCTGGTACTTTGTAATTGCTGCTCGGCAACACCTCTGGCCTGCAGGAGCCAAAGGGCCATCGAAAGGGGTAGAGACTTCCTCCCAGAGCCCAGGCCCAGTCCTGATGGGCCATGCCAGCCTGGCTGCTCCTGTTGCGGGGTCTCGGGCTGTGATGGAAGACCCGCCACCACAATGCACAGACCCCAGCTGTGCCCCTGAGGGCATCTGCAGTTGAAACTGGCTGTGATGGTTCTCATATCCAACGGAGAACTTGGGTCTCTTCCCAGCTGGGCTTTTCCCTTCCCTCGAAGCCCCCTCTCCACTCCCTTCACAGTGTAAGGGCCCCGCTGCAGGACGGCAGGCTAACTATAGGCAGATCTGCCACCAAGGCAGGTGGGATACGCTGGGGGTCCGAGGCCTTGGGTACAGACTCCTGGGGCTCCTCTAGCCTGGCCAAACGGTCCCTCCTGAGGAACAGACAGACGGTATCTGGGTGCCAGGCCAGTATGGGGGCTTTACACTTCCTGCACCAGCCCATGAACTTCCACTCCCTTCTGCCGGGTGGCCATTAGTACCTCCTGTGTTCAAATGCGAACCCCGAGGCTGAGAGAGTTTGGGCAACTGGTCTAAGGCAACCTAGTGAGGAAGCGTCAGAGTCGAGATCACAGACTTCCTCACTCAACAGTGTGTTTGATCCATTGCACATGGGTTTCTGAGAAATACCTTCAGACGTCCCTGAGCCCCTTTTAAAATCTCCCTATCTTTAAACACATGAAATGCTGCCACATCAAGGGCGAAAACATCAGACAGCTCCGGAGCGCCCCGGTGCAGTGGCTGGGACTTCTGTGGACAGAGAAGAGGTTCTCGCTTCCCACAACCACCTCCTCAAGACCCCTACCCTCAGTGGGCTGGGAAACTATTAGAGTTCCCTTTCAGTGAGCAGAGACCGATGGAGAAATTTCAGGAAGAAAAAAAAGAGTTTCATGCCACAAAAAGTTGAAAGGAAGGTTTCAATGACAATAGCGAACATGTAGAAAATATATTATACTCATTTAATCATCCAAATGCTGTAAGACTGGTATTATCATTTCTGCTTGACAAATGAGAAAATGAAGAAGTATGGTAATCAAGATCACACAGCTGGAAAGTGGCAGGGCTGAGACTCACAGTGGAATGCTGGGCTCGAAAGCCCATGCTCGCTCTTCACCCCTGCACGACTCTACTCTCCGCCCCCACCCCCACCCCACCCCCGCGGGAGCAGGACACAGCAGGCTGGGCTCCGCAGGCACTGCTCAGCCAGGAAGTCCCTGACTCCCCCCGTGGTGATCTCTGTTTTCCACTGTTTTCCACATCAGCAGCCCGCCCCTACCTCTGAGGGAGGAGGGGAGGGAGGAAATGGAGTTCCTGCGAGTGATTTATGCAACCTGTTAGCAGCTCTGGTAAAAGGTTTGGGGGCCAAGAGGTTGAAATTAATGACCAGAGTCGGTTTTATGCATTAGCTGTACAACAAATTCTTTCTTCCAGCCCTACCCGCCCCCTCTCAAAATTAAGCATGGAAAAGTGAGGGTGAGCTATGGCTCGGCTCTCACATTTTTTAGAACTATCAGCTCCTGTGTTGTGGACAAAACAAAACAAATTATTATGAAAAGGCGCAGTTTTTGCTTTAGCAACAGTGTAACGGGAGTCTCCTCCCTCACCCCTAGTGCCTTCGGTGACCAGGTATATAAATCATATCCTTTAGGATAGGATAGAATTTATTTCCAGCTTGGCTGAAAAACTTTAGGGACGTATCTAATATACGACAACACATATAACACCTGGTCTCAATTTTCCTCTCACTTCTGCTGCCAACATGAAATTATAGCTCATGGACCTCGTTACGAATTTTAATCTACAGAGGAAACTGAACTTTGCATTTAGAAAGCAGAATATCGGCCTTTCTTCCATGTCTACGGCACGGATGTCCGTGGCCCCTCCACAGCTTCTGGCTCCCTGGGGTCTGCTGGAGACTGCTTTTTTATCTGCAAAAGCTTAAGCCTTGCTTCCTATTTGGGCCACGACCGCAGTCTGACTTTGTTCACCAATGCGGAGACTGATGCCAGGTCTCTGCTCTTCACCAGCGGGCGTTTTTCATAGAGCCCTGGGGATGGCAGCCGGAGGACACAGTCCTCTTTGGGCAGAAGTCACAGGTGTTTTCTGAAAACAGCGATACGGTGACCACTGGTCTACCCGAACACTCACGGCTCAACTTCCTAAACTGCTCACTGTGAGGTTCTTCACCGCAATTGTGGGGGCCCCTGTTTCTGATCTCATCTGCCCTCACTCTTTACCTCCCCCAGCCACTCTCTCCCTCTTTCTTGGCATTTGAGCCCAGGCCACATCCATGGATTCAGTGTAAATTAGGAAAACTAGGGGCGTCTGGGTGGCTCAGTCAACTGAGCATCTAACTTTGGCTCAGGTCGCGATCTCATGAGTTTGAGCCCCACATCGGGTCCTCTGTCTCCCTCTCTGCCCCTCCCCCGGTTGCAATCTCCCAAAGGAAAACTAACGAAGTTTTTATTCCACTGCCTGCAGCCGCCATCCCCATGTCCGGCTCTGGTACACACTCATGCCCCTGGCCCAGCCAGCGTGTCCAGGCCTGGTCACCGCAGCCTGCCCCTTAGGTTTACACAAATGACAATGGCAATAACAAGACTGCTGTCAATTCCTTATAAATAAAATATAATATATAAATAAATATTTATTTATATATACAAATGTATATATGTATTTATATATATACAAATGTGTATATGTATTTATTTATATATACTATAAAATAAATTATATATATAAATGATATATATAAATATATAAATGATATATATATAAATGGTATATACAAATATAGATAAATATATATAGATATAGATAAATGATATATATAAATATATATAATCTAAATATATAAATTATATACATATTAATCTATATAAATGATATATAAATGATTTATATAAACATATATATAGATAGATATAGATATAAATGATATATAAACATATATAGATGATATATATAAATATATATAAATATAATATAAATATATATAAATGTATATATAAGTATAGCTAGGTATAGATATATATGATATATATAAATATAAATTATATAAACTTATATATAAATATAATATAAATATATAAATGATATATAAAATATATATGAATGATATATATAAATATATGCAAATATATAGATAGATATAGATAAATAATATATATAAAATATAGATATATATATCTATATATAGTAAATTAGGATATATAAGGATATATAAGGATATATATATAAGGATATATAATTCCTCATATATATTATATATATTTAATATATAATATATATATTTAATATGTAATATATATCTATATAAGGATATATAATTCCTTATATTTTTATGGTGCATAGCAATGTGCAAAGTGTTCTCCCAACTCACAAAACGCTTTACTATGCTTTAGCTCATTTAAACCTCACAACAACCCTGGGGGGCGGGGGCATCCGTGTGGGTTGGGTCCAACTGCATAGAACAGAAGATGTAAAGAACAATGGTTTCAATGCACCAAAGACTAAAGCTAAGTCAGGGGTGGTAGGGCCACTTCATGAAGCTGTCATAGGTCCTGGCCCCGTCTACCTTTCTGTTCTCGTCCTAGACCTGGTTTCCATTCTCAAGGTCACTGCAGCTCCAGGCAACCCCAGCTGCATTCCAGGCAAGGAGGAGGAAGAAAGGGAAAGGTCCCCTCCCCTAGCCCCTGGCAATGAGGAAGACCCTTTAAACAACTTTCTTGCAAGTCCCTAGTTTAGTCACATGGCCACACCTAGCTGCAAGGGAAGCTGTGAAATTATTTTATGGGGCATAATGCTGCCCCCAGAGAAATGGGATTCTCTTATAAATGAAAAAGAAGCAAGAACAGACACAGAGCAGCAACTAGCAGTACTTCCACGGGTGGCACAGAGTAATTCCACTCTCTTGACAGGTGAAAAGATAGAGGCCTAAAGGATTAGTTCTTGCTAAGGTCACACCGTCAATAATGGCAAAACAGGAACCAGGCCCATGTCCTCTGACCCATGTGCACACACCTCTTCCTTGTTCACGAAGCCCTCTCGCTACAGTGGAGCCGCTGGCGTGCTCCTGCCACACTCCCATCCGCTCACCTTCCAGACCTCGCTCAGCCCTCACCTGCTGCTTGCTGCCACCACTGAGAGTGTGCCCGCCAGTGCGGGGCTCCTCCATCACCAGCCTCACACTTCACATCCGGGCCGGCTCTCTGCCCTGTGGCCCCGCGTGTCTCTTGGAATCCAGACGTAGTCACCCGTGAGGTGAACCACGCCAGAGACAGCTAGACCCCAGACAGCGGGACAGAACCTTCAATCGGTCTCCGTGACGCCATGGGAGTTCTGTGAGCACGACACCTCACTTGGGGGACACCACGTGGGGATGGCTGCCACCTCCTCACCCTGTTTCTGGTGGCGGGCCTCTCGTGCGTCCATTCTGGCACTGAGAGCACACTTCATGCACACTACCTGGGTGTGTGCCAGGCCAGGACACTGCCCGAGGGTCCCTGGTGACGACACCCATGCAAGCACAGATTGTTCTGCTGTCAAGGTCCCAGCACTGTGGCCATCTCTTTCACGTCACTAATGAAACGGTTTCTGTATTTTGGGAGATCCCCCTGATATGAACGATGAATCCATTACTCCTTCCTGGGCCTGAACTTCCTGAGGCCTTTTCACCCAGTGGACTCCCCTTCTCTCCGTGGGGTCCTGCAGCCTACCACTACCCAGGTCTCCCCCACCCCCTCTGCAGCCGAACACAGCAGGAGGACCTGCAACCATGACGGGGCACGCGCTCCGGAGACGCCCGCCCGAGGAGGGTAGGCGTGATCCGCAGGGAGCAGCCAACTGCCCCTCTCAGAGAAGCGGCCCGCCCTCGGGCACAGGGGCAAGTTCTCCCCGGACCCCGGGGCAGCCGAGGAGAGAGCAGCGCCACGTCGCCCCCTGTGCCCAGAAATCCACGTCACGGTAACCGTCGAAGAGAGAAACCAGTGTCTCCACATTAGGAGCCCAGAAAGAGCTTTCCGAGATTTATGTGTGAAGAACTACCCATTCCCTTACTTTCTGCATCAGGAGAAAAAGAATATGGTTTTAATCTTTTGGGGAGCAACACCTGTGGGCCTGTGACAGTTTGCAAACTGACTTGGCCAGTGGCCAAATGGCTTTTCAGGTTTCTTGCCTCCTGAGCCGGGCCCCTTGCCAAAATGTCATGTTATTTTATCGATTCTTATGCTACGTTAAAAAAATGAACTATCTATCATCACCTATAAAATGAGGTTCCAAATGCCAGATACTGCTCAGTGTTTTTATGTATTTTGCCTCATTTAATCTTTACACGTAGCGTTTGCCGGCCCCATTTTAGAGGCTCTCCTGCCAACGGTCTGTGTTTCAATGCTTTCACCCCTGTTTACCAAGGTTAAGGGGAGCCTCGCGGGAGCCCAAGTCTGCTAAGAATTACCCAAGAACATGAGGAAGTCCCAAGACTCCGCTCTAGCTTCCATTTACAACACAAATCTGGGGCCGCCTGGGTGGTTCAGTCGGTTAAATGTCCGACTCCTGATTTCAGCTCAGGTCATGATCTCACGGTTCCTGAGTTCGAGCCCCTATGCTGACAACGTGGAGCCTGCTTGGGATTATCTCTCTCCCCTGCCCCTCCCCCGGCTTGCACTGTCTCACTCTCTCCAAACAATAAACTTTTAAAAAATTAAAAAAAAAATAAAACACAAATCTGCCTTACCATGCAGCAAGGGTGCTCGAGAAGCCCACTTCATAACTTGTTCCCATCTCAGACTCTATAATCGAAAAGAGTCTGTCTTCCAAACTGTACCTAAGCACTAATTAATTCATTTCTGCTTTAATTAAATCTTAATTTCATTTAATTGACTAGTTTCTATTTTTTAATTAAACAAAATTTAAGTCATTTGTTTTAATTTTTAATTAAAGACATAACATATAATGCCGAACTGACATAATTGCAGATGAAATAAAAAAAAATTAAGCCTAAATAGTTCAGTGTGTATTTCCTAAGAAACATAATGACAGTACAACCACCGGGACCGGGGAATTAACATCAGTGCATCACTACCATTTAATCTATAGTCCCATTCAAAATCTGTCATTTGTCCAAACATGAAAACAAAGCTTCCGGTTTAGGATGACATAGAGCTGTCACGTCTCTTCCGCCTGAAGTAGTTCCTCAGTCTTTCCTCATCTACCATGACCCGGGACAATCTGAGGAGTGTAGGCCGATTATTTAGTAAAATCTCCCTCAACGCGCGTTTGTCTAATGTTTCCTCATGATGAGATCCAGGTTATGCGTCTCCGTTAAGAACACCGCGGAAGGAATGTGGTGTTCTTCTCGCTCTATGTCATCAGCAGGCACAGCGTGTCAATTTGTCCCGGTATTGACGATGTTAATTTCCAACATAAGGTCACCCTTTGTCGCAGTAGCATTATGTGGGGAAACATTTCGAGACTATGGAAATGCCCCGTTCCTGAACAAATTTTTGCCTGCCCTGGTTCAGCAGCCATGGACTCTTCTCGCCTACGTAAATTATTACTATCATGGTTATCGCCAAATGGCGACTTTCAGTGCCTTCATTCCCTCTGTGTTTATTAGCCGACATTCCACTGTAAAGAAGAACTTCCCGGCATCCCCACTTACAACAGGTCGTGCCAAGCCAATTCTTCCCCGACTGGAAGGCTCCGGTGTCGCCTGCCGCAGAGGCATGGTCGAGGAGGGAGCAGCAGGGTTGCTGGCGGTGTGACTTCAGATCCATCCTCCAAGCGCCCGGCAGGAGGTGCGAGGTGCGAGGGGAGGGGGGGATGGACAATGACCCTGTTGGAAAGCCGCCAGCAGCGCTACGCTAGAGGGCCCTCGCACATTCTTACAAAGTAAGTGAATAGAGAGACTAGAAGGACATGACTGTGTATGGCAGATAGTTTCAGAAGGCAACACCACCCCAGCCTGGCTTTCCTCTGTTCTGTAAAACAAGCTATGCGTGGGCTCTCCCTTATTTAATGAAATGTGAATTCAGGAACTTTGGGCAAGTGTGAGTAGACAGGGCATTGGGGTAGAGGCCTGGCTCACAGGTCCGACTCTGCCACTACGTCCGGTCTCGGGCGAGCCACCTCCCATCCGGGCATCGGTTCTCCCAGACTGTAAAGACAAGCGGGTTAGGACACACGTCCTCCAAGACCCCCACCCCGCCCCTGCCGCCCGAGATTCTGAACGGAGGTGGCCCTTCTCCCTCACTCATAACCCAGCGGCTGTGCTCAGAATAGCACATTCATCAGGCATGGGAGATAGGCCTCTCTGTGTTGACCTCGGCCAGGCCAAGCCAAACGAGCCATAAAGTCCCTACTGTGTGCCAAGTACTATGTCAGTGTGGAGGAGGTTCGGAAAGGAATGACACTGTTCCTGGCCCCGAAAACTGCAAATATCATAGCGTTTTCAGTACATATTCTCTGCTGCGGTCGCTGCCGCTGCTGCTTCCAATCTTCCTTGTGAGCATTCTTCAGGGGGAGAAGCATCCCCACGGGAAACTAACATCCATGTAGTGCCGGCTGTGTGCCACGCGCTGGATAACTCTTCAACCTCCCAGTTTCCACCCAACGAACGCAGGAAACTCCGGTTTATAGAACTTGCCTGAGGTCACACCGCCGGTGAGCGCCAAGGCAGGCATGCGCGTCAGGCCTAAGTGGTTCTAGAGTCTGTGTTCTTTTGCCTCCACGTGCTCCCTTTACAGAGGTTTACTCCGAAATCCGCCTGCGTACCATGTCGGCTTATCTGTCGCTGGTAACAAACCACCCCAAAAGTCGGCGTCTTCAAATAGTGTATGCTCATCCCTCACGGATCTGGGGGTCAACTACGCTTGGCTGGGCGGTCGTCGCGTGGGGTGTCCCTTGTGGAGACAGTAAAATGGGAGCTGAGGCCGCAGAGTCAGCCCAAAGGCTCAGCCAGGCCGGACGCCCACACTACTCTTACTGCTTACGGGCAGAGAGCTCAGCTGGGGCTGTCACCCGGGGCGCTTTCACGCGGGCTCCCCCTGGGGGGTTGGCTTCGCCCGGCATGGCAGCCGAAGTCCACGAGGGGGGCCTGCCGAGAGCAAGTGTTCTGAGAGACCCAGGCCGAGAGTGCACGGCTCCGAGGGACTGCGCCTTAGAAGTCATGCTACGTCACTTCCACAATCTCCTATTTGTCAAAACCAAGTCACGGAGCCAGCCCAAATTCAAGGAAGGGAACTGTGCTGAGCTGTGAACACTGGGAGGCATGGCTGAGTAGGTCGTCTTTGGAGACCAGCCACACAGACGCCCCTCCCACCATGGCATTACACATTACTTAAGTTTCTTTACGGCAGTCTACATCTCTACAATACATATGTATTCTCTTGTAATCACTGAAATGAATTAATATTCTAGGACATTATAATATCTAGCATGGTTATCAGTATATCAAATATACACAAAGTATTATTTATGTATTTATATGTGTCTATACATATAAGACCGGAAGAAAATGTGCATTAAAAAGGTTTTTTTTAATGTTTATTTTTGAGAGAGAGAGAGAGACAGAGCATAAGCAGGGGAGGGGCAGAGAGAGGGAGACACAGAATCCGAAGCACATCCAGGCTCTGAGCCATCAGCACAGAGCCCAACGCAGGGTTGAACCTACGAACCACAAGATGGTGACCTGAGCCAAACTTGGAGGCTTAACCGCCTGAGCCAACCCAGACACCCCAGAAAATGTGCATTTTTTAAAATACTTTTTCATCTTCTCAAAATGGACTTTTTATGAAAAACATTTATTAAGGGATTAATTAACTACCTCATAGAAAATATCCATTTACTGGCAGCACGTATCAGATTTAAGGCATTTGCCATGACCTCAAGTTGTTTTTAGTATTCCTTCTCAAGGTGGCTAGAGTTACCCATTTTTATAATCTGTATCCTGTAATCAAGTCCATCTAGAGACTTCTGCCTCCCTTCTACTTCACCACAAGGTAGCTTTCTGGATTTCCGAATGCATTTTTTTAAAGAAAAATGAAAGACCCAGCTGGAAGTTACTCTCCTCTGATTTTTTCCTGTCATTTATGTAAGTGTACTTGTGCTACATTTTCCACATCTCCTCTCGCCAAACGCCTCTTCAAAGTCCAAGGCAGGCGCTTTGGAGGTCCCAGCAGCTGAGAAAAACCCTCGCATCTACGATGAGGAGTCTTTCTCTCAGGGGCCGATTTGCATTCTCAGAGCTCCAGGCCTGAGGAGTCCAGAAAAGAAAGACCAGCCTTAGAGATATACAATGACACAGGACCACAGCCTGGGATGCTCAGTCAACCTTCTGCAGCAAAGGGGGTAGCCCGAGGGGGTGGGCGGAGCGAGCCCCTCCGGTCAGGTAAGTGTGAGAACCTCACCATGGAAAATGGTGGCCGAAGGCAATAAAGCTGCCAGCCGTCCCAAATCATAGAGGGCCCCTGAACGCAACCCCAAAAGCAGGCAAGGGGCTCCCCTCTGAGTCACGGCACCAAAAGACAGTGTGAACCTTCACTGGAAACTTCAGGAATTGAGTACGGAGAAAGCAGGGAACACGGGCAAGAGGTGACAGGAGTGGGACTGAGTTCTGGCAGCCCCGCCTTCCCAAAGGAAGGCAAGTCCTGGACCAGCCAAGCCCCGGGATCGGCCACCAAGCCCACAAGCATTAGCAGCTCTGGGCGCCTAAGAGGTTGATTTGTTGAGTCATTCGGCACTATTTTTACCCAGCCACTTTCCAACCTTAAACTCACATTTCAAATTTCATTGTTTGGGGTGGATTAAGAAATTTCGACTTGGCCTTTCTTGTGGTTTGATTTCCTGCATGCTTGTATGAAGGAAACACTTGAGCATTCCTAAGGAAGCATGATATTTTAACCTCTTCTTGGCAGGATAGTGTCCAGAGTTTTGGAGTCTCGACTGTTCTCCAAACCTCCACTGCTCAGCGGGGAGGCCTTGATCTGACCCGTTCTCTCCTCTGCTGAGACAGACAGTTTCCCACATGACAGTGTAGATGGTCTGGCTACCAAAAGGCTAGGTCAGGGCAAATTTGCTTATGAATATTCCGGTCCAATATTAAGAGACGAAGCTGCCTCCATGTAATTCATCTAACGGTCAGTTGTGACCTTCTTAGTCGTTAGTGACAAACACCCAGGTGCTGAGTTCGGTAACTGTCAGTGACAGAAGAGTTGAACAAGCTTAAAACGATCCCCAAATGATTTCAATTATAAAGCCAGGCACTGACCGTGTGGTCACAGGAACAACAAACACATACTGTGGAAGCCAGGATGAGCCCCATTTTCTTTTTAAAACACTTTCGCCTCCACTCATATCCTAAGTACAGTTGTGACGCCTGGGAACTTTCATTCCTTTGACATAAATAGTCTCTAAAACCTCAGGGTCGTCCTGAAGACCGAAACTGCCAAAAATCACTTCTAGCTCAGGCAGAGCCGTGACTTTCTGTTCAAAGATGGAGCCCCCTTTCCAAAAGAAAAATCTGGAACTGCACCAAATTTGCCTTCTGCATCTAATGAGAGGCTTGACGTGCTATAGAAAAAGCAAAACAAACAAACAAACAAACCAGTCGGCATTGCTAGAAGTAAACCACGCAGGAGTAGAGACGGCCCCCAGAAGCTGCCGGCGTGAGCACAGCCCTGCTTTCTCTCCTAAGTCCAAGGGCAGCGCCAAGGCAGGCCCTCTGAGTGCCCGGCACAGCAACCACACGCGAGCCGGCAACGCACTGCAGAGTTCTGAGACACAGGACGCCTTTCCTGTGCATGACAGACAACTTTGCATTCTTTTGATCATCCGACAGATATTTGTTAGCCCCCTGCTGCGTGGCTGGTGTTCTAACCACGGCAGAGAGAGCAGGGAAGCCAGCCCAGGGCCCTGCTTTCATGTCGCTCACAGTCTGGACAAGATGCCTTCACGTGGCAGGAAATGCCGTGGGGAGAAGCAGCGAGCTGAGCAAGGGGGCCCAACGGGATACGGCGAGGGGCCAGTGAAACCGGGGAGACGGAGAACACCTTCTGAACAAGCAGCATTTGAGCCGAGCCGTGAACGATGGGCAAAGAGAAATGCCGACATTCAGGGCAAGAGAGAGCAAAGGGAGCTGCCGGTGAAAAGCCGGGGTGGGCGTTTAAGCCGAGTGAAAGAGGAGAGGGAGCGGTGAAAGTCATGGCCAGAGCACTCGGTGGGGCAGAAGGGTGAGCTGATTAGCCCCCCCCCACCCACACTGCGGACTGCACCTCTCTCCCCTCCACCCCCCGCTCCACTACCTCTGTCCCCAGCCAGGTGTCCCCGTACCTGATGTGACGTGCCCCCTCGGGGCACCCTGGCTCTGGGGGCTGTGCTCTTAAAAGTGAAGATGTTCCACTTGAGAAACATAACAGAGCTCCCATCTAGGGAGCTGCTTCTCTCTGTCACCTAAGTTTTGGGAGGCTGGGGTCAGAAGACACAGGACGTGGCCGCTGCTCCTCAAGGAAACCGTACCAGGAAGGCATAGGGACACAGGCATGCTCTCCGTCCCCAACATCTCCCTGTCGTTATGGTCCACTCCCGGCCCTGTCCTTGGCTCTCCTTTGTGCCATCACCCAAACAGTTCCTTTCCTCCCTCCAGCCGGGGTGGGAAAGCCTGCACCAACCAGGGCATAACGAGGGTAAAAATGAACACTCCACCCCCGCCCCGGCCGCATAGTAGTTCACAAGAGGAATCAGTGAAATGATCGTTGGGGGCAGGGACAGCAGAAAAGCGGCCATAAAAGTACTCTATGCAGCCCAGCAGCCAGCTGTAGAGATGTCGGGTGGGAAGGTGGGGCGGGGGGTTAATTCATTCAATTTTCATTCAATTATTAGTTGAATAAACATGTAATATCTGACTCTCTGATTAGGTGAAACAAGGTCTTTGCCATCGAAGCGCTTACAGACTAGCGATGGAGGTCAGATGCGAGCCACCACCACTCCAGGAGGCCCGTGGTGCGTGGCCGGGGTGCAGGGGCAGTGCTGCGGGGCGGTGAGCAGCCAGCCTGGGAGGAGACTCGGTATTCACTCCGGCCTAGTGTCCGTCAGCTCGGGCCGCCATGACCGAATACCGCAGACTAGCTGCCTGACATGAGAGACAGTGATTTTCTTTTCCTTTTTTTTTTTTAAACATTTTTTTAATGTTTATTTATTTTTGAGAGAAAGAGAGAGAAAGCAGGCACACAAGCAGGGTAGGGTCAGGGAAAGGGAGACACAGAATCTGAAGCAGGCTCCAGCCTCTGAGCTGTCAGCACACAGCCTGACCTGGGGCTCGAACTCATGAACCGTGAGATCATGACCTGAGCCAAAGTCGGACGCTCAACCGACTGAGCCACCCAGGCGCCCCGAGACAATGATTTTCTCACAGTTCGAGAGGCTGGAAGTCACACAATCAAGGTGCTGTCAAATTCACTTCCCCCTGAGGGGTTTCTTCCTGGTTTACAGGCGGCCGCCTTCTCACGGTGTCCCCGCAGGACTTTCCTCCGTGCTCGCTCAGAGAGAGACAGCGCTCTGGTCTGTGCCCCTCTTCGACAGGGGCATCGGTCCCACCTGATGAAGGCCCCACCTTTATGACCTCATTTAGCCCTAAGGGCCTCCCAACGGCCCGTCTCCAAAGGCCACCACCTTGGCAGTTAGGCTTCCGCGTCTGAACCTGGGGGGTATGCGATTCGGTCCTCATTGGGCTTTGGAAACCTGACATGCACCTGCGTTTTTCTCTCTGTGGGACATGGAATCACAGGAAAGCCTGG
Source organism: Paguma larvata (assembly GCA_030068075.1). NCBI lineage: Eukaryota > Metazoa > Chordata > Mammalia > Carnivora > Viverridae > Paguma > Paguma larvata. Next base: position 82,199,818 of record CM057824.1, read on the forward strand.
TGTCAGCAAAGGCAGGGCCATGTGGGCCTAGCAGAGCAGAAGGCAAGCCAGGTTGGTTGTGGTAAAGGACTTACCAGGGGCTCGGAGAGCGGGGCTGAAGCTGGAAAGGTGGTCTGGGGGCAAAGTATGGCAGGGAGTCAGGGAGCTGGTGAGCAGAAGACTGACAGGGTCAGGCCCGGGTCCTGGGAAGCCCTCCAAGCTGTGCCGAGGGGCCAGGCTGAGCGGGGAGACAGTTAAAGGGAGGTCGTCATAGTCGGGACAAGGGAGGAGGAGGCTCTCAAGTAAAGCCACGGTTCAGACCGGCGTGATGCTGCAGACACAGGAGCCCGGCCTGGGTGGCGGGGAACAAAGCTGAGGTCCCCAGACGCAGGGCTGTTCTGGGCACCGAAAACCTGCCTGAGTCCCACGGACAGAAACACTCTCATGCTCTCCCGCTGCCCGGCGAGGGGGCCCACAGTGTGGCGCTGCCCTGCGAGGAGCTGGGGCCACACACGGTCACTTGTGGCTACAAAGGGCCGGGGCCCCAAAGGGAGTATCCACAGGTCACAAGTGTGGGCTCTCTCCAGGTGCACTCAGGCCAACGGCTCCTCATCTGCTCGGCCTCCCCATGGGCTGCCTTGCTCCCTCTGACTCCTGGGATGGAGAAACCAAAGAATAGGACCAGTGCTTCCCAGGCCACCCACCGGCCCCACCCTCCACGGGCCCCGGAGAAGGGCAGCTCCTTCACCCACTCTTGGAGAGGAAGGCGAGAAGGTGAGGTTCGGAACCGGACACGTCCCGGTGACCCGACAGGCAGCATCCCGGATTCCTCGATGGCATTTCTGGTGAGGCCGAGGAGCCGGTGTGGCTCACAGGGTCCCTGTCACGCACGCTCAGCCTCGCTGTGGCTCGAGTCCACTTCCCCATCGGGGGAACAAGGGGCCAGGCCTGCGGGTCCCTCAGGCCCCTTTCGGTTCTAACCCTACAGCCACCAACACAGTAAACACACCAGGGAGGCAGCTGACCTTGGCGGTGCCTGATGCCCAATGACAGTGAGTTTTCTAAGACTTGGCAAAAAAAAAAACCCAAAAAACCAAAACCAAAAAAAAAAAACACTTCCCAGGGTATACCCGACATGTGCCTAACAACCTGGCATGAAACTATATTTTTATTAACTGATTCCTATTTTCTCAGGGACTAAAAGCATCGTTTCAAAGCTCTTTCATCTTCCTTTCTGATTTTCAAAGGCCGGTGGGTTCCTATTTCCCCGAAGCTCCGTCCTCCCACCATCCCCACCAGGGCAGTCAAGCAACGGGGTGAAATAGCGTATTTAAAGGATCTCTCTGGACGAAGCGCCCTTGCATTCACAAAGCAGGCACTGCTCTGCTCCCCACCACACCCCAGCTCCTGCCAGGGAGTCACTCCTGTCGTCTATCGGAGGCCACAACCCCCTTTTCCTGGAGGACAGTCACCAGGTGACGAGCCCATAGAACCTGTGTCAGCAGAAACACTGCCGGGCACAGCCTTTGCTCCCTCACTCTGCAAGGGGTACAGGCACTGTGCTGGTGGCTGGACCGGAAGCCCACGGCACAAGGAGGACACGGGGACATGCAGACACTTCCCTAGTGATTTTTTTTTTTTTTGAGAGAGAGAGAGTGAGTGGGGGAGAGGGGCAGAGGGACAGGAGAGGGAGAGAGAGGGAAAGGAGGAAGAGGAGGAGAAGGGAGGGAGGGAGAGAGGGAGACTGAGAAAGTAAGGCAGATGGAGAGAGAGAGGAAGAGGGGGAGAGGGAGAGGGAGAGAGGGAGAAAGGGAGAGGGAAAAAGGGACAGGGAGAAGGGGAGAGGGAGAGGGAGAGGGGGAGAGGGAGAGGGGGACGGGGGAGGGAGAGGGGGACAGGGGGAGAGAGAGGGGGAGGGAGAGAGAGAGGGAGAGGGAGAGGGGGAAAGAGAGAGAGGGAGAGGGAGAGGGGGAAAGAGAGAGAGGGAGAGGGGGAAAGAGAGAGAGGGAGAGGGAGAGGGAGGGGGGGGGAGAGGGAGAGAATCTTAAGCAGGCTCCAAGCTCAGCACGGAGCTTAAAGTGGAACTCAGTCCCACGACCCTGGGATCATGACCTGAGCCGAAATCAAGAGTCGGACACCCAACCAACTCAGCCACCCAGGCACCCCCCCCCATCATCTTTTTTTAATGAAGACTGTGGATCATCCCACATCAGCGTCAAATAAACCAAGTGTCCTGGCAGCCAGGAAACCCAGCCATGCCATCAGACGCCAAGAAGCCCTCACACTCCCCACCCCATTTTGTATCAAGACCCCAAACCCTCAACAGAGGCATCGTTCACGCCCCTCCGCAAGGGGCTGAGGAGAGGGATCCTGGGATGAGGACCCTTCAGATGGAGTCCAAGGACTCACACTCTCTTGCGCTAGGCACCCCATTCTTTTTCTTCTTGACTTTTCACAATTTGTAATTATACATTTGCTTGTTTATTTTCTTATGGTCGGTCTCCCCCATGAGAGTGTAGGCTCTGTGAGGGCTTATAATGTTAGCACCCAGTACCAGGCTTGGCACATCCCATACATATTGTTGTTGTTGTTGTTTTAATGTTTATTTATTTATTTTGAGAGAGAGAGAGAGGGAGGGGCAGAGAGACAGGGAGAGAGACAATCCCAAGAAGGCTCCGTGCTGTCAGTGCAGAGCCCGACACAGGGCTCCATCCATGAACTATGAGACCATGACCTGAGCCGAAATCAAGAGTACGATGCTTAACTGAATGAGCCACCCAGGCGCCCCCACAGCTACTGTTTTTAAAAGGAGGAAATACAAGACTCGCCCAGAACCAGATTCACTTGGGAGGAAGCTATCCACTGAAGGAGCTGAGTGTCTCGTGGGGGCAACTAGAAAAACAGCTGTTTCACAGAGCGGTCAGGGCTGTGCTCTCAGGGCCGCAGAGGCAGGCAGAGAACTCTGCTGGGGAGGAGGGTCAGGCAAGGAAACCCCGGAGGTAATCTTCAACCCAAGTACTTAGGAGACAAGTGGCAGGACCTTACAAGTAAAAAGAGGGCCCACAAGTCAACAGAGCACAAGGCAAAGCCCGCCAAAGGGAAAAGTGGCCCGGAACACTGGAGAAGGTCCTGGAGGCCTGGCCGGGCCAGCGGTGCTGGGTGGCAGGAGCTGCGTCAACTTACCAACCAGAATGTCAGCATTTCAAATGTTTACAGGCAGAGTAGCCATGCAGCATGCACGGACAGAGCACCAGCCCCGCGGACGGGAACAGAGAGAGTGGCCATCAAGATTCGTGCGGGAATTGGTGAGACTGACAGTCCAGGTGACATGGGGGAGGAAGGGACGTCCACGACGCGCTCTTTGTTTCTGGCTCGGGCAACCCATGACTTGTCAAGCGAGGGAAAGGGCAAACTTAGGAGGGGAAGACAAGGAGTTTTGTGATGCATGTTGACTTTGATGTACCTACGGGGCATTCAGATGGAGGCTTCTAGGACCAGTCCTGACGGAGACTTTCTCAAGGTGGGTATCGGGCAGACTTGGAGGTAAGAACACCGTGGTGCTCACCCCGTGCCCTGTTCAGGTGGCCATCTAACCAGTTCCTGGATAACGGACTGGGATGGGTGTCACTTCTGGACTGTAACAGTAGGAAACCACTGCACAGCCCCATCCCCTCTTCCCCTGCGAGCTGTGAGTCCCAGGGGGCGTAGCTATAGGTTGTCAGTGGTCTGGGCCCCTGGGATGTTGCTTGAAAGGAAGCCACCCTAGAGTGCCATAAACTGATGCAGCCTTACTGATGCAGATGCTGTCAGCACATAGGTAGTAGCTCAGTCAAGGCACTGATAAGGTGAGCATGCAGAATCTTTGACCCGCCCACACACCTGAAAGACAGGACCTCATTGTAACAATGGGATCACACTCCAGTAATGACCCCTAATGGGAGAAGGACAGTCTTGCCCCACCCTGGGGTGCATTTCACAATCTTGGTTAGAGGGGGGCTACACCGAACGTTTAAATCCCCCTGAGGTAATTCGAGCATCTGCTCGATCTTCCACCCCCATGATCTGAGAATAACTGGGATGAAATGGGAGAAGCAGATCTTGAAGACGAATCCCAGTCCGGCTACTCAGTCTCAAACACAGCAATCCATGCGCGTGAACCATCGGTGTGTGCCGCCTCTGATGCCGTGGGATTATTCAGTGAGTTCATTGTGTCTGTCAGGCTCCCTCAGTGTCTCCGGTTGCTCACGTCTGGAGATACGCCGACGTCAGAGAGGCCAGAGAAGCGGACTATGACATCAGCTTGTGTCACACCACAGCCTACGTGCCCAGACTCCCTTCTGCTTACCTAGGGACTCTGAACAGGCAAAAGGCAGAAGTTTGCAGTTGGAATTGACGATGCGAATGATAACTCAGTAAGAAGATGCAGAAGTCCCTGTTCCCATAGCAACACTCCCTACCTCGGGGAACACATACCCACGGAGTCTGCTGAAATGGGATTTGAGGCATAGGTCATGGCCACTCAGGAGCCACGGGAGGGAACTCCCAACCCCCTGCGTGGGAACTAACCCCCCCCCCCCGTCGGCTGATGGCAGCCGACGTCCCTCTCTGTAGCATGTCAGGGGCCACTTGGCCCTTTGGCCCCTCACGTCAGCACATCCATCTCTGGGTCCCACTCGTGAAAGCTCTGTTCCTTCCTCAGACAGCAGGGCGTGTCCTCCTGCGGAACGCCTCATCCTCACAGGCTCTCCTGGCTGTCCCTGAAGAATGACTCGCTCCCTCCCGCTATTTTTTACATAATTCTAGCGTGTACACACGAAATCCCATCAGTAGGTCTCTGTCTGTGCCGCTCGCCAGGTGGTCTTACCCTCCTGTTATCCCCGGCCCTGGGAACAGGACCTGAAGACGGGCTCCGATGGCAAGAAGGGCTCAAATGAATGAACCCAGGACTCTGTCTTCGGGGTTGTTCTGTTAACCGTTTCCACTGAGGATGCGTAGAAGACGCGGAAACTCCCTGCCCAGCTGGCCAAGGTCACGCAGCAGAGAGACAGAACGGCAGCGTGCACAAACCCTGACCCTGACCCTGACCCCACCCCTAATCACTCTAAGAACCCCAGGCCGGTTTCCCTTCCCTACTCTCACAGGTCATTTCCAGATCAGTTTAGGAAGTCTGCCCTGCTGGCCCCAGGAAGTCTCATTATGGGATCTAACACCACACCGGGGGAGGGGAGGGGCCGGGATTTGTTGCATCTCCAGTAGGATGCAGGCATCAACTACAAACTGACATGCAGCCACATCCACAGAGGTATAGTGCCTCCCATGTGGAGGGGAGAATGTCACCGTACACCCTGCACTCCAGTTTGCACCTGTTCCTCTCACGACGCCCACCTCGGAAGTACTACTGTGTTCAAATCTGAGCCCCGTACATTAAGGGGAGCAGGGACGGACAGTGGCACACTCAAAAACAGGCTTCAGGATGGTGTGCAGTCTAGAAGTATTTCCTGTGGGGAACCCACGAGGAAACCGGGGCTGTTCCCCCCTGACTGAAAGCTGCCTTTGAATTTCTGAAAGAAAGGAACTTGGCTTCTTCACTGAGGTTAAGAGTTGGCACAAGCAGCAACAGATAAAAGCAGGTTTTGGACAATGTAAGAAAAAAGGTTCTGGAATCCAGACACGTCCGAAGATGAAGCAACAGCTCCCTGCCATAGGCGTCCCAGCGGGTCCCTCTCTGGGGTCGCCACAGAGGAGACTGGAGAACTGACGGAGGGACTGCGCCTCCGAGTTTTTCCCCCGCCCTGAATTTCTCTGACCCGATTCCACCACTCCAACAGCTCCCTTATCTCCACTACAAACGGTGGGGTTCAAAAGTCGGACCAGAAAAGGATCTGGAAGTTCAAGGATGAGTTTGTAGTCACGTCCCATTTAAGCGGAACCTGAATCCCGGCCAAAGAATCGGGGAGCTGGGGAGATGTGCGCGGGCGCGTGGGGGCGCGGGCGCGTGGGCGTGGGTGTGGGCGCGCGGGCACGGGCGCGTGGGCAGAGCTGGGGAAGCGGGACCGTGATGAGGCGCAAACGCCAGAAGGGGCGCTGTTGGGTTCCGAATTCAGAATCGATCCCAAGCAGCAGCAACGAAGCAGCCTGGCACAGCAGTTGCTAACTGAGGACTCAGTGCCCTCCTTCCTGTGAGGGAAACAGTTAAAGGTGACTTCCCAAATTTCACTTAGAGGAGCAGAGATGCGGCACAGATTGAAAAGCAAGCCACAGTCACCAACTGATAGGGTCCCTGAGTGTGGCTTCTGCCCAAGAAGCCCCGTGTCTACACCTCTGTGCTGTGTGTCTGGAGTGTGCACCTCTGCGAACACGTCCTCTGTGCTCTCCCCCCCCCCGCCCCCGCCCACTGCACCCCATTTCTCCTCTCCCCTATTTCGTCTCCCTCACAGACCAGGACTCCACCCCACAGACAGGGCAAGACCAGGTGACACGGGGTGACGGAGCCACCTGCGAGGGGCGAAAATCTGTGAGTGGCATCGCAGAGTGGCCTGGGGCTCCAGGGGTCCTCAGGAGAGCAATCTTGAGCCTGCGTGGCAGAGGGGCAGCAGCAGAAGAGGTGCACAGAGGAGAGGCGCCACGCAGCACCTGGGGGGGGGGGCCTGGGCGCGATGGGCACACGTTCAATTCGAACTCCAGCTCCCCAGGTCTGTACGCTGAAGCTGGGGGTGGGGGCGGCACAGGCAGTCCCTGGGGAACCGTGCGGGACACTGCGGGGCTGCAGCCTGGCTGGTCGGGGCCAAGAAGGACGGCGTCCCAAAGGCCTGCAGATGGTTTCTCCCTCTGGTCTGTCCTTCTGGCCTGCCCGGTCCCCAGGACTTATTTCCTCTGGCTGCTGCCTCCCCCGATTCCCGAGCTGTTTCCTGCTGCTTTTCTCATCTCACCATTCCCTCCAACAGTTTCCTGTTTCTCTTTCTTTCTAAGGGGGCTGCTCCTCTTCCTGGCTCTGTAGTCCTTGGAAATAAGCAAACAAACAGATAAGACTCGGCCTCTGGGACCAGCCCCCACAGCCCCCTCCTGGCCCCAATGTGCAATGTGGCCCTGTCCGGCCAACAGGACGAGGCGGCAGTGGTGACCGCTGGCCGGGGCTGCGAGCTCCGTGGCAAACGTGACTGGGCTCACAGGCCAACTGCTCCGCCCCTACCGAGAGCATCCACTGCTCCCTCGTCCCACAACTGCGCGTCTGCCCCCCAGGAGCGACAGCAATACGGGCTTTCTCTGTAGGAGCAACTACGAGAACCCTGTTGCTGTCACAGGACTCTGGTCCTGAGAGGTTTCCAAAGATGAGGTGGCGTAAGACCTTGAGCTGTGAAAAAGTCGGTGACCTGGTTCATCCCTGCTTGGCTAGGGGGGCTGACCACAAACCAAAATATAAAAATGCCCAACTGAGGGGCACCTGGGTGGCTCAGTCGGTTGAGCGTCCACCTTCAGCTCAGGTCATGATCTCACGGTCCTTGGGTTCGAGCCCCACGTCGGGGTCTGTGCTGACAGCTCAGAGCCTGGAGCCTGCTTCGGATTTTGTGTCTCCCTCTCTTTCTGCCCCTCCCCCGCTCATACTATGTCTCTCTGTGTGTCAAAAATAAACATTAAAAAAATAATAATAATAAATTTAAAAAAAATTTTTAAATGCCCAATTGATTGCAAAGAATTCAGTCTGGACAAAAGACGTGAAGGTGGAGAGTATGGGGGGGCAGGGGAGAGAAAGACATGGTTAAGGTGGGGTAGAGGGTTCCCCAGTGGACCATGGGCAGTGAACAGAGACCAGCTATGAGCCGGGCATTTAGAACTTAGAGCCTATTTTTCTCCGTCAAAGGAAACATAAAGGTGTTAGTATATTTCAGAAGGCAACATTAGAGAAAGCTCTGCTTTTGCTTCCCCCTCTCTGGTACTGACAGCTACGTAAACGACGGTGCTCACTCACCCTCTCTGTGCCGGCTGCCAGGCCCAAGGGCTCCTTCTGCGACCACGCGTGTCTTTATGTTTTTTTCTAAGGCCTATGCTTTCATTTGCTATATATTTAGCCGTGGTCTTAAGTCTCTATTTGTTGTTGTTTTTTAATGTTTATTTATTTTTGAGAGAGAGAGAGAGCACGAGTTGGGAGGGGCAGAGTGAGAGGGAGACACAGAATCCGAAGCAGGCTCCTGGCTCTGAGCTGTCAGCACAGAGCCCGACTGCGGGGCTCGAACTCACAGACCATAAGATCATGACCTGAGCCAAAGTCGAATGTTTAGCCAACTGAGCCACCCAGGCGCCCCTCTATTTGTTTTTATTTTTCTAACTTTGTGTTTTTAGTGAACACCTCAAATTCTCTGAGGAATTAGGGATGAGGTGGAAAAATAATAATAAATAACAATAATAGTGCGTTAACATCGTTTGGCTACTTACCACGTGCCAGAGGCCGTTTTAAGCTCCTCCTGTACATAACACTCATTTGGTTGTCACAACAACCCTGAGGAGAGGCATTTCATTATTATCCTCACTTCCCAAAGGGGGAAACTTGGGGCCTGGAGTGGGTAAGTGCCCACAGGGGGAATCTGCAGAGCTAGGGTTTACACCAGTGTGGTTCTCCTCCACAGGCCGTACCCTTACCTGCGCCAGCGTACATGGAAACGGGAGGGGAAGATGAATGAATTATCTAATTAGCTCACAGATTAAACTCTGGCGAAATTCTGAGGTCAGTGCTGAATGAGCTGGAGTGTTCTTCTTGATAGCCCTGGTCCTCCAAGCTCTCCAGTGAAACACACTATTGCAAACACACTTTCTATGTCAAGAGACGCCCTACTTCTCCAGTCCAATTCCAGACCGATATGACTGAAAACCGGCTACTGGCAGACTTCCTGCCCTGTGCCAGACACTGCGAAGGGCACGTTCCCCCCCCTAATCCAAATCCGCTGATTCCTAATCATCATCTTTCCAGATACCGTACCGGCGACTCAACCAGGTGTGTGCTCACGGGCAAGTCACCTAACACCTCTTCGTGCTGGACTTTTTTCACATTTAAGACAGGAAAACTACGGTACCCACTTTCTTACCTCATGCAATGGCTGTGTGGGTTAGGCGTTAGCGTCACAAAGCACTTAGAGTAGCTGGTTGGGGTCTATTAAGGGTGCTGCTCGGCTAGTGTCACCGGACGGTGAAGGGGCCTGTTTACCGTAGCAGTACAGTACACTAGCTGCTCGCATACAGAGGACCAGAAATGTTGCGGCTCCATTCTAAAGGTTTTAAGTCTCGAATCACCCTCCAAATCAAGCGACTAGCCATCTACCCTCCGGCCAGCCGCGGAGCCACCTCCCTGGATGAGCGGGCTGTGTTCCTCCCGCTGCCCAAAGCTTGTAAACAGTTGTGCAGAGAAAACATCCTGCCTGCTTTGCACGCTCCTTCCCCCTCCTGGAAGCCTAGCGATAAGCCGATGTCTGCTTTCACCATCAGGAGGTGAAGATCTTAATCCAAAAAGTCACTGGTAGAAGGAAGGAAATTTAAAAAAAAACAAAAAAGAAAAACCCCAAAGACCTTACATTTTTCACCCCTTTATGTGAAATTTATTTTTTCCTCCCAACAATAACAACAACTACTTCCCTGTAAAAGGTCAGAATTTAAACTCTTAGGTCGGGGCTGCCAAAACGACTCCCGAGACCCAAAAAGACTCCCTGAGAACCTTCTAACGTGCCTCCCGCGAAAGCATGTACAAAGGACAAAAGGATTTCAAAATCTAGAGGGAACATAGACAAAATGAACTACGTTCCTAAGGCTTCTGTCATGTTCTCATGTGCTTATCTCCTTTATTTTCTATAAAACCCTGTGAGGTTCAAACTGTTATCCTCATTTATAAGTCAAGAAACTGAGGCTCAGGCACGATAAATAAATGAAATTCACACAACCAGTCCGTGGCTGGGATGGGGTTCAGGCTTGGGAACTCTAACTTCATCACTGTTCCCACTGAACTCTTGGGACTCAGGCTAGGACTGGTCTGCTCTTGGGCCCTCAGAGAAGTTGGCTTCCATCTGTTGTAGCCACTGGAAGAAGGTCAAGTCATTTCTAGGAATCCAGGGGACTCGAGTCCCTCCAGACTGGGGTCAAGGCTCTGCTATGGTTGTGAACAAGAAGGAACTGAAATTACCACGGGGCCCAGAACCCAACTGCTACTTACCCTGGTCCCCAAGAAAGGGGTAATTTGAAACCACCTTCAACCCCACCCCTCAACACTCCAAGGCTGGAAGGAAACTAATGTGAGGGTTGAATGGCCAAAAAAATCTTCCCTGAGACTTTCCAGGGCCCAAGAGCTCTGTCAGACATCTGATTCTAGGAAAGGAACACTGTCCTTAATTCTAGAATGAAAATCTGTTGGAAGACAGACTGAGTTATCTTCTATGGAGGAGTGAGCGCCTGGGTGGCTCAGTCAGTTAAGCAACCGACTTCGGCTTAGGTCATGATCTCACAGCTCGTGGGTTCGAGCCCCACATCAGGCTCTGTGCTTACAGCTCAGAGTTTAGAGCCTGCTTCAGGTTCTGTGTCTCCCTCTCTCTGACCCTCTCCTGTTCACACTCTGTGTGTGTCTCTCTCTCTTTCAAAAATAAACATTAAAAAAAATTTTTTTAATAAAGAGAAGAAGAGAGAAACAGATAAAAAACGCCTGGCCTAGTTTGTGCCTAGTTTCCTGGTATATGTAAATTCATTTGATCTCCATAACTGCCCTGTCAGGTCTACCAGCAACAGTCAGACCAAGAGACGCAGGTGAGCCCTGCACCAAAGCCACCTGTGTAGATCCCTGCCCAAGTTCTTCCATTTGCAGGGAGTTAACTCAGTGCATGGACGAGCATGGTCACCGCTTCTGCTTACACTGACAGACTACACGAGGTTTTCAGATGACACCTTCCGAAACGTGTTAAATGTGGAATGAAGAATGGTCCTTAGCACAACGTGTGGAGCCCTGCCTATTTCTGTCGATTTCCTGTTTGGATTTCAAACTGTCAAATACCACTGGATCGTAGCAAGGGGCTAACAGAATGGTATCCGTTTCCCTGCCTTTGCCTTTAAGTTAAAACAGGATTAAAATCCCAACTCCCCCCGCTGACTATCACCATACCCTCAGATCAGCTTCAGAAATGGCCTGCTAATTCCAGAGGTTAGGAAAATCCTCAGAATGATTTGGAAGAATCCCCACCCTCCCCCCACCCCCAGGAAAGCTGATGAGTGTGTCCGATCCAGGCCCTACTTAACCAGAAATAAGGTCGCTCCCTCTTCGCGTCCCACTGGACAATCACCACAACCTCCTCCCCATCCCACACAGCCGGACAACTTCCGATATTCAAATTAGCATAGACGCCACGGGCTGCGAAAACATGCTGGGAAATTGCCGAATCTGAAGGAAGCACCGGCGCTTCATCAGTTAAGGAAAAAAAATCTGAAGTTCTCCTTTGTGTCAGATCATGCTTATCTCTACCACTAAAATGGACTACATGAAAAAGAAGACCTTTATAGTTTATCCCTGTGTCTTAATCCTTTCGGTTTCATTTTCCCCCAATGTTGGCACTTGATGTGGGTCACTTTACAGCCAGCGCAAGTCAGAAGTCGTAGCAAGGAGGGCTTGGCATCCCAGAGTCTACTCTTTCGCAGGGCAGTGACAGTGACAGCCCCACAGATGACTTCACTCCCGTTAAATAGAAAAGGCGGGCGGCGGGGAAAGAAAAGAAAAAAAGGCGAAAAGGAAAGAAAGGATGAGGTGCACTGGAGTATTGGGAAGAAAGGTCTGTTCTGCGAAACAGAGAACAATCAGGGTTTGGGATGCTCGGTGCCTTTGAATCTAGAATAAGGAATGGAAAAAGCAGCGTGGCTGGGGAACGGTCCGTCACGAGAATCCAATTAGCCGGACAGGAAATGCTGAGCACATCTGCAGTGCAATGGGGGGGAATAACGATGCCAAAGGGACACTCCCCAGAACCGACGCCACAAGGACAGAAAGACGAACAGGAAACGAGCCGCTGGTATCTTCTGGTCCTGCTTCTGGAGCAAAGCTGCGGGCTGGACAGGTTTTTGACCCACGTTTGTTTTTTCACTTTGACCTCTGAAGTCACTGAATGACCATGGGTAATGAGGTCAGTTTGTGCTGATTTATAAAATCAGCTTTCTGACTTCAGAGCTGTGGCACAAGTTATATTGATTAGCCCTCCACTCTGAAGTCCTGTGGTTTCTGGAATTGGACTGACCTGGCCGAGACGGCAAGTCAACCCACCCTCTGGATGCTGAGGGACCCGGTGGGGATGTGGCTTCACTTTCTTCCTTCAGGTCCTTCCCGAATGTTGAAAGTGAACCCTACCTCTTATTCCTCTGAGAGGGGTTCACACACCCATCCCTACACCTGGAAACCCACCTCTCCTTCCACAATAAGCCATGACCCATGCCCCTTGTCCCCGTACCTCTTCCCAACTACTCCCACTCAGGTTGTGACCTCTTGACTTCCCAGAGAAGGCCTTCTCCTCCTTCAGCGCTCTGGCTTTGAAGACTCGGCTACAGCTTCCCCTCTCTACTTCCGCACCTGCCACGGTGTTCAATCTTCCTTTTCACCAGCAAATCCTAACCACTGCCTTCCGGCACCTACTAAGTTTCCCTGGCACTTGAAAACCGCCGCTGCTCCCCAGACTCTGCCAATCTCCTCTTCAAAACCTTCCAAAGCTGGCTCCCCCACCACAACTCCAGAAACACAACTCTCTGCTGTGGGGATCCCTCAAGGCCAGGCCACACTCTTGGGACCATCCCACAAAAGAACGCAGGAAGAAGCACTTAAATCACCAGATGAAAGTGCAAACCATGTTACTCCCTCATTTCAAACTCCATCAGCAGTTGCAAATCCCACTATCCCCAGGACGAAGTCCCTAGTCCGCTGCACAGCTCTCGATCCGGCCTGCCCTCGCGCTGCCCACCCCAAATCCCTAGTCACACAGCATCTGTGGTTCCCAGGCACTGCCCTTATCACAACTGTTATTAATTAACCGCTTGTTCAATGATCTGACTAATGTCTGTCTTCACTATACATTCCGGGAGGACTGAAAGCATATCTGTTTTCCTAACCCCGTATCCCTAGCACTTGGGGCAGGGTTGGATTCACAGTTGGAATTCAATAAATCTTTGCTGAATGAATGAAGGAATAAAGTGCTGGTGACTCCACCTGAATCCTGAATCCTCTCACTGGCATATAGGCTGAAGCTCTGCTCCTGTTCCCCCAAACTTTCTCTTCTGTGTTCCTTCTTTAGCTATCTGCCTCCACAGCCATGACCTCCATTCAGTATTTTCAGGAAATTGAAATAGAGTGCTATGAGGAACCGCAAGAATATAGTCAATCAATCAGAGAGGCAATCTCCTCCTAATATCTTGTTCTAACGTTTATTGGAATGACTTAACCAAGAACTGCAACATATACAAGGAGAGAGAAATGGGATTCGCCTCTGGAAACCATTCCTCTAAGCTCCTTTGATTTTAATTGCTTTGCATGCAAATGGAAGCAGAGTCCCAGTTGATTGAAACTTTTTTCATTTGCAGCCAGAAGTGAATGATGCAGGCTGCATTCCAGTGACCATGCTCTTAATATTATAGGAAGACTTGGGGCTAAGGACATGCCTAGACATGATGAACAAAGTTGTGCACTTGCAAATTAGATGAACGCCAGGAAATATTTAAAACTTTCCTTTCTTACTAAATACTTCAAAGCCATGTCCTTGATTATTGTCAACCTCATACCCTGATTTAAAACAAAACAAAAACAAATTTCTCTCTGAGAAAGGCTCTACTTAAGAAAGTCGCTATGATATGAAATGCACCCTGAGGACAGGAGCTTAATGCCTTAAGTTCCCTTGGCTCCAAATTTAAATGTAAGAGTAAACACCTAAATCTAGGAAAGGTCTGATCCCAGAGATACCACTTCTAGACAGAAAAAAGTCTAAGGGAAGGGACTGAATAAATTAGTTTACCTCCCAACGATACAGTCAATCGGAATAGTCTCTAGTCAGCTAACCACACATGTAGGACTTGACCTTTAATCCTTGGGGAAGGAAATCCAGGAAGCAAAGCTGAAACAATGCTCCATGCTGGCTGGAGAAGACTGTGGAGCAACAGCGACCACGGGGCTTGTGTATTCCAGCAACAGCTATATCTGATCTGCAAACTGTCTTCTGTAGTTTCCTCTCATTTCCTGAGCTGGGCAGACAGTGACGTAAGGTATGCTGGCCCTAGGGAGCTCTCCAGAAACCCAGACTCCTGCAAAGGCCCTGATGAGGTGAGCTGTGCCAGGTACTTTCCAGACCGAGAGCCAAAGGTGCCTCCTGGGTGCGCATGGTCTCCCCCACTTTACATCCTCAGGAATCGGAAATGCTGATCTCCAGCACTAGGGCCCATCCGGCTCAAGGTTCAAGAGCTAAAAATCCTTGCTCTCGTTTCCATCCATTGAGTACCATCTCCGAAGCACAGAATCTGGGGGTTGAAGGGGAAACATTTCCTTCAATCCTCACTCCAATGGTTGATTTTCCTCCAGTCGAGCTTGGGTAAGCATCAAGCATGACTCAGACACTTCGTGATTTAACCTGTCAGAGACATCTCAGAAGCAGGAGGTGCCATGCTACCAGGCTGCCTCAGACTGGCCTGAGTCCAAGCTCTGCTCTAGCTTTCAGACGTGAGACCCTGAGTCACAACTTCCCCCTGATCCTTGCTTCCCTCACACAATGAGAGTAAACAATAATGATCCTCACGCCCATTAAGCACTTGCTACATACCAGTCACTATGCTGAGTACTTTACATTGATTAGGTAACTGAACACTCCCCAAAACCTTATGAATTGGGTACTATGTTATTCCCATTTTACACAAGAAAACCGAGGTCTAGAACACATGTGACTTGTCCACCAAGCTACACGGACAAAGGAGTGCGACCTCTGGGAATCTAGTCTTAAAAATAAACAATTAAATTAAATTAAAAATACTAAGCAAAGACGAAAGTGGCCATGCACTGGAGTTGAGACATTTCACAGATTTATCCCAGGCAACTTACTAAACAAAGAAATAAACAAAATATAAACAAAAACCATAATGGGGGAAATAACAGAAACCAGAATTGCTACGATATCAACATGTTCAGTTTCCAACAAAAAACCTATGAGATATGCAAAAAAAAAAAAAAAACACACAAGAAAGTGTGTCCCAGTACTCAGGAAATATAACAATTAATAAAAATTATTTTTGAATGTACCCAGATGTTGGATTTGGCAAACAAAAACTTCAAAGCAGATATTATAAATATGTCCAAAGAACTAGGAAAAGATCATGTAAAAAGAATTTAAAAGTATTATAACAATGAATCAACAAATATTTTCAATAAGGATAAAAAAAAATTTTAAGAACCAAATGAAAAGGGGCGCCTGGGTGGCTCAGTCGGTTAAGTGTCCAACTTCATCTCAGGTCATGATCTCACAGCTTGTGAGTTCGAGCCCTGGGTCGGGCTCTGTGCTGACACCTTAGAGCCTGAAGCCTGCTTTGGATTCTGTGTGTGTGTGTCTCTCTCTCTGCCCCTCCCCTGCTCACATTCTCTCTTTCTCAAAAATAATGAATAAAACATTAAAAAAAAAAGAACCAAATGAAAACTCTAGAGTTAAAGAGTTCAATAGTGGAAATGAAAAGCTACCAGAGGAGCTGACAGAAGATTCAGGATGGCAAAAGAAAAATCACGTGAACTCGCATATAGCAAAATAGAAACTATTCAGTTTGATGAATAGACCGAAAAAATTGCATAAAAATAAAGAGAGTCTCAGAGACCTGTAGGACATCAAACATACCATATATACATAGTGAGAGTCCCAGAAGAAATGGACAAGAAAAGACAGAAGGAAAAAAATATTTATAGAAGTAATAACTAAAAATTCCCTGAACTTGATTAAAAAGAAAAACCTACACTTGCAAGAAGCTCAACAAACTCTAAGTAGAATAAATACAAAGAGATCTACACCTAGAAAAAGTATAATTGAACCCTCAAAAGACAAAGAGAAAATCTTAAAAGCAATGAGAAAAACAACTCGTCATGTACAAGAGAGCCTCAACATGCTAGTTCACAAAATAAATCTCAAAAAAATTCAATAAATTATGAAAGTCTGAAATCATATCCAATATGTTCTCAGTTTAAAAGTAGAAATTAACAATAGAAAGAAACTTAAGAAATCTCTAAACATTTAGAAATTAAACTACATAACTCTAAATAACCCACTGGCCAAAAAGCAATGAGAAGGGAAATTAGAAAATATTTTGAACTCAACGAAAATGAAAACATTCTATATCAAAATAAATAGGATACAGCTCAACCAATGCTTAGAGGAAAATATATAGGTTTAAATGCCCATATCAGAAAAGAAGTCTCTCAGAAAAATAACCTAATCTTCACCTTAAGAAACTACAAACAGAGGGGCACCTGGGTGGCTCAATTGGTTAAGCATCCAACTCTCTGGCCTCAGGTCATGATCTCGCAGTTTGTGAGATTGAGCCCCTGCTTGGGATTCTCTCTCTCCTCTCTCTCTGGCCTTCCCCTGCTCACTTGCTCTCAAAATAAATAAATGCACTTAAAAAAAATTTAAAAAAAGAAACAAGAAACAAAAACAACAACTTAAGCAATCAGAAGAAAGGAAATAAAAAAAGATTAGAACAGAAATCAATCAGAGAAAACAGAAAAACACTAGAGAAAACAAACAAAAAAAGTTGATTCTTTGAAAAGATCAACCAAACTGACAAACCTTTACCTAGACTGATGACAGAGAGAGAGAGAGAGAGACAAAGGAGACACACATTAAAAAATAATGAATGAAAGAAGGGACACTGTTACCAACCCTACAGAACAACTTTATGTCACTAAATTACACAAGTTAGATAAAATGGAAATAAATGTATAGAAAGACATAAATTACTAAAACTGACCCAAGAAGAAATAGATGATCTGAATAGATCTAGAACAAGAAACTGAATTCATAATTTAAAATGTTCCCACAGAGAAAAGCAGAGGCTCAGATGATTTCACAGGTGAATTTTTTTTCTGTTTTTTGAGAGAGAGAGAGGAGCAGGAGAGGGAGAGAGAGAATCTTAAGCAGGCTCCACGCCCAGCACAGAGCCTGACCTCACGACCATGAGAGCATGACCTGAGCTGAAATCAAGAGTCAGATGCTTAACCAACTGAGCCACTTGTTGTCACCCAAGTGCCCCCTCAGAGGTGAATCTTATGAAATATTTAAAGGAAGGAGAAATAATACCAATCCTTCACAAAATCTTTTATAAAGTACCAGGAGGAACACTCATTGTATGAGATCAAAAACAATACACAAAAAGAAAATTTTAATTCTTTAAAAAAATTTTTTTAATGTTTGTTTACTTTTGAGAGAGAGAGAGAGAGAGAGAGAGAGCGTGCACCAGCACAAGCGGGGAAGGAGCAGAGAGAGAGAGAGGGAGAGAGGGAGACACAGAATCTGAAATAAGGTCCAGGCTCTGAGCTGTCAGCACAGAGCCCGATGTGGGGCTCGAACTCACAAACTGTGAGATCATGGCCTGAGCCAAAGTCGGACGCTTAACTGAGCCATCCACACACCCCAAAACTTTAAATTCTTAACAAAAGAGTAAACTCTATCTACCAACATATAAAAAAGATTATATGAAAGACAGCCATGGGAGGATTTAGCCCAGGAATGCAGAGTTGGTATACCATCCAAAATTAATATTTTAATATTAATAAAGGACAAAAACCACTGATCATCTCAATAGACAAGATAAGAACTGTCAATAAACCAGGAAAATATGGAAATACCTCCCCGCTTAAGGGGAGGTGTAGCCAACCTTCATTCTCCTAAGACTGGGAACCAGGGCAAGGATGCCTGCTTCAGCCACCTCCATTCGACACTATGTTGTACTTATAGCTAGTGAACACTGAATTTAGACCTAGTGCTATATGGAAAAAATATTCGTCATCATCATCATTATCATCATCTAATGAAAGGCATCCAGATTAGAAAGGAAGAATTAAAACTGTCTTTATTCACAGATTACATGAACCTGTATGGTAAAAACCCCAAGGACTTCACACAGAACAAGTGTTAGAACCAGTCACTTCCAAGGCACTTCTAAATACCACATTCGGAGATTGGAATTTCAACATAAGAATTTTGGACAGACACAAACATTCGGTTCGCTGCATCTGAGAATCTACCCAAGACCTACGAAAACATATGTTCGCACAGAAACATACGCATAATGGCATTATTCATAATAACCCCAAACTGGAAACAATCAAAATGTCCATCGACTTGTGAATACATGAACAAAATGTGGTATGTCCATACAATGGACTACTACTGAACAAGGAGAAGGCACGAACATGCTACAACGTGAATAAACCTCAAAAAGATAATGCTAAGTGAAAAACTCCAAATGGAAAAGATTACATATTAATTACATGATTCAATTCATATGAAATTTTCAGAAAAGGCGAATTAATAGAGAAAGAAATCAGATCAGTGGTTGCCTATGGCTAAGGGTGGGAGCAGGGATTAACTGCAAACAAGCCCCAGGATCACTTTCCAGAGTGATGGAAAACTTCCAAAACTGGACTGTGGAGATAGTTGCATAACCCTATAAATTCACCAAAACCGTGGAATTGTGCATTTATAATGGGTAAATTTTATGATATGTAAATTGTATCTCAACAAAGCTGTGTGGGGAAAAAAAGACAATGAATATAAAAATTATCTTTTAATTTTTGTTAATGTTTATGTATTTTGGATACCGAGGGAGACAAAGCACAAGTGGGGGAGAGGCAGAGAGAGAGGGGGACACAGAATCCGAAGCAGGCTCCAGGCTCTGAGCTGTCAGCACAGAGCCCGATGCGGGACTCGAACTCATGGACCATGAGGTCATGACCGAAGTCAGAGGCTTAACCAACTGAGTCACCCAGGCATCCCTAAAAATTATTTTTAAATCATAAACTATGGCAGCTGCTATCACATTGGTTATTGATGCCGTTAAGTGCTTTGGTCCTGGGGCTTTCCCACTGGGAACTCTTCACTGATAGACTTTGCTACTGTTCTCATAAATGCTCTCTTAAATGAATTTATATAAATCACTTAGAATAGTGGCTATGTCTTAGTAAAAATTACGCAAATATGGGGGGGCGGTGCCTGGGTGGCTCAGGTGGTCAAGCATCCGACTTAGGTCATGATCTTGTGGTTCGTGAGTTCGAGCCTCTCGTGTCAGGCTCTGTGCTAACAGCTCAGATTCTGTGTCTTTGGATTCTGTGTCTCCCTCTCTCTCTCTCTGCCTCTCCCCTGCTCATGCTCTGTCTCTCTCTCTCAAAAATAAACAAACATTTAAATAAATAAATAAATAAATAAATAAATAAATAAATAAATATTAACTATTGTCAAGGGCCTTGACGTGCTCCGAGAAGGTGATCCCAGGCCCTCCAGGGGTGGCCATTATGGTCTCCTTCCCCAGAGGTCTCAGCCAGCCAGAACTGCTTCTAGAAGGGGCCCTAATGAAAAGTGGCTAGGCACTTCTTCCACTGGATAGAAGACTCTTTCAGCTTAAAAAAAGAGAAAGACCATCTTTGTCTTATTTGTTCCTTTGTTCTTGGAATCATCCAGATACTTAGGGGAAAGGCTACTCCTAGTGGATTACTAATGAAAGAGATTCAAGAGTGACAAGTCTTCTGTGTCCTGGTCCCTCAGCTCCTGAAGTATCCCCCCTTCTCCCACCCCACCATCTCCACTCACACGGCTCTCTGGAACGGATTCGAGGGGCAGGGCGGTGCTCTAGTGGGAACGCTGCCTTCCCTGCACCGCAGATGCCACCACCTCCCAGCAGGCTCAAACCCTCTGGTAGGCAGGATTTCAGCCACCCCAGCCCCTGCTGCAGGGGTCTAGACTCCATCTTGAAAGGTATGTAGGCTACTTCAGTGGGCCGGGGTCTTGTCATGACCTCAGAGTCACAGTCCTCTTTCCTCCGCACTGAGCTGAGCAGCGTGTGGCTGAGGTTATGCCTCAATTTTCCTTACCTGGCACTACTGGTCCCTCCAGCCTGCTTTCCCTTCCTCAGGAAGCTGAACCTCATTCTCTATATAAGGGGCTTCCGCCAATAAGTAGCCTAAATACTGGCCTCTCAAGCCACCCAGGGGGCAGCCACACCCTCCAGAGTGGTGTGAACAGAACTTTCTACAATGACAGAAGTGTTTGCACGATTCAGTGTAGTAGCTACGAATCACATTTGGCTATTGAGCACTTAAAATATGGTTACTGGGACCAAGGAACTGAATTGTTAACTTTATTTACTTTTAATTAATTTAAATCCAAATGACCATATGTGACCACTGAGTATTGTATCAGACAACACAGCTCAGGGAGCTGCTGGCAGCTGGGGTGGGTGCTCCCTAACCTCATGCCACTCACCCAGTCCCATTCTCCTACAGCACCCAAGGGCCCCGCTCCCTCTGCATCCCCGACTATACAAATACACCGCCTGGGGCAACAGGCGAGCTCACAAGAGGTCTGAGGACCGCTCCCACAATCTCTCAGCAACACGACTCAGGGAAAATAAAACACAGAGAGAGAGACCACAGAGATGAGCCAGGCCTGTGAACCTGCAAACATCTATACACGAAGGATGGGGGATGCCTCTGCTCTCTCTTTTTAAGTCTGAATAAATAACCTGCGTGGAATTTGGTCCTAAGTTCACCACTATGGTAAGAATCAGGGCCCAAGTCACGTAAAACAAAATTTTAGAGTCTCGTCAGACAGGTGTAAAGGGATTTATTATAAAATGCTTTGTAGGAACTAAAGTAAAGAGAAATATCTGATGAGACAAAATGAAGGGGGCTATAATTTCGAGTCATTAATTGTCACTTCACAGAAAAATGTTTTAAAAGAAGTAGCCCATGTGAAGACAGGCAGGGGAGAAGGCAGAAGAAATCTCCTTTGCTTTGGGACTGGTATGTCCTTTCAGAAAGCCAGGGTTGGTCAATTATCTCAGAGCATAACCACCTTGGATTGAAAAAAAAAATCAATATGTATCCAGGCAATTACTTTCTGCACTTACTGAACTGGGAGCAGGTTTTCACAGCTCAATTAGCTTTTACCTTAAAATACTAGCCAGTCTCCATTTTTATTTGGGATATTTATTTATGACAAAATGCAATGCTATTTCAAATTGTTTTTAGAGAATCTGCAAAGAACAGACTGAGAGGCAAATATATATGGCACAGTATTAAAATGCTTTAATTCTTTGATCCGGTAATCTTACCATGATGATTATCCCTGGGAAATATTATTCAAAAGGAAAAACTAGGCACATAAAGATGTTCACAAACATAATTTAAAACTGCTAAACTTTGGGGCGCCTGGGTGGTTAAGTCAGTTAAGCGTCTGACTTCAGCTCAGGTCATGATCTTGTAGGTCGTGGGTTCGAGCCCCGCGTCGGGCTCTGGCCTGACAGCTCAGAGCCTGGACCCTGATTCTGGATCTCCCTCTCTCTCTGACCCTCCCTTGCTCACACTCTGTCTCTCTCACTCTCTCTCTCAAAAATAAATAGGCAAAAATTGAAACAATCTACACAAATTACATATTCTACAAAAAAGGAAGTGATTATATATGAACTTTACTCAGGTTCACACTTATGGCTCCAGAGAAGTTGCAGGTCAAGGTCACTGATGACTTCCACGTTGCTAAATCCAGCCCTCACTGTACTTACATCAGCACCTGACACGGATGATCACTCTCCTCTCCCTCTCTAGAACTGCTCTGCTCACTTGGCCTGGCTCACTCCCCTAACCTAACCAGAAGCTTATGGAAAAGCAAACCCAGAGGCTTCTCCAAGGGCCCTGCAGGCACGAGACTCAGGGGGAGCTTATTCTAACCCTACCTGCGCATTACCTGCCACTCAAGTTGGAGGGAGAAGCCAACCAGAGCAGTGCTTGGCTCCTTTGCTAATCACAGGCTTCACTCTTGCCTTTCCCTTGTCCATAAAATCAGAGCAGCCAAAGTGTGACTAATTCATAATGGCAAGTAATCCAATAAACATTCAGCCAGGGGCTTGGAAATATCCAATATATGTCAGGTTCACCCAACTGTGTCTGGCCTGGATTACGAAAACTAGTTGCATTTCCTGACTGTGGCACAATTGTTGAGGAAAACATCCCAAACTGAGGAGGCAGTATTTGGCAAAGGTGATTCACAAGAAGGATGAGTAATTTGAAGGAGGAAGTAGGCTCAAAGAGAGGAGTCAACTGACACGAAACTTCCGTTCCCACTTGGAGTTTTAGAGACGAGTCAGTAAGGAGCAAGCCAACCATGTATTTCATCCTGGGAAAGCCAAGTGCTTGAAGAAGTTGTTCTAGGCCACGTTGACTCCACAGTAAGAAAAGGTTATCGAGTACTGAGTCAAGGGCCTGGATGTCCGGAGAGCTGGGTTGTAGGGATGTCCCAGCCTAAGGCACACTAACAAGCGCAGTAACAACAAGCACTTAAATAACACCTGCTATGTGCCTGGTATCATCTGAGTACATTATGAATAACAACTCAATTAACTTTCCACAAGCAGATACTGTTATTTTCAGTTACTAAGTGGCAGAACTACATTCAAACCAAGGCAGTGTTGCTCCAGGGCTCTCAATTGCTATGCAATACATAACAAAACCTTTAAACACAAACGCCCCAGTCATCAGAGAAAAGTTCCACGGTGTTCGCAAGAGCACAGCATCCACGGTTCACAAAAGCCAGTTCGTGGAAGTGACTCTTCCATCACGTAGAAGCAAAATATCCTGTCCTGTCTGCCCCAAATACATTGATCACTACAGAAATTTGGACAAAAGCTGCAGAGTCCTCAGATGGAAGTGCAAAACCCAATATCAAGTTAATGAGTAAATATTGGTAGGCATTTTGCAAGGCACACTGGAAAAAACAAATCTCTATAAAAATCAACGGATGTGGGCTTGCTGCTTGGAAATAAATTTTCATCAACTGCATTACCAGGGACTGAAATTCATCTGCAGAGTGAATGAAGAGCTGGGATCTGTGGCTGCTACTGGGATGGGAGCAGTGTGGGATGGAAAGAGCCGGGCCCGCGGAAGAGGCCTCAGCAGCAAGACCGGGAGAGGAATCCAGATCAAATGAGCACAGCGTCTGTTCTCTTACCAGCCTGCTCAGGGTTCCCATCACCACCTTGGAACTCTATGTACCTAGAGAGAGAACTTACAGTTTCCTTTTTTTTTTTTTTTTTTTTTAGTGTTTCATTGTTATTTATTTTTGAGAGAGAGAACAAGCGGAGGAGGGGCGGGGGGGGGGGCCGGGACAGAGGAAGGATCCAAAGTGGGCTCCGCACTGACGGCAACAAGCCAAATGTGGGGCTCGAACTCACAAACCGTGAGATCATGACCTGAGCCGAAGTCAGACACTCAACCGACTGAGCCACCGGGAGCCCCAAGAGAACTAATCATTTCTAACAAATCTTTAGGAATGTAAAAGTAAAATCCTGCATATGTGTAAGATCAGTTATGAACAAGAAAGTAACTGTAGCATTGTTTCTATCACTAAATTCGGTAATAATCTAAAGGTACATCGACAAGGGCCTAGTTAAATAAATTACTCTGCAGCTTTAAAAAAAAAATGAGTCACCCCTAAATACACAGATTTGAAACTACCGGTAGGCACATTGTTAAGTGAAAAATAAATAAATACGGTGCAGAACTTTCCCATGAAGTTGAGACCTTAATCGCAGGCGACGAGGGTAAGACTTATTTTCTCTGTATATCCTTTTGTGTTTTGTGAATTTTGTACCCTGTGGAGGTGGTTGTGAATAAGACAGAAAAGCAAAAAAAAAAAATTTTTTTAATGACTTTCATCAATGTGGTAAATCCATATGCACTGATAGCTAAATGTCTATCCTTTATTAAGTAGGAGGAAAAAACAATTGCAAGTCAAATTATAGAGTTTAATCTCATTCATAATAAAACAATTTGCTGTGTGTTGGCATATGTTTGTTTATAAATGCGTAGACAAAGGACTAAAGTGAAAAAACAATCTATTTACAGTGCTTAACCTTGAAGAGGGGAGTAGAATCAGGGTAGAAAAGAAGGAATGAAGGAATTTGTTCACTGATGACCATTACAAATCTGCATTTTTAAGATTTTTCTAATTGACCACCCATTACTTTTTATTTTGATTACTATGTTCCTTATTTCTAAAAGTTGTACTTGGTTGTTTTTCAAATATGCTACATTACTTTCTACAGTTTCCTGCAGGTATTTTCCGGCTTGTCTTTTGCTTCCTTAAACATGGTCACCATACATTCTTTTTGATCGATGTCTAATAAGTCCAAACGAGTTTTTGCTGGTTCTCACTCATCGCACCATTTTTCTTTGTGCTTGGTTATTTTTGGTTGTGCAACCGTCCCGTCGTCCTTGAAAGTTATTTATGAGAACATTCAACTAAGTTCCCACAAGGTTTGTGGATCACCTGACTCCCCAATCCTGGTAGAGAGTACGAGCTCCGAGTCAGGTAGTCCAAGCTCTGGTCCAGCTCCTCAGTCAGGGCTGTGCTTTGGGCAAACTACGTGATCCCTCTAGGCCCAATTCCCACCCCCCGGCCCCGGAAGGTATGGAATTGTACCTCCCTCTGGGCTTAGAGGGGATAAGACAGTACATGGAGTAAGGCACTCAGCACATGCCTGGCACAAGGTGAGTCTTCTCTGAATCGTGGCACTATTACAGTAACATTTTACAAGAAGGATAGGACTGAAGGAGGTGGCAGTGAGAATATAGGAAGAGGGGGAGCAGGTGAGAGAGGGTAACTGGGAATGGGGTCTCTCCCTAAGTAGTCTGTAAGCTCCGTAGGGCCCAGAGCCGTGGAAGGTGCACCTAAGCACCCGTCACAGGCGACCTAGTCCGTGGCCAGCGTTATTAAAGGAGTTACAGAACGTAAGAAATGAGTTAAAAGGACTGTGTGACAACGAATGTGTCCCCGTGGCCCTCAGAACCGCCATGCTCGCTACCCCGATTGTGACTGCCCACAGAAAGGCTACTGCTCAATCGCAGGGGCCCGACTTGGCCACCAGAGAAAGAGCCCTGGAATTCACTAGTGCTCCGCCCCCAAGTGGAGACATGCCAGGGACAATGACAGCTAGCAGGCTCCATGTACAACAGACCAAAAGATACCTCTAACTGCCCTCTGGCCACAGTTCTTGCTGGCGCATAGGTCTTGCATTAACATGAACACATATGCCAGGGTCCGGCCACTCCTGACCCTTCTCCTACCTGTTACTGGTTAACTGAGTGACGTGTATCCAGCCCTGCACCTCCCTGAAAACCCTTCTGGGGTCCACAGATCCTTCACAAGAGCAGCGGACACATTTCCCAACCCCAGGCCTGTGATTACCAGCAACGCAAAAGGGGAGCATGCTGACACTAGAGAAAACCCACAGAAAGAGATCTAGCAAAATAAAAAGCTCATTTTTCTAAAACACGAAGAACAGAGATCTAGCAACCACTCAGCATTTAAAGTCAGGTGCAAACAGCCTAACATTCATTTTCTTTGCTGTGCTGGTGTCTCCCCAGCACGATTCCTCTGCAGAGCGGCTGGGTTTTTTTTCCCTTTAAGTCTATTACTTATCCCCCCAGGCTCCCTCTGCAGTCTGCTGGGACTGTCATTCTTGATGCTGATGAGGCTAGGAGGCCAGGTGACTGCTGTGCTTCTTGTCTAATGTCACCAATGAACCTGGGGACATCTAGTCAAGCCAGTCCCTGGAACAGAGGCTGCCAATGTCGCAGGCATCAGTCAACAGCTCAGCAAGGGGAGGGGAGATGACGGCAACTGAGGGAATTACTGTCATGTTAAACAGCACAAGGGAGGAGACAAGGAAAGTGCTTTTAAAAAGCCTCGCATTGTTCTTTCCAATCGAACTTGGAACTTGCTGCATGCAGCGAGTGCTCTAGAAAAATGTCATCATCTTGAGCAAATGTGGTAGGGACCTGTGGCTAAACGGCCAAGCACACACACGTACGCACGCTCTCATAACACACACATCCTGGCATCTCCCTGTTCCGGTCAGAACTGCCAGAGTATCCCAGTCTTGCCCTTTTAAAAGTCAAGCCGGGCTAGCCTGACCTGCAGTTACCCTGGTGACCCAGCCACTGTGCACGACCCAGCCAGGCCGGAAAACACAGGGGCAGACAGTCCATAAACAGC
This sequence comes from Paguma larvata, assembly GCA_030068075.1. Taxonomy (NCBI): domain Eukaryota; kingdom Metazoa; phylum Chordata; class Mammalia; order Carnivora; family Viverridae; genus Paguma; species Paguma larvata. Next base: position 82,226,079 of record CM057824.1, read on the forward strand.
TCCAGGACTTCCCTAAGGTGCTGTGATGCCACCTTCAGATACCCCCACCAAAGAGTAGCACCGAGAGTCCCAATTAGGGACAGTGTATAAAGCAGGTTCACATCTATCATCTCAATCATGCAAGACGATCGGAGCACAAGTTTTTATTCCACTTGGTAGGTCAGGAAACGGAAGCAAAGGGAGAGGGGACCCACAGATTAAGAGAGGCTCAGGAAACACACCTCGCTGGTGGGCATGTAACATGGTACAGCCGCTCTGGAAAACTTCGGCAATTTCTTATAAAACTGAACATGGAACTTTAAGACCCAGCTACTGTACTTTTAGGCATTTACTCCAGAAAAATAAAAATGTATGTCATACAAAAGCTGATATGCAAATGTCATAGCAGCTTTAATCGTGAGAAAGGAAAACGAGAAACAACCCAGATGTCCTTAAATGGGTGAATGGTTAAACTGTGGTATATCCAGACCACAAAATACTACTCAGCGATAAAAACGAATGGATTATTGATATGCGTGACAACTTGAACGACTCTACAGAGAACTATACTGAGCGAGAAAAACCTAATCCCAAAAGATTATATGCTTTATGATTACATTTATATAACATTGTTGAAATGACTAAAGTATAGACGTGGAAAACAGATTAGTGGCCGCCAAGGGTCGGTGGGGGTGTGGCTATAAACAGGCCACATGATAGATCCTTGTAATGGAAATGTCCATACCTTGACTATATCAATGTCAATATCACGGCTGTCAGGTTGTATTAGAGCCTTGCAAGGTAAAGGATCTCTACGTCATTTCTTACATATTAATCTATTTCAAAATCAAAGTTTAATTTACAAAGAGAGAGAGAGAGAGAAAGACTTCAGAGACATCTAGCCATTGTCTGGATCCTGATTTGAACAAACCAATCAAAATACATTTCTAAGACAAGTGAAGAATGTGAACACTGCTTGGATAATAGATGATAATAAGGAATTATTGTTAATGTTGTTCAACATAATAAAGATACTGTGTTTATGTTAAGAGTACCTATCTGTCCGAGATACTTATCAAAGTATTTAAGAATAAAATAATAATATCATAAATGGTACTTGCTTTGAAAAACACAGGGTTAAGGGAGAAGGGGGAGTGGGTGGGAGTAGAGATAAAATAAGATAGACTATGAGCTGATAATTATTGATGCTGGGTGATGGGTATGCAAGAGTTCGTTATACTCGTCTCTCTGCTTGTGTATATATTTGAAATTAATAAAAGGTGGAAGAATAATTTTTTAAAAGTCCCATAGAGGATGTTCGAGACCTTGCTTAAGCTACAACATCAGGAGGAGAAATGGGATTTTAACCCAGGTCTTCACCCTCATTTGTCAGAGGCTGAGGCCACCTCTTTCTGGAAGGGCCACTGAAGGCAGGGCCCATGGCTGAGCTGGTGAGAAGGTGGCCCAGCAGACTTTCAGAGAGCACAGCTCTCAGGAGCACATGGCCAGGCCTGTGACCCCCAAGTTGTCACTCTCTAACCAGTAGATGGGATGCTAAGCCTCAGACACAGGGAACAGTGCTGTTGTAGACGTTACCAGGGCCTTAAGAGACCCAGCCTTCATCAGAGATGCCACAGGTGAGGCTGAGCAGGAGGCTCGAGGAAACAATAAATCCTGCCCTTCTTCAACTGAAGAGATGGAGGTTCTCAGAGGCCATACAAAATGAGTGCCAGATCTATTCCACTCTACAGAAAACAGATAGTCCTTGCTCAAATACCACATCCTTCTCAAAGCATTCCCCAAGTCCCTTAGCCAAAAGTGCGCCCTCCTTTGCACTGCCACAGCTCTGTGCTTATACGCCCTCTGTATCAGTTATCTATTGCTGCGTAACAAGTTAACCCCAAACTTAGCAGCTGAAAACAACAAACATTTATTATCTCTCAGTTTTGGAGACACAGCTTCGCCAGATGCTGCTGGCTTGCAGGCTGCAATCACCTCCTAGTTCATTCGTGGGGCAGCTGGGAGGCCTCAGGTCCTCTTGGCAGCTGGCCAGAGATGTCAATTCTTTCCCATGCAGGCCTCTCCACAGGGCAGCCCGTAACCCAGCAGCTGGCTTCCTTCAGAGCATGGGCTCGGAGAGAGAAAAAAGGTATCCAAGGCGGAAGCCATTGTCTCTTAGGACACAATCTCAGAATTGTTAATGCCACCACTTTGCCATATTCTGTTCACTAGAAGCAAGTCAATAAGCCCAGCCCACAGTCAAGTGAAGGACATGAATGCCAGGGGGTGGGGATACTTGGTGGAGATCCCTAAGACGGCCAGGACCATCTTAGAGGCTATGCTGGATGGTAGTTGTAGGACAGGAGTTTCTCATTCTTCCACTAGAAAATGAAGTCATGAGAGCAACACCCACATCAGATCTACTTCTTTTCCCCGCCCCTCCAATGGGAGGTAGAGAGGACTGCCCTACATCGGAGAGCACAACCACATGCTGGCCCGCCTCCCACACCCCTGCTGAAGAAGCAGGCCCGAGTGGCCGGGTTTGGTACCACATGGTCCCACCCACTGTGGTCCCAGCTGAATGGATCGACAACAACAATCAAATCAATAATTTACGGCCTGTGGACAGGCCAGAAGAGGCTCTTTCAGGATTCAAAATGGAAAATACCAAGAGATGATGCCTGATATGGGGAAGTCGTAACAAACCAAAGCCCCATGCAAGCTTCAGTTCCGTGGGAACAGAAAAAAAACACATTTTTTTGTTTGTTTGTTTTTTAACATTTATTCATTTTTGAGAGGCAGAGAGACAGAGCACAAGCAGGAGAAGGGCAGAGAGAGGGGGAGACGCAGAATCCAAAGCAGGCTCCAGGCTCTGAGCCATCAGCACAGAGCCCGATGCAGGGCTCGAACTCACGAACTGTGAGATCATGACCTGAGCCGAGGTCGGACGCTCAACGGACTGAGCCACCCAGGCGCCCCGAAAAACACATTTTTAAAAAGCAGCTGTAGAGAGAAGAAAATGGAGAAGCACAGACAGAAACAAAGATATCAACAGAGAGAGGGAAAGAGAAAGAATCACCACATGGACAGGTCCCCAGAGTTGCCCCGGGTTTCACGCCTCTCACCCCCAACCCTTCCATAATAATCCCTTTTCTTGTGTTGACTCGAAAGAGCCTCACTTTCTCAAAGGGAGGAGAAGAGAAAGAAGGGAGAGGGGAGGAAGAAGAGCAGGGAAGGAGGGCATCCAGAGGTCACATCAAGTCAGGGCCAGAAGGCTTGCGAAAGAGGGAATTCACTTGAGGTTAGCCACCAGATCAGCTCAGTCAGAAGGTCACTGCTTCCCCGGCACTGTGAGTTCCCCAAACTCCACAGCTCTGTGACTAAGGACTATAATGGACACATTTTATTACGTGATAGATGGTGCTTAAAAAAAAATCAATACTGTACCTGACTACCCCGACTCAACGCAGAAGGAAGACCTTGACCCACCGCACCCCACATCCCACTCACTTCAGGGAGCAGGTATGTCTCAGGGCTGCAGGCATGAGTGAGATGAGGGTAGGAACCGGCTAAGCCTCGTTAAGGAGTCAGTCCTGAACAAAGGCAAGAAGCTGAAGGGAAGGAGAGAAGTCAAAAAGCGGAGGCTGAAGGCAAGGAGGCCCATGATAGCTCCCCTGGAGACAAGCAGCTCCGAAAAGAGCCTTTTGTCACCAGAACACCACACCCTTGGGACTGAGTCTATTCACTTAGTGGGATCTCTTGGCTTCTGAGAGTTCATATCCACGTCTGCTGGGAAGCCTCTTCACCCACCCCCCAAGCCTGTTGAGATTTTATAAGAAGTTAGGGTTCACATCATGTCACGTGCCTGACTTAGGACTCTCGTGGGGTTTTCACACCCCCAAAGCACCAGGCACAGAGGCCACCCTGCTGACACTCTGCATGCTTGCAGAGCCTGCCCTCTGGGGGCCCTGTGATCGGGTGCGTGGGGGAGGCCTTCCAGGCCAAAGGACGCACTGAGCAAGCCCAGGAAGTAGGACAGCAGAGTGTGACCAAGAAGAGCTGGAGGCAGCCGCTTTGGCTGGAGCACAAGATAGGCGTGCAGTGCAGCAAGAAACGAAGCTGGAGGAGGGGAAACGGGCCAGACGAGAGGAGGGAGGCATCGGTCTGCGCAGCTCTTCCCCTGGAGACGCAGGCAGAGCCAGGAACATCCCCCCCAAAGGAGCTCCAGAAGCCACAGTAAGCGGCTGGGGGAAAGAAAGGAAGAGCAGGCCCAAGACTCACTCCGAGGTGGTCAGCCAACAGGCCCGGGTCATCATTAAGTCCACACACGGCTTGAGGAGAGGACTCGAACATGCTCCTGCCAGGGAACCATGGACAAAGGTAGGACAAAGAAAAGAGGCACACTTCGTGTCAACCCCAGAGGCGCTTGTCGAGCACACTGGACTGAGGGATTGGGGACCTCACGCCGTTGAAGGGGCCTCTGCCCAGGCTGAGACCCAGGATGCCCAGCACACCCCTTGCCCAGAACGCTGATTTCCTGGTGTGGCAGACGGTGCCCTTCTCCTCCCCGACCCTCACCTCCTCAGCCTTCGAGGCTGGCACAAACCTGCCTCATCCTCTTGGATGAAGCTTCCTCTCTGAACTGACAGAACTGACAGTATCTGGTCCATCCACCCTGCAAACCACCCCCCACGATCTCCCTCACGCCCGGGCCCAGTGCCACGGACCCAGACCTCTGGCTCTGTCCCCTCGCTTCGGCTCTTCCCCAAATCAGAAAGTGAGCTCCCTGAGGGCAAGGCAGCGGCACCCACCCCCGTGTCCTGCCTGTGGCGGGAGAGCAGCCAACACTTTGCGGGGGATGGAATGCCTGAAGTAAAGGCTGCTTAACCTCTGGCAACACTGAATGCTGGCTGGTGCCTTTGGTTGGTAGCCAAGAATTTCAAAGAGGATCTTGAAAAGGCTTAAAAAAGAATCTAATGGAGGAGACCAAAATGGAAGACATTACCGTTCGATCAGTTTGGCAACTATTTTCACGAGCTTACAAAGAGCTCCTGGCATCGGTAGAAAGTGGTCTTCATCACATTACTATTTTTAGCATTTTATGACAAACTTGCTCAGCTGTACCTCTTCAGAATAAGGGTGGGGGGCGGGGCGCTCAAATGCCTCAAAACTGCTCCACAGAGCTGCCAGAAAACAGTTTTCATGAAAATCACTGGACACATGTTTATAACCTTTGTTCAGTATTTGCTCAGATGTTTTCACTCAGGCAAGTTCCTGGATAGCTGTTTCTCCGTTCGCTTCCTTCCACACAGGAACTCCGGCCGCCACACCACCCTGAGCCCTGGCAAGTGGGGCTCCATCTGATACGCCGAGGAATCAGCATCCACTGTGTCTCCTCAAGGCTTTGGGGACCCATCGAGAAATGGTCGTCTGGAAAATTCAAGCTCTTGGTAGTGACCGCTAACCCCCAAGAAACGTCCAGGTTCTGTGTAGCTTCTCAGAAGCTGCAGGAGTTCATCCCCAAAGGGTGTGAAATGGGCTTCAGTAAGAGCGCCGAGGCAGTTAGGTCACCTCCGGCACACTGAGGTGACCCTCGAAACAGACTCGTTCAAGATACATGCCGAAAAATCCCCTCATTTAATTCACTTGACGAATATTTAATGAATGCCCATTATGTGCTTGGCATTTTCTAGGCACTGGGAGCACAGCAGTGAACAAAATGCACAAAAATGTCCTGCCCTCATGGAGCCTATAGTTGAGTGGACGAAATAATTCAAAAAAAAAGTAAAATATTTTCTCTGTCGGAAAGGACTGATGACAAGGACTATGAGGAAAAACGATGAAGGACATGGACACTCTAGGGAAGACGATTTCACACGGGGTGATCATGGATGCCTCCCTGAGGAGGGGACATCCAGACAAAGAGCTGAAGGAGGCGAGGGGCAGCCCCCAGAGTTACCCACGGGGAGGGTGGTCTCGGCAGCAGGAACAGACCCTGGCGCGGCTGCAGGGGAGTGTGCAAAGTAGAGCCTGGTGTTTGTAGCACCGACCTCAGAGCTTTAAAGAGGGCTTCGGGCCCAGCAGGCGCTGCAGCAACAGAACGACATGGAGCCCAGAGCTGTGAGCCTGGGACAGGCGGTCTCCAGGTAACACTCCCGCTGAAAGCCCCTGGAAGAATGACAAAATGGCCGGATTGCGGGCTGTGGCCCTCGGCGGCCAGGCTGCATGCTGGATCTTATCCAATCCCTCAATCTACACGCGCGAGGACCTACCATCTGGGCGGGACAGGCCTTGCCCAGGGGCTTACAGAGAGGTGGTGACGGGGTTAGAAATTCTAGCCAGCTGTACCTGGTGTTGCCTTTTGGGGCCACAAAGAACAGGCCTGCTTCCTCTCTCCAGGATGGCCCTTCAGAAAATGGTGAGTCTTTCCTCGTGTGGAGGCCCAGTTCCTTCAAGAGTGGATTTTAAGATCCGTCAACGCCCTCTGGGTCACCTCCTCTGAAACACTCCGGTTTGTCAATGTCGTGAGGGTGCCCTGCTCCCCCTCCTTCCAAACAACTCTGTTCCCAGGGTCTCCACCTTGATCCATGATTCCTTAACGCTTCTGGGTCTGAGGCAAGCACCGGGCATGACAGTTAGGAGGGAATCATGGTATAAGCAGCGAAGCAGTGACTCATCAAAATGGCGTACCCAATGACGTGCTCCTTAGGCCGTGCTGTAGGGAGAAGGGGAAAGACCGAGGGGATGTGCCTCTCCCTGTAGGCTGAGGCTTCATGCCCCGGCCCGGCAGAGAGCCATACAGCATTCTTTAATCATTACTCTTTTTTATTTTTTATTTTTTTTAATGTTTATTTACTTTTGACAGAGAGACAGAGTGTGAGCAGGGGAGGGGATGAGAGAGAGGGAGACACAGAATCTGAAGCAGGCTCGAGGCCCCGGGCTGTCAGCACAGAGCCCGACTCGGGGCTTGCACTCACAAACCGTGAGAACATGACCTGAGCCTGAGCTGAAGTCAGTGCTTAACCGACTGAGCCACCCAGGCGCCCCTAATCATTACTCATAATTGAGAGCAGCACTTCTTTTTTTTTTTTTTTTTTTTTAACGTTTTTATCTATTATTGAGAGACAGAGAGAGACAGAGCATGAGCATGGGAGGGGCAGAGACAGGGGGAGACACAGAATCTGAAGCAGGTTCCGGGCTCTGCGCTGTCAGCACAGAGCCCAATGCAGGGCTTGAACTCACAAACTGCGAGATCATGACCTGAGCCAAAGTCGGGCGTTAAACCGACTGAGCCACCCAGGCGTCCCGAGGGCAGCACTTCTTAAAATGAGTCCGTGACACAATGCTGTCTCAGAATGTAACTAGGTATTCTTCAGGGAGGTGTTCTGTGATAAGTCCTGTTTGAGAAACACGGAGCTGAACAAAGTTACACTTTTTTTACTTCAGACCTTAGAGCTTTCGAATTGGCTGATGTGTACTTGGGCCCTCAAGAGGAGAAGCGCTACCACCACCTAACAGTTCCCGAGGCACTAGGACCCTTCACACGTGGTCTCCACCAACCTGCATCACAACCCCACGATGTGTGCACAATCATACCCCCCGTTTTCTAAACAACGGTTTGGCAGCTCAGACAAGTTACTGCCTGTACCGGGTATTCTTCTGGCCGGAGAACTCAGAGAGAGTCCAGTGACCCCCACTGCTGAGGAGGTTTCTGAGATGTGGATAGACGGCAGGAGTTAACAGCAGGTGGCGAAAGTCAAAACCACTTTGTTGTTAGCTGGGTGTGACCGAGAACTCTCCGGCAAGCCAGCCTGGAGAACATGGCTGAGGCCCAAAGTCTCAGCAGGACCTTGCTCCCCTCCAGCTGAAGAAAGCGTGAGGGGCCTCCCCCACCCCATTCTGCTGAGGCAGCCCTGCCTCCAAAGTGGGAGGCAAACTCCAGAGAGAAGGAAGGCCACACTCGTATATGTGACCTTTCGCACAGTGACCGTGTCCACTAGCAAACGGGATCCTGGAATCCGATTCTATTGTGCCTTCCTTTGGGGAAGACTCAGGGAAGGGGGGCAGGTCTCCCTGGCCGCTGCATCCAACGGCTAGCGTAGCCAGGGGCAGAGCAAGAACTCACTCTCAGGGGGCTGACCCAACGTCCGCACTAAACCACCCCTGCTCTGTCCTCGGGCCACTTTGCCCCTGAAGTAAGCAGAGGTCACAGGACTAACTGTGGGTCCAGGCACGTGCTGGCCAGTACCTTTCACATTAAGGATTTCGGAGACTAGGAAACCATGTAAAACAGTGTCGATGAGCTTAGGGGTCCCTGGTTTCCGCTTCTTCCTGATCTTGAGGCTGATGGGGTTAGAGGCGGAGAAGAGGCCAAAACCCTCCCTCCTTCTCCCCCACACCCCAGGTTCCAGAAGGCACACTCACCTCCCGACAGGGCCCCTCTCACCGGATGCATGTCTGCCTCACTGAAGGATAACTAAACAGCGATTACAGATTCCTCCCCCGGTTCTGAACTGAACGCAATTATGAAGTTCCACACGCCAGCCTTTGAAAGGCTTCTCTCTTTCAGAAAACTGCCGCGTAAGAACAGCAGAGAACATTACGGACTTCCCATGGTAGGAAGGAAGAACACAGAGCACAGAATAAGGAAATCTAAACCGGAGACGGCTTTTACTACATTTGTCAAATTTCACTGAAGGGAAAAAAAAAATGGAACGTTAAAGGCCTTCTTCCAAAGTTTGTACGCTGACCTCAGTGTTTCCAAGTGTGAATGAATGAAAAAATGAATGAACAGACGAATGAATGGGGAGCTGCCAGTCCGGATTTCCTCGCTTCGGCTCTGGCCCCGCCTACGGGCTTTCTGGCCCCGCCTCCATTCCTGCCCACATGGGCCTGGGAACGTGGGCTAAGATGCACCCGGACATAAACTACCCGAGACCCACACCGGCCTTTCCCCAGCCACGGACTGCTGAAATCAGGACACTCGGGGTGATGGCACCCATGATGCCACAAAAAGGGGGGCTAGGAGGTCTAAGTCTACCCCGATTCAAAACCAGCCAGCTTTGGGGCACCTGGGTGGCTCAGTCGGTTCAGCATCCGACTTCAGCTCAGGTCATTATCTTGTGATCTGTGAGTTCGAGCCCCATGTCTGGCTCTGTGCTGACAGCTGAGAGCCTGGCACCTGCTTTGGATTCTGTGTCTCCTCTCTCTCTGCCTCTGTCTCTCTCTCAAAAATAAACAAACATTTAAAAAAATTCAAAACCAGCCAGCTTTGTCATTCTTTTCTACTACAGCAAGCGTCACTGGGCTTCATGAAGGTGACGCTGGGGCAGAGGAGGCTCAGGCCCCAAGCCTTACCCTTTCCAGGAGTTCACAACATCTTGCACCTTGCCTGGTCTTTCTGCACAGATCTCCTTAGGAAACGTGAACAGGACGGGGCTATGGCGGTAATAACATATTATGACTGTGCGGATTCGGTGCCCGGATCCTGGGAACCCACGGAAAAGGTCTCCCAGAAGGTGAGGGAGGTGAAGCATTTTCAGCCGCATTACTCACCTTCCAGCTCACAGTAACCCTGAGAGGGAGGCAGGTCCGACACAGCAGTCCTCACCTGGGAGACAAGAGGTGACACAGGCTTGCCCGGGATCATCCAGAAATTTTCCAGAGCCCAGATCAGAAGCTCTTTCCAGGAGGCAAAAGTGTGTTAAGGTTTAGAAGCCTGAGAGCAACTCCGGCCCCACGCCCTTGGTGCCGTGCTCGGAGGCACGGCTCCTCCTCGTCACTCCAACAGCCGACAATTACTGGGCACTCGCCACAGGCCACGTGCGGCGCGAAGGGCGTACAGGTACCATCTTGGCAATCCTCTGAGGTACCGTATCATTCCCATTTTACAGACAGGGAAACCGAAACCCAGAGAGAAGGCAAGCTAACTGTTCTATGCCCGCTGCATATAGGAACTCACTTAACTCTTCTAACAACCCCACGAGATGCGAACTGTTACCTCCGTTTTATATAAGAGAAAACCAAGACACAGACAGGTTGGGTACCTTGGCCAGAGTCACACGACAGGCCAGTGACAGGGCTGCCGGGAACGCAGGCACGGTGGCCCCTGGCCCATGTTTTTAACCACTATACCGTACGGCCTCTTTTAAGCAACTTCCTACGGTACTGAATGGTGAGTCGGAGAGCAGCGATTTGCCCCCAGCTCGCTCCGACCCTCAGCCCGCACTCCTTCTCTCCGTCACGTACCTACTCCCCTCAGCCTGCCTCAGGCCTGCCTGGCTCAGTGTTCCCTGCAAACACGGACACTGCAAGTCGAGACCCGAGGGAGCAGGGGTCCCAGGCTCCTCTAGGGCCTAAGATATATAAACCTCCTATGTTATATGGAGACGGTTTTGCCCAAAGTTCATCAGGAAATCAATCAATTGGAAATTTTTATACTCCCCACCCCAACAGAAACCAGGGTAAAAAGTGCCAAGGGCCCAGGCTAGAATACAGAGGCCTAGGGGAGGCGCTGTGTGGCTAAAGCATAGCTCTACTGCTCGGACCTGGGTTCCAGGGCCCACGGGGGAAGAACATGAGGTCTAGGAGAAAAACAGAGTTTTGTGACCTTTCCAGGGCTCAGCAAGGTCTGAATTGGACAGTTAGTCTCCCTCCTGCCTGCTTCCTTCTGCCTGGACTCAGGGATTTGTTAACAGAAGCCTGAGCCTATCTCCAAAAAGCCGAGGAGCATACGAGGCTCCAAAATACCTTTTCTTCTTCCCTTCCACCTCTCCCTCAACCTCATTTATTTAGTCAACACATATATTATTCATCTCACTCACTCGGAGCATCTATCTCAACTCAGTGCGGAGAGGAAAGCAATCAGACGCGGCTAATTCGCACTAAAGTGAGAAGGACTGGCAGGCAAGTGGTTCCATGACAGGAGTAACTGCACGATTTGGCAGGAGTTTACGACCCCCTAACTGGAGCCCAAAATGGAAGACTGTTTGCTCTGCCTGCTCCCATAATTCTGTGTCCTCTTGTTCTGGCCCCACAGAGCTGCTAACAGCTGCAAGTTAGGTCATAACTTGCCACAGTAGCCAGTGTAATGCCAGCGTACTCACCTCTGAAGCCCCAGGACTCTTGTGGAAAGAGGGGCCTATGCATAGGTGAGGGATGCCTGCCAGGTCTCACCTTCCGTATGTGTACATGCCCGGTGCGCGTAGGCACGGTGCGCACTCGCGTGTGCAAAAGCACACTAGATTAGCTGCTGCTCGAGGCCAGGGAGAACACCTGTGGGTCTCTTACGGCCTGTCCGTAACGCCCAGCCCAGCCGCCTCTCAGGGCATGCCTGCAGCCAGACACACTCTCCCCCGCAGTGATCCACGCCCCGTCTCAGCCGCATTGGCCTTCCTACAGCGCAAGTCCGGCCAGGTTCCTCCAAGTCAAAAACGCCCACAAAGACCCTGCCTCCTACGGACAAGGGCCAGCCCCTCAGCCTGGCGCCCAAGCCGCCACAGCTCACGCCACCGTTCCTCGCCCACCCTCCCTCCCACTCCTTCCCAACACGTGCTCTGACGTGTCCAACACAACAGGCAGTGCGCTCTTTCCCAAACACGTGCCCTAACTTCCCAGCTGCCTCTGCTGCTCTCTATTCATTTCAAACAATGAACTTTTACCCACCCTTCAAAGTCCACCTTAAGTACCACCTCCTCCAGGAAGCTCTCCTTCTTCATGCCAAATGTCTGAGACTCATCCTTTTCCGAAACCCTCAGCATCGTGTGGCTCTCCCTGTGGCCTTCTTTATATCCCACCCTAACCGGTGGGCCACGCCACCCACCCCACTGCCATGAGCCCAGGAAGCGGCAACCTGGCAAACATATCTGGGACACCCGGAGTGGCCAGCACCGCATCATGCACACGCCAGACCCTTGGCAGAGGATGTCTACTGGAAAAGGGTTGAACACAGGACAGGAGAGCCTTCCAAGAGAGACTCCTGGGGCCTCTGGGCAGCCTTACACACTGCTGATTGCCTGGGCGCCCGCCCTCCCTGCCCGGGGGCAACACCGCAACCACGCACCGGGCATCGTGGCTCAGCCTCAGTGACGTCTGTTTTTATGGCCCGTGTTGCTCAGCCGGAGCCAACAGCTCCTCGGAGCCGTGTGACACAGGGGAGGGAAGCCGGCAGGCCCCGAGGAGCTATTCTTCACTCCCTTCAGCTCCAGCTGGGCCAAAATTGTTTTCTTTTGCATCGCATAAAGAGGTTTCCAATGGTGACGAACCTCACACCACCAGCAGGAGGAGATAAAAGCCCTGTGGGTGTGAGTGATGAGCGGAGGGGGGCTGCAGGTCGGTGGCTGGGCCGGTCCCACGTGACCCCTCCAACATGCAACAGGAAGGGAAACCGGCTCTGACCCTAAATCAGGGCCAGCACGTTCTGCTGCCAGGGCCCTCCCAGGCCTCGCTCTGCAGATGCAGTCTGGGGGGGACTGCTCCAAAGGGGGATATCAGAGCAAAACACAGGGGGTTAAACGCCCCCCACCCAGCCCAGACGGGGCCTCTCCACAAGGCTGCAGAGAGGAGCCAAGGAGGGGAGCGAGGAAGCCAGGTTTTGTAAGCTTCATGGGGCTGCAGGGGTGCGAGAGGCGGACGTACAGGTCTAGCCATCAGAACGAGCACAGGACGGTCACCAGAATCCGGGTTGGGAGGCCCAGCTTGCCCTACAACTCAGAGCAGTGCCCTGACCTCGGTTCCTTGCTTCCTGTCCTGTCAGTATGCAGCTACCCGAGGGCCCTCTGAGAGGTCAGACATCAATGCATGTAGAAAACTGTGCAGACCCTCACATGTGCAGGCTGGTGACACGGGGGCAGGGAGCAGTTGACACGGGTTGGCTTTGTAAGGATCACCTTTGGCCCAGTAACTCCACCCATGGGGAGTTGCCATAAGGAAAGAATCCTAATTAGAGAAAATAATCTGAATGTGCGTGGATATTAATCACAGTGTAATTTATGATTATAGAAAAAAACAAAGTGTCAGGTAGCTGAGAACAGGGAAACGATACAGTAAACTAAGTTTCATCTACTCAATAGAGCCATTCAAACATTTTCAAAGACTGTGATTACACAGATAATAGTGATGAGTGACATAATTGAAAAATGTCACAATACAGCTTTACTTGTACCATTTCTTTCATTTTTTGAGTTCAAATGTTCAACTTCACATTTCAATATGTACAAAAGGACTGAGAATGTTTGAAATATATGCATAACTCCTACTTTGCCTAAGTTTTTAAAAAGCTACATCCTGGGGCACCTGGGTGGCTCAGTTGGTTAGGCGTCTGACTTTGGCTCACGTCATGATCTCACGATTCATGAGTTCAGGCCCCGTGTGGGGCTCTGTGCTGACAGCTCGGAGCCCGGAGACTGCTTTGGATTCTGTGTCTCCCTCCGTCTCTCCCTCTGCCCCTATCCCGCTCACGCTCTGTCTCTTTCTCTCTCAAAAATAAATAAATGTTAAAAACAAATTATAAAAATCTACGCGCTGGGAAAATATTAGAAGATAATGAGAGAGTCTGTTTACGCAGTAGTAAAAGGATAGCTTTCTTCTATTTTAACAGTTTTCAGATATTCTTTTATGAATGTTACTTTTAAACTAGAAAAAGAAGTACATATATTTTAAAAGTAGCTCAGGTACAAAAGGGTGACCCTTATGCTCCAGGGAGGGGCGGGGGAGGAGAGACTTCGACACAGAGAAATAACCTGCATATCTGGGGCAAGCACCAGACAGGACCTCCCGAGACAGAACTCAGAAGAAACCAGCTTTTCTGACCCAGCCTTCCTGGGTGGGACCAAGGGCTTGTGACCCACTGCGCCCCCTTCTCATTTTCCCAGAGGAGAAAGAACTCTGTGAAAGAAACAAAAGAACCAAAGTAGCAAAAAGGCACTGATTATACAAGAACAAAATCATCAACAAAGCACAAAACAACAGTAATTTCTGTGATTTAAAAGAAAAAAAGAATATCAAAAAGGCAGCAATAAGGAGCCAGGACAAACTCAGGACAGCACTAACGGTGCTTGGGAACAAAGCGTCCCTTCCGAAACTCGCAGGACGTGCCGAAGGATCCGGCCGGCAGGAGTGCCGCAACCCGGCCAAGTGCCGCGCGGCAGCCAGACTGCTCGGCAGAGACGCCCAGACTCCGCAGGAGCTCCCGAGGCTGCTCGTTCCGTTTTACGACTGTCAGATTTTAGTAACTCCTAGTAACTCTCTTCTTAGGAAGTGGACTCTGGGCAGCTGTAAAAGCGAAGCTCTGGCAACGCACTACTATCCACCTCGAGAAAGGACTCCCTGTTTGGGCACATCGGCTCCTTCCCCACCTGACACGGGTCCCCAGAGGTGTGATCCCATCTTGGACGGAAACTGAAATCTGATCTATTGCAGAGACAGCAAAGCTCTGGCCACAGCCTCGTCCCTGCAGACATCGCCCCTCTGGGCAAGGCCAGGCTTTAGGGCAGGGCCGACTCGGAGAGCAGAGGGCATGGCAGCCTGGGGGCTCCCTAACTCTCCTCTCTGCCTGGTCCTGCCCAGCGCGGTGAGGCACATCTAGCATCGCTGTTGCCCATCCCCAAGGAGCTGTATTTCCCCTACCTCTGAGTGGCCCGCAGCATGACCTGGCCTAGAGTTCAGCACACGCTGGGCAGTGACCTACCGGCAGATGAGGGAGTGGGGGACTGGGGGGCAGGACGGAGGGAGGGGAAAGCCGGGCGTGCCTCCTCCCATATCTCCTGCTGTCCCGTGTCGGTTCTTCCCTCACACATTTTGCTGAGTCGATCACACATGCAGGATAACAGGGCTGGCCAGGCCCTAAAGGCCCATCTAGTCAAGACGTTTCTGACTAGTTTAATCACGGAATCCTTTGACCAAACAGAATCCTGCTCCAAAGCTTCATCTAGGCACCGATCGGGATGGACTGCTAGGAAGGGGTGGGGGTAGGAGAGAGAGGTCGCTAGGGTAGAACCCCTCTTCCCCCAGCTTCCCAGAACCGCCGAAACCCACAGGGAGATTCCCGTAAGCCTGGACTCTTTTGAATGCAAGCCCGAAATAGCTCATGAGATCAGCTCTCTCGTTTTGTAGGTGGGGAAACTGAGGCCTAGAGCGGCAAAGTGGCTCAGCAAAGGCACACAAGTGGCTGGCAGCAGGGCTGGGACTAGCACTTAGGATTGTCTCCTCCTAGAATCCAGGACAGCAGGAATTCCTCCTTCTTCCCATCTGCATCGCCCACGGCACCAGCACTGGTCCTGCCCAGAGGGACCACACACGGCACGCCGCAGGCAATAGAAGGAGCTGCTATCTGGAGAAGCAGGCCTCCAAGTCAGACTGACTGGGGCCCAGATCCCAGCTCTGCTACCTGCACGGCTATCTGACCCTGGGCAAGTCAACTCCTCGGTCTCCCGGCTATGACGGTGCACGGCGGTGGGAGGACCCGGGAAGCTTGCAGAGCTGCACTGGCTTCTGCAAAGAATCACAAATGTCACCTCTTCCTCCACGCCCTCCTCTCTCCATCAGACTCCTGCTCAGTGAGTCTCCCTGAGCCCTGCCTTCCAGCTAAGAGAGCACTCAGAGCCTGCGTGGGGCAGGGATTTGCCTTGGGGAGACAAAGTCACGGCCACGGTGGGTGGGTGAGAACTGCCTGTAGTCCGGGGACACCACACTGCCAGGGGGAACCCAGCTTCAGCCTGCAACTCCTGAGATCCTGGCTAATAGGCCCCTTCAAACACTGGCGGCTCCTGACTCCGCCCTCACATCCGGTCCACTGGGCCAGGGCAGCAGGCCTCCCCGAAATGGCCTGGCTGTCCCCTGGGCAATCTGGTTCTGCTTGGCCTGACTGTTGGAAACCCGACCAGTCACAGTTCAGGTCGAGGCTACCCCAAGAACCAGGAACTCCTCTCCTCACCCCGAAAACCTCAGGTCATGGTTCACCAGGCCAGAAACTGGAGGGACTATCCAGGGCTCCAGAAACAATCACGGACCCCTGGGAGGAGGAGAACCCAGCAGCCTGGGACACCCCACCAGCAAGAACCCTCCAAGGGTTCTAATTAATCCACAGATGACCAGTGACCAGACCTGCCAGCATCTCCATACGAGCCCAACCTCTCGCAGACCAGACAGTCAATCTCTTCTGCCCCGGAGGGACCGAAGCCCAGAAAATCCTCTGCATCAAAGTTTCAGGAAAATCTTGGTTAGTTATAATTTGCACCTCTCACATCTAGATTGGATTTTTTTTTATTTTTTTAATGTTTATTTATTTTCAAGAGAGAGAGACAGACAGACAGAGAGAGCGAGAGAGCACGAGGGGGAGGAACAGAGAGAGGGAGACATAGAATCCAAAGCAGGCTCCAGGCTCTGTGCTGGTTCAAACCCACAAACCGTGAGTTAATGACCTGAGCTGACGTAGGACGCCCAACCGACTGAGCTCCAAGATCGGATATTTTAAAGTCAGATCAGTACAGGTAAAAACCAGAGAGAGGAGGATCACAGATTTGGATGGAGGATTCTCTAGTCCAACCTGCCATTTTACAGATGAGCGAACGCAGTCCCAGAGGAGGGGGTGTGTGCAGGGAGAGCGGATGCCCTGCCTGAGTCCGGGGACACCGCACCGCACCACTCCTGCTGCCCTCGTGAACAGGCAGGGCCCTGCCCTTGAGTCTCTGTGCAGGAAGCTCTGTTACACAAAGGGTGTGGCTGGGCCTCTCGCCCTCTCCCTCGTGCCTCAGCAGAGCTCTTCTCTCTGAGATTGGAGAAGCATTGGAGCCAGGGGAAAAGGACACAAAAGTCAAAAACCAGGGCTACCGCCCTGCGGTCCAGGTTACCTTTGGGCATAATCTGATGCATGGCGACCGAGAGGAAGAAGATGGAGTCACTGTAGTAGGTCCCGGAGCCGGCACTGAAGTGCTTCTGCATGGCCTCCACCACCGGGAAGAGCTTGTCCGTGAGCACGCCGACATCATGGAAGACCACCTGCCACAGGACACGAGGAAACCACAGGAGTGAGCAAACTGGCTGTAGGCACCCAGCACACGCCGCCTCCCCTCCCGAGCCCACGAGCTCCTGGGAGCAGGGCGTCCCAAGTGAGAGCTAAGAAAATGAGGAATGACGGCGAGTCGGCAAAGACTTAGCTGTGAGGACAGGGATCCCACGTGTCAGAGCTGTGCAAGCATGCGTGTTGGGGGGCACGCCGTAGAGGAGTGGGAGCAATCCCCAGTCTGCTTTCTGCTTCTGAACTCCAAGCTGGGCCACTCTGAAACTGGGAACCATGTTAAAATGTCCAGTCCTGAGATCCGGGACCCTCAGCGTGTCTGGGTGTCCGGCGCCGGCATCGCCACTCCCGGGGGCCGCTCCGTGTGTCAGATGCTCTACCTCTCTGCCCGACAGTGTGACTGGAGAGAGGGCCACTGGAAAATGGCCCCAGACAATGCCTGGTGCTGCAGCAGACTCAGGCATAAACACGACCACCATTTCCTGAGGGGCCCTGATGCTTTGGAGGCGCGGTGAGAGGTACAAGGAATAACCAGGCACCGCTTGCTACAAAATGCTTAGGGTCTAGAAAGGTCACCAGCTGCTGAACAGAGCTCTGCAATTTATGAAATGCTTTCACGCACACCAATGCCTGTGACAACGCAGGACTTCAGCGAGGCAGATGTCACTATTATAGCTCTATTATAATTACAAATTATTGTCATTACAAATGAGAAAGAAGATGCTCAGAGAGGGGACACTTGCCCAAGTGTCATAGCTACTAAGTGGCTGGGCACAACCTGAACCCTGGTTCAAAATTCCAAGTTTCACGATCTTTCCACTATAAATGCATCCTTTTTCTCAGCAGGGACTGCATCAGCGTGACCAGGACCCCAAGGAGTTGGTTTTTTCTCGTTTGATACCATTCCAGATTACAAACGCGTCCCATCTGTAGCCCAGCCTCACACAAGCGACCAAATTACCATGCGCTCTGCTCACACAGGCCTTGCACGGCCTCCCTGTGCTCCCCACACACGAGTGGGACTCGATGCAGCCAGGCCAGAAGCCTGGGTCTTCCTCCTCCTCTGTCCTCGGTCCTTACAAGAGATCTGCCGATGGCCCCTCCAACCTCCCTTTTCCTTGGGAGTCACCAGCACGGGACAAGCCTGCCAGGCGGCCACATGCCACTCAGCCACCACTCTACCGACTCCAGGGACCAAGAGCTGAAGGAGAGGCCCGCGAGTCCCCCGGCGGGCTCGCTCACCTGGTCGGCGGCTCTGCCAGCAGCAGAAAAGACAGGTGTGGGTGGTGCCCCAGAAGTCCTCAAGCGGGTGGGCTCCATCCCATCATCTACCTCTGTGTCACCTGCCCAGCCTGCATCCCCAGAGCCTTCAGGTGTCAGGCAGGTAGAATAACTCTGCGGTGGTCGGCAAACCGCCCCGAACCCTTCTCCCTACTTTAGGTTCCCCTTTGGGCCAGAAACCTGTTTTCGTCTTCACTCACTTAAGTGTTCGCTTTTGTCTAGAAGGCGACTTAAATTTTGGGAACAGCATTAAACTTAGTAAAACTTTCATGTCGTGTTAGCTTCATCATTCCTGTATCGCTTTGTAAGTCTTTCTAAAGTGTGTTCACGGGGTGCCTGGGTGGCTCAGTTGGTTGAGCGGCCGACTTCAGCTCAGGTCATGATCTCACGGTCTGTGAGTTCGAGCCCCGCGTCGGGCTCTGTGCTGACAGCTCAGAGCCTGGAGCCTGCTTCAGCTTCTGTGTCTCCCTCTCTCTCTGCCCCTCCCCTGCTCACACTCTGTCTCTATGTCTCTCAAAAATAAATAAAAACATTAAAAAAAAATTTATAAAGTGTGTTCACATTTCTCCCCTAATGAACTACTTTTCCTCTCTCTTCTTCCTGACTCCTTTTTCTTTCTCATGACTTCTCAACCTGAGATGGGGAATCCTGACCAGTTCTGCTGTTCCCCAACCCAGATGCCAAATTATGCCTTTTACCTCCTACACCCGCACCCCTGCGCTCCCCCCGCCCCTCCCATGACTTCGGGCTGCCACGGACCCTAGGTTTCCCCACCTCCTTCCTGCCTTGTCCCCTCCAAACCAGCCTCTACTGTGCCTCTCGAGCAACTTTCCAAATACTCAATTCACTTCCTCTGTCCTTGGTTGCAGAACCTCCCGGGGCTCACTGCCCTCGGTTACTGTCTAACTCCTCAGCAAGGAGTCAGAGACCCTGCACTGGCCATTCTGGATGCCCCCAACACCCTGTCTCCTCTGGAGACTGGGCAGAACCCAACCAGGCTGTCCCCACCCTGTCCTACGTCCTTGTATATCTGCACCTGCTCTTTGCACCACGGGGAACTCCTCCCAGCCCCCGTGTGTCCGGTAAACTCTTACCCAGTCTCCCGACCTTGCTCAGACACCAGCTCTGGCCTTGGCTCAGCTCCCCACGATTCATCACATCCTCCTCTGCACCCTCTATCACACAGAGAGGGGCTCCACTTCCCCGTCTGACCCCTCGACAGGTCTCCGTTTCTGTGTCTGGTAGATGCAGCACTCGCTGAGGCCAGAGGCTATGACGGCTCTATGCCCCGTGCCCAGCCCCTGGCCACAGGACAGGCCGGCATAGAGGCGTGTTGAGCTAAATGAATTTACTCACTTAGCAATGAAGGCGCTAAACCAATCTGAAATGATCCAGAATACGGATAACAGAGTATCTGTTATACACAAATGATAACATCTTACCTCCTAGGGTGACTTTTAGGACTGCCTGGGACAAGTAGATAAAGCACCTAGCTCAGGGGCTGCCACACTGCACTTGCTCCTAAGTATTAGCATTCTGCCCCCGTCCCCATCCTCGGTCCCCTGAATCCCCTCTCCTTGGAGATCAGTCTTAACTCATAAGCCAGCTTTTCCCTCGGAGCCTCATTACACCTCCAAATCGTGGCTGGAAGCAGGAATTTGACAAGAAGCTAGAAGCTGACAAGAGGGCTCTCTCAGAAATGGAAGCCTCTGGATTCATTAAAAAGGAAGACCGGGAACGGATATGTACAACCAAACACATACACACATCCATGCGCGGAGCAGAGCCTGCAGGAGCCAGGCTGGGGGAGACAGGAGTCGGCAGCCAGCTTCTTCCCCTACCCAGGCCCCCACCTCACCCCAAAGCTCCGCGGGAGACAATTACCTCCTATCAGCATTAATAGATTTATGAGGACAAACTGTACTCAGCACATTGTTCCAAATGCTGCACAGTGGAGCGCCCGCTCCAATGAATATTTCATATAATAAATCTACTTAAAGACAAATTAATACTTTCCATGGACACGTAGCAAGAAGCAAACCACAGACATCGCAAGTGTGAATCAAAACACCCAGGCCTGCCAGGGTCTAAAACCAGTTTGCAATCTGCGGTCTTCCGAGGGCAGAGGCAGGGTCTGGCACGCGCCAAAGCCCCCAGTCCAGCCCAGGGGGCAGTGAGGCAGGGGGCAGTGAGGCGAGAGTGACGGAAGGTGAAACGAGGGAGAGGGGCAGAGAAAACGTCAACCCTCCCACCCTTCCTTCCCCGTTTCAAATCCCCAACCTCAGGGGCTGCGGGAAGAATCGCCTGTACAACCTAGAAAACCAGGAGGAATATGGAGTGACTCCTGTACTGAAGGCCATTGGCCGATGAGAAGATCTAAAACACTGGTTTGCACCAACTTGACTACACGGTTGGGGGGGGATTTAGATTAAAAAGTCAATCACAATTTGTAACTTTTATTGATTTATTTATATATACATACCTAAAATTAGAATCTCGGTAATTATAAAATACTATTTTTCCCACACCAACGTACAAAATGATTTCTTTGAGCTTCTCATGGGCATCCTCAACATCGGTGCCTTTACCGACCCGAGTCGAGTCATCCAAAGGCCATTTTCTGGAACACACCATCCTTGTCATCCATGTAAGATGTTGGGTACGGCTCCTTGTGATTTTACATAGGACGGCATCATTGGAAATGGTATCCCAACCCTCAAGGATCCGTGTTCATATCACCAAGGCAGGTGGGTTTTTTTTATCAGCCTATAATTATATATCTGTAGCCACTTACTATCTTCCTTTTATTAGTGATCTTAAAGACTCATTTGTATCAAAATTCTACACTTGTAATTATGAAATCAAAACCCCAGGAATAATGACTAAATCTGTGTCAAACGCATTTGCCTCCTTTTATTTTTAATTAATTCTGTCAAGTGACTTCTAGAAGCACTTAAATGAGGTTGTTTCAGGCTAAGGTGTTCTCGAGCTGTACTTTATTGTTCAAATGAAGCATGTAATTGAGAGAGCACTGTGTAATACAAAAGACTCTGGAAAGACTCGACTCTTTTGAAAAGGGCAATCTGGGGGTGTGGGGAGAGGGGAGGCTTGCCTCGGGTCTACCATGTATGACACATTCTTGACACTTCCGACATGAGGAGACCAAAGCAACCAGAATGGCAGAGTCCGGTGCCAGGCAGAGGTAGACGTCTCTGTCAGCCTGGGCCTGGGTTTGCGGGCACAGACAGGCCTGAAGAGCCAGGTCACTGCTCCCCTAAACCTTCACGGAAGGCATAAAGCAATGCCACGTCTTAGCGCAACTCGGTGGAGAAAACTCATTTACCGCTTGGCATGTCCTACTGGGAGTCACGTCACACCGTGATCTTGGAGCCGAGAAACGAGGTGACGGTGGCTGGCCCTGCACACAGACGCCGGGCTTCCAGAAAGCACCAAGGCAAGGTCTGCCTGAAGAACGGCCACTCCTCCAGCCGCGGACATGGTGCCACAGGATGGCGACATCGCCTCCCCGTGCTCAGCCAGAGACTGTCCCCAGAAGAGACGCTGGAGGGGAGAATGACAGCACAAAGCTCTGGGAAACCACCCAAATCTAACATTCCTGGCGCGCCGGCCACAGGCTGGAATCTATGTCTGCAGCAAATGGGTGTCCGCTTGCCCCGAGGAGCCGCCGAGAGCACGGGGCAGGAAGGCTTCTGCACCTACACTGGCCGCATGCCACCACCAGCACCAGTGTCTACCAGTGGGTGGGCAAACTCACCCCCCAAGAGCTACACCCCAGGGCTATGGGTGCCCAGTTTCAGCCCTTCCCTAATGTGACTTTTCTCACTTCTGCTAGATGTCCTAGATATAATTTCATTTTGCCAGGCAGAAGCACAAAGAGCTCAAGAGGACAAAAGAAGGCTGCCCATCTAATTTCCAAGGAATTACCGACACCCATTCTCAGGACCCACCGTACTACCCGCTCAAAAGCTACAGCCCCTCCTCCCGTCCTCACACAAGCTATCCAGTGGCTACGAAACGTTTTGTCTGGCTCCCTCCCCACCCCACCCCACCGCACACTTCCTGCATCATCAGAAGTTTCCAGATAACCAGACCTGCAGTGAACGTGCTGGGACTCCTACAAGATTCCCTACAAGATTTCAGCAGGGTCCATTTCTCCAAAACCTTCATCTGGCCAGGGAAGGGAGGACGAGGAGGGAACACAGTGTAAAAGAAACAGGGCAACGCCTACAGAAAAGACCCCTAGGCAGTAGGGGACTGAGGGCCAGACAACATCAACCCGCGAGCGGCAGCCCCGCGATCAGGAGGCTAGTTGGGACCCGAGGCTCTCCAACTCCAGTGTGCAGACTCCTGGGTCCTCGCCCCGGACACCGTGGGTCAGTTTTCAGGAAAGCTCAGGATTCATTTAGAAACTGCCCCCTGTACTGCAGGCTGTCCTCAGATACCGTGAGTGGCGCCAGGCTGGACTCAGCGCCAATCAGATGGCCTCGGGGTACCGGTTGGGTTCAGCTCTGGGAATCACGCTGCGGCAAGGCTGTGGGCACACTTCCAGAGCGTGCCCAAAAGAGAAGACCAAGGTGGGAAAAGGCCCAGACCTCTTCACCGGGGAACAGCTGGAGGACCTGCGGGCCTGCGCCCTGGCGGGGCAGGGAGGAGAGGACTGTACAACCTCGCACGCGTGCCAGGTCCCTCTCTCCAGCTCCTCCACCTCTCCTCACTCATGTTTCCACCATGTTTGATGTTCCTGCCTGTAATGGAGAGGGGACAGATGTCAAAGGTAAACCCCTACCCCCTTTCAAACCTCGATTCTCTGTTGACTGAAGAGCCCCTAACAGAGGACTCAAGTACCGGCCCCAAGGAAAAGCAGGCCACCGTGACCGGAGGAGAGAAGAACCCAGATTAAGGAACTGGACGCTGTGCCCTCGGTGTGCCCGGTGTGGCTGCACCAACAACATTTCTTACCCTTTGCCCTGTGCTGTCCTCCTCACCTCCGGCGGTAAGGGGGTCTCTGGCAAGCAGGTAAGGAGATAAGGCCCTTGTTAGCATAGCAACGTATACAGGTTGTGAGGCTGACAGTAACAAGGAAGAGGTTGCAGGGTCTTGTAGGTGCTCTGCTCTGTAGGCCTTCAAACACCCGGGCCCTCCCAGGGAATTTCCAGAATGACCCCGAGGAACTACGGCAAACCACTGAGAAAGAGCCGCATCCTTGGAAGGTGAACACGCAGAGAGGAGTGGACAGAGACAGAGGGAGTGGCCCAAACGCTCCTCCGAGCCCGACTATGAATGAACCATAAGGCGACTCCTAAAGAAAAATGGAAGCATTTAAAAAAAAAAAAGGTCAGTGCCATCGTCTGGACTCTGTGCTCACGACCAGCTAACGCTGACATCAGACCGTGGCTTCGCGACCTTCCAGAAATTCTGGACACAGCTGAGGGGCTCCATAACCAGAAATCTGTCATTTCTACGGCACGGTGCCTCCAGCCAGTTTCGCCTTGCCACTTGCCACCTACCACCAGGCCTCCAGGCCCCAGCTCCCTCCTCTCGACCAACCGGGAGCAGTCAAAAACAAATGCCTTAGTCACGCCCTACCTTTGCCGGCACTCACTAAAGAATACATTCAGTGATCTCTTTAAAATGGTCCTTACACAGTGGTTATAATCGTTCCTTAATTTACCTCTTTTACAAATTAGGAGGTTTGGTTTTTTAACATTTAATGCTAAATTTTCCAACAGTACAAGCCAATTTTCTACACTGTAATGTTTTCCACCCCAAAAGATAAGAGAAGGTATGAGGCAGAAGGAAAGCAGCCAAAGGAGGGAAGAGACGGAAGGAGAGAGAGAAAACTACAGCATCAGGGTCGGACTGTGAAGCCTCGGGATGCACCGTCTGATCTATCGACTCACCGAGAAGTCCACCGACTGCAGATGAGTCGGGTCTTTGCCAGATTCCTCTGTTTGTTCAGCTGGTATGGTATCTCCCATGACCCTTGACCTCCCGAAAACCACGCAGTCTTACCAGGAGTGACACCCAAAGGGACGCCCTTAGCCAGCTCCAGCTTCGACTCAGCAGGCAAGGAGTGGCCCCGGGCAGGGGGCCTGCCCCACGAGGTCCCCACTCCCCTCCTGGCTCTCAGGCAGGGGACACGGCTGGAGCCCAAGCAGGGACCAGTCAGACTCCAGGACGCCCCCACCATTTGCCAGCTCTCCTAGGTTTCAGGAGACCCCCTGTCCAGTGCTGTCCTAGATGTGGCAAACTCCTTGAGTGGGGGGGAAGAGGAGGAGAAGAAAAGACACTCCTAAGGGGCACGCAGACCACTCACTGTAATACTTATGGACGGACTTTGACACGTAAAATACTAGAAAACTAGGAAAAACACTTCAGAACTCTGATTTCGCAGATAACACCCAAGGAGAGGAGAAGGGAAAAGATTTACAGATGAGGAGCCGGTTTAAAATACACATTAAGCAGGTGACGCAGCAGGCAGGTACGGGATTTGGGCACAAACCGTGAAGGAAACATTCAAACGGCCTGACTCCGGAGCCACTGCCCGGAGTGCCGCACCGCTTTTCGCGGGTGAGCCGACGTGTTTAAAATGCCCAGCGCAGCACCGACAGCCTGGAGGCGTTCGCGGCCTCGGCGCCTGCCTTCCCCAGGGTCGGCTTGGCTGGCGTCGCAAGTGATCTCCCGGCTCCCCCCGGGGCCCCTCCGCCAACCGCTCCTGGAACCTGCAGCCAAGAGCCCCGCCCCCAGCCGGGCGCATCGGCACCACACTCCTCCAACCCCCGGCCAGGCGCTGGCACCTGCGCATCGGGGCACCACAAGGAAAGGAGACGAAACGTGTGTCGGCAGCAACACGGACAGATAGGAGCTCATCCGACCCCTGCCATGACCGTGCCCTCCGTAAAGGGGACGTCGCCTGGTCGGAGGGCGACCCGCTGGATGGCTGGGGCCCTGGGCCCGGGACTTTTCCATCCGAGAACGCGAGCCACCTTGCTTCTTCTTCTTCTAGTCCCCCAGCGAGGGCAGAGCCCCGCTGACTTTGCAGCCTTCCGGAGGCCACGAGGCCGTGCCTGAGTGAAGGGTAGCGTAGAAAGCCTGGTCGTGCTCCTAAGCACCCCTTTTCCTGCAGGGTCCTGAATCCTACACTCCCCGCAAGCCCACTGCTTGTTCCCGCTCAGGCCCCACCCTCTCTCCTCTGGGCCAGGACACCGGCCCCCTAACGGGTCTCCCTTCAGTCTGTCCTCCACCCACTGGCCAGAGTGGCCCCTCTCCACTGAAAACCCAGCCGCAGCCCCTCCCGTCACCAAAGGCAGCTTCCTCTCGGCCCTTCTGTGCTCCTCCCGTAGCGCCCCTGGCTGCTCACCCGCTGCCACACCAGGTGACCCGCCACCTGGCCTGCACTCCTCCTCAAGGCTGCGTGACCAGCTCCACTCCTTCGGGCCTCTGCTCAAATGCCACCTTCTCAGGGACGGTGTCCCTGCCTATCAACTAGAAATCGTGACTGCCCCGCACTCTGGAGGCCTCTTATCCTGCTAACGTACCGTGTAACTACTTCACCTCCTAGAACACAATTGCCTCATTTGCTTACCATGGAACAAGAAATGGATGAAGCGAAACCTGGTCCTTTTTGAGCCTCTGTCTAGGCAGCAAAGTAGACAAATGTTATTAGCTCATTTAATCCTCTTCCTGCCAGAATGTGGGCTCCACAGAGGCAGGACATTTGACCTGTTCTGCCTCTTTTGTTCATTGACAGGTCTGGCATGTATCAATGTCCTGGGGCAGTGCTGGCACCTGTCGGACTCGCAGTAAGTTCGGCTCAGTGAAGGTTTCCCAGAGCAGCCACACTGAAGCTACACGGACCTTAAACATGCTCATCACAAAGAAAGAAAGCAAGCAGTGTTCCTTCACTCTGGCTCTCCTGAGTGTCCCCCAAGGACCAGCAGCAGCCCTCGGCTTCCCCTCTGTTGGTACTAATCTGCTTTGGCCCTAAGCCCCTGGGATCCGAGGATTTTCCCTCAGACAGCATGAGAACACAGACCACCTCACTGAGGCAATGGATTCACACCACAGGGAAAAGTCCGGTCATCGGGGAGCGCCAGGCCCCTGCCGCCCTGCGAGGTAGGCCCCCCGAACCCCCACTCGGCTGAAAATGCTGGGAACACTGGTCCAAGTCTCTTCACGACCAGAACGCTTGGGGGCGCCCTAATGAACACTCAAGTTTACCCTCAAAGCGTCCCTCTGATCCTATTCCCAAACTGGCCCTCAAGCTTCTACCTCCTGACGCCCGCACCAATAAAAGGAGTCTGCACACCGAATGCTGGGGAGCGGCACCCAGTGGAGCGGGCAGGGAGCACCGCCCAGACAGGAGCTTACGGGAAAGACGCGCGGACTCCCGACCAGGAGACTCCTGTCCACACGTGGGCCCTGGAGAAGCTCGAGCACACCAGTACACGCAGACATGCACCTGACGCTCACTGTGGCGAGCTCTGGGGTGACAAGAAGGGAAGAGCCCAGCCACCTCCGGGGGAAGATGGATGAATAGGTCTGCCCATGGGAAATCCTACCCAGCAGTTAAAACGCGTGAACAAGACCCGTAGGATAGTATCGACTTGGAGAAATCCTGAAACCATACACTGAATGACAAAAAGAAGTATCAAAAGGATATGGAATATTTTTATAACTGTTTAATACAGAGAGCAAGAAAAAATACATGTACATTTTTAGAGACGCATATATATGCAGTAAAAGTACAAAATCACAAATTCCACAAAGCTCACCAAATTTTCATGTGCGATAATGAGCGCCTCTGGAGGGGAAGGATGGGGAAAAATAAGAGTGGGCTCTAGGCGAGATCTGGATTTTATTTCTTTAAAAAAAAAAAGAATCTGAAGCGAAGACAGCAAAATGTTAGCACCTACTTAACCCATATAGTAAAAACATAATCTGTTACATTTTTTCTGGATTTTCCTATATTTCGATGTATCATAAGTTAAATCTTCAATGTATAAAAAAATAGAACACTAAAAAACAGTAGCCTACTAAGAGGAGAGAAAGCAGGGTTGCACAGTGTAAGTTAGCTCAACAGCTCTGTAGGATAGAAGCCGACCGAGTGGGCAACTGGGGAGCGTTAGCTGGGTCCTGATGTTCAGACAGAACCTGTGGGCACAGGACCGCTCCGGGCTGTGAGGTGCTCCTTACAGAGTCGAGGAAGAGCCCCAGGGAACGATTCAAAAGAAGAAAAACACCACACACACGGAGATGTTCTTTGCAGCTTATTTAGAGTGTGAAAAATCAAAAACTCCCAGAACACTTTACAAAAGCAATATAACAATAACGCACTACAAGCAGACAATAAGCACGAGGTAAGACAGAAAGACGGGAAAACATTCTCGAGCTGCACCGTCACGTGTGGGTCCCACAGTAAGTGAACCGAGCAGACAACCAAATGCCCCGGCTGTCCCCAGAATATGGCTGCGGGTGGGCAAGGCTCACAGCCGACATGGAAGAATAAAGATGGTTTGTTGGATGCATAGTTTTATACTCTTACAGAAGCAGGTCAGGAAGGGCTCTCAGTGGGATCAGCTCCCTGCTCCCACCTGCCCGCTCTCTCCCGTCACCTGCCCGCTCTTCACCCCTCCACCTGCCCCCACCTGCCTGTTCTCTCCGCCCCCACCTGCCCATTCTCTCCCCCTCCACCTGCCCCCACCTGCCCGTTCTCTTCCCCCCACCTGCCCAATCTTCTCTCCCTCCCCCACCTGCCCGCTCCCCTCCCCCCCACCCCACAACCCAGGGACCAGGCAGATTCCTCGAACGGAATGCTCTCGTGGGGGTGGTGAGAATCCCCTTGCATGATTCCAGGCTATAACAAGCCCCTCAAGGATTTCCGGAAATCCATTCCAGACGCTGCGCATGTCACAGAAAATGGCCCGGGAGTCAACAGCTCCGGCAACCAAGAGGCTAAGCAGCAGGGTCCTATTTCATCTCCCGGAGCCAGCTGCTTGAGACACAGCTTTTGCTTTAGGTAAAGAGAAATGTTTTCGTTTCGCATTTGTCCTCACAGTCTAGCGACTCTCCGAGCAAGCAGATGAGTACATAACTTCAACTGTGAGTGTTTCTGATCAAAGCAAAGGCTGCTCCAGGAGTCTGAGGAACAGACAAACGGAAACAACCTCCGTCAACACCTTACGTCCTCTGCAAATACTGCTCACTAACTCAACTAACCGTTTAGCTGTTTGCTCTTCGCTGATGAAGGGAGTCGCTAGCGGGGTCGAGTTTTAAACTGGCACGTTTAGCAATGACGCTTCAGACGAGTCACAGTGGTGCCTGCCATCAGCTCACACCAGGGAGACTCGTGGTAGACAGCAGGGTGACCAGTGTCCCTGAGGCTGGGCACTGTGTGGCCGTGCTCCCAGAGGGCAGCTCGCATGCCCCATCCATTGCCCCCCCCTTCCACGGGCACAGCCGGACCCCGAGCAGGCGATCAAGGACCCGAGATTCTGGCTATGACTCAGAGGTCAGAATGATTGCAGTTCTCCAACACCCCTGTCCCCAGGGACCCAAGACCAAAGTCCCACTGAAATAACAACCACGGGGCACTGGTCCCCTTCCCTCCTGGGGTATTTCCAAGTCACTGTCTCCTCTCCAGGAGCCATTCTCTTGAGTTTGTTCCTTTTCCACTGGGAGGAAACTGGGGACCATGGGGTGTAACCCCACTGGGCTCAGTGACCATCTGGCTCTTACTTGGCATGTACATAGGATATAATAAAGTATGCAGGCCAGAGGAGCTCTGTGCCAAACTTGCCCCTTTAGGAGCCAAACCTGAGCATCCATGCAGCCAACTTGGGCGTGGTCACCCACAGCGGGATCTGACCTGTGACACCGGCTGAGCAGGTGCAGACCAGCGGGGCGGGCTCCTGAGATGGTATCTGAGGGGTGGACCCGGGCAGGGCCTGGCTGCTGGAGGGCAGGACACAGACTGGGACGGGATTCATGGGGAACAGGGCAGCCATGCCCAAGGTCCGCGGCAGACACCGAGTATGTGCTGGGCACAGACGGGTCCTTCCGTCCCATCCCCACAACGGTTTGAGGCAGGGGATGTTATTGTGCCCCCTGTGCAGGTGAGGAAGGAGTTCAGAGAAGGCAAACAACTACCCACTGCCTCCTCGAGGGAAGAGCTGCATCCTGACCCAGGCCGATCCACAGTCAGCGCCACACTCATTCAAGAAACGCATGCCCACCCCGACTCCAGGCTGCGCCGGGAGGGGGAGCGGACACGCGCTGCACCCTTGAGGTCCCCCGTGTGGCAGCCTCACCAGCACTGCACACAGACCTGGGGACAACATAGGCATCAGACGGCCGGTAGAGGAACAGGCCTTTGGAGACACTGGGCTCGGCAGGTGGGGCGCTTGAGCTGCCCCTTAGAGGCAAGCTGGGCGGCAAAAGAGCAGAAATAAAGGATCCTGAGCACCTACTGTGTGTCGTGCAGATCAGCTTACGCGATGCAGCGCCCACTCCCTGATGCCCAGAGGTCCTCGTTTTGACAGACACAGCAGGACTGGGGTCAAGGGGGTGCAGACCCCGCAGGGGATGGCGGTGGGATTCCTTACACCAGCCCCCCCGGCTCTGGGGCCTGCATCCGAGGAGGCCTGCTCAGCTTCACCGCGGAGCGGCTGCTCAGGGGGAGTGGGGCGGGGCGGGGTGTGATGCAAAGCCAGTCCATGTAAACGACATGTGCAGGGCGACCACATGTGGGCGAGGTCCAAAAAATCGGTCTAAGAACGAAAACAGAAGACACACAGGCATACAGAGACCAGCACAGTTCAGGACTGGCTTCAGCAACACACAAAAGGGAAGGCAGGCAGGGAGACGGCAGGGGCAGGGACCTGGGTCCCAGGCCCACCGACCAGATGAGCAGCCGTGAGCAAGTCGCTCGGCCTCTCTGGGCCCCAGTTTCCTCACAGGTAACACGAAGGGACAGGACCACACAACCTGTCCGGCTCTCTCCAGTGCTGACCTACGACTAGCCACAGAACCAGGGAGGTGGAGTTCCGAGCATCACCGTCCTCTGAGACCGACACGCTAACAGAGGCTCCCAGCTGGTTCCAGGAGGCAGAACCCGGAGGAGCAAGGAGATCTGCACCCCACAGCCTCTGAGGCTCCCCTGCCCTCAGCGAGCCACCCGGCGGGCCCTCGACCCACTGACAAGGGGAAGAAGACACGTGTGCGAGGCCCCAGCAGCCAGGAAGCACAGGGGCACCAGGTCCCCCTGGGATCCCAGCCCTTACAGAGCACACCCCCTTCGGAGAGACTAGAATGACCCACTGAAATAAACAGGCACCAAGGCCAGAAAGACTGCTCGGCCACTTAGTAGCTGTATGGCTCCGAGCAAACTACCAAGCCTGCCTCGGGCTCAGGACCCTCATCGGCGAAACCTCTTCGAGAGGAGAATACCTCCCTCCTCACAAGTCTGACCACTCTGAGGATTAAATAGGAGAGCGAGGGGAGAATCTAGCGTGGCGCCTGTCACTTAAATGGTGACAACGGCCGCTATCAGCGATGACAACGGTAAACGTCTGAGAGAGCTTGCGTGACTCCACACTCCGAGCGGGGGGTAGAGGCCAAGATGGGAATCGGTACGTCCCAGAGACGGAAGGAAGGGTCGGCAAGGAGGACCTGGTTAGAGCCATTCCATCGGCAGAAGGAGGGGAACCGTGGCTTCAAGACCCACCCCCAATCTCTTACCCCACCATTCAGGAAAGGTCTAGAAGGGCCCTCGTCCTTTCTAGTATGCTTTCTAGCACCCAGTTTCCACATGCCAGTAAGGGAGCCGTGGAATATCATTCAGGGCTGAAACATCCCTATCCACCTTACGGACGAGACACTGAGGCTCGGAGACACTGAAAGGCCTTGTCGATGGAATCCAGTGTCAGAGAGAGCACTAGAACGCAGGCGCGTGACACCTGGGCAGGACTCTGCCCACCACGGCTCAGCTCTAAGTGTCGGCCCCAGGCACAGTCTAGCAGCTGGGGGCTCTGGGCAGACAGAGGCCACAGCAGCCCGACCCTCTCTACCTGCACGAGGTGCGAGAGGGAAGTCACACTCCCAGGAGAGAAACACAAGCCCTAGACCAACATCGGTATCTCTTCTTAGGGATACAAGGGAGATAGTTCTGAAACCCAAAAAGAATCTCCAAAACACACCTGGCTGGTCTCAGGTTGGACAACTTCCTGTCCGGAGAACCCACATGAAAAGGTACAAGGAAATCTTCTTTAAATCAAGAGGCTTCCACAGATGGTCAAGGCCTCCAAATGTTGGCGAGACACACGCTGACAAGAATGTCAGAGCGGAACACGGACGCCCAGCAGCCCGCTCCTCACTTCCTGGAGGCCCCAGGAGACACCGCACAGCCTGCACTATACTGCGGCACCCACGCGTGCCGTCAGATTACCTCCTGCGGTTCCACGAACTCGTTCGGTCTCACTCTCCCCGGGGCCCTGGGCTACACTGCATCCTGGGAACACAGAATGAAGGAAGACACCGCCCTGGCCTCCGGGAGCTTGCAGAGGGGCCGATTTCAGCCCGGCGGGAGCTCGGAGGAGAAGGGCCAACACAGAGATGGTCAGGACTGGCTTCCCACATAGTTGGAATCCACCAGAGCTTGCTCTTGAAGAGTAAAAAGCTAAGCAGATAAAGAAGGGAGGGATGGGTGTTCCAGGAGAGGAAGTGACCGAGCAAAGTCCTGGAGGCGTGAACGGCTCAGAGTGCGCCAAAACGCCAGACAGTTCAGTAAGGCAGAGTACTGTGAGAGGCAGCCAGGCCGGCACAGGCTCCGTGGCTCCTTAGGACTGTTCTGGAGTCCCGATGGCCCAGGCTATCCCTGACCGCTGCCAACCAGCCAGAAAGCCAAGCACTCACTCAGCCAGATGGCCCTTCTTCTGGTCATGACTCTCCTGCTGGGTACAGGAGACGAGGCCAGTCTGTTGCCCTAGCTGCCTCAGTTTCCCCCTCTGTATGATTAGGAGAGTCACATCCTACCAACTTACTGTGCATGCCCATCCCCAAAGCTCCCTGCCTGCCACAGACAGACCTTCCATCCTCACAAAGCCAGTCTCAGGCATACCTGGAATCCCCTGCCCTATGTCTTCCTGCCCCCAAGACAGCAGGTGGTCTGGGGCACCCTGAGCAAAGCTTACGCTATGCCTAAACCTGCACAGGTTTTTCAAACATGGCAAGAGCAAGGGCCCCTCACAGCACTCAGTGGGGTATGAGCCACAAAGGGCAAGGCCCAAGACCCTGCTAGGAGGGATGCATGGGAATGAGGGATATAGCAAGCTCTGGGGATAGGTGGGTCTCTCCAGTAGCCTGGCTTTTAAAAATCACTTAAAGTTTATTACTTGACAGAATTTTCAAAAACTTTATGAACAATTACTGTGTGCAATCAGACCACGAAAACAAAGCAAACACCATGGAAAAAGAGATAAACAAACCTGAATAATGCTCACAGTTTACTATAAACAAGTTTGAAATGGAACCTTCTAGAAACTTCTAGAAAGAAACGTTCATAGAGAAGACTCCGTCGCTCAGAAGACACAGTAGCATCATCCATGTTGCCTACACAAAGACTAGAGAGTGCAGACTCCAGCTTCATCATCCTAACGGGAAACAACAGCGCCCACTCCAGAACACAGGCCAAACCAAGCTGGCATTTGCTGAGCCTCTGCCCAGAGCCAGGCAGGTGCTAGGCACGCTGGGGAAGGGAAAGACGAGGGCTGGGGCCTCATCCTCCCAGCAGAAAAGAGAAAGCATGGGCACAACTGAACACCAAGTGAGGCCGGAATCCAGTTTTCAGTGGGGGATACACAGTGTGTTGTTAAGAGCGAGCAGTTGGGGGCTGGAGGGGAGGATCGGAGAAGGAGAGAACACTGTAGTCTGGGAAATTGAGGAAGCCTCAAAAGAACATGAGGACACTCTGTGCTACAGTCTAATGTTTATGCCGCTGCCCCAAATTCATATGTTGAAATCCTAAATCCCGGTGTGACGGTGTTTGCAGGTGCGGCCTTCGGGAGGTGATCAGGCCATGGGGTGGAGCCCTCCCCAATGCTGTGCCCGTGCGAGGACACGGCAAGAAGTTGGCAGTCTAAAACCCAGAAGACGGCCTTCGCTGGCACCTTGCTGGCCCCCTGGCCTCGGACTTCCTCCAAAGCCAGTCTGGCCTCCAAAACTGTGAGAAATTAATATCTCTTTTGTTTTTAAGCCACCCAGTCTGTAGTATGTTGCTACGGCAGCCCCAACAGACTAAGACACCATGAAATAAACCTGGGCAGAACACGGTTTTTGCAAGCTAGCTCCGCTGCCCACCAACTGAATCAGTAAGTGCTGTGCTTTCTAAAGTGACGAGGACAGAGTCCCTCCTCCCAGCACACGCACTTGGGAACCATTAGTCGCAGCCACCATTTATTACCCAGCCCCCTGCCAGGCTTCCAGCTCTCTCATTTTATCTCGTAGCCACCTGCAAGACCATGTCTGAGGAGAAAGAGGTAAGGGGATTATATCCGGGGCCCCACTGTTCCCAAGTGCCACAGACTGCATTGGAGCCCAGGTCTTGGGCTCCGAGCCACGTGCTCCTGCCCTGGCTGGCACAGCACAGACTCTGCTGGTGGCAGAAGGGGTGGCGAGCGCCAGTGAGGAGAGGCAGAGGAGGCCAGAGGGGGAAAGTGTGCTCCCAGGCTGGCCGGCCCAGCGCAGGGCAACAGAGGCCAGCCTCCGGGGACACTCCGTCCCACCAGCAGGAGGATCACTTCATGAGGCTGCTTAACAGTAATCACCCCAATAAATAAAACAAATGGCTCTAATTTAAAGCACATTATGTTAACAGCAGGCTTTGTGCCAGCTGATGGGGCCTGACTCTCTGCTCAGAACAAGCACCTACAACAGGGGTGGGTACACAGCGCTGCCTCCAGTAAAAAGCCCTGCTCCGTGCAGTCAAGCGATAGGGACACAGTGACAGCCCCACCAGGAGAGCAGTGCCCCTCTCCCCACCAAGCCTGCTTAACAAGACTGGAGACTCCGACCACTCCCCCAACTTTCCACCGCTGCCAGGGTACCTGGGGCCCAGCCTGAGCACAAGCTGTCTCTTGGGGAAGAGGGCCTGCTCTCTCCCCTTTCTGAGGGGTAGGCTGCCGCCCTTCTCCCAGAGGGCCCACCCACGCTAGGTGGGATGCGGATCCGGGAGGATGCACCCTGGAAAGCTGAGAGGCCGTGGCGAGGGCCCAGCTGGAGGTCACTTGGTGGGGAAAACCACAGGCCGGAGGAGGCTTGGGATGTGCAGACACCCAGCCACCGCCGCCCCCATCCACACTGGTCCCTCGGACTGTGACGCCAGGAAGCACTGATGTCTTCTCCATCCAGCTTCTGTTTCATCTACCTTTTTCAAAGGGCCTCATCAAAGCTGGTTTACACAGGGCACAGGAAGGAAATGACTGCCCACGACCGCCAGGCCGACTCCCTTTCACTTCAATCTTCCTTTCAAAAACCTAGGGGGAGAGGGCGGGGGATGCCTGTGGAGAAAGAGCAAAAACAGCTCTGCCTGCGCCCCAGGCTTCCGTGGTGGGAGAGCAGTGCGGGCGGGCTCCGGAGCCCGGCCCGGCCAAGCAAACACGAGGCAGGGGCGCCCTCCAGTGGCCGTGCGGAGAGCCACATGCGGCTCCTCAGGCCTGGGAGGGGACCCTGCAAGCAGAACAGGTGAGCAGCCCTCCCTTTACTGGGTCTCAGGAACAAGGCAGGGACTGGCAGGGGAGGCTGGTGGCCCAGTGCGGGCTGCACTCCTGTAGCTACTCCACCTCCTGATCTCCTGGCCTGGAGGCCTGCGCGCTTATTCGGAGCTCCCTCCAGCACATACCCCTGAGCAACGGACACACCACATGGCTTCCCTCCAGGGATACTTCTCCCCCAGGACTGACCCCTTGGTCCCGCTCAGCACAAGGCCCCTGAAAAGCTAGCCCCCAACAACCAACAGGACTCCGGCCTCCCCTCCCCAGCCAGAAAGATATGTGGGGACACAGTGCAGTGAGGCCCATTTGGAATGGGTGAACACAGGCCCAGCACCCAGCAAGTTCTTTGGGGCAGTGAGGCCGGGGCGGTGGGGGGCAGGGGGGAGGGGCGGGAGGGCAGCTGGCTCTCAACCCGCTCTCCCAAAAGGGAGCAGAGGCTGCTGATAACGCTGATGCCCAAACAGAAGACGGAAGGGCGGGGCTGATTCTAACCCCAGCTCTGTGTGGCACTGATTAAGTTACCACCCGCTCCACCCCAGGTCTGTCAGCTCACTGGGAGGCCCCTGCACCCAGAGGATCAGAGTTTCCTTCCAGTTCCAAAGCCTGGATTCTGAAGCGTTCTAGGAAGGCAAGGGAGATTTCCGCTGCCCCTGCAGCAAGCTCGGTCTTTGTTCAGTTTGATGTGACTAGGGCCTCTGGGCAGGGGGATGATAGGATTGAGAGGTGGGCTCCCACCCTTGTGGGCGTCAACTCCTCCCTAAAGCAGGTCACACAGTCCAGCACTGTGACTTGGTGTGAGAGCTCAGGTAAATCACCTGACCTATCAGCCTCAGGGTCTCCTTCCCCTGTCACAGGGACGCTCAAATGAGATGTTTGTAAAAGCACTTTTATAAACGCTAACGCGCTGAACAAACGTTACAATCATTCTCCTAATTGAGTCTTCATATGCGCAACACCACCTCATTGGTTTTAGGGACCATATTACTATGCACATCAGAAATTTCTAAACCGTATGCTTCAGAATACAAGTGTTTCCAGAGATGCTATAACATCTTTCCGGGTGGCGAGGGGAGAGTCAAGACACCTGGTTTTTCTTGTAAAATGCATTTTGGTCAACACATAGGAAAAATACCAAATACGTTTACACAGTTGTCCTTACCAATATATAATCAACTCGCCATTAGTCATTAGGAAAATGCCAATCCAAACCACAATGAGGTGCTACTTCACACCCTCGAGAATGGCTATGATCAGACAGACAGACAACAAGGGGTGCCTGGGTGGCTCATTTGATTGAGCTTCTGACTCTCGATTTTTGGCTCAGATCATGATCTCACCGTTCGTGACATCCAGCCCTGTGTTGGGCTCCACACTGTGAGTGTGAACTTGCTTGGGATTCTCTCTCTCCTCTTTCTCTGCCCCTCCCAACTCACGCGCCTCCAAGCTACTCTCAAAATAAATAAACATTAACAAAAAAAAGACAAGTGCTTCAAGACAGTGGTGAGGCTGTGGAGAAACTGGAACCCTCATACCCTGCTGGTAGGAATGAAGAACGGGACAGCCACTTCGGAAAACGGTCTAGCATTTCCTCAAAGGTTCACAAATGACCTAGGCATTCCATGCCTGGGTATATACCCAAGAGATCTGAACACATATATACACCTAAAAACTCATAAACAAATGTTCACAGAGGAATGATTCACAAGAGCCAAAAAGTGGAAATCACCCAAATGTCCATCAATCAATGAAAGGATAAAAGTGGCATGGCCATAAAATGGAGTATTAGTCAACCCTAAAAAAGGATAACATACTGACACATGCTAAGTGGAAGAAGGCAGAGAGAGAGGGTCGTACACTGAATGAGTCCATTATTGTGAAATGTTCAGAAGAGGCAAATCTACAAAACTAGAAAGCGGCTTCATGCTTGCCGGGGCTAGATAAAAAGGGGGGTGGGGGAGGGACTGCTAATGGGTACGAGGTTTCTTTTGGGGGGGATGAAAATGTCCTGGGATTAGCGGTCGTGGCTGAACAATCTTGTGAATATTAAAATCCACTGAACTATTTTAAAGGGGTGAGTGTTACGGCATGCAAATTCTATCTGCATTTAATTGCAAAAAAAAAAGTGAGTATCTGTCTTTTGAAAAATGACCTATGGGAACAGAAAACAGTCAGAAAATGGTGAGGAGTGACTGAGGCCCAAAGCTCGAACATTCCATCTGCACACTGAGGCCCTCACGGCGTTTACCAACCACCCGTGTATCAGTGTGATTCACCTATAGGATGACCCCTGACCTACGGTATGGGTTTTGCCTTATAATTTCAACACATCATCGGTGTTAATATCTGTGGAATATCCAGAGTCTATTGTGTAGGATACAATAATACCATATGCCCTACAGATCAATGACAGAAGTTTCTCATGAACATGTTATAATTTAAAAGACTTTCACTAGTAAATGTGTTTAGTATAAAACACTCTTCTCTAAATTCTACAGTATAAAATATCAGCCTATCTTTTTTTTTTATGCTTATTTATTTTGAGAGAGAAAGTGCTTGTCCTCACATGCACACACAAGCAGGGGAGGGGCAGAGAGACGGAATCCCAAGCAGGCTCTGCACTGTCAGCACGGAGCCCAACTGGGGGGGGGGGGGGCATGCTCCAATTCATGAACTGTGAGACCATGACCTGAGCCGAAATCAAGAATCAGCTACTTAACCGACTGAGCCCCCCCAGGCGCCCCTTATCCTAGCTTTCCGAAGGGCCTCTCATTTCGGGACACGTTTCTCTGATCGCCTCTTTCCCGGACTGTCAAACTCATTCAGGGTTCATTACATGCAAGCTGCCTGCTGCTCTGACGAGCCGGAGGAGCTGTGTTTCACGGTCACCTGTTTGTCAACAGCTTCCTCAGTGAGACAGCCAGCAGGGAGGTCTGCACGCTTCTTTCCAGCCCCAACTAGGAGCTGAGGTTCTCCTCTTTTCAAGGCCACTCAGCTTTGCTTGTGCAGAAACTCTGGAAACGCCCCGATGTGCGCACAGGGTCTCAGCCCCCGTCGGCCACCTTACTCCTCAGCGTTCGCTCCTCCTGGAAACCGACGACGGCTTTAAGTGCAGAAAGCACAAAGCTTCTTGTTCCCCACTTGTCATCTGGGGACTGAGCGACCCCGCCTCGTGCTGAGGAAGACGGGGTTTACAGGAGAGGGGCAGATCACGGAGAACTCCGTGGGTTTAACAGATACGGCCATCAGCCCGTCAACCGTGAATATTTGCTCAGAGCTAAGAATATAACGGTGATGAGGGGAAGAGGGAGCACCTCTGTTTCCATTGTTTCTACCCTCCTGGCCTCTTGTTCCCCACCGCGCACACTAACATCTCCCTGAAGGCGACAGGAGAAACTGATCTGAAGGGTGAGTTTGGAAGGCATGGCTGCCCTGGTCCCTCCCTCTCCCCTCTTCTGGATTACCTGGGGAGCGCCTGCCCACCCTGCGGGAAGCCCAGTGGCTGTTCAGGGATGCCTGTCCCTCCAGAAGTCTGTCTGGTTC
The DNA here is from genome assembly GCA_030068075.1 of Paguma larvata. Classification (NCBI taxonomy): domain Eukaryota; kingdom Metazoa; phylum Chordata; class Mammalia; order Carnivora; family Viverridae; genus Paguma; species Paguma larvata. The sequence continues at coordinate 82,264,680 of CM057824.1, forward strand.
TTGTGTTGCACGTTAGCAGGCTGCCTGTCCCGAGTCTATCACTTCCAGCTTAGGCCAGAAACAGGAGTGGCATTGACGGGCTCCTGCCGACCCCATAGATGACGAAGATGAGTGACAGGCCTGCCCTCCTGGAGGTTATATTCTAGTAGGGAGAGGAAGCCTGCGAACAAGTGAGGATAGTTCTTTCTCCCACACGAGGAGCACACCGCAGTGGTCCCTGCCTAGGGCTCTCCCTTCTAGACGTCCAAAGGTCCACACGCTCACTTCCCTCGGTCCCGGCTCAAATGTCACCGCATCGGCGGGGCCCTCTCGCACCACCTATACCAAAGAGCCATCTGCCCACCCCGGGCACATACACTCTCTGTGTCCTTCACCTTCTCCAAACTTCTCGCTGACTGGCTCTGTACGGACTTGTTTATTTGTTTAAAGTCTCCCTCCCACACCTCCCCCACGACCCCAGAATGTAAGCTCCGCCAAGGGGGGAAACCCCATTCCATTCCGTTCCCGCTGGTCACAGGCACAGGGTAAGCGCTCGCCATCTGTAGAGTGGACGAAGGGACAGAGGAGGAGGTGCTACAAAGCAGGTGACAGGAAAGATAAGGAGGGCGCAGGTGAGGCTGCTCTAGGAAAGGGGTTCGGGGAGGGCCTTCCTGAGCGCCCGACATCTGAGTGAGAAACCCCACAAAGCGGCAATACCGGTGAGCCCCGCCAGGCCTCTGCAGGGAGCCGCCGCCCCGCAGAGCAAGGAGGGATGACCAGTGGACGACCACATCGGTGCTGAGTGCCGCCGGGAGCTCCGGGGCCTGCTCGCTGGGCTGATCTCCCCAGAGGTCAGCAGGCTGGGACCGCGCTAGGAGACCGCCCCATGGCAGGCGACGAAGCAGCAGCACCAGGGCTCGCCGCTCTGCAGGAGGAACCAGCTCACCCTCCCTGCTACCCGGGAGGTGCGTGCTTGAGCCTCTTTAACAGAGGCGGCTTCAGAGGCCCTGAGAGGCGAGGAGGACTACCCGCTGTCGCCCAGCTGGTAACTGGCCAACCGGGGCTGGAACTCAGAGCTCACTCCCTCAGGAGCATCCCCGGTCTGACCCACCGAGGTTTCCAGCAGAAGATGTAGGTGAGTGTGACGCTAAGCGACATGGGTTCCGCGATGTGTCTGACCCACGTCTGTGTCCCTGAGAGCTGCAAAGCCAGGCCCCCACGTGTAGCATGTGCTCGGTCATGCCCTGAGGGGTGGGGCCTCCTGAGGAGTGGGGAAGGGATGGCTGTTGTGTACCCCAACACCTGCTCTCCTCTCCTTCATTAACTGGACTCCTACTTGTAACGCGGTACTCTTTGATGCTTCCTCCATCCTGCTACCACAACACAGATGTGATGGCCAAAGCTGTGGCAGCCATCCCGGCCCACGAGGACAGGGGCCACTCCCCAGGGACAGTGAGACAGGGTGCAGGCAAGGAGCCAAGGACCCTGATGACTTCACGAGACCCCATTCTACCAGGAATGCCTATCCCTGGACTTCCCATCAGATGAGAAATAAAGCTTGATCTTGCTGAAGCTGGAACAATTTGGGGTTTGTGGCCTATTCTATCAAACGCAAGGAAGGCTCATGGAAGGTAAGTCTTAACCTAAGTTTCCGAAGAGCAGGATTCCTCCTGACAGACAGAGGAGGCAAGGGATGGCTCAGAACAGAGCGAGCAAAACCCTATGCGAAGGGGCAGCCTTTCCCCCAGCCCAGGGAGGAGGGGCTGGACGAGGAAGCCGGAGTCAGCTGCAGTAGGCCTAGCCTTTGGAGAAACCTGGGATGACAGTTCGCCAGAAGTCAGGGGGTTCTGAGCGGAAGTAAGACCACAAAAGCGGCATCGCCGCAAGATGAATGTAGCAGCCTTTCCCAGGCCCGCAGAGCCAGGAAAGCCTGGGTGACAGCGAGCGGTTCAGCCAAATGTTTCCTGAATGCCTGTGTGCCGGCCGTCATAGAGAACATACCTGACCTGGGTAAGAAAGATGGACAGGAGCCCTAGGCGCTCCTCCGTCCCTCACAGCAGTGACTCTGCGGCGCCATACAAATTCGGATTCCCAGGCCCCACCCGGGAAAGTCTGACCCACAGGCTGGGGCAGGGCCCAGGATTCTGAACTTTTCTCTCTTTCTTTTTCTTAATTTATTTATTTTGAGAGAAAGAGAGAAAGAAAGAGAGAGAGAGAGAGAAAGAAAGAGACCATGAGTGGGGAGGGGCGGGGGGGGTAGAGAATCCCAAGCGGGCTCCACACCCAATGGAGGGCTCAAACTCACAAACCGTGAGATGATGATCTGAGAAGAAATCAAGAGTCAGACGTTTAACCAACTGAGCCACCCAGGCGCCCCAGGATTCTGAATTCTTTTTTTTTTTTTAATTTTTTTAATGTTTATTTATTTTTGAGAGACATAGAGACAGAGTATGAGCAGGGGAAGGGCAGGGAGAGGGAGACACAGAATCTGAAGCAGGCTCCAGGCTCTGAGCCATCAGCACAGAGCCCAACGCGGGGCTTGAACCCACAGACCGTGAGATCATGACCTGAGCCGAAGTTGGCCGCTTAACCAACTGAGCCACCCAGGCGCCCCAGAATCCTGAATTTTTATTAAGCGTACCCAAGCGACCGTGATGCAGTCAGTCCGTGATGCTGCTAGTCAGGTCAGGAGCAGCTCACCTGACCTCGGAACACAGCGGGCGTGATGTGGTTTGGATCCTTATTAAATACATGAACAGATCATGGACTTCCACACTGTTAGGAGACAAACCAGGAGATTTTGAAAGACTTTCAACAATAATCGAAACAAGGGGGACAGCTGGGTGGCTTGGTCAGTTCAGCACCTGACTCTTGATTTTGGCTCAGGTCAGGATCCCAGGGTCGTGGAATCGAGCCCCTGCATCAGGCTCCACACTGAGAGTAAAGGCTGCTCACAATTCTCTCTCTTTTTCTCTTTCTCTCCCTCTGCCCCTCTCTCCCACTTGGGCTCTCTCTCTCTAAAATAAAATAATAATAATCAAAACAAGATTTTTCTGGGTAAGTGAATGCTTTTTTAGCTAATAATTAACAAAAATAGAAGGCCACTAATAATGTTCTTTGATCTATTTTCTGCCACCCTTTCAGCTAAAAGGTATTTCTGCTGCACTTGAAAATGGCCTTAGAAGAGACCCCCCTCCAGGTGTGAGAACATTTCCATGCCGCCTCACTGTAGCTCTGCTCTGCCTCTGACAGACGTGGTGGAGGCCGAGAGCCCACCCTGAGGGTGGAGGCTGTCTCCAGAAGTTGGGTAGCAGGGAGCTGCCTTCCTGTCCCCAAGATGTTCTAACGCACTTCAAGGCGAACCTCCCAGGGAGCGAACTGCCCTTATCACCTTACCTTCTACAAGACAGAAGTGCTACTTACAGAAGAAACATGGCACGAAGGGAAAGACACTGGCCCAGGACATGGGTGGAGTCCTAGCCAGGTCAGTAACTCCCCAAGTGGCCTTGGGCAAGTCTCCTATATGCTCCTGAAGGTCCTTTCCAGCCCGGATGAAGCCAGGGTGAGCATTTCTTCCTAACTAATACTGAAAGAATAATTCTCAGTATCAAATACACTCCCAAAGGCGCCTGGGTAGCTCAGTCGGTTGGTCGTCTGATTACTGATCTCGGCTCCAGTCATGATCCCACAGTTCGTGAGATGGAGCCCCAAGTCGGGCTCTGCGCTGACGGTGTGGAGCCTGCTTGGGATTCTCTGTCTCCCTCGATCTCTGTGCCTCCGTGCATGCACGCGTGCGCACACACTCTCGCTCCCTCTAATATCAACTTTTTTTTTTTTTTTTTTAACACACTCCAGGGCGCCTGGGTGGCTCAGTCGGTTAAGTGTCTGACTTCGGCTCCGGTCATGATCCCACGGTTTCATGAGTTCGAGCCCCCCATCGGGCTCTCTGTCAGCACAGAGCCTGCTTCAGATCCTCTGCCTCCTTCTCTCTGCCCCTCTCCTCCTTGCTCTCTCTCTCTCAAAATAATAAATAAATATTAAAAATATAAAAATGGGCTCCCATATGTAAGACATGATGTTCAGTGCTGGGGAGACAACACTGAGGAGAAGTCGGGGTCCGTGCCCTTTGTCTACTTTGTCTTGAAAGGTAGACGAATAATTCATTCAATAATTCTATAATTACCACGATGATAAATGTCACGAAGGAAAAGAACTTGGTGCTATGAGAGTGTGTAATGGGTGCTCAGGGAAGGTTTACCAAGGAAATAGCATTTACCCCAAGACCTGAAAGCAGAATTTAAGGCTAGGGGTGGGGGTGGGGGGTCCTCCAGGCGGAGGGAAAGCATATGTGAAGTGACATCAGAAGTAGCATTCCTTTCAGGAATATTCGAAACCTGAGGGAGAACTAAAACGCCCAATAAAATGAAGCAAACCTTTTAGGACCACACATTTAAAGGAAAAAAAAAAAATGGCACCTTTTGTCACGAACAGAAAACAGACTCACAAAATATGAACTCAAAAGTAACGGGAGCAATTTTATGCTGAATAAACTCTTACCTGACCACAGCCTTCCAGCTAGAGCCCCCAGACCCTCACTTGTGATGCCTCAACACGGGTGGTGTCAATTCCCTCAGGTCACCCACAGCTGCTTCCAGGCCTTGGCGGCCTATGGCTGTCAGAACTGAGCCCGGAGAGGGAAGGAGAATGGAACACAGACGCCACGATGGGAGCCTGGCCCCGAGGCCAGTGTTTCTGGCCCTGCCTATGCGCCAGGCATCCTGCACGGGGATGGGAGAGAGGACCTGCCACAGTCACAGCACCCGGGTACGCGAGGAAGACGTGCCTTTCAGATGGGGGCTCCCTGGGAGGCTCCAGAGAGGGAAGGGCAGCTGAAGACGGCCAAGACCTGGCGATGGAGAGAAAGAGAGTTCTGGCAGCAGCAAAACGTAGCAAAGGCCTGGAGGCTGGAGAGCCCTGAGGGCACGAGAAGCGGTGGCTGGAACTCAAGATAAGGGGACAGATAAAGATCCGGAAGTCTGCTTCCTCTGACTCCATAAAGTGCAAAGATGACAATGCTGGTCTTCAGCGTGGTGTCTGGAGACGCGGTCAAATCCCAACTCTGGGGGCACCTGGGTGGCTCAGTCGGTTGGGCGGCCGACTTCGGCTCGGGTCACGATCTCACGGTCTGTGGGTTCGAGCCCCACATCGGGCTCTGTGCCGATGGCTCATCAGAGCCTGGGGCCTGCTTCGGATTCTGTGTCTCCCTCTCTCTCTGCCCTTCCCCTGCTCATGCTCTATCTCTATGTCTCTCAAAAATAAATAAACGTTAAAAAAAATTAAAAAAAAAAAAAATCCCAACTCTGCCCAGAACAGCCCTCTGACCAAGGGCCTTCGGCTTTCTCCCTTGAACCGGCACAGAGCTTCTCAAGCCTTAGAGTCCTGGGGATCACCTGAGACAGGTGGCCAGGTGTCACCTTGAGCTTCCGGTTAGGTAAACTGGGATGGGCCCCAAGCGGAAAAACCCCAGATCAGACGGTAGGTCCCAAGGGTCCCGAGGACCTGGATTCTCAGCCTCCTACGGCTGAAGTCCAGGCCCTGGTGCCCTTCCCTGATTGCGGTGGGTGCTCCCAACAGGCTCATTTGTTCTGGACAGGACACAGACCTTGTATGCTATGGGGGGGCAGGGGAAGCAGGAATGAAAAGCTGTGGAGGGCTGGGCACAGACGGTCCCCAAGTCTAGGGACATTCCCAGGGGAGGTGAAAGCTAAGTGAAGAGTGGCCAAGGGTCCAGGAGGAAAGGAAGGACACCCTGGGCAGAGAGTACAGCTTGTGTAAAGGCACACTGGGCACAGCCTGGATCTAAGGTGCACACGCGAGGACGAGAGCAAGGCCGGAGATGGGGGCCAGGCCCCTAGAAGTCGGGACTTGATTCTGTAGGTAACGAAGAGCTCCCAAAGACCCCGGGACCCTACAGGATCCCGGCAGCAGCTCCCTTTGTCACTCACTGGGCACAAACACATGGAACATCATTACTCTTGCCTCGCGGCCCCTACCCCCACCATCAGTCTCGATCCTTTAAGATCACCTACTAGTCCTATCCAAAAATTGGAATTTGGATCCCCTCTGTGCAACCATTAGGTCAAAACGAGGCTAGCAATGTGGCTGAAGTGATTAACACTAAGTCCGGATCGGAGTCTCTGACCAGCAGAGCCAGGAGATCAAGGGACGGGTTGGGGAGAGGTGGGAGCGGCCGCAGAGGCAGGTTGCTCCAGCCTGGGACAAGGTGACCAGCTCTGCCGTGGTCTCCCCAGATCATACATGTCTGTACCTCTCAGAGCTTTCTCTTCCTCCCTTGGAGGAACTGGTGGCTTCCCTAAATGGGTTCGTGACCCTCGAGAGTAGGGAAGAAGACACAGAGAGGGGATGAGGTGGTTCACACTGTCTGGGTCTTGGCTTAGGCAGTTCTGACCGAAATACCTTAAGAGCTATGAGAAACGTCACTGCAATTTCAGCAATTCAAGCGCTCTCACTAAGACCCTGTCCAGCAGACTCTGCACAGGATGACTGCTGGTGCTTCAAATGACCTGGTCCAACCTTAAAAGTCAAAGGCTGAGTAGAATACAAAGAATTGCAGACAGGGACGGCAGTGCTGACTCCTGCAACGCTACCAGATCGCGGAGGGGGTGGGGGGGAGAGCCAATTCTCGAGGGAACGAGTACTTAACCCGGGGAGGCCGGGTTGGGGTAGTCAGTTGACACCAAGGCTCCACTCCAGCACCAGCCGGGTGTACCGGACTCCTGGTCACGCCCCCCGCACGACGCCCCGAGCGTACAGCGAACGCCCGTTTAGGGCAAAGCGAGAAGAATGGGGGTGGGGGTGGGGGGACGGTGGTGGGCATCCACTGGGAGCGCTCAGCCGCGGCCCCGCTCACCTTGCACTTGAAGCCGGCGGCGGGCGGCAGCAGCTCTCGCAGAAGGGCCTTGGCCACCTCGCGGCTGGCCTCCTCGCTCACGAAGTGCAGGTTAAGCACCTCGTGCGCCTCGAACTTAGCGAGGCGCAGCAGGGAGCGGAGCGCGACGCGGGCCTTGGCCTGCAGCGCGGCATTGTGTTCCGCCTTGGTGAACATCATCAGCAGGTGATAGTCCACAGGCACGGCCCCGCCGCCCTCCAGGCTCTTGGCCTTGGCGCCCGGGGCCGGCGCCACGGAGCCCCGCGCCACCTCCGGCGCGGGTGGCGAGGGCGCGGCGGGAGCCCCGGCGCGGGCCTCCTTCAGCCTCTTGGTGGCGCTGGAGAAGGTCTCCCGGCCCGAGCCGAGGTAGTAGAAGGCACAGACGGCCAGCGCTGCGGCCAGCAGCAGCGCGCAGTAGTGGGAGCGCACAGCGCCCAGGCGCGCCATGGCCCGAGCGCATGGGGCCCCGCCTCGCCGACCCATGCGCCGCGGGCCGGCGGACCGAGCAGCCGGGTAGCGAGAACCGAGACCAGCACCCTGGCAGCCACTCAATAGCCAAGGCGGCGGACAGCGGCCATGGCAGGGGCGGTGCCGCGCTGCCCGGAGCCAATCCTCTGGCGCTGATGCGCGGAGAGGCGGAGCCAGGGCCGCCGGGCAGCCGCTGGGTCCTAGATTTAGAGGGATTCGTGTTGGGAAGGACAGAGCCGGAGGATTAGTATTCTGACTTCGAGAAAGCCAGCAGGCTGTGTGAGGTCTGTTAAAACTTTCTAGCCTCAGACGCTAGAAATCGAAGCTGAGCCTTGAAAGGTATAGAGGCCCCCCAACTCAGGACCTTCGGTTAGCAAAAAGACAAAACTGGACGCACAAAGAAAAATTTTTATCTCTATACCTTTCTCGCCCGAATGTTTGGAGGCTTTGAGTCCTCTACCCAACTCCCTTCACACCGGGGAGACTAGCTGGGGCTAGGGAATTTAACTCGCCAGCTCCTTCCTCATTCACGGTAAATGAGGAATTTCCCTGGGGTGTAAATGGCCTGCCCCCCGCACGGCACCGGAGGCCTACCGAAGGCTATGTGAAGGATGTGGCCACCAGGGGGACCCCGCTGCCCACGACTTCGGGAGAGATTCCAGAGCCCCAGGGGAGTGACGCCAGAAACGAAGTCTTTTTTTTTTTTTTTTTCTAAACAGACTAAGTACACTTGAAGAGAGCCTTAAGACGTACCAAGTAGTCTTTCAAAATTTTAACTGAGGCATACTGAGGTAACTTGCCCAAGGTCGCAGAGTGGAAGTTTTGACCTTAGACAGTTGGACACTGACAACTACCATAAAAACTCATTAACTTCAGTCTTCTAAGGACTGATAATACTATAGCGTTTAAACATATACAAATGATCTGCATGCTTAAAAGACGTGGAAGTGGAAATGCATGGGCAAATGCACATACGAATTCTCACTCAGCAGTTTCTTGTGCCACGCCGTTACCCAGAACCACAATTCATCTCATTTTTTTTAAGTAGTCTTTTTTTTTTTTTAATTTTTTTAACGTTTATTTATTTTTGAGACAGAGAGCAAGCGTGAGCAGGAGGGGGGGCAGAAAGAGAGGGAGACACAGAATCCGAAGCAGGCTCCAGGCTCTGAGCTGCTAGCACAGAGTCTGACGCGGGGCTCGAACTCACAGACTGCAAGATCATGACCTGAGCTGAAGTTGGCAGCTTAACCGACTGAGCCACCCAGGCGCCCCTTCATCTCATTTTTAACTCTTGTTCGTTTCCATTGGGATAACACTTTTCTGAAAAAAACACTGGACTTCTGAAGTGGGCTTAGCAACAAGTTCAATACATACTAGTCACCTTGTGTGTTGAGGGGGAACCCCATAGCTGAATTAACTCACTTGCGTGATAGGCTTTTACTTGAATTCATTTAATCCACACAACCCTAAGAAGAGGTATTATTTGCACTTTACAACTGAGGAAATTGAGATTCATAGCGCAGAAAGCAAAATTTGAGCTCTGAATTGTGTGTATTTTACCACAGCTTTTAGCAGACACTGTGGTTACAAGAGCAAGTTCTCCTAAGTCCGGCTCTAGCAATGCAAATTATTAGACGTCAGGCAAATTACTTAATCTGAGCTGCAGTTATACCCATATGTAAAACAGGGCTAATATGAGCACCTATGCCTCCGAGGGTTATGAGAGAAAATACACAAGAAGTTAAAACTGTGCCTGACACTTAGCGAACAATATAAATATGCTAGAAACCCCAAACTCTACAAGAAGTCTAAATATCCAACAAGGACCAAAATACAACTCAGTGACCATAGCTTTTCTAGGGTAATTACAAATACCAAACCACAAATCTCCATTAAGACTTTATTATATGCTCCACAGAATCCCCACAGCAGTGTGCCACAGCTATATTATTACATCGTAATTGTTGTTTATTAATAAGAGAAAAATAATTCTGGAATGGTGCCTTTTAGTCTCCCCCCCCTATACCATTAGTAAGAAGGTTTTTCCTTCTGCCACATATTCTAGAATTTACTCAACAAATGTTTTATTTTTCAGACCTTTTATAAGATCACTGTTCCTGGAATTTATGGATAAGAAATTAATAACAAGATAAATTTTATATACAAATTCTGTAAACACAAAGGAAAATACTCAAGAGACTAGTCTCATCTCCATGTTGTAGCTTCCTCATTCCAATTATTTAACCATTAAAAGAAAGTTAACATTGCTGACTGGAAACCAAATCAATGAGTTGAATGAAGGTAGCCAGTCATTTGTTCAAGAGGTAACAAGTGACGACTATATGTCGAGCACAGTAGCATCTGAAGATGCAGCAGTGAAAAGAAGCAGAAGTCCCTGCCCTCGCAGAGCTTATATTCTAGTAAGGGAAAATAGAGAAGTTAGAAATATGTAATGTGTCAGATGGTGACATGGACTGTGTTCTAAGCTTAAAATAGAGACAGCTGGGTGTATAATGACATGGCTAAATAGACAAAGAACTTTGGTAACCACAATAACTCCAGTTCTAACTTCAACTTTGGTCAAGTTCTCAGACTTCTGACCAGAGATTAGAATTGTTTTTTCATCTGTAATGTTGGATTATCATTATTTTTTCATATTGACTAGTACCCAATAGTGTCAAGGCTACAGAGAAACAGACACTTTCCTCTCTAGCAGATGGAGGGAGGGTACTTTTCTGGAGGGCACTCTGGCAATGCTAAAATCTTTCTGGCCTCTAAGAGAACTCTCAGTTCTCTCCTACCCAGATGAGGGTTTCTCTTGGAGACCGTGGTTCTGACTTGTTAGTGAAAACTCTGAGACTTGACTCAAAATAACATCTGAGGAAGAGAAAAAATGGATGGGAGTATGAATAAAACAATGTTAGCCCTTGAGCTACTAGCTATTGTAATTATTCTGTGTTGTGTATGTTTGAAATTCTCAATTCTAAAAAAGCTTTTTAATCCTCCCCAAAGTGATACAGAGTACTTGAGGACTTAAATCTGTTCCCCATTTATTAAGTGAAGGAAGGTAACAAAATAGTATGATCCCGCTGTGTATCAACACACTCAAAGTTCTAAAAACAGAAATACCGAGGAAGGAACAGTTTCCCCCTAAGGACTATTCAGCAGAACTTCCTACAATGATGGACATGTTTTATAATCTGTCCTGTTCAAAACAGTAGGCACTGGGCACAGTAGTCAGCTCACTGGGCTGAGCCCTTAAAATGTAGGAGTGCCACAGATGAACTGAACTCTTTTGTCTAATCTTCATTAATTTCAATAGCCACGTGCGGCTAGTAGAGACCACATTGGAGAGCACAGGCAAATGATGGAATTGTGGATTATCTTTGTTACTTATTGTTAAACATTTTTCTACAGTGAAAAAGCATTGTTTTGCAATAGGAAGAAGTAGGTTGTTTATTCTCATTTAAAAATCTTATTGACTATAGGTGTGGGTTCTCTTCTTCACAGAACTATTCTGAAAATGAAATGAAGTGGAATAAAGCAAGTCACACTGAAATGTTAAATGCCTTAACTTAAGGCAAAAGCAGGTGATTCACTTCCAGGTCTGTTCTTTCAACTCTCCATTCCTTCGATCTCAGTTCATGTAAAAACATATTTTTGTTTACTTAAAGGATGAGTGCAAATGTGTTGCCTAGACTGGGAACTTTGACGGATGTCAATCATAACAAAATAATTAGCACTAGGGCCCCCCCCCCACACACACACACTAAAAAAGCCTTTGTCATTTGTAACTATGAATTGAGAGCATTCAGCTCTGTGACCAGGAAGAAAATATTTATAAGATCAAAATGGGGACACCTGGGTGGCTCAGTCAATTAAACCTCTGACTCTTGATTTCAGCTCAAGTCAATGCTCTCAAGATTCTCTCTCTCCCTCTCCCACTGCCCCTCCCCTGCTCTCATGCACTGTCAAAAATAAATAAATAAATAATCAGGATTGATTTCCTGATTGAAGCAATCAGCAAATAGAATCAACTGGATCAACCCGACAGAGTTGGAAAGGAATACAAGACTTTAAACATGACAGTTGGTGGAGCACCTGAGTGGCTCAGTCGGTTAGGTGTCTGACTTTGGCTCAGGTCACCATCTCACAGTTCATGGGTTCAAGACCCGCACTGGGCTCTGTGCTGACAGCTCAGAGCCTGGAGCCTGCTTTGGATTCTGTGTTTCCCTCTCTTTCTGTCCTTCCCCTACTCACAATCTCTCTCTCTCTCAAAATTAAAAATAAACATTAAAAAGTAACTTTAAAAAATAAACATGACAGTTGTTAACAGATATGTCTGCAGTTGTAGTTCACAATAAAGTGCAAGTCTTGAGCATAAAAGAACTATGCCAGAGGTGAGATTTTTATTGACTTATTATTGTAATTCTTCAGCATACAAAGTATTTAATCAAGTATAATATTTACAATTCTTACATAATGTACATTTTAGAATAACTATAAAGATAACGTACTTTGCTCCATTTACAATGACAAACTACAGTAAAACTACATTCATGAATTAGATACAAATCCTCTACATACTAATAAAAAGTAAATGGAGTGTTGGTTATACATTCTTTAAAATATGCCTTTTCACAGGTAGCAAGAAATATTACATGTAATAAGTCTTTATGACTGGAATGATCCAGAAATATCACAAAGCACAAGTAAACACAAATAGAAAGGTAGCTCATCATTTCCAAAAGTTAACCTTTAGGCCTTTGTGTAAAATAAACGTTGCCGGCAATATTTATAATGCAGCAAGCTTTCCCTGTTTAAGATGAACACCCAAGGCAGGGGGTTGTTGAGAAAAAATAAGAAAATCTAGAACATAAGTCAGTGAAAAGACCGATGCAGAGAAAAGTTTATTTATCACACCTTGCTTCCTTCTCCTTATTTCATTTAAGTGGATAGATGTATGTAAATGGAAAAAAGATGTCCACAGAATCATATTTATAGATGTTAGGATTTAGCCAAACTGAATCCAAGCCCTACATTACTTTTCATTTGGGAACATCAAGACTTTGATGAGTATATGGTAAATTAAAATTACCTGACCATGTTTTGCTTTCGTTAATGTGTTATCACAAAAATGTAATATTTCCTATAATTTAATGTCTTCAAATCCTAATCTATTCCTTTAAGATAACTTTATATCCAGGTTCTTCAGAATATTTGGAGTCTTTGTTATCAAAACACAAGGAAAGCTGGCAGTCATTATCAGAGTTTGCTGCTTTATAATGATTTCAATTTATTTCACGATACGAGTAAGTGCCTCTGACTAGTAGTTAGTCAGACAGGGGTTCTGGCGTCAGCTGTGCCACCAACCAGCAAATCAGTGACTCCCCTCTGTGAAACAAGAGGGGCAGCCCAGGATCAAAGAAGAGAAATGACGCATTCTTCAGAAGTCCTAGTGTAAGGATCAGGGGAGACAGAGTAGTATCAAAGTACGCTGTGAGCAGAAGACAAGACAAAGGGACGCTCTTATCATTTTTACCATGTTTCATCCACTCATTTTACTTGTGAGAAGCTCTGAATACAAAAAGGGGAGTAACTACTAGTCGGTGCTCTTCGCACGCTATCATGCAGGTCTGAAGTCATTCTGGACATAATAATTCGATAAAAACATATCCTTTTTCCTGCTCCTGTCCATGGTCAAAAGTGCTATTAAAGAGAAAAGTTAATATGACAACAGAAGAGTGGTATGGGAATGTCTTATTATTCAAAATGGGTAGTAAATTTAGTCCTAAATACAGTTTGGTTTATTGTCACATACTTTACACATGTAGAAGTATATTTTTAAAATACTGCCTAACACATCACAAACTTAAGTTGTCCAGCCTGTGAAAGTATAATTTTTTTTTCAAACTCTACTCATGAAGAACCAAAGTACATATTCCAAATTAAATTATCTGTTTTGGAAAGTAAACACCAAAGTTCATTACAATCTATAGTGAAGACCGGTATAAATTAGGCAAACACTGTAATGTAGTGAATCCCTGGAAATTTCTGAATTTCTGAGGATTGTAACAAAGGTAATTTTTAAATACCTTAAAAATCTTAAACATACAGGTGTTACAAGGAAACACTGCAAATAACTACCCAATTACCTTTAGTTCTAGCGTATGAGACTGCATTTTATGAGCTCTTCATAGTTAGTACTGCTATTCTTATTTCGATGTTAACCTAACTTTTAAGTTAGTGAGCTAATGATAACGAGCTAACAGAACAGTGACTAGGAATCAGAAACTAATATAAGCAGATCGGTGAGGGAAAGAAAAAGGGCACGCACACTGAATTATGAAGCCCAAAAGTATGATTAACATGGTTTACACGATAGTTTCTCATAATGCATTGAATAATTCACAGCATAATAAAACTCAGATTTGTTACATACTATGTAAAAGCTATTAGTTGACACAGCTAAATTCACCTTGGTAAGAGCCAATTTACTTTGTGACTATTTCTAACCAGTAATTTACTTTAAAGCCTTCCTATATTTACTGCATCATTTCTGCCGAATCTCATCCAAATTGAGTCTTGGCATGTTCAAGAAATCGAGCCACAGGAATGTTTTTTCGCATTGCCAGACTCGGTATATACTGTTAAAGATTTAGCTTTCTCTGAAGATACTCAGAACCACGAATATCTTTAGTGAGTGCACTTCAAATACATCTCTAACCATTAAATTTAGGTAGACACTAATTACTACCACATTAACAACTCATGATTCAAGCCACAGGAGGTGAGAGTGTCATAAGGAATTGCCTTCACAAGAGAGACCCCGGAGGTGATCTGAAGCACCAATGGCTGGGTCCAAAAGCCAGACTGTCCAGGCTTCCTCAGATAAAGGTTAGGAGCTTCAAAAGCGAAGCCCTACGATTAAACAGGAAGTCTATATTCTAATTCTACCAGGCTTAGGAATAATTTCACATATTGTTACTTATTATTCAGGAATAGACACTACAAAGGAAAGGTGAGGCCCTCTTTTTCTTTCTGTTTGGTTTAAACATACTTCCTTATCCTTGAACTTTTTGGACAATTTCAAAGTACACTCTAATAAAAATGTTACAAAGCCAGAAGACCTGTGACTCTGAGGTGAAACAGGAAAGACTTCATAATGTTCCTGTTATTGTTGCAATTAAAATACAGGCTGTGGAATTTAGTACTTTCTTAGAAATATTTCATAAATATATTGTATCCTTATCTAATATACTATGATTACTAAATAAGCATTATATGCACACAATTTGGAAACAAATATGGAAACTTCTCTGTGACATGAATTTACTTCAGTATAATTCCTGTTTAGACAAATCCTGATTTGACATTCAATCATCTTATAAAACTCTAGTTATTGGGGGGAAGAATGTTAGAAAATTTATTATCTGCCAAATTAAATATAATTTTTGTACTTGTTTGATAACCCAAATTTTTAAAACTCTAATTTAGAAATTGGGTATCAATGTTACTTACATGTAACTTGTAAAAGATTAAACTTAATCATTGACAATTATTAGAAACCATAAGGCAAATTACTTAATTATTTCATACTCCTGACAAGATATGTCAATCAAAGATGGAATCAGAAGAATTTATAGCATTTACATGATAAATCAGTAGATCTGGAAGGTTTTGGAATTCAAGGGGCTGTGTTCCATGTAACCGACTACTAACGATATATAGATGGTATAATTTAAAATAAAATATACTGTGCATAAAAGTATATAGGATAGATGTTGAAAAAGTTTAAAAATAGTTTATCATTATATATTTTAGTATAAGCTAGGAAAAACATGAGTTTTTTCTTTTTCAGAGATTTTTCACTCAGTGCAATAGCAAAAATCTATCTTGAAAAGGACAAATTTCAAATATAAAAATGCTCCACATGATTTTATAAATCAACTTTTCCTTTAAAAGTTACAATTTGATGAAAGCATAATTTTGTAACATTCAAGTAACCTTTGAAACACAGTTTTATTACATCAAGAAATTTGTCAAGGTTTTAGGAAATCAGCCCAACAATGAAGGACTACAACTTCTTAAAGTAAGAATTCTTTTGGTGATTTAAAAAAAAATTCCTTCACGCAATGGAATAATTCTAAAAGACTTGAGTTCTATCTACTTTGTACAACCATTATGTGTGTGTTAAAGTACACAGCAATAATCAGACATCTAAGGGTATCACTACGTTACTGAGCAAATGGGAGAAACGTATTCTCTAGTTCTGATAATAAAATTACGTTTTGTGAATATGACAGCTAGGCTACCAAAAACACAGATGAACCACCAAAAATCATCAGGGAAGCTAAAGAAAAGACATGTTCTTCAGGCAGGCAGGACAGCTGGCTCCCACCTGACAGAGACATGCTTGACCGAATGGTCCTGGGCATGATGCATGGAAAACAAAAATCAATGCTACCACCCGTTGGCAAAAACGGAGATTTCGTCTAAACTCTTAGCATCTTGTAACCTAGAGATGGCCTAAGTCTAGATTTAACTTTATCTATTAAAAATAGCCCTTTAAACAGGCTTTTTTTTTTTTTTAATAAAGGAGGTTCCTTTCCCAACTACTAGAGTGCTATGTTTTAATTTATAAAAATATCAATGAATGGGTACCTTTTTCCCAAACCACTCAATACCTACTAAAATTAAACAGATTTAGGCAGTAAAAATTTGTGAGTCTTCGGATGTACACATTAGTACATTAGGGGATCATTCAATTTAATCTTTTCCCCTTCTTAAAAAAAAAAACTCAGAATTTCTGTGAATCTTGCTGGAAACGATTTAGTTTCTCTGGATTATTGGATGCCATTTGGGAAAAATCACGGAAAATATCCTGGTAGGTTTCATCACCTGCATGAAAGTAAAATAAAGACACTTTTAAAATGTATACAGTGGGAGTGTTAATAAACAACATACATTTTATGGCTAGCAACTATATTACAATTAATCGCATTCAAATTTTACTCAGATGAGCATTTTTGCGAGAAAAGACTTACTAAATATAAATGCTAGAAAATACCATAGTGAAAGAAAAGAAACAGCTATACCTGAAAAAAGCACCTCAGAGGCAGCCACAGAGGAAAGCTCAGAGTTAGAAAAGAGCAGAGATGCAAGTGTTTTAGAGCAATGTGAAGAAATACATTTATTTATACAGAAATAAAAGTCATTCTAAATGAGGTATTGTAAACGAGGCATTCTTTAAATAAATATTTCCCTTAATCAAGGCCAAAAGAAAAGACCAATAACAAATACTAATGCTTGTGATGGATGCAAGTTATTAATAAAACAAACTGATAACCAGGTGAGCAAAAAAAAAAAAAAAATCCTATTTTAACATTATCTTCGAGTTAAAAGGTATTTTAATTTAAAATAGCATGTGAAAAAGAAATTCTGTACTCAAACTTTAACGCGTAACTGAAAGTAATACACCTAATCCACTGCTTATGGAGCTTATAGAATAATAAAGCCTAGAAAAGGACCATAAAATCAGTCCCCATTTTGTCATAAGTGTTTTGCTTACTGTAGGTCCTATGAGCAAGAACACTATGATGAAAGGGGAATAAACACCAGGATGTCGGTTAAATTAGCATTATGATGTATGTACATACATACAAACAGGCTCGTAGAGAAGCAGATTGCAGGTATTGATACTATAGCGGACTGAATACTATTTTTCTTGCCATAAGAAGCTAATCATATGCACACATAAAGATTAATTCCTCAAAGGATTTATAGAAAGTAAAATCTCATTTTCAAGATCAATCTTTCATCACGAATATTTCCTGTTAGACATTAAGTTTACACAGCAGCTTAGCATAGTTCTGTTTTCAAGATTTAAACCGTCAGTGTTTTAAATGATTATTGTTGCAGCATGGTTGTATACTTGTTTCCCATAAGATATCTTGCATCCATCTTACTACAAACTCATTGCTACAATTGTTAATAGTGCAGTTAGTTTTATCAGCTCTTAAAAAGCAAGATTTTTGAGGCAATAGGTGTCATACCAAAAGCTAGAGAATCAGAAAAAAAGGTGGGGGAGGGGAAGAAATCTAGTAAAAAGGTCTAACAGCACAACCCAAGATTTTCAATAAAAAAATTTTAATACTTTTAACATTTAGTCACTTTTAATATTTAGTCTATGTAAAAAGCAAGTTATTAAAATCTCTATATAGTTTTCATTTAGTCCTGGAAATTTTCTCATGACCTGAATCAATCATCTACTTTAAAAAGAAAAAACACAGTAACAAAAAAATCTTAATAGTTGGCTAAGAGTAGCATCTAACTCATATCATGTTACTGAAACAATAAAAATGAAATTTGATATATACTGGAACAACTGTTAAGACAATCCGATTACCATGATTTTTTTACAAGCTAAACCCCCATGTTAAAAGACAAACTACAAACCTATTCCCATTTTTTAGCCATTCTAAAAGATATAAAATAAACTGAGAAGAGACCAACATTAAATATTAATTAACAAACCATACAAAAATTTAAAAATTCATATTCTTAGATGTTGAATTAAAATATTTAAAATATTTATTGTAAACATTATAAATATTTTTAAAATACTATTTAAACTTGAGAGTCTGGAATTTTACTTTCCAAGGAAGTGTAAAGTGCAGGTTATAATACAAAAATAACACACTGGTTTGACCATTTGACACCAGAAGTAACTTAAAAGGCACACATTATACATTCAAGAAGAAATAGGAAGAAGGATCTAGCAGACGCTAATGCCAAATACTTTACAGATAGCACCAGATGAGCGCTCTTCAGTCTTACGACAGTACAATGGCAATATATGGCTTCTACCATTAGCTATGCATATTTTGTATAACAAACTGTACGGTTTTTTCTTTTTTGTTGTTTTCCAGCTTTTGTTCTTACATCATCTAGTACCTATTACACAAGTACATTTTAGTAGAACCATTGTACCATGCAAAACAAATTATAAGATCTTTTATTCACTGAATTAAATGCTTCCTTGAAGGAAAGTATTGGTGCTACACTAATCATTGGTTTCACGAATACATTTTAAGAGTTAATACGATACAAAGGAAGTCTCACCTTCACACACACACACAAAACTTTCTGTTAACATTCAGTTTCTAACAAAACGTTAATTAATGGACTATCAATAAAATACCTTTCTTAGGCCTCAAAATGTATTATCAAAAAGCAAACATTACCATAACAATAGTGACTAAGATATTTAATATAGTTAACATAAATTGAGCTTCAATGTGATTCCTTTAAATTTAAATATAATTCTAATCATTTATAATTTTTCCCAAGGCAAATATAACTTGTCTACACTAGCATACATAATCAATAACCCATAATTCACTGCCCTGGAAAGTTCATATAAGCACATTTAACAGTTTATTACAAACGATAATCAACTAATCACCCCATATTTGTAATACTAAGTTATCTCTTTTAAATTACTTAATCATACTCTATTTCTCTTCAGAAAGTTAACTTTTCTATGTGCCCAGACAGTTCAGAATTTTTAAAGTGTGGACTGTCTTATGTCCAGATAATTCAAAATAGTTTTTTTTTTTTTTGGTATTCAGAATATCCATTGCAACAGCAATTATGGTGATCCAAGACTTGTTGATTTTGCTCTCAAAATGCACTCCCCTCAAAGAGACAGCACACGTGAGACCCCACCTCTAGGTGATCAAGTATACGATCTCGCCTTTTCTGGGTTGATTACAGCCTCCTTTTTACAACTGATTAGATCATGGATAGACCTTGCTAGCGACATATTCGCATAACCGGCAGTGGCTCACTAAAGCCGTGATTTTCAACTGGCTGAGAAAACTGCCAACGATCAAGAGGAGTCATGGAGCCAGAGACTGTGGGAACCACCGCAGTGGTTTCCAATGGCTGAGGGCGAGGTGTGATACTTCACTCACTCACCCAGTTCTGTTAAGAGTTGTAGGAACTGATAAAGAGGGATAGAGCTTCCCTTCAGGAAATGTGTGCTCTTATATATCGCCTTGCAAAAAATAAAAAGTTTCAGGTCCTTAGGGTTTGTATATAGAAGGTTCGGAAGTGTGGTTTCTCAGAAATAAATCCATGATTCCCAAAGATTCTGAGTCTTTTAAATGATAGGGCTCTTCATTATCAAAAGACTGAAATACCTGCATTTTAAAATTACCCAAAATTCTGAGGTATTGCTAGGCAACAACAACAACAACAATAAAAATCTAGATAAGACGATCAACCAAAATCAATGAGAGAAAAATAACAGTGACAACTGGAGGGGAAAGAAAGACCCTACTGCCTAAGGGAACATACCTGCTCTCCAAAGAAAAGAAAAGTAGCCAGGGAGCAATTGCTGTGCCATTTCACCACGTCACTTGTATAAGTATAAAGTTATCCTCTTTACATATGAGACCTTCTAAATGGGTTAAAAATCTGTTATCAAGATCATCCCTCGAAAGATCAAAATCTCATTTTATTCTCCTAATACACCATTTCCAGAATTCTGATCTATTTTTAACCTCTAGACTAAAATTTGAGAGTGGCGGGGAAGCCTGTTATTTTTTTTTACTGTTTATTTATTTTGGAGAGAGAGACAGAGCACATGAGAATTAGGGGGCAGACAGAGAGGGGGACAGAGGATCCAAAGCGGGCTCTGCGCTGGCTGCAGCGAGCCCGTCATGGGGCTCGAACCCACAAACTGTGAGATGGTGACCTGAGCTGAAGTCGGACACTTAACCAACTGAGCCACCCAGGCGCCCCAAAATGAGGCTTTTTAAAAATTTTCAGTCAAATAAGTTGGAAAAGTTCATTTTTCTACTGAGGAATGTTAGGTGCATACCCATAAACTTATACATAAAACGGCAGTGAAAGAGACATTCGAATGCTCCTAAATGGTGGCAGCAGAAGCCCAAGCAATCTGGGTGGAACTGGAAACCACAAGAACATAGAGGCCCTGTCCTTTCAAGTTTCCCAACTCCGAAGGAAAGTTCACCACTGACCTTATGACTAATCAGTTGGGTGTAACTTCATCAGCAAACTGCTTAAGGAAAGAAGAGCTGACCAAACATTAAAGTTTAACATTTCAGGAAAAAGAACTATTTAACTTAAAATCTTGAAGTTCATTCTTACCTCACAAATATCAGGTCATACCCTTTGAATAACTTTTATTTTTAAAGTGCTTAAACACAAAGGCCTCAAAAATGGCCTAGTAATACCCTCACTTAAGTATATCTGTTACAAAATTATAACTTATTTAAAATCTAACATTCAAGTTTAAAACAAATGGGTGAAATTCAGAATTAACGCTGAGACTTCACCCTTAATCAGCACTCGTATTACATCTTGGCGTATCATGAGTCAGTAGTATTGTTTGATCCATAGGATTAAAGTGGGACACCCTAGATTAGAAGTATCTAGCTGAAGTGCCTCTGTTCTCGAAGTTCTTTCTTGTTCCCTATTAAACTAGACCGAGAATAAGTAGTAAATACAGTCCTCTGAGAAAAGAACGGCCCCATATTAATTGTATGTTAATCCAGTTAAATAAAAGTTAATGGCTGAAGCTAGCATAAAATACAGAAATCTCAAAACATATTTAAGCAGGAAGAATAGATGATATTACCAAGCCGCTTTTAAAATAATACATTAATATTCATTTTTAAAATCAAATATACTTATTGAAAACTAACATTACCGTTTTAGTCATGAATTCCTGAAATTTTTTACTAATTACTTTTATGAATTTAAAACGGATAAATTAGGAATTCATAGACTCAAATTCATGAAACTGGAGATCAATCCAATTATTACTCTCTTCTTCGTGAAGAATGTCTAATTAGGATGTGTTCATCAAAGACAGGGATCTGATTAGCAACATTTCTTCCTTTTCTTGACATCTTGATTCAAAGGTGAAAATTACTCAACATGAGACTTGGGCCGATCCTGAGTTGAGATTTCTCTAACAAATTTACCATCGTGTTCATGAAATACTGTTCTAAATACTTACATTTATCCAACGGATAATGTTCTATTGCTTGGGGCAAAGCTACGAGATAAAGTAAGACCTTTTCTCTATACCTTTTAAACTAGTTCCACTCCCATTATAGGCTTCTTAAACTACTAGTAAATTTTATTTTTAAGTCTAAAACTTATTTTTAGACCAGACTACAAAACTCTTAATTCAATAAACTTTTTTCTAGGCATTTTCCATACTGACTTTTTATATGCCAAACACATGGTGATTTGTATTTTTCCCTGAACACAATTTATAGAAATTCCCTGAATAACAAAAAGAAAACAATTCTGTTATATTTACTTGACAGCTAAAGAGAATTCCAAAATGAAAATGACTATTGTGCTGCTGTAAGAGTATAAAGATAGGTTATCATTCCATCCGCATCCCTGGAATGTATGTGGAAGACATCTGTACAGCAGGTAAAGAAGTCAGCAGCCAAAGTTGAACACAGCAAGTAAATGTGTACTGTAATAGGAATAGTTACGGACCTTTAAAGGCTCAGGAGTTAGCCACTCCCAAGCATTCAGTAAGTACAATACATAACAATTCACAATTTACAAGTAAGTTATAAAAACTCTAGAATATTAAGCCAGTCTGCTAAAGAACTATGAATCTTCCAATTGTAAACTAATAAATTCCTGAATGCATTTCTTATACTGCATTTCAGTATGGTTATTAGTAGAATATTGACCTGGCTGTCCATAAAGTCCTTCTGATTCCCGCATCTCTTCATTCATTCTTGCTAAACGTAACCTAAAATTAAAGGAAAGGATTTTTTTAGATGAAGTTATATAATATAAATATCCATAAACCAATGAAATGTGTAACCAAATAAAACATACACTGATGTAAATTTTTCTCTTCCTAGTGTCTGTCACAATAATAGATGGGATTTTAGTTTTAGTTTCTCTTTATACAATGTACAACCCAGGATCAAGAATTGCATGCTTGGGGGCGCTTGGGTGGCTCAGTCACGATCTCGGGGTCTGTGAGTTCGAGCCCTGCGTCGGGCTCTGTGCTGACGGCTCAGATCCTGGAGCCTGCTTCGGATTCTGTATCTCCCTCTTTCTCTGCCCTTCCCCTGCTCACACTCTGTCTCTATGTCTCTCAAAAATAAAATAAAATGTTAAAAAAAAAAGTTTAAAAAAGAATTGCATGCTTGTCCACCAACTGAGTCAGCCGGTGCCCTGACAACACGAGATTTCTAACAAGTACACTTCATCACTGTTTAAGCAGGACCATTGGAGCACCTCCAGTAGCTTACTTCCTCCTGACTCCAGAGACTCCCTGGCTTCTCTAGCAACCTGTCACACTTTAACTGCCAACTGTCCAAAGTATTGCTTCTACAGTATAGAATGTCATACTATATGGTTTAAGGTCATTTTGCTTCACCCTGAGGTGAGGTAATTCCAAACATATAAATGGCATGTGTTATAGTGGAAATATATTTTGACGTATTAAATGACCATAGGTTGCCAAGATTTCCCCAAGGTTACCACTTGGTTATATGCTCTTCTGTGGGGTATTCATCCTGTCAGCAGGAAGATATATAGCACTGGATTAAGAAGGCAAGAATTTCCTCCCATTTTTGTATTAACTTTAAACAACCTTTTGAAATAGGCAAACGTTGCCTTTGGTGCCCCTTCCTACTTTTCACTATTGGCCTGTCCTTCGGGCCATCGAATATGCACTGCCCACCGAGACAGTGCACCCTCCTAACACGCACTTGCTGGCAACTACAGCATCTGACATAAGCTTTCCCTCTCTTCGAGATACCATCACTCCCCTCCATCTCTTTTCATAACCACTGTGTGAACTAATAGTGCCTTGGGTCTCTCTTTGGTATTCGGACTTTTCGGAGAGGACAATTACTTTCAAAAATTATGAAATGAAACTGAAGTCTTCACACAAAGTAAAATGAGAAAATTTAGACAATTTGGGATTACATATTTTTGAGATAAAGGGGCCATTATTATAAGAACTGCCTGGGAAGCTGCATCCAAGGTTCCTTTTTCTATGCTATTCCTATCTTTAATAACTTCTCTTTCTCCCGTTGAGAATCTATAAGGATTTAGTAGTTCTAACTTTTCCTTCAATAGCCTCCACAATTACAATAACCTCTCCAGTGGGGAAAGGACATTGAGTGCAGAGAAAGCATGTTTTACTGTTTTGCCTGGTGTTTTAATTTGGCAGGGATCAGGGAGGAGTGATATAGGAGAAGCCAAAAATTCTCACTGGGAACTCAGGAGTTCAAGGCAGTTGGGAAAGTTTCTGTTTGTAAGTGACTGAGACTCAGTAGTGTGAAAGAAACTACCTATACTCATATAACAGGGGATCAATAATTCTGGGTTTCATGCAACACGGAACAGAACGAGTGACTTCATACAACGTATTTCCTACATAACAATAAAATGTGAGTGACAATCACATTTTAGATTTTAGGTGTCAACACAAAGTTGACAAACAACTTTGATCTAAGATGAAAATCAAATTAAGATCTCAAAAGTCTTTATCAGATCATATTCAATTGTATTCAAACATTAAAAAAACAGGTATTTTTATCTTAAAATAGAGTATTTATGTGAATAATTCCTTGAAAAAATAAGCACAAACAAATCCCTAAGTATCACTGCCCAAAGGCAATGCAACTGCAAAAGTTACTGACATCAGTGTGCTGTCCTCCCTACTTATAATCCTCTAACTCTTAAGGTAGAGTAAACGCAGATTTTTGAATAGAATAAATGCCTGTTACTATACCAATACATCCCCTGCCCTAGTACTGTAGTGAGAATTAAAGAATCCATTTTAGAGAAGCCATGGGTTTTCTGTTCCTACTGGTCATGCAGGATTTAAAAAACGGCTAAGGACATGGGTTTTAGAGCCAAGATTTTTTAGTTTCAAATCCCAGCTCCACGAGCTACCGGTTTCTCAAATTATCTGTGGCGTGGCATCCTTCTAAAATGAGGCTAATAATATCTTCTTCATAGGGTTGTTGTGAGACCAAATAAGTTCATGTATGTAAAGTGCTTAATACGTTTAATGTGTTTAGAGAGGCACATGGCACACATTAAACAACCAAGTTTATAGTTCATACCTATGCATGAAACTATGTTCAAACCCTGTACAAGTACTACATTGTCTGAAAAATAATCAAGTAAAAAGAAAACACTTACAAGGTCACTATATCAGCGTTGGCTGCTTCCACAGCTATAGTCAAAGGGTCTTTCCCTTCTTCATCAGTGGCATGTTGATTGGCACCTCGTTTTAGGAATAAACATACCTGCCTGTATAAGGAAAGAGCATTTTTGATATACTGCCAATAAGAAAAAAAAATTAGTATTCACCATAAAAAAATAAAAAGCACTACCTAACTTAGAGAAATAGCATTTCATTAGGAAATTCCTGACTCATTCTACAACTACTTACTGAACACCGGCTCTAACAATAAAAATTGACCACAATCGGCATTTTACAAATCTCAAGGTGTTTTCCCATTTAACTTGGGGCTACGTAGGATGCTGGGACGTATAAATTATGGTCCCTATCCTCAAATAATATCAGAAAAAGATGTACACATATTTCCATAAATTTAAATAAAACAGAATCACTTAAGGTCTATTTTGGGAAAGAAGGAAGCCAAGGCAATGTTAACATCATATCAACAATAATTCAACAGCAAAGAGTGTAAAGTAATCCTCCACAAATATTGATAACTTGAAGAAACAGACAAAAATGAAAAAAAAGATGACAATGAATAAAAGGAGTCTGTGAAGTAAAGTGGGAAGAATGATATTTTAAGAAGAAAATACACAAAATGAATTAAATACGATCTCTTTTAAGTATACAAAAGTTTTTATGATGATGACATTGAACTCAGTATTCTCTTTGCTGACAGAAGGAAAGAGAAAAATATCTATTTTTCTATGATAAAAATAGAAAATGCTTTAAAAAAATAGAAGATGCTTCAATTAAACATAAAAAAGAACAGCTTCTTGTTTGTTGGGGTAATGAGAACTGGATATCCTGAGATATTTTATTTAAAAAAATCATTTATGACACAAATTTTTCATTTAAGATCAACATTTTGATTTCGTTTGTACCTTCTATTAGAAATTCCATTTTCAAAACAAAACAAAACAACAAAAGTCAATTTTCAAGGCTTTATTGTTTAAATATTGCTTCAGAAGCCTCCACGTCAATAGCACAGGCTAAAAATTTGCTTTAAAATTTGACTTTAGCTACCCTGTGAGAAAACTAAAATGTCCAAAGTCACAAAATTCTCCCCAAATGTGCATGCTATGTATATAGGTGAACATGCATAAATACATACATGGACATAGTTGTCTGAAAAAAAAAACCACCATAATTTCAGTAACCGTTTTAAATACTAATACTGATCTATATAAATGGCAATTAAAGTTCGAAATAAGCTTTGCAATGTTCTTTTCTGAAAAGTAACAATAGCTTTTCTCTGCAGGAGATTTTTAAAATTTGAAATTCCATCATGACAATATAAGTCGCAAGAAGGTATCATTTTACAAACTCTACTTAATGGCCTTAATCTGAGAAAAAGCGAAATGATATTTCAAAATAAGTTTTCAAATAAAACCTAGTTAAATATGTAATCTTGACAGCTTACCCTGTGTGCCCCAAGACAGTGGCGTGGTGCAGTGGGCCCCGCCCTTGCACATCTCTTTGGTTCACATTAGCACCATTCTGTAGGAGAAACTCGCATGTCACCAAAGAACCCTTAGAGGAAAAAAAGAAGAAAACAATGTACAAAAAGCAAATAGTAATATATTTCTATTAAAAACAGGTCTTTAATAGCCTTTCTGTTTCATTTTCCCCCAAAAGAGAAATTACTCCCCAGCAAAAGTGGAGAAATGATAAATTATTTTCTTCCCAAGAATGATCTAACAGGGATTCAATTTGCAGTTTGTGATCTAGCAAAAGACACTATTTTCATTACCAAAATTATCTTCCATCGAGAAAAAAAATTGACCTTCCATAATCACAGTGATACTCAGAAATCACTACCAACATTATTTTCTACTTTCCAACCCCTCTCTTAAAGCAAAAAACAATGCTAAAACTATGTTCAGAATGAATTTTGATTTTTATGTTTTACGATGTATAAATTCATACCCCTAATACAGCCTGAATAAGTGGTGTGGCTTTATTTTCCTCTGAATTCGCCCAGTTCACATCTGCACCATGAGCCAAAGCCTCAGCCATTTTAGGAAGATTTTTTTCATATGAAGCCCTATAAAGCTGGAGTCCTGGATTAAGATGTTTAGAGTCAAGAAACACAGAAGAATCTTGCCTTTCTCCTTCTGAAAAGCAAACACAAATACATCAGTAAAAATGAGCAGGGAGAGAATGGGAAGTTATTGTTTCAGAGGTACAGGGTTTCAGTTTTGTGAGATGAAGAGAGCTCTGTGGCTGGATTGTGGTAACGGCAGTGCAAGGGTCAAGAAACTCAATGCCACGTAGCTGTCCATTTAAAATGGTGAAGAAGGTAAATTTTATGTTATGTACATCTTACCACATTTTTTAAAAATGAGTTCTTACCACAATGTATCACAATGTAAAAGATGTAAAAGAAACCACCAATTTAACAAAATGAGCTAATGGGAGATTTTCATAAAAATATATTATTCCCTAATCACTGATCACTCCCCCAAACAGTCAAACTTCTCTTATAAAGACATCAGTTGGTATACTAGGCCTCTGTGGCCCTGCCGATATGCAATAGGAGGTTAATTACACTGTACTAGATTAAAGTTAGGTATATTCCTATATGCCTGAATTTAAGAAGGACTCACAAGAGGTGGTAAAAATCCCTGAAGAATTTTACTTCTAGACCAAACCTCACTTTATGCCTAGGATGGTCCAATATCATCACAATTTATAGTACAAGCAATTCAAGTAATTCAAAAAATGGTCACTACCCTGAATATTCTATAAGACCAAAATCATGGAAATCATGAAGGAGAAAATAGAGGAAGAAAGCACAGTTCCAAAGAAAAATATAATGGGGAGGGAGTCATTAATCTCTTTCTCCTGATAAGATAGCCATAAACAAATGAATAAATAAAAATAAAACATAAATAAAACATACAGTTTATGTGGACTAAAAAGTATACTCAGCAACTGAGTAGGCACTTTTAGCCCGTATTATGAGGCTTAGATGACTGTACAGCTAGGAGAGAACTTCCAAGTCTGCTTTCTCATTTAACAATAGCTTCAAAAAAGGCTAACCACTTCCTTTAGAAACCATTTAATCAAGATTAAGCACTAAGCACATGCATTTTTCAACAAGCAATACCAATTAACATTGAATTTCACCCAAACTCACCAGTCTCATATAAACTATTGGCAGACACTGTGGAGGGTAAAGATTCTCTTCCATCATCAGAAATCTGCTGGATTCCACTATCATTACTTTTGACTGTTTTAAAGAAAAATTAGCTAGTGATTAAAGTTCACACCATTAGAAAACAATCTACTACGAACAACAAGGTTTTAAAATGAGCTCTGATAATCAACATGAACTCAGCCACCACCAGAATACATTTAACACAAGATTAATTCTTTCGAACCAGCTTATCAAAATATGCATCAATCACAAAGCCTGAAAATAAACTTATCTTTAGAGTCGCAACACATCTCATTACCCCATAATATGTCAGGGGTGGTGAAGAGCTTAATTTATTATATGACTGTAAGTAACGTGTAATTCTGAGACAATGGGCAACATCTAGAGAAATGGCCACACCGCACAATGACCACCGGCACAGACTTGGAATGCTCCACAAGAGTAGTACTTACTACTACGTAGTTTTGAAGAAGTATCAAAGTAGGAGAAGAGTGAATCTAGCTCATCAGGACAGAACAGAGACTCCCGCCTGGCCTCGTCGCTATTTACAGCAACCACTGAGGACATGCAAGTTAGCAAAGCACAAAGCAGGCCATAAGAAGGGAAAAGGGCAGGAAAAAACGTTACTGGGAAAAATTTAGGAGGAAAAAAATAGGAAGGATATTAGGTGGTTAATCAGATAACTAGGGCTTGTTGCCATGATAGATTTATAATTCCCATCTCCCCTTGCATTTTAAGCAGTTTTATTCCCTAGAATATACACATGACCTAGAAATGTGAATTACCAAGACGCTATTTAAATTTAACCATTTTAAAGACATGGAAATCCAACAATTTTTCCTTTCAATATGCAGAAGAAAACAGGTTTTTTAGCATTTAAATCATCTACAATAGCTACTAATTCAGAGATGAAGAAAGCGACTTAGGTTTTAATGAGTAAGTTGTAATACCTGAACCTGGGGGAGGTGCTCTGCCTTGGTCGCCTGGCCCAAGCTTAGAAATGCTCAGCCTCTTCTCTTCGTAGCTTTTGGAGACGATCCTTTCCTCCTGCTCAGGAGGTGACGATGATATAGAGTATTTATCCACAAACTTCCTCTCCACATACTTTGCTTTGATATATGTCTCTTTTTCCTGTCTGGTATACATAAAAATGTCATGATGTTCTGCTTAATCTCTTAGTATGGCTGTAAAGAAGCCATTACATATTGAATACTTCAAAAATAGTCACTAACTGTATTATTAGTTAAAACTAAATTTGTGACATTATGCAACACATTTCCCTTCCAGATATTTAATAACCTACGACCTCATGTTCAAATGAAATACAAACAATAAATTAAATGAAAACTCACAAATATTAACATGCCACTCTCTTATTCTCTTAATTTCTGTGCTCGTTCATTTCTATACATATTCCCTGTGCTTTTTACAAAACGAAAAACATTTATGAAAATTAACTTTAATTTCACTTTACTCCAATAGATAACATCACATACTGAACTATCACTGTTGATGGCCATAATTTTTCCTAAGACGACCACTTTAAAACAACATAGTATTCCTACTAAGGAGGAAGGAAATATGTCACATTTTAAACTTTATGATACCATCATAAAATACCAAGTCTGTTTTATACCTTTTCTTACTTATATCCTTTTGAAATGGTTAAATCTTTGACTAAAAGAGAAGAATATTTCAAGGTCTGAAATAACTCAGCCATGCTTTATCAAATAATCTCATTTAAGTGATTTAGTACAGACAATGGTAACTTTAAAATAGTATTGATTATAGATAAAGACTTAGTCAAACATAAAATCCCAAGAGAGGATTATGGCAAATAAAATTTTAGTGCTAAAAATAAAGAATCATAAAGACTAAAAGCAACATCGACAATAAAAACTAATTATGTACCTTGAAGGCACTCTTAGCTACTTCATCCAATGAGCCTCCATATATAGAATAGGAAGTGTAATTTCAAACATAGCTATTCAGTACTGTACCCTACCAGAAACTACCCCTTCACCTTTAATTCTTTAACATCATGATGCCATGTATGAGGTACATGTTTCACAGATATTTACTAAGTTAAACTATGTAAAATTATTCATTGTTGGTAATAGAAATTTGATCCTTAGAGACATTAATGAACAGATTATCTCTTTTTAAATAAGCCCTGCCAATAACGGAATTGGTACTTTAACGGCTAAGAGCTTTTACATTCTATGTAGAGACTTAATTTTTGAGATTGTCTAAAGACTATAGTTTATTATCTAATCAATAAAAATTAATTACCTAATACATACCCAAGAAAAATATAGCCATCTTTTAAAAAAAAATTTAATACTTTATTTATGTTGAGAGAAATAGACAGCAGGGGAGAGGCAGAGAGAGAGAATCCCAAGCAGGCTCCATGCTGTCAGAGCCCAATACGGGGCTCAAACTCATGAACCATGAGATCAAGACCTGAGCCGAATCCAAGAGTTGGACACTTAACCAACTGAGCCACCCAGGTATCCCAGGATAGCCATATTTTAACAGAAGCAGTAATGCTCTCTTCTAAACAGTCTGTCTCAATATTACATATCAATTATAGTGAAATAAAATCATAGCTAGATTCCTGCTTATGGAAAAAAAAAAAAGGTAACACATGGAGACAATTGAAATTAGTACCTTTGTCCTGGTTGTGGTTTCTTAATTCCCATTTTTTCCACTTTAGCTTCATAAACTCGGTTTATGACATCATTTCCCAATTCACACATAAGCTGTTTGGCAGGAAAATAGGAAAATAAGCTATAAATTCCTAAAAATACTGTTAACAGTCCTTAAAGCAAGTACAGCTAACTCATTCCTTTTGCATATTCTGCAAACGCTGATCCTACAAAGTTTAAAGTTAAAACAAAATGAGACAAGGACTAAAAGCAATATCATCATTTTGCCATTACCAGAATGCCTCCCCCTAGAAGACTGCCACTCTTACAAGAAAAGGTTTCTCCTCACTCACCTTCCCTCTACTATGGCTAGCACAATGCTGCAGATTATTCACAATGCTCAGTAAATTAAACGAAAAAAGAAGATTGAGGCCAAACAGGTTAAGTTTTAAACATCTCAAAATGGAAGTAAACTATTTTCTCCTTATATTTTATACGTAAGAATTGCAAAATGGGGCACTAGGGTGGCTCAGTGGGTCAAGCATCTGACACTTGATCTCGGCTCAGGTCATGATCTCAGGAGTCGTGAGATCAAGCCCCACTCTGTGCTGACAGCGTAGAGTCTGCTTGGGATTCTCTCTCTTCTCTCCCTCCCTCTCTCTCTCAAAATAAAGAAATGAGCTTAAGAAGAAAAGAATTGCAAAACTTTTTGTTTAAAATTTTTCAATTATATTTATTAATGTACCAGACAGCTATGTTTCAACCAAATTTTAAAAACTGAACTTAGGGGCGCCTGGGTAGCTCAGTCGGTTGGGCGGCCGACTTCGGCTCAGGTCGTGATCTCGTGGTCTGTGAGTTTGAGCCCCACGTCGGGCTCTGTGCTGATGGCTCAGAGCCTGGAGCCTGCTTCGGATTCTGTGTCTCCCTCTCTCTGTGCCCTTCCCCTGCTCATGTTCTGTCTCTATGTCTCTCAAAAATAAATAAACGTTAAAAAAATTTAAAAAAAAATAAAAAATAAAAAATAAATAAAAACTGAACTTACTAGTAAGTTCACATCTACAAAACTGATGCAGAAATTAGATTTCTACCTCTCATCTCCCCACTTTCTTCTCTTTTGAATTCATAATAATTAACAGAACCTATCTAATCACGGCTCTACCTTAGGAACCAATTTACTACTTTCATCCAGATGTTTACACAGTAATTCCACAAAGCAGATTTTTTTTTTTTTACTTTACATAATTGAGAGGATCACCAGTTTATCTACGGATTGAAATAAAAATACAGGTATGTTGAGAACACAATTTTTGGGGCACCTGGGTGGCTCAGTTGGTTAAGCGTCCAACTTCTACTAACGTCATGATTTCGTGGTTCGTGAGTCCGAGCCCTGAGTCGGGCTCTGTGCTGACAGGTCCGAGTCTGGAGCCTGCTTCAGATTCTGTGTCTCCCTCTCTCTGCCCCTCCTCTACTCCCACTGTATCTCTCAAAAATAAAACAAAGATTTAAAAAAAAAGAATACAACTTTCAGACAGAAATAAATGCAGAATATACCACAATCTCTAAACAAGTATATAATTTTTTACAATATGGTAAACTAAATGGTGAGAATTAAAAGGAATATATTATTAACCAATATATGAGTTTTATAAATCTTACCAGAAACCCAGTTGTGATCTAAAATTACTTTATGGCATTTTCACAGATATGAGTCCTTACACAGGAAAAAGAATGTCTTAGTTTGACGATTTATCTTGAGAAATGTAAATTTGCAAAAGGTCCTATGTTAAAATGGCTCAATGATAACAATATGCTATACCAATCCATTAGAGAGTGCACTAATACGTCTTATTCTTTTAACAAAATTTTTATAATTATAAAAAATTAAAATTAAGGCACATAATTGAAGATTATTCTTTGAGAAAACATAAAAATGTAGGAATGTGTTTTCCTAAAAAGGTGAAGTGACTTGTAGTTAAGAGTCATAACATAAACTTAGCGATTGAAAAAACCCAGTATGAAAACACCAGATTTGCCTAAGTAGCCTCAGGTGCGTTCCAATACAATTTCCTTTATTGTTAGCATGGAGAAACTCATACATTTTATTTATTTATTTTTAAAAGCTTATTTACTTATTTTGAGAGAGAGTGTGCAGGCACATGCCCACCAGTGGAGGAGAGGCAGAGACAGTCAGGGAAAGAAAACCTCAAGCAGGTACTGCTCGGTCAGCACGGAGCCAATGTGGGGCTCAAGAACCCACAAACCATGAGATCATGACCAGAGCGGAAATCAAGAGTTGGACACTTAACTGACTGAAGCAGCCAGGCACCCTTATTTATTTATTTTTTAAATAGACTCCACTGGGTGTGGAGAACTTGAACTCATGGCCTGAGCTGAGATCAACAGTGGGATACTTAACCAACTAAGCCACCTAAGGCACCCCTAGAAACTCACAGATTTTATAAATCAAGATTCTACAATCCTGATATTTTATGTGAAAATCTGAAATATTTTTAAGCAAGTATTTTATTTTACCTTTAAAAGTTCAGGCTCCCAGGTGTCTAAAGTTAAAGATCGTACTTTTGAAAAATGAACTCCAAGACTCCTAAGCAGGGGAATAAAAAGAAGATATTAATATATGAAACCGTCAAGTCTCTATTTGCATAATATGCAAATTAATTTTCTCTTTTAAGGGGATACAGTCGCTAATACAGCCCTCAACATGTATGTAAATAAGGAGAGTTCTTAAATGGAAAACGGTAAAACAAAATCCTCTACAGCGCTCTGCAAACCAGAACTTTATCCACTCTACAAAAGGGACAAAGATACAAATGGCAGTCAAGTAAGGCAGATGGAAAAGGCCCTCTAGCCAATGGGACACAATAATTTACTATGCATGTTTATCCAAAAGGAGTCTCTCACCCTGTGCAGGCCTACCCACCGGTGAATCCCAGAACACTCGATACAGAGGGTGATGCCCAGGTTGATGCTGGCCCACCGTGGGTCTGCCAGGCCACAGTCACAACAGCTGGCGTTGCCAGGGATACACTGGACTCGCTGCAGTGCACTTTCTCCTTTCAATAACTTATCTTTTGACTCATTTCCAGAATCTAGGCTTCCTGTGGATGGAGATGATTTCTTATCCAGCTTCTAAAAGAATTAAGAATTATTTGTTTAAAAAAAAAGATTAATACTATGCTGCACATTACATGTTCCAAACAAAACCTTCCAACCAATAAATTGAAGGCTTATTGTGAGCCTAAGCCAGGCACTGTTCTAGGCATTGCAGATTCAATGATAACAAGACACAGCTTCCTCCATCAACTAGCATTTAGTTTTGTCAGAAAAAACATAAACATTGGAAATGATATACATTTATATAAATAAATATTTACATTTATTTTATATTTAATTAATATAAATATATGTACATATATAATTGACAAATGAACATATGTACAAGATATGAGGGCAAAGAGAAAGGGGAACACTTATTTAACATGCAGGACCAGAGACAGAAGAAATAAACATGAGACCATTAATACTCAAGAATAAAATTAATATTATTTTGTACCAGAATTTTCCAAGGTATTCTATGAACTGCAAGCAAGTTGTTTCAATTACTGCAGTGAATAACTGGAAATTGTATGGCCTTTTACTAAAGAACAAATCAATTAAATATTTTTTTTAATGTTTATTTTTGAGAGAGAGTGAGTTGGGGGGGAGGGGACAGAAAGAAAGGGAGACAGATGATCCAAAGTAGGCTCTGTACTGACAGCAGATAGCCCAGTGCTGGGCTCGAACTCATGAACCACAAGATCATGACCTGAGCTGAAGTCAGATGCTTAACTGACTGAGCCATACAGGTGCTCCCAAATCAATTACATAATTACAATCCTATTCCGAGCAAGGGAATCTGAGAGCCTGAGGAGGGAGAAGAAGGCACTGATGTGAGGGGCCAGAGTCTGAGTAGGGGCCGGTGGTGGCAAAGAAAGGATGTTGGTTACAAACAGAGGGACTGATCATATAAGTAATAAACATGTTAAAAATAAAAGGGAGCTATATTTTTCTCACTGCAGAGAAAGGGTTATTTATATGAAAAGGGGGAGAATTAGAACAAAGCCTGTTGTGTGTGATTAGAACTGGAGAAAACAAGAGGCATACTAATGGTTTTCAATAAACAGATATATAAAGAAATACAGATGTAAACTTGTATATGTGTATATACATACATATATTCCTTTATCTTGGTTTCTGAAAGCCATTTGCCACCAAAAGGAACTGGGCTCTTTGGAGAAACTGCTGATTTTAGCACCAGTGCAGAGAAAGTGCAAGATGAACCTGGAACGTCCCATCATGCTAGTAAGGAGGAACTCAGACTGAACTATGACATGGTAAGAACATGTCAAAAGGATATAGAAGCCAGTGCTCCATGGGCCAAACTTGGGTCAATTCGAACAATAAAACAAATAATGATAGTAATGGATTATAACCCATTGAAAAAAACTATACTGACATAATTAAAAACTTTAAAGCTTAATGAGAAACAAAACATTCACATAGTCTCAAAGAACCTCCCTTTACAAAATACTCATTACCTACAAAGCAAATGTTTTAGTACAGAAGCCTAGCAGACACCACCTTAATCAAGTGATCAAAGTTAACATCACCGTTAATGGGACAAATCAAAGTTACGTGTCATCTGAGTATGCAGTGAGAAGAACATAGCATCATTCACACAATACACCTGCCAAAGATGCATAATCTTGTGAGTAAGCATCAGATAAACTCATATTGAAGGACATTTTACAAAATAACTAGCTTGTTACCTTCAAAACTATCAAGGTCAAGAAGGTCAAAATAATACTAACAGACTACTTCTGAGGGAAGGAAACTAAAGAGCTATGACCACTAATATTACCTGTGCTTCTGGACTGGATCTTTCTGCTCTAAAAAACATTACTGGGACAATTGTTAAAGATGTTTGGAATTAAATGGTAGCCATATTTCAATGCTCATTTCCTGATTATGATGGCAGTACCATTGTTTTCATAGGACAATGTCCTAGGGTGTGGGAAATAACAATAAAGTAATAATGGGTGATGGGGCACCAAGTTAGAAACTTACTCTGAAATAGTTTGGCGATAAAGTTATTTGTACAACATTTGGAACTTCTCTATAAGTTTGAAATTATTTCAAAAAATTTTAAAAATCTGTGTTATTAGAATACGTTCAATAATGTGAATTATCTCATAAGCAATTATCACATTGGGAAAATATGTCAACATAATATAGAAACCTTGTTGGCTCATTCCCAATTTTCCTCTATAACCTAATGTTTTTGCACCAAATTAGAGAAGCTGAGAGCAAAGTATACTGCACAGCAGAACCTGGGCCAGCCACCTCCGGGAACACAAGAATAAACATGACACCCATCCCCCTATTCTCTGTGGATCATTTTGTTCATGTGCTTGGACTCGAAAGTGTGTATTATACTCATTCTCTCTAATCTGTATGTATTTTGCCTTTGTCATCATAACTCAGTAGTCTCAACCCTTCTGTACCCTTTTATTAAGTTATCTTCATCGATTTCTTTAAGTTTACTTCTTTACTTTGAGAGAGAGAGTGAGAGAGAGCACATGCATGAGCGAGGGAGGGACAGAGAGAGAGGAGGAGAGAATCCCAAGCAGGCTCCACGTTGTCAGCACAGAGCATGATGGCAGAGCTCAGTCCCACAAACCGTGACATCATGACCTGAGCCAAAATCAAGACTCAGATGCCTAAACAATTGATCCACCCAGGTGCCCCTATCTTCAGCAATTTTTAAAGCTAACTCCTATCTATACTGTAGTATTAATTTATTATGAATTTAACTGTTCTAATATCTTTACTGAGATTCTAAAGTTCTGAAAATATTCTAGATACAAATTTACACAGATTTTTAGGGCAGCCCTATCCCTATTTTTCCTGTAATCCTAGGATTTCTAGTGTATGATGTTTCATAACACAGGTATTTCAGCAATGCCACTAGCTTCTTCATCAGGATAATATGGGTATACGTGTAATTTTGTTCCCTCTCAAAACCCTGGGGTTTTGTTCCCTCTAAAAACTCAAAAAGATATTAAAAAGCATTATCCTCAGCCCTTATTGGGCAAAGTTGTGATAATCTGAACATCAAAAAGAGCAAATACTGATATCAGCCATCTGTATGTTTTCTTTGGAAAAAAGTCTACTCAGGTCCTCTGTCCATTTTTGATCAGATTATTTGTGGGGTTTTGTTTTTGTTTTTGGGAGTGTTTTTGGTGTCGAGTTGTATAAGTTCTTTATATTTTTTAGATATTAATCCCTTATTGGATATTTCATTTACAAATATCTTTTCCCATTCAGTAGGTTGCCTTTTTATTTTGCTAATGGTTTCCCTCAACTGTGCAAAAGCTTTTTATTTTGATGTAGTTTCAGTTAGTTTCTGCTTTTTTTTTCCTTGCCTTAGGAGATATATCTAGAAAACTGTTGCCATGAACAATGTCAAAGTAATTTCTGCTTATGTTCTCTTTTAGGAGTTTTATGATTTCAGGTCTCACATTTAGGTCTTTAATCCATTTTGAGTTTATTTTCATGTATGGTGTAAGAAAATGGTCCAGTTTCATTCTTTTCGCATGTAGCTGTCCAGCTTTACCAGCACAATTTATTGAAGAGACTATATTTTCCCCATTGTATATTTTATCTCCTTTGTCATAGGTTGATTGACCATATAAGCATAACTTTGGGTTCTTTATTCTGTTCCACTGATGCATGTGTCTATTTTTGTGCCAGTACCACACTGTTTTGATTACTACAGCTTTGTGGTATATCCTGAAACCTGAAATTGATACCTCTACCTTTGTTCTTCTTTCACAAGATTGCTTTGGTTATTCAGGATCTCTTATGGTACCATACAAATTTTAGTATTATTTGTTCTAGTTCCATGAAAACGGCTGTTGGTATTTTGACTGCTGGGACTGTACTAAATCTGTAGCTTGCTTTGGGTCGTTATGACCATTTCAACAATATTAATTCTTCCAATCCATGAGCATGGAATACCTTTCCATTTGTGTTCTCTTCCAGTTCTTTTATCAGTGTTTTATAGTTTTCAGAGTACAGGTCTTTCACCTTCTTGGTTAAATTTGTTCCTGAGTGGGGCGCCTGGGTGGCTCAGTCAGTTGAGTGTCCAACTCTCAGTTATGGCTCAGATCACGATCTCATGGTTCACAGGTTCAAGTCCCGCTTCAAGCTCTGCTCTAACAGTGTTGAAGCCTGCTTGGGATTATGCCTTTCCATCTCTCCCTCTCTCTCTCCCTCTCTCTCTCAAAATAAATGAATAAACAATTTTTTAAAGTTTATTCTGGATATTTTATTCTTTTTCGTACATTTGTAAATGAAATTGTTTCCTTAATTTCTCTTTCTGCTGTTTAATTATTAGTATATAGAAACACAACCAATTTCTGCATATTAACTTTGTATCTAAAACTTTACTAAATTCATTTATTACTTCTAATAATTTTTTGGTGAAATCTTTAGGGTTTTCTAAGTATAATATCATGTCATCTGCAAATAGTGACAGTTTAACTTCTTCCTTACCAATATGGATGCCTCATCAGGGAAATGCAAATCAAAACCACAATGAGGTTATCACCTTACACCTGTCAGAATGGCTAAAATTAAAGAGACAAGAAATAGTAAGTGTTGGTAAGGACATGGAGAAAAAAGAATCCTTGTGCATGGTTGATAGGAATGTAAATGGTACAGCCACTGTAGAAAACAGTATGGAAGTTTCTCAAAAAATTAAGAATAAAAACACTATATGATCTAATAATTCCACTACTGGGGATTTACCCCAAAGAAAATGAAAACACTAATTCGAAAAGGTATATGCAGCCCTATGTTTATTACAGCATCATTTACAATAGCCAAGATATGGAAGCAACTCATGTATCCACTGATAGATGAGTGGATAAAAATATGTATACATGTGTATACACACACATACACACACACAGAGGGGGGGGGAATATTATGCAGCCATAAAAAGGGATGAGATCCTGGTATTTGTGACAACATGGATGGACCTAGAGGGTATTATGCTAAGTGAAAGTCAGACAGAGAAAAACAAATGCCATATGATTTCATATATATGTAGAATCTAAAAAACAAAACAAATGGATAAACAAAGAAGCAGACCTATAAACAGACAACAAACTGATGGTTGCCAGAGGGATGGGGGTAGGGAATGGGCAAAATAGGAAGGGGAGTAGGAGAGGCTTCCAGTTAGGGAATGAGTAAGTCACAGAGATGAAAGGTACAGCACTGCACTGTACAGTGCAGATGGTAGCTACACTGTGAGCACGGGATAATGGACAGAGGGATTGATTCACTGTGTTCTATACCTGAAACTAATACAACACTGTGTGTCAACTTTACCCAAATAATTTTGTAAAAAAAAGAAAGAATAATTACTGTAATTAGTTGGGACCTATGCTACCTACAAATTTCCATAAGTTTAAAATGATACCCAAAAAATTAGATACCTGTCCTCACTTAAGGTAGCTAATAAACTAACCAAATGTAGTAATTGTAAGAAAAAAATCAAGCATTTTATTACAGGAACTAAATAACTCCAGCTGATAAATAAAAGCCATATGCAACATGAGAATTCAAGTTAACCAATACAGATGGGGTAACTAAATTAGAAAATTATAATTTTGCAATTCCTAATGAAATGACAAATTCACTGTAAAACCATTAAATGAATGGCTGATGGGGGAGTAGATCTTATGGGACCAAAGTAACACAAAATAGATTTACTACACAAAGTAACAAAGAGTGGGAAAAAGGGAATGCAACTTTACAGTGGAGGAGTCATACTGTCATCTCTCTAATCCAATGTGTCCACTTCATTTTCACATAGAAGACTGATCTTAGCATTAGTAATGGTTGGATAACCAAGTATTGTGTCTTTCCTGTTACAATGTGAAGAATACATCATCATTTGGAATTCTATAGGAACAACTCCTCCCTTTAGCAAGTTACTGTCATGAAAAAAAAAAAAAGGCCTCGTTTTAGACTGAAAGACTTGAGGGACATAACAACCAGATGCAATGCCCAGTCACAGATAAGATGGTACTTTGTAAACAGATTGTAAAAGACATTTTTAGGACAACTGGGGACATCTGAATACAGACTGGGTAATAGAGGATATTAAGAAATTACTATTAGGTGTGAAATGAACTAATGACTGTAATCTACTTTAGAAAGCTATTGTGTTTTTAGTTAAAAAAAAAAAAAAAGAAAAAAAAGACATTTGCCCACAAGAACAAGGATAACAGAAAATCAAATAATAGCAACAAAATTTTGAAAGCTGGAAGATAGTTGGATGAACAGTCACTGAGCAGGCCAAATCTTATGATGGTTGTAAGAAAAATCTGAGTTCATCGATTTACATTACATGATATGCAGAGGGCTCAAGGATTTATAAAACCAGTTAACCCTGGAAATGGGAATCGAAGAGGGAGAAAGGACGGTTCAAGGAATAGTTAGGTCCCAAGGTGTCTTCCCCAACTCTATGCCATTACAGGACTACTCCCACACATAAACACAAATGACTGTAAGTTTATCTTATTCTCTGAGGAAGTAAAGCAGAGTCTCTAGATGGGATTTACCTGAAAGGTAAAGGCAGAGGGTTAAATGAACACTGAATACTGAGATTCCCTAGCAACGAGCTCCCAGCAGCCTCTTACTCCTACACAGCAGACTGGTGAGTCGTTTGTGGGAAATCCTACCAGTTGAAAAGATTCCGAAGATCCTAACACTGGTTGTTCTTCAACAAATGTCCAGACTTCAGAGAGGCTCATAGTCAACACACTCCTAACTACATTCTTAGAGCATCCAAAGAGGTTTTTAGTTCTTAACTTGTAACCAGAACCGATTACCAAATAGCCAAGGAAAACCTCTGACATGATGGTTCTCAACATTGCCTGCACATGGAAATCACTTAGGAAGCTTTGCAAAACATTGATGCTTGGATCCCAACTCCACTTAATTGTTCTGGGGTGGGACCTATGTACTGGGATTTGTAAAAAATCCGTGTTATCATCCTGTTCAGCCAAGGTTGAGAACCACAGCTCTAACCCTGCATCAATGCAGGAAAGACAGGTTTACATGTATAAACATTCAGCAAACAAAAAGAAACTCCTGGAAATCTAATACGTGCTGACCGAACTAAAATATTCAATAGAAGGTTTTGGAGATTAACTGAGAAAATCTCCCAGAACATAGAGCAAAAACACACACAAAATAATCAGAAAATCATAAGATCAGTCCAGAAATTCCAGGAAATGAAAACAGAAAAATTGGAGAAGTGCAATACAAAAAAGATCGGTAATAAGAAAAACTCCAACAGCAATGTTAGAAACAAGAAAAACAACACTGTTAAAACTCTTAAGAATACTTTTTTTTAAATTGTTTTTGAATGTTTGTTTATTTTTTAGAGCGAGAAAGATGGACTGTGAGTGGGGGAGGGGCACCAAGAGAGGGAGACACAGAGTCCGAAGCAGGTTCCAGGCTCTGAGCTGTCAGCAGAGTCTGACACGAGGCTGGAACTCACAAACTGTGAGATCACGACCTGAGCCGAAGTCGGACGCTCAACGGACTGAGCCACCCAGGCGCCCCTGAATAATTATTTTCAACCTAAAAATTTCATACTCAAACTATCAAACAAATATAAGGATAAAATAAAGACATTTTCAGACATGCATGGACTCACAAATGCCTCATTTTCAAGAAGTTACTAGAGGAACTGGTGAATTCCATTTCTCAAGACTTACTCATGGCCTTGCTCATAAGAATCTGTAGAATCACAGGGAAGTTGAAGCCAGACCATGTGGACCGAAGACTCCACAGTCAGCTTATCTTCTCCAGGGAGACTTCAACCCAGAGACCGTTTAAGCTTTCCTTTTTTGACTTTTACTAATTACTATTACTTTTTACTAATTTTTGTTAATTAGAATAATAACATATTTTGGGGAAAAATACTTATCTTAGAATACCTTATGTCAATCTAGAACACATATTCAAATAATGAATTAAACATATATTGAAATAAAATGATAAAGAGAAACAAAGAGAAACTGAATCTAGATT
The DNA here is from genome assembly GCA_030068075.1 of Paguma larvata. Lineage (NCBI taxonomy): Eukaryota > Metazoa > Chordata > Mammalia > Carnivora > Viverridae > Paguma > Paguma larvata. The sequence continues at coordinate 82,306,337 of CM057824.1, forward strand.
TTAATAGTAAAACCCCATTCGCTTACAAAATTCAACCTCCATAAAAAAGAACGTTATAATCATATACTGTTGCAACTAAAATTAAAAGTTTAGAGCAATGAACCATTTTGTATCGCAGCATTGTTTACTAACCTCTGATTCGTCACCCTTCTCTCTATAAGCAGTAGCAATACTGGTCTGAACAGCCTTAATCCAAGCCTGGCGCAGCTTTTCAGAATCTGCCTGAAGCATACAACTTCTAAAAGGAAATAACATTGTTTTCTCAGACACTAAATTAACCCCCCAAAATAATAATAAGATTTACTTTGCTACTTAATAATCTTCTAACGAAAAGTAACTTCCATCGAAAGATTTTATTTTATCTATCTTTAGGACAGAGTATATTCATGAAGAAATCAAGGTACCAATAAAATAAACTGCCTATTAAAAAAATCACAAATTCCTATACATCTTTAAAAAAAGCTTTAAATTGACCAAATACAACACTAATTTTTTCTCTTGCGTAGAAATATGAAACGATAATTATCAAAGAAATTGATCTGATATGTGAATTCCGTTCACCTACAAGACCGCTACAAAGTTTTCGTATAGCCACATCAATAATCCTCATGGAATTTAAAGAAAATGATCCTGGGTAGAAGTTACAGAAATATCTGACTGTAATACCTGTAATCACTAATTATTAAAATTTACCTCTAAAGCACTTTTTTCCTCTTTAGCACACATAATCATAAGTAAAACACAAATCTTTCTCTACTCCGTGAAGTTCTTTAAGACAAACTATAGAAACATAAAAGGAACTCTCATTCTTTAGAACCACTTACTTTGTTGGAGAGACCACCTCAAAGCAGAAACGCCGTTCTATGTCTTCACAGTGTTTCACCGTGCAGAGCCTTAGGTCTTCCACGACCACGGTGGGGTTATCCTACAATGAGGAAATAAAACTCCCATGTTTACCAACTTAGTTTTTAAACACAACTACCAATAATAACGTACATAAAAATATTACTTGGAATAAATGCATCGAATTTTAAAGATTTACATTTTAACTTATTTAAGATTAGAGATAGGAGTTACCAACAGAGATACAACTAATAAAGGTAACTCTGTCCTTTTCATAATTTTATCTGTCTCATAAAATTGCTGTATAAGGATTATATGAAATATACATAAAGAGCTTAATCTAACACTTGGTAATTAATAGGTGCTCAATAAATGTTAGCTTCCTATAAATTTTAATTTTCTTCCATTTTCTTTCATATCCATTGCTTTCACATGTTACATCACATATAATGAAAGCTACTTTCTTCAAAAAAGAAGACTTTAATAAGCAAGTCTTAACTAAAAAAAAAAAGAAGCCTATATACAGTCTTCTTCAAATACCTAAGAAAATAAGAAAGGTTCTATCACTTTTCTAGTACTTAACAAAAATATAAACTCAAAACCAAGTTTATCAGAGCAGAAGAAACCATGAAGTAATGAATTAGAACAAAGGGCTTGGGTGGAATAAGCCTGCTAGCACAAAACCGAGCAAATAAAATTTCAGATTGTGTATTTCTAAAGTAAAGTGAGTATTTAAAATGTATACTTACATACATCATTAACAAAGACTCACTAGGTAAAATTCAGGTCATCAATTAACTTATGGTTTTTTTTTCCTAACTTAGTTTTAACATTCTCAAGTCCCATGTAATCTTAGTATGTCTTTCCAATAAACAAAAATTCCTTACCCTTAAAATAAGTTTCAAGAAAAGAAATGTATAAAAACAACATTAACAAATTCAGAGGCTTCTATTTAAATTACTTCAAGCTAACATTTTAATGTTATTTTTTAGCATTTCCATATTATCACCTTTAGCCCTAAGGTGGTATTTTTCAAAAGGCATCTTTTCCTTTGGCATCAAAATAGTACTATGGAACGGCAATATTGCTCCTGTATACTGCTGGTCAAAGAAACATGAAGAACAAAAGTAATCCTGGGACACAGAAACACCCATCTCAAAAGGAGAAGTTAAGAATTCAGGATTCAAAATCACTCTGCCTTTAAGGATCAAAAGCTGACACTTTCCACTTTTGAGTCCTCTTACACGTGCCTAAACATAAGACAAATGAACAATAATTTTGCATGCAGTAGTATTTACATGATGAACAGACAGAGAACTGAAACAGAGGACTCACTGGGTATCACTTCATTAACAAAACACCTACCTTAAACTTTTTCTGGTATACCAACTGATTGTTCTGTATTGAAAACCAGCGTCTAAATAAATAAAAATAGATTAAGTTTTCATAAACATAATTTATGTAAGTTGTTAGAAAGGAAATATTTGGGAAAGCACTAGAAAATCGGTTTATGTTAATTATGTTTTGAGATGTACCTTGTTTTGTTTTTTATATACAGACTGATGTCAATGAGATAATTATGGAAAGTAAAAAACAATTTTAAATAATTTTAAAACCACGGATTAGGAAAAGAAGATTACTGTATTCTGATTCATTTTATGTCAGAAATTTATATCCTAACAACAGCAGTTATCCCTTATGCTATCGCAAAATAATAATTGTTTAAAGTAAAAATTGAGTTTGAGGTTACTCAGAAAGAACTAAAATTTTTCCCCTAAAAGAACTGCTTCTATTTTAAAGTAGAAAGAAATGTATGTTGTAAATAAGACTATCCACTTGTACACAATAAAACACTGAAATAAATGGTGCTTTGTTTTCAACCTTTCTGCAGCTAATTCAGCAAGCATTTGATTCGTTAAGCAAAACAAGAAATTAAATCAATTTAGAAGTGATATCCAACAAGAGATAATCGCCAATTCACTTGACCTCACTTTAATATAAAATATTTCTAAGCAGAATAATCATAGTTATTACTAAAAATGATTCACCTGCTTATACTGTTCTGCTCATTCTTATAAATTATAAAGCAAACAATATACTTGCAATCTTTGTTAGAAGAAAAAGCTAAGCTATGTATGGCATATTGACTAATTCTAATTTATTAAAACAGTAAAAGAACCTAAAAATTAAAAAAAAAAATCATAGCCAAAAGCCATTCATAAAAGGAAGCAAAAATTCTCATCAAGCATGAAAGGTAAAACTATTTGAGTCATTATTTTAAAATTAGTTTTATGTGAGATGATTTCTTTTGTAAACATTAGTTATTAATCTATTAGCAGATAGAGATTCTACCTTTTCATTGATACTAATACAAAGCACTAGAAATTGTATTTAGACATATTTAGAATTTCTATTTTAAAAAATTAAGTTAATTCTCCAAAGCTAAGAAAATGATTAGATGCTTTTCTATTTTTAAGCTAGACAGATTGTTAGGTTTTCTTGCTACTTAAAAAAGGTATCACCTTTACCATTAAAATAGAGATCTGTTATATAAGCATCTAGATAAAACCAAGTGAGTTGCCTCTAAATGCAAATCATCAAGAGGCAGGCTAGAAAAGGAAGAACTTCTGGGTTTCTTTGCTTTGGGACACATAGTTAGTTAGAAATGTTAAAAGGAAATACCTGTAAATAAACAAAATGGTGCAGCCCTGCCACATGGGATGACATGCAATGGAAACGATCTCGGATATTGATTAAAGTGTCATAAAAAATCATCTGAAGTGGGGTGAACTATACTGATAACAATTCTTATGATTTATAGTAATCATATTATAGAATTTGATTAAAAAAACTACAGTTTTATTGCACAATGGAAAAATACCCATAAAGCCATGTAAACTTTTCATGCTTCTGAGGTTTTTAAAAAAGAAATTTCCTTTCAACTGCTGTATCTTAGGATAATAACCTCTAAAAAGAACAAAATAGTACACAAAAACTTTCTTAGTCAGAGAACACTTTCTCTGGTTATTAACTGTACAGGTTGTATATATTTTCTGAAACCCTGTTCCCCTGCTATCTATCTGCTGCTGGGTGACTCCTCACATCAGCATTTTTTTGGTACACTCAGGGAAGACACTATAAATTCATCTTAATTTTGACAACATTTCCTAAGGAACAAAATCATAATGTACCCCACATAGAAAAAAAAAATTCAATTACTAAGTTCTGGATGTCGTATGACACTGTTTCTCCTCCTCTGCCATATAGCCATGTAAACTTTTCATGCTTCTGAGGTCTTTAAAAAAGAAATTTCTTTTGAACTGCTGTATCTTAGGATACACTGTCTCTCCTCCTCTGCTCTTAAAGAAAAAACAAAAGAGCCAACCACACTCATTTATAGTGATTAAAACTTTAATCGGGTAAGTAAAATGGAATATAATTTTTAAATTGCTCCTGTAGAATATCCTAGTTCTTATTAACATCTCTAATAAAAGGGAAAATGAGACCATTCATAGTCTATGGTGGATAGAAAAAAATATTATTTCAAGCTCATGCTCCCTGTAATTTGGAGCTACCTCAAAAGATAATTAAATTATAAAAAAGACAAACTTTACAAAGCACTGTGCTGACACTTACACTATATTCTACAAAATTCAAATGCAGACCACAAAGCCAAAAGACTGTTTGTATAAAGGAAATTTTCTTGGGGCACCTGGGTGGCTCAGCCAGTTAAGCGTCTGATTCTTGATTTCAGCTCAGGCTGTAACCTCAAGTTTTGTGGGATAGAGCCCCATGTCTGACAGCGTGGAGCCTGCTTGGGATACTGTCTCTCCCTCTCTCTCAATAAACAAACAAACAAACAAACAATTAAAAAGGAAAATTTTCTTGGTTTATTAAAAAAAATAATACACTTTATAACCATCCCAAATTGAAATAACTCAATAAAGATCCTAGACCAAAGTACTAAATTCATAGACAACTGACTTTCAAATACTTCTGAGAGCTTCCAGGTAACAAAACAGAGGGTAAAGGAAAAAATATAAGATAAATCAAGTGTCTTTCCCCATGTTTGATCACTAGTCCTAGAACTGCACTTGAAACCAGGAATATAATGAGGAAGTCAAACTTCTAAATCTGTAGAAGCTTTCTCACTAAAACTATAAAAATGACAGATTCAGGTAAATATTCATATATGTGCCAAACAGGTGAATATTTAACAAAAGTAAAAGCTTGAGCATGTATGGCTACTCAAGCTAAATTAAATTCAATTTAATTTTTTCCAGGGAAAAAGACCAAAATGTTAAAACAAAAAATCTCTAAAAATTGACAATGTTTCCTTTCAATTAAACTAACATGAGGGGTACCTGGTTGGCTCAGTCAGTTAAGCATCCGACTTCAGCTCAGGTCATGATGTCACGGTTCATGGGTTCAAGGTCCACTTTGGGGTAAGCACAGAGTCCAGAGCCTGCTTCAGATTCTGTGTCTCCCTCTCTCTGCCCTTCCCCTGTTTGCATTCTGTCTCTCTCTCAAAAATAAATAAATATTAAAAAAAAAATTTCCAACTAATATGACTATTACCAAAAAGACTAATTCCTAATCATTGTTTTAAAAATTTGAAAAGTCTTTACTAGCTTATGTCCGTTAAAAAAAAAAAAAAGATATGAAGGCATTCATACTACTCATCTTTATCTTCATTGGGGTAACTATAAATATACTGCATGTTCTTTTCCAAATTAAAACAAATTGAGAAGTTGGGCAATGAAAAGATAATTCTATTCCTCAAATAAAATGTTTATATTTTCTTCCCAATTTAAAACACGAGACATTATATCCATTGCAAGTAATCCAACTGAAATGCAGGTTAATTATGAGCTTTCTCGTGCCAAAGAGGAAATTGGAGTAAGGCAGGAATGAGGGGAAGGAAGCCATTTGGTACCTGATATGATCGGGCTTTTTCCTGTCATGTGAAAAAATGGGGCAGGATTAAAACATAAAGGAAAGGTGGTAAAAGAATGAAAACGCAAATGTGCAAAATAAGCAAAGGACTAGCATGATATGAAAATAAAGCAAGAATTAAAGAAACAAGCTTAAGCTCATAACCTAACAAAACAGTCAAAAATATCTGTTGCATTTTGTTCTCAAATTTATACATGTATGCATTTACACAATTAATGCCAACTCTTATGAATCTGAAATACTAATATTTCAGAAATATTCAAAAATTTTCTTCAATTATTATGGTATAAAAAGTTCTGGTAGGACTTAGCACACTTGGGCATACCTCTACTATTATTTTTATGCCCCTGTGGTGATAACTATGAAATATAGACAGTACTTTTCCTCATCTTAATAAGTTGCTCCTAAAAAATTAAAGAAAATAATCACTATATATATATATATCTTCATAAACCTGAAACAAATGAAAACTTTTCATAAGGAAAATGGGATCACTAAGAATTTCAAAGACTGTAAAATATTATCAGCCAACTAAACCTACCTCCCACCTGTTCTCTCCCTTTTCATCAATGATAGCAAAGACTCAAAGGCCCCACATAAGAGTATCTTGTTTTAAGAGTATCTTTAATCTACATATACACTTATTTTATAACACAAAGCCAATAAAAATCAAATATCTGTGCCTGCAGTATATAGAGTACTTTAAGAAGCTGTGTGATGCATTTTATACTTTTAGCTGTATTTTCTATCTCATTCAAAAAAGGTTGAGCATAGCTTGTAATTATTCAGCTTCTTTATTCATTTTACTAGCTTAATACTAAATAATCTTAGTATTTAATTATTTTCCTGCTGCACTGAGAAGACAGTCTGATACGGAAAGGTAATTTCGGTGGGTCTTACATGTTTTCAGAAAAATATGTATTATAGACATATAAAAATCTTAGGAGACACTACAAACTAGAAACCTGAAACCAACCAGAAACAAACTCAGCAATTCACAGAAGACATAAAACCCCTCACTACTTACACTCTTTCGATCACATCACACAAAATATGATCTCCTCAGTTAAATTTCAGATTATAGAATGATGCTTAGGTTTTATGAAGCACAAGGACTGATTTTAAAACTACCTGGGAATTCCTAGTCAAATTCACATTTACCTCAGGAAGGAAGTCTTTTTTAAAAGTTGACTTAAAGTAAAGAAAAGTTAGCTTAAATAGGTGATGGGGATTATTAAGGAGTGCACTTGTGATGAGCACTGGCTGTTGTATGAAGTGTGGAATCACTAAATTGTACATCTGAAACTAATACTACACCATATGTTAACTAACTGGTTTTAAATAAAAACTAACTAGCCTACTAACTAAATAAATAAAAGTTGGCTATGAAAATATTACATGCCACTATTCCATAAACTACGGATAATGGCAAATTTGTCATCATAAAATGGGTACCCTACAGTGACTACAAGAGAAAATATCCCCTAAAATTAATCTAGAGACAATCTAAAGAAGATACTTAAACAGTAGGTAGAAAAATCTTCATGCTTAAATAGCTGGAATCCTAGATTTTTTAAGTTAAGGCAGAAATATCACAAATGCAGTCTTTTATTCCAGGTCTGATAGGATATATCAAATCAAGCTAGATAGAGCACTATTACAGAAGTAGGGCAGACTCCAAAGTCATATATAAGTAAAGAGAAAGTATTTGCAAGTATTTCCTGAAATTAGATTTTTTATAAATTTCATATAAGAAATTTAAGATATATTCCAAATTTTTAAAATGAAATGCACATTTAATAAATTTCTTTCTTCTCTCTTTCACAATTACTGACCTATAACCTAGAAAATATCTAAAACTTCTGTTACAAGGTCTAGACTCTTGTTTTTGGGGGGACTTTTTATATAATGTTTATATGCTATATTCCTTAGAAGACTGCTTTTTACTAGTATTTTCACAAAAATTCTCCTTTAAAAGGCATATGAGGGGCGCCTGGGTGGCTCAGTTGGTTAAGTGGCCGACTTCAGCTCAGGTCATGATCTCACGGTCTGTGAGTTCGAGCCCCACATCAGGCTCTGTGCTGATGGCTCATCAGAGCCTGAAGCCTGCTTCAGTTTCTGTGTCTCCCTCTCTCTCTGCCCTTCCCCTGCTCACGCTCTGTCTCTATGTCTCTCAAAAATAAATAAACGTTAAAAAAAAAAATTTAAAAGGCATATGAAAATGAAATAACTTGCTATCCATAATTTTTCCTAATAATGTAAATAGACTAGGAAGTTTTTAAAAAGTTTTTAAGCTATTTTAAAAATATATGACATATTCTGTTTCATCAAAAACACAAATACATATTGAATTTCCGTAGCAAAATTTTTAAATGCCACGTTTTGGACCTCGGTCTTTTCACAAACTAGTTGTGTGATCAATGAGCTACCATTTATCAGCACCTTCATTTCTTTACTAAAAATTAGGGTGTTGAAATATGATCCATGATTCTCATCAGCAACATCATCCCACTACAATTAGATGGCATCTCCTTTAAAAAGCAGCTTCATTTTCAAACGCATGGTGTCTTCCATTTTACACACAGAAGAGAATAGATCTACAATTCAGAATTTCATAATTATTCCCTACTTGATTTTAGTTACATTTTATTATCTATGCCACTTAATAGCATTCATGAAACAAAAATTAAAAACGAAAGGTCCATGCTTATGGGGTGTCTGGGTGGCTTAGCCGGTTAAGAATCCAACTTCTGCTCAGGTCATGATCTCAATGGTTTGTGAGTTTGAGCCCCATGTCAGGCTCTGTGCTGACAGCTCAGAGCCTGGAGCCTGCTTGGATTCTGTGTCTCCCTCTCTCTCCATCCCTCCCCTACTCGCACTATGTCTCTATCTCTCAAAAATAAAGAAACATTAAAAAAAAAATGAAACGTCCATGCTTAAATCAGTATTAATTCTCTCCTATTACCCTAAACGGCAATCTAATTTTCCACTAACACTTACTGTGCTTCATTTTGAAGTCTGAGATCATTTCTCATTGTAGTAGTCCATGGAAGATCGTTTCATTTCTTCTTAACATAATGGTATAGGTTCTATGGATTTATTGTATTTTCACTGTGTTAAACTTTAAGTAGGTTGTTTTGAAATCTGAAGGTTAAAATTCAATTCTAACATTACCTCATGAAACTGTACTGGTTGAGAAATCTTTATTATAAAAATTTGACACACTATTTTTTATTTTAATTTCCTATTCTGGCTATGGAAATTTGCCAGGAAAAACTTAAAAGATTATCGTCTTAATTTTCAAACTTTAGAAAACAGAATTTTCATTTTCATTTTCACTTTATAATAGTTAGAAATATTATTTCTAACCAAACCACCTTAGTTGGTCCTTCTGTGTTCATACATTATTTTAGAAGTTCTATATAATTCAAAGAGGCTTAATATCAAATATAATCACTTTCCAGTTTATATTCATCTTCAGATAAAGAAAAATTATTTCAAATAAACACACCCCATACATTTAAATACCTGGCAATATCAAATGTTAGGGAAAGGCTCAACAAATAACTGACATTTGAAAATACCAGTGAATGTTTTTTCCACATAACCTCATCACCAAGAAATCAAAATAAGTGCATTAGGAGCTCATTTTAATATTTTAAATATCCAAGCATAATAGTTTTCCATTTAAATCAACAAAAATGTATACTAAGTTAAACTTAACAAGAAAATTCTATTTATTTTGCTAATGTCCATTTTTTTAAAAAAGAAAACAATCTTCTCTATCATTAATTTGTATCTTGTTCAAGTAGCAAATAAAATATACACATTTAACCAATAATATAATAATAAATCAATTCACCAGAGCCTAATGTTATTCTTCGTTATTATGAAATAGTTCTGACTACTGTTTTGGGTCCTTTTGCAAAAAAAAAAGAGGCATCCTTGAATAAAAGACTAATCACTACTATTTGGAAGGATGATCCTGAGTCAAGAAAATCTTTTTTTATTCTTTAATGTCTGAAATTATTTTACCTTATTAGATTAATACACAGAAAAATATAATAAAATATTTAATATGTATATTTAACAGACATTTGCTGGGTTAATATTTTATAAAAATCAGTCTAGCAAAAAAAGAAAAAGAAAGTCAAGTTTTTGGTCACCATCAAGTTTAGAATACAGGAGCACCGACTGCCACATACACTTCACATATAAAAACAAGCCCATTTCCTAAAAGTCTTGGTTAAAGTTATTGCAAAGATCAAAAACTCAGGATCATCTGGTTAAAAATTCATAACAAAAGACTAAATTAAAATGTACATAAACATCTTACAGAGAAGGAACCCAAAGGAGAAAACAATTCTTGCTTCCTGGTTTAAACCTTGCTTAAATTTTAGATTTTAGAATTAGTGCTATCAATTTTCACTTGCTTCTTAGGGTTCCCTTTTTTAGAAGGACAACTTATCTTCAATGGACTGGGCTCAAGAAGGTTATTGTAGACTGTGAATTTAAAGAATTAGGAAAGAAAGAGTTGTCAAATCACAGGGAAGGTCAGACGACTGAGTGTATCGAAAGATCGAGCCTAATATTTGAAATATATTACCTGTTCCACGTTTTGAAGGCATTGCTGGCTCGTTTGAACAGATATCCTTCCATAACAATGCCGTTTGCAGCATCTACATTGTATTCTAACTTAGAATCATCACTGGAGAAATCCTAAACAAAATAAAAAAGTTCATACTATTTGATTAGATCCCCTAGGTCACAAATTTATCATAAACAACACGAATCGCAGAAAAGCTTTGTAAGAGTTATTAAATTAACAGTATTCATAATAAAAGGGGGGGCCTAGTTATTATAATGACAATATAAAAACACAGATGATTATATAGGATATACTCTGAAAGAGAAAATAATATAAATTGATTTATACATTGATTTATATACACTGATTAAAGGCACAAAATAATATGTATACAAACAGACAAAAGGAACAACTAAATACTATATGTGATGTTTTGTTTAAAATATTTTCATTTTAGGGACCCCTGGGTGGCTCAGTCAGTTGAACATCCAACTTTCACAGATGTCACGATCTCATATTTCATGGTTTCGAGCCCTGCGTTGAGCTCTGTGCTGACAGCTCGGAGCCTGAAGGCTGCTTCAGATTCTGTCTCCCTCTGTCTCTGCCCCTCCTCTGCTTGTGCATGCCAGCTCTCTCTCTCTCTCTCTCTCTCTCTCTCTCTCTCTCTCTCAAAAATTAATAAATAAAAATTAAGAAAAAATAAGACGTTTTCATTTTATCCTAACATAGTATTGTGATATGTGTAACAATTTTTTTAAAAATTAATATAAGGGAGCCTGGGTGACTCAGTTGGATGGGGGTCCAACTTTGGCTCAGGTCATGACCTCACACTCATGAGTTCGAGCCTCACATGGGGCTCTGTGCTGACAGCTCAGAGCCTGGAGCCTGCTTTGGATTCTGTCTTCCTCTCTCTGTCCCTTCCCTGCTTGTGTGCTCTCCCTCTCTCAGAAACAAATAAATAGACTCTTAAAATAATTAATTAACTGATTAACTAAAAAAATTAAAGAGTAATATAGATATTTTTAAATTGGGATACTTAAATCAATCTCTATTCTCTAAGTATATTACTATTATGGTAATTTTTTAATCTGATAGTATTAATAACTCCACTATTAAGGAGTTCAGAAGTAGAATAAAGTTATTTTTTTCCTAAAATAAAATTTGGTTTTGAAAAGAAGACCCAGAGTTTGAAGTGGGCATGCTGAGCTCACTTCTTTATGAGGATTATGGAATCCCTCATCACCTTCTTCTGTCATTCTACTCTTCACTTGAATGCAATTCAAACTTACAATTCTCCTCTAAGGATTCATGAAGTTTTGAAATCAGAAATGTTATATTTAAAATAATTCCTGATGAACTTACAAAGAAATTTGTACAAAACCGCAAGACTGCTGCTCTAAAACCCTAAAAAGTCCATCTCAGAACTTTTAAAATTACATCTGGACCAATAATCAAAGTTAGTATGCTATCCTTTTAGGGAACAGTAAGTTTTCTGTCTTGAGAAAGATTCTGGCAGAAGCTAGCTGACCGACCATCTGCCAGAAATGTTGGGATGTCCTCCACTGGAGGGGAGACAGAGTGAGAACCACCCAAGGCCCTTCCAAATTTTAGAGTCTACAAAGATGGACGATGGAAATAGACTAAAATCAGAAAAACAATTCTCATTAAAAACAAAAACTCTGCTGACATCTCTCAAAATTTAACCATAAAAAGACAAGATAATCTCAGGCGCCTGGCTGGTTCAGTTGGTAGAGCATGCAGCTCTTGATCTCAAGGTTGTGAGTTCAAGCCCCACATTAGGCATGGATGAATGGAAGGGAGAAAGGAAGAAAGAGAGAAAGAAAGAAAGAAAATTAAAAAGACATGATAATCCAAAATAATCAAATGAAAAAGAATCCGAGAGCACCTGGGTGGCTCAGTAGGTTAAGCGTCCAGCCCTTGATTTTGGTGCTCATGGTTTGTGGGACTGAGCTGTGTTGAACTCTGTGCTGACAGAGCTGAGCCTCCTTGGGATTCTCTCTCTCCCTCTCTCTCCCTCTCCATCCCTCCCTTCTCACATGCACTCTCTCTCAAAATAAACAAACTTAAAAAAAAATTGAAACAGAATCTGCAAGTGAATTGCTATACTTTCTCCTGCTTTTTCTTTGAAAACGAAGTTAGGAAAAGCTTAATGCCCTCATTTAAAATTTATTTGAGGTTGGGAGCACCTGGGTGGTTCAGTCAGTTAAGCATCCAACTCTTGGTTTTGGCTCAGGTCATGATCTCACAGTTAATGGGTTCAAGCCCCGCATGGGGCTCTGTGCTGTCTGTTCAGAGCCTGGTTAGGATTCTCTCTTTCTCCCTCTCTCTACACCTCCCCTGCTCACTGACTCACTCTCTCAGTAAATAAATATTTTTTTAAGTTATAAATAAATAATATTTGAGACTATAATTTATTTAATTATACAGACAGGATTATGTCAGCAATAGATAAAACTGAGTTTGGCAACATTCTAAAGGTTTCATTTGTAATACTAGCAGTTTTTTAATAACTTTGATGCTACAAAACATTAAAATATAACCTCCTTGATATATAGTGCATTATAAGTATTTTTCTAATCTTCAACTATATTTCTTAAGTCTTCAGTTTAATTACTGTCAACATCAATTAATACTGTATAGTAGTTAAAATGTGACAGACCATAACTTTATAATGAAGCAACTAATAACACTGTATAAAATATATGCTATAACTTAAACATATTGATGAACTGACAAATTAGGGAAGAATATCAAAGGCAAATGATAAGTGAAAATTGGAAGCCAAAGATGTAAGCAGATCAAAGCAGCCAGATTTCACCGAACAGGCATTTGCTTCATCAGAACTTGAAGCTTTGGTGTGAGGCCCAGGGAAGAGAAGGCAAAACCAAGACTGGCCAACATAGGGAATCTAACAGAAGAGTTCCCTTTTAAAATTGCAAGCCAGAAAGTCCGTTATCACCTCAACTCAAGATTATGTTAGAAGTCCTAGCCACAAGGTACTAAACAAAAAGAATCAGAAAGGAAGAAACAATCATTATTTGCATATGATATGACTTTGTACACAGAACATCAAAAAGAATCCAAAAAGAAATTAGCATTTAAAGAGAGCTTAACAAGATAACTGGTTTCAAAAGCAATACAGAAAAATCGATTTTATTCTATTATGTAACAAAGTAAACAGTGAGAAAAGATATTTTTTAAAGATAGCATTTACAATAACATTTGCAATGTAAGTATCTAGGAATAAATTTAACAAAAGGTGTACAAGAAAATATTGAACTTTACAAAGGACATTAAAAAAAACTTCACCTTTAGTATGTCAAACTTAAAGAAGACATTATAAAATAAGATACCAGTTCTCCCCCATATTGATTCATAGACCCAATGTAATCAATCAAAATCCCCAAAGCTATTTTTATGCAACCTGAAAGTCTGCTCCCGAAACTTATAAAAGAATGCAAAATTTAGGCAATTCACTTTTGAAACAGAGAAGATAGAGGTTTGCTTTGTCAGATATCAAGATATACCATTAAGCTACGATAATTAAGGCAGCATAGTATTGCCAAAATTAAGATCAAAAAGCTAATGAAAGAATTAAGAGCCCAAAACAAAACTCCCATGAATGCAAACATAATGTAAAACAGAGGATATAACAGAGTAATAGGAAAAGAAGAATTTTTTTCATAACTGGTTCTGAATCGCCTAGCTACCAGTATGTAAATACAAGGAAACTGGATCTCTACCTCGCACCATACATGAACACCTAATTACAGATGGATTTAAGGTCTAAACATAAAAGGCAAATCTATAAACACTTAGAAGATTATATAGGAGATATATACCAACAGATACAGGGGAAGGTGCTTGAGTTCATTAATGACTAAAGTATAAATTAAAACCACAATGAGATGTCAGTATCTACCCACTAAAATAAGCAAAAATTAATAACTCTCACAATACCATGGGGTGGCAAGGAGCCCAGAGAACTCTCAGACAGCACTGCCTGCCAGGAATGGTAATAGCATTTTGAAAAGTAATTTAGCATTACCTACTAATGCTGAACAAATACTCTCTGAACCAGCAGTTCTACTCCTAGGTATAAACCCATCAGGAATATGCACACATAACCAAAAGGCATGTACATGGATGTGCACAGAATCATTATTTCTTTAATTGATCAATTTCAATTCTTAAAAAATCTAAATAATTACATTAGACATACTTTTAATTTTTAGTAAACTGAATCTTTTTCTCTCTTTTTTTTTTTTTACCTGTAATGCAGCCTTGTGTCAGCATTTAAGGGCAGAAAAAAGCAAAAATAGCATTACTTTCTTCAAAGTAAAGCAGTAATTGACTATTATTTGAAATCAAGTAAATTAATCTTAGATTTAATAGGCTATTTCTTTTGTACATCACTGAGCTATGTACATAGGTAAAGATAGTAAAAGATATACAATATTCATTAAATAGTTCAGTTTAACCAAATAGTCCCAAGTTTCTACAAGTATCATGATCTCTCATTTTAATTAGAAATGAATGGTTCCAATTTTTAATAATTTTTCCATGGTAATATCATTAAAACCAGTTAACCGACCAAAAGTGAGTCTAACTTTAAACAAAACACAACAGGGAGTTAGTCTTGCCTGACTATAACTGGAAAGAACTAAGTTAAATATGGTTTGGTAGAAAATCTTTCCTCAATAAATAACGTTTCTCTTTGAATATCAATAATGCATCACCGAAATATTTTCCTTACTTGTATTACTGACTTCACTTTAGTTTTTTTCCACTGTCATCTTTTATATCAGATCTAGTTCACTGGTATTTTAAATTCTAAAGAAACCATAACAAAG
Organism: Paguma larvata; assembly: GCA_030068075.1. Classification (NCBI taxonomy): domain Eukaryota; kingdom Metazoa; phylum Chordata; class Mammalia; order Carnivora; family Viverridae; genus Paguma; species Paguma larvata. The sequence goes on from CM057824.1 coordinate 82,321,598, forward strand.
TTGATTGGACTCAATACCTTGGGAACAGATTTCTTTAAAGTAATGCTAGAAGGCATTTTTTTTTTCTTTTCAGGGGAACGCACACACACAGTGCCCCCCACCACATATTATACAGCAGAGTTTCCCCACATCTGGAGAAAATGCAAGGGTCAGCACATCTGACCCTAGAAACACCACCTTTGTGATCATCCTATCTCCCCTGCCAGGTAAGTAGAGACGGCATCTTGTCATATACTTGTATTATTAGATTCAACTCTAATTCTCTTTTATTTTCAGATTACCACACAAAAATATCACTGACTATGAAGGATAAAATATTGAGTTCCAAGTTAGTTGTATTCAAATCTCTCCACACACAAAAATAAAAATGTGTCATATTTAAATTTTCATTTTTAAAAATATTATTTTCAAATATTAGTTTAGCTAAGCTTAGGCAGATTAACAAGAAATACACGTGAAATTCCAGTATCACATAAGAGACGGCAAGTGCTACCTTAGAGTAACTACAGCTGTAAAGTCTACAATACCAAACATAACATGTTGATACAAAGACGTTCTCCATCCCGGCCCCACCCCCAATTCCACCCCTCCCCCACCCCATGCATTTTCACTCACAGGCTTTACAGGGATTGGGGACATCCTAACTGAAATTGTAAATATCAGTTTAAATTCTAAGTAAGGGACATTTTTTAGTTAAAGTCCTAAGAGATTGATGTTTTTGCAAACTGGTTCAAGAGCATGGCTTTCAAATATTTTAAAAGAATAATAAAATATTCTATCTAAAAATAGACCATCTAAAAACTTTTTACTTTTCACAAAAAAGCAAAGAATTTACCCAATTTAATTACTACAGCAACTCAAAGGATTTGTTCCAACAAATGGTATCTTGCTGAAACCAATAACCGAACAATTGTATAAAATGGGAAGTCTTCTCCTTTAACTTTTCTCTTCAAGTACCTTTTGTTGAATGGTGGAATGTTTTTGCTCCATCTCCCTTTTCTCCTTTGCTGCATCCACAACCAGTCGATCCAACTATAAAGGGGGAAAGGGAGAAAATTACACAGACTTAAAAATTTTAAAAAAAAAGAAAAAAAGGTATGATCATATTTTAAAAACATAATTTCAGTAAGTCAGTCCATTTAAGTTTACTTAAAAAGGCATTTTGGCTACTTTAAAATGGAACTTCTTTTCTTTCAAATCCTTTTTAAGAAGGTCTATAACTCCTCCAGGAAAAACATTTCTAAGAAGAGTTGTGGTGGTAAGCAAACGTGACAGGCAGCCTTGTCAAGGGCACAACAGGGATAACATGAACTCCCGGAATAAGGAAGAGGACTCTAGCTTCAGTCGCCTGCTGACCCACTCAGCAATTCAAGTAGTCAGAACCAAAGAAAGGAAGAAGATACAGTGATGATCTGTTTTCCCCAAACAGCAAAGAGTAGCAGCTAAGCAAGTGTGGGCCAGCTCTCACAAGTTCAACAAAACAGACACTTCCAATCACCCAAAATGCTTCATGTTTTCAAGTGGACTTCTTAGTGTTATAATCAAATCTAAAAGGCTTAAAAAACAAACAAAAACCTCACCAGATACAAGAGAAAGCTAAATAATAATTTTTAAAAATAGTAATAATAATAATAAAATAGTAATCTTTCATAAGGTCAGGGTATAAAATCACCATTGTTTAACATTCTTTTTAAAAAGCTCAAAATACTTATGAAATCATAAAATCTCATTTCCTTCTTGTTCCTTTCCATCAGAAAGGATGATTTTCCAGTGTTATGACAAATGCACTGGCCTCTTGAACTGCTCTGCTGAAATAACAAATAATTGGGTTATAAAATACTCTATCATGTGAGCCTACTCTGCTAGATTGTGATGTATGTCACTGATTAATACCTCTAACTGATTAATGTGGGAATGAATGAAAAAATAAAAATGTAAATATCAACAGGAATAAGGAGAAAAATAAAGGTCCAAATGTTTTCATTGATATCCTTTAGAAACAAAATTGGACAAAGCCTTTGTAAAAAAAACTTTTTGATTCTTTATTCACTCTCTATTTACACATGATTTTTATTTTCATGCCAGAGAATAATTCTGACCACCAAATCTTTTTTTTTTTAATTAAAAAAATACTTTAAAGTTTTTCTTTAAATCCCAGTTAGTTAACACAGTGGAACTGGTTTCAAGTGTACAACTGGCCACAGAATCTTTTTTTTTTTTATTAATTTGAGAAAGAAAGAGAGAGAACACACAAGCAGAGGAGAGGTGTAGAGGGAGAGAGAGAGAATCTTAAGCAGGCTCCACACTCTGCACAGAACCCAATGTGGGCTCAATGCCACAGGATCCCTGGGATCATGACCCAAGCCAAAATCAAGAGTTGGACACTCAACCGACTGAGCCACTCAGGCGCCCCCATAGAATCTTAATTATCACTGAATATTAATAAAAGCCAAAAGGAAACACACTGAAACAAAAGTATCACTATTATAAATATTTGATTTAGATGGAACTATAATACTGCACTTGAGGATCTAATGCATACATGCCTTAGTGACATGGAACATTGAGTTAATGCGTAATGCTGGTACATGCTGCACTAGTAAAATGCCCTCAAAATTTTCTTTTACTGAATGAATGAAATAACCATTACCCCATGGTTTTATAGACTTTAATTGATGGCATATAAATATTATTCATTCATTCAGACTGAAGTGAGGTACAAAGCAGACCCTAAGAATCAGCTAATATTTATAAACTTGTATGCGTGTAACCTCCATAACAGTACTGCAAAGCAAGTGATGGTTTTCGGCCTGTAGGATTGGTAGTCAATGCCTCTGCTACAACCCACCTCACTGCTATTACAGCAGAAAAGGGGAAAATTCACCTCTCTCTGTTGGGAGAGAAATATAAAGAAGAAAAAATATATCTTTCTACATGGTAGAGGGTTGGGGGAAGTATGAGTTGAGGAGATGTGAAGACTGACAGTCCTGTCTCCTACATGCTGGGACTCTATCAGGAAGAGAGAGTTTGGAGCACAGAAGGATGTGTCCCATGCTTTTATCAGTGTCAGACATTAGGAGTTTCACAGGTGCCTATAACTAGCCAGGTGCCCCCAATCCTCTGGGTTTGGAATCCCTTCTACTCCTACCATATCAAATATCATCACTTCTCTTTCTGCTTTTCAACTTCTTCCTTTTCCATCTGCTTGTATATGGGTGCAAATCCTACTACCTTAAATAAAACCGTCCTCCAACTCATACTCCCCTCTAGCTACCACCTTCTCCCTCCCTCTCCTTCAGAACACAACTTCTGGAAAAATCTGCCCTGTTCTTCACTTGTCCATTTCATATCCATAACTACTACCCACTGTAGTTTAGTTTCTGCCACTCAGACCCTCTACTCTCAGGGAGGTAACAAATAAGCCCTAGGTTTACCGGACCTTCTTTCCAGTATTTGTACTGACAACCACCCTCTCCTTTTAGAGACACTCTTTCCTTGGCCTGTGCTACCACCATCTCTGGGTTTCCCCACCTCCTCTCTCATTTCTGTTCTCATGGAGCTCTCTTACCTAACTATCTCTTAAAAATATGCCATTCTTGGGCCACTTGGGTGGCTCAGTCAGTTAAGCATCCAACTTCTGCTCTGGTCATGATCTCATGGTTTGTGGATTCGAGTCCCACATCAGGCTCTGTGCTGACAGCTCGGAGCCTGGAGCCTGCTTCAGATTCTGTGTCTCCCTCTCTCTCTGCCTCTGCCCTGCTCGCACTCTCTCTCTCTCAAAAATAAATCAAGAACATAAAAAATAAAATAAAATAAACATGTCATTCTTAGGGCCCTGTTTGAAGCCAGGTTCTCTTTTCACTCTATACTAGCAGCCCTTGACCTTAACTTACAAAATCAAAATCTTTAAGCATACTATTTTAGCACTTAGATTTTTCAAAAATACCTTTTGAAATACAAAAATGATTCTGAGATACCTATTAACTTTCCTTGGGTCAATTCACCCACTATTACGGCTACAATTAGCAATTACATGCTACTAGGTCAATTCACCCACTATTGTGGCTACAATTAGCAATTACATGTTACTGACTCCTCTAATCTAGGTCTTTTTTTTTTCTTATGAGCTCCAGATATACTCACTTAGACGTCCTATCCTCAAAATTCAACACATGTAAACCTCAACTCATCATGTCCCTTGACCTTCAAATTGGTTATATCTTAAATATCCCTCAAGTCTATTTGTTTCTATCACTACATTCTTAGTTCCAGAGGCAGTTATCTCATAACTGAATTATTAAAAGAATATCCTAACTGATCACCTCCAACCAGGCTATGTTTTCCCCTAGACACCATATAGACACCAGAGCTCAGATGATTTTCAAGAACATGAAAAATCATGTGAGAACTGAGAGGGCGAAACAGCAAAACTGAAATTAATAAATGTCTCAAATACATAATTATTTAAACTATTCAACTGCAATCCAACTCATTTTTTAATGAATTATATTTAATGTAGGATGAGGGTGCAACATAAAATTTGACAGAATGTGGGGAGTACCCAGCCTAGGAAACCCTTGCCTTTCTCCCAAGTCTGGGTTACAGGTTCTATCTCTATGTTCCTATAACCCTTTCATCCTCTGCTATGTGTAGAGACATCTGGCTGTCCCCCAATAACCATTCTCTTTCTTAATACAACCCCCAAATTCTAGTAAGTCATGTGATTATCTAGCATTAAGTCTGTATCTCCCATCTTTTCTGGCGGCTAGTGTGACATCAGGATGTATGTACACAGAAGTGACCTCTACAATTTCCAAGAGATATTCATAAACAGAGAGAAAGCATCTTTCTTTCTCCTCTCCTCTTTCCCGTTAGCTAGAATGTAGGTATGGCGACTAAAGCCTGATCAGCCACTTTGAACCATGAGATAGAACCAAAAAATATAATAAGCCTGCGTCCCTGCAAATCAAGCGACCACCATACCAGGCCTTTGACTTGACATAGGAGAAATAATATTTCACCTTGTTGAAACTACTATTATTTTCAGGTTTCTATCACATGCAAACAAGCCTAGTCTCCATGTATATACCCAGACAGGGCACTTAGCACAGAGAGTAATAATAGTCTGGTGATTTGTTCGCTTTCCCCAATAGATTCAGTTCTACAGAGTCAGGAAACGAGATGGCAACTCACAGCATATCCCCTGCACATCATCCCAACACACACACACGCATAGGCACTGTATTTACTTTTGGTCCATGAATGCAATTCTCGTTAGACTCTTACCTTTTCCTCATTTCCCTAAACTCTATTTTTCATTCTTAACCCCCTGTCCTCAAAAGGTAATATGAACCTATATTGGGGGGAAAAATTACCTAAAAATTGGTGCTAATGAAACCAGAAGGTTCATCAATCAACAAAAAGAATGTCCAAGAACAAGTCTAATATAAAGTTCTGCTCAGTTACCAAAAATAATTTGAATACAATGAAATTTCTATACAATACTGTTTTACATCTGTACAATTCACACATGTGTGTACATACATATAAAATGAAAAAGTTCCCAAGAGTTCCATAATCTTAAGATTCTAAACCTTTATTATTCAAAATCGCAAAATATACGTTTTTTGGAAAATAAAAAAGGAGCTATAACTCAAATGAAAATCAGTAGGATTTTTTTAATTATCCAAATGTAAGAAATGAAAAAATAAACTAGCTATATACTATAAAACAGACACTTTTGCTTTTAAAATTTCCTTTCAACACCCTTATATACTATCTGTAACATTTCTTAAAATTTTTTATTTATTTATTTATTTTTTTGAGAGAGAGAGGGAGAGAGCAACCAAGGGAGGGACAGAGAGAGAGGGAGAGAGAAATCCCAAGCACGTTCCGCACTGACAGCACAGAGCCCAATGTGGGGCTTGAACCCATGAACCATGAGATCATGACCTGAGCCGAAACCAAGAGTCAGATGCTTAACCAACTGATCCACCCAGGTGCCCCAATAGTATAGTTTTAACTTTAATCTTATTTTTGGTTATACACATTTAACCCACATATAAATCATGTGTAGCATCAAACTTCTTCATTAAATAAATGAAATGTCAAATTTCCCAATATGCTAAATTTCTTTAAAAGTACAGACCTCAGAACAAAGGCATAAAAAGCAAAAAAAAAAAAAAAAAAAAAAAAAAATACCCAAAAACAAGTGGGACTTTACCAAACCAAAAAACTTCTGCAAAGGAAACTATCAACAAAATGAAAAGGCAACCTACTGAATGGCAAAATATATTTGCAAATCATGTATCTGACATAAATGTCCAAGATATATAAAGAACTCATACAACTCAATAGCAAAAAGACAAACACTCTGATTTAAAAATGGGCAGAGGATCTGAAGAGACATTTCTCCAAAGGAGACATACAGATGGCCAAAAGGTATATTAAAAAGGTGCTCAACATCACTAATCATCAGGAAAATGCAAATCGAAACCACAATAAGATATCACCTCACACCTGTCAAAATGGCTGTCATCAAAAAGACAAGAAATAACAAGTGTTGATGAGGATGAAGAGAAAAGTGCACTGCTGGTGGGAATATAAACTGGTGCAGCCACTACGGAAAACAGTATGGAGGTTCCTCAAAAAATTGAATGCAGAACTACCATATGTTTTAGCAATGCCTCTTCTGGATATGTACCCTAAGTAAACAGAGACACTAATTTGAAAAAATATCTGTATCGCTATGTTCACCACAGCATTATTTACAATAGTCAAGACATGGAAACCACCTAAGTGTCCGTCAGGAGATGAACAGATCAAGGAAAGGTGGTGTATATATACACAAGGGGATACTATTCAGCCATGTTTGTAAAAAAGGAAATTTTTTCATTTGCAGCGACATAGACGGACCTTGAGGGCATTATGCTAAGTGAAGTGAGTCAAACAGAGAAAGACAAATACCATATGATCCTACTTATATATGCAATCTAGGAAAAAAAAAAAGAAAAAAACCTCACAGGTACACACAACAGACTAAAAGCTGGCAGATGTTGGGGAGGGGGCCGAGTAGACTAAATAGATGAATGGGGTCAAAAGGTAGAAATTTCCAGTTATAAAATAAAGAAGTCCTGGGAATGTACTATACAGCATGATGACTATAATTAACATTACTGCACTACTATATGGTGCGATGAAAGTTGTTAAAGAGTAATCTTAAAAGTTCTGATCCCCCCCAAAAAAAATATAACTAACTGGCATTACAAATATTAGCTAGACTTCTGAGGTGGTCATTTGACCTATATGTATGTGTATACATACACACACACACACATACACACACACACACCTCAAATTATTGTATTCAGCTGAAACTAATGCAATATTGTATGACAACTGTATCTTAATTTTAAAAAACACAGATATCAGGGGCACCTAGGTGGCTCAGTCAGTTGAGTGTCTGACTTCAACTCAGGTCATGATCTCGTACTTCCTGAGTTCCAGCCCCAGGTCAAGCTTGTTGCTGTCACTGCAGAGTTTGCTTTGGATCCTCTGTCCCCCTCTCTCTGCACCTCCCCAGCTCTCACACACGCACATTGTCCCTCTCTCTCTCAAAAATAATAAACCTTTTTAAAGAATACAAGTATCACTGTTTAATACAGCATGAAGCAGTACAGTACAATATTACCTGTGCACCAAGATCCTTCATGTAGGGTCCAAGTTCACTAAATAGATCATATCCTTGATGGAAGAAGGCCAAATGGGCATACATAAAAGATAACATCTAATAAGAGAAAAAAAGATTAGCATTTTAAAATCTATTCTTAGAGAAACACTCTAAATTTTTTTTAAATCTTGATCTTATCTAATGTTTAAAAATTATTCCTCTAAAGTCCAAAATATCAAACCTATTTAAAATTAAAACTTGGGGCGCCTGGGTGGCTCAGTTGGTTAAGCGGCCGACTTCGGCTCAGGTCATGATCTCACAGTCTGTGAGTTGGAGCCCCGCGTCGGGCTCTGTGCTGATGGCTCAGAGCCTGGAGCCTGCTTCCGATTCTGTGTCTCCCTCTCTCTCTGCCCTTCCCCTGCTCACACTCTGTCTCTATGTCTCTCAAAAATAAATAAAAAAATGTTAAAAAAAAAATTAAAAAAATAAATAAATAAAAATAAAATAAAATTAAAACTCATTTTTCTTAAAATCGTGTTTCAGAAATATTTGTGAAATGAGAATAAATTTTATTTAAAAGAAATCTCCAAGTGGTTTAAAATTTTAACAATGTACCAAATTTTAGTTGTTTAGACTATGTCCAGATGATCAAGGTTCATATAGTAATAACTGAAAGAATCAAGATTTCAACACTTTAACCATCTTCTCAGGTGCATTATAAAATATCTATGTGCCTTTTAACTAAACTCACTGGCAAAACTTCATTTTTTTAAAATTTTTTCAATGTTTATTTATTTTTGAGAGACAGAGAGAGACAGAGTATGAGTGGGGGAGGGGCAGAGAAGGAGACACAGAATCCAAAGCAGGCTCCAGGCTCTGAGCTGTCAGCACAGAGGGCTCGAACCCACGAACCCTGAGATCATGACCTGAGCTGAAGTCAGACACTTAACTGACGGAGCCACCCAGGCATCCCTAGCAAAACTTTAAATTGCAAATAAAACATTAAAAGATTAGAAGGGAAAGTATGAAGCTCTCAAAATAAAACAATCACTTTACAACCTGCTAGGGTCACTAAACAGAACCCAAAATAAGGAATGCTCATTTTTTTCTCAAGATACTTAAATGAGTCAACAGACTTTGGCAATATGGAAGTTTCTGAATATTCATTCCCAATATCCAAAATGTTGCTAATGGGATAAGATTTTTCCAGGTGTGAAAAGAAAAATCATCCTTATTTTTATTAATTGTTTTTACATGGGAAGAAATTTAATTCAATCACAATACTGAAGGATTCCTCCAAACAACCCTCTATGTTAGCAAGACGAGGCATCTATTTAATTTTCTAAAATCTAAAATAGGTCATAAGGTCTTTATCATTCAAGAATGCTTCAAAAGAATTTTTTTGAAAAGAAAAACCAATTAAATAAAACACAAACACAAAAGGACGAAGCTCAATAAAAGATTATTCTGGAATTAGATAACAGTAGTTGTGCAATTTTATGAATATAATAAAAAGCACTTACATAAAAAAGAGGGCGAAAGATTAGTAGCTACAACTACATAAAAATGTAAAACATGCCTGCACAGCAAAACACATAAGTCTATTATTAACAGATAAATGACAAAACTAGAAAAACACAATGACAAAGGGTAAGCAGTCTTAAAATATAAGAGATGTTACAAATCAGTATGAAAAAGATGAACACGCCAACAACAACAAAAAAAAAACAGGAAACACGAGAGGCCAAAAATTATACAGAAAAAATTCAAACTCATACACATTTAATACAAACTCAATTGGTAGTAAAGAAATGCAAAACTGAACAATGATAATTTTCTATCTACCAAATTATAAGTAGAGTGAAAGAAATTAATACCCAGTGTTGGTAATATAGTTCACTTCCACACACTACTAGTGGAAATGTTGTGTAAGTCTTAAAATTTAACACTGTTTAACAAATGCTTAAACCCTTGACTTGTCTTAATCTACCCTAAGGAAATTAGGGTAATAAATCATAGTATTTATCAGAATGACCACTACGATGCTATTTTTTAAGGTCAAAAACATGGAAATTACTTTAAAATCCATTAATGGATAAAACTGATTTATGGCAGATTCAAGATCAGCAAACTATGACCTGCAAACTATATCCAGCCATATATTCTTGGATGGCCTATGAGCTAACATGGTTTTCACATTTACTAATGGTTGAAGGAAAATGAAAAGATGGTATGAAATTCAAATTTCCATGTCTATAAGAATAATTTTTTATTAAAATCCAATCATTCTATTCATTTACATATTATCTATGTCTGCTTTCTCCCTCTCTTTTTATTTTAGAGAGAGAGAGACACAATCATTCTATTCATTTACATATTATCTGTCTGCTTTCTCCCTCTCTCTCTCTTTTATTTAAGAGAGAGAGAGAATCTTAAGCAGGCTCCACACTCAGCGTGGAGGGCTCAATCCCAAGACCCTGGGATCATGACCTGAGCCAAAATCAAGAGTCAGACACTCAACTGACTGAGCCACCCTGGCACCCTTGTGGCTACTTTCTCATTACAGCATAAAGTAATTACAACACAGACCACATGGTCCACAAAACCTAACATATTCACTATTTGACCCTTCACAAAGAAAGATTACCCACCCTAATATATCCACGTGGTAGAATTCTATTTGCCACGAAAGTCATCGTTAAATGAAAAATATTTAATGACATCTGATGACTTTGGTGTTACCATTGAAAAAACAAAGTTATATAACAAATGTAGCAATGATTCCTATTTTGTTTTAAAAAATTAAATGCCATTTTAGAACACACATAAACACATTCATATACATACATGCACAGAAAGAGAAGAAAAAAGATAAAGATATGTGCCAAAATATTAAAAGTGGTTCTCCCTTGGTAGTAAGATTTATAAGTATTTTAATTCTTTTCTTCATACATTTTATTTTTCAATTTTCTACAGTTAACATACATTATTCTCAATCTGGAAAAGGAAGTGGAAGTAAAGAGCAAGTACGATGTACTTACCTGCAAGAAAAACATAAATATAGAATTTAGGAAAAAGCTAGGTGGGGACAAGGATCAAAAGCAATTTAAGTATACCCTTTTGGGGGAAAAAAAACCACTTCAGTGAACAAAGAGAGGAAAAATTATTTCTAAGGTTCTCAAAATATGAATAAGTTGAAAAAACAATACCCCTACCACCCCCTGCCCACCTCCTTGTTAGCTTTAAGACAAAAAAAATGGTCAAATAGAAAAAATCATTTTCTCTATGGGGATAGTAGCTCAGGGAAAAAAATTATTCTCAAATTTCATCCCATTTATTTTCAAACTGCACTCCAAAAGAACAAACCAAAAGGCTGATACATCATCAATAACCCTAAGGAAAAATTCTCTAAATGATACTATTTATGCATGCCCTGAACCTCAAATATTTAAACGTCTACACTAAGGAGCTCACAGTGTATTAATAGAAGAGATACACATAAATAACTATAATGCGAAGGAGACAAAAAAGTGGGTAAGTGGCATATGAAAAGTACAAAAAGATTGGTAAAGATTAATTATGAACCTGGAATATATTTACATATATACACAAACATATACACACACATATGATGTTGCTTAAAATGCTTAAATATGTGCATTTATATCATACTAAAATATTTAAAATACCATGTCAATAAATATCTTACTGATTTTAGGATTTCTGATCTTCTTTTTGATTGGAGGACATTAATCTGAGGGAAAATACAGTTGGTTAATCACCCAGTTTTTATGTTAAAAACTAATCTACAGTGCAATATTGTAAAATTTTCTTATTCTGAAGTTTAATACTTTTCCAGAAAAGTAAATAAAAGAAATTTTCAAATTTTTCACCCTTTGACTTATGTTTTGCAAAAACAGTTAAGACAAACATACCAATGAAACTGTCGTCCATTTTCAGCTCAAAGAAAAACCAGTCACGGTTAAGTCATAAATACTGTAATGATAAAACTATCACTTTGACGGACATCTGAATTACTCAGAATTCCATCTTTTCCCCATCCTCCTTATCTAATTGCTCATACGGACTCTTCAACATTTATCTTTAATGCAAATTCTCATCACTTTTACCACTACTACCAACCACTATCCTATCGTTTCTAGACTACTGCAATAGCCTATGAACCAGAGTCTCTATATTTGACTCTCTACAATTCATTCTCCACACAGCAACCAGAGTGATCTTTTCAAAATATAAATAAGATTATGCTATGCCCAACTTAAAACCTTCCAACTTCCTTGTATTACCTGTGTGGCCCTTTGTGATGACTGCCTCTAACCTTGTTTTCTGCTTCTTTTCCCTTTCTGTGCTCCAACCACAATCCAAAATCAGTTCCATCTCAACACCTTCAAACTAGTTGTTCTGTCTTCATGTCATGATTTTCTGCCCAGATAGACACAGGGATACCTCTTACTAACCAGGCCCCAGCTTAAATACTATCTCCTGAAAAATGTCCAAGGGAGACCCTATATACTAGAATTGGTATACTCTCTAGTATATCAACCTATTTATTTTCTTCATAGCATTCATAACTACCTTATATTTTCTTATTTACCTATGTCTTACTCCCAGCTGCATTCCCCAAGTGGCACATAGTGAGGACTCAATAAATATTTGTTAAATAAATTAATGGACCTTAAATAATATTTTAATTAGACTAAACTTACTGTAAGAACATAAATTATAAAAGTTGCCTTTGTGATATCTCTCCTAACTCTAGAAAATTCTTAACAAATATTTTATTTTTATCTGTTATATATCAGCTTGATGAAATTAAATGTTTATACAAAAAAAGAATCCTTCACTTTTTTCAATTATTATCAAAAGGTTACAGAATATCTTCCTTTTTAATATGTTCTTCCCACTGAATATTCTGCCTATTGTTTTAGAAGATAATTTTAAAGCACTGATCAGAAAACAAAACCACACCAAGAAAAATCCAAATAACTACACTTAACTAACCACTAATTTCCTTTGTATGTCTGTTTCAAGGCCTATTCAGTTTTGAGAACTAAAATATTAACTTTTCAATGCTCTAAATAAAAGCAGAGGCTGCAGATAACCTACTATTCAAACTCTGGAAAATGCCAAGCAAAACTGCCTCTCTTTAATGTATTTTTTTATATTTGGCAACAAAAAACAGCATTTACTTGAAAAAAAAGTAAAATCACATATTTAAGGAAGCGAAGGCATGACAAACTTTATAACTTTGGATATTTATTACTTAATATGCCCTAAAATAGCCACTTATGCCATATAATTAAATAACACAACAGTTCTCATAAGAAAAATTAATGCAATAGTTATAGGGGGAGTGGGGGTCCTAACTTCAAACTATTTGCATGAACACCAAAGAAAATGGATAATTTATTTTCCAACCACTGGACTAGAGGGAAGGAACACAACCTAGGAGTAAAAGATAGAAATAAACATAATAAATGCGAGTAAGTACTCTTACAGCAACGTGCATGACAATATTATGGCAGCACAGCGGAAGTTGAGGAAGATGATTCATTTTGCCTGGAGAGGTTTGAGTGACTGACCACAGAACAGAGAATGAACTAGTAATGCAGCAGGTAAAAGCAATGCAAGCAAGACCAATTTTATAAGAACATCTTAATAGTCTAGTTAAGAAACAACAAAGAGGAGTGTCAGAGCCGCAGCAAGGGTAAGAAAGAACAGACTTAAGAGATACACAGAACTTTATAAGGCAGTTTTGGCTGTTAGGTATAGCAGCTGAGAATGAGAATATCTAATGTAACAACTCTCCACAGGAACTTGTACAACTGAGCAACAGGGTGTCACTGAACATTCAGTTATGTTAGGGCAAAAAGAAGCCATCTGGAAGAAGACAGTCTTCAGTTGTAGATACAAAAAGAAAGAGGGACGTCTGAGAAAAATAATTTTGTCATCTACACTTGGTGGTAAGTCAAGCAAAGAGCATGAGATTGTCAGGAAAATCAAAATGTCAGAAAAGAATAGAACCAAAGATGTAACCCTGAAAAAGAGGTTGAAAAGGTAGGCAAAGGAGAGAAGCCCAACATGGAAACTGAAAAGAAACAGAAGTTGAGAAGATGACCTAAAGTTGTTTGAGACAAATTAAGACAAAAGTATATTTCAAGAAAGAGTGTAGTCTACACCATTTCAGTGAAACACAAGAGTCAAGTTGGTTAAAAATTTAATTGTGTCTAATGAGTAAGACCTTAGCATGAGCCATTTCAGTGAACAGGACAGGAAGACAGTACTCATACTACCGCAGGAAGTGGGGTGAATGTGAGGTAGGTAATGGGAAATAGGAAAGACCATGCATGCCATTCTAGAAGACTTTCATTAATAAATGGAATGCATTTCATTTTTTAAAATTTAACTTCCCACTTACTGAATAGAAACTTGATTTTAAAAATCTTAAAGTCTTTTTCTACTGTTTTGCAAAGTTATCTAAGTAGAGTTTTTTTTCATGTTTTATTTTTGAGAGACAGAATGTACATGCAAATGGGAGGGGGGGGAGGAGCAGAGAGAAAGAGGGACAGAGGACTAAAGCAGGCTCCATGCTGACAGCAGAGAGCTGGACGCGAGGCTTAAACCAATAATGGCGAGATCATGACCTGAGCCAAAGTCAGATGCTCAACTGCCTGAGCCACCCAGGCGCCCCATCTAAGTAGTTTTTAAGCACTAATTTGTATGTGGTTACTTATGTATTCTTTTAAAGAAATGCCCTGTGGTCACTATTAAGTCAATAAAATCTGGGGACTCTATTGCTGTTTGGTAAAAGGAGATTTAGGTGAACTAATTCCCTAAGCTTTAAAGTTTTCAACCTATGATACACAGGAAAATATCAAAACATGTGAAATAACGTATGTGTGTCTTCACTCTTCACATCTCTTGAATCCCTATGGAGACCTATCATATTCAAACAGATTTCAATTATCCATAGGACCAGAAGATCACCAGGTAACTCACCAAATACTACTCTCTAGTTTTAGAAAACACCATGTAATGTATAAATGAGAACAGTGTTTCTAGAAATATTTTTCATTTGGCAATATAGTAAGCCTTAGTACTTCTAAGAATCTACTCTAAAGATATAATCAGAAATGTGGCAAAAGATTTAATATACAAAGATGTTACTATTATTTACAATTATTGAAAGCTATATTTTCACTATTGCCAGGAAAAACTGGCAACACTGTATCTGATAATCAGATACTAACTAAATTGACACAGCAGTTCCACAGAATAAAATACAGCAATTAAAAATACTTTTTACAACATATAAAGATAAGAGAAAGTATCATGTTAAGTGAAAAGGTGAAGAAATCCAAACTGAAGGTATACACATATACACACATAAATATATGCATACAGAGATAGACAAGTGAAAAGTTTTCACAAAAGATCATGGTTTGATTTTAAACTCAAAGAAACATTAATTATTCTTTTCAATGTCATCATTCAAAAGTAAGGACACATTTAGTAAGCGTTTTTTGAAAACGTAATAAATATACCTGAAGTACGTAGTCGAGGGCTATATGTCGAAAACACTTTCTTGTTGCTGTCAGAATGTTTGTGGCTTCTTCAACTTCGTGCTGTTTGTTTCTTTGTACTTGAGCATTTTTTACTAATGCATTTTCTTTTTCTTCACTGACTTTTTCAAACTGCTTCTTGGCATCTTTGAATTTTCTAAGATCTCTAAAAAATAAAAACAGTGAAACTTTCATAAATCCGATTATGGGTGGTCTACAAACACCAATACAATCCTTTGTAAAACAACTGTGAACCCGTAAAGCGTAACAGTTTCCAGTCAGTATTCCAAAAATCCTGAACCTTTAATTAATGATCTTAGATAAATGCATGATATCCCTCCATTTTTTCTACTAGAGAACTAGACAAAATAATTTAAAAATGATTAATAAAGTGTGAGAAAGACTTTAAACTCTTTGTTAAGAAGTCATAAATTTTCATATATACATGCTATAAGGATATTCTGAATATTAGTCTGTTATTTGCAAAGAATGTGCAAGACGTCACTAATGGAATAAAAAATCCCAACCTACTAAATGGCAGTGCGTTATGTTCATGAGATCTGCCACCTACTTACAGATTATAACACCTGTCACTGATCCCAAAGACTGTATCTTAACCAACCTTAGCTGTGATTTTATATATTCTCGGTCATGAATTAAAAGAGAAAAACTGAATTAATAATGTGGGAAAGGAAAATGTTCCTATCTGGAGAGTTTGGATGTCTTTTATCTCTAGTTTCATTTTATTTCACATATAGAATGGGATGAATGTGACATAAAAGGCTCACATGTAGCAAAATACATGCACTTTCCTGATTCATTTTCATATATCCCATTATCTTTTTTTCGAAGAAAATACCATATTGAGACAAAGGAAAACTTAGTCTCACCTATAATAACTAACAGCATTTCAATTGCTTTTGGGGTCTGCTTTGATTTTGAAAGGTCATTAAATTATTCATTTTACTTTTTAATCTATAACAATCCTAGTTACGTACCCTGAATACAAATTTCATAGTATAAATGATTCAATGAAAGGCATAAAGTCTAGATTCCCTTACAGAGTAATTCAGGAAGAAATGCAATATATATTTCACAAAGCAAAAAAGCAAACAAAAACTCCAATATTTTCAATAAAAAATCATGGTCCATAAAATTCCTCTCAAAAGATACCAACTCCCAGGTGAGATCATTCACTCTTTACTTTTTACTGCAAATGACTTACTCTTTAACAAAGTTCTGAAGCTGTGCTTTAATTGATCTCTGAGTTTGGTCAAATAGGATCTAAAAGATAAAATGTAACATTAAACAATTAGAAAAGTAAACAAAAAAATAATTTTCATGTCGATTGAAAAATAATACATCTTTCTACTAGTACTCCAATTCTAATAACACCTATATTTCTTATTGAAGACTACCTAAAAAAGTAAGAATTTTAAAAAGAAACAAACTAATTTTTAAGCCAATTTCACCTGTCTAAAAAATAAAATTATTTTTATTTACAAAGAAAATTGTATCTGCATTAACATTTAAATAGAATGTTCAAACAATACAGTGATTTATTTCTTAATTTTAACTCAAGCTGTGAAAAACAACCTAAAAAAATAATACAAATTCTACTTCATTTACTACAGGAATTTCTTACTTTAACATATTAAAACTAGTAAGTAAAAACAACTCCAGAACTGCCTTATATCATCTTAGTTAAAGGTTACTCAATTGAGAAGATGTAGGATTTAAATGTTTTACATTTTTAATTCAGGTAAACATTATATAGTCCTTTGGGTTCAATGATTGCTAAGATTAGAGACAAGAATAAAATTTTATTCCTCGTGACAATATTTTGCCCCATTTAAAAGATGCCACATATTAAATTCTAATAGCTCTATGTATGGGCAATTTCACTAGGCTTGTCATGGAAATCCTAAATACTTCCACAATTAACAGATACATTTCATCCAGAGCTGGAAACAGATGTCAGATGAACAGGTACAAAAATCAATATTCAAAACAAAAAGAAAATCCTGTGTCCTCCTACTTATTAAAAACAACACCAATTTCACTCTCTCTGAAATCTCGTTACTAGCAAAGTCTCATGTTCTTCCCTAAATACCAAACACACACACACACACACACACACACACACACACACACACTGGATTAAGTACTACAGGATTGAAAAAAATCTTACAATTTACTTCCAGAGAGAAAAAAAATGTTTTCTGTATTATGTTAAACCTAAAGTATTAAACCCAAATTAAAAAGAAAGGAAATAATAAAGATAAGACTGGAAGTCAGTTACATAGAAAACAGAAACTCGACAGCCAAAACTCAATGAAACCAAAAGCTAGTTCTTTCAGAAGATCTATAAAGTTGATAAATCTCCCATCAAATTGATCAAGAAAAAATTTTAAAACACAAGTTTCAAATGTCAAGAAGGAGAAAGATGACATTACCACAGATTCTACAAATATTAAAAAGGATAAGTGGGAGAATTGGGGAACAATTTTATGCCTATGAATTCAACAGAGATCGGTTAATTCTTTGAAAGACAAAAGCTACCAAAGCTCACTCAATAAGAGATCAATAACCTAAACAGAATTAAAGAAATAGAATCTATACTTAAAAACCTCCCATAACCTATAAAGCTAAAGCTGTATTTACATAAAACCTAGCAATCCCACTCCTAAGTATTTGCCCCCAAAAAAAGAAAACTTAGATTTATACCAAAATCTGTATGCAAACTTTTATAGCAGTTCCATTTCTAAATGCCCCAACTAGAAACAATCCAAATGCCCTTGAAGAAATAGGCTATGGTATATCAAACAATGGAATAACCACTCAGCACTAAAAAGGAACTATTAATACATACAACAACATAGATGAATTTCAATGGATTTTGCTAAGTAAAATAAGTCATATTCAAACGGCTACAAGCTATATGATTCCATTTGTAGGACACCCAGGTAAAGATATAACTATAGGGATGGAGAACAAACCAGTAATTACTAGTGGTAAGGGGTAAGAGGAAGGGTACTAACCAAGGTGTAACATAAGGCTATCTTTAGGGTTACCGGAACTGTCATGCATATAGATTGTGGTATGGAGATCTAACTGTATGCATTTGTCAAAATTAATAAGGTTAACTAATAGTATCTTTCACAGAACTAGAACAAATAATCCCATTGTATGGAACCACAAAAGACCCCAAAGAGCCAAAGTAATCTTTCAAAAAAAAAAAAAAAAAAAGAACAAAACTGGAGGCAGCACAATCCCAGATTTCATACTATATTACAAAGCCATAGTACTCAAACAGTATGGTACTAGCATGAAAACAGACACATAGATCAATGGAACAGAATAAAGAGCCAAGAAATAAACTCACACTTATACAGTCAATTACTCTACGACAAAGGAGGCAAGAATATACAACGGTGAAAATACAGTGTCTTTAATACATGAATGGGAAAACAGAACAGCTACATGTAAAAGAATAAAACTGCATCACTTTCCCACACCATAACACAAAAATAAATTCAAAATAGATTAAAGACCTAAATGTGACATGTGAAACCATATGTATCCTAAAAGAATACAAAGGCAGTAAATTCTTGGATATTGGCCTTAGTATTTTTCTGAATCTATCTCCCCAGGCAAGGGAAACAAAAGAAAAAAAAACAATTGGGACTATATGAAACTAAAAAGCTTTTGCATGGTGAAGGAAACCATCAATAAAATGAAAAGGCAATACACTGAATGGGAGAAGATACTTGCAAATGATGTATTTGATAAAGGGTTAATACCCCAAATATATAAAGAACTCATACACCAAACAATCTGATTTAAAAATTGGCAGAGGATCTGAGTAGACTTTTTTCCAAAGAAAATATATAGATGGCCAACAGACACATGAAAAGATGCTCAACATCATTTGTCATCAGGGAAATGCAAATCAAAACTACAATGAGATATCACCTCACAGAAGTCAGAATGGCTAGTATCAAAAAGACAAAAAAGAGTAAGAGTTGGTGAGGATGTGGAGACAAGAGAACCCTCAACATTGCTCATAAACACAGATGTAAAAATTCTTAATATGTAACAATGATACACAATAACCACATATAAAAAGAACAATATACCATGACATTTGGGATTTATTCTGGAAATGCAAGATTGATTTAACATTCAAAAGTCAATGAACATAATTTACCATGATAACAAACTGAAACAGAAAAACTATATGACCATCTCAATAGATACCAAAAAGCATCTGACAAAATTCAACATCCATTCCTGATAAAAATCCTCAGGAATCCAGGAACAGAAGAGAACTTCCTCAAAGTAACAAAAAGCACATATGAAAAACCTACAGCTAACATATTCGGTGTTAAAAGGCTTCTTAATGGGGACACTCAAGAACAAGGCAAGAATGTCTGCTCTTACCACTTCTATTCAACACTCTACTAGAGATCCTAGCAAGGCAGTCAAGCAAGAAAAATGAAAAAAAGGAGAAAATGTTAGAAAGGAAGAATACAAAACTATCTTTATCCACAGATGATATGATTAAGATAATACTCTGGAATTTACAGAAAAGTCTACCAGAACTAATAAGTGTATTTAGCGAGGCCACAGGAACAAAGTCAATATACAAAAATCAGTGATATTTTTACATACCAGTAACAACAATTAGAAAGTGAACTTTAAAAAAGCCTGGGTGGGTGGCTCAGTAGGTTCAGGGTCCAGCTTCGGCTCAGGTCAAGATCTTGCAGTTTGTGAGTTAGAGCCCCACACTGTGCTCCCTGCTGTCAGCACGGAGCCTACTTCAGATTCTCTGTCTCCCCCCTCTCTCTGCCCTTCCCCTGCTTACACTCTCTCTCTCAAAAATAAATGCTACAAAAAATATATCATTTATAGTAGCATCAAAAAATAGGAAATGCTGGGGTGCCCAGGTGGCCCAGTCAGTTAAGCATCTGACTCCTGATCTCAGCTCAGGTTATGATCTCATAGTTTGCGGGTTCAAGTCCCGCATCAGACTCTGCGCTGATAGCTCAGAGCCTGCTTGGAATTCTCTCTCTCCCTCTCTCTCTGCCCCTTCCCAACTCAAGCTCACTCTCTCTCTCTCTCAAAATAAATAAACTTAAAAAGAAATTTTTAAAATAGGAAATGCTTAGGGATACATTTGACAATAGCTATGTAAGACTTGTACAGTGAAGACTACAAAACATTACCAAAAGTAATTAAACTTAAATAAATGGAGAGATATACTGTGTTCATGATTCGAAGACTCAATATTAGAAAGATGTCCATTCTCACCCAATTAATCTATACATTCAATACAATCCCACTCCAAATCCCAGTAAGGCTCTCTGTAGAAGCTGAAAATCTGATTATAAAATTTATATGAAAACGTAAGACCTAGAATATCCAAGCCAATTTTGAAAAAAAGGAAGAAAGCTGGAATACCTACACTACCTGTTTTCAAGACTTACTGTGAAAGCTACAGTAATCAAGGCTATTCTGGTATTAGAATAAAGACAGGCAAAAAGATCAATGAAACAAGATAGAGCCCCAAAATGACCCATACATTTTTTTAGACAAAAGGTACCAACAGTGCAGCACTGGTGGTATAGTGGTGAGTACAGCCGCCTTCAAAAAGGTGCCAATAGGGAAAAGACAATTTTTCGAGCATATGGTGTTACAACAAAACTGAAGAGCCATATCCTGAAAAAAAAAAAAAATGAACTTTGACGCTTACCATGCAAACATGTAGAAAAACTAACTCAGAGCGGATCACAAATCTAAACATAAACTAGGCAAACATTTCTTGGTAGAACGCAAAAAGAAAAATGTCAATATATGATTTAACCAAAATCAAAAGCTACTGTTCTTCAAAAGATACTGTTTTTAAAAGTGGAAAAGACAAGCCAAAACCTGGGAGAAAATATCTACAAAACACTTTCTGACAAAAGACATATCTGGAATACAGAAAGAACTCTTATAACTGAATAAGTAATCCAAAAATTTTTAATGGACAAAAGAGCTGACATTTCACCGAAGAAGATACATTACAGAAAATAAACACACAAAAACATGTTCAGCACCATTAGCTATTAAGAAAATACAAGTTAGGGGTGCTTGGATGGCTCAGTCAGTTGGGCCTCCAACTCTTGATTTCGGCTCAAGTCATGATCTCACAGTTTGTTAGATGGAGCTCCACACTGCGCTCTGTGCTAATAGCACAGAGCCTGCTTGGGATTCTCTCTCTGCCCTTCCCTTGCTCACGGCATGCTCTCTCTCTCTCAAAATAAACAAACTTTTTTAAAAAATACAAATTAAAACCATGATGAATTTGAAAAGAGTTACCATACCAAGTGTTATTGATCATGTGAAGCAACTAGAACTCTCAAACATGGCTGCTGTAAAATGATACAGTCAACTTTGGAAAACAATTTCTAAATTTTGGAAGGTTTTCTTTAATCTCCTTGAAGAAGTTAAAAATTTTTACTCACACCAGTCAGAGTGGCTAAAATAAACAAATCAGGAAACTATAGATGCTGGCGAGGATGTGGAGAAGTAGGCACCCTCCTACACTGTTGGTGGGAATGCAAACTGGTGCAGCCACTCTGGAAAACGGTGTGGAGGTTCCTCAAAAAAATGAAAATAGAGCTACCCTATGATCCAGCAATAGCACTGCTAGGAATCTACCCAAGAGACACAGGAATGCTGATGCATAGGAGCACGTGTACCCCAATGTTCATAGCAGCACTTTCGACAATAGCCAAATCATGGAAAGAAACCAAGTGCCCATCAACTGACGAGTGGATAAAGAAGATGTGGTACATATATACAATGGACTACTATGTGGCAATGAGAAAAAATGAAATCTGGCCATGTGTAGCAACATGGATGGAACTGGAGGGTATTATGTTAAGTGAAATAAGTCAATCAGAAAAAGACAGATACCATATGTTTCCACGAATAGGTGGACTTTGTGAGACTAAGCAAAAACCAGGGGGAGGGGAAGAGGGGAAAGAAAAAAAAGACACAGAGAGGGAGGGAGATAAAACATAAGAGACTCTCAAAGACTAAGAACTAACTGAGGGTGAGGGGGATGGGGGGGAGAGGGGGTGATGGGCATTAAAAAAGGGCACATGTTGGGATGAACACTGGGTGTTTTATGTAAACCAATTTGAAAATAAACTATTATAAATGAAAAAAAAATTTTTAGAAATTTAAAGATTTATGGGTACTCTGTACTATTTCTATACTATTCTGTAAGTCTAAAAGTATCTGAAAATAAAAAGATTAAAAAAATTTTTAGAAATTTAATATATGAATATTAATTAACATTATTATAAACAGCAAGTTTTTTCTTTCCTTAATTTTTCTTAGCAATGTTTTGTAGTCTTCACTATACACATAGTTTTGTAAAAAGTTAAACATAATCCTCTCTTATGTATGAACGAGCCACTCCTGACTATAACACAAGAAAAATAAATGCATATACCTATATAAACTTTTACATATATTTTTGTAAGGAACTTGATTTGTAAGAGCCAAAACCCAGAAACGACTCAAATGTTCACTGTGGTGGCTTTAAATTATGTCCACAAATTCTCTGACACTCCTCTCTTCAAAAATGGAGCCTGGTTCTTCTCACCGTGAGAGTAGGCTGGTCATAGTGACTTACTTCTAACAAATGATAATCTGGAAGAAGTGACAATGTATGCCTTCTAAGACTAAGTCATGAAAAGTATTGTAGCTTTCTCTTTGCCCTTGCTCTTGTGCTCTTGGATTCCTTGTTTGGGGAGTAAACACACTCCATGTACTAAGGACACTCAAGCTGCCCTGGGATGAGGCTCCCTGGCGAGGAACCCAGGCCTGGACCCAACAGCCATGCATGCTCCCTGGCTTGGAATTGAATCCTCCAGCCCCCAGTAAAGCTTTAACTGACTGTGGCCCAGCCAACATCATAATAGCAATCTCATAGAAGACTGTGAGTCAAAGCCAACCAGCTATGTCTCTAAAAATTCCTGGCCCAGAAACCAGATAATGTTTATTGTATTAAGCCACTATTTTTTGTGGTAATCCACTAGATGGCAAAAGATAATACATCCATCAACAAGTGAATGGATAAACAAATTAGGATATATCCATACAATGCAATACTATTAAGCAATAAAAAAGAAATGAGTTCTTGGTTTTTTCCTTTTTTTAAATATTTATTTATTTGGGAGAGAGCATAAGTAGGGATGGGGCAGAGAGAGGAACAAAGGATTCAAAGTAGGCTCCATACTGACAGGCTGACAGCAGAAAGCTCAGTGTGGGGCTTGAACTCACCAACTGAGAGATCATGACCTGACCCGAAATCAAATGCTCAACCAAGTGAGCTACCCAGGTGCCCCAGGAATAAATTATTGCTAAACACAACGCAACTGAGTTTCAAAATAATTACACTGATTCAATTTACATGTAAGTATAGAAAATCCAAACTAACCTATAATGATAGAAAGCAGACCAGTGAATGTCTAGAAATAAGAAGGCAGCAAATAGAATTATAAAGTAGCAAAGGAAAACTTTTGTGGTATGATTGTTATGTTCAACAAATTAATTAAAGTGACAGTTTCATGGAGGTTTACATATACCAACACTCACCAAATTGTATGCTTTGATATGCTGTTTATACCAATTACCCCTCAGTAACACTGTTTAAAAAAACCAGTACATTCCATAGAGAAAAACAGAGTGTTTTCCTGTGTAGTATTTCATTGTTTTAAAACTATATAAACATTACATAATATCTACATCCTCCAAGATAAAACATTACCTAAACTAAATTTTATATATGTTGGACTAGAATAAGAAGTATTTTAGGAAATTGCCAACAATCTAGGCTACACATTTTCAACACTTCCATTACACTGAAAATTATAGTTTAATGCAAAAGCAACTGAGTAAAAAGCTGTCTCCTACTTGCCAATCTCAAGCCATCCAGCCACACAACGGCTCACTAACACTTTTTTTCTGTGGTGAACTGCTACACAGAACTGCCTCAGTGAGTCTCATTTCCTAAGTCATTAATCTATACTCTGCATGAGAGAGAACTGACAGCATTTCTTTTCATATGCTGAAAGTAAAAAGCTATAAAAGACTTGAAAGAATCAGGGACTAAAATAAATACAATAAAAGTAGCCTTATCAAGACCAATCTTAAGTAGCACTGGTACCTAGGAGCCAGGCACCAAATGAAGTCTGCAAGATTCTTTCCTAAGCTTGATTCGATTTCCCCATTTTCCTTGAGTTTAGTTTTCCTATCTTCCCTAGTTGAGGATTCTGATCCAGATCTTATCCAAAGTGTCTCGTGACCACCCGAAAACTTTACCTAGGTTTTACACCAAAAAAATTGTTTCACCCTCAGAATTAAGTACATCTCAGGTCTTCTCTTTTGCTTCTACACCAGAAAACATGGAATGGGTATAACAAAACCACAATGACAGATTCAGGGGGGCGGGGGAGCTACCAACACAAAAGCTAAGGTTCAGTTCCATTTCTAAAATTAGCAGTATTATTCCTACCAACATATATGTAACAAATAATCATCAATATGTCATGTGACCTATGTGCTCATTATAAAAGGATCTGATTTAAGTGCACGGATAATATATGGCTGTTTTAAGCCAATGGCTTACACTCAGGTTATTCCCCATTCATGTCTGGATGCAGTTAGAGCAACACTATCTCAGCTGTTTTCAGAAAATGATGAAAGCTGAGATCCACTTTACGTATGGCAAACACTCCACAAAGTTTAGTACAAGATAGGCTACATATACACAGTTGGCACTGAAGAGCTTCCAGTTCTTACCATTTAGATATAAATTTTGTAAAGTCTTCGTCACCCATTTAAATATGATTCAGCTATCACGGCGCTCTATGATTCCATAGGACATAATCACCCCTGTCCTTTCCAAAACCTATAGAAGGGTACAGGACTATGGCTGTGGACTCCCTGCATCTTTCTGCTAAGCTCATCAGGCCTGTAATAAATAGGTCAATAAGGAATCAAGAGGACTCATCTTTGCTATCATCAGGAACAGATCCCAATATGCAAATGTTGTTTATTATGTGTTCCTCTCTTTCTATATTCTCTGCCTGTCCCAACCAACCCATGTCTCTAAATTCTTCTTTCTCCCTTTCTTGAGTCCTCTACAGCAGTGGTTCTTCACTAGCTTTAGTATGAAAATCACCTGCAAAGCTAAAAGAAAATACCAAGGTCCAAGTTTGTTAAAGAAAGATAAAATCCTTTTGTATTTTTATTAAGTTTTCTAGGTGTTTCTATTATTTAGAGATTGAGACAAGCCGCTCTAACCTAGGGGTTCTTAAATTGGTTGCACATTAGAATAACCTGGGGAACTTTTAAATACCCCGATGCTGAGATAATTAGATACACTGGGGAGACTCAGGAAATCAGTACACTTAAAGTTCCCCAGGTGTGAACCCACATTATTCATATCGCCTGGGTGCTTGTTAGAAAAGAACTTCCGAAACCAGTCCAGACTCCAGAATCAGAGTCTGCCTTTCCCAAGATTTCCAAGTAGCTTATTTAGGGGAAGCAATACACTGCTTCTCAAACTGGGCTGCACACTGGAATGACCTGGGGACCTTTGAAAATTACTGATGCCTAGTTCTTACTCCCAGAGATTCTGATTTTAACTAGTCTGGGTTGCAGCCTTGGTTCATCCACTATCACTCCAGTGATAAGAATTCAAGGTAGCTAAAGTCGCTACACCACCTTCACTAAAGCAGAAAGGGGCCTCTCTTCAGTGGGTGTCACGACAGACACAGTCCCGGGAAGTGGGCAAAATAAAGTAGTCCTTTAGCGCAGAGGTCAGCACATTTCTCTGTAAAAGACTAGACAGTATTTTAGGCTTGTGGGCCATGTGGTCCCTGTCACAGCTACTCTGTTGTTGTAGTGCAAAAGTAGCCACAGACAATACAGAAACAAATGAATATGTGTTCCAATGAAACTTTATATGCAAAGCGCGGGGGGTTGGGGGGGAGAGGGATAGGCTAGATTTGGCCTTCAAGCCAAAGTCTGCCAACCCCTGCTCAAAACAGTGGTTCTCAAACTTTAGAGTACCTCTGAACTGCCTAGAAGGCTTTGTTCAAACAGACTGTTGGCTCCTGGCCTCAGAGTTGCTGATTCAGTAGATCTGGGTAAACTCTGAGAAGCTGAAGCTCTAACAAGTCCCCAGGTGATGTTGATGCTGTTGGTCCATGCACCACAATTTGAGAATCACTGGGTTGTTTTTAATGTTTATTTATTTTTGAGAAAGAGCGTGCAGGTGCGCGTGCACGAGTGGGGAGGGGCAGAGAGAGGGAGACAGAGAATCCCAAGCAGGCTGCCTGCTATCAGTGCAGAGCCCAATGCAGGGCTCAATCTCACAAACCATGAGATCATGATCTGAGCCAAAATCAAGAGTCAGATGCCTAACCAACTGAGCCACCCAGGAGCCCTGAGAATCACTGATTAAAAGTAGTGGCTCTCAAGCTTTACTACACCTCAGAATCACCTAGAGAAATTTTTAAAATTCTGATGCTATACCCCAGATGACATAAATCAGAATCTCTTTCTAAAACTGTAAAGGCTCCCAACACTTAGGTTATGGCACATATTACTAGTGTGTTGAAAGATATAATTCCTCTCATCCCTCCATGTGCATGTTACTCTCCCACCAAGAGGTAGAGTTTATTACCCTTTACCCTGAATCTGGAGTAGCCCTGTATCTTGCTTTGATCAAAAGAATGTAGCAAAAGTGATCTTAAGTGATCTCCAGGCCAAGCCCTTAAGAAGTCTTAAGCTACTGATTTCACTCACTTGAAATCAGCTATTATATTAAGAGGTCTGACTACCTGGGGCACCTGTGTGGCTCAGTCAGTTGAGCAACCAACTCTTGATTTCAGCTCAGGTCATGATCCCAGGGTTGTGGGACTGAGGCCCACATTGGGGCCCATGCTGAGTGAGAAGCCTGCTTGGGATTCTCTCCCCACCCCCATCTGCCCATCTTCCCTACTCGTGCTCTCTCTTCTAAAATTAAAAAAAAAAAAATTTTAAGTCTGACTACTTTCTGTAGAGAGACCACATTATAAGAGAGAAGTCCTAGAGAATGACAGACTCCAAAGGGCAGGAGAAACCTGGTCAACCTCACCCATTCCAGTCACCCCAGCTGAGGTACCACACATGTTGGATCCTCCAGTCACCTACAAGCCACTTAGCCAACACCGAATGGAGTAGAGACAAGCTGGCCTCCCCAAACTCTGCCCAAACACATGATAGTTGTTTTAAGTCACTAAACTTTGGGGTGATTGTTAAACACAAATGATAAGTTGTCAACAGTCATATATAAGATATTAGTGTAATGTTTATATAAGTTTTTACAGTGATTTAAGAAATTGTAAACTATTTGGTACAATCATTCAGAAATTAACAACTGCTGGAGCACCTGGGTAACTCAGCAGGTTAAGCACTCAAATCTTCTGACTCTTGGGGCACCTGGGTGGCTCAGTCGGTGAAGCATCCGACTTCGGCTCAGGTCATGATCTCACGGTTCGTGGGTTCGAGCCCCGCTGTCGGTCTCTGTGCTGATGGCTCAGAGCCTGGAGCCTGCTTCGGATTCTGTCTCCCTCTCTCTCTGCTCCTCCCCCACTCATGCTCTGTCTCTCAAAAATTAAATAAACATTAAAAAAAATCAAATCTTCTGACTCTTGATTTCGGCCGAGGTCATGATCCTGTGGTTTGTAGGTTCAAACCCTGAGTCTGGCTCTGAGCTGATAGTGTGGAGACTGCTTACTCTCTCTTTCTCTCTCTCTCAAAATAAATAAACTTAAAATAATTTTTAATTAAAAAATTAAAAAAAGAAAACTGCCCAAATGAATTTTTTCTTGCTAAAATTATATTTTAATACTATTTGTCTGACTTGCCCTGGAAAGTATTTAAATGCAGTAATTATTACTTTGACAAAACTATATAATGATGCCTTGGCCATTACTATCTGAATCATCCAAAACTATTTTAGTCACAGTTTGTCATCACTTCTTTGCTTAGGACCCACTGTCAAATATTTCATTTTTCTTTGGCTCTTTCACAAAATTCTGCTATTAATTTGTTATTTTTCACATTTCTCCTACTAATAAGATATGTACGGTTCTTTCGTTGGCATCATCATTTGTTAAGAGGTATTCTTATACTAGAATGCAATTGATTATTTTTTGACTGTTACACTTTTTGGTAGTTATTTATTATTGGCTTTTGATGTTAATTAGCCAAACTCTGGTTCTTTATGAAATTTCGCTGTTTTATTTTTAATTATTAAAAAGCATTTATTTCTGAAGATGAAATTAAATGTATATAATCTGTTGTGATAAGCACTGGGTGTTACATGTTAGTGATGAATCACTAAATTCTATTCCTGAAACTAATATTACACTGTATGTTAACTAACTGGAATTTAAATAAAAACTTTGAGGGCACCTGGGTGGCTCAATTGTAAAGCATCTGACGTCTGCTCATGTCATCAACTCATGGTTCATTATTTCAAGTTCCACATAAGGTGAGCCCTTCTCCCTCTCTTTTTGCTCCTCCTGGGATTCTCTGTCTCTCTCTCTCTGCCCGTTGCTCACTTGCACCCTCTCCTCTCTCACTCTCTAAAAAACAAACAAGTAAAAACTTGAAACCAAAATAAATAAATAAATAGACACACATAATCATTTAAATGGAATCGTAGGCATTCACAGATTTCAAGAAAACATTTTGAAAATTGAGTAACATTTATTGAATTAACTAAAATGAATTAGTATTTCCTATTAATAAATGTTTCACTTTATTATCTTTCAATATAATTTATTTTAAAAGATTTTAAGAATGCAGAAAATTATATATATACACATCAATTTCTGAACCTTAGGACATATATCGTTTCATTTTGATACTTAAATAGATTTGCTTTCTACTGATTGTTGTTTCCTTACCATAATGGACAAATTTTTCATTAAATACTGCTGGAAAGTCATTACATTCAGAATATAGACACAATGGCCCAAATTCTCTTCTTTGACCTATCTTTTTATATCAAAGTTATTAAATGAACCAATGGTAGGAACAAATCATACAGAACTTCAACATAAAATGTCAATTTCATACAGAAAAAGATTTGTACTCTAAACTTCTGCAAACACAAAATAAGAAACAAAGTTCTTTGGATGCCTGGGTGACTTGGTCGGTTAAGTGTCCAACATCAGCTCAGGTCATGATCTCAGGGTTCGTGGGTTTGAGCCCCGTGTCGGGCTCTGCACTGACAGCTCAGAGCCTGGAGCCTGCTTCGGATTCTGTGACTCCCTCTCCCTCTCTGCCCTTCCCCTGCATGTGCTCTCTCTCTCTTTCAAAAAGAAATAAAAATTAAAAAATTTTTTTAAGTTCATTAGATTAGTTACAAAAAATATCAGAGTAAGAAGCTAAGTGACAGGGGTGTGTGGGTGGCTCAGTCGGCTAAGTGTCCAACTTTGGCTCAGGTTATGATCTCGCAATTTGTGAGTTCGAGCCCCACAGCTGATTGCTGCTGTCAGCACAGAGCCTGCTTCCAATCCTCTGTCCCCTTCTCTCTCTGCCCCTCCCTCGCTGGTTCTCTTTCTCCTTCTCTTTCTCTCTCTCAAATAAACTTAAAAAAAAAAAAAAAGCTAATTACAAGGGTACCCACTTAAGAACTAGAGCCAGAATTCTCATACAATTGCAAAATTGCCCAATAGATTAGGCTGCAGGGAGAATGTCAAAACTTTGTAATTTCCAAAGAGCCAAAGGAAATTAAAAATGTACCACATTTGAGAGATCCCTGGGTGGCTCAGTCGGTTAAGTGTCAGACTCTTGATTTTGGCTCAGGTCATGATCTCACAGTTCATAAGTTTGAATCCTGCATCAGGCTCTGCTTGGGATTCTCTCTTCCTCTCTCTGCCCCTCCCCAGCTCTCTAGCTCTCTCAAAATAAATAAATAAACTTAAAAAAAATGTACCACATTTAAGTAACAGAATTCACAGATGCATTTGATGACATCCAGATAAACACAGCAATATTCAATAATCACTAATCCAGAAAAAAATTTTATCAAAAAGTTTTATTGCCGAGTGATGATTCTACATGTTAATAATGGTGCTCCAGTTAACAGGAATAGTTGAAATGTCTGAATAAAAGATTACCTTGGAAAGCCATTGATTGTTTTTGCAAAGCACCAATAGAAACTCCTAGGGATAAAATACTCAAAATGCTAGAAGAAAACTTTAAAACAAACAAAAAAGATATATTATGGAGACATCTTAATGTTGCATACCAACAGTTCAGTCAAAATGACAGCAAGATATAAATCTGGACTAAAAATTCATTTGGAAAACTCTAAAGATCTAGTAATACATTATTTTACAAAGGATCTCTCATATGTAAAATTCTGCATGTAGATATGAATTCCAAATTAAATGTTATCAAAATAATGCATGAATCTAAACAAAGCATTCAAAACATTTAGTTCATCCATTTTCAGCTTTTTGTAAGGAAAGGATATGAGAACATCTCTCTGCTGTTTCACATGAAACTGTACTGGCTATCCAAAGGAAGAACTGTTCCTAAGTTTGTAAGTTAAAAGTAAAATTCAGGGGGTGCCTGGGTGGCTCAGTGGTTAAGCATCTGACTTCAGCTCAGCTCATGATCTCACCGTTTATGGGTTCGAGCCCTGCGTCGGGCTCTGTGCTCATAGCTCGGAGCCTAGAGCCTGCTTTGGATTGTGTGTCATCCTCTCTGCCCCTCACCTGCTTGTGTTCTTTCTCTCAAAAATGAATAAACATTAAAGAAAAAATTTTTTAAAAAGTAGAATTCGGAAAGTTAGTAGGAATAAATCTCAACTTACAGATTTGTTTAATACTAGTTATTGACTTTAAGATATGGCTAATGAATTTATTTCAAGCAATGTTTAATATTTTTGACAATTAACATACAGTGATAAACTGTGTGGATTCATTGGGTTGGAAAGGAGAGGCTGAGAATGAGTCACTCAGAAGTCAGTGCTATAATCTAGATCCACAAAGACAATTATTAAAAGTGGGTAAAAGAAAAAAGTAGGAAGACCGACTTCTGTGTATACCTGCATAAAAAGTTCATTATTATTTTACTCAAAATCTATTCAGTTTGGGGCACCTGGATGGCTCAGTTGGTTAAGCATCTGACTTCAGCTCAGGTAATGATCTCCCGGTCTATGAGTTTGAGTCCCCTGTCAGGCTGGAGCCTTCTTCAGATTCTGTGTCTCCTTCTCTCTCTGCCCCTTCCCTGCTCATACTCTGTCTCTCCCTACTCTCAAAAATAAGTAAACATTAAAAAAAATTTTTTTAATCTATTCAGTTTATCAGAAAATTTAAGCATTATTTTTGTCAATGAAAGAAGAAAAAAATGAATGATTACTCCTTTAAAGTACAATTTAAAGAGATAGAATTATTTAAATTCTAATTACAGGGGATAAAGAAGGTCCTACCAACCAGGAGGAAAGAGCAATAACTAAGCTCCTGTCAATCAGGAGGAAAGGGCAATAAAAACTCACCTGCTTTTCACTAATATGACTACTTATGCAGACAACATTCTTATCAATGACAATGGCCAAGAATTTGAAAAGATCAACAATTTAAAAATCTTGATCAGGAATTGCTTGAAATCATTTCATGATAAGACCTATTTTGTTAAAAAGTTATGTTCATGGAAGCTAGCTCAAGTTTCTCATTAAAATATTTTTTTAATATTTAGAAGTGTTACACACATTCAGTATGTAATATCTCCCCCAATACTATGTTTTATTTTAACATAATTCTATTAAAATAAATTATTTATTTATTAAATACTTATTAATTAGCTTAACATAATTCCATTTAAAAATTTTAAACATTTTCCACCATCACCCAGATAGGACGTGACATTTTCATGAACCCATCTGTTGAGTGAATGAGTAGACAGCTGTAGTATGGAAAATCAAACTTAGAAAAAATAAAACAAAAAAGGTTACAAATTTTATAGAATTTATGCAATTCAGCCCTAAAGCTTCATTCGGCAAAAATAATAATGAAAAAAAATTCCAACTTCCTTACACCAACAGCAAATTAGAATCCAAAAGAGTCATCAGTGAAGTTACAGAAATCTCTATGTTACAGAAAAGTCAGTATTCAAGCCAACTCCAGTATGTAATAGAATGCAGCATGCATGACCTGCTCTGAAAAAGCCATAACTTGGCACCTTATAAAGACATATGAGTAGAGAACAATCCTAGGAAATTCTCATTCTATAAGGAATAAGGAACAATAATATCCACTTTTATAGGAGAAATCACAAAAGAATCTAAATAATTTTTTAAATATGATCATTTAACCTTACTTGGCTAAAAACCCAAATGGCTCTATTATTTCAAACATTTATTTAAACCCATTAATTTATTCATTATAAATGACATCTGTAGAATATCCAGCTTTTTATTCTGACACAAACGGATATGCCAAAATCTAAGTATTACAAAAGTTGCTATAGAATTTAAGCAGATTACAGCGTTTATTACATTTTAGACAGCAGTTTGTCTTGTCCTTTAAAGCCTCCTTGCCCTATAATGCTATGTAATTAAAATTTCATTGTAGAGAATGCTACTAAAATAAAGCATTTTATGTAACTAGCCTTTCCCTACATTTTAACGAATGGCTCTGAGATTGTATTTAAATCTTATAATAAATAATGCTGTGTAATCTTAGAATGTTTATAACTAAAAGTCATTTAGTAAAACCAATTCACTTTACAGAGGAGGAGAACAAAGCTTAGTAAAATTAAATGACCTCCCCAGGATAAGAATTATGCAAGTATGAGGGATGTAACAGTAAACAAGGGATGTTTCATCCCTAGTCATATTTTAGCTAAAGCAAAGACTGCGATATTATGATGGAGGAAAAATCTTTGCCTCAAATATAAGAATTCTGATTCAAGTACACATGAGTCACTCCTACTGAGAAAAATTTTAAGTATTTGTTAATAAGAAACAAACAGGCCAGGTAAAGCAGACACAGCATAGCAACTATAAAAGGAAAGGAAATTAAAAGATAGTAAAGCAAGGTCTCACAATTTCATACTTCTATCTTTCAGGAAAATTTCTGAGATGCTATTAAAAATATGGGGAAAAAATTAGAAAGGCACTGGACATCTGGATATAACATAAAACAAAGAGTTCTCTATATATACATATATAGTATATATATATATATATATATAAACACACAAGAGCTCACCAACCTGCAGCCTTAAGTCTCTATGCAGACAGGCAGACAAAGAGTAATCTATTGGTTTGCAAATCATCTTTTTAAAGCAACATAAATTTGTGAAAACAGAGATCCCAAAGTTTTCAAGTGCCAGAAACAATAAAAGAAACTGTTTAAAACATGAAATATTTTTAATTATCTATTTTGTATGTGCTGTCACTGATTTAACAAATTTTTATTCATTTAATGACTATAAAAAAAACAAGAATTTTCTTAAGTTCATAACCTTGGTCTCCTTAACTCTGCAAAAGTACTTTCCACCAGGAATCTTCTAGGTGGTAGTAGCAGAAATGAATATAACAAAGACCATAAATTAAGTACATACATTTAAGAATCAGACCACATATGTGTATTGGGGGTGTGTGTGTGTGTGTAAATGGCAGAGTAAAATGACATAAAGTGATGACAGGGTAGTCAAGGAAGGCTTATCTGAGAGGTAGTAACCTAAATAAAGTGAGGGACATCTGTAGGAAGAGAAAGAACACTTTAAGGAAAATAGCCACACATGGATATGGACGAAGAACATTCTGCACAGAATAGATGGCAAGTGCAAAGGCCCTGAGAATTACTTTGACATGCTAAAAGAACAACAAAGAGTCCATGTGGCTACAGCCAGGCAGAAAATAGAGATGAGATCAAGGAGTTATCAGCAGAAGTCTGATCATAGGGCTTGGTAGGCCATGTTTAGGATTTTATTCTGAGTGTGATGGGAAGCTAGAATAGTGGAATGCTGTAAATTAATTTATATTTTTAAGGTTCTTCCTCGCTCCTGTACACAGAACTCAGTGTAGAAGGGCAAGAAGAGAAGCAGAAACACAAGTTGGAAGGCTATGATATAATCCTAAACAAGAAGTGGTATAGTAGTTTAGCCTTTGAGATGGCAGAGAAACTACTGTTAGTTGGATTTGGAGTAAATTTTTGCTAATATGTTGGACATGGAAAATATGGAAAAAAGAAGCCATATAAAAAGTTGTAAGGGTAAAACTTATTAAGTTGCAAAATGATCTGCCTGCCAAAATATTCTGAAATCATAGCCTTTATGGTTGATGTGGTGGTTAACTGTTGGCGTTCACCACCACATCACCCTTTCACGGGCTCCTCCTCTATATTGCCAGGTGCTAGAAATCTGCAAAGTGTATTTCCTAGGGTTCCTTGCAAACAAAGAGGTCAGATTCTACCAATGGAAGCCAATGACAGACTAAGAGACAGGACACAGAGGAAGCCACTGTTTTATTCTGTTTCTGTTCTGACACAACTATCAGTGAGCGACTGTAAGCCACACTAACTTTGAGCAGCATCTGTGACCAATCTGGGCAGTTTCAGTGGGACTACAGGCTCCTTGGCTCTGCAGCAGCCACAGGAAGGCGAGCTCCTGGCTTCCTGGCCAGGTAACATTGGCTGTATTCTTAACAGTGCAGTACTTAGGAGCTCTGGGGAACACCAGTTTCCCCGTTTCCTCCAGTCCCAGGGGCAATAGCTACTTCCCATATTTACGATCTCTAGATGGCACCACATTAACTCTTTTTATTCCTCCAACTCTTCCAACACTTTTGTAACCAATTCACTGTATTAAGATCATTCTGTCAGGGGCGCGTGGGTGGCTCAGTCGGTTAAGTGGGTGGCTCAGTCGGTTACTTCGGCTCAAGTCATGATCTCGCGGTCTGTGAGTTCGAGTCCCGCATCGGGCTCTGTGTTAACGGCTCAGAGCCTGGAGCCTGCTCCAGATTCTGTGTCTCCCTCTCTCTCTGCCCTTCCCTTGCTCTCGCTCTGTCTCTATGTCTCTCAAAAAGAAATAAATGTTAAAAAAAAAATTATAAAAAAATAAATAAATAAAATCATTCCGTCAGAAATGTCCTAAGTGGCTTGTTTTCCTGAATGTACGCCGATTGATATAGTAAAGAAGTGTCACTCACCAGAGTCTACATTCACATACTGTTGTTCCTCACAACACTCTGACATACAGACATGGCAAATTCTATCATTCCCTTCATATAAAGCGATAAACTGAAAACTCAAAGTGATTATTAAAATACTTTGAAGATTTGTTGACAAGAAAGCTACCAACACACATTTAAACAATTTATTTATCAAGTGCTTATCTTAACCATAAATTTTTGCATTTCAAATTACAACAAAGAGCCAAGGTATTCTTATGTAAAGTAGTAATATAAGACTTCCTGATTTAAAGAAAATATCAGAAACAAGACTATTACAAAAGATAATATATTATGGAGAAACATTTAACTTTTTACATTAATTTCAAATCAATAGCTTTTATCCCCCCAAAATTAATTCTTACTATATTTTTTAAGAAGTTTAAATCCAAATGATCACTTGATTTAAAAAGAAATAAAATATACGATATATTGGCATCTAAATCCACTAGAAAGGTAAAAAGAGAACTAATAAGAAGTCATTTTTTTTAACGTTTTTATTTATTATTGAGAGACAGAGAGAGACAGAGCATGAGCAAGGGAAGGGCAGAGAGAGAGGGAGACAAAGAATCTGAAGCAAGATCCAGGTTCTGAACTCTCAGCACAGAGCCCAATGCAGGGCTTGAACTCACAAACTGTGAGATCATGACCTGAGCTGAAGTTGGATGCTCAACCGACTGAGCCACCCAGGCGCCCCGTAAGAAGTCATTAAAAAAATATATTGGTGCAAAACATTAGAGCTAAAACCATAAACGCTCAGAAGAGGGGTGCCAGGCTGGCTCAGTCAGTTGAGCATGCAAGACTTTATCTTGGGGGTTGTAAGTTTGAGCCCCACGATGTGTGTAGAGATTACTTTAAAAACAAAAAACAAACAAACAAAAAAAAAACCTTTTAAAAGAAAACAAAGGAACAATTCTTCATGATCTGGGATTTGGCAATGGATTTTTTAATATGACTCCAAATGCAGGAGCAACAGAAGAAAAAATAGATAAACTGAATTTCATCAAAATTAACTTTTGTGCATCAGAAGACATTATCAAGAAAATGAAAAGACAACCTATAGAATGGGAGAAAATATTTACATATTTATCTAATAAGAGTTAATATCCAAAATATACAACGAACTCAATTTTTAAAATTCCAATTTAAAAGTGGTCCAAGGACTTGAATGGCCACAATGGTAACAACGACAGAAGATACACAA
The DNA here is from genome assembly GCA_030068075.1 of Paguma larvata. Lineage (NCBI taxonomy): Eukaryota > Metazoa > Chordata > Mammalia > Carnivora > Viverridae > Paguma > Paguma larvata. The sequence continues at coordinate 82,358,359 of CM057824.1, forward strand.
ATGGCCAATAAACACAGGAAACATGCTCGACTGCATTAAGCATTGGAGACATGTAAATCAAAACCACAGTGAGACACTACTTCACACCTACTAGGACAGCTCGGATCAAAAAAATAGAAAATAATAAATGTTGACAAGGATGTGAAAAACCAGAACACGCACACACTGCTGGTGAAAATGTAAAACGGTGCAGGCTCTGCGAAAAACAGTGTAGTGTTTCCTCAAGAAGGAAGTAGTACAGAAGTATCATATGAACCAGTAATTCCACTCCTGGATATAGACTCAAAAGAACTGAAATTGGGAAATGAACCAGATACTTGTACATGCTAATTTTCGAACAGCTAAAATTTGAAGTACAACTAAAATAAATATTATCAGATAACTTTATCCTTAGTTCGACCAAAACAACAAAAAGGTAAGAAAATCAAATAAACTAAGAACCAAAAATTGGCAGATTTTATAAAGAATATAAGTGTTGATAATTTTGAAGCACCAAATAACTACATGACAGTCATATATGTTAAGCTTTTTAAATTTTTTAAGAAGCATATAACACCAAAACTAACTCAAAATAGATTAAAGACTTGAGCATAAGACCAGAACCCATAAAACTCCTAGAAGAAAACACAGGCAGTAAGCTCCTTGACATCAGTCGTGACGATGTTTTGATACCAAAACAAAGGCAAGAAAAGGAGAAATTAACAAGTGGGACTACATCAAACTAAAAAGTCTCTGCACTGCAAAGGAAACCACCAACAAAATGAAAAAGCTACTGAATGGCAGAAAATATTTGCAAATCATATGTTTGATAAGGGTTTAATATAAGGAGGGAAGGGAGGAGGGAAGGAAGAAAAGATTTCATACAACTCAATAGCAAAAAAAAAAAAAAATCTGATTAAAAAACGACCAGATGGTCTTAACACACAGGTCTCCAAAGAAAACATATAGCTGGCTAACAAGATGCTCTATATCACTAATCATCAGGGAAATGTAAATCAAAATGCAATGAGACATCACCTCATACCTATTAGAATGACTATTATCAAAAAGACAAGAAAAAAACCCAAAAAGACAAGAAATAACAAATGTTGGCAAGGTCACAGAGAAAAGAAACACTTGTACACTGTTGGTGTCAATGCAAATTGGTACAGTCACTGTGGAAAACAGTATGGAAATTTCTCAAAAAATTAAAATTAGAACTACCATATGATCCAGCAATTCCACTTATAGGTATTATAAAAAAAAAAAAAAGTGAAAACACTAATTTGAAAAGATACACGCACCCCATGTTCACTGCAGTATTATTTACAATAGCCAAGATATGGAACCCACCTAAATATCCATCAATGGATGAATGGATACAAATGTAGTGTACACACACACACACACACACACACACACACACACTGGAATACTACTCAGCTAAAATAATAACGAACTCCTGCCATTTGCAACAACACGGATGGATCTTGCAGATCCATCAGAAAAAGAAAAATGGCATATGATTACACTCAGATATAAAATTTTAAAAGTAAGGGCGCCTGGGTGACTCATTCGGTTAAGCATCCGACTCTTGATTTCAGCTTAGATCATGATCTCACAGTCGTGAGATCGAGCCACGCATCAGGTTCCACACGGAGTGCAGAGCCTCCTAAGGTTCTCTCTCTCTCCCTCTGCCCCTCTCCTGCTCCCACTCTCTCTCTCTAAAAAAAAAAAAAAAGAAAGAAAGAAAACATTGTTTGAAAAACAACAACAACAAAAAACTAGTTCAAGGATATAAAGAACAGACTGGGGGCTGCCTGAGGCAGGGGTAGCAGGTGAAGGGGGTCAAAAGGTGTAAATTTCTATAAAATATTCAATGAATAGGTTGTAACATACAGCATGATGACTATAGTTAATAATACTGTACTGCATATTTGAAAGTAGGTAGGAGAGTGGGTCTTGAAAATTCTTATCACAAGAAAAATAAATTGTAACTACAGACAGGGACATATAACTGAACTTATTGTAGTAATCATTTTGCAATATATACAAATACAGAATTGTTACATGGAATCACTGTATATGAGAAACTAATATAATGTCAATTATAACTTAATTAAAACTTTTTTTAAAAAAAAGAAGTATAACTTATAAGCTACCATGTTGTCAGTAAAGTTTTACAAAATTTATAAAGGAATTTCCTGACATTCTAAAAGTATCTCTCATTCTTGAAGGATAAATGCCCTCAAATCTTAAAGACATATATAAATAGCCGAAAGAATATAGCAGTCTTTAATACTGGCAACTGATAAGACAAAGAATATATTTGTAAGTATCTTAAAAGAAATAGCTAAATTTAGAATGATGACTTTTACTTCGTCATTCTTAAAATAATTTCTTAAGAACTCCCAAAAGCACAACTTAAAAAATAAACCTTTATGGGTATAAACTTCAGTGATATTAAGTTCACCATAGTAGAATGAGAAATAAAATCTTTTCTCTCTCTCTCTCTCTCTCTCATACCCACGTACATTACATCCACACAACTAAAAAGTTGACAATTCAGTTACTGAATTACAACTTAAGTACTTTTGTAAAACACTGCTGCTCAAGGAATATAATAAATATTAACATGGTCATAGTAACACCTACTTGCTGACACTTACTGTGTGAAAATTTATCATTTCTTGAAGACTGTCAGAAAACTTGGTTAAACTTGTCTATGAAAGAAACCAAAAGAAAACCAAGTCACTTAAAAGCCACTAAAATAGGTCACAAAAGTGTTACTTCAGCATTTCTGATGGAAAGATCAAGTTACATTGTAAACAATGACATTTACTTCCAAGGACAATTTCATGGCATTGCCTCACAGGCATCCTCTGCAAAGAGGACACGTGTACATGTGGTAAGTGACATAAAACTCTAGAACAGTCAAAGAATTAATACTGCCATAGCAACAGGAGTATGCTAACAAATAGTAATGGCACATATAAACCTAAAGGTGAAATTGAGAGTATCAAGACTGCACGTTTAGACATCCATGAGTCAAATAATCATCAAAGCACACCCATTACCTAACCAGGTATCATTCCTCACGGAAGAAATATCACACATAATACCACAAGTATAGCGAGGGGTCGAAGACAACCCAGCATAGCAAGCTGACCAGAACTTCCCTATGCAACCCCATACATAGAGTTCGATACTATTCTTATGGTTTAATGCTCTCTGCTTGCCCCTATAAGCTCCTACTAGTAAGCATAACCCCCTTCTCCCCGCTCAGGCCCTCTTGCAGCTGATTCAGCTCACCTACCAAGAGTAAGCTTATATTTACAATGCAAATCATCCATCAACTTCTAACCAAGCTAGGAAACAGGAGTATACAAAATAAGACCAATAGGTGATAGCTTTTCTATTCCTAATTTTACCACTATAACCACTAATAAGTGAAATAAATGAACTCATTACCCTTTAATATCTTGTTGCATTTATCATATTAACTAATTTTAATAATACTAACCTCAACTACAGCATCATTACTAGAATATTGTGCCAGGTCTCGAATCCCATTCATGAATTGTTTATTTGCAACACAAAAGGCCTTTCCGGTATCAATCATCGCAATACAAAGTTTCACAAGCTGAAAAAGAAAAACATTACATCAGGTTGAAAATAATTATACAAATTACTTAGTTGAACAAGTGTTTGTAATAGCTTCATGAGTTAGCCTAGTTAAGATAAATCATGGTTCATCAATAAATCCAAAACAGACTAATTGAAAATTGCTTTTTTCCCCTCTGACTTATAAATTCATAGAGGAGTAGTACCAAAAAAGTTGACCTTTTAGGACCCAGAAACTGTGTTATAACAACAACAACAAATCATTTTATCAAGTCAAATGCAAGCCCATAAATTAATTCCATAAAAACTTAGTAAGTACTTCTTAGGAAGAACAGGGAACTTTAGGCGGAATATGCAGTATGCTAAAAATACTTAAATTTTTTTAAAAACTCAAAACCTGTGGTATGTTGGGGAAAAGGGGAATAAACTGGCATGTGGAATTAGTCATGCTGGGCATTTCAGTGTCAATCTATCAAAGCGGATGTCGGAATTGATTAATCAACCATATTTCTCCAATGCCTACTGTTTTAGGCACTGTGCTAGTATTAAAATTGAGACTTTCTTTCATCTTCCATTCTCTATAATTCCTTTCCTCCCTCCATTTCTTTTTTCAATTCCTTCCTTATTTTTCTTTCATTCAAATGTGGTACATTTTCTTTAATCGAACAATATGTTGGGCGAATACATATTTTTTTTTAAAGTGGAGAAGGAAAGGATACTGAGGGGGTAATGTGGAGGGGGGCACAAAGAAGAGGGGGGAAAACTTTAGAAAACATCTAAAAGATCTCAGGAGTATATTTTTATAAACACTGGTACACCCTAGGACCTAGAAGAACAGAAATTAAAAACATAATCTCTCTCTCAGAAGCTCTAATTCTAACCAGCAGACAAGCAGATAAATTCTATACAGCAAAAACATAACTGCTGTGCATGACAAAACCAAGCATGGTCGAACAAAGAAAGAACATCTAACCAGGACTACGGGCATAAATGAGGGAAGGATTCCTGGAAAAGGTAACACTTACGAAAAGCCCTGGAGACCAACGGGAATCAGCCAATCAGACGAGAGTAATGGGAAGACACTACTCTAGGGAGAGCATGTGCTAAGGCCCAGAAGCTAAGTGGGCAGGGCAAACCAGAGCCAGTGTGCAGTGTGTGGCAGTGCAGTGCAGTGTGAAAATGTGTGGCACATTTATATGAAAGGAAATGGAAAACAAGTGAAGACACTGATTGGTGAGTTAAACATGGAAAGAAAGAATAAAGATAAGGAGAAACTATGAGAGTCTCAATTAAGGCAGTAAGCAGGGAGAGAAAAAGGGAGACAAATTCAAGAATTACAATCGAGTACCCTTGCACAGTTATGCAGACTATCTCCCACCAAGGGGAAAACTTGGAGCTGAAATTCAGCCTGAGTTCAGCCTGCCACAGGCTACTAATTCACACATTAAACTGTCCAGCAAAAAACTTGTTTTCACTGTTTTGGGCCTGTAAGATAAGCCAAGTGGAAAACTAATCAAACACAAATGAACACAGATGTTTGCAACTCAAAACTTAGGAGTGTGCCGTAGATACAGACACAGCAGTCGCTGACAAATATACAGTACCAGTGCTACAGTGCTATATCCTCGACAGAGGAGACGACAGATGCAAAGTGAAAACCACACAAAGACGACTAAAGAGGAAGAGGGAGAGTAGGAGGAAAAACAAGGGAATAACTTCACCAAAGTAGAAAAAAGAACAAAGTATCAAAAGATGGTTGATGAATAGCTCAAAACTTCGTAGAAGTCAAGTTTTAAAAAGACTTTAAAAATGTCTATTGAGTTTGGTGGCAAAGTCACCAGCATCCCTGGCAAGAATAATTTCAAGAGAAACTGACTGGGGGGCTGTTAGTCAGATTACAGTAAATTACGAACTGGAGAAGAGGATGATGTAATGATAGCTCAGCATATGCATATACATTCCAAGAGAACACCCTACAGCAACATCCTATACTATAATAAGGATTCTGTGATAAAATAAATCTGGCAAACTCTAAGTTTAAAAAGCAAAACAGATTTCTTTATTGCTGAACTTTAAAGAGCTTCTGATATATATTCGTGTGTACTGTGAATCCTAGAAGAGTATAATATGTAGCATTTCTCAAAAATATTTGATGTGGAATTCTCTTCACAGGAAGCATTCTCATAGAAACAACATCCCATAAAACTCATACTATGAGAAATGCTGGCAGAAATTAGTCTTTTAAACAGTTTGAAAATTACAAACAAACAAACAAGTAGAAAATTATAAAAAACAGAGTTGCCTGGCTGACTCAGTCATTTAAGTGTCTGACTCTTGATTTAGGCTCAGGTCGTGATCTCCAGTTTGTGAGATAAAGCCCCGCATCAGGCTCCATACTGACAGCTTGGGATTCTCTCTATCCTCTCTCTCTGTTCCGCTCATGCAAATGCACACGTGGTCTCTCTCTCAAAATAAACACACACACAAAAAAGAAAATTACAAAAAATGATGTCTTAAAAACCATAAAAACTAATTCTAAAATTCATATGGGGTAAATATTAACATGCAAGAAGAAGGAAAATTGAAAAAGAGTAATGAGATGGGAACATTAGCCTTATATTTTTAATATTTGTTTAATATTTACTCATTTTTTGAGAGACAAAGACAGCACGAGAGGGACAGAGAGAGAAGGAGACTCAGAATCTGAGGCAGACTCCAGGCTCTGAGCTGTCAGCATAGAACCCAATGTGGGGCTGGAACTCACAAACTGACCTGAGCCAAAGTCAGATGCTTCATCAACTGAGCCACCCAAGTGCCCCAGCCTTATATATTATTAAAATGCATTATACAAGTGCAGTAGTTAAAAGTCTGGTAATGGATGTGAAAAGACAAACTGATCAATGGAACGGAATACAGAGTCAAGAAACAGATACAAATATTCAGTACTTGGTTAAAGTAACGTTCCAGCCAATGGAGGGAAAAGTGATCCAATAAATGACAAAAGGACACTAGATAGCCGTCTAATGAGAACAAAGAAAAAAAGAAACCAAGCTGAATTCCAAACACTCAAATTAATTTCAGATGGAATAAAGATTTAAGCACGAAACATTAAATGAGCAAACTAAGAGAAAAAAGGAGATAATATCTTTTATAATCTCAAAGTCAGAAAAGTCTTTTTGAGAAAGATGCAAACCTCAAAAATCATAACAGAAACAAATCAATTCAACTACAAAAACATAAAACATTTCTATAAGAAAAAAAATCAATAAACTTAGTCAAAAGACAACCAATAATAAGGGAAAACAATATTAGCAACAAATCACAACGGACTAATTTCCCTGCTATAAGAAAGGGTATAAAAAAAAAAAAAAGGTCGACAGATACAGATAATTCCCAGAAAATTCAAATACATCCTGTGACCATGGGGAAAAAAAAAAACTCACTCATAATTTTTTTAAGAAATGCAAAATACTGTTTTTTACAGAACAGCAAAGATTAAAAGTTTGGTAATTTGCCGTTGTAGACAGGGTAGGTATGGGGAAACAGGCACCCTAACACATTTTGGGGAGGGGGAGGATGTAAATTGGTACAATTTCCATGTAGGGCAATTTACCAACAGCTATCAAAATTTTAAACACATACCCTCTAACCTATCAATTTCACTTTTAGAAAAGAAGTATGCAGATATATTTTCACATAAGCCACACGACACACATGTGAAGTCATTCACTGCAGCCACAGTAAAACACAGGTAGCAATCTAAGTATCCATCCATAGGCAACTGGATAAATAAATTATGATATACCCATTAATAATGGAAATACAATTCAGCCATTAAAAAGAATGAGGCAGCTCTATAACTAATAACAAAAACCAAAATCCAAGATATATTTTTTCAGAAAGCAAAATGTAGAACAGTGTTAATATTTTTGTGGGAGTGGGGAGAGGAGAACACAAATACTTAAAATCTTTTATATGGTCAGAAAATTTCTGGAAGGGCACACAATGTTCTCTAAGAATAGAGATGAGAGGAGGACCAATTTCTCACTGGGTACACACTTTTGTAGCTTTGAATTTTGTATTCCATAGGTGATATTCAACAGGTTAAATAATTAAAAAATTAAATTAAAATGTTCCATAAAAACTGAAAGATAGGTTGGTAGTATACAGTTAAAAACACAAGGGTTCTGGGTTCAGTCAGCTTAGGTTCAAATTCTGCTGCTGTCATTAACCATCTAAATGATCCTGAGTAACCTTACCCTCTGCACACTTAAGTTTCTTCTGTCTGATATGATCACAATGGTACCAAACCATATCAGGTTACTATAATAAAAGAGTTAAGACAGTGTGAGGGGCACCTGGGTGGCTCAGTTGATTAAGTTACCGACATCAGCTCAGGTCATGATCTTGAAGTCTGTGAGTTTGAGCCCCCCATTGAGCTCTGTGCTGACAGCTCAGAGCCTGGAGCCTGCTTCAGATTCTGTGCCTCTCTTTCTCTCTGCCCCTCCTTTGCTCTGTCTCTCTCTCTTAAAAATAATAATAAACATTAAAAAAAATTTTTTTAAATAAAAAGATAGTGTGAGAAGTGAAATGATTCATTTTCAGAATTACCAAATAGGGGCACCTGGGTAGCTCAGTCAGTTAAGCATCTGACCTCAGCTCAGGTCATGATCTCAACATTTTGTGAGTTCAAGCCCCACATCAGGCTCTGTGCTAACAGCTCGGAGCCTGGAGACTGCTTTGGATTCTGTGTCACCGTCTCTCTCTGTCCCTTCCCCTGCTTACACTCTGTCTCTCTCTCTCAAAAATAAATAAACATCCAAAAGAATTTTTAAAGAAATACCAAATAAAAACTATGCTGTCTAGTTAACAATAGGTTTACAACCTATTGGATATATGCACCAACTCCCCCACGCAATGGAGTCCCAAGCCCTGAGATACTTCACTTCCTGGTTCTTCATCCCCCTCTCCATTTCATGAGCTTATTTTTCGCAGGCTTTGCAATGAGTATATGCCAAAGAACTGATGCCTCTGAGTCACCTCAAGGAATGTACATTTGTTCCAATCAGACTACTTTTTGGCCTTACATGGGCATAGGCGACTTCCAGGTAAGGCTTAACCTCTGTAGTACTCAGCCACTGAGGAATCAGGGGAGGGACTTCACCTTTAGGATATAAATTGCCTGCTGTAATCTCCCAAATTGGGCCTGTCCATCAGACACCCACTCTCACAAGAACATTGATTAAAGCCTTGCTTCTCTGTGCTCTAAGTCTCGACATCCCTCCTCTGACTGGGTTGGTGGGCTTATTTCTCACCACAGTGCACATAAAGCTCTGAGAACAAACCATTACTGGCACATGGTAATTACTAAATATTTATGTTTCCTTGTCAGAGTTTTCTTGTTTGCTTTTGGTTTGTCCTGTTTTGTTTTGTTTTTGTTCAAGGGAAATTTGAACACTTTCTACTTAAAATAAAGAGGTGGTAAAGAAAGAAAAGGAGAAAAGTAGCTAAAGGAGAGTCTTAAGAAGAGTTTGGAATTACATAGGAAAAGGAATATTTTTATCATTCGTAAGGGAGGCAAAGTTGAAAAAGAGAAGGACAGATTCTAAATTCCTAGATTAGGGGCACCTGGGTGACTCAGTCAGTTAAATGTCTAACTTCAGCTCAGGTCATGATCTCACAGGTTCGTGGTTTTGAGCCCCACGTCATGCTGACGTGGGCTCAGAGCCTGCAGCCAACTTCAGATCCTGCAACTCTCTCTCCCTCTGCCCCTTCCCTGCTCACATTCTATCTCTCTAGGTCTCCCAAAAATGAATAAAGGTTTAAAAAAAATTTTTTAATAAATAAATTTCCAGATTAGGAGTAAGAAATAAATGTGTTCCCATCAAAAGGAAGACAGAGTCAAAGTCATCTACTAAGAAAGAAGAACACAGTGATAAATGTTGAGAAAACGAGAAAGTATAACAGCTGTTAAAGATAGCAAAATAATCTGAATGAGCCTTGGAAAATTTGCTTTGCATCAAGAATTCCAGGAATGTGTAGCTCCACCAGTTGGTTTCACCAAATAGTTGTGTAACTTCTCCTGTAGGGCTTTATAGCCCAGATATGACACAGAGAATATAAATGGTTAGACTAATATAGTAAGAATTCTGTGGAGTAGGTGTTACGGAAGGGAAATGAAGGCCTCCAGAAGAAAAATAACGATGGAATAAAATTAAGAGTAGACTGAAACTGTTCATAGCACTTTTTATTCACATTAGCTAAAAAATGGGAACAACCCACATGTCCATCGACTGATGAATGAATAAATAAAATGTGGAACACCCATACAAAGGCATAGTATTCAGCCATAAAAAGGAAATACAGGAAAACAGGTTACAACATGGGCAGATGAACCTTAAAAACAACATGCTAAGTGAAAGATGCCAGTCACAAAAGGCCAAACTGTGATTCCATTTACATGAAATGTTCAAAATAGGCAAATCCAGAGACAGAACATGGATTAGTGGCTGCCAGAGGATGCAGGGAGAGGAAAACTGGGATTGACTGCTAACAGGTACAGGGCTTCTCTCTAGGGTAATGGAAATGCCCTGGAGTTAAATACTGGTGAGGGAAGCACAATACTGTGAAAACACTGAATTGTACACTTTAAAATGGTGAATTTTATGTTAAGTGAATTTTATCTACAAAAATTATCCCCCCCCCAAAATGCACTGCGAGAGAATAAGTTTAAAAGGGATCTAAAATATCAGAAATTTATAACCTGAAAGACTAGAGGGCTAGCTGAGCTTGAAGAACAGAAGCAGGAGTGAAATGAGAACTGGAAGGACTGGAGACTCAAGTAAGAAAGTAAGAGATCAGCATTCCAGATTTCCGAGATGAGAACTCTGAATGGTAAGGCATAGCTATGGCCATGAAAACAGGTATCAGAATTAGAGTAGAGGTCACTATCACAGGAGTGGGAGAGACAGCGGAATTGTCCCACAGCTGAACCAAACATACACCGCAGCCACCGCGGAGGAAGGACTGACTTGGTGACAGATACTTTGCCTTAGTAGAGGACACTGATGACAGGTATAACTGAATAATATAAGCCTACAAAGAGGGAAGATTTTACTAAGTGATAAGTGTGTCATAGTCACTTTTCCAGATGATGAGAATATAAACAACTTATTTGCTGACCATCCTTGAGTAAGAAACAGCCTAAGTCTCATTTTTTTTTTCACGTGCATATGGGTATAACGATAAGTGTGCGACATTGTTCTGACAGTTGGAGACAACATAAGTAAAATTTAACACTTGATACATAGTAAGTGCACTCAAATGAGGGTTTTTTTTTTCTTTCAAAGACAGTCTGTCTTCAAGGAGCTAATAATTTGTTGAATAGATACCATCGTTAATATTTATTTAGAAATTACCATGTGCTAAGAACCATGCTAAGCATTTAACATATATGAAAACAGCTTACCTACATAACTTTACTAATAAAGCTATGAGACAGATACTCTAATTTTACCCATTTTGGAGATGAAGAAACTGAGGCATGGGAAGACTGAGGAACTTGCCCAAAGCCATACAGCTTAGTAAGTGGTAGAGCCAGATTCAAATGCAGGCAGCCATGCTCCAGACTTTGTGTTCTTAACTATTAGACCATGGTACAATCCAAAGACTACAATAATACTATAATAATTTCAATGGAAATGTGTGAAAGAATGCAATATAAGAAAAAGAAATTCAGTTTGGTAGTACTGAAGCCGTGGTTTAAAAAGTATCTGCTTGGGGTGCCTGGGTGGCTCAGCTGGCTAAGTGTCTGACTTTGGCTCAGGTCATGATGTCATGGTCTGTGGGTGTGAGCCCCACATCGGGTTCTACTACAGCTCAGAGCCTGAAGCCTGCTTCAGATTCTGTGTCTCCCTCTCTCTCTGCCCCTCCCCTGCTCATACTCTGTCTCTCTGTCTCTCTCAAAAATAAACATTAAAAAAATTTTTAATAAAATAAAAAGTATCTGCTTAACAAAAAAGGAGCGAGCATTCCAGTGAGAAGATGTAACAGATACAGAAATTACATCTAGATGGCCACTGTGATACTCCACAGTGCTGTCAATGCCAGAATACCTGGCAAAAGAAATAAATAATTAGACCCAGCAGAACAATGCCACTCATGAAGCATTATTCTCCGCAAGGAGTATTAACTATTGGTAGCATATAATATAAGCAAAATAAGTATAAGCTAAGTCATCAAGCTAGTTTAACCTGTTGATGGCACGATTTACAATAATATTACAGGTGGAACTTGCCCTGCACTAAGTTATGAAATCACTGAACTAATCCTGGGCAACCCCTCCCCTCCACAAGTCCTTCGGTGCCACCACCTTCAATAACAATCATTTCTTGCTCCTCTCAGGTTCTCTTCTCTATGCTAACTCCTCAAAATTCTAAAGTAAAATGATAGATAATAGCTAAGAATTTGGGAGAAGTACATTTTATAAGAAATCAAGATCTTAAACTAGAGAAATATAAAAGTAACTATGGAACTTCTATTCAGGCAGAAGATAACAGGTTTTAAAATGTCAAAATTTCTATGATGCCCTTATTAGCCCTTTGGGTAATGAACACTCTAGAAAGAGCTTAGAGATCTTAGTACTAATTGCCAATACTTTGATAACTTGTTTTAAATTTGAATCTTTTTGTTTTACATTTCTACCAGTCCCTCAACCCCAACCAAATTTGATATAAAGGTGGGGAAAGACTGCTCATAAAAGCAAAATCAATAACAAAAATGCTGTTAGTGGATTCTGTTTAGATACTTTAAATTTTGAGGACACCTCAAACATACAAAATGTTTCATATGATTTACATGCAGTTCTACCCAAATAGATATCCATAACAGATTACTCTGGGATTCTTTCCAAAGCCTTGCTTTTCTACATACTTTCTCATAAATCTACCAGAAAATCAAAACTACATATCTTTTGTTGCCTACTTGAAGAGTTTAAAAACTTTGTTTCAGAGAGTGCTTAAAATACATGTAATACCTCTGGGTAAAATAATAATTAATAATAATAATAATAATAATCCCATACATATGATTTTAAAGAGAAAATAAAATAGTTGAAAATATTTTTGAAAATATCTTGTCTAGACGCTTGTCAGTGTTCCTCAAAATAAACATCCAAGGGGCAAGTGCTCCCCCAACACAGATTCAGAAGTACAGTGGTGCACAAAAAGAGCACTGAACTAAGAATAAAAACATGAATCCTAACCCTGGTTCTGCCTCTTCTAACTGATTTGAAGCAAGTCCCCTTCACTTTCTGGGCTTTGGTATCCTCATCTATAAAATGAGAATAGTAGCACTTGTCTTACCTAACTCACAGGATTATTGTAAAAATCAAAAACATACTGGGGCACCTGGGTGGCTCAGTTGGTTAAGCATCAGACTTGGGCTCAGGTCATGATCTCACAGTTTGTGAGTTTGAGCCCTGTGTCGGGTTCTGTGCTGACAGCTAAGAGCCTGGAGCCTGCTTCAGATTCTGTGTCTCCTTCTCTCTCTCTGCCACTCCCCCACTCATGCTTTGTCTTTTTGTCTCTCCCTCAAAAATAAATAAATAAACATAAAAAATTTTAAAAATACATTCAGAATGTAAGGAGAGATAAAGGTTTTCCCAAACAAAAACTGAAGGAATTCATCACCAATAAACCAGCTCTGCAAGAGATCCTAAGGGGAACTCTATGAAGGAAATGTTGCAAGGACCACAAAGGACCAGAGACATTGCTACAAGCATGAAACCTACAGATAACACAGTGACTCTAAAGCCATATTTTTCAATATTAATGCTGAATGTAAACGGACTAAATGCTCCAATTAAAAGACACAGGGTAACAGAATGGATAAAAAAACAAGACCCATATTTTCTGTCTACAAGAGACTCATTTTAGACTTGAGGACACCTTCAGATTGAAAGTGAGGGAATGGAGAACTATCTACCAGGCTACTGAAAGTCAAAAGAAAGCTGGAGTAGCCACACTTATATCAGACAAACTAAACTTTAAAGTAAAGACTGTAACAAGAGATGAAGAAAGGCATTATATAATAATCACAGGGTCTATTCATCAGGAAGAGCTAACAATTATAAATGCCTACAAACCGAATTCAGAAGCACCAAAATTTGTAAAACAATTAATTACAAACATAAGCAATCTTATTGATAAAAATGTGCTAACTGCAGGGGACTTTAATACTCCACTTACAGCAATGGATAGATCAACTAGACAAAGAATCACTAAAGAAACAACGGCCCTGAATGACACACTGGACCAGATGGACTTGACAGATACATTTAGAACTCTACATCTCAAAGCAATGGAATTCACTTTCTTCTCGAGTACACATGGTACATTCTCCTAGATAGATCACATACTGGGTCACAAAGCAGCCCTCAATAAATAGAAAAGAATTGAGATCATACCATGCACACTTTCAGATCACGATGCTATGAAACTTGAAATCAAGCAGAGGAAAAAGTCTGGAAAACCTCCAAAAGCATGGAGGTTAAATAACATCCTACTAAAGAACAAATGGGTCAACCAGGCAATTAGAGAAGAAATTTAAAAATATATGGAAACAAATGAAAATGAAAACACAACAATCCAAACCCTTTGGGATGAGGCAAAGGCGGTCCTGAGAGGTAAATATGTTGCGTCCAGGCCCATCTCAAGAAACAAGAAAAATCACAAATGCAAAATCTAACAGCACACCTAAAGGAACTAAATGCAGAACAGCAAAGACACCCCAAACCCAACAGAAGAAGAGAAATAATAAAAATCAGGGCAGAGATAAACAATAAAGAATCCAAAAAAAAAAAAAAAAAAACAGTAGAACAGATCAATGAAACCAAAAGCTAGTTTTTTGAAAAAATAAACAACATTGATAAACCTCTAGCCAGGTTTCTCAAAAAGGAGAGAGGGCCCAAATAGATAAAATCACGAATGAAAATGGATTTATTACAACCAATCCCTTAGAATACAAGCAATTATCAATACTATGAAAATACTATGAAAAATTATATGCCAACAAATTGGACAACCTGGAAGAAATGGACAAATTCCTAAACAGCCACACACTACCAAAACTCAAACAGGAAGAAATAGAAAATTTGAACAGACCCATAACTAGTGAAGAAATTGAATCGGTTATCAAAAATCTCCCAACAAATAAGAGTCCTGGACCAGATGGCTTCCCTCAGGAATTCTACCATTTACAACAGAGTTAATACCTATCCTTCTCAAATTGTTCCGAAAATAAAAAAATATATACTGCATATCAAAGTGTTTTGAAAACTATAGAGTAGCACACAAAAATAAGCTATTACTAAACATTTTCTAAAATTTTGGTTTTACATACATAATACTACTTTATATGCTTTCTATACTGTTTACATTATATACAGCATTTCATGATTTCAAAATATTTGAAAACCTTCAGTTTAACTAGCATGTGTTTTATATCCTTGCAGCCCATGAAACAACAGCATTGGCATCACCTAGAATCTGATTGGAAACACAGAATCTCAGATACCCAGACTTACTGAAATCAGGATCTGTATTTTTACAAGATTCTCAGGTGAGTCCTATGCACAGTAAAGTTTGAGAAGCACTGCTTTATGTAGCAATACAATTTACAATAACAAACAAATAGAAAGTTATTTTCAGAAAAAGTATTACAAGTATGTGCATCAGATTCAACTCCATAAATCTTAAGAGATATTTCACTAAACAATGGTTACTTGAAATCAGAAGCCATGTCTTACTCATTCTCATATTTCTGCTCGCTATATTGCAAAGTTTCTTGGATAGAGACAAAGATTATCAATAATTAATATAGAAGATAGGAATCAATATACATTTTACCTTTACATAGAATATAACCATTTAATATCAATTATTAAATATACATTAAACATTTCTGGCATTAGCTTTAAAAAAATGGAATCACTGTTTTAAATTTTATTTATATTTAATGTACCCACGCCCACATTTATAAATAAGAATGGTCGAGTTATGGATGAAAACCACTAAGCACCAAAAAGATACATGCGATCTTTTTGATGGAAAAGAAGAAAACAAAGTTCCAACAATATAAAGGATATCTAGTTAGCTTCTCAGTCAGATGCTGTTCAAAGTCTTGCTCTGGCACTCAAATTTTCAACAAGCTATTTTATGTCTTTAGCCACAATTTCTTCGTGTGTAAAATTGGGATAATGACATTTACCCTCAAAGAGATGAAATAAGTAACGTGAACTACCTAGTATTAAAGGCACAAATCATTATTTACAGAAAACAAGAACCAATGTTTTAAAAAAATTTTAAGTAAAATTTACCTTATCAAGTTTTAGTTCCAATTCTGCCACATCTCCTTCTACTTCTTCCAAAGCAGCCCTAGAAAAAGTAAATATAAAGTAAGTTATCATGTGTTCATTATTTATTTTAATGTGCCCCCACCTCCAACCAGTCCTTCCCCACATACCCCCTCCAGGTCTGCCCTCCTAAGTCATCATGTGTTTAAATGTATACTTTACTGTTAAAAAAATAACTCTAAATGAAAAAAGATATGAATGCTTAAAAGTTACACTTCATATTAGATCATAATTACCTTAGGATGAAGTATAAATACTTCATAAACATGCAATAGAATAGACAATATAATTATTGTTTAAGGTAGTGAGAGAAAACATTAGGCTGACTAAAGCATTCATATTATTCATATTAATAATACTAATTAGAAGTATTTAGCATGTGTTTTGATTTTTTTAATGAGGAAGAAATTTTAAAAGTTGAACTTTAACAAAGACTCAGATTTTTATTTAACAAAGCGCATCTAACCACAATAGAGCATCCCTGACAACAAAAAATGAAAAGCTTTTACTTTTATAAATAGTTCAGAAAGATGTCAGCCTTGTTTAATGAACCATTTTGTTTCCGATGTATTTTAAAGAAATCAGTAGATACTCTTAATTGTCAGGGGAATTATAAAATTATAATACTTGTTAGTCCTTGATATCACACTATAGCAACTTCCAAAAATGGAAATTTGGAACAAAACAATAGCAACTAATAAGAGTAAGAATTTATACTTATGAATTATAAAATTATAATATTTGTTAGTACTTAGTATCACATATAAGCAACTTCCAAAAATGGAAATTTGAAACAAAACAATAGCAACTAATAAGAATAAGAATTTATACTTAAGAGTTAAGATATAACAAAACACAATTCATCTACTTTAACCCATCTATCCGATTTTCAAATACTTACTTGATAAACTAGCAACTTCTCAGTAGTTATTTTATTTTATGAATTAACCAAAATGTGTTTCAAATGGACAGCAGTGGTGGACTAACCACCGAAAAAGTTATTTTGAACTCTGGATAAAAAATTCTCAATTAGACGACAGAACTAAGAAAAAGATAGCTAAGATAAAAGCTCTATTTCCAGAATTACCCACTGAAACTCTGTGTAACATCCAAATAATCATTTTTTAATGTTTTTTTTCTTTTTTAAAAAAATTTTTTTTAATGTTTGTTTTTGAGACAGAGAGAGACAAAGCATGAGTGGGGGAGGCGGGGACAGAGGGAGAGGGAGACACAGAATCCGAAGCAGGCCCCGGACTCTGAGCTGTCAGCACAGAGCCCGACGCAGGCCCCAAATTCACGGACCGCGAGATCATGACCTGAGCCGAAGTCGGACGCTCAACCGACTGAGCCACCCAGGCGCCCCTTAATGTTTATTTTTGAGACAGACAGAGACAGAGCACAAGTGGGGAAGAGGTAGTGAGAGAGGAAGACACAGAATCTGAAACAGGTTCCAGGCTCTAAGATGTCAGCACGGAGCCCAACGCAGGGCTCAAACTCATGAACTGTAAGATCATGACCTGAGCTGAAGTCCGACACTTAAACGACTAAGCCACGCAGACGTCCCCTCCACCCAAATAATCATTTTTATCAGCCTGTGATTCTAATTCTCCATCTGGTAACATTTACTGGAAAAAAAATTTTAATCTCCAAAATAAGAAAATTGTATACAACTATAAATTATTCTGTAAAGAGATGCTTGTTCCATAAAATAAAATACTCCAGCATAACAGTCTAAAGTTCAAGAAAACAAGAGGTGCTGTACTTCCACAGCAGAGAAACAGAAATGCTTCTCCCCTCACTAAAAGTATCATTTTCTTCAGCAGTGTTTTTCACATTACATATTGTTCCTTTAGCCTAGAAAACATTTTCCCTTCACATTAATCTTAACTCCCTTCCCCTGCCTATATATGCTACTTATCATGTAAAACTTAATGCATAAAAGAAAACAAACATATCTGCACAAGGATATTCATTGTAATAGGATGAAAACCTTCGTGTCCAACAATAGGAAACAAATGATGGCACATCCATTCCATCATGTGAAGCAGCAAGTTTTTAATGAGATTGATCTGTATCTACTGAAATAGAAATGTATACATGCTAGACTATTACATGTGAGAAAAAGCAAGTTACAAAATTATATATAGTGTGAACCCAATTTTGTGGAGAAAAAAATCTGTTGGTATATGCATAGGTGAAAATCTGGAAACATATTTACCAATCTATTAACTATAACTATGAAGAATAAGGATTGGAAAGCAGAGAGTATAAATAAGGATTTACACTTTTTACTACTTATACTTCTGGACTGTTTAGTAGTTGCAATAACTATGCATTTTTAAATTATTTTAAACCCAATAAAGTGGGAAAAGAAAGACGTTCAGACGTCATCTATCACTGTACACTTCTCTTACTCATCTGAGCTCCCCATAGCAGTATAGACACTCAAAATGCTTGTTGAGTCAAGAAAGAAACTCCACAACTATTTACTCTGTCAGAAATGTTCTTCATTTACTTTTTATCTTTATTCAACCTACCTTTACTCAATCTCCAATTTCTGGGGGTTTTTCTATTTTTTTTAATGTTTATTTATTTTTGAGAGAGAATGCAAGGGGGAGAGGGGCACAGAGAGGGAGACACAGAATCTGAAGCAGGCTCCAGGCTCTGAGCTGTCAGTACAGAGCCCAACGCAGGGCTCGACCCGCAAACTGCAAGATCATGACCTCAGCCAAAGTCAGATGCTTAACCTACTGAGCCAAAATGGGAGCCCCCATTTTCATTTCTTTCAAGCAAATTAGTTGAAATGACCAGATCACTGATTTCTGCTAAACATACATTTTGATAAAAATCTTTATGTATATTCCTCAACCTTATTTCATCGTACGATTCTACTAACTTACTTTTGTAAAACGACAATTTTAAAGAGAGGTAGAAATACAAAAGAGAAAACATCATTTAAAAGTAAAGCCCTGAGGTGCCTGGGTGGCTCAATCGGTTGAGTGTCTGACTTCCGCTGATGTCATGATATTGTAGTTCCTAGGTTCAAGCCCACACTCTAACAGCTCAGAGCCTGGAGCCTACTTTGAATTCTGTGTCTCCCTCTCTCTTTGTCCCATTCCCCCCATGCGCGTGCACACAGGAGCTCTCTCTTGCTCCCTCTCAAAAATAAACAAACAGGGGCGCCTGGGTGGCTCAGTGGGTTGAGCGTCCGACTTCGGCTCAGGTCATGATCTCACCATTCCCGGGTTCGAACCCCGCGTCGGGCTCTGTGCTGACGGCTCAGAGCCTGGAGCCTGCTTCAGATTCTGTGTCTCCCTCTCTGTCTGTCTGCTCCCGCTCATGCTCTGTCTGTCTCTCTCCCTCTCTCCCTCTCTCAAAATTAAATAAACATTTAAAAAAATATTTAAAATAAATAAATAAACATTAAAAAAAATTTTAGTAAATAAAGTAAAGCCCTTTGTCATCATATATCCAAAGAATCTGAAACTTTATCTTAGAGATTCTTCAATTCAACATTTCACCTTTTCTTAAAAAAAAAAATCTTTGTTCTTGGTCATCTGAGATGTGTGTGAAAAGGTGTAGTAATAGCAAAAAAAAAAAACCCAAAAACCAACAAAAAACTTGTAATAGCTAAGAATCTAATATGTAAGGCAGACTAGTTAATTAAATATTCCTTAGTATAAAAGAAAAGTACATGGAAATATTATCCGCTCAGTTCAAATCCTGCTCCACCATTCACTTCTCTAAGTCAAAGGTATTTTATCTAAGTTTCTTCATCTGTAAAATGAGTAAAGAAATACATACTTAAATGAGTTGTAAAGGTTAAATGAGAGACTGTCTATACCACTGACCACAGTATATACAATAACACAAAGAACACGATAAGAGCTTCTTTCTCTCCTTTCTCTTATCCCTACATTCTGAGGTGAGTTTTGCCTCACTATTACTTATACTCACTAATGAAAGAAAGTATTAAACATGTAACACATGTTTAATAAATGAATGAATAAGTGAAATAAAAATCTACACAACAGTCCTTCAAATATTGGATGACAGATATTATTCCTTTCAACTCTCCCAAATACCTATTGAATCTATGTAACTTTTATAAATGTGCAAGGTGATAAAGAGGCCAACATTATAGACCCTATCCTCCATTGCTAAAAACTTAATAAAAATCATTAAAAATTTTATAACTGTTAAAACTTAAAAGTTATATACATATTAAAACGAAAGCATGATTTAATAGCAAAATAAGCAAAACATAACATACTGTTAAAAGAAAGGGGAAAAAAACAGAAGGCCATCAGCAAAGTTTCACAGCAGTATTTATGAACAGAGTTCAGCAAACCATAGCCTGTCAGGCAAGTCTGGACCATAACCTGTTTTTGCTTCGTTTTGTTTTTTAAACTATTAAAGTTTATTTATTTGAGAGAGAGAGAGAGAGAGAGAGAGAGAGAGAGAGAAAGGGACGGGGTGGGGGGAGAAAGAGAGAGAGAGAGAGGGAGACAGAGGGAAAAGGAGAGACAGAATGCCAAGCAGGCTCCACACTGTCAGCACAGAGCCTGCTGACCACAGGCTTGAACTCACGAGCTGAAATCATGACCTGAGCTGAAATCAAGAGTTTCTGACTGACCTACCCAGGTGCCCCCCATAACCTGTTTTTATGCCCATGAGCTAAAAATGATTTTAATGGTTGGAAAAAAACAAAAGAATATTTAATGACACAACAAAATTATATTAAATTAAAATTCAGCATCTACAAATAAAATTTTATGGAAACACAGCCAAGCTCATGCCATATCGTCAATGGCAGCTTCCATGCTATAATGGCATGGAAGAGTTGAGTAGTTTAGGAAGACAGACTACATGGCCCACAAAGCCTAAAATACTTACTATTATCTGGCATTTTAGAGGAAAAGTTTACCGACTCCTTATTATGAATATTAAATACAAAAACATGAATGAAAATCCTTTCTCATATACAAAATACATACAAAAAAATAATTTTTAGGACTCAGTGCTGGTTGACTGTACCCTAAGAAGCTGAATAAGCCCATAATTTAGGGGGAAAAGTCACTTTACTTTTAACAACACCTTCATTGTTTTATCTATTCCTGCATTACAGTGTTTTATGATAAACTTAGAAAACAGTTAACTAAAAACATAAAATTAGAATAGGAAAAAAAATCTTAGCAGCAAGTATTAACACGGAGACATTTCTAATCACATGGTGATCACTTTCAGCTGTGAATTAAATGAAGCTCTATGAGAAGCACAAAAATAGAACTCTCCCTATCCAGATAATTGCATACCCCTGATGTAGCAATAACCTTTTTAAACCACTATTTTTATAAAATGATCCATAAAAATAACTAAATAGTATGACTAATACAAGCACTATATTTTCTTTATAAAAGAAAATTATTTAAAAGAAACAGTGTGATGAAGAATTGTAGCCATCTATTTGAAATCCTAAAAACATGCATGCAAACACATGAAAAAAAAAACCTAGACTCCACTTGCACCACGGCAATATCCTCAAAACAGAATTAATAATCTAAGACTAGGTCACATGATGATGCAATCCAAAATGTAACAACAGGATATTCAAGATCACTAATAAGGACATAAATATTAAAGATTAAATATTTAAACAAAGATGGATTTGAGGCTCTAAGTAATAACTACCTTCTAAAGAGTTAACAAAGAGAAAATAAACTATAATGTACAGATTTTGAAACTAATATCTATATTCCTTGTTTTATATAATAGATATATTCCTGAAGGTTGCATATACATTAAATAACCATTTTGATACTGAAAGGAGTTGCCTATAGGCCCATCATGGCACCTACCATCCCCAACCAACTTCCTCTTTCAGCTCAACAGCTTTATCCACTGGGGGCAATGCTTGACTATTCTTTGCAAAGAAAGAACAATGGCTGGATACGGGATAGTCCACTGACCAAGGGCAGCTCTGTCTCAATAAGCGACAAACCTAGATGGCCAAAACTCCTAAAGATGGCTCTAGGATGAGATGGCTCCCTCTGCACTTTTGACCAGAGAACACAGAGAGTACATACTCTGGAAATCTGCTTTTTAAAATAAATCTCTCGTTTTATAATGTGAATAGCCATCCTTTGTTCAGTAAATTCTGGGTCCTTTACAATTGGGTCTCTCTAACACCTTCATGTTGAGAGGCAATGGGATGGAATTTTTTTTAAAGAGTCAGTGTTTGAATTCAAACTTTTACTTCTTACTACCTATGTAACATCAAACAAGTTCTTTGTGCTTCAATTTCATCTACAAAATACAGATAATGACGATCTCTCCCATAGAGCTAGATGATAAATTTTAAAATACATATAAAAATCTTAGCACAGTGCAGGACACTCATTGAGTAGTCAATAAATGTCAGCTATAATTATCTATGTTAAAGAAAATACACGATCTCTTTTCATTTTCATTTTATGGGCCAAAAAGAGAAGGAAGCAATAATTATCACATACTTCCAACATGAATTTGAAATGGTTTGAAAAAGTAGCAAAAAAGTTAAACCAGGCCTATGATCAGCAAATAAAGTAGCAAGTCCAAATTCCAAACACTTTAATACTCTTGCCATTTTTCAAAACTTATATGTAAAATACACTTTTCCTAACTTCATTACTTCAGTCTAGGCCACAGTGCTATACTACATAGTAAGATATTACTTGAAAATCCACTTGGTTTTCCAGGGTCATCAAGGTCAGTTCCATGTGACTCTTCTAAGAACCAACACAGCCAACTCTGCAATCATTACAAAGAAGTGTTAAGGCTCTCAATGCATGTTTATTGCATATCAATATTAAGCCATCTCTTTTAAATGACTGAGCCTTTATTTTTGAGAAGTCTCAATGAAATTAAAAGGTCTTTCTTGCCCAAATATTAGGTTAGAAATGTTATAACTACTCCTATTTGCTCAGATTGGTCTACTAAGCAAACCTGGCAAAACCCATGAGAAATTCAGTCCTGTAACGGGTAAGAGTATTGTAAAAAACACAGACTAGAAATGGAAACCAAAAGTTTAGTCTAACTCTCTACCAACTAATATGAGTCCCTGAGAACATAATTGAATCTCTCCAAACCTCAGTTCTCTCATCCATCCAAAGTGAGGAATAGACTAGACCATCCAACTCTAGTATCACCTCTGGATCTTAACAATCAATTTCCTGGAATAAGCATTCAAAGGAAAATCAGAATCTAGATTTGATTATCTTCTCCCAAGCAAGATTTCCTCCAGGTCCTCATTCATGCTTTCAACACAGAGAAAAGAAGAAAAAACGTATAAGTCATGAAAACCCTCACCAAAATTTATACTGTTAAGTTTCATTCATCCTTTTCAAAAGCCTCCTCCATGTACTTCCTAAAAGATCGTAAGTATCGGAGAAGATAGTGGTGGTTTTTTGTAAAATTTTTTGTCCAGTTCAACATTTTAGGGGAAAAAAATTTTTTAATTTGTTTTTTAAGTAGCCTTCATACCTAGCGCAGATGCCAACATGGGTGTCATGAATTCATGACCCTGAGATCAAGACCTGAGCTAAGATCAAGAGTCAGATGTCTAACTGGGGTCCAAGGCATGCCAGGAAAAAAAGATTTTATCTTTTGTGCACACATGTATCTTTCTGAGTGAGCACCATTATATTTCTTTTTTAAAGATTGTTAACATTATTCTATCATTTCCCCATGAAAAAAAAATAAATCTAAGAAAAAGTGGTTGGGGCACCTGAGTGGGTCAGTCGGCTAAGCGTCCAACTTTGGTTCAGGTCATGATTTCATGGGGCTCGGGATCGCTGCTGTCAGCACTGAGCCAGCTTCATATCCTCTGACTCCTTCTCTGTCTGTCCCTCCCCCCAAAAAAATAAACAAACAAAAACAAAAGTAGTGAAAGAAACACATACTCTTCTCTGCTCATGTTCTCCCCTACCGATATACAATATCCAAAATAAAACCCGTCAAGACAGAAAGGAGCATAATTAAAGAAGCAACCAAACCATAGCCCAAGGTGGAGATGCAAGCAGTATGGTTCAGGCGAATGAACAGCATACACTCAAGTTATTACTCAGGTGTCAATAACCCTATAAGTCCAAGTCTATCATTAAAAAAAGGGTAGTACTCTTAAAATATTATCCCAATCACCATTCTGCATAGAGAAGAGTAGATGGGAGAAGGGAAGAACTACAGAAGCATCTGTTCCTAGGGCTCCAGATTCTCTTTAACAAGGGTATCAAGGATCTCTCTAGAAAGTTACTTTTTTATCACATGCAATAACAAATATTCACTATTTACAGTAAATTAATCAAAGGAAATACTGATAATGTTTTATTTTTACCAGATAGGAAATTCTATTTTTTTTCCTCATAAAAAAATCAGTACTATTTAAGAAAGCTGTTTCCATTTCATCCTCCTCCAACAGCCTGAATTTCTTGTCTAGGCAGTTAGTATACACAAGCAGGTGAAATGCCATTATAATTATAGTAGGAGTTAATATCATTCTACTGTGCCATAAAAGAAGGTGGTGGAAGAAGACATGGTCCATCTATTGTGCTGGGATCCATAAGTCAACAGTGACAGATGACTGGTTAATATTCCCTTCCAGTTTTCACAGTTGAGGGTGTAAAGCTAGAATGAAGGTTATTAGTCATCTAAAGGGGGGTAAGGTCACTTTAATGAGAAAAAAAAGAGGGTCAAGGAAAAAAACTACAAACTTAGAGACTACTACGTAATGTTGCTTCCAACTAGGCCAGAAAAAATAAAAACTGAAGAAAAAGGCATTTCTGTCTTGAAATCACAATAAACTTAGGAAGGTATACCTCAAAAAAAAGTTTTTAATTGACTACAAGTCAGTCCTTTCCCAAGAATCTTATCACTATGTAGTAGGTTTTGACATGATAGGAAAATAAAGTAGTTACCATCACTGTTTAAAGAATTAAAATCAAATGTTCAAACAGAGCAGTTAAACTGCAGTGCTTATCCTATCAGGGGCATGTCATTCATGATCAATACCTTCAGGGAGAAGAGAGCACTGTAAACTTCATGGTTCATAACAGGGGGAGAGTAGATCTCTCTGAGGAAAGAACACTGTGACTGATAATACTGTCATGATGACCAAGTATTTCAGATAAGGTGGGACTATCAGCAGACGCACAATGAGAGAAAGGACCAAGATGGTAGGGACACCTAAAGCCAAGCCCAGACAAAAATGTCAAAAAGTATAATCAGAGACCATATTCCCCTTTCATAGCTGTTCACCTTTTATCCTTTTCAGGAACTGGAAATGGTACTTAAGTCACAGGATATCCTGCAAATCAGGCAGATAAATAACTACATATTGGGTCTTTCAGGGGTGTATCTATGACATATCTTAGGCTCTAACCAAATCACATCTATAACTTTTCTAGCCTTCTCCATTAATTAAAAAAAAAAATCTGTTTTAGTACATAATGAAAATAATTTTGCCATTTATTTTCACTATGTTTTACAATTTGCATGGCACCTGCATGTATGATATAGCATTTGTTATATTAAAAGAATACAGAATAGTAATATGAACTAATAAAGAGAAAAAACATTAACAGGAAATGAGCTACAATCCCAGAATTACAGAATCTGGAATTAGAAGAAAGCTTAGCAAATTGCTGGATGTCAGAACTGTTGAATGAAAGTGGAGTGGCTGTGTTTAGAATAGTATTTCATCTCCATTAAAACCTGCAATTTTACAAGATCTGTAAACAGGATCCAGAAGAATACAAATTTAAGAGCCTAATAAACAGGCTCTAGGTTTTAAAGACACTGGTCATGCTGTGAACTTAGGATAGTAAACTTGCAACACTGAAGTACCTTCTCAGTGGAAGGAGCACCTCCACACCACCACCTCTACAAAGCACCCCATACTCACATCAAATAGAGCACTTGGCACTCAATCAAAACATTAAGAACAATTACATCATCTGAAGCCCAAGGCCACTCATGATGGTTATACCCACACCTCAGTGTACGTGTATTTATGTGTTAATTCTCCAGTTCCTTATTGCTCCAGTCTTTAGTTATTCCAGTCTGCCTCTACAGCCTCATACAGATGTTACTACAAAAGTCTTTGGAGAAAATAAAAAAGAATACACAAATAATTGCTTAATTGTCAACACTAGACTTAGAATGAAAGAAGAAAAAAGTCAGTTCTTTACACATCCAAGGACGAATCTATATACCTTACCTAACCATTTTTATATCTGTAATTTCTTTTAGAGTTGAGAGAAATGGGAAATGCTTGTAATATAATACTGTAGAATATACACTAATATAGGATTTCTAAAACAGACCTTGAAAGAAACCTCAGAGGCACTAAGGAGGAATTCACTGTAACACCACCACAAAATTACACTACCATGATTCCATCACTACACTCAACTTACAATCCAATAGAATCCTTGAACATCCAAAGAGAAAAATCAAAACAGTTATACTAAAGTTGGGGGGAAATTTTTTGAACAACTTTTAAAAAAACACTACTAGAAAAATTCAGACAAATGAAGAAACTTGAGATTTCCCTTCCTTTTCTCTAACCACAAACAAGAGCAAATATCAACTGCTTGGGATGTGCATATGAAAAAAAACAAAAATCCCTGCCATCCTAGACCTTATATTGGAAGAGGAAGACAGTCAATAAACAACAAACATAATAAATAAATCCTTTAGATAGTACTCTGTAAAGTGCTAAGTGCTATTAAAAAAAAAAAGGTAAAACAGAAGTGGGGGGCAGAGCAGGAGGCAGGGATAGTGGTATAGAAGAGAAGTGAAAAAAATGCAACATGAAAACATGAAAGAAGTGATTAACTATGTCAAAACCTACCGATAGATCAAATAAGAGCTAAGAATAAACATCAATTTTAAGACAAGGCAAAATGGTTGGGAAAACAATGGTTAAATACTGAAAAACACTTCTGGCCCGATACTTTGATAAACCATGAGTCTGCTCCTACAGAAAAGATTAACTTAATATTTTAAAGTAGAAGTATAGAAAATTTTCTAGGAATATAAGGCACATGAAACTAAAATGAGGAAAAAAATTCCTAAATAGAAACTGAAAATGCATTCTAACAATCAATAAGGAAGACAAGTAGGTAGGTTCCCCCTTCCCCTCTCCATTCTCAATCTCTTCCTGGATGATAAAGGTTATTAATTAGATGAAAAAGAAATCTTCACATTCTTTCTCAAGAAGTCTGGGGTAAAAGTTCTACTGCCACTCATAATATTAAACATGATCTAACTCCTATAAATTCAAGAACCACTAATCTAGCTCTACCTCCTTATGAGGCAATACACAGATCAAAATCTGTGCTTGTCTTTCTGTAAAATGAGGATTGATTTCATTCCAACTCTATGATTCATTTGAACATATACACATAACACAACACAAAACTTTCATCATTTCAAATTAATTTCATTCACTCTTTAGGGATGGGTTACTACTGTTTTTCAGCAGTAAACCAAAGTGTAAGCCTGGGTTATCGAATAATCTAGCTATGGTAACCTTAATACAATCATACTAACTATACTGGTAAAAAACGAAGAATCTTTATATTTCAAATTTTATTGTCTATCAGCAAGTCATCATTCTTGCATTTAACCATCCTTACACTCTGAAAGAGATTGTGCAACTTAAGTCAGAGATTGGACAACTTCAGTAATACGTATATTTAAGCTAAGCATTTATTGATATTCCTTGGTTTATCAAGAGATCTAATCCACTGATTTACAAGGGCTAAGAAAGAACTACAGATACAGTGGATCTCCATTAACCCCTGTGGGACCTAGAACATCTTAGGTGCACATTCTTGGTGATACCTAATGTTAGCAACTAAATATCAGGAAAATATTCAATAACGGGAAAATATTCAAAGACATTAGATGACTTAACTGAGAAAACTAAATAAACCAAGATGTATAATGAGGATGAATTTACCTCTAGAGAACTGCTAACGTGACACTTCCAAGTAAGTATAAACTGAAACACCTGTGCAAGTTCAAAATATTCTGTGTTTAACACAATTCAAGGGGAAAGAAACACAAACTACCACTTAAACTTCTACAGACTTAAGAGCTGGCGTAAATCTTACTTGTCCCATGTGAGGCCACGTAGCATATCTAAATCCGTGTTTAACAACCTATCTTATGAAAGGATTTTACTGGAGCCTCAAAATAACTGCTGACAAATCTTTTTTTAGTTTAATGCCATAGGAATGGAAATATATGTGTATATGATATACACTACAGTCCAGAATATATAAAGATGCCAGTAAAAAAAGTCTCCTGGAATAATGGTACCCACACCATTACCTGACCAAATAATGAGAATGTCAAAACACAGACTCCTAGGTCCCTATCCCACTCACTCTGACATAATTTAAATCTTCTCAGTTGAGAAATGTGTAATTTTAATAAGCTCCCAGGTGACTCCAGGATGCAGTCAGCCACAGGAAAAGTCACTACCCTCAAAGTCAAAATAAAAAATACACTGTAACACATAAACATTAACTTTTTCTTATAAAACGCACATTTTAAAATAAGAAATCATACATATGTGAGTTGGAAACAGAAATCACCTAGTTTCAAAATTCTAGTGACTACTTTAAACTATTATTACTGTGTCCAACATTGCTAAAGTAAAAAGTATGTTTCTTAAGGAAACAGTCCAACATTAAGTAGATGTATTTACTGTATGAATATGGAATTATGTCATATTCTGATGAGGCTATATTATTATTATATGTGCTGCCGAAGCGAGCATGAGGCTATATTATTTAAAGCTGCAGGAATAAAACCACATTCCTGAAGGGTAAAGTCATTCCCAGTGGCAAGTGTTAAAGTAGTACCCATCATCTGGACAAGACTAGGAACAAAAACTGCAGTGTCCATTGAAAAACAAAACCATAAGGTAGGAATGGCGAGTTATTGTTTGATGGGTACAGAGTTTCGCTTTTGCAAGATTAAAAGAGTTCTGGGATGGACAGGGATAATAGGTGTACAATAATAGAAAAGCACTTTAATACCACTGAACTGTGCACTTAAAAATGGTTAAGATAGTACCTTTTATGCTATACATACTTTACTACCATAAAAAATGGAAAATAAATTAAAAGTAAGAATTTCTTCACATCAAAAGACATCATACACATTTTATTTAGCTATTTCCTTGGTAATCTCTAATCTTTAGTTTGTTGCCTGTGACTGGTATATTCCTAGCACTGAGCAACTTCAGAAAAATTTCTAGGTCAAACCATTGAGAGATTTAGAAATGCTTAACATAATAATTATGTTGCATTAAAATTCATAGTTGAGATCAAAATTTGTTTTAAAGCTGGGTATTGACGGTGAAGGATTATATCATATACTACATAAACCTGCTGGTTAACTACTTAAGAATCTATGCTTAACTGAAAAATGAAAATCAGCATGCTCTATTAAGTAAGGTAGCATAACTTTCGTTCAGAATATAAAATTTGAAATTCTGAATAGTAGTTACTAATGAGCAGAGATTTGAGGCCTTTTTAGCTGTATGAAGTCTTTGTAAAATTAATCTTGAGAACAACCAATTAAGACCATAACAACTGTCTGAAATCAGCAGTAATTATAAAATCAATCTAGTAGATAGTAACGAAAGACTGTAACAACTCTTTTGAAATCAGCAGTAATTTTATGTTCCAATATAACTTTATTTATGGAAACAAGTTTGAACTTTATATAACTTTCACATCACAAATTATTTTTTCGATTCCAGTACACTTAACATACAGTGTTAGTTTCTGATGTACAATACAGAGACTCAGCAATTTTATACATTATTCAGTGCTCACCAAGATAAGTGGACTCTTAATCCCCTCCACCTATTTTGCCCTTACTCCACCACCACCAACTCCCCTCTGGTAACCACCAGTTTCTTCTCTAGATAAGACTCTGTTTTTTGGCTTGTCTCTTTTTCTTTGTTTTGATTCTTAAATTCCACGTATGAGTGAAATCATATGGTACCTCTCTTTCTCTGATTTATTTTGCTTGGCATTATACCCTCTAGATCCATTCATGTAGTTGTAAATGGCAAGATTTCATTCTTTTTATGGTTGAATAGTATTCTATTGTAAATATATACACCACGTCTTTATCTATTCATCTTCCAGCAAACACTTGGGCTGCTTCCATAATTTGGCTGTTGTAAATAATGCTCCAATAAAGACAGGAGTGCATATATCTTTTTGAATTAGTGTTTTTAAATTATTTGGGTAAATACCCATTAGAATTAATAGATCATATGGTAGATCTATTTTTTTAATTTTTAAAACTTTTTTTTTTAATGTTTATTTTTGAGACAGAGAGAGACAGACCATGAGTGGGGGAGGGGCAGAGAGAGAGGGAGACACAGAATTGGAAGCAGGCTCCAGGCTCTGAGCTGTCAGCACAGAGCCCGACGCGGGGCTCGAACTCACAGACTGTGAGATCATGACCTGAGCCGAAGTCGGACGCTCAACCGACTGAGCCACCCAGGCGCCCCTTTAAAACTTTTTTAAAGTTTATTTATTTATTTTGAGAGAGGGAGAGAGGGAGAGGCAGACAAAGGGAGAGAGAGAATCCCAAGCAGGCTCTGTACTGTCAGCATGGAGCCCGATATGGGGCTTGAATTCATGAACTGGGACATCATGACCTGCGCTGAAATCAAGAGTTGGATGCTTAACCATCTGGGCCACCTAGGCACCCCTGGTAGATCTATTTTTAATTTTTGAGGAACCTACATACTGTTCTCTCCAGAGTGGCTGTACAGTTCGTATTCCCACCAACAGCGCACAAGGTTCCTCTTTCTCCACATCCTTGCCAACACTTGTTTTTTTCTTGTGTTTTTGCTTTTAGCCCTTCTGACAGGTGTGAGGTGATATCTCACTGTGGTTTTGATTGCATTTCTCTGATGACAAGTGATGTTGAGCATCTTTTCATGTGTCTGTTGGCCATCTGAATGTCTTCCTTGGAGAAATGTCTGCTCGTGTCTTCTATCCATTTTTAATTGGATTATTTGGGTTTTTTGATGTTGAGTTGTAGAAGTTCTTTATATTTTGGATACTAACCCTTTATCAGATATGTCATTTGCAGATATCTTCTCCCATTCAGTAGGTTGTCTTTTAGTTTTGTTGGTTGTTTCCTTTGCTGTAGAGGCTTTTGATGTTGATACAATCCCAATAGTTTATTTTTCCTACTGTTTCCCTTGCTTCGGGACATGGGTCTAGAAAAATGTTGCTATGGTTGATGTCAAAGAAATTACTACCTGTGCTCTCTTCTAGGATTCTTATGGTTTCAGGTCTCACATTTAGGTCCTTGATCCACTCTGTGTTTATTTTTGTGTATGGTGTAAGAAAGTGGGCCAAGTTTTGTTCTTTTGCATGTAGCTGTCTAGTTTTCTCAGCACCATTTGTTGAGGAAACTTTTTTCCCATTGCACATTCTTCCCTCCTTTGTCAAAGATTAATTGACCATATAATCGTGCGTTTATTTCTGGGCTCTCTATTCTGCTCCACTGAAATCAGCAATGGCTTTTTTAAAATAGCTTGTAGGGGCGCCTGGGAGGCTCAGTCGGTTGACTGTCTGACTTTGTCTCAGGTCATGATCTCACAGTCCATGACTTTGAGCCCTGTTTTGGGCTCTGTGCTGACACCTAATTGCCTCGAACCTGCTTCAGTTTCTGTGTCTCCCTCTCTCTCTCTGGCCTTCCACTGCTTGCACTCTCTCTCTCTCTCTCTCTCCCCAAAATAAACATTGAAAAAAAATTTTTTAATAGTTTGTATAAATAAGTAATGTTTCATATTCATTCAACAAATAATTCTTTAACATTTATTGAATGCCAGACACTGTGTAAGAGACTTAGGATATGGTGGTAAATAAAATAAACAAGTCTCTGCTCTCATGGAATCTACATGGGGTTAAACAATAAACAGATATAAAATATGTATACATATTATATTAGGTGGTGTAAAACACATTTTTAAAGTTTTTTTAAAACACTTTTTTAAAGGATACAAAGTGATGAAAGGGGGTTCAGATATTAATATTTAACAAAACATATGTTAGAAATACACTGAGGAATGGAAAGAAATTGCTTGGACAATACAAACAGTGAAGAAAATAATAAATGTGATGTTACATTCCGTACAAGTTTTATAGATAGATAGATAGATAGATAGATAGATAGATATATAGATATAGATATATATGTTTTAATATATATTAAATTGGTATATATGTAATATATAAACTGTTTTAAACATATATATTAAACATATATTTAAATTTAGACATTAAAGCACAGAAGATTTGTTCTTTTTATAACTTTTTGGTTGGAAGTGCTTTTTGGTTTAAAATTCTATTGATTCTGGCTTATCTTATTTGGTGGGACATACCACAATCTCGATCTCTTATGTTAGGACACTAATCAATTAATTAGAAAATTACAGTACACAAACAAAAATGCTTGACATTTATATAAAAGTAAATGTTGCTTACGAGAATGAAAAGCCACAGACTGGAAGGAAATATTTGGAAAGCATATATCTGATAAAGAACTGTTTTTCAAAATATACAAAGAGCCCTTAAAACTCAACAATGAAAAAGCAAATAATTTGATTTGAAAAATGGAACTAAGATCAGAATATCTCACTAAAGAAAATATACAGATGGCAAATAAGCATATGAAAAGAAATTCCGCATCACATTATTAAGGAATATCATCAAATCATTAGGGAAATGCAAATTAAAACAATGTGACATCACTATATACCTATTAAAATGGCCAAAAGCCACAATACTGACAAGTGCTGGTGAGAATGTGGAGCAACAGGAACTCTCATGTGTTGCTGGTAGGAACGCAAAATGGCCACTCTGGAAGACATTTGGGGGGGTTTCTTACAAAACTAAACGTTCTCGGGAAGCCTGGGTGGCTCAGTTGGTTAAGCAACCGACTTCGGCTCAGGTCATGACCTCACGGTTTTTGGGTTCAAGCCCCGCATTGGGTGTTGAGTTCTGTGCTGACAGCTCAGGGCCTGGAGCCTGCTTCAAATTCTGTGTCTCCCCCTCTCTGCACCTCCCATGCTCATGCTCTATCTCTCTCTGTCAATAATAAATAAACTTAAAAAAAACTAAACATACTCTTTCTTTCCTTTTTTTTTCCTTGAGAGATAAAGCATGAGCAGGGAGGGGGCAGAGTTGAGTGGGGACGGAGGGACAGAGAGGAAAGGAGAGAATCTTAAGCAGGCTCCACGCTCAGCACAGAGCCTGATATGGGGCTGGATCCAACAACCCTGGGATCAC
This sequence comes from Paguma larvata, assembly GCA_030068075.1. Classification (NCBI taxonomy): domain Eukaryota; kingdom Metazoa; phylum Chordata; class Mammalia; order Carnivora; family Viverridae; genus Paguma; species Paguma larvata. The sequence goes on from CM057824.1 coordinate 82,391,752, forward strand.
AATCTGAGTCAAAATCAAGAGTCAGATATACAAATAACTAAGCCACCCAGGCACCCCAAAAAACTAAACATACTCTTCACATACAATCCAACAATTGTGTTCATTGACATTTACCCAAATGAATTGAAAAGTTAAGTCTACACAAAAATGTACACAGGGATATTATAGCAGCTTTAATCTTAACTGACAAAACATTCAAGCATCCAAGATGTCCTTCAGTAGGTGACCGGATAAATAAACTATGGTATATGTAGAAAGTGGGATATTATTCAAAATAGCTAAAAAGGAATGAGCTATGAAGCCATGAAAAGACAGAGAAGAAACTTAAATGCATACTAAGTAAAATAAGCCAATCTGAAATAGTTACACATTGTATGATTTCAACTATATGATATTCTGGAAAAGGCAAAACTATGCAGACATTAAAATCAGGGGCTAAGGAGAAGGGGTGGGGGGTGGGGGAGGCGCTGAACTGGCAGTCCAGATGATTGAGGACAGTGAAACTATTCTGCATGTTACTATGATGGTGGGTGGCTGTCATTACACATTTGTCCAAACTCACAGAATGTACAACATCAACAGTGAACCCTAATGTAACCCATGGACTTTGGGTGAAAATGACGTGTCAATTCAAGTTCCTCAATTGCAACAAATGTGCCACACTGTGATGCCTGATGTAGATAGTGGAGGAAATTGTAAGTATGCGGGGCAGGGATAACATGGGAATTCTTTGTACTTTCTGCTCAAGTTTGCTGTGAACCCAAAACTACTCTGAAAAATAAGGTCTATCAAAAAGAATACATACAGGGGTGCCTATGTGGCTCAGCCTGTTAAGCATCAGACTCTTGATTTCAGCTCAGGTCATAATCCCACAGTCCCCAGTCTGAACTCAGATCACGTAAGACTTTAATCGTTGAACAAACGAACCTTTGATAGCTGCTGCACCATCAGGATGTCCTGATTCGACATCGAGGTCGTAAACCCTATTATTGACATGGACTCTAAAATAAGATTGCGCTGTTATCCCTAGGGTAACTTGTTCCGTTGATCAAATGGTTTTGGATTAATAAGTGATGTAGTGAGCTTGAGCCCAGAGTCAGGCTCTACACTAACAGCATAGGGCCTGCTTGAGATCCCCTCTCTCCCTCGCTCTCCCTGCCCTTCCCCCACTAGCATGTGCTCATTCTCTCTCTCAAGAAAAAGAATACACATTTGCTGATGTGTGTCATCATTTATGACTGTAAAATATTTTCAAATGTATAATCATTCAATACCGTTGATTGACTAAATTTTTCTATGTATGAAAGATAAAAATAACTTTTTAAAATTTATATATATATAGATATATATATGGCTGACTCAGTCAGTGGAGCATGAGACTCTTGATCTTGGGGTTGTGAGTTCAAGCCCCAAAATGGGTGGAAAGGTTGCTTAAAAATAAAAATCTTTAAAAAAGATATATATGCAAAATAAGTGTATTTTATGAAGCAATAAATTTTAAAAGTCTCAAGTCACAGAAGGGGAAGTTGTTTTTGTTTTTTTGTAAATATTTTTAAGAGAGAGAGACAGCACAAGCAGGGGAGGGACAGAGAGAGACACACAGAATGTGAAGCAAGCTCCAGGCTCTGAGCTGTCAGTGCAGAGCCCGATGCAGGGCTGGAACCCACAAACTGTGAGATCATGACCTGAGCCGAAGTCAGACACCTAACCGACTGAGCCACCCAGGCGCCCCAAGGTGAAGTTTTAAGATGAAAAAAAAAAAGTGAAAACAAACTACATATTGGGCAGAGAGATTTTCACTGACAAAGAATTAGTTCATTTGTACAAAAATTCTACAACAACAATAAAAGACAAGTGAGCCAATAGAAAAAGGGGGGGTGGATATGAATAGGTAACTTAAAGAAGAAACATCAATGAACAATCAACTTATGAAAAGATGTCCAATTTCATTAGCAATTAATTAAACAAATTTAAAACCACAAGATACCATTTCATACCCATTAGACTGGAAAAGTATTATAGCCTGACAATACCAAACATAGGAGAGGATATATCACATACAGTCCTGTACATAGCTAGTGAGAGTATTCGGCGATACCTGATAAAACTGAAGATACATATCCCCTTCCACCTAGTAGCTTCACTCCCTAGCTCTCACAATTGTACAGAGACATGTACAGGAAATTTCACAGTGACAATATGAACACAGTAGGACTGAGAGGGAAAAAAAAGGAAACAAATGTCTATCCACAGAAGGGATAAATACAATGAAGAATTTTCTTACAATGAATTTCCAAATGCCATGAAAACTGTGAAAAGAAACTGAAAAAACAAGTATCAATTAGGTTGAATCTCACAATTTCACAATTATAATGCAGAAAGTAAAAACATATTCAACAAAACACTTTCAGAAAGTCTGTTACTTGGCAAGCAGCTCTCTCAGCATAAGCTTAACCTATATCTGTCATAAAATGCAAAAGGAAATTATCCCAAATTACAAAACCAATTTTCCCTCGAGGAAATAAGTATCAAGACCTCACATCTTTATCTCCAGCTCCTATCTCTCAGAGCTTCAGACTGCCTACTGAACATCTCTGTCTGAATGGATTATGAGTAAATAAAAACCGGGGCATTATCTTCTCCACCAAATCTGCTCTATCTCAGTGAGTAGCAACAATATTCCCCCACAGACTCTTTCTTCCGCAACCCTCATATCCAAGAAAACACAATGTCCTAACATTCTACTTCCTAGATACCTTGAAGCTATCCCACTTCTATCTCCACTAACTACCCTAGAATAGGCCATTATTTCCTCTCACCTGAATTGCAAAAACCACCTTCTAAAGGACTATCTTGTTCCAATAAAGTTAATTGCATCCATGCGCTCCAATCAACATGTTCTTTAACAAGCAAAAATATGACCAAGATGCACTAACCTCCTAATTAACATATTTCAATGACTCTTTACTATACTCAGGATAAAATCCTTAATGTGACTCAAAAGGCCCAGGATCTGGCCTTTATTTATGCCCCCATCTTCACCATTCTACATCTTCACCTACATTTGGGCCTTTGCACGTCCAGTTCTGTGCCAGAAGCCCTTCTTTTAAACTCTTCACCTTGGTGTTTCCCAAGTTTTCCTTCACCTGTCAGCGTAAACATTCCAGACTTTGGGAAGCCTTACTTGCCCATGCAAGACAGAGAGCTTTTTTACATGTTTTCAAGATTAACTTTAATTGTATCGCTTAGCCAACTGTAAATTAAGTGTCCACTTACTCCAGGAAGCAGAGATTGAGTTTTGTTCACCATCAAAACTCCAAAACATAGGGGTGCACAAGGTGGCTCAGTCAGTTAAGCGTCCAACTTCAGCTCAGGTCATGATCCTATAGTTTATGAGTTCAAGCCCCATGTCGGGCTCTGTGCTGACAGCTCAGACCCCGGAGCCTGTTTCAGATTCTGTGTCTCCCTCTCTCTCTGTATCTCCCCTGCTCATGCTCTGTCTCTCTCTGTCTCTCAAAAATAAATAAACATTAAAAAAAAATTTTTTAACTCCAAAACATAGCTTAAAGGATTAAGAGGTTAAACTTTCTTCCAAAAGCAAGTAATTACAATATCTTGCAATTTGCAATTAACTTGTTCTTCAAATGTGTTTCTCAGCCTGACTGAAACCCATCCTAAAAATTTTTGTTTTTAATCATTTCTGATCAAGGGATAAACAATAAGTCCATATAAAAACATTAATTCTTATAAAAGTATTTTGTAGGGAATATTACCCCCCAACATGTATATGTATGGAACTATTCAAATTATTGAAACATTATATAACATGGAGATATTTGCAATAGATTTTTTTAAAGTTTTATTTAAGCAATTTCTATACCCCACATGGGGCTCGAACTCACAACTCCAAGAGCAAGAGCCACAAGTTCTTCTGACTGAGCCAGCCAGGTGTCCCCCTTCCAATAGGCTATTAAGTGGGGAAAACAAAACAAAACAAAAAACAAAAACCTTGGGTAAATTTCTAAAAATGAAATTGCTGAAAGAAATGTTTTATGAGCATAAATATTTTAAGGATTTTTTGTTTCATATATATATGTATGTAGGTATATGCATATATATGTATATGTATACATATATATATTGTTATATGTGCTATCTACCCTCCTAGCCCCCTCCTACAAAGGCTGACTCAATTTATACTTGCACCAGCTACATAAGAATATATCTCTTTATATTCTCTGCATTAAGCATTTTTATCTTTGTCAACTGGAAGATTTAAAATAATGGCATTCAATGTTGATTTAATTTTCCATTTAATAGAAAACGTGAAAAAAATTAGATTTGCGATCCACATTTCTCTCTTTTTCACATGCCTATTTATGATATTAGACTATTTTCTATAGAGGTAGGTTTACAATAAAAAATTTACCAGTTTTCTTGAGATATAAATTCAAATACCATACTCATTTAAGGTACAGAATTTGAGGGGCACCTGGGTGGCTCAGTTGGTTAAACATCTAACTTCAGCTCAGATCATGATCTCATGGTTCAGGGATTCAAGCTCTGTGTCGGGCTCTGTACTGACAGCTCAGAGCCTGGAGCCTGCTTCGGTTTCTGTCTCCATTTCTCTCTGCCCCTTCCCTGTTTGTGCTCCCGCACGTGCGCGCCCACTGTCTCTCTCTCTCAAGAATAAACAAACATTTTTAAAAATATTTTTGAAAAAAAAAATAAAGTACAGAATTTGTTAACCTTTAGTATATTCAGAGTTATGTACCCATCACCACAATCTAATTTTAGAACATTTACATCACCCCAAAAAGAACACCTATACCCATGACCAGTCACTTCCCAGTGCCCCTCCCCCTGTTCCCAGGTCTAGGCAACCACTAATCTACTTTCAGTCTCAGGAGACTGATCTATTCTGGACACTTCATATAATGGAACTGCAAGACTTTTTTTTTTCCCCTGGTACATTATTTTGGATTTATTTAAATAACCAAAGAGTACCCTCTTTTGATGAGAGGATGGGAAAGAATTTTTATATCAGAGTATATTTTTAGAGATCATAGGTTGATAATAGACATTTTCAGATATTGGAGCTAAGTGTTAAGCTTCAGACTTTTAGAAGCGGACTTTTTTTCTTTTTTTTTTTCTTTTTTTTTTTTAATTTTATAATAGTTTATTTTCAAATTGGTTTACATATAACACCCAGTGTTCATCCCAACATGTGCCCTTTTTAATGCCCATCACCCCCTCTCCCCCCCCCTCATCCCCCTCACCCTCAGTTTTTTCTTAGTCTTTGAGAGTCTCTTATGTTTTATCTCCCTCCTTCTCTGTCTTTTTTTCCTTTCCCCTCTTCCCCTCCCCCTGGTTTTTGCTTAGTCTCACAAAGTCCACCTATTCGTGGAAACATATGGTATCTGTCTTTTTCTGACTGACTTATTTCACTTAACATAATACCCTCCAGTTCCATCCATGTTGCTACACATGGCCAGATTTCATTTTTTCTCATTGCCACGTAGTAGTCCATTGTATATAAGTACCATAACTTCTTTATCCATTCGTCAATTGATGGGCACTTGGTCTCTTTCCATGATTTGGCTATTGTCGAAAGTGCTGCTATGAACATTGGGGTACACGTGCTCCTATGCATCAGCATTCCTGTGTCTCTTGGGTAGATACCTAGCAGGGCTATTGCTGGATCATAGGGTAGCTCTATTTTCATTTTTTTGAGGAACCTCCACACCGTTTTCCAGAGTGGCTTAGAAGCGGACTTTTTAACCAAACACATTCTTGAATCTTGTTATACACAATTGTATCAGGTCTTATCTAAAAAAGAATACTGATTAGCAGGGGCATACCCATGATCTAGTGGAAGTATATTTAACTCACAACAGCCTGAGAGAAGAGATGTATAGGGCAAGGTAAGTGGGAAAGGGCACAGAGCTTCCACGCTCTGAGCATGCCACTCTCCCCATATCTCCATGTGTTCACCAACCCCGGAGTTCCTGGAAGACATTTTTAAGAGCGCTCTAAATACCTAGGATTTGAAATTTCCTTTATATATTCCTAATATTTTCTCATCTTTCCTTATTGGTTGAGGGGGCAGGACAATACTCTTAAACAGTCAAATCTATTTTAAGGTTTTGTCTTTGATGTCATGCTCAAAAGTTAATACATATTTCATAAATGTTTTTCATTAGTACATTCATAGCTTCAATTTTAACATCCAAATCATTACTGCAACTAACATCTACTCTGGAGAAGTGTATGGTATCCTATACCTTGCTTTTCCACCAAATAGTAAGCCAGCTGTCCCTCATTATTTCTCAAGGAACAATTCTTTTCCTATTGATTTGAAATATCACCTTTATAATACTCTAAAGTCTTACATACATCTGAATCTCTCTCTGAAATGTTTAAAAATTATATTCCTTTCATTGGTCAGTTCTGGGCTCAATACCACATTATTTTAATCTCGGCTACTCCATAATATATTTTAAAATCTGATAGGGGACACTGTACTCAATGCTGTTATTTTTCAAAGTTTCCTTTCCTCACACATTTGTTCTTAGGTTTCCTGGACTTTAGAACAGTGATACTACATTTAAATTTATAAATTAATTTAGGAAGAATTTATACTTTCACAATGTTGAGTCTTCAGTCAACACTGATTTCTTGGCTATATCTTCCCTTTTTCTCCTCAAGTTTTATAGTTGTTTTATAAAGCCCCATATATTTTATGTTAACTTCATTCCTATTTATTTTATATCTGTTATTAATTTAAATTTTTCTACCCCTTAATGTAATTTTATAAGTTTATTTAATTAGAGAGAGAGAGAGAGATAGAGACAGAGAGAGCAGGGGAGGGACAGAGAGAGAGGAGGACAAAGGATCCCAAGTGGGCTCTGTGCTGACAGCCTGCTGACAGCAGGGCTTGAATTCACCAACCTTGAAATCATGACCTGAGCCAAAGTCGGACACTCAACAGACTAAGCCACCTGGGTACCCCTAATGTTTTTATTTCTATCTACTTACTGGCATACAGGAAAGTTACTAGCTTTATGTATAAACATGTTCAAAGCCCTTTTTTATTATTTTATTAATTTTCAGTATATCTGCCTTACATGTAATCAGACCTTAATATTACAAGCTGAAAAAGGCATATAAGAATACAATTTAAATATGTATTCACCTGTGACCATACTCAACAAGCTAAACTTCTCAAGGAAGACCAGAGACATTGCCAAATGCACTAATGGAAAACATTACATAGGCATGAACTCAAGAGCTGAGGACCGTGGATAGAAATATTAAAAAATAAACAACAACAACAAAAAAAACGCTGTTCCACTCAGAACCCAAAAATACGACTTACTACCTAACTTTGAAATACTAAATTTGTCTCACAAATTAACATATATTTGTTCAACCAGAAAAAAAAAAAAAAGAAATGCAGTCATGCCACAAAAATATATCCTTGTTTAAAAGGAATCTAAGTCTAAAATGAATTATGATAGAAAAATCATGAAAATCTTCTCAGTGGTGAACCATCTGGAAAGATTTTTGTGTTCACACTGTTAATTTGGGGGCAAAGAGGGTCACTACTGTTGCTTTTCCTTCTTTTAGGCATTTGGTTACTCTTTCAGAGACTCATGATCGAAATAAATGACTTCTTAATTACGTTGACCATACAAAGTCTCATCACGCTGATGGTTTCCCTGTGATTCAGAGTGTTATCAGCTGACTAGCACCAGTGCAGGCAGGGCAAAAAGACTATACTGCTTCCCATTGCTTTCCTTCCTGTTTTACTCTAACAACATTTTTATATGCCTTAAATGTTTCACTTAGTTTCCAGAATCAGGTCTTTGTCATAGGAACTTTTGTGGAGACAGATTAGCTCCTTAACACAGACAACTTACCCCAAAACTTTTTTTCATTATTCAAATTATATTTTTGCAGCCTATGCAGTTAAAACAAAAGAGAAGAAACATACACAAAATTGAGCAATTAGCTTGGGGCTCAAGTAAATTTGCTGGTATTGTGCTCATTTCTGATCAATTTATTACTTTGATAACTCACCCACTGCATGATAAAGTAGAGAATATAAAACATCCAATAAATGAAACTTTTAATAAATATAATCCCTATTCCTGAATTACCTACTACTCCGGCAGTAATAAACCAATTATGGGAGGGAAAGGGAGACTGACATGTCTTGGTGGAAAGCAAACTAAAATTTGTAGAAATCAGACAAAAGAGTGGAGTTGATATATCCTGTGTTCTAATCCTTCACCCTCATTACTTTACAATCATGACAGTGCCATGTCATATTGGCCAACCACTTGAAATTTGACTTACTCGTTTCTTAAGAAACTCCAAATAATATCATTTACTCTACTTCCCCCAAAAAAGTTTTGAGATTCCTAAAATATCTGAGCTCCAGATATCAAAGGTAATCCATTTTAATTCTTCCATTTAAAAAAATTTTTTATTAACGTTTTTATTTTATTTTTGAGAGACATAGAGACAGAGCGTGAGCAGGGGAAGGGCAGAGAGAGGGAGATACAGAATCTGAAGCAGGCTTCAGGCTCTGAACCGTCAGCACAGAGCCCGACGCGGGGCTCGAACTCACAGACAGTGAGATCATGACCCGAGCCGAAGTCGGCGGCCTAACCGACTGAGCCACCCAGGTGCCCCTAATTCTTCCATTTTAAAAACAGAGAAAACAGGGATGCCTGGGTGGCTCAGTCAATTAAGTATTTGACTCTTGATTTCAGTTCAGGTTGTGATCGCACAGGTTCATGGGATTGAGCCTGCATTGCATTCTGCGCTGACATCATGAAGCCTGCTTGGGATTCTCGCTCCCTCTCTCTCTACCCCTTCCTTGCTCACACATGCATGCACACTCGCTCGCTCTCTTTCTCAAAAGTAATTATTGTTTATTTTAAATAACAAATTAAAAATAAAAATACAGAAAACAAATTCCACTCAAGTATTTGAAACAAATTAAACACAAAAGAATAAAACAATAAATATAAATGACAGTTATTATTAAGAAATAAATTCTACAGAAGTTTAGAGAAGACTAAGTCCGTGAGGACTGGAATAATGAAATGACTATTTTAACAAGGAGACTTCAGTATTTAATAAAAAGGCAGGGGAAGGAGAAGCAGTAGGCCATGTTTACCTAATTCCCTGAAGTTTACAAACATGAATAAAAGGAAATAAACAATTATTATAGGAAATCCCACCAATAATAAAACTAGGGAACAGCTACAATCCCATACTATAGATAAGAATATATGTCCAGTACCATGAAATAAGGACAAAGTGAAAAGTGGAGCTCCCACAATTTTACTAACCTCAGGCAAAGTGCATGTTCCTAAGTTAAACCAGACTTCCAGAAAGTCCTATTAACAGTATATAACATGATACCCACATAAACTCTGTCTCAATCTTAGCTAAGGGCTCCAAGGCACTATCTGCTAATACTCCCAGTACCCAAAATGAAGTGTTAGACCACATGGACAAGACCTCTAAAGGATGGGGAAAGCGGGGGGGGAAGCAATTTTACAACACTTAGTTGATCACCCACCTCCAATTATTTTTAAAAAGAGTGGAGGTGGAGAGCATTTGGAGGGATCTAATGAAGAGATGGAAATCGGAGAGAGGGGATTTGCTTAGAGTTGTCAATACCACTCTCAAATCAGAGGCAGGATTGGGGCTTTACCCCTTTACTCTCACCTCTAGCTCAGTAAGGGTGGGCTTCATGGAAACCACTTTGAAAGCGTGGTATCTGTCTCTTGGAGATTAGGGACTCTGTGGACTGGTTATCTGACCTCTACCTGAGAAATCTGAAGCCTAGCATTTGAAGTGATCCATGACAGCAGAGTACAAGACTATGATTACGAAGCAGCTGCACTCACTGATAGCTGGCCAGGTGAGTGTTTCCCATGTAAAAAATGTGAGCCACTTGATAGCTGTCTTGGGCTTGTTTTATATCCTAGAATGAGGAAATCTCTGCAGAAAGAGGCTGCAAGCACCACTGGATGCCAAGGGACTGACGGAAATATTGTAAACGACCAGTCCAACAAGAATCACTTGCCTATGACAAGAGAAAAGCAGTTAGAAATCGCCACTGATGGAGATCAGGGAGGAATAATAGCAGTGAGAGCCTCACATACTCTCTAAGTTGGGTGGGCTTTTTTTTGCAGTTTTATTGAGGTATAACTGAATACAATAAACTGCACATATTTAAACTGTACAATTTGATCAGTTCTGACATGTATACACACATGAAGCATCATCACAGTCAATAAACACATCACTCTTAAAATTTCCTCCTGCCCCTTTGTAATCTCTGCCTCCTGCCCCTCCCTTCCCAAAGGAGTTCCTGCCACTATACAATAATTTAAATTTCCAATAATTTCATATAAATGGATTAATATAGTATGTACTCTTTTTGATCTAGGTTTTTCTACTTAGCATACTTGATTCAGCCATGTAGTAACATGTATGAATAGTTCATTCCTTTTCATTACTGAATAAATTTTTTTTAATGTTTATTTATTTTGAGAGAGGGATACCTCAGGTGGCCCAGTCGGTTAACTGTCCAACTTCAGTTCAGATCATGATCTTGCAGTTCTAGGATTGGATCCCTGCACTGAGCTCTGTGCTAACAGCTCAGAGCCTGGAGCCTGCTTTGGATTGTGTCTCCCTCTCTCTCTGCCCCTACCCTGCTGTGCTCTTTCTCTCTCAAAAATAAATAAATAAATATTAAAAATAAAAAATTAAAAGGGAGGCTCTTTAAAAGAAACTAAAAACGAAAAAACTATCAAGCAACTGGTTATTCAAAGTACTATTCAATAATTAGTACACTGCCATTTAAAGTGTATATAACCATTTAAAGAGTAAGACAGATCTCTATGCACTGAAAAAGAAATCTGAATATCACTGTTAAGTGAAAAAAGGCAAGGTGCAGCAGACTGAATATAATCTGATGTCATTCGTGCAAGAAAAATGTATATGTTAGCATAAACAAAACAAAATGTCTGAAAGCATAAACACTAAGTTATTAGCAGCATGAATTTATGTTAAATGTTTGTATTGTATTACTTTTCCAATTAATATAAACTATACAAAAAACCAAACCTCGTACAAAAAAAAATAAAGCTTCCTAATTTTAAGAGCATTGCATGTAAAAGTTTCAAGTGGTAACTACTGCAATATTTAGGTGACACAAAAGAAAATATTAGAGAGAAGACACAAGAGGAAATAAATCAGAAGACCTTAGTAAAGTGTACCTCAAAGGCAACGTAAAGACAGAGAATTTTTGTGTATAAAACTAAAACTGATGAAATGAGTATCTTAGAAAGACTACTGTTAATACACTACGATAACAACAAAAGGTCGCGTTTGATTAGGAAAGAACAGGTTATCTGGCTAAGTTCTATAATGACAATGGGGGTTATTGAGATGGATGTAAGGTATGACATAATAATTTTATTACTGATAAGTGGGATACAAATGTTATCACATCACCTGCCTGGTAAAAACACTTTAACGGCTATGCACTACAACTGTAAATGATTTACGTGTTCTAGAAAGACAGAATAAGGAATGGAGGCCAGTGGAAAACAGCCTTGTCTAAAAGTATTAGGTTTAAATAAACCAAGGAGAGGGGCACCTGCCTGCCTGGCTCAGTTGGTTGAGCACGCATCTCTTCATCTTAGAGTTGTAAGTTCAAGCCCCATGTTGGGTGTAGAGATTACTTAAAAATAAAATCTTAAAAAAATAAAAATAAATTTAAAAAAAAGAGAAGACTGAAAATCACTACGCTTTATTACTATCTATTTATATATATTAGAAAAGAATTCTGACACTGTTAGAGCAATAGTCCTTGAGTAAAGGTTCAGACCACGATCACTTAAAAAGGCTTTTAAAGTATCTCTGCCCCAAAAGCTCTGATTCAGTAGGTATGGATCAAATAAAGGTATTGTGGAAAAAGCTCCCCAGATCATTCTGATGTGCACCTCTGGTTAAAAATTGCTTATTTGACCACATGGATGGCTTTTCAAATAATCAATGAACCATTAAAATAAAAAAAAGAAAACATTCTTAATATAGAGGACAAAGGCCTTGACACTAAGTCATCTGTTAACTTCCTTTCTTAGAATCAAATGCTACCTTCTAACATTGTCATATTTTTACTTCAATGACCACTACCAGCACCTGTGACCAGAATGCAGCTGCTGGATTCAAATCAAAAGAGATGCCATTGTTTATATTTCTTGGAATCATAGTAAAGCAGTACTAGTAATGCATTAATGCTGTATTCATAGGGAAGATTACACATAATTTACACAATAGCTGATTGATAAGCAAGAAATCTCCACAACAGCATTCTACAACTGTGAGTGGTGATTTGTTTGAATTAAAGTTTTGTAATTTGTACAGAATTTTTCTGTTGTCATAGCTAGCTTTCTTCCATACATAAAAGATTGAAATTTTCAAATAAATACTGTAATAACAAGATCATTTGTTAATATTCTAAAATACTGGGTTCTTCTCAAGAGATTCAGAAATTCTTTTTCTAATCAAATATTTAGAAATGAGGTTTCTTTTATATATATCTTGACACTCTATATAAAGAATTCCTCTAAAGTAATAGAAGTTTTGAATACCAGACAACTTTCATATGTAAATTAGCCCTTCTAGTTCATTTTTCAAGTAAAAAAATGAAGTGTAAGTGGTTATGGCTTTTTAATCTCTTATGAAACAAAACACACATAAAAACAGAGCAAAGTATATGAGGCACTCCTACATACCAACCATGTAGTTTCAACAACTGAAACATGCCATTCTTATTTCATACAGTCCTATTTCCTACTGATATACTTTAAAGCAAATCTCAGATGTTGTACTTTATTGATCTTTAATAAGTAAAGAATTTTTAATGGAATCTCTTTATCATCATATATAACAATAATTCCTTTAAATGCATCGTATTTTTTCATGTTTGACTTTCTCAGATTGTCTCAAAATTTTATTTTTTGCAATTTGGTTCAAGGCTATCTCATTTTGTGCCAAACTGTGATATACTAAAATATCTTGCCTCAAATGTTAATGCTATACGGGCTATCCAAATTTGAACACATCACCTCTTTTAAGAGCTTCCCACTGTTTCTATGATGATTTACCAAAATCTTTAATGTGACATATTAAATCTTGCCTAATTTGGCCTTTACCCAAATCAAGGCCTCTGATATGACTGAGACCTCTCCTAGCTCCATAATACTAGCTTCAAATTTTCTTAACGATTAATTCATCCCAGTGAGAGATAATGGATTAAAAGAATCAAAGCTGGGGCAGCCTCAGTGGCTCAGTTAGTCAAGCATCTGACTCTTGATTTTGGCTCAAGTCATGATCTCACAGTTCATAAGATCAAGCCCCAAGTCAGGCTCTGCGCTGACAGCACGGAGCCTGCATGGGATTTTCTCCTTCTCTCTCTCTTTCTCTCTCTGGCCCCTCTCTGCTCATGCTCTTTCTCTCTAAATAAATAAATGAATAAACAAACAAACAAAAAGAATAAAAAATGTACATTCAGCTACAGGTAATAAACAAACAACCCACTGCATAAACCTTGATTAGATGCTGTGGGAAAAACTTACACAGGCATTATTTGCACAGTTGGGAAAATCTGAACATATAATTACTATTATTAGTGTTATAAATGTAGTTACGAGGGAGAATGTTCTTAGTTTTAGGAGATCCATGCTGAGCTTTCAAATGAATTTTTTAAACGTATGTGCTATGTGTATATACATGTATGTGTGTGTGTATAAGACAGAGCAAGCAAATGTGCCTAAATATTAACAACTGATGATATTAACAACAAATATTGTTAAAATATCCATACTACCCAAATCAATACAGATTTCATGCAATTTCTATCAAAACACCAACAGCATTTTTCACAGAACTAGAACAATCCTAAAATTTACATGGAACCACAAAAGACCTCAAATAACCAAAGCAATCTCGAAAAAGAAAAAATTGGAAATTTCACAGTCCCAAATTTCAAGTTATACTACAAAGCTGTAGTAATGAAAACATTATGGTACTGGCACAAAAATAGACATATAGATCAATGGAACAGAATAAAAGGTCCAGAAGTAAACCTACAATCATATAGTCAATTAATCTTCGACAAACAAGCCAAGAATATACAATGGGAAAAAGTCTCCTCAACAAATGCTGTTGGGAAAACTGGACGACTACATGCAAAAGAATGAAATTAGACCACTCCTTACACCATATAAAAAATAAACTCAAAATGGATTAAGGACCTAAATGTGAGACATAAAATCATAAAAATCCTAGAGGAGAGCAAAGGCAGTAATTTCTTTGACATCCGCTATACCAATATTTTTCTAGACATGTGCCCTGAAGCAAGGGAAACACAAGCAAAAATAAACTATTGTGATTACATCAACATTAAAAGCTTCTGCATAGCAAAGGAAACAGCCAATAAGACTAAAAGACAACTTACTGAAGATATTTGCAAATGACATATCTGATAAAGGGTTAGTATCCAAAATATATAAAGAACTTCTACAACTCAGCATCAAAGAACCCAAAAAATCCGATTAAAAACGGACAGAAGACATGAGCAGACATTCTCCAAAGAAGACATACAAATGGCCAACAGACACATGAAGAAATGCTCAACATCACTTATAATCAAAGAAATGCAAATCAAAACCACAATGAGATATCATCTCACACCAGCCAGAAGGGCTAAAATCAAAAACACAAGAAAAAACAAGTGTTGCCAAGGTTGTGGAGAATAAGAAACCTCTGTGTACTTTTGGTGGGAATGCAAACTGGTGCAGCCACTATGGGAAACAATATGGAGATACTTCAAAAAATTAAAAATAGTGGTGCCTGGGTAGGCTCAGTACACTATGTTGTACTAAGCATCCAACTTCGGCTCAGGTCATTATCTCATGGTTTGTGAGTTCAAGCTCCGCATCGGGCTCTGTGCTTTCAGCGCTGAGCCTGCTTGGGATTCTCTCTCTCTGCCCCTCCCCTGCTTGCATGCTCTCACTCTGTCTCAGAATAAATAAACTTTTAAAAAATTAAAAATAGAACTATCATATGACCCAGTAATTCCACTGCCCAAACAGTATAAAAACACTAATTCAAAAAGATATATGTACCCCTATGTTTACTACAGCATTATTTACGATAGCCAAATTATGGAAGCAGCCCAAGTGTCTAATGAAGAAGATGTGGTGTATATAAACAATGGAATATCATTCAGCCATAAAGAAGAATGAAATCTGGGGCGCCTGAGTGGCTTACTCAGTTAAGCGGCCGACTTCAGCTTGGGTCATGATCTCACGGTCTGTGAGTTCGAGCCTCGCGCCGGGCTCTGTGCTGACGGATCAGAGCCTGGAGCCTGCTTCGGATTCTGTATCTCCCTCTCTCTCTGCCCTTCCCTTGCTCACGCTCTGTCTCTATGTCTCTCAAAAATAAAATAAAAACATTAAAAAAAAAAAAGAAGAATGAAATCTTGTCGTTTGCAACAACATGGATGGATCTAGAAGGTATAATGCTAAGTGTAATAACTCAGTCAAACAAAGACAAATAACATATTATTTCACTCATATTTTTAAGAAACAAATGAAAAAAAGGAGGAAAAACAGAAAAATCAAAAAAACAGTCTCTTACCTATAGACAATAAACTGATGGTGATTAGAGGAGAGATATGGGGGGGGGTGGATGAAATAGTTGATGGGGATTAAAAAGAACACTTATCTTGGTGAGCATTCAGTAATGTATAGAATTGCTGAATCACTATGTTGTACACCTAAAACTAAGATGTATGTTAACTATATTGGAATTAAAACTATACAAAAATAATAATGTTTGCTAAAAACAAAGAAAGGAAATTAAAAAGAAGCTGTGGGGGCAAAGGAGAAGAATATAATGCGTCAATTTTTCATTAATATGTTTGTTTCTTTTACCAATAGCGCTGATTGTTATAAACAAAACTTGAAAAAAAAAAAAAAGCCAAGGGGCTCAGGCTGTTAAGTGTCTGACTTCAACTCAGTCATGATCTCATGGTCTGTGGGTTTGAGCCCCACGACAGGCTCTGTGCTGACAGCTCAGAGGCTGGAGCCTGCTTCCGATTCTGTGTCTCCCTCTCTCTCTGCCCCTGCCCTGCTCACGCTCTGTCTCTCAAAAATGAATGAACATTAAAAATAAATTTTTTTAAACCAAAAAGCATATTATCATTTCCCAAAGATAAAATGATAATGGTCTCTCCAGGTTTTTTAATACATAAGCCTTTTGACATATGCAGTGTCACATTATATATTCTAAATTATGTATAATTATGGAATATTCCATATTCCACTTCTTCTTTAAACATAATATATCATGGACATTATCCCCATAGAGATCTATATTCACATTATTTTATGAAAGGCAGAATAGTACAGTGGTTTAGAGCAAGGTTTTGCAAACCTGTCATAAAGAGATAGTAAATATTAAGTTTTGAAGCCTATACAGTCCTTGCTGCAATGCCTCAATTCTGCTGTTGTAGCAAAAAAACAGTTATTGATAAATATGTAAAGAAGGCACACCTGGGTGGTTCAGTCTAACTTCAGCTCAGGTCATGGTCTCATGGCTCGTGAGTTCAAGCCCCATGTCAGGCTCTGTGCTCACAGTGCAGAGCCTGGAACCTGCTTCAAATTCTGTATCTCCCTTTCTCTCTGCCCCTCCCCTGCTCACACTCTGGCTCTCTCTCTCAAAAATAAACAAACATTAAAAAATATATGTGTAAAGAAATAAGCATGGTTGTGTTCCAATAAAACGTTAATTATGGACATTGAAATTTAAGTTTTGTCTAATGTTCTGTGTCATGAAATTATCTTTTGTGTTTTTTCAACTTTTAAAAATGCAAAAACTGGGGCACAGTGGTTCAGAGGGTTAAAACATACAACTTGGGCTCAGGTCATAATCTCATGGTTTGTGGTTTTGAGTCCCACATAAGGCACTGTGCTGACAGCACAGGCCCTGCTTGGGTTCTCTCTCCTCTCTCTGCCCCTCCCTCACTCACTCACTCTCTCTCAAAATAAATAAATAAACTTTAAAAAAAAATTTTCTCTCTAAAAAAAAATAGAAATTAAAAAAATAAAAATTCGGAATTTCAAAATAGTAACAGCAGAGTAATAAACCACAGGGCCCTTCTAAGAGTGGGATCTTCCATCACTGCACAAGTCATATAAAGTACTTCAGAGGAGGGCGCCTGGGTAGCTCAGTCAATTAAAGTGTTCAACTTTGGCTCAGGTCATGATCTCACAGTTTCTGAGTTTGAGCCCCGCGTTGGGCTCTGTGCTGACAGCTCAGAGCATAGAGCCTGCTTCAGATTCTATGTCTCAATCTCTTTCCTCTGCTCACACTCTGTCTCTCTCTCTCAAAATAAACAAACAGTAAAGGATTTCAGATGGCCCTAGTACATAAAAGAGCACTTTGTTAGCTATCAAATTTAAACAGTGTTCTTAGCAAACTTCTAATTGCACAATTTTTCTATATATAAACAATAAAATAAATATCCTTGTTCACGTAATTTTGACATTTTTCTTATTATTCCTTAGAAGAAATTCCTCGATATAAAAACACTGAAGCTAAATATGTATTTTTAAGTTCTGAGATATTTTATTACTTTGTTCTTTGAAAAAGCTCCACCTGGGAGTGCCTGGCTGGCTCAGTCAGAAGAGAGTATGACTCTTTATCTCAGGGTCGTTGGTTCAACAACGACTCGTGTTGAGTGTAGAGATTATTTAAATAAATAAAACTTTAAAAAATCAAAAAGAAAATGCTCTACCAAACTACACTCTTTCCAACAGGATGAGGACTATTTCCCTAAACTTTCCCCAGCAATGGGGACTCTTAAAATTGCCATTGTGACAGATAAAACCTGCTTGCTGTAGCTTTAAATATGCAATCTTATTACGTCTTAATTTTCCTCATAATGATTTCTAAGACATTTCTGGACACAATGTTCAGCAGACTGTATTTCCCAAAGATGGCCACACATGGGCATCTGCAACATGATCTTGCCATTTCTCCAGCAAGATATGGAGTCTATTTCCCTACTCCCTTAAGTCTGGGTGGCCCCTGTGACTGCTCTAAAAGAATATAGTAGAAATGATGTGTCTCTTCCAAACTTAGCCTTTAATTGGCCTGGTAGCTTCAACTTCCTGTCTCTTAAAAATGAGCTGCCACGGGGCACCTAGCTGACTCAGTAGGAAGAGTATACAACTCTTGATCTCGGAGCCATGAGTTAGAGCCCCACATTGGGCGCAGAGATTACTAAAAGAAATAAACAAACAAAAATGAGCTGCCATGTAAGTGCAATTGTCCTAACACTAAACATGCTGTGAGAAGTCTGAGCACAAAGGAAAGCTCTGAAGGATGAAATGCCATGTGAAGAGAAGGCAGAAAGACCAAGAAGAACCAGGGCATCAGATGTGGATCTTACAGGCTCAGCCACCCAGCTATCAGAACATGGATCACAGGGGCGCCTGGGTGGCTGAGTCGGTTAAGCGGCTCAGGTCATGATCTCGCCGTCTGTGGGTTCAAGCCCCACGTCGGGCTCAGAGCCTGGAGCCTGCTTCAGATTCTTTGTCTCCCTCTCTCTCTGCCCTTCTCCTGCTCATGCTCTGTCTCTATGTCTCAAAAATAAATAAACGTTAAAAAAAAAAAAAAAAAAAGAACATGGATCACAGATGAACCATCCAGCCAAAACCATTCCAAACTCTTGACCTATAAACTATGAGGCAAAATAAAATGCTTGTTTTTTTTTTCTAAATGGTTGTTTTAAGTAACTAAATTTTAGGTTGGTTTATTACAAAGCAATAGATAAACTAGAAAATGATTTAAAATAACCACTGATAAAAATTTTTAAATCATATATCTCCAGAGGCACCTGGGTGGCTCAGTTAAGCACCAGACTCGATTTTCACTCAGGTCATGATCTTATGATTCATGAGATCAAGCCCCATTTCAGGCTCTGCAGTGACAACAAGGAACCTGCTTGGGATTCTCTCTATCTCTCCCCTACTAAATAAAGTTTAAGAAAAACAAGATCAAATACCTCCAAAGAAGTATGCACTTTAAAAGTTACCTTAGAAAAACACACTTATTCCAGTGATTTCTCAACTGTTATAAGCATCTTAACAATTCTTTTACAGTCACTAAGGAGCTTTAGTTACATTTTTTTTTCAAATATCTCATTCTGATTCATGTGATCCAAGGACAACGTTTCAAAAAGACTTAGATTTTATAAGTAGACAGCCAACTGAAAAATTAAAAGAGTTTATCAAGGTGACAGGATATGACACATTTATTAAATTTTCTATACAAGTGCAACAAGACTTAATTCTCTAAATAGTTCAGTCTGTTAAATTATAGTATCTCCTTAGAAACCCCACATATAAATGTGTTCGTAGCCTAGAAAGAGACTAGTCAGAGTCTCTTGAAAACTATGACAACTATCCAAGAAGGCCTAAAGATTTTGGTTTGACTTAATTATTACATTGGAAAAGAAAATTTAAACAATTCATATATTTACAGTTTTGCAATTCATCAACAGTATAGTAAGAGAAAAAAGTCCTAAAATAAAAATTAGAGTATGTTATGTGAAAATGAAGAATATAGGACTATTTTATGAAAGTAATTTTTGGCAATAAATGTCTGTAGCCTAGGAGCTCCTAGGTGGCTCAGTCGGTTAAGTGCTGGACTCTTGATTCTGGCTCAGGTCATGACCTCATGGTTCATGGGAAAAGGTCCCCCCATGGGCTCCATGCTGACTGCAGAGACTGATTGGGATTCTCTCTCTCCTCCTCTCTCTGCCTCTCCCCTGCTCATGTGCACACACTCTCTCACTCTCTCAAAATAAATAAATTTAAACAAAAAGTCTGTAGCCTAACACTTGTGGTCAAGGAACTGTGTGAAATTAAAGGATACAAAGACACCAGAAGCCTCTATTACCAGAGAGTTTAAGAATAATCTAAAAGGGAGTGTGAGATGTGTCAGTTTGTAAAGTGAAATTATAAAAGGCTACACACATCTGCCAGTTCTACTTACTAGCTCCACCTGGATGTTTATCTCAAACTCAACAAGTACAAAAATTAAATTCTTGATTTTTTACCTAAAACCTGTTCTTCCTTTGCCTTCTCCTTATCAGTAAGCAATACCTCTACCCACCCATTTGCTAAAGCCAAAAATGTCATGTTTATTCTTCTCAGTCTCTACAAAAAATTCAACAGCAATTCTTATTATTATTACCACAAAAATTATCTCCACTCTCTACCAAATTATCTCTTGCCTGGCCTAGCCTGATAACTAGTTTCCTGCAATGGCTTCCCTAACTGATCTCTCTATAGTCACTTCTGCCTCTCTACAACTCATTTCCCAAACAGTAGTCAAAATATTTTTTAAATATAAGCCTTATAATTGCTCACTACCGCTAAGTGCTGTCTAATGGCTTTCTATTCCACTAATCGTAAAATCCAAACTTCTTTCTATGGATGAATTACAAGGCCTAACATGGTCTGATCCCTGCTCTCTCTCTGAACTTCTCTCCTACCACTCTTCCCCTTGCTCACTCTGCTCCAACCCACGCTGCCTTCTTTTTGCTCCTTGAAAATCAAGCTCCTTGCCACTTCAAGGCGTCTGATCTATAATCCTCTCCAGCCCTCTGGCCCCCACCCTGGCACCAGTGATCCAAATTCATGACCCAAATGTCTTCTTGTTGTAGAAGACAACCAAACTTCATTGGCGTCCTGATGAAAACACTACATCACCACCTATGAGTATTCTTGTCACAAATGTTTGAACTGAATCTACCCAGAGTAAACAATCAGAAAATGCAGAATGTGGGATATTCTATAAGATAATTTGCCTACACTCCAAAAAAGTAAGTAACATGAGATCATTAGCTACCATATTATCTATAATCCAGAAAAGTGAGGGACCAACATATCCAAAACAGGTATAAGTAATAAGTGTTATGCTATAACATCTTGACAAAACATGATACAACCATATTTTAATTATAAAATCTTTCTGGCAATATTGAAAATTCACAACACAGCACTAAATAAAAAAATACTAAACTGCCAAAAATTTGCAATATGATTATAAGACGATGGTATAAATTGTAAGAGATGAGACTTATGGGTATACTGGGATGGGGTGAATATATTTTGCATGTAGGTGAGAAGTGAATCTTTGAGAGCCAGAGGGAGGAATTACAGTAGAAGGACTAACGGCCCCCTAAGGATGTCAACATCCTAATCCCCCAAACCTATAAACAGGTTACACTGTAAAGATTAAGGCAGCACACAGAATTAACACTGATAATCATCTAATTTGGGATGGAGAGATTATCTTGGAATTATTGAAGCAGGCCCAACATTACTACAAGGGTCTTTATAAAGTGAAAGAGGGAGGCAGAACAGAGAGTGCCCCAGTAATTGCTGGCTCTGAAGATAGAAAGGTGTCATGAGCCAAGTAATGTGGACAGCCTCTTGATACTGGAAAATAAAAAAAAAAAAAAAAGAAAGAAAAAAAATATATATATGTATATGTTCTCATATATATTCTCTTCTAGACCTTCTAAAAAGGAATGCAATCCTGCCAACCCCTCGATTTTAGCCAAGCAAGACCTTTGTTGAAAAGAACTGTAAGATAATGAATTTGTGTTGTTTCAGGCCCTACATTTGGAGTATTTTGTTAGAGCAGCAAAAGGAAGCTAATAAACCTTACTCTATAACTGAACTAAGATGATCAACTGCTATCTATCTACCTAGCAAAGGAAAAAGTGAATCCTCTATAGCGAATCATAACATCACCCAGAGCATCTACTTTTTTTTATATAGAATGTACAGCATTAAATCAAATTGCTGGCCCATTGAAAAAAAAAAGTAAAGAAAAGGAAGAAAAAAAGAATAAAAAACAGAAATAGATACACAGATGATCTAAATATTGGTTTCATTAGATATTTAAAAGTGGCAATAACATGTTCATGAAGCTAGAGAAAAATATTTAAGAAACATGAAAAGATGGCAATTTTCACCAAAGAATAATCTAAAAAAAAACAAAATCAAATGAAATTTCTACAAGTGAAAAACACAACTGAAGAACTATACAAATAGGTTTAACAGCAGACTATACACAGTAGAAGATGAGCTTAAAAAACAGGAATATAGATCAATAGACAATATTCTACTTTTCTGCAATGTGTATCCTTTCAGAAAAGAATACGAGAGACATGTAGGACACAACAAAAGACTCTAACATGTGTAATTCAGTGTCAGAAAGAGAGAAAAAAGTAAAGCAGAAGCAGGAAATATTTAAAGAGGTAACAGCCAGGAATTTTACAAACTGATGAAAGACATACCCTGCAAACCCCATACACTGAAGAAACTACAAACCTCAAACAGGATGAACAAAACAGAAACCACACCTACACACGTCATAGTAAAATTGCTGAAAACCAGTCAAAGAAAAAGAATCTTAAAAACAGCAGAGGAAAAAAAAGATACATTATCCTCAAAAAAGCAACAAAAAGACTAATAAAACTTGTATCATAAATAATAAAGGCAGAAAAAGAAAACAAAAGACAATGAAATGACATTGTTCTCTAAAAAAAAGAAAAAGAAAAAGCCAACTTACTATTCCAGGCTTTGGGAAATAGCCTTCCAATATCAAAGAAAAATAAAGTCATTTTCAGATAAAAACTGAAATGACTCTTAGCCAGCAGATAAACCCTAAAAGAAATATCAAAGGATGCCTTCAAATTAAATGATAAATGTGCTAGGAAATATGTTGTTTTTCCATACAAAACTATTACCTGACAATAACCAAGAAAACCTAGTGTCTATTACATTAGTGTAATACATTGACTCAAAAATCCAAAGAGGTGGATTCCCAATGAGCAGAAAACTGTAATTCAAAGTAAAACAATATGGCAACAAGTTAACCATTAAAAAACAAATCAACAGGAAAAGTTTTGTTTATTTAAAAATGAACAGATTTCTGGCTAGAACTACAGAAATTAAAATGGTTAGCTCCATCAAATTTTAATTTTGTATTAGTATACACACTTTGCACACATCTTGTCTAAAAGTGACTCTAAAATACATATAAAGTTAAATTCTGGATACTGATTGTCTGAGTGCCCTCTCTACTGCCTTTCGATTGAACAGTTTTACCATGTTTTACGCTTCAATACCGCACTGTATATTTTTATTAGTGAAAATTTTTATATTTAAATGTGAGTATGTCTGGGGCATCACAGAAAATATAAAAACTGTAAAGGGAAAATTGACTATATTTCATTAAAGAATCCTGATTTATTTTTTTAAATAATCTCTATACCCAATGTGGGATTTGAACTTACAACCCTGAGATCAGAATTGGATGCTCCATTGACTGAGCCAATCAGGTGCCCGTTATACAAAATACAAATTACTACAAGATTATAATCAAGGCAACTCTTTGTGAGAATTTCTTCATCTCTGGAACAGGAATAGTGATATACTCATTTAACTCACATTGCTTCTCATCTAACTTCCAATCCTTCCAGAGATATAATGCAAAAGGAAATAGACTTCTGGTAATCTCAAATAAACATATATATTTCCTCACAGTAGTTTTCTTCCATGACCTCTCAGTTTACTTGTCCTTTGCTCTGACAGCATTTCAGATGTAAATCTTTAAGGCACTGTGTCTTCCATTTTGTTTTTTTCCTCCTCTCCTTTTGCTCTACCTTCTTAAATACTAAACATGAAATCTATAATTGGCTCTTTTTGAAGACCTTTACTGCTTTCCTTCTACAAAGTTAAGAAGTTTGCCCATCTATTCATAGTCTTTCATTATCCACAACACAGATTATTTTTATATATACAGGTAACAGGTCTAATTCTTCATGCATTCTAGACACTCCCAACCAGTAGTTTATTTCCACACAGGAAACCAGCATCTTTAACTAAATCATCACACTTCCCTTCAAGGATATAAGAAAAAGAGGAAAGGGAGTTACCATTATTAAGTGGGTTCCTCCCTATCTACTTCTGCGAAATGCAGTATTGTTCTTACTCATGGAGCCTGAGAAAAATTCAGAAACCTCCCCAAAGGTCTCTCACTACCAATAAGTGAAAAAGACAGAAGTCAAACAGATCATCTGCTTCTAGACGTTGTACACTTGGTCCATATTCACTACCCGAAATGAGTGTTCTCCAGTACAAAGTATGCTTTGCCTATCAACAGCACAGAAACTTCCAGTTAAATATTGCAGTTAAATATACCGATTTACCTCCATTTTCTCCAAAAGTCCAAATAAATGACAGAAAAAAAAATTTTTTTTAGCGCTAACCCACAAAGAAGAGAAGCAGTAACAGTAGCAACAACACAATTCTGGCAACTGAAAGGCAGATAAAAGAACAGTAACTCGCTTAGACCAGGAAAAGCTAAAACCTAAGTCTTCAAAGTGCACTGTTAAAATTAATTTGAAGCCAGAAGATGCACAATACAGAATCCCAAAATAGTTACTGAATATATGCTGAACAATGATCTGAGCAGCTTTCATGTGCTTCCTGACCATATGCATATCTTATGTTTATTCAAATCTTTTGCCCATTATTTAATTAGGTTATTTGCTCTTTTATTGTTGAGTTGTAGAGTTCTTTATATTCTTTGGATACAAATCCCTTACATGATTTGCAAATATTTCCTACCATTCCAAAGGTTCAAGGCTGTCTTTTCACATTCTTGAAGTGTCCTTTGAAGCACAAAAGTTTTAAATTTGATGAAATCCAATTTATTGATTTTTTTCTTTAGGTGCTTTTACATTAGGCATCATATCTAAAAAAAGAAAAAACACTGCCTAATTCAAGGCCACAAAGATTTACTCCTATGTTTTCTTCTAAGAATTTTATAGTTTTAGCTCTTACATTTAAGTCTATGATCCATTTGACCTAATTTTGCATATGATTCAATACAGGGGTCTAAATTCATTCTTTTATATGTGGATATCCAGTTGTTCTAGCACTAATTGTTTAAAAAGCTATTCTTTCTCCAACGATTATACTGGAGCCCTTGTCAAAACCTGGTTTACCATAAATGTAAGGGTCTCTGGACTCTCAATTCTATTCCGTTGATCTATATACATCTTGTTTTAATGCTAATACCACGCTGTCTTGATTACAATACCTTTGTAGTGTTTTTTTATGTTTATTTATTTTTGAGAGAGAGACAGAGAGAGAGTATAGGGAGTCGGGGAGGAGCAGAGAGAGAGGGAGATACAGAATCTGAAGCAGGCTCCAGGTTCCGAGCTGTCAGCACAGAGACCTACGTGGGGCTCAAACTTACAAACCACAAGATCATGACCTGAGCCAAAGTCAGACACATAACTGACTGAGCCACCCAGGTGTCCAAGCTTTGCAGTGTTTTTAAACTGGGAAATAAACCCTCCAATTTTCTTCTTTTTCAAGATTGTTTTGTCTATTCTGGGTCACTTGCATTTCCATATGAATTTTAGGATCAGCTTACCAACCTTCACAGAAATTAGCTAAAATTTTGATAAAGGTTGTGTTTAGTCTGCAGATCAATTTGATATTGTAAGCTTAATAGTATTAAGCCTTCTGATCCATGAACATGGAATGCCTTTCCATTTACTTAGGTCTTTAAGCTCTTTCAGTGATATTACATGGTTTTCAGTGTTTAGTCTTATACTTCTTTGATTAATTTTATGTCTGTGTATTTTATCCTTTTTTGATGCCACTGTCAAATGATTTTCTTTGCTAAGTACACAGAAATACAAAAGACTTTTGTACACTGACCTTACTTCATGCAGCCTTGCTGAACTTATTAGTTTCAACTGATTTTAGTGGCTACTTAAGTCCTTAAAATTTCTATATACAAGATATATAATCTAAAAGATGGTTTTACTACTTTTTTTTTTTTTTTTTTTTAGAGAGAGCGCATGTGTGAGTGGGGAAGGGACAGCAGGAGAGGGAGAGAGAATCTTAAGCAGGCTCCATGCCGAGCACAGAGCCTGACACAGAGCTCAATCCCAAGATTGTGAGATCATGACCTGAGCTGAATCAAGAGTGGGTGCTTAACCAACTGAGCCACTACTTCTTTATATGAATGCCTTTTATTTTTCTTTCCTGCCAAATACTCTGGCTATAACCCCCACTACACTGTAGAACAGAAGTGGACAGACTTTTGTTCATGGTCATAAGGAACAACTTTTAGTCTTTCACCCTTAAGTATAATGTTAGCCAGGAAAGTTTCACAAATGTCCTTTACTAAGTTAAGGAAGTAGTCTATTCCTGCTTTGTTGAGTACCTTCCCCAGGAAAGTATTTTCACCAGGAAAGTGTGTCAGACTGCCAAATGCTTTTTCTGTATCTTATTAAAATGATTACAGAGGTGCCTGGGTGGCTCAGCTAGATGAGCATTTGACTCCATTGTGGCTCATGTCATGATCCCAGGCTTGTGGGTTTAAGCCCCATATCAGGCTCCATGCTGAACATGGAACCTGCTTGAGATTCTCTCTCTCCCCCCCCCTCCCCCTACCTCTCTCTCCCACTCCCACTCTCATTCTCTCTCTCAAATAAAAATTGGTATTTGCTCTTTATTCTACTAATGTGGTATATTATATTCATTGATTTTTGCATTCCTGGATAAATCTTACTTGGTCATGATGTACAATCCTTTTTATATATTGCTATATTGGGTTTGTTAATATTTTGTTAAGGATTTTTACATCTATTTATAAGGGATACCGGTCTGTTGTTTTCTTGTGGTATCTTTGGCTTTGGTAGCAGGGTAATACTGGCCTCACAGAATTACTTGATCTAAGTGACACCTCCTCTTCTATTTCATTTAAAAAGTTTGTAAAAGAGTATTATTAATCACCTTTAAACACTTAGAAGAATTCTTTGGTAAAGTCATCTTTAAAGCCTGGGCTTTTCCTTTTGGGAAGTTTTCTGATTACTAATTCAATCTCTCTCTCTCTCTCTCTCTCTCTCTAACTCTATTTACACTTTCTATTTCTTTCTGAGTGGGTTTCAATAGATTGCATCTTTCTAGAAATATATCCATTTCATCCAGCTTAACTTATTGTTAGAATTATTTACAGTGTTCTCTTATAACCCTTTGTGTTTCTATAGGACAATAGCAACAGCCTCCCTTTCATTCCTGAATCTAGTAATTTGAGTCTTCTTTTTTCTTGGTCAGTCTAACTAAAGAATTGTCAATTTTATTGATCTTTTTGAAAAATTAACTTTTGGTTTCATGACTTTTTTCTATTGTTCTTTGATTCTCTGTTTTCGTTTATTTCTGCTCTAGTCTTTTTTATTTCCTCCCTCTGTGTGCTTTGAGGTCAGTTTTCTAGTTTCTTTTTCTAGTTTCTTAAAATGGATGGTTTGATCACAGGTATTTACAGGTGTTTACAGGTATAAATGTCCCTTAGGCACTGCTTTAGCTGCATCCCATAAGCTTTGGCATGTGGTTTTGTTTTCATTTGTCTGAAAATATTTCCTAATTTCCCTTATGATCTCTTCTCAGATCCATTGGTGATTTCGGAGTATGTTACTTAATTTCCACATATTTGTGAATTTTTCAGATTTTCTTCTGCTATTTGAAAAATAGATAAATACATTAGTGAAAAAGAGTAGAGTACAGAAAAATACATATGTATATATGTATGCATGTATGTAATATTAAATCAAGAGGGAGAAGATTAAGTATTTAATAAAAGGTGTTAGGACAAGCGGCTTCCATTAGGAAGGAAAGAAAATTAGATGATCTCTCAAAACTAAAATCCAGTTGCATTACATGAAACTAAAAATTACTATAAAATGACAGAAAAATATCCTATAAATAATAAGGCGATGAGAGACTTTTCTAGGCAAGACACAAAAGTCGGTTTTTAAATTTCTATATAACAAACATCATAAACATACTTAATGCAAAATTTAATTAATGCAGCTAATTAATGCTTGTGGCTTGGGAGAGAGCATAAGAGTGAATTCACTTCCAGGTCCACCATTTGAAAATTTACCATTAAGAAAGTGAATTTAGGGGCGCCTGGGTGGCTCAGTTGGTTAAGCGGCCGACTTCAGCTCAGGTCATGATCTCAAGGTCTGTGAGTTCAAGCCCCGCGTCAGGCTATGTGCTGACAGCTCAGAGCCCGGAGCCTGCTTCAGATTCTGTATCTCCCTCTCTCTGCCCTTCCCCTGCTCACGCTCTATCTCTATGTCTCTCAAAAACATATAAACGTTAAAAAAAATTTTTTTTTTTAAAGAAAGTGAATTTAGGGGCACCTGGGTGGCTCAGGCGTTTAGGCATCCAACTTTTGATCTAGGCTCAGGTCATGAGGGTGTGGAGCTTGCTTGGGATTCTCTCTTCCCCTCTCTCTAGGCCCCACCCCCACTCGCAAGGCACATGCTTTCTCTCTCTCAAAATAAATATACATTTTTTAAAAAGTGAATTTAACTTCTCAAAATATTGAGTTTGGAACTTTTTTTATTCTAAAAATGAGGATAATCCTACCTCACTATATATTTTAACGTTCAATGAGAATAGCTATAAAAGCATCTAGTATGAAATCTGGCACATTATAGAAGCTTGTTCTTATTTCAACTTAAGTCGGTATTACATCAAATGAAGAATTACAAGCTGCAATGAGGAACAGCAGGATTCCTGTATTTTGGTTCATGATAAAACTACTCTATAATTCCATTCTATCATGTTTGAAAGAAAACACATTTCCCCTCATCCCTCGCCCACTGTATTTCCCACGTATAAAGTGTCAGTTGTTAACAGTGTATCTGTTTTAAAGATGGAAGGTAAAGTGGCAATGCAGCCAGGACTGGCACTAGTTTAAGAGCAAAACATAGGGGCGCCTGGGTGGCTCAGTCGGTTGAGCGTCCGACTTCAGCCCAGGTCATGATCTCGCTGTCCGTGAGTTCCAGCCCCGCATCGGGCTCTGTGCTGACAGCTCAGAGCCTGGAGCCTGCTTCGGATTCTGTGTCTCTCGCTCTCTGCCCCTCCCCCACTCATGCTCTGTCTCTCTCTGTCTCAAAAATAAATAAACATTAAAAAATTTTTAAAAAAGAGCAAAACATAAATATACATATATCGTTACATCTTATGTCAGTGTCTTTCACCCATTAAAACCTTTCTTCCCCAAAACATCTTTTTAAAGATGTTTTTCCTAACAACAAGGATCTATCTGAAATAGACAATTACAAATGGAAAACCCTCAGAATGGTGCACAATTAACATTGTTAAGGATAAAACATCAAGGTTTTGAAGACTTGCTAATGCCAATATTTTTACATTTGAAACTACTTAGAACAAAATGCTTCACAATTCAGAAAGCAAAAATTAATTCAACTTTTTGCTTCAAACAAAATATTCACTTTCTACATGAACCGTAATATGTATAAATAAAGGAAAAGCACAATTTTTATTAAAAATTTATAAAATTTTAAAGAGCAACTACACATACAATTTAGGGTCCGGACAAATTCAAACTTCTTCAAGAAATGTTGGTCAAAATACAAAATTCCCACTTAAAAAAAGTACACTTAAACATATGTACTTTCTTGTAGATTTTTAGATGAACAAGATTTTGACCTTTAGACTGGTTTTTAAAAAACTAAAAAGGGAATTTTTATTTACACAAAATTACACAATGAAATGTGCCCTCCAATCTAAAAACAAAACCAAACAAATGTGCGTAGGAATGTAAAAGTAACCATGGGCTTTGGCTTTATTCAAATTACTAAAGACAATGTTGCAATAGTAACATCCTCTCCCTATTTCAACCAATCCCCCTACTTTCCTTATCGACCTAGCAGGAAAATTAATGTTTA
Source organism: Paguma larvata (assembly GCA_030068075.1). Classification (NCBI taxonomy): domain Eukaryota; kingdom Metazoa; phylum Chordata; class Mammalia; order Carnivora; family Viverridae; genus Paguma; species Paguma larvata. The sequence continues at coordinate 82,421,723 of CM057824.1, forward strand.
ACACTTGAACGACGATGAAATTTTTCTTCAGCAAGATCTGCCTTCTGCATCAATTCTATAGCATCCAAGGTAGTTATGACCCCGTGTCAGACTTAAATGCCATAAGATTCATTTGTGAAGGGGCACCTGGGTGGCTCAGTCAGTTAAGCATCCAACTTCGATTCAACTGTGATCGCCCAGTTCATGGGTTAAAGCTCCCCATCAGGCTCTTTGCTGTCATCAAACTTAAAATGTGAAACAAATGGAACACGCAGCCACATTCTCCAGAGGGAAAACGCTGTGTTACTTCATTTAAAAAACAGTTGGGGCACCTGGGTGGCTCGGTCTGCTAAGCTTCCAACTCTTGATTTCAGCTCAGCACATGATCTTGTGGTTCAAGGGATCCAGCCTCACTTGGAGGTTTGAGCTGACAGCAAGGAGCCTGCTTGGGATTCTCTCTCTCCCCGCCTCCCTCTCTCCACTTCCCCCACTTGTGCCCGCTCTCGTGCTCTCGCTCTCTCTCAAAATAAATAAACTTAAAAAAAAAAGGCTGAGTCATATAAATGAAATTCACAAAAAGCAGAATATTCTGAGGTACACTTCAAAAATTACTTCATTCGCCACACAGTCTGGACTGTAACCTACAAAGCTGTCCTAAGCAATCCATGAGGGTCTCCTCCGGGGCCCTTATTCACACAGAACATAAAACATTCAAAAAATAACACCAACAATAGCAATCACACCAGACGCAGCTTTTTACAAGCAATAGCCCTAGCCCTAAGCTCCAAATAAAATTAACACCCCTCCCCCGCCAAAAAAAAAAGCAAAAAACAAAAACACGTTCTTAAGTTTTCTCTTAGACGGAAGAGTTCCTTAGTTTTACAATTCTTTTCTTTGCTTTTCACTGAAAAGAGAATGGGAAATCAGTGATAAGAATGAACAGTTAGTTCCCAGGAGAAGGAGGCAAGAATTTACAACTCAGGCTTGGCCTAGAGATCAGCGGGGGCACACACACCAATGCTCAGGGAAAGCTTTCAAGAAATATCATTATCTAACGCAAGTCTTAAGGCCTTATTTTTTTAAGGCCTAAGGACAGCCTTATTAATGCACCGTAAAATACAATCTATCAAAACTCTTCTCCAGAAACCATCGAGAGGTGCCTAAGAGGCCCGAAACGTAAATAAGGAACAAGTATTCTGGACACCCTCGGGACTGCCGCCTCTCACATGGGAAGGAGGCCAGCCCATGTGAATCGGAGTGCCACCACGTCGGTTTACGTGACAGATCCACTGGGAGCATCCGAGTGTGATTCGGGGCCCTCCCGGACCGACGCAGCTGGAAGAGGAACACACATGCAATCTTCAGGGCCCTCCTACTTCCGTTCTCAAAACAGAAATGCACTGTCTCTCTCAGTCCTCACCCCTCAACCCAGCACTTCTCGGCAGCGGCGAGAGCTCAAGTGGAAAGGAAAGCAGACGGTCTCGCATCACGGCAGATAGAACGCGGTTGGCCAAAGCCCTCCCGCCCCCGACTCTGGTGCAAATCCACCGCCAGCGCCTCCCGGAGCGCCCCCCTGGCAGGGGACACGCAAGCAGCAGCAGCATGCCCAGTTCGCCCCACTCCTTCCTCCTCGGGGTAGGGAGAGCGGAAAAGCGCAAAGAGGAACTAAGTGAACTGCAAGAGGGTGCCCAGCAAGCTCCTCAAAGAGGGGGTGGGGTGGGAGTGGAAACCAAGAAGGAGCGGAAGGAAGGGGAAAAGAGCATCAAGAGGAAGGGGACGAGAGCGCGCGCCCGCAAAGGGCACAAGTCTCCAGGGACGCGGCTGCACTCCGGTTCCTCGAAGTGGACAGGGCTCCCGGCCACTGGAGCGCTCCTCCCCGAGGCAGAGGATGAGGAAGCGGGACGAGGAGACGACGTCCCCCTCCCCGCCCAGCTTCAGCCCTCAGCAAGCGTCGGTCGGGGCTGCAATGCCCTCGCCGGGTCCGGAGCTGCGACAACGGCCGCTGGCCTCGTCGGAAGGCGCGGACTGCGGGGCCCTCCGCGCACTCAGCGGGCCTGCTTTCACGCCCCCACCCCCGGGAGAGGCAGCTCCGGGGTGACGGCCGCTGGACGCCGGGCGGCCTCGCCGGTTACCTGAAGCGGGGCGAGTCCTTCAGACACTCTTCGAAATCCACCGTCATCTTCATCCTGCCTCCGCCTCGCCTTGCAGGCGGCGCTAAAAGAGCCGAGGGAGCCGCCGGAGCGGACGCGCTGGGGACGGACAGCTACGGCGGGCGCACGGGCGCGACTAGCGCTGCGCGGAGCTGCGGAGGGCGCCTCGCCCGCTGGTCATAGCAGCCGCGAAGACCGTGGCGGCAGCGGCGGCTCGTCAGGCCCCAGTCCGGCCCCTCTTCCTCCCGCCCCCAGCTGAGCGACGGTCACAGGGAAACCGCCCGGGACTGACAGCCTCCGTCAGCCAGCCACGAAGCCGGCGGCCAATGGGAGGGGCTTCCGGTAGTACCGCCTGCGGGCGCTCCGGCAACGCGCCTGAGCGACGGCAACTCGAGCCAATGAACAGCGCGACCGTGGGTGCCTCCTTCCCACAGGCGTCCCCAAGGACCAACCGGGAGGCGCAGGAGTCGTTAGGCGGGACGCACCGGTTGCTGGGAGGCCGGGGGCTGAGGCTCCTTGGGAAGGAAGTCACGTGGCTGCGCGCCGCGCTTCCCTCGGAGCCTCCGCCTCTTCTCCGGCTTCTCAGCCCCGCCCTGCTGAGCTGACACCGCGGAGGAGCCGCCGCCTGCAGGTCTGAGGAAGGAGAGTTGCTTTTTAAGGCAGCTTTGGCAGAAATCTGAAGAGGTTGGCAGTAGAAATTACCGAAGGAAGAGATAGGCTAAGCCAACCACTTTCTTTCCACTTAGAGAAACTGAAGTCAGGAGAGGAGCGAGGGTAGCTTTAATGATAAAATCCGTCTTTCACTTACTAACTTCATCTCTTAATAACTTGGAAATATCTCCCACGTATATCTTCTCATATAATTAAGAGACAACTTCCTGAAGGAGCTGGCATTTGAGGTAAGCATCGAAAGGTTGAGAAGGATTCCAACAGGTAGGAGAAGTAGGTCGTTTCATATGGAGGAAAGCTTTCAAAACCGCAGAACACATTTCTCTTTACTGACACTTTTCTCTCAGTAGCTTTCACCAGTTCAAAGATGATAGGGTTTTGAAAATCAGGCTCACGTCCTCCAACTTGCAACACCTGCCCACCGATCCACGACTGATTTGGAGCCGTGCAAGACATGCATCACCTGATCCAAGAAGGCAGGTATTTCTGACTTTTAAAATGCCATTGATTGCAACAACAACAAAAAAAAGGTACATTATATTTAAATGTAACCCAACCTAAAAGCATAAGTGTATCCATGAAAATGCAACAAAAAGGGGCACCTGGGTGGCTCACTGGGTTGAGTGTCCAACTTCGACTCAGATCATGATTTCAGGGTTCCTGGGTTCTAGCTCCACCTTGGGCTCTGCTGACAGAGCAGAGCCTGCTTGAGATTCTGTCTTCTTCTCTTTTTGCCCCTCCCCCTTCTCAAAAAAATGAATAAATATTAAAAAAATTTTTTTTGAATTTTTTAATGCAACGCAAATGTTGTAACAGCATAGTGGCTGCGAGTGAGAGTCTGGAGGCAAACTTACTAGATTTACGTCCTATCCTTCTTACTGTACAATGAAGGTAACACCACTGATCTGATTGACAGAGTTGCCCTGAAGCGGAAATAAGAACTCTACAGACTAAATACAGTGCCACATAGTAACCATTCAGTAAATGTTGGCTATTATCATAATTGTACCACTGTCTTCTTCAGTGCCGTAATCAAAGTTTAAATGTAAGCCTTCTCACTTCCACTGCCTAAAGTCTTATATAACCATTTTGACCATCTGGCTAAGTGTAGCATGATGTTTTACATAACCAATGGTTGTATCTTGATCTCCTTAGCACCTTTAGAAATATACAAGCATTGTATAGGCTTCTTCTTTGGTTATAAACATGGTTTCTTTTTTACTTTATTTTTTTTAAGTTTTTATTTTAATGCTAGTTAGTTAACATACAGTGTTATGTTAGTTTCAGGTGTACAGTGTAGTGACTCAAAACTTCTATACATCACCCTGTGCTCATCAGGAAAAGTGCACTCCTTCATCCCATCCGTTTCACCCATCCTCCCAACCAATGATCAGTTCTGTATAATTAAGTCTGTTTCGTGATTTGTCTCTCTTATTTTTTCCCTTTGCTTATTTGTTTTGTTTCTTAAATTCCACATGAGTGAAATCATATGGAAACTTGGTTTCTTTTTTAAATTGAATTGCATAGCCCTGGAATCTACACAGCTGCTTTTGATAACTGGAAACTAATGACAGTTAAATATTCAGTGTCCTTAGACACTTCAGATTGGTCAAACCAGCCTCTTCTAGATTTTGTAACTTCTGTGTCAAATTTAGAAAGAGAGGTGGCTGTTTCTACATTTAATTGTATTTCTGATGCATGGCAACTAATCTGTATGTATAATAACTTACTGTTTCAATGCTTCAACACAATGTAACCTTTTGGAAGAGGCCTAATGACACTCTGAGATTCAAATTAAAATTCATCTGCATGGCACCATCAATTAAAATAACTAAGCTAATTATAAAAAAATGAACATTTTCCTTCTGTAGACAGCTAAATGTATGTACACCCAGTTAGTGATAACACTTCAGAAAAATTTTTTTCTGCCCTGTGGCAAAGCAAGCATTTGGGGTTGTCAGTTGTAGGATATGTCCTAAATTAAGAAATATTAAAAGTGGGTTAGGGTGGGAACCATAAGTCTTAGACGAAATATAATATTATGATTCTTAACTTATAATAATGATAATAATGAAAACCAAGGCCCCAAGGTATAGAGATAACTCGTTGGGTGACTCAAGCTAAACACAGGCCCCATGTCATCAGGCTAACTGCAAACTGCCGGTTCTCCCCCTTTAGAATTTGACCTTACGGGTGCAGCTCTTTCTGTAAAACATTTCCTTTTCATCCATTTCATTTTAAAGACGAAGGGGCGCCTGGGTGGCTCAGTTGGTTAGGCGTCCAACTCTTGATCTCTGTTCAGGTCTTGATCTCAGAGTCGTGACTTCAAGCCCCAAGTTAGTCTCCACACTAGGTGTGAAATCTACTTAAAATTTTTTAAAGGGGGTGGAGGAGAGGCATATGGGTGGCTCAGTGGGTTGGGCATCAGACTTCCGCTTAGGTCATGATCTCAGGATTTCTGGGTTGGATCCTCCATCCTTACATAGGACTCTGTGCTGACAGCTGGGAGCCTGGAACCTGCTTCAGATTCTGTGTGTGTGTGTGTGTGTGTGTGTGTGTGTGTGTGTGTGTCTTTCTTTCTCTGTCTGTCTCTGCCCCTCCCCTGCTTGTATGCACGAAATCCCTCTCTTTCTCTCTCAAAAATAAATAATAATCACAATAAAAAGATGCAGTTTAAATGCCACCTCTTTCAGGAAGCTTTCTCAGTTTGCTGAAATACAGTCCTCTCTTTTCAACACACAGTGAAAGTTAGTTAGTAGAGAATATAAATGCTCAAACCTTAAATCTCTCAGAAATTTCTTCTCCCCAGACTTCCCAGTTCCTTCCTCCAAAGTCTCTAGAACCGTGTATCCCCGTAGCCCTTCCCAGAATGCTTTTGATTTCCTCTGAGGGTGCTTTTAACTGTAACATCCCCTTGAGCAGAAGCCCTTCACTACACCTTCCCTGATCCTCCCAGTCCAGGATACATAGTCAACAAGGATCTAACTCTTGAAACTTAGAATTTACATTCTGCCTTCATACAAGAATTTCTTGTTTGGGGGCTAATGTCATCTAGCTACACCATTGTCTTACTGTCCTCATTGCTGTTCTCTACCAGTTTCCCGCTAACTCCCTGCCTTCGCCTGGCTAATTGCATTGCAGATCATCTCGAGAACAGGGAGTTATGATGAGGGTCACTATGGGCAGGTACTGAAACTGGGAAGCCCATGAGCCCAGACATCTCTGGGAACTGGTTTCCCTCTCTTGGTGGCTGTATCCTCTCTCTCTGTCTCACTTGCTGCCCAACTCTCACCGAGTACTTCTCTCTTCTCTGCATGGGTTCTGTTCCCTATGGCTTGCCTATAATCCCTCATTGCTACAGATTCCTTTAACAAGTTGGTTGTCAGAAGGTTACAGGGGCTGAGCACATGATATAAGTGAATGAAGCTGGCCAGGTGTAAGCAGTGTAAGCAGAATAGGGGGAGGGCACCCATGGTGAAGAAGGAAGAAAATGTCTTGTGTACTGCTCAGCTCCAGCCTGTTTTTGCCGTATCAGGCCTTCAGGTTTTATAAGAGAAGCCAAATAGCCAGATTTTAATGCGAAACCTTCCCAATTTTCAAATGTTGGCAACAGTTTCAAAATATTAGAAAACATTGCACAGGTCACGTTAAATAAGTTTCAGGGCTGTTCTGCAACTCGATTGTATTTTTCGACAATTCTTGACATATCCTTTCAAACTAAGCTCCTGGAGTTTATGGCTTTAATCTGTTTCCTAATTCCCATATCCCAGGAGAAAAACCAGATTAACCCAGCTCATCTTTTCATGACAAGTCACACAGGTCCCCAGCTGGCAGATAGGAGGGTAGCATTGCCCAATTTTATCATTCGTACAGGAATGGGGTCAGGATGGGAGCTGCAGGACAGCTGCCTGGTAGACAAGGCAATTTCCCTGAAAGAAGGTATCGGTGATTTGGTCCCATATAACACAGCTAGTACACTCTCATGTTTGGCCTCTGACTCACAGTCTGACACCCCAACTCCTGCCACCAGAGGTGATTTCAACATTCATTCGTTCTTTCTTCATTTAATAATATCGGTAGTGGCGCCTGGCTGGCCCAGTTGGTTAGGCATCCGACTTCGGTTCAGGTCATGATCTTGCCATTTGTGCGTTCAAGCCCGGCTTCAGGCTCTCTGCTGTCAACAGAGAACCAGCTTCAGATATTCTGTCCCTCTCTCCTTCTGCCTCTCCCCACTGGTTCCAAATAAATAAACAAACAAACTTTAAAAATAATATCCATTAAGCAAGTGTGCTGGCCAGACACCGTGGCAGGCTCTGAAGTTTACAGGTGAAATAAACAGTGTTTCTGCTCTAGAGCTCAGAAAGCTACTCATACTCTGACAGTCCTTTCTTCTAGAGAAGGAAATAAGGGTTCTCCGATCTTGCAGACATAGGAATCTTGAAAAAGTAAGATCCAAGAGAAGGTGAGTAAGGTTTTCCAAGGACCTTTAAGTTACATGGAATTGTGTGAGGAAAGCAGAGGCAAACAGTGACCGATACAAAGGATTTTGTCAGCCACACCAAAGAATTCTGATTTTAAGGCAATGGGAAGCCTTTGGAAGAATTTAAGCCTGGAGTGAAGAGAACCAATTTGAATTTTAAATGAGAGTGCCTCAAGGGGGCGGGGCTATCAGGACCGAGACCAAACACTGTTAGCAGTTCCGAGATTTTCAACTCAGGCCTTTACAATCAAAGGATGTTTAGGAAACAAAATCAAAAGGATCAACTAAATGTGAGGGAGGAAAAAAAAAAAGACTAAACTCTTAGAGTGATTCCAGTTTCAAGTTAGAGTGACTGGTGGGAGGCGATGCTATTTACAGAAAGAAAATTTATCTCTGTCTCAAAATATGTCACCTAAGACAGTTCTTAAATGTTCCCACCTTAGGGGCGCCTGGGTGGCTCAGTCAGTTAAGCATCTGACTTCAGCTCAGGTCATGATCTCACAGTTTGTGAGTTTGAGCCCAGCGTCAGGTTTTGTGCTGACAGCTCAGAGCCTGGAGCCTGCTTTGAATTCTGTGTCTCCTTCTCTCTCTGCCCCTCCCCTGCTCGCACTCCATCTCTCTCAAAAACAAATAAACATTAAAAAAATTTTTTTGAAATAAAAGAAAAAATGTTCCCACCTTAAACCTTGTTTCATCCAGAACATTCCATACACAAGCTTGACCTCAAATGTCTCCTGCTGTCTCACTCCCATGCATTCACTTCATACCCCCAACCCCACCCCAGGACACCTGTTATCTGCTAGGCTGTTGGTATCCACCTGTACTGCCTTCCCGCTACCACTTCAACAACTCCATTTACAGTGCCCCCCGATCCTCTTCCCGGGTCCTCCCTGACTGTCACACACCCGGCACTGGATCAGTCCAAACGTTTCCTTCATGTCTCCCCCTCCTAGTTGCTGAGCAATACCAGAGACCATTTATATCTTAAAGCAAAAAAACAATAATAATAATATAATAATAACAATAATAAATTAGTGAAATTTTAAAAGGGTGCCTGGGTGCCTCAGTCGGTTAAGCATCTGACTCTGGATTTCCACTCAGGCTATGATCTCACTATTCATGGGATCAAGCCCTGTGCCATGGGGCTCTGTGCTGACAGCTAGAAGCCTGCTTGGGATCCTCCCTCTCTCCCTCTCTCTCTCTGCCCCTCCCTTGCTCTCACACGCACTCTCATGCACATGCTCTCTCAAAATAAGTAAACTTAAAAAAAAAATATATATATATATATATTAGGGGCACCTGGGTGGCTCAGTCAGTTAAGCCACCAACTTCAGCTAAGGTCATGATCTCACATTTTTTAGTTTGAGCCCCATGTCAAACTTTCTGCTGTCAGCCTGGAGCCTGCTTCAGATCCTCCATCTCCATCTCTCTGCCCTCCTCCACTCATGCTCTCTCTCTCTCTCAAAAATAAATAAACATATATGCATATATACATTATTATGTATATAGGAGCCATTGGAAAAAATTTAAGCCAGAGTATGTGATGTGATCCGATTTGTGTTTTATTTTTTTTTATTTTTAATTTTTTTAACATTTATTTATTTTTGAGAGACATAGAGACAGAGCGTGAGCAGGGGAAGGGCAGAGAGAGAGGGAGACACAGAATGTGAAGCAGGCTCCAGGCTCTGATGAGCCATCAGCACAGAGCCTGACGTGGGGCTCGAACTCACAGACCATGAGATCATGACCTGAGCTGAAGTCGGCCGCCCAACCGACTGAGCCACCCAGGCGCCCCCGATTTGTGTTTTAAAGGAGGCTGGGCAGAATCACTAGGTTCTACTCCTGAAACCAGTACTATGCTATAGGTTAACTAACTGGAATTTAAATAAATAAATTCAAATTTTTTTTAAATAAAGGGGGCTGGGCAGGCAAGAGGTAAAGGCTTTTAGGGCTGAGATTACTGCATTCAGTGATGCAAGACCTGGACACTACCTACTTAGGTTTTTCAACTGTTTTTGTATTATTTACCTGTGGCCAGATCCCTGGCCCACCGGCACAATGGCTGTTCTTAACCTTGCCATCCAAGCTGTGGCCCAGCCCCTCTCATAAACTGTAGATAATTTTGACCCTTCCCACAGAGAGTAGGAATCTCTTGGTGGGAACACTCTTCCTAGCCCTGACCCACATACTCCCCCCACATCCCCATCTTCCCCACCTACCTCAGAGGAAAGCACACCTCTTCCTGGTGCTCCCGACCTCATCCCTTCCATTCTCTTCTGAGAATGGCTCTATCAATTATCCTCTTTCTCTGCATCCTCAGCCTCTCTCTCAAATGACCTTTTTTCTCTTTGAAGAAAAAATAGAAGCATACATCCTCTGTATCAAGAAGGGTGTGTGTGTGTGAGAGAGAGACAGAGACAGAGAAACATAGAGAATTATTTGAGTAGGGCAAAAATAAAGAGTTCATGATAAGATAGGATGGTTTTACCCCAAGCCCTATGATAGGCTCTCCATGGACCTCGAGAAGGATTTGGAACCAGGAGCTGGAAAGCCTGGATGTTCCTTACCGTCCATCCTTTCCAGATATGTCTTGCTCTTCTGCATACCTATAGCTCATTTCATCTGAATCTCTAGGCCTAGGTCTCAAGATCAACTAACTGGAGAGAAAGGGTTTTCTCTCATAGCCCAAATTATACATTTCTCTTTTTTTTAATGTCATTGTTTTTCAAGAGAGAGCAAGAAGGGAAGAGACAGAGAGAGGGAGATGGAGGATCCGAAGCAGGCTCTGCACTGACAGCAGGGAGCCCGATGCATGGCTTTTCCACTCCCTACCCACCCCCATCAACTATTTTCAAATAGGTCACTTTCCAACTGACAAACCAAAGGACACTTCTAAGTACTTGTTTTTCCTGACATCACTTTAGCATTTGACACTGTTCACAACTCTTCATCTTGGAAACATACAGAACTGCAAGATCATGAGCTGAGCTGAAGTCCAAGGCCTAACCAACTGAGCCACTCAGGCGCCCCCCAAATTATAAATTTCTTGGAGAAATACTGGCCTAGCTTGGATGATGTACCCCCATCAAGGGCCAATCAACTACAGCAAGAGGGCAGTATGTACAAACATGGCTTCCAGAAGCCCACTCCCTATGACCATGTGGTAGGGGAGCAGTCAGCAAAAAAAGGGAGATGTGTGAATTGGACAGATTCCCCTTTAGCTATGGCCAAATCTCCCTCCATTGCTTTTTTTTTAATGTTTGTTTATTTTGAGAGACAGAGAGAACAAGTATTGGGGAAAGGCAGAAAGATGGAGAGAGAGAGAATCCCAAGCAGGTTCCACACATCTCCCTGATGCAGGTCTCAAACCCATGAACTGTGAGATCATGACCTGAGACAAAATCAAGAGTCTGACATATAACCAACTGAGCCACCCAGGCACCCCTCCCTGTGCCTTCTATCTAATACTCTTAAGCGCACGGTCTCCCCATTTTCTCCTCCTATTCATTCTGCTATGCACTGCATTCTCTTTTCCATCAACTGTTTTCAGATAGGTCACGTTCCAACTGACAAACCAAAGGACCCCTCTAAGTGCTTGTTTTCCTGACATCACTTTAGCACTTGACACTGTTCACGACTCTTCATCTTGGAAACGCACCGCACTCTCCTGCTTATAATTCTTCACCAGTTTATCATTGCCTAAAGCTTTGGTTTTTAAACTTTCCTTAATCATGGAACCCTTTGTTTAAAAGAAAAAGTCTTTCTAAATTAGCAAACAAAATTAATTAATTTTAAAAGAAGAAAGGAGAAGTCTTTCACCCATGCTCACCATTAACAGATAATAATGGAGCTGGTGTGGTTGAAATGGATGGGAGATGCAGAGCCCTGCCCGCCTGGCTTCACTCCCCACCCCAGATGACTCACTGGTAGACTCCAGGGAATGCTTAACAGCTCTACCGAGAAATATATAATTTGAAAACCACAGATCTGTAGGCTAAATTCCAAATTTCTTAATTTTATACATAAGGTTCCTTCAATATCCAGCACTTACCAAACTTCCCTATCTTCCTTGAATCTGATAAAGGTTGAACAAATGGATGTATTTCTCTCCCACAGTGGTCTTTTCCTTATTAAAATCCCCATGATTACTTGTACACATGTATGTATTTCCCCAACAGATTATGGGCTCAGAGAATGATACTTGTATGTTAGGGTGATTCGAGGATTCTGTAAGATACACATCGCAGTGCCTAATGATGCCTGATGCAGCAGTGAGCGGTCGTTTGTCCTCCTGGCTGCATAACAGAATCCCCTAGAGAGTTTCTCTGTATTTGTTTTAATATCGATCCATGGGCCTTACTTACTGAACCATATTTTCAGAGGGGGTGCTGGGCGCACGTCCCACAGAGGCTTCTGATGCACAGCCTTCGTAATCGAATCTCAATGAATGCTCGCTGCTGTTCATTTTGTAACTCTGGGATCTGGCACAGAGACTAGCAATGTAGTAGGGGCTCACTAAATATAGATTGAGTTGAAACTGAAATATATAATGCTTTCAACATCTAGAACATAACATTTCTTACATCTAACAAGCTAAGGGTTTGAGGTGAAAAGGTGGGTTTAGGCTAAAGGGTCCCAGACCACAACTTCTTGAGTTTTGTATCTGTTCTCCCTTACTTTTTGTTCTGTTTTAATTTGTATCCCTAAATAACATATTGTTTACTTTTGTATAACTTTTAATTTTATATATATTCTCCTGTAACTATTTTCTTTTCTTTTTTTAGCTTAAAATCATGTTTATGAAATTTACCCAAGTTGATGTCTGTAATTCTAGATCATTCTAGGTCACTCATTTTCACTACTATATGAAAATACTGTTTATCCATTCTCCTGTGAAAATTTAAGTTGTTTACAGTTCTTCGTCTTCAGAAACAATGCTGCTGTGAGCCTTCTTGTCCAAAAGTTTGGGGCCCTAATCCAATATGGCTGCGTCCTTATAACAAGAGGAAGGGATGCACGCACACAGATATGTACACATTTACAAGACGATCTCCAGGGCGTACGCCTGGGAGTGGAATTGCTGAGCCATGGAGTATACATATCTTCAACTTTATCAGATGGAGACAGCTTCCTTGCCAGGTGTTAAACCACTTTGTATTACCTCCACCCAGCATGAGTTCACATTACTCCGTATCACCAGTACTTGGTGCTGTCAGATGTTTTCATTCCTGCCAATCTGATGGTATAAAAATCATCTCACTGAGTTTATAATTTACATATATATACTTTTCCCTGATTATTAATGAGGTTGAACATCTTTTTACATGCTTATTGGTCAGTCCTGTTGCCACCTTTATAAAATGTTTATTCACGTCCTTTGCCTCGTTTTTATTAGTTATTTTTTCTCTACTTGCAGAACATCTTTGTATCAAATCTTTTGTCAAGTAAATGTGTTGCATCTCTCTTCTCTCAGTTATGGATGCTCTTCTTTTTATACGGCGACTTTGAATAAGTAGAAGTAATTATTTTTAATGTAGCCAAATCTTTTTGTTTGTGCTTCTTGTAGAAGACATTATTTTATATAATCTTCAAAAATTTTGTCCCTCTCATATAAATCTTTGATCCATATGGCCTCAATATTTGTGAATGGTGCAAGAAAGCTACCTTTATTATATTAAACCTATATTGAGAGAGCGAGCACGAGCAGGAGAGGGGCAGAGAGGGGCAGAGAGAGAGAGGGACAGAGGATCCGAAGCAGGCTCTGCAACAAGAGCAGTGAGCCCAATGTGGGGCTCAAACTCTCGAACCGTGAGATCATGACCTGAGCCAAAGTCAGATGCTCAACCAACTGAGCCACCCAGGCACCCCAATATAGCTACCTTTAAATATATATATCAATAGCTCATTTTCCTGGTGCTATGCACTGAAAAGTCCATCCTAACAGATTACTTTTTGTCTGTTTACACATCTGTGTCCCCTTACTAGCCCATGAACTATGTATAGTCACTGTCTAGCACAGTTGATTGCATGAACATTCAATACATATTGTTGGGTTTTCTTCCATTCTCTTAAATCCGTAACATCATAGACTACATGAGCTAGAAGGGACCTAAAAACTTTGTCCTGTCAGCTCTTTTATTTTATGAAGCAATGAAGGCCAGGTGAGCAAGTAATCTGTGTACTTAACAGATCACATGGGGATTCAGTGCCCTTAGCTGGAGCTCAGCTCACTGTTTCCTGTGTCTCCTAAAAGTCCAGGCTCCAAGTCCAGCTCCACTCAACCCTGGTCATCCAGCACCTGAACTAAGTCCGGGCCCAATTAGCAAGAAGAAAGAGGGGCACTGGTATCTGCCACGATGGCACGGGATTAACGCAGTGAACCCTGACTAATCAGAAAGAAAAAGGAGAGACCAAGAATGGTCATATTAAAAAGTAGAAGAAATACAAATGGGCAAAAAATTGTTGAATTCAGAAATCAAACACATGAAAGTGAGAAAGATCAACCCTTCCTCCCCTCTCAGATGGTAAAGATAGAAAAGAATGCCATAGGAGACAGTCCACTGGAATGTAAGCTTCCTGAGCGCCGAGTTAGATAGTTGGAGCTCGATTACTATTTAACATTAAATAAATGACTCACACTTACATGCGTTTATGAGATAGGGGCTTTCCTTATTGCAGGAGGAGGCAGGCAAATTGTAGTCCCACAGCTTTCCCTCTGCCGCACACCACACAGAAGGAAATGCCTATTCAAAAGAAGCATGGCTGGCGAGGCTACAAGTTCTGAAAGCTCTGGCTCATGAGAAGATAAACTACTTTCAAAAAGGAAACAGGAAACATGAGTAAGGGGAAAAATTAAGTGAATATCGGGGAGACTGTGAAGACAGAGGTTCTCATAAGCTGTTAGTAGGAGTCCAGAACTTTTCTGGACAGTTTGGCAATATGTAATTGCAAAATGTTAGGTAGGTGTAGCTTTTCAATTTATCTGAAAAGGACAGGACATACACACATATGTATTTTTGCTGCAGTGTTGTTCCTAGAGTAAAAAAAGATATATTCTAAGTTTTTACTAATATATTTGTTAAATAAATCACAATGTATCCATACCGTATAATATCACGTAAGTTATTCTTAGAAAAAATAATAATAAATCCAGTGTTAGCAATGATTGTTTTGCTTCATTATTTATGTAGTCTCTTCTTCTGTTGTAGATATTTATATTAATTTTTAAAAAAGATTTTAAGTAATCTCTGTGCTCAATGTGGGGCTCAAACTCACAATCCAAATATCAAGAGTTGCACACTCCACCAACTGAGCCAGGCAGGTACCCCTGGTGTTACTTTTATAATCAGAAAAACAATTTTTTTCAGACCTATTATTCCAAGAACAATGGATCCTGAAGAATTTCAAATTTTATCTGTTTACTTTTAATTATTTATATCCTGCATATTTCTTGAATTTAAAATATATTAAATAATATGGTAGTTAAAATGAAAATTTAGAAAAATGAACACTTTATCGGGAAAGAGTAAAAAGTTATGCCAAAAAACTAGGCTTTTCTTTTTGACAAGGCTAAAAATGAAATACACTGTTATGTTGTTCCTAGTTAGCTAAAGAAATAATTCAAGCCAGTATGTCAAGAAATTTTCCTGAGTTCTAAGACGAATTTATACATCACACAATATTCCTATTACCTGTTAGCCAATTAATGTGCACTTCCACTGAAACCTCTCTCAAATGCTGAATCCGCAGCTTTGAAAGTGCTTACACATGAGGATATGGTATTATCACAGGATAATTTGGTACTTCCTTTTGGTGGGCATCAAAACACATACCCTATTTGCTTTTCTTATTTTTAAGAAAACATGAAAATGAAGGTTAAATTCAAGTATTAGGAGAGTTTAGTTTTGTTGCTATTGTTTATGATTTAAATACTTTAAACACTTGCTCATGGTACAAAGGGGTATGCAGTGAGGAGTTAGGTCTCCCTCTTGCTGCTGCTGAAGCCAGGGACACCCAAGTTGTGGACTTCACTGCTTCTCTCCTTAACTGCCAAAGTCCACTCACAACTTCGGCATGAACCCTTAACTGCTTTTCTTCTGAATATCTTTCTTTTCCCTTTAATTGCCTCTAGATTCTAGGTGGAGGTGCTAGGGGAAGTATTAGGCAATAGAAATAAATGTCTTCTTCCTTCATGTGATAAAATTGGTACTGATAGATAAACCACACTATTGACTTCCATGGTTGAAATTTAAAATATTTCTTCAGTTTTTATCAGTAATACAAATAGAGCTAAATAGGTCCCTTAACGGAGAAGCTAAGAAGCTACCTATACCAAACCATCTGCCAAACATGGTTTATAGATGCCTCATTCCTGAATCTCTCCTAATAACAAAGTGGCTTCTTGTCGTTTAAAAAAAGGAAAAGTGGGGGGTTGGAAAAGGAGAAGACAAGTTTTACCTGTTTGTTAGTTCCTTTGAACATTCTATCCTAAATCATGGTGCAGACCTACATTACAATTACCACTTCAAAAGTCTTTTTTTTTTTAAAGGATTTATTTTGAGAGAGTGTGTGAGAACTCACTAGTAGGGGAAGGGCAGAGAAAGAGGAAAGAGAGAACCCCAAGCAGGATCTGCATTTTCAGTGCAGAGCCCAATGCAGGATTGAATCTCATGACTGTGAGATCATGACCTGGGCAGAACCCTCAATCCACTGAGCCACCCAGCCGCCCCAAAAGAGTCTTTTTAGAAAGAGGTTGAGTTTCGCCAGAGAGAAGTATTCATTTTTATATTTTTATTTGAATATAGTTGAAGTATTCATTTTTAAAATGTAATGTTAGCATTACTAATAGCCTTTTGCACCAAAACAAATGCTTGCCAGAATGGTATAAATCCCAAGCTACACATTCAGAACACCAGATTTATGTGATCTGAGAATACAAGAGGAAAAAGGACGTTTCAATTTAGTAAAAAATAGCCAGAACAAGGAATAAACTGTTAAAGAAGAGGCAGAGTCTAGGAGTACAAGGGATTTAAACACTCCCCGCCCCCAACCACGGGGCCTCAGTGCCTCAAAGTGTAATGCTGTTCAATGTACTGTGATTTGTACATGATCGGTCACAACATAGCTACGTTCCAAGAGAAGAAATTGTCCAGCTCCTCTGATCGCAGCCAACACTGCCCAACTCCTCACAGTTGCAGCTCCCAGCTTTCTTACCTCTCAGACAATTAGCAGATTTGTTAGGGCTAATGGTTTAGCCCACTAGGTGGGCTACTGCCAGTGCCATGCCATCAGTGACAAAAGGGTGTGTAGCACCACTGCCATTGAGTAAAGTGCTACATACCTATAAGTAGTTAGGTCGACCCTCCCCTCCACCATGGAGCAGCTGACCCACCAGGCAACTTCTGGCAAAATTCCACAGAGGTGACTGTTACCATGCAGGGGCCGCCATTCTCCTCATGGGCACACCAACCTTCACTGTTCTCCCTAGCCGATTCCATAATTGGCAGCTAAAGGGGCCAAGGGTGGGCAGGGGCACTGTCACTGAGCTGTCAGCAGCTTGTGGAAGTGACTCTGGAAGGCAGCAGAGGTGGGTGGCACTATGGAGATAGGCAATTCACACCTCCCCGTGCTTCCTCCCACTCCCTAACTTGGAAACACAAGGTACTTTGGGATCTGGAATCAGCCTCCCGCAGCTGTTCTGCTATGGCTTATGCTTTGCCAACTGCTTCCTTGGGACTGTCCTCAAGGAGTGGTTGGGTTTTGCCTTTTAACTCGCAATAGGTCACAGCATGATATTTGGCCACACACCCAAAAGAGAGGATTTCCTACATCTAGAGTCATATTTTACAAAGCTGTAAGAACCATGAAGATCCTGGAAACGACACCCCAGGATGTCGCAGGTAGCTTACAGAACAAGATTAAAACAGGCCCCCTAAAGCAATGTTTCTCAAATTTGTGAAGCCAGGACCCATGGTCAGAAGTACACTTTACCTGGTAACCAAGGAGTGTAACATCTCCATATAGGAGGCTAATATATACATGTATGTAATTAAGACAGGAATGTCATGATACAGCAGTACCCTTTCCAAATGCTATGTTGTTTCGTTGAAGCTATTTTTGCCCCCACTAAACTGGTCTATGACCCACTAAAGAGTCACAACCTGTAATTTGAAAAGTACCACACACATAAGCAAAAACCCCTTGTGCTATCTCATACTGAACCATTTAACTCAGTTTTAATTATACACTAAAATTTTCTGAAAATAAGAGTAATCACTACTCTTAATTCAAAAGGTCTCATGTTTCTTTTTTTAAATATATATTTTTTAATCTTTTTTCTTTCTTTTTTTTTTTTTAGACAAAGAGAGTGTGCACGTAAGTGGGGAGAGAGGCAGAAGGAGAAAGAGAATCTCAAGCGGGCTCCATGCTCATTGTGGAGCCCGACATGGGGCTCGATCTCACAATTCTGGGATCATGACCTGTGCTGAAATCCAGAGTCGGACGCTCAACACTGAGCCACCCAAGTGCCCCCAAAAGGTCTCATATTTCATATAAAGCTCTTTTCAGAAAACAAGTTTCCCTGCTCATCACTCTTATGCATACATAGCCATAGCAAAGCTTTTACAGTGTTATTTTCTACCATGTTAATCCTTTGCATAAAACTCCTCAGTGGCCCCTGGTCACCTCTAATAATAATAGCTAACACTCATACCATGCTTACCACATGCCGGGCCCTCTTCTAAACATTTTACATGTTTGGCTCATTTCTTCCTCACAATAGCTCTAGAAGGTCAGGTTATTCTCAGACTCCTCTTACAACAATGATGAGTAACCAGCATAAAGACCCACAACTATCAGAGGCAGGGTTAGGATTTGAACCTGAGCAGCAGTCCAGTTCCAGAGTCAGCACTCTCGGCCGCTGGGCCTCTCTCCCCTTGGCAGATAGCAGTGCATCCAGCTGCTTAAAATGCTTTCCAAGCCTCATCATGCTACCCATGTGTGTTTCGGCCTCCTGACCAGTGATAGGACCTCTCACATGCTGTTCCCTGTGTCTAAGATGAGTCACCTCCTGCATTTGAGCTTCCCTTTAGGCCTTCCTCATGCCTTTACACTACCTTAGATGCCCCTCTGTGTCCCCACAGTACTCCGTTTCCCTCCATCCCTGCTCTCCCCCTTGTTCGTCCATTCAATTTGTTTGATAAACTTAGCACTTACTCCATGAAAGGAGATGTCGTAGCAAAAGTGACCAAGTCCTTGCCCTCATGAGCTCATGTTTTCCAAAACGGGGAGAGGGGAGGAGATAAGAGATGACTACATAACATGTCAGGTGGTGATAATGCTAATGGGAAAAATAAAGCCGGGTAGAGTGGCTAGGGAGGGCAAGGGGCACGTGCCTATTTTATATTGGGAAAGTAGGGAAGGGCTCACTGAAGCAGTGACCACTCAGCAGAGATCAAAGGAAGTAAGCACAGCCATGTGGCGTGGGGGGGGGGGGGGAGGAATAGTCCTTAAAGAGAGAACAACCAGTGCTCAGAACTCAGTGCCCTGAGAGTGGGGAGGGTTCAGAAAGAGTAAGAAGGCCAGTGTGGCTGGAACCGAGTGAGATTAGAAGAAAGTGAGTCAGAGAGGTAGGGGCCAGATGGCTTGGGGCCTTGCAGGTCACTGTTTTTACCCTGTGTGAGTGAGCCACTGGAAGGATCTGAGCAGAAGAGTAATATGTTTCCTGTTCCTGCTGTAACAAATCACAAACTTGGTGGCTTAAAACAACACAAATTGATTGCCTCACAGTTCTTGAGGTCAAGAGTTAGACACGGGCCTCACGGGGATAAATTCGAGGTGCCGGCAGGGCTGTGTGTGTTCCGGAGGCTCCGGGGGGAGTGTTTCCTTGCATTTTTGAGCTTCCAGAAACCCTCTCCATCTTCTAAGCCAGCAGTGTGCATTTCTGTGATCATTTTTCTATAGTCACATTTGCCTCTGACCACCGCCACTTTTAAGGTTTCATTGTGACTTAGGTTGGGCCCACCTGAATAATTCAGAATATTCTTTGCATCTCAACGGCCTTACTCACATCTACAAGGTCCTCTGGTAGCATATTTATAGGTTCCAGGGATTAGGCCATCAACATCTTTTGGAGAGGGGGCATTATTCTGCCTACAACAAGTAACATGATCTGACTTAAGCTTTAACAGGATCACTCTGGGGTGGATGCAGGGAGACCAGGTAGGAAGCGATCAGGTGAGATTCATCAAGGCCTGGGCCAGAGTGCCAACAGTGAAGGTGGAGAGATGGGGTCAAATTCCAGATGTTAAGGTAGAGGTGACATGATTGCTGATGGATTGGATATGAGATGTGAAAGAAGTCAAGGGTATTTCCAAGGTTGATACGCTCTCTCTTGCTTACAGTACTTGACAGAGGTTGTGTTTATTGGTTTAACTGCCTCCCGTTTAGGTTGCGTTCTAAGAGAAATGGGCTCAAATCTGGCTTGTTCATTGTTGTATCCTCACATTAGTGTGTAGAACATAGCAATACAGTTCATAATTAATCCTTATTATTGGCTATTACCTTGAGTCAGGCACTTTAGATTATCTCATTTAATCACTGGAACAGCTTCATGAAGTAGGTACTATTACTACCATTATTTACTAACTGAGGAAACTGAGGCCCAGATACTTTTTTTTGAGGCTCAGAAAGATTAAATGACTTTAAGTAAATAGAGGAGCCGGGATTTAAATCCACATTGAATTAATAAATGAATTCAAATTAATCAAAATTTGGGGTTTAGCTAAATATTTCTGACCACATGCGGAATGGGAGATGGAGGAAAAAAACCCACAGGCTTATAAATATTTTGGTTTTAGCCATAGACAAACCATGTCAAGAAAACAGCAAAGGTTAGCACAACTTAACAAATTCTCAAAGTATAGTCAGTTTAGCTGTGGTCTGGTTACTGTGCTGAGTGAGGCAGACAATGATTTCAGAAATGTTTTGTAACTACTCTGAAGGTAAAGAGGAGAAAAACAGATGACGGCAGGCAGACCACAGTGCTACAGTGAAAAATGCTCCAGACCTAAGAGTGAGAAGGGAGAGATTTCAGTAAATCTCACTTCAGTCCCAACCACTCATTAGTCAATGTGTTTTGAGGTATTTATTCATCTTTCTAAGACCATCTTGACTAAAAAAGGATATATGTTCTGCCTTATTTACTTCATAGATTCTTGGGAGAAACTAAATGTATTCCTTTAATAAATACAGAGCACTGTGGGTGCCTGCCATTGCTCTAGACACCAGGGGGCCATCATGAACAAAACGGACAAAATCCTCACTCTCATGGAGTTTGCATTCTAGTGGAAAGGGAGACTGATAAAAACTAGAATAAGTAGCTAATTCCAAGAGTGATAAATGCTATCAAGAAAAATACAAAGGGGGTGCCTAGGTGGCTCAGTTGGTTAAGCATCCAACTTCAGCTCAGGTCATGATCTCATGGTTCGTGTGTTCAAGTCCTGCGTGGAACTCTGTGCTGACAGCTCAGAGCCTGGAGCCTGCTTGGAATTATGTGTCTCCCTCTCTCTCTACCCCTCCCCCGCCTGTGCTATGTCTCTCTCTCAAAAATAAATAAACATTATAAATAAATATTAAAAAAAGAAAAATATAAGACAGAGCTTATAAAGTGATCCAGAGAGGAGGCAACATTGGACAGAGACTTGAATAAAGAGAGATCAAGCTAGAAAATAATCTAGGGAAAGGGCGGCACAGGCAGAAGGAACAGAATGAATTTAGGTTTCACACCTGAGGAACAGCAAGGAATGAGTAAGCAGGAACAGTGGTGGGTGATGCAGAAGAGGTAGGCAGAGGATTGGTCCTGCACAGCCTTGCAGGCAATGGCAGCATGGATTATATTATGCACGTGAGAAGAAAATGGAAGCAAAAATATGTAAAGAGCAATGCAAACGGTAGACAAAGAAGCTGTCACATGGACTTAGGCAGCAATATGGCACACTTGTTAACAGCATGGACTCTGATACTGCCCGAGTTGGAATCTTGGATGCACCCACTGTGTGTGGCCTTGGACAAGTTAATTTCTCAGAGCCTCAATTTCCTTACTTGTAAAATAGGAGTAGTAATAGTGAGTAGTAATAGTACCTATCATGTTAGAGTTGTGTTGAAGATTAAATATTACATATATAATCCTTATAATCTCTAAAACACAAGTGCTCAATAAATACTAGCCATTACTACTATTAATTACCAAGCTGTGCAACAGATTGAATTCACTAATGCAGAGTTCTCTAATTCAGAATCTACAATTTTTTCAAGTTTATTTTGAGAAAGAATGAACAGAGGAGGGGCAGAGAGAGAATCCCAAGCAGGCTCTGCATGCACTGTCAGCACAGAGCCCGATGTAGGGCTCAATCCCACACACTGTGAGATCAGGACCTAAGCCAAAATCAAGAGTCCAATGCTTAACGAACTGAGCCACCCAGATGCCCCTATAATGTTTTGGGGTTTTTTTAATTTAAAAACATTTTTTTTTTAATGTGGGTTTTTTAGTCTCCCCACCCCCACGGCCCTGAGAGAGACAGAGTGTGAGTAGGGGAGGGGCAGAGAGAGAGGGAAACATGGAATCTAAAGCAGACTCCAGGCTCTGAGCTGTCAGCACAGAACCCAATGCAGGACTTGAACCCACAAAGCATGAGATCATGACTGGAGCCAAAGTCAGATGCTTAACTGACTGAGCCACCCAGGTGCCCCCCAAATATTTATTTGAGAGAGAGAGAGAATATGATCTCAAACTGTGAGATCATGACCTGAGCAGAAGTTGGGAGCTTAACCAACTGAGCCACCCCAGTGTCCCTAAAGAAAAAACATTTGAAACAGAAAAACTATATATTTTTATATATAAAGTGTTGTAGAATTCAGGCAATAAATGAAATTAGCCACCTCCAAAGTACTGAATAATATAAGGTGCTTAAATGCAAAGGGTGTAAATAAACACACTGAAGGGCTTTACTGCCCATTGTTCTTCCCTGTAGGAGACCAGCCCTCCCTCTTCCCATGATTTTTCTTGGTTCATGTAATCCTGGTGAGGAGGGAAGATCCAGGTCTGCTCAGAGTTCCCATCTGCCATCACTGTCTCCACTCACTCTCTGCCATGTACACTCATAGCCACTGTTCTAAGAATGAACAGCGCAAGACCCAGACCAGGACAAATCAGAGTCCTCCTTGGGGTTTTTGCCAAACTGCAGGAGAAAGATGCTCCTCTCTGGTACATCAGGCCTCTACAGATGATGTGGACCAGGTGCCAGCAGCCAACTCTAGCTACCACCAGGTGGAGAGAAGGAAGCCAACAGAGAGAAGCAGAGTGAAAAGGTGGAGCCAGAGCCCTGCTGAGAATTCAGCCATATCTGAAGTCAGATCTACCTCTGGACTTAAGTTATGTGAGCCACACATTTCTACTCTGCTTAAGAATATAGTTTCTGTCACAAGCACCACAAGACTCTCATTATACATATTTTCTATGAAAGACACTCTCTCTGATTTTCTAAAATCTGTAATAGCTTGCATCTATACAACATTCCTGATACAATGCTTCAAGAATTTAAAAATTCAATACAGATGTTATAGGATGGATAAGGATGAAAGTTCGACATCAGTTGTCAGCTTAGCTGATAAATCTAGGACAAACTTTGTCAGTATTGTTGGTAACCCATGTTTTCAGGTCTACAGAGGACTTCATGTTAGTATTAGAGGCACCCTAAAAAATAACCTGTGTCATATCGAACTTTCATTGTACTTGTTCCTTTTCAGATAAAGTGATTTCAATCTCAGTAAAATCTAATACATGTAGTACCATGGCGATGCAGTTTTTGCATTTTTGTGTAATAATAAAAAGGCAACATCTGTTTTCAATAGTGTAATGTTGATTCCATATCCACAAATTCACCCTATTTTATATTTTTATAATTTTCCCCTTACTCTCACAATATTTAGAAAAACCTTATTTTTGTGGTTTGGCTGGAAGAAGGAAATTAGAGTAATGTATAATTGAAGCAAACCAAATTAAGAACAGAGCTGTCCTAAAACCCAGCTGCCAACCAGCTACTCAGTCACCCACCTTACTTGATTTGTTCCCTTGAATTGGATAGCAGCCAAAACCAAATTCTCTCCAAAACTGGATTAAGATGCATGTAAATAACAAAATGCTGTTAAACAAGTCTTCTCATATTAGTAAACAGCTTGAAAAAAAAGAAGCAGGTGAAAAGTCCCTAGGGATTTATAAGAGATGTTTACCATTTGGGTCGAGCAGGAAATTATCCTGATAAATAAGCACACTGAAAAAGTCTTGGTGTAAAGCATAGCATATTTTATCACCATTTGAAAAGTAAACATGTTTTTGTTTTTATTTTTAACCTAAGTCCAGGCACCCGGTGCCTTCAAGAAGCTATTTTTGGCAATGGTACAGTGTTCTGACACATTTTCCCTAAGTAAAATGGACACATCTGCTGAAATTAACATTTTTATCTCCATGGACCCACACGTCACTGAAAAGTATAAAATATCATTGTGTTTTTCTGCTAACCAGCATTTGGAAGCAGCTGTTCAAGCCAAACCTCCTCTAGTCCTCTGAGAGAGGAACTATGTTATCACTAATTCCTATCTCCTTTGAATAGTGTAAGGCCTTGGAGAGGGTGGATAAACTCAGATCAAACTAAACTGAATAGATGTGTCTGTGGCAGCCAAAATCGCATCTTTTGGGATCTGCATACAGATAATACCTTGGCATCCAGCAAGTTTGTTTGGTGCCCAGATCTAAAGAAGGAAGAGCAACACAGCTGTAATGTTTTCATACACTCAATAAAGAAACAGGTCCAAGGCACTGGAATCTTTCTTCTTGGTCCCTTCACCCATATCCACCTATAAATTGATACTAGGGATCTCTTTTAGGTTCTTGGACCCAACTTCCATCACGTGGAGAAGGGAGGCTTCCCCACACATCCAGTCAATGCACCAGACATCAGTTCAGTGTCCTACAATTCAACTAAATTCTGACACTATCTACCCAGACTACATCAGATACCATAGGTTTAGGGTTAGTCCTACAGAACTGCTCCCTACCCCCGACTTCAGACACCAGTCACAAGCTCCACACTACTACCCATGCTTCTGACCAACAGCTACAGACTGTGGAAGTTCTAGCCTCCTATTAGGTTGGATTAATTTGCTAGAGCAGGAGCGCCTGGGTGGCTCAGTCGGTTGGGCCACCGACTTCAGCTCAGGTCATGATCTCACTGTCTGTGAGTTTGAGCCCCACGTCGGGCTCTGTGCTGACAGCTCAGAGCCTGGATCCTGCTTCGGATTCTGTGTCTCCCTCTCTCTCTGCCCTTTCCTTGCTCATGCTCTGTCTCTATGTCTCTCGAAAATTTAAAAAAAAAAAAAATTAATTTGCTAGAGCAGCTCATAGCACTCAGAGAAACACTTACCTTTACCAGTTTGTAAAAGGATAGGATAAAGAATACAAATCAACTGTCAGATAAAAATGTGCATGGGGAAAAGGCATGGCACTTCCATGCCCTCTCCAGTGTGCCACTCTCTCCACATCACCACGTGTTCACCAACATGGAAGCTCTCCAACCCCGGTCCTTTGGGGTTTTCATGGAGGCATCGTTGCATAGGCATGATTAAGTCATTAGCCATTAGTTGATTCAACTTCCAGCTCTGCCCTCCTTTAAGGTGGGACAGGGACAGGGCTGAAAGCCCCAACCCTCTAATTACATGGTTGGTCCTCCTGGCAACTAGGCTCATGCTTGGGTGGGGCACAAAAGTCACCTTTATTAAGACACCCATTTCACCTTTATGTCTCTGAAGCATTTTCGGAACAGTGGATGAAGACCAAGTATGTCTGAGAAATATATTTTGGTCAAATGACCACATATATATTTATTATAAATCATTATACCACAGGCTCTATCATTAGAGATTGGAATCACATACTAATGCTTCACTAGTCAATATACCTCAAGACTCAAGAATTAAACATTTGTCATGCACCTTGTTATATGTTAGCAAATAGAAGACAGACATGATTAGTTCAAGTAAAGAGAAGACAGGTACACAAATAATTATAACACAGAATAGAACACATTGTTAGAGAGAAATAAGCATAACGTAATAGGGATCCAAAGGGGGAAAATAATCACATTGTAAAAAGGTTAATGAAAGAGGTGAAACGACCTAAAAGACAGAAAAGATCAGAATGATACAGGGTTGACAGAGAAAATAAAAGGAGATAAGAGCGAGCTATGTTAGAGAAAAAAGAGCTGTGAGCCTCAACCAAATCCAGGGGACATACCAAGCATAGAGAGAAATATACCTGGGAAGGTAGAACCAGGGTCAGAGCATAAAGGACCTAAGGATGCGGAGTTCCAATTTTATCTTGCAGGCGTAGGGAGCTTGGGGTCTCTAAACTGGGAATATGTTAATGTATGATTACATCCATTTTAAAAGAAAATTAACATCCAGGAATAGAATGTAGATTAGCAAGGGTGACAGAAGCAGGACTGAAGGCAGGAGACCAGCTGGAAGGTGGGTAAGAAAGGATGAGTACAGTTAGAGAGAAGCTAGAAAAGGGTAGATGAAAGCGATACCTTGAAGGGAATATTGACAGAATCTAGTAATTTAGAAGATGTAAGGATGAGGGCAACAAGGGCATCAAAGATGACTTTGCATAGCATGGGTGAGGGAAGTCACTGCTCCACAATTATGGTGACATTTAGTAAGGAAATCTTACGAATTTAGTTTTGTACACATTGAGTTTAAACAAAAGAATGCAAACTTAAATGTTTTGTGTGTTGTGTGTGTGTGTGTGTGTTTTTAAGATAACCCTTTTGAAAAATTTCACGTTGACTGCTGAATTCCAAAATTAGCTCTGAGCTGTCTAGCTGTGCTCAAGTGCTTTGTTTTGGGGAGTTAGAATATCCCTTTTCTCTAAGCCCTGCCACTTTTACTGTCCAAAATTTCGTTAAAAAAGAAAAAATAGGTGGTAATTTTAAATGTTTTTCTCAATAGCCTATTCCCCCCCGCTGCCATTAGTAGATATTTTAATTTTTATTATAACTAAATTTCGGATGCAATACATTTTGTTAATCAGATGGGTGAAAAAGAACAAAGTTTGGGGTTCTAACTTTATACCAAAGTCTTTGACTTTAAAAACATATTTTTTAGTTGTGCCATCTGTTTAGAAACTAATTAATGGCTTAAAAATAGATGATCTTTTGAAGGCAAGTGACATGAAAATAATAGAAAATCTTAACTCTCACAAACCTACACTACGGAAAACAATGGTGTGCTTCAGGCATCGCTTTAAAAGGCTGAGAAAACGCCACAATGAGATGTGTGCATTATAACGTGCACAGATAAGGAGGTGGCTACTTCAAAGAACTGTAAGGCAGTTGCTAATTAGGAGTTTTCATAGGTCTCCGTTCAAACTGTTATTGCTGGTGATTTTTAAAGCTTTATCTAGTAGTAATGTGTACATTTATACCTATATACCTTCTCTTCCTACCTTTTTAAGTCTACACTAATTTCTAAGATATAATTATAAACATACAAATCTCTGTTCTATCTTATCTACTCTCTATCTCCAACTTCCCTTTCACAACTAAACTTGGAACAAGCTACCCATACATGCAGTCTCTGTGTCCACACCTTCCACTCACTCCTCAGCCCCCTTCCACTTTCACAAGCCCAATTAAGACAGTTCTCACCAAGATCATCGGAATTTAGGTGACTCTTAAAAATGTTTTCTTTTCTCAATGTTTATTTTTGAGATAGAGTGTGAGCAGGGGAGGAGTAGAGAGAAAGGGAGACACAGGATCTGAAGCAGGCTCCAGATCTGTCAGTACAGAGCCTGATGCGGGGCTCGAACCCATGAACCATGAGATCATGACCTGAGCCAAAGGCGGATGTTTAAACTGAGCCACCCAAGTGCCCCAAGGTAACTGAGTCTAATGAAGACTTTGTCATGTTAGCCCTCTTGCTCTGGGGACTAAATGAGTTAATTCTGTACTCAGTAGAGTGTCTGACATGTTAAAGACATTTTCCAAATGTATCTTTTATTGGTGTAGCCACACCTTCTATAGGTAAATCCAGCAAATGGATCTTTTCATTATTTAAAATAATTGAAAGGCCATCATTTTTACTCACTTGTATTTAAAGAATGAAACCAGGAGAAGTAAAAGAAGAATAAGATAAACTACGCTCTTCCACTTTAAGTCTTCAGAAGAATCTCATCAATATGTGTTTGGGCAGAAGAGAAAGTTAAGAGCTCAAAGTATTTAAAGTCTGGTTCTTGAAAATCATAGAACTTTTTAAACTCATCTTCTAGTTGGAACACACAACTCAGCAACTATTTTTTCAAAAGTGAAAAGACTTTCCTAAAACAGGTAAGGCTGGGCACAGGTAAAGGAGTATTACATTACCCATTTACCCTGGTGTGAAATTTTTGGCAATTACAGCCAGAAACAAAGACAATAAGGTAGAAATTAAAAGCCTCTTGGCATCAAGGAAAACAGTCATAAAGCCCACACCCAGAAGCTGGTAACTTCATGTATTTTACTTTTGAAAAAGACTGGCATGTTAGACTTGGGAAAATTCCCTTTAATGGGCCACTGAGGGAAAAACTTTCAGACAACACAAATGGTCAATGCTTACAAAAACAAACTAGAGTCAGTAAGTAAAGATTAAGTCTAGGGTCCTTGATTTGTGAACACAGTGCAGGAGATTGGCACAGGAAGATTTGAAGAGGTAAGTGGGACCAGTATATGCAGAGAAAGTGGTAGAGAAATCACTGAAGGGCTTTTTTTTGTTTGTTTGTTTGTTTATTTATTTAGAGAGAGGCTGGAGGAGTAGAGTGAGGGAGACAGAGGATCTGAAGCAGGCTCTGCATTGACAGCAGAGAGCTCGACGTGGGGCTCGAACTCACGAACCTCGAGATCATGACCTGAGCCGAAGTCAGGCACCCAACCGACTGAGCCACCCAGGCGCCCTTGAAGGGCTTTTTAAGTAGGTCGGCAAAGCTTGCTGTTACAGGAAGTGGGTTGGGAAGGGACAGAATGAAAGTGGGGAAATCAGGAAGTTGTGACAGGAGTATAGGTAAATGATGATAGAGCTTGACTAAGACACCACAGTAGGGATTAGAGAAGGAAAGAGATTTGAGATATACCATGAAGTAGTCAAAAATGTTTACTTAAGGGACTGGTTTTATGTATTTGAGAGAATGAACAAAACCAACACTGAGAAATGACACAGTGTAAGAATGCTTAGTGTGGGAAATAGTGCAATTAAGAGTAGTTAGAGGACAAAGAACTCCGTTTTGGACATGTTTGATGTGGGAGACATCTTATATAAGCAATAGACATTCTGAACTCTGTTCTACTTCTTGTATGTTCTGTTTTGATTTTGGTCACAGTAATTGCATATATTTTTTCTAAGAACTATCTTTTATTTACTTTTTTATACACATTGCTCCGCAAATCCCTAGGCATATAGTTAGTGCTTAGTAAATGTTTAATAATGTTCTCAAAAATAAACATCTTTCTCCCTCAACTTTATATTCATCAGTATGTTCTCATCCAAACCACAGAATTCTAGATAACTCTAGTCTAGGTCTACAGACATGCTTGAAGCTTAGAATAACAGAGTATACTATTCTAGATCCAATTCACTTTGCAAACTAGCCAATTTGGCCCCGAGGACCATTTGTAAAATTCCTAGATTAGAGTCTATGCTTTGTGATTTACCATGAAAAATTCAAGGCATTCCCAGTAGGTTAGTGGAAAATAATTTGCTTCTCAAAGTTAGCACTGGATCAGAGCACATTTCCTGATAGTTTCAAGGTAGAGTGGGACTCCCATAACTGTGGTCTTGACCAGGACCTTCTCACCACATTCCCCTACCCCCAATAAACTGATTTAGGGATTACTAAAATGGCTTAATTGCCAGCAACCCATAATCTGTTTCAACTTCTGAAATCCAACATTCTGGAATAGACTTTGTTAAAAAAAAATCACTTGACATTTCTGATTTCTGTGGGATTTTTTCTCTTGCTTAGTAACAATTTTGTGGTAGGTGACTAAGGAGACTATACTTTGGTTTTCAGGAAAACTGCATAAAAAATCTGCTAAATAGCAAAGGCTTGCTAATTATAATCAGCCCAGCCTTCCCTACCAGAAAGGCCTCCTCAAAATGGCTATAGAGAGTGAGTGCATTGCTTACTCCTTCCATCGTCCCACAAAACGGTAGTTTCTGTTCAGTATGTACACATAAATTTGAAAATCTTTAAAGGTAGGGAAACTCTTATGTTCATAGCTCCCAATTAGCTTGGCATGGTGCCATACAATAAAATGCTTGTTTACTTTTCAATTGGGTATCTCTTTTACATAGAAAATACAGTTGATCCTTATTAAACAACAGTTTGAACTGCACGGGTCCACTTATATGCAAATCTTTTTGGATAAATCCACTAAAGTACTATAAATGTACTTTCTCTTCCTTAGAATTTTCTTAAAAACATTTTCTTTTCTCTGCTTTATTGTAAACATACAGTATATTATGCATAAAACATACAAATTATGTGTTAATCAATTGTTTATATTATTGGTAGGCTTCGGGTCAATAGTAGACTATTAATAGTTAAGTTTGGGGTGAGTCAAAATTTATACATGGACTTTCAACTATGTGGTGAGTCAACACCTCTAACCATTGCATTATTTAAGGGTCAACTGTATACTGTCTTTTAAGTAATTGCTTATGTAAGAGATACTTCAGATACTCGGGAGTACAACTAAACAAGAATATTTCTTCTTCCTATGTTTGTTAGTTCTATTACTGGTAAGATATTTTCTTAGAACAAGTCATACTGCAAAGCTGCTTATAATCCCTTTTTACTTAAAAAGTGAATTCGAATGATATTAAAAAGAATCAGCCTGCACAACTCTCTTCTATTTCTTGTCAAACACTCTATTATCAATCCAAAAAGAATTGAACAAAAATTTATAGAAGTTCTCTTCCATTTCAATAATCCTATTGGTAATAGAACTGAAATGCTGAACACTCACTTGGCAGACTTACTGAAAAACACTTCAGGTTGGGCAGTTGAACTAAAATCATGACTAAACACTTGCCAAATCCACCCTCACTTACCTACTTTCAGCATTACCTCCCCCAAATAATTCCTCAAATAAAAAACCAGATGAGTCACACCCCCCCCAAACCCCCAAAACACTTTGCTGGAGCAGCTAACCAAGGCTTTGGGGGTGTGAGCCACAGACCAGACACTTGCTATCTGCTCTTTTATTTTCCTAATGTGTAGCAGATGTGTTCTTATCAACCAGTTATACAAGAGCTGATGGGGAGAAGTGAGATTTTAGAAAATTGCTTAGAGCAGCAAGTCTTTGAGCAATAGTCATTATCAATACGAAACCAGAGCATGAAACACCTGCTGCCCTGCCACATCTGGTAGGCAGCCTTGGTTGGGGCCAGCCCTGACCAACAGTGCACCCACAATAGTCATGGTCCAGCCACAATGGGAGGGCACATGCAGCTCGCAAAGGGAATATTCTAGGAGCTCTTGATTCTGGTTAGCAGGGGTGATTGTGCTTCTGGGCCCCACAGGACTCCTTCTACATAAGGCCACTCCTTAAAAACCAGGAGCTATTGATGGCTCAGAGCCTGGAGCCTGCTTCGGATTCTGTGTCTCCCTCTCTCTCTGCCCTTCCCCCACTCATGCTCTGTCTCTCTCTGTCTTAAAAATAAACATTAAAAAATTAAAAAACAACAACAACAAAAAAAACCCCAGGAGCTATTACTGATATACCTAATACATAAAAACAAACGCAGAAAGGTGGGCAAAATGGGAACACAGAGAAATATGTTCCTAAGTAAAAGAATAAGACAAAACTTCAGAAAAAGAACTAAATACAGTGGAGATAAGCAATCTATCTGATAAAGAGTTCAAAGTAAGTCACAAAGATGCTCACCGAACTGGAGAGAAGAACAGATGAACACAGTGAGAACTTCAAAGAAGAGACAGAAAATATAAAAAAAAGAGCCAGTTAGATGCACCTGGGTGGCTCGGTCGGTTAAGTGTCCTACTCTTCTGACTCTTGATTTTGGCTCAGGTCATGATCTCACAGTTCGGGAGATCAAGCATCACTGTCAGCACAGAGCCTGCCTGGGATTCCCTCTTCCCCTCTCTGCCCCTCCCTCTACTCATGCTCTCTCTCAAAATAAGTAAACTTAAAAAAGAACCAATCAGAGCTGAATAATACAGCAACTGAAATGAAAAATATACTAGAGGGAATCGACAGCAGCTTAGAGGTGCAGAAGAAAAGATCAGTGATCTAGAGGGCAGGGTACTGGAAATCACCCAAGCTGAACAATTAAAAAAAAAATTTTTTTAAATGAGGATAGACCTCTGGGCTAACATCAATCATACTAACATTCCCATTATAGGAGTCCCAGAAGAGAAAGGGGCAGAAAAAATATTTGAAGAAATAATAGCTGAAAGCTCCCCTAACCTGGGGAAGGAAAGACATCCTGGTCCAGGACACAGAGAGAGCCCCAAACAAGATGAACCTAGAGAGGTCCACACAAAGACATTAACTAAATACAATGTCAAAAATTAAGGAGAGAATCTTAAAAACAGCAAGAGAAAAGCGGCTAGTTATGTATGAGGGAAACCTATAAAACTATCAGCTGATTTTTCATCAGGAACTTTGCAGGCCAGAAGGAAATGGCATGATACGCTCGACAACTAAGCAAGGTTAGCATTGAGAACTGAAGAAAAGATAGAGTTTCCCCAACAAACAAATGTTAAAGAAGTTCATCGCCCCCAAATTGCTCTTACAAGAAATGTTGAAGGGACTTAAGTGGAAAAGAAAAGGTCATAACTAGAAGGAAATTATGAAAGAAAAAACATCTCATTGGCTAAAGCAAACAAAAGGTAGTGGATCAACCACTTATAAAGCTAATATAAATATTAAAAGAAAAGTAGTTAAGATCAACTATATCTACAAAAATTAGTTAAGGGACACACAAGATAAAATGTATAAACTATGATATAGAATACATAAGACCTGAGTGGGGGAGGAGTAAAAATGTAGTGTTTTAGAATCTGTTCAAACTTGAGTGATCGCCAACTTAAAATAGACTGCTACATACACAGGGTATTATATACAAACTTCGTGGTAACCACGAACCAAAAATCTGTAATATATACACAAAAAATAAAGAAAAAGGAATCCAAAAATAATACTGAAAGAAAGTCATCAAGCCATATGGGAAGAGACCAAGAAGAGAGGAAGAGAGAATTACAAAAACAACCAAAACACAATTTAAAAATGGCAATAAAAGTATATGCCTATCAATAATTAAACATAAGTGGACTTGAGATGCCAGCTCAAATCTATCCTCCATTTCCTCCACTGGCAAAACACATCCAATCTGATGTATTTCTCTGGTGTATAACTTGATGTTTAAGAACTGTGTGCAACACGTCAGCACTTGGGACAAAATCAACAAGTGATTTTGTCAGCGATGTGGTACGCTATACCTAGAAAATGGCCGCTCTACTCGCTGGCCCATTTCCTAACACTCACTGGAGTTGTCAGCATTTTTTGGTAGAAAGTAAGGGAACCTAATTCCAGCCAGCTCATGAAAAACGGTGGCTATAAAATCAATTAAAAAAAATAAAAAACAGGATGACTGAATGAATAAAAAAAACAAGACATATCTTATAGGTTGTCTACAAGCGACTCACTTCAGACCTAGACACATAGACTTAAAGTGAAGGGACAGAAAAAGATGTACATTACATACAAATGGATATAAAAATAAAGCTGGGATAGCAATACTCTTATCAGACAAAACAGATTTCAAAACAAAGACCATCACAAGAGACAAAGAAGGGCATTACGTAATGATAAAGACATCAACCCAGTAAGAGGATATAACAATTTTAAGTATCGATGCACTCAACACAGGAGCACCTAAACATACAAAACAAATATTAACAGACATACAGGAAGAAACTGTCAGTAAACAATAATGGGGGACTTTAACACCCCATTTATATCAGTGGGTAGATCATGCAGACAGAAAATCAATAAAGGAGTAGCCTTAAATGACACATTCGACCAGATGAACTTAACAGATAATATACAGAACATTCTATCCCAGAATATACATTCAAGTATACATGGAACATTCTCCAGGATAGATCACATTAGGCCACAAAACAAATCTTAACAAATTCAAGAAGATGTAAATCATATCAAGCATCTCTTCTGACCACAACAGTATGAAACTAGAAATCAACTGCAAGAACAAAAAAATGGAGAAAACTCATGGAGGCTAAACAATATGCTATTTAAAAAATGTGGTTTTTTTTTTTTTTTAATGTTTATTTATTTTTGAGATAGAGACAGAGCGTGAGCGGGAAAGGGGCAGAGAGAAAGGGAGACACAGAATCTGAAGCAGGCTCCAGGCTCTGAGCTGTCAGCACAGAGCCCGACGCGGGGCTTGAACTCACAGACCGCGAGATCATGACCTGCGCCGAAGTCGGACGCTCAACTGACTGAGTCACCCAGGCGCCCCTAAAAAATGTTTTTTTTAATGTTTATTTATTTTTGAAAGAGAGAAAGACAGAGTTTGAGTGGGGGAGGGGCAGAGAGAAAAGGAGACACAGAATTTGAAGCAGGCTCCAGGCTCTGAGCTGTCAGCACAGAGCCGATGCGGGGCTCAACTTAGGGTCTGCGAGATCATGACCTGAGATGAAGTCAGACACTTAACCAACTGAGCCACACAGGCACCCCACAACATGCTATAGGTCAATGAAGAAATCAAAGAGGAAATAAAAAATAACTTGAGACAAATAAAAATAGAAACACAGCATTCTAAAATCTGTGGGATGTAGCAAAAGCAGTTCTAAGAAGGAAGTTCACATCTATACTCACCTACCTCAAGAAACAAGAAAAATAAACAATTTAAGCTAATATCTAAAGGAACTAGAAAAAGAACAAAGCCCAGAGTTAGTAGAAGGAAGCAAATAATAAAGAACAGAAGAAAGAAACAAAAGAGAGACTTAAAAAATAGAAAAGATCCATAAAAATAAGAGCTGGTTCTCTGAAACAACAAATAAAATAGATAAACCTTTAACCAGACTCATCAAGAAAAAGAGCTCAAAATCAAAAATGAAAGTTATAATCAACATCACAGAAATACAAAAGATTATAAGAGACTACTACAGGGGTGGCTGGGTAGCTTCAGTCGGTTAAGCGTCCAACTTCGGCTCAGGTCATGATCTCACAGTTTGTGGGTTCAAGCCCCGGGTCAGGCTCAGTGCTGACAGCTCAGAGCCTGGAGCCTGCTTCAGATTCTTTGTCTCCTTCTCTCTCTGCCCCTCCCCCTCTCATGCTCTGTGTCTCTCAAAAATAAACATGAAAAAAAATTTTTTAAAAGACTACTACAATTACATGTCACCAATTGAACAACCTAGAGGAAATGGATAAATTTCTAGAAACATACAATTTTCCAAGACTGAATCAGGAAGAAATAGAAAATATGAACTGATTACTAGCAATGAAATTCAGTCACTAATAAAAAAAAAACTCCTAACAAAGTCCAAGACCAGATGGCTTCACAGGTGAATTCTACCAAACATTTAAAGAAGAATTAATAATATGTATTCTTCTCCCACCACTCTAAAAATCTGAAGAGGGGCGCCTGAGTGGCTCAGTCGGTTGAGCGTCTGACTTCAGCTCAGGTGGTGATCTTACAGTCCGTGGGTTCAAGCCCCGCATCGGGCTCTGTGCTGATAGCTCAGAGCCTGGAGCCTGCTTCAGATTCTGTGTCTCCCTCTCTCTCTGCCCCTCCCCCACTCATGCTCTGTCTCTGTCTCAAAAATAAATAAACATTAAAAAATAATAATAAATAATAAATAAAAATCTGAAGAGTAAGGAACATTTTCAAATTTGTTCTATAAGACTAGCATTGCCCTATACCAAAACTAGAAAGATATTACAAAAATGAAAAAGACAAGCCAACATATCCCTAATGAATACTGATGCAACAAAAAAACAAAAAAATCCTCAACA
Source organism: Paguma larvata (assembly GCA_030068075.1). Classification (NCBI taxonomy): domain Eukaryota; kingdom Metazoa; phylum Chordata; class Mammalia; order Carnivora; family Viverridae; genus Paguma; species Paguma larvata. The sequence goes on from CM057824.1 coordinate 82,457,149, forward strand.
AAATATTAGCAAACGAAATTCAACAATACGTTAGAAGGTTCATACACCATGACCAAACAGGATTTATTTCAGGGATGCAAGAATGGTTTAATATCAAAAAAAAAAAAAAAAAAAAGAATGGTTTAATATCTGCAAATTAATGTGATACAACACATTAACAAAATGAAGGATGTATACCATGTGATCATCTCAATAGATAACGAGTATGTAACAAAATTCAACATCCATTTATGATAAAGACTCTCAAAAAAATACACAGAACAAACCTTAATAAAGGCCATATGCGACAAACCCCCAATTAACATCATGCTCAACAGTAAAAAGCTGAAAGCCTTTCCTCTAAAATCAAGAACAAGACAAGGATGCCTATTCCTACCACTTTTATTCAACACAGTACTAGCCACAGCAATCAGACAAGAAAAAGATAAAAAGCATCCAAACTGGTAAGGAAGAAGTAAAACCCTCACAATCGTAGGCAACATGACACTATATATGGAAAACCCTAAAGACTCCACACAACAAAAATATTAGAATAAATGAATTCAGTAAAGTTTCAAAATACAAAATATACACAGAAATGATGTATTTTAATACACTATTAACAGACCAATAGAGAAATTAAGAAAACAATTCCATTTACACTTGCATCAAGAAGAATACAATACACAGAAATAAAATTAAAACCAAGGAGGTAAAAGACCTGTACTCTGAAAACTGTAAGATGCTGAGAAAAGAAACTGAAGATGACACAAATAAATAGAAAGATACACCATGCTCATGGACTGGCATAATCACTATCATTAAAATGTCCATATTACCCAAAGCAATCTACAAATTCAATGCAATCTCTACCAAAATATCAATAGCACTTTTCACAGAACTAGAACAAAGAATCCTAAAATTTGTATGAAACCACAAAAGACCCCAAATAGCCAAAGTAATCTTGAGAAAAAAGAACAAAGCTAGAGGTATCACACTTCCAGATTTCTAACTATACTGCAAAGCTACAGTAATCGAAACAGTATGGAATTGGCACACACACAAAAATAGTGGCACATACATAAAAAAGAAAAACCACAAACAGATTAACAGAGAGCCCAGAAAGAAACCCACACTTACACAGTTAATTAACCTATGACAAAGGAGGCAAAAATATACAATGGGGACTATACAATGAAACTAGACCACTACTCATGCCGTATAAAAAATAAACTCAAAATGGCAAGACCTAAATGTTAAGACCTGAAACTATAAAACTCCTGAAAGGAAATATAGGCAGTAAACTCTTGGATATTCACATATATATATATATATATATATATACATATATATATATTTAGCAAAATGGCTAAATATATAGAGAGCAATTTGATTTGTCTCCTTAGATAAGGGCAATGAAAGCAAAGATAAACAACTGGAACTACATCAAACTAAAAGGCTTTTCTAACAGTAAAGAAACCATCCACAAAATGAAAAGGCAATCTGTTAATATCCAGAACATATAAAGAACTCATACAAGTTAACACCAAAAAAAAATCAATCCATTGAAAAAATAAGCAGCCAACTTGAACAAGCATTAATCCAAAGAAACCATACAGATGGCCAACAGTCACAAGAAAAGATCTCAACATCACTAATCATCAGGAAAATACAAATCAAAATCACAATGAGTGTTGGTGAGGATGTGGACAAATGGTACCCTCATGCACTCCTGGTGGGAATGTAAATTCATAAAGTCACTAAGAAAAACACAATGGAGGTTCCTCAAAAAATTTTTAATTTTTAAACACCATATGATCCAGTAATTTCACTTCTGGGTACTTACCTGAAGAAAATGAAACCACTAATTCAAAAATATGTATGTATTCCTATGTTTACTGCAGCATTATTTACAACAGCCAACACGTGGAAGCAACATAGTGTCCATCAACAGATGAATGTAGAAAGATGTGGTATATACAGACAAGAGAGTATCACTCAGTCATAAGAAACAAATATTGCCATTCATGACAACATGGATGAACCTACAGGGTATTATGCTAGTAAATGAAGTAAGTCAGACAGAGAAAGACAAATACCATGTGATTTCACATATAGAATCTAAAAATCAAAACAAATGAATAAAACAGAAACTGATCCATAAATAAGGAGAACTAGTGATTGCTAGCAGGGAGGGGAACAAAGGGATGGGCAAACCAGATAAAGGAGATTAAGAGGTACAAATTTCCAGTTATAAATTACCAAAAATTAAAGTCTTATGTTTAATTATGTACAACCTATCATGCAGTTGTTACTACCCTGCCTTCCCTCTTTCAATGGTAAAACCATTCTCTTCCTCTTTTAGGAGGAAGTTCAACTATCACGTTGCCCTACCTCTATTTGGCATGTTACTCGAGGGAAAGGAACTTATGGTGAAATATATTTGAAAATGGTAGTTTAAACTGTTTTAAACAGGTTGTTTATGGAGGATGTCTCAGCCTCTTTAATATGAGGACCAACATTATTTTAAATCTCTAAGATAGTAGGAGAATAAACTATGTACTATGTGCAAAGTTTATTTGCTCATGAAATCCTTTCCATATCTCATATATTGTGAGATGTGGGTTTCATGGAACACACTGGAAAATACTGGGTTACATTTTTATAGGCTAGTTTAGTTCTTACTTCATAATATTGGTTCTATGAAAAAACTAAGTTCTGAGTTTTGAAATAACCTGCTTAGGAATAAACTTGCCAAACACAACCAAATCACATGGATTTAGATATCTACAGTCACTGATTACTTGTGCTTGAGATTTTTTTCTAAATGGCATATTAACCTCAAACAAAATAAAATTATTCCCAGATTTTAAGATTAAAACAAGATATAAAATCTCAAACTAAACACTCGAGAAAAATATTACTTCTATAGCACACAATGTTTGTCAGTAATCCAAATAGAGTTTATTTGTAAGATGCAATTTCTAAGAGAATTTTCTACGTCCAAAAAAGCATGGATAAAGAGCATAATATTTAGTTGGTCTGGATTTGAATCCTGTCATTAGCATTTATGAGAGACTGAAATTGAATTAACTTGGCCAAGAGCTTTTTCCTCACTACAAAGTACTAGTAAGAATACTTGCTTTGTGTGGTTGTTTTAAGGATTAGATATTAAAGACTTGACACAATGCTGGGCAAGAACAAACAACAGGTTCTCAAGAAATGGGAGCTCTCCTTACCATTTCCGTCACGAAACAACTGATTTGCTACAATAGTCTTAAGATCCTCTCCTGGTCTCCAGAACACTTGACCAACAGAATATAGTCCTAAGATAGTTGGGTAGCAAGAAAATAAAATCCACAGGTAGAAAATGGTCACACTACTATAGTTTACTATAATGTTCACTGTAACTTAAAGGAGGGAAAAATGTAAATAAAATGAATGTCTAAGGGAAAATCACACTTTCTTCCACATTCAATTTATTCTTATTTCAACAATCTTTCATACCATTATATGTCTCAGATTTAAAGAGCATCATTGTTGAATGTCAGACTGAAAAATGAATAAAAAAGACAATACCAAAAGAATTAAGCAGAAATGATACAGACTACAAAGTTGAAAATAAAATCTACCTTGGCTAGAACTAAACACTGACAGAGAACTTTCTCCAAAGGTAAATCTAACTTGAACTATATTCATTTTTTATATAGTCCAATACCATGTCAATGAGGAACTCATGACATGATGAAAACAGTTTTATTCAGTTACATTTAACTAACTAAAATGCTACTGAACATGCCCATATCCATGTCTTACCCCTCTGAGAAAATTAACTACTTCCTGAAACCAGAAATAAGAGTTTGCCGGTGATTTAAGTTTCAAGATAGTTTGTAGAAAACAGCAAAGCAAATCAGTCATTAAAGCTCTTAACTTTTCCTCACTATGTAAGTTATTTTCTACAAACAAAAGTATGTGGATACTTTCTAAGAACTCAAAATGAGAAACCAAGAAGTCTTTGTGTATGAACATATATACACAGATATGTATAAGCTTAAATCCCCCAAAGCATATTTAAATTGATAATAATACTTCAACATTCTAAATTCAGAAAGCAAAGACAAAAATTATTTTGTTTATAAATCAGTGGTATTATAAGTTAATAAATTTGTTAGCATACTACATAGTTTAGAATAACTCTGATTGGGGGCACCTGGGTGGCTCAGTCAGTTAAAGGTCCAAGTCTTGACTTCGGCTCAGGTCATGATCTCACAGTCATGAGATCAACCCCAAGTCAAGCTCCATGCTGAGCATGGAGACTGCTTAAGATTCTCTTTCTCTATCCCTCTGCCCCTTTCCCCCACTCATGCTCTCCCTCTCTAAAATAAAAAAAAAAAAACAAAAAACAAAAAAATTCTGATTGGATCTCATTAAAAAAAAAGCCATTCAAAATAATAAGCACATTCTTCTAACAGCAAAGAATTCTCCCACTTTTTATTTAATCTGACATATTGGTTAATCCATAAACTTGCAAGTGGAAGATAAGCTGTTCAATAAAAGCCATTTCATATATACAATATACAGAAACTATTTTAAAAGTCTGTTCATATAATGAATTCTTTTGGTACTGACAAAAAATTAAGATACAAATAATTGACTAGAAATAAAACTATCACTAAACTAAGATACACAGGAACTGCACTTCAGTTCAGGAAAAAAATCCAGATCTTACTGTGTTAGAAGAATAAAGTACATTTGTCATAGAATACATTATCATATTCCCTTAAAGCAGGGACTATTTAAAAATTTTAAATTAAAAAGTGTTCAGGATTACTTCTGTCTGTACATTCAGGAATTATCATCATATCACTGGTTACACACAATTCTCTCATCATGCAAAAAACCTGTTAGTCGTTTTCTAAGGTCTAATCAAGTCAAACAATAAACTAATTATAGCAATTTAATTAGCAAGCTGTAAATCAGAGGTGTAGAAATTCCACAGTTCAACTGTATTTTCTGTCTATAGTACAGCTGCTATTCAATTTTCTCCATGTATTAGAGCTAATAGGCATTGATACTCAAAATTTTCATTGTAGCAGCAAATGATAGAATATGTGAGAGGAGGAGTTCCTACTTTCATGCCAATCTTTGTGACCTTTTATAAAGGTACAGGACTGTGTATGTATATGTGGAAAGGAGTAAGAAACAAAAGCAGAAGGTTAAAACAGGTATATAAAGGGAATGTTGAGACTATATTAGAATTAGATTTATTTAAAAAATTGATCTGAAAGTCTGCCCATCAAGTGTACAAAAAACAGAGCAGATGTTAGTGCAAGTTTAACCTGATAATTTATTTGTGAAAAAAGCTAGTTTTGATGAGAAAAAATTCATTCCTGTCCTTGTAAACATAAGAAAACTCAAGGGGAAATTTAAAGATAATAGGCCAGAAAATGCAACAATTACTCTTATAATCTTTTTCAATTAAACAGACAAATCAAGTTGAAGACACATGTTAAAATACTTTTCAGACTGAGTATTTACCAGCCTATATAAATGGTTGTTCCAACTAGATTTGAATTAAAAAAAAAAAAACTTTTTATAAGAGCCATCACATCTAGAAGTGAAGAAAATAAATTAGATCCCCCCAAGAGATATTATTTAACTTCTAAAGCATAAAAAGCTATATAATATCTTATACAAATTAACCAGTGTTCTTATAAAATATCAGTTTTGGATTGATGACATTATGCTGTATTTGTGGTGAAGTACTAGGCACAAGAATATATGTATGTATCAAGTAGGCATTTCAGTCTAATTAGTCTCTAAAGTTATTTAATTCTTGGCAATATATAATAATTGGTATGCATTTTGGTACTCAAGTCATGAATTGTTGAGAACAAGAAGCAGTGTATTATAGTAACAGGGCTTGTATCTGACAAACAATTACAGTGTTGAACAAATCTTTTCTATGAACTCTGTGATTTGTTTTGCAGTTGGTCACTTGTAGTAGATTCTGCAAAGATAAAAGAAAAAAAGTTAACATTAATTTGTTACGTACTGCCAACCTTGGAACTACCGGAGCTTAAGTTCCCTTCCATTGCCACAGATTATAAACAAATATAAAAACCTAAAAACAAGGTATATTTGATGTAGCCTAATTAGTCTGACATAAAATAATCTGTATATTTCCTAAATATTCTAAAGAGCAGAACAAGAGTGTCTACTTGATGATGGGACAAAAAAGGTTTCAGATTGAACACTTGTGTTGAATAAATCACAGGTAGACAGTTAAGGCAACTCAAATACCCAAAGTTACAAAAAGATTTTGCATTTATGATCTCAAAATAAGAAAATATTCCTTAGAGTTTAAACATGCTTTTTCTTTTATAAAACATCAATAAAATAGGGGTGCCTGGGTGGCTGAGTTAAGGGTCCAACTCTTGATTTCTACTCAGGTTGTGATCTCACGGTCCAGTGAGTTTGAGCCCTGCAAGAGGCTCTGAGCTGACAACATGGAGCCTGCGAGGGATTCTCTCTCCCTCTTTCTCTGCTCCTCCCCTGAGCACGTGCTGTCTCTCAAAATAAAGAAAGAAATGTTAAAAATAATTTATATAATGGGCTCCATAGAACCTGGAGATTTTAAAAGCCAATTAAGACTTTTTTGAAAAGGCTCAAAGAGTAGAGGACAAATAAGGAACTTACTTCCCAATGCCTTACTACATCGTCTTTTCTAAATAGACTTTATAATGCTAAGATAAATTCCCATGTAAGGAGTACTGCATTTGTACTTAAGAAAAATCAGGCATTGAGCTAACACAAATTTTAATCATCTAGTATATTTAAATGAAAAAACATATTTATGTTACTAAATGTGTGAAATTTAAGTCTTAAAAGCAACGACAGACAAAAGGTCAGAGTTATTTGTCTAAAGTCATGGTTTAAAAAAAAATCATTAATATTTGCACAATGGTCCTGGTGCAAATTTCCAGCAGGTATTCCTAGTGCTTTGCCAGAGTCACTAAGAATTGATATTGAAAGTCTGAGCAGAAATTGATGAAAAGTTATAACCAAAAAGATGTTCACTTTGAATACATCAAAATACATCACTGAGATACTGAGATACAGGTAAATGGGAAACAAAGACTGATTAAAGTATGTCACCTAAAAATGGATAATAAATTTTAAAGGAGACAGAGACATGTAACAGTAATTACTTAAAATGAAGTTTGTTCAGTTAAATATAAGCTAAAAAAACTATGGTGAATAAAATGGAAGTGAAATGCCTATATTAAACAAAATGAAAGGCTAAAGCATAATATGGAATAACAAAAATATTACAATTAGGACATGAAATGAGAAACAATCATCTGATCCTACACTATAGATTCATATTTCATATATGCTCACCAAAACACTAATATAATAATTATTTACTTTCCTGAGACTTAACTATCTGAGGCACGACAAATAAAGTAACTTACATCTCCAGTTTTCAAGTACAAAGCATCAGTTTTCAAGTACAAAGAGTAGGTAAATGGGCACAAAATCGGCATTAGCAGTATAGAAGGTTCACCTTCATTTAGTACCAGAATAATAGTTTATTAAAAATAAATAATATCCAATCACTATGATGGATCAAAAGCTGGTAGGTTGCAAGGGCTAACTGTCCAAGACTTAAAAACAAAAATCAGCCAGATATTTTATCAATCTAACAGTCAAAAAAATCAACAATGGAAAGATATGACATACTTTGTACTTGAAAGGATGTTAAAACAAATCTCCCGTATTAAAAACATGTTTCTTTTAAAAAGTTTAAACCTTAGATTGGTACGGCAGATAAAATACAATCTGAAACATCGAAAACAAAACACAGCTTAATGTGAAGACAAACATCATTGTTTAACCCAAGTAAACAAACAAACAAAAAAAACCTCAGTCATATACATAACACATTGTATTAAATCAAATCTGGGCATAAAAACTTTATTTTGAAATTAGCCACAGGGGTTGAAATTTTAGAAAGTCTGGAAGAAGTGAACTTCAAAATTTTTTTTCTGAGATTCTTCAAACTTACGTGTAAAGCAAAACAAAGTATATTATTTAGGCACAGAGAATATGAGAGTATCAGAGATAATTTCAGAAACATCTAACCTTGATTTGATTGTTCCATGTGCATGCATTCTTCAGTTGTTGTCTCTGACATTTCTTCATCTTCCTCATCATCATTCAGGTCTTTTGAAATTAATTGTCTAGCTAATTTAATATTCAGTCCTTCATTGTAGTGAAGCTTCCTTTTCATTTCAAACTGTCGCTTTTTTTCTACAAGATACAAAAAGTAGGCTTAGGATAAAGTTTTTATTTAGCTCAAGGACTAGGAAACTACAGCCTGTATTGTCTGGTAAACACATCATGCTAGTTTGTAATGCTTAAGGTTGCTTTTGAACTCAATGGCAGGGTTGAGTAGGTACAACAGTAACTATTTAGCCCACAAAACCTACGATGTTTACTATCTGGTTCTTTACAGAAAAAGTTTGTAAATCTCTGCTTTAGATGGTTCAAGTACATCTTAAAAGGAGAACAGGAATAAAAGCGCTTAATAGTTAAATCTGTGAAGAAAACTTAAAGATGCAAGAAAAATCTCAAGAGCGGAATGGGAAAAAAAAGCAAGGTATATAATACCATATATATGCCAGGTACAAAGCCTGCGTGCACGTGTATGCATACACACAGAAAATCTGGGTCAAAGAATTATGAGGTAATTTTAGTCTTCCATTTTTATAATCACAAATTCCTTTTCAAATTCCTATTATCCATTAAGAAACTTACTGACTTAAATCACTGCTAGCTAAAAAAACATAACCTCATTCCCAGAGTAACTTTAAGAAAAGGCTATTTATTGTAAGACACAGTGAAGTGACCCTATTTTTTCATTTATAGTCTTCAGCATAGAAACACAAAGTTAGCAGCAAATCAACATACCTGATATTTTGTTAATAGCATTTAAACATTAACTGTTTACGAAGAAATAGTTCTAAGATTTTAAAATTTCTTAGACCAGTAAATAAAAAAAGGGGGTGACATAAAATTGCCAACTGTTTATTCGGTCATACAAGAACATCTAAATTCATTTACAATGGTTTTATTACAGTATTCATTAAACCATTTCAATGCCAGCACAGAGAAATCTCAGAATAAGGCTACTCAAGTACTTTCTCAATCTCCTCTAATTCCTTCTAAGTTTTCTTTATCATCTATACTTACAGATGCCTTACACTTATTTATGTTTCAAAAGTAGGCATTTATAGCTCTTGTTAGTATTGATCAATCACTTTTCAGCCTGTTTGGGTTGGAAGAAGGAAAGTTCTGAGACTAACAGCCATCTCAGTATTTCATACATATTTGTTTCAAACTACCAAGATCTTGCCAGGCATCTTTCTTCTCTACTTAAAAATTACTTTTGTGATTTGATTTACTCTTTGAGAATATGATATGGTAGAAGGAAGTAAAATTTAAAAAAGAGGCCAATAAAAAGACCAAATCCTCATGACTAAATTTTTAGTGATGACTGTCAAGTATTCGGATGATAAAAAAACCAATATTAAAAAAACAAACAAAAAAGGGTTTTACAAACTTCCAGTGACAAATCATGGAGATGTAAAACACAGCATAAGGAACATAGCAATACCATGAATAACATTGTATACAATGTTATTAATGACAATTAATAATTGTCATCTGTCAATGACAGATGGTGACTATATTTATGAGTAATGTACAGAATTGCTGAATCAGTATGCTGTATATCTGAAACTAATGTAACATCAATTATACTTCAATAATAAATTCTTAAAAATGGTTCTGATTGTCCCCAATACCAGATAGATTTACTAAAAAGGTAACACTTTTTATTATAACAGAGCAACATACATTTATGGTAGAAACTTTAAAACAATCACTTAATTTCCTCAAATTACCATAAACATTTTATGATTTACAGTATTTTCTAAAAATATGTTTTTCCTAAAAATAACTCATATATTTTTACATATGCTGCTTTTTCACTTACTATATATAGTAGGACTACTATGTCCCAGTTTGCCCAGGCCAGTGCAGTTTATGCGTACCACCTGATGAACTATAGTGTGACCCTTCCTTTCATTCTAAAATGATCAGAGTTTAGACAGTTAAGATTCTTGAAGATATAGTAAAATCCTGCCATGTACACAGATTTATATAATTTTTAAAGGGTTATAAAGTATTGAGTTACCATTTAATCCTCCATTCTTAGGTCAAAGATTTCTGATTTCCCCTCCTTTGTATTGTCAGTGTTTTTATTATGCAATACATATACATTTTTGTGCTTTGGTTCTATTATTTTCTCAAATGACCGAGTGTTTTTTTCAAACCATGCATCAGGACTCTTTAGTCACAACCAGTATTTAAAAAAAAAAAAAAAAAAGAAAGAAAACAGAATAAACTGGATTGCATTACATATAGTAAAGGTGAGTACTGTTTTGTAAAATTTTTCTTTTTGTAATTTATGTATACATATATACTGAGTAGGACTTTGTAAAAAATGTTTACAAAACACTGGAATGGACTCTGGGAAACTGAGCTGCTACATCAAAGGGTGTCATTTTCTTTTAAGGCTTGTAGCTCATATATTGCCATACTGCCCTCCAGAAAAGCCAAAACGTTTTTCATGCCCACCAATAGCATATTAGTAACTTATTTCTCCATTCACAGCCAAAGAAAAATTGTCATTCTTTCTAATCTTTGTTGATCTGAAAGGAAAGAAAGGGACCATGATGCTATTTTAATTTGTAGTTTCCTGTTCTGAGGAGTTGATGTTACAGTCTTTCTTGTGAATAATATTTATAGTCTAAGAAAATTATTTTTAATTCTAAGAGATGTTGAATTTGGTTTTGCTTGTTACAGATACATTCTAATTTTACAGTATTTAAAATGTATTACATAAATTTAAAATATGCAATCTGTTCATTTCATAGAAAGATGCTAATACAACTGGTCTCAATCTTCTTTGAATATTTATGACCATCTTATCTACAATCCTTGTATGGTAGAGCAACATATTGCAAAGAGTACAGGACATTAAGATTTTAGGCTGGCTCTAACAATAATCAACTCTCCATGTGAACTTTACAAGTGAGTATCTTTCTTATACTTTTTTTTTTACTGTTCTATAAAACAATATAATGCAGAACATACTAATTATTTAAATTATACAAGTTATTATTTACTGAACACTTAGAAAATGAATCAGTGTTAAGTGCTTTAAATTCTTTATCTTATTTAATACAATACCTATAAATATTTTTACAGATCCCAATTTGAAATGAAGAAACTGAGGTTCAGAGAAATTAAAAATCAGGCAAGTGATACCTGGAGTACAAATTTAGATTAGTCTGACTCCATAGCCAATATCTTAATTGTTATACTACTGGTTACAAGATAATTTTTTCTAAGAATTTCTACCAATAAAAAAGGATTTTCAGATATGTAATTTGTTTAAAAGCAATGAACACCTACATGAGTCAGTAATTCTACTAGTAGGAACTCAACTTTCGAAATTGTAATCAAATTGTTCCCCCTGCTGGCTAATCAATGGAACTACAATTTGAGGAAAAATCCCTTAATGAAAGTTGACACTATAGGTTAATCATTCTTTTTCTCAACAGATCATGTTTTCAAGAGAATAATGAGAAAACCAGCTCTAGAAACAACTTTTTTTTTAAATATAATTTATTGTCAAATTGGTTTCCATATGACACCCTGTGCTCATCCCAACAAGTGCCCTCCTCAGTGCCAGTCACCCACTCTCCCCTCTCCCCACCCCCATCAACCCTCAGTTTGTTGTATTTAAGAATCTCTTATGTTTTGCCTTCCTCCCGCTCTGTGACTTATTTTTCCCCCTTTCCCTCCCCCACAGTCTTCTGCTAAGTCTCTCAAAATCCACCTATGCGTGAAAACATATGGTATCTGTCTTTCTCTGCCTGATTTATTTCACTTAGCATAACACCCTCCAGTTCCATCCAGGTTGCTACGAATGGCCAGATTTCATTCTAGAAACAACTTCTATTTGAAACTGTTTTCAAGGGTCTTTTGGAGTATATTTTTGGAAAATTAGGAAGTCAAAGAGGGTAGAAGACCTATAGTACAATTTGAGATTAAGCTATCTGTATATGGCTCTTTTTTATAACAATTAGGTTCAGACCATCATAGTTCATTGAATATGCTATATTCTGAAGATGACAGGAATAACATTATATCTTAGAAGCTACACATGACAAAGGATTAACAAGCAAAATATTCAAAATCTTAGCTGTACAATTTCAGAACTCCTTTACAGTACATGTAACATCTGTGGCTTCAAGTACACTACTACTCTCTCTTTCTTTTTGTAAGGGTATGTGCGTTTTACTTGCATCTTTTTCCCTATATAGGCTTGCCTTTTCCTTTTAAAAATAGTTAAAAACAAACTATATAAACAATTTTAATTCTTGAAAGGAATATACATTCACATGGTTCAAAAAGTTTAAAAAATAACAAAGTGAAATATCTTCCTTGTCTTCTTACCTCCACAGATAACCAATGTTATTTGTAAAAACAGAAACCATGAGTAGGCAGCAATGCCTTAACTGTGTATCTACTGTATGGGCTACAAGAGCCTCTTCCAACCCTGTTGAGAGAGCTCTTTATCTCCTTGTCTGTGATATTACTATTCTTTTTGTTCAATGTTCGATGGGACCTAATAAAGATCTTCACTCTGTCTGTATCTGACCATCTTGGTTCATGTGGTAAGTTTCACTGCTGTTTTAAAACAGAAAAAGCAGGAAACCAATTTGACAACAAATTATTTAAAAATAAATAAATAAAACAGAAAAAGCAAAAGCAATTGGGAAATTAACTTTTACTGCTATACATCTTAAGATCACCCATACATTCAATGACTCTAAAGCATTAATTTACTAAGTATTTACTGAGTATCTACTCTATACCAAATAGTATGAAAAAAAAAAAAAGCACAAAGAAAATAACACTTATAATTACTTAAAAGATGGTAAATATTTTCCCAAATTCTTGAAATTGGGGGCTGGGAGGAGGAGCTTTTATTCAATAAACCCACACAAGTAGAATCTGAATTGAATCAACTACCTTGTTCTTCAGGTGAGAGGTCACTATCCTCATCTTCACTGCTTTCTTGTTCATGAACCCGATACTTTGGCTCTGAGCCTTCAGCAGCAGCTAATCTACACAACAATCATTTACAAAGAAATCAACACCGTGATATTCTTTTATTGAGTGTCTCATTCCACTTCTGAATCTCATAAAAACATTTAAAGATCATTAATATGCTAGCTATAACCTGATGAGGAAAATAAAAAGAAAGTGGGAATGAGCATAGAAACCAGTAAGCAGCAACAACAACAGTGGAAGGTGACAGAAATTAATGAACAGCAAAGGAATAGAGCTTTTTGTTTCTGAACCCACTTATTTTTGCATTTCTTACTTCAATCCTTTTTAAAGTTTATTTTTAAGAAATCTCTAGATGTAGGCCCAATGTGGGGGCTCAAACTCATGACCCCAAGATCAAGAGTCCCATGCTTTTTACTAAGCCAATCAGATACTCCATCTTACTTCGATCTTTAAAACATAGGATATTTAAAAAAAAAACGAAAAACAAAAAAAACAGAGGGTACTGACACAAGGAATCTGTGTACCAGACTTTAGTACTCTTATCTTTCTGCTAACTGCATACTTTGATTTCAATCTAGAAACAAGACTATACAAGTAGCTATGAAAAATCCAGATAAACTTATTAGCACATGCTTTTTACTTATACTTGTACAAGTGGAATACATTTAACTCTGCACAATTAAAAACAAGTAAAAATGCCTCACAGTAGTCATCAGTACTTACTTCTTAGCTAAGATATCTGGGGTCAAGGCTTCAGTGGTTTCTGAATCACTCAATGCATCTTCATCATCACCTACCATACTAGAACGACAGCACATTATAATTAATACCTGAACTGTAATTCTTCGAACAGAAAAACAAAGTAGAGAACCATAATTCTATTGATTTAGTTATATTAACATATTTATAGTTCCGTTGTCATTTTTAAGGCTTAATTTTGTTTCTGTTCCATGCAAAGATTTAAAAGTTCAGCACGAATCAAGAAAATCCTCCGAATGATCTACTGTAGCCATGAAAATATTAGAACTCAAATCATTTGTAAAAAATAAAAATACTTCAATCATTCCATCCAGTGGGAGGAAACAAATATGTAGGAAAACCAAACCAAACCAAACCACTGTGTGGTTTCAGAATATGTATTTGTAAATCAACCTGAAGTCAGAAACAAATGACCTATGCAGACATAAGGTTAGGTAAAATACCATAATTTGATCCTAAAAGATTGAATTCAGAAAGTTAAAAAGCTATTTATATTTAGCTTTTCCAATCTAACTCTAATAAAACATTTTCTCCCTACTTAATTGCAAACATGGGCATCTTTAATTCTCAAGTCATTGAAAGGTGTATAAAAGCAGAAGTCACCTATATTTAAAAAACTGATTTATACCTATCCTGGTTGAGGAGACAAGTTAAGTAAGTGCTATAGTTTAAATGATGCTCTTTTTTCCATGGGAAGTTGAAATAAACTCATTTACATTATTGGATATAATTACACAGAGGACAAAATAATCTATCAATTTGCAGAACTTCTATAGACAACTCTAGGTTATGCTATAAAATTTACAGACAAATTATATGTGTTTGTGTGGTTATATACACACAAACATACGTATAATAGAAGCAATAATAACTTGTACACTGTAAAATTTTTTTAAGATTTAAGCTTTTTTTTTTTTTAAGTTATTTTGAGAGAGAGAGAGAGAGAACAGGGAAGGGGTGGAGAGAAAGAGAATCCCAAGCAGGCTACACACCAGCAGCACTGACCCCAACATGGGGCCTGAATTCATGAACTGTGAGATCATGACCTGAAATCAAGAGTTGGACGCTTAACCAACTAAGCCACCCAGGCACCCCAACAGTGTGAAATTCTTAAGTAGTATAACATGATCTTTCTATTAAAAGCACCTTCTTCTATTAAATAAAACTCTTTCAAAAAAGGGCCATGAAAGAAATTGGTAAAACCGAGCATTAGGTCGATAAAAGCTAAGCACATATATACGTACGTATATATAGCCTCAATTACTTAAGGATGAAATAACTTTGACAACTCCCAGCGGAAGTATATGCGTAAGGTAAAGGAGGGAGGGGAGAAGCGGTGCCTAACAAATACCATTCTGATTTATCCTATTTTAAATATAAACCGTCTAAAAATAATGCCTATGACTATTTTTTGAGTCACATACAATTTTAATTATTTTCGGATAGTTATTTCTAACCAACGGAGATAATAAAGGATATCTATTACCATTATTGGTAGGAAGAAAGCCCTGATTTTTGCTTCTGGTACAATAATGACATACTTGTAATTAGAAAAATAAGGGCATAAACTTTTCATAAGTAATATGTCTATTTCTTCCTTCAAACTTTTTAGTATTGAATTTCAGTACCTGTACCTATTTCATTATCTCTTTCTACCTTTGTCACAACGTTTATTCTTGTTTTTACAAGGGACCACTGAGTTACAACAAACAGTTACTACTACAATTATGATGTACAAAATGGATTCCCCAAATTTTAAAGTTACATATTATACTAATACACTATTATACAAAAATATACAGTTATTGATCAGTGCTCCAGTAGCAGATATAAAATCATACAGAAACTTAAATCAGCTGTTATCCAGAAGCTCATATCGAACGCAAAATGGAAGTAAAAAAGGGATGATGTCTGGGAAACATTACCTGTGGTAAGGAGTGCTAGGTTCGTCTATTTTCATTAAACCATAGTCTTTGTCTGCTGGATGATATGTCGCCAGGATGTTCATTTCATCCCACTTCTGGGATTTTTTACTATAATTAAAAAGAAAAACCGATTTCCTCAGTAAAGTAAAAGATAAAAAATGTGCACATCTAAAGTTCACAAACATCCAAATCCCACATTTCAACTTCTATTTGACTGTTAGCTTCTATTTTTACAAATATTCCTGGAATAGAAGGTGACTGAGGGAAAAGCCTAAGTAATTACAATAAATGTTAGTAATTATTTATAGAATACTTAGTCCCACATATTAAAAACACACTATTCAAAATTTTCACCAGGCATTCAAGACACTGTTACATTATGACATGCTTAGTCTTCATCTGACCTATGGAGCAAAAACACTGAAATTTACACACTGCATGTTCTTAGTAGTTGAGAATTTTTTATTTACTATATATTGGTAACCGTTCAATAAAAAACAAGATGTTTCCAGGCCCTGAGCTTGGGGTGCCTCCGTTCACCATGGTGGTATACCTAGTTTCCGCTTTGGCCTCTTGCCCTGCCAGGCAGTGGAGGTGATGGGTGGAGAAGGCCAGAGCCCAGCTGGGTTGACCCTCAGACCTGGCTGAGCTTCCAAGGCCCTCCCAGTGGTTCAGGAATGGGGCAGGGGTTTGGGTCAGGCCCTGAGGTATGCCACCTCAGTATGCTACCTGAATTCTTTGGGGAATGGCATACTGTGGACCTCAGGCTGGAGTGGGGCTAGTGCCCCAACGCAGCCTGGAGACCTCTCAGCTAGAGGGTGAGTGGGGAGCCAAGATGGAGAGCAACTCTGAGCGGGCCTCCCTCAATCTCTGGGTGCCCCAGCTGGGGCTGTGAAGCTTGAGCAAAACCCCAAGGAGTCCCAGGACATCAAAGCTCTGCAGACCTGGAACAATTTGCCAAGTTTCGGGAGCAGAAGCAGATCACCCTGGGATATGCTCCGGCCAATGTGGGGCTCACCCTGGAGGTTCTCTTTGGGAAGGTGTTCAGCCAAATGCCCATCTGCTGTTTTAAGGCTCTAAAGCTCAGTTTCAAGAACATGTGTAAGCTGCAGCCCCTGCAGCAAAAGTGGGTGGAGGAAGCTGACAACAACAAAAATCTACAGGAGCTATGCAAAAGCAGAGACCCATAGGCAGGCCCAAAAGAGAAAGCAAACAAGTGTCGAGAATTGAGTGAAAGGCAACCTGGAGGACATGCTCCTGCAGTGCCCAAAACCTACCCTGCAACAGATCAGCCACACTGCCCAGCAGCTCAGGTTTGAGAAGGCTGTGTGTGGGAGGAGTGTGGTTCTACAATCGTCGGCAGAAGGGCAAACAATCAAGCAGTGACTGTTCGCAACAAGAGGATTCTGAGGCTGCTGCGTCCCCTTTCTCAAGAGAACTAGTATCCTTTCCTCTGGCACCAGGACCCCATATTGGTACCCCAGGCAATGGGGGCCACCCTCACTTCACCACACTGTACTCCTCAGGCCCTTTCCTTAAGAGTGAAGCCTTTCTGTCTGCCACCACTCTGGGCTCTCCCATGCATTCAAAGTGAGGTGCCAGCCCTTCCCAGGAATGGGGACCAGAAGAAGGGGGAGAGCTAGGGAAAGAAAACCTGAGGTTTGTTCAAACCAGGACTTTGGGATTAAGTTCTTTATGCACTAAGAAAGAATTTGGAAATACGAAGGATATGGAGGCAGGGAGTTTGGGGGAAACTGGCTGGAGTGAAGGTAAAGTTCAAGGATGCTCTTGTTTTTAATCCCCACATCATTCATTATTTTCATAAATAAAGAAGCCTGGAACACACACACACACGCAAAATAAGAACAAAAAACACCAAAAATTTCCTTGGCCTAATTTTTTCAAAGATTTTCAGAACAATCAAAAGAAACAGAACATAAAACTACAGAGAATACCTCACTAAATTTAAATACCATTAATAAAGATTTAGATTGCAAATAAAATTACAGTTCAGCCTTCCTTTAATCTAGAAAAATAAAAGTTTGCTAAGAAATGGTATATGAAGAGTACCTGAGATAAATCTACTTAAGAGAAATAAGTGTTTTATAAACATTCATTAATATCCATTCAACAAAATATTCACACAACTTTTAAAGTCCTAAATAATTAGATGACTTAATTATAAATTCTTCTGATCTACTCATTGAGAGAGACATCAAAGACCTCTCTGTCACCCAAAATGTTTTGTTACATATACAGTTTGTGCCTTGGTTATATACTTGAAAAATGAAACTACTGTCAAAATGAATGTAGATTTTACAGATTCAAATCTTTTCTGCATTTGTCCATATTGGTGAGGTTTTATTGTAGATATTTTTAATTTTCCTAAATCTACCAACACCCAGGTTCTGAAATGCTCTTGAAAAATTACATTATTTAAACTTTAACATCATATTCCCTTCTGCATGCCTTGAGTAACCTCAAAATTTCATGTGCCTACTCATGGCAGGTGAGCCTGACTTTTATGTTCTCTTGTTTTTTTCCTCCAAAGCACCCATTGCATCCCTATTTCAGACCAAGCACTTTTTTCTTCTTCCTATTTTATTATGGTAAAATATGCAGAACATAAAATTCACCATTTTAAATGATTAAAAAAAATTTTTTTTACATTTATTTATTTTTGAGAGACAGAGAACAAGTGGGGGAGGGGCAGAGAGCAAGGGAGACAGAATCCGAAGCAGGCTCCAGGCTCTGAGCCATCAGCACAGAGCCTGATGCGGGGCTTGAACTCACCAACCACGAGATCATGACCTGAGCTGAAGTCGGCTGCTCAACCGACTGAGCCACCCAGGTGCCCCTTAAACCATTTTTAAATGTAAAGTAGTTCTGTGGTATTAAGTACATTCACACTGCTATGAAACCACCACCATCACCCAATCTCCAGAACTTTTTCGTCTTCCCAAACTGAAACTCTACCCATTGAACACTAACTCCCCATTCTCCCCTCTCCCAGCCCGAGGCACCCACAATTCCATTTTCTGTCTCTATGAATTTAACTACTCTAGGTACCTCATGTAAGTAGACTCACACGGTATTTGTTCTTTTGTGACTGGTTTATTTCACTTATTATCTTCAAGGTTTATCTATGTTGTGGCATGTATCAAAATTTTCTTCCTTTTTAAGGCTAAGTATTCCACTACAGACTAAGTACTTTTGACTACAACCTCAAGTTTACTTACCTTTTGTTTTATCAAGAAGCAAAGGTTGGCTCAGAGATACTCCACAAGTGACTGAGACTACTATTCCCACTTTTCCCCAAAAAGCAGTCAGAAATTACCTGTCTTCTCGCCATGAAACAGGTAAAATCTTAAAAGCCTGTTACAAAGCTAAAAATTAAGACATATGGGTCCATTAACTGAAGCACAGAAACAAGATTTCTTCTTTGAAGAACTGCTTTTTTTTTTTTTTTCTTTTTAAAATTCAGGACGGAATGAACCTGAACTCTCAACTAATTCAAACTTAAGGGGCGCCTGGGTGGCTCAGTCGGTTAAACGGCCGACTTCGGCTCAGGTCACGATCTCACAGTCTGTGAGTTCGAGCCCACATCGGGCTTTGTGCTGATGGCTCATCAGAGCCTGGAGCCTGCTTCGGATTCTGTGTCTCCCTCTCTCTCTGCCCTTCCCCTGCTCATGCTCTATCTCTATGTCTCTCAAAAATAAATAAACGTTAAAAAAAAATTAATTCAAACTTAAATCTCAAAAACACTTGATTGAACTAAACTGAGAACATAGACCCTGCTTTATTTCTTTAGAGGTCTAGTTGCTACCTATTGAGTAATACATAACCAATCATGGGGCGGGGAAAAAAAAGTTTAACTGGGAGACATGTTTAAGGTTCAGGTTTCAGTTAGTTACCCTTCACTAGTTCTAAGACTACAGGTAAGTCCAACAAACTCCCTCCTTTGGGCTATATTTATTTTACATGGAAATTATAATAAAATGGATTTTTAGTAAGTCTTTCTTACAATACAGGGTTGTTGAGATAATCAACTGAAATGTCTGTGAAAACAAAATTATAAAAGCACCATGCAAACATAAGGAGTTTTCATTATTTTAATAAAGCTTTGCATTAAAAATCCTGAAATCATATCTCTCTCAGCACTATAGAAAATGGGCTGAAAAGGACATTCTGAAAAGACGTTTAAAATTGATTTTGAACTGGATGCCTTCCACTTTGCCCTGTAACACTCAACATTTAAATGATTTTGAAATAGTTAAGCTCTGCCACATAATGAATTTTTCTAAAAAGCAATGTTTTGTATTTGACTAAGTCTACAGTTGCAGACATTTTGCTAAACATTTCTTATCTACAAATTTCTGTGAATTTGGAAAGCAAATGACTATTCTATATAAGGAAACTCACAGTGAAGAGAAACATTTCTAAAGGTTTTAGGTAACAGACATGATAAAGAAGCTCTGATTAGAAGAATCACGGAAGAAACAAATGTACACAAGCTTTAAGAGAATTAAAATCTGTGAAGAAAACAATTCAATTAAAAAACAAACAGAGACTTATGATACCATAACTACATAACTGAGAAACAAACATCTCTGAAATGACAGCTGGAGTTAAATGTGAGTCAGAAACAGAAGCACAGGTAAAAGTTTCATAAAACCTGTATTAATAGACAGTCCTTTTAAGACTTCCCATCAAAGATACTGTGAAAGAAAACAAATCCATGTATAAAGCTCAAAAGCTGGCAAAACTAAAGTGTGTAAGGATATATGCTTATATGATTACCATAAAAGTCAGAAGAGTGGTTATGTTGGGGGAGGGGGGAGGAAAGAGTGTAACTGGAAAGGGCAGGGGACATTTCTGAGGTAATAGAAACTTTTTTTTTCTTGAACAGGATGTTAGTTACAGGGGTGTTTTATTATATAACAATTTTATAACATAAATATAATTTATAATTGTATTAATTTCTTAAACTTTAAAAATTACAGTTAACACATCTTTCTGTATGAGCATTACGTTACAACAAAATACTTAACTATAAACACATATTAATGGCCTTGTTAGGTACTTCCTAACTTCAAAGAAAACAAGTTATTTCCTAAATGATGTTAACAATATTGAATTAAAAATGATAATGTATCATCATTACTTCTTAGGATAAGAGAACGACAGACCTTTGGAGTTTAAAACCTTTTTCTAATGGGTGGGAAACCTAACACCCTATACATCAATTTTGTGAGACAATATGAAAAAGAAAGAACTGTAGGAAATAAGCAGAAATAATGTTCCCTTGGAGCACCTGGGTGGCTCAGGCAGTTAAATGTTTGACTTTGGCTCAGGTCAGGATCTCACTGTCTGAGTTCGAGCCCAGCGTCAGGCTCTGTACTGACAGCTCAGAGCCTGGAGCCTGCTTCAGATTCTGTGTCTCCCTCTCTCTCTTCCCCTACCCCACTCATGCTCTCTCTTTCAAAAATAACATTAAAAAAAATTTTTTTAAAGAAATGTTCCCTTAAAATTAACGATAAAATGTAATAATCACAATCCCAGCCCCTGAACCCATTAATAATTTTGATTTCTGTATATTCTTTCATTATAGGAAATAATATATATTATATAAAAATATATAAGCTATCAGTATATATAAAAACACATACACAGCCTACATACACATATAAAACAATAAATACAATATATAAAAATAAATATACTGACATGGAAACTATTACCATATATATTTTATCGTAATAAGCCACTTGCATTTTCTAGTCTTTAATTTTCTTTTTTTAAAAGATTCTATTTTTAAGTAATTTCTACACCCAACTTGGGGCTTGAACTTACAATCGGAGATGAAGAGTCGCATGTTCCACCAACTGGGCCAGCCAGGCTTCCCTCTAGTCTTTTTTAATAAATGCACAAGACTCAATAAACTATTCACCTAATGTTAGATATTTATATTGAATCCAGGATTTTCCTATTTAGAATAAAGCAGAAATGATCGTATTTGTGCACATTCTATTCAATGATATTTTTTGGATAATTTGCTAGGACAGGTATATCTAAGTTAAAATTTATCAAGAGCTTTATAGTTCACTCCATGTTGTCAAAAGCTTTATCTTTTATTTATTTTTTAAATGTTTATTCATTTTTGAGAGAGACAGAGTGCAAGCAGGAGAGTGGCAGAGACAAAGGGAGACAGAATCCGAAGCAGGCTCCAGGCTCTGAGCTGTCAGCACAGAGCCCCACGCAGGGCTCGAACCCATGAACTGCAAGATCATGCCAAGCCAAAGTCAGATGCTTAACCGACTGAGCCACCTAGGTGTCCCTATCATAAAGTTTTAATAGAGAGAACAATATGCAATGTCCCTAATAAACACCAAACTTTGCCAAGATTGGGTATTTGTGTATGTGTTTTCTCCACTGAACAGGTATAATCAGTATTTAAAAGGGTGGCTCAGTCAGTTGAGTGTTCAACTCTTGATTTTGGCTCAGGTCATGATCCCAGGGTTGTGGGACTGAGCCTCTCATCAGGCTCCATGCTCAGTGGAGCCTGCTTAAGATTTTTTTTCTCTCTCTCTGTCCTTCTCTCCCACACACATGCACTCTCTCTAAAAATTAAAAAAGTAACGATAAAAAAGCTGTTTTGTTTCTTTGTTCATTACCTTATAAATATGGGAAAATACTTGTTATTTTACTTTCCTTTTATTTTTACAAGTTTATTTATTTGAGGGTGTGTGCAAGTGGGGCAGGGACAGAGAGAGAGAGAGAGAGAGAGAGAGACACGGGAGACAAAGGGGGGGAAAGACAGAGGGAGAGAGAGGGAGGGAGAGGGAGAGGGAGGGAGAGGGAGGGAGAGGGAGGGAGAGGGAGGGAGAGGGAGGGAGAGGGAGGGAGAGGGAGGGAGGGAGAATCCCAAGCAGGATCTGTGCTGTCAGTACAACACAGAGCCTGATGCTGGGCTTGACCTCACAAATCGTGAGATCATGACCTGAGTGGAAATCAAGAGTCGGACATTTAACCGACTGAGCCAAACAAGCATCCCTTACTTTCTTTTCATGAATTATGTTTACATACTTTGCCTTTCTATTGGAAATCATCTAAGTTTGACTAAGTTCTTTACATATGAGTAACTTCTTCACATCTATATAGATTTACAATGATGTAGAATTATATAAAGAACTCACTCAAATTTAAAGATTTAAGCCATGTTTTGTATATATAAACCAAAGAAATATATATAAGATATAAACTACATTATATATAACTACAAGTTTTATATATTCAAAGCTTTACTCCATTTCTTCAACATAATACTAAGAGCAAAAGAAATTCTTAGAATTAATCAGCTCCAAAGAAGATAACAATAATTTGAAAAATCATCAATCTAAATAAGGGCATAAAACAATAGGCTACAAAGCACACCAGAATTCTTAGGTAGAAGGTAATGAAGTAGAAGAAACTCTCAGCAGAGGACACTAAATATAGAAATTAGCATCTCTAAAGTTTTGGCAGAATTAACATTAGTTTTAGAGTAACAAAATCCAAAAAGCAGAATTTAATTCCCAACTATGTGTATGACCTTCTGAGGTTCATTCTCTCTACCTAGAAAAAAGAGGGGCACCACCACTGCAGATCTGCTAGGAGCACAAAAGCACCTGCTGGTTTCATTTTCCCCCTCCCCCTTAGGAGACTGGTTTTCCTGCAGCCTAAATCTGGTCCAGAAAAAGTCACCCCTTCTCACTTTCAGTTGATAGCTCATATGATACCATCTCAAAACCTACTCGTACTTCTTGTTGCTTGTGACTAGCTCTTTGATAAATTTTAGCCACACTTAGAGTGGGAAGCAAGATTTTGCTTCAAGGTGTTACACTTTTTAATTGCACATTTCAAGTGGCTCTCTCTTCAAATAAAGATTCAACTTACAGAGGCCAAGAAAGTACAAGACTTTGAAGCTTGACACAATTACTTAACAATTAAAGTAAGAATTAACAATAAAAGCAATCAATAATCAAGAAGTCGCTTTTGGAAAACTTTGCTCAGTGAAGCTTTGACACTAGTCCATATCCCTTTACAGACAGAAAAAGATGAAGTTGAAGCACGTTTATATAAAATTATATTAAAGGCAATTAATTCAAGCACAATGTTTTGAAGCAGAATTTGCCTGTATCACTTAAAATTACCATAGAATTTGAATGGAACATTGTGACTTCAAAGCATACTGTGTAAAACAACCTACTGAGATGTGGGAAAAATTAGATTTCTATATTTCTACTTGAAGGTAGAGAAGGTAGCATTTGAGGGTGAGGTACTGAGTTAAAAACTTTATATTTATTAACTCATTTAGTAATTAAACTAGGTATGGATATAATGAATAACTCACGGGAAGTCACAGAGCTAGTAACTAGTAGAATCCAAACCCAGGCAATCTAGCCCCAGATTAATCACTAACCTATAACACTTCTCATAAAATAAGCTTTAGTAATATTTAAAAAAAATTTAATGTTTATTTTTGAGAGAGAAAGAGAGAGAGAGACAGCGTGAGTGGGGGAGAGGCAGAGAAAAACAGAGACACAATCCTGGAGCAGGCTCCAGGCTCTGAGCTGTCAGCACAGAGCCTAACGCACGGCTGGAACTCATGGTCATGGACCGTGAGATCATGACCTGAGCTGAAGTCTAACGCTTAACCAGCTGAGCCACCCAGGCGCCCTGGCTTTAGTAACATTTTATTTCATATTTTGAACAATTCAAAATGCACATGTTTCTCGTTTTAATCTCTGCGAAAACAGCGTTTCTTAAAATGGATGGCATCTTATAATTGACAGTATTTTTTTCTTTCTTGGTGGTACATAAAATCATGGTGCATCTTAAAATACATGATTTCTTATTTTTGATGAAACGCACACAGCTACTCACCAAACCTATTATGTTAGACCTTCACAAGTTGTATACTATATTCAAGGTATCCTGATAGAATGGGGAATTCCAAAATCATAGAGGACAGTGGTGTTCTCACCAGTTGAACAAGGTGATACAACTGAGATTTATCTATGACTGATAATGTGGATTTACAGATTCTATCCAGTTGAACCAGCTGAACTAACCCTCAAAAAATGGTATCTGACAAGTGGTAACTGAAGAAACCATTCATTGAAGATAACAGTACCATAAAGAGAGTAATGATAGCACTGAGACATCAAAAAAAGTTTGATGAGAACTGTATAAAAAAATTCCAGAACTATTTGAAATATGGCATTATATGATCTCACTTTAAGAGTATAATGAGCCTTGAAATATTATTTACTGATAGTAATATATGAGATAAATTATAAACAAACATATTAGAAGCATATTTGATTTTTTTCCTTCTAAAAAGATACACAATAAAAAAGTTTAGAGACCACTGGAATAAGAGGACTCAACTACTGGCCTCAGGAAAAAAAATCCCTTGGTAATATGTCTTTATGTTAAATAAAATGTTAAATGATATCCTCACAACTAAGAAGTGAGAGTGAAGTAGTGGTGTGTGCAGAAAAAGGAAACTTTCTGCATTTTACTTGATAAAGGCACCAATAAAAGGTACGGTTACTTGCAGATTCTGAATTTGCAAATATGCCTACTTGAAAAATTTATCTGTACTCAAAATCAGTACCTGAAGCGTTTTCTCCATCTCTCACAGACATGCACAGATCAGGGAAGAATTTGAGTTGCTCCACGCACATCCTCCCAGCTGTTAAACAAGGTGATTCTTCTTGTCTTAGCCTTCTTGTCTTAGCCGCTCATGTTTTAAGTGTCTCTTTTGCAGTCCATTTAGTACCAACTTTTTTGCCTTTCTGTTGAGTGTATTGTTTTAAATGGCTCCCAAGTATAGTGCTAAAGTGCTGTCTAGTGCTCTAAGCACAAAAAGGAACCTTGCAGGAACCTAACTCTGCATTTCCCCTTAGAGCAATGGTTCAGTATTCCCTAATTCAGTGTTTGTGGTGATTATCTAGAACAGAACTACAGAGAATAAGAAGAATTGACTTAGATCCCTGGTCATTTTCACATTAATCTGAGATTCTTTTGCCTTATACTTTGGTCCAAGATTTAAAGGTAAACCATTACAGTACACTTACTAGTTCCTGAATTTTCAGTGTATTGTAACTAAAAGAGCTATTTATTTTCAGTCCTCTTTACAGGAAAGGGGGAATACTGATTGTAATTAAATTACAATGAAAACATTACAAAGAGCATTCAACACTTATCATTTCTATTCAAAGAGGCTCTCATAATAATGCTGTTTGCATAAGCTGTGACATAAATAATGTGGACTGTATTGCCAAAAGAATTTTCTTTGCTGTACGACTGTAACCATAGAACACTGGTCATGAAAACGCCCATCCCCTTTTACTACTTGGAACCAAACAACATGAACCTCAATGAATGAGAGCTTTGAAACCTTCATTAAGTGCTGTCTAACCCTCTAACTAGACAAGTCAATCAAAATCATCTACCTAGGAACCTTATGAAAGGTCCCTTCTAAGTGAATCTGTCCTGCTAGCAGTCTAGGATAGTGGTTTTCAAGGCAGAAAGACCTGGAAGTAAACCCCAGTCAATTAGAGAGAGAAGCTAACTAACCTACTGAGTAAGGCCGCAGGAAAGTATGGGAGATCAAAGTTGAGAATACGCAGAAGATAAGGAAGCAGAGAAAGAGAGAGAAAAATAATAAGCTACTTGGTAGCCAAGCAAAAAGAAATTCAAATTATGCTTGCCAGTGAGAACCACACTCTTGCTGTTGAATACCCTGAAACTGCGTAGGAGCTTTCTACAGTTTTTGTTTTGTTTTGTAAGCTATCTTGGTCTTCCTGCTATAGCATGTTCCGGTGAGATTTGTTTTTTAATTCAGTAACCTACAACCAATTCCCCACCAATTCCCATTTGAAGCGGCTTACCCAAAATAGAGGTTTGAAAATTTCCTGTTAGAGAATGTAAGTCAAGCATCCAAAGGCCATGATTCTATGCTGTCATCCTACTTAATGTCTTCTTCAAGGTAATAGATCTCTGTGGCGGTAAATTTAGTAGTAGCAGTTCATTTTATAGACCTAAATTGACATTTAAACACGTTTGCTCTAGTTGCAATATTCTAAATTTTTACAAACATCCTCATTTTAGCTTTATGACTTTACAGATTTCAAAAACTTCTCTCCAGAATGAGGAGTCTTTATACTCTTAGTTACCTTAATGATAACACCCAAGCCCCCTCGCACTTCTAATCCACTAGTATATTTTACACTCTGTTGTACTGTACTGTATTTTTTCATTGAGCATGGCACCTTGGATACCTTCCTCTGGGCAAAAACATCTATCTCGTCCTTTTTAAAAGGCTGGTGTGTTGTTTCATTATACAAATGAACCATAATTAATATTTCACCAGGCCGTATTAACAGACCTTGGGTTGTTTCCAATTACTTACTATTACACACAATTGGGCAACGTCTTTTTGCAGTATATAAGACTAAAACATCACTGGATCGTTTTGAGTTGCTACTCTCTGAACTGTTCTGAGCTTAGTTATGCCTTCCCAGAGGAACAAAGACTAGAAAGCACTTCAAATTGTTGTTGCAGATACAAAAATAATTAGCAATACGTACATTTCCATTAAGTCTACACCAAAGACCGGGAAATTTTTGTTTTTCTTAGTGGAGAGAGAACGACAAACCGGGATATAAGAGACTGAGTGCGGCATGATGTTCACCTAAAAAGGAAGACTGTGGAACTCAATTAGGAAAATGGGGAAAAGGGTCTCTTTTATGGAGAGGTCTCTTATTGGCTTGAGACCAGATTTTAAAGGGTTCCTGTAACAAGAAGACTTTTATGACTGAAAATATTTAGAGACCTCAGATACGTAGTTAAGAAATAATAAAAGCTTAACAGGTGAAGCCCTGAAACTTCTATTTGATTCTTTGATGTTCCTAATTCCCCAAAGTTCAGATTAGATGTTTGTTTTCAAAATACTACATCTGCGCATATACTTTTAAAAAAGAAAAAAAAAAAAAACAACAACTATAAACGTCATAGCTCCTGCCTTCTTTAAAATCACTCCAGCCGGCACCCTGGCTGGAGGACGGAAACCCGAGCGGTGCCGGAACCGCATCCACAGAGCTGCCCCGGTCGCCGGTCAGCGCTCAGGGTAGGGGTAGGGGTAGGGTAGGGGTCGGGGTCGGGGTCGGTCGGGGTCGGGGCCCGGGCCCGGGCCGAGGCCGGTAATGTCGGCGGGGGGAAAGCGAGGCCGCCCGAGCGGGGAGGAGCTTCCCAGGCCCACCCGCGGCCGTCGCTCCCGGCTCTCACCTCAGCTCTTCGTCGACACTCCGGCCGGGCTGTTCGGCCGAGGCCACCACAGAGGAAGTCGTAGAACTCTTGTTCTTCAGGATCCCCTTGATGGGCCGATGCGAGGCCGTCGAGGCCGCCATTGCCCGCCGCTCCGGCGGTCGGCTCAGCGTCGCTGCTTGGCGCTGGGTCCAGGAAGGAAAGGGCTGGGCGCGAGCACAGACTCGCCAGGCAGCCGCGGAGCCCGCCTGGGGCAAAAGCGGCCGCACCTGCTGTCGCGGAGACGGCTACCGGAGTCGTTGTCACGACACAACGACCCCGACGCCAGGGCCGACGCCGCGCGGCTGACGGCCCTTCGCGCGCCCTTCGCCACCGACACTTAACCGCGGCCCGCGGAGAGAAGCCGGCCTACGGCCCCAGCGCGGGAGCGACGCCGACGCCGAAGCCGAAGCCAAGCGGACCCGCCCTCTCGCGATATCTAGGGAGGGGCGGGGGCGGGGCGAGAACAAAGCCTACCTCCTCGCCCCGCCTCCTCCCGGTCTTTTGGTCCGCTCGCGCCTACCCAGGCTCGGTCGCGGAGAGTACAGGACCTGATTCAGAGAAGGTTCAGAGGTTTCTGGTTTGCGTGTGTACACAGTTACAGGTCTCTCCAAGCACCCTCACTCCCACTAATTTATAGGGTCCATATTGTTACTTCTATGTTTTATAAATAGGAAAACTGAGGCTCAAGGTGGCATCATTCCCCAAAGATACTAGCTGATTTTCAGGTAAATGCTATGTGTGTCCCCTCTTTATTTCCATTTAACTGCGTGAAATGCTTTAGCTATTATAAATTCATGGAATTTATAATATCAATATTAGAACGGTCCTTAGAGACCTGTTATGAACTCACTGAATATTGACTTTTATGAAATCATAGAATACCAGCATTGAAATAGTCTAACCTAGTTTTACCATTGGAGTAGCTAAAGGACAAAGAAGAGTGACCCAACCACTAATGTCAACTGTAATGTGTGGTCATAGAACTTGAGACTTCTGACCTCCAGTGTTTCTGAGTCTGGTCTCTCCCCATTTTACCACGTTCTCCCTATGTGTTCGTAATCCTATGGGAAAAGTATTGCCGGGAAAAATTTCTAGAATTGCAGTTTATAATCTGTCTCCCTAAAAAATTTAGGAAATTCACTTAAGATACCCAGTTGTCCAACACTGGATGAAATTGACCAGAAATTTTGGATGAAATTGATGAGAAACCTTGGGTGTTGTCTAGGTAGCTCTAAGAAGAATTCCAAAGGAGAAACAAACAAAACCCTCACACGCACACAGGCCCTCCCCAAGTTATTCTATGCCTGAATGTGAAGGAAAGATCTCAGAGATGGCTTCGATAAGAGGAGACAGCTTGAGACTCTTAAGGTGTCAGGATATGCAAGCGTCCAGGCTGTGGGTGCTGCGGATGTTGTGAGGAGACAAAGATTCTGTGGAGTACAGGAAAGGGCAGAATTTTGAAGCTCTGGGAACAATCTCAGAACCACGCTGTGTGTTGTCAAACGAGGGCTAAGCAGAGGGAGTGGTGTCCACTCCAGCCCTACCCAGCCTCTCTCCATGCAGTGCCAGCATCGTGAGTTGTACAGATGGGAAAACTAGAAGTCTCAGAGATTAAGCAAGTTGCTTCCTGTTAGGGATTGAATTGTGTCCCCCTAAAAATAAGATATGTCGAAGTACCTCAGGGTGTAAACTTATCTGGAAATAGGGTAAATTGCAGATCTGATTAGTTAAATTAATATGAAGTCATACCAGAGTAGGATGGGCTTCTAGTCTACTATGATTGGTATCTCTGTAAGAAGATGGCTGTGTAAAGACAGAGAACACAAGGTGATGACAGAGAACTGGAGTGAGGCATCTGTAAGCCAAGGTAAACCAGGGGTTATCCAAAGCTGGGAGGAGCATGGACCAGATTCTCCTTTAGAGCTCTCAGAAGGAACCAGCCCTGCTGACGTCTTGATTTTGGACTTCTAGCTTCAGAACTGTTAAATTCTAAACTTCTGTTGTCTAGAGCTACCCAGTTTGTGGTACTTTGTTATGACAGCCCTATCCTTCCCTGCCATTCCTACCCCCCGTTCCCACCTCCCTCATCACCAGGCTTTCTCCTACCATCCTTTCCTGATCAGACCTCATCATCCTTGTGACCCACTAGAGCAGAGCAGTCTAGTTCACCTGGAACTGCCATCTCCAGCAACCAGCCCGTTGGGGATTCATAGACAACGAGTATGGAAGAGATCTTGTCAATCCCACCAATAGCTATCCAGCCTTCTCTCCAATAACCCCAGTGGCCAGCAGCTTGCCACCCCGCAACACAGCTCATTTTATCTTTGGACACTTCTGACTCAGAAAGTTCTTCCTCAGGTTGAGCTGGCACCTGGTTTCCAGCAATGTGGGTCCACTGGGGTTGGGGGGTGGGGTGAGAGACTGTGGACGGGGGCGGGGGGAGGGTGGGGGGAGCGGGGTAAGGGCTGCCATCTATCTTACCCCAATGGCAGCCATCTCACTCACCTCCTATCTCTGGGCCCCAAATCTCACCTCCCTTAATACAGGCTCTGTGCCTTAAGGAGCAACACAGTTCATGTTGTTAGAACTCTGCTCCTCAGAAATGACTTCAGGGTTCCTGAAAACTATTCTGCTTTTATTGTCTGGAACCCAGCATCTAGCTGAGATCTTGGCATGGAACAAGGCCTTAGTTTAAAAAAAAAAAAAGGCTGCTGAATGGAGATAACAGAGGGGAAGTGAGCAGGAAGGGCAGAAAGGCAACAGCTTTGCTAGTCAGGGTCCCCTGTGTTCCCCAGGGATTTCCCCAGGCAGGGCCTCCACAGCCATTCTTGGCACCTCCCTCTCCCGGCCCTACCTCTGTTCCAAGCCACAGGTCCCCAGCTGCCCTCCTCCCTTTCCACCTAGGATTGGATCTGACCTCACATGCTGACAGCCCTGCCCAGCCCCGGGGGCTGAGAGAAGGTTCTCATTAAAGGGGAAGCGGAATGGCCACCTTCCTTCCTGAGTCCTTTCCGCCATGTTTTCTCACACCTGCATTGCCTCTCGCCCTGTCAGCAGGAGCCCAGGTCAGCAGTGGTAATCCTGTTTTCAAGGGAATACACAAAACTTCCCATCACATTCTAAATTATTGGGCAGATTTGCTTTGTTCCTGCTTGGGCCCACAGTCACCTCCCTGAACCTGTGACTGGGCCCTTAATTAAGCACTGCCTTGCTTTGAGACCCTCTCATGAAAAGGGCTACCACACTATGACATAATGTGTTTTATTACGGTTAATAAAATAAAATACTTTGGAACAGGAAATAACGAAGAGTTCTCTGAAGAACCTTGAAAAAATGATTCCCTCATCAAAATTCAAACTTTGCCTTTTATATTATTTCTTCCACTCCCAATGCCACTAAAAGTGGATGCAAATGAAGAGGACTTTCTTAATATTAAAGAAGAAAAGAAAAGAAAAGAAAGAAAGAAAGAAAGAAAGAAAGAAAGAAAGAAAGAAAGAAAGAAAGAAAGAAAGGATAAGATGTTAGTTTGCAAGATTGTGGGTACCAGTACAGCTTTTCCTTATAGTTTAGAACAATTTATAGTTTATAGTTTAGAACAATTGAACCACGTGATTCCTCCGTGTAGCCCAAAGAAAATTTCCAAATGCCTCTAAATTGAGCTCTTCTTCTATGCCTTGCTGAGATCCACTCTTATAGGAAGTCATCTGGACAAAACAGCCCAAACACTAAATTTGGCTGTATTTGTATTATTTCCTGAGCATTGAGGGTTTGGCTTCCAAGAGATGGATTGTGGATGGAATCTTCCATTGTGGATTCAGTTTCCGGGGGGTAGCTATGGAGCTCAAAGCAAATCATATATTTAAAAATATGTACTTGTTTAAGGGTTATCTCACAATTATTCCTGCTTTCTTTTTGAAGACTTCATCATGGTTGCCTGATCCAATGCTTCATATAGAGAGGACAGGAGACACTTTTTAACTTATTTTCTCATTTTGTTTTAAGAGAGAGAGAGAGGGGCGCTTGGGTGGCTCAGTTGGTTAAGCTGCCGACTTTGGCTCAGGTCATGATCTCACAGTCTGTGAGTTTGAGCCCCGCACCAGGCTCTGTGCTGACAGCTCAGAGCCTGGAGCCTGCTTCAGATTCTGTGTCTCCCTCTCTCTCTGCCCTTCCCCTGCTCATGCTCTGTCTCTATGTCTCTCAAAAATAAATAAACATTAAAAAAAAAGAGAGAGAGAGAGAGCACGAGTGGGGAAGAGGAGCAGAGGGAAAGGGAGTGAATCTTAAGCAGGCTCCATGCTCAGTCTCGGTATGGAGCCCTGTGCAGGGCTCAAACTCACAAAACTGTGAGATCACAACCTGAGCCAAGATTAAGAGTCAGATGCTTAAGTGGCTGCACCACCCAGGCGCCCCCCAACACTTTTTTTTAAGTTTATTTATTTTGAAGGAGAGAAAGAGAATATGCGAGAAAGCGAGCAGGGACGGGACAGAGAGGGAGAGAGAGAATCCCAAGCAGGCTCTGCACTATCAGCACAAATGTGGGACTCAAATTTGTGAACAGCAAGATCATGACCTGAGCCAAAATCAAGAGTCAGATGCTTCACTGACTGAGCGAGCCAGGTGCCCCAGAAGACAGATAATTTTAATGTACGCCCTCATGTGGCTAAGCCACTTGGCTCTCTGCTCATTGAAACTGGCTATCGAGGCCAAGACCACTTGGTTTCCCACCAAGAACAGAACTTCAAACCTAGAAAGAGCTTCGGTGGCTGGCTTCGCCCAGCCTGCCTAAGTCATCAACAAGGGTTCACTGAGCAGTGAAATGGTAGTGCTTGCCTCCCATCCTCTGCAACAATAACCCAAAGGTTGTGACTTAATGACCACTGAGTCAGCAGCAGCTCTTTGCTTGCCAAGAATAGCACATTGTTCTTTCCTTTTTCACGTAGTCCCTCCACAGGACAAGAAAATCACAGATTTTGTAGTACATGATAGAAATTCACAGCAGCAAGGGCAAGATTATTGAAACTAAATACAACAAGTATTCAAGTGAGAGAAAGCCAAGGACAAAGATGAATCATCTTCTGCTTTAAAATGACTTTGATTCGAGGTGCCTGGGTGGCTGAGTCAGTTAGGCAGCTGACTTTGATGCAGGTCATGATCTCACGGTTCATGGATTTGAGCCCCACATCAGGCTCTGTGCTGACAGTTCAGAGCCTGGAGCCTGCTCTGGATTCTGTGTCTCCCTCTCTGTCTGTCCCTCCTCTGCTCATGCTCTGTCTCAAAAATAAATAAAATATTTAAAAAAAAATAAAATGACGTTCATTTGCAACCTTCCACTGTTGTCTTCAAAGATATCTACTGAAATGATTCCTTAGCCTTACCATAGAAGCCTCCAATGGGCCAAATACTTTTTCCAAGAAGACTCACAGAACATATACATACCTGTCAGGTATTAAAGCTTTTGTTAGTTTCCAAATGTTTCCCAACCCTTTAAAAACTAGTTAAATTTAGGGAATCTGGACAAGCACTTGCTTTTTTCCAAAACTTATCAGACCAAAAACAAAAACAAAAATGATAAAAAGGAAAGAGGAAAGAAGGCAGGATAAGTAGTGTGAAGAGACTTAGAATGGTAAATGGGAAATGTGAATTATTCTCTTGGCTAAACTACAAATTTATCTTGTGCCTTCCAGAAATCATTGAGTGTTTTGTGACTATAAATTTTCCATACATCTCGACTGGTCTGGTTTATAAATTATTGCAAGAAGTGAGCAAGCAGTGCCGTATGCTGTAATTTCATTGTGCTAATGTTGCCAGATTCTATTGTGTTTTAATATCCTCTGAACTCATAATGGAATCAGGACTCTAAATTTTGATTCAGAATACGTATGATGTTAGTATAAACACTTCACAGAAAACCCAAAATATATTTTGAAGCCTGTGTAGTCATTGTTTACATGAGGAAGACTTTTTACTTTAATAACTATGTCTATGCTCACTTGCATTTGTTCTAATTTGAAATTTTTCAAATACATAATCTTCTTATTTTTATTTGATTGTTGTGACAGTCTCCAGATTTGTCTAGGGACCAGTCTCCATTTTCTTTGCTGTCTATTCATCTTCACACTGCTTCATGCTAAAACAAAAATCGGGTTCTGTAATGTGCCTTCTTTATCTATAAATTCAAATCCACTTTGCCAGATGCGGTGCTGAGCATAGAGCAAACAATTATACCCTTCCCCACTTCTGTCACTTGCTCAAGAAGCTCAGTCTTCAGTGACTGCTTATTGTAGAAGATAAAGTCCAATTCCTTGGGCCTTTACAACCTGGTCCCATCTGTTTCTCTTTCCACCACCCCTCCCTTTCTCTCTGTGTTCTTCGCACCAGTCACACTACCTTTCTCAAGGTAACAGAGCAACACACATGTGCCCTCACTGTTTCATGCCGTTACTAATCTGTGTGAAATGTCGTCCTTCCTTCTTGCTCTGGAATTACCCCAGCTCAAAGGTCACCTCCTTCCCCACTCCACTGGGGCAGAGTTAGTCTTTGCTTCTACCGAGATCCCGAGGAGCTGTTTGCATTCCTCTATCACATAAGGCCATAATTTCCTAAGTGTCTGTCTCTCCCACAGTGGCCTCTTGGGGGCAGGTGCATTACTCCCTTCGCTGCCAACGGCACAGCTTAATGAATGTGGTGTCTGTCCATAAGAAGCCCTGGCTAAGTGTTGGCCGAATCAGGGAATAAACCATTTGGAAATTCCCCACATCCAAACGATGGTGACCTTAAAACCACCAATGCTGGAGCGCCTGAGTGGCTCAGTTGATTAAGCGACCAACTCTTGACTTCTGCTCAGGTCATGATCTCATGGGATGGAGCCCCCTGTCAGGCTCCATGCTGAGCTGAGCATGTAGCTTGCTTGGGATTTTCTCTCTGCCTCTCTCTGCCCCCTTCCCTGCTCATGCACTCTCTCTTTTTCCCTCAAAATAAATAAATAACCTTGAAAAATGAATTTTTTGGAAAACAAGCTGATTATATATATCATCTTCTGCATGGCAGAATGCAATATTTACAGCTGTAATGCTGAAAAGGAGCTCATAGAAATGAGGGCTACTGAATAGGGTAGAGGAGGCAACCATCAGTCAAAATCTTTATTGAGGGCTTTTTATATGCTAGGTCCTGTCCCAGGTGCCCCCTATTGCTTGGTTTCATAAATTGAACCACGGCAGTTATTTTCCTTACTTTCAGAACCTTTTCTAAAAGCAAAAGCAAAGCAAAGCAAAACAAAACAAAACCAAAAAAACGTTGTTATTAGAAGCACGCACATCTACTTTTAGTTAAGTCTCTCCAAGATTTCGTTCTGTGCTCTATGAGAACAATGCTGCTGTTTTCATGAGGTGTATCTTCCTATTTGTGTCACCCAGGTGTTCCTATTATGTGGACGTGTGCTCTGGATAGGATTCCAGACCCTCGGGGCTCTCCTGCGGCCAACGCAGGTGGAGAAAACTCTCAGTAGGAACCACAGAGCTCTCCCCAGAGCACCTGGTGTCTAGCTCTTTTCCCCATGGACAGGAAAGTCAGGAGAGAGCAAGACAAGAGAGACTGTAGAAAGAAGCTCTTATTTGGGAAACCAGCAGTAGGAGCCACATGAGTGGTGGTTTCTGTGCAAACATTCTCATCTGTGAAACATAAAACAGGAAATGGTGGTTTCCAATAATCTTATATCTCTTATCAAGAACATTCTAGGGCAGAAAAGAATTTGCTTCTCATCATTTCTCATATATGGGGTTTTTAGCCAGCATGTGGAAGGAAATTGAACTAAAAATGAAGCCAAAGTGAAAACCAGCTTTGTCCCTAAAGTCATTTTGTTTTGTTTTGTTTTGTTTTTTAGCAATGGCACCTGTATTGTAGGTAACTTACTAGAATGCTCTTTCTAACTGCCTGTCATTAATCGTTTACTTACTGGGAAACCCTATTCTGTCCAAATTGAGTCCTCAGATCACATTGATTTTGTCTCAGTTTTATGGTAAGTTCTTATGGTAAGGTTTACCATCCCCCTAATATTCTGATACTCTTAAGTACACTGCTCACCTGTGCTTGTCAAAAGCAATTACATTTGCCACATTTCAGAAGGGTCCAGAAGCAGGTTTGATTCTGTGCGAGAAAGGGTTGCAGTGTAGGATTGTGGAGTTTTATAGGTGATCTTGGTTGAAACTCACTTTGATCTTGCTAGATTTCTTCACATAGCAAACAAATGAATTAAGGCTGCAGGATAAATTCCCTTGACTCTTTTAGGGTCAAAGCAAATGCATAAAAACATTAACTGCTTTTATTTCATGTTTCCTTCTCTACATGGGGGTAAATATAAATAAAGAAAATATATACAGAATAGGTAGGAATAAAATCCTCTAGTTAATCAAGTTAGCATACTTACTAAAGATAAGATTACATTTCTTTGAAGGATTAGAACATGATGAAATTAACTCATTGCTAAAATAACCCTAAGCAGAATTTAACACAAATCACTCCCCACCCCCACAGGCAGTGAACTCCGCTTTCAGTTTTGCCAGGCTCTGGAACCTGGCCAAGCTCTTCCCTCCTGGGAAGCCAACTAGGAGCCAGCTAGCCTAATAGCTCTTTTCTCTGAGCTCAGCCAGCTCTTAGAGACTGCAAATGGCCTCGTGGCTAGCTTTTTCACACCGAAGGCCACCTCCGCTCACTAGGCCTCCCAACCCTGTTACCTTTAGTTTCCCTGGATATGCAGCCTCTTTCCCCACTCTCATCTTTAGGCATCTCAGTGCTGCTTCTCATCAGCCCTGTCTGCTGGGCATTCCAGCCTCCCCATTCCTCACAAACAAACTGCTTAAGCTCTTGGTGAGAATCAGAATATTTGATAACCAAAACGGTGTGGGCTGGCCCCAACCCAGCAGAAAGGAAAATCGCCATCATGCAGATGTGGGTTTATATAATTCACGGAGGCTTCTGCTTACCCGGTGCTGCTCCTTTAGTTTCTGGGCTCACTGCGGGGACCCAGCGGTGGTCAGTGATGGGGAGTACTCTGGAGGCTCAGAAGAGTGGCTTACCTGGTCCTGTTGTGCTGATACATACCCACTCTCAGTCTTTCTGGGACCCCCAAATGACTTCCCAGAATGTTGCCTGCATTCCTCACTGTAACAGAATTCTGGTTTTTACTCTTCATCGCAGCTCTTACAGATCACTGCTGGCGGTTTACCACGTGCCTTGGAGCCAGGGCCCGGAAGCGGTGGGGCTTTCCCTTGACTCTCCAGGCTTCGTCCTTCCTCATCATTCCCCTCACCCAGCCCACCTCCCAAGGTGAAAACTCCCTCCTGAACTACTATGCATCCCCATCTGCCCCTTTCAGTTGCTGTCATCTCTTAAGCTTCTGCCAATCTCCATTTTCATCACAAACTTTGGCTCATTTTCCCCCCTCATTTGAGCTGCGAATTAACAAGTTAGTATTCAGACTTTATTCTTTAAATGCAAGTTAAATTACTTCCAAGATGACTCCCCTTCACGATCACCCTGAAACCCAAATTCTTTGTCTTGGTTCTCATGGTGAGCTGACCCTTGACCACCTAATCTAGCTTTATATTCCATGGGTCTTCCACAGAAGATCTGGACCCCTGATACTACCGAATTATGGAGTTCTCTTGTCTGACAGTCTTTCTTCTGCTTGGGATGCCACTTCCTCGCCCTTCCAGTTCTGGCTTGCTCTCGTTTGTTCTGAATGAAGCTCAGGATTTGCTCCTCAGTGAAACCCTTTACTCTTTCAGGCCAAGGTCAAGTGACCCTCCTCTGTGCTCCCGTAATGCCCCATTCTAACCTTGATTACAGCCTTCTGATCCTATGTGGTCTCCAAATCCTACATTGTGATGATTGATTTTCTTATTTATCCTTCCTTCTAGACTGTAGGCAACTCAAGTAGACTCCAGTTCAATTCTCCTAAAAGCTGTATGCCCAGTATACCGCACCTTTTTGGCATCTGTAGAGGTATTTCGTGCTCTTCCCCACCCTCCCATGCCCACCCTCAATTTTTGGCATTTTTATTTTACTTTTTCTTGGTGGAATTTGCTTTTTGCATTTTAGTTTGCTTTTTCTTGATGGAATTGCTGGATTTCTACAGACATTAGATGTGGCTCTAGGGCACTTCCCTTCGAGAAGGTGGTATTTGTTATTACCTGTGATGGAGGTTGAGCAGCAAAGCCTGAAGGGGGTGGGGATAGAGTAATTAGCAAGCATCTGGAAGCATTGCTGTGGATGAGATATGGAGATATGGAGACTCTGAAGACTGTCGTCTGCAGGTGGATCCCACTGTAAATGCTTGAAAAACTTGTATTCTGTCACCCATAATATTTGGTAAAAATTAGTATTCATAGTGAGCATTTCAGAATCCAGTATATTTTATAGTGATTTTGAGATCTTGATTCATAGTAAATAAAAGAAAAATAAGTAAAAAGGGACCTAGCAATACCATCATTCATAAGATGTTATAAATGCGTTATGAGCTAATTTGAACCACAAAATCTGAGTTGCCTTTAGTCAAAAGATTTTTTAAAAGTCTTTAAAAGGCCAAAAATATAGAAACAAACAGTAGAACAGATCAAAGAAAAAGGTCTCAAAAGAGGATTGACTTTTGAGCCAGGCTCCACACCCAGTCATGCGTTAACTTCATTCCTCTGTGCTAGAAGTGGGGGATGCACAAACGAATGACAGGGTTCCAGCCCGAAAGGCCCTAACCATTTAGTGGGAGAGGCAGGCTGGCCAACCAACAGCAAAGAGTCAAGGAGATAATTTAGGCCAATAATGTAGAGTGGACACATTGGATTTATCTTTGGAGGCAGTAATTCTAAGAATAGCTGACTTCCTGCTACAGCTAATATGTGAGTTCTTATGTATGATTCAAATAATGAGTCAAACCAGTCCTCAGAGCAGTTAACTGAAAACATTGCATAGGCTACCAATCTTTGTCCCTCAGGCAGAAAGTGGCCATTCTATGTCTTGACCATTATTGAATTTGGTGGCTTAATGTAATGTTTTCTGGCATGTTCTGTGGATTCTGTTTTTAGAAAGTTGCTCCACCACCTGAATATTTTGTTATTCTGAAATAATAATTATGCTTAATTTAAAATTGCTTTGATTTGTGGTTTTTTATTTTTTTAGTTTTGTGTTTAACATTTAGGGTACTATCATTCTGTATTAAAAATCATCTCTTAGGAAGCCATCTATTGGTTGCTCTTTGGGCTTTAAAGGAGATGCCTTTAAGATGGTGGTAGAAGTGGTTGCTACAGTAGTATTAATTATAATGAATAATATCAGTTAATCATGAGCTTTATTTGAGAGCCAAGAAAGTTCTCAAAGATAGGCTATTCATTGGTAAATCTCTCATTTTCATAGAGTCTCCCCTCACCATGTGTAATTCTTTTGCTGTCAGTTAGCAGAAGATACAGCACCTCAGGCCTTTTGTTTATTTGAAATTATTGAATTTGAAATTGAAATGATTTGAGGAGTGCCTGGATGGTTTGGTCGAATAACCGTCTGACTCTTGATTTTGGCTCAGGTCATAATCTCACCGTTGGTGAGATCAAGTCTTACATTAGCACAGAGCCTACTTGGGATTCTTTCTCCCTCTATTTTTGTCCCCCCCCCCAATAAATAAATAAACTTAAAAAAAAGAAGTTGAAATTATTTGAAATTCTATCTCCTTTCAATGACAGCTATTCTTTTCTATTACAATTCCAAACAGATTTCAGAATGGGCAACATTTTCAAGGAGCAACAAGACAGAAAGGATGAATGAATGAACTGGTGTGCATTCTGTAACATGCAAAGGGAAAACAAGAACTAGACACAGAGAAAACATTCAGACTTATTAAAAAATTAGAAATGTTTCTCAATAAACGTATTAAGTACCTCCAATCAGTTTTCACCCCTAAAATCAGAAGGAGACAATGTAGTCTCGTGGGAGGAGGGGGAGTGAGTATTAGGAGCTCTTATTTTTCATACTTTCTGTGCTTGGTCCAGATGGACCTGGATGCTGGGAAGGGCTCATGAAATCAGTCAGTGCCTTGCTTCCTAGTAGAGAGTTGCCCCTTAGGTATGTGAAATAATATCCCTAATGCTAACGATAATCAGAATTTGAATCCAAGAATTCCATGTTGGTCATCTTGTGTGCCTGGTGGCCCTGGGGAGTCCTCCTCTTATTCATCTGTAATGACGTAGAGTATCTTCGAACCTAGCCAAAGTTGTTTTCTTGATAATTATTCCTTGGATATAACCTCCTGTGTAGTCATTATTGACTTGCCAAATTTACACTCACTTTGTACCATGCCTCCATGAACCAAAAAACTATGGTACACTTTTCTCATAGGAGGTGTTTTGTTGTTTTATTTGTGGGGGAAGAAGCAAAATGAAGCAAGTCATCCTATGAGTAAATTACTTCTCTGATAGAAAGTAGGGTCCATGTCATAACTATAACTAGTGACATAGTTTTTTTCAAGTCATTTCACTTTCTGGGCTTCATTTTCTTCATTTGGAAAGTGAATGTGCAAATGTGCATCTGAATGTGTGTACAGCAGTATATTGTGGGAACAGAGCAGAGATAGTGAATTAGGAAGTAATCTTAGCTGAATATGTTGAAGCCCATGAATATGGGATATTTGTATTAATTTGGGTTCTATTATCACTCCCATGACTGATTCTTTTTGAGTCCTGGGGCATGTATTCAGACTGTGCATTCATCCATTCATTTGTTCACTCATTCACTCATTCATTCAGTAAAAATGTATTGTATACTATGGGGCATCTGGTGGCTCTGTTGGTTGGGTGTGTGACTTTTGATTTTGGCCCAGGTCATGATCTCACGGTTTGTGGAATTGAGCCCCATGTCAGGCTCCTCACTGACATCTCAGAGTGTCTCTGCTTGGGAGTCTCTCTCTCTCTGCCCCTCCTACACTCATATGTGTGTGTATGTGTGTGTGCTCTCTCTCAAATTGTTGTATACTATATGTCAGGCACTGTCCTAATCTCTGAGAATACAAGATATATATATATATAAAAAAAAAAAAAGCAGGGCTCTTGACTTCAGAAAGCCTACATTCCAATGAGAAAGATGGACAATAAATACATAAGCAAATAAGTAAACAAGATAATTGCAGATTGCGAAAAGTGGTTAAGAAAGAAATGAAAAGGGTTATGGGATTGAAGGCAATTGGGCCAATCACTTCCAGGTAGATACTTCTAGAGATGCCATCTGAGTGAGACTTGACAAGTGAAATACCAAACTTGAGCTTCTAAGCTTGACAAGGTAGAGAAGTTATTCATGTCACTAATCTGTAAGTGCAGAAATGACCCATTTATTTTATTTTTTTAAATGTTTATTTATTTTTGAGAGACATAGAGACAGAGCGTGAGCAGGGGAAGGGCAGAGAGAGAGGGAGACATAGAATTCCAAGCAGGCTCCAGGCTCTGAGCCACCAGCACAGAGGGGCTCGAACTCACAGACTGTGAGATCATGACCTGAGCTGAAGTCGGCCGCCCAACCGACTGAGCCACCCAGGCGCCCCAGAAATGACCCATTTAGACTGTTTCCCATGCACTCACACTTTGTACAAAATGTACAAAATGCCCTTAGGCAGAATAACACAGATGTCAGCCCCAATTTTTTAGATTGCCATGGCATCCTCCAGTAGAGTTGATCCTGGCCATTATCAGTATTAAGCTTAAAAATAAAACTGCCGGTTATTTTACCAGCAAAACTGGGTTTATTTGGGAATGACAATGAATCACAATCCAGGACAAGCCCCCAGGGCAAAACCATAGGCAAGTCCTGAGGACAAAGGAGAGGAACATTCTTTTTTTTTTTTTTTTTTAATTTTTTAAGGTTTATTCATTCTTCAGAGACAGAAAGAAGGGGGGGTAGGGGCAGAGAGAGAGGGAGACACAGAATCTGAAGCAGCCTCCAGGCCCTGAGCTGTCAGCACAGAGTGCAATGCAGGGCTCTAACTCACGGACCAGACGGTGACCTGAGCTGAAGTGGGGTGCTTAACCAAAAGGCACTCTGAAGAGGACACACTTTTATAAAGGAAAGGAGGAAGTTAGGGGGGCTGTTATAAATTAAAAGTCCATTGGAGTAAACCGAGAGTTTGCAGTGTAGTGGCTTTTCCTTGGCTGAACAGTGACAGTCTCTCATTGGCTGGGCTGTTGCCAGAGAAGGAGTAAAAACTTTCCTCCTTTTGCTGGGACAGTAAAGTAAAGACCTTGCTTGTGCAAGGCCTGTCTCTTCCTGTTGGGTCTGCAGTTGAGGAGTGGTAGCCCCTGAGAGTTCCCCCTGCTGACCTTCTGACTCCATTCTAATTGGGTTTCCTTTGCTAATTTTCACACCAACTGCTCCCTCATTTGGGGAGGGAAGAAGCAGGGAGTCCTCTGACTCTGCGGTGCATGTTCTGGCTTCATTAGTCCTGCTCAGACCAGGCTGCAGGCAAAGAACAAACACCTGCTTAGTGAGCTGAACTGTGCTGAGAAAAGAGTGACCACCTGCTTCCTTTAACTCGGCTCATGTTGGCCAAGGAGCTTCTGAGTCCATTTGTCATCTCCTGGGAATAGAGCTGACTCAGCGCGTCGGCTTCTTGTTTGACCTGGGAACGGCTGGAAACAGAAGGCTTGTATAAAAAGCAGGTGGAGCTGGTGGCCGCCTGTGTAATATGGAATTGTTCTCCCCTGAACCGTCCTCAACGCTTGAAATTTTACTGCTACAAGTTAGCATCCAATCCACTCAGTTTTGAAAGGATTTTGCTTGTTTGGTTTTGGTCTTCGGTTTTCTGAGTTTTTTTGGAGGAGGTTAGCCACTCTTTAAATATTATAATTTAACATCTTAAAAGGGGCTTCCCCAAAATCCTAAAAGTGACAAGAGTCAGTTTATAGGTGACTTATCCAGAGTCACCCCACCTCTGAGATGACAAATTCATACACTCTGCTCTTACAGCACAACTCCCAGTCTTCTGAGCCGCCCGCTGAGCTACTCCCATTGCATTGCTCTTCAGGCTCCTGGCACCTCTCCTGCCATGACTGGCTCACAGTCTGGGTCTGATGTAAGGTACAGGTAAATGGAATTCAAGGTAGGAGTCCATGAATCTATGTCCGCTCTTTCCACCATTCGGCTTAAGAAATAAAACATTGTTATGGTAGGCCAGCAATGCCCTCCCCCGCAAAGATAGCAGGTCCGAATCCCTAAAACCTGTAAATGTTAGATTTGGAGAAAAGGTCTTTGCAGATGTGATTAAATTAAGGGTCTTGAGAGGAGGGGATGATCCTTTCTAAATGTCATCACAAGTGTCCTTATGAGGGAGGTGGCAGAGGGAGAGAACACACACACGCACACACAGACGCCCTGTGAAGACAGAGCAGGAAGAGATTTGAAGACTGGAGTGGTGTGGCCAATGAACCAAGGAATGCCAGCAGCCACCAGAAGCTGGAAAAGGTAACGAAGAGATTTTCTTCTAGAGCCTCTAGAAGGAGCATGGCCCTGCCTACACCTTCATTCTGTCTCAGTGACCTTGATTTTGGACGTTAGGCCTTCAGAACTGTGAGAAAATAAATTTTAGTTGTTGGAAGTCACCAAATTTGTGATAATTTCTTACAGCAGTCACAGAAAATTAATACAGTTACTAACGCAATGAAGCTACTGGTGTTTCCCTACCCAACTGCAACCCACTCCTTCTAAGGAGGTAACTAAGACTTTGAATTTGGCATTTATGATGCTCTGAATTTCATTACTTTTATTACATATGTATGTATTCTGAAATAATGCCATTTTGTGCATAGTATTCTCCTGTATCCTTCCACATTTTGTTTTTTGCTTTTATACTTCTGCATATTCTTCA
Source organism: Paguma larvata (assembly GCA_030068075.1). Taxonomy (NCBI): domain Eukaryota; kingdom Metazoa; phylum Chordata; class Mammalia; order Carnivora; family Viverridae; genus Paguma; species Paguma larvata. Next base: position 82,501,270 of record CM057824.1, read on the forward strand.
TTTATGTGTGTAAATATATATTATAAATTATATATAATGACACATGTAGCTCTAGTTCATTTTTACTGTGCCATAGTATTCCATTGTGTGTGTGTATGTTTGTGTGTGTGTGTGTGTGTGTGTGTGTGTGCATACATCTCAATTTTAAAATCAATTCTTCTGGGGGCGCCTGGGTGGTTCAGTCAGTTAAGCATCTGACTTCAGCTCAGGTCATGATCTTGTCCTCTGTGAGTTCCAGCCCCATAATGGGCTCTGTGCTGATAGCTCAGAACCTGGAGCCTGCTTGGGATTCTGCCTCTCTCTCTTTCTCTGCCCCTCCCCTGCTTGTGCTCTCTCTGTCTCTCTCTCTTTTTCTCTCTCAAAAATAAACATTAAAAATAAATAAAATGATCAAAGTCCATTTACAAAGAAAATAAGTAAAACCAATTCTTCTGTTGATGGATATTTAGGTTGTTTACAGTTTTTCCGTCTTTCAGACAGTGATACGATGAAGATCTTTGCACGTGTCTTCTTGTGCTCGTGGGTAGGAGTGTTTCTAGAATAGTGACCAGAGAATAGAATTACCGGGTCAAAGATTATGTCATCCTCAGTTTTGCTAGATATTGCCAATAGGCTCTGAAAAGTGCCAGCGTACACTTGGTGGAGTGGATTTTGACAGCAGGAGATTTCAATACGGAGAATGGTGTAGACCAAAGGTGGAGGCCTGAGAAACACAGGGAGTAAGTAGTCAGTTCTGTTTGACGGAGCAGCAGTTCCCGTTTGAGGACGAAAGCAAATCTGAGTTGCCTGGGAGAACTTTCTGTAATCTGCCCTCTTCTGCCCTCTCTGTCCGCATTCTGGGATGTCTTCCCAGGAAACCGATCTATGCTCTCAGGTAACTGCAGCATGCCTTGGTTGAGACCAGTGGACTGGGAGTCCGAGAAGGAGCAAAGGGAGGAGGGGCAGGGAAACTGGGCTGGAAGGGCCACCGGGAAGGCTGAGGTGGCTGCCAGGAGAAGGCAACCAGGCGGCCCCGAAGGTCTCTGAGCAGAAACGAGCACCTGCGGCATCGGGAGGGCTTCGGCACGTTACGTCAAGAGATTGGGAGTAAAGATCTGCACGGTTGCCCACGTGTATCAAGGTTTGGCCTTCAATAACACTTTTCTCAAGTCCCCTTCGAACCGTGCTCACTGAGAGAGTCGCTTTATAATTCAGTGAGCTGCTGTTTTTCCTGAATCTCTGGGTGCATTGAACGTACTGAAGAGTTGGCTGAAGGCTGGCATTTTGTATGTGAATAATAATTGGCAGTCCAGGAAAATTCAGGAGAGTTAAATATAATACGCCGAATGCATTTCTAGAACTTAACATGTTATATGTGTAATAAAATATGTACATCTCTATGGAAAAATATATGCATCCAAATAATGTATAGCTTGAAAAAAGACATGTATATTGATTAAAAAACAGTAGAGTGTGTATTTATATGCCTGTGTGTACACTGATAAGGATTAGAAGAAGACACAAAACAATGCAGAGAGTTGGTCTTTTAAGCTTATGGCTCATTTTCCCATAAAGGTACAGTTACTTTCTCTCTCTCTCTCTCTCTCTTTTTAATGTTTATTCATTTTTGAGAGAGAGAGACAGAGCGCAAGCAGGAGAGGGGCAGAGAGAGAGGAAGACGCAGAATCTGAAGCAGGCTCCTGGCTCTGAGCTGTCAGCACGGAGCCTGACTCGGCTTGAACTCACAGGCTGTGAGATCATGACCTGAGCCAAAGTCCTATGCTTAATGATGCTTAACTGACTGAGCCACCCAGGTGCCCTGGTACTTTCTCCTTAGCAAAAAATTGTTCTTTATTAATCATGTCCCAAACTATAGAACATTAAATGTTTGACCTGGAAGAGTCCTTAGAGATACCTCATCTAGTTCAGTTCTTTTAGTGACAGGCAGGTGAGGAGACAAGCCTGGCGGGGAGGAGGTCTGCTGGAGCAAGCCGCTAACCCAGCTGGGGCGGGGGGTATTGCTATATCCCATCCCAGTGCACTTCCCGCCACGGGACCTCTTAGCTTGTCACCCATTCATGTCACCTCAGTTTGCTGGAAAATGTTTGATAACTCTTGATTCGTCTATTTTAATTTCATATTTGGTATTTAGTCAAAATACTGATTTTAGTGTAAAAGTTGACCATATTTAATAACTATTTTAAAATTTTAATAGTTTCTCATAATTCTCATGGTGACAGTGATTGGATTTTGGGGGAAATCTTATAAAATTCCATAATGTTTAGACAACTGTGCAAATACAAACTTTCTAAATTACTTGATATCCTCCTCCATGTCTCCTAGAAGTATACAGAGGACCTTGGCAATAGTAAATAAAGATTGCTTTAATAACACACCCTATATTCACACAACAAACCATCATCTCAAATGTATTGGGAATATAGGGAGATGGGAGAACAGTCCAGAAAGGCCTCAAAGTCTGAGGTAGTTATTGGAAGAAGAAGCTGATTTCTTGCTTGGTGCTAGACCTGCCAGAGGGTCAGTTGAACTAGAAGAAAATTTTAGGGTCTAAAGTTTTAGGGCCCATGCTACAAAAACCTACAACAAAAATAAAAAAGGAGGAAAGGACTTTGAATTCCAGCACTCTCACAGGGCAGTTGCTTGCATTTTCCCTGTTCACTTGTAGTCCTCGATTTTACGCCTTCATTTCATGTAACTGTAAGTTCAACATTGTTACGACGCTACATTCTTTTTTCACTCCACATTATACTGTGAGCACTTTTGTCTTAGTGCTATTTTGGTTGCAAAGAACATTCACTCAGTCAAGTTAAATTACCTCAAAAAAAAAAAAAAAAAAGGTGTGTGTGGCTAATCTCACAGAAATCCAAGGACAGAAACCTAAGTCAGCTAAACTCCACTGAACTTGGAGCCAGGACACAGCAAGCCATCAGCTACTGGAGCGGCTCCGTTCGGGGTCTCGGGGTGGAGGTTCTCTGCCCACCTCTGCATTTCCGTTTCACACTCTCCTAACTTGAGGTGTGCATCGCCCGCAATGGCTGCCCCAAACAACATGACCTAACAGCTCCAGAGTTTTTACTCATTCTCTTTCCACATCTCTGAGAGTCAGATCCTGATTTGATGGACCTAATTTATCTTTTCCGTCCTGTGAGGCCACAAGAGGCAGAGGTCTCTGCCCAGCCTGTGGACTGGCCATCACTATCAGCTGGACACATGTCGGTTCAATCTGGGGTGGCTAGGGAGGCCCTCGCTCTAGACACTAGCTCTGCAGGCAGCAAAGCCATGGGCAGGGACCCCCTCCCATCTCAAGCTGTACGTGTGGGTAGACAGGTACCAACTCCCGTGTGGCTTCCTAGTCTTCCTAACAACCAACTTTAAAAAAAATTTTTTTTAACCTTTATTCATTTTTTTTGAGAGACAGAGACAGAGCTTAAGTGGGGGAGGGGCAGAGAGAGAGGGAGACACAGAACCCGAAGCAGGCTCCAGGCTCTGAGCTGTCAGCACAGAGCCCGACGTGGGGCCTCGAACCCACGAACTGTGAGATCATGACCTGAGCTGAAGTTGGACGCTTAACCAACTGAGCCACCCAGGGGTCCCCATAACAACCAGCTTTAACGAACATATAACATTATGTCAAGTGGCTGTTCCGCCATTTACGATCCCATTTCCTCTGCTGTTAGTATTCATCTTAGTTGAGCTCCCTTTGGTTTGGGGGCTGCTACAAGTAAAACTATGATGGACATTTTTGTGCATGCTTCTTCCCTTTCATCTGGATTATATAAAATAATCTTTCAGTTACAGAGAAATTACATTATCTGAGTACCTTCAGGATATAAAATATAACCTTACGTTTTTTTGTTTAAAAAGTACCTGTATTTGCTAGAGACTTATACATAGATAGTTATGGGCAAACTAAGAGGATGTGGTGTCTGGGGTTTGCTTCAAATACGCTAGGAAAAATACTGGGGGGCAGCGGGTGATAGCCAAAGCGAGATCGGTGAGATGTTGATGACTGTTAGAGCCGACAATGGGTATTGGGGCTTTATTCTCTACTATCGTCTCTATTTTGCTGATTATCCGACTTCCCTTCTCTTCCTCCACCTTCTGGATTTTTTGTTCTTTTCTCCAGGTTTCTCGGGTCACTTGGTTTCCACATGCTTCCCTCTGGATTCCCAAAAGTTTTTTGTCAAGTTCAGTCACCCCGATACCTGCTTCACGTTTTCCTTTTCCTTTCCTGGAAAATTCAAGCCCATCCATCTACACGACTAGTCAGTAATTCATACACATACACGCTTGAGTCTATGTATTGGGCAAGACACTATAAAAGCTACAAACTGTAGTCACCTTCACGGTCTTTGTTGTTCCTCTACTGTTAAGAGGAACACAGTCATAACTTATTTTGTACCATGAGCTAAAATACAGGCAGTTTAACACTCATGGGAATAAGTGTATTTGAGAAGAGGAGCCAAGTGCCCACTGGGGGGGTGGGCAGTGTGATATAGCACAGGGCGGAAGAGCAGGCAGAGCTGCAAGACAGGATCTTCTTCCGTCCCTACCGCCCCCTTCCCTCCTTTTTGCCCGGTAGTTTTCAGGCTTTAGGAATTCTGAACTGGAAGCTACAATTCGAGGTCATATTTATTTAGCAAAATGAAAATTGTACATACTTAGATCCTTGGGATATTTGTAACCTTTAAACCATTGAAGAGTCTCAAGTCCTCAAGGAAATTCATACTTTATGTTCATGCTGAAAAAGCAAAAATCTCATCGAACGGCTTAATTTTGTAGTCATTACCCAAAGCCTGAGTAGATTACAAATGCCGTGTGAACTAAGTGAAATTGTAGGGTGATAATTCTGAGGTCTTTGTGATTTTAAAAATCACAATGTCAAAAAAAAATCCCCAAAACAAAACAACAACAACAACAACAAAACCAGCAACTCAAGGTGGTTCCGACAGTCTGAAGTTGGAACACCCAGAGGCGGGACCATGTAACCCTGGTGCGTGCCTTTGTCTTGCAGGGATGAAAACGTTCTCAGAGCTCCAATGGCTCCCTCCACACGCAGCTACCTTTGAGCTCCTCAGCTTAGATTATACTTTACTCGTCTCCCTCGCTAGACTATGAGCTTCTGCAGGGTGACAGGGGTTCTAAATATCTGTTGAATAAAAGACCAAAAAATTTTTGATTTTCTTTAAAAAAAAAAGTCCCCATAGTCTCCTCCCTTATAGGTTCTCCCCTGCAAAGACCCCAAGATGGTCTCATTCTTTAGCCTTGCTCTGAAGACCTCCTGATGAGAAAGTAAACATTTCAGAGAAACTACCGGTCAGAGACTCAGAAAACCCAAATGATTCCCCCTAAAGGAGTGCCTACTGTAGAATGGGGCACTGGATTCAGGTCACCCACAACGTGCCTTTGCTGTCGGCTTTCCCTTTCCAGAAACAGGATTGTTATCTTTAAACTTAAACCGCACAGTGCTTAGTGTCTTCCAACAGAACTGTTCAAGGATCTCCAAACATAAGCATATAATTAAAAACCCAGAATAATCAATTCAGAATCTACTGTGAGCACAGCAGGTCAGCAACAAGTTTATTATTAGACTGGCAAAGTACCACGGTACATGGCTAAGTGTTTGGGCCAACGTTCCTTGACTTTCTCTTCACAGGCTTCTGCTGTCAAATTTCCCTTCTGGTGTTTGCAACAGTTTGCCGCGGTTGGTTTGTCTTTATGAAGGGTGGGGTTGGGGCGGGGGGAGAAGCAAAGCAAAAGAAGTAACATGGAGTGAATACAGGTTCCCTTGAGAGCCTCTTACAGTGACTCAGGGCAGTTCACCTGATCTGTGATAGTCATTTTTTCGATGTCAATCTCATTAGAAGTCAAGATATCTTTTAGATAGGTCACCGTTTCAGGAGGGAGATAAGGGTTTCTTCCTAAGATCCAAACATGATCCATGTGAAAAAGCCAGACGATTGTGGTACAGGAGTACACGAGGGCGTAGTTCTCGTAGTCGGTGGCCAGGACCCAGTACGGAGCAGATGGCATCACTGAGAACCAGAGGAGAGCAGTATTAAGAGGGACCAGGACAAGAGCCACCTTCATCTCCAGGACCCTGGAAGCCAGGATCCTAGTTCTTCTACAGTAGTAGAACTTAAAAAAAAATTTCTTTTTAACGTTATTTATTTTTGAGAGAGACAGAGACAGAGCGCAAGCGGGGCAAGGCAGAGAGAGAGGGAGACACAGAATCCGGAGCAGGCTCCAGGCTCTGAGCTGTCAGCACAGAGCCTGACACAGGGCTCAAACTCATGAACCGTGACATCATGACCTGAACTGAAGTCAGACGCTTAACCAACTGAGCTACCCAGAAGCCCCAACGGTAGTGGTTCTTAATTTTGGCTTTATTTGGGAATCTTATGGGAACTTTGAAAAACACTAGGCCACCTCCCTCTGTGTTTCTCCAGACTGATATGGAGGTGGTTGGCACTCTTGAAGGCTCCCCCATGATTCTGATATGCAGCCAAGCTTAGAGCCATCATTCTGGATCCTTCTTCCCTGATAACACATCGGTCTGCAGAAAGCCACGGTAATGGAGTGTTTTGCCGGACCTCGTAGACTAACAGGCTGCACTTAGTACAAGTACATATGGAGGCACCACTTAGCTAATGGAATTAAGAATGTAAGGTCAGGGCCCCCCAGGCTATCCAAGTCTGTACTTCCCAATTTCTTCTATAAACTGCCTTTCCTCTAGAGGAGATAAGGGCTAATGTCGATGTGTTTATTTTTCTTTCTGTGTGACCTTCGAAAGTTCCTCTGCTCTCAAGAATATGATAAATCAGGTGGTAACAGGTTATAAACTCTTCCTCACACAGGGCCCATGAAGATTCATGGACAGAGATGTGCGTAGTGTTGAAAGTTCAGCCTTAACGGGTCCTTACAAAAAGAGAGGGAAGATTTACCTTCTCCGTTCGAATCTAGAAACTTCCTCTGTAAACTTGATCTCTACACCCAAGGTCTAAGCCAAGGAAATGTCATAGCCCAACTTGCTAAAGTTAAATGGAAAATGGACCCAAATGGGAGAAAGCTGTGTACTGACCCCATAAGAACAAAAGATTTGGACCCAATTTGCTTTCTTGGGTTTCAAGCATCCCACCTCATCCATTCAAAAATAATCCCTCTCTTTGCCAAGTCAAACCAGATCTCAGCACTTGTCAATGACCAGAAAAAGCTGGACAAAAGAGGCAGGGTGTGAGAGATTAGAGCTTGGCTGGGTGTCAAGGACCAAGCTGGTTATGAGGACAACACAAGAGGGCAAGTCCAGATGACCACCCACCGAGGCCCCTCCTACCTCTGACATTTTATAAATATGAAATATTGTTTATAAATATGAAAACAGAAGGACAGCTGGAGGACATCTGGACAGAAGCCTGCACAAGGCTCCAGAGCCCACACTGAGTGTCGTTCCTGACTTACCTTTCTAGCACTGTTGGTACCTGCCTGCTGAGCTCACTATTGAGAGCTTGTATTCATCACAGATCTGCTATCTTTGAATTTCCACCACTTTGTGTGTTCCCAGCTGGACCTACCACTCGGCAACCCTGAGTTCGGGGGAAATATGTCTTCCAACCTCTGCTGGCCAAGGCACCATACCCCGCCTGCACAGAGCCACACATTCACGCTTTTCCTCCCACAGGATCTGGCTCTCAAGTATACATTTCCTCAGACATTTTCTCATAGCAAAGAAAACTTCCATGTCTCTTTATTAGAAAACTCTGACAGTCTCCTATTGCTCAAGGAAGGCACTTCAACCCATTACCGTGGCTTCCAAGGCTCTGCCCAGTCTTGCTTTATGCTCCATGTACCCACCCATCCTCTAGGCTTCTCTCTCCAGGCCTTTCCTCAAGCCATTCCTCCCCCTGGGAAAGCCTTTCCCATAGTCTTGCCCATACCCTGGAAGACCCAATGCAAACATCTGATCCCTTCAACCAGAGTAAATCTCTTCCTCCTCTGCTTCCCCTGCCAGGAGTCCCTGTCTCCTCTAGCTCCTGTTGCAGGCCTCCTTATGAAGGTCGTGCACGTGCATGTAATACTTGGCCTTCACTCCCATCCCCCTTCCTCTGTTGAGAGTTTGGGAGACCATTTTGGTCCCAACTCTGCCTCTAATTAGTCCAGTGATCTTGCCTGTATCACTCAGCTTTCCTGCACTTTGATGTTCTTATTTGTAAAAATAACAAGAGAAGCTGACAGGTACAAAACCCTTACAGTTTACAGAGCATGTGATATCTCATTTATCCTTATAATACTGGGCGAAGAAGTGAAGTTAGTTGCCCATGGTCACGTGTGTGGGAAAAACTATTTTCATCTCCCAGTATTCCTATCTTGGCCTATAAAATAAGAACTCCCTTACTGCCCGACTCTAGGGGCTTGATGGGGTAGCAGGATGGAGGACAGTGATCCCTCTTATAGCTGTGACTTCAGTGTCTGTCCCTTGGGTGGGGAGAGGGACCCTGAGGCACTCTTGGCATACAGAAGTCACATTTATGAGCTGGCTTCTGCAATGTATCTGTATCAACAGTAAAACTAGTATTTGTTGCTGTCTCTGTTGGCTGTGTCCATTTCCCAGTTAGCCCAGAGCTCAGAGGACAAATGCTCATGACCAAATATCTCTCAGGGAACCCCACAGTGTGGCGAGAAAGTGGCAGATAGAGCCAGGGTTCAAACTTATTTATCATCTCTTGCTTCCAAGCCTTTGCACATGTGAATTGTTCCTACTAACTACTAACTACTACTGACTACTAATTTTTCAGGCCTCCATTCCTTCTGGGAAACAAGTCTAATTGGGTCTCCTGCTGCTCATCCCCCAGGGGCTGCAATTTGTGCTGCCTTTATTGAAACATGGTAGTTTTATAGTAACTTGCCTGCATGCTTGTCAGTATCCACATGGGATATAAGCCTCTCAGGGCCAAGGGCCAGCTCTGTCTTGCTCATCATCATATCTTCAGTGCCTAGATCTGAGCATGGCACATAATAGGTGCTCAACAAGGAATTACGCATTGAGTCACTATAGTGACACTCAGATGTGACAGGAATGTTCCAACTCGGGGCTCTAGCCTTCGGTTTGCCTATCTCCTGTCCCTGAAACCTCCCAAGAAAAGTGAATACTTACACCAGAAAAACTTAACTCCCAGCTTGGCGGGCTCTGTGATGTTGGCCTGGGTAGCTTCGCCTTCAATTTGATTCACAGTTCCATCCGGTCTGCAGAGAGTTAAAACAAAACAAAACAAAACAAAACCTAATTCAATGGAAGCCAAAAATCAATGAAAGGCAAGATTTGTGACACTAAGGATTGGGGTGGCCAAGATTGTGATTTCTGGTTACAGAGGCTCTTTGCTTTGTCACCGTCCCTGAGACCAAGCGGAGGAAGACGGCACTGGGTGATAAGCAACAATGGAAATGTGCCAGGACTGGATGACATGTCAGGCGCTGGCACTTCAGTGCTGTGTTTTGAGTCCTACAAGACCATTTCCTGCTCTCAGGCGGCAGAGGGAGAGAGTAAAACGCAGCAAAACAACCCAATACACTAAGAAGATTTACTTCCTTAAAAATGAGAATGAGCCAAAGGGAAAAACAAGGACTGACACGATTACTGAGAGCCTGGAGATCTGCAAATTTCCCCTGCTCTTGGGGCCTCAGTGACATCAGCTGTCCCCTAAAGCCATTCATACACCTGAGCTCTGAGACCCCTATCCGGGCCTGCAAGCTTCTGACTGAGTATGGGAGATTTTGACACAGGCCAGGTAAAAGCAGGCAGTGAGGAAGTATTTACTTCTTCTCAGTGATTCTCAGAGACCTTAAATGTGCAGAAGTGCACATCTGACAACAAACACCACCTTACAATCGGCAGTGTCATTTCTTTCTTAGCGGCATATAAAATGGCGGTGTATCTTAAAAGTGATGGCCTTCAATTGGATGGAATACTTTCACTCTTTTGAAGGGAGCTGGCTCCATTTCTGGGGGACTCCCAATGACCCTGTGGATGGGAAGGGGGGGACAGGGGAAGTGCCTGAGGACGGAGGCACTGAGGAGAGGGAGCTCACTCATCACAGTGCTCTTCCTAGGAAGCTGACAGAGAAGGAGCCCATTCATCAGTCCTCAAGGGGGCACACAACAGAAGTTAGAGCGATAGCGTGTGTTCGAAAGTCAGTAGGCTACGGTTGCGGTGACGGATGTCCTAGAAACCAGATAATAAGCAACAGGTAAAGAAGGATGGAAATGTACTCAGATGCTCCTGGATGTGTAATCCGTTTATCATCCAGTAGGGCTGTGGGCCATCCCTTCCTCTGTCACCTGGAACTCAGCTGGGAGGACAGGAAGAGGGTCCATTTCTATCTGCATACATTTGCTTAGCAACAAACCAGGTTCTTCTCGGTAGATTTTCCTCCTTTTCATCATCATTTATTGTTTTGTCCAGAACAGTTTTCAAAACATCAGTCTCTGATCATAAATGCACAATTTGTTCATGGGAAAAATACATTTGTATTTTCAAGGGTCTCAGCAGAGTAATACATACTATGAATTAAATAATTACTACACAGTGATTTACATGTGTTACCTCATTTGATGCTCACAAAGCCCTATGGAGGGAGGTTCTATGATTAATGTCACTTTACTGAGAGGAAATAGTACTGAGACCTAGAGTATTACCATAACTAACCAAAGACCACATCATTAGTAACTGGCAGAACCAGGATTTGAAACGGGGCAGCCTAACTCCAAAGCCTGAGCCCTTCAGCTCCCAGCCCCATGCCAGCTGCGTTTGCCCTCAAATTCTCTGACACTGGCTAGAGTACTTTGCTCAGACTCTGTGCTGTGCCTCTGCCCATTCTGTAGTATTCCTGAAAGGAGAAGCCATACCACGCTCCTGAACCAGCAAACCGTTCTCCATGTGCCCTTGTACCTTAAACAGACATGAACCTACAGGCGGAGCAGCCTAATACTCAAGATACAGTTAAAGAGGACTCCTGGCCAGCTCTGAGGGAGAGGTGGGAATCTCATGGGTTTGGGGACCAATGTCATTGTCCGACTCTTGGTTCTAGAATGGGACAAAATATTTGAAATGAAGTCATTGCAACTTTAGATGGATGTCTGCATCTCAAACCTTCCCTGGGCTCTAGAATGAGTGGCTTTTCTCTTTACAGGCCCTTAAGATTCTTAACCTTATTTCTATGGTTTATGCAGGGCCAGGGAGTCAACCCACTGTGTTCTGGCTCACAGAAAGCTTAGTGGATAATAAGATGGCCACACAAAGCCTCTCCAACCCTGAGTAACTTCCATACTGGGTTATAATTGTTTTCTTAGAGTTGAGCACAGTTCTCAGGTCCTGTAGGGGACAAGAAGGACGACCCTGCACTCCCAGGCTTTCTTTCATTTGTCTTCTGTTCTCTTCCCCATTTCACTTCTCCCTGGGTTTGAATCTTAGCTTTGTTGCTTAGAAGCTGTGTGGCCCTTGGGCAAATTACTTTCCCTCTCTGTACCTCGGTTCCCTCATCTATAAAAAGTTGACAATAGTACCTACCTCAGGGATTAAATAAATATATATACTCATTTACGTATATACATCTATGTATGCATATGTATATATACATACACACACGGAATAATGCCTTGCACTTAGGAAATGCTTAATATTTGTTATTATTGTTTATTGTTGCTCTTACTCTTGGTAGAGGTAAGGTAGAGGTGGATGGAAGGTTGGTAGGAGCTCTTTCTAGGGCTTTTTTAAAGTTTATGTTTGCTTTCTAAAGGATGAATTCTCATATCAAATAGAAATCTGTATTTCAGTATCACAAAAGTATACTTCTATAGGCCAACCTGTTCGCATAACCTAGAATGTGACTATGTATTTGATTCTTGCTTAACAAGAAGAGGAGTTTTCTTAGTTAAAGCTGTGTGGAGACGGAACAAATTGTCACGGAAGGCCATGAGCTCCCAGTGCCCGGAAGGAGTCAAGTAGAGCCGGATGCCTTCTGTCAGTAGGGACTACAGAAAGGGCTTCTCTCTTGGTTTGGAGATCAGATGAGATGGTCCACCCCTGCCCCGCACCCCCGCCTGTTGCTACCAGAGTATCTGTTTTGCGAAGAGAGCAGGAACCCTGCAGTTTGGATTCCCGTTGAGTCCCTGCTGCCTCTCACAGGGAGGACACATATAATAAGTACACAACACCCAAGGGAGTCCACAATACAGTAAGTCCACAATACAGTAAGATGCCCGGCAAGGGGTCATGCAAATAAATGAGTGGCTTCTAGTCCCCACCATTCTGCTTGCCAAAAGCTTTCATCTTAGGACCTGCTGTGAGCAGGCAGGGCAGACCCTGCACCCTCCCTGAACTAGATTGCAAGGACACCCAGTCACCCCAGGACAACTCCCTGCAGGCTGGCTCCAGGACTGTGTTGCTTTTGAAACCACAGTCACTCACCTCAACTCCTGGTTTATCACTTTGATGTTTCCGTTTTCCATTAGCGAGTAGTTGGCTTGGATGCAACTTCCCTTCTCAAAGCTCACTGGGATCTTCTCAATTTCATACCATCGGCCAAGATACTGCAGAGATAACAATAAGCAGAGAAAACCCTGTGACTCTCTGGGGACCTGCAAATCTTCCCTATTGTTGTCTTTTAGAGCAGGGCCCTTTCCTGGGGAAACCAAGCAAAATGGGCTGCATTGTTCCGGACAGCAACTGAGCAAGATATTGATTCAAATGAGAGTAAGTGAATCGGATGTGGAGGCATCGGTTGAATGCCACATTTTATTCCTAAAGTGCTCTTTATTTAGATACGCTGTCAGTGGCCCCTCCAGCCAAAATCTATGTGAAATTCTAAACTCTGTAAAAGAGAGAGAGCAGTCCAGATGATGTAAGGTGCCATCTCAAATATTTTGTGATTCTACGAGGCATCTTTGAATTGCGTGCAGTCAGAAATATTCACTGTGGGGAACTGGGACCCCGGAGTTGGCTGAATTCTCCTTATAAGACCTCGGGCAGGGAGGTGGACACAAAAGCTTTTGGCAGGTGACCGGGACTTAGAAGACTGATACCACGGGGGGCTTGGTCTCGGTTCATAACTTCGTGTACAGAGTCAACTCTGAAGAAGTGCGCATTGGTGTGGGGGAGGGGGAGAAAGGTACACTCATGGTTCCATGCATTGCCTTGCATGGCGATTGCTCCGATTTACAACATTCATGGAGGGCAATTCAGCAATATCTAGCACACCAATTTCACTTCTGGAAATGTAACCTCCTGATGATGAGAAAAAGAAATGACGCATATATGAGATTATTTGTTGTGGTACTATTCTAAGAACAAAATATGGGAAACTGGAGTCTAAATGAGCGTTAGTAGGGGACTAAGTAAATAAATGATGGCACATCCATACAATGGAATGTTATACACTCTCTTTTAAAGGAGTCACATGCAGGGTGCCTGGGAGGCTCAGTCGATTGAGTGTCTGACTTCGGCTCAGGTCATGATCTCATGGTTCGTGGGTTCCAGCCTTGCATCACTGGGCTGTCAGCCTGGAGCATGGAGCCTGCTTCAGATTCTGTGTCTCCCTCTCTCTGCCCCTCCCCCACTTGTGCTCTGTCTCTCTCTCTCTCTCTCTCTCTCTCTCCTTCTCAAAAATAAATAAATGTTTAAAAAAATTTTAAAGAGCCATATGCAATTATCTCCAAGATACATAAAATGGAAAAAGAGCTGGATGAAAAATAACGATACATAAAAACGGGGGGAAATGTTCATTTTCTATTGCTGCTATAACAAATTACCAGAAACTTAAAACAACCCAAATTTATGGTCTCACAGTTCTGTATATCGAGTGAGCTCGGTTAAAATCAAGGTGCTGGCAGGGCTGTGTTCCTTTCTAGAGGCTCTAGAGGACTCTGTCTTCTTGCCCTATCCGAGTTCTTGAGGCCACCCGCATTTCGGGGGTTGTAAACAACTTCCTCCGTCTACAGAGCCAGCAAATGCAGGTGAAAAGCTTCTCAGATTGCATCTCTCTGATTCTTGTTCCATCGTCACACCTCTCTGACTGCAGCTGGGGACGGTTCTCTGCTTTCAATATCAGATTGGTCCCACCTGGATAACCCAGGCCACACCTGCCATCTCCAAGTCTAGAACTTTAAACACATCAGCAAGCCCCCGTTTCCATGTACGGCGGCATAGTCACAGGTTGGGGTGAGGACATCATTCTTCCTACTGCAGTCATGTATGTATTTGTGTACATATACATTTGCTCCCAAAAGAGACACAATAAAATGTTTTTACTGGTTGCTACTGGGGAGGGAACTGAGGTAGGAGGGGAACAGGGGTAGGAGAAAATCTTCATCGTATGTTCTTTGGCACCTTTAGGATTTTGATCCATGCGATGAGATTTACTCAGTCAAAATATTCATTGAAATAAATTTAAAAATGGATTACTCAACGAAAGAAAATCAGAGATGCACTCACCTTCAAAAACTCAGAATTTGAGATGAGAGTACTGCAAACAGGTGGCAGTACTGCTTCGGTCACATGGCTCTTTGCTCAAATATATACCCAAGGTTAAGACGTAAAATTTCTACTCATTTATTAAAGGCACATCTTTCAATTAAAACCACTGAAATTAACATTCATTGAAAGCACCAAAAAATACAGTTAAAGGTCAATTGGTTTCATGGGCATTCTTAAAAAAAAAAAAAAAAGCTCCATTTTATAAGGAGCATTTTAAACGGTTCTATTTTGTTAAGGTGACATGATTTTCCAGAAAAGGGGAACCTCGAAGGTGGAAGATTGCTTTTTATGTCATGCTCCCTTATAATTTCATAATGTTTTTGTGAAAACCTTTTCATGTTTTTGGGTCTGAGTGTCTCTGTCTATATAAGAAGAATGCAAGGTTTAAAATGAGTCCTGGAAAGGAAGAGGTAAAACTGTCTCTATTTCCAGGGAACCTGATTTTGTGTATCAAAAATCCTAAGGACTCTACACACACACAAACTATTAGAATTAATGAATGAAGTTAGCGAGGTTAAAGGATACAAGATCAATATATAGAAAGCAAATGGGTTTCTACACTTACAATGAACACTCTGTAAATTATGAAAATTCCATTTACAATAGCATCAAAAGAATAAAATACTTAGGAATAAGTATGTAACCAAAGAAACACAAAACTTATACTCTGAAAACTACAAAACATAGTTGAAAGATTAAATATGACCTAAATAAATAAGAAATTAAAAGGAAAGATAACCTATATTCAGGGATTGGAAGGCTTAAACCTGTTAAGATAACAATATTCTCCATATAGATCTAGATTCAATGCGGTCTCTATTAAAAAACAAAACAAAAACAAAAAACTCTGCTTCTTTGCTAAATTGACAGACAGATCCTAAAATTCATATGGAAATGCAAAGGACTTAGAATAGCCAGAAGAATAATGTTGGATATTCTAATTTTAAAACTTACTACAAAGCTATACTAATCAATACTGTATAGCACTGGCATAAAGATAGACACGTAGAATAATAAAATAGAATTGAGAGTCTAAAAATAAGCTCTTACATGAATGTCCAATTGATTTTCAACAAGGATGTCAAGACTATTTGATGGGGAGCGAATAGTCTCAACAAATAGTTCTGGGCAACTGAATATCCACTGGCAAAATAATAAAGCTGGACTTCTAGATCACAGTATATACAAAGCTTAACTCAAAATGGATCACAAACTTAAATGTAAGGATTTAAAAGTATAAATCTCTTATAAGAAAATATAGAAATAAATCGTCAAAATCTTGCATTAGGCAATGGTTCTTTAGATACTAAAAGCATCAGCAAGAAAGGAGAAAAATAGACAAATTGGACCTCATTAATATTGAAAACTTTTGTGCTTCAAAGGACACATCAATAAAGCAAAAAGGCAATCCACAGAATGGGGAGAAATATTTGCACATCATGTATCTGATAAGAGACTTGTATCTAAAACATATAAAGAACTCTCAGAGCTCAATAATTAAAAGATAAATAACCCGGGGCGCCTGGGTGGCTCAGTTGGTTAAGCGGCCAACTTCGGCTCAGGTCATGATCTCACAGTCTGTGAGTTTAAGCCCCGCGTCGGGCTCTGTGCTGACAGCTCAGAGCCTGAAGCCTGCCTCAGATTCTGTATCTCCTTCTTTCTCTGCCCTTCCCCTGCTCATACTCTGTCACTATGTCTCTCAAAAATAAATAAACGTTAAAAAAATAAAAAAAAAAGATAAATAACCCAATTTAAAAAAGGGCCAAAGACTCAAATGGATGTTTCTCTAAAGAAGATATAAAAATGGAAAATAAACACATGAAAAGGTGCTCAGCCTCATTAACCATTAGGGAACTGCAATCAAAACCACAATGAGATACCACTTCATACCCTGTCAAAATGATTATAATCAAAAAGATGACAATAGCAAGTGTCGACAAAGACAAGGAGAGATTGGTACTATACACACTGCTGACGGGGATGGAAGATGGTGCATCCAGCTCTTTTGGAAAACCGTCTCCATGGGACAATCCGAGGAACATTCTACACCTTTCCTCAGAGGATTCCCAGCAGGACTGAACCCTTCTGTGAACAGTGTCACGAACGCATCTTTTATTGCCGTTCTGCCTTCTCTGTCTCGGTTTCCCCGCATGCCCATGGTGCTTCCCGGGCACATCTTCCCACATCCCTCTGCTCCCAGTCCTCGGTCTCAGAGCCTGCTTTGGGGGATGCCCCAGTCAGATGAGTCCCTGCCCCAAGCCTTGCTGTGGCAATCAAAGCAGAACACTAACACTGAACCCTGGAGGCTGCTTATCCAAATGGGAGGCAAAACGAATAGTTTAGCCTTTTACCACACCTTGTGCACATCAAAATTCTCCTGCACCGGAGGAGTCGGGCATTTCCCAAGATGGAAGGCTTGTCCCTCGGCGGCACCGAAGAGGCCGGCCAGTGCAGAGAGCAGCAGCAGCGCTGTTACCATCTTGGGGCTGCGGATGGAACCTGGAGTCAGGAGAAGCAAAGAAGCTGGAGTTGTTCGGAGCCCCCTGAGGACACGGGGTCACCGGGGGAACATTTCTGGGGACCTCTCTGGGGCCCTTCCCCTGAGCCCTTACAAAGGGTCACCCTGCAGGGCCGCCTGAGTTGTCATCATCAAGCCTGCTGTGAGGCCTTCCGCCCCAGAGGGCATCTCTAGACCTTTTGAACCTCCGTTAGAGCGCGCCCTGCCTGGCGTGAGAGCTGTTGCATTTGTTTTGCAACGGCTCGCCCTCAATTATGCGGTTTTCAAGGATGGGAGCCCACAGGACCTGGCAGTGGCAGGCACGGTCCGTACTTGTTGATGAACGAAACAATGTGGGGTGGGGACAGGCCAAGGGGGAGGTCGAAGCTGTCAGGTGAACCATGCAAGAGAAAAAAAATGAACACAAACCATGCACGACATTTAGTATCTTATGAGATTCATAAGAGAAATGCCTCCCTGATCTACACCCCCCCCCAACCCCTGCCCCACCTTGCTGGGCCGTTTATCAACCCAGGAGTTGGCCTGGAACCTTAACGGGCAGTGGCGTGCTGGGGACCCCAGGGTCACCCTGACTGTGTTTGAACGCTGGCTTTGCCACATGCTAAGTATAACAGTACAGTTTATGCTTTAGTTTCCCGGTCTATTAAGTGGGGATGATAATCATACCAGCCTCACGAAGTGTTGTGAGAATTAAATGAGATACTAGAGAGAGAGCATTTAGGGTGGTGTCCGACACAGAGAAAATGCTTAATAAATGCTAGTTATTGTTGTCATGAAAAGCAGAAACGAAAAACTGTTTTCTGAATTTCTTTGTGGCCATTCTGTTGGGGCTATTTTTCAGAGATGTTCATTTCTTTCTTTCTTTCTTTTTTTTTTTAAGGTGCATTGGCAGGGGCACAGATAGCATTTAACTAGAGACGGACTAGTAGCTGGCAACAGGCATTTCAGCCCAAGTGCCCTTCCCTGCTTCTTTCACTGACTTGCCTTCAGTTTATTCTCCTTGTGACTCCTTGCCTGTAGCTGCACAAGAGCTATTTCTAGCTCTATGCCTTTCTCCCTGCAACGAAGAGGACTGAATCCACGCAAGCAAAATGTTCTCAGATCTGAGCATTTAAAAGAATGTGTCATAACAGGAATAATTATAACCACTTTATTATGGTTAAACCTCCAAATAACCTTTAATAATCAATAGCTTTTCTTCTGGAGGTTTTATTGCCCCATTTTCAAAGGAACGGTTACATAACGAGTAAAGCTGCCAGCCGGGGCTGGTGGGGCGGGGTGGTCGCTGAGCTTCCTTTGAGCAAGCCACGTCTGTGGTAGGACCCCATCTTCTCTGAGAATCCATTTTCCATTAGCTCCTACCACCACGTAAATAACACCTGTCTTTTAACCTTTTGGGGGATGATGGAGGGATTTGCTAAACTTAAAAAATTTGCATCCATCTCCAAGAAATTCTTAGAACCGTGCAGCTCTACTCTTGGGCCTCAGTAGGCTCCAAACTCAGTGCCTTGCCCAGAAGATGTAACCTCAAAGGATGGTCACACATTATGCACATTCTACAGGGTCCCCCAAACCGGCAGGACTTGAGAGGTCCACCCCCCAGGCCCCGAAAGTACAGACAGCATGCTGAGTGCCAGAAGGGGCAGAAGCATCTGTAGCTGTCCCTCCTGCAGTGACCCTGAGCCATGCTTCCTTCCGTGCCATCACCTTTGGTGGCTTCCAATAAACACCTACCTCTGTAACCTGATGAGTATCATTTCACCATGGGACAGTTAACACCAAAAGTCAGTTCCACGTCTTACTCTGACAAATATCTTGTTACAAAATGTTCTATTGTGGGCTGAAACATGTGCTTTAGCTGTGTAGGAGGATTTCAGAGCAAGGCTAATTCTTAGCCTTGCTTACATATCTCTTCCAAAGATGTCTCTTTATTGCAGTAGTTTTATTCCTATGGTTAAGACTTTTTGTGAGAGAAAGGGTTGACGGCATCCATAATTTCTTTTCCATGTCCCTTCCATTCTGTTCACTCAGCACTTACTGAGTATCTTCTGACGGTGAGTGAGGCAGGAGAGGAGGAAGACTTGGGAGACAAGCTGACCAAAGTAAAGCCATTTTGGTTTTAGACTGACCCTCAGTCTAAGAGTCAACAGGTCATAAAAAGAGTTACAAGATCCAGCTTACTGAAGACCACAAGATCCCATTCCCTCCGGCAGTAAAAGCCACAAAGGTCAGACAATCTTAAAATTGCTCCCTGTGGTAATTTCATAATCCCAAAACAATGGAAAAACTCACCACCCAATAAAAATGATAAACCCAAAGTTAAAGAGTAAGCCCCTCCCTATAGGTTAGCTCATTAACAAAAACCTATTAAACCATATATTAGAGTCAAAGGGATGTCCTCTTCCTCAACTGGGAGGAGAGACCACTACTTTGTGTGAGGAAGCTCCTTTCTTCTATACTTAATAAATCTTTGTCCCTTTCCCTAAATGCCTTGCTCTGAAACTCTTTCCTGTGCAAAGCCAAGAACCCTCTTGGCAATGGGCCTGGGGCCCTCCCTCTAGGGCCTCGACCCCTTCCAGCATCAAAGGTAAGTCACATTATTAACTTAAACCTATGAACTTGAGTAGGCATGAATTCTATTTGTGCACCATCTTCTAATACCAATGGGAAGAGTGTCTTAATCAGGGGAGTTTAAATATTTTTAAAATAAACAGAATTTAAACATTATTTTAACTGAATATTAAATTATTTGATAATAATTCTACCAAGGTTATTGTGCATCTGCCCTGGGCCGGCACAGACTCTGTCAACTGGTGCTCATACTCAGTGAACTTCCTGGGGGAGAAGCTCCTGCTACTACATTCTCTGCGTACTCAGTGATGTTAATTTCCCCGGTTACTTCCTGATAAGCTGTGGAGTCAGAACTTACGCCACGTCTCTTCGGAGCCTGCTCTGCTAACGCCTGCGCGTTAGTGCGGACGCGGCATCTGATCTCAAAAAGCCGCAGAACATCGACGACGACTAGATTTTTAGATTTTACGTGATAAAACCAAACGCATTTGCAAGCCAAGGGGTCTAAAACACCCATTTAACTATTGCCTCTCACAAGAAAATATGTCTTCTCAAGAAAATATTTTTGGGCCGTATTGTTAAAGGTGTTTTCCATTCACAGAATGAATTGCAGTTCACTTTTAGGTTAATTTTACTGTAACGCACAGTTGGCCGACAACTCCTCGAGAACCCATCTAGTGCAGTATTGGTTATGGAAAATGTTCTCACCGTCTGTACAGCATAGAAGAGAATGCACAGTGCAAGCAGAAGACATTGCGGTAGGTCAACATTGGGTTGGCACCCCGGTTCTGCCATTCGTTGGCCCGTTGCCTAGGATATCTGAACCTCAGTTTCCTCATCTGAAAAAGGGCGCTCATGAGGTTCTATCTTGTAAGGTGGTCTGAGGAAAGATGAGACCAAGTGTGCAAAGCAACTGGCACAAACCCTCAATCGTGTCTGTGATTATTTTTAGCTGAAAAGGGGAAGTTCAAAGCCAAGACGGTCTCTAAAGCATTATTTATCAAAAGTGAAAACGAAAACCACAGTACATACCTTTTCTGTCAAGATGAAGGCAGTTTCCACATGCAAATGCTTCCAATTTAAGATGTGTGGTCTTGCTGACTGGCTTCTCCCAAGCTATTTTATAAGCTTCATTGGGTCACTGATGTTTAATTTTAAGGCATGCCACACCCCCTCGGGTTCGGGAAGGCTGGCCTAAAAGCCTAGCTCTGTATGAAACACAAAGATGGGATGTTTTGTCCATCTCCCTCCCCCAATTTCCTTCACAGCTGCTCCCTGAAAAAGAAACAATGAGATACTGTGTGTATGTGAGACAGAGAGGGAAAGACAAAGTGCGTTTCATTCAAAACATCTTTTTTGCTGTGCAGATTTTCTAATTTAATTTTCTCAGTCAGAATGCATTTTAAAGTTCCAGTCAGATGAGCCCCAACATGTTTTCAAGCATCTGGTATTTATTTTTCATTTTTGTGTAAATGAAAAATCAACAATCTCATTTCCTGCCATGGGGCACGAATTCCATGTGGTCCCTGGCCTGGAATGCAACTTGGGCAACAGAGTGAAGGTTAAGAAGTAGAGGTGGCTTTTTTGTGGGTGATCCGGGAAAGGCCGTCCGCCTCTCTGAGGCTCAGTCTGCGCATTGTGAAGCAGAGGCTGTCCTTTCTGTCTCCACCGAAGCTGGGTGTACAGGGGAGATACCGGTTCTGAAGGGGCTGGGGATAGAAGCTGAGAATGCCAAAGCTGTGTTCTGCGGCTCCGCTTTCCAGACCTTTCGTGATTCGTGAGCCTCCCAGCTGCATGATCTAGGGGCGGGAGTGGATTTAAAGTCGCTCATTCCACAGAGACACTTAGGGCTGGGCCCCAGACTTTGGAATGAGCAGCTTTGACTCTTAGGACTTGGATTCTGTGCCTTTGTGATAAGGCAGGAGGCTTTTAGGGGCCTGTAGAGATGACGGTAGCTTTGTAGAAGACTTAGAGTCCCAAATAAAATGCATTCTCTAATTCCTAAGCAATAGAGAGAAATGTATAGCACTGGGCCGTATAGACATTAAAACAATATCCACGGGGCGCCTGGGTGGCTCAATCTATTGAGCATCCGACTCTGGCTCACGTCGTGATCCCGTGGTACATGAGTTCGAGTCCCATATCGGGCTCTCTGCTGTCAGCACAGGGGCTGCTTCTGATCCTCTGTTCTCTCTCTCTCTCTGCTCCTCCTCCGCTAGCACTTTCTCTCTCTCAAAACTAAATAAACATTTTAAAAAACAATGCCAATAACAAAAGTGAATCTTTAACATACCACACCTGGAGAGCTTGTTCTCTGGGATGCTCTTGACCTTTTCGGGGAAGGGAGAAATTCGGATTTCCGCTCAGGCCCTGACTTGCTGGCATCCTCGAAGGCTTTCCCTAAGGTCTCTGCAAGCTCTCTCCCTCTCTCCCTCCTCTGTGCCCTCGCTCGAATATCACTTCCTTTAGGGGCGCCTGGGTGGCTCGGTCGGTAAGGGTCCAACTTCAGCTCAGGTCACGATCTCATGATTTCTGAGTTCAAGCCCCATGTCAGGCTCTGTGCTGACAGCTCAAAGTCTGGAGCCTGCTTCAGATTCTGTGTCCCTCTCTCTCTGCTCCTTCCCCGCTTGCTCTCTCTCTCTTTCTCAAAAACAAACTTAAAAAATATATATCACTTCCTTTAAAGGCCTTCCTGACCTTTCAAAAATAGTACTCGTGTCACTACCACTTTACCTGCTTTGTTATACTCTTACCTGAAATTAGACCCTTCATTTTGTCTATGAATAAAATGTGTTTATTATTGTGTTTTCCCCACTAGCAGGTAAGTTCCACAAGTGCAGAGAATGTGTCTCGTCGACCCGCCCCCAGGACCGGAACACGTGGTAAGTAATCGATCAATTCATTGCACAGAAGGGCTCTGTCTATGCAAAGACTTTACCGAGTATTCTAAGATCTGCCAAAGGAACTAGAGGTAACATTCGAGAAACTTGTATTTGAATTGTTTTTCTGGGAAACCACTAGCCTATAAATTTCTGTGTCTTCTTTACCTACATCACATCTGTCACCAGGAAGTGCCTCTCATCGAAGAAACACACAATTCGTCTCTGGTAACCTCGTAAAAAGAGTTATTTTCCTTTACCCTAAATAGTCGCACAGTTTTCAACAAAGCGATGGTGCTAAAGTTTTCACAATATGTTAAGTTGGAGATCAATATATTCTATCATTTATTCTGCAGCTCGAATCAAGGGCTGTGGAGCTGACCGAACCGGTCTAGGAGTCACAGCTCGAGAAACATCACGTTATCTTTCTGAGTCTGTTTACTTTTCCCCATAAATGTCGGCAAATGATAGGACTTTGGGCAATCCTCCCTCCGCGTGTTTCTGGAATGTAGACCCAAGCGCAAGTTTTTAAGCATCATAAAAGAAATCAGACCTATGTTCTAAATGAATCTTTATTTTTAAACTACAGAATGGTACACACATCTGTCGTAAGCAATGAAAATAATACCAAAATGTAGGACTCAAACTGTAAGTGCCTCATAATCCCACGCCTCAGAGATAACCGTTGTTATGTTTGCATTTATTCTTCCGGGAATTCCTACACAGATCCCAACCTAACGATATCCAGGGTCCTGCAGCTTACCCATTTTCATGTAATAACGTAGTTCTTTCTCTATTAATACACACAGACCTCCTTCATTCTTTCCCCTGCTGCCAAAGCTTGCTTTCACCTGAGAGCACATTTCTTCAAGGACACCGCCTGTGCTTTTACAGGGAAGTAGTTCTTTGGTTGGGTGATCTTCCATCATCTGGGTGATGGCTTCGCCTCAGGGCTCTCACTGCCAAGACCCCCAGGGAAGATGAATTTGTTTTGGTGGACTTTTTGTAGCAAGAAATAGAAAACTATCCCTTCTTTCTTTCTTCCTTCCTTCCTTCCTTTCTTTCTTTCTTCCTTCCTTCCTTCCTTTCTTTCTTTCTTTCTCTCTCTTTCTTTCTTTCTTTCTTTCTTTCTTTCTTTCTTTCTTTCTTTCTTTCTTTCTTTCTTTCTTTCTTTCAGTGCTCCCCTGGTGAAAATGCCTCCATTTGTAAGTGATTCTTTCAACGGCCAGAGTCACCCCGGCTGCCCTTCCAAAGTAGTTTTTCTTTTGTCAGTTAAAATAAAGGGGAAACAAAACTGTACTTTTCATGTGAAAACCCAGACAAAGAGTTTCCAATAACACGTATTCACTCCTGGAGACTCGGCCCCCAGCTTCCAGTCTCGGGGATGTCTTCCTGAACCCGCGAAGCCACCCTCACTCTCGGCCTCTATTTCTAGAACACGTGGTACTTGTTCTGGGGCGCATCACACCATGACGGGCGTCGCCACAGGCCTACCGTCTCCTTTCGCAGACCGTCGGACCCCTCAGAACAGGATTGTGAGTCTACCCCTGGTAAACTGTACACCGCCAGATACATAATAAGTGTTTGCTAAATGCTATTGGATGGTTGAATGAATAACAGAAGGCTTCATCCTCATTATCTATGGGGACGATTGTGTACTTCATGATTTATTCAGATGCCCTCTTTCCTCTCCTTCCTGTTCTCTTCTAGCCATTTCTTTTATTACTAGGAGCTGGAACCAGTGGACAGCTGGCTGGTGCCAAACATCTGGTGAACAGCAAGGAAGCGATCAAACTGGTGAGGCTGGGGGGCACTTGGCTGGCTCAGTCAGTACGGCATGCGACTCTCGATCTCGGGGTCATGAGTTCAAGCCCCATGTTGGGCCTCGGGCTCAGTTAAAAACAAAAAACAAAAAAGTACATAAAAACCAGTGAAACTGCAACTCGTCATGGCCCGAGGGGAAGAACACTGAACTAGGAGGCAGGAGACCAGGCCTCTGGTCCTAGCTCTGGTACTAATTCATTTACCTATTCATTCACTCTTTCAATAATATATGGCAAGCTCTTCCAAGTCCTGCAGATGTAGTGGTGGAGAAGAAACACAAGGTCCTAACTCTTGTCTTCCGGAGGAGAGTCCAGTGTGCATAGGCAGAAAAGTCAGGGCTGGATGTAGAGATTCAGGGATCATAAACACATAGATAGTCTCCAAAGCCATGGGACTGGATGGGGTTACCCAAGGTAGTAGTAGAGGAGAGGGGAGGAGAAGGAGCCAATAAAGGAGACAGAAGGAAAAGAGAACAGCAGCGTCTCACAGAGCCAAGAGAGAAAATATTTCAAGAAGGAGGAAATGATCAACTTTTGCTGAAAGATCAAAGAAGGTAAGAACAAAGAAGTGGCCTTTGGATTTAGCAACATGGAGGTTGTCAGTGACCTTGACAATAACAGTCTCTGTGGATAGTGGGGATGGAAGCCCAACTTGAGTGCGTTGAGGAAGGAACATGGAGATAGCAATTCTCTTCTGAAATTGGAGGAAAGTAGAGAAATTAGTTAGTAGCTGAAAGGAGACTTAGGGGTGAAAGGAGATGCTAAGAGCATGCACACGGTCATGATCCAGTAGCATTGACTCTGTGGGGGAGGGGTTTGGAAACTCCGAGAGCAACCCTGAACAGGAGCGAGGGTGCCAGCTCCAGAGCACAGGTGGACAGGCTGGTTTTGAGAGGAGCACGGGTTCTGGGTTTATAGAAACAAGAAGAAAAAAGCGAGGGTAGGTAACCAGGCACAGGGAGGTATATGGATTTGGCGGTAAGAAGGTGCAGGATTTTCGGGGCGCCTGGGTGGCTCAGATGGTTGAGCGTCTGACCCTTGGTCTGGGCTCGGGTCATGATCTCACAGTTGGTGGGCTCTGTGCTGACAGTGCTGAGCCTGCTTGGGATTCTGTCTCTCCTTCTCTCTGCCCCTCTCCCTCTTGCACTTCCTCTCTCTCTCAAAATAAATAAACTTAAAAAAAAAAAAAGAAGAAGATGCAGGATTTTCACTTTGTGTGACTATGGCTGAGTCACTTATCTTGCCAAGATATGTTGGAGAAAGTAAACAGGTCTGCTCAGACCATGAATAGGCTTCTTTGAACACGGTGACTCCGCTAAATTACACCTACCTTAACTTCTGCTTTATTCAGTAGGGGGCCTAGTAGGGTAGGTGCAAGGTTCAACCTGGAACTAATTATAATAATAGCTCCTAACAGTCGAACGCTATACATCAGGTCCTGTATCAGGGCTTTCCATAAATTAACTATGATTCTCACCACACCCTGCAAGGCTGGCTCCGGTACTAATCCCATTAGAGAGATCAAAAAACCCATGCGGGAAGAGGTGGTCCGGCAACTTTTCTAAAATGATGCAGTGAGAATTTACACCCTGAAGTGTGACTCTAAACTCTCTCTCTCTCTGTATATATATATATATATATATATATATATATATATATATATATACATATATGTGTGTGTGTGTGTGTGTGTATTTTTTTTTTAAGAGAGAGAGTGAATAAGCAGGGGAGGGGCAGAGAGCAAGAAAGCACCAGAAAGCAAGTGGGGGAGGGGCAGAGAGAGAGAAGGAGAGAGAGAATCCCAAGCAGGCTTCACGCTGTCAGCTTGGAGCCTGATGCGGGGCCCAGTCCCAAGAACCATGAGATCATGACCTGAGCCAAAATCAAGAGACCAATGCTTAACCAACTGAGCCACCCCGGTGTCCCTAAACCCGTACTTTTAACCATTATGTTCTACTGTCCCCACTTAGAAAGGAGTGAAAGGGCTCAGCTAGGAGGGTTGGGGGTTCACACCCTCAGGTTAAATACCTTCCAGCCTTCTCCACAGAAGAAGATGACAATAATTGCTTATTCCTAAAAAAGTTGATGGAAGCAAGAGAGCTGAGTTGTCTGTAGCATGCTCAGAGACTAATGTTCTGGACTCCTTGACAAAGGCCACCTGAAGGCAGAGGGATCGAACACATCCATTCAGTTCACAAGCCAGTACTGTCATCCGTGCCGGGACATCTGCTACCAGTTACCAGTGCATCACATGAATCCTCAAATTATTGCGGCCTTAGGTTTTTCCAGATGTTTGCTAGGAAACAATCTTTGTCCAGTTTTGCAACCCCTTATAAAATAAGGTCAGGTCTTATGAATACATATCGGGCGACAGGGACTCATCCATACCTTCCCGCCTGCACCCAGTTCAGGATTTTTCCGAGCAGAGCAGTAGGGTTTCCAGTTTGTTTTTCTTAGTTTCCTAAAATAGTAAGTAAGTTGGGGGAAAGAGCCCAGGTCCGAGAGGAGGGAGAGGAGGCCCTCGCCCTGACTGTCTCACTTCAGAGCTGGGTGACCTTGGAGAGTTTCCCAAGCTTTCAGTGAGGGGCTTGGCTACCAAGGGGCTCTAATACAGAATCGGTAGAACTCCATGGGAAATTGATTCCATTGTATTTCGGTGTAATTGAATTCTTTTGCGGTTCTGTGGCTTTCATTTTATGCATTCATGGACATTTTTTAAAAATTTTTTTTAATGTTTATTTATTTTCGAGACAGAGAGAGACAGAGCATGAGTGGGGGAGGGGCAGAGAGAGAGGGAGACACAGAATGTGAAGCAGGCTCCAGGCTCTGAGCTGTCAGCACAGAGCCCGACGCGGGGCTCGAACTCACAGACCGCGAGATCATGACCTGAGGTGAAGTTGGACGCTCCACTGACTGAGCTACCCAGGCGCCCCATTCATGGACGTTTTTGCCAAACTGTCCAAGGGGTCCCTGGCGCAAAAAGGGTAGGGAGCTGTCCGAGGATCTCTGGGGTTCCTGTTTAATTTGAAATTAAGTTCCAGTAACACACCTTCTGGGAACTAAATGTCTCTTAACAAAGTCCCACTGAGTGTGGAGGAGTGAAGGGCAGTTTCCCAAAGCTGGTCAGAAGGCTCAGTGAATAGGAGGTGATGGAGTATCACAGCTGGCCGGGGGCCCAGGTCGGCAGAGGGAGACAGCCAGGCTCTCGGCTCTCACATGCTATCGTCGTCTGAGTAGAGGGGCTGCGCCGTCCATGCACCAGGATGTGCATTTGGGGGCCGCCCCTGAGAGGCAGAGGCAGCCCACAGACAGATGCCATGGGAGTCATGAGCTGCCTCAGGAGGGAAAGGAGAGGGGAACGAATGGCAGCAGGAGAAGAACCATGACCTGGCCTGGCCTTCTGCCTCCTGTGTTATTTCCACTCCTGTAACACAGTGTCTGATAATAACGTGTTATGGGATATTGGGCGCTTATTATGCTGGGCACTCCACATACATTATCTCCTTGAAGCCGAGAGCAACCGCCTAAGGTAGATACAATTATAGTCATTTCACGGAGGAAAGAACAGGCTCACAGAAGTCAAACAACTTGCCAGTATGGTACAGTGAGTGGCTGAACTAGGGTTCACGCCCATTGCCACGTTCACCTTCCCGTGATTGGGAGCTATTGGCCAGTCTCTTGGTTCAAGGTAGTGCCTCACCCTCTTAGACTGGGACATGCCTGGGACAAGTTGAAGAACAGGATTCCTGTGTCTTCATCCAAGGCTCTAAGAAGGTGGCCAAGCTTGATTTCTTGATTTATTATTTACTTTGTCAGAAATGGTGTTGTACTGTGTCTGGAGTTTTGTGTTTGATCGAAAGTCTTATGAGTTTTCTGAAACTAGTATTTACAAGTAGGTCCTCATCGGAGCTATGAGATGAGGAGCATTGGGTCTGAGAACCACAGCACACTCCTTTAAGAACGGCGAACGGTTTTGTCACGGGTTGTATCTCCTGGAGGGGGCTGTAGAGCAGATCTGTTACAGACTCGGGAACATATCAGTGTGTCCCTTGGCCTTGTGTGCTTTGCATAGGGTCTAAGAGTCAATGTTTTAGAAGTATTGGCAGAGTGAGCTATTATATAATAGTACACTCTGTGCTTTTCTTTTCAAATGTCTTGTGTCAGTGACTCTTCCTTAACCTAGTGGTCCTTAACTCTGGTTACGTACACCTGGGGTGCTTTTGATGAGACCGATTCCTGGGTCTCACCTCCAAAGATTCTGACTTAATGCATCTGTGTAAGGATCTGGGCATCAGTGATTGTTAAAAGCTCTGCCAGTGATTTTAGTGTACAGCAGAGTGAGAACCACCGAGCCATGGTCTTGCTGGCTTTGGGCCACCTGCGTGGTGCCCCCTTATCTAGAAAGCCTCGCTGCCCTCTTCCCTGGGCCAGCCCTTGCTTGCCCTCCAGGAAGTCTTCTCCGAGACCCTGCTGGGGCACTATGGCCCTCCTCTGTGCTCCCAGGCCTGCTTGCCCCAGCTCGCTGTCACGTGTCACACAACCCTCCAGTCTGTGCTTGACCTGTCTTCCCTCCGAGGCTGTACGTGGAAGAGATGTGGCCTCATTTCTTTGAAGTCCCAGCTTTCATCACAGTGCCTGGCGCTAGATGGGAGCTTGGTAAATATTTGTGAGTAAATGAGGGGGTGAAAATATTTGTGGGGGAAAGAATCGGCCATGGAGTCAGACTTGGCTCTGGGTCCCCCAGGGCCCAGGAGATGTCCCAGGAGAGCTCAGCATGAGCACATTTGGGGAAGTCTGAGGCTGAATACGAACCTGAATCGTGTTCAGTTTTTAAGAAGGCGTCCTGCACGTTGTCATATGTAAACCACAGTAAATATTGCAATCTCAGCGCTTCAGCCCCGGCTACCACTCAGCAGCCATGACTCGGCCCAGGAGTTAGGCTGCCTCTTTGTCCCTCACAGAGATGTTGGTTCTGTCTCAGAGGAACAAAGGGAACATTCTGGCTGTGAGAGAATGGCTTTCAGGGTTTTCCTGAGGCAGCCTTAGAGAGAAGACACTTTTATTTCTATCTGTTCGGTGGGGACCAGGAGAGGCAGGGGCATGTCTGTGGCCTTCAGTCATGAGATTCAGATTCACGACCCAGTGGCAAAAAGCCTCCTTGGGTGGGTGCGCTGAGGTTTCCAGGTGGGAAACTTCTGCGTTTAATGGAAACAGAGAGGGACGAGGAGGAGAAGGAAAGTGGCTTCTCTTAGGTACCTCCCCGATGGCATTCAGACACGTTGTGGGGACTCTGTTAACTGCACTCCTTGCAGCAACCCTGTGAAGTAGATATTCTTGATACTTTCTCCTTTGAGTCACTTTTCGTCAACACCTACGTATCTTCAGTCCCCACATTCTCTCCATCCATCCTCTTAAATTTCGGTCCATCCCTTCGCTCTCCAATGGCAATGCCTTAGCTCAGGCCACCATCTGATTTGACATGAGAAGGTTCAAGTACCCGTAAGCTCGCGCTTTGTGTCACAACCTTAGTGAGAGCTGCATTTGGACCTGGGTCTTGGTTAAAGGGACTTTCTCTGTTGAGCTGGTGATTCTGAGACTTGAGGGGCTTGTCTACAGAAAGAAGGGAGTTCCCACCTCACAACCCTAAGTGACAAACACATACGCTTTGCCTGTTTCTCTACAGTTTAACCTGAGACCATCTTCCTGTTGTCACAGGAACCACTCCCCATTGAGAAATTCACTTTCTGGAGACTCACCCTAACTTACTCAAAAGAACCCGATTCATGGCCTAAAGACTCAGGCACCAACGGAACTCATCCCTTGCCCCCTTTTTCCCCCACTAACCAGAGCCCAGGGCTGTGGAATTTTCCAGAGGGCTGGTGTCTCCATTTGAGAGGAAGCGACTGGATTTCTCGGGACCCTCCCATTTCAGAAGGAACATTGAAAAGATGTCATGGCCTGCTTGGGGAGTCATTACAAGCTCCGGAGCAAGGATGTGTTTGGGCAGGGCTGGCTTCAGCTGAGGCCCTGAGGGACTGGGTTTGAAACTGGGGAGAAGAAAGAGTAAAAAACAAAACCAAACGAAAAAACCAACACCAAAAAAAAAAAAAAAAAAAAAAAAACAACCCAAACAAAAAAAACACACAAAAAAACAAACAATGATACAAAGGAAGCACTGTCCCTGTGAGCAGATGGGGTGGCAGGGTCAGTCCAGCCTGGGTCACTGTACCAGGCCTCCCACGGCATCCTAGTTGGGCTGGGAGGAAGCGCATCTCTGGTCCGGGAGAGAAATGGCTGCATTAGGACATCCTGTGGAACAGAGGGATACACACAGGACTTTAGACTTGAAAATCAGTCTAAAGTACTGACACTGATACTCTCCCCGAAAAGGGAGAGTACTTTCCAGTTCTACATTAGGAGTCCTGCAGTGTAGACTGCCAAATAGAATAATTCAAGTGGCATAGTGAACATTCCAACTTGAAATATACAGCTTAACTGCCACCCATTCTGATGAGCCAGCCAGATAACCAGATCACTGCCAAATCTTAGACCTCAGCAGGATCTACGGACGTAGGCATGGGTTTGAATAGCAGGAGCCTACCTTTGGATCTATAACTGCTTCTCACAAGTGTGGTCTTAGGTGCACCTAGAGAGCTGGTTAATCTGTGTGCTCTTCAAGGCCCCCTCCTTCCTCCCAGAGCTAAATGGTGTTAGGGGTGAATTGTACTGCAGATGGTCACTGGGTGGACAGAAGAGGGAAAGGAGAATTCGTGTGACTGAACGCGTCCACTGGGTTACTACACCCTACTCACATCCCCTGAGACTCCTGGGCTTGAGAGAGTTTGGAGTCTCCTTTCAATGATGCTATGTACAACTAAGGTTTATTCTAGTTTGTCTTATTTCAATTTTGATATCTTAAACAGGCCATTATTATTTATACCCAGGGTTTCAATCTGTGACAACCTCCTTAACAGCTCAGTTACACAATCCTCTTTTTTCTTTTTAAGTTTTAATTTTAATTCTAGTTCATTAACATACAGTGTCATGTTAGTTTCAGGTGTATAATATGATGATTCAATAATTCCCTACATCACACAGTGCTCATCATGAGAGGTACTCTCTTTAATCTCCATCTCCTATTTCCCCTATCCCTCCACCCCCTCCCCTCTGGTAACCGTCAGTTCGTTCTCTATAATTAAGAGTCTGTTTCTTGGTTTGCCTCTCTCTCTCTTTTTTTCCTTTTGCTTGATCATTTTGTTTCTTAAATTACACACATGAGTGAAATCATATGGTAACTGTCTTTCTCTGACTGACTTATTTCACTTAGTGTTATACTCTCTAACTCCATCCAGGTCATTGCAAATGGTGAGATTTCATTCTTTTTTATGGCTGAATAATATTCCATTGTGTATATATACCACATCTTCTTTATCCATTCATCAACTGGTGGATACTTGGGCTGCTTCCATTTCGGCTAATAATGCTGCTATAAACAAACAGGTGTATGTATCCCTTTTAATTAGTGTTTTTGTATTCTTTAGGTAAATTCCCAGTAGTGATTGCTGGATCATAGTGTAATTCTATTTTTAACTTTTTGAGGAACACCCATTCTGTTTCCACAGTAGCTGCACCACTTTGCATTCCCACCAACAGTGTAAGAGGTTCCTTTTTCTCTACATCTTCACCAACACCCATTTTTTCTTGTGTAAAGAATCTTCTTCTTAGGCTTCTGGAAAGAGCACAGGTCTGTGAATCAAGTCAGGAGCTTTGTCATGAACTTGCAGCTGACCTTGGCAAGGCACTTCTGCTTAGATGAGAATTTCATTTTCTTTCTTGATACTTTAACATTCTATGACTGTGTTTTGGTCATGGGAAGAAGACAGGACCTCAGGCAGTTTAGGGGAATCAGAAAGTGAAGGTAGCAGAGCATCAGATTAGCTTGGGAACCATTAAAAATCCTTGGATCTCCACTTAGCCTGCTTGCATCTTTAAATGTTTGATGTCCCCCGGCTTCCTTCTATCCTCTAAGCCATCAGCTCTCACCAGAGTTTGTTGGCCTCCTTCAAGCACCAAGAATCACTGGGTCCCCATTTCTCTTCTAAATGTAGTCACCATGGGGAAGGAAAGCCAGAGAGATGGGTTATGGTGTGAGGAAGGAGGGCCTTTGAAGAGAAGAGTAGAGGAAGATGCTTCTCTTTTAAAATTGCTTGCTGCAGACCCTTCAGCCCCAACACCAAGTTAGGTCTATAGTCACGGGTAAATGGGATCTGCTCTTCTCTTCCGATGAAATTGTCTATCTGAAAAGGAAATGCAAAACACTGCTTCTATTTTTCTGCACTATCTTATTCTGATGGGAGGAAGAAGAGTTGTGCAACCCAGAGTGTGATTATTAAACCTGTCTTATGGGCACAAAAGAGCTCTGTAAGGAAGCCAAGAGGCAAAGACTCCCCAAGGAAGGATTTGGAGATTTTGCAAATTCCAAACAGTTTTCCTGATGAACTGTAGTAACCTACCACACGACAGAAGAGACGGAGTCAAACTCCAAGTGCATCTTGTCCTCGCAGAGTTTGTTTTGAGACCAAAAGAATTTCATCTCTGTGTAATTCCCATGGTCATACTCCCATGAGTTTGTTTATCACTCAATCTACTGGACACTTGGTGAATATAAAGGTCTGTCTCTCCGGCACAAAATAAGTCGTCGAGAATGGGAACATTCCATGATTCCATAGTTGAGTTTATTTGCAGGATCCAAATTGTCTGGTTGATTCTTCTGAATTGCAGAACTGATTATTTGAGAGGAAGAGTTTATCATAGATACATGCTTAAGTGTTGTGGCTGAGAGCTTGGGCCCTTGGACTCCAGGAGAAAGGCACCCTCTTAATGGTAAGCCTCTACTGGTCAGATCAAAACCAGCCTTAGGATTTTGGTGAGAGGGGCACCTGGGTGGCTCAGTTGGTTAAGCGTCTGACTTTGGTTCAGGTCATGGTCTCACATGGTCTCTTCATGAGTTTGAGTCCAGCATCAGGCTCTGTGCTGACAGCTCAGAGCCTGGGGCCTGCTTCAGATTCTGAGTCCCCCTCTCTCTCTGCCCCTCCCCCATTTTCCCTCTGTCTCTGTCTCTCTCTCTCCCTCTCAAAAATGAGTAAACATTAAAAAAAAATTTAAAGGAATTTTAATGAGAGCCCTGAGCCAATCTGGAGAAGGAAGAAAGAAGTGCCCGGATGATTTTAGACAGGCTTTTTTTGGGGTGGTGGGGAGAAGGTCATTCTCTCATCTACTTCAAACCAAACCTGAAATTCAGGCACATACGTACAATGGTTCCATAATTTTCCCCTTATAGGAAGGCTGGACTTTCCCTGTCCACACGCTTCTCAGGAAGCAAGGGTCTGTTTTCTGACTCCCTGTATTTCTGCCCCTCATGCCCTTCCCAAGGTGTTCATTTTACCCACTTTTGCCGGGATACGAATGATGGAGTGAGGACAGTGAGCTTGTCCCCACACTAGCCTTCACCCTTAAGGAGGACCTTGGACCTTACTCAACCAAGGTGATAAAATCTTGAACTTGGTGATAAAATCAGGAAGAAAGCTGAGAAAAGAGAAGCAGAGGAAGACCAGGCTGTGACTTGGGGGACAGAAGTGTATCTTGTTGACTCACCTCTACCAGGAATTAGGGCAGGAGAAAACATATAAAACTTAGCTCTCCAAGGTCTCGAATGATCTTAATCTTCCATATCTACTTTACTGAGGCCACCTCTATTACTTTGTTTAGGGAGATTTGGGTGAAGAAACTTTGATCCCTTTTACTGTCAGTAGATTTTAACCAGCCATGAAATTAGGGTTGAGTTATAAAGCTTGGTCCTCAAATATGCCCCAAATATTCAGTTCAGTTTTTATTTTTTATTTTGTACAGCTCGTTAGATCCACGACACAGTCTTAATTTCATTTTCCATGTCCTCACGTCTTCACATCTTTTCCTTAATTCTTAGCCATTCAATGCTGCAGAGACCACACATAATAAATGGAAAGTTAACTCCTTTTGTTTTCATTTTTTATTG
Source organism: Paguma larvata (assembly GCA_030068075.1). Taxonomy (NCBI): domain Eukaryota; kingdom Metazoa; phylum Chordata; class Mammalia; order Carnivora; family Viverridae; genus Paguma; species Paguma larvata. The sequence continues at coordinate 82,535,639 of CM057824.1, forward strand.
CATTTTTGCAGACAAATAGAGTACATTGCCTTACCATTTACATAAGGCATAAAAATAAAAGGAAGTCCAATTCAAGTTGAAAATCAACAACATTTGGCAGATGATAAACTTCCCCAGGGTGCTATGCCTCGATGTACAAGTGCCATATTGTTGATATGCCACAGGTATCTCACCCATGATATTGTAGCTTGGAAGTAGCATCTATTTAAGTTGCTCGTGCCAAGATGTAAGATGCTGCTAATATTTATCTTAAAAACATACAACAAAAAATGGCACACTGGAGTGGCTCAGTCAGTTAAGTGTCTGCCTGATTTCAGCTCAGGTCATGATCTCATAGTTCGTGAGTTCGAGCCCTGCATCAGGCTCTTCACTGACAGGGCGGAATCTGCTTGGGATTCTCTCTCTGCACCCCTCCCCTCCAAAAAGTAAATAAACTTAACAAAATTTTTAAAAACATACAAAAATTAGTTCTCTACACTCTTAGTTGTAATACTTTAACGTACTTTTGTAACTGTTTTTTGTGTGTGTGATTATATAAGTAATTCATATTCAATGCAAAAAATGTGGAAAACACAGGAAAGCACAAAGAAGAAAGGCATATAGGAGCAGTAATCCCAGTAGTCAGAGAGAACGCGGTTAATACTATTTCTGACATACAGAGATAGAGTTGAAGAGGTAGAGAATCAGACATGTCTTAACTCAAAACTCAGATCTTATGGAAGGGGAGAGAGACCAAAAGGCGAGAGACACACCTCAGTTCCATCAGTTCATGCAAGACCTTCTAATAGAGAAGGTATATTCTTCTGTGCTGGGGTCCAGTTCCAGCGAATCTAGGGGTCCCCGAGGGATGGACGGTCAGGCGAAAGGAAATGAGAGAGCCATGAGAGAAATGTAGTCTGATGACCAAGCAGGTAGCCCTGGCAATTCTGGCATCTCTGCCCTGCTGGTCTCAGTGTCTTTATTTTTAAAGGCAGTGAGTGACATTACATCAATGAGTGACATTCCATACCACACAGGGAGGTGTCTCAATCTGTGAGCCCACGATGGCTCCCAACGGTGGTATTGGAGAGTTATTTCTTGGCCTATTTCTTGGCCAGCAGGCGCTTTGCTTCTACTGCCTTTTCCACACAGGGAGGTTTCTCTACCTGTGAGCTCAAGATGGCTCCCAACCGTGGTTTTGGGACATTATTTCTTGGCTGGCAGGAGATTTGCCTCAACTGCCCTTTCCACACAGAGAGGTTTCTCAGCCTGTGAGCCCAAAATGGCTCCCAACACTTCTGATAGAGAATATTTGAGTTAGCTAAACCCTGAGCCCTCCCAGAACCAAGTCCCGGGAGACTGGCCTTCCAAACTACTGCCAGGGTATAGCCTGGCTTTAACTGCATGGGGCTGTTCCTGGGGGTATCTGTGCCTGTTGGTGTTTCGCAGCCTGATAAGGCCCCTGGAGGATTTATTCTGCTGTGTCACACCCCACATGGACCTCGAGGAAGGTTATGAAGAAAATGCTTCTAACTTTTCCTCTCCCTTCTTTTCTCCCTCAGCCAGGATTCTTTTATTCTGCTGTGTCGCACCCCACATGGACCTCGAGGAAGGTTATGAAGAAAATGCTTCTAACTTTTCCTCTCCCTTCTTTTCTCCCTCAGCCAGGATTCTTGGCTTTCAGTAGCCAGGCGTCTCTATAATTGACTTGTTATTTATGACATTTGCCCTGCTGTCACTACAATGATTTCATATTTTGCTCCCCTTGGAAACATCGTGAGAGAAGGAAATATACTTTTTCCTTTGTTCATTTCATGTTCCTTAATGCTAAATGTATAAAATGGCTCCTCATGCATTTCCCATGTGTTGCAGCATAGGAAAATGTTCATTTGGTTGTATTTTCTAATGACTCCACACGGGTTCCTTTGACCTTGGGCCAGAACCATTCAGTATTCATCCCACAAATTTTATTAAGCAGGTACACAGGCGAGGTGCCACTCTAGGTGTTGGGGACACAGCAATGAACAAAACCCAAAAATCCCATCTATCATGGAGCTCTCATTCTGGTGGGACCAGGTGGCCAAATGCCTCTTGCTGCCATGACAGTTTGTTCATTCATGCATGCATACATGCAATAAGCAGTGGGCGCTGACTGTGGTGTCAGCATTGTGTCCATTTGGGTAGGCAGAATCACATTTTCCTTTCCTGTATGCTTTGGGTTAGGCTAGGGAACAAGAGGGATTCTCATGTGAGAAGCAGCGGCCATTTTGTAGCTCACACACATTGTCGTTTAGTGCCCCGCCTCATCGGCATGAAGTCGTGATCAGGCATGCGAGCGCCCGCCTTCCCCTGGATCCTCCCTTGGCTTCTCTGTGGCCAGTTGTGGACATTTACCGCCAGGATGACAGGCACATTTATTTGACTTGTCAGCCCTATCAACTCCTTTGCACTCTGCTCTGCTCTCCAAAGATCCCGTTCTGACACATCTGGCCTTGCTGACCCTCCTCTCTGCTGTGCCCTGCGTTTCATTTTTAATTAGCCAAGGAAACCATGATGTATCACTTTTTTTTTAATGTTTATTTTTGAGAGAGAGAAAGTGACAGAGTGTGAGCGGGGGAGGGGCAGAGAGAGAAGGAGACACAGAATTCCAAACAGGCTCCACGCTCTGAGCTGTCAGCACAGAACCCGATGCGGGGCCCGAACCTATGAACCACAAGATCATGCCCTCAGCCGAAGTTGATGCTCAACCGACTGAGCCACCCAGGTACCCCCAACAAATATTTTAATGAGATTCTCCTAAATGGCAGGTGCTCTGCTAGGTGCTGGTGTTACAGTGAAGAGCAGAACAGACATGGTCTCTGCTCACATGCAGCTTTACAGCCCAACGGGGTGGGGACGGGGTTGGGCGGGACATGAACAAAAAATCAAGTAAACAAATGAAACTGGGAAAAACAGCGAATGGGTTGTGTAAATAGAGAAAAATGGGCCAGAGTGGATAGGAGGGTGGGACCTATTCCAGATAAAATTGGCAGAAAAGGTCTTTGTAACAAAATACATTTTCAAATATTAGAAAGTCAAAAGGATATAGACTCGTTAACAAACCAGTTTTCGCTAGAAGTTTCCATGTATTTGAAAAATACTCCATAGAGGTTACAGTTCTTAAGAGGAAACATGAGTTGGGGCGCCTGGGTGGCTCAGTCGGTTGGGCGGCCGACTTCAGCTCAGGTCATGATCTCACGGTCTGTGAGTTCAAGCCCCGCGTCGGGCTCTGTGCTGACGGCTCAGAGCCTGGAGCCTGCTTCCGATTCTGTGTCTCCTTCTCTCTCTGCCCTTCCCCTGTTCATGCTGTGCCTCTATGTCTCTCAAAAATAAATAAACATTAAAAAAAAAAAAATTTAAAAAAAAAAAAAAAAAAAAGAGGAAACATGAGTTGAGATGGAAAGCTGGCAGTGTGAGGGGCCCACGTTCAAGGGGAAAGAGATGATCATAAAGGAGGTAGAGGGAGAACGGGAGATGTTGAGTTTTATCTTTTTCTTTCCTTTCGTTCTGCTGTTGAAAGGGGGAAATCCATGGAAAGTCAGTCTTTCATTCTTGAAATGGTGTCTAACAGATACCATTAAGAATGATTTATTGAGAGTGAGCCCAAGCTGTGCCATCAAAAATGTTACTCAAGATAGGAGTCAGGTGACGTGTTGGGATAAAGGTGGACCCTGAGAACACACGGATGTGCCTGGGACACACAACTGGTATGCAGTCCCTACACAGAAAACCTGCTAGACTAGCCCACGCTGGGGGAATGAGCCAGGTGACGGCTCTGCATTCTCTCTGACGTTGCCTGGGAACCCAAGATGAAGGGCTCAACGTGGCTATGAGCACCAGGTGCTACCGAAGTTGGAACTGCTCCAAGTTAGGGTCAGTTCCCTGGCCAAGGGTTTCTGGTGACCCTGGAATAACTCATGTCTGTCACCAGAGTGTAAGTACTATGACTGTATTCCTTTTGTGTTCCCTTATAGTGCCAAGCAAAAGAACCTATATTTATTGATGCTTTTAGGCAAAAGCTTTCCACCTGTGCAAAGTCAGCTTAAAAAAAAATGTAATGTTTATTTATTTAAGAGAGAGTGAGCCTGTGCACAAAAGGGAGAGGGGCAGAGACAGAGAATCCCAAGAAGGCTCTGCAATGCCAGCACAGAGCCTGATGCAGGGCTCGAACCCACGAACTGTGAGATCGTGTCTTAGCCAAAATCAAGAGTTGGATGCTTAACCAAACTGATTCACCAGCCATCCTGCAAAGTCATCTCTTAAAGGTTGGGGCCTGAAGTGTGGACTCGGGACACACAGGCCCCAGTGCGGAACTGGTGGGTCTTCTAATGTTCCTCAGGAAGGTTCCAGATCTAGCTACTGGTTCTGGATCCAGAGGAACACAGTTTGGAATTCTACAGATCGGATGAGGAACCCCAACTAAAAGCGAGGAGACAAGCCAACATGGTGAGAAGCAGATTAAAGCTTCCTTTTTTTTTTTTTAAATGTTTATTTATTTTTGAGAGACGTAGAGACAGAGTATGAGCAGGGGAAGGGCAGAGAGAGAGGGAGATACAGAATCTGAAGCAGGCTCCAGGCTCTGAGCCGTCAGCACAGAGCCTGATGCGGGGCTCGAACTCACAGATCGTGAGATCATGACCTGAGCCGAAGTCGGCCACTCAACCAACCGAGCCACCCAGGCGCCCCTAAAGCTTCCTTCTTGTCAAGCAAGGCTATAGCTTTCAAAACAAGGATGAACACTGTGTTTTGGAAATTCCAAGTTCTTCTTAACTGTTTGGCTCTCAGGGAAATTTCAGTACATAAAACCCCATTGTTATTCATTGGTTTCTCCAGGGTTGTTTTGAACTCCTTTAGCTTGGTGCTGGCATGCTGATATGTTATAAAGAAACTACAGGAAGAGAAATCCAAAGCAAAATTTTTATTTGAAAGTTAGTAACTTACCCTGGAATCTGACGTTCTCTTCTTGGTCAGAATGTCCAGAGATTCGGCACCTCATCTACCCCCGAGGAGACTAAGCGCCAAACATTTTGCAGATTCACAAAAAACACAACAAAGGTTTTTACAAACATGAACCCATACAAATGCTCAGTTGTCACCTTTAAAAACAGTAGTATTCCTCAGGCTTATAGTCTGGCCCTAATTAACGAAGGCATAAATATCCTGGTCTCCAGTGTGACCTTGTCACAATTCATCCACCTTGACTATTAATGGCCTTCATCTGACATGAAGTAAATTGCTTGTCATGGAATAAGGGAGCAAAATAAATCATAAACACTCAAGCAAAAGGGGGGAAAATGATGCACGTGTAAAGGTTTAACCCAAGGTCACCCAGTCTAAAACACGCAGCCAGGAAAAAAATGTCAGAATCTTTCCGCCCTTACTGGGTGGAAAATACACTAAGCATCATGAGTAAAGTCTGCCCAACTGTTGCCTTCCCACGGTTCCCACATAGAAAGGGCAGCCTGAGACCCCACCTCCCCCACTAGGACTGCCTGTGCCCGGGCTTCCCCGTCTTGGTCTCAGAGGCCAAGGTCTGGATTCACGATCCCACAGTGTAGCAAGAACTCAAAGAAGTTTCACTCAAAACTCAGTGTTTATTCCACAAAGAACTTTGTTATCAACAGCCTTTGCCAAGAGCCTTGGAGAGGATCATGAAGGAATGCTTTCTTCCCTCAGCTTATTTCTTAGGAAATTATCTGCAGATCTGCCAAAGTCACAAAGAACTGCAGGATTTCATTGGGGCCTTCATACATGGAACGTTTGGACATCCCTCATGATTTTCTGCACTCTTATTTCCTGAGGAGAAAACAGGAGATCTGGGAGAGAGGAACTGCCTGCCTCTGGTCTTTTGGCAGACCTGACAGAAAGACTCCAAGGGGCAGCTCCAGCAACAAGGCTGGGACTGGGAGCAGGTCCGTAACTTAGGGCTTACATCTTACTTCACAGTGGGTGGCCCCTCTGTCAGGTGAGGGCCGCATTCTTTCTATCCAGGTGCTTAGCCTTTACCCCTTCTTTTTTCTTCTTTTCTGCCTTCCTTCCAGTTTTCCAATCATAAACCCATTCACCATCCATCCAGCCACCCTTCGACCCGTTCATCCAAAACTGATGACTTATGTGCCAAGCTCTGTGTTAGAAACTGAATCTAAAGACGAGTCTAAAGACAGCAAGAGCTGTCCCTGCCCCCAAACTTGTGGAAGAGGCAGACACCTACATAGTTAACTCTAACATGGTACGGAGGTTGAGTTATGCATCAAACAAGGGACTGTGTTCAAAGGAGAAGCATCACATTCAGCTGTCACCTCCTGAGGTGGACTTTCTCTTAAAATGGTCCCTATGATCATGATCCCACCCCCCTGGTGTTCACGTCCTGGTGTGATCCCCTCCTGAGCGTGGGCGGGACCTGCGACTTGCTGCTAATCAATAGAATATGGCAAAGGAGAGAGGGTGTGGGTGATTACGTGTACGTGATTATATGTCCGTGTTACATAAAATTGTAGTGCCCACCTTGCTAGAATGTCTATCTCCCTTGCTGGCTTTGAGGAAGTGAGTGGCCATGTTGGGGAACCACACATGGCAAGAAATGGCAGGTGGGCTCTGGGCACGGAGGACACAGTCTACAGCCAACGACCATCAAGCAACCGAAGCCCTCGGTCACACAGCCACAGGAAGTGAACTCTGCTAGCAATCTGAGGGAGCTTGGAAACAGCCCACTCCCCAGGAAAGCCGCTTTGAGCCACTTAGATTACAGTCTTGTGAGATCCTAAACAGAACACCCAGTTAAGCTGTGCCTGGACGCCTGACCCACAGAAACTGTGAGATAAGACATGCGTGTTGTTTTGAACTCCTAAGTTTGTGGTAATTTGACATGCAACATTAGAGAACGATTATGTCAAGGAGCAGCTGTCAGAAATGTAAAGTTCTGGAAAGGGGCCGGCCGATGGGGGAATGCCTCTAACCGCCACGTTCCTTCACTCCTTCCTTCCTTCCTTTATTCAATGAATTTTATTGAGCACTTTCTGCTCAAGCAGCACTGTTCTAGGTATATTAGTAAACAAAAGAAAATCCCTGCTCTCATGAAGCTTAGATTCTAGTCAAGGAATACAAACACGAAATTATTATGTTAATTATAAAGTACGTTATGAAATAATGAGTCCTATAGGAAAAGACAGATAAGGGGCTGGAAATACCAGGAAGGTGGGTTGAAATTTTTCAGGGCAGGCCTCACTGATAAAGTAAGTCTTGGGTAAAAGTTGAAAGAGGTGAGGAAATATTACACAAGAAACTCTGGGCATCCTCTATATGTACGACTTCAAGTGTGGAATCAAGGTCTAACTCCGCTCTGGAGGATTATGGGGGGGAGGGGTCATAGCTGCTCTTTTCAACCTCAGTTCCCACTTCTACCCCCCACTGTTTGAGACCACCTGTGTATCCTCCCAACCCTCTCCTGTTCCCCAAACCCACCTGCCAAGAATCCTCACTTCTTCTGTTCACCTGACAAAACGCTTCTCCTCCCCGTCCACCTGAATGGGCACCGCCCCCGACTCTGCACACCTGCCCCCTGCCCCGCACTCTCCCCACCCTGCAGAATGTCAGCCTCTCCTCCGTGTTCCCTCCAGCTTTATGATTTTATGGTGAGCTTTCCACTTTCCGCAGGTATTCCAGCTGCTTGCCTCTGTCTCTTGGAGGTGGTGGGCTTGGAGAACACAGGGACCTTCACTTGTTATCACTGAATTTCCATGGTGATTGTTGGAAAAAAAAAATTTAGTTAGGTGTCACACCTCTGTGTTTCTTCTCTCTTTCCATCTACCCTTTCCCCTGACTCCCTTCCTAGCTGGTTTTCTCTGCACATCTGTCTCTGCATCTCCAGGTGTTATTTTTCTGTTTCTCAGTCTGTTTCTGTTTCCCCTCCCTGCGTAGGCGCGTGCACATGGACACTCGCACAATCCTGTGTAGCAATTTCTTTTGAGTATCTTATCTTCCCCTGACAAGAGGGGGGGCAGGTGCGAAGGAAACGAGGGTGGGGCAGGGTAGGGTTGGGGTAGAGGAGGAACCTTTACTTTAAGGGAAACTCTAAAGTATAGAGCTGGCTATGCCTAAATATTAGATTAAAATAACCACCTTGTTACTGCACACCCACCAATGGAGGAAACTCATCCCTCTCACTGTAGCCCAGGGGTTCCCACCAGGCGCGCTGTTGACATTTTGGATGAGATAATTCTATTGTGGGAAAATGTCCTGTGTATTGTAGGCAATCGAGCATCATCTCTGGCCTCTAAGCACCAGTAGCAGCCCCCAGTCGTGACCATCGAAAACCCTCTAGACACTGCCAGATGTCCCTTGGGGGTAAAACCTCTGCTTCCTCCACTGAGAAGTGTTGACACAGCCCTTAGCTCCCGGGACCTGAAGGTACTCATCTGCAGTTTTTCAGTCAGCCTCCTAAGCATATAAATTCTACAGGGTGCCACAAGGAAAACAGTGTCTGGGTTTGGGACAACCTCAGCCTTTTCCCATCCTTCCCTACGCCTTGGGTCTGGCCCTGATGGGTCTCACATGGGCCCTGTGGGGCCTCTGGTAGCTTACAGGGCATTTTCGTCCAGCCCCTCCCGGGAAGTCTCATCTCTAAGTAAGGACACACAGCTTGGATTTCGGTCCCCGTTTACCAGCTCAACTGGGCCTTCGTGTGCAGTGCACAAACTGCACAACTGTATACTGTGGCTCCGGACACAACCTGCCTTTCTGCTACTAAGCAGTGGGGTGACTGCCAACGAGCTGTTCTACTAAAACCATGACGGCCCTACTCTTCTCTAACATACCCAGAGCTGAGGTTATGGGCATCCTTGGGGGCGATGTGTGGAGAGGCACATTTTTTGCTTCTTAAAGCTTCAGACTTTAGGTCCCTTGCCAAATGTAGGTCATCGAGTACCCGAATCTGGCCACCTGTGCAGAAGACCAGGCTAGATTAGAAGGAGGAGGAGACTATATTGTGAAAACCCGGCTAGAACCCAGGAAACACCCAGGATGGAAATGCAGTTGATGCAGAGAAACTAACGAACACACTTGCAAAAGAGTTTCTCCCACTGTGTGACAGGAGCCCAGGGACTTGCAAAGGGAAATTCGACTACACATCTGACCTTAGAAGAATCCACCCCTAGAGGGTTCATGTAGCTTGATCCTGACCCTGCCTGCCTAATGCAGTCAGCCCGTAGTGCAGTGAGCACTGGCATCTGCTTTCATAGGTTTCATGAAACCTAGCATGTTGTTTAGAAACCTTAATGTAGTTAGAAGACGTTTATATCATTTCGTATTTGGTTTGTTACTGTGAGAGCTTTTGGATGGAGCATTACTGGTTTTCTTTTAAGCCAACGTCTTCCACAGCATGGGCCTGACCCTCCTCCCAGAATCGCTCACGTGTTCAAGACTCAGCCTGGGACTCTAAAATGGATAATTCATGCAGCCACGTCCATCTTTCCCAGGCAGGGGAAAGACACAATGATGAGTTTCAAAGGTGATTAGTAAGCAGCAAACACCATGAGAAAGGAATGGTTTCCCTTCTTGAGCACAGAGCCCCAAATACGGTGATTACAAAGTCTTGCTATTTACGTCCTATTGCAATTAAACATAAAGCACTATGGCAGCAGAAGTCTTGCTGATGGAAGCTTCGGTCTGAAGTTCAGGCACCTGCGTGTTCGTAATACCACTCAACGTGTTCGCCGATGACTGGAGGAAATAGCCTCTGATTACATCTGATGGTCATCAGCGATGACAATAAACAAGGCGGGAAGACCAAATGATACTTGTGGGAAGCTCTAAAAAGGGCCTGGGAAACATTTTCAATTGAGGATGCAAGAGAGGGGGAAAAAAAATCAACGGAGAGTCACAGAGATAAAAGGCAAACTTACTTAAACCAGTCATCAGAGCAGTGCAAATTAAACTAACAAAGAGGTATCACTTTACACCTATTAGATCGGCAGATATTACAAAGCTGAATAACGCCAGGTGTGGTGGGGGCTGTGGGATATAGGAAACCTCCTGGATTGCTGGGGGATGGGGGTACCGGGGTTGCCATTCTAGAGAGAATCACCCACGGTGGAGGGGTGTCACGCTTGCACCCCCCCCCACGGAGTGTCCACCTCATGGGGCTGCTCCGAGAATTAAATGAAATAATACATGCACGACATTTAGCAGAGCGGCTGGCAAGTAGCGAGTGATTAACTGAGATTAGTACTTCGATTATCAGGGCCTGGGACTAGATCTGGGTGGGGTAGGATTATTACATTAATCTCAGAAACGGTTGATCCTGATTGTTCCCTTTGAAGGTGTGAGGAAAGGTTGGCGGAGAACACCCTAAAAGGAGAAGGGTCTTTGTGTTCCTCCCAGGCCAATGCCGCTAGTCCGGGTACACATCTGTCACCACCCCCGCAGGCTCCATCCATTCCCTCGGTATAGGGATCAGCCTGAGAACTGATCAGTCCAAGAACTAAGGAAGAACAGAGAGACACTCAGGGGAACCCCTCACTTCTGAAACAGGGCCTCAGCTACTGGCGAGTGGGATGACACCTGTCCTTCCCACTGGTGGGGAAGAGAAACTCATTGCCAGTGACAACCTTCTCTTTGAAAGGTACGTGGCAAAAGATAAAGATTTCTGAGGAGGAGAAAAAAAAATGATCAGGTTAGTACTTGCCACAAGCCACCCACAGAGAGACTCACGACCTATTTTGAGCCGGAAAAGGGTAGGATCAGGAGAGAGATGTACACTTTTCTCCCAGCAACCGCACAAGTCTAAGTATTCTTTACAGGCTTAATTGCCACGTAACCTTTCACTGATAAATGTGTTTTAAAAATAACAGTGGCCAGAATGAGAGCTTTGAAAAGTAGCACCAAGCAGGTTGCACGTTGGCATCAAATGGTTCAAGGACACTGAAGGTGGCCTGAGAAGAGGACCCTGTTCTCAGGGAAGAAAGTTGCGAAGAAATAAAGCAGGTTATCATGCCGATATAATGTTATGTCATCATTTATTTGAGTTAATCATTTAACCATCAGTATTTCCCTCATCTTGACAGACCTTGGGGAAAGAAAAAAGAAAAATCCAATTCACTGTAATGGAACGCAAAAGACGGAAGAAAAAATTCACCTTAGATGCTGTCTCTTCCAAATTTAACTCCTTTTCCCAAATATAATTTGACTTTCCCAAATATAATCTTACTTGGTTAAACTGATAACAGATAGATATATTTTTACATTCTACATTCGCTTACTTAGCACTGATTAACATTCTCCATTGGGAGGTGTCATATTGATTAATGTTTACATTTAGTAATGTATAAGTAGAAATACTTCAGTAATTAAAGTACATACAGCAGTGTCTTTCAGTGTCCTTTTGCTCTTGCCCATAAGAGGTTGGGGTCACAAAGGGAGACTTTCTAGCACTTTTTCTCCAGGGAAAGGGGCCATTTGGGGGTTATGTGCCTTTTGCTGTAGAACTGACTTAGAGCGGTGATGTCTGCTGACTCCATTTCAGGAACTGCCGGGTGGCTGTGCTGAGCGGATGAATGGATGGTGCTGAAAGCGTCCAGAGGAAGCAGCTTTTTTGTGTGTTGAGGTGGGGGGGGGAGGGGGAGAGAGACAGATATAAGAAAAGACAAAGGGCAGTGTGGCCAGGCCCAGCCTAGCCTAAGTTCAGAGTCTGAACCTTCTGTTTATTTTTGAGAGAGAGAGAGAGAGAACGCAGGCACAAACTAATGTGTGGGGGGAGAGAGAAAGAGGGTGAGAGAGAATCCCAAGAAGCCTCTGTGCTGTCACAGTGTGGAGCTTGTCCTTGGGGCTTGCTCCCACAAACCATGAGACCGTGACCTGAGCCGAAATCAAGAGTCGGTCGTCCAACCAACTGAGTCACTCAGGCACCCCATGTCACCTGAACCTTTCGAAGGGGAGCGTTCTCCCCACCCCTCCGATGTGGTGGCAGATGGGAGGGAACCCAGAACACATTGGCACCCTGACAGTCTTGCCACTTCGGGAGTCCTGGGAGGACACAAGCTGACGGGGCAGTGGCGAGGGGCTTCCCGCAAGGCTTTGCTGGCAGAAGCACGAATGGTAGCTGGAGGAAAGTCTGTGAGGGACATGACGTTGAGCCTGGCTTGAACAGGCTGCTGAGGGAGGGCCTCCAGTCATTTAACAGTTGGACAATGAAGGGCCCTATTCTTTCCAACGGGAAGAGGAGGACCGGCAATATACTACATTTACGGGTCTGCTGGGCTACCTTGGGTTTTATGCGAACCATCCCCTATCTGTTCTCCAACCAAAGACACAAATGGCTGCACTTCATTTGGGACAGATGGAGCATTAGTGGTGTGTAACCAGCCCGGGCTGAGATCTGTCATTTGGTCTGGATGAAGAAGGCGGGGAGAGGGTTAACAGTTCAAGATGGCAATGTAGGAAAATCTTGAACTCCCCTCCCTCCATGGACACAGTGAATTTACAGCTACATAGGGAACAATTTCCTCTAAAACAAACCAACCAACCAACCAACCAACCAACCTAAAGCCTGGCTGCGTGGTCACTATATATCAGCAAATGAGGCTGGGCAGGTTACCACACCCAGGGCCCCCAAACACTGAAGCAGATAGGAAGACTGAGGCCCAATCTCATCATAAACCCCACCCCTGGGGCGTGTGAGTCACAATTGGAGGAGAACTCAAAATCCAGAGCTTCTCCATGAGAAGCAAAGGGTTTGAACCCCACATCGGGCCCCCTAAATTTTAAGACCTGCACCTGAGAGATGGGTCTAATTTTGAAATGTTACGGGGCTCAGGTCCTGACAGCCACAAGACTGTATCGATCTGAGAAGTGGCTCTTGAAGGGCTCGCACACTTGGACCCACCCGCCCCACGCCCAGCTCGGGGACAGTAGATGATGGCGCCCAGACTTGTGGTGAAGATGCTTACCCACTGATGTTAAAGAATCAGCCTGAGGAGCATCTACGTGTGTTCAACACATCTCAGAGCCTGGCGGGACATTCCAGGGTCAGACGAGGGTGGGCAGCATCTTTGCTCTCCCTCTGCCCCACACCAAGGCACCAGTATCTCCCCGAAGGGACCTTTTTTCACATGTGTCTGCTGCCCTGATTTTTGCAGCTGCTCCCCAGGGGATCCCTCGTGATTGCCTCACCCTGGAGCCCAAAGGAGCTTGTATCCCTGGTCTCATGGGACTGTAACAATCAGAGTCATCCAGAAGGGAGCTTTGCCCTGATTTTTGTGGCTGCGGGTGGGAGACACTTCTACATTACCTGGTCTGGTGGCCAGCATGGCTTACACGTATGGGTCCTACAGGTCTCTGTATATTTGCATACTTTTCAAATCTGTTTTTTAATATTTCCCTGGCTTTTAGATTTGTTTCCCCTGTTTTAATGGATGCTCCCTGGTGGATATCCCTTGATTTCCTGGCTCTGGTGGCCAGGGGACTTACATTCCCACAGGACCGTGGCAATCAGAGCTAGTTGGCAGGCTACCACCCCCAGGACACTCCCAGTCTTTCTGTGAAGGAGCCTCTTTACCTGTCCTGGAGCTTTGGCATGAGAGACAGGCTTCAGGTTTGATGCATATCTAGTGGGCTGCAAAGCTGCTCTCAAGGAATATGGACTGTAGACGCCATCTTGGCGCTCTCCCTCTGCCTTGCTCCGGCTCGCCAGGATCTCTAAGAGCCTAAACATTTGTCTGGAGCCCCAGTCTTTGCGACTGCCTTCCTGAGGACATTTCCAAACTGCCCGGCTCTGGTGGCAGCAGAGGTTATGCTTGGGGTCCCACAGGACTCTATATATTTGCATATTTTTATGAGCTGCTGCCTGAGGGTCTCATTTCCATCAGCCTGAGGCTAGGTGCAGAGATCCTCCCCTTTGGGACAGGGGCAGGTCTTGGCAGATACTTAAATACCGGAACTCTTAAAAACATAATAGGGTGCTTGGACAAGCACACAAGTCTGAGAGACAACCAAGAGCTGGGGCAGGTTTAAACCACAGAGATTCATCTCCTGCACAAACGGGTTTACATGTATTGGTCTGAACTGACTGATTACTGGCAATGAAATGGAATCAGTAATAAAACAAAAGCCCAGAACCAGACAGCTTTACTGGGGACTTCTACCAAACATTCAAGGAATTAATACTAATCCTTCTCAAACTCTTGTAGAAAACATAAGAGGAGGGAACTCTTCTAAACTCATTTCATGAAACCAACATTACCCTAATACCAAACCAGACAAGGACACCAATATCCTTGATGAACGTTTAAGCAAAAATCCTCCAAATATTAGCAAACCAAATTCAACAATATATTAAAAGGACCATATACCTTCATCAAGTGGGATTTATTCCAGGAATGTAAGGCAAGTTCAAATCAAATTAATCAATGTGATATACCACATCAATAAAATGAAGAATAAAAATCATAAGATCATCTCAATAGATGCAGAAAAAGCATTTGACAAAATTCAATATCTTTTCATGATGAAGACTCTCAACACAATGGGCATAGAGGGAGTGTCTCTCAACATAATAAAGACCATATATGACAAGCCCACAGCTAACAGCATACTCAACAGTGAAAAGCTTAAATCTTTTCCTTTAAGATCAGGAACAAGACAAGGATGCCTGCTCTTGCCACTTTTATTTAACATAGTACTGGAAGTCCTAGCAACTAGGCAAGAAAAATAAATAAAAGCTATCCGAATTGGAAAGGAAGAAGTAAAACTCTCATTACTTGCAGATGACATGGTATTATATGTAGAAAATCTGAAAGACTCCATCAAAAAACTGTCAGAATAAAAGAATTCAGTACTATTGCTAGATTCAAAAGCAATACTCAAAAATCTGTTGCACTTCTATATGCTAACAATGAAATATCAGAAAGAAAACTTGAGAAAATCCCATTTACGATTCCATCAAAAAGAATAAAGTACCTAGGAATAAGCTTAACCCAAGAGGTGAAAGACCTGTACACTGAAAAGGAAGGCATTAAGGAAGAAATTGAAGACGACACAATAAATGGGAAGATATTCCGTGCTTATGGATTGAAAGAATTAATAATGGTATATAATGTCCTTACTACCCAAAGCAATCTACAAATTTAGTGCAATCCTTATCAAATTCCAATGGCATTTTTTTCACAGAAATAGAACAAACAATCCTAAAACATTTATAGAACCACACATATCCTGAGTAGCCAAAGCAATCTTCAGAAAGAAGAACAAAGCTGGAGACATCACACTCCCTGATTTCAAGCTCTTTTACAAAGCTATTATAGTATAGTATGGTATTGGCATAAAAACGGACACATAGAACAGTATAACAGAATAGAGAGCCCACAAATAAACCCACATATATATATGGTCAATTAATTTATGACCAAGGAGCTAAGAACATACCATTTGGAAAGGACAGTCTCTTCAATAAACGATGTTGGGAAAACTGGACGCCCATATGCAAAAGAATGAAACTGGACCACTATGCACAAAAATTAACTCAAAACAAACAGAAGACTTGAACATGAGACCCAAAGCCATAACCCTCCTGGTAGAAAACATAGGCAGTCAACTTTTTGACTTAGGACTTGGTGATGATTTTTTGAACACTCTGACCCCAACGGCAAAAGCAACAAAAACAAAAACAAACAACAGGACTACATCCAACTAAAGAGCATCTGCACAGCAACAGTAAGTATAAACAAAATGAAAAGGCAACCTACAGAGTGGAAGAAATATTGGCAAATCATATATCTGATAAAGGGTTAATGTTCAAAATCTATAAAGAACTCATACAACTCAATAGCAAAAAAAAAAAAAAAAAAAAGGCTATTAATTAAAAACTGGGCAGAGGATCTAAAGACACATTTCCCAAAGAAGACATACAGATGGCCAACAGGCAAATGAAAAATGCTCAACACTATCAGGAAAATGCAAATCAAAACCACAATGAAATATTACCGCCCACCTGTTGGAATAGCTGCTATTGAAAAGACAAGAGATAATAAGTGCTGGTTAAGGATGTGGAGAAAAGGGAACCCTTATGCCTTGTTGTTGGGAATGAAAACTGATGCAGCCATTATGGAAAACGGTATGAAGTTCCCTCAAACAATTACAAACAGAACTACCATGCGATCCCGCAACCCACCTCTGGGTATTTATCCAAAGAAAACAAAACCACTAACTCAGGAAGATACATGAATCTCTTGTCCTTTGCAGCATTATTTACAATAGCCAGGATCTGGAAATGACCTGAGAGTCCATTGGTGGATAAACGGATAAAGAAATTGTGGTATATATATTCAATGGACTGTTATTCAGCCATAAGAAAGAATGAAATCTTCTTTCGTGACAACATGGATGGACCTCAAGAGCATTATGCTAACTGAAATAAGTCAGGCAGAGAAAGATAAATTCTGTATGATCTTAATATGTGGAATCTAGAAAAAAAATTCAAGCTCAAAGATACAGAGAATAGTTTGGTGGTGACAGAGACAGGGGATTAGAGGGGTGGGAAAATGGATGAAGGGGGTCATAAAGTAAAAAATAATAATAATAAAATAAAAAATAAAAGTAGATTAGAAAAGAGAAGGTATAAGTGAATCATGTTCTTTGAATCTATGGTTACATATAGATGTAAATATTTGAAAAAGGTTTTATTCAAATAACCTTGGCTTCTATCTGGGTGTTGCTTACGAAATCATTAAGCTAAATTTAGGTTACTTTTTACATCAAAAAATAGACATTCTATTATGAACAATGTTTACCATTACTATTTCTTGTTCTTATGCATTAATCAACAATATCTGTGATGGATACACATTTTTCTCAAGGGAATACGCACCTTGGCTTTGGGAATAAATGGTGAATATGCTTAAAAAAATACAAGAATAAGCTAGTATACTGTAGTCTTTAAGAAAAGTGAATTATTCCTTCAGGATGCATACTTTGACCATGAAATTGAGATCTAAAATCAAGACAAAGGGCTTTGCGGAGTTAAAAACAAATCCTGAAAATAAAACAATCCATGTGTTGAAAAGGAGGGAAGGAAGGGAGGAAAGAAGGAAGGAAGGAAGGAAAGAATGAAGGGAGGAAGGGAGGGAGGGAGGAAAGAAGGGAGGGAGGAAAGAAGGAAGGGAGGGAGGGAGGGAGGAAGGAAAAGCTTGGGTTGATAGAGGCAAGCAGTTGACCTGATTACCATCGAAGGCCCATGACGAAGGGCTCATGGATGTTAGCTGGGCACTGCCTCAGTGACTGCTTATAGGGCTTAGAGGTAATGTTGGCTTCTGTTTGTTTTTTATTTTGAGGCCCTTGCCTGGTTTGAAACTTTTCATCCCAGGCAGTTTTCTCATCAGCGTTGTGTCTCTTGCTGAGAAAGGTAAGCAGCTCTCCTGTGAGAGGAGGCAGCCCCCCCCCCCCCCCCCCCCCCCCCCGCCGTGCAGTGTGGGAGCATTGTCTTGGGAATAAGCCAGCCTAGGTTGTAGCTGCATTTCTTTATCAACTTCGGCAAGGTATTTAACCTTCTCAAGCCTCCTTGTTTCTATCTGTATGCAGAATAAGCCCTCTGGCTTCCAGTTGACACTGGGTTGTGACCAGAAAACTAACCCATTGTAGAATCGCCCTTTGGAAGCCACCCCTTTTACACAGAAAACCAGGCCTCGGTGAAAAAACCTTGGAAACTAGGAGAGGGAAACCACAGGCAAGTCACGCCTTCCTGTGAGCCCTGGCCCAAGATGGCTCTTATGGGATGCCTGCGCCTCCCTTTCCCAGAATCGGTTTCTGCAGAGAATAACAGGTCCATTAAAAATGGGTGTGTATACCTCTGAGTGCCTAGCCCTCTACAATTCACACACATTAGCTAGTGTGCTCTGCAGGCTGCTCCCGGAAGTTTCCTCTTGCAGAAAGTTCTTCTGCCTGGATGTGGTGTTTACCAGCCCTGCCACCCCAAAGAGCACGGCATTCTCTCCACAAAGGAACGCTCTGGACCAGGGGAAAGACAGTGAAGGTGGGCCGTCCCCCTCATCTACCCACATCTCACCCCAGCATCCAGCACACTTCTGCCTCGCCTCCCCGGCCCCGGCCTCAGAAATTGCTTGGTTCTGCCTCTAAGCTGAGCCGTCCCACCTGGAGGAGGGCCAGCCGGGGGCTGCACCTCTGATAGGGGCTAGTTGGCCCGCCTCCCAGTGCAATTTAAGCAGGAGCTGGAGCACTTCCTTCTCCGGCATCTTGTCTGATGTTGGAGAAGAGCGACCTCTGGTGGTAGGTCTTGGAAGGGACGCGGCGGCTTCCTCCTGCCTGGGTGAGGCCCGCTGGGACCTGTTCTGCCTGGGAGAGGGGTAGAGCTTAACTGGGGGCGGCTGAGAGAGGTGAGGAGGACGCACGGCGTGGACTCTTGAGCTCAAGGCAGCTTGACCTTGCACAGCTGGCTTGTCAGGCCTATGCTTGGGCACGAGCCCATCTATCTCTGATTCTCCTGTCTTGTAACACCCAAGACTCAGGTGTTGAAGCAGCCCACCCCTCTCCCCTGACTCACCTGGATGCAATAGGCTCACCTGCCCGTGACCGAGAAGAAGGTGGGAAAGGCATCAAGCAGTGCGTCTGGGTAAGAACGAGGTCGCCTGGTTGTCTGTTGAAAGCACCAAACCTCAGGTGGTCTCCACCTGTGCCTCTGTGGACCAGGAGTGACCAGCCGGTCAGTCCTATCTTCAGCCCGGGATTGGAGTGGGGGAGCTTATCCATGTGTGACCAGACCGACCAACATTGGGCGGCAAGCCCCGTGATGCAGCAGGACTGCCTGGCGACTGTGACTTCTCCGGGTCCCACTATCTTCATCAACACCACCCCATTCTTTGAGATGGACAGTCCGCGTTTTTTCCGATCTTCGGTAAAGAGCTACACAATTCGGATTAAAGCCCCCCCTTCCCTTCTAAACAGATTGCCTTGCCTAAGCCCCCTCCTGCAAGGAATTTGAGGGCTGCCGCCCACCACAGGCCATGATTTCCATGTGCTTAGGAGGCTTCGGGAAAGAAAGTGGTATAAGCAAGTTCGAAGCGGGCGGGGGGAGGCACCGTCAACACTACACCCTCTCCCTTCTCAGTCTTGGAAATATATTCAGAGCCTTTTTTTGCTGCCGTTGTTTCCTATGAATTATAATCTATCTCCAGGACTATGTGACTTCACTGAATTTAATGAGACCCAACGCTCCTGCACCTACAAGGTAAAATTGAGGGTTCTTTGTGTATAATTTTTTTGCCAATTCTATTTCTAATCATAAGTAGGGTGACCACCCATCCCAGGCTGCCTGGGACCATCCTGGTTACATCTGTGTCCCTGGCATAGTTATTAATATTGTTGCCTTTCACTCTGAAGAGGGACCCATTTAAATGGTAAATGACATGGTCACTCGAATCACAGCTAATCTCTGTAAGAAAACATTCAGGCATTGTTTGAGAGGATGTTAGAGATAAGGTTGCCTGGAATTTGAGATTTAAATTGGTTATTACAATCTTGGCATAATTTGCTCTAAGCTTCTCAGCAGCTGGCACGAAAGGAAAACGTGAACGAAGGGCTGGGAAGTTGATTCTGTCTTGTAAAGTGATGCATATTATGTCTTCCGAAGGGACATGCTTATCAGGCACTAAATTTTAGGAGGAATTTTAAACATAAATTATTATATAGGGGACACTGAATAACATAAGGGACCATGTCTTCAGTGGTAATTTTTGCAGATGTTTCTGTGTAGCTATTCTTTTTTTAATTTTTTTAATGTTTATTTTTGAGACAGAGACAAAGTATGAGTGGGAGAGGGGCAGAGAGAAAGGGAGATACAGAATCTGAAGCAGGCTCCAGGCTCTGAGCTGTCAGCACAGAGCCCGACATGGGGCTCGAACCCATGAACTGTGAGATCATGACCTGAGCTGAAGTCAGACGTTCAGCCGACTGAGCCACCCAGGTGCCCCATCTGTGTGGCTATTTTTTTTATATTGGTCCTCAAAATGACTGTGGTTTTCTAATTCTCTCTCTTTCTCTGTGAAAAAGAGAGAGGGACTAAAAATTCTTTCACAGGGATTAACTAATATGTGTGCAAGTGCAAACTAAACTATAAAAATAAAAATCAAAACTTTCATTCTTATCAACTTGTCCAAAACATTTTCATTAACTTCCATTCTTATTAACTTGTCCGAAATTCTCCTTTTATCGATGGGGAAGGCAAGGCCCAGCGTGGGAGGAAGTGATGTAGTTAGTGGCAAAACTGGGGATAAGACCCCTGTTTCATACTAAATGCTAATAAAACCTTATATCGCTGCTCACCAAGAGCTACTATCAGGACACCAGCGGGGGCTGGGTGGGAAGCCGATTCAGAGGGGAACTCAGGGGCCTTGGACTACAGTGGGTCTAGTGGCCCAAATGCAGAGGCTAGCAATGGTGTTTTAAGGCATCACCATAAAAAAAGTTATTAGGGGTGCCTGGGTGGCTCAGTTGGTTAAGCGGCCGACTTCAGCTCAGGTCATGATCTCACCGTCTATGGGTTCAAGTACCGCGTCGGGCTCTGTGTTGATGGCTCAGAGCCTGGAGCCTGCTTCGGATTCTGTGTCCCCCTCTTTCTCTGCCCTCCCCCCTGCTCATGCTCTGTCTCTATGTCTCTCAAAAAAAATAAAATAAAATAAAACAAAAACGCTAAAAAAAAGTTATTAACCTAATTTTATTTTAGCGGAATAAAAAGTATCTCGTGGTGTTTGTCTGAATTAATTCTGCCTATAAAGAACACGGCAACCGTTTTTTTGCAAGTTAAGAAAAGACGGTTCTCCTCCTGGTCTCCAGGGACACAGCCTTTTGGGGGGCTGGCTCTGGCAGTGGGTTTTCCAGCATGACAGCACAACCTCCTTTTCAGCTTCCTCGTCCCCAGGCCAGTAGGTCTCAAGTGTGGCCTCAGACCGGCAGCCCCAGCACCACCCAGAAACACGTTGGATATGCAGGTTCCCAGGCCTCGCCCAGACCTGCTGAGTCAGGCTGATTCTGTTGCACACTCCCGTGTGAGAACCGCTGTTCTCAGGCCCGTGCTGCTTCAAAGAGGGAAGAGAAGCAAACCCATAGCGGCTCTCTCCCTTGAGGCTCACTCTACCCCCCCAGGCGGGCTGTCCTTTCCAAACTCCCAATAACCATTGCCTTTTTAGGTAAGGCCGTCACACTGGACTTGCTCAAAAAATGAAGAAGTGGCGTGAGCTTGGTGTGATGGTTTGCCTAGCCAGTACCACCTCTGGATACTATAAACTATCTTTACCAGCCCTTCACACGTACAAGATTCAAGAGCAGTACAGTCTGACGGCCCAAATTCGTTTCGTTCTAAACAAAGACATTTATCTCTTCAGCCTCTGATGTCTACGGCTCATTTCTGGTTGAGATAAACTAAAAAGGATCCCATTTATTTTTTTTAAGGTAATCAGGTCTCCAGGAAGGAAAAGCCGGAGCAGTCTGGAATGTAGAATTCCATGAAAACTGCTATTTCCTTCTACGAAGAGCTTTTGCATTTTCAAATGGGTTTCGGTAGAAATAGCCAATCTGAGTCTGAAAGAATATTGATTTGCTTTTCAATTTTTTTTAAGGTTCATTTGTTCTTGAGAGAGACAGAGCATGAGTGGGGGAGGGGCAGAGAGAGAGGGAGACACAGAATGTGAAGCAGGCTCCAGGCTCTGAGCTATCGGCACAGAGCCCGATATGGAGCTTGAACCCACAAACCGTGAGATCATGACCGGAGCCGGAGTCGCTTAATTGACTGAGCCACCCAGGCACCTCCCCCAAAAAACTTTTTTTTTTTTAATGCTGATGCTTGGGTACCACTCCCAGAGATTCTGATTTAATTGGTCTCAGGGAAGTCCTGGTCGTTAGTTAGTTTAAAAGCTCCGCAGGTGATTCAAATGGGTAACTGAAGGCTGAGAACTCGTGTTCCAGGGGAAAGATCCTTCTATTCTTGATTCGCTTTGCCTCCAGCTGTGACTTTTCTCCTCATTTTTAAATCTTCCCCCCCTCACTGTTGGCCAAGACAGCTTGCTCCAGAGCTCAGATGGGTTATGCTGACTGGGCAAGTTGGGGAATCAAGTGAGCGCTCAGGGCGTGCTTTTCTGCTCCCCGGTATAAGAACTCAGCCCTGGCCGCCCACGCGTCAGCTTCCCCTCTGCTGCGTGGAGTAGAATAAATTCGCCTCTAGAGCCTGCTTCGGATTCTGTGTCTCCCTCTCTCTGCCCCTTCCCCCCCCAATAAATAAAACCTAAAAAATCATTAAAAAATATTTTAATGTTTACTTTTGAGAGAGCACCCAGGCGTGCATGAGCAGGGGAGGAGCAGAGAGAGAGGGGGACAGGATCTCAAGAGGGCTCTGTGCTGACAGCAGAAAGCCCAATATGGGGGCTTTGATATATGGGGGTTGAACTCACAAACTGTGAGTTCATGACCCGAGCCAAAGCTGGACACTTAACCGACTGAGCCACCCAGGTGCCCTTAGGATCTGCATTTTTTAAAAGCTCCCTAGGTGTTTCCAATATGCAGCCAGGGTTGAGAACCAGCATTCATTTCCTCCAACAACTGTTGTTTTCCTGCCTTCTTTCAGGAGAACCATGCATCAGGGCATGGCCCCTTGTCATTTGGCTTGTATTTTCTTTGTTCTTCTAGCCTTTGGGGACCATGGTGTAGAATCAGGGGCATCTTACACTAAGTGAAAACTGAATCAGAACTTCTTTTGCTCATGATCCCTTTCTTCCCGTTGGACCTTGTATCTTTACCAAACATTGAGTTGGAGTCCCAGAAGAACTAATGGGCTTTATTATTCAATAATGAAATGCAAAGACAGACCTATAATTTGGCCTTGAACTTCCTGGTCACTTCTGGTTGAGTATGATGAACAAATGAGCCTCTCCATGAGACTGCTTCGTGGCAGTAGTCAAAGAAGAGTCTCAACAATAGGATAGACTCCATGTTGTACTGACAAATACAGTGACCCCTTTCAGACGTATATCACCAGGGCCCCTTTCAAACAGTCATTTTAAAGTTTGCCTGCTTAAGACCACAAGATCTTTCTCTCCTCTGCTGGCCATGTTGAGTTCTTGTCTTCTTTAGAAGGTTCCTCCTTGGGGTGCCCAGGTGGCTCAGTTCGTTATTTGTTTGTCCGGCTTTGGCTTAGGTCATGATCTTGCAGTTTGTGAGTTCAAGGCTCTCTGCTGGCAGTGCAGAGCCTGCTTCAGATCCTCTGTCTCCCCCTCTCTCTGCCAGCCCCTCTCCCCCCGCTCATGTTCCTCTCTCTCTCTCTCAAAAATAAACAAACATAAAAAAAAAAGGAAGGCCCCTCCTCTCCTAGTGACTACAAAGCCATTCTTTGAAGGGGTCTTGGATGGAACTTGTATGTACAAGCAACCCCGCAACTTTGAAGTCTCAAGGAACTTGGGTGTGCTGGTCACCAGCTTTTGCCTAATGAGCACCCCCCTCCTTGCCATGCAGCTCTTCCAAGCACTAAAGCCTTTTAAAAATTCTGAAACAGGTTCCCCTTCCTCACCCCCCCAATTCACCATTCTCTTAGGATCTGGAGCATCATGGACCATGAAAACAGCAAAAATACACTACAGGCTGTGACCCCAAAAAGCGGACGGGATGCTCGTGCCCTTCTCCTCGCGTCCCCTCCGCTGCCTGGGGATGTCTCACATAGCAACATCACCAAGCTGTTTTCAAAGAAAAAAGTTCTGTGTCATTTCAGGGAGGAACTATATTCTGAAGCTGTTAAATGTCTGTTTAGCTTTTATGTTACCCTTCCTAACCTTTTACCTCTTTCCATAAAAGCTGCGTTTTCCATTTCCATCCCTAGGCTGGAAGGACTGAATTCTGGGCACTCCCCAGTCCAAAAGCCTGCTCTGCTCTTCTCAGAGTAGGTTAAATCAAGGTCCCTGCCTTAGCCCAGTTTCCCTCTAAATTGGAGTCTTGCAGGCTCGCAGGCTAAATCCTTCCTGGGGGGAGAGGATGAGTCAGAATGAGGGGGAGAAAGCAAGTGTGGAGATAAAGTGAATACAAGGCAGCTCATTACCAAACTGGCCATAGCGTCTTCAACCCCGCTGGTTGCTCAGGCAACGTGTACTTGATCCTGGGGCTGGGATAGGAGGCTGGCTAAGCAGGAGCTGACTTGGGGGCACCTTCTCAGGATGATGGATTTAACATCCTGGCTAGGACCCCAGGGGATGAGGCAAACTCTAGGCAGCTCCTAGAAACCTGAGGAAAGACACAGCCAGTAGAGCTCAAGTGGAAATCGGCAGATGGACGTGAAGGGAAAAAAAGGCTCAGGAAAGGGGGCATGCTGGAATCAATATGTAATGTGAGGCCAGAAGGTCCACCGGGGGAGCAGTTTCCAGCCGGGGGTTCTGTTGGAGCAAGAGGGTAGAGGGAAATATAATTCGTATCTTTTTTGACTAGTAATCTTTAATTTCTAAATTTTCTAGAATAAGCTATCAGTAGTGAAGCAAGTAAGTCAGCATGAGTTCCCATGTGGTGAGTCTTCATGGATGCATATTGCAGATTCTGCAAGCGGATGGGCCAGCTTCGGGGAGATGAGCGTTCCAAACCCAAAGGAATGAAGTCCGGGAGTAGTCAACTCTTTGCAGAGGTATGATGGGGTAGGGGGAGGGGACAGGCTGTGATGCCAAGTCACCAACCATTTGTATGGCATCACCTGTGTGTCAGGCACTGTTGCCAGGCATCGGGGTACAGAGATTAATCCAGTCTGGTCCCTGAGGTCCAGGACGCCCCAGGCCAATAATCAAAACCTAGCCATGGAGGACTTCATGACTGGGTAGAGATCATCTCTGGGCCTCTCTTAGAACTGGCGATGTTGATATTTGCTCACTGCTGAGAAGGGTGGCCTTTGAGTTGTTTTTCTAGTAAAGGAAACATCGTCTGATCTCCTGCCCACATCGGTGAGACTGGGCCAGGTCAGGGTCAGAGCTCCTCCCCGAGCCTGCGGGGAGCCAGCTGTGTGTGAACCAGCAGTTGGATGGGCCGCCGACCCACTGTCCACGCTGGCCGCCCTCTAGGGACACCTATGAAGAAAACACTTCAGTGTGTGACGTGTTTTCTCCTGGGTTTCCTGCCACTTTGGAAATCGAGGAGAAACAACTGGCAGCAAATGACTGCACAAAATTCCACTGGACTGAACAGGAGATTCTGGGGCATATGGCTGTGTCACCCGGTGCCCAGCACACTGCCTGCACTTGATAGGTGCTTGCTTCCTGTCATTGATCAAGGCACCCAGGGATTACAGAATTCCAGCACTTCCAGCAGGGAAAGTGTTGGTCCAGGCGTGGAGGTGCTGCTTGCAGGGATGGAAAGATCCTGGAGGCAAGAACAGACCACAAGTGGGGCACCTGGGTGGCTCGGTTGGTTGAGCATCTGAGTCTTGATTTCGGCTCAGCTCACGATCTCACGGTCGTGGGATCAAGCCCCACATCAGGGTCCACACTGAGCATGGAGCCTGCTTGGGATTCTCTTTCTCCCTCCCTCCTCGGGTAGGCTCCTGCCTCTGCTCTGCTCTCTTTCTCAAAATAAATAGATAAACATTAAAAAAGATTAAAAAAAAAAAAAAAGAACAGACCACAAGTGTTGGGGTGAAGGAGGAAGGGACCAGACCAGGTGGTGCAGACCATGGCTAAAGGCAACACAGCCAGACATACCAGATTGAAGGTTTCCCCGTGGTCTGATTTTCACTCTGGTTTGGTCCGCGTCTGCACAGATATGTCCGCTGCTCTTGTCAAGATCACCAGTGATTTCCACAGGTTGTTCGAGCCGGTGGTCCGTTCTCAGTCCTCAGGTTTGACCTGTCGGCAGCCTTTGAGGTGCTTGATCACATCTTTTGTTCTCCTGGCTAACAGAGGATCACTCTTCCTAGGCTCTCTGCCTCCTGCCTGTTCCTTCTCTGTCTCCTTTGCTAGCTCCTCCTTTCTTCCCTGACTTTCAAATATCAGAGGGCCTTGGGACTCAAATCTAGGACCACTTCTTTTCTCTATCCATATTCTCTC
This sequence comes from Paguma larvata, assembly GCA_030068075.1. Taxonomy (NCBI): domain Eukaryota; kingdom Metazoa; phylum Chordata; class Mammalia; order Carnivora; family Viverridae; genus Paguma; species Paguma larvata. The sequence continues at coordinate 82,561,714 of CM057824.1, forward strand.
CCTTCGGGTCTAATCCTGGTTCAAGAAGTTATTGTGTCCAGCCCAGATCTCTTCCAGACTGGCTTCTGGACTCCCACCTCTCCCTTTGAGTGTACGAGCATCCTAAAATTAACATGTTTGAAACTGAACTCTAACCTTCCACTTAAAACTTACTCTCAAATTCCTGGAATCATCTTTGCAATCTCCCTCCATCTCTCTCTTTCTCTCTCTCTCTCTCTCACCTCTGATCTTGTAGCAAATCCTGTGGACTTGATCTTCAGTGTGTGTTCAGAATCGGTCGTATCTCATGGTTCTGCTGCTAGACACCCAGTCTGGGCCACCATCATCTCTCTCCTCAATTATTCCAATTGGCTCCTAACTGGTCTCTGTTTACATCTTTGACCTACTTCAAAATATGTCTATTCTCAAAATAGCAGTCAGAGAAATTCTTTCAAAAGAATTCCAGAAGTCCAGTCATGTTATTCTTCTTCTCAAAACCCTCCAGAGGCTCCCATCCCAATCATTAAAGCCAAAATCCCTCTAATCTGCCCCCAGCTCCCTCAGGCGACATCTCCTCCTGCTCTTTCTCTCATTGGCTCTGCTCCAACTACCCACCCTCCGCCTGTTTGTCCATGCCTAACTCATGCTCGCACCTCCCTTCGTACCTGCCGTTCCTCCTGCATGGGTGCTAGTCCCAGAGCCAGGCAGAGTTACTCCAGTGCTAGAGAGCATAGGCTTCAGGCCCTTTACTTACAACCTAAGGTTCTGCAGCTAATTTTATATTGACGATTTTATATTCTTTTTCTTTCTTTCTTTTATTTTTAGAGAAAGAAAGCAGTAGCAAGGGAGGGGGGTGGGATGGGAGAGAGAGAATTCTAAGAAGGATCCATACTCAGTGCAGAGTACAAGACGGGGCTCCACCCATGACCATGAGATCAGGACCCTCAGTTTCAATTAAGAGCTGGATGCTCAATGGACTGAGCCGCCCAGTAGCTCCTATATTCTTTTTCTTAACAAAGATCTCCAAAGTATTAGGACCCGCAAATCTTAGATCTCCTCCTGTCCCCCAGATATCTGCATGGGGTGCTACTTCACATCCTTCAAATCTTTGTTCAAATATCACCTTCAGGGACAACTGGCTGGCTGAGTCAGTGGAGCATGCGACTCTTGATCTTGGGGTTGTGAGTTCAAGCCCCAGGTTGGGCCCAGAGCTTACTTAAAAAACGCAAATGCTTAAAAAAATCACTCTCTATGCAAAACTATTTTAAATTGTACCACCATTCCTTCATCTCTGGTGATTTCCCATCCTCTTTTCCTGCTTTGCGTATATCCTTAGCACTTATCGCCATTGGCAATACTGATATTTATCTTATGTCCTGTGTCCCTTGCTGGATTTTAGCTCCACAAGAGCAGAATTTTATATGTTTTGTTTCTAGGTATATCCCCAGTGCCTAAAGCAAATAGTAAGTGCTCCATAAAATTTGAATGAATGAAGTTCTATTTTTAAAGTGAAGGGGTGGAATAAGATAGTTATATTTCTAGACTCCAGAAGAAAGGCAGCAGGATCTTGGGAGGAGGACAGAAATAGGAGGGATGGAAAATACAGGTAGCTCTGTGGTCACCAAGGGCCGGATGCCAAAGTCCCCCTGACAACACTCCCAGACGGGTTTTTGGTCTGGAAGTGCGGGACCAGGAGCATACGGATGTCCCGTAAGGGGCAGATGCCCAGAAGCAGGAGCAGGTTTGAGAACCCATTCCTGCTCCGTTGTCTCTAAGGCACCTCCCTGTGGAAAGATGCTCCATTTCTGAGCAGTGTCCCTGACGTCCCTCTGCTTCTTCCATGATAGGAAGCCCCTGTTCCCCATAATGCTCCAGGGCACTTGCTCGAACCACTGAACACCTAAAAAGCATGGGTGTAGAATGAGAGAAAAGATAAGAGAGTGGCTGCATTAGATTTAAAGGGGGGCAAGATTAGCCCAAAGAGAGGGGTAAAAGACACAGTAGGGAAGTCCAGGACAGGTCAGGGTGCACTTGGAGATGGGTCAAGATTCAAGGTTCTGGACAAACAGCACAAACATGCAAGAGTTCCCAAGGCTCAGCAGGAAGTGGTATGGGCTGTGTGGTTCAGGGGCCAGGGGGCTTGATGGTGGCTGGAAGCACAGGTGCCTCTTGCAGAGGAGCTGCTAAGGCCTCAATCTCCTGCCAGCTGTCCCTGCCACCAGGCACTTATCCTCAGCTGACCTGGATCTTTGATGGAGTCACTGCCTTTCCGGGGCAGTCATCTGGCCTGGGTCTCAAAGACCTGTATCCAGCTTGGAATATCCAAAGGACTTGAGAGATAGAGCAATAGTCAAGAAAGCAAGTTTCTAACCATGTTCTAAGGACTGAGGTTCCTACTGCATTAAATGCCATTGAGCATTTGAGAGCAAAATGAAGCAGTTTTTATATAGTAGTTTTTTTTAAGGGCATAAATATCTACAACCTCATGGTGCACAAATTGTTCAGCCCTAGATTTGAGAGGCATCTTCCGAAGTCTTATTTTAATTAAGTCCATTAGATTGAATTCCTTAGGCTTTCTGGCCAAAAGTGAGATGTCGCACTCAGAATAATTTCTCCTAGAAGAGAAGCAAGGCAATTAGGATTGTAGACAAGATAAGTCACTCATCACTGGAAGAGGCTACTGTAATTTGAGGGAGTATTATTTACCTAAAATGTTCAGTGATACACTGTTGGATAATAATATTTTATTAGACCTTTAACTCAACATACAGCCTAATTCTTTTTCAACTAACTGGAGAGCTCCACCTCTAGCCAGTTTGGTTCACTGCAGTTTCTCACAAGCGCTGGTACCCATGTAGGGAAGGGATGTTGGGCTCTCATCTGGCTCTCCACCCTGTCTCCTGCTTGTATGTCCTGGATCCCAGCTCTGGACTTGAAAGAGCAGTGAAGTTCATGGAGGAGTCAAGAGGGCATCACACTAGATAAAAATAAGGGAACATCAGGACTCTTAGCAATCTTCAGCATTACCCAAGCCAGCCTGGTCATTCTATGTGCGCAGAGATAGAAGTTCAGTTCAGGCAGGAGTGTTTTTTTTTTTTTCTTTTAACATTTTTTCATTTTTGAGCGACAGAGAGACAGGGCTTGAGTGGGGGAGGGGCAGAGAGAGAGGGAGACACAGAATTCAAACCAGGCTCCAGGCTCTGAGCTGTCAGCACAGAGCCGGATGTGGGGACTAAATCCATGAACCATGAGCTCATGACCTGAGCCGAAGTCAGATGCCTAACTGACTGAGCCGCCCAGGTGCCCCATGATTCAACAGTTTTATAGACTACTCAGTGATCATCATGATCAGTGTGCTCTTTAAGCCCCACCACCTATTTCACCCATTCCCCGTCTCCCTCTGGTAACCATCACTTTGTCGTGTATAGTTAAGAGCCTGTTCCTTGGTTTCTCTCTTTCCTCTTTTTTCCCCCCTTTAGTCATTAGTTTTATTTCTTAAATTCTACCCATGAGTGAAATCATATGGTATTTCTCTTTCTCTAACTGGCTTATTTCTCTGATTGTCTTTTATACATATGTAAATCTGACATCTTCTTTATCCATTCATCTATTGATGGATACTTGGACTGTTTCCGTAATTTGGCTATGGTAAATAATGCTGTAATAAATATAAATATAGGAGTGCATGCATCCCTCTGAATTAGTGTTTTTGTATTTTTTAGATAGATACCCAGTACTGAAATTACTGGATCATAAGGTAGGTCTGTTTTTAACTTTTTGAGGAGCCTCCACAGTGACCCTACCAGTTTGTATTCCTACCAATAGCGCACGAATGTTCCTTTCTCTCCACACCCTTGCCAACATTTGTTGTTTCTTGTGTTTTTGATTTCAGCCATTCTGACAGGTATGAGGCAAAATCTCATTGTAGTTTTGATTCGCATTTCCCTGATGATGAATGATATTGGGAAACTTTTTATGTGTCTGTATGTCTGTATGTCTTCTTTGGACAAATGTCTGTTCATGTCTTCTGCCTATTTTTAAATCGAATTATTTGGTTTTTGGATATTGAGTTTTATCTGTTCTTTTTATACTTCGGATTCTAACTTTTTAATTGATATGTCATTTGTAAATATCTTCTCTCATTCCACAGGCTTTTTAGTTTTGTTGATTGTTTCCTTTGCTGTGCAGAAGCTTTTTATATTCATGTAGTCCCAATAGTTTACTTTTGCTTTTATTTCCCTGGCCTCAGGAGACTCATCTAGAAAAAATGTGGCTATGGCCAATGTCAGAGAAATTATTGCCCGTGCTCTTTTCTGGGATATTTATGGTTTCAGGTCTCACATTTAGGTCTTTAATCCATTTTGAGTTTATTTTTGTGTATGGTGTAAGAAAGTGGTCCAATTTCATTCCTTTGCATGTAGTTGTCCAATTTTCCCCACAGCATTTGTTGAAGAGACTGTCTCTTTCCCACTGCATCTTCTTGCCTTTTTTGTCAAAGATTAATTAACCATATAATTGTGGGCTTGTTTCTGGGCTTTCTCTCCTGTTTCATTGATCTGTGTGTCTATTTTTGTGCCAGTACCACACTGTTTTGATTATGACAGCTTTGTAATATAACTTGAAATCTGGAATTGTGATACTACCAGGTCTGTTTTTCTTTTTCAAGATTGCTTTGGCTATTTGGGGTCTTTTGTGGTTCCATGCAAATCTTCGAATTATTTGTTCTAGTTCTATGAAAAATGCTTGTGGTATATTGATAGGGATTGCATTAAATCTGTAGATTGCTTTAGGTAGTATGGACATCTTAACAATATTTGTTCTTCCAATCCATGAACATGGAATGTCTTTCCACTTGTTTGTGCCATCTTTAATTTCTTTTATCAATGTTTAAAGTTTCAGAGTTCAACTCTTTTACCTCCTTGATTAAGTTTATTCCTAGGTATTTTATTATTTTTTGTGCAATTGTAAATGGGATTGTTTATTAATTTCTTTCTTTTGCTTCATTATTAGTATATAGAAATGCAATGGATTTCCATATGTTGATTTTATATCCTGCAATCTTACTGAATTCATTTATTAGTTTTAGTAGGCTTTTTGTGTGTGTATGTGTGGAGTCTTTAGGATTTTCTGTATATAGTACCACGTCATCTGCCAATAGTGAAAGTTTTACTTCTTCCTTACCAATTTGAATGCTTTTTATTCCTTTTTCATATTTGATTGCTGTGGCTAGGACTTCCGGTACTACGTTAAATAAAAGTGGTGAGAATGGACATCCTTGTCTTGTTCCCAGGTAGGAGAGGTTTAAAGTCACATGGCAAGATAATGGAAGAAACTGGATGCTGGTTGACTCTTGAGAAGTGACCTGCTGAATTGCTAATTTCTAATTAGGCTCTAGAGGAAGAGTTCTCCTCAGCTTTGTCATTTTGACACAAGCTGCCTTTGAAAATCCTGTCTCTGAGAGCACTTTAAAAGTGCGGAAGGGGCGCCTGGGTGGCTCGGTCGGTTGGGCGTCCGACTTCGGCTCAGGTCGTGATCTCGAGGTCTGCGGGTTCGAGCCCCGCGTCGGGCTCTGTGCTGCCGGCTCGGAGCCTGGAGCCTGCTTCGGATTCTGTGTCTCCCTCTCTCTCTGCCCCTCCCCCGCTCATGCTCTGTCTCTCTCTGTCTCAAAAATAAATACAAACATTAAAAAAAAAAAAAAAGTGCGGAAAACCAGAACGGAAGAGGGCGTCTGTTTTTCAGGGCTCTCCTTTGGCTCTTTGCCCTCAGGACGAAGGTCAAATGGCAAATAAAAGCAGCAAACCCTGCTTTTTGTTCCACCAAAACTCAGGAAGGAGAAATACTAGAGAGACCTCAGAAGATGAAGTAAATATGGGCACAGATGCAAGTGGCTATCCCCAGGGACTTCTCCACATTAGCCATCATCATAGCGTCCCTTGGGTGACTCCACTGCTATCACCTCAGGAATCAGGCTGCCTGATAGCTCATGGGGGCAGTTCCCTTCAGTTTGCTCTCTGCCTCTGGCTAAGACTGGGCAAACATTTCAACCTGGTTTCAGAATAACTCTGCCCTATTGGCCCCACTAGAATTAGAGGAAAAGCCTGCACTCATGCCCACGTGGTAGGGTAAAGGGGAGTAGCCTTGGGGATACTCAAGAAAGGAAGCCTGGAGGCGGAAGATGGGGCTGTGAGGAGCAGCCGCCCTCCAGAATGTTGTGATTGTCCCCTCTCTAATGACCTTGGAAAGTCTTACTGGAATTTTTAGTGCGGAAGCAAGTGAGAGTAAATGTGCCTACTCAGTGTAATTATTCTTTCATTTATTTGCTTCACAAATTTCTATGAAGTACCTATTATGTGTCCAGAACTGCTTATAATACCCCTCCTGTTCCCTCCAGTTGGCTTAGCCCCTTCAACTAAATCTACTACGTGATAGGCATCCCCACATACTGCGGTGTGCCGCCATATGCATTGGCCGCATCTCTAGGGTTGCTCTTCCCTCTCCCTTTCCTCTACCTCCACTTTCCTGCTTTTGGGACTCTGTCTTGCCCATGCCCCACCTCCACTTTTAGTTCCATATATCAGTTCATTGGATCCTGTAAGCTTTGTCTGTTTTTAAACATATTTTTTTATTTAAGTAATCTCTACACCCAACATGTGACTCAAACTCACAACCCCAAAATCAAGAGTTGCATGCTCTTCTGACTGAGCCAGCCAGGCGCCCCTCTATTGTGTTTTAATCTACTGTACATTCAGTATTAGTCTAGACTGTATGTTCCGTAAGAGTGAGAATTTGCTGTATCCAATGTCTATATCAGGGGCTAGCAACCCACATAGCAGGGGCTCAATAAATATTTACACAATAAATAAATGAATATTGGAGCAATTTAAACAAATATATAGGGCAGCACCTCTGCTCTCAGAAGTCTCTTTAATTTAAAAAGTGATACACCAAGACTGGGAGCTTAATTTCCTCCCCTAAGCATGAGCTAGACGTAGTGACTTGCCTCCAACAAATGAATCTGGTAAAGAAAAAGCAGGAACTTTACAGGATAGAAATCTGGCAGACATTTCCTTAACCAGGTGATCAAGGTTAATGTCATTAGTGTTAAGTTATGTTGATAATATATATCCATTGGTATGATATGATGAGGAAGGCACTTCACCCCTGATATTCTCCCCCCAAAACCAAATCCCAGTCTAACCATGAGGAAACACTAAACATTGAAGAGTAGTCCACAGAATACCTGACTGCTACTCTTTATTTTTTTATTTTATTAAAATTTTTTAAAACATTTATTTATTTTTGAGAGAGAGAGAGAGGGAGAAGACAAGTCGGGGTAGGGGGTACAGAGAGAGAGAGAGACATAGAATCCGAAGCAGGCTCTAGGCTCTGAGCTGTCAGCACAGAGCCCAACGCGGGGCTCAAATCCATGAATCATGAGATCATGACCTGAGTCAAAGTCAGCCACTTAACCGACTGAGCCATCTAGGCGTCCAGTGACTGGAACTCTTAAAACAATCAAGGTCCTGAAAGTAAAAGCAAGACTGAGAAGCTATCATAAATTAGAGGAAGCTAGGAGACACGACATGTAAATGTGATGGGGTATTTTAGATTTGATCCTGAGACAGAAAAAGGACGTTAGTGAAAAAGACTGGTGAAATCCAAATAAAGCCTGGAGTTTAGTTCATTGTGGATGTGCCAGTGTTAGTTTCTTGGTTTTGACAAATATACTATAGTCATGTAAAATATTCAGATTAGGGGAAATTGGGTGAAGAGTATATGGGAATTCTCTATGCTATTTTTGAAACTTTTCTGTACATCTAAAATTATTCAAAATAAAAAGATTATTAAAACACAAAAGCATTATATTCTCACCATAAAAAATTCAAGCAATTTGGAAGTGAAGCAAAAGTAAAAATTCCTCATTCCTCGCCATTCTAATCCTTCAGAAATAATAAGTATTGGGAGTTCGGTGTCTAATATTCCACATCTTTCTCCATGCCCGAAAGTTTGTAATTTTGTATATTACACATATAGCTCTCTTAAAATAAAAAAAAAAACTATAGAGAACAAACTGATGGTTACCAGAGAGGAGGCGGGCAGAGGGGATGGGTGAAATAGGTGATGGGCATTAAGGAGGGCACTTGTGATAAGCACGAGGTGATGTATGGAATTGTTGAATCACTGGATTGTACACCTGGAACTAATATAACACTATAGGTTAACTCACTGGAATTTTTAAAAAAGGGTGTATAATAAAAACACTTTCAATGGAATCATGGTATTCATATTGTTTTGTACCTTGATTTTTGTTTTCACATTATAAAATGTCCTGGATATCTTTCCTTGCTTTAACGCATGTTTGACTCCAGTCGTTGGGCTGCCCACACAGTGTTCCTTGGCGGGAAATCACAGTGGTTAGTCCTTGTACGGTTGTGTGTACGTATGACTGAATGCAGGCATGAACTAGCTTAAGCGAGAACAATGTCTTACGGAACTCATGAGGAAGAGGGACACCAGCGGCCAGGGCAGGACTCTCTCACCTTCTCTACGTGCAGGTCTTCTCTGATTCTCAGCTCCACTACTGTGTTCACACTCCCCATGGCCAGGCCAGCTGTATTTGTCAGGTTCACGGTGTCAGAAATGGCTTGAGAGAACTCCCAGCTACCCCCTGAGCTTAATATTTTACATCTTTAGACTGACTCTCTTTCTTACTTTCAGTTCCAAAATTTCAGGCAATGAGTCTGATTGGCCTGCCGTGGATCAAGTGAACGGCATACGTCAATCAGCTGTAGCCAAGAGGGCCGATTTGTCCTAAATTTTTTTTAATGCTTATTTTTGAGGGAGAGGGAGAGAAGCAGAGTGTGAGCGGAGGAGTGGCAGAGGGAGAGACACACACAGAATCTGAGGCAGGCTCTGGGCTCTGACTGAGCCACCCAGGTGCCCCAAGGCTGACTTGTTCTAACAAGAATAGCATTTCATGAGGTAGAGAGGCCAGGTCACGAGGAAAAGTGATTCAGAAAAGTAGCCAATCTGGGCAGACAATGTTTTTGGTATAGGTGAACCATGATTTATTTAAATATTCTATTATTGGATTATTTTAATTTTTTTCTGTTACAAATAATGTCGCATCAAATGTCCTGGTACACACATCTTTGGGAAGTGTGCGAGTATTTTTATAGGCTGGAGTCCTAGAATGCAATTGCTGAGTCAATGTGTATCATGCATGCTGCCAAATTATTTCAAAAAAGATTGCAATTTTCACTCCTTGTAAGCAGTGTTTGAGGTGCTGCTTCCTCGTTTCTCTCCAATCTTCTAATTTTCACCAATGTGATTGACAGAAATATATTTCTTATTTGCATTTAAATATTGATACATCATCATAATTGAGCACCACTTTTTATGTTTATTGGCCACTCAGTTTTCTTTTTTGTGGTTTATCTACCCTTTGTCCATTTTTTTCAATTAGATTGTTTATCTTTTTCTTATTCATATGTAGGAGCTCTTTCCATGTTGCGGACTCTTATCCTTTATCTGTTAGATACGTTGTAAATGTTTTCTTGACTGAAAACTTGACTGGTGGCTCTCCTTGTACAAAAGTTTAAATTTTTAAGTAGTCTAATCTTTCAGTTTTTTCCTTTATGTCTCCTGGGCATTGTGATAGGGTTAACAAATCCTTTTCCAACCTCAAGATTATTGAAACAGTCTCATATTTTCTTCTAGTATTTTTATAGTTTTAGTTTTCATATTTGGATCTTTAATCTACTTAGAATTTATTTTTGTGTATGGTGTATACATCAGTAATTGTCCCCATGTCATTAAATAATTCATCTTTTTTGATTGGAAATGCCACTCTTATGGTATATTAAATTTTCATTAACTTGTGGTTTCGTTTCTGGACTGCCCATCTGTCCCATTAATCTGCCCTTTCTACTCATGTCCCAGCACCACACTTTCTAATCAGCTTAGCTTTATAGTATGTGTTCATCTCATGAAGTATTTTTCAAAATGATCCTGCTGAATTTTACATATTTACTCATTTAGAATCAACTGGTCAAGTCTCACCCTCCCCCCAAATTACAATGAATTCGAGATAAATGTAGGGAAACCCCATCTTTTATAATGTTGCCTTCCCATCTGGAAACATGGTATGGCTCCTCAATTTTCAGTCCATCTTTCATATCTTTTAGTAAAGACATCCAGCTTTTTTCTATTTTTTGTAACAAAGACTTTGCAACTTCCTGTTATCTCCAGGTACTTCACTTTTTATTGTATTGTGATTATTATGATTTTTTACCATTACATTTTCTAAATGGGAAAGCTTTTTTCTCTATTTGTCTTATATTCAACCAATTTCCTGAACTCCATTATTATTCTAATAGCTTTTATGTTAACTATCCAAAATAGTCTGTATTAATAATTATAGTGCTTGCAGTAATGGTAGTTTCAGTTTCTTTTATTTATACTTCATTTCCTTTTCTTGTCTTTTGGCCTTGCCATTGGGAGTCTGGGCATGGTATCTCTTTGGCATTCCTTCGGGCCGTGACACAGGGACTCTGCCTTCCTACTGCAAGTCCTTCAACCATGGGTGAAGCTCTATTACTATTTTGTATGTGTGTGGGGACCCATACCCTGAACCAGCCTCTACTTATCAGAACACACCTTCCCTGCAAGCATGGCTCTCACCCTTCTCTTCTGTGGCTGCTGCCGCTGCCTCACATTGTACAAGAAAATGAGCGGCCATTTGAGGAAACTCCTCTAAGGATGACCTGCTACACCCTGAATGCCAGCAAACATCTGAGCCCCATCACAGCTCACTTCTCTTCACACCACTGGCTCTGCCTTTGCTTCTAGCTTACTCAGTACTGGAAGACTAGGTGGGTCAGTCTGGGGATCCTTTGTTTCCAGCTTACCCCGTTTCCTTTTGTGCATCTCCTCATGTCCATGCTCTCTTGACTCGACTCTCATTGACCCACGAGGACCCCAACTTGTGTGTCCATCCTCTGCCACAGCAGACCTGAGCCAGGCGTTGGACTGAGGAATGAGAATGTTGGCATAGAGGCACTGGAGGCTGGCTGCAGAGCCTGGGGAAATGGAGGGATGAAGAAGCAAGGAGAGGTTCCATAACTCTTGGTCTGCCTGAAGTAGTCTCCAGCTATGAGGAAACATTGTGCTAGGATAACCAAGAGATACCCCAGGTGGCCAGGATCCCCTAAAAAAAAAAACATGTTTCCAGGGTGGTTATATAACCTTAAGAACACATGTATCATCAGGGGTGCTTGGGTGGCTCAGTGGGTTGAGCGTCTGACCCTTGATTTCAACTCAGGTCATGTTCTCAGGGGTGTGGGATCGAGCCACATGTCAGGCTCTGTGCTGAGCATGGAGCCTGCTTAAGATTCTCTCTCCCTACTCATGCTCTCTTTCTCTCAAGTAAAAAAAAATTTTGAAAAATTAAACAAGACCACACCTATTATCACCCAGTGAATCTGCCAGGAGTCAGAAGGACACTTGCAAACAGCAGGAAATCCGGGCTTTCCAGGTCTCCACATCACCCCATCTCTTCAGACTCTCTTCACTTCTACAAGCTCTTCCCTCCAGTTTGGCCACTGGCTTGGCCCATAGCTTACTTCCTATTCACGGCTGGCCTTTGTCTCCTAAGTCAGGGCCTTTGAGCATATTTCAAGGCCCTCAAGTGGAGCTGCCACAGAGGGCAGTCCTGACAGCCAGTACCTGGTGATCTGGTCCTCGCCTGCCTTTCTTCACCCTCCCCTGCAGCACCAGGCACAGAGACTTGGGCCAGGCAGGCTGGAAGTGAGGGGCAAAGGGGAAGGCACTGGGATTTGCTCTTTTTTCCAATTAGTAATATGTTGTGCACTGGTGAATGCGTGGGGAGTCCCCGGTGTTCAAAATATCTCTTCTGGGGCTGGGACTCTACCCTTTGAGACTCATTTCTTTGGATCTTGAAGGCTTTTCAGTCCTTGGGGCTCCTTTATGAAGAGCTAATATGCCTCCAGAGGCTATGATTCCCCACCGCCCTCTGAACAAAGACCAGTGAACAAGGCCCACACTTGCCTGGCCGTCTTTGTTTCCCATCACTTACCCTTCTCCTGTCCTCTGCCCACATGCCCCAGGCCAGCCCAGTGCGACTCCTCAGGACCAAGGCTATTTCCAGACGTGCTGGGCTTTTCCACACCTAAGGGACATACGTTTTGCTTTTCCCTATGCCCGGTGTACCCTTCCCGACTGCAACCTGTCCAAATTCTACCTAAACATCACCTATGTAGTATTTCTACCAAAAGCGTTTAGCCTGGATCCAGTCATGAGGAAACAATCAGACAGATTTAGACTTTGGGATGTTTTACAAAACAACTAGCCTGGACTCATCAAACTGTCAATATCATGAAAGACCCTGTCCCCCCAAAAGAAAAGGCAGGGTACTGTTCTAGATTAAGCGAAACTAAAGAGACATGAAACTAAAAAGAAGTCATTACCCTCAGTTGGAATCTTATCTGAGGGGGGGAAAACCCCTAAAACTACAAAAGAACATTGGGACAACTGAAATAATCTGAATATAGATTAACAGGATCATACTATTATCATTGATGTTAAATTTCTTTTTTTTTTAGGTTTATTTATTTTGAAAGAGACGGAGAGTGCCAGCAGGGGAGAGGCAGAGAGAGAGGGGGACAGAAGATCCAAAGTGGGCTCTGTGCTGACAGCAGAGAGTCCGATGCGAAACTCGAACTCCCAAGCCATGAGACCGTGACCTGAGTCGAAGTCTGATGCTTAATTGCCGGAGCCACCCAGGCGCCCCCGATGTTAAATTTCCTGGATGTAACAATAGTATCATGATGATGTAGGAGAGAATTGCCTTATTGCCTTATTCTTTCGAAACTGATGATGAAATACTTGGGAGTGACGTGTCATGATGTCTGCCGCATACTTTCAAATGACTCCGCGAGGTTATGAAGGTAACCGTGTGTGTCCATAGGGAGAGCAAATGTGGCCAGCTGTTAACAATCGCGACTCTAGATTATGGCCGTGTGGGTGTTCGCTGTACTCTTCATCTCTTCTGTAAGTTTAACCTTTTTCAAGATAAAAACTTGGAGGAAATACCTCCTGTCTTTGCACCTGCGATCCAAGGCAGTCACCTCCTTTAGGAAGCCTGCTTCTTGGCCCCAATCTTTGGGAACAGCTCTCTCTACCATCCTCCCGGAGCCCACAGGTTTGCCTGTTACATCACCTAGCCCCGGCTGCCCTGGAGTGGGTAAGCTGCAGATCGTGCCTGTCCCCCTTCCTGGGCTGTGAGCACCTGGAGGGCCATGGCTAAAGGGGCCTCAGGGGACGGAGAGGGTGAAAAGCGAGGCCTGCCACGTCCCAGCTTGGCCTACAAGCACACTCTAGCATCTGACCTATGCCCTGGGCCCCTCAGTAACGGCCCTCCCTGCTCTTTTGGGGTCCTGCCCTCCCAGAGTAGAGGGATCTATTTCAATGTTGTATCAGGGTCCGGTTAGGGAAGAGACCACTCTGAGTGGGTGTGTTAGGGTTCTCCCGAGGAACAGAACGAACAGGATGTGTATGAAGGGAGGGGCGGGGAGAGCAAGGGTGGGGGGTGAGGAGAGAGAGAAAGGGAGACAAAGAGAGAGATTTTAAGGAATTGGCTCACATATTTATAGAGGCTTGGCAAGTTCAAAGGCAGCAGCAGAGTCCAGCAGCATACGTTCTTCCCCGGGGAAGAGCTGCAGAGAAGAGTCTAAAGGTGGTCTACTGGCCGAATTCCCTCTCCCGAGGAGGTCAGTCTTTTTCTAGTAAGGCCTCGAATCAGTGGGATGAGGCCCATCCACCTCATGAAGGGTAGTGTGCTTTACTCAAAGTCCACTCATTTAAATATTAATTTCATCCAAAATCACCTTCGCAAAAACATCCAGAATAATGTTTGACCAAATACGTGGGCACTGTGGCCTGGCCAGGTTGACGTACAAAATTAAATATCAACAGCCATTTCTTGTCAACTTGGCACCCACATGTATCTCCTTAAACCATACTTAATCTCCAAATAAAGACAATAATAAGGTCATAATTCCTCCTAACATGATGTGACTATCCTGTAGACAACTGAAAATGATGAATTTTTTTCCCTAGAAAAGGATGCAAAGTCCTCGGGTGATATTTACTCTTCTCCTTGATATCCCATAACTTAAAGACTATGACCTAAAGTTAACAATACCGGGGCGGCTGGGCGGCTCAGTTGGTTCAGCGACCAACTCTTGATTTCGGCTCAGGTTACGATCTCACGGTTTGGGGGTGTCTAGCCCTGCATCGGGCTCTGCATGCTGAGCTGACGGTGTGCAGAAACTGCTTGGGATTTCTCTGTCTCCCTTTTCCTCTGCCCTTCCCCTGCTGGCACCCTCTCTGTCTCTCTAAAAAATAAATGAAAATAAAACTTGGAAAAATAATAAACTTCATACTATGATATGTATGATAGAAAGTCAAAACATCTTATGTTACATAGGGAGTAATAGAGGAAAGAAAACAAAGATATGAAACACACACACACACACACACACACACACACACACACACACAACAAAATAAGGAAGAAATACTGATGACAATCACAGTCCTTGTTTCCTGAAACCGGTCACATGGTGGTAGCTGGTGTTTATGGTTACCTTTTCCTAGTGCCCATTTCATATTCCCTTTGTCCTTGGCTGGTTGGTGCCCCAAGCCTTCATTCATGAAGAATCAAGGTCATTAGTAGTCCTGCCTGAATTTGGTTGTTGTAATTTTCCACTGACTTTAATCACAGGGTAATACTAAGAGACACCCCTAAGGGATCTCCTATACTGCAGACATACTCTTCCTTACCTCCATTGTGGTGTTCCAGGGGTATGTTTTGGCCCCACCTTCTTGTAGCTAATCTGTGCGAAGGGTAGTGTGCTTTACTCAAAGCCCACTGATTTAAATATTAATTTAAATTACTTGGCCCTCTTGAAATCTTTCTCAGGTCCTGGCTGGGGTCAAACTTAGGACATTCTCGGCATATTTCTTTCTGTTCAGGCCAGTTCCTGTGTTCACTTGCATCCACGTATACCTGGCAGGGAGAGCTCAAGATGAAATCGGTTGGAGTTGCCCTTTGGCATAATTTTTTTTTTTATGTGTCCCTAAGCAATGGCATTTACTCCAGATCCTCTGCTTTGTCAGAGGGCCAAACTCGCAGACATTTTAAGCCTAAAACAAACATTCACAAAGCTGAACTTTGCCTATTTAATGACAAACACGCAAACATCCAGAACTCTAAATACTGTATTTTATCATTAGCTGGTTTTATCATACGGGTGCGAGAATTTCCCTTCTCAGCTAAAGGCAAGCATTGAAATAATACACATACATTTGGGGAGATGTTTCCAGGGGTGTGTATTATACCCTACTGACTGAGCATTAAGAGGATTCCAGGTGGTCTACCTTGTGACTTACTTGGAAAGTACCCTGCCTGCGGATAGTGCTGAGGGGGCATTGTTACCCCACCCCCGGCTAAGGTGAGTAAGCACTGAACGAGAGGGTTATCAAGGGGGGTAAAAACTTCAGTTCTTGGGAAGAGCCTAGTTGAGGGGAGCGAGTTGGGGAGGAGCAGATACACCTTGGGAAAGAGGTGCCGGCAACCCAAATCAGAGAGGCAGCAACTCAGCAGTTTGATTTCCCTTTTGAAATAGAAGGCTCTGTCTTTGGTAGCAAGATGCAGAAAATATTAAAACAACAACAACAACAACATATTCATTGGGAAAAAGTTGAAAACATATCAATAAAAGTAAGCATATGGTTTTGTATCCTGATTTTTAAGAGTTTACTATAACAAATATTCTTTGGAAAAAAAACCCAGAATTTGAAGAATCAGAAAATTAAATTAGATTTAAGGGTTGAGAATTTTGTCCTATACTATTGTATTTCAAAGTTTATATAGTCAATTAGAGTCTATGCTTACTTTTCCTAGTTGAGGGCATCAGATCTTGGCATCTGTATTGTATTTATTGAAAGAAATTTCCATGTAATAAGGCAATTTGAGCTTCTTATTAGATCGCAGAAACAATGCCCAACAGGTTAAAAAAGAATTCTGTATTCCAGATAGGCTTGTAAACTAAGATTTTCATCCTTTTTTTTTTTAAGTTTATATATTTATTTTGAGAGAGAGGGGGAGAGAGAATCCCAAGCAGGCTCTGCACTGTTAGCATGGAGCTTGATGAGGGTCTCGATCCCACAAACCGTGAGATCATGACCTAAGTGGAAATTGAGTTGGACGCTTAACTGAGCCATCTGGGCACCTCATCCTCTGTTTTTCTGTTTCTTTTCTTCTTCTTCTTCTTCTTCTTCTTCTTTTTTTTTTTTTTATGAAGCAAGAATCTTAGGACAATTGCTGGTATGTTTAAAGAGAGTTTTTGGAATAAGGCAGACTCGTATGGGACCTGTCTCTGCCTCTTGCTAGTTGCGCTGCTAGAAGTAATTATTTGACCTCTCTAGGCCTCAACTTCCTTAGAAGTGAAATGGGGATGATCTTAGGTCACTTTTAAGACTTTTGCAGAGAGTAAGTGAAATAATGCACACAAAGCACTTGACATAGTGTTCGGTACGCAGTGATTAGCTGCTAATTGTGCGGCTGAAGACAGGGACCCAGCATTTGGTTATCACCGCATTCTGAGAACAAACCACAATGCCTGAGATACAATGAGGGCTAGATGTAAACCGAAAGAAGGAAGGAAGGAGTTTCACAGCTTGAGGTGAACAGGCAGAGGTAGGGACGCTGTTTTTTGTCTTCTCATACTTTCCCTCTTTTAAGATCCCAATTACCTCAAAGAAACTTTGCTTACATTTCCAGACTATTGGAGAACCGGGCCGGCTCAGTTGGCACGGGCATGTGACTCTTGATCTCAGGGTCGTGGGTTCAGGCCCCACATTGCATATGGAGCCTACATTAAAAAAAAAAAAAAATCCAAACCACTCCCCACACCAAACTGGGTTAAAAAACCCAAAGATTTTAATTAAATACATTGGAGTCAAGAGACAGAAAGGGGGTGGGGATGCGGGTGCCTGATACCGCCCCTCTTTTTCCAGAAAGGCCCGAGGTTTTGTTTTACTTGCTCATTCACTGCAGGGGAAAAGGCTGGGCCTCCTGTTCTCATTCATGGGCAGAAATCAGAAGTATAGTCACGTCAGGATCAAGGGCTCTTTGTAGCCCATTAGATTCTGAGCACCACAGCTTTTAGAATAATCCGTTGCGCTTTTTCTTCGTTTCACGGTCAATTATAGAGAAAAAGCTGCTTGACACTTACAATTCTGAATTAAGGGCATGATATCTAGCACCGCCCCTCCCCATTTTTTTTTTTTTTTTAAGAAAATTCAATTGTATCCAAACAAATAGAAGCCCAGCAGGGTTTGGAATAGTAAATGGTGTTATTCTTCTCTCTTCCCCAGCGGAACTCAGCACAGAGGGCTGCTCATGTGAGCTTCCGGAGGGGTTCGAGGTGGCTGGCCAAGGGCAGGGTTTAACCTGCACCATTTGGCCTTCAACACTCACCACTGAGGGCAGAGAAGACCAAGGGCATTCAGAGATGGCACGGGGCCAGATTTACACAGGGAGGGCTGGGCTCTAGGAAGATAAGGGAATGATTTAGTATGATTCAGGAAGGGTGTGAACCAGGAGGCAATTAGGAACTGATATGGACAGAGGCAAACACTTGCTCTCTGGGCAGTGGGATCTCTTAGGGAGCTTCCAACGGAGAGTCTTTCAGGATGCTACCTCTTCTACACAGCCCACCCTGAAGCCCTGCCAGCACTCCCACTATACTTCCGTGTCCCTCTTTTAGAAGATCCACAGGACTTCCAATGATTCATTTAGCTTAGGTACATGTCTCATTCCCCTCCTTGAAGGCAGAGACGAAGGGCTGTTTCCCTCCCAAGGCTAGCTTCACAATTCGCAACAGCACCGTTGGTGTTGAAATGAGATGAAATGTACTAGGTGCCCAACAGCCTGGTCTGAGACCTTGTGTCTGGGTAGAGGAACTGCCTTTACAGGGGGGAAGAGCGGAAGAGGAGGGCAGAAAAGAGACAGAATCTTGGCACACGCTGTGTCGAGAGTGAACTGGGCCCCTCATGGTCTCTGCCTCCATGTTCAACCCCAGAGCTGAGAGTTTCTCCAGTTTCAAAGTCCACAGCAAGGACCTTGGAAACGGGGGAAAGGTTTAAGTGGTCTGAGAGTGGCTTTGTCAGACTCTTACTTGGCCTCAGCCCTTCAACTGGCCCTACCTCTTGGGAATCCCTGATACTTCTGTCTGTCTCAGAGCTTACTAGGGATGCCCTAGAGGGCAGGACAACTGGGAAATAAAAGGAGCAAAAGCTCAGGCCGAACAAATTGATCCTTATTAGCAGACTTGGGAAAGGTCTGCTGAGAATGGCCACGAAAGGTGGGCAGAGAGGCCTCTTCTGGGCTCATAATTGGCTTAGTCTGGGTTCCCCTGCAAAAGAGACTAAGCATTTTGGTACAGGTAATTTATTTCGGGAACAAATCCCAAGGAACAGGAGTGGAGGGCTGGAAAATCAGACAAGTAAGAAAGAACAGAGAAAAGCAATGCAAGAGTGCAGTACTGAACTGCAAGCTGGGCAGGACCGTGGGCCCCCAGGGTCCCATCATTTTAGGAGTTATATAGAATGCATCTCAGAACCGCCCACCAGAAGGATGGAAAAGTGGAGTATTTCTCTACCAGCTTGTTTCTGCCTCAAAGGTTGTCCCATGAGGTGTTGGTTCTTTTGCCCTTGCAGGTATATGCATGTGCCAGAATGGGTACTGGTTTCTGCAGGGGTCCCTAGCTGCCGTGACAGAGGTCTGAGGCAGGAAGACACCCTGTGCAGCTGAGGCAAGGTGCTGTCAGGTAACACCAGTATGCAGCTGTTGGCCATAGCAAAGCTGGAATAAAGAGACGGCCTGGGAAGATGTGAGGTCGGTCACAGGTACAGTCTGATAGAACTTCTGGTCAAACACCCTTTCCCTGTTTTTCATCAATAGAACTATGTTTCAATTTAATTCTGAGTCCAAAATCAGAGCCTGGGTGGAAATATTAATTCTTCCTTTAATTAACTGCTTGTCTAGCAAGGCGTAACTCCCAAAATGTAAACAGTGACCCAGTATAACAATTTTGTATGGCTGTGGCATGATGCACAGAGCGAGTATTCTGAAACACAATACTGAAGAAAGGATGCTCGAGTTTGTCTGTAAATTGGGTGCAGAGAATGAGGTGCATCCTACCTTTGTGATGCTCCCATTTCTTCAAAACTATGTGTCAGGGGAGCTGGGGATAAAGAAGGGAGAAACAGCAACTCTCAAGAAGCTCACGGAACTGAGCTGACAATTTCGTGTGTGTGTGTGTGTGTGTGTGTGTGTGTGTGTGTGTGTGTGTGTGTGTGTGTGTTTAAGCCCCACCAAGCCAGTACTTCCCTTCCGTTGTCATCTGCCTCATCCCTTTCCAATTTGTGCTTCTCCGTAATTTGGCCGAAACGTAGTTCTGCCACGGATTTGTCCTGATCGTTTCCTTCTCTCCTCAGCCGGTTTTTCATGTTGGAAACTTGGCGAGGGCATCCTGATCTGTGGCCAATTGGACCCTGATGTTCGATCGTCGAAACCCTGGGAGCTGTGCTATTCTTAAATTACTTTTGAAGATCCATAGGAGTAATTCTTTAAATGCGTTTCATCCGATCAAAAGAGAAACCGAGAAATCATCCAACTAACCCGGATGAGTTCTAAAGACAGAAAACATGCGCAGAACCTGGAAGGTGCCTTATTCCTCACCCGGTTTCCTCAGTTCCCGGGGCGGCACCTTCTACTCCCAGCCCGACCCCCTCAGCCCCGCAACCGCTCCAGAAGGGGGCTGGCTGTGGAGCTCGGCGCCCGACGGGGGTTAATCTCTGGCTGGGAGCCCGATAGGGGGTACCCAACGCAGCAGGAAGGCCAGGCGGGACAAGGGACGACGAAGGGGGACGAAGGAGGAAGCGCAGGAGCACTCCCCGCCCCGGCTACGCTCGCCATCCGCCCCGCCCAGCGCAGCCCTATCCCGCGCACCCACAGTGTCTAGGCTTGTCCGCATCCGGTAGCCCAAGTAGGAAGCCGCAGTAGTGGGAGCAGGTAGAGGGGCTTCGAGGAGACGGCAGCAGCGCCCCCACTCGGCGGTTCAAGCCAGGAGCGTGGGTACCCGCAAAGCGCCGGCGTCTGGGGAACGCGCCAGCTGGGCGCTCAGCAGCAAGAGCCCCTCCGCCCATTTGGTTTGGGGTAAGAGGAGGGGTCCGCATCTCTGCAGCTCTGCCGGGACGCGCCTGCGCTCTTGCTCACTTTGGTTTGGCCTTGCGCGGCCCCTTAGCTGAGTCGCCAGGATGCCGGTGGGGAAGGCGCCATAGATTCCTGTGGGTCTGGCCCTGCAGCTGCGGTCAGAATCTAGGTGGGAAGGTGGACTTATCTCAGACCCGTCTCAGCCCCAGCCGCCCTACCGGGCCTTGTGTCTGCGCTCTGGGAGCCTGCCTGGCATTTATTATTTGGAATAATGTGCACAACAGGAGGGAACACGAAGGAGGCGCGGTGGGGGCAGCCTGGGGATGTCGAGGTGGTGTTGGGCCCCGGCGCACGCTGAGCCGCTGGCTTGGACCGCGGGGCTTTGTCTGGGCGGTGCCGTCTTAGCCAATGGGAGCGCGGCTCGAGCCGAGCCCTCGTGGCTCCAGCCTCCCGCCGGCGGGTAAGGAGTGTGGCGCTGCCATTAGCTGCGCCGGTTCCGCGCACCGTGAGAGCGAGGTGAGGCTGCGCCTGCGCGTCTCGGGCGTCCCGCGTTCTGCTTAAGTGCTGGAGCGAGCGGGTGAGGGCGGGACCCTGGATGTTGGGGCGGGGGGGGGGGGGGTGGTTCGGCGCTGCTGGCGTGGTTGAGCTCGGCGCGATTTTTTCCAGCCAGTCGGCCAAAATTGGCCTAGAGTCAGCTGATGCGGGGTCATCGGCTAACCCTGCGAGGAGTTAGTTGCAGGGGCACGTGTTTCATTACGGAGGGCCGCCTGCAGGCCTCCTGCTGCCGGGATCCTTTTTGATGCAGCGTGTGTCGTACTTTCTCCCTGAGCGTGGGAGCCCCGCCCTGCACGGGTTTATATACACCCCAGGTTAGTGAGGAAGCTGACCTTTGGAGTTTGCGCAGCTTTCATACCCTGTCCATACACATTTGTATAGTGCCTGTTTCTTGCCAGACACCAGTGTAGATATTTTGGAGGTAGAAGTGAATGATAGAACACATGGATCCTATCTGTGGAGCGCTCCCAGGCCAGGTGGGAATTAGTAGTTTGAGAGGGGCTTGAATGCTTAGAAATATCTCTGTTACTGCTTGTTTAGGTAAGTGCTATTCTGAATGCTATTACAGAGTCACCGAAGGAAGGGACGAAATGCAAATTTAGGTGAGAGATTGAATTTTTAGGAGTGTTATTGGAATCAGGCTTGGTCATATGAAGAAGGCACACGTGGTATAGGATGGGCAAGAGGCAGAAATTGGAGAGTACAGGGCTTGTCGAGTTATGGTATGGCAAATGGTAATGAGTAGATCCGAAAAGGATAGTTGGAGACATGATTTGGAGTGGCCAGGTGAGGCCCAGTTTGTATACCCTGATTTGAAATGTTGTAAGCACTTATGAATAGAACGGCTCTTTAATCTGTCAGTTGTGGTAATAGTATTCTTTTTTTACATCTGCACCAAAAACCTTGGAAATATGTTTGATTTTTCATTCTCGCGCATCCTCCATTAAATTTGTCAATTAAATCATATTGGTTTTTCAAGACGTAGCCGGACTCTGATCACTTCGAATCTAAATCACCTTTGTGGTTTCCACCAGGGCTGGCAGCCCTTTTAATGTATCTCCAGAGAGTAACTTTTCACGTTTCACTGGAGCTGTGCAGTGCACAACCTTTGTGACTACAAATTGTGGCCCTTGATTATTGCCATAGCATCTAAATGATCTTCCTGCTTCTGCTTTGGTTCATCCTCGGTTTATTGTTAACCCAGTGAGGCTTATTGTTTTCTCGTATTGTATTAAGTCTGATCATAGTATTCCTCTGCTGAAGCCCCTTTTAAGTAATTCGCATGTCATGTGCCTACTGTGTACAGGGCACTGTTAGGTGTTGGGGATATGACAATGGCCAAAGCACACCAAAACTCCTGCACTCAGAGTTTACATTCTAATGGGACTGAGAGACAACAAATAAGATTCATAAGTACAATGTGTATAACGTTATAATGTGGGAAGCCAAGGAGAGGAAAAAATAGAAGCAGGGAAGGGGATAGAAAATGTCAGGGTGGGGGTGGCATTGGCGGGGTGGCCAGGGAGTGTTTTACTGAGTAAACATTTGAGTAAGAGACTGAAGGGAGAGAATGAGCTTCTGGATGTTGAGGGGGAAGAACGTTCCAGGTAGAGGGAAAAGGAAGGGCAAAGTTTCCGAAGGAGGAGCTTACTCGTCATGTTCTAAGTATAGCAAGAAAGCCACTGTGACTGAGGGCAGTGAATGAGGGGAATGAGGCCAGAGAGGTCACGAGAACCCCGATCACGGACAGTCATGGGGGCAATTCTTAGTGATTTTGGCTTTTAGTCTGAGCAAGAGTTTGGTGCAGGAGTGACATGATCGAGTGTGTATTTCACAGGATCACGTAGGCCAGTGTCTGAAGAGGGGCAAGGGTGAAAGCAGGGAGCCCGGTTGGGAGGCGGTTGCGATAATCCAGGCAAAAAGTGAGGAAGGCTTAGACAAAGATGTTATCTGAGAGTTCTAGATCTATTGTGAAGGTGGAGTCAGGGTGTGCTGACAGCTTGGAAGTGGAGCCTGCAAAAAAGAGAGAGATCAAGAAGGAGGAAGACGTAGAGAAGCAGAGATTCGGCGCCATAGCACAAGCTCAGTTTCGGACAGGTTCAAGTATAATATATACCTATTACGAGTCACTACAAGTTATAACAGATCCCTATTAAACATTCCAGTGAGGATGTCAGATGAACAGGTAGAAACGTAAGTCTGGAGTTTGGAGGAGAAGACTGGGTGGAGAGAAACATTTAGGAGTTGGCAGCATGTATATCTTATTTATTTATTTATTTTAAATGAATTAATTTTGAGAAAGAGAGAGAACAGGGAAGGAGCAAAGGGGGAGAGAGAGAATCCCAAGCAGGCTCCGCACTGTCAGCGCAGAGCCCGACGTGAGGCTCAGTCTCCCAAATCATGAGGTCTAGAGTCAGATGCTTAATCAACGGAGGCACCCAGGTGCCCCTGCAAATCATATTTAAAGCTAGGAGAGCTCGTCGTGGTGGTGCGAAGAGCCCACGAATGGAGCCCTGGGACTCCTATTGTTTAGTGGTCTGACTTGAATTTGATAGGCAAGCCCTCTTCTCCTAGGGACGGAGCGCCTGGTTAATCTGGCATTTGTGATCATGGCGGTTTTGACAGCACTGGTCACGCTTCCTCTCCGGGAAGGACAGACGGGAAGTAGAGAGGAGGAGGCACGTGTTGCTGTTGTCCTCGCCAGATCCCCTGTGTGGCGTTCTCAGAATATGGGGCAGGTTTAAGAATTAGTAATAATGCTCAGGGGCGCCTGGG
Organism: Paguma larvata; assembly: GCA_030068075.1. Taxonomy (NCBI): domain Eukaryota; kingdom Metazoa; phylum Chordata; class Mammalia; order Carnivora; family Viverridae; genus Paguma; species Paguma larvata. Next base: position 82,585,328 of record CM057824.1, read on the forward strand.
TGGCTTGGTTGGTTAAGTGTCCGACTGGCTCAGGTCATGATCTCACTGTCCGTGGGTTCGAGCCTCACATCGGGCTCTGTGCTGACGGATCGGAGCCTGGAGCCTGCATGGGATCCTGTGTCATCCCTGTCTCTTTGCCCCTCCCCCGCTCATGCTCTGTCTTGTTCTGTCTCTCAAAAACAAATAAATGTTAAAAAAAACTCTTTTTAATTAAAAACCAAATAAAGATCTGAAAAAAAAATTGTTTTTAAAGAATAAATAATAATGCTCTGCAGAAAGAACCTGCTTTCAGTGTATTTTAGCTCGTGTTGTTTTGGCTCCGAGGAACGGGGACTAGAGGCATATTTAAATAACGCGGAGAATCAACATCTTGTGTCCCTTCCAGAGCCGGAGGACAGGAGGGCAGTAGTTCTCAGAAATAGGCCTGTCCTGATGTGGTTCTATTGTTGTGTTTCTCTTTTTTCTCCACGGCCTTGTCTCCTCCTTTCTGCACGTGGGCCTGGCTCTCTCGTCTCTGGCCTCAGGCCGGTGCAGCTTGGCTGCCCCCCTCCCCACTGCTGCAGGCGGCTCCCTGTCCCTGCCCCCACAGAGGCTGATTTGCATTCTTTCCCAGTGCCAGGGGACAGAAGGATGGGTTCTCTCCCGGACCCAGTCCTCCCTGGGCAGAGGGGAGGTCTCACTGTCCGACTACAGCTGCAGAGGCCAAACCCTCTGAGGGTCTGAGAGGGCCAGGATCAGGTGAGCAGGACAGGTACCCAAAAAGATGACTCTTCAGAGAGCGTTGGTGCTGTTTTATCAGAGGAGAGTTGGCATCGCCTCAGTTTCCTCAGGTGCCCGGAATGTGTCTCAGACTAACCGCAGTGCCTGTGTTAGGTTCGCCTTCGCTGTCCTGGGCTGTGAAAAGTCCTTGGCTTGTCCCGAAGGTCTGTGTCACACATAGCATTATCAGTCACCTCTGCATTTATGAAAAAATGGTGAGACCGTCGTCTACTCTATCATTTAACATTTCTATATAATGCTTTTAGACTTTGGTTCCAGAACAGTCCTCTCTCTAAGGAATGACGGGCATCTTTTTCGAATTAGGGCTTTAAACCTTGTCAAGTTTCCGTGTCGTATGGCCTTAAGGAAGTCCCTGTTCGCTATGTATTAGCATGTGGAGCCAAGCTGGGCTGGAACTCCTAAGCCAGGCTGTGTATACTAAGTAATCAGAAGGGAAATAGCCAAAGGAGAATATCTATCTATCTATCTGGGTAGGGATTTCAAACTCAAATCCTTCACGCCCGTAGAGTCCAGGAAGTTAACAAAGGTGATTGTAGGCAGGCTTCAGACAGAGTTAAGTGTAAACTTTGTGTTGAGTTCCAGCATAACTCAGCTGCCTAGTTGCATTCCCTTTGAAAACGCGAGGCTGGCCAAACAAAACAGCCAGGTAGAACACTTCGGAGGCAGGCTGCCAGGTGTCAGAACTGGAATCGCCCACAGAAGCTCACTGGTTTTAAAGCTGCTCAGTGTGGGGTCCCCTCCTAAGAAGATTTCCTGCTTAAACCCAGCTTGCCCTCCTCAGTAGGACAGGGCCTTCCTCTCCCGCTTGGTATCGCCAGGACCCCTCCTGACCTCACGTCTCGAAACACCTATGTTTTCTTTCCCACCTAAGGCCTGCCTCCTGTGTTCCCATTTCCTGCCGACGCCTCGCCTTCTCCAAGGATGTCCGTATTGGGAATGTCTGTCCCTTGCAAGGGAGACCTTGATCCTGGCCCACAGGAATGCAACCAGCTGTGGCCTCTGCAAGATAGTCCTGTCAGAATGTGACCAGGGAGCCCAGCATTGGGGCGAGCATGCACACACTGGTTTTTTTTGGAGAGGAGGTCCATTCGCAGGCTATACACTGAAAATGGAAAGGAGGTGTCCTTGAGAGTCGACCTAGGTGTTCTCAGCACGAGAAAAGTTTCTCCCAGATTACAGACTGACACGTGAGCATCCTGATTTTGTGACAGTATCTTATAAATTTGGTCACTGGCAGTCCAGCTCCCTGTGCCAACTTGCCCTGGGGCAGCTGACCGAGTTCCGTAGGCAACTCTGCCTTCTTGCGGCGCCGGCCTGTCACAGCCACTTCTGTTTCCAAGCCAAAAGGCAAGTGAGGGCTTTTCAAGGTTGAGAACTTCATAGTGACACAGAAGAAAGCCCAGCACAAGGCATCAAGATGGCAAACATCTCCGAAGACTATGTGGGAATCCCACTGCCTATAGTATTGTGTTCACAGTGAAAAAAGCAACGTGTTTAAGAAACTTCAAAAAGAGGGGCTCCTGGGTGGCTCAGTTGGTTAAGCGTCCGACTTCCGCTAAGGTCACGATCTCACTGTTTGTGAGTTTGAGCCCCACGTCGGGCTCTGTGCTGACAGCTCAGAGCCTGGAGTCCACTTCGGATTCTGTGTTTCCCTCTCTCTCCGCCCCTCCCCCACTCTGTCTCTCTTCTCTCTCTCAAAAATAAACATTAAAAAAAGAACTTAACGAAGAGATCTCAGAATTCTACCATTCTGCGTGTAAGAGACTACACTGTGACTATAGTGCCTTATTCAAGGGGCTGAGTTTTCATGTTCTTTGAGCTATTTTGACTCCAGCCCTTTTCCATATCGCTGACTCGAGGGAAAATAAAATCGAAAGCAGCCCTCTGCTTGGAGATAATATTGAAGCAGTCTCTACCACAGGCACTGAGCAGAAGGCATGGAAAGGCTTTCATTACAGACAGCTGGATTTGGAGTCACCCAGTGGTGGTGACCTCGGACTCTAGTCCTGACCGGAGAGGTGGAGATGCGTGTGCTCAGCCAGCCCAGCCACTCGGGTGGGGGAGGGAGACCCCCGGGTAAAGCGTATGAGCCACGTGGGCTCGTGGTTCTGTGAAGGGCTAGTATGGGCTCCATTTTGCTGTTGCCTGCCAAGTACTCGCCATGGAAACTTCGGTTTGGTCCACAGGCTGACTTTCTACACACAGCTCATCCCCACTGGGCAGAGACTCACCGAGTGCCTCCTTTGTGTCAGGCTTCTTCGAGGCACGAGGGACTCAGTGGTGAACAAAACAGACAGGGCCCCTGGTCCCACGGAGCTTATGGTCTAGAAGGGGAAGATTAAGTAAAGGAACAAGGTGATTTTGGATTAAAGAGTGATCTTACAGAGAGCAACCTCTGTGTGCTGCGTGGGAGATCAGGACAGCCCCTCTGATGTCCCAAGGGTCAGAAGGAGCCAGCCATCTAGAGTGAAGGAGGAGCAACGGCCAGGCCTCTGAGGCAGGAAGGAGCTTGGCACACATGGGAAACTTTCAGAAGGGCCGTGTGGCTACAGGGCGGTAAGCAGAGGCAAGGGTGGTACCAGGCAAGGTTGGGGAGGGAGGCAGAGGCCTACTCAACAGGCATGGAGAGGCTTTTAGGCAAGGGATTCGCATAACTTGACTGTGTTATAAAGATCTTTCTGGCCGCAGTGGTGAGAATGGAATGCAGTGAGTAGGGGCCGGAGCGGGAGCAAGAGTCCGCCGCAGAGTCCGGGAAAGATCACACAAGCCAAGGGAGCCCTACTTGTTTTCTGTTCTCAAGGATTAAGCAGATTAGATACCTCTACCTGCTCTGGCAGTGAACAGTGCAGTGTCTGGCCAGGTAATGAGTTCATTACAGACCTAGTGGCCCAGGTGGCTGGTAGGCAGTTGGGTTTGGGTGGCAGCAAAAGGGCAGGGAGGAGCTGCCTCCTAGGCAGAACCTCGTTCCTGCTAAGAATGGTCTAACCCTCGGCAGGTGTGCAAAAGAAGGGCTAGAGTGGTTCCCCAGGAAAAGACCAACAGCTCCTCCAGCTGTCGTTGCCGTGCTCAGCTCCCTCCTAGCCTCTCCTTCCTTCGCTTGGGCCAGGAGGACTCACCGTTAGCCAGAGCAGGAGGGCAACTAATGCACACACCAGTCAACAGTTAATGACGCACAACTAGTCATGGTGCTGAGTAGTCTTAAGGCGACACCATGTGGTACATGACCTTGTTGTATTTTTGTTTTTTTGTGTGTGTGTGTTTTTTTTTTTTTCATGACCTTGTTACAATGAGATTGATTGGACTTCAGAAGAAGGTGGTGGGAGAGACCGGGTGCGTATGCGTTTGAATTTAGGTCAGTGGAAATATATCTTGTCTTCTAGCTCCAGTCTCCATGCACTCTGAGCTACTGATGAATCGAGGCTCAGGGCCAGACCCTGCGTGTGATGGGGTAGGGGAAAGAGGGGGAGAGTCGCATGCCATGGGCTGGAGTTGCTGCCTGCGGAGCCATGTGACCAGAGTGCAGGCTGGTGTCCTGGGTCTCCACAGATTGGGAATCTGCAGGTTGTGGGGAACACAGACTGGAGAATAGGACTCATGGAGTTGGAATCCCCAAGGGGGCGCGTCCCCAGGTCCTTCCTGTGGTTGCTACTCAGCTTGGTTTTAGGATCACTGGCCTGGTCCATCCTTCTCGTGTTACAAGTGGCTGACGGCTCGCCCAGGGCCGCCCAAGGAGTTGGTGGCACAAACAGAACCAGAACTAAGCCTCCTGACTCTTTCTATCCTATGAGGCCGAAGCTTGATGAGGGCAGTGCAGGAGGACGGTGCCTGGTACCATGAGCAGACCCGGGCCAAACAGACAGAGCCCAGTTGGACTCTCACAACTTGAGGCGAAAATGGCCGCTCCTATCTAAGCTCCTGAAAGGTAAATGTGGGAAGGCAACAAGGTAATGCTGAGTGTACATTTTGTGTTTCAGAACCCCCCAGGAGGAGGCTGACCATTCTATCTCTCGTGGCCACGATGCTAACCGCCCGCCTCTTCCGACCCCTGTCACAGCTCCCGGGAAAAAGCTTGAGTGTCTGTGATAGAGAAAACGGAACAAGGTAAGAAACTAAAAGATGGAGGTGCTCTTGAGGGTCACACCTTCTGGGCGAAGTAGAGCTCTTCACACACGGGTGATGGAGGAGGTGTTAAGGCCTGGCCCTCAAAGATGTCTGCCAGGACCTGCTGTCTCCCAGCAAAGGAAACTCAGAGGTGTCCACGACAGACAGACGCCTTCACAGGGCACAGAAGAATGTCTTTCATCCCTGCTTTATTTTCTTCAACTTTTTATTTTGAAATAACTACCCTTATACAAAAGCTGCAAAATTAGTACAGAGGGTTCCCGTATCTTTCACGTAACTTCCCCTGCATGGTGCAATCAGCAAAACCAGGAAATTACCGCTGATAGGATACCATGAACTCATCTACAGACCTGAATCAAATTTCGCCACTAAGCCTACGACTGGACCTTTTCCTAGTTCCAAGTACAAACCAGGGTCCCACGGTGCATTTGGTTGTCACGTCTCCTCAATCTCTTCCTACTGGGGATAGTTCTTCCTCAGTTTTTGTGGTTCATGACCTTGAGACTTTGGGAGAATGCCTGTCGTCATGTTGACACTCAGATGTGTGTGTCTGGAAGAGACCCACCTAAGTGAGGTTTTGCCCCTCTTGGGACATCGTGTCAGGAGACGTAGAACGTTGATGTGTCTCAATACTTTGATCACCCAGATACCTGCTCTTTTTAAATCTTACACATAAAACCAGTTAACTAAAATGTCCTGAGGCTTCACTGAACTTTCGTATGATTTAAAGAAGCATTAAGTCCAAATTAAACAAGCAGTTCTTCTTTGAGAACTTCTGGAATTGCGTTTTCCAAGAGGGTTCAGAGTGCTCCGTTCTCTCATTTTTGTCTTTGGCAGTGCAGGGCAAGGAAAAAATAATACACCTTCTGTTCCTTTATATTTGAGAGAGAGAAATTAAGTATCAGGTTAAATTCAAAGTCTCAGCAGCTAGAAAGTAGATGGATATTTTCTATACTGATACATATGTCTGTCTAGACATGCATTTAGGCTTTTAGCACCATTTGCTTAAAGGCATTTCCATGGGCTAGAGAAGCTTGGTTGGAGATGGGCTTCCACTAAGAGAAGACATCATGTAAGAAGAGGATAGGGGCATCTGGGTGGCTCAGTTGGTCGAGCATCTGACTCTTAATTTTGGCCCAGGTTATGATTCCAGAGTCGTAGGATTGAGCCCCGTGTTGTGCTTCACACCGAATGTGGAGCCTGCTTAAGAGTCTTTCTTGCTCCCTCCGCCCTTTCCTCTGCTCATGCGCACGAACTCTCTCTAAAAAAGGAGGAGAAGGAGAGTATAAAATGGCCCTTCCCACAAAGGCAGCATCCCATTGAAGAGAGAATGGAGCCTGGCTCTCTTGAAGGACACTAACCTGACGACCTGCCCTGCTTACTGGCTCCGCACAGCCCCGGATTTTGAATTTCTGACTTCGGTAAAAGGCTCTGCCCCGCCCCAGGAAAGGTGACTTACCGATGCATTCCTCACCTCCTGGATGCTACCTCCTGGATCCTGGTTACACATACCAGCTGGCTTAACGGCGGAGCTCAGCTCTGTCTGCCTGGACGTTTTAGTTAACTGGTTTCATGTGTAAGATTTAAGAAGAGCAGTTATCCAGGTGATCGTGTAATACTCCAGGAGAGCCTGACCCAGGCAGAGTGGGGAAGGACTCCTTTCCAGCCTTGGCTCACGTTAGATTCTTTTGGCAGTCCCATCGCTTGTGGTTCATGGTTGAGTTTTCACATATGCTGCTGTGTGAGGCCATATTTCTCCCAAGCTGCACTGTCACTGACAGCTGCACTGTCACTGACATTTGTCCCTCCTAGACTCCATCTTGTTAGAGTCAGCCTGTCACATCACTCAGTCGTGACTCTTCTCAGCAGAAAGCTGGGTTACTGGTCACTGTGGCTGATTCACGATGGAAGAACACAGGGGAGAGGGACACAGATTGGTAAGATGGAAAAGCAGCCAGGATTAATGCCCTGGCCAGCATGGGGTATTACCTCAAATGTGGCCTGGGAAGTTACCAGATGACGTGCTCCTGAGGCCAGGGGGGTTCTCCCACAGGCCCTCGGGGAAGTGCCAGATTGGACCTTCTCTGACGCATCTAATTGCACTCGTAGGTTAGGACAGCAGCCAGCTGGCTCTTCTCTGAATCTGGCTGCTACCTCTGTGGGATTCTACCCCTCAGAAAGTTTACTGACTGTCCCGAGTTTAACTCGTACCTCCTATGAGACTGGCATAGCCGTTGGAGTAAGGGGTTAAGTTGACCCGCAGTTTGCTGCCACCCCGTCCTGCTGAATCAGAAGGTCAACAGGAGGGACCTAGGAATCTGTGTTTTAACAAGCTCCCCAGGTGCTTGTCAACTAAAGTTAGAGAATTGAGGTGCTAAGGCCTTTCCAGGCCCAAGGACCCTCAAATTTAAGAAGTAGCCCCGAGCTAGGGGTCCTGCGGCAGCCGGATGGGAGCAGGACGAGGCAATCCCAGCAGTGGCCAAGCGGGGAAAGGCTGAGAAGCCCAGCAGTCCCCAGGAGGGTGCCGTTATGTTGCTGGAGCTTCCTCATGCTAATCTTGGCCCCACTCCCCCACCTTGTCGAGGTTCTGCCTCTCGGGAGGCGAGTGTGGAGGGATGGAGCCTTGTGCTCCACGGAGTCGAGCCTGCCACAGTACACCCAGAGAGAGTAAGTTTTGGGTCCGAATATGTTTGAGAATGGGGAAGTAGATGAGGAAAACTCTGGCAGCAAGTCAGTTTGAAATAAGTTCTTTCTCTTGCTGTGACCTTTCTGTTTACATTTTAAAGTATCAAGTAGTACAAAGGGACTCGCAGGGAGACGAACACATATACTTTGGTCCAGAAGGACACCTCGTTCTTTTTGCAGATTAACTCCTGGGGTCTTGGAAAAATACCGATTCTCTTTGGATAAAATAATTTAACTACCTTTGAGCATTCTAACCACACCATTCTGCTCACAGGAGGCCACCATGTACCAGGACTTAAAATCTAAAGAGGCCCTCCTGTGACAACTCAAAAGGCCCGGAGTTGACTTTGGCAGGTTTTCCTACTGGACCCTTGTTCCTGTCTAGTGAACCCATTGTTCTTTAAGAATGTTGGATAACACATTTTTATGAATATTTTTAAAAACTTGATATTTCAAATAGATAATATATTCGCAGAGTCCAAAATTCAAATGGTAGAAAATAGTACACGTCTATCTCCTATGTCCTCTCCCCTGTTACTAGCTGCTCACTTGCCTCTACCACCTCCGTTTAGCGTTTCTGGCTTAATATTCGTTTAAAAACTAATTGCGCTTCCTCTGGAAAGATGGACTTTTCTCTATTGCTCCCAAAGGGCACAACTCAAACCCCCAGGTATTATGTAAACAAGCATAACGAGATTCTAGAAGATGGAGAGAAGAAGGCCGATCAGCTAGGACCTCGGGGACTAAGAAACAACACAGCGATGAGCTCTGTAGGTTTTCTTTCCCCTTCATCTATCCCACACTTGGAGCCGAAGAGGCTGGTGACCCAAAAATGCCAGTGAGTCTAGGCACAAAAAGCCCAGCAAAAGCCTGCTCTCTCTAGCCAGAAGATCAGCCTAGCAAGACAGAAAACTATGGACAGTAATCATTCCACTGTAGCCAGACACCACAGAAGAAGCTGTGGCCTCACCCCTCCTGGGAGGTGTTGAGCCTAGACTTCCGCCTTCACCATTCACCGGGCTGTAATGAGGTAGCACTCCCTCCATCAGGGGTGGTGCTGAGCAAGCTAAGGAGGGGCCAGGACTTTTGTTCTCACCCAGCAGGAATCAGGCACCCTGCCTGCGTGGGTGGGAGTCAGGGAGAGTCAGGACTTTGCCAGCCTTTCAGCGGTAATGAGACCACACTCCCGTGCATGTGGGGAGCAGTAGTGAGGCTCCCCAACCCCTCCCAGCCAGGGAGTATGAGTGGAGACCGAGTAGGGAGCCAGAACTTCTATCCCTACCCAGGACTAACACTTTGCAGTTTCTGAAGGTAGTATTACCCTGATTCCAAACTCGACAAACACTGTACAAAAAAGAGGGGCGCCTGGGTGGCTCAGTTGGTTGAGCCTGTGACTCTTGATTTCAGCTTAGGTCATGATCTCAGAGTTTCTGAGATTGAGCCCTGTGTCGGGCTCCACACTGACAGTACAGAGCCTGCTTGGCCTTTCTCTCTCTCTCTCTCTCTCTCTCTCTCTCTCTCTTTTCCCCTCCCTCCCTCCCCCTCTTTCTCTGTCCCTCCCCTGGCCCTGTATCTCTCGAAATAAACATTAAAAAACAAACAAACCACGGACCAATATCCCTCATGCATATAGATATACAAATTCTTAAAATATTAGCAAATAGAATTCAGTAATACACAAAAATATAAACCATGAAAAATAGGTTTGGTCCAGGAATCAGGACAACACACAAAAATCAATGTATTTTTATATCCTAGGAATGAACTTGTGGATATCAAAATTTAAAACAATACCATTTAAAAAACAAAAAAACGAGATACTGAAGCATAAATACAGTCACCATGTACTGTACAGGATTTATATGCAGAAAACAACTATACAATGCTAATGAAAGAAATCAACAATCTAAATAAATCCCATACTATGTTCAGAGATCGAAGAACTCAAAATAAAGTAAAAATGTCAATTTCCCTTAAATTAATACACAAGTTTAGCACAATTTCTATAAAAATCCTGACGAGGTTTTTTTTAGATAAGGGCAAGATTGTTCTAAAAGTTACATGAACAGCCAAGGAAAATAGAATAGCAAAAACAATTTTGAAAAAGAAAAACAAGATGGGAGCCCATAGCTCAATGAAACAGAAGAGAGAATCCAGAAATAGACCCACACAAATAGGCCAAACTGGTATTTGACAAAGGTGCCAAAGCAATCCAATGCAGAAAAGATAACATTTTCAAAAAATGGTTCTAGCGCAATTGGACATTCGTAGTAAAAAAAAAAAAAAATGCACTTCGACCTAAGTCTCACATTGTATACATAGGTTAACTCAAATGGATCATGGACTTAAAATGTAAAACACAACACTGTCACACTTTTAGGAAAAACAGAAAATCTTTGGGTTCTGGGGTGGATAGAGTTCCAAAACTTGACCCCAAAAGCATTACCCATACAAGGAAAAATCGATGTCAGCCATCATCGAAATGAAACACGTTCCCTCTGGGAAAGAGCCTGGGAAGAGGATGAAGAGACAACTTCCAGGATAGGAGAAAATATTTGCATACCACATGTAACAGAGGACTAGCATCTAAAACATGTAACAAACTCTCAAAACTCCGTAGTAAGGGGCAGGTGGCTGGCTGAATCAGAGGAGCATGCGACTCTTGATCTTGGGGTTGTGAGTTCAACCCCCATGTTGGGTGTGGAGGTTAATTTAAAAATAAACAGTTGGTTAAGTGCCGACTTCAGCTCAAGTCATGATCCCACGGTTCATGGGTTCGAGCCCCGCATCGGGCTCTGTGCTGACTGCCTGGAACCTGCTTCAGATTCTGTGTCTCCCTCTCTCTTTCTGCCCCCAGCCCCAGCTTGTACTCTCTCTCTCTCTCTCTGTCTCTCAAAAATAAACATTAAAAAAAGCTAATAAAAAATAAATAAAATCTTAAAAAATATATATAGGCAAAAGATGAAGAGACATCTTGCCAAAAAACATATACAGATGGCAAATAAGTACATAAAAAGATGTTCAACATCATTAGCCAGTCATTTACACAGTCATCAGCATGGCGGCTAAAATAAAAAATGGTGATACCACCAGGAGCGCCTGGGTAGTTCAGTCAATTAACTGTCTGACTTTGGCTCAGGTCATGATCTCACAGTTGGTGGGTTCGAGTCCCATGTCAGGCTCTGTGCTGACAGCTCAGAGCCTGGAGCCTGATTCAGATTCTGTGTCTCCCTCTCTCTCTGCCCCTCGCCAGCTTGCACTCTGTCTCTCAAAAATAAATGAATGTACCTCCTACGCTGTTGGTGGGAATGCAAACTAGTGCAGCCGCTCTGGAAAACGGTGTGGAGATTCCTCAAAAAAATTCAAATAGAACTACCCTATGGCCCCACAATAGCACTGCTAGGAATCTATTCAAGAGACATAGGAGTGCTGATGCATAGGGGCACGTGTACCCCGATGTTCATAGCAACACTTTCGACAATAGCCAAATCATGTAAAGAGACTAAGTGTCCATCAACTGATGAATGGATAAAGAAGACGTGGTGTGTGTGTGTGTGTGTGTGTATACACACACACACACACACACACACACACACACACAATGGAATACTATGCAGCAATGAGGAAGAATGAAATCTGGCCATGCGTAGCAAAATGGATAGAACTGGAGGGTATTATGCTAAGTGAAATAAGTCAGTCAGAGAAAGACAGATACCATATGTTTCCATGCATAGGTGGATTTTGAGAGACTTAGCAGAAAACCATGGGGGAGGGGAAGGGGGGGGAGAAGACACAGAGAGGGAGGGAGACAAAACATAAGAGACTCTTAAAGACTAAGAACAAACTGAGGGGCGAGGCGTGTGTGGAGGGGGGAGAGTGGGTGATGGGCACAGAGGAGGGCACTTGTTGAGATGAACACCAATTTGACAATAAATTATTAAAAAAAATAAATGAATGTTAAAAAAAATTAAAATGGTGACACCACCAAATGCTGGTGAGGATACGGAGAAACTGGAGTGCTCATCCATTGCTGCTGGGACGGTAGAAAGCTTCAGCCACTCTGCAAAACAGTTTGAAGGTTTCTTAAACACTAAACATGCAGCTACCATATGACCCAGCAATTGCTCTCCTGGGCACTTACCCAAGAGAAAAACAGATTTGCACAAAAACTTGTACAGGAATGTTCATAGCAACTTTACTTGTAATAACCCTAAACTGGAAATAGCCCGGATGCTCTTTAGTGGTTGAATGCTCAGGGGCACTTGGCTGGCTCAGTGGGTAGAGAATACAACTCTTGATCTCAGGGTCCTGATTTCCAGCCCCATGTTGGGTGTGGAGCCTACTTAAAAACAAAAACAAACAAAAATAGTTAGAGTTAAACAAACCGCCGGATACCCATGCCAGGAAATACAACGTAGCAATAAAAAAAGAACAAATTACTGATCCACCCAACGATCTGGATGAATCTCCAGAGAATTATGTTGAGTGAAAACAGCAATCCCAAAAGGTTATATACTGTGTGACTCCATTTATATAACATTCTTGAAATGACAAAATTATACAGATGGAGAACAGATTCGTGGTTAAAGAGGGTATGAGGTGTGGGTGTGGCTATAAAAGGGTAACCTGAGGGATCCTTGTGGCAATGCAAATATTCTGTGTTTTCGCTGTATGTCAATATCCTGATTGTGATATTGTGCTATAGTTTTGCAAAATGTTACCACTGGGGGAAATTGGGCAAAAGGTTACAGGGCATCTCTCTGTGTTATTTCCTAACTGCATATGAATCCACAATTATTTCAAAAATAAAAGTTTAATTGAAAAAGAGCTATCAGGAAGCAGCATAAAACCTAAGGGTTATGACACTGAATTTGCAGAAGGCTTTGTGAACAAAGCTGTATCCCTGGACGACAATTCCGCTCCTGACACAGTGGCAAAAATGGCCACTGCAGACTGCTGGCTTACTTTGTCCCAGCCTAGCAACCCTGGAGGAAGGAGGTCCTCTTCCTCACTGGTAGCAGCAGGTTGTCCTCAGGGGCCAGGGGTGGGGAGCAGTGGGGTGCTCACTGGGACCCGAGGGTCCTCTGAGCTGCTTCTGCCCCAGGAACGGGTCCAGGTATGACCACGGCCTTCACTCATGGCTTCCTTCTCTCTTGCAGACGCATGCTGCTGCTTTACTCCGCCTCTCCTGTCCCTGTCACCCGGCGCACTTATTCCGACCAGGTGAACCCGGTGAGTGACAGCCCGGCTGAAAACCAGCCAGGTGGTCAGAGCCCTTGCCTTTGGGCCCCCGGCCCTGGGCTACCCTCAGAGCAGGGCCTCAGTACTTCTGGGATAGCTGGAGCCACTTTCTGACTCTCTTAACTGCTCCCTCTACCCCCATCAAACGGAGTTAGGGGTTGAGTTTAGACTCTGGAATCTCTCACTCCTGGTTTCAGTTCCAGCTCTACCACTAACTACCTACCTTGGGCAGTTAGAAAGTATCTGTTTCCTCACTTGCAACGTGGTAGAGTAATCATACTTAACTGTATGGAGTTACCATGGGGATTACATAAGAAAAATGCGTGCCCAGTGCCTTGCATCTGGTAAGAAACAATGAGTATGCCGTAATGATGGGGATGGTGACGATGGGGGTTATAGGGGTGAGGAAACTGACACCGGAAAGGTTAGAACCTGGTCTGATTCTGAGTCCAAGCGTTTGCCACTCTGCCATGCTTGGCATGGTGCTTCTCCAGACAGCTAGAGGCGGGACTGGCCCACTCAGGAAGCACTAATCGTTCCTGCCCGGAGGAGGCTTGGTCACTGTGCTCATAGGATCTCGGGTTCCTAACGTGGGGTATGACTTTCTAAAACAGGTTGGCAGCAAAGCCGTCCTGGTCACAGGCTGTGACTCGGGATTTGGGTTCTCCTTGGCCAAGCATCTGCATTCGAAAGGCTTCCTTGTGTTTGCTGGCTGCTTGATGAAGGTAAGAGATGGGTTGTCACCATTGTCCTTCACACATAGTTACCGTTTTGTAGGGTTTTAAACATTGTAGTAAAATACACATAACATAAAATTTACCCTCTTAACCACTTTTAAGTGTACTCTTCAGTGGTATTAAATATATTCACATCGTTGTTCAGACATTTTCCCCATCTATCCCCATAACACTTTTCGTCTTGTAAAACTGAAAACTCTATACCCAATAACAATAACTGGCCATTTCCCCCTCCCTCCACCCCTGGCAATCATCATTACAATTTCTGTCTTTATGACTTTGGCTACTCTAAGTACCTCATATAAGTGGACTTTTACAGTATTTGTCTTTTGGCGACCGGCTTATTTCCCTTGGCATAATATCCTCAAAGTTTGTCCGTATCGTAGCATATTACGGAATATCTTTCCTTTTTAAGACTGAATAATATTCCATTGTATGTATAAGTCACGTTTTGCTTATCCATTCATCTGTCATTGGACACTTGTGTTTCTTCTGAGTTTTGGCTACTGTGAACAGTGCTGCTATGACCATGGGTGTACAGATGCCTCTTTGAGACCCTGCTTTCAGTGCTTCTCGGTGTATACCCAGAAGTAGAATTGCTAGGTCATATGGTAGTTCTATTTCTTTTTAAATGTTTATTTATTTTTGAGAGAGAGAGAGGGAGACAGAGGATCTGAACTGGGCTGTGTGCTGTCAGCACAGAGCCCAATGTGGGGCTCAAACTCAAGAACCTTGAGATCATGACCTGAGCCCAAGTCGGATGCTTAACTGAAGAAGCCACCAGGCGCCCCATATGGTAGTTCTCTTTTTAATCGAGGTAGTTCTATTTTAAATGAACTCTTTTCCACAGTTGGCTGCACTATTTTACATTCTCACCAATGGTGTACAAGGGTTCCAGTCTTTCCACAACCTCACCAATATTTGTTTTCTGTTGTCGATGTTTTACCGTAGCCATCTTAATGCCTATGAGGTGGTATTTCATTGTAGTTTTGATTTGCATTTTCCTGACGATTGGTGATGTTGAGGCATCTTTTCATGTGTTTATCGGCCGTTCATACATCTTCTTCAGAGAAATGTCTAGTCAAGTCCTTTGCCCAGTTTTATACTAGGTCATTTGTTTTTTGTTGTTGAATTTTAGGATTTATATATTCTAGATATGAATTCCTTATCATGGAAAGATTTGCAGATATTTTCTCCCATTCCATGAGTTGCTTTTTGACTCCATAGGTAGTGTCTCTTGACATAAAAGATTAAAAAAATTTTTATGAAGTCCAATTTGCCAATTTTTTGTTTCCTTTTGCCTTTGATGTCATATCCAAGTAATCATAACCAAATCCAAAGTCGTGATGCTTTTGTCCTGTTTCCCTCTAAGCCTTTTACTTGGGGTGGGGGGGGGTCTTACAGTTAGATCTTTGATCCATTTTGAATTAATTTTTGTATACGGTATTAGATAAGGATCCACCTTCTTTCTTTTGCGTGTGCACTTCCGGTTTTCCAGCACCATTTGTTGAAAATACTGTCCTTTTTTTCGGTGAATGGTCTTGGCACCCTTCAAACATCATTTGACTGCATATGTGAAGGTTTATTTCCGGGCTCTTACTTCTATTCCGTTGTTTCATGTGTCTGTCTTTATCCCACTGCTAGACTGTTTTGACTAGAGTAGCTTTCTAGTAAGTTTTGACATCAGTAACTCTGTATCATTCAGGTTTGTTCTTCTTTTTCAAGATCGCTTTAGCTCTTTGGGGTCCCTTGAGACTTCATGTGAATTTTAAGTTGTGTTTTTCTGCAAAAAAAAAAAAGTCATTACGATTTTTACAGGTATTAGGTTAAATCTGTAGATAGCTTTCCATAATATCTACAGTGTAACAATATTAGGTCTTCTGATCCATGTACGTGGGATGTGTTTCCATTTATATTACCTTCTTTAGTTTCTTTCGGAAATGTTTCATAGTTTTCATTGTACAAATCTCTCACCTCCTTGGTTAATTCCTAAGTATGTTTTTAGTCTCTGTGATACTATTGCCAATGGAATTGTCTTTTGTGATTTCCATTTCAGATTGTTCCTTGTTTGTGTACAGACATGCAACCGGTTTTTGCGTGTTGACTTTGTATCCTGCTACTTTGCTAAATTCGTTTATTAGTGCCAATAGGTTTTTCAGGAAATCTATAGGGTTTTCTATGTATAAGATCATGTTATCTGAAAACATAATTTTACTTCTTCCTTTCCAATTCGGATGCCTTTCATTTCTTCGACAGACTTCAGAGTTCCAGAATAGTTACGTCAGACAGATTCTGCCAGTGCACTTGTCTAGGTGGCGGGGCGGCTGTGGGGGGGGAAATTCCTGGTGCTTCCTACTCTGCCATCTTCCCAGAATCCTCCTTCAAGCTGAGTATTTCATACCAGTACTACCCACGACTTGGGCCAGGGCTTGTAGTTGTTTTTTAATTTGCATTCCTAACAACTTGTTCATCTGTTGCTTAGGCCCCTACCTTTCTATTCACTTCATTCTTACTGGTTCTTCATAGCTTCGTTCATTCATTCCCTTATTCATTTATTCTGCCAAATGCCCACGATGTGCCTGACGCCTCGATAGGTGCTCCAGGGGAATAAGACCTGGTCCCTGCGTCCAAGGAGCACACTGTCCAGTGGTGCAGGGGACAGCTGTGCATAGAACACAGCTGGAAGAGTTAGAGTGAAGACGGTCCGCAGGGCTGTGCGGAGTGTGTCCTGAGAGTGCATAGAAGGAAGGGATTGATTCTGGCATGACAGCAGAGGTGACATTTGTTCTGGGACACGAAGAATGAATAGTGCTGTTCTAGATAGCAACCGAGGATCCTTTGAAATTCCTCAAGTGGGATTTGAGGACGTATGAAGGGAAGCATCAGGACGTGAAGCTGCAAAAGGAATCAGGGACCGTTCTCCCGATTTGCAGAGTCGTACAACCTCATCACGATCCACTTTTAGAACATTTCTGTCACTCAGAAATGTCCCTCTTGTCCATTCGCACTTAATCCCCATGCCTGCCTCTAGTCCTAGCTGCACTGATTTCTGTCTCTTTAGATTCGCCTTTTCTAGACTGCTCAGATGGGGAATCACACAGTGCGTAGGCTTTTAGGCCAGGCGTCTTTCCCTCGGCATAATGTTTTTGAGGTTCTCCATGTCGTAGAATGTATCAACAGTTTACTTCTTCTTATTGCTGGATAGTATTCTATGGCATGGATGTACCGCATTTAAAAAAATTAATTCACTAGTTGGCGGGTGCTGTGTTTGGATTTTTGGCCACTATGAATTATGCAGCTGTAAACATTCATCTATATCTCTCTGTATAGATATGTTTTTTACCAGATTTCTTTTAACAGAATTTAGAAACCAACATCTGTGCTCTTTGTCTCTCTCAGTGGACAGAGCTAGAAGATGTATAAATAATCACACACACACACACACACACACACACACACATGCACACACTGTATGTATTTATAACTATCTCCTATCTACATTTCCTGTAAATATCACACACACACACACACGTAATTCATGAGGTTATACTGACCAGTTCAACACAACAGCATTCTTCCTTGCTTCCGTCATTCCATATTTCTTTTTTTTTTAATTTTTTTAATGTTTATTTATTTTTAAGAGAGAGAGAGAGAGAGAGAGCACGAGCAGGAGAGAGGCAGAGAGAGAGGGAGACACAGTAACTGAAGGAGGCCTCGGGCTCTGAGCTGTCAGCACAGAGCCTGACGGCAGGGCTCAAAGCCACGAACCGTGAGATCATGACCTGAGCCAAAGTCGGACACTTAACCAACTGAGCCACCCAGGCGCCCCCCATATTTCTGTCTTCCTTTTCCTGCAGTTAGAACCTTGATTCCCAACTATATCAATATATTTGTCATTCGGTTAATCCTATAACACACACACACACAATCACTTCAGAATTACTACACTCATGCCATCACAAACACAAACCTGCTAAGTTGTGTCCGCTCGGTTCCTCCAAGAAGCAGATGCCAGCATAGGATAAGATGGGAAGTGCTCTTGATGGCTAAAGGGGAACAGGGCAGGAAAAGGCAGGGAAATCCTTTAGATTGCGGTGCCGTTCTGTAAAAAGCAGTGGGAAGGAAGAGGGGTTAGGCGGGCAGAGTTTATGAATGTGGTCCAGTCCAAGAATCTCATTCGTGACATTTAGCATCTCCCAGCAAAGTTTACCGAGAATGGCCCGGTATTCCTGCCATGCCGGGCCACTGGCTGAGAGCAGCTCAGGCCAGCGTGGCTGCGGCCATGGTATTTGTGCTGCAGCGGATCTGAAGGTGAGACGGCTAGAGGCCTTCCGTCAGCTGCTCCTGCAGCAGGCTGTCCTGAAAGGAGGTCTACTGCAGTGGAGCTCAAGAGTTCTTTGAAGTGTTTTTATATATTAACTGAAGGTACACGAAGCACTGTGTTTAAAATTTACATGGACCGAAAAAAAGTTACTTGGACAGCGTCCAAGAAAACAGTCATAAAGAAACAAGCAGAAATACAGCCAAAGATTTATCTATGAAGACCATAACTGAAGTACTGTTTATAATAGTACAAACTTGGAAAGAACCTACATGACCAACAACAGGGGAATCGCACCCTAAATGACGGTAGAGCCATAATGGGAACTATTAGGATCTTCATTATAAATGAATGAATGAATGAATGAATGTTCCTTGGATTAATTTTTTATTTTCTTCATCATTATTTTATTTATTTTAAATGCAATTTGATTCATTTATTTGTTTGTATTTTGTTCCTTTCATTCTTGTTAATTTAATTTAATTTTGGAATATGGAAGGCTCTAACATCAAATTATATTAAAAGGTACATTCAAAGCAGTGTTACCCTTCTACCTCCTATCTTCCCCACCCCATTCTTCATTTCCCCTCCCCACACAAATGTTTGCACCCTGCATGGACATTTTTGAGCTTAAAAAAAGAAGAAGCTTTATAATATCTCAGAAATCATTCCAGGTGAGTCGATAGAGCGTTCCCTTGCTTTTTGTTTTAACAGCCTTGTAGTGTGGTTGGACCATAGTTTATACCACCAATTTCCTCTATGTGAACATCTAGAAGATTTTTCAATATTTTGCAATTATAAATAATGCCACAACGAATAACTTCGTGTATGCGTATTTTTGTATTGTTGGGGGTTTATCTTTAGAGTGAATTCTTAGGAATGAGATTACCCTTATGTCAAGAGTTAATAAAATAAGTCATCATTTTTAAAGATATCTCTACGTTTGTCATCAGAGGAGCTGTGTAATTTTACATTCCCACCAGTAATGTATGAGAGTATCTGTTTCCACACAATTTCACCAACAGTGTACTTTAAGCTTTTTTTTTTTTAAAGTTTCTTTTATTTATTTAGTGTGAGAGAGAGAGAGAGCGCAAGCAAGGGAGGGGCAGAGAGAGAGGGATCCCAAACAGGCTCCTCACTGTCGGTGCAGAGCCCTGTTCGGGGCTCAAATCAGATCATGACCTGAGCCAAAATCAAGAATTGGACGCTCAACCAACCGACCCACCCAGGCACCCCATGTACTTTAAGCTGTTGATTTTTGCCAATCTGATAGGCGGGAAATGTATCCCAGTACGGTTTTAATTTACATTTCTTCTGTTGTGAGTTCTACCCTGGTCTTTAAAGGCATGAGTGACCCAGAAGTTGCCATACAGCAACCTCTACGCTCACTATTGACCAGAACTTAGTCACATGACTGTACCTGGCTGCTAGGGAGGCTGGGAAATGTAGTCCATATTCTGAGACAGTATGTACCCTGCTTAAAGTTAGGGCTTCTACCGCTATAGAAGAAGGGCAGAATGGGCATTTAGGACAATTTGCTGTCTCTGCTAAGTAGATGAGATATTTTGAAGGCAGTAAGAATCCAGAGAAGGAATTTTTTTTATAGTAGGTTTAATATCTGTGAAAACAATACCTATCCAAAGTAAATGTTTCAATAATATAAACACACATAATACAGTAATTTGCATTGCCATAGTTTGAACCTATTTCCAAATCAGAGAGGGTTTGTATGTCCTTTTAATTTTTCCTTTTGAATTATGAAAGTAATACATATTTGTAGTAGATTCAAACCAGACAGAAGTGGATAATGTAAAAAAGTGAAGTGTTTTTACTGCAGTCTCTTGCCCCAGAGTAGCTAAAATGTATGTGTGCACATTACTTGTGACTTTTGCTATTAAAATCAAAGCCGCAGTGAACTGTCTTACACATATCTTTGCATGCTTTTCATTAGTCATTCTTAGGAAAAATTTCTAGATATGAACATACTGGGTAGAAAGGTGTACAGATTTTAGGTTTCATTCAAATCTGCCAAACCGCTGCCCCCAAAAGCCATACTAGTGCCTACTCCCTGTGACAGTGCATGCAAAAACCTGTTTCAGGACGGATTTGGGGGTGGTGGGTGGGTCATACTTGGAGTGGGGTTCTCTGCATAACATGGACCTGCTTCAACAGGTCCTGGCAGGGAGCCGTGATGCCACAGAATGTTCTGTGCCTTTGAAGTTCCTTCTCCGTGTCGTACACAGCTGTGCCATCGTGGTGGCTTGCCTAGTGACACAGGGGCTGCACCCTGACTCCACGGTGCAGGGCAGAGGCTGCTGAGTGCTGAAGAGGAGCTTTTGAGAGAGAGTCAGGGCCTTGGATTCTAGTCCCTTTTCAGCCCCTCGCCCGGGACTAGGCACTTCCGCTCCCCGAGCCGCTCGTAAGAAGGGGTTTGGATTGGGCGCTCTTATTCCTTCCACTCCCACGGCAGTGATTCTGATATAGCGACCGGTGTTTTCTTCAAAATACCGGACAAGGTCACTGCCAGATTATTTCTGTTCGTGTTACTTCTTGACTATTTTGATGTCACAGTCTGTCTTTTCTGGTCAAAAGCTAGAGGAGGCAGCAGTCCCCGGGGGTTTGAATTACTTACGCCCAGCAGAAAGCAGTCAGAGCCA
The DNA here is from genome assembly GCA_030068075.1 of Paguma larvata. NCBI lineage: Eukaryota > Metazoa > Chordata > Mammalia > Carnivora > Viverridae > Paguma > Paguma larvata. The sequence continues at coordinate 82,605,871 of CM057824.1, forward strand.
ACGGAGACCAGGGGTAAAGTGCCGTAGGAATTGAAAACGGGAGATCAGTCTGCCAGGCTGCTTCTGAGATGTTCGGCCACATGGCGGATTCTGCCTCCGTCTGTGCCCGAACACTCCGTAGGCTCTTATCTCAGTCCCTGGGCCAGCTCAAGGACCTGGCTCCAGCAGATGTCTCTCCTCTCCTACATCGTTAACTCCTCGCTCTACTGAATCATTTGGGCGCATATGCCTGCACACAGACAGACACACACGCATGCACACACACACACACTCTGACACAGCCCCGTATCCCGTGTATGCTACTGCCTTATTTCTCTGCACCCCAGAGGGTTGTGTGTAGTAGATATTTTCACCTCTTCACTTCCCATTTTCTTTCCAACCCATCTAGACTGGGCTTTGGGCCTCACCGCCCGTTTATTTGTTCTTTCATCCAACAAACATTTATTGAGGACCTACTATAAGCTGACAATATTCTCCTTCTGAGATACAGCATATACCAATTTAGTGAAAAGTTTTTGCTCTTGTGGAGCTTGCGTGGGGGAGGGGAGATGCACAGGGAGAGAAGACAAATATGTAAATTGCTTTTCTATTGGGATGTTGAAGCTGCGGAGAAAAATAAAGCAGGAAAAGGAGATAGAGGGCGAATTTGGTAGAGGGGGTGTTGAGTTTCAGGAGGGAAGAAAGATCTTACCGAGAAAGTGACATGGGAAGTAGGTGAGGGGTAAGGGAGCAAGCCTTGCAGATTCAAGGCGGAAGAGAGGACGGCCAAGCCAAAGCCCCTGTGTGTGTTAGACAAGAGCAGGAGGCTTCTGTGGCTGCAGGGAGGGAGGGGGGAGTGGTGTGAGGTGAAAATGGAATTGTGAGGGGGGTGGATCTTGTATCAGAGAAGGACAGATTGCCTCTCTCTGGGTGCAAGAGAAGGCCAAGGTGGCGTCTCATTGCCATCTGGAAGGACAAACAGAAGTTCCCTGTGATGGATGGAGTTAGCAGACTTGGACACTGTCAGTAGTTTGAGGTAGGTGAAGCCCAGAAGACTCATGGAGAGAGAGGAGAGCAGCTGGGAAAAGAAGGCAGGGCCAGACCAGGAAGGGCCCTGGCTGCCTCTGAACAGCTTTTATCAGGGCTGCCGGCAGCCCCCATTTTGCTGGATCCATTGGCCACTTCTCAGGTCGTGTCATACTCAACCCGTCAGCAGCTTTCACCTGACAAACCACTCTTGTTTGTTACATGTTGTTTCTTGCCTTTTGGACACCTGCTCTCTTGGTTTGTCTTCCATCTCCCTTGCTAGCTGCCCTTGCTGCTCGTCCTGTGATTATTACAATGCCCCAGGCTCGCTCCTCTTCAGTGTTTCCAATACGTGTGTTAGATGCTCCCATTTAACAAGCCGAGTGTCTTCACTCCTGCCTTGAGGGGCTAGACCCCCTACCAGGACATTCCTAGAGTCCGTAAAACCTTTCTCCCAGGATTAGTCCATCACCTGCCTCACTATGGTAGTAAGTGGAGGTGGAAGAAAGAGGTTGAGAGGTTGGACAGAGTTGTTAATGTGCCGTGATATTTTCCTTCTGGTCTCAAGTAAAATGAGGTGGACTTCAGGAAAACCACTTGGAGAAACAGACTCTCAACCATGGAGAACAAACTGATGGTTACCAGAAGTGGGGTGGGGGAGGGCGGGGATGGGGAAACAGGTGATGGGGATTAAGGATGAGCAGCAGGTGGTGTATGGAAGCGGCGACTCGCTGTATTACACACCTGAAACTAATAGAACATTGGCTGTTAACTAATTGGAATTAAAATGACTTAAAAGCGAGGAGCCTGGGTGGCTCAGTCAGTTGAGCGTCCAGCTTTGGCTCAGGTCATGATCTCATGGTTCATGAGTTCGAGCCCTGCATTGGGCGCAGAGCCCGCTTTGGGTCCTCTGTCCCCCTTTCTCTCTGCCCCTACCCTGCTCACGATCTCTCAAAAATAAACATTAAAACAAAACAAAAACTCCAAACTTAAAAGCTACCTGGAGAGCTTACCATTTATGCCCGGGAGTCTGAGGCCACAGAGTGGTATCTTATTATTTACCAAAAGAAGTCTAGAGGCCCAATAATGAGGCCAGAGTGGCTCATCTGGAAGCAGGGCAAAGAAATTTGTGCCAGGAATGGGTCTTCTGCCCGAAAGGACGCTCTTGCCTGGACCCGAGGTGGACAAAGGAGAGGGCTCCCCTGAGTCATCATAAGGGTGCCCATCAGTGAGACTCCTAGGAGCACCTGCGTGGCCCCAGCCAAAGGGCTGCCTCACCAAGCCCCAGGCTGAGGGAGAAAAGGCCCTGCTGGAGGAGGAAGCGGGCACAGCAGGTGCCCAGGGGAGAGATCCCTGCAGAACCCACCAAAGCACCCCAAGAAGGGAGGGCCAGCTCTCGTGCACGTGCTGTCCCAGGGCGCAGACAGCAGACAACAGGAGTACCAGCCTCCGAAGACTATAGTCTTGCACCCGAATTTGCCAGCTCTGGATCCAACCCCGGAAGGGTCAGAGGTTAAGGAACAGGTCAGGAGGAGCGAGAAAATAGGGAGAAAGACAGTCTTCACCCCTACCTGGCATCCCACGGGCTTCCCGCACTCCCTCAGGCCTGGGTCAGGGCAGGCTTTAAATTGGATACATGTTGGAGGGTTTGGGTCTTCATAGCAGGCTGGGCACCCTAAGTCAAACACCCTAAGTCTATTATCTGAGAGTGTGTGGAATCGCTACAAGAATTGCCTGAGATTCCATCCAGGGGTAGAAAAGAGAGCTTACAGATGAAATTTAAAGGGATAGTGAAAGGAGTGCCTGGGTGGCTCAGTTGATTAAGTGTCCAACTGTGGCTCAGGTCATGATCTCATGGTTGGTGAGTTCAAGCCCCACGTTGGGCTCTGTGCTGACAACTCAGAGCCTGGAGACTGCTTTAGATTCTGTGGGTGTCTCTATCTCTGCTCCTCTTCTGCTCATGCTCTGTCTCTCTGTCCCTCAAAAATAAATAAACATTAAAAAAATAATAAAGGGATAGTGAAAGAGGTGGGTTTATCAGTAAACCAGTTACATAGGCAGCAGCACAACAGGACTGAAAGCTTGTCCCTGAGAGCAGGACAGATGAAGACAAAGACAGAAACCCTGGAGCCAGAGAGGCGGTGCAGCCCAGGTAGTGTGGCCTTGGACTGAGGACAGGTAGATCTGAGGCCGGCTGCCCTGGTCTGCAGCCCTTGGGCTGACACAGCTCCAAACAGCTGGAGGCAAACTGACGGGCTATGTCCCTGCTGACGTGGCTGTCAGGAGCAAGATGTGGAGGCCACTCGGAGTGATGAGGACTCCTGGGGACATCTGTCAGGTGAAGGTCGGAGGTTGGTGTCTCTCCGGATGTCCTGAATGCCGAGCCCGAAGCTGTGAGCCGTGCGATTAGCCCCTGGTTTCCTCTGAGGGAAGGCTCTTAGCTGCTCTGCTGCCGGACTCAGTTCGTGTGGGCCCCCTGACGCGGGTGAGGAGCTCCCCTGGGGACTTCCGGGACATTGGCTCAAGGCTGGCTAGAGGCTCAAGGAGGGGCCTGGTGTGGGGTCTGAGAGTTGCCTGAAAGGTGTTGGCAGGTTAACAAAGTCCGGGAAGAAGACAGGACGTGCAGGTGCCTCTCCTCGTGGAAGGAGGCATCAGCACCCGTTGGACACACCTCAGACCACTTGGGCTCTGCTCCGAGGGGCATTCGAGGAAGCACGGCACGAAGACTGCATTGACACAAGATACGTGTTTTCATGGTGCCTGTGTGCTGTCTGGAAGAGAGAGGTGTCTGTGGGCACCAGCCCTCCCACCTCTAGAGCTGAAAATGGTGTCATCCCAGGGAGTTCTTTGCTGGTGGAACTGTCTGTGGGGATGGCCGCAGAAGCTCTACCTGGAGATGGAACGCCTGTCGTGTTGTCTGTGAAGGGCCACACATGTTGCTTCTTTCAGGGGAGGCTCCCTGCAGAGGATGACTGTTTCGGGGTGTAGGAGATCTTAGCGGGGGGATCAGCCCGACCTCCAGTCTGCTGCCTGGTTTTTCTCTGCACCACGTTCTGCCCCATGACCTCCACCCCCACAGTCTGAGCTCCTCCTGGGCGGTCTACACCATCCGTGGACTCTGAAAGTCACTCCTTGTTTGGGGCTGAATTCGACTTCCCGGCCCTGCTTCTGTTTTGTGGGCTGCATAGGACAAGTCTGCTCCCTCGCCGTCCTGTTCTCCCCAAGTCTCTCTCCCGAGTGATTATCTCCAGAACCTTTGGCCTCATTTGACACCGTCCCTTTGCCATTCTCTCCTTTGTCCCTGTGACACGCATGATGCAGAGTGTCCAGCCCTGGGGTTAGGGTCCTCCTGGTTCAGGCCACTTAACGAGGCTCAGCCTAATTTGTGGAGAAGTTTTCACCGCTGACATATGCGGACATCCTTGCACTTCCTGCTCTTGCCCTCGTCGGGGATGTCTGCTTCGGCGCCACATAGCTCAGGCAAGCCCCTGGCCGGGAGTAAGGATACCTCCCTCGCGTCGGCCTCCGGCAGCTCCTGTTGTCCTCTCCGAGATGCATTACCGTTTCATGCGACTAAGAAAGTCACCATCAATTAAATTGTAACTGACAGTGTTTGACTTTCACATCCATTGTAGCTCATCCCTACGATGGAAAAAAAAATGTGGATTATAGAAGAGGTGAAATATGGTAATACAGCCCGCCTCATGATGTGAGGGCTAATGAGAAATGCATGTCAAGTGCTGAGCGCAGCGGGAAGCGCGGTAAACACTCAGTGACCGAGGCCCGCTTTTATCTACAGCCTCCGGCAGCTCACCACTGCCCCCGAGAAGACCCCCGCCCACCTTCCCAGCCGCACGTGCAACCAGTTCCTTATGCCTCTGCTCTGCCTGCAAAGGCCTTTCCTCTGCCCGAAATGTCCCATCCCCGGGGCCCCTCTGGGTTCATAGCCTCAGCTGTCACTGCTCTTGAAAGGCCTTCCCTGTCCGTCCCACCTTCTGTGCAGCCTCTCACCTCCTGCAAGGCTTCACGCAGCAAATACTGCCTGTGTTGTTTGCTGATGCATCTGGTGCCTTCCTTACAGCATGCCGCTTTGACAACAGGCCTGAGTTATTTATTTTTGCGTCTCCAGTTCTTAGCACAGGGCTAGAACGTGATGGAGGCCGAAGAAATATTTGCTTTCTCATGTTTAATAATACCTGGATTTGGGGCGCCTGGGTGGCTCAGTCGGTTAAGTGGCCGACTTCAGCTCAGGTCATGATCTTGCGGTCTGTGGGTTCGAGCCCCGCGTCGGGCTCTGTGCTGACAGCTCAGAGCCTGGAGCCTGCTTCGGATTCTGTGTCTCCCTCTCTCTCTGCCCTTCTCCTGCTCACGCTCTGTCTCTCTGTCTCAAAAATAAATAAACGTTTAAAAAAAATTTTTTTTAAAATAATACCTGGATTTGCATAGCACTTTATAGTTAACAGGTTTTTAATAAAGGTGATGTCCTCATTCCATTAACCTGAGCAGATCAGGACAGGTGGCAGTGTCCTGTGAAGGGATGCCCCGGAGCCCGTGAGCCTGGGTAGTGACCAAACTGGAAGTAGGGCCTGCTCTGGCCTCTGACCGTCTTGGTGGTAACAGGCCCTTGGCTTAGAACAGAGGTGACAAACTGGCAGCCCACTGGTCACATGTGGCCTGTGGATGTGCTTTGGCCTACACAATTTTTTTTTTTAATGTAAGTTGCCAACACTTAAAAAATTAGGAAATCCTGGGTACCTGGGTGGCTCAGTTGGTTAAGCATCTGACTCTTGGTGTCGGCCTAGGTCATGATCTCACGGTTCGTGGGATCATGGGGTTGAGCCCTGTGTCAGGCTGTGCACTGACAGTGAGGAGCCTGCTTGGGATTCTCTCTCTCCCTCTCTCTCTGCCACTCCCCCATGCATGCACATGCCCTCTCTTGTGCTCTCTCCCTCTCTCTCTCTCAAAATAAATAAACTTAAAAAAATTAGGAAATCCTAATTATTGGCTTAAAAATCTGAGCATCTGGTAACTCTGGGTTATATACATACCCACATGGGCAGCAGCTGGCAGGGGTCGAGAGGAAGGCGCATACTTCATTCCCCACATGCCTGGGCCCGGGCAGGTACTGAGTCTGGAACCTTCGCTTAGAGAAAGATTCCTGCCAGTGAGGCCCTGAGGGCTTGAGGTAGGCCATTTGGTTTGGCTCGATTCGTCTTCCGTACTAGGGTTGAATAGAACTACCTGCTGGTTGAGCAGCCCCGGCGGGTCTCCGGAGACCGCTCCCTGCAGTTGTTAGGAAGCCCAGACTTCGGCAGGGCCTTGGCCCTGGTCTTCATCCCGGAGGCAGGGTGGGAAGGAAGTCGTTGAAGCAGCTCCTCTCTCCTCACCAGGACAAAGGAAATGATGGGGTCACGGAGCTGGACAGCTTGAAGAGCGACCGACTAAGAACTGTTCAGCTGGATGTCTGCAAAAGCGAGGAAGTGGACCAAGTGGTGGAGATTGTCCGCTCGAGCCTGGAGGACCCTGAGAAAGGTGAGGGGCACCTGGGGGCGTCAGGGGTAGTGCACTAGCCGTTCCAAGGGCACCTTTCCTAAAAACTACGCCGCGTTTGCTGGTGTCCTGCCAAAAGCCCGCTGTTTAAGCTGTTTAAGCTCTTCTTCTTGCACAGTGGGAGGAAGTAGGTTAAATTAAACACGCCCGTGCAATAAGGCAATGGGAAGTAAAGTCAGAGGTGGTTTAAAAATCTCCAGGAGTGATGAATGGATGAGCGCTGGTTCAGGTCAGTTCAGACACTGCTCGTTGGATGCCCACTCTGGGCCTGGTGCCAGGCCAAATACTGGGGACACGGGGATGGCCAAGACACCGTTCCTGTCCCCAAGCCTCACAGTTTATTGGGGGGCTAACCCAGATGGTTTCCACACCCCCTCTCAGGGATCGGCGCATGACAGAGGGACACAGCCCAGTCTCGCGAGGGGTGGGGAGCTGGCTGTTGAAAGCAGATTGTGGTAGAGCGCAGGAAGGGCATTCCGGGAGGAGGGGAGGGCGTGAGCGATGGTGGGGAGCACACGGCGTGTGCTGGGGGACAAGTCAGCGGACAAGTCTGGTGGAGGCGGGAGCAGCAAATGGGGTTGAAGAGGGAGGTCGTCCAGGGCCCAGGGTCCGGGCGAGGGAGGGTGGTCACTCTCTTGAGGCCCGTGGGAGCCACCGAAGGGGATTTTCTGAGGCGAACGACCTGGTCAGTCTGGGGACTGTGGCGCCAGTGTGGAGGGTGGATGTAAAGGGAGAGCATGAGTGCAGGAGTGCTGAGCAAGGGCAGCGGGCGCTGGGGACGAGGAGGGATCAGATTCGGGAGGACCCAGCTGGCTGGATGAGGGAGGGGCACGAGGCCTCTCCTGTCACCTGGTGCCCCCACTGGTGCCCCCCACTGGAGGAGCAGTTCGAGGGATGGGGAGTGCCCACGGGACGCCCGGGGAATGTCCAGGTGGAGACCAGATGTCCGGGGCTAGAGGTGAGGCTAGAGTGGGGGAGGTACACAGAGGGGCTTCTGGGAACATAAGGGGACGGAGAAGGAGAGAGGCAGCGGGCAGAGAGGGTGGATACTGTGCCCTGGAAGCTGAAGGAACAAAAAGTTTGAGGGCCAGTGGCTAACACAAGGACTTAGGTGTCCTCCCAGTTTGGCTCTTGGAGAACCTAGAGGGGAGGAGACCCCATTCGTGCAGTGCACAGCCGTGATGGTGCTGCTTTCCGGGCTACCTGCTTCCTCTAAGACCTTTACCTTTGAGCTTCCTGGTAGACCAGGCAGGAAGGGTATGCCTCATTCAGTCCTCTGCTTTCCCACAGAATGAGGTGGGGGCGGCTCTCCTGAAAGGTGACTTTGAACACTGGTAGAGAGGTGGGGAGGGCCCCAGGGCCTGTGCTGGGCTCTGTTGAGCATTTATCACAGGCAGAGATGCTGTCACCGGCCAGCAGCTGCCTCAGAAGCTCCTGTGCTGTGTGGCCATCAGAGAAGCTGCTGGTTGGGCTGCCGGCCTGTCGCCGATGTGTCACCGTGTCGGCACACCCTGAAGCAAGCCATTCCCAGGTCCCTCTGCTTTCTGAAGAGAGGCCTGTGAGTTCCCTAACTCGCTGAACATCTGTTTAATAACTAGCAGGCAACGCCAGGGCTCCTGTCCATTAAGGAAAGGCAGTCTATGGGTCCCACTGGGATGATTGCCAGCTCGGGAGGTACAGCCTGCCTCACCCCTCCCCGGTGGTAATGCCTCCTCGCGCCCGCCTTCCCCGACTGCCAGGATGCTGCCTTCATCAACGATTCGGCAGGAAAACGGCTGCAGTCAGCGCCGCAAAGCCACTTCGTTGCAGCCTGAGGGTTTGTGGTGATTTGAAGCGCCCACGGAAAGAAATCATCACTGTAGACCTGAGCACAGAGTGGGGCTGCACCGGAGCGGAGGCTGCCAGGGACCCTGGTCCTCGCCCCCCGCCACCAGGGCAGGACGGTTTCAGCTCCCTGTATTGGTCTGGCCAGCTAGCTCACCAGGCGAGGCAGCGTAGACCCGAGCCACAAGGGTGGCTACCCTTGGACTGAGCTCAAACCCTAGTACCACGCCGACACGTAAACTTTTCCCTACTGCATTTTTCCACATGATGCATTTCAGTGAGGGCTGACAAACCACACCGTGACCTTACTTAACCAATACTGCATTTTCTGGAAAAAGATTTGAAGATTTTTAGGTCTGAGAAAGGTAATAAATCTCTCAGACCTGTGGTTGTCCAGGTCTCTCTCCCTCCTTCTCCTTCCACCTCTCTTCCTTCACTTCGACCCCCCCACCCGCCCCCGCCCCACCAAGGGCTGTGTTTTTCCTGGTAAAGCTGCTGCAGCTCTCCCCTTCTCTGGCAATGCTGTTCTTGAGCTCCAGGTGGCGCCCTCTGGAGCTTTCAGACCAGCCTGCTGTCCCCAAGCGGGAGCTGCTTCTGACTCACCCCACCCAGACAGGATCCTTCCTGGGGCAAGTGGAGCGTACATTTTGCTGAGGAGTTCGGTGTCCTTCAGGTTGGCCCTGTGGAGCAGTTTCTGTCAAAGCCAGGGGAGCCAGCCTCGGGGGGCGAGATGAAGGGGGATTGTCTGATCAGAGTGGGTGAGCCATCTGCCACCAGCCCCTGTGCTTGGCAGCAGAACTCTGAGCGACTGGGTGGACACCCGGAGCCTGGAACCAGCACTGCCCACCCACACCCCTGGGGAAGGCTAAGTCACGGAGCCGACCGGCAGGCCCGATCTTGAAACCGTCACTTAACCTCCCAGTCCTGCTGGGAGCATTGAGTACCTGCTGTATGCTTGGTAGTGTGCTGAGCACCAGTGAGGGTTTGACCTGGCAGGAGGAGTTTGTGGTGTGACACCAGCTAAGTTGGTGGCTTCATGGCAGGACCTATCTGGACCAGCTACAGCACTGGGGACATGATACCACAGATAGGGAAGACCCCGTCCTGTATCTGGGACTCCCTCAGTCTGGGAGTGAGAAGTCTGGAGTTATTGTGGGCTTCATCGTGCACTAGAAGTGTGACCTTGGGCTTGTATCTTCCTCTGTGTGGGCCTCAGCTTGCCCATCCGCGAAGCGGGAGAAGTGCCTGTGAGCGATCCAGTGTTCACCCCTGGATCTGGCTGCTGCAGGAACATGGGCAGAATGTCGGCGAAAGCTGCTCTCATCCCAGGCTGAGGGACGGGGCACCGAGCAGAGCCAGGGAGCAGCAGAGGTGAGGGGGCGGGGGGCATGAGCCAGAAGAGGAGGATGTTCAGGCTTCCAGGGGGCAGAACAAGAAGCGTGGCAAAGGAGAAGGCAAAGGAGGCCTCACATACCCCGTATGGAAGGGAATTATTGGTGGGGGAAGTGGCTGACCGAGGAGAGTGGCTGAGGGGCGTATCAGGATGGAGGCGGAGGACAGAGGCTGTGACAGGGAGACCCAGGAGAGGCGTCTCCAATGATCCAGCAGGGAGGCCACGAGGACCTGGACTAACGCTGTGGAAAGAGGAGAGAAGACACCGATTCTGTGACAGTGGAGGAAGCCAACAGCAGCACAGGGTCGAGCATGAGGGCCGCGTCTTCTGTCCTGTCCACCTGTCAGCTGCGTGACGTTGAGCGAGGCGCTTGATCTCCCGGAGCCTCAGTTGCCTCATCCAGACCTGGGACACTTTAGTATCTGAGTGACTGCATGCGAAGTGCTTGTTCAGGGGCTGCCAGCTGTCCTTTTGATCCTGATGGGTGATATCCACAGTACTCACAGGTGGGGGAGGAGCGAGGGTGCCGAGGAGTCAGATGAGAGCGTGACTGTTAACGGAGAGGAGCTGCAGGCCGGAGCAACTGGGGCTTGACATGCTGCTGCGGGTCGGGGGTGCCGGGGCCCCAGGGGGCATTGAGGTGAAAGCGACCATCAGGAGGAGGAGACCAGGGTGGGGAGAGAGCTGTGAGTCCAAGGGGTACGTGGGAACCCTCGATGCGGAGGTGGTGACGTGTCGGGGCTGTCGCAGGAAAACAGCAGGAATGTTCGCTGTGAGTGCGTCTGGAACGTTGGCCGAGGAGTCCAGAGAGCTCCTAGGTCCACAAACTCATACTGCTTGTCAAGTCAGCAGAGCTATAATCCAGGAGCAGTGTGCTTCCACAGGTCAAGTTCAATTACCCATTTTTGGATATAAGTGTCAGATGCAATTAGTTTTTAGGTGGAAAAAAAAAAACCCATGTCTGCATTTTCGGTGTGATACTGTCCCGTGTGACTCAAACACAAAGCGGCTGGAGATTTCCACGAATGTAAAGAAGACGAGGCTGCCTAAGCGCCGCATGTAATTTGAGAGAAGGTGGTCTAGGCCAGGACACTGGTGGACGCCTGTATGTAGGGGGCAGGTAGAAGAAGGGTGTCAGGGAGGATGGAGGAGGTGCTTGGGTATCACTAATGCCGAGGGAGGAGTTCATGGCAGGCACCATGAGTAGCGCTCACACTGTGGAGAGGTGTAGGGGCGTGAAGATGGGAGGGAGGGGTGAGGGGGGACGGTGGCATCCTCAGCATGTGGCACCCCAGACACCGTGGAGCCGCAGCAGGGCTGGGACCCAGGGCGGCAGGACAATGGGCCGTGGAGGGAAGGAGAGCAGACAGTGGTGTGAGGAGGTAGCATGGTTAAGTTCTGGTTCTTTAAAGTGTTGCAGGGCGCCTGGGTGGCTCAGTTGGTTGAGCGTCCGACTTCGGCTCAGGTCATGATCTCGAGGTTTGTGAGTTCGAGCCCCGAGTCGGGCTCTGTGCTGACAGCTCAGAGCCTGGAGCCTGCTTCAGATTCTGTATCTCCCTTTCTTTCTGTCTCTCCCCCACTCATGCTCTGTCTCTCTCTGTCTCAAAAATAAATAAACATTAAAAAAAATTTTTAGAGTGTTGAGACATGGTATGTGTAGATATTCCTTCACCTGACAAGCATTTATTGAGCATCTACTGGGTATAATGTGGAAGGAAGGGGGGCGGGGGCAAGGGAAGGGTTGAGGTTGCATAAAAACCGGAACAAGGAGTGATGGCTTATGGTTTGGAAGATGGAGGGTGAAGTGTCAGGCTTGGCAGGTGGCAGGAGGCCTCCTGCCCTTCCAGAGAAGAGAGGGGTGAAGACTTCCCGGGGAGGTCTGCAGGGTGGGGGTCGTCGTGCCCGCGTCACTGCAAGGTCACCCGTGAGACCTGAGAGCCTGAGGCATCAGCTCGGCCGCTGTGGGGAGTGGGAGCGAGAGCCTCGTGGGCACTTTGTTAACCAGCAATTTCCTCTCTTAATAAATGTCCTTAATTCTCTATAATTGAAGGAGAAGGCACCAGAGGTCAGTCGGAGCTTTAATTTGGGTAACACGGAAGGAAAGCAGCTAGAGACCAATTACTCTGTCATTTACACAAACTCATTTCCATGATTAACTTGGAAAGTGAAGCCGGGCCAGGGTTCCCACAGGCAGCAGGACAGGCCCCGGAGGATGGCTCTGGCCTGAGGTTCCAGCCCATCCAGTCCTGGCCCCCCAAAAACAGAACTCAGGGGGCCCTGCAAATCGAGGCTGCCTTCTCGGTGCCACTGTCCCCAATTCAGCTCTGCCTCTGACTTCCGGGGCACTCTGAAGCCAGACCTTTCTCCTCAGGGCCTCTGCTTCCCTGGCTGTAAAACTAGTCGTCAGGGCTCCAGGGCTCCTTCCAGCACCAGTGCTCGCTGGTTCTAGAGAAACCAGCTGTCCCCTAGCTGGTCTTGCAGGAAACAGTCAACCCAAGTATACTCAGAGTGTACCTTTGCTCCGATTCTGTACGCCACCTGGGACCACAGAGGGCTGAGGGGGCTTCTCAAAGACCAGGTGTATACACTGGGGCTGACCAGCGATCACCAGCCAGTAGTGCGTGGTTCACAGAAGCGAGAGGAGAGAGAATGGAGTAATGGTCAGAGGGGTCTCAGGGTGGAGTAGGACTGGGGCTTGACTGGAGGTCAAACCTCAGCTGAGCCTCTAACTGCTATGTGACCTTGGGTGCCAGGTCCCTCCCTGGTCCTCCAGAGAAGGCTCAGCCTGGAAGACTTCTGTGATTCTGGCTTCTGGCAGTTGGGCGAATGCAGGAGAAGGTGCAGAGGCAGGGATGGATGCTTGGTGCAGGCGGCAGGGTGCAGGACGGGACTGCATGGAGCAGAGTGGAAATGAGTTAGCCGATGTGGGACTCGGGGCTGGGGGCCGCTGGCAGGGCCGGGTCATGGTGGGGCCCAGAGAGTCAATGCAAGCAGAAGCAAGATGATGATTGGGCCTTTTGGACTTACGGGAGGCTCACTACCAGCACTTTCGGCCTCTTTGTCTCCTGTTATTCTTGGTGACTCTGACTCTAGAAAGTGTCCCAAGAGCCTTGGATAAGAAGTGGCAAGTTTTGGGGAAAAGGGACAAAAGCCGGGAGGGGGGCGGGCTGCAGGCTGATGGGTGAGGTCTGAGGCCAAGGCTACGTGGTGACTGCAGTTCTGTCCCATCCTGTCCAGGCATGTGGGGCCTGGTTAACAACGCGGGCATCTCGACTTTCGGAGAGGTGGAGTTCACCAGCATGGAGACGTACAAGGAGGTGGCAGAAGTGAATCTCTGGGGCACGGTGCGGATGACAAAATCCTTTCTGCCCCTCATCCGAAGGGCCAAAGGTGAGTAGGAAAGGGGCCTTCTTCTTGCCCCACCTTTTCATCTTTGCTCAGAGTAGAACTTGGTCTCAGCAGATGCAGCATCTGCTCCCCGGTGAGGCTGAGCTGAGCACATGACTCTCGCGGGCCGTGCAGGTCTTGTGGATGGCGGTGAGTGGAGGTGCCGTGGCCAGGCAGAGGGAAAGGGATGTGTGATTTTCAGAAAGAAGGGCAGCTAAGAGGTCAGCGGTCTCCAAGGCTAAAAGATTAACAGCAATAATCCCACTCTCAGGACCTAATCTAGAGAAATAACCACCCTGTGCACAGAGCTGTGTGTACCCATCAACTATCAACAGAGGTGTGGTTAAGTAAACTTTGGAATGTCCATTCTGCGAGTTACTGTGCCACAGTTAAAAAATAAGACCATTGTGGTTGTAAGTAAAATACAGTGATAATAACAGTCAAGATTAGAAATTTGGAAAACAGGCAAAACACTCAAACCATGTTAGCTGGCTAAGAAGTCACTGATTCAGATTTTCTCCCTAGATAGCACGCAATGGTAGCAAAAAGGGGACAACCCATACGGTCTATCCCAGAGTTTCAGCAGTGATAGGATGAACCCAGAGAGGGGTCATAGGATTTTAGAAGGAAACCCCAACCCTCCAGTGACTTCCGGCTTAGAGGTTTCTGAAAGTTGCCCTCCCCACAGTGTCCAAGATGGGGCCGTGCCTTAACTTCCTGAGTGCACACCCACGGTAAGCGGGTCCCAGGTCTGCCTGGGCTTACTTGGACGGGCTCCACCTTCATCCCACCACCCAAGGCAGGGCCTGTGGGAAAGCCTCCTGAGGTCACCGCTCTCTTCCGGTGCCGGAGACCCTGTCCACATGGCCTAGCCCTGAAATCAGTGCAGAACCCGGCCCTGGCTGCTTGCAGCTGGAGCCCTGGCAGGTGATAGCAATTTGCCCATTCTGTGTGCCTTCCTGGTATCCAGCCTGCTCATTGCTCTTCCCCTGTCCTACCTGGCACAGTCAGCTACCTGGGAAACATCAGGGAGGTTGGTCCTGACATGGGGGCCTGAGCTGGCCTCAACTATGAATGAGAAGGCCCCTTGACCCTGGGTGGTACAGAAGGCCAGGCCCCAGCCTGACAGAACAGGTGTCAGGGCCAGGAGGCCAGGTTGCAGCGAGGCCTCTGGAAACGTGCCGGGCCCCAGACCCTCTGCCTCAGCAGGCAGTGCCCCCTGAGCAGGTGTTTGCTGTCTTCCTCTGTAGGCCGCGTCGTCAACATCAGCAGCATGCTAGGCCGCATGGCCAACCCAGCCCGTTCCCCATATTGCATCACCAAGTTCGGGGTGGAGGCTTTCTCTGACTGCCTGCGCTACGAGATGTACCCGCTGGGCGTGAAGGTCAGTGTGGTGGAGCCCGGCAACTTCATTGCTGCCACCAGCCTCTACAGCGCTGAGCGGATCCAGGCCATTGCCAACAAGATGTGGGACGAACTGCCTGAGGTGGTGCGCAAGGACTACGGCAGGAAGTACTTCGATGAGAAGATCGCCAAGATGGAGACCTACTGTAGCGGTGGCTCCACAGACACGTCCCCCGTCATCAACGCCGTCACCCACGCTCTGACCTCTGCCACCCCCTACACTCGCTACCACCCCATGGACTACTACTGGTGGCTTCGAATGCAGATCATGACCCACTTGCCCGGAGCCATCTCCGACAGGATCTACGTACACTGAAGAGTTTCCCACTGGCCTCTGTTGGGGAGCCCTGGTGGGAGGGAAGGAGGGGGGAGGGAGGGAGGATCTTGTGTAGTCACCTCTTGGTTCCCTACTTGTGCATTATCCACACACAGTCTCAGGACGACCTAATACCCGTTTTAGCATTAACCAGAGGGGACAGCCCAGCCCTGCTTGTGTGCACCGTGAGTGGTCTGGGCCTTTGCAGTCAGGGTGTGGAGTGGTGTGCAGGGCCCCGAAACCTCAGGGCACACGTGGTACCTCCCTGTCTCTGGAGGTGATTTCATACAAAGAGTTTGGGAAGACGTGTTTATATTAAAAACAGATTTATTATGAATTCTTTACATTTTAAAGCCAAAACATCAAAAAATGTATCTCATTTGATCCTTAAGCCAGCCTCATGAGTAAAAAGGACAGATATTTTTTTCTTAGGTACATGAATTTGCGGCCCAAAGAGGGTACATGAGTAGCCCATTTATTGCCTGTAAATGGTCCGGGTCGTGTGCTCCTGCCATTACCGTAGAATCGCTTCACGTTTTGTGTTCCGGGGCTGCTCTGAATCCAGTTACCTGAGAACCCTGCGGTGAGCTCTGTATCCTCGCCTGAGCCATACCTACCATGTGCCTACTGTGCACCCCTTTGCCTGTCCACGGTGCCTCTGTGTGGGACCCAGAGCCAGCGATTCCAAGGGGTGGGGACATTCTGGAAATTTCCATTTGTGATTTCTCCCACCTCTCTTAGGACTTGTGTAGAGGTGCTTGTTGGCTAAGAGGTGCTTTTGGTTTGTTTCTGGTTTGAGTCGGCTTAGTTTTGCCTGGGGTGCAAATGGTGCTGGGGCATCCTTGGTAGGAGCCGTGGTACATAAGCTTGCAGGGGAAGGTCCAGGTTCCCTGCCTGTCTCATGTGGTACGTGTACACACACACATCCTCAGGGTGGCCTTCACACACACACACACACACACACTCAGGGCGACATTTACTGATGGCTTGCTTTCCCAGTATGGCCTTATTTCTAATTGAAAACCCAGGTCACTGATAGGCAGTCTGTGTTATCACTTCTTGGGTTCGGGGTTTGAAAGTTGCTATCCCTGCAATTGTCCAGAACCTGGATGTTTGTATCAAAACCATGCACTACTCTCTCCTCCACGTGGCTGCCGGCCTATGGCAGGGTTCCTGGGCGCCAGCCCCGCAAATCAAACCAGCACTTCCGCCTCTCCCTGGAAGGGCGAGGCAGGCCGCTAGAGGGCGTTCTGCCTCTTCTGCAGCCCCAGCGGCCTCCGCTCTGCACTTGGGTGCTTCCACTCAAGGCCTCAGAGGGTTCAAGATCCCCACCTCTTAGACAATCTGGGCACAAAAACGCAAGACCCTTTTAGGAACAGCATTCCTGCTCTGCAAATAGCTGCCTGGCATAAGCGTGGAGCCTGGTGCCAGGGGAAGGCAGAAGAATAGCTGGGCAGCTGGGCCTGGCCACGGGCTCAGGCAGTGCCAAGGAATAGGGGGTCTCACAAGGAGGAAATTCAGCCTGTATTTTGGGCCTTGGTCCCCTCTGTCTTTAATCAAGAATGTCCTGCCCAGCCATCTGTCTGCAGGGATGTCCTTCCCAGCCACCTGTGTGAGACGGCCTTTGGGGATGACCCAGTGGGCAGGCAGGACTGAAGCCCTCTAGAAACCAGAGGTGGACTTTTGATGGCCATCGTGTTCACATAACAATCACATCCTTTTGAATCCCAGAGCTTACCTCTCAGAATTGCACTTCTGCATCTTGGGAGATTCTGTTTTCGTGCTCAAATTTATGAAAGAAAGATGGACACAACACTTGGAGTTACACGCATGCGTCAACACCCGGGAACCAGAGGAAAGGGGAAGTGGCAAGGACCAGCAGCCACCTGAGCACTGGACAAGCCACGTCTTCACCGGCTGGCGTCTCCAGGAGTAATACGGGACTGCTAGGCTGGCCTCCAGGCCACCCTGAGTTGGTATTTTCACCCCAGTGATTGAAAAGCACAGAGCACCTTTTTTTTTTTCCAGATAATCTCAGTGGTAATTAAAACCTCACAATTACCTCTCACCCTGGCAGCGAGCCTACTTGGATGCAGGTCTCGTTCTGATCCTTACAAGAGACAGCGGGAGCAGGCAGAACAGAGGTGGTTTTCCCATTTTACAGGTGATATACCTCAGACCCAAAGAGGGAAAGTGACTCACCCAGTGTCACAGTGGATCTGTGACAAAAGTCTCCCGGGTGGTGCTGTCCACCGTCACCTCACCCCGACAGCCCTGGGAACTAAGCAGGTCAGGGTCCCCCGGCACCTAGAGCCTCACTGCTCGCCTGTCCCCAGAGAGCTGCCCCTTCTTGGGGGTGGTGAGGGGAGGGAGGAGGCTCCAGTTCTGCTGGGTACAAATGGCATCCACAGGCGGCGCTACCTGCGGTAGGAGCACTATCTCTAGGGTACTCCCTCCTTGATGGCCGGAGGCTGGGTGAGAGCTTTTTGCAGGATGCTTCTGACAAGGTGCGCTTAACAAGTTACTTGGGGCCAAGAGGCTTATGAGCAGGTGATGGGCCAGCCTGGCCCTGCCTGCCGCAAGCTGCTGGGGTGGCATTTCTGCTGTCCATGACGGGGGTGAGAAGGGGGGTCTGCCAGACTCCCCACTTATGAGGCCTGTTCATTTCCTATATTTCAAATAGGGCCTGGCTCTGCAAAGCTATGCAAAGCCCTTCCGGTGCAGGTGCAGACACGAGCAAGCAGAGGCTCCCTTGCTCGGGTGGCACCAGGCTCAGGCCGCCAGATAACCACCAGGCAGAGCGCTAGGTGCTTTCCACAGCCGGCCGGCTGGCGCTCCCCTGCGTCTCACAGCAGCCCTGGGAGGTACGCAGGGTGGGGTTCCTATCTCATTTTACACAGAAGGAAGCAGATTACTCCCAAGTCTCTTGCCAAGTGAGGGATAGAACTGGGTGGCCAAGCCAGATCTAACCTCCAGCCCGGAGCTACTGATGCATGAAAAGCAGGGCAGATGGCACCTAAAATAAGGAGGGGGAAAAAAATACCTTGATTACGTAACAGTGAGAAAAATCTGTACGCATATACACAGTAACAACCACAGAGCCCTGCCACATGAGCCGTCCCCTCCTTCCCTTCCCCCTTTGGGCTCCGGGTGCCACTCCCTAGGAGAGCATGTGCCAGAGGACCCCCATTAGTGTCCCTCCAGTAGGAAATGTGCCCTGACTGGGCCAACGCTGCCCCCCATCAGGGGCATTTCTGAGGGCATGCTCTAGAATGCTGAAACCCAACCTAGCACAGAGACAGATTCTGTAGCCGCTCCCAGTGTGCTCGAAGGGTATATGAGCACAGCGCTTGAGAACCCACAGATGAGGATGCGGAACCAGGAGAGCTATGGGGCCCTGGTGCTCTTCTGGAGACCAAACAGACAAGCCCAGAGTATCATAAGGCCTCCCTGGGGGGTGTAGGCACTAAGGAAGGTGGTTTGTGAGTGGCAGCTTCAGATGTATAGGGTGAGACTTGGCTGGACCAGGGACTGGGGCCTTGGACTAGGGCTGGGAGAGGCTGCTTAGGAGCCCCCAGAACCTCAGAGGGGGAGAGGGGATTCAATCACCATTCAGCCTGACTCTCAGCCTCCAGAGAGCTGGCCAGGCCTTGAAGTCCTCCAGTGACAAGGGGCTCATTACTTCCTGAGGCAGCATTTCCTTGGTTAGGAATTTATCCAAAGACCGAGCCGAAATCTACCACCTCCAACATAACTCCTTTGGCAATTGGCTATGACCCAGAACTGCACCAGGTATTTGGAAATGGCCAGGTCATGTTCAAGAGCCCAGGTCCCTCATTTGACAAGGTTTCCTTACCCCTCACTGAAGAAGTGAAGGAAGGCTTCAGCTGTGGTTATCCCATCTTTCCTTCTTGATGACATACACCAGGCTGAATGGCCACCTGCATCCCCTCAAGCAGCAAGAACTTTGAGACAGGTTTAAATACCTTTGATGAGGTGCTGACAACTTCTCACACATGTGTCCTCTCACCACGAAGCCTGCTTGTGACTCATCTTTTATCTGATCCTCACAAGCAGCTTATGAGTTAGGCGGGACCACTATTGCCATTTTACAGTTAAGGAAACGGAGCCTCAGGGAGGTGAAGTCATTTGCCCGAGATCACAGGGCCAGGAAGTGGGAAAGCCAAGGCAAACCTGGCCTGGCTTCCATCCTTGGGGCCCCTTCCTTTACTCCCAGGCTGCCACAGTCTCCGCATCAGGGCCCTTGAGTTAGGCTGGACCCCACTCGGTCAGAGGCTGGCCATGTAGCCCAAGAGGGGGTGACGGGGGGAGCCCTGAACTCAGCCTTCTCCTAGCCCACAGTTTCACAGAGAGCAGCGTGGAAGGGAGGCTGAGCCTGTGTCTCACTGCAGGTGTGGCCTGTGGGATCCGCCAGGGGCCTGGGCACGGGTGGAAGGCCTGAGGGTTGGAGAGAGCAGGCCAGGGCCGTGGCTGAGGACCATTCTGCCTCGGCATTGATGGGCACATGTTAGAGGAGAGAGAGAGAGTGAATGGGGACCAACCTCAGGGGATGTTGGGACCCAGAAACACCTTGTGCTGCTCTCTCAGTGAGACTTAATTACTCTATAAAATGTGAGGCTGCTCCCACTTATCAAATTATAGATGAGCTTAATTACAGCGCACTGAGTAACCACACCGGGCTCCTTCAGAAATAGCAGTGGGCTGGCTGCTCTTCTCAGCTTCAGCCGCAGCCACCTTAGTTTCTGGAGGAGCTGCCCGTCGCTCCCAGGGTCTCAGTGTTGCTAAACTCTGCTCTCTGACAACGAGAGTGGGCTTGGCAGGCTGTTCTGGGCACCCTTCTCCATGGACCATCCCGCTGTGTGTGCCATCACTGGGCTGTTTGCTCTGCAGGGCCCGTCTCTCTCCTACTTAACGTTGTGTTCTGTCCAAAGGTCTACAAAGTAGTGGGAGACTCACCGTGAGAAGCGAAGAAAGAGCACTGTACTGGATGAGAAAGCATGCGCTCTCTGAGACTCTGGGGCCACCTTCAAGGAGACAGGGTGAAGAGCGGCAGGCCACGGGGGACTAGGGATGTAACAAAGGGCATCAAAAACCTCCCCGCAGGCTGGCAGGAACAACAGATGGTTCCAATGGAAGAAACTGGTGGAAGGCGCAATGTGATTTCACGGGGCTTTCACGGGAATGGAGGAGCAATTGCAAATGCCCCTTGCGTTCCCGTGTTCAGCTGATCAACCCCATGCTCAGTGGCACCTGCCCCCTGTGTCATTTGAGCGTCGTCTTTTGCCAGGCCTTGTACTAGGCACGCAGTGTCCAAAGGCAGGCAGCCCACTGCCCTCCCAGAGCTCAGAGGCTAGCCCAGGGAGCCAGAAACCTTAACCCAGGGTGACCGGTGCCATGATTTGGAGAAGGAAGTGAAATGCTTTATTCTACCAGAGATGAATAAAAGTATAGCCACTTTTAATCCCCACACAACCTAATTTGGCTGCCTCCTTGCAGAGCCTCGGAGCCCCAGGCAACAGCAGATGAGGGTAGGGCACGAAGGGGCAGGGGTCCTTCCCTATTTGGGGAGGTCTCAACTTTCTCAAAGGAAGCATAAAAGCGAATGTCCCTGGAGAAGCACTGCTGGGCCTTTGTCCAGATGCCAAAAATACAAGGTAGCCAAGCCAACAGCGCTGGAACCACATGAAGAATGAGCAAGCAGGGGGCTCTGACACACGGGGCTGGGCGCGTGATCTGGATGCTGAAGGTAGAACCAGACCAGATGCTCAGGCTGAGCACAGATACAGAAAGGTGGATTCCACCTGGAGGAATGTGACCAATTGGAGTCTTCAGCTTCGGGTGTTTATTTTCTGAGAGGTGTTAAGTGTATGACAACGAGAGACTACGATAGAACACTAAAGAGATGCTCTTGAGGAAGCAGAGGAAGAAGGAACAAATCTGGGGGTCCCTGAGTGGCACCCCCTGGGGAAGGGGGCCTCCTGATGATGTCCTGTTGGAGATGGAAGGACCTCAGAGACCCTGCAGGGAGAGGTTGGGAAAGAAGAGGCCTGTCTGGAAATTTCCTTCTGGGCAAGGTTGGGTAGAAAGAACACAAATTTTAGGGCCAGCAAGGCCTGACATTGAATCCTGTTCGGTCACCTTGCAGTTGTCTAATGCAGTCAAGTTCTCTAGCCTCTCCCGGCCTCAGTCTCTTTGTGCCTAAAATGGGGATACCAGTGGGTACCTTGCAGGGCTCTTCCATAGATTAGGTGAGTGTGTAAGCTCCCCAGCCCAGTGCCCGGCACAGGGGGAGAGACTCAAGAGGCACTCCAGCCAGCATAGACAGGGCCTAAATAACCCTCTCCCATCCCTAGCCACCCCACCTTGGCCTTTCTGAGAAATTCACAGGCTTTAGTCCAAGGGTGTATCAGTGCCAGAGACAGAAGTTGGGAAACACTCAAGGCTGAACCCCAGCAGCCAGAGGCCACCTTCCTGCATACCCTGCTCCTTCTGGGGGCCTGGGGCAGAAGAGGTAATTTCCGATGGCTAAACAGAATGAACTCTACAGCCCTACATCACCCCCTTGCCAGAGATCCCTGAAGGGGATGTTGGTGGGTAAAGGAATTAGTGGCCAGAGGGGCTTCAGCCTGGAAGTAGAGGCCACAGGTGCATCCCAGGCAGAAAAGGAGGTATTTTCTGAAGAAGCCCAAACCCCACCTTGAGCTGTCCAGGGGGGTCATCCCAATCATGAGCTCAGGGGAGGAGGACGGACCAGTTCCTTCTGCCCCCAGCTGTCTGTGGTTGGGCCCTTCCTGTTGCCTCTCCGTTACGTCTTAGCCAGGCCGGGCTTCCTTTCTGTCTTGTCTTTTTCGGCATCCAAGTTCTGAGGGTGAAGTGCCATCTAGAATCAGGCCGCAGGGGGTCGGTGGTGAGATTGCATTCCTTGCCTTGAGGCACTCCCAGTTGTGCGGGGCAGGTGGGCTGTGCACCCACCTAGGGGAGCTAACCAGCACCCGGGACAGCCCGTGCTACGCCGGATGTACAACCATGTGTGGGAACCCAGGAAAGGGAGAAGGGGATTCTGACTGGGCAGGTTACAGATGCTTCCTAAAAGAAGTTGTGTTTCAGCAGAGCCTTGACAAGGGAAGAGGATTTTGACAGGTAGAACCGGGACACAGGGCAGTTGGCAGGGCATTCCCACTGAAGGGAGCAGCATGGGACAGGCCCACCTGCTTGCTGTGCCGCTCTGCCCCTCAGAACCTCTGCTTTGCTCAGTGTCCTCTGCTTAGCCAGGAGAGGGCAGTCAACTGCCTCTCCCGGAGCCTTCCTGCCTTTAGAGTTGAGGCCAGGGAGGGCCTGGGAGGTAATTAAACAGAATATGACTTCCTTTACTCTTGGCCAGAGGCCTGAGTTCCAGTTCCAGTTCTAGGTTCTCGGCTGCAGATTGAGCCACTGGGAGTGGCTGAGAAAGCAGCATGCTCCCATCCCTGTGTTTTAGTGTTTAGGTACCTAGCTCCCAGCTGCCTAGTTGGCCAAGACAAACCAAGAGGCTGGAGCAGAGACTATGTCTCTGATATCCATTCTCTCCTTCTATAGGAATATATCCACCAATGTTTAGCTGGGCACATGGCTACCCATAATAAAGACCTCATTTCCCAGCTTCCCTTGCAGCCAGAGGTGGTCATGTGACTCCATTCTGGCCAATGATAGTTCAACAGCTTTCAGGAAGCTTCCTTAAGAGACAGACTATAAGCACCTTTTGGCTCCTTCATCCCTTCATTCTGCTGCCTGGTTGGAACTTGGATGCTGCCATCTTGAATCATGAGGTCAAGGCCATCTATGGTATTACAAGATAGTGTGGTGATACCAGACACTGGCAAACTACTTCCCTCTTTTGACCACCCATTTAGATTTTATGTAAGAAGAAATAAACTTTTATCTTTTCTGCGTGACCACTATTTTGGGAATCGTTCTTTGTGGGAAAATCAGATCTTAACTAATGTAGGTCTTTCATGGACAGAAGATAGGGAAGGTATTGCACACACATGGTGGCTGGAAGCCACATTTGATAATAATAGTTATGGGCATTTATTGAGCACTTTCTACTTGCCAGGACCGGGGCTAAGCACTTTATATGTATTATCCCATTTGATCCTCCTAGTGATACTGTGAGGCAAGACTTATAATCCCGATTTTATAGATGATTAAACTGAAGCTTAGGTTTAAATACCTTGCCCAGTCAGTCAGAAAGTGACAGGATTCAGAACCAGACTCTCTTTAACTGCTGGCCGCAAGCGTTGACTGTTCCTCGGGTAACCATGAGGGTCCCTGCCAAGCTGGCTTTGGCCTCCCTGACCTCGCCTGGGCCACTGGGGCCTGTGGCTCAACTTAGATTAAGAGGAGAGATTCATGAAGTTGTGGCTGCACTGAAATTGACCAGGCTGAAACCCTGGGCAACCCAAACCACAGTCCTTACGTCTCAAACAAAATTCTTAGATTTGAAATATTTTTGCAGTCTAGTTTCTCTGCCGAATGAAGGTGTCCCCTCAAGAGCATCCCCAGTGAGAGCATCTGCTATGGTCTGAATGAGCCCCCCCACCACCAAATTCATATGTTGAAATCCCAACCCCCAAACGTAATGGTATTGGGAGGTGGGGCCTTTGGGAAATATAGTCTTGAGGGCGGAGGCCTCAGGAATGAGATATGTGTCTTATAAAAGAAGCCCCCAGAGAGATCTCTAACCCCCTTCCAGCAGGTGAGGACATAGTGAAAAGCACCAGTAAGTGAGCCCTCGTTGGACCATGCTGGTGCCTTGATCTTGGTCTTCCAGCTTCCACAACTGTGAGAAATACATTTCTGTTGTTTAACCCAGTCTGTGATATCTTGTTATATAATGGCCCAAGATGATTAAGACACCATTTCTTATTGAATGGCTAAGAGGGCTCAAGACCTCTCTTCTTCCCCCTCCTCTTCCTCTCCCTGCCTTCCTTTCCCTCTTCCCCCTCCTCTCTTCTGCCTCCTTCTCCCCAAACTCCCCTCCAGTCTATTTCCTGAGGTTGATGGAGGTTGTGCCAGAGGCCCCTTATACGGAATGGCCTCTCCCAAATGGGCTTTTGTTTATCTGCAAAGATTTCCGTGGACCATCAGCCTCAAAAATCATAAAGGTCTCGTCTAGACAGTCAGAAAACCTTGATACTACTCCCCACTCTACTACCAAGTTCCCTTGTCACCTGGGCAAGTCCCTTTCCTCTCTGGGCCTCACTCTCCTCATCTTAAAATAATAGTAATGATAAGCAAGACAACAATTCTCACTACTTTTTTTTTACCGTGACTCAGGCACAGCATGCTCTAAGTGCATTTAATGCATTAATCGACTTGATCCTTATGACAACCCCATGAAGGGGGTACTATTACTATTCTCATTCTACAGGTGAAGACCCTGGGAGGTTTGTTAAGTTGCCCAGAGGCATGCACAGCAAAGTGAAAATGTGAACAACCTCTTAAAAGAGGAACTCAGACTTGTATTTAGTAACAGTCTCCTGTTTCAATGACATCTCATGCAGTCTCAATGCAGTAAAGAAGAAAATGGGGGTCTTGGGTAGAATGGGGGTGGGAGGACCTAAACTCTAAAGCCTTGGCCTCCCCCGTGCTCTACAACAGTGTGAATGCCACAAAACTCTCTAAGGGCCTTCCAGTTGGAGTATCCTGAGAACCTCTCGTGGCCAGGGATTCTCTGGGATTTGGAAGGCCTGGAACAGAGGACGTGGTGCCCTGCCAACTGCCGGCTGAGACTGGGATTAAGGGCTTGATCAGAACTTGTCTGGGAGTCCCCTTGCACGATGAACTCTTCCAAGTGGCCTGTTTTCTAGCTGAGCAAAATATTCACATAGGAAAGCTGGGACCCCGGCGCTTCTTGTTCGACCTCAGGTCCTCTGAGAACGCAACTCTGCTTCAAACGACTGGCAGCACCTACTCCCCAGAGCAGCAGAACGGAGGCGGCGAAGTCTTTTGGGCAGACCGCTGGCCTGGGCAGGCGCTGCTGTCCCCACCACCTCCTGGCATCATGCCGCCCCGGAGTGGGTTCCTGCCACCTGGGGCGCCGCTCCCTTGCCACATCCTCAGCACCATGAGCGGCCCTTGGGTCGTGGCTGGGCGCCGTAGGCGGTAATGTTCTGCAGGCCCGGCTGCCCAACCCGGCTCCGCGCGTCCCCTCCTGACGCTTCGAAATCGCGAGCCTTCCAGCCTCGGAACTGAGCAACTGGGTTCAGTTCAGAGGCCGCCCCGGGCCCAGCTCTGTACAGCGATGGTGGGACCTGGGTCAAGTCTCACCAACTTCAGCGACAGAGCCTTAGGGTTGACCTTCAGTCCCCGTCGGTCCTCGCCTCTCCTGTGTGGAGTGTACCTCCATCGGGCGCCCATGCCATATTCACAGGTGGGGTGGTTTGCGTGTCTGACTCTGCCCACTCCCCAGTCTGTGGTATCTTGTTACAACGGCCCAAACTGTCAGCTCCCCTTGGCAGGAAGCCAACCCCAAAGGCCCACCAAAAAGTCACTCTCTGGCCCATGGCTCATGCAAATGCCCTCTGGACTACTGGGGGGGACACACCGGGGGCCCTTCTGCCGGTGGGTCGGTCTCATGCTGGCCGCTGGCAAAGTCTGGCTGCCTGCGATCCAGGGAACCATGCAGAAGGCAGAGCCTAAGGCAGCTGGAAGGAATTTCCATTCGTCCGTTCTTGCCAGGCCTGCTTCTGCTTCATTTCACCAAGGGGCTCAGTGCCTCAGAAACGTCCTGCCAAACATTCTTGTTTTCAAAGGAGATGGTGAGTCCCTTACTTCCCGGCCAGATTTGTTTATTATAACTATGTCAGTACACCCCCCTCCTCCATTTACTAGCCATACCCTTTTTATGAGCCTTCTTTCTCAGGCTGTGTAATGGCCTAGGAATGAAGGAAACTTCGTTTTTCTTTGATGTCACACTGAGCTGGAGACACCTGTGCTGAGGGTTAGAGACCTGCACTGAAAGGTGGTTTTGAGACAGTTAGGGACCATGGGACCAAGTCCCAAGTGTAAAACATTGTGCACCTAGGGCATTTTCTCTTGGCTGTTCTCATTAAACCCCGAGCCTTACAGAGAAGAAGCAGAAGACTCCAGCTCCAAAAAGCACCAATGAGCTGCCGGAATTGTCTCCGGATATTGACCAATAAGGAGGAGGCCTTCCAACCAATCAGGATGAGCCAATCAGGATAAGGCTCCTCCAACCAATCAGGAGGAGGCTTTTTTTTTTCCTTTTTCATATTGGACCAGAGTGGGAACCTGAGCGGGAACCTTGTGTATGAAGGTAGGCCTTCCCTGCGGTGTCCGGAGGCCAGCCTAACTCAGGTGTTTTGGTGTTGTGCCTGCCTCAGCTCAACAAACCCTTGCTTGTGCCTCTGATTTTTGGGTCCAGCCTTGTATCTATCGTTGTGGGCTCAAAAACTTTTTTTATCTGGCTTCCCCACTAGTTCGTTGTGTGGCGTTGGTCACATTCCACACCGTCTTTGGGCTTCATTTTCCGCATCTGCACGATAAATCGATGGTGCTTCCTAGAGTTTCAGTGATTCTTCAGAAGTAGCTGATAAGGGGGGTTACTTTAAGATCTTGCGAAGAAAGTGTACTGCTTTAAAAAAACAGATGAACATAAGGGAAGGGAAGAAAAATAATATAAAAACAGGGAGGGGGACAAAACATAACAGACTCTTTAATACAGAGAACAAACTGAGGGTTGTTGGAGGGGTTGTGGGTGCGGGGATGGGCTAATGGGTAAGAGGCCTTGAGGAAGATACTCGTAGGGATGAGCACTGGGTGTTATACATAAGGGATGAATCCCCGGAATCTACTCCTGAAATCATCATTGCACTATATGCTAACTCACTTGGATTTAAATTAAAAATAAATAAGTAAGAAAAAAAAAGTTTGAAAACTACTGGACTAGATGACCTCACAGCTACGTCAAGGAATTGTCTGCTTGGGTTTCTGACTGAAGGATTTTCGTAGGCTTGATCACAGCGAGGTCCCTGAGTCTGGCGTGTGCTAGGGAATGCCTTGTGTTTGATAGACATGCAATAGAGATTTCTTACTGGGGAAGAAGGGACAAAAAAGCCCAGCGAACTGCTGGCTGGCTGGCTGGCTGGCTGGCTGGCCGTGTTTGTGTACTAAGTTGGACTGGTTTGTTAAATGCAGCTAGGCCTGTTTTCATGAGCTGGGGATGTTAGACGGGGGATTCTTAGGATGTGAGGGTGACTCTGAGGCTCAAGTAATTATAACAATTTGGGTAAACGCGCTATAAATATTGAGATGAGAGAAAAGGATGGGGAGCGTCAGACGGCCAAGGGCTTGCTGTCCTGGGGCGGCCCCAAGCAGAGACAAGAATTCAGTCCTTGTGCAGAGCTCGCCTGCCTCCTGAGGTTGCAGGCCATTTCTGTGCCCACCTCCTCTCCCTCCCTTTCCAGGCCTCTGTCTTGTCCTACCAGAGAATGACCACAAAGCTCTCCCACACCCTGCGGTCATTTGACACAACAAATCTATGATGGAGGGAGGGACAGGAATTATTTCCCCTATTTTACAGATGAGGAAACGGCTGTCGAGATGAGGGGATTAAGCAAGGTGACAAAGCAAAGTTTTGGCGGAATGCTGGAAGAATCCCGGCATCCTGATACCTTCAGGGGAGCGGGGCCTCCTGCCAGCTGGGGCAGTGGTTCTGAGAGGTGTGATGTGGCAATACGGAAAGATACCGTCTGAGCAAATCCACCCGCTTGAACCTGCTGTAACAAGCCGAGGCGTGGAAGGGTGGGGTGTGACCTCTCTTGGTCCCCTGGCGTTCTCTGAACACTTCCGAGGGGTCCTGAGCCAGGACACTTTGAGAGATGGACAAAGGTTCCCAGCAGAGCCAGACCAGAGGCAGGAAGACCCCGAGCCAGTGATTTCACCACCCCCGCGTCCCCCCTACACACGCGCACCTGGCAGCGAGCGAGGGCCTCGTCCGTGCAGGTCCTGACACGGGAGTGCTGTGCGAGAGGAAGGGGTCTCTCTGCCCGCCAGCCCACGAGGCTCTGAGAACCTCCCTTGAGCATCGCTGGCAGGTTCTTAGCTTCCTCTGCTGTTTCTAAGACGCGCCCGGCATGTCCTCAAGGGACCCTGAGGAGGAATCAGGATTCTGGTCACATCTCCAGTGTCTGTAATCCCTCCTGCTTGGGCAGCACGTGGGCGTTGACAGAGCGCGTCCACACCCGAGGCCAGGGAGGCAGGCAGGGTAGCCAGCAGATAGCACATTTATCCCCATTTGAGGAACCGGACAAAACAGAGACTCAGGGAGGGGAGGGACTCGTCAAAGCTCACACGTGACATGGAGGACCCAGAACTAGAACTTGGGCTGCTACTGTGTCAGGCCGAGGGCCTTGCTGTGGCAGTTCCTGGCTTTGCCTACAGAGCTTCCTCCTCAGTGGAGACCATAACAGCCTCTCTGGCAGAGGCTAGAGCAGAGCCATCTTTATTTCCGGCATTTCCCCATGACACGCTGCACCTCTTACAATCAGAAAAGGGAGGGCCTTGTTAGGGGGACAAAAATCACATAACTGACTTTGGAAAAAAGCACTTTCCGTGTCCTGTCCTAGTCCACGCCGGTCCAGGGTAGTGGGAGTCAGGAGGCCTGGGCTTAGTGTCCGGTCCACAGCTGACCCTCTGGGGGACTTCTGGTTTTCAGTCTGCTTTTTTCCCCTATAACGGGGGGTGAAGGACTAGAATCACTGTTCTCAAACTTATATTAGGATTACCTGGGAAAGTTTGTACAAAACCCAAATCTTGGGGTTTCACCCTACATGCAGTGTGCCAGCTATAAGAATGGAGAAATGTGTGGAAAGCCACACTGTTAACTAGTTCCCCGGGTGACGGTGAGGCCCGCTGACGTCTGAGACCACAAGACTAGATGGTCCCAAGGGCCTTTCCTGCTCTGACAGCCTATTATTTGAGGCATCAGGAAGTGTGGCAAGTGCACTCTGACTCTTTGCTTATTTCCTCCCATATTTTATTCTTTATAGTGGCTTCAGGATCCTAGAAGTGGAAAATATCTTGGACAGATTACCAGAGTACAGACTCTTCAGGAAAAGTACAACAAATACGAGATGGCCCAGAAGGGACAGGACTTTCCCATGGGGTCATGAGCCAACTGTGGGTTCTTTGGGCCTCCACCTATCAGGATTTCCCAAGCCACCAGTCTGGGGTGTATTAGGTGACCCACCCCGTGCACATATCCCAACAATGGGATGAATTCTGTGATGTCGCCTTCACCACAGATCTGTGGGAATTCTGGTTCCATCCAGAGGCCCTGCTGGCTCAAAATGGCCACCTTCCCTCCCCATTTCTGAGGAGCCCATAACTTCCAGGCTGCCAAAGCAGTCCCGTCCACAGCTGGAGTGTCTGTGTGCTTGGCATCCACATGCGTGGTTACATGGAGGAGCCAGACGTCACTGCCCTGCTGGCCCCAGACTGTACTAGTTATGGTTCTTGGTTGAAAATGACAGAAACGATTTCCGGCTGACTTAAGCTGAAAAGGAATTTATTCAAGGGTAGTGGGAAGCATTGAGGCTCGCCAGGAAGGCTAGAGAGCCAGACCTGGAAAACAGGTAGAAACACAGCTGCTGCCTCCCATAAAGACTTACCCTGTGGGGAATTCTGCAAAACTCCATAGGGGATTTAGATACTGTGTACCCACAAAATGACAGATTCTCTACTCCTCTGTAGATGCAGCACCCCGGAAGATTGCACACCCAGAGACATGTTGGTGATGTTTGCTGTGGCCGGTGCCAATAATTGCATTTCCTGTTCTTCTCGCCAAGTTTCAAGTCCTATGTGGATCCCTTCTGAGAAGGGCTTGTCTCCTTTGCTCTACCCTATTTATTCTTTGTGATGCTGTAATCATGTTTTTTTACGCTCAACTAGTGGAGCTGCTAGCCTCTGGCCTCTGATTCCAGATCAACCCTTGTCTCTCTACCCAAACACCCATGCGGGAACACCATCTCCCACGTCACTTTGGTCCACCCCACTTTCCCAGAAGACGGGCATTTGATCTCCAACACCATCTACTGGGATCGTACCTTTCTCTCCAGCCACTTTTCTCCTTCATCCAGTCCGTCATTAGTGTTTACGAGGTCACCACTCTGTGCAGTGACTGTTGTGGGTGCCGAAGGATAGGATAACCCTCTCTGCATGGAGCTTATAGTGCAGGACCCAGGCATTGATCGGAGAATCATGCGATATCTCGTTACCGACTGCGATAAATACTAGGAAGGGAAAGCTCACCCAAACCTTGGATGTGTTCGTAGGGGGACCTGATCTGGTCTGGGGTGCTTCCCTGGAAAGGTGACATTTGAGTTAAGTTGTAAAGGATGAACAAGAGTTAGGGGAAGGGAAAGGGAGGAAGGGAGGAAAGAAGGGCGTTCTAGGTTGAGGGAACAGCATGGGCAAGGGTTCTGAGATGAATGAAGTGTATCTCTTCCCAGAAGTCAAAGGAAGCAGGGTGGTTGGGGCTCCTGGTGCAAGAGGGAGAGTCATGCTGCCCGAGGCTGGGGAGGCAGGCATGGGCCAGACCGGCGGAACATTGGACCCATGTTATGGATTTTAGTTTTTACCAAAGGGCAACAAGAACAGTTTAAAAAAAAATGTAAGGGGGCGCCCGGGTGGCTCAGTTGGTTGAGCGTCTGACTTCAGCTCGGGTCATGATCTCACGGTTTGTGGGTTCGAGCCCCACATCGGGCTCTATGCTGACAGCTCGGAGCCTGGAGTCTGCTTCAGATTCTGTGTCTCCCTCTCTCTCTCTCTCTGCCCCTCTCCTGCTTGTGCTCCGTCTCTCTCTCTCTCTCTCTCTCAAAAATAAAATAAAACATTAAAAAAAAAAAAGAGTCTCAAAAAAAAAAAAAGTAAGGAGGAGTTGGGGCCCGCAGAGCGAAGAATAGATTGGAGATGATAAAAATGGTTGAAGGGCCTGTGAGGGTTCAGGTGGGAAATAATCGTGTATTGGTCTACTGAGTGGTGACTGTAGAATGGAGCAGAGAACAGATTCAAGACATATTTAGGAAGTGAAATGGACAGTCCTTGGTGATAAGCAGGATATGGATTAGGGGTGTGCAGGTGAGAGAGATTGTGTGTCTAAGATGACTCCAAGGTTTGTGACTAGTGCAACCAGGTAGATGGTGTCAGGGGAACGCTTGTTGCCTGCTCCTTGCGTTTCCAAGTGGAGGGACGCTTATTAGAGTAACACCTCTGGGCTCTGTCCCAGTCGCTGGGCTAGTATGACTCAGCAGCGCCTTCTGGGTTTTTCTAGTCACCTCTGCTTGCCACAGACAGGTATGATCTGGTTCATTGTCTAAGCCATGCAGTGAGCTTAATGGGGCCGGCTCTGCCCTGGTGGTAGAAGCCTGAAGTCTGGGAGGCACATTCAGTTTAGGGTGGCACAACCAGTTCGACCAGTCCCAAACCTTGGTTCTGATCTGGAAATGGAGCCACTCCACTCCAAAGCCCCACCAAGTAGAAGTGTATTTACTGAGGTAGGGAACACCGAAGGAGGAGCAGGTTTTGAGGGAGAGATCATAAATTCAACTTCGAATCCCTTTCCTAACCACTTTGGTTTCTTAACTTTGGCTAAAATGTTCCACTAAATCTATATACTTACCATGTGCCTCTTTTATTATTATCATGATCATCATCATCATCTTGAGACATTATATCAAAACAAGAGTTTCTGAAATTTTACTTTGCGGTGGTAGATCGGGCAGGACTTAAAATCGGAGCTAAGTCTGCTCAGAGAGGCAGTAAGCCTTCACCCCATCCTGGAGGGTAAAAGTTAACAACTACCATGACTGAGCACTTAACACACGTCCTATGGGGTGCTAAGATGATCTCATTTAATCTTCACAGTACCCTCTGGGAGAAGCACTTTTTTTTTTATTCCCACCCTGCAGATGGAGAAACTGAGACCCAGCAAGGTTAAATGGCCAGAGTCGAGGCCATCTGGCTAATAAGAGATCAATCTGAGATTGCAAAGCTCTTGTTCTTAAACACCGCTGAACTAGAGGTTGTACTAGAAGACTTTTAACACCGTGTGAAAAGTAAGAAGCACAACTGTTTTTTATGCTCTCAGCTGAGGGGTTCCTAGGACCTATTAGCGGCTGCTTTTCTCTCCCCTTCCCCGCTGGTTCTGCGAGCCTTTGAACTCAGAGCTCTATTTTCCACTCTCCAGGCATTTTGCAGACACCCCTCCCCTCCTCTCACAGCAGAGACAACCTGTCTGGTAAAGCCTCGCAAATCCAGCCAGAATCATCTGGAAGAGTTTAGCAGGCAGGCAGGAAGGCCAACCTGCAATTGAGTTAGCAGGGATTTTGCCCGAGGCCCTCATATCAACTGTGCAACATAATCACTGCCCGATGCAAAAAAAAACCAGGCAGCTCTGGAGCTGGTAATGAAATCACCTCGCTGTGTGTTGTCACCGGCTTGTCCTCATTTGCATCAGGAAGTAAGGCTGCTGTGAAATTCAAGCTCATACAGTTCTGCATCAGAAGCTGGGAGGCCACACGGACCCCCTCCCCACCCTGGCAAGCTGTCTCAAACCCTCTGTACCGGGCCCCGGCCCGGCACTTTGCTGAGCAGCACCCCTGTGGTCTGAGCACCTGGAGGCAGTCCTGTATCCTGTGCCTGTCAAGGTCTCTCCCAGGCCCCTGTGTAAAACCGTGATAACTGGGGGCGCCGGGGTGGCTCAGTCGGTTATGACTTCGGCTCAGGTCATGATCTCGTGGTTCCTGAGTTTGAGCCCCGCATCAGGTTCTCTGCTGTCAGCACAGAGCCTGCTTCAGATCCTCTGTCCCCGCTCTGTCTGCCCCTCCCCCGTTTGCACATGCACGTGCCCTCTCTCTCTCTCTCTCAAAAGAAATAAAAAACTTAAAAAAAAAACATAATAACTATGCCAACACCATGGAGCGTTCGTGAGAATAAATGACTTACTGTATGTACAGGCTTTTGGCCCACAGTGAGTGTTATAAAATGGGTGGCTGTCCTCGTCACCATCATCCTCACCATCACTACTTGGTTTCCCACCTTCGCTTTTTAAAAAAAATCCAAACCAAGTACCATATGTAATATTATTTATTTGCTAGTTCGTTTAAGTGAACTTTAAATAAACTCACTTTTGAAACATAGCATCTTCCTAAGCAACAGTATCCTTGAAACCACAGGTTCGATGGTTTCAGTTTTATTTTTAAAGGCACATTGCAACAAATGCATGCCCGTTGAGGTAAACACGCTCACCCCGTGGCCCTTGGTCACCTCGTGTGCGGTCAGTGGGCTTCTGCGCTTGCGTAGAGGAGCAGCGCTGTATGCGAGCGCTGGCACCTAGCTCGGTTTTCTGGTTTTCTGACGTGCAGAACAGGGGCGGTGTGGCGCTGATACTGCTTGCCAGCCTGTCGTCCTGTTCTGGGTCCTATTCTGGGGCGTGTTGGTTGGGACCGCGCTTGGTAGAGCGCAATTCACTAGCTAAGTTGATACCACGTAGGCGCCCTATCCCCACTCCCTTCCACGTTTGCAGAAGGAACTGTTGTCCTAAGCTTGCCCCGCCCCCATCCCTCCTCTTGGAATTCGTTGGGCTGTCGTGTTTTTTACCTGTGTATCCTCTTCTCAGGCTAGAACAGCTCCCCGCACCCCCAAACCATCCTGTATCTCCATTATTATCCCTCCTTCTTACCTCGCCTCCGCTGAGGGTGGCAGGTCTGGCTGCAGTGGGGTGCCGCCAGCCCGGGTCCCTCCCGCTAGCCTGGAGTCGGCCCCAAGGTTCAGAAAGCAGAACGTCCAGGAATTTTCTCTCCATTTTGGTATGGGCCCTCCTCTTGCTTGCATGGCCACCTCACTCACAGGTCTGGAGACACCTTGTCTCTAGACCTTTCCTGCAGAGGCAGCTGTTCGAATTCTGACTTTTCCTTCTGCCTGATGACTCATGAGGCATTCCCTCCGACCCGGGCCTCTTCCCCTCTTTCCACGTGGGCCAACGGGGCCATCTCCAGGAGAGGTCTCGGGGTGCCTTTAGCTCCATGTAGAGAAGGCCGAGGCTCATGGGTGCCGTTCTGTGGGCAGAGGAGAGGGTGGGAGTAAATTCTGGGCTGATGCCTGGGATGCTTTGCATTTCTCTGTTCTGCCCTGCCCAGCCAATACCCAGGGCTTCATAAGTGTCATTTAGAAGGTTCTACCCTGCCTGTGACCGGCTGGTCCCCTACAGACACAGGAAAAGTAGTGGAAGTTGGGAACTACCTTTAGAAACATGATGACAATATGATATGTTTTATAACGGCTGGGGAAAAAATGCATATAAAACAAATCCAGAGCGTTTCCCTGAAGAGTGGAAGGGAAGAGCAGTTTTCAGTTTTACGGTTTTATTATTAGGCTATCTATATCATGGAGTCCAAAGAATGTACAAAATGGCCCTTTAAGTGTGAATCGGATATTCTAAACCAGTCAAAGGCAGTGAGGTTGGGGGGCAGAAGTGGCTCTTGGGCTCCAGCGGGGTAGTCCATGGGCCCTCCTCAGCCCTTGGTGCTTTGAGCTAGGCCGAGGTAGGCTGGGGAGTTCCTTCCATCTGGCCCTCTCTCCTTTCAGCACCTCTTTCCTGAATCCTGCTCCTTCTGACTTTCTGACTCCACTGCCCCCACTCCCAGGTCCTGCCTGCGTCCCCAGCCTCTAAGATGGGGCAGGCATTCGGCCACCTCGGGCTCTGCTCTGCCTGGGCTGGGACCAGGGCAGAGGCTGGCAGGAGAAAGAGGCCATGGCTTCTGTAAAGCCAGCTGAGCTGGCTCTTGGCCAAGCTGGCCTTCTCGCTGGGTCCCCTGTGCAGAGATGTGCTTCTGGAATCTCTGCTCTGCCTGCCCCTGGAGTTGGCCTAGCTTTGGTTTTCAGGCCCCCGGACAAGGCAAGAGGGCGGGTGAGGGTTTGTCATGGTCTGAATGTTTGTGTACCCACCCACCCACGCCCAAATTCACATGTTGGAATCCTTTTTAAAAAAATTTTTTAGGGGCACCTGGGTGACTCAGTCGGTTGAGCATCCAACTTCGGCTCAGGTCATGATCTCGCAGTTTGTGAGTTCGAGCCCCTAGTGAGGCTCTGTGCTGACGGCTCAGAGCCTGGAGCCTGCTTCACATTCTGTGTCTCCCTCTCTCTCTGCCCCTCCCCCACTCGTGCTCTGTCTCTCTCTGTCTCAAAAATAAATAGACATTAAAAAAAATTAAAAAAATTTTTAATGTCTGTTTATTTTTGAGAGGCAGAGAGAGAGAGAGAGACAGAGTACAAGCAGGGGAGGGGCAGAGAGGGAGACACAGAATCTGAAGCAGGCTCCAGGCTCTGAGCTGTCAGCACAGAGCCCAACACGGGGCTCAAACCCAGAAACCGCAATATCATGACCTGAGCCAAAGTTGGACGTTTAACTGAGCCACCCAGGTGCCCCTTTTTTTCTTTTTTCTTTTTTCTTTTTAAATTCACATGTTGAAATCCTAACCCCCAAAGGGTGTGTATTGGTAGGTGGAGCTTTGGCAGGCGATTAGATCCTGAGGGTGGAGCCTTCATGAATGGGAGTTAAAAGCGCTCTGATAAAAGAGATCTCATGAAGCCCCCTCACCACTCACCCCTTCTACTGTGTATGGATCACCAGACCATGCTAGCCCCGTGTTCTTAGACTTGCAGCCTCTGGAACGTGAGCAATGAATCTCTACTGTTTATAAGCCACCCGGTCTGCGGTATTTTATTATAGCGGCTTGAATGGACTAAGGGTTAGAGGGACATAAAACCCATTCTGCCCCACACACGTATTTAATTATTTGACTGGAACACCAAATTCTACTTTCTCCACGGCATCGATTTCATTGCATTGGCAATTGTTATCTCTTAATAAGTGGGTTCATAAACAGTGGGTCCAGCTTATGGAATTCTGGAGAAAAGAGCTTCCAGAACAGTGGTATGGTGTACTTCCCACAAAATTAAACAGGTTGAAGATGTCTGTGAACATCAGCCCTCATCACAACAGCCGCGTCTGGTGGGATAGTTGGTAGGTGATGCGGGGACATTCGTAACAGACGTGAACAATAAAATAGTAGCTCTTAGACTATTGCCGAAGTGCTGGGCCCCGTGTTGGATAGTGAGGACTCACACACAAACAAGATGTGGTCTCTGTTCTCAAGGTCTCCGAGCCATTTTGACTCAGAAGTTTGAAATGACCCTTCATCTCCACTCTTCTCTCTCCCCCAGCCCAAACTGACAGCCGTCAGCTTGCCGTCAGGTAGATGCTGATAGGACTGAGGGTCAGGCACCCTCACCTTTTATTCCTTCATGATGTTCTGTTCTCAGATTTTGTGCACATGGTGTGTGTCTGCACGTCTTTTTACATTTTCATCCCTACCAGTTTTGTTTTTTTTGGCTTCTTAGCTAAATTCCCAAAGATGAAAAGGAAGTGTGTTTATTCATGGAAATCACACCGTGTGAGGATCTGCTCAGCCGAACACCTGGCTCAGATTTTGACAATGATGATGGTGTTGATGTTGACAAAAGCCTGATAACTCAATAACTGTGTAATGTGTCCTATTTTTAAATGAAAGCTTGGCTAGAGCCTCACTAAAACCGCAGACAATTCAGAAGAGGGTTCTTTTAAGACAATGGCAGAAGCAAAGAATTGCAAGCCCACCGGGTGAGGAAACAGCACTCCTCAGGCAGTTTTGTCTGCGTTTGGCGCTGTCCAGGTCCCCCCCCCCCAGAATGGCGCAATGTCCCTGTGGACCTTAGTCCTCCTGTTTCTGTCTGCCATGGCCCAGGACGCATCGGTCCCCAAATGCTACCCTTCCTGCATCCCGGGCAGGCTTGGGCCTCCTCTGTGAGTCACGCTCGCAGCAGTGGTGACCCACGCAGCAGCTCAGTGTGTCTCGTACAGCCTTCATTATTAGCCTCAGTGTTCATCCTGTAGTTTCAGGACGAAACTGCAAGATACGATCCTACGCCTAATCAAAAGCTGTCCTGCAAAACCATAGTGCGGTTGAAGATGAGAGTTACTTCCAAAGCTAAAAGTAAAGCCAGACAAATACAATCTTGAGATATTCTGTTGGTCAACCTGGGTGCTTTGATATCAGCCTGCCAGAGGCTGCAGGGACACCCGGAAAATGCCCAGTGGAGGTTTCCTTGACTCCTTGTGTCCAGGGCTGATACTCAGCTGGTGTGCGGGGTGCACGAGTCTTTCCCACTGGCTTCCATGTGCCCTCTCAGCTCTGGAGGCTCTCAGGGAAGAAACTAGAATGGCTCCCTCTTGGACAGAATGGGCAGCGGCCACACTGCATATTTAGAGATGGAAGTCTCTAGATCCATTTTCATCACAAGACTTTGAGTAGCACCACAACTTCCCCTTAAGTTGGCCTGGTCACGTCCCTGTCTCTGGCCTGACACTCCAGTTGAACAGTGTGAGGAAAAGTGCTCTGTCAGCCCCTGCATTTCCAGGTACCTGAAAGGTGTGCCCCCCTTGGCCAGGGAATTGGCTCATGGGAGCCAGGGCTGGCTAATGCAGTATCTGGCACTTTCTCTGCAGATGTTGCAAATGTAAGGCAAGGACCCTGAAAACCAAATTCTAGAAGATATCAAGAAGAGACAAGTGTAGGAAGAAAAAGAGAGAGAAAAGACAAATGACCAAGACTGATGCGTAAATACAGAATTGGCGAGAAGATGCTGGTTTCCCAGAGGAGATGATTATTCCGCTGGTTCTCACCCCAAGCTGAAGGCCCTCTGTCCGATCAGGAGGACATCTTGGGTGTGTCCAATAACCTGGGTATCTTCTTTGCTCTTTGCCGGGTTTCAGTTTGAGAAACAGAGAAGAGGAAGGATGGCTGGTGCATAGGGCATGTGTGTGAGAGAGAAAGGATGTGAAGGAAAGGATTTCTCCAACTAACATACAAGATTTGCCACCCACTGGAATAGCACTACCCTAGGCCACCTAATGCCGGGTCCTACACATCTGTGGGACAATTTCCATCTGACAGCTCCTTCACCACATGAGTATTTCATATTCTGAGCCAAGGAAGGGAAGGAGGTGGAAGGACCTGCTGAGCCTGCAGGTGATCTGGACCAACAATCAGAAAGAGCTTGAGTTTGGTGCTGGCTCAGACACCAACAGTCTAATATAATATGTCTTTCACCTGCTCCCTCTCGGGTCCCCTGGCTGTGCTGGAAATAATCTCGGACAGTTTTAGGGTGGTTTGCTGGCTGAAGTAGCTGCGCGAATGGAAGTTTGGAGAGAAGAACCAGGCCACAGCAATCTGTTGGCCACACGAGCCACACTGTCGGCTGCTCCCAGTGCAATTCAAGTCATCGTTTATTTCTAACTCTCCCCTGTGGCTTACCTGCTGTGTGGCCTACAACTTCCCCAAACCGGTAGGAACAGATGTTGTAATGCGATGAGAGCCTCACAGAGCAGTGTTTGAACCGGGAGCATCACAGAGTATCAGGGTCAGAACTTCATCATTTACAGATCAGGAAACTGAGCCCCAGGGAAGAAAATATTAGAGTATTGGTTCACATTTCTGCTTCCACAATTAGATTATGAGGTTCTCTAGGATCAAGACTATGTTTTTGAAGCCTCAAAGCCTAGAGGGCTTGGTCATTAGAAAATGCTCAGTCAATGTTTGTGAAGAGGAGAAAGGGAAGGAAGAAGAGAGGAGGGAAAGAGGACCGGGTAGCAGGGGCAGAGCTCGGCCTCCCGCAGGCCTCTCCTTTAGGGCACGCTGGCCACTAGGAGAGCCCCTCATTCCCCTCTCTGCATTGCCCACTCGAGTCGGTGCCCTCAGCAGGTCAGGCTGGCTCTCTATTGCCCACAGAGTGTCCCTGATACCAGACCCCATGGCATCCGCTGTTCCCTGGTCTGTCATGTGAACAACATCAGAAGACCAAGCCTACTTTCTGCCAACTCCCTTGTTAGCACTATGCCTGGGGCATCGACTTAGGCCTGTGTCTGTGGCAATGCGGGACCCAGGGCTGGAGCCCGAGAGCCAAGAGTGAGGTGCCCAGGGTGCCCCCAGGACACAGGCAGGATGGAGCCTAGCAAGGCATCTGAGCAAAGGGACAGAATTCTGGAATTCCAGAATTCTGGAAAAATCTAATGAGGCAGGATCTCAGTTCCTGAGGTCCAGAGAGCAGAAGGGACCTTACTCAAGCTTACCCACTGTCAGGGGCAGAGACGAATTAGAGGCAAGATTGGTCTCTTCAGAGGAGGGAAGAGGTAGGCTGAGAATGGAAAGGAAGAGAGGGAGCCAGAGCAACGGAGCCAGTCCCTGAGGAAATGCAGGAGAGCAGCAGATTCTGTTAATAGGGCAGCGACAGCCTCACCCAAGGCTGGGGAAGGGCGGTGGGCGTAGGAGTGGGAAGATACCCAGGGAGGGAGCTGAGCCAGTCTGGATTGTCCGTGTCGTCTCAGTCTTGCTCCACTTTCTGCCAGCCCTGGAATCTACCTCGTCTCTGTCCTTCCACTGCCCTCACTTTGGGGGTGGAGAGGGCCCAGAATTGGGAGATGGGGGTCTTGGGTAAAATCACTGAAGCTGCTTGTGGGACCGGGGGAGGGGGTGCAGGGGGGCACAGGTGGGCAGGAAAGTTATTGGGGCAGCTTTGGAATCAGATGAAGCCCGCGTTTTCCAAGCATTTTTTTTAAGCAGTAGAATCCTTCACCAAAAGAAACGTTACTCAGAATGCACCAATCTGCTCAAAGCAGAGCTGCTGTGTCCTCTCAGCTTTCCCCTTATCCCAGGGTTCAGTCCCCAGAAAACGAGTGGAGCTTTACAGCTGGACTAGTTCAACCTCCTTATCAGACCAGTAGGGAAACTGAGGCACAGAGTACAAAAGGGACACGCTCATTTGCTATCAGGAACAGAGACAGATAAGAGTCTCCCCAGCCATGGGGACCCATGGGACTCAGACCCAAGCTGAGAAATGCTCGTCAGAGAAAATCGGTCACTTTCTGAGATCTCAGAGTCAAACCACCCCTCCACAGTCAGGAGAACTGCCCTCTCAAGCCCTGAACTCTGCCCCCACCCAGCACCCCATTATACACGTGGACCGCTTTACAGTTTATAAGGAGCTTTCAAGTGTAGCCTCTCATCAGAGCCTCACAAAAGTGCCGGAGGCAGACCAGGCCGGTTATTGTCTTGATTTTAAAGATGGTGAAAGCAAAGGTCAGAGAAGCAAGGGGATGGTGTCGCTAGTCAGCATCGAGTCGACAGATATTCATTGTTTTATGTATGCTTGTTTATGAGTGATATTTGTTACTGCAGCATGGGGCCGGATCTGCCGACTCGCTTCTCAGGACTCGTCCAGCTGCACCAGCCTCTTTCTCCTAAGGATATAAATAAAAATGGATTTTCCACTGAAAACAGGTCAAATGACTTAAGACAGCCATAGACGAGTCAGAGGGACCTGGTAAATCCTAAATGAGTCATGCTTCATTTGAATAAGATACCAGAGGAACCCTCCAGCCTGCAGCAGAGAGAAGTAGAACTCTACAGTTGGAGGGAGCTGATTATTAAGACCAGTGACTTTCAAACATTTTTAAAGCACAAAACCCATTCTTAAAATAAAGTCCTACCATGCAGCTGCCTGTGGAAGCCTACTGGTACAACATCTTTATAGAGCTCGAAGCCTCACTTAATATCTTTAGAAAACCCTCTTATCGATGTAGATGAGAAAGCAGGCCCAGGGAGAGGTCCCTCAGGGAGTCAGCGCGGGCTGGGGCTGGAACCCCGAGCCAGCGGTGTTCCCACTGAAGGGTCCCGGTGAGGAGTGAGCTGATTGTCTCAACTCACTTTTCGATCATGTCCCCCAGTGTTCCCCATACTATTACCACAGCCACGCCTTTCTAGTCTCCTTCTCCTGCAGCTGTTCCTTCTTTTCAGAATGCACTTCCACTGTGAAACTTGCCATTTTTCCCCTCCAGACCAAGGTCAAAGGGACCTCCCTCCCACCCCCTCCGAAGTTTCCTTAAGGATCACAGCAAGAGAGACTCAGTCGTCCTTCCGAATCCCTCTGGAGCCGTCGGTGACAATCTCAGGATGTTCTGCTTTGTCTTAGAGCCATTTGGGATTTAGTCCCACTTCTGAGATATCATCCTTCCTGAGGACAAGGGCCTCTTCCCACAGCCTAACAGTGTCTTCCACTTCTGAAATACTATGAAGCTGTGATCTCCAAAGATGTTCTCCCAAATAGAGTCTTTTTTTTTTTTTTAATAGAATCGATGCGCAGAATCAATCTCCTTTCTGAATACCCAAGTCCTGGCTAGTCAGACTCTGTCCAAGCTAAACAAGGTTCCTCCCATCTTGTCTTCTTCCTCATTCTCAAGCCCTTGTCACACAGCTTCACGTGAACAAACACTGTCTGACTGACCTTGATCAGGGCCTGAACACACTGGCTGCCTTTGGAGACACTGGCCAAAGAGTCTGACTGGCCCGGGCCCCCGTCCTGGCCCTGCCATTTCCGGGCAAAGCGTGTCCTCCCTCAGAGCTTCTGCCCCTTCAGCTACTACACATGCCCCTGCTCTGTGAGGAGCTGAAGACGAGTTCTATGTAGAGGCATTTATAAACTGCAGGATGCCCTGGTGGCTACTTTGTTGAAATCGGTGAGAAAAAATTTAAATTCGGTTTCTAAGATTTTCACAAATGGTGTAGTACCAAATAACCGGTTTACGTGAAGATTCTCTTTCCGGTGAGTTGTTTTTTTTTAATTTTTTTTTTAATGTTTATTTATCTTTGAGAGACATAGAGG
Organism: Paguma larvata; assembly: GCA_030068075.1. Classification (NCBI taxonomy): domain Eukaryota; kingdom Metazoa; phylum Chordata; class Mammalia; order Carnivora; family Viverridae; genus Paguma; species Paguma larvata. Next base: position 82,647,588 of record CM057824.1, read on the forward strand.
CACAGCGTGAACAGGGGAGGGGCAGAGAGAGAGGGAGACAGAGAATTGAAAGCAGGCTCCAGGCCCTGAGCCGTCAGCACAGAGCCCGACGCGGGGCTTGAACTCACAGACCGTAAGATCATGACCTGAGCTGAAGTCGGCCGCTTAACCAGCTGAGCCAGCCAGGCGCCCCCCCGTGAGTTGTTTTGGCATTACGTAAGCACAGACCTCCTCTCCCCTGCAGGTGCAGGCTCTGCCCTTGCATTTGCTCCTCTGCAAACCAGATCGCCGTATTCTCCTGAGTCCAGCTGAAAACATTCATTCGTTCGCAAAATGGTTTTTGAGCATCTACTGTGCCAGGCTGTTATGGGTTGAGTCGTGCCCCCTCCCAAAGATATGCGGACGTCTTAGCCTCTGGAATCGGGGAACTTATTTGGAAATAGAGTCTTTGCAAACACAATCAAGTTAAGATGAGGTCATCCTGGAGTCAGGAGAGCGCTGTTCCAATATAACTGGTGTCCTTATAAGAAGAGAAGAAGAGACACAGACACAAAGAGAAGGGGACTGTGTAACAGTGGAGGTAGAACTTGAAGTGTTGGTGCCATAGCCCAGGAAGGCCCAGGGCCACTGGAAGCTGGCGGAGACAAGGAAGGATACTCTCCTAGAGGCTTTGGAGGGAGCATGACCCTATAAGACCTTGATTTTGGATTTTGAATGTCCAGCCTCCAGAGCTGAGAGAATACATTTCTGGGTTTTGTTTTGTTTTCTTTATTCTCCTCCTCCCCCTTCCCTTTCTCCTCCTCCTCCTTTTTAGAGAAAGAAGTGGGGTGAGGAGGAGCTGATGGAGAGAGAATCTTAAGCAGGCTCCACGCCCAAGCCCCACGAGGGCACCATCTCACAACCCTGGGATCATAACCTGAGCTTAGATCAAGAGTTGGTCACTTAACCAACTGAGCCACCCAAGCGTCCCCAAATTTCTGTTGTTTTAAGCCACTTACTTTGTGGTACTTTGTTATGGCAGCCTTAGGAAACTGGAACATTGGCATAGTGGGGAACTGGTAGAGAACAAGACAAACAGCCTACCCTTATAGAACTTACCTTCTAATGAAGGAGGCGGGACCATAAACATGGATGGATAAATATGAAAATGGCAGGTTCAGGTAGTGAAGGGGTTAAACAGGGTCAGGAGATATTTCAGTTCTTTCTCCTTCCCCATGGAGGGGGAGGTGGGCGGAACCAGATCAAATAGGGCCTTGGGGTGGGAAAAGTGATTGTCATGGGGCCTGGGTGGCTGTAGACAGACTTAACTGGGTTGTTCGAGAGGATGTGGTAGCTTGGAAAAGAATCGTGGTGATGGAGGTAAGCAAAATGAGCAGACTCAACATATCTCGTGATGGTAGAACCAAAAGATCTTGCTGGTGGGCTGGCTATGGAGTTGTGAGAGAGAGAGAGGAGTCGAGAAAGAACCTGGACTTTTGGTTGAAGCCACACATTTATTTCTGGGTGGATGGTGAGGTCATTTGTTGAAATGGAGATTAGGGAAGGCACGCATTGGACTGGAGAGGGAGGGAATCCAGGGTTCTGTCAGCCTTGAGATGCTTGTTCATCGTCTTTGCGGAGATACAAGCATGTGTGTTCAGTGGCAAGAGGGCCCCCAATCCACGGTCTTTCTCCCCGTCTGGTGACAAGAGATGGTTCCAGATCCCAAGGTCTCTAGAGACAACTGGAGAGAGTTTCTTCCTCTCGGAAGCCTTTTCTTTGCCCAGCATTACAGCTGGGCTTGCAAATCCCCTGGAGGCTCCGAATACCCACGTCTGCTAGGAAACTTGCTAAGTAGCACAGAAGTTTTCAAACTCCTTCACAAAGTATTTTGTACTTCAAAAGCTTCCTGCAGCGTCTTCAGAGCTGTGTCTAGCTTCATCAGCAGAGTTAGGTCTCTTGGGGCTCCTAGGATAAACCGGGTGGAGGGGTGGGGAGAAGCTGCCGGTGACCCTGGACAGAATTCCCAGGGCTCCAGGCTCCAAGCTGCTGGGCTAATTAAGAAAGCAGGAGAAACCTTTCGCTTTGCACGGACCCACTTCCTGCACAAAGAGCTTGTGGGGTGGTGGGGGGGGGAGGAAAGCCCCAAATGCCTACACTCTGGGCAGACGAAGCCTCACGGAAGGGTGCTGACTCAGAAATAGCAGCTGCTTGCCCTGGGAGCCAGCAGTTGTTGGCACAATCAAAGATCAATTAAAACACGCCATTCTGGTCTGCTCCACACCAGTCCCCCCAGGGCACTTGCTCTCTCTTTCAGCTTCCTCCAGAGACTTCTTTGCTGCCTAATTAACTTGCAGCCCAGTGGCCTGAGAAGGAGGCAGGCTACGCAGGAGGAAGGAGCACTGCGCCAGGAGCCTCAGACCCAGGGCTCATCCCGGCTCCCCCGCCATTATTCCTGGGGCTGTCAGTGAGTCACTGAAGTCCCTGGGCCTGCGGGTCCCCAACTCTGAAGCAGACAGCTGGCCCGCCTTGCGTCCTGTGCTTCCGGGGCTCATCCTGAGAGTGAAGAGGGAAGGCACACGGCCAGACTCTGTAAAACTGTAAGCGCCTCTCCAAGTTTCTCGGATATAGAGCATAAACGGTGGGACAATGCGTATGTTTTTACCCCATCTTCGAAGTAATCCTAAAAGAAAATAAAAAGAAATCCTCTTCTCTAGTTGCAAAGTAGTTTAGGGGGGCAGAAATGAGCAGTCCCCAAACTCCTAAGGTTTATTGCAGCCGATACGACCCCTCCCTGGCCCCAGGGGCCCACAGAGGGGTGCCAGAGAATGGCTGCAGGAGAAGGTTCCTGGATCTTCTAAGGGAGGGTTGCCAGATTGAGCACATAAAAATATGCGATGTCCAGTTAAATTTGAATTTCAGATAAACAGCAAATAATTTCTGGTATAAGTATGTTCCAAATATTGCATGGGATATACTTATACTAAAATATTCCTTGCTTATCTGAAATTGAAATTTTACTAGGCGTTCTTTTATTGGGCAAGTCTACACGATGCCCGGGCATCAAACAGAGGCTTAAGCAGGCCTAGGAAGCCGCCAGGATCGCCGCTATGCCTCACTCATGCCTCCAGGAGAGAGCTCTGCCTTCTGGGTCAGGGCTCCTTACCCTTAAGCGATTTGGATTAAGGAAGTGGTCTGTCTTTACTAACTCAATCCATCTGTTTGAGGGCTCCCTACATGCAAAAGGACATTATCTAAATATGCCAGACTCGTATATATGGTTACCGGGGAATCAAACCTCAGAGAGTTAAAGGGAGAATGGGAGACCAGACTCCAAGGGGGAACCAGGTGAAAGGTTAGAAGGCTGTTAGCTGGGAAGAGGACCAAGGAGCAGGCAAGGTGGGGGCCCCTTCCCATCTCCCCGAATAGCCACTTTCCCCGCTGACTGGACGCTTGGGACCCATGTCTGTCATGTCCTTCTGCAACTTTTCCCTGCAAGGTCCATGCACTGGAGTCGGTAACGGGCTTTGGACACCAGCTTTTCTGTGAGGTCAGGGGAAGGAGAGAGAGAGAGCGTTACCTCAGGCAAATGTCTCACCTGAGAAGAGCAAATTTGGGATTCTCAGCTGTGGCGTGTCATTGGCAACACCAGCAGTGCACGCAAAGGAAAAAACAAAGAAAACCAGCCACTGACCCTGCCATATCCCAGACTCAGAGGACACTTGCTGGGGCCCAGAATCTTCTTCCTTCCTGCTTTTGCTCATTATTTTTTGACCAGCCACCACACGGAGGGCCCTTATCTGACTCACAGGAGAATCAGCCAGGGCCCCACAAATAGGATGCCTACGATCAGAGGTAAGAAACGTAAGGAGGGGAAAGACTGAGGACTGAGAAATCATGCCCCACTGGAACATCCAGAAGTCTCCCTGGAGGAACTAGCATTTTGTTCTGAGTCCTGAGGACCACATGGGATTTAGACATGTAAAAATGGGGGAGAAAGAGGGTACGCCTGGGCAGAGGCAAGAGGGCGAAGCCCAGAGCACATGAAGACAGTGGTGGTGGCTGGGAGACCATTCTGAGCTTGGTTTCAGGATTCAAACCAGGGACCCCAGGGAAAGCAAAGATTGCATCGTCCTGGGATGCCCAGAGAAACGTTCTGACCCACTTGTATCCCTGTTTCTCTTTCCCCTCTCTTGAACACATCTTTCTCTGTTGGAGACTCATTTATAACTTAGGCAGCCTCCTTCAGAGGGAGCAGGTGTTTCTCTGGGATGAAACACTTTGGGAAGCAGAATGTACAGGAGGAATAAAAAAAGCATGTCACAGCACAGCCGGGCGGAGAGAAGCCTGGGTCGAGGCAAGGGCAGAGGGAGGAGGACGCCAGTTGGTGTGAGGCGACAAGGCAGCAAAAGAGAGTAATTCCTTCCCCCCCTCCTTCTGAAAATACGGATTGACATGACCCTCCTTCAGCCCCACCATGCGAGAGTCTGTCATTAGAATGCCTTTGGGTCTCGACACCTCCTCCTCCGAGATGTCCCTTTTAAAAGGCTCACCCCCTTAGGAAGGACTATCTACCTTAGGTTCCTCAGAAAGCACAGCCTGGGGTAATCCCAGAAGTATATCGGCTTTGTTTAAGGGGTGCGATCCCAAGGAGGAAAGTAAGGGAAAAGGGGAAAAGGGGTGTGAGGCCGAGGGAGAGCCAATAGAAAGGCATGTTCCAAGCTGGCCCCAACTCGTTATAAACTACAGCCGCTCATTTTGTGAGCCCAGCTTCTGAGAGGTCACGTGACAACCACATGCACCGTTCCTGGCTCCGGTCTGGAGACATCGGGCCCACGGGGCATGTGTCCCTCCACTCCTCCGCTCCCCGTTGCACATGCATGCACATCAGGTAGGCCACCAGGCATCTTATGTGTCAGGATCAACAGGGAAGCGCCGTGACTAGTGGCTAACGGCGTGGCCTTGAGTGGAGGCGCCGTGGGGTCAGGCCCAGGTGCAGGTTGTTGGGGCCCACCCAGAACGGGTGACTGCAGCGAAGGCTGGGGCGGAAACACACGGCCTTCGGAGAGGCCGGAGCGTTTCGGGGATGCCTGACCGGTATCTGGTTCAGCTTTATCATGAGCAGCTCCTGCCTAGGTTGCCAGTTGGCTCTTTAGGAGGGGCAGACCGCTGAGAGCAGGACCTGGCTGCAGGGGGAGGTGCCGGGGGCAGCACGGGCAGTGGGCAAGCTCTGACCCAGCTTGGGGTGTGGCCAGGATGCCAACTACCCTATGAACCCAGTTTGGGCTGCTGGCCTAGGACTGGGAGGCCCCCAGGGGCCTCTGCAAACAAATACAACCTCCCAAACAAAGCATTGAAGAGACTCCCGAGGCCCCGCCCCGGCATTATTAATGGCCTATTCCAGTGGGGGGGGGCGGAGGGGGAAGATCAATAGCTGTTTCGAAAGGGCTTTGGGGAAGAAACGAGTTCTGATGAAGAAAAAGGAAAAGTGAATACCTGCTTTCCGTGAGGATGACGGGGTGCGTCAGGACCTCCCCCAGATTGACAGTGTTTCTCTAAACTTTTGACTGACACCTGCCAGGAAGGAGGGTCTGTGTGTGTGAGTAGAAAGTAATGACTAGACTGATTTCTTAGCCTGATTTTCCCTTCCCTCTTCAGGCATTCCAGTTCCAAAAGCGAAAACACATAGTTTTCTAAGACACATCAGGACCTCCTTTCCCGAAGCACTCAGGAAATGAAAGAGGCTTTTAAAGCTCTGGGGGACACATTTGAAATGCTGTGTGCCTTCCGTTTGGCGGTGAGGGAAAACAAGGCCGGCTTCCACCTGAATGGTACGGTGTTTATCTAGCGCGTTTCTCTGGGAGCTCCGAGGGAAGTGGGTGGCCAGCATTATGAGCGCGCTTTGGCAGCTGGGGAAGCAAAGCATGCGATGAGGGAACGGTTCGTGCAAAAGAAAAGAGTGACGGTGTTGGGCATGCCTCTTCTCCATTAGTTGCTGTTTCAGACTAGAAGTTATTGGAAAGACCTTTGATTAAGCACCTCATTAGAAAGTGCGGAAGATCGCGGAGCGGGGGCGGGGTGGGGGTAGGTTGCGATGCATTCCTTCATGGTCTGAAACTTCGTTCACTTCCTTTGTGCCTCTTGGCCCCTCTCTGGCAGACCGGCCGGTGCTCCACTAACCCAGGGAGGGCTCTCCTGGGCCTCCCCACAGCTTCATTCAGAATCAGGATGCTGGCATTCATCACAGTGACCTAGTGTGGCCTGTATCGTATTCTCATGATCATGAGTTCAGTTCCCCTCTGCTAAAGGTCTGTGCTACCTCGAGCTGGGCACTGAGTGGCCACTTGAGGGCTGCACTTGGCAGAGGCAGAAGAGAGAGCCATTTGGCACTGACTCCAGGGACCGTGGCCCCTGACGTACGGTAGGCTTGCGAGGGAAGCAGGCATTCTGCTACCAGAGGCCTGGGCGCAGGGGAAGGCAGCCTAGTACGGTGGCCAGTTGTCCCAGCTTTGGGTCACACCACAGCACTGTCAGAGTTGTCGGTCTTGGGGTGGTGAGTCATTTAACCTCGCGGAACTGGGGCTTCCTCGTCTGTGAAAGAAAGCTAGTGCTCGGAGCGGGAGGGTTACATTGTACAGTAGACGCACATTCCCGACACCTGGGAGGCATTCAGTCATTGCGGTCAGTGTTCTGCCTGGTTGAGTTCTGAGCGCTTCCAGGTGATCCTATTTCACTAGACTGGAGGCCCGAGCTTCCCTGGTTCCCGTTGTCACTCCTGTTGAGGCTTGTATCGCGTAGGGAGGTCCGCAGGTGGAAAATTACAGGCACTCTGCAGCACGCCTCACATCACACCCACTGTTCCCACAGGAAAATCAGGAAGCTTCCAGACCGTAGGGCCCAGGCCCCCCATCTGCTGGGTGGGGTCGGGGCGGTGTTTGAACACACTTGTTTTTCTCCGCAGATTGCTTCGGAAATCCGAAAGGGCAGAGCCTGTTGCTAATGCGACCGTGTTTTCCGTCGCTCTCTCTTCTCCATCAGATGTGGTCTGTTGGGGGTGGGGTGGGGGAAGGGATCAGATCTCCAGGGACTCAGGATCTGTTCCCAGGTTTCCTAAGTAGCCAGGAGCAATTCCTTCAGGGAAAAAAAAAAAAAAAACATTGTGGGGGGACACAAAACCCGACATGGTTCCTGGAGAAGCCGCATGGCTCCCCTCTCTCCTTCTGCCATTCCTCCCCCTGCTTCAGCAGCTGCTGTTCAGATGCCAGCACGGCTGACCTTGACACTGACAGATGAGCCCCAACTCCTCTCCCACGACCGCTTCCCATGGGGCTGCCTTAACTGGAAGGTACAGCATGGTGCTATCTGCGTCCTTGCACGGCCACACACAGCCCCGTTCGCGGGCAAAACACATACCACAGACGTGTGCAGTTTGTGCAGGAGAAGGACGTGAGCATCTTGGCCTTCCACTGGTGCTGCGGAGGTTATCTCTGGGCTTTTTATTTTGGCAGAGGTTACATGAGGTACTGGGTACCTTCCTGTCCCCCCCCCACCTCAAATTCATATGTTGAAGTCCTAATTCCAATACCTCAGCATGTGACTGTATTTGGAGATAAGACCTTTAAAGAGGTCATTAAGAGAAAATGAATGCGCCCTAATCCCATATGACCGGTGTCCTCATAAGAAGAGGAAATTTAGACACAACGGGTACAAAGGAAAGACATAGGGAGAGAGTGGCCATCTCCAAGCCAAGGAGAGAGGCCTCAGGAGTAACCAGCTGTGTCATCACCTCGATTGTAGACTTTTTGCCTCCAGGACTGTGAGAAAATTAATTCCTGCCGTTTAAGTCACCCAGTCTGTGGTTTTTTTGTTAGGGCAGCCCTCGCACACTGCCGCACTTCCCATTCATATGTACTGTCGTTTTTACAGCCCGTTGTTTTTAATTTTTTTTCAATGTTCATTATTTTTGAGAGATAGACGCCGAGCATGAGTGGGGGAGGGGCAGAGAGAGAGGGAGACACAGAACCCAAACCCGAAGCAGGCTCCAGGCTCCGAACTGTCAGCACAGAGCCCGACCGGGGCTCGAACTCACAAGCTGTTGAGATCCTGACCTGAGCCGAAGGCAGTTGCTCAACCGACTGAGCCACCCAGGCGCCCCCGGTCTGTTGTTTTTAATAGGCAATCTCTCTTTTCCTTGAGCTCGAGGGATCTATTCAAAGGGAGCTTGTTTTATCGATGAGTAAGGTGTATTCGAAACTACCTCATGAAGCTCTTGGCAGATTTAGAAAAGGACAGGATGCAAGCCCGCGCTCGCCAGTGTTGGTCCGATGGCGCCGCAGACCCTGGGCTGTGGAGATAATCAGAGAAGATGGATCTATTTGTATTGGCACGAAAGGTTGTGAGTTTATGAGATTTGGCCTGCCAGGAAGAATGAACAATTATGATAGCAAGTTCTTCATCTTAAAAATTGATTTATAAGCCTCATTAGAGGACTTGCTATTTGTTTCACTTAAAAGGCTCTTTTTTTTCTTATTTAATAAGAAATATGTTTCTGTCCGTTGTAATTCTAGTTAACCTAATGCCATGTGTTCTGGGATTCAGTTTTTTCTTCAATTGTTGATAATTTGATAAACGTTTATTACATCTGCAGTTCTTTCTGGGGCCAGAAGATTCCAGAATTTTTTATAATAATAACTTTCTCTTGAACAGCACTTTCAAAGAAGTCTTGTAACAACACTGTGAGGCAGTCCATGTATCATTGCTAATGACTAGGATTTGTGTAGTATTTTATCTTTTACAAAGCACATTCATACACACCGTCACGTTTAATTGCCACGGATATTAAATGACTTGGTTGAAGATACGTAGCAATTTTTAATGCTGAGATGGGATTAGAACCCAAGCTGGAGCTCGTTCCAAGACACCATCTTTTTTCCCCACAGATAGGCTTAAGAGTTTGGGCCCCTGGTGGTCTAAAGGTCCTGTAACTAATTTCAACCCATCCCTCCAGGCCCAATCCAGACACCACCTCTTTTGTGCAGACGCCCCAGATACGCACAACAGGGAACTAATGGCTCCTTTATCTGTAGCCCTGAAGCACTTTCTCGGGCCTTTCTTCAGAGGTCTCACCTGCTGTCGTTTATGCTCTGGTTGTCTATGTGCCCGTCCTATTATCCCAAGAGACCGAGCTCCATGAGGTTCAGAGGAAGACTTAGCCTCACGCACCCAGTGCTCAGCCAACAGTGCTCACCGAGTGCACCGGGTGTGAAGCTGAAGGGAACTTACATGTCCTAAATGTCAGGTTTAGAAGTACTCCTTGGCCAAACAGGAGTCCATTGCCTGTCAAGAGTGAAAGGGAACGTAGACTCCTCACCCGTGAGAATTGGATACATTTTTCCCGGTGGGAGGATGCCTAATTCAGACCACCCTGCACCTAAGCCATCTTCCTGCTACACCCCAGCTGCGATGATTTCTTAGTTCTGATTTTTCCTTGGCTAAGTTTCAGAGGTTCTAACAACATCCTGCATCCTTCAGCTTCCCTCTCCCCCCAGGGCTAGTCTGCAAACCTGTAGTGGCCTTCAAAATGCAGACCCGTTAACTGTCAGATCCAACCTGGCGTCATTGAGGAGACAGGGGCAGCACAAGCTTGGCTGGGCCGGGGCCTGCTGGTGAAGTTTCCACTCTATTGATATCTTGGAAGTGCTACCTATCGCTAGGAGGTGCTTTAGAAAATTTTCGGTCCCCAAGTTTTCCGGATGGTGGAATATAATTCACAGTTACCCATTTCAACTGCTAAATATTCTTTATCCGTATAAATCTTTCCCGTCACTGCTTTTTCTGTAGTCTCTACGTTCTCTAAAGGTGTTAGCCGCACAGCAATAATGGAGCATGCTCTAAAATCCAGAGGGCCGCCACTCCCAAGACCTGGTCCCCAACCCAGGTCCGACATCCCAAGTCCCTCCCTCTCCTCATCCACGCGCTCCAGACTCTCAACAGCTTCTTTGTTTGGCGGAAGGCTTTCTTAAACCTGCAGGTTGAGCTGCTGGTTCCTGACACAGGCAGACAGCAGGCCGTGCACAATTCTTCCCGGGCACAATTCTTCCCGGGGAATTCACTCGGAGTGAAGAGTGATCTTTTTTGAGGCTCGAGAATATCAATCTGCGGCTGCTTTGCTAAAATGCTTTCTGTCTCTCACAGTCAGAGAAATCTGCTTGCCTCCAGCTAGCCTCCAGTTTCTCGTTGAGAGCTAATTTTAGAGCTAATTTGGGTTCCATTAGTATATGGTTCTGTTGCAAATCTGACATTAACATCGGCGGCTTGATGAGTAACAAAGGGAGGGAAAGCCTTTTACCCTAACTGCAGCAAGACAGGCACATATGGTGCCGTTTTTCAAGGAACAGATTTTCGTCTTTCATGCCATTTCAGAGCTGTTTCCCTCTGAAATTACCAGCTCTAATTTAATGCAGAACATGTCTGGATGTCACTGCAGAGATCTAGTTAAACTGAGAGGGTTGGCAGTTCCCACAGATTTGCAAAAGCAGTGTTCATTTGTGCAGTATGATGCTTCGCAAGCCCATGCTCACGGGCTGGGGCGATCGGTCACTGGCAAGCGTGGGGCTCCGCTCGTAGCCGGAGAGCCCCTTCCTGGTTCTATTTCTGAGGCTGGGGCTCTGCTTTCACAGCCTTAGTGGGGGAGGTTAGGGCATTTCCCGTTTCACCCTCAGGGCCGGCTGATGCGCCTCTGTGCCCGCGTGCTTGGGCGCACAGGGCTGTAACTTCGATCCCTGAGTCCCTCTGTGGGAGTGGTGGGGGAGACATGTGACCTGCTTGCTAGTTTGAACTCTGCCGGTAGCCGGCTGGATGGCGGTTTCCTGAGCCTCTCTTGTAAAAGGTGGGAATCTGAGATTCTCTGGTTCCTAAGCTCAACGCCCTGTAATAGCAACTTGCACTTATCTTAATACACGTTTCTGAGAACTTTCATGTTGTTATGTCCTGTGAGCATCACAACATCCTGTGAGGCAGGCATTCCTATCTTAGAATTGGGGAATTCTGACTCAGGGAGGCAAGGAAACTTGCCCAAGATCACACAGCCACGAAGAGGGAGAGCTGAAACTTGAACCCAGTTGGCTTCACTCCCAGCTTTGAACTGGGAGTCAACAGAAGTCAACAGACCGAAATCAGAAAGTAAGTTTGAACACCGTATCTTATCATCAGGGGCCCTACTAGAGAGCAGATGCCCATGCCCAACAGGCCTGCACTATTCAGACTTAAGATTGCACCATGACTTGGGAAATTATCTTCTTGTTTCCGGACATGCAGGATCATGAATGAGCACCCCCAGAAGGGGCTGAAGTATCAGAGGAAAAGCACTAGAGCTGGTTTGAGTCTTAGCTCTGTCTCACAAGTTGCTGTGTGACCTTGAAGAAGGCACTTGGCCTCTCTGAGCCTTAGTTCCTAAATGAGACAGGAATAAACTGCTTCTACTCCTCCGGATAGGTCTATGGTTCTATGACAACAGGCTCAATGCCAAAGCCAAAGAACACAGCAGCAGGTATAAGACTTTTGGTCAGGGTGTAGCCTCTCTGCTCAAGACAGTCAAACTGAAAAAACAAAAACAAAAAAGCTCTAGGCAGTTAAAAAGTGAAGCTGATATAAAGAGTGACCAAAGCAGATTGCTCCTGTGAGCGATGAGGGAAATGCTAGAAACAGTGGTTGCACCCAAATCCTCCAGGAGGCAGACAAGTTAACAGGGAGAGGCAGGCACAGTCAAGGACAATAGGGAGCGATGGGGACTATACTCAGTCGGCAAGCACTGCCTGACCGAACAGGACAGTGACCACGGAGCTCCGGGCAAATGTTGCCAGGCAGGAACGTAGACGTAGCGCGAACAGTATTCCAACCTTTCAACAGAACGGGAGATCTGAATATTCATGTGAAATACCCTAATTTTTAAACATTGGAAACAAACCCAAAGACTCAAAAACCTTTTCATGCCAAACAAAATGTGTCTGCTAGCCATATGCTGCCCAAGAGCTCCAGTTTGCTAATTCTGTGCTCGCGGCTTCTGAGTTAGTTTGTGTCTCTCTTTGCTCTCAACAATTCCAGAGGGCCCGTTTCCTGGCCTCACTCGGGAGCGTGCTGCAGAAGGGACCCGCCCGTGCCATTTCAAGTCACAGTGCTCTGCGTCACACAGATCTGATTTTCCTGTCCACGGCCTTTGAGGCTGGACCCCTGACCGCGGCCAGCATGCACGGCTGGTTCCTGCTCTGCTGGCCTGAAAATCACCTTCTCCAGAGAGATAAACAACAGTGAAAAGAGGAAAAGAGTGATTTGGCCTTGCCAGTAGAGTAAAAGGGATGAAGATCTTTTTTTTTTTTTTTTGCCATCCTTTCTACTCTATTGGATCACATAACCACCTTTATTATTAATTTAGGTGCAAATTAATTGCTGTACAAATGAATGAAAACACAGATGAATGACCTCACCATTACTCGAAGCTTAACTGGCAATTACTCGGCTTTGTAATCTAATCTAGCAAATATTAGTGCAGCTGTGGGTGTCCTCTGGCCCAACGCGCTGCTAATGGGAAGAGTGGACGTCTCGGGAGCGACCCTGAGACCCGAAGCGGACCTTCGCGGAAGGTGCCGCGGACCCCCAGCGCTTCCACGACTGCCTGTCTCCTCTCGCCAAGCGCAGTGGAATAAATACAGGAGAGAATTTGACAGTATTTTCATGTACCGTTTTTTCCTCTGAAGAATTTCTTGTTACACTTTGTTATTCTGTACTTATTTTTCCTTTTCTTAGCCACAGGTGAAACGTCAGTTGTAGAGAGTCCTTTAGAGAGGCTCTCGACCGACCGGACCACACCCACAGCCCCCCAGCCTGGGTGTGAGAGCCTCCCTGCGCGCTCGCAAAATCCCAGTCCGGGCCCTAGGAGGGCCCGGTCACACTGGAGTAGAACTCTCCAGTTATTTGGCTGAGCCTCCCCTGAAATGACAGTGAGCATCTCGAAAGCAGGGACAGCATCGCACCTCCCCTTAGAGCCTGGGCTCAGGGTATGGCACCTGGTACTGGGGTCTGTAGTGATGTTCAGAAATGAAACAAAGAAACTGCAGGGCCGTCCACTTTATCTGTCTGGGCACCTCGTCGGTGTATCCTCTCCAGGCGAAAACCACACAGGTAATTTCCTCCATTGTATCAGAGGCTTTTGTGACTTCCTCCCTAATTTTGTTATCTTCCATGTAACACTGGAAGTGAAAATATCCTTCTAGAAACACCTCCTTGGTTTCCATTTACCAAATCTATCTCATCCCCCCAACACGTAAAAAGTAGCTACTTTTTGATCAAACGAAAAGATACCGTGTGAATAATGGAATTGTACTGCACACATTTTTTTCAACATAGGAGGAAAGTCCCTTAGTGGACAGCAGTCAATACCAGACTCTAGATGAAATCTAATGACTATTTTCCCCTTGCTCTTGACAATGGCTTACATCGGAAGCCATTTTCAAGTTTTTATGTTAAAGATGTCAGATTCTCATCACAAAGAACTGAAGGTGAAGTGTCCCATTACTAGTTTTCTTGAAACTCTATAGCTATTCGAGAGCTGGTGTAGAATGTAGAGAATTTCTGAGTCATTTGCAGGAAGTTTTCCTAGTCCGCATACTTTACATTCCAATAAAAGAGCCCTTACTTTTAATCAAGAGTGGTTTAAAGCATCAATTGTAAGCCAGTCATAATGACTTTCTTGTAGTTGTTCTTGGTTTCCTTATGGTTAGCTGCATGAATTTGTGCTCAGCGGACTGTTTCGGTTTTGAAATCTTGTCCTCTCTGTAGAGCCGAGTGCAGTGCCTTACATTTGATCAGTGTTTGTTGAATGACTGAATGGCTGAATAAATGAATATCTTTCATTTATTCTAGAGAATTCTTCCTTTGATGCTGACAAAACTCATATATTTAGGCAAATAGAATGTCAAAATAATGCAGAAATTTCTGATTTGGTTTAGCTTTTTATTTATTTATTTTTTACTTTTCAGATTTAGAAAGTGAGGTTCAGAGAATTCCAAGATCATCTGGAACCGCCAAGGGGAATTTCAGAAAACTGTACCAAATATGAATCTTAAGGTAAATGCGAGTTTCCATAGCAGCTTACCACAGGCTTTTCTATTACTTTCTGTGGGTTTTGTGTGTGTGTGTTTTGTTTCTGTTTTTGTTTTTTACATTTGTGCAATTCTCATAAGTAACTGGGATTCAGTAGTAAATGAAATGCTTAGTTCATCAAAACTCTTAAGTACTTCTTGGGCGCCTGGGTGGCTTAGTCGGCTAAGCGTCTGACTTCGGCTCAGGTCACGATGTCACAGTTTGTGGGTTCGGGACCCGCGTCGGGCTCTGTGCTGGCAGCTCAGAGCCTGAAGCCTGCTTCGAATTCTGTGTCTCCCTCTCTCTCTGTCTCTCCCCTGTTCCCACTCTTGTCTCTCTTTCTCTCAAAAACAAGCATTAAAAATTAAAAAAAAAAAATACTTCTTGTATTTCTACATCCACCCGTCACTGTGGATCAGAGTTTTGTATTTTGTGGGTCAGATCCCTCAGGAGGTTCTGTTACTAATGCAGGAGGAGTGACTAGAGCTCTGGATCCCGAGTCAGAAGACGGGGACCAGTCCCCGGCTCTGCAGGCTGTGGGTACAAGCCCTGCCCTCGTTCATAAAGTAGAAGCGATAGCCCCTCTTCCACCTTTTTCACTGGTGGGTGGAAGAGCCAATAAGATAACAGATGTGAAACTGTTTCAGAAACTGCAAAGCATGCAGATGCAAGAGGTTAGGACTGATTCCCCCAGCGCGTCCCTAGGAACAGACCAAGCAGACTCCAGAAGGGGTATAAGGCAGCTTTGGGATGCTGTGCCCCCCTGCTCGAGCACTAAAAATTATGGGAAATTAACTTTCTGAGAGGCAAACCAGTGGCTCACAACTTTTTCCAGGATAGGCCCTCCTTTTTATCACCAATATGTTTCCTATACCCGGTTCTACATGGTTCTATTTTTATTATTTGTTGATTGAAAAATACATATTGGCACAAAAGCTATTATGAATTGTGACCACCCTTCAAATTATTTCTATTTTATTTGTTGCCACGTCGTAGTAGTGGTTTTGCCAAATACTGGTATGAGATTAGAGCAAACGCTGTTAGTTATTGAACCTCCAGGCACTCAGGGATTAGCTGGCTTCTCAAAATAATTACCTCTGCTCTCAGATCAGGGAATTCCCGCATTAAACTGCACAATGTAAACATAACGAATGGACCAGAGCCAAGTGAGGCATCATCTTAAGTAGACTCTGGCCTCAGGTCGAAGTCAGACTTTACTGATGACATGAACACATCGAAAGAAACAAGGTGTTGGTCACAAGGAGATACGGTTGCCGTGGAAGCCAGAAGCAGTAGCCCCACCCAGGTGAGCACTGGTAGCACCCTCCCAGTCCTGCCCAGGGAAGTCATGTACTAACTTAGAGATTCAGTCTCTCAAGACCTCGTGGAACGACTTCTGTTTCACTCCAAGCTCAGCTGAGTAATCCTTATTGCCAGCAGAGAGCAGCCAGACACACCGCTTGTTCTATTCCATTGCAGATGAATGTCCTGGCTTTAGATCGTATGACCATCCTAAGAGCTTGGGCGAGAGGAGACCAGCCCCAAGCAATGGCTGACAGCCTCTGAGCCTGGCCCCGAAGCCTGTATAGCCTTAGGAGAGTTACCCTGCTGGCTCTCACGTCTTTCTGCATCATCGTGAGCCATGATCCCTCAACTTCAGCACGACTGACATTTGGGGTCCAATAATTCTTTGTCGTGGAGGGCTGTTCTGTGTATTATAGGATGTTGAGCGACATTCTTGGTATCCACCTACTAGATGCCAGTGGCGTCCCGCCCCCTTTCTCATCCCCCAGTTGGGACAACCAAAAATGCCTCCAGACATTGCCGAATACTCCGGGGGGTGATCCTCTGTCCCCCAAACCGAGGACCTCTAGTACAAACCATTCAAAGGAAATGTCTACAAGATGCAGCAACATGAGGTTCTTCTCAAAAGAACTCATTCCCGAAATGTGCCATACATTCAACTTACATACGGTGTTGCCGAAGGATGTTAGAATTCTTGAAAAATCAATTTCGAGGAGCTGTGGTTAATTTAGAAATGCAGTCATGCTCTACTTCCCTATAATGCAGAGGAAACAGGGACTTTGGCAGCTGAGTGAACTGAAACTTTCTTTTGATGACCTAGTGATTCAAGGGTCATCCTTCTGAACATCCGTTGTTCCTACTGTAAAAGCGTAATTATATAGGGATGGATTATGCCGGTCAGGGGAGTCCCTGGAAGCTGTTCTGTTGTTTTAGAAAATAAATCCTTGGGGTGCCCAGGTGGCTCAGTTGGTTAAGCACTCATCTTTGGCTCAGGTCGTGATCTCACAGTTCATGGGTTCGAGCCCTGCATCAGGCTCTGTGCTGACAGCTCCAAATCTGGAGCCTGCTTCGGATTCTGTGTCTCCCTCTCTCTCTGTTCGTCCCCCACTCATGCCGTCTCTCTTCCTCAGAAATAAATAAGTGTTAAAAATTTTTTTAAAATCCTTGATTTATCTTCAGTTCTTTATTGTATACCTGTTCCTCCTAAAAATAGAACAAAAAAGATATTCCAGTTAACCTGGAAAACTCAGTTAGTTCTGTGCTGATAAATTGAGGATTTTTGCTCAAATGGCTCCAAATTTTTCTAAACAGTTCTTCCATCGAAAATTCCTTCATTTGAGGAGAGCATTCCCAGACTGCTTAGCAGTTATAGTGCATCACTGCTCCTACTTATAGAGAAATTTCCACCTGGTTCTGTTCAGGGGCAAGGTTTTCCATGCTGGCCTCCCCCCTCCTCCTGGCCCCTCAGGTCGCCATTTGCTGTTCCAGGCCAGCCCGGTTGCTGGGCTGTTCCAACCCCAGCACTGATGGTTGGGGGAGGGGGATCCACGCTGAGCCCCGCGTTGGGTGCCCTCCCATCTGCTCCCTTCTGCCGCCTTCCCCACTTCAAGGAATCAAGTGTCCTTACCCCTCCTGTCTGGGCCCAGCGGCCTCTTCCTGCTTCCCCAAGCCCAGTTTCGCCTGGTGTTTGGGAGAGGAAAATCTGGTTCTGCAAGCACACTCCCAGCGTCTGGGTCTGGCTCTGGCTCTGCGGGTTTCTGTGAGTGTGTATTTCTGGTCAGTGTGGACTGGGGGTGCCCTTGGGTCCCAGCGAGAGAGCAGAGTGAAAGGGAAACACACAGATTAACTCCGGGAGACAAGACTACGAATTAAAACCTTTTTATCTTGTCTCGCATCTTACAAACTACGTGAGACAATAATGAAGCCAGAAGGGGGTAATGATCGAGGCAGCCCTGCACAGGAAGCCTGTTCCTTTGAGAGCTGTGTGCTGAGGCTGTGGCGTTTCAGGGTGGCTGGGACCTTGAACTCCATCTTTTAGTCCTTTAGGACTAGGGAAAAGAGGGGGGAAAAATCCCTGCTTGACCCTGTAGCAATACTATGAAAAAAGAGCTGCTTTTGCGGCTGTGGTGTATAAAGGTAGAGTTTGAGACCCTCAAGTCACCTCAACGGGAGGCTCGCAGGGAGGAGCCCACGTGCAGGCAGGCTAGCCCACTCTCCGGGAGACCCCTCCGATGAGAAGAGGGGAACCTATCCAAGGGCAGCTGCTCTCTGTCTTGTCAAGGGCTCCAATGACGGGCAGGAGTGGAGGAGAACCGGGCCTTGCTGGCTAATATAAATGCTTGCCTTAGAAGTGTCATTCTCTCTTTCCCCAGCAGGGTGGGCTGGGTGCTGGCGCAGACACCCAGCAGCTGCGGCTTGTCCTTATAGTGCCCTTATGGTGCCTTTGTCCAGAAGAGCCCCACCCAGGGCGTCTGACCTGCGAGGGAAGCACCCCTGGTATTTCAGCCTCCACCCAGCTGAGCAGCCTTTCCTGCTGCAGCCCTGCTCTCAAGGTCACTGCTTTCCCCCAGTCAGAAGTCAAGGCACCAAATACACTAAGCCTATGGGCTGCCAGATACTTCATATATATGTATAAATATGGATATATATAAGTGTATAGATAGATAGATAGATAGATAGATAGATAGACAATCTCAGGTAATCACCCATCGATTATGTGGAAGAGGCATTTTGGTCCCATTTTACAAAGGAGGTAACCAAGACTCGGGGAGGTTCAGTAACGTGCCCGAAGTTATCCAGGTGGGAAGACTTTGTGCGTCTTCACGGGAAAGGACTGAGCTGGAGGCTCTGCACGGCCGAGTGGTTCACAGTGCTGAGGCCATGAGAGATTTCACCTGCCAGCCGAGGCAGAAAGGCAGGAAAGGGCTTTGCCTGGGAAGGTCAATTACAGCAGTTCTCCAAGGGAGACAGGAACAGTATCTCCCAAGAAAAATCAGCACTCTCTTCAGAAACGCAAATTTTTCCGAGATTAAAGAAATCCCCCATTTGCTTCTCATCTGTAATTTTATTATGATATTCGCAGCAATAAAATGACTTGAGGGCCAGTCGGAGGCATCAGGAGTGGGGGGCCAGGGTGCAAAGCTGGGGAATTCTGGGTCTTCATCTGAATCCAGTGTCCTGGGGCACCTGCATGGCTCAGTTGGTTGAGCACCTGACTTCGGCTCAGGTCATGATCTCGAAGTTCACGAGTTTGGGCCCTGCGGTCCTGCTCTGTGCTGACGGCTCAGAGCCTGGAGCTTGCTTCAGATTCTGTGTCTCCCTCTCTCTCTGCCCCTCCCCCCCCCTCTCAAAAATAAACATTTGAATCCAGTGTCCGATTGAAAGGAGCCCCAGAGGGAGGAGAGGTGGCGGCAGCCAAAAAGAAAGACCATGCCCCTGGGTCTGGAGGAAGAAAGCTGCAGGGACCTCCCTCCCCCCCAGAGAGAGCTAAAGGTGGGTCGGTGGGGGAAGGGGGGTGTTCTCTGCAGGAGGCCTCAGGCCTGCAGGGCTGAGTGTGAAGAGTGTGCTGAGCCCCGCATCCGGTCGGAAGCGCGAGTCTGGAGCTCCTGGCTGGGGATGCTGCAGCTGTTCTGGGGATCTGCACAACTAGAATTCTCCCAGCGCTCAGTGCCCACAGGAATCCAGTCACGTGGTAGACGTGGTGCCTGGAGCGGGGGTCAATGAGAGCTCAGTCTGAGAGAAAAAGCGTTCCTTCCCTCTGAGACATATCCTGCTTTGGTTGCGCACTGCTGGGCTTTTGCTCACATTGAACCTAACGGCTTGCAGGGAGAGGGTCTTGCAAATGACCCCAGCTGGGTTTCTGGGTTTAGCCTGCCAGCTCTCAGGGGCGTGGGTGGTGAGTGTGGGACAAAGGAAGTCACTTTTCCTTCTGAGCAGGATTTTGTGAGCCTATTGTTTCTGTCGGAGGCTCTGTATTGATACTTCCTTCTCTTCTAGTTCATGTTCCTCTCTACCACAAGGCTGACTTCTCTCTATGCATGATGGGATCTGGTTCTCGGATAACTTTAGGGCTACAGCTTTACAGAGACCACTTCTGTCCTATCCTGCCTCCCCGCTACCGCCTGGCTGAGAATATGTAGCTAATTAAGAGGGGCAAACATTTCCATTAGAATCTCCTGAATCAAAACCAAGGCTTTGTTATTTCTGGGTTTGGAGGATTGAAGACGGACTGGATCCCCTTCTCTTCTGCTTCCTCCGAGTGTCTGCGTGTGAATGCACTTCCTAGTCATTTATGCTCCCCTCTACGATATAAATCTCCCAGATCATTTCCCTTCAACCCACTCAATCCCCCTCTGTTAAGTGAGATATTGGACCTAAGATCTTGCCCGCTCTGACCCTTCCCTGATCCAGCTTGTTCTTATTACTAGTGAAACCTCCCTGCAGACATAGCACCAATAGCTCTTTCCGGAGGGAATTTGATGCTTGCCTGTTGTTTTCCACTTTGTTCTGTGCTGCTATTTTTTGTCCTTCCTAACTTATACCTTCATTGTCAAAGACCTCCAGTCAGAAATCACTACTCTCCCATGTAATGGGTACTAAGGTTCTGTCAGAAATCCATGCTCTGCTATCAGCAATCACTGTTTTCCTGTGAGACATCACTGTTGTGTCAGAAATTACCACTCTTCTTTTAAAAATCATTGTCTGAAGAAAAACCACCACTCTCTTCAGAAATCCTTGTTCTCTTGTCAGAAGTCCACTAACATCCTGTCAGAAATCAACATTTTCTGTTAGAAAATCCCTGTTTTCCTGTCATAAACCATTGCTCTCCTGTCAAAAATCCCTGGTCTTCTGTCAGAAATTTCTGCTCTCCTGATCCCTGTTTCTTGTCAGAAGTCATTACTTTACTTTCCCATAGGAAACCACTGCTCTTTGCCTGATCCTTCTCTCCACAGGATGTTCAGTGTTGTTTGTTATGCTTTGACGTCGGTAGCTTTCCGGTGACTTCCTTACTGCTGGGCGTTCTCACCTGTTTTGCTGTATCTCTTTAAGTTCAGTGCTGAGGCAGTAGACACAGCACTGGGGAGTCCATAGTCTCTTGTATCCCTCCTGAGTGATTGCAGATAAATCCTTTTTTGCTTCCTGGACCTTTTTCTCATCTCTTTGCTAGGGATGATAATATCACCTATGCTGCCTGCTTCACAAGGTTATTTAATTTAGATCAATGATGATTCTGACTTCCAGAAAGCTGCTACCTTGATCTCTCTCCTATAATTTTCACTCACGGTTGTCTCACAGAGCTAGCCTTCCAACCCTACCCCTAAATCTTCTCTTACCCAGGGGAAATGCCTCCAGTTCTCTAATATCCAGATTAACCTATTCAGTTCTTTGAATGGCATGGTTTCTAGACCTGTTACCAGCCTGGCCACACATAACACCCCCCCCCTTCCCTACCCCCAACATGTTCTAATTTGTCTGGGTTTCCCTCAGGGCGTGATCTGAGCAGCCCAGGGGAGAACAGGATTATCACTGTCCTCTTTCTAAAGCAGAGTATTAATGTGGCCCAAGATTGCTTGAAGTTTTGTACCATTTACCATATAGAATCTTCCCAGCCAAAAGCTCCATTTATTCAAGTAACTTTTTTTTTTTTCTATTAGAGACTTGTAGTTTTCTTTGAATAGATTTTGCGTGTCCTTTTAGGTTAATTTCAAAATACTTAATGTTTTGGATTCTTTAGGGAACGAGATGTGTTTATTTTTCATTGTGGTTTTTTTTACTAGTCTTCATCACTGGAATCTAGAAATGGTATTGATTGAATTTTAATCTTATAATCTGCAATGTTGCCGAACAGATTTGTCATTTCTATTAATGTTCCTAGAATGCTCTGAATCTTTCTTAGAGTCCTACCCATTCTGTCTGACAACGGGAAAAGCTTTGTTTACGGCAAGCTGCAGCAGTACTCCCAGCCGTGGCCTTTTTTCCTAGGAAACACTCCACATGGGTGACAACACTCTCTTAAGCAGGGGTTTTGCTGGCTACACCTAAAAGAGTATATCAGGAAAAGAAAATGAGGGTGACATTATGAGAGGGATAGTTTGTTGTTGTTGTTGTTGTTTTAAGTAAGCTCTGGGCCCAACGTGGGGCTTGAACTCACCAACCCAAGATCAAGAGTCACATTTTCTACGGACTGAGCCAGCCAGGCGCCCCTAGAGGGATAATCTTTCATTAATTCTGATTTCTATTTTTAAAAGTAAATCATTCAATAACTCTGATAACTCAACCATTAAGAGCAGCGAATTGCTCGCCACATACTTCACAACTGAGCATTGACCACGCCGAAGTGGAGAACCCCTGGCCTGAGCAGGATTTTACTAAATCGTACACGTTTAAAATGGTGAATTTTGAGGTCTGTGAATTATACCCTCCCCCTCCCCCAAAAAAGCTCCACAAAAACTCAGGAGTTAAAAAAAAAACAAAAACAACATAGGTTTTGGAGGAGGCAATATATACTAAGCTTATAACCATTTCTGCCTCTAACAGGCTCTGTGGCCTTGGACAATTACTTGCTTTCTCGGAGTCTCAGTTTCATCGTATGTAGAATGAGATTATGAATTGCCTCTCCTTCGTTCCACTGATAAAGGAAGCTCTCCTCCGCACTCTCTGGAGATGTGGAGTGGCCAATCAAGTATCTCTTTTTCTTAGACGTAATAATCAGTGCAGATGAACTCATGTGATCCAAAGAGGATTAGTCAAGGTCTTGAAGTTGACTCAGGGGGCTCTCTCTGAAATTATAAACTGTAAGGCTCATGGGAGCCAGGGCTGGGGGGGCGGTCATCTTTTTCATCACAAAAGAAGAACATACTAGAAAGCAAAGCTAACCCAGAGAAGATGGAAGGAGGGAGAGATCCTGGTAACGTTGTTTGAGCACATGGATCCAGTCTAGCCAGAGCTAGACAACTCTTGGTATTTTCATTTTTGTGTGCAAATAATTTCCTTTTTTCCTTAAGCTCATTTGAGTTGGGTTTCTGTCATAAGCGATCCAAAGAGGCCCGACGTAGAAATCTATTCTATAAAGCTGTCGTGAGAATTACTTGTGGCAATACATGTAAAGCAGCCAATGCTTGCATGTAACACGTATTCGAAAATTGAAACTTACTATTATCATCATCAACACCATGCGATAGATAGGGACAATTCTGTGTTTGTTTTATACCCTGCAGTAGTTAAGACGGTGCTGAGTGTAAAGTTAAATCTCAGTAAACATCTTTATAGGTGAATTAATATCTCTCTCTTATACAGAATTTAAACATGAATTAAACAGAATTTTTTTTCTCTACTCTCAAAAGATAGAGACAAATCTACGAAATGGAAAGAATGTTGAATCCGGGGTCAAGAGAACGAGGTTCCATCTCTGACAATGCTCTTTGCATACTGTATGCCCTCAGTAAGACACTTCCCTTCTCTGGGCCTGGATTTCTCCATTCGCCAAATTAGGCTTTGGCCCTGGATGATCTGAGACCCTTGTAAGCTCTAACCCTGAGATTCAGGGGAAAAGATGCCAGGGAATTCTTTCAATGCCCCATGGTTTTTTGGGGTTAAAAAATTCACTTTCCTGCCCCTTTTGCATCCCTCCCCGCAGTTGCCCACAAGGACTCATGGTCAGGGTACTTGGTGATGCCCACGTGCAAGATTCTGTATCCTCGCAGGAAGATGCAAGAAAGTTCAGTACTTCGCTTGCTAATGTGGGAATGTTGCCGAATACATGTTAGGATGATTTTCAGCCACGAGGCCTGAAATACAATGTAACATCCAGAAAAATCATCGGAAAGAATATTTTTCAGTCATCAAGCATCCATATAGGGCCTTCTAGGCACACACTGTGCCAAGTACTAGGGAAACAAAGGGACCAAGTCCCTGCTCTTGAGGTCAAGGAGTCTTACAAGGACTGTTCCTTGAATGTCTTATTCATCAATATTTCTCTAGAGTTCAGATGCAGGTAGAGATTCTGCTAACCTTTTTGGGTGCCCGCTGTGTGCCAGCCACTGCAAAAGGAGCAGGAGAGTGAATTTTTTAACCCCAAAAAACCACGGGGCATTGAAAGAATTCCCTGGCATCTTTTCCCCTGAATCTCAGGGTTAGAGCTTACAGAGTTAGCATATGTTGTCTTGTCACTCGGTTATAACTTTCCTGTACTTGCCCCTCTCAGAACCACTGGTCTGGCTGAGGCATGGAGACATAATAAGGCTTTGTAAACAGTTTCCCCCTTCATATCGAGGCCCTGACCCTCACGGCCTCATCTTCTCTCATCCTTGCTGTCTGGTCATAAATGAAGCTTCCCTGTGTGGTGGAGCCTAGAACTGCAGTATACATAGGCGTCTGAAGCCCCTACTTTGTGGAAGACATGAAGCGTTGATTTTTACTCAAGTGTTTGAGTAATCATTTTTATATTAAAAATACATATTGGGGGGCACCTGGGTGGCTCAGTTGGTTAAGCATCTGGCTCTTGATTTCTGCTCAGGTCGTGATCTCACAGTTTGTGAGAGCGAGCCCCACAACAGGCTCTGTGCCGACAGGGTAAAGTCTACTTGGGATTCTTTCTCTCCCTCTCCCTCTCGCCCTCCCCTGCACTCTCTTTTTCTCTTTCTCTTGGTCTCTCAAAAAAAAAAAAAACATAAAAAATATTGATAGATCATGGAATAAAATTTAAAATTTGAACTTTTTTTTTTTTAGAGAGAGAGCGTGAGCAGGGAAGAGGGGCAGAGGGCGAGAAAGAGAGAATCCTAAGTAGGCTCCACACTCAGCACAGAGCTCAATATGAGGCTTGATCCCACGACCCTGGGATCATGATCTGAGCTGAAATCAAGAGTCGGATGCCTAGCCAACTGAGCCACCCAGGCATCCCTAATATTTGAACAAATCTAAGATTCATTCATTTTTTCCAACAAATATTTTAAAAAATTTTTTTTGAATGTTTATTATTTATTATAGAGAGAGACAGAGCACAAGCAGGGGAGGGTTAGAGAGAGAGGGAGACACAGAATCTGAGGCAGGCTCCAGGATCTGAGCTGTCAGCACAGAGCCTGATGCGGGGCTTGAACTCATGAACTGTGAGAATATGACCTGAGCTGAAGTCAGATGCTTAACCAACTGAGCCACCCAGGCACCCCTTTTCCATTGAATATTTATTGAATATTGGCTGTGTGCCAGGCATTGTCCTAGGCCTTGGGGAATTGAGTAGTAAATAATTCAGTAAAAAAAAAATTTTTTTTTTTTTTTTTATCATGGGGCTCACATTCTAGCGAAGTAAACAGATAAAAAACATAGGATCTCAGATGCTGACACGTGCTATGGAGAAAAATAGAGTGAAGGAGGGGATTTCATAGACCTGTCCAGCTTGCAAAGAATTGCTTTAGATTTCTCCATCTGATTCCTTGGGGCTCCTTCTCCTTACTTCTGCCACAGGGTCACCTGGGTAGGGAGGGTGGGGGTGGGAGTTCCGGGTGGAGTGGGATGTAACCAAGAGATCAGCTGGCCTAAGAGATGCATCTTGGGCATACTGACTGAAAGAGAGGAGATGCTGAAGGAAGGGAGAGGGTAGCTTGCCCCCCAGAAGTGCCTCATGGCCCAGAACCCACACACTACGGAGGCACATTCTGGGCTTGAGCCTTCTTTAGCAAGCTTCTGTCTATAGTTCGACTTTTCACTCAACACAGTCCCTGCTTGCGTTTCTTGGATGCCCAGACGGCGGCCTTGGGGAACCTCCTTCAGCTGATGAGTCACCTCCACCCAGGTCTACCCAAGCCCTTGGCCGCTCTAGCCGAAGGCAGCCCTGCTCTCTGTCACTGTCCCACCTCCGATGGCTACGGAGCTTTACAGTGTGCCGAGCACTCTCCAGGCCGTGCACAGTGGTGGTTCCCCATGGCTCACTGCAGGGCAGAGGAGATGGCAAAGCAGAGAAGGGAGCCAGAGGAAGTTGTTGTTCCAAGCTGACTTGAGGCCAGTCTTGCCACATTGGACAGACGTGCGAGCCAGTGGTGCTCAAACTCAGTGATGCAGCAGAGTCACCTGTGTGCTTGTTAAAATAGAGACTCTGCCCCTCCCCGTCCCCCGCCCCCGAGTTTCTGATGCAGTAAGTCTGGGATGGGGCCCCAGACATGCAGAATCTACATGTCTCACAGGATCCAAATGCCCCCTGGGGTGCTGATGCTGGGCCCACACTGAGATTCTCTGCTCTAGGCCACCTGGTGAGGCAGGCTGTCTGCCTTCTGTGCCCCAGCCTCCTGCTGGGCCCTTTCCTTCCCTCTACTTTGTGAACCCTTCTCTCCCTTCATTGTCTTCCCTTCCAAGGCCATCTGGTTTTCTCTCTCACTCTAAAAAAATGCTTTTGGAATGTGATCTGAAAAAAAGTATGCCGAGTGGCAAATGGCTGGTCATCACTATTATCCCTTCCAGGAATATTTGAATTTCGACTGTCCCATAAACCCCAAAGCTAAAGAAATAAAACTCTGACGGTGGACTTCAGAGGTCAGCTAGTGAATGGTGGCTGTGTTTGGGGGCCCAGAGCCTGCAACACTGTGTAGGTGGCCACTTATCATACCTCCCGCTGTGTGCCTGTGGGGGAATGTCCCCCGCCCAGCCTGGCTAAGAATTGAAATTCTGTGTCCCTCTTCTACAGAAGCAGTGAGGCAAAGATGCCACTACTGAAGAGAAGAGCAACTAATGGCAATAATTAAATCCCCCAAGGAGGCAGGATCCTCAGTGTCCTTTGTGTTCTGGGAGTGTCTCTTGCTTTGGTGGAAAGAAAGAAAATCCGTTGTGACAGGCTCTGATTCCCCTGCTGAGGGAGGCCCTGCTGTGGTTGCATCAGGGCCTGGGTCTGACTCTGAAAAACAAACAGAACAGGATTGGAAGAATTAAGGTCATGTTCCCCACCCCAGGTTTAGAAAGAAAGAGTGGGCAGGCGCAGGGCTGGCGGGGAGGGCTGCGTAAAGAGGAGGCAGGAAAAGAAGGTGCGTGGAGGCAAGTCAGCCTGGCCGAACTGCTCATCTGTCCGGAATTTCACCCCTGAGCTCTTGCCCTCCCGTCCCGAGAGGCATGTCTCGTGGCCTCTCACCCATCTCCTGAGAGGCAGTTGTCTTCTGGAAAGAAGGAAAATGCTGGCAGGAGAAGGAGCATCGGGGAAGGAGAAGGGCTACGGGTGGGCCAGAGGAAGTTGTCGTTCCAAGCTGACTTGAGGCCAGTGATGTGGCCCAGGTGGCAAGCACTGGCCCGGAAGCCAGAGGCCTGGGTTCTTGTTCTGGTGTGGCCTGGTACAAGTCACTGTCCTCTTCACCACTCACCCAGGAATTAGCTGAGATGACTTCTAAATATCCCTTCAAAGATGCTTGGGTGGCTCAGTGGGTTAAGCGTCTGACTTTGACTCAGGTCGAGGTCTTGTGGTTTCATGAGTTTGAGCCCCGCATTGGGCTCTGTGCTGACAGCTCAGAGCCTTGAGCCTGCTTTGGATTCTGGGTCTCCCTCTCTCTCTGCCCTTTGCCCGCTCATGCTCTGTCTCTTGCTCTGTCTCTCGCTCTGTCTCTCAAAAATAAATTTAAATTGTTATAAATAAATATCCCTTTAGACCCTGAAGTTCTCCAACTTCTTCTGCCATGAGAGGTGCTTCAGGCAAGAGTTCATGCAGGAGGACTACTTGGATGACATTGTGGGGTGTTTTTGTTTTTGTTTTGTTTTAATCTCTTCTTTTGGCCTCAGATGGAATTTCACACAAGGACATGTCTGGTGCGAAGCATTTCCCTAATCGGTCTTCACTGGTTATTTCCAAAGCCATGTTAAACCCTGGGAAACCCTCCCGATTTTCTTCCCTCTGTTCCACCTCCTACCCCTGTCTCCTACTTGCCATTCTTGTTGATTTTGCCCAAGGAACTCTGTGATCATCCTATCTGCCCTTATCTGCCCCTGAGAAATACTTTTCTACGGTGCCCTTGACAACCCAGGTTAGAAGCAACCAGAGTATGAATTTGTTTCATGACCCGTGACTTTGGGAACGTGCCTATGTAAGTGGGTAAGTGCGCACGCGTGTGTGTGGCACAAAAACTTACACTGAAGGCATTATAACATGGATTTTAAGGTCTCAAGCTTTGGCATCACACAAGCCAAGATTTAAATCGTGCCTCTGCCACTTATTGGCTGTGTGATCTTGGGCAAATTGCCTAACCTTTCTTAGGTTCAGATTACTCTTCTGCACATTGACAATATGTACCTTAAGAATTTGCTGGGGAAGACTTCCTTCTAGAACACAACACTTGTTTCGAAGATAATCAGAGTGTTCCATCAGTGTCTTGGGCATGCCTCCTTTCTTGTGGATAGTAGTACTTCTTTCTACTGCTGCTATCTCATTGTGGGCCACCCTGCTGTACCCCCAAAGATACCTGGAATTCTGAGCCAGAGTTCCCTAGGAAGGCCACGGCAACCAAGTAGAAGAGACCCCCGTCTTGCTGACCCATTGGCCCATCAGCCTTCGTAAGCTCACATGTCAGGCACATGCAGATTTCTTTCCTGAAGATTTAGGGTGATTTCAGAGAGTAGGAACAGAACCTTGAGCACTAGTGTTTTTGAACTTTTTCTTGAATCCACAAGGAAAGACTTGGATCTTCCTATGGAGGGCCCACTTGGATGCCATCCCACTCCTATGACTTTGGAGTTGTGTTTTTTTAAGTTTGTCTGTTTGTTTATTTATTTATTATTATTTAGAGAGAACACAAGTGGGGGAGGGGTAGAGAGAGAGGGAGAGAGAGAATCCTAAGCAGGCTCCATGCAATCAGCACAGAGCCCAATGCAGGGCTCGAACCCATGAACTGCGAGATGGTGACCTGAGCCAAAGCCAAGAGTCGGACATTAAACCAACTGAGCCATCCAGGTGCCCCACCCACTCTTATGACTTTGGACCTCCTGTGCAGAAGCATGCTGTCCTCTTTGGTCTGTGCAAGGCCCCGCTCTCGTGCCAGCTATCCATTCCCTGGCCCACCCCCCACCCCCATTCTCCTTCCCCTATAGGCAATCATGGATTTACTCTGCATCTTTTTTATTAATTTCCTGTGATGCGTGTTTATTTTATGTAAATGACTTCACGTCATATAGTGCATTCTTTTTCTCCCTTCTTCCCCTTGGCCCTAAGCCTGTAAGGTCCGTCTGTGTTGCTGTGCACATTTCTACCTGTCTTTCTTCCTCCACTTCCCCCACAGTAGTCTCTGGGTGACCTTCAACTTCTCCACCACAGATAGCAATGCCACGATGGGCCTCCTCTGACAGCAGCGCCTCCTGCCATCTCCTAACCTGACTCACCTGCTTTCAGACTGGTCACCACAATCTCTAATCTTGGGGTCTAACAACTCACAGAGAGTGCTGTCTCCCTGCATCCTTCTTGAATCGTGAAGACTCCGGGCAGAGAATTGAGCACTGATGTTTGTGCACCTTGTCTCATAGGGGAGGGGATTCTAGACCCGTGGTCCTTGACAACAGGGGCTCTTCTGTGAGGTTCAGAGCTTGGTGCTTCCTTTTATTGGTTGACCATTTCAAGGAGGCCCATCTCCCAAAGGTAAACAGTTTTTCCCACTCAGAAACATAATAATCGTCACTAGCAACACATTTACTGTCCCTTTGGGGTCATCTTGAGGAGATTTTGGTTTCTTCTGGGGGGAGAGGGGCTTGCGTAGGCACAGGTAGTGTTGCTGGCATCGGAGAAGAGCTACATTTGATTTTCGTGGCTGCTCTAGGCTCTTGTGGGGAAGGGCATTGGCCTCAATTAAATTCTTTCATCAGTAATTCCCTTCTAATAAGAAGGGCTCAGTGGTTTGCCAGTTCCTCCCGAAGCCTTATCAGGATTAAATACTGTTCACTGAATGGTATCTATTATTTACTCAGCAAATTTTCATGGATTTCCTGACTTTTTTTTATCCTTCTTGTCCTTCTTCTTTACTCTGGCTACTTTCTTCCCCAAACTGTCTCTTCTTGGGGATCCAGAGGTGCTGCATAAGACTCAAAGAGCACTGCACGGGAAGCCTTGACCCCACCCATGCCTCTATATCCCTGGGCTGTTGGCTTGTGTGGCCCTGATCTACCGGCTTGACCTCTTACAGCCTCACTTTCCTTGTTAAAATAAAGGGAGTATTGGAGAGTTGAGGCCTTCTGGCTCTTGATGTCTGGGATTTTGCGAAGTGTTCAGTATTCCTTGGCATTTCCAAGATGTAGCACCTTTTCTCTCCTTACATCAGCTGTGACTCCTGGCCTCAAATGACTATGACCATAACCTTGTGATCCCAACTCTCCATCATGTCCTCCTGCCTCTCTAGCCCCCAGCCCTGTCTGAGGACTCTCTCCATTTCTCCTCTCTTTCTCTTGCTCAGCCTCCCATACCTTTCCTCAAGGAATCCCCATCCCTCTCTAGTCTGCCTCATTGAGATGACTGTGCCGGCATGTGGGGTCTGTCCCTCCTTTCTCCTTCTCTGGAGTCCCGCATTTCCCCCCAGGGGTTCTTGTCAGGTAAGTGGAAGCTCAGTGTGCTTTGAAGGCACTTACCTTGCCCTAGAATTACCCCAGATGATGATGATGATGATGATGATGATGATGATTCTTCTTCTTCATCTCCTTCTTCTTCTTCTTCTTCTTCTTCTTCTTCTTCTTCTTCTTCTTCTTCTTCTTCTTCTTCATGTTTATTTTTGAGAGAGAGACACACAGAGAGTGAGCACGGGAGGGGCAGAGAGAGAGAGGGAGATACAGAATCTGAAGCAGGCTATAGGCTCTGAGCTGTCAGCACAGAACCTGACGCAGGACTCAAACCCACACACCATGAGATGGTGACCTGAGCCAAAGCCAGATGCTCAACTGACTGAGCCACCTGGGCGCCCCTAGAACCACCCGGGATTCTTGATGCTCCTCTTCATCAGGAGCAATCTGGGCTGTGCGGGAACCCTCGCTGCCATGCCAGAGTCTCAGGCTACCCCAAGATCCTCTATAGCTTCCCCAAACCTGTTTCTCAGGCCAACAAATCCCCTCTATGGCAGACCGATAGGCCTCTTGACCTTTCCTCAGTCAAAGCAATCGCACAAGGATTCCCAGCCTCCGGATTTCAAACTTGGGTGTGAGATAAACTCGAAACTTCCAACCTGATTGTTTCCTTCCTCAATTTTAATCTCTTTTTCTTCTCCCAGTGCCCACTGGAGTGGGAAGGAAAGGATCTCCACCCCTTCTTCTTGTATTATAGCCTCCATCTTCCATAGGACAGTGGCCCTCCCAGCCAGACCATCATGCAGAAAATTGGGCTCTGCTCTACATTATGGAAGGAATTATGAGCTAAGGCCCCCAGGCTTGACTTTTGAAGTGGGATTTGCCAGACAGCCAGGAACTAAGGACAAAAACACAGTGCCTTACCCTCCCTTAAGTATCTCTATTCCATTTTGTATTCGTATATGATCCCTGGTCCTTCTCTAGATTAGCATTATTGCTTAGGCAGATAATACATATATTTTTAATTTCTATTGCATGAAAGTCACTGTGCTGAGAGAGGAAGAGACAAATAACCAGACATGGTGTCTGGCCACACGGAACTCATGCTCTGTGAATGGTGATGAAGGTAAATAAGCAATTAACCTGCAGGAGGAAGTTGTACGTGCATGAGAGGCACGGTGCAATGGCTACAGCAAGGGGGTTTTGCAGAGGACTTGGTGTGTTTTAAAAAGTTTTTTAATGTTTATTTATTGTTGAGAGACAGAGAGAGAGAGAGACTGTGTGTGTGTGTGTGTGTGTGTGTGTGTGTGTGTGTGTGTGAGCGAGCAGGGGAGGGGCAGAGAGAGAGAGTGATACACGGAATCCAAAGCAGGCTCCAGGCCCTGAGCTGTCACCACAGCTTGAACTCATGAACTGTGAGATCATGACCTGACGTGGGGCTCGAACTCATGAACTGTGAGATCATGACCTGAGCTGAAGTCGGACGCCCAACTGGCTGACTCACCCAGGTGCCCCTGACGTGGTGTGTTTTAGATGAGATGCCAGTGGAGAGAGTGTTGAAGCCACATGAGACTAAGATTTCAAGACAGGCTTCAGGAAACACAGAGGTTTTTTAGAAGGACCTGGTTCCCTTCGTACCCTCTGCTGCTGGAATTGCAGTGCTAATTGCTCAGCCACACGCAGGGCCTGGTTCCGGGTAGTTCCTGGACTTCAGCGCACCTCATGGAAGCTGCACGGATTCACACTGTATGTGCCCGACTGGTTTCTAATGAGAAACAAAGTCCAGAGCAAAACTCGACTCTTGCCAGAGTTTGCCCGAAAAGGGAAGAATGGGCTTTGAAGGTGGAGGTAGCCTATGGAATCACTCCTTGCCCCCAGCAAACCTATCACCTAGCCGCCCTCATCTCTGCGAGCAGCAGCAAGAGCTACCGCGACAAGCACAGCTACAGCTCCGAGACGTGGCTTATGAAGAGCCGGCAGGGTTCCCCACCAAGGAGGATCTGGGGAGGTAGATGCAACACTCTCTGGGTGCTGGTGGTGAGGCTGGGAGGTCCCAGGCGGTTGGGGGTGCGTTAATCCAACAGGTACTTACTGATACTATCAGAGAGTGGCAAGTGCTACATAAAAAAATTAAATAGACTGATGGGCTAAAGCTGGTTAGGAAGTTCAGCAAAAAATATCATACTTCTCGTGGACTTCTGAGCTGAGCATAAATGACCCTATAATTATTATTGGAGTAAATTATGTTAATCATCTCCCCATGCCCCAGAGCAGTTACAAGTATTATTCTCGACATCTCCAGTTTATTAACTATTTAGCACTAATTTAATAAGAGGCCAAACTTACCTTGTTTTCTTCTATGCTTCTGTTTGATTGAATTAAGATAGTTCTGTCTACTTCTAGTTGAAGTGCGTGGAGTTAAAGAGATTGCTTCTTTGGCTCAGATTGCAATTAAATCTGATAACCTCGCACAGAGAGCAGCTGCCATGAAGCAAAAGGAAGGGGGGAAGCAATCAATTCATTAAAGAATGAATCAGAGGAGAGGAAATGGAAGTGTTGGATGTAGGGAATGTGGACCATAAGTTGTGAGCAATCTCGTTTATAGTTGATGGGAACATTACACCTCCTTTCAAAGTGGTCATTTAACAGAGCTAATAATCAGCCATGGGTCATTTCCGCCTAAAATAACCCCTTGTTTTCTCTGAAAGGATCCTCGTAAGAAAGCACAAAGCTCAGACACTAAGGAAGTGTAACGGTAACACCCCCTAAAACAACATCAGCTGTTGAAACCGAAGGTTTCTAAGACTTTACAGAAAGAATAAGCGAGTGCAGGGAAAAGGTCAGCTCCTGCCAGTTTGGAGGCTCGCCTGGCACTGGTTGGGTAGACGCAGCCATCTCCTCTCCCGGGGAGGGCCGCTAATTCACCCTGCTCCCTGATTTAAATTGCTATCGATCTGTCTGTGACATGCAAGTATTTCTGAAGATTAGGATTTCAAATACTCAGAGCATTTTACCCCAAACGGCCGAATCTAATGGAGATTAGAATGATATATAGAAACGAGAGGAGGCTTGAGCAGGATTCCTTAAATCTCATTATCCTTTTGATAAACCACTTAGCTTTCTGTTCAACATTCTATTTAATTTTCTTTTCCTCTATAGTGAGATCGATAATTTTAAGTATTATTTCTCAAAGTTTCCATTACCAGTGGGAGCCTCAATAAGCACATAGCCACCACGTGCTTAATAGCTTAAACTCACAATACCAGATGGGAGGGACCTGGTTCTTCCTTTTTGTTCTCTCCGTGAGAGAGAAAATTCACTATGATTTCAGAGTGGGAAATCTAGGTCAGGATTTATAAAATCGTCTTCTAGTATGAAGAGACATTTGTATTTTGGCTTCTCAGAGGACTGAAGCCCTCAACGCCAAGCAGAAGGAGGAGAGCTAGTTATAGGAGAGAGAGAGAGAGAGAGAGAGAGAGGAGTGCCATGTTGGTTGAAGGAAGCTACCTTCTTCATGCCATTTGGGTCAGTCACTAATAGAAGCCACCCCTGCTGAGCAGGGAAGTAGAGCTGAGGCTCAAAGCGCCAGAGCTGACGTATTGGAAATGGTGGTGGTTACACACAGGCATACCTTGGAGATACGGCGGGTTCCATTCCAGACCACAGCAATGAAGCAAGTATCACAATAAAGCGAGTCAAATGGATTTTTTGGTTTCCCAGCGCATGTCAAAGTTATGGTTACAATACACTGCAGTCTATTAAGTGTGCAATAACATTATGTCTAAAACGCCAATGTAGATACCTTATTTAAAAACACTTTATGGCTAAAAAATGCTAGCCATTATCTGAGCCTTTAGCGAGTCACAGTCACTGATCACAGATCACCATAATAAATATAATAATAATGAAAGTTTGAAATACCGCAGGAATTACCAAAATGTGACACAGACACGAAGTGGGCGAATGCTGCTGGAAAATGGTGCCAACAGATTTGCCCCATGCAAGGTCGCCACAAACCTTCGATTTGTGAAAAAACAGAAACCAAAAACAAACAAAAATCCCCGCAGTATCCGTGAAGCACAGTAAAGCTAAGTGCAATAGAACAAGGTGCGCCTATACATGGGAGTGCTGGCCTGCCGGCCCTCTCCGGAGAACCCAGCCATGTCCCCTTCTCAGATGCCCGCTAAGACCTCTCCTCACCCACTCCCTTCCCTTCTGCCACAGCTAATTTGGCCATGAATAGATTTGTGACCCGCCCCCTCCACCCCCCGGACCGTCGTATGCTCTTTCCTGGGAATGTGGAATTGGGGCTCAGGAGCTTCGTAGGCTTCCTTCTGCCTGGCACTTGAACTGCCAAGGATACGAAGCTGGGATGGGGCACCCATGTTGGGATGTGGTTAAGTGAGCAGAGAAAGATAATTATAAAAGCAAACACTCGCAAAGTGCCAGACGCTGTTCAAAGACCTTTACGTATATTGATTCATTTAATCTCACCACAATCCTATGAGGTAAGTGCTGTAATTACCTTCAACCACACTTTATAAGTGAGGAAACCTGAAGAAGCTTAAGGAACTTGCCCAGGGTCATGAGCAACTAAATGGCAGAGTTAATATTTTAATAATCTCGGCCTTTTGACTCCAGAGATTGTCCTTAACCATATCCGAGGGCCGAAATGTTCTCTGGAGGAACGGAGGGAATAGAGAGAAAGAGAGAAAGAGAATGAGGCTTGTGCCCTGACGAGTCAGATAGAAGAGACAATATAGCTCTAGAGAGAAAGATTTGGAGAGACAAGCCAGCCTAACTCTCATCAGTTTGGCAGTTTCTGGCATCGGTCCTTTTGAGGCCTGGCCACCCTTCCTGTCTTTGGGTCACACCAGATCCTTCTATTGCTAGTCTATTTTCTTTTTTGCTTAAGCCAGCTTGAATGAGTTCTGTTCATTGCAAACAAATGATCTCTGAGTCAATGAAATGGAATAGGAGGGAACATTTTCCAGCAGGGGGCCTGAGATTAGATAAAACTGTGTTATGTTAATCAGCTAGAGAAGTAAGTGAGGGATGTTTTCATTTTGCTCTTTCTTAAATTCGCACGGTATACTAAGCACGGATGATATAATTGCTTTAATAACCAAGATTAAATATCGTACAAATGTATAGTTTAGAAAAAGGAATGTAATCTCCGCCCAATGACTGGGGCTTAACACAATCATGGCCTTACTTCCACCTAATGGAATTGGACGTAAATTATAGGGAGAGCGTTTTGGAATGACAGTAAACCAAGAACCCATGAGTATAGGGTATAAATGAAGGGTATAGATGATGCATTTTAAATTAGTCTTAATTTTTGTTTCTTAATTAATATATTTTTAATTATTGCATGAGTTCTCTGTTGCTGCATTACAGATCACTCCCCCAGACTCAGTGGCTTTCAACGAACATCGTTTTATTCTCTTTCCTGGTTTCTGTGG
This sequence comes from Paguma larvata, assembly GCA_030068075.1. NCBI lineage: Eukaryota > Metazoa > Chordata > Mammalia > Carnivora > Viverridae > Paguma > Paguma larvata. The sequence goes on from CM057824.1 coordinate 82,682,951, forward strand.
GTCAGGAATTCAGACAGGACAAGGCAGAGATGGCTTGTCTTGGCTCTGCAATGTCTAGGACATCAGTTGGGAAGACGTGAAATTTGGGTGTGACTGGGGGCTCTAGTCATCTGATTTGTGAGGCGTGTCTGCTTTTGTCGCTGGTTATTGGCCGAGACCTCACCCAGGCTGTCATCTAAAGCACCTGCAAGTGACTTTTCCATGTGGTTTGCCCATATGACCTAGTTGGTTTTCTCACAGTGTGGCTCCTGGGTACCAAGGGAGAACGTCCTCAGAGAGAACCAGGTAGAGGCTGTATCCCATCTTATGATCTGTCCTCGGGAGTCAGGTAGCATCCCTGCCTTTATGGAACAAGCCTGCCCGGTTCAAGAGGTGGGAACACAGGTCCCACTCCTGAGGGGAGAAATGTCAAAAGTCACACAGTAAGATTAAGTTTGGGTGGGAGATGTTGCAGACATTTTGGGAAAGCTAGCACAGAAACGAAATACAATGACAGATGTGGATTTTTTAAAAAAGTCTGTGGAAATCTGTAAGTCCTGCACTTTTTTTTTTTCTTTTTAAGCAGAGCATTGGGACATCTGGGTAGCTCAGTTGGTTAAGTGTCCGACTCTTGGTATATGTGCTGCCGAAATAAGCACAAGTGTCCGACTCTTGGTTTCAGCTCAGGTCACGATCTCACAGTTCATGAGTCCGAGCCCCACTTCAAGCTCCACGCTGACAGTGCAGAGCCTGCTTGGGACTCTCTCTCTCTCTCTCTCTCTCTCTCTCTCTCTGCCCCTCCCCTGCGCATGCTCTCTCTCTCTCTCTAAATAAACTTTAAAAATAGATAAATAAATAAGCAGAGCATTTAGTAAATTCTTCTGTGGCCTGATTGAAAGTGCCATCACTTGAATGGAATGGTTTACAGTAAGGGGGACTGACACTCCAGACTGGATTCCGCCAGCACAGGGCTGCTATTAATGGGACACTCATGAGAGTCTGGGAGACAGCGCCCATTCCACTAAAGCAGGCCAAGTCCAATGTGTATTCTTCAGACTTTCAGCAGAGATGATCTCATGGTGAGAACCTCGGAAGGGGAGTAAAGCTAAAAAAGGATGGCTCTAAAAATAAGATTCAGAACCTAAAATTGTGAATGATCCTAATGAGGAAGAAAAAGAAAAGATATCTAAAGAAAACAGCATTTCTGCCGACGAGCTCTGATTCGAAGAGGGCACACAGAGAGGGAAAGAGGGGCAGAAAATTAAGGATGTGTATAGAAGAACGTCACGAATTTTTCAGATTGTCAGAGGAAAGCAAAAGCACCGGGAAGGTCGAGGTTTTGAGGATTGGGAGAAACCAGAAGTCAACAGCTTGGAAGATTCTTCTGACCACGTGCAGCAGAACGGGGCGAGAACAACCCATTTCCAAGCTCATCAGGTAGTCTGTTAGAACTGGAGTTAAGAAGGAAAACCTTCACATAAAAAATTCCTACAGTTGACAGAAAGGAAACAGAATGTCTTCACTCATTTTTTCTGCTTGACCGTCATGGACTTTTGAATTCAGGAAGACTGTATGTCCTAGGCTGCTTAGGGAAAACCCAATTTAAACCTGTGGCCCAGGTGTAACTGTTAATCGTGTTCCATGTCATTCTCAGGAGTCCCATTGGGAACACTGGACAAAATAGGATAGAGACGGCTACATAATTTTCTGGAACCAGTGAGAAGTTAAAATGTGGAGGCCTTTATTCAAAAAGTAGGGGGCAAAGTGCTGTTAAAGGTATGAAAATATAAAGCTTTTTCCTTCTTCTGCAGTCTTTCTTGGCTTGTCATGGTGTTTTCTATTTTTTATCTTATGTTCTTTTTTTTTCTTTTCTTTTCTTTTTTTTTAGAGAGAAAGAGTGTGAGCAAGGGAAAGGGGTAGAAGGAGAAAGAGAGAGAGAAAGGGAGAGAGAGTCTCTTAAGCAGGCTCTACACCCAGTGTGGAGGCCGATGCAGGAATCCCACAACCCTGGGGGCATCATGACCTGAGCTGAAATCAAGAGTCAGAGGCTCAACCGACCGAGCCACCCAGGCGCCCCTGATTTTATGTTGTTCTAAGTAAAGAAAAAATAAAATTTTAAATTACTAATGTGAATTTTACCTTTCATCTTTACATCATGTAATGCCAATTTAAAATGCTGCATAAGAGCATTTACCTGGTATGTGGAATCACCAAAAGTACACAATTCATATTTTGTAGTCTGTACGTGTACATGTATTATTAGAACACTGGTAATGCAGCAAAACATGGACCGAATTATTTTTCTTTAACCTTTTGACACGTGCTTTTGACGCTCTACCTTCAGCTTATTGAGGAGAAAGAAAGGACCACAAGGAAAAGGGTTTATGGGTTGGCCTATCTTTCCCTTTCCTTCTGTGTCATAATTTGCAGTGTCATTGGCTAATACAAGGACGTAACATGTCAGAAAGGATACGATAGAGTTCCTTGGTCATTGTGTTTTTCAAAATACCGTTGCCTTCTTCTGTGCCCAGAGTAAGTCTGGTTCAGAGAGAGAACGTAACTTCTTAGATCTGTCACGCCACACACTGAGTCTTGGGTGTAACACACCTCGTACTCACTTAAGGCTGGTTGAACTCCATGCTGTTGGACTCCATGATGATGATGCTGCCAGGCCTCGGACCACACTTTGAGCACCACCACGAGTGAAAAGCAGTGGGACTCACGCTTGCTCGTGCATACACATCACCAGGGTATTTGTTAAAATGTAGACTCTGATGAAGCAGTTCTGGTATGGGGCTGGCATTGCTGTCTGCCACCACACTTTGAGTAGCCAGGGTGGAGAGTAGATAGTGAGGCCCACAGGAGGAAGAGACGGTGGGACTTGAAATGGGCTTTAAAGCATGGGTAGGAATGACGAAGAGGACAGAATGGACCCGGGCTGGGCAAAGGGGGATGTGTAAAGAGAGGAAGCAGTAGAGCATGGGTAGTTGGATTTGACTGATGCTGAGGCTCTTACTGGGGCAGAGGAAACTGGGAGTGGAGAACCGGCAGGGCCAGAATGCAGAGGATCCTCAGGCAGGTTTAAGGTCTCCCTGGAAGTGGCAATTTTGGGGAAGATGCCTGGGACACAGATCTCCTAAAACAAATCTCCATACCCATTGTCATTAAACCCTGCTTCAATAAGGAGTAAAACTAGCAGTCCCTGAAGGACCAAATGCTCCAGGAGCTCAATTTCCTTGGAAATGGACATGCTATGTTGAGCTCTAAGGCAGCATGGCGGGGTAGCAGAGGCCTGAGTCAGGAGACACGGCTTCAGGATCTGGCTTGGGTAAGTGACTCTAGGTGTGGCCTGCTTCTCTGTAGGATTTCTCTATACTTCTGGGGGTCTTAGATGACCTTTCAAGTCTCCATGAACATTGGGAACCTGTTTGATCCACCATTGTCAACACGCTTGTCACGGAGAGTCTCCCTCCCCAGCCCTGGTGTGCCGGGTCAGGGCTGAAGGGAAGTGGTTCAGTGGTTCCCAGAGCAAGAGGAGCTCCGTGGTGCTCCTGCTCCCCACTTCTTGGTGTCTCTTTACAGGATTAGTTGTTGAGTCCCCAGGGACTGAGGCCGTTCCAGCTCTCCAAGCAGCTTTCCCAAGAAATGTACCTTGACCACTAAGACCTAAAGCAGATCCAGGTGTGCCCAGAGGGCGGCATTGAGAACACATTACCGCGTGGATGAGGCTGCGGCCTGCACTGATGCAACACGCCCGGCAGTTTCTTCCCACATCCCTCCCTGCTCCCTGAGGTCCCAGACTCAAGGGTCAGGGGGAGCTTCCAGTGCCCTTCGTGGGGACCGTTGCTCGGGTTTCTCATGGGTGGGAGTGAAGTGAAGGTCAGTGACCAACAAATAGACGTGACTCCAGCAACTTGTAGCTATTGACTGAAACGGCACAAAAGATCAGAGAATTTCTCTTTGTAGGCTGGAAGGCAGAGAAAATTTATCTCCTCTGCTGCAAGAACAGAGAGAAGGCACCTTAAATTATCCTGGCTCCTGCTTGACTCTGCTCTTGTCATCCAGAAAAGGCTCCAAGCCTCGCCCTCACCCCCCAGGGAGGTGGGTAAACCCACTTCACTGAGGTTTTTAATTCCTGGGGTAATCCCTTCCTTCCGAGCCAGGTGGGGGGTGGGGAGAGCCCTCGCATCCAAATCTTTGATCTGGGTGGAAGCAAAAGAGAAAGACTTCTATAAAACCGTCAGGAAGATGGGAAGGGGCCTTGAAAGAGGGCTTGTAAATAGGCAATTCACCTTTGATCAGTCGCCTTAGACCCTTTTTACAGCCTAGGATTATGGCTTTAAGTGCCCTTCCTGGGTCCCCACAGGAACCATGTGACTTAAGAACAATTAGATTATTCTAAAAGTTTAGAGAGATTGTGCACAAAGGACTTTCATTTTCCTTAAAGGAGCAAAAAAAAAAAGAAAGAGAAAACATCAATCCAAACCATGAAGTTGATTCCTGAGTTAGTAATAAACTGGAAACCCAGTCCGTTGCTTTCCACGTAACAGGATACTCTCTGGCCTGGCAATTCCACTACAATCTATTAATGACAGGGATATGAGATCTAATTTTATTCCCCACTCCTCCACCCCCCTGAAAAAAGAAACAAAGCAGCCGCTGTCTCTCATTGTTGGATTTTTACTTCATGTTATTAAAAATGTCAGGAAAACAGAAACTTAACAGTCTGACTTTCTCCACTTGGGTATAAACAGACAATAGGGCTGACTGCTGGTTTCCAGTTAATGTAATGTGTGTGGTCAAATACCTCATAGGAAGCCTAATTCATCATGGCTGCCTCTGTGTGTGTTTCTATGAATCGCCTCCCACCCCAATACCACATGAAGAGGAAGAAGGTTTATAATCTGATGTTCATCTCAAAAATCTGGCCAGCAAAAGATGAGATATAAACAACTTCATGTCAGTGTTTAGGGAAAGTCTGTGATTTGGAAAAAAGAAGAGACTTCAAATGGGGCTGGTTCTAAGCCCATCCATCATGGCCTCCCGGCTTGCTCACCGAGCCCTCCTGTCACAGGCTGCATGACGACCAGCCCCTCCCGCCAACCAGCCATACTGGTAGCTGCAATCCCAGTGGGACTGGAAAGTTCCATTTTCTTGTGGTAGCCCTGGCTTCCTCTGCCTGGGCATCAGCCGGGAGGCAAAAGTCCTCTCTCTGTGAAGCTGGCAGATTTGCCTGGCATCCACCTCACCAGAGTTGCTATGCAGACCCATCCCGAGCCCCCCAGAGTCACGGGAACAATCTCTTCCCTTCTAAATAAGCACCTTTGCTATTTGACTCTGGGTGCCTGCCTCCTTCTCCAGTGCTGTTCCACCGGCTAATGCTCAGCCCAGATGGGGGTTCCACCTTCTCTGCAGTGGGTCTAGCCCTCATTACAGAATTACCGGACAAGTCATCGTCCCTGAGATCGAGGACAGCAAGCGTCTGGGGGACAGTTAGGACACTTCCTCGTGGTGTGAGAGCCAGGGAATAAAGCGCTGTCATCGTTCCTGCACATGGCCCTGACGTCTGTATGGGAGGGCCACCAACCTCTCGAGAACAGAAGAGTCCCTGCAAACTCAGAGCAGACCCTAAAGACTGATTGATGGGTGATGTGAACCACAAGGGATGGGGTTCTCTTCAAGGACCCGATTAGGGGAGTCCTCATAAAGAAAAACAGTTAAAACTTGAGATTTTCCAGTTGTAAAATAATTTCGTTCTCTTCCCTGTCCTTAGTGCCACACCCCGCTCCCCCACATACTCACTTTATGGTTATCAACAAGTACCAGAGATTTTTTTCTCGCCTCTGACCAGTAGAGCATAGTTTCCTATGGGGAAAGTGACAAGGAAATTTGTGAATTCCAGATACGTACCTACGTATTTACATATTCAATGCCTGGGTCTTTATGACCTCGAAATATCTAGTTGAAGTAGCCAAAAATCTCAGGCAGTTGGAGACCAAGGAGTCTAAGTATTCACGTATCCATTTGTTCATCCAGCAAGTAGATGCTGACCTCTTGCAGGGGCCAAGGGGATCCCAACTGTCCCTCGTCCTTATTCATGGAGGCCCAAACATGCCAGTCCCACCTTTCTAGGTAAATTCAAGAGAAAAACTCAATCTGTGACGGGATTCACAACACAGATTAGTACATCTTTATGATTTATGCATTCCATTTTTATTGCAATAGGGTAAAAAAAAAAAAAAACTTGCTGACCACCTGCCTGATAAACTCTTCCTCATTCTCCTCCTCCTCTCCTCCTCCTCTCAGTCCCTGATCCTGGTCCTGGGCCATCCACTCCCAAGTGAAGACTTCCTCAGCTCCCCTCAAACCCTTAGACTGTCAGACGTTGCTCTTCCCTGTCATGGTCCCTTGTGGCATTGGACACTTGGAAACGCGTTCATTGGTTTGTTCCTCCATCATGCTCTTTGTTCCCTGGTGGTGAAAACCCTGACTTGTTTCTCTGTCTCAGTGCCCAGCACTACACGCAGCACAGAGTGAGGGGCTCCGCTACATTAGCTGGAGGAGTAAATGATGTACTGGCATGGGTGTCACGTGACTGCGGCAGACACCGACGGCCAGTTTGGCGTAAGTGTGCGCCCGGTGCCGGCTTTCTGCCAGGCACGGTGTTGAAGGGACATCCCTGCTGCTCAATCCCCTTGCTCCCAGCCAGAGAGGCTTCCTTGCCCCTGGGGCTTGCCCCTGGTAGGGTACGGGCCCCCCTGCATTTCCAGGGCCTCGATGAACATAGAAGGAATGCTCCTTCAGATGGCATACTCCTCAGTTTCCATTCACAGTGTCCTCTCCCACAAATTAAATTGTCTTTTCCTCCCCTGGGGGCATAATAATCCCTGCAGCAGATTGTTTCCTGTTCTAAAAAACGACTCCCTTCTGCTTGCCACATCCCTGCCATGGCATTACCTTCTCGCAGTGTTTCCTACAGTCCTTTCTTGGGTTCCTTCTTCCTCCTCAAATAAGCTTCCTTGTCCCTGAGCCTGAGCACGGCTCCCCCAGCTGACCCTGGAACTCCTTGCCAGGCTCAGGTCAGCCCCACTTCGCTTTGCGTGTGGATGATAAAAGAGGAGGGTCGGCTCTGCCTCCTCACGTGCAATCCTGTCCCCGCCACATCCCCAAGCCCTCAGCTCCAGGGTCCTTTAGCCTGGGCAGTTTTGTCACCTAATGCCCCGGCAAACTGGGACTAGACAATTGAAGATTCAGTCAGAGAGTAGGGAGCTCTACATGCTGTCCCAGGGAGCGTTGGTGGTATAGTGGTGAGCATAGCTGCCTTCCAGGGGGAGTCACTTAGTTTTGAACGTCTTAGCCTAGGAAGAGCCCCCTGCCCTGCACAGAACCCCCCTTGGTATTCTGCTGGTCTGTAGAAGGGGACCAGTCACTAGCGGTTGACCAGCAAAGAGAAACAGTACTGGAGTGGGGTGGGGTGGGCGGGAGGTGTGGAATGAGGTAAAGAAAGAAGAGGCTGGGGGCTGGGGCGGGTGGGAACCAGGGCAGGATTCAAAGGAACCAGGCCACCAGCTGCAGGGTCACCTCTACAAGGCTAGAGGCACAGAGTGGTGTGGACAGAGCCGCCTTCCTGGTGAGGCCTGCCAGGGAAAGCCTTCCTAACTGCCTAGGGTCAGGCTGGATAAATCACCCAGAGATTTTTAACCAGGAGCAGGCACGAACAAAATGGAAGAAATATAGCAAAATATTAATGATGGTTTCTCTCCATCGGGGCTATCCAACAGAAACGTAGTAAGTCACATATGTACTTTCAAGGTGTTTCATAGCTATATGAACAGAGAAACAGGTGAAATTCATTTTAATAATGAATTTTATTTCATCCAAATACATGATTTCAGGCATATGAATATTTTCAAAGTTATTAATGATCTGTTTTGTGTCGGTCCACTTGGACCAGCTTGGAACCTCATGAGGAGGAGGCATGGCTTTAGCAGACAGGCCGATGCCGGGGCGGACCCCTGAATTGGCTGACCACCTTTTCTCTGCCTGACACGCTCCCAGCACCACCTAGGCCGAAGCCCCCCACCCCCACCGCCCACCGCAAACTGTGATCTGACCCACTCGAAAACGTGCAACTCTAACTAACTCTAAATGCTTTTCAAGGAATAAGTGGAATCCTAAGTTTCAGTTTCAGAGATTGAAGGGAAACTGCTCTGTGCCAAAAAAGTGAGTGTTTGCTGTTGCGTGGGACAATAAAAAAATAATAATTATTGGCCGCAGAGTGCATTGTCCTCAGCTCATGGAAAGCACTTGCAGGTTGGGTAGCTGGTTGGAAGTCTGGCTGGTTTGGAAACACCTGCCTTGAGAAGGTAGCAGAGAACCGGCCCTGGGGCTAGAGGCCCTGCGGAAACAGAAAGAACCCTGAAGTGGGCATCAGGACCCCTGTCCCCTGACCTCCCCATCTGACCTTGAGCAAGGCCCTTTCTTCCTGGCGCATGTCTGTTTCTCCACAGATGGAGGATTCGGTCAGGATCACAAGGTGTTTCTAAGGCCCATTCTAATGACAGCATTTTGTGATTTTACCTCTGGAGGAAGCAGGGAAACGTCAGACAGCCCAGAGATGAATTTGAAAACAACTTTCAAGTGTGACTCCTGGGGCCGGAAGAGGAGAGAGCCTGCAGTTGTCATTAGGACCAGCTTTGGGTGGAAAAGCCTGCCCCAGCCTGAGGACTTGAGTTAGGCAGGACTCTGTGAGAAGCGCCTGGGCAGACAGCCTTAGCAGACACAATACTCATGATTTTTTTTTCCACTGGAAAAGTCCTTTCTGTCTGAGGCAATGTTTTCCACGGCTCCAGGGGGCTGTGGTCATTTCCTAACGAGATTTTTCCTATTTTGTGCAGCTGTGGTCTGGCATTTGCGACACGGAGTGTTTTTAAGCTGAACCTCACTTGGGTCCCCCAGAGCCGAGGGCTGGTGGGTAAATGCCGGCCCGGTGCATTCTGGGGCCTCCAGCTGCAGGTGGTCCCCTTTTCTCCAGTACCTTGGTATTAGGCCAGTAGATGTATAAAATTCCAAAGTGACAGGGGTGTAAGGACCTTGAAAAGTCATTTAGTATGATCTTCTTATTTCATAGGAAGGGAAACTGAGGCCCAGAAGAAGAGAGGGACTTGCCCCAGGCCCCATGGTCAGTTAAAAGACAGCTCTTGTGATTCTTGACCTCGGAGCCCTGGATGCTCAGCCAAGACGGTACTTCCTCTTTTGCAGATGTGGGGAGTGAGGCATCATGGGGAGAGAGAGAGAGAATTTAACTTGCTATGAATGGTTTAATATATTTCAAGCCTGTGCTTTTACTTCATTTATCACCTAATCCCTCTTTCTTTCTCTGTCTCTTGATTACTCCATTCCTGTCCTTTGCTTTCAATGTTTATTAGAGATGACAGATGGAATACATGAACACACAGTTTCATTTAATAGTTTGCCAAGAGCCTCGCGCTGCTGAGGATGAAGGGTAAGGAAGACACTGGTCCATTGTAGCCTGGGAGATTTGCTTTCCCTGCCAACCACGGTCCAAGGCAACAAGCTCACTGACATCCAGGGAAGGCCCTGCTTAGAGAGCACAGAGAGGAGGTGCTTTGCTCTGTCTGGAGCAGGTCAGAGATTGCAGAAGGCGATCGACCTCAGGTTGGCAGACAGGGACCCGCTTGTATACAATAGCAACCGACATTTTACTTATTTGGTAAAGGAATTGAATTCCGCCTCCAGCGTGGGTAGGGGTTCGTGTTTAATCCACGGCCATCAGGCAAAGGCCATGGGAAACAGGACCTTCCTGGCTTCGGTCTCATAAAGTCCTGCCTCAGTGCGCAATTACGCAGCCCCTTTTCTCCCCTTATCTTTCTGGTATTCAGTTTACACTGCCGATTAGATGCTCTTGGCTTATTCACAGCCTAAAAGGCTCAGCGAAAGCCTTTCTCATCCCACCAAAGACACAAACCTTGGGGAGGAAGACCAGGCGAAGCCAAGGCCATGACTGAGTATCATTCAGGAACCACAGTGGGTCTAGGGGATTCCCTTCCCCCCCCCCCCCAGCCTGGGTCAGAGCTTGATGGGAGTGAAAGTTAATCTTCTGGATCTCTTTGAATAAAGTCCGTTTGAAAATGTCAAGCACCCAGCATAGTTAGTCCTTTGTCCAGGTTGTCATTTACTTGTAAAAGGAGCACTATTCAAGCCCTAAATGTCAGCTTCTAGCCTCTGCACAAGCGCGATCGGGTAGCCCCTGAGTACTTCAGCCTGTACTCTCACACCGAGGCCTGGGCTCCGGTGGTGGGGGGTGGGGGGGGTGAAGGCACCAGATACCCTGCCCTGGAATCAGCCCCAGAGAAATGGCCCGAGGTACTGAAGGTTTCGGGGTTTTGGTCCTCCGTGAGTTGAGTGCTTCTCCTTCCTGAGAGCAGTTCCTAACTCTTTACCCTTATACGTGCAAAAGATGACAATTCTTAACACACAATTAGACTGGGGCTTTGATTCCCAAGCTTGGGTCTCCACCTGGCAGCCGTTGCCTGTATCTGGCTCACTGCTCTCAACTGCCTTCTCTTCTATGAGCTAATCTCTCTCTTGGCTCTTGTCTGTTAATGGCCTTCCCCATCCCCCCCCTCCGGAGGCACCATATGCTTAATGACATCCTATAAAGAGGACAGATCTCCCTTAGCTGCTCTCTATCTTTTGGAATGCACCATCCCTTCCGTTGTGTTCGAAAAAACAAATTAAGCTCCGAGAGGCAGCCAGAGAGCTAATGGACCTGTCTCTGCCAGGGAAGGGAAAACAAAGTCTCCAACGCTTTGGGGCTCTTGAAGATCTTGTGGAGAGGTGATCAGTCTCAGGGCCCTAACGAGCTTAGATTTGCCTACTCAGTCATTGTCTTTGTTCGCTTCTCCTCTGCCACCTGAATCGCCTTTCCCACTCCACCTCCAGACACACGGAACCAGAAGTTTCTCCCAGGGGCAAGACCTGGCGATTTGAGCCTTGAGTCATTGTAAATCACTAGAGTAATGTCTTGAAACTAAAGGCGATATAAATCTGTCCCCTTCAGCTTGTTATGGGGGAGGTATTACCAGAAACTTTTCCAGTGCAGATTATTTTAAATGTGACAATTCTTTTTTATTATGCCCCGTCCAGATCATAGACGGATTATTATTGACTATTAATGGACTCTAACTATATTCACAAAACATGAGATTCCCACTCAAATATTTCCAAACTACTCGTTTAGATTAAATATATCTACAGTAATGAGTCAATTTTGGGAGAAATGGCTAACCCTCCAAACCTTACATAACTGCACTATAATCTTGGCTTTGTTCCTATCCAGATACTGGGCTGAACACTGACAAAACAAGCCAGCCAATTCAAACTAAGATCTCATTTGACTGTCTCCCCCTCCCCTCTCCACACACACACACTAAATTAGCACATTTCTCAGGCATCATTCAGAACAATAGTTCTCAATCCTGGCTGCAATTAGAATCATCTGGAGAGCTTAAAAAAAAAAAATCAGTGCCCAGGCCCCACTCCAAATCAATTAAAATAGATTTTCTGGGGGTGGGCCTCAGGCCTGGGAATTTTTATAAAGCTTCCCTGATTATACCAATGTTGAGCCATGGATATGAATCACTGTTTTAAACATGCCCGAAATTAATGATTATAGATTTTGTTTGCCTAACTGTTAGTTTCATATTTGTAATAAACCTAACATAGTTACGTTTTAAGTCCTATAAAGCCAACAGGCAGGCATATCCATGTAGTGAAAAGTAGAGATGCTTTGTTCCAGTGCTACCTAGATTTGCCACATCTTTGGAGGTCATGAAACAATAACAAAACAAGTTTGGCCGAATAAGTTTTAGCCACAAGTTTCCGATTTGGCGTGTTTCTAGCAGAGCCAGGGCTGTATGAATGTGGGAGGTAGTCATGATTCACTCTTTATTCTCTCCATTGAGGGAGCCTGGACGAAAGCCAGTGGTCTATCTGCAGTCCTGGGGGCTGAGGACTACTGAGATTAGACTCAGGACACAACTTCCTCACGCTGGCGCTGGGACCACAGATGACCCCGGCATCTTCTTGAGAGTTCGGCAACAACCGAAAGCACCCCTCTCAAGGACGTTTTCCTAACCACCGCGTTTTCCCACTGAACACACGTCCCGGGCCAGTCCTGAAGGCGACCGTTTCCCGGGCACCACCGCGCTTCCAGAAGAGACATCCTGGCTCTTGCGAGGTCTGCCGCTTTCCTGCCGAGGCAGAGCCTGCTTTCCTGAGTTTGTTTGCCAAATCCACGTGTCCCCAAATGGTCCTCCTCACAGAGAGGTCCGATCTGCAAGCCTTACGACATCTTCATTGCTTTAAAAGAATGGAAGAAATGTCTGCTTCTAGTTACCACATTTACAGCTCTTTTTTTTTTTTTTCTCTCATATAGAAAACAGACCCAGATCCTTTGGAAAACTTGCAGATATTTCACATTTGTGTGGAGAGCAGATTTTTTTTCCAGGTTTTTGGAAAGCTGAAGTCACCGACACATGGCTGCTGGGTGATATTGTTGCTGAGTGCAAACATCACTTGTTCCCAGCTCAGCCGAGCCTGCCTTTTCAGCCATGCTGATGCCTGGCGGCGGGGTGGGGGGAGGGGGCGGTAAGCCTGATGCGGAACAGTCCCAGGGGCTGTGCGGGTGGTATTTTTCTGTCTGCTGTGATCTCAAAGAGAACTGAGCAAGGTATATAGTGCTTTGTCTTGAGCCTCGCCCCCACCCCAGTTTTGCCTCAGACATCAGTTGATTCTAGTTCAGACCTCTATGTAGCATGGGACTAAAAAAAACACGTTGTGGCCCTTTAATAAAAATGGAATGGCATAGGTCCTGGGATACTAGGCTTCTGGTCTGAGTCTGGTCCCAGTTGCCATTCGGCTCCCATTAATCTGTTCGATCCTTTTCTCTAAAGGGCACAGGCAGAGCAAGGTCTAGCCTGGGGTAACCGGCTGCTGAGGACAGGTGCTTGGTATCCTGTTCATTATTGTGATCACCTTGGTCCCCAGGTCAAGTCTTCATCTGTGCGTATGCATGATGATCAAGTGTCACGGGCACTGTGAGACTAGTTAATACGGACACGAGAATGTTAGCACTAGAAGGAACCTCTTACGTTACAGAGGGGAGTGTGAGGCTCAGCCAAGAGAAGTGACTTTCTCAAGGTCACATAGTAGTTAGTGCCAGAGACGGGATGAGAACCCAGAAAGCATAACTCCCAAGTCAGTGTTCTTTCTACCACCCTTTGCTGTCAAATTTCAAGGAGAACCAGAATCCACATATGAGTTGATCAGCGTATTCATTTCCCAGAAGAGAAAGCTACTTGGGGCACTAACATTATTAATAGAATGTCTTTTGGAATATACGGAAGACCAGTCCAGGGTTGGTGCTGGAAAGAAATGGATGAAGCCAGGAGTCAGGGGTACAAAAAGTCATGCTGAAAAGCCACCCAGAGAGATGCTTGTTCCCCATGTTGGGCCCAGGGAAGAGCAAAGCAGCCAGGAAACTTTTCGTAATTGTAATGGATCATCAAGGAAGAAGCAGGGCCCCGCGAGGAACCTAAGTCCTTGAGTTAGAAGTGGAATTATTCTGAGAAAGAAGAGCGAAACCAACAGAGGGAAAAGTTAATCCCTTCTTAACTGCTCTTTGTTCCTGGACACATGCTGAAGCAAGTAGGAGGAATTTCCAGCCCAGCACCCCCAGCAAGAAAAGTCTGGTCACTTGATTCATTTACCCTACAGCCAGTCCCAGAGGGGAGAGCCGCAGGGACTTAAAGGGACACGGCCATTTTATAGGGAGAAACCCGCTGTGGAACGAAGCTCCCGTCGTGTTCAGTCTGGTGGCCACAGCTGGGAGGGAAAAGATTCCCTCGATGCCAGGCATGGGGGGCAGAGTTAGCAGGGGCTGCTGGCAGGATACAGCTCCCCCCCCAACCCCTCCCCCCCTGCCCCGGACTCTGGAAAAATACAAGCAGGCAAATTTGAACTTGGCTCTTGAATAGCTCATTTTGTAGATCTGTGTAACCTGAGCACCCGGCAACCCCTGGGGCCTGGTCTCAGGTCACTGGCAGCTCTGGAGACTGCCAGAAGGGGCTGGCCACTCAGAGCCCAAGCTTAGTGCCTTCTAGCTCCAATCCAAGGAAACCATGGAGGGTGACTAGAATGGTGAGGTGTGTGTCCAATCCAGGGTGAGCTGGAGGTCACTAAAGGGGAGCCCCGAGCAGCTCCGCAGGGACCAGACAGTGTGTTCATGCAGGCCGGCACTCGAGGCAGACGTTTGTCCCCACAGCAGGTGCAGGCCAACTGCCCAGGGACCCCCTCCACTGAGGTTCCTTCCCTCTTCCCCTCAGGGCAGGATCGGGGCTGGACGTTGCATTCCAGAGGCTGAGGGTGGAGAACCCAGTCTCCCCGTGTGTCGTCAGTTCTGGCCGCAGTGCTGTGGAAGGCTCTTTTCCCAACATTCTCTGTTCATTCCCAGATCCTGAGCAACAGCACTGCAGAGCAGCGGTTTACTAGGAAAGGTACGGGTACGCACTCAGGGACTCTGATGGAGGACAAGCACAAAGAGAAGACTAAGGGGTGAAATGAAGTTCCCATGTGATGTCCTCAGTGGGCAGCCGCCCCCCATTGCCTGGGAAGCAGCAGGAGGTATCCATTCTTTTCCAAGCAAATCCTGGGTTGGAGAGCACTGGTTGGTGGCCTCAGAGCTATGGAGTTCCACCCTGAGGAACCCTCAAGGCCCTCAGGGGATGGTCAGCATTGATGTACGGCCCGTCCACTCTGTGCCTAACTCTGAGTTGACACAGAGAGACTGCAGGCAGGAAGCCAGATACAGCCCCATGCTTGTGGAATTTACATTCTAGTCAGGACAATAGCAAACCAAAAACCACAGGTGCAACGAGTGTTGTGAAGGAGAGGGGAGAGAACGAAGGGGCCTGGAGGGCCAGGGAAGACCTCCCGAGGAAATGACCTAAATCTCAGATCTGGGAATAAAAAGGTCATTAAATGAACAAAGGAGGGTTGGCAGGGACTGTAACATTGCCCCTCGGTAGCCTTCCCCTCTTATTGCATAATCACAGAATTTTCAGTTGAGTACGTGGCTTCCCGGAAAATGACTACATTTCCCAGCCTTCCCTACAGCCGGATGTGACTGTGGCCACATTCTGGCCAACGGGAGATGCGAGGGAGTGGGGTATAGAATTCTGAATCATGGGGAAGGGGCTTGCCCTCGCATTGCTCCTTTGCCCCCTTCTGCTACCTGCAATGTGGCAGTGGTGGGGGCCCTGCTTAGAGTAGGCAAAGGAAGGTAGGGCCTCTGACCGCCTCTCAGACCAGCGCTGCCATGCCACCTTGGGGTCTTATATGAGAGAAATAAACCTCTGTGTTGCTTAAGCCATTATCACTTGGGTCTCTGCTATAGTAACCAAATATCTTATCCATGGTTTGAGGGAATAGCAAAGGGCTCTTTTACATCTTGATTTCATCTGATCTTCCCAAGAATCCTGTAAGTAGGAGATTATGATCAGCGTTTTAGTGTCACAGAAACCGAAGCTGAGAAAATAATTGTCTTCTCCAAGGTCACCCAGTGGCAGAGCCAAGGACCCCCAACTCAGTTCTTCATCCTTCCAAGCCCCGGAAATACGCACTGTGCCATGCTGCCTCCCTCCCTCTAGGATGGCTTTTAATGCAGCCCCCATTCCTGAGATGAGTTTCCACCAAGCCATCCACACTTCACCGTCCCCTCCTCCTCTATGCCAGTCTAGTCATCGGCTCATGGTCTTGATAGAACCCGCCCCGACCAGCCCCATCAACAGGTTTAAGGACCTACATGATGTGGGGTTTTCAGGTCGGGGATATAAGACTACTGTTAGTTTTCTCAGGGAAGCTCTTACATTTTATTCTAATCAGGAATACTTAGAATAATCCTCCCTACCCAGCCTAACCCATCTTCCCTGGTGCGAAGGACCCACGAATTCTCAACATCAGGACTGAGAGAGCCCAGGAAACCCTCCGCTGCTTCATTAGGGCAAGTTGCTTCTCTCCTTATTATGACAGTCTAGACTTCTCCTCCGGGCTCTCCTCAGGACACTGTGTAAGAACAATTCTGTTATTTTATCTTTCGTTAGCCCTTGACTGACTGCAGGAGGAATTGTAGGCTAAGCCATGTTCACACAAATCCTCCGTTGCTGTTCTCCGACTGCGGCGCTCCTCGGGTTATGAGTCACCTCTGGGGATACAGCATCTGAATAATTCAGATTTTAAAACATTGATTTTTATTCCTCCTAGCCAGGAGACAGCTTTACACACGCATTTGGCTTGACTGGACCTTCGCGCACCTCATGCCTGTTAACTTGCAAAGATTTCATGGGGCCTCGGGTGTGCCGAAGACTAGAACAGCCAGGGAGGAAGGCATGTCGCAGGCCCAAGTGGACACCCCCGGGAAGCCTATGGCTTCATGTTGGACCCAGGGGCAGAGTGGGGGTGCAGGCCATGTGCTGAGTGTCGTCTCACAGAAACAAAAAGCACGTGGCTGAAGCAGACCTCCGGAAGCCTTCCTCTTTTCTTTCATGGGGTTCCCCTCATGTCCCTTTGATGTCCCTGCCCACAAAGGGACACCTGAAAATCCAGCTTCTCTCTCCGCACTGCTGTTTTTCTCTACTTGCTCTTCTCCTGACTCGTCCTACTGCTTTGGGACAAGAGGCTGCTCTTAATCGGTACCAGTTCCGAGGCACTCAGAGGAAATCTCCACCAAATACGTCGAGACTCACAGATGGCCCCTCCCTCTTCCCACCCGACTCTCCACCCTCTCCTTGGCGATTCACACCCTCACGGTTTGACCCTCTGTCCCTCTCCCTTCCAGGCTCCTGGGGCTGCATCATGGCCCGTTCCCTTCCTTGAACTCCGACTCACACATTCATCTTCCTCGTAGATCGGCCTGGAGGGCCAGCCTCCCCGTGCCCCAGATGGAACTCATCCCTCACCCCCAAGCCCACTCCTTATCCTGTTCTCTCTCGGATGAGGGTGCCCCACCCACCCAGTCACCCAAGTCTCAGTGTAGCCATCTGGTCACTGAGTTCTGGAAGCTACTCTTTAATGTCTCTTATGTCTAGTCTTCTCTATATTTCCTTTTCAAGTGCGTTCCAAACAGTCTCCTCGCTGATCTGTCTTACAGCATTCTTGTTCCTCCAAGCCAGTTTCTACACCGCCATAAGAATAACCGTCTACAAGGCAAATCTAATCAGTGTGGGATTTTAGAATTCTTTCCATGGCTCCCTCATGCCCTCAAAGTAAAATCTAAATTCCTCAGCAGGGCCGTTTGAGGCCTTTCCTGTTCTGGCCCTGCCTACATCTCTCCCTCCCTCCCACTTGCCGACACCGATCTCCCAAAGTGCTGTGTTCTCACACCTCTGCGCTTCCGCCCATGTCGTTGCTCGGCCTAGGGTGGCATTCCTCCGTCTCAATTTCGCCCAGAGCTCAGTTCAGGCATCTCCTCTTTCAGGAAGCCTTCCGACTCCCCAGCCCCCCAAAGCACACTGTCAGACACACACATCACCAGCCAGTCTGGGAGTTCCTTAAGGTCAGGAACTGTGTCTCGTTTGTCTTGTCTTAGAATCTGGCAGATTCATTACATGGGAACTGGCTTGGAAAAAATAGGAAGAATTTTCTGCTAGTAGAAGCTGTTCTACGGTATGATATGGAGATAGTAAGTAAGGGATAACACAGAAGCCTCTAGAAGAGTCCTGCGGTGGGCTCAAGGGGGTTAAGCCAAAGGACCTTAGGTCCTTTCCAAATCTGAAATTCCGTCATTTGAAAACGATGACATTTGTCCAAAATATTCAGCCATCAGCATATACGGCAAGTTGGCCATTTTCTCCAGGAGAGGAAACAAGCAGACACTGTCACCCATGGAAGTTTCACAGCGCCTTTACCCTAAACGTTTGGGTGCGTGGGGACTTCTCCATCTCCCTGGGAACCTGAGTCTCAGCTCCTGACCTACTCTGACTCTTGGGAGGAAATGAAAGGGCAAGAGGAGGAACTGGTGTTCGCAGAAGGAGAGAAATTCACAATCCCCTGGAATGAATTATGAGTCCATTTGGTAAAATATTATTTAGCTGTTATAAAGAATAAAGTCGGTTTATATATATATGAAAGACAAAGATTGGAAAAAAGCAAATTAGAGAATACCATAGATAGTATCACTCCCACCTATTTTAAAAAAAAGAGGGGTGCCTGGTGGCTCAGTCAGTTGGGTGTCTGACTTCGGCCTGGAGCCTGCTTTGGATTCTGGCTCTGTCTCTCTTTGCGCCTCCCTTGCTTGTGCGCTCTCTCTCTCTCTCTCAAATATAAATAAACATTTAAAAAATTATCAAAAATAAATAAATAAATAAGTATATGTAAGTATTATGCATAATTTTTCTGGATGGAATTACTTTGGGGAAGTACTTACCTGCTGTGGGAAGTGAGAATGGGAGACAGTGACTTTCAGTTGTCATTTTGTATGTTTTTATGTCGATTCTTTTTCTAACATCTTTTTAACACCAACAGATTTTACCTAGATTGTAGGATTAGGGTGATTTTATACTTCTTCGTAGTTTTCTATTAAAAAAATTAAAATCTAACAATATTTTGATTCCCTAGAGGCTGGAGAAAAGGGGATGGGGACTAACCTGGCCTCAACCAAGATAGATTTTACTAGCTCCAATTCTAAACGTGAAGAGGCCAGAGTCAGGAAAGCAGAGGGCTGGGGGAAGGGAGAGCCTCTTGCCCGAGATCATTCTGCGAAAAGATGTCAGAGCCAAGAACGACGACCAGAGCTTCTGGGTTCCAGTGTGACTCCTCAACTACACCAACAAGGAAGAAGGAAAAGGTGGTGGGGAAGGGCGTTAACATTGGCAGAAGGCCTACTGCGAAGGCATTTTATACATTCGCCAGCCAACTTCTGTCCTTAGAAAGACTTTGAACAGCAAGATCGAGCGTTACCATGAGATTTCCAGAGTTAAAAGTCTTAAAGCAGGCCCAGAAGTTTACTTTCTAGACCCAGAAGGAAACACCGTAAAAATGGTAGCCATGCGAATTGCATGTAACCTGGGCATCTTATTTTCCTGGGGATCCTATTTACTGCCGACACTTGATTGTGGAACATATCCTGGTGCCTCAAACGGACCTTTCATGTAGTGATAACTGAAGAAGGTGTGGTCTGGGCAAGCAAGGGTTAACCTGGGAGTCGGGGCCTGTTGCCGATCAGAAGATTTAGAGCAGGGTTTTTGGCCATCTTGATATTCTGGCTGCACCTTATGAGGCTGAGAGGCAGTTCTCTCAGCCCGGCCAGATCAGCTCTTCTCTGCATCCCTGGATCTTAATCTCTTTGTTCCTCACTGTGGACAGGTAACCTGACCTTGGTCCTCAATTGCTTATGGAATAGAATTGGGGACTTCAGGGACGGTAGTCAAAGTTTGGAAGAGCCACCATGGGGAATGGAACTCAAGACCGACTGATAAGCCTCTTTATTCTTCTAGCTCTCTCAGGATCTCCAGTTTTTCAGGGACGGAGGGGCCATGCAGGATAGATTTCATACTTTCCCCTATTCCCCATTAGCAGAGAGGACTTGCCAGACCAGTGGATCAAAGTGAGCCCATTTCCCAGTGGGATGGATGTCACCTCCCCGTTCTGGGCACTCTCCCAGGTGGGCGAGATCTAAGGCATCACTCCAGCTTAGCTGTGTTTCCTCTATCTTTCATACCAGTTCTGATCAAAGAGGGGCTTCGGCAGTTCTGTCTATTGCATTTCAGTTAAGGTGATGACTTTGATTGGAATCAGAGGTGGGAGAGTTCATGGGATGGAAAATGAAAAGCCATCCTGTGAGCAAATCTATTCCTCCTGAGAGAGGCTTGAACCTTTATCCAGGTGCCAACTTTTTCATCCCACGGAAGATTGGAGGTGGATGTCATTTCATTCACAGGTAAAGGCAGGAAGTTGTATGTGGTAGGGCTCTGCAATTTTCCAGTGAGTCAGCCTGTGACCTTTTGGGAGAGATCTCAGAGAAAGAGCGGGTGAAGAATACGGGCTTGCTTTCCCAAGGCTCAAGTGGGGTTTGTCACTGGGGCTTGTTTTAGGAGGCGGGTGTCTGGAGTTGAGTTAATCCGACTACTTGGGTCCCAGATATTGGTATTGTTGATCCCCACGAGACCCCTCTCTTGGATTTATTTACCTCCTTATTCCTTTTACTCCCCATCTTGCAATTCCATCCCCCTCTCTCACACATAATGATTTTTGTGTTTAGTGTTCATTCTTTTGTTTGCATGTTTTCATACAAATACTATTGGTTTGCAGTATTTTTAATTTACGTAAATATTCTAGCTCATTGTTTCTTATCTTTTTTTCACTGTTTTCCCCCTGTTCTTTTTTTTTTTTTTTTTTTAGTTTATTTATTTATTTTGTGCGGGGAAAGGATCAGAGAGAGAGAGGGAGAGAGATAATTCCAAGCAGGCTCCATGCTGTCAGCACAGAGCCTGATGAAGGGCTCAATCCCACGAACCATGAGATCATGACCTGAGCAGAAATCAAGAATCAGATGCATAATAGACTGAGCCACCCAGGTGCCCATCCCTCTGTTTGTTTCACTGCCTTAGGCATCCACGTTGCTATGTGTACATCTAATCGTTTGCTTCAGTCCTGTCATATAGGACTCCCTGGTGTGTGTTCGTCACATTTCATTTCTTGATCTCAGTGCTGGAAACTCAGGTGGCCCCCAACTCCCACCACAAGTAACTGCATGAAACATTTGCACACGTCTCCTAACACAGAGCTGTCTGAGGATTTCTTGGGACGTATACCTAGCAGAGGAATTGCTAGTATGCTATACTGAAAATCTGACTCATAACACCAGACCTTTCCCTGAGAATGTTCGCCAGTGTCCCTTTCTGCTGTCCATCTTCCCACGGGTAGTGTGCAAGCGCTGCCGTGTCCCACGTCTCAGCCAACACTGGGTGTGACCCTTCTTTCTGTATGTTGCTAATATAAAAGGCAGACAGCGATATCTCTTTGTTGTTTTAATTTGCATTTTTCATATGACATGCAGTGAACCTGGTGTTCGCAGCTCTTCATCTCAGCATCTGCTTCCCAGGAAAATTGACCGGCCCCAACCTGTTCACTGTTTGTGGAGTTCTGTCTTCCGTATGATGTGTGTTTATATCCTTGCCCTGCTTTTCTATTGCTGTCATAAATGTTCGAGATCCTTGCATGTTCTTCATATCAGTCTCTATTCCTGTTTTGTCATTAGTCTGTTAACGTCATCCACGAGCTCTTTCGTTGATTAGAAATCCTTAATTTTGGTGTGATCCAGTTAATAAGATTTTGTATTATGGTTTATGATTTTGAAATTCGGTTATAAAAGAGCTTCCCCAAATCACAAAGATATTTCCCTTCACTTCATTCTATGAACTTTATTTGTATCATTTTTCTTTAACCTTTTGCACTCCGGTCTTTAACCACTCTTTGTATGCGGCGTTATGTAGGGATCCAATTTTCTTCTTCTCCATGCAGTGAGCCCGTTTCCCAAATGCCATTTACTAAATGCTCTTCCCCTCCCCCACCAATTTGTGGTACCACCTCCATTCTATGTTAAGTTCTGACATACACATGAGTGTATCTGAGCTCTCTCTTCTGTTGGTCTACTTGTAGGTTTTTTCAATTACTGTCGTCTTTATAATATGTCTGATTCTCTGAAAGGTAGGAGCCCCTCTTCTCTCTGCTTTTTAGAAGTTGACTTAGCTGTGCTCCCATGTCTTCCTCTGTCCCGTGCCACCATAATTTTGAGTATAAGTTTAGTTCAAGTGTTTCGGTTGAGCTGGGAGCAGCGGGCCTGCCAGCCAGCATGCCGGAATGATGGCTCGTATCATCAGACAAGAGGCACACGGGAGAAACTTCAGGAATAAGTCAAAGCCAAGAGATGATATCTGGCCTGCGCTGGACTCTAGAAAGTCCTGACAATTCTCTGCAAAGTGGAATCCAATCTGATCCAAGAGAAACAGTCAAAGGCACACAGGTCTTAATGAGCCTGGGAACCTAATCAGAGGCAGTAATGAATGATATTAACAGTGCAGTCCTGCCAAGGAGAAAACCCTATCTGCGTCCTCAGTTGCTTGGCCCATGCCTCCGAGGATTACAAGGGCCTGTCAAAAGGTTAGCTCATTGCCACCTTGTCTCTCTGCTGCTTCTGCAGCTCTTCAAACGCGCTGTTCCCAAAACCTCAGCTTTCAGGCATGTAGCATTTTTGTTCTGTGATAATTAGGAGACTGCGAGCAGGCCATGGTTAGTCATCCGTGGTGTGAAGATGACGGGTGCTCCCGCTCTGGAGGTGCTTACGGGTTCAGACACGTCAGGCTATAGTTAAAGACAGAAGCTGATGAGGGAGAATGAGGTGACTCATCGTCAAAGCCTTGAAAACCCGAGTTCAAGGAGAGGGCCAAGGCTTTCCAAATGTAGAATCTGCTCTGTGGTGGTGCTGAAGCTTCACCTGGGCATAGGTTATGCTGTTAACTTCCATTTCCTCCTCACCAAGGACTGGAAGGCCAGGAGAAGCAGCTCTGTCTGGTTGAGTCTGAACAGCTGACTTAGCATTGACCCAATTCTGCAAGACCTGTTCTGGGTGTTTGCCTCTCTCCCTTTGCCCTCGTGATGTCCTCATCCTCCATCCTCTGCTCCTCTAGGATGCTCGTGTCCTTTCCCTTTTTTAGAGCTCTTGCTTCTAAGTTCACAGTCTTTGAGAACAGACATTTTCAAGTGATTTCTGTGGATGGTGTTTCTTCCCCCAGGTGGCTCTACAAAACGCTGGTGTCGGCTTCACAAGTTTTCACCAACAGTGACCAGTAAGTCCAATCGCTTGGCCCCGTGGCTTGCTCTGGGTGTGTCTCGGTCCTGCAGCCATGCTGGGTCCTGCACTGTGGTAAGGGGAGGCCTACATCGTCTGCTCCCTCTGGAGAAGGGTCACATCCTGATTGGGGATTGACCTGGGCAGGGCTCTCGTTTGACCCATGTAGTTCTGCCCAACCCCAGAAGGCTGGAATTCAATGGCCTTATTGCTTTGCCTCTCTGTACCTGGGGAAAAGGGGGAAGGCCTTAATGTCTCCTCTTCATTTACCCCTCTTTCTTTTGCTCTGGGTACATGTTGGGAGCTCAAGGAAGTCCATTAACTATCCTTCTCTTTCCTTTAAGTCTTCTTAAAATGCAATGGTCAGTATTCAGAACCTCTACAGCCTGTGTCAGAGACTAGCACGGTGTCTTGAACAAATTCGGGCTCAGCTGAAGGACTTTTAGTGAACTTTTGGGGTCCTTACTCTGAGAGCTGTAGGAAAGGGATGGGGATGGCTTCCTTTCTCGGAATCTGTGGGTGAAGGGAGCAGGCAAGGCTATGTTTTAAGAGACTTAGTGGGATTATCTAGGAAGAATCCACTCAGAAGCCCTGGGACCCAGCACATAGGTGAGTAAAATATTGACAAAAAAAGGTATCTCAGTGGTGGGGATCAAGAGGTTGACTAACCCCGTGGAAAATGAGATCACCATTCTCCTTCTCCACCCGCTTTCCCCCATCAGTCCCGGCCTTTCAGGAGGAAAGCAGGCTTGCAGTCTGGCCCTCGGTCAGGTCCCGGACGGGATGCTGGGCCGAATCAGAGTTGTTCGCACAGTCTGCTCTGGTGCCAGTCAGATGCTGAATAGATGTAGCAGGAGGACAATGACCTCGTTTAGGGCTTTGAGATCCTGAAGAGTTCCTTTACCTCTAAAGCCTCTGCTTGTCCACATGTCTAATTAAAACTAGAGAGTCTGCAGCCCAACTCTAGAGGGCTGTGAGTTCACCAAACACCGAGGCAGAGATGCTTCTTACAAAAAGAGCAATCGCATCCCACAAATCGGCTTTCCCATATTTGGTCTTCTCCCAGGGATATTAAATATAACTTTTCATATGTTGCAGGCTTCACGTAGCCAACCATGTGGCTAACAGACTTCTTGGTACGGGCTCTAAATTTGGCCTAGCAGCCCCTGAGGGGAATCTCTGAAAGTTAGGCTATACTAAACCGCTCTGAAACAAGTTGCGTGTGCGTGAGAACAGGTGGGCAAAGGCAGAGGTGGGTCCAAGTAGGTGTGTATCGGGGTTCTCCCTCCGGCCCACCGTTTCTGCTCCTTGGGGCACCGCTCTCTCCCTGTAGCCTCCGAGGAGGTCCATTCAGCTCTTGTCAACTTGGCCAGACCAAACGCAACCAGGAATGGCACTTGGGAGCCATTCTGCTTTGCCTTCTTGTGGGCTATGGGTGCTGGAGGTGAAGAGAAGCTAGGGAAGAGAGGTACTTATGCTCCTTTATGATCCAGGGGCTCCGGGTTTTGCTTGAGGAAGCAAGGGGAAGAGACCTCAGGACAAGGAATCCAAGATGGTGCACAGAAGGATGGCAGATAGTACACAATCCACAGAAAGATGCGTAGGCATCTGTCTTCTGCAAAGACAGAAACAAGCCTCGGGCTCCACTACACAATTTGGTGAAGTAGTACCCACCCTGACTCTAAATTTTCAACCCAGGCCAGTCCGTCACATACCCAAGGACAAGTGGCCATAAAAAAATGAATCTTATTCCCTTTCTCTCCTGGGGAGCATTTGTCTCAGCTTCCGCGCAATTCGCCTTCTTGGTTTTATCTTACAAATCCTCTCCCTTGACTCCTATCCTATCTTCCTGACTGTTTTGTCTTCCCCAATTTGACATGGGAAAAGTGACTACAAGTGACAAAACTCAATGATAGCACAGTTCTGTGCTGGGGGAAATGGTGTATTTGATGGTGTTGGAGACCCTATAAATCAGTTGCATCTTTCCGGAGAATCATCTGGCAATAGCAAGAGCTGAGTCCTAGCCATGGTCCATTCATTCCATCTAGGGAAGCACATCTGGAACAAATAAACACAAGAGGGATGAAAGAATTATTGGTATGAAAATAACCATGTTGATGTTATTAATACTAATGAACATTCACCCTAAGGCAAATTACGATGCACCAGCATAATGGACACAGTATTACAATTAAAAGTGACAAACATGAGGACCTTTGACACAAAAATTCTGAATATGAAATAATCTTAGAGAAAAAACACACAGAGAAGTGTGTAGTCTCCGGTTGTACAACGTGAAAACTTGGCAAGCATCAGAACGGAATGAACAGAAACAGAAGCCCTTAATAACATGTGATGGGGACTTTCCTCCAGAAAAGTTATATAAGTTGATAAGAAAAGGGTCTCCTAAATGAAATGGAAAGGTGGGAGGACAAGACCACCTTCTGGTAGGTGTCCCCATGCTTGCTTGGGTGAAGGGCTTGGCTCCTTTTAAAGTTTTGTTTCCGCCCTGGGTGATCTCAGCTCAAGGGGAGGACAGGATGCCTTTCTAAGCTCTCTCACCTCGGTGGCACAGCACTCCACCTTCTGCTCCTGCCACCCAACAGTCTGGTCTGCAGAAACTCCTTGGCTTCCTTTTCCCTCTCCTAACTCAGTTTCCAAAAGTTAACCCAAGCCAAGAGCCTATTGGAAAACACCTTGGGAATGTTTGTCTGCAGCAGTGGGTAATTGCGATGGCAGCAAACCGGGGGTCTGAGGGCCACGATTCTAGTTCCGGCTTCGCCACTGCCTTGCTGGGTAGCCATGGGCAAGTCATTCTAGACTTGGGCAAGTCAGGGTCACGGTCTCTCACCTATGATATGGAAATGTTGAACCAAGTTTCTTTGCTTTTCTTTGCTTCCCTCCCTCCCTTCCTTCCTTCCTTCCTTCCTTCCTTCCTTCCTTCCTTCCTTCCTTCCATCCATCCATCCATCCTCTCACAACTGTGAGATTCATGACCTGAGCTGAAATGAGGACTCAGATGCTTAACTGACTGAGCTGTCCAGGTGCCCCATGGACCAGGTAATTGCTAAAATCCTTGAATTTCTGACCTGTCTATGGTTCTATCTTTATTGACTCAGGACTCTTCCTAGTGGAAGAGTGGAATTCACGTCACTCTGATACAAAGGATCAATTCTGCCATCCAAAGCCACTGCCTAGAAATCCTGCCTCTCACTGTAGGTGCAAGGGCTGGCTCATCAAAGAGATTAAAAGAAAAAAATGTGCATGTTTTGGGCCTTTGTCAATTAATAACAATGAATAACAATTTAGTGTTTCTTAAAAGGGTTAAGGGTCTGAAGTTTCCAGAAAGAAGCAGGTCTCCTGTAAAAGAAGACCAGAAGAGTCCCTCTTGACCTCGAGTTCCCAGACCGAGACACTCTGACCAGCTCTGAAACAGCTCATGGGATGGCAATGATCAGAGTCTGGTGTCAAACTCCTCCTCTCCTTGTGCCTGCCCAGGGAACCAAGCAAGCTAAACAGGAGTGGAGTCACAGAAGCTTCAGCCAACTGGAGAAAGGGCATTTGAAGCAAGTCAGAATTCTTCTAGGTACGCTGTGATCAGGAAGAAAAAGATGGTGAGAGTAAGGTAGAAACTAAGAAAAAGTGGCTGGCTGTCGTGTGCAGGGAAGGCCCATACAGCCACGTCGGTCCCTAAATCTAATGAGCATATCTGTCCTTGTGCAGCGAAAAGTGGATGACGAAGGGTGGACAAAGGGATGAGAAGAAGGGAAAGCTTGTCTGCATTTGACAGAGAGGATGAATGACCTCTTGGCTGCTTCAGAGGCTGGGCTGTAATAAAAGAGTAGGTAAAGCCCTTCTCACTGAGAAGAGGGGCACTTGGGCCCAGGGATGTCCTGCCTGCAACAAGGATCTTACGGGAACAACGAATAGAGCATATTTTACGACATGAAGCTGTACGAATTCATTTTCGCTAAGTAACAAGTCATCTCCAAAAGTGGCTTAAAACAACAGCCATTTATTTAGGTCATGGTTCTGCGGGCTGGCTGGGCAGTTCTGGTCCGGGCCAGCTTGGCCGAGCTCAGCTAGGCTCTTGTGCCTCTGTGGTCAGCTGGTGAATCGGCCGGCAGTTGAATGATTCAGGACGGCCTCACTCACATGTCTGGCAGCTAACAGGCTGTTAGTAGGAATTATGGAGCAACTGGGCCACATGCCTCTCATCAGCCAGCAGACTAGCATGGGTTTGTTTATGCGGCCGCAGATTTCTAAGAGCAGCAAGAGAGGAAGCTGCAAAGCCCCTTGAGGCCTAGGCTCGAAACCTGTACGTTGTCATTTCCAAAGCATTCTATTGATCAAAGCAAGATGCAAGGCCAGCTAGAGTGACCAACTGTCCCGGTTACCCTGGGACTGAGGGGTTTCCCAGGACATGGGATTTTCAGTTCAAAAACTCGGAAAGTTCTGGATAAACTGGGACAGACGGTCACTCTAACGGTCAGCCCAGACTCAAAGAATGGGGAACTTGACTAGACATTTCGCCAAAGGAGAGATACAAATGGCTGGTGCACACACGAAAAGATATGCAACCTCACTAATCATTAGGGAAATGTAAATCAAGCCACAAGGAGATACTACCTCCTACCCGTTAGGATAGCTATTATTCAAAAGCCAGAGAATAAGAAGTGTTGCAGAGGATGTGGAACTTTGGTGCATTGCTGCTGGGAATGTAACATGGGGCAGCCCCTGTGGAAAATAGTACAGTGACTGATAAAAAAATTAAACACAAAATTACCCTATGGATCCAGGAATTCCAGTTTTGGGTATATGCCCCAAAAAATTGAAAGCAGGGGCTCAAATAGATATTTGAATGCCTGTGTTCACAGCAGCATTGGTCACCATAGCCAACAGGTGAAAGTAACCCAAGTATCTAACGGAGAACCAAGTATGAATGAATAAACAAAATGTGGCCTGTGCATACACTTGGATATTATTCAGCCTTAAAAAGAAAGGGAATTCTTTTTTTGTTTTTTAATTTTTAATGTTTATTTAATTTTTAGAGAGAGAGTCAGAGAGCAAGCGGGGAAGAGGCAGAGAGAGAGGGAGACACAGAATCTGAAACAGGCTCCAGGCTCCGAGCTGTCACCACAGAGCCCAACGCAGGGCTCAAACTCACAAGCCGTGAGATCATGACCTGAGCCGAAGTCGGACCCTCAACCAACTGAGCCACCCAGGCGCCCCACGAAAGAAAAGAATTCTGACACATGCTACAACTTGGTTGATTGAACCTCGAAGACATTACACTGAGCGAAATAAGCCCAGCACGTCATGACAAATACTGTATGATTCCACTCACATGTGGTACCTAGAGGAGTCAAATGCATAGCGATCGAAGGGAGAATGGTGGTTGTCAGGGGCAGGGGGGGAGGGGGAGTCAGTGTTTAATGAGTCTAGCGTTTCGGCTGGGGAAGATGACAAGTTCTGGAGATGGATGGTGGTGACGGCTGTACAACAGTGTGAAGGTGCTTAATGCCACAGCGCCATGCACTGAAAACTGGTTAAAATAGAGAATTTTATGTTCTGTATATCTTACCACAATAAGTAAGGGAACAAAGGAATGAGCTATCCTAGAAACGAGCGGAGCTACAAACTCTTGTGGCCATTTTTGCCCTCTGCCACAGGGGTGAGCAGGAATATAATTCAGCATGGCTGAGCTACTGCAGTAGAGCATAGTTTTTGAGGAAGTGTGCTGGGAGACAGCGACCAGCATCCAAATATTGACTATTTTGATACTCTTTCCTTTGGGAGCCAGTCGTGACTTGTGGGTTTTCATCTGGGTAGGAAAACAAGAAGGAATGAAAGAAGATACATTTTGATGAGTGAGTGAATGGGGTGGTGAGGACATGTGGTAAGACTTTGGAACCAACCAGAAAATTAAGATAAAATCAAAACAAGTCAGAGCCCTAAAGAAATCACTCACCTGTTTAGAGGGGTCCCAGTTGCCCTGTCCCACTTCCTCGATGCCCCTGACAAATTGAGGCAGACAGAGCAGGCCGTCGGTAAGGACACATCTGAGGCATCCGAGGAGCCGAGCCCATGGCAGCCTGGCTCCTGTGCTGCCTCCCCTCCTAGTCTCTCTCTGTTTGGTGTTCATAGGAGTCTGTGTTTATGGGAAACTCTGAGTGTGCCTGTTCCTCTAGCCCAGTGGTGAGAGAAGCAGACGACAGGGAGGAGTGAGGACAGGCATCGGTGCATGTGGGTGGCCAGACGGGGTGGAGGCAGAGGAGCCAGAGGAAGCCATGAGGCAGATGACCATGAGAAACAGCCAGTCTCCCAAGAACGCTGTGGCTGGAAGGGACTTGGAGAGTATCTTGTAGACTCTACCCATCTTGTAGACTCTACAAGACTCTATCTTGTAGGCTGAGGAAGATGGGTCCAGAAAGTTTCAGAGACTTGTCTGAGGCCACCCACCCAGGTAAGCAGGAAGTGTCACAGCTAGTAGTTGGGGCCCATTTCTAAGCTGGAATTCCATCTCTGCCTCCAGTGGTTTCCAGTTTCTCACCGAATCTTCTCCATGCTAGTCACTAGAAGAGGGAGTGGTAAAACCTGACCACGATGTGCCTTTACTGCCCCATATTTTATCTACTGCAGGGGAACCATGCTCTCGGGTACACACACACACACACACACACACACACACGTGTCTTCTAGCTCCCTCGGCCCTGCAAAGTCTGGTACAGCAGTGTATCTGCGCTCTTATCGGCTTTTTAATTAAGGTCTTCTACTATATCTCCCAGTCAATTTCCTCGCTCAAGTCCACGGGGAGAAGTTATTTTTAGGTGTTACAGAAAGTATAGGGCAGACCAAATCTTGCTTTGAGCTCCGTGACAAAGATTTAGCTAGCTCTGGGTTTGTTGCTTAACACTTAAAGGTCAGCTGTGGGTGGGCATAGCTTGTCTCAGGAGGCTGCAGTGCTGGGGGATTAAGTAGCCCCGAGTGCCCTAACCCCCACCCCCCCTTTTTTTTTCCCCAAGGAGGAAAACTTCTTGGAAAAACCCCAATTGAGAATCATCTGGTGAATTAATTTACTGATCCAATTGCCTTTTCTAGCCGGGAAGGTTTCAACGTTGGTAAAACGTTGGTAAAAGCTAGTAACAGGCCCGCTGCACTCTCAATGTCCAGGGCTCATTGTGGTGCCCCGGGAACCCCAAGATGTGAGTCTACACATATCGATTAGGGACCTACTGTGGACAAGTTACTATAGATATTTCAAGAGGGGGCAGACCCAGTGACTGCCCTTGGGGAGTTCATAGTCTCATTGCAGGGAAATAAGACAAGGACCCACCTCAAGACAAGTGGACAAGATGAGTGCTCAGGAGACACCAAGCACTTGGTATCTGAAACACAGGTGGTGGAGGCTAGAACCAGAGGGCACACAATCTGGAAACGCCAGCTTGGCCACCACTGCCACCATCCTTTCCCTCATGCTTGGCAGTGCCAGAGAAAGGATCCAAGGCTACCTTGAGAAATCAAGTTAGGCCAAGCGGGGAGGGACAAGCCAAGAAGCAGGAAATGAAGCTGAGGGCGAAAAGGAAGGCAGGGAAAGGGCAGAAGCAGAGCAGGAAGCCAAGAATGAAGTGGGGTGGAACACTCTATTAGTTAGGGTGCAGATTTAGCTACAGAGACCCAGAGTCACTGTGGTTTGTTGAAATAGAAGTGTGTTTATCAAGTAAACTCTGAGCTGATAAAATGGTCCTGCCCAGCGAATCATCAGAGGCATAGACTTCTGCTCCATCATCTCTGGGTTGTTGTCCTCATTTGCATGGGTCAGCATGGCTCACCACTGCATCCACACTTCAACCAATGGCTAGGAACCACGGCCAGGCAGCCTCCTTCCCTACAAAGGTGAAGAAATTACTCTTTCCATTTCCACTCACACCCCATTAGCCAGAACTTGGTCACATGGCAACGCCTAGTTACAAAGGAAGAATGGGGATTGTCAATTTTATTGTGTGCGAGAAAGTGCTCTGCTAAAATTTCTGTTTTCTTTTTAAATTTTTTAATATTTATTCATTTCCCGAGAGACAGAGAGACACAGAGCATGAGCTGGGAAGGGGTGAGAGAGAGGGAGACACCAAATCTGAAGCAGGCTCCAGGCTCTGGGCTGTCAGCAAAGAGCCCGACTTGGGGCTCCAACCCACAAACTGTGAGATCATGACCTGAGCCAAAGTCGGATGCTTAACCGACTGAGCTACCCAGGCGCCCCTCTGCTAAAATTTCTAAGACGGAAGAATTGGTATTGGAGGACACCAAGCACTCTCTCTACAGAGACTTGGGCTCTGGGCTGAGTTTATCTCTCCCCAAAAAGAGCTGGACCTCACCGATTTTACATAAGCAGATACTCTGTCCCACTCTGCTGCACAGAACCTGAAAGCCGTGCCTTCTCTCCTCATTTAGTAGGTGAGACGGCTCTGTCCTCTAATGTCCCACAGAGGCATCCTCCCTGTCTCCCTGAGTCCTGGGCGCAGAGGCTTGACGCTGAGCCTTAACCTGGTGCTCTGGTTCCCGGTCGGTGCTCTATGGGGATTGGGAACGAGAACGGGAGCCAGGCTGGCATCAATCTGCGTACGTAATAGAGCCGGAAGGTTGTGAAACCCAGGAGGTTCTGCAGGGCTGTTCTGCAGTAAATACTTGTTATAAAAATAAACCTATCTTGCTATTCCACAACAATGAGCAATACCCCGGGGTTGCCAGCGTTAGAAGTACTCGTACGTCCCCGGGCGTGGTGCTACAGGATGCGGGCCAACCCGCGGCAGCACGCGCAAGCCACACGCTCTCCCCCGCGGTCTCCTGCCCCTCACTACAGACTCAGCCCCCCTCGGCGTTTCAGCCGATGAGAGGTTAGGACCGCAGCAGGTAGAGAGAACGGTAAAGCCCCACCTTCCAGAGAAAAATCAAAACAAAACAAAATAATTGGTGAGGTAGGGGTTGGGGAACTTGGCTGCAGCTGGCATACCGAAAACACCCAAGGGTTTTCGTGGGCTCTGCCATTAATCTGAGCCGATGGGTTGGAGTTAGCATCAAAATGTTACTGTGGTCTTCAACTGCTCGGAAACAGCGGAGTGTCCAGGACAAAGGGGGTGGTTAATCCTGTTTCAGGTCAGAGTAACACACCAGGTACGTCCAGAAAAAAGGCTCTAGAATGGCGGGAGAATTCGACGCTGTGGAAATGAGAGAACCGGACCCCTGCAGCCTGGTGGAGGCCCGGATGGACACACGACCATCTCCACATACCTGAAAGGTCGTCTTGAGGATAAGGGAGCGACTTGTTCCGTGTGGGCTCTGAGGAGGAAGTTACAGCCTGGCCAATTTCGTTTCAGAATAGAATTAGAATTGTCTAGAAATGGAATACTCTTTCTCACGAGAGAATGAGTTCTCCATTGCCGGAGTTTGAAAAAGCCTGGGTAAATCTTCACGTGGGCAGAAATTCACACATTGGGTAAAGACGGCACTAGTCGGGGGCGCCTGGGTGGCTCAGTCAGTTAAGCGTCTGACTTCAGCTCAGGTCATGATCTCACAGTTCGTGAATTTGAGACCCAAGTGGGCCTCTGTGCCGACAGCTCAGAGCCTGGAGCTTGCTTCAGGTTCTGGGTCTCCCTCTTTCTCTGCCCCTGCCCTATTCACACTCCATCTTCCTCTCTCTCTCTCTCTCTCTCTCTCTCTCTCTCTCAAAAATAAACATTAAACAACAACAACAAAAAAGACAGCACTAGCGGATCTCTTGAGTTTTTCCCAACTTTGAGGCCTTAGGATTCCTAGTGTTTTGCTTTTTAATTAAGCTTTTTTATTTAGAGGTGCAGTTATAAGATATAATACAGGGAGATCCTATGTACCCTTTACCCAGTTTCCCTCAAAGACTGGCAAGACTGTAATACAATCTCACACCAAGATTATCTTCCTCTCCAATAAAGTCTGTCCTACCTGTGCCTCAAGAATCCCTGCCCTTAGGGAGGTACCAGTCTACAGGAGAACAAGCCACATACAGAATCAAAAATAGTGCAAGTTTGGGTATAACATACCCAACTGAGTAGGACCAACCAAATGCCATGGATGGCCAGAAGACAAAGAGATCACCTCTGCCAAGGGCCATCGGGAGAGGCTTTCCAGAGGGGGTGGGTTGGAATTGAGGAGCCTTGAAGGAAGAATAGGAACGTGACAGACAGAGGCGGGCATCCTTGCTTAAGGACCTCTGGGCATCCAGGCTCGTTAAGAGCTAGAAGATAAGCCTGCTGGTGAATGACTTCCTCTTCCTACTACAGAACCCGAAAGTGCCAAAGAAGTGAACATAGAAGCTCCAAGAGTCTTTGGCAGCCTCTGGGCTGTGCTTCGTCCTGTTCCTACTCCCTCCCTCGGGCCCACGCGGGTTGGGTGTTAGCATCTGCTGAGTGAATGCTGGGTGAAGAAATGGATGAATAGATCTCTGCCCCTGGTGCCCCAGTCGTGCTTTCCTTCCTGCCCTTTCTTGCTTTTCTTCCCCCATAGAGCACACAAGAGCATGAAGGCAATGGCCTTGGCCTAATTTGGGTGATTGCCTAAAACCCACGTGGTTTTCTGGTGTTATAGGAGAACACGTGAGGCAGATGAAGTCTGAGGTCACAGGTGCCCCACGAAACCCCCAGAGGCCAGTTAATTTTTTTCTCCTCTGTGGCTACAGGTTCTACACTGCATTCAAGGTGGACCCCTGTTCAAAGGAAACGCGTAATCCACAATCGATCATCTTTTCCTTAAACATTTTAACAATCAAGCCTGCAGAGCAAGTCTCTGTTGTACTTGGTTACCTTTGGCCCTGCCTAACCTGCCTCACCTCTGGTTTTGTGGTGTGAGAAAGGAATGTGTTTCCTAGAAGCAGAGAATGGCAGAGCTGGGGGGGGGGTTGAGGAGGAAGATTTTGAAATTTAGAAATCATTTGGCCCTACCCCCTTATTGTAAGACTGGAAAATGGAGGTCAGGCGGGGGCATGGTCCACCCAGTGTCGTCTTGTGAGCCGCTGTGCTGCGGGGAGCAGAGCGCCAGCCTCTTCCGACATTCACTCCAAGGCATCCAGCTGTCTCCTCCTCCGACAAAGCCAGCCCCTCTCAAGCCTCCTACCCGTGGCCACGTGCCAGGAGTTTCTAATGCTTATGACAACACGGCACTGGAATTAGGTGTACTTGGTTTTTCTTATGTACAGAAGCATAAAAAAGATCAAAGCATTTACAGTTTGATGACGTTCCCAAATGCAAGTTCAAATTGCTGAGTTAAACAGCCAGCAATTTTTTTTTTAGAGGGCTTTCCGGAGTAATTACTCAAGATGGAATTAAACCATATTTGCATTTGGCTCCTTCCCATTCCCTCCCGCTGCCTGGAAGGGGGAGGAGGGGCGAAGCAACAAAGAAAATCTTGAGAGGCTGTTGCTAATTACAAAGTTTTACCTGCCTGATGTTCTTTTTGCTTTGCACATTAATTAAATCAAGACCAGGTGTCGTGCAGATGGGTTAGCTGCTGGCTATCGGAAGAGATTAATAGATCCCAGCAAATAGGTAGGGGAAAAAGCTCTCGAGTTTTATGGGTCATTGATGCTGCTTCTCTCAGCAGAAATCAAGAGTGAGAGAGAAAGAACTTTAGTTGAAGTGGCCTAGTTCATTAGAGACGTCAGGAGCTGCTCACGTGTTCACCATCTCCAGAGCCCCGACAGCAGGCAGATCCCCTCTGCCCCCAGATCTGGCCGAGCCATCAGATCGGAAGGAAGTCAGACCTCAAATTCTTATTCTGAAGGAAATCAGTTCAGGATTTGGAGGTTTGTGTCTGGGATCAGAGGCTGCGACGGGACCCTGATGGGCTCAGCGATGTGATCAGGAGCCAAGTCTCCCGCCTCCCTACTTCCTCCACTGACTCTGACAAGGTTCCTCACTGCTGTCAAAGCCGAGAAGGAAGAGGGGCGCCTGGGTGACTCAGCCGGTGAAGCGTCCGACTTCAGCTCAGGTCATGATCTTGCAGTTTGTGAGTTCGAGCCCCATGTCGGGCTCTGTGCTGACAGCCTGGAGCCTGCTTCGGATTCTCTGTCTGCCCCTCCCCCACTTGCATGCGCATACTCTCTCGCTCTCTCTCAAAAATAAATAAACATTAAAAACAAAAAAAGCTGAAAAGGAAGAGATGCCGGAAACAGACTAGACTTTGAAAGGTCCTCCAATATGGCTCGGAACACAGCCGTGCTCCTGAAGGCCGGGGCCCTTTTCCCTACCCCTGTAAGAAGGACTTTGGGTTGAAACACAGAATGACACCCTGTCCCAGCTGCCTCGTGGCTCAGAGTGTCTGATTCCATCGGGGAGCCCAGATCAGGTTTCCTTCTGGAGGACCCCGGATCCGTGCTGAGGCCAGGATGAAGCAGGGCGGGGGGAGGAGGCCGGGCAGAGGGAAACAAAGGTCACTTATTATTTACAAAGAACGCATTTGTCCTAGCGTGTGAAGCCCTGAGTTTTTGCACAGCCCTGGGCCATTCACTGGAGCCCTGAGCTCACACTAACAAACCAATCGGTTCCAAATGCTCCTAAAAACTCTGCCTTCCATGGTGCCGGTTTCTGATTCACTGCCACTGAGACTGATCGCTGGGTGAGGCAAAGGATGAGCACCCATGAGCTGCGCAGGGGCCCCCAGAGTTTCGCCCACACGCTATTTGGAGGCGGGCACACACTCTGTCTTTGTGACTCTAGCAGAACATGAACACACATTGGTTTTTGTGTAACTCGAATCCCTCTCTGAAGAACCCTGGATCCAGTCCACCCTCCCCCACAGTGAGTTAACCACGCTGTCCTGGCTTCAGGGGGCTGGTAGAAATGACTAAGCTGTATTTTGCAGCCAAGAGTCATGTCATGTCATTCTTGTCCCGGAAACCAACGAAGCACTTAAGGTAATGATTTGGTCTGTTCATTCGTTGGTGTTTTGCCCACTCTCTTCCCAAGCCCATTCCCCAACAGGTCTCTCGGCCCCATGACACTCTTGTCTGCAACCTTCTGGTGCCTTCCAGAGGAAAGGGACTCGTGGCCTGAGTCGCCTCTTCAGATCAGGCCAGGGAAGGAACCTACCTGGAAAGGAGGTGGAGCAGAGCTAGGGTGAGGCATGAGTAGCGCCTGGGGCCACATGGAAGAAGGGGCGCACCACACCCTCTGCACTTGCATGACCTTGACAGGAAGCACCTGCCTAGGTTTTACATCCTGCGGGGCTCGCTTGCCTCACCGTTGTCTGGCATTGGTGTGGAGGATATTACCAGCCCTGAAGGGAGTAGTTCCCTTCCCTGGTTCACAAGCCCAGGATGCTTTTTTAGAAGATACCAGTGCCACAGTTTCACCCAGACGGATGAAATTAGAACCTTTGGCTGTGGGGCCTGGGTTCACACAACCCAGGTGACTCTATTGTGCAACCGTGGTTGAGAGTTGCTGGTCTGAGGGCTCACCTTAGGCCACAGGTACTGGATGCGTGCTCTGCCGATGTCTGCTGCAATTTGGCCAAGGCTCGGTTACCTCTGTGGCTGGACTTCCAGGCAGCCTTACCCAGGCAGTCTGATCTTGGCTACAGCACCAGGCACCCCCACTCCCAACTCCCCAGCCAGACTTTGAGCCAAGTTCCTCACGAGCCTCTGGAAACCACAGAGATTCCCATGCTTGGCTATACTTCCTGTGATGTGGCCAGCCCCGTGGCGGTGCAGGGAATGCGTGAGGTGGTCCTTGCAGATTCCAGAAAGAGGACGTTGACAAAGTGTTTTTCTCAACTTGCCAAGCACGTCTCCGCCAGACTGAAAGCTAGGGTGGGGAGCTGGAGACCCATGCCTATCTGACTGCCTGATGGCCCTCTCCGGCTCCCCTTTTCTCGTGGTCTGTCGGAAATAAAGGGGTGGGCTTCTCCTCTCCCTCTTCCTGCCTTGTAGGGACCGTTCATTGATAAAGTTCCATAATATGATCATCTAGGTCTTGAAAAAAATTCTGTCTGCTTAGCGTTTGACTCTCAAGCCTACTGTCATTTTGGGGACTCCTGAAAATCTGATGTGACAAGTGAAAACCTCAGGAATGGCAGGGACGTGTGCTGCCCCACCCTCTGAAGTATTGCCACTCCGTGCTGTAATGAGCAGGAAGCCCAGAGTGACAAGATTTATAGGGTATAGAAACACTTCTGAAAATATTTCAAAACAGCATTATCTCCAATTTAGACATTATGGGCCAAGATTCAACATTTTATACAGAGCCTCAGATGGGGTCTCCACTCCTTCTCCCAGCCTTGGAGAGGCAGGTAGAAGGGGCACATTTTTTTTTTAATTTTTTAACGTTTATTTATTTTTGAGAGATATAGAGACAGAGCGTGAGCAGGGGAAGGGCAGAGAGAGAAGGAGACAGAATCCGAAGCAGGCTCCAGGCTCTGATGAGGCATCAGCACAGAGCCCAACGTGGGGCTTGAACTCACAGACGTGAGATCATGACCTGAGCTGAAGTCGGCCACTTAACAACTGAGCCACCCAGGCGAGAAAAGGCACATTTTTATTCCCGCCTCCTCTTTGTACAAAGAGACCCAAGGAGAGAATCCGAGAATACTGGGGCCCTGAGGGCAGGGGGTGGGGTTGTCAGGCTGGAAGGACAGAAACAGGAGTGGGTCTCAAGAGTTTCCGTTTACGTACTTAATTTATTATCCTCCTTAAGCCTCTGAGCAGACGTGGTATATTTTGAGAAAGTCAAAGTCTTTGTCTCAGCTATGAGAAGTGACAAATGCATAAGCCATTTCTTCCTAAGCCTGGGTGAGTGGTCTCAACTGACTTCATGGGTGTAGGCTTGTGTGACTCTTCCCCCACCCCCAGCCCCACCCCCACCCCCACCCTCTGTCTCTCTGTCAGGCCCTTTTGCAAACCCTCCCGTCACAGGCTGGTCCAGGCTCACCCCTTTCTCTCTAAAGGGCTCGTCCTGCCTCTCACTGTTCTCTTCACTCTGCCCAGCTCCCCTGCCCTCCCGTCCACGGCCAGGCAGGGTTTCCTGCCAGCCCACAGGCCCTGTGTCTATAGCTGCACAAACACCACTAAGCCCTCTAGGCCTCTAGGAGCCGGGCCTGCACTCCACAGGAGATTAAGGGTCCACCGTGGGTCGGCGGCCCAGCTGGGCTCAAAGCCCAAGACTCTTGGCTGGGCCTCTAACAGCTGAGACATTCCCCGTCCCAACTCCTACCCTCTCTCCCGTGGACCTCTTCTCTTCATTCCCCCAGTCCTTAGGCGGGCATCTGCCCCCACATGGGGCTGTCAGAGTCCTAGCGTGCCCCCTTCCCACCCCGTCCCAGCTCCAGAGCTGCCTTTCCCAAAGCCCTTGGCCTCGATGGTTGGCCACGTCTACAAGGCAGAGAAGCCTGAATTTGGTGGCCAGAGTGGCATTCCGGAAGAATGGGGGTGTGGGCTGTACGTACCTCCTCTCCTTGGCTGTGACTCTCTGGGTTCTAGGAGGGTGAGCGGAGCAGCTGCCAAGACTCACCCACAGGCCTTTGGTGCCCACACTGTGAATCACAGCTACTGTACGGTGCGCTGAGTCACCACCAAGAATCTGGGGAGGCAACTTAGGCCTATTTTTAAAAGATTTGCTCGTGTAGCCAGGCTCTTACAAGATGCTTGATAATTAATGCCAAAAATAGGTTTTGGCCCAGGGTCTCCAGTGCTGTGGCAGGCAGCTCCTCTGATGAGGGGCC
Source organism: Paguma larvata (assembly GCA_030068075.1). Taxonomy (NCBI): domain Eukaryota; kingdom Metazoa; phylum Chordata; class Mammalia; order Carnivora; family Viverridae; genus Paguma; species Paguma larvata. The sequence goes on from CM057824.1 coordinate 82,721,595, forward strand.
TGGACACCATGTGTGCAGCCCAACCCTCACCACAGGCAGGGGGGAGGTGCCCTGGATTTCGGGGAGTAGGGTGCCCCTGGCCTGTGGTGGGAGCATCGTCAACCTGGCCTTTGCTTTTTGAGGGGAGGTAGGTGAACTTCAGGAGAAGCCCTTAGCACCACCTTCGAAGAACAGAGATAGCATCTCTGTGCCAACTCTTCTCCGAGTCACCTGTTGCCATCCTTATTCATGGGAAGAGAGAAATGTGATTTGTAAGAGTAGCCGGCTCACATCTCCGATTTCTTGGCAATCCAAGAATTTTTAGGTTTTGATAAACAAGAAATCCCCAAAGCATTCTCTCTTCCAGTGGGGCAATGTCCTCTTCCTGATCTTCTAGCCAGTCTGTGAGCCTTTAGCGGCCTATAGACCACAGTCCTCAGAGCCGCCATGCTCCTAACCATCACCTCGCCCAACCCCTCACGTACTGATGAGCAAACTGAGACTCGGAGCCGGGATAGGACTTGTCCAGGTTGCAGAGCGAAATACCAGGTGCTCAGCCCTGGAGTGAAAACTCTGGAGGGGAAGTTGAGTAAGACACAGCCTCTGCCCTCAAGGATCCCAGATTAGCAGGGGAAGTAGTCATTTGCTAATCGAGTAACGATTTAGGGAGACTGTAATTAGATACATAAAAAATTAAAGTGCATTTGCATGGACAAGCGAAGATGCAAGATCGTTCCTGCTCGAGGAATCAGAACAGGTATCACGGGGAAGAGTATTAGAGTTGAACTTCCAGAGATGGGTTAGATTTGGACACTCAGGGACAGGAGGAGGAGACGGTATGCAGATGAAAGAAAACAGCTTCAGATCGGATGCCCGAGGAACGTAGGTCATCTTGGCTGCCGTACAGAATGCCGAAGCTGAATAATGGCAGGTGGGGAAGGGAGGAGGTTGGGGAGGTCAGAAGATGGAAGATCTGGAAAGCCCAGAGTGAGGAATTTAAACTTTATCATCATTATTATTGTCTAAAAGCACCGGCTGGCAACGCGCCAGGCATTTTACTGAGCAATATTAATCACGGAATGCAGAGTCTGCACTTTCTGGGACCTTAGAATTTAAGACAAAGAATGAAATTATGGATAGATATTAAAGGCACATATTAAACAGATGCATAAATCAAAAACTATTTAACACACAAGGATTTAAGTGCAAGTAAAGGAGTAAGTGCATTTAATGGGCTAGCGAGGGAAGAATCCATCTGGGGGATTTGTTCCTGGAAGGTCTCTCACTGTCCTCGGACTTCCCTGTGCTCTGTGGCTCCGAGAAAGGCCCAGAAGGGTCAACAGCAGTCTTCATATTAGACCCTGGCTCCATGTGGCTTTGTCTTCCAGATGGCTGACTTCTGAAACAGAACTGTCTCTGGAGCCTCCCACTCATTCTCATTCATTGATCCAGTCTTCCTCTATGTCCCGTCCTGAGCTCATGGCACACAGGAGACACAGCTTGGAGGGGGCAGGCACTAGAGATCAGGGCTGCTGAGTACAGTGGGGCATAGCATCCACTGCACAAGAGGAAGAAAGCGGGAGCTGAAATCCGGACCTCCTCCTCGCTTCAGATTGAAGACCGTGGGCACCGTGTCCACCTGCAGCAGGGAGTGCCCGTTTCTAAACCACACAAATGCGCTAGATGGGCTTGTGGCTCTGATGGGGAGATGGCCAAAGAGCTGCTCTAGATAATGCTTTCCGCCTTGCCCTGCCCTCTATCGCCCCCCATGGAACACGGGAAATCGTTCCAGCCCGACGCTCGGGGCCAGGTGCCAGCATGGAGATGACGCTCAGCCACCCAGCTCTCCACGCTGGACCCCTAGCTCAGTCTACGCTTCCTTAGGCTGGAGATCTGACAAAGGCAGAGGAAAATCTTTACTCAAATATATCGAAGAACAAGAAGAATCCACAAATGTGCTCTAAGCACCTACAGGGTCAGGCCCGGTCCTCAAGCTGTTAAACAGACCTCCGACTCTCCTGGCGCGCTGTGGCCAACACAGTGCTCGACACTTCAATACGCTGCAAGAGTTGGAAGCTCCTCAGAGCCCCCGTCAACAGAATTCACCCCCGCCACTGCCTATCCCCCCCCCACCCTCCCCGACTGGAGCCACCCAGCCTCTCTCTGTCTGAGCATTTGAAATGACTGAGCTCACCTGACCCCAGACAGCCCCTTTTATTGCGAGCGAGCTGTGGCAGGGTTAGCATCTCCGCTTTTTGTTCAGCTGCAGGTTGACCCCAGTAACTTCCAACGTTAGCTCTGGCTCTCACCCTTGTTTCTATGCAGATTTGTAGGGAAGAAGAAAAGAAATGGGAAAAAATGACGCTGTCCCCAAAACAGTTTCTTTTCATTCCTCAGTCATCTGCCCCTGTACCAGGAAGTCAAACACTGTAAGAAGCAGCCCTCAGTCCTCCCAGCCAAGCCTTTGCCCATTGCCCATGTAACGTGCCATTCTTTGCCCTGTTCTCTATTCTCAGCTCCTGTCTCTTGGGCTGGTTTCCTGATTATAGGCTGGCAGGACTCATTTGGACCTCACCTCCTTTTTCTTGGACCTGATCTCCTTAAACATTGGTTCCTGACTTCCTTCCTCAAAGCCTCTTGCCCCGCTGTTTCTACTCCTTTAAGCAGCTCATGATAAACGCCTTGCTTGGCTCAGCACCAGGGTTCTCATGAACAGTTGCACAGGTTGTCCATTGCTCTGCCGCACATCAGCCTCTAGACCCTACTTTTATTCTCCAAAGTTCCTGCTGTGGCATTCGGTGTCCCTGCTGAGTTCACTGGATCCCTTTGGAGGGGGCAAGACACAGATCTCAAAATGAGGTCTTCCTTCTCTGGGGTCTCTTGGTCCTCCACGCACCCAGGGGAAAGACTGGGAGGTCTGACAGTTGCCAAGGAAACCAATCCTCAGGCTGGAAGTTTTCTTTGGGGTTCGAGGACTGTCTCGCTCCCTGAGGAACGACAGGCAAGACCTTCTCTGCTACTTTGGCTTTTCTTTTTCTGGAGAAAATAAACGACAGAAGACTAGTATGCCGGCAGGGGCTGGGCAGTGTCTTACCATAAAAGCAGCCGAACAGAGGGGAAATGCCCTGTGAAATCTGAATCCAGAAGGTCTAAGTGGGGCTCTGGCTCTGGCGCTTTTCACTCGAAGGAATTATACACCTTTCCAGTCTCCACTTTCTTTACCCAAAAGGAAGCCTCCCTACCTTCTAAGGATTGTGGGGAGAGAACGCTATACGGTCACGATCACCAGCAGGAAAGTGCTTGGCAAACTAAAGAACAATGGAAACAGAAAGGAAGCCCGCAGGCATTGATGAGGGCTGGCAGCCAGCCTGCCCGACAAAGCCACTTGCAGTGCCGGCTCCCCGACTGTCCCCAGGGTGCATTTGACCCTGTGCAACACAACACCGAGGCCACACACAGGCCTCACGCTTCGGTGGACTGACCATACCGAACGGCTTCGAGCCCCGGTCGAGTCACGTGGTGTGTGCGGGCCGGCACAGGAGCGCGGTGATCTTGCGGGTTTACCCAGCCCGGTTCTCTAATCCGTAGGTGGGCTTTGATGCGTTTGTTTCAATTCCGTCTTCGACTTTGAGTTCCTAGGGACCAAGGGGCAGCGTTTTTTAGGTATCGCCTTCCTTTCCGACGGAAAGATGGTCACACGTCCCCCAGAACCTAGAGGCAGTGCCTCATGCCCTTGTCGGGGTATGGGTCTGCCCCCCCCCCACCAGCATCAGAGCCGGCCACCTGCAATAGTCCCAGGGACCAAGACCAGCCCCTGAAGAGTCTGAGGTGGCAGACACCGGGAGGGGAGGAGAGCAAGCCCGGGAGGAAGAGAAGCCTCAGGGTTCCTCGGAGCATGAAGGGGAGCAGGAGAGAGGGGAACACAGAAGAGGCCAGAGAGCGAGGGTGAGGCAGGAGCGAGCCAGAGGCTCTGGGAACAGGGCCTCCAAATAATGTTAGTATCTCCGGTGCTTGGGGATGATTCCCCTGCCCAGAGTCCCTGTCTCTGGGGGCTCTGGGAGGTTCCATGCTGAAACCAACCAGATATCCTAGGTGAAACATTTCCACCTGCCTTGGCCCCGCTATGTTGGGAAATATGGACATTCTGCAATGGCCGACTTGAATTATTCAGTCCTCTCTGCTGAACAGGAGCCATCCCCCCAGCAGACCGGACACAGTTTGCGGACGGGGACGCGTTCTTGCCTGGTAGGGAGGAGTTTGCGGAGGAAATGGGCTGGCCGCTCCCCACATTCTCAGGATGGCCGCCAGGGCCTGCACCCGCAGCCGGGGCCAGGCCGGCTGCCACAGGGCGCAGGCCGCACGTCTCTGGCAGGCTCCCGGCCGGCGGATGCCCGAGCGTGCGTGCAGACGCACCCCTGCCCGGCAGCCTCTGGCAGCCCTGGCACCCGGGGCCCGGGGTCCTGGGGGTGGCCCTGTGGGGAGCCGCGGGAAGAGCACGCCGAGCTCCCAGGCCCCGCCTGCCTCCCCAGCCCGGCGATCGAGGTGTCTGTAAACCACAGCCGAAGCCCAGCTGTCCCTGCAAGTCGGCCCAGCCCGCCGTCTGAAGCGTGTCATCTGCACACGACTCTCGCCGGGCTGCCGAGGGCTGAGAAACCACTTCGGTGTGAAGGCTCCCGGGTGCCAGCTGCTCACATTCCCAGCAGAGTAGCCGCTCTTCCGTCCTGTCTACCCGCCTACCCTGAATCTGGCTTCTTTCTCCAGCGTCTTCTCTCCCTCTCCTTCTGTCTGTCTGTCTGTCTGTCCATAGCTCTCTCTTCTTACTGCCATTCTGTCTCTCCGTCTCTCTGTGGCTTTCCCCATATTTCTGTTATTCCCTCTCCCTCTGTCGGTGTATCTCTGTCTCTGTGGCTCTCTGTCTCCACCTCTCAGTCTCTGTTTCTGAGTGTCTCTCAGCCTCTGCTTGCTCGCTCTCTCTCCCTGCCTCTCATACCTCTTTGTCCCTCTGTCTCTCTCCGTGTTCGTTTTAGACCATGTCTCCTTGACTCTCAGTCTCTCTTTCTCAGCCTCTCTCTGATCAGCCTGCCCTGTTTCTGTCTCTCATCCTGGAGTTAAGGTGTCCTAACGAAATGTCCAACAGGAAAGACCGAAGCGCTCCCAGGGACCCCACAGGACAGGGCAAGGTGGGCCACCCGGCTAGGTCCATGTCACGCTGGTGCAATAGTTTTGCTAAACTCCCGGCCACACGGAGCCGGCGTCGGGCGAGTAAGCGGCGCGGAGCGGTGGGTGTACGGGGCCTGCAGGGCGGCGACACACATCTGCCGCCCCTGCCGGGAACAGCAGAAAGGAGACTGCTGCTGTGTCCCTCCCTCCCCCCAGCGAAGCGCTGCGTCTCCCTCCAAGGACTCCTCGTGCTCCTTCCTTGTGTTCTTTGGTCCTTCCAAGTGGCAGGAAAGTCCCGTAGAAACCAGTGTCTGAACAAAATGCCAGCGGGAAAAACCACAGGTTTCTGCTTTCTCTGAGTGGGAAGGACCAAAGCCGGGGCAGAAAAATGGATAAAGAACTAATGAGAATTTCAGAGGTAAAGCAATGCAGGGCCCCATGACCTGAAAGCTTTTGAAATGATGGCGAGGTGCCTGGGTGGCTCAGTCGGTTAAGCGGCCAACTTTGGCTCAGGTCATGATCTCGCAGTCTGTGAGTTCAAGCCCGGCGTCGTGCTCTGTGCTGACAGCTTGAAGCCTGCTTCGGATTCTGTGTCTCCTCTCTGTCTCTGTTCCTCCCCTGCTCACGCTCTGGTCTCTCTCTCTCTCTTTCTCAAAAATAAACATTAGAAAAAAATTTTTTAAAAAAAGAAAAGCTAGCCAGAGCCAGGGCTTCTGATCATGCACACCCGTGGCTAAGTTATACTGCCTCCCCCACCCCCATCAAATAGTCACCCAGCAACCAATATATAAATCAGAGTCATAATAACGTCCGTTTGCCTTGGGTTAGAGTGCTATGGCCACTCTTCGTATATGGTCTTAGTCAATTCTAACAAAAATTCTAGGTAAGTAATCATCTCTCCATTTTCTAGAAGAAGAAACTGAGGCTCAGAGAGGTTAAGTAACTTGCCCCAAGTTGTAACAAGTGGGTAGAACAGCTAAGTTTAGAACCCAGAACTGTCAGACTCCAAAGAAAATTTTTAGTCAAGTGGAGATGGTTTTTGTCATATCCGGGTGTCCTTTCTGTGGGTGGACCAGAACAGAGAAACATTTGGATACAATTAAGCTTCAGGTCAGGCTGACCTCCCCTCCCTGCCTTCCAGGCAGCAGGTGGCTTCCGAGCACGTCCAGGAGCGATGCTGTTTCCAATTAGTCCAGATCGCAAAGGCCCACGGCGATGTCTGTGGAGCTCTGAAAACTACTCCCACTTGCTGCGCCTTCATCTTACCCGTGGTAAAAAAGCAAAAACCCGAAAGCAGACATTAAAAACTTAAGAAAAATATATGGAAGAAAAATTACCATCGATAAAATTCTATTATTTTTTTTCTTTCCTTTGAATCGGGATAAAACTGGTATTAGTCTCGTTACTATGGCAGAACACTTTTTCCACTAGATTTGACCTCAGAGGCTACGAGAAGGTAGGGCTGCCTGGAGACTTCCTCCCAAATGTAGCTCCCCTCCAGTCAACAGCGATTCGGTGGCCCGTATGCGCCTTAGAGGTCTCTGGTCAGAACTTCAGAAACAAAAACGTTAAAAAAAAGACATTTGATCCATCTATCTGTAGACTCCCCATTACTTCTTCCAGTGGGGAGAAGACTTCCATTCACTGTGATTGCTTCTGCAAGCGAGAAGTCGGTGTGGGCAGCTTGAGAGGAAGCCAGGTGGTGTAACTTGCCGCACAGACTCAGGGATATTTAAACCTTCCCGGGCCCTCAGAGTTCATCTCTCCCCGTGGTGACCTCATGGGGACAAATGTGTGTATGCGGTGCCAGGATGAGGCTGTGGCTTCACACACAAAAAGTTTATGAGCTTTGAAGGAACTTATGTCTCTAATCACACAGCAGTGACCCAGAGAGTACACACCCAGAGTGGATTTGGGTCCGGTTACCAATTTGGCAGTCTTTATTGATGACATAAACTTGATTCCATTCCATTCCGCAAATAGTTCCTGACTTCCTACTGTGTGCCGGTGCTGCACTAGACTCTGAGGATGTAGGTAGAAATCAGTCGTGCCCTCTGACCCAAAGGAACTTTATAACTCTGGGAAAAGAGATCAAATAGGTGCTCGAAGAGGGAGCGCCATTGCACAGTCAACAAACATTTCTTGAGGACCCACTAGGTGCTGAGCAGTCAGAGGTAAGGGTTCCTGAAAAGGCTTCTGGGAGGAAGCCTGATGGCAAATTGGCTCACGTTTTTGTCCATAGAAACCATAATCGGTTCAATTTTAGGGACAAGTTCTTACCATTTAGGATCTTTAAAACACGATTTTAATGCCTTTTAATTTTGATTTTTAAGGTCTTTTTTGCTAGACTGTAAGCCATATAGGGGCTGGGCTACAAATAGGCCTTGTGCACAGTATGTCTCCAGTGCAGAGACAATGTCTAGTCTAGTGACTTGTCTAGAAAATCATGAACCTAGAGGAGCTTCTAGGCCGTGGGGGTAGACATGATGTGGAGAAGGGGCGAGGAACAAAAGTCCTGCTCACCAGTTATCCTATGAGACAAGAATGAGGTAATAGCAAAGTCCCCTCCCCCTACCTCTGTCTCTCTCTGTCTCTCTCTCCCCGTCACACACACACACACACACACACACACACACACACACACACACACACTATAGTCAGTTAAGGACATAGGATGAATTGTGGGCTTCAAACTCCCAGGCTCACTGAAGGTGCCATTCTCTTCAAGCTTTGAACCATCGAATGGCAGATAAATACCTTGGTTGGGTCCCTCGATGCCCACTTCAACCTCCTTTTTCTTTTGTTTTTAAAATTGTGTTTAATGTTTTTTTATTTTTGAGAGAGAGAGAGAGAGAGAGAGAGAGCACGAGCAGGGGAGGGGCAGCGAGAGACAGAAATAGAATCCAAAGCAGGCTCCCGGCTCCGAGCTGTCAGCACAGATCCCCCGATGTGGGGCCGGAACCCATGAACCTTGAGATTATGACCTGAGCCAGAGTGGTTGCCTAACTGAGCCACCCTGGTGCCCTCAACCTCCTTTTTCTTGCCGTCTGCAGAATAGAGTCTAGAAATCTAAAATATTTGCCTAACTTCCCAGCCTTTGTGGCAGCTGGGGACGGTCACTTGAGATGGCACAGAGACTGGAGGCTCAACAGCCATTCTGTAACCTGGAGGACAAAGCCGCACCATCAAGCAAGTTGGGCACCGAGGCAGTAGAAACCCTGGGTCCCGAGAGGCCTTTGCAGAGCTGCCACACCAGCCCTGGACTACTCACCTCCTGGTGACTCCTGGGCTTCTTCTTACAGGAGGGAAAAGACCCCTCCATTGTTCAAAGCACTCTAGTTGGTTTCTCTTACTTGTAGCTGAGCTGAAGCCCAGTACACATAAACCAGCGCTACTGAGCACTTTCCATGTGCCAGGGGCTTTACCCTCCTCGGCAACCACGCTGAGAGGCACAAGCAGCTACCACTTATGGAGTGTTTACTTTGTGCCAGAAACGATTATTCCATAGGATTTGCGTGTCCCCCCTTTCCTCCTCATGTATCATCAGTCCCATTTTATGGATGAAGAAACAGGCTTGGGGTCTTGCTAAAAGACAGAACTACTAGCCAAGCTCTTCGCCGTCTGATCTCCCCAAGACAGCGCCCCTGGGAACTCATTAGACGTGTGAATCATCAATCCCCACCTAGGACCAACTGAATCCAAAACTCGAGGGGGAGGGCCGGCACTCCTGGGTTCGGACAAGCCCTAAAGAGGGCCTGCCGTGGGTTGAGGCTTGAGGAACCACTGCTTTAGAATATGCCAGAGCCTTTGTCGTCGTTCACTTCCGGTCGTTCCTCATTGCAGCTGCTGTCGGGCTCCTCCTTGGATTCTAAATCCTGTGGTCCTTTCTTGATCCTGGGTGCTCACTGATATCTGCCGCTGTCTTTTTGCGCGAAGTGAAAGGATTCTATGCTGCTATGGCCCCAAGTCCACCTCGGGCCTCAAGTCTGTAGCCACCTAAACTCGGTAGTGTCCCGACTCCATCCCTGCAATGTCAGGAACAAGTCTAACTGTAGCCCGGCCCGGCACCACCCCAGGCTGGATCAGCTCATTTGCTGCTCCAGGCACTCCAGTCTTTTGTTCATACATGTCAAAACACCTTCCAGATTCCACCTTGGGAAGCCCACCAGGGGCTTCCACTTCCCTCACAGCTCTATCTTTGGCCCCGCTGGTCTTTAAGAGCCTCTGAGTTAGGGCCCGGAGCCACACAGGTGCTTCTAACTCCTAGGTTTTGTGACTTTTTTTTCACAGACTTGGAGCCAGAAGGGGTCTTTGGTACCATCCAGTTCAATCCCCTGATTTTGCTGGAAAACCGAGGCCAAAGGAGGAGAAGCGATAGGTCCACGTTTACCAGAAAGTTGGTGGAAGAATGAGGTGGCGTTCAAGTCTGCAGGGCAGGATGCCGCGACTCTGACACCCAAGAACAACTTCATGTCACCCGCTCAAGACACGTACCTGCTAATTGTTTGGGGGCAAATAGGCTTTAGCTTCTGTTGGACAACATTCGAGATCAAACCCTGGACCAACCCTCACTTACTGATGCTCCGCACGAGGGCAGAGAGAAGTCTCGGTCCAGTGAGGTGGGAAAGAAGTCGGGGTGCCTGGCCTGGCTGGGAAGAGACCAAAAGATTTTCTGCAGCAACAGTTATTTCCTTTGGGTGTAAACGAGCCCAAGTTTGAGCTGTCCATGGGAGAATAAAGGGATTTATGATGTTGATGGGGTTGAGAAAACTGGAGATCATAGATAAAGGGGCCTTTAAAGGAGGGCAAGAATTATTGTTTGTTTTCTCCAAGGCTATTGGGAAGATAAACGCAAGCCCTTTCAGAATGGCTGCTGCTATGTTATCTTTAGCACAAGGTCCCATTTCTCAAGGTAACAAGGGCAAATGGATACCACACCCCTAAGGTAAGTCCCAGAAGAGAGGGTCTGCCCTGGAGGACGACTCAATAGAGTCCAAGTTAATTTACTTAAATTAAATTGCCATACCCTGGTGCTCAGTACAATTTTAAAGCGATATGACCATCAGAACCCTTATTTCTGGGTCGGTTATCTAGTTGTGACGCCTCTGGCATTCACAGGCAGCCAATTTCTTCCTGAGGAATTTCTACTAATCTCTTCTCCAGGAATAGACCTTGGCTCCCAAGGCAGTTTCAGAGAGTTCAAGGCATAGCTCGACTGCAGCCCTGGCACCGCTGAAGCAAAACACCCCGACCAAAGGCAAGTGGACGGAGATTTGCAGAGCCTTCTCTGAGACCCCCAAAATCAGGAAGGCTGCGGTGGTCTGTGAGCTTTGGAGTCCTCCCTGCTTCAGGGGCCGGAGGACTTGAAGGTTGAAAGAAGAAGAGGGTGACACTAAGGAAGAGCAGCGGTTCATGTCCATGCGATAAGCCTTGGCCACTCTGACCTACTTCTCCTTCCTCGTCCACCCTTTCTGTGGCAGCTTTCCCACGTCGTCTGTACTTCGTCTTTATGCCAAACAGATTTAAGCTCTTTGGGGTGGAAGAGTACCAGTTTCCAGGCTCTGATTCTCCCCGGAAATAATCTTCAACCAAATCGAAAATATCGTTCGTAAAATACTCCATTCAGATTTGCTTCAAAATAATATGGAAGGAGAAGGTGGTGGGATTAGAGACGAAACAGGGCTGTCTCTGAGTGGATAATTGTCAAAGCTGGTTGGGGACATTACTCACAAAAGCCAAAAGGAGGAAGCACCCCACCTGTACACAAGCGAGTGGACAAACGACATGTGGTGTATACACACAATAGAATCGTATTCGGCCTTGAAGGGAAGGAGATCCCGACACACGCGACAACATGGGTGAAACTCGAGGATATTATGCTGAGTGAAATAAGCCAGACACAAAAAGATAAATACCGCCTGATTTCTCCTACAAGAGGCACCTGTGGTAGTCACATTCGCAGAGAGGAGGGTAGGAGGGTGGCTGCCAGGAGCTGGGGGGAAAGGGAAATGGGGAGTTGATGTTTCATGGGTGTAAGGGCAAATCGAGACTGATTCCATTTTGCTTAAGGGCAAACTGGGACTGACTCCATTGTGTTCCGTGTCCTCCACCTTGAGTCCCCAGTGCCTGCGCAAAAGCTTAAAACTTTTTTAAAAGTTAAGTTTTAAACTTTTTTTATAAGCTTAAAACTTATAACCTGCAACTTCCCGGTTCCAAAAGAACCACGCCCAATGACCTATGGAACAGGACCCTTGACCCTTCCTCATCCAATCAGCTAGGGTCACGACCATCACCCCTCCCACTACCCCTAGACCCCTTTAAAACTCTTGCGCCTTTGGAACTCGCCAACTCTCTCGACCCACCGCTGCATCTGTGCAGGTAGGAGATTGAGCTCGAGCTAGCTCAAATAAAGGCTCTTTGTTCTTGCATCGGACTCGGCTCCCTGGTGGTTTTTGGTGTTCCCGAATTCTGGGCATAACAATGGGTAAAGAGTTTCAGTTTTCCAAGATTGAAAGAGCTCTTCAGATTGCTTGTAGAACACAGTGAACGTACTTACCACTACTGAACTGTCCACTTAAAATCGTTAAGAGGGTAAACTTTATGTTGTACCTTTTACCACAATTTAATATTTTAAAGTTATATAGTTATAGCAAATTCCAAGCATGGGGGTACCTGGGTGGCTCCGTTGAGTGTCTGACTTTGGCTCAGGTCATGATCTCACCTTTCATGGGTTCGAGCCCCGTGTCAGGCTCTGCAGCCCTAGCACACTGCTACACTTCCCATTCATATGTACTGTCATTTCTGTGGTCTGTTGTTTCTATTTTTTTTTTCAATATTCATTTATTTTTGAGAGACAGAGAGACACAGAGCGTGAGCAGGGGTGGGGGCAGAGAGAGGGAGACACAGAATCTGAAGCAGGCTTTAGACTCTGAGTCAGCACAGAGCCTGACGTGGGGCTCGAATCCGTGAAAGGTGAGATCATGACCTAAGCCAAAGTCAGACGCTTAACTGACTGAGCCACCCAAGTGCCCCCATGCTTGGAATTTTCCATAACAAAGAGCTAAACATGTTTCACATTCAATAGCCACAGAACTTATTTTAAAATCTAGTAATAAGCTTAAAAAGAAATGTGCAAAGTCTACGTTAAAGTACCATAAAGCTTTACTAAAGGATATAAAAGATCTTGAATTAATGGTTGCCTCGTTCCTGGATGGGAAGATACCGTGTTGGAGTGATGTCCGTCTTTTCTTTATTTATCCATAAATTTAGTTCCATCTTTCCTAAAAGTCAAAAAGGAGCTGTTTTGAGGAAAAACAGGCTGATTCTAATATTCATCAGGAAGAGGGTGTGCAGAGAAAGAGCCATGGTAAACGTGACAAAGAAAAGCAACGGGACAAGGGAAAGATGGCCTTGCCCGGGGACGAATTGGACTTTGATGCTACAGTGATTAAAACCGTGGTGGCAACTCAGGAATACTTAACAGAGAGTGAAGAAATGGATTCTGGGAGCAGCTTAATGTGTCTCCTTTCCCTCCATACAACCCCTGCTCCCACCCACCCACCTCCTCTGGGCCAAATAGCTGGAGGAAACAGGGTGGGTCGTTGAGGCAGGGCTGTCTCTCCCTAAGAGAGCCTGGAATGAGATTCCGAAGGAAGCATGACTCTGGTCACATGTACCTGGTCAAGTCTACACCCCACCCTGTCCCCCGCCCTGCCTCCAAGAAGCAAAGGAGGAACCCACCTGCTGAGCTGAGGATGCGACATCTTTGGGACCGCGAGGCCCAGGAGCAGAGAGTTGCTTCCGCTGCCTCAACGGAAGACTGGCCGCCTGTCTGTCTGCTCTTCCACTAGCCTCCTCCATAACCATCAGCCTTCCACCCACTGAGCCACGGGTTCAGGCAAAGAAAGGAAACAACATACCCAAGCGACCTGTGGCCACAAGGAGAGGGACGTACCAAATATCCAGGGCAGGTTTCTGAAGAGCCACCACAGGAGACAGATGGTAACTTTCACAACAGAAATAGCATAAAAAGCCCCATGAAGACATCCTGAGACTAAAACACATGGATTTTTTTAGGCCAAAAAAAAAAAAAAAAGAAATGAATATGGGAAAATAAAGGTAGAGATGAGACTCGAATTAGTGGCCTGGAAGATAAAGAGGGAGACCACAGAGAAAAATACAAAGAAATTGAAATTATGATGGAAAGTATGAGATTTTGAGGGCACATGTAGGAGACATAACATGGGACCGAGTCCTGCAGAACAAAAGAAGACGGTGGAATAACATCTATAGACCCTTGGGGTCAAGAACAGCAACCCAACAGTCCTATGCCTAGCCAAGTTGTCATTCACCCACAAGAGTTGAAATGTATATATATATACATAATATATATATATACATATATACATATGTATTTACATGTATATATACATACATATATATTTACAAATATGCATGGATTAAAAAAGTATAAGACACTCTGAAGAAAACCATTTTTAAAAGACTCCAATCAAAATCAAATGAATTATAATAGAGAAGGAAACAGGATGATCAGTAAACCACGTTTAACTATATATACAAATACACACAGATATATACATGCTTACCTATGTCTGTACCTATGTATGTACCCATATGTATGTATACATGTGCATAGATACATACAGATATGTATATATACATGAGTATATATATCTCAATATAAATGGATAATAATAGACAGTCTGAAAATGTGTAATGCTGAATAAGAATTCTTAAAATAGAGGTGCAAAGGAAATGCTAATAAGATCTAGAAAGAAAAGTACTGTGCAATTTCAGCAAAACCTAGGAGCTGGGGGCAGGGCATGCAGAGTAATAGCGTCCTAAAGTCCCTTGGGGCGAGGAGAAGAAAACTGGAAAAGGAAGAGTATTCTAAATATCTCATTGGTGGAGGGAAGAAGCATCTAAGTGGGAGAGATAATAAGGGAATAGAGTATCTAAGTAGGAGAAAAAAATACCTCATTTTCCAATAATAGTATTTCTATAATAGTAAGGCAGAAGAGCACCGGAAAGGGAAGGGGGAGATAACCATTAATGAGATGGAAAGAGTGCAGGAGAACTCCCACATTAGCAAGGGTGGAATAGAATAGCAATTTGAGCAAACTAGCAAAATCAAAGGAAAAGAAAAAGAAAAAGAATCATCCCAAGCATAAGGAATCAAATCAAGTATAATAGTTGCTAGGCTAACTGTGAATGAACTGAGTTTTCTGTTTAAAAAAACAGAATCTATTGGGGCAGTCGGTTGGGTGTCTGACTCTAGATTTCGGCTCAGGTCATGACCGTGCAATTCACGAGTTCGAGCACCACATCAGGCTCTGTGCTGACAGAGCAGAGCCTGCTTGGGATTCTCTTTCTCTCTCCCCACCCCTCTTCTCTCTCTGCCTCTCCCTGCTCACTCTCTCTGTCTCTCTCAAAATAAATAAATAAACTTAAAAAAATTAAATCTTAAAAAAATAAATAAATAAAAATAAAAAACAGAATCTATAGATTGTGCTAGGAAAAAAAACCCCTCAAATCTATCTTAATGCTGTTTAGAAAAAATATATACCTTAAAGTGACAAAGAAAAATTTAAAGTCTAGGAACAGATCCATACAGATAGGAAATTTTACTATTTGGTAAAAGAGGTACTCCACATCATCAGAATGGATAAATATTTCATAGTGTTGCGACTCAGATACGCATTCAGAAAAATTCAAAGTCGGATTTAAAAACATCTGTAGCAAGCGAGGTGCCCTCAAGGAAATTAAAAGGCAAGCAACAAATTCAGAGAAAACATTTGCAGCATACATCTTTTTCATAATAAACAAAGAACTAATACCCAGAATTTGTAAAGATATCCCATAAGACAGCAAGAAAAAGAAAACTACCCAGTGCAACAATGGGCAAAGGATATGTACATTTCACAGACAAGGAATGCCAAATGGTCAATACACCCATAGGGTGATGCTCACTATCGCGTAGAGTACCTGGGGGAAATGCACCTTAATATAATATATTAATTAATATAACACGATGCCATTTTTCTCTCATCAGATTGGCCAAAGGGGAGAGGCAGAGAAGTTTGGGGTAGTATAAACAGGAAGTCAAATTGACGATATCGAATACAGTATTTTTGACTTGAATCTAATGCAATTTATTGTAAAAGTGCATTTCTTTTGACTCAGAAATTCTTCTTTTTTTCATCCTTATTCTAGAAGAAAGCACATGTGCGCAAGGAGGCATGCCCACAGGAAAACATTGGCAATCAGGTAAATATCCATTAATAAGGGAATGGTTGAATAAGTTGCCACACACCCAAACTACAGTATCTTGCAGCCATTAAAGAGTTACCATATACCTAATGTAAAGAGAGATGAAAAGATATTTTCGACATATAGTATGTCACTGTTGCAAAAAAATCCCACAAAACTGTATGATGCCTTTATTGTATAAGTATGGAAATGGGGAGGGGATTGGGATTAGGACAAGGGAATAGGGACTAGTGTCTTCTGTATTGTTTGAGTTTTTACAGTAAAAAAAGTAATCATGAATTGTATACATGTAATTAAAAACTAAGTTTACTCATAACAAGAAGTACCTTCATGCCTTGAAGGGCAGACGTGTCCACTAATCCCGTCATAAATGCCTACTGTAAGCCGGTTGCTGTTGGGGAGGAAAAATGAATCATATACAGCTAAGTCCCAGAGGCATTTTCTGTCTGGTAGAGGAGATAAGGCTTGTAAACCAGTATGTGAAATATGTCAGCAAAATATGATCCAAGCCATAGGAGGCATAGAAACCAGGCTGAAGGAGTTCTGAGAGGAGATTAGTTCCTGGGGAGAGAAGAGGGGAGCAGAAAGAAGCAACAAGGTCTCCCTGGTGAAAGCGGTATGTGCGTGCATGTGTGTGTGTGTGTGTGTGAGCCCACATGAGAGCCCAAATACACTTGACAGAAGTTGGGAAGGAGTAACCACTGGGCTAGAAAAGACCCCTAATGGGGGACCTATATGTACAAGTACAGATGGGGTCATACTTGGTCAGGAGAGGCAGAACAGCGAGCACTTGAGTTTGAGTAGCCAGAGGGTAGTGGGGGAGTAGGGGCAAGCAGTGGGTGATAAAGCTAGAAAGGGAAACCTCAGCAAGTGTTCATTTAGCTAACGCTTCCTGAATGCCGATGAATTTCACTGTCTAATTGGGGGAGGGGAAGAGGTTGTTTGGAGCAAGCAATACATACATGATTATGTATTTAATTTTTTTTAATGTTTATTTATTTTTGAGAAAAAGAGATAGAGCATGAGCAGGGGAAGGGGAGACAGAGGGAGACACAGAATCTGAAGTAGGTTCCAGGCTCTGAGCTGTCAGCACAGAGGTCGACATAGGTCTCAAATTCACAAACTGTGAGATCATGACCTGAGCCGAAGTTGGATGCTTAACCAACTGAACCACCCAGGCACCCATATGATTATGTATTTAAAAATAACTGTAACGTCACATACGTGCTTGAGTGTAAAATGAAGAAGGCCAGGCTGAGAGATTTGGGTCCAATTTACAAGGCATGGGGAGCCACAGAAGGTTTTTGAGGAGAGGAGTGACGTGATCAGTTATAGGGATTTCACAATGGCCCTGTGTGTGGATGGATTACAACAGGTGGTCACAATGGTCTGGACCAGAGGCAATCAGAGTCTACTAAGGGAGTGACGGAGAGACGGAAGAAGAAAGAACAGACCTGAGCAATGGTATGAAGGAAGAATTGCCAGGATTTAGTGGTTTTGAATGCATTGCCTGGGAAGTATTGGGGGATCCTCAAGCAGAAGTGTGTCGGATAAAAGAGCAAGTTGGAAAGATGATCTCAGGAAGGCCAGCTGGCTGGGGATAGCAGATTTTGGAGTCCTCATTTCTGGGCGGAGGACAAAGTGTTGGAGGGATTAGTACAGGAGAGCGCTTGGAGTGGGACTAGAAAAGGGGAGAGTCATTCTGGAATCTCTTGGGATCTCAGCGGAGCAGAAAAGATCTAGGAAATGATGCCAAGATTTCAATTACCCAGGAAGGTCTCAGAGGAGCTAACAGAGGAATTTGGTTCCGACATTTCCACCTCAAACTTGGGCTCATACTTTCCGAGGCGGGACACCCATCTGATTGTGTGTGTGGAGCTGACCAGGTGAGGCAGAGACCAGAAGGCCTCAGGCACGTCGCGGAGGAAGGGTGGGCATAAACAGGACTCAGGATGGAAGAACTGCTAAAAGAATAAAAGGCGTAACCACAGCCTCTGGTTAGGGGTCGCGTCCTTGGTGGTGGTGCTCTCCCCTCGCCTTCCTACTGTTCTTCACTGGCCTCCCCCACAGCTTGCATGGGGGCACAGACCATCCCAGGCCACAGAAGTGAAGAAAAGGAGCAGACAGTTCTTCCCACCCATACAGGGGTGCAGGACCTTGCCTCAGGTGGGCTGCTGACAAGCGGCGAATGACAGGTGCACATTACGACCCCAGCTTAAAGTTTCCTTCGATATACACTTTTGTCTTTATGTCATTCAGATTTCATTTCTCTATGTATAAAATGTGAGCCGAGTTTGGCATTCAAGGCTTCCATAATCTGGTTCCATACTACTTAGCTGTGGCTGCTACCTTCGCTTTGGGCGCTTCCATCCCGCTCCCTGCCGCAGAGGCTGTTCCACAGAAGCCTCCGGGTTCTGCTGGGTTCAGCTATTAGGAAGCTCCAGAAGGGCACCTCAAGGAGGGAAGAGTGTGAAGTCAGGGTATTATTTCCTTTGGGTCTAAGTGTGATTCTGGTGTTATGACACTAAGGCTCGCAATTGAATTGGTCCAAAATATGAATAAAATGTTAGGTACCAAAGTGAACATCTATTGAGAATGAGAAAAGAGTTCCCAACAAATTGCAAACTCTAAAAAAGCTCAAAAATACCAAAGATATCACTAAATGCAGAAAAATGACAATATTTTTCTTAATTAATTGCCTGGAAAGCCTCGGTAATACTTTTCCCTATACTTTTTCAGCGGCATACCTTTTGCCTCTTCGTATGACAGTTTTGTAACATAATTTTCTAGACACAAGATGGAAATATAATCCACTCTTTCCTCTAGTAGATTTGATTGGACTTTTGTTGTTGTTTTTTTTTTTTAATCATTGTTAACGTAGAATCATTTCGCTTTCACCACGTGTTGTTTGTAATGTCACGTAAAATTGAGATTGCTGCCCAATTGCTCTATCATCTTCTTCCATATGGGACTAAGATTTAGGGCATTTCAAATCTTCTTGTGCAGGAACTAATCTTAAATACTCTGCATTGCTGACATTTATAAACCAGCTTGTCTTTGATGTCGCCACGATCATGGCGTTTTATGCATTTTGTGTGATTTTCTCTAGAGCAGGCTATGGGGCTTTGCCCAGACCCTGTCTTGGGACCAACAGAGCCAACCCTCAGCTGTTGGGAATATCAGATCCACTGAGACCGTATGCTGGTTGGCTTCTCCCAGTACCGCCCTCTTCATTTCTTCATGATTGTTTCCTCCTGAGGGCTTTCTGCAGTAAGCTTTCCACAGGCAACTTTCCATTTCATACGCAGTTTCCAGGGAACCCAATCTAAGACGCTTCATAGATGTCAGGACTGGTATCAGAACAGCAAGAAATAGAAATCTTTTCCCAATGAGTTCATATGCTTTATTCCTCTGCACCCATAAGATTCTCAAAGGGGCGCCTGGCTGGCTTAGTCATAAGAGCATTCGACTCTTGATCTTGGGATGGTCAGTTCAAGCCCCACGTTGGTTGTAGAGATTACTTAAAAAATAATAAAATAAGATTATCAAATAATCCGAGGTCCTTTACTTCTATTTGCATTTCTTTCTTTCTTTTAATAAGTTACTAATTTTGGTATGATCTGATTTTTTTATGCTTGTAAGCTACAAACACAGGAATCTAAAAACTAACGTGTAAAGTTCCATGCAAAAAGAGAATAGTAAGGGGGCGCCTGAGTGACTTAGTCCGTTAAACTTCTGACTCTTGATTTCAGCTCAGGTCATGATCTCACGGTCCTGAGGTTGAGCGCGCAGTTGGGCTTTGTGCCGAGCGTGGAACCTGCTTGGGATTCTCTCGCTCTCACTCTTGCTCTCTCTCTCTCCCACTCAAAATAAACAAATAAACATTAAAAAAAAGAGAGAATAGTAAGGCGTGTTTATAGTTGCCTGTGCCTCATTATATTTCGGACAATGAGAAGTGAATTCTACAGTTAAAATTTTCTAAGGCTGATGATGGGTCACAGACCACGTCTGGTTCCTCACATTACAAACCACTGTTCTCTTTGCTACCCACATACATCCATGCTGGGCGCCAAAGGTACACATTCACTTTACAACATGACCTCTTAGTGTCTTCAAGTAGTGACCTCAGATGAGTTGGAGGTAAGAGCATTCTGGAAGCCATTCTTACATGAGGACAGCCAGCAATGAATTAAAGATGTACAGAAGTGACTGGGAGCAGCCATAATATATTCCACCAAGCCCAGACTCATCTCCTCCCAACCAGATCCTAAAAATTCCTATGTTGACTCCAAAGCCACCCAACATATGAAGTGTGTGGTGGAGGGAAACTGGGATAGAAAATATCCTGCTTTTTGCAAAATTTACCCCCCCCCCATTTACAAAAGCATGTGACATATGAATATAATGCTAGGGCTCTTCCTCAGGCCTGAGAAGGCACCTGTGCAAATGTGGGGCCCCTGTAGCTTAAAAGTCAGCTACTTCACTGTAAATCTGCCTCTGTCTGGATCTTCCCTTCAAGGCTGCCTCAAGCTGGATGTGTCCTTGAACGAAGACCTTGGTTCCTTCAAAGGCAATTGCTCTGCGTGATTCTCTTTCTGTTCTGATCACTGTCTCTGCACCCAGAGGTTAGAATGCCTTGGCTCCCTATTGCACTGTTCTTTGAGGTTCCCCTGTGCCCATTCCTTTACAAATAAACCCTCTTCAAATTATCCCGTTCTGGGTGTGCCCTCTGTTTTCTGTTGGGACCCTGGCTAGTCATCACTCCCTCCTCCCCAGCAAGCACCTCTGTTCCCCTCCAGCTGCCCCTGCCCCTCTCCCTTCCTTACCCCACCCGCAGGCGACCCAATCACTCAGGCTCTGGCTTATGCCACCTCCCAGCCTGAACGTCCTGAGCAAATCCTACCCGTCTTCCCAGGCTCAGCTCCATCCCAGCCTCCTCCCAGGCAGAGTGGTGTTCAGGAAGCCGGTAGGTGAATGGATGCTTGAATATTGTCTGAGCAGGGTCTGCTTTGCAGGCCATCCAGGGAAGGGGGAGGGGCTCCAGGAGATATCGATTTCATAATTAACCCCCGGAAAAGGAGGCTCTTTACAACATCTTTCCTGGAGACTAGAATCCCTGTTTATGCCACCACTTAGGGAGACCCTGTCAAAGCGAGGGAGGTCCCTTCCATTCCCCGGGTGAGCAGGGCGGGACTCCCTATGTCTGTGAGTTTGTGAGTGATTAAAAGCGAGGCTGGCCAAATGCCCTGTGCAAATCATTTCCAGCCGCAGTGCTCAAGGGACTCTGCTGGAATGCAGGGCAGGAACACAAATGGATCCTTGCTGTGCCGGTATGGGGAAGAAAGTCATGTCAGACCTAGGAAGAGGGGATTCTTTGAGAACGGAAGGGAGAAGAGCACTAATCCCAGGGGGAGCAGAGTCCAGGTTTCCTCCTCTCGGGCTCCGCTCCATGAAATCCCTCACTGCAGGAAGTGATGGGAAACTGTCTCGGCCCAGGTTAATGGGAGCACATCATGGCCCTCTCCTAGAGAAAGGAGGCTGGGAGAAAGGTGGGCTCCAGGCCTTTTGTTCCAGAAGCCAAAACAGCCTGGGTGGCTTGCTGGCTGCTCAGGCAGGATATGGCTGTGGGGCCATGCATATTCCCCCGGGTGAGAAAACGGGGGTCAGGATTTTGGCTGAGAGAGGAGATTCTTGTCACTGAGGGTGCGGGCAATCTGCTTAGTATTTGGGAAGCTTTGGGAAAAACAAAATGGAGCTTGGGAGCCAACTCTGCTTTGACTTTCTGAGACTCATGCAGAAAATGTAGGGACTTTTAAACCAGCAAAGTGCCAGATGTCTGAGGAATTGCTCTCACTGGTTGATTTGAAAGTAGGACATATTTTCATCTCCTTCATAAAACTGGAAAGGTATGCCGGTCTACATGTAAGGAAGTAACTGGGGCACCCGGGTGGCTCAGTTAAGCTCTGAACTCTTGATTTCTGCTCAGGTCCTGATCTCACGGCTCTTGAAACCAAGCCCAGTGTAGGGCTCTGCATTGACAGTGTGGAACCTGCTTGGGATTCTTTCTCTCTTTCTCTCTGCACCCCCTCCCTCAAAATAAATTAGTAAACTTAAAAAATATATATACAAGGAAGTAACTGATTAGCTCTTGACTCTCTACATGTGGTGTGTAGGGATAGGGGAGTGGGGGGGTTGGGAGCACTGGAGTGGGGGGAGTATATTTAGTGAAATATAATATTAAACATTCACGGAAAGAGCACTAACCACAGGCAGTGAATGTGTGACTTAGACCAGTTCCACCGCCAAAACTGTTGTGACTTTAGGCAAGTCAGTTTCCTATTCTGAGCTTCGGCGTTGTTGTCTGTAGAATAAATTAATTGGTTTAGATGATATTTACCATTTCTTCTAGTTGAAAAACTTCTATGATTCTTGTAAACTCAATCACAGGCCATCAAGAGTGTAAACTGTTGTTAGTCCTCTGGCGAGGTGAGCTTATTCTCCTTTGAGCAGCATGGTAACAAAGCCTGGGCTCTTATCTTGACTCTGCTCTGTGTGACCGTGGGTAAGTCAAAACGCCTCTCTGAGCCTCACTCACTTCCCAAGGCTCACAAGGTCGGATGTGGTTTACTCATTCTCCAGCTTTGTGGGACAAAACCAAAAATGTCTTAAGTCTCGCTGCGTTGTTTCCAGCTAAGAAGACAGGCATTTCTGAGTCTTCTTTCCTGGATATTCCATCACAAATAAAAGTGGATCTATCATATATCCTGACTTAAAAGATCAACCTCAAAATCTAGTACTTGAAAGGAGCATAAATGTACAGAAGATGAAAGTATCTTGGGTTTTCCTACATTTAGCTTCTTAAGATGAGTCTCGATCCCTGAAATTATTCTCCTCGGGTGGCTCAAGATTTCTAGAACATCCATGGAGCCTTTTGAAGGAGGAGAAGATACATCTTCTGGTGGTTTTCCAAGACCCTGAATCCTGGAACCAAAACATCTCCCCAGTGGGTCTCAATTTCTCAGACTGCTTCCAGCCTGCCCTCCCTCTTATTTATTGGTAACAGAATCACCTTCAACCCAGGAGCTAGAAAGAAGTGGTGCTTTCACAAGGAAACGAGGAGAACAGGTAAGGCCTAAAGGCCTTGTCTAATCACACTAGTTTGGGATCAGGCCAACCCAGATTGGACTCTCAGTGGCTTACTCTCTAGCTGTGTGGCCTCATGTAAGTTACTTAACTTCTCTGAATTTCAGTTTCCTCCTCTGTATATACCTACCTTCCAGCATGGCCATGAGGTTCAAGGATAACTATACATCAAATAATGGTGTCAATGCAGTGGCTCACATGTATCTGGGGCTCAATGCATTTTAGTTCCTTCTTCTCTTTCCTTTCACAAAATATTATGAGAAAACTAAGAGTTGACGATGATTAGCTTGGTAGCATCATGGGTCCATCATATCCAGCCTATAATGCAGCTTTTCATCCTATTGTTAGCCTCTAACCTTCTGTCTTATCTGATCTGGTCGCACAGAACCACCTACCCATCCTCAAGACACACCCTACATTATATTGTTCCCTTGTTTTCATAATTCTCTACCTAAATCACCCTCCCCAAACCCCACATGCCTAAGTATTTCTCACTCTTCAAGGTCCAGTTCAAACGCCATGTTACACAGGAAGCGTTCCCAGACATCTAACTGGATACCAGCACGGCCTCTTATGAGTTACCGCAGTGCTTTTTCTGTCTCACTCATCATTTTCCCCTTCTACTAGAAAGAAGTAAGAGTATCGTCCTCTCTCTCACCACCAGCAGACTGTGAAGATATACGCTGTACATGTATCATCGTGGGAACCCTGAAGAGAGTAACCTACACAGAGCAAAACCTCAAGAAAACATTTTCAATTAACTAAATGAATAAAGAAGTATTTATTTGAGGTAGAAGACAAGGTAAGATAAACTGTAGCTCTTCAGAAAAGGGAACAGGGGCACCTGGGTGGCTCAGTTGGCTAAGGGTCGACTCTTGGTTTCGGCTCAGGTCATGATCCCAGTATCGTGGGATCAAGCCCCGAGTCGGGCTCCATGCTCAACATGGAGCCTGCTTGAGATCCTCTCTCTCCCTCTGGCCTCTTCCCCACTTGGGCATGCTTGCTCTCTCTCTCTCTCTCTCTCTCTCTCTCTGAAAATAAACAAATAAACATTTTTAAGAAGGGAACAGAGGGGAAACAAAAATGAACGCCATTTACATACCTATGGCGTCAGATGGATATTGCAACCCCCAATTTATAGAGGTCGAAAATGAAGCTCACAGGAAACTAAGTGATAATGTTACGTGGCCATTGATGGGCACAACTGTGTCGTGCGCTTTCCCCAGTGCTTTCGCACACGTCATTTCCTTTAATACACACAACAACCGTCATGAAGTAGTGTTGTCCCCATTTTGCAGATGGGGAAACTGAGTCTCAAAGAAGTTAGGTAGATAACCCAAGATTACAAAGTTCATCTGGGAGGTGGTGTAAATTTATACACTGTACCCCAAGTGTGTGAAATTGCTGTGGTCCTTTTTTTCCCCATAACTGATCATTTTGTCCTCTAGAGACCTGTATCCCACCCAGGAGCAGGGGAAAAAAACTAGTCCAGTTGCAGCTCTCAGAGGTTTTTTGTTTTTTGTTTAAGAGGGAGGATGGGAATAAAAGAACTGTTTGTTTGTTTTTTTTTTTTTTTTTTTTGGTTCGTTGATTGATTGGTTTTTCCAGTTTTCTCAGTTGCTTTTGAATAAGTATTCAAGGAATCCCAGGCTCAAAGTTTTCCTACCAGGCTATTTCTCCCTCTCTAAGTTCTGCCCCTCTCCCCCCCTCCCAGGAAGGCTGATCTCTGCTCTCTTCTCTAGATTCTCACCACCCTCAGTGGAAAAGCTCCTACTGTGTTCACATGTGCAGCTAAAGTGCACGCCGCAGAAGCCCGTGGTCTATTCTCCTGGCCTGGTAGGGCGTCTGCGATGTCCCCTCCCCCTTTCCTTCTGGCTGCTGGCTCGGTGGCACCCCAGCTCTCACTAGTACAGCAGACCTGGGTCTCGGCCTGTGCTCTGTGTCACGGGCAGTCCTCCTCATCCTGCTCTGGGTCACCTCCCCCTTGCCACAGAGGCCCTCAGCGAGCCTGCTGGCCTCAGCTCTCACTGACCTTCTGCATTCCCCACTGGTGGCCCTCTGGAGCTTCGGGTCAGGCTGGGGAGCACAGGCTGAGGGGATAGGCCCACTTCAGGCCCTCTCTCTGTCCCATGAGCCACTCAAGATCAGTGCAGGGTCATCTAAGGGCAGTGTCCTCCCAGAGTCTCTTCAGCAGGAAGGGGGTACAGACTACTGCTCGGACTCCCCCCTGCTTCGGATCCTCCCCTCTAACCACTTGCCCCTCTCCTTCCCATCCCTCTTCCCTTCCCACTCCTCCTCCTCATGGTGAGAGGACTTCCTGTGCCTCCCACTGTTTGACTGGGACCATCCCTGTGTGTTCTCCTTCCTGAGGGGCCAGTCATCTTTTTTTTTTTTCCTTTCTTAGAGCCAGAATGGCAGAATGGCTGCAAGGAGAATATATAAGGAAGGCATTTTGAAAAATATTATCTGCATTCCACCTTTCGCTCTAGGAATTAAATCCAAATGTGTCCAATTCTAAAGCTTTGCTTTTAATCACCATACTGTGGAGCCCAATACTACAAAACCCAAGTAGGGTAGATCTGGGATTTGAACCTAGGTCTAATCCAACCTCAGAATCCGAGCTTTCCCACGAAACCATTTTTCCCTCCCTTTTTTCACCAGCAGAAAGCATCCTCAGGCCCTGTCCCCTCCAGGCATAGCCTGGGGCCTCCCAGCGTCCCTCTTCCTCCCGCCGAGCAGAGTCCAGGATATCTCCAGCGCGCAGAAGACCTGTCTTTGAAGCACCTGTGCATTTGCTTGGCTGCTTTGGATCACTTAAGGCAGGCTTGAGCGGCCTTTTAATAGGTTAGTTCTGTGGCTGGTTTATTCCTCCAGCGGGTAAGAGGATTTCACTTAGCTGTGTAAAGGAGGAAAGGCAGTTCGCCGGCCTAGTGGAGCAGCAAACGTCAGATCCGGCTGGATGAAGTGTCCCACCGACCTCAGAAGCCCTCTTGAGCAACTTACTCTACAGGTTTGGCGCAAACATTGTTTTATTTTGTTTGCTACTCAGCCGGATATTCACAATCTGTTTCCCCCACCTGGAAAGTTGCATAGTCTGACAGGCACAAGGTATTTGGGAGATTCCTCGCTGGTGCTGCTGCTGTGTATTAGAAGCTGGGCAGAAAGGATGGGTGGCCCCTTAGATGTGCCTTTACTAGTAAATAGAAATGCAGAACTGAGACCACTTCCTGGATCATTCTGATAAATACGAACTATATTTGCTCAAAGTATTTGGGGTCATAACTTTCAGGTAAAGGCAAAAGTGATGGATCTCCTGATTATCTCGGTTCTTTACTGCAGACTTGGAGAAACCCAGTCTAAGGATTTAATTTAGCAGCCATTTATTGATTTTCTGGTGCACAAGAGAAAGGGTCTGGACAGGTCAGCACTTTTATTACTAAGACAAATAAGACCTGGTCTTGAATCTCACGTGATTTCTGGTTTTAGTGGAGGTGGATAGGGTGAGACATATAGAGCCTGCTCACAGAAAATCCTGTCTTGGGGCACCTGGGTAGCTCAGTCGGTTAGGCATCCAACTCCTGATTTTGGTTCAGGTCATGATCTCACTCTTTCTGAGTTCAAGCCCCACGTTAGGCTTTGTGCTGCCAGCGCAGAGCCTGCTAGGGATTCTCTCTCTCCTCTCTCTGCCCCTCTCCCACTTGGACTGTCTCTGTCTCTCTCAAAATAAATAAAAATAAACTTAAAAAGAAAAGAAAATCCTGTCTTAATTCTGCCCCCTGCTCTGTTGCTTCACAGACTGATTGCTAGAAAGACCGGTTCGTGTGTATTGTCTCAATCCCCTCCCACTTCTGCTTCCAGCTTTAACTACCACATTTACATGGACTTTTAGTCTTTATCTTGCTAGGGTGGCCATATTTAGCAAATAAAAATAGGGGACATACTTATACTAAAAAAAAGATTCATTTCTATCTGAAATTCAAATTTAACTGGGCACTCCGTATTGTATCTGGCAACACCATGTCTTGCGTGACTTGTCTCCCTGCTCTTACCTAGCAACTGTTCCTTCCTGAAGTGATTTCCTCCTTTAGCAGATGCAACATGGACTGACATCACTCTTTCCTGGTCTTCCTCCTTCCCCCGGGACCACCCCTCAGACTCCCTCAGAGCTCCAGCTTCTGTTCTCTCTCCCTTGCTCTTCCCAGCACACCTTCAATACAGTCATGGCCTCAGGTGTGGTGGTGTTGCATTGTTGAGTCTACTTCCAGTCTAGAGAGCACACTTGCTGTGCTCACTCTGAATCTCTATCCTCATGGTCTCTTGGGTGACTCCAAGATGTGTCATAGGTTCCCCAAATTCAACATGTTGCAAATTTTACTCATCTGTTCTTCTCTATTTCTGCTCCTACACTATCCTAGTGAATGTATACCACCATCCAACCCGCTGCCAAGTCAGAAACCTAGCAGTCACTCTCGAGTTGGCCCTCTCCCTCCCACCACATCCAATTTCTCTTCACGCATGATAGATTCTATCTTCCGAAGATTCCCCACTGTGCCCTACTCCCTCTTTGCCATTGCTTTATTAGAGGCCATCATCTTCGCTCGCCTAGATCACTGTAGTAGCCGCCTGACTGATCTCTCTGCCTCCCTGCCTCCTCCCTCTCATCTATCTCCTATACTGTCCCCTGAAGGATGTTGCCAACACAAAGTTGCATTATGCCCTTCGTTGCTTTATTGGTTCCACGTCAACCATTGGGTAGCCTGTCATATGGACTCTTCACCACCTGGTAAATCCCCACTTCTCCAAGCTCATCTGCTGACACAGAACACCCCCAACCACACTGAAAACACACTCTCTTCCCCAAATACACACATGGTCTCAGAGTCTGATTTCACACAGGCTATGGCTTCTGCAATGCGCTCTTACTGACACTTGAAACCACAGAAAACTACTCGTCCTCCCAGCCTCGAGTCAATCTTTGCCTCTTTGCAGAAGTTTTCCTACATACTCTAAGAAGACATGGCTGGGAAGGGGAGGCTTGATCCCCACTCTGTGTTCCCCTAGCTGCTAGAGTCTAGCACTTGCACTAACCTTTGTTAGAAAATTCTCCAAGGCAGTGATCTGTTTGCAAGTCTTGAATGTCCTGTGACACTTTGCACATTACCACAGATCCTGAGTTCCTTGAACACAAAGACCATATCTTTTTGTTGTTTGGTTTTGTTAATATTTAGAACTTTGAAAATATCTGTAAGGATACAAAAACTAATACAACCGATACGTGTGTTCCGGTCGCCCTGAGTTGACCACCATTAATATTGTGTTGCATCTGCTTCCAATCTTACCCCGTTGATACGACTCTGCCCCGTCAGAGGCGAAATCAGAAGCAAAAGAACCAGATGACGGGATCCCAGAGTGGGTGTTTAAGAAGTGCCAGAGCGGGGTGGGGGCTGACCTGGGAGCAGCAGGAAATGGGTGAGATGTAATCAGTGAAGGCATTCTTGCAATGAGATGTGGAACAGCAAAAATCCACGTTTTTCTTAAAAATTGCCCATTTTCCCAGAGACTGATGGCCCACTTGAGCTATAGTACTGAAGGCAAACTGAAAACATTAAATGAAAGGAAACCTTCCTTTATGTGGTTTTATTCTGTCTTTAAAAAAAAAGAGATTTTGAAGAACATGGCAACACGTAAAGCCTTCGTGAAGTTCACTTTGAGTTTGTTTTGCTGGTTGTTCAAAGAATTCTTTCAACCAGCTGAGAAGACTGTGCACCAAAATGTTAACCGTGATCGTCTTTGGATTGGAGAATTGGAGGCGATTTTTTTTTTTTTCTGTTTGCCAATCTGCATTTTTTTAAAGCAATGAAGAAAAAGGAAACTGCTCTAAAATCTATATTCAAGGACAATTAAAGAATTTGAGCAATTTTTTCATGAGAGGCATAGAGGGTTTGAAGAGAGGGAGATTACATATTGAGTAGCCTAGAATTCGAGCTTGAACTTTAATGAGATTTCCCCTTGTCAGTATTATGGATTGACTGTACCATCCAGGGAACAAACAGCTGACCTTGAATCACATGCCAATATATTCACAACTAAACAATCACTCAAGAAGCTATAAAGCACACAAAATGCATAGTGACTAAAAATAATAAACAAACGAAGCTTCTGTGTTTTCTTGCCTGAGAACAAGGGGCCTGTTCTTTTAGTATTTATAGTGAAATAGTGAGACTCTGTGGAAAAAAATACAGCAGTTGGTAAATGTTCTAAGCAAAGCCTTGCCAATGTGTCATAGATTCTGGGTGCTTCTGACCTCACCTGTGATGAGCTAAGAATGAAGGACTCGCTATGAAGAGGTGACCAGTGGGCCTCTGGAGTCTTAATTCAATACAGAAAATGACCATTCTGAAATCCCATTGTTTTTCCTTCTTAATTTTTTCTTTCTGAATTTTAAAACAGAACTATTTCCTAAAGAGAAAGTGATTTATTTAGAGTTTTTCCACATAGGCTGCTAACACACATTGTGCTTTTTTCCCTGAAGGTAACACCTCTGTTCTGGGACAGATTACAGATGACAAAACAGTTTAGAAACCCTCAAAAAATGTTGAAGCATTTTGAAAGCAGGACACTTTTCCCTAAGTATTTAGTCCTGTGCATTCGGCCTAGAGAGAGCAACAAAGCAACATGCCCAGTTTGGTTTCTTTTAATTAGATGTTCACTTGGGTTCGGTTGTTTTTAGTTCCCTTTGCTTCCTGGGGGAGGAGAGTTGTGTTAACGCTTGCTATTTGCACATCCAAATGGTGGGGATAGTTTTTGGCAACCTCCGCACTCACCAGTCCTGAAATACCTTTTAAGCCTGAGGTCAGACATCCACATTTCCCTGAGGACACTTTCCTGGACGGCTTGCCAGGACGCCACGGGGTGCAACCAAATCCTATAGCGTGAAAGGGAAGAATCGGTGGCGGCGCTGGTGTTTGATGGGCAGTGAACTGGAGATGGCAGGTCAGCCTGCCAGGCTTCATTCCAACGCATGCCCTTTAGAGCGCTGACCTTCTGTTGGCCAGGATTCTCTCTCCTAGATAACACGTGGAATTCTGGTAATAAGAGGAAATAATGTCAGGTGTTCATTCATTTATGCCATCAGTCAACAAATCTTTTTGGGGGCACCTACAATGCATCAGGCACTAACGGATGCTAATAGTTTTACAAGAATAGAAACTTAGGCCCGTGAAGGCATTTCATAACTTACACTGAGCTTTCACGTGCATTATTTCAAAGATGGTAAAACAGACGTGGTCCTTGCACTCAAAAAGTTTACACACTCGTGGGGCAGAGGAAGTCGATAGATAAATTTCCGCATTACAGAACTGAACATGCCACATGTCGTAAGGAGAAGAGCCAATCCCTGACCGGGGAATGAGCAGCTCTCCTGGAATCACGTGCTGGCATGTCCATGGCTCCGAGAGTTTGAAAGTGGGAGAGGCCACGTCCAGCTTTGGGTCCGGGCTGCATCTGGGCAGGACTACATGGTGGGAGTTAAACATGGGAATACGGAGGACCGAATGGCTATACTTCTGTCACCTTCAAGATATTCAAAGACATGCTCTCTTGGTGTTGAGGTTCAACATTTTTTTCAGGGGATGTCCATGCTAACCCTTTGATTGCCTTTGCATCACCTAAACTTTGAAATTTAGGAACGTTTTTGGAGCCTAGGAGATCATCAAATTGTGGCCAATAATCCATGTAGAATTAAACCTACTGATAACAGGTCTGAGTCTCACACTTGGGCATTTCTAAAACCAGGCAATTTAGGAGCTAATTTTTTTTCAGCTTGTGGGGGGATGATTTGCAGATCTCTGTGGCTTAAACCATTAACTTGGTCTTGTATTAAAGATGTATAACTCTTTAATACAATCTCACAAAGATTTGTCACACTGCCTAGGGAGTGAGACCTGTCCTGACTGAAAGCTGGTTATCCTGTAAACACTTTTGGTTTTAATGTTTTATTCTGATATTTGTTCTAATACGGCATGGAAAGATTACTTGCTTTGATAATAAGTACATAGTTTTTTTCTTTGGTGATTCAATGTCTTGTGGTGTCTCCCATTTCTCATTCTGAATGCCAATTGCCATTGAGCAAGACTGTAAATAAGGAAGATGTAGGCATTTTGGATAAATGTGTACTGACACTAGGTGATTCCTTTGAGAAAAGCTATTCACAAAGTCCCTCCTGATGTAAGAGAGAGAGAGAGAGAGAGAGAGAGAGAGAGAGAGAGAGAGAGTGTGTGTGTGTAATGCTCTTCTTTCTTCTAAAAAGATAATTAAAAATGAGACTTTTTCAAATAATAGCTTATTAGGAATTCTGATTAGTCTGGTATTTTGCACTTCAGATTTTACAGGTACTAACAGCTTTCATCTGCTTTTCTGACTCCAAAGTCCTGATTGCCTTAGAAAGACTCCCATTTTCTTCCACCAAGAAAAAACAGGTGATTTGCCAAGTTCTGAGCTTGGCGCAGCCTTGTTTCCTCAACTGATGGAAACAAACAAACAAAAGTATGCTTAAGAATGCGTAGAGTAATCTGAAGTCTTAGTTTGATTGAGTAAAAAGTATAAATTGGTCATGTCCATTTCCAGATCATTTTCTTAAGCTTAAATGCCAAAATCAACTATTGCTACCTGAAGTCAAAAGCCATGTAGAATGCATTTTGTTCTAATGGGTCAAAACATTTCTGTTTATCTCTAATACTCCTCTGTGATGAGGCAGCAATGAAGACGAGACGCCAACTTAAGTCTACTGACAAATATAGAAAATGTTTCGCGTACCGAATGAGTGTGTCCATGTTTTTCTGTTTCCATCTGGATCCTTTTCAGTGTGATTACTTATTTTTAGGTTGGCATTTTAGAAGGAAGATGGAATGGCTTTAGGAAATGATGTGAAAGGTTAAGAAGATGGATGAGAAATGTAAGTCAAGGGCTTTCATGAAGGAAAACGTAGCCTCGCAGTTTTACGTTCAATGTATTTCTTAGAAAAATCAGATGTCAGTATTTCTGCTAAATCTAAATTCTTGAACCCTGTAAACTTGAATAGCTATGCCAAGGTGTAAAGGATTTTAAGAAAAACTGTGGAACTTTAAGTCACATAAGTATAGGGGAAGGTCATGTCATTAAATAATGAGGTGGAAACAGGCCCCAAACAGACTGATGCTATTTAAAATACAAAGCCTTGGAATCCTGGGGGAGAAGCAGGTATGAACTAGAACACGATGGCAATTCAGTTATGTTACTCACGTTGAACCCCGTCAACCTACCAAAGCTGAATTACATAATCTTCAAAATAGTGGTGAGGAAAGAAGTCCTACGAATCTGAATAAATATGAACTATTTTGCTAACATTTTGAGAAGTATAAGAGAGTGTAGGAAGTTTCATATTCTTGTAATTCTTTTACGAAGTATGAAGTAGTTCAGCTCTGGCTGTGTCTGTAAGTCAGACATCAAGGAGGTGGGCACGTGGACAGATGAGGCAAGGAGTGCCTCCCCAACTATTTAAATGTTCCATGTCTGTCTTTTATCATGCTAGTCCTTGTCCCCTTCTGACTTTTGACTCTAGGTTCCCCTTGGGTCCCACACTGGACTTCTGAACTGGGTTTGGAATCTCTTCATCTTTGGCTAAATCTGAGTTCTTTGTCAAAACCTCAGCTCATATTCATCCTTAAGGTCTTCCACTACAAATGGCTTCAGTGACTCTCTCAGGCCTTCCTGTTTCTAGTCTGGCTCTTGTCTATATAGATACAGCCTTAGCTGGGCACCCATGCCCCCAGCAAGAGGGGAGTCCAGCAGGAGTTGGGATTCTCACTTTCTAAGGATGTGAGTGGCTATGCCAAGGTGTAAAGGATTTTAAGAAAAACTGTGGACTTTAAATCACATAAGTATAGGGGAAGGCCATATTCACATGGTGGACCTCCTCCTTCCTTGCCCTCACTCCATCCATTCCATGGAATTGGTCCTGTACCATGATCTGTCATTAACTAAACCTGAGCTTTCTACATGGATGCAAAAGAGTAGACACTGTCCAAAGTCAATCAGAGGTTTCTTCCCTTGCTTTACCCTTCTATTTCCCTCCCTATCTACTTTCCTTCCTAAGGGCTTTGATAGGCTCTTCCTATAAACCAGGCCTTGTAGTGCTAGAATTGTAAAGACTGTGTCCCTGACCTCCATAAACTCACATTCCGGTGTCTTCTGCCTTGAAGAAATAAGACCGATCAAGACTACATGTTCATAGGGGCACCTGGGTGGCTCAGTCAGCTAAGCACCGAATTCGGCTCAGGTCATGATCTCATGGTTTGTGAGTTTGAGCCCCGCGTCGGGCTCTGTGCTGACAGCTCAGGGCCTGGAGCCTGCTTCGGATTCTGTGTCTCCCTCTCTCTCTGCTTTTCCCCTGCTCACACTCTGTCTCTCTGTCAAAAGTAAATAAACATTAAAAAGGAAAAAAAAATAAAGAAAAAAAGACTACATGTTCATAGCCTTGTTCAGCTTTTGTGGGGTTTTGCCTTTGTTTTATATGGGCGGGAATATGAGTTTGTTTGTTCTTTGTCTCTTATTGGCTAATAAAGGTGTTAAGAAGAACTTTGGGGGTCGGGGGGAATGTGTCTTTGGGAGCTTAAGTTCACCAGTCCAACCTGAAGTCTCCAGAAGAGTTTTTTAAAAAACTCCATTGGGCCTGTTTGTAAGCTTTTTGTTTTGAAATCATTATAGATCACAGAAAATTGCAAAAATAGCTCATAGGGTCCCTGGAACCCAGCTTCTCCCAATAATGACATCCTGTTGGACTCCAGGACAAGATCAAACCCAGGAGATTGATGTGGGTACAATACTGTTAAGTAGACAACAGATCTCATGCGCTCATCTGCGTATATGTGTATAGGTCTATGCAGTCTGACCCCGCACATGGATTGCGTAACCACTACAACAGTCAGGATACAAAACTGTGTCATCGTCACCAAGGAACTTCCTTGTGCTGCCTCTTCAGGGTCACACTTCCCAAACCCACTCCTGGTCCCTGGCAACCAGTAACCTGCTCTCCATCTTCGAAGTTTTGTCATTTGAGGATGATTATAAATGGAATCACACAGTGCATAACTCTTTCGGATTGCCTTTGGTCACTAAGCGTAACACCCTTAAGATCGTCCCAAGCTGCTGTGTATATCTGTAATTCATTCTTGTTTATTGCTGAGCAGTTCACAATAGTATGAACACTCCAGAGCTTGTTTACCTACTCACCCTTTAAAGACGTTGTGTTGTTTCCTGTTTTTTGCTAATATGAATAAAGCTGCTGCGAACGCTCATGTAGAGGTTTTGTGTGAACATAAGTTTTTATTTTTCTGGGATAAATGCCCAAGAGTGCAATTTCGGGGTATGGGAAGTGTACGTTTAGTTTTAAAAGACACTGTCTGTTTGTTAGCTTTTTAAAAGCAGCGTTATCAAGGTATCATTGACATATAAGAAACGGCAAGATTGAAAGGGTAGAATTTTATGTTTGGACAAAAGTATTTACCCAGAAATCATCACCACAATAAAGATAATAAAGATAATAAACTATACCCCCTTCCCAAAAGCTTTCTCATGGCTGTTCACAATGCCTTCCTCCTGCCCCCCTCCCCTGCCAACTCCTCCCAAGGCAACCACTGATCTGCTTTCTGTCATGATGATTAGTTTGCATTTTTTAGAATTTTATATAAATGAGATCATGTTCTTTGAGGGGATGGGGGCAGTCTGGCTTCTTTCATTTACCATAAATTATTTTGATATTCATCCATGTTGTTGCCTGTCCCAATAATTAATTCCTTCTTACTGCCAAGTAGTAATCCACTCTACGGATATGCTTCAATTTATTTATCCATTCTTCTTCTGATGACCATTTGGGTGGTTTCTAGTTTGGGGCTCTTACAAGTAAGGCTGTTTTGAGCACTTACGTGCAAATTCTGTGTGTGGACACGCCTTGATTTCTCTAGGGTAAATGCCTAAGGATTTAATGGGTGGGCTATGTGGTAGACCCATATTTAAGTTTGTAAGAAACTGCCAAACCACTTCCCACAGTCATTGTATCATTTTTACTTTTCCTTGGAAGGGTAGAGAGTTCTGCTTATTCTGCATCTTTACCAGCACTTGGTTTAGTCCGCCTTTTTAACTGTAGACATCCTAGTAGGTGTGGTATTTCACTGCGGTTTTAATTTCCAGTTTCCTAATGATCGTTGGTGTTAAGCATCCCTTCATGTGTTTATTTGCCATCTACACAGCTTCTCCGGTGAACTGTCTAATCAAATATTTGCCCTTTTAATTTTTTTAATTAAAAAAATTTTTTCTTAATGTTTATTCACCCTTGAGAGACAGAGACAGAGCACGAGTGGGGGAGAGACAGACAGAGAGAGAGAGAGAGAGAGAGAGAGAGAGAGAGAGGAGGGAGAGAGAGAATCTGAAGCAAGCTCCAGGCTCTGAGCTATCAGCACAGAGCCTGATGCAGGGCTCAAACTCACAGACTGTGAGATCATCACCTGAGCCGAAGTCAGACACTTAACCGGCTAAGCCACCCAGGCACCCCAATATACGCCCTTTTTAAATTGGGATGTTCATTTTCTTATTACAAAGTTTTAAGAATTTCCCGTGTATCCCTCAAATAAAATTTCTCCCCACGGTTTTTGTTTTATATTTTTATGGCAGCTTAAGCTTCTGCTACTTTAAAGCCTAATAGCCCTAACTAATTCTGACCCCGCTTTTGAGGTAAAGAGAAGTAGCATTGTGGAAACCCAAAGAATGAGGTGGCAGCAGATCTTGGCACCAGGTGAGCTCAGCAAGACTTCTTCCTGGAAGGGGAGATACCTGAGAGAAAGTTTTGTCCTGCCTTCCCCACCTGCTCTCTTGATCCCCTCTTTTGTTTTAGTCTCAGACTTCTTCTTGTACTCAGCCTCAGCTCTTCAGGCTTTTGTCTCCTCATTCTCTACAATATTTATCAAGCACCTACCAGGTGCCAGAAGCTCTGCGAAAGACCATGGGGAGAGTGATGAAAAGGGCACCTTCCATGCCCTCAGAGAGCTCTTAGATCAATACAATACAGAGAGGTACACAAACGCATTGCAAAGCAGACCATGATAAATTCAGCAACAGAGAAATAAAAAACACCTATGACAATAGAGAAGACAGCATTCTTCTACTGGGTTGAAAACAAAGGTCATAAGCGGTACAGAGATATTGCATGTTTCCCAGTGGAGATGGCAGGTGAGCTGGACTTGGAAAAGCATGTAAGGTTTTTACAAGTGGCAAGAAGGGAAGGGGTGTCCCGGCAGGGGGATCAATGCGTGAAACTGTGGAATGAGAACGTACAGAGCCTGCTCAGGGAACATCTCTCTGTGTGCCTGGAGTGTAGAGTTTACGGGAGGAACCAGGGGTGGGGGGCAATGGGGTGGGCCTGTCGCCATGGCTGGGAAGTCAAGTGATGGCTGACACTGGAGATGGAATACCACCTCAGTCGTGTTTCCTGCTATTCCTTTCAAGCTTACCCAAACTAAGAGAATACATGGGAAGTTTAAAATAGCGACTCGCCTGCTCCTTTTCCTTAACATTAAAGATAACATCATCTTAAAAACAGATAAATCATGTCATTCAATTTGTAATGATGGTCTTTTATTTTTCTTCAGGTTTTCTCTGAATGCTAAAGCAAGACATGTAATGCGTCGAGACTTGAAAAGTATTTTTTAAAAAGCGTGATGACCATTAGAAACTGGCCACGATATTTCCTCTCAGAGATAACCACCATGCACTGAAAATTTTCTCGTATGTTTCACCAGGACCAAGGCCTCATCCATGGTTTGTGGCCTTACTGTTGTGTTGTATGAAGTATAGCTAGTGCCCTCACGTGAGGAAAAGTTTTCCACGGTCCTTGATCTGAAACCCCGTTGTGGCATTTAGCCTTTCTACTCTGTTCTGTAGTCTTTTGTGGATGTACTCCTCCTAAATTGTGAACTACTTGAGGTGTGTCCCATCTCTGTATTCTCCCCACTGTCCCTTACCCCTGCCCACCCCAAGATCTAACACAGTATCTCACGCAGAGTGGGAACTCAGTAAATATTGTTTGGATAAAAGGAAGGATAAATGGATGTTTTAATTTTATCATACAGGCTAGTGTTTTCCCCAGTTCTTTGGAGTTCTGGGGTTCAACAGAAGGGCCTTGGGTTTACCGTGTGGGAGCTAAGGGGCTTGCCAGGCAGATGGGACTCCAGCAGCAATACCTCTCCCATCCCCACCCTGTTCAAGCAGAGTTCCACTTTTATCCATGTTATGTAGTTGGCCTCCACATAAGATTTTATTTTTTTTAAGTTAATTTATTTATTTTGAAAGAGAGAGGGCGAGCATGCATACATGGGCATGCACATGAGTAGGGGAGAGGCAGAGAGAGAAGGAGAAAGGGGATCCCAAGCAGGCTCTGCGCCGTCAGTGTGGAGCCCGACGCGGGGCCTCAAACTCAGAAACCGTGAGATCACGACCTAAGCCAAAACTGAGACTCGGAATATTTAACTGACCGAGCCACCCAGGCACCCCATGATCTTAGTTTTTAAAAAGGTATTCTTCTGGTAAAGATAAAGAGTTCTCAAACTACTGATGTAGATATTGATTTGCTGGTATAATTCCTTGAAAAGAAAGAGAGAGAAAAGAAAAGAATCCTAATGCAATCTATATACTAGGTATAAATCCCTCAGCCATTTTTAGAAAAGGTTCTCCAAAGTTGAAAACGAGGGCTACGATGTAGTAGCGACTCAAGGCTAATGAGTGACTGAAGGCGAGGTAGATGTCCCAGGATCCTCGTGAGACATCAGTGAACTCCCTGCTAATAAATGCCAACGTGTTTATGAGAAAAAGCACTAGACTCCTCCTAACCTACTATGCAGTGTTTTTCATGCTCTGAGAGAAGCGAAGATAGTGGTGGTGGTACCAAATATCCCTAATCTCCCATAAATAATTTAACAAAGGAATGGAGGCAGGTTCAAGAACTGTCAGGTTTGTGCCTGCATCAGAATGTCCTGAGGCAAAGATTCTAAGCTTTTTTTCTAAATACCTGAATGGAAGAGGTCATAGGTCAATGAGAATGTAAACAATGGCTCTTAGACTTGTGAGCATATGCGAGTCTGGCCAAGTCACTTAAATATGTCTGAGCTCAGTTTTCTCATTCCTAACCTGGTGATAATAATATCTGTCCCAATTACCAGGAAAGGATGTCATGTAAGTTAAGGAGGCTAATGAAGGTGAAAGTGCTTTGTGAACCTCGAAGTGCCATACCGATGAAAGATGCATTGTGGTTGCTTCTGCTCTGGCAGAATCTTTTTGTTGTTGGTCTTTCTCGCGCAGAAGTCTGTGCTGCCCCTCCTCACTTTTTCTCCTACTTCCATTTCTCTTTGCCTCAAATTCCAGGGATACCGCCCATTGCTGAGCAGTCATCCACCTGACTTACAACATCCACCAGAGAATACAACCTGTAAGCAAGGAGAAAAACCTACTGGTTTTTAGTAGAGACGGGCCCATAAGTGGCAGAGGATGGAATTAGAAGATAAGGACCTTAAAGTAGCTAATATAAACAGGCCCAAGATTTGATAGAAAATTAATGTCATGAAGAGAGAAATGGAAGATATAAAGCATCCAGTGGAACTTTGTGGAGTTGAATGATACGAAATCTGAAATGAAATGATTGTAATTTCATGTGTTTGACAGCAGATTCGGCATGGCAAAATAAAAGGTCAGTGAACTTAAAAATGTAGTCATACAAACTTTCCACACTGAAGTACGAGGAGGAAAAAAAGACACAGAGAAAAAAATCATGCCAAGTCTTAGTGATCTGTCGGACAAGATCAAGCTGTTTAACGTGCTTGTAATTACAGTCCTGGAAGGGAAGGCAGAAAATCATTGAAGAAATAAGGGCCAAGTGTATTTCAAATTTGATGAAAACTCTAAGCCCACAGATACAAGAAGCCCAACAAACCACAAGATAGAATAAACACAAAGCAAACTATACTAGGCCATATCCTAATCGAATTTA
Organism: Paguma larvata; assembly: GCA_030068075.1. Lineage (NCBI taxonomy): Eukaryota > Metazoa > Chordata > Mammalia > Carnivora > Viverridae > Paguma > Paguma larvata. Next base: position 82,760,236 of record CM057824.1, read on the forward strand.
TGAAAACCAGTGATAGTCTACTAGAGAAGACTTTTAATTATCTTTTTAAATCAACTGGCAGTGGAGAAGGCTATTTTCCCTCTTAGCTTGTTCTGCACCAGCCCCTTCCATGTACCGTCCTCTCCAGGATAAAACAGAGGAACATACTAGCTATTTCCTCAACACCAGTAGTAAGAGTCGTTATGTAGAAGGCAGTTAGCATGTGCTGGGCACTCACATTATCTCATCTAATCTTTGCAATAATCCCATGAGGCAGGGGCTGTTGTTCCCCATTTTATAGGTGAAGAAACAGAAGCACAGAGACGTTAACTCATTCAGATCACATAACTTGTACTGTAAAGCCAAGGTTCAGATCTAAGCAGGCTGACCCCAGAGCCCATCATGCTTGACACTACACTATACCAGCTCAGTGAAGGGCGTCATACAATTCTAGGGGAAAAGGGAAATGGTTTGTATTTCTATACTACGTATCAGTCACAAAATGGCTTCCTATTGAATCACAGCTTTCAGTCACTTTCTTTAAACCATTACCGTCTCTTTCCAGCTTGAGAAAAAAGTCTTAGAAAAAGTCTGTACTACGCTTACTCATTGTGATTAGATCTCAAGGGTTGGTAAATGAATCATCTGTAATTTGAAAAGCAATGAACTTGGAAGCAGAAGACACTGATTATCAGCTCTGTCACCTCAGGCAAGTCACTTCTCTGGGCCTCACTTTCTTCATGTGTTAACCGGGGGAAAATAATAACTCATTGTAAGGAATCTATAAGAAAACATAAGTGGAAGAGGTTTTTAAACTGAAAACTAATATACAAACTTGAGGGGACTTTTCATGTTTACTTAAAAAGGACTATTTAAAAATGGAATTGATATCACTTAATTGAAAATGTAAGCAGCAAGATCTGGTCATTCATTTTTTTAATGTTTATTTATTTTTGAGATGGAGAGAGAAAACGGGGAAGGAGCAGAGAGAGAGGAAGACAGAGGATCTCAAGCAGGCTCTGCCTTGTCAGCCCAGAGCCTGACACGGGGCTCAAACTCAGGAATGGTGAGATTATGACCTGAGCAGAAGTCTGATGCTCAACCGACTGAGCCCCCATTCATTTTGTTTCTTATGATTGATGACTTATATAATGCCTTTCACTTTTGAAAAAAAAATTTTGATATAATGATAATATTTTCTTTGTTTTAATTGTTTTAAGTTTATTTATTTATTTTGAGAAAGAAAGTGAGAGCAGAGGAGGGACAGAGAGAGAGGGAGAGAGAGAATGCCAAGCGGACTGACTACACACTATCAGCACAGAGTCAGACAGAGGGGGTCGAACTCAAGAACTGTGAGATCATGACCTAAGCCAAAATCAAGAGTCAGAGGATTAACTGACCGAGTCACCCAGGTATCCCCCAGCATTGTTTTCAATAATGGAAAATTGGAAGCAACCAATTAAGTATCATTAGTTGATAAAATATGAATAATAGAACTCATTTGGTGAAAGAGTGGCTTATTATGGGTCTGGGAAATTATTAATCTGGGAGAAATAAGTATAAGAAAGCAAAGTATTAAAAGGAGGCTACAAAACTAGAATTATCATATAATCCTACAATTCCACGTCTGGTTGTATACCCCCAAAATGAAAGCATGGTATTCTAGAGGTATTTTTATACTTGTGTTCACAGCAGCAGCATTCACAATAGCCCAAAGGCAGCAGCATCCCAAATATTCATCAGCAGATGAATAAATAAATAAATAAAATGTGGTATGTACAGTCGATGGAATATTATTTGGCCTTCAAAAGGAAAGAAATCCTGACATACGCTACAATATGAATGACCCGTCGCGACATTATGTTAAATGAAAAAAGCCAGTCACAAAAGACAAAAGCTCTATGATTCAACTTACAAGAGGCATCCAGAATAGTGAAATTCATAGAGACAGAAAGTAGAATGGTGGTTGCCAAGGCCTGGGGGGAAAAGGGAATGGAGTGTTGTTCACCGGGTAAAGAGTTGCAGTCCTGGGGGCACCTGGGTGGCTCAGTCGGTTAGGCATCTGACTTCGGTTCAGGTCATGATCTCACGGTTCGTGGGTTCGGGCCCTGCGTCGGGCTCTGTGCTGACAGCTCAGAGCCAGGAGCCTGCTTTGGATTTTGTCGCCCTCTTTCTCTGCCCGTCCCCTGCTCACACTCTGTCTCTCAAAAATAAGTAAAACATCAAAAAAAAGAGTTGCAGTTCTGCAGGATGAAGAGTTCTTGAGACTGGTTCCACAACAATGTGAATGTACTTAACAGTAATTAACTATACACTTAAAGAGGGTTAAGATGGTACTTTTTTTGTTATGTGTATTTTACTACAATTAAAATTTTTTAAGGCAAAGAGTTAATAAGGCATATGGGAAGGAGTGTTTCAGGGGGGAAAATCATGTTTAAATAACATGCAAGCACAGGAGACCATGGTACCTTCTGAGAACTGCATGGGTTTTTTAATATGGCTATAAGACCAGACAATCCAAGACCTCAGACACCATTTTAAAGAATTTGGAGGGGCACTTGGGTGGCTCAGTCGGTTAAGCGTCCAACTTCGGCTCAGGTCACGATCTCACAGTTCGTGAGTTCAAGCCCCGCATCGGGCTCTGTGCTGCCGGCTCGGAGCCTGGAGCCTGCTTCAGATTCTGTGTCTCCCTCTCTCTCTGCCCCTCCCCCGCTCGTGCTCTGTCTCTGTGTCTCTTTCAAAAATAAACAAACATTAAAAAAAAAAGAATTTGGACTTCATCTAGAAAAGCAATATTGAATTGATTTGCTTAAGGCTGCTTATAGAGTCGAGGGCAAGATATTGACAGGATCACTCAGAGCTCCTGATTCCCTGGTTACTGGGTGTGTATTTGTGGAGACATATGATTTATGTTCAATAAGCATTTTAAGTGGGTAAACATCTATATGAAACACCAATATTGCACTGTTTAATGTTTAACCAATTAATTAAATTGTAGCACCCATTTTCCAAGGAATAAATGTCCCTCATATAGATCCATAATTTCCTGTTATCGTCACTCATTAACCCCTCTGAAGCTGAAAAAACTGTAAATTCCCTTTAAGGAAAAAAAAAAGAGGCTACAAAATAACATGTATGATGCTATTTTTTAAGAAAAATATATGTGCCCGACAAATACTAGAAAGATCTACAGCAAATGTTGGTAGTTATCTTTGGGTTGTGTGATTTGTTTGATTTTTGTCTTTTTCCTAGTGCTTTTTTGTTTTCCATTTCTTCACTAAGCACGTAAACTAGAAGTGTTTGTAAACAAAAAGTAGGTCTAGGGTTCATTCTATTCTTTTGAGTCCAAAAACTAATAATCCCCCAGCAGGTCAGCTTGGATCTGTAAGAAGTTGGGAATGTCAGAGGGCAGCTACTAGCCCAAGAGGATCCCACCTCTCCGTGCCCCCATCTTCTCTTCCTCCCTCTCCTCCTCCCTGTGCCTTCCAACCCTTTCAGTCTCCTGTTCAGTTAGGGGGTCTTTCTAGAACTAACATCTGCCTGATGGGATCACTCCTCAGATAGCCCAACATCAAGGGACTTAAGTACCCTGGGAGCAAAGTGTGCTGGGAACTCCCAGGTCTCTCACCAATGAGGCCATGTTAGAGACCTAAATTCAGCTCAGACTTCTTTGCCTTAAAAAATGAGGTTATTTTGGAGAAGCTCAAAGAAGAAGCAAAGGAGAGGGAGAGAAATAAGATTGACAGAGAAATGTCAAAAGACATCCAAAGTTTATGGGGAAGGAAGGAAGGAGGGAAGGGTGAAGCCTAAATCCCAGCCCTCTGCACATGAGGACATGGTACACACTTCAACGGGGACTTTAGTGAGAGTCTGAACACAGCTTCTGATTGTGAAGGTCATCATGCTATCATACATGACTGGAGAGACTCAGATTGTTTTTTTCAGAAAACAGAGACATATAGAATTCTAGACCTGTAATAATAGGAAGGAGCCTCACTGTGCTTGCCTCTGATTTCCCAAGGCCTCACTGCTGACTTTCTTCTTCCTCTTCCCAGCCTGGAAACTTGTTCCACCTTGCTTCCTTTGGCTAAGTTATCCTTCAAGGCTTAGCCGAGGATTTGCTTTCTTATCATACATCACATTATACTTATCTGTATCGACTTCCTTCACTGAACCATAAGCTCCTTGAGGGGAAGAACTGAGCTATATTCACCTCTGTGGTCACAGTGCCCAAAACATAGTAGGTGGTATGAAATATTGCCTGAACCGAATTGACCTGATTGAAGAATTACAGCTTTCTTGTTGCTAACGCTTTCACATTTTCTACTTGAAGATAAGCAACATTTTCACTGACAACTGAGCTTGATGCATGAACCAACCTCCAGGGCCTCTAGAGACTGACCCTCCTTTTAGAGCCACCAAGGGCACTCTCCATTGACACCATCCCAAGAGCATCTTGTACTGGGCCCTTCGGACAGAAGGGGTTTCCTTGGGGCAGAAGGACTCATGCAGTTCTGTTGCTGCTAGCACTCGGTCTGGACAGTCTAAAGTCTGTTATCGTATGGTATAAATCCTTGGCCTAACCATTTCTCTGGAAAGCAATATTTTACCTTTAAGAAGACCAGAGTTAAGAATTTTAAAGCAGTTTCCTCCTGGAGTACACAGGATTCTGGGGTAAGAGCTTTCTCTGAGTAGGAGTCTCCCTCGCTCGCTTCTGAACAGCTTTTCCACCATGACTGAATTTATAAGACACTCAAGGAGATGCTGTGCTTAGAGCCCAAATCCAGCACACAGTATAATTTTGCTGCCCAGCCAACTGATTAGGCTTTGGAGAGCAGCTCTACTGATCCCCAGTAACCTGTGTTCCTCCAGTGATCCCAGTCGGAAAAAGGACATTGTGAAAAGGCTAACCTGAGTCAGCCTGGCCTGAACTTGACCTCGACCTGACCTGAACTTCCTGGCACTTTGGACCAGGACAGCACCAGTCACACCCAAGTTCCCAGTATGAGGTCACAATGTGAAAAAGGGAATCAAAAGTACTGATCTAAAGAGATCCTCCTAAATGCCATGCTATGTTTGAGTTTTTATTCTCTCTTGGTTTGTTCACAATTAACTTGCAAAGTTAAGTGTGAACAGACAACTCCTTCAACAGAGATAATGAAGCCTAGAGACCAATTATAAGAATTGTGTACTCTTGCAGCATTTCCTTGGAAGATCCTTCAGATTAAGCCACGAGCTACTTTTCTTTCTGGCTCAATGTAGAGTCACTAAACTGTAGAACAGGAATGATTCACCAAACAAACTTTTGCCTTTCTTTTCCTGGTGCTTCATTTAACTGGCTCATGCCTCAGAGTAAAGCTATTTTAATGACATTATCTTTCTAATGAGCAATGGTGCAATGCTTTCCTGATGGCAATACCCAGAATTATGCAGTGTTTAAAAGCCATGACGACTTTAGGGAATACTCACTAATTTTTCTATTGCAAATACTGTAGGCATATTAAAAATGAATGGATGTAATTCTTTTGGCGTTTTTTCAAACTTTTAATTCTTTTAATAAATCACGGCTCCCAAAAGGAATAAGCATTGTTCATTAGCAGCACTAATGAAAATGTCATCTTCAGTAAAACTTACTATAATATCATTCCCTGGTTGTTTTCAGATGCTTTTGTTTGCCAGCTTTATTAATGAAAAACTTCGTGGTCTGTGTTATTAAACTGAACATAATTCTTCGGTAGGGCGGGAGGAACAATCATCCTTAGACAAGTCATTATTTACATAATTAAAAAAACAACTCTAACAACAGTGTTACAAGCCTTCAGGAGTACTAAGAGATTTTTTAAAAATAAGACTAGCCTGAAAAACATTATCGTTAGTAATTCTTTTCTGCCATTATATTAATCGCTGAGGCTTTCGTTCATGTTTAATGAAGGAACTTTGGGAAGTTTGAAGTAAAAAGTTTGCCTGCTTCAGACCATAAACAATGACTCAAGATTTGAATTTCTAACTCTCAAGGCTTCAGCTACGTGGTGTCCTTTTCAGACAAGTTTGTCCTAGTGAAATACAAATTCGCTTTAGTGCCTGGTTCATACTGGCATAATACATATGAGTTGAACCTGATGAACGAAGCTTCTATTCTGAGATCTATATTCTGATGTCATTTTTGCTCCTTTGGGAAACTTTTTTTGTCATTGCAGAAACAAATGATGACCACCTAAATGAGAACAGTGGCTATTTATTCAGAGCTTGCTGTATAGCTTGGGAGTCAGCTACCATCACCTTTGTTTGGCAAGGACCCAAAGGTAGGCAGAGGAGTGGAAAAATTTTATAGAAAGAAAAGGAAAGCTTCAGCTACGCTTTAATTGGAGGTTGTGGGCATGGGAAAGCTGAAAACAGAATACCAACAAGTAGGACATTTTTTATTGATTTGTGGAGCATATTTGGTTGTCTTTGAGTTAGAAGCAAGGGCAAAAATAGGAAAGCAGGCAGTCGTGACCAAGTCCGGATAGTTCTAGACCAATTGCTGTAGAGACTGTCGTTTGGCTCCCTGGACTCGTTGCTGCAGAGGTTGTGGGTCAGAGATCTATCGTCATAATATATAGTTTAGCCAGTATCTGTGCATAATTCACTTTCATCATATATAGCATGCAATTTCTGGAATTGTTTTCTCATCTCCGTCCTTCTTGAAATCCCAAAATGTAGTGGCATGCAAAGTGATTACCCAAGCTATTGAAATCCACTCCTAGAGAGCTGAAGTTAGAGAGTGGGGACAAAAATAGGCATGAAGGACAAATTTTACATCAAGGACACATGCTTCTCAACTGAAATAAAACTGATGTTTTATTTTTTCGCCATAAACAGATATTAGTTACACAGTATAAAAATTGTATATTTATTTAAAATATAGAACCTTAAAGAGAGCATCAGAATATGAACGAAGGCATACTAACATTTTAATACTGGATGCTAATAAGAAGTGATTTAACTTGGAGCTTTTTATAATATAATTTAGGGGGGAAGCAATGACATCTTCACTCTCCAAGGATCTTCTATTTGTTCCTAGGAAATGTAGAGATTTACACACATATCGAGTTGGAAAGGTTCTAAGAAGCGATTTTACAATTGTCAACAAGCAAAGCCACATTTAAACCTTCCTAGAGAGAACATTAGAGAGCCCTAGAAAGGGGAATTCTGCACTCTTGCCATTCCGGCCCTGCGAGAGCCACTTCCTCCAACGTTCTCATTCTTCAGGAAGGATGGCTGCCACAGCAGTGGCAACAGCAGGTGGCAGCTGCAGTTGGGGTTTCTAGATTCTTTACATTCACACATTTAGCAATGGAATTCTGCTTGAGGATTCAATGTGGCGGGGAAGTCCAATGTGCACTGTTTGACTTCTCTTTATATACATTTTATTTTATTTATTTATTTTAAATGTTTATTTATTTTTGAGAGACAGAGAGACAGAGCGTGAGCAGGGGAGGGGCAGAGAGAGAGGCAGACACAGAATCTGAAGCAGGCTCCAGGCTCTGAGACATCAGCACAGAGCCCGACGTGGGGCTGGAACTCACATGACCTGAGCCGAAGTCAGCGGCTTCCCGGACTGAGCCACCCAGGCGCCCCTCTTTAGATACATTTTAAATAATCTTTACCATTAATCCCATTACTGAATGCAGATAGTTTTTTAAAGGTCAAAGGGTGCTAAAGCCTTACAGTAATAATACAAAAATAGCTCCTTGCCTTCTCCTCCCCTCCCCACTGCTCCCATCTCACTCTGGAGAAAAACCTTTAGTTCTTTTAGCTATTTCTTCTGGAATTTACTTCTATATTCCATAGTCTATAAATCATATAGGAGACTGAAACTTTTGTTCATCAATTGGAATAATCTGTTATCTATGTGAAACTCTCAGTTTACTGATTCTCAGCCTCCTATCATAATTCTCTTTTTGTTGCTGTCGAATCAGTTTACTCTGTCGTTTCATTAGTAGGGCTATAAAAATTGTGCACTTTGCAGTCAAATAATGTATGGTGATTATATTTTCTCTCTTATACAATTTGTTTTCCTGGAGTGAATAGAAGTTTCCATTTGTTTAATTTTCTTTCAACATCTCAAGTTTTCCCACACCCTCCAACCTCTGAAAAACTCTTCTTGATACATTTTTCCATAGGATCAATACTATTAGCTAGTTTGTCAACTCAATTTGACAAATCTATCTATGGATCTATCTTGGATACATTGATCCTAAGGTCCTCCAATCTTCCAACCTGTACGCTTCCTCTCAAAGTTCTGCAAAGGAACTGTAGTCCTGACATTGCCTTAAACCAACATTCTGGGAATTCCCCTTCGCCTATTCCGTGTTGGATTCTGTTTCCTGAATCACATGTCTTCCCCTTTTTTGCTTTACGCCTTCGTTTTGCTAAAGTACATTCATCTAGAAGCCTCCTAAAAAAGCATGTATGATGCATGGGAGGTCATTTTTTTGGGACACCGAAGAAACATTTTTTTCAAATTTTACTCACATTGGTAATCTGGTTAGACATATTATCCTGAGGAAAATTTTTCCTTAGAATTTTAAATGAATTGTCTCCTAACTTCCGATGTTGTTGAGAATTCTGATGCCATTCTGATTTCTGATTCTTTGTACATGGACTGTTTTTTCTCTCTCTGGGAGCATTTAGGATCTATATTGCATTTTGAGTGTTCCAAAATATCTCAGTGATCCGTTTTGGCATAGGTCTCTTCATATTCATTATTGCCAATGTTCAGGAGACCTTTTTTGATTTGTAGACACTTGTCTTTCAGTTCTGATAAATTTCTTGTATAATTTGCTTAACTTCCTCCCCTTATTTTATTAACTTCTTGTATTATTTACTTAATTTCCTCCCCTGCTCTCTCTTCTGGAATACCTATTATTTGATGTCCCTCATTTATCAAACCTCTAGTTTTCCTGTATTCCCTTTCTTTCTTTCTTTCTTTCTTTCTTTCTTTCTTTCTTTCTTTCTTTCTGGAAATTTCTGTGACTTTGTCTTCTAACCTTTTATTGAATTTTGTGTTTTGTTTTCAACATTTTAATTTCAAAGGCCTCTTTTCTTTCTTTTTATAATCTCTACTTCATGGATTTAAGGTCTTCTCTGAAGATCTTGATTATAATTTCTTGTCTTTTTTTCTCTCTTTCTTGCATTGACTCTGAATTCTTATTTCCTTTAGTTGTTTCTGCCTGGTTTGTCTATTCATCTTTCATGATGGAGGCATTCCCCAACTGTTGACTCTTGCAGCTGAAAGCTGAGATGATGGAAGTTCTGTGCCCATGGAAGGGCTTTGTTGACTGGTCAGCATTCTTGAAGGGCAATGAGGTAGCCACCCTGACTTTATAAAAAACAGCTTTACTGAAATGTAATTCACATACCATATAATTCAGCCGTGTAAAATATACAATTCAGTGGCTTTTTAGTATATTGACAGAGTTGTACGTCCATCACCACAATCGATTTTAGAACATATCCATTAACCTTAAAAAAACAAAAGAAAATCCTAAAAAATTGAAACACCTCTCACGCCTTAGCCTTCCACCACCAAGCACTCTCCTTTCTTTGTCCCTCAACCCTAGGCAACCACTAATCTACCTCCTATCTCTACAGATTTGCCTATTCTGGACATTTCATATAAATAGAAACATATAACACATAGTCCTTTTTTTTACTGGATTCTTTCACTTAACATAATATATTCAAAGATTATCCATTTTGTAGCATATATCAATACCTCATTTCTTTTTATTGCTGAATAATAATTCATTGTATGGATATATCACATTTCATTAATCCATTCAACAGTTTGTGGGCTTTTAGGTTGTTTTCACTTTTTGGCTTTTCCGGATACTGCTGCTACGAACATTTGTATACAAGTTTTGTATGGACATATGTTTTTAATTCTCTTTGATATGTACCTAGGAGTGGAATTGTTATGTCATACGGTAACTATGTTTAACCATTTGAGAAACTGCCAGACTTTTCCAAAATGGCTACACTATTTTACATTCCCACCAGCAATGTATGAGAGTTCTGATTACCCCATATCCTTGTTATAATAATAGGTATGTGTCAACAGATATGTGTTTTTGATTACAACTATCCTAGTGAGTGTGAAGTTAAATCTCATTGTGTTTTTGTGTGTGTGTGGTTTTGATTTGCATTTTCCTGATGGCTCACCCTAATTTTTGTTGTGACCCTCCCAACTATAAGCATATACTGATGATCTTCTTTGTGTCAGCAATTCAGTTTTTCTGTCTGGAGGATATCTGCCCAGCTATGGCTCCTGGAAATGGGTTATGAGGGAAACTCTCTGTGTTCAATATGCAGATTTCCCCTTAATCTTTTGTTTTAGTACTGTAACCACCATCTTTCTCTATGTCTGGTGTCCCCAAACCTAAAGCCTCTCATGTTCCCCAGTAAATAATGCTCTTGTGTTTTGAAGAAGGGGAAGGTGGTTGCCTACCTGAATGTGTGGGAACCTAGCATCTAACTTCTCTTTATATAGATACTTAACTATTCTCTTGTTTTCAGCTTGTGCCCCACCATTTCTAGAGGTACCTCATCATCAGTGGCATCTGGAGCTTATATTTTTCTTAACTCCTTTAGGGTTCACCAAGACAAATGTACATGATTTCTTTTTATGTTTTAGATTTAAATTTTTAATTAAGAAATATTTCAAATATTCACAAAGTACAGGGGATAAATAGAAGAGACAACCTTACATTCACCATGAACATGTTAACATTATACACACACACACACGCACGCACACACACACCAAACACACACATTTTTTCTCCCTACTTGGTTGTTGTGGGGGTTTTTATACTTTTTTTGGGGGGGGGCATTTACCACTCCCCAAACTCAGGCACTTGAATTTGACCAATTATTCAACTACTTTTAGTCTTGTTGGGTTACTAAGCACTTATTTTCGTTGAAGATGGAGGAACAGGTTTCTTCTTGTTCTAATATTTTGGGAGTGATCTTCTGAGGGAAAAAGGAAGGGATACATAGCTTTTTTCTGCCCCTTTGAATTGAAACTTCTCTAAATTGTTATGGCAGCATTTCTTATTAAATATTTGTTCCTTCCTTATTCCTAAATTATTCCATTCATCTTCATTAGCAATGGATAACGCCTCCCCCTTTATGTTTTTGTTCTAGTAGTTATTATTTTGTTATCTCCCACCAGTCTTGCGTTTTTCTTTATTTATTCATTTGGCAATTTACAATTTGAAATGCTATCCAACTGGGGGAATTTTTGCAGGATTTTTTTTCAAAATAATTTTTTTTTTAACAGAGAGAGAGTTGGGGGGAGAAGGGCAGAGGCAGAGAGAGAGAATCTTAAGCAGGCTCCACCCCCAGTGCAAAGCCCAATGCGGGTCTCAATCCCATGCCCCTGGGATCATGATGTGAGCAGAAATCAAGAGTAAGACATTCTACCAACTGAGCCATCCTGGCACCCCTTTGGAGGACTTCTAAAAACGCATATTTGGAAGTTTCCTCAACTGTAGCCCAATTTATTTGTGAAAGGTAGAGAATAATTGATTACAAATAATTAGTCTCAGTGGACAAAATTATCTTTTGGAATAAATTAACCTAATTTAAAGAAAATTTAAATAGAAAATAAGATTTAAATGATTCTTTGTCTTTACTGTTCTTGTGAGCTTAAAATAAGGGAATAATAAAGAATTCAGAGTTACACAACATGAGGAACAGGAAAATTACAGCTCTAGTGAGTGTCATTTCCCAAAAATGAAAGGCTGGCACAGAAAACTTTTGGAAATCTGTGGCAGTTTTCTTGCTACAGGAGATTGGTCACTGGACTTAATTCATGTCCGAATATGAAGAATCTTTTAGCTTCTTTTGTTTGTCAGAGTTCTATTAGTCCAGCCACATCTCAAAAATGGGATACAAATGACTTCCTAAAATTCTAACAGTGTTTCTTCAAATTCCAATTAAGTTTCCAAATTTGTGTTCTCTGCCTATGAAAAGATAATCTGGCCAAGGGGCCAGAGCCTTCTTTGAATAGACACTGGTAATCCTCTTGGGGCAGGGAGTGGGGTGAGGAGGCTCTCATGTAAGGAGATTTGAGTATTAATCCTAAGGATTTCAATATGGGATCCCACGGTTCTGTCAATACCCCAAGTGCTTCAAAAGCATAGTGGCAAATTTGGTTAAACTTAGAAATGTATCTTTAGAAGAAATTAGTAATTCCCATTCTCTCTCCCTGCCAAGAGGAAGACTGATTATTCCTGAAATGCTGGTAGCATGCTGCTGTCACTAAAAAGTCCTTTGGTCATTGTGTGTTGATACTGTCTGGGAGCTCTTCTGGAGCTTACTTCACATGTCTGTCAAATGAGAGGATGGCACTAGTTAGTGTCTGAGGGGCCTTCCAGGTTGTGTGTCCCATAGAGTTGCGAAACCTCTCATTCATACTCAAGGGTACTTGTCAGGGTAAAGGAAGGAGAGGAGGGAAGTGAAAGTGGTTTAAATAAATACCTTTGCATGAAAAAAAAAACCAACTCATTTAGTCATAACATATAAATAGGGCAGGGATATTTATTTCTTTGTGGTCAGAGGCAACATTCCTATTTCCATCAAAATTGTCTCAGCTGTTAAAGGCATTCAAATATATGATAAATAGGTAAAAGACTAGCCTATTATGTGTGCTTTATTTTACCAGAATTTTTCTCAGTGTCTCTTTTCTCTCTTTCTCTTACTTTCTCTCTGTCTTTCTGACTCTCTCTCTCTCTCTCTCTCTCTCTCTCTCACACACACACACACACACACACACACAGAGGCATTTGTTTGTTTGTTTGTTTGTTAAGAAAAGAGTCAAGTAGAGAAAAGGAAACATAGTCTAATGAGAAAAACAATGAACAATGTTGAGTCCCAGCTCCATTACCAGCTAGCTGTAGTGGCCTAAACTGACATCTTTCTTTCTTCCTCAGTGTCTTCCTCTGCAAATTGATAAATCATAGCCAATAAGTTTATCTCATAGGTTGCTGTGAAACTACAATGTGTTAAATCTTTGAACCCTATACAAAGGGTTATACCAGTATAAAAGTATACCAGTTTAAATGGGAGGCAGTTATTGGTCCTACACCCACTTAGGAACCCATTACACCATAACATAGAAATTTGAGGTGGATTATACATTTAAAAGCATGAATTCAGTAGCTAATTGTCATGGAGATGGGTGACTGTCCACATTTTAAACAGAATTCGTTTCAACTTGTACCTTTTATTCCAATAAAAATTATCTACTCAGAAGGAGATCAGTCTCTGTGCCGCTTAAACTGGATAGAATCCATTCTTGATGTAGATAAAATGGCCATAAGACCACAGCAGAGACTAAGTTTCAAATGCTTAGAACTGCGATCTCAGAGGTCCCTTAGCCCAACTTTCTGACTTTCTACCTTCTACAAGGAAGTCTTGCTGTTTTCTTTTGGCCTATGCTTGATGGATAACTCTCACCACCTTGAGGCAGCTCTTTGGAATTTTGGACAGTTCTGACAAATCATGGCAAAAAAAAAAAAAAAAAGAAAAGAACTTCCTCTGTCCCCGTCCCTTCAGTCCTGTCCCCCAGATACTCAGAATAAGCCTGTTTGAAGATTAAAGTCAAGCTCCCCAGATCTCTCTCTCTTTCGCAAAGAAATGGCCCTAGATTCTACAATTGTTCCTCTGGGGTTAAGAATTCACATCCCTGATTGTTTTGGTTACTCTCTTCTTTCCAGATGCTAGTTTATGTAGACCCTTCCTAAAGTTGGCTGCCAGGAAATGCCCCCGGAGTAATTTGTGGAGAGATCTGACCAGCGTGGTTACTCTCATCGTCCTTGGCACTGTTCTTTTTGCAGCCTAAGCTGGCATAAGCATTTTTGACAGCATCAAATTCTTTCCTTTTAGTGATTGCCTTGGCACAGACAGTATACTGCCGCTCTGCCAGAGGAGAGAAAATGATGCAGTAGGGTCTGGCAGGACCTGAGCATCTTCACAGAGATTAGGCTTGGGACCTAAATAGGGGAAAGGACAAAGATCGAAATGTGAAGCTTGGGTAGAAGGATAGTAGGGGAGGGAAAGTTTAGAACTGAGAGACAACGTTCTTTGAGATCAACTCTCTGACAACTCAATAGAAGAACTCAAGCTTTGAGCTTTTCCCTGCGATCCTTTGACTCTTAAGTCTTTTAAGTTATTTGAAAGGATAGTTACTAGAGGGCTGGACAGTTTATATATTACAATAAATTTTTTTTTAACGAGGAAGTTGGAAAAACAAGCTATCTGTTCAATGGTGGCTGCTACGTGCATAAAGAAGGAAGACTTCAAGGATATAAAAGTTGTTTGCAGAAATCCAGATGTTATTGCTTTGTATGTTGTGATGATGTGGTAGCCAGCCTCCAAGATGGCACCTAATGATTCTTAGATCCTGGTATTCATACTCTTGAGGTTGGCCTAAATAACCAATATGATATATTGAAATGATGGAGTGGTTACTTCTGAAATTAGGTCATAAAAGATGTTGTGCTGCTGCCTTGCCCTCCTGGATCACCTGCTCTGGAGGAAGTCTGCCACTACGTCATAAAGACACTTGAGCAGCCCTATAGAAAGATCTTCATGGTGAAAAAAGGAGGCCTTCTGCCAATAGTCAACATTGACTCATGTGAGTGAATCTTGTTGGAAGAGCCTCCCTTAACCCCAGCTAAACCTTTAGACGACTGGCTCTGGTAGACATCTTGACTGTGATCTCTTGAGACCCTAAGCCAGAACCATCCAGCTAAGGTCCTCCTGAATTCCTGACCTGCAGAAATGTAATGTTTATGCTGTTTCAGTTACTAAGCTACTAAGTTTTAAGCTACTAACCTACTAAGCTTTGAGGAATTTGTTATGCAGCTATAGATAACTAATACAGATGAATAGAAAGGAGGAATGAGGAACAAAAGACTCTTATTCTAGGCCTGGGCTTGTCCTGGCCCCTAAAGATAGAATAGATGCTAGCTTCGTTTCTGCTTTTAGCCACTGCTGACAACCAACAGAGCTAGAGGATGATAAGAAGGAAGGGTTTCATGCCCTTTTGTCATCTGCTTCTTCCTTCTCCTCCTCTTTCTTTTTAGCAGAAGACAGGATGACATTGAGAACTTACCCAAATTTTGCTTTTGATTTTACAGTGGCCCTCAGGAAAAGCTTCACTGACCTCGATCCATTTGTTACTAGGTTGTGGTTCCTTGAGAGCAGGGCTTGGATCTTAACTTTCTATCCTCGTTGCCTAGCAAGTGAACATATATGAATAATGAATTATATTAAGGGTGAAGGTGAAATCCCTCCTTCCTCCTGAATTCTGAAGAGATTCCATTCTTAGAATGCTTCCTTAAGTGTAACTATTCCAATTATGGTTGATCAATGAAATCTTGATAATGATAGCATGCATGCCATCAGCGATTTTCACTATTAAAAACCTTCCCATTTCTCATTTTAAGCTCTTGTTTTTAGGAGCTTCCTTTCAATTTTTCTATCCTGTTTCTTCTATGGAATGTTGCTTTAAACTGTCGCTCAAGCTCCCAAGATGCTTGATCCAGGAGAGCATAGAGATCTGCAGCCAATATACCAACATACCACTGTCAAGTTGTCCGAAATCACAGCGGAAAGAGCCCTGTACTGGAGCTAGGAGAACTAATTCCGGGGCTGTTGTAGGCAAGTTGCTTCCCTTCTCTGAACCTCAGTTTCTGTATCTTAAACTGAGAGAGTGCGTCCAGATGAGCTCCAAAGTCATTGGGTTCTCTCAAGTTAGAATTCTGAGGCGCAATCCCAAAGTGAAACCCAGTCCAGTAGTCAGCATAGCTCTGAGTAACTGTTATGGTTACAGTACAAAGTTTCCAGGACTTCCCCTTTATAAGCCCAAGGATATGATGTCCGTGAAAATCTGTCAGGTTTACTGGGAAGAGCCTTCCGGTTTTGAAAGACGATCTTCGATCTCGGTGTTTCCCGTTTTGTGACTAACTCTGGGTGACCTTGGGCAAATTCTCTCTGGACCTCAGAGGGAGGTCCCTGTTATCCAGAAGAGGCTCAAAGATCTGGACGGTGACGTTTCGAATTCTCCTTCTACAACCCGGGTAGCTCAGACCCAGAGCCGGGTCCTGGCCGGCCCTAGGTCTCGCTCGCAGTCAAAACAACCTAGCTTTGCGCTGCTAAGGGCGCTAAGGGCGGCTGGGTTTCGGAGGAGGTAGCTACAGGTGAGTTCTTAAAGGGGCCTCCAGAGCTTGAGTAATACCCGAGACTGATGACTTGGCTGGGAAGCACGGGCAAGGAGGAGTGAATGAATGAGCAAGTGAAAGAAGGCACATATGTTCTCTTTCCACCTTTAAATACATTCACACTTAGAATTAATCACCTAGACTTAAAAATCCTCTAGTAAAATCTCAAACTCTTAATCTATTTCCCTATTTTACGTACCCTCCTTTAATTCGACCCCTCACCCCCCAAAAAAACTTTTACTGAAAGGCGAATAATAAAAAAACCCCAGTACAAAGTGGAAGAGAGTGCAGCGGTTGCACCGCCCCCCCAACGACACCCCACAAATCCCTCCCCTTCCCCCTTCCCGGCTCCGCCCGCCCCCGCCCCTAATGTGGGTGGTGCAGTGGACTCCTCCCCAAGACCGCTTTTCCCGGCTGGGGATCCACCCCCGGGGGCGCCAGGCACTCTCTCCTGCCTTGGAGTTGGGAACGGCACGTGTTTAGTGAGGTTAAAGGGTGTCTCGGAATGTGTGCCTTGGATCTGGTGTAGGTGAGGTCACGTCTCTCTTCAGACGCCCCGACCCTTCCGGGCCTGGCGCGCTCCT
Source organism: Paguma larvata (assembly GCA_030068075.1). Taxonomy (NCBI): domain Eukaryota; kingdom Metazoa; phylum Chordata; class Mammalia; order Carnivora; family Viverridae; genus Paguma; species Paguma larvata. The sequence continues at coordinate 82,777,073 of CM057824.1, forward strand.
CGCTCTGAACCGCGGGACACACCGGTGGGCTAGGGCGAGGTAAAGGCGGGCTCTTCCAGGGCCACCGAGGACCACCTGTAGAATCTGTGTGTCAACTCCTTTGTCCTCAGAGCCGCTTCAGTGGCCGCTCCTTTAAGCGAGGAGGTTCACTTGGGATGTTTCCCGGGTCCTCTTTCCCGTTCCCCAGCCCCCTCCCGGCCCTCCTCCCCCTACCAACCCAAAGGTAGCAGCGCTGAGAGCCCGGGGCTCGGCGCCAGCCGCCTCCTCACTTCCCATTGGCTGAGAGCGCCGGGAAAGCGGTCACGTGGGGGCGCGGCAGTCCAGCTCCGGGGCCGCCATCTTGGCGGAAAGTTTGGGGGGAGAGCGGTTGGGGGCGCGGAAGGAGGCGAGGTTCCGGGGGGTGGGGCGGCTAGGAGGGGAGAGGGCGAGCGGGCTAGCGGGCCGCGGCGAGTGAGGCGGCCGCGGCGGCGGAGGAGGAGGAGGAGGAAGAAGGGGCGGCGGGGGTGCGGCCGCCGAGGGGAGCTCCTCCCCCGTTCCCTCACCCCCCTCGGCTCAGCTCCTCGAGCCCCGGGCGGGGCGGGGGGACGTGGAGCGGGGAAGGGCGGGGGAGCCGCCCCGACTCAGGCCGGAGCGCACCCCAGCTCCTAGCGCTCGCGGCTTGCACGAACTTTGTGGTGGCGCCGCAGGTGTGGGGGCCCGCGGAGGTGTGCATGTGGGGCGTGAGGGCGTCGCGGAGAGCGGCCGCAGTCCTGTCCGGCCCCCGCTGGAGTAGCCCGGAGGAGGCGAGCCAGGAGAAAGGCAAGCGAGAGGAGGGGGCCAGAGCAGAGTGGGGCGATCAGCCCAGCTGGTCCTCTGTCGGAGCGCTCTGTAGTCGCTGCTGGCTTAGGGGCCAAGGGTCGGAGCGCGTCTGCACCCTCCGGTAGCAGGTGGGGAATATGCATACTTAAGCCGGGGGAGGGGTGGCCTCACGCTTAGGCATTTAGAACCCTTTGGAGAGGGAGCAGCTTTCGAGGAGAATTTGGAAGCAGGCTTCTCTGTCTGCTCTTAATTTGCAGGGGTTCCCACCCTTAGGTAGAAGCTTTCTGGATCGACTGACACTGCTAGGTTTTGAGGCTTTTTCTTTCACTTGGGAAAACTTCGCCAGGTGGCCTTTTCATACTGGGCTGGGAGTTTTTCGACTTGAGATTGGAGGGGTGGGGGTGGGAAATGCTAGTTTAACTACGACTCTTCTTTGCTTTAGTCGTCTCCGTTCTGTTTTATGTTTTTAAAGGTGTGTGCCCTCTTGATACTGGAGAAAAATGCCGGTCCGGAAGCAAGGTGAGAAATTTATTTCAGAACTATCCTGCGAGTGTCACTTGGTTTCCGTGTGTGTGTTTTGTGATTGCCATGTTAAAAAAAAAAATGTTTAGCTCTGATGAGACAGCATCGTCCTAGCCTTAGTACTTAAGGAATCTGAGCCTTATATTCTTAGAAGAGGGAAACATCTGAGTATTTTTCAAACTGTTTTTTGACATCTCTCTGGTGACTAGAGAGAGGCAGTTAATTGTGTTTACTCCGAAATGTCTTTTCAAAAACTCTGAATTGGTGTTTTAGTATTTTACTTTATCATTCTTACTAAACACTGTTTTGTGAATAAATGTGGGATCCTGGCTAAGAATTCGTATTTTGAAACATTTAAGATTTGGATTATAATGAGAAATTGTAGATCGTTGCTTTTGCAGATCAGATCACTTGAAGCGATGTTAACTAATATTTTATCAAACAGTCATATTGTGGTAGACCACTAGCCCACATTTATTACAGACTGCTCACCTTCCTTTTTCTTCTGTGACATATCTTTAAAATTTTTTGATTATTTCAGGGAATGTATGTGTGTGTGAATATAGTAGCATTGATTGACCTAGAGGATTTGGAGAAGTGTTCAGATGTCTCACAGATTATTTGCATGAATAGTGTGTAATACTTGTATATGTGTAATTTTAAGCAGACTCTGCTTTTTTTCGCAGACACCCAGAGAGCATTGCACCTTTTGGAAGAATATCGTTCAAAACTAAGCCAAACTGAAGACCGACAGCTCAGAAGTTCCATAGAACGGGTTATTAACATATTTCAGAGCAACCTCTTTCAGGCTTTAATAGGTGGGAATTAAAACTTTATTTGTGACCATTGTGTGTCAGCTAGACTTACTGCTCCTCAGAATTCATTTATTTTAAACTTAACAGTGATGTACTTGGTTCTCTGTAAGAAATTCAGTAACACGAACATCCAGTAAGTCGTGTGTCCGATAGGCCAATAGCCTTTCCAAAAATATCTAATAACCAAAAAATCTTTCATTATGATTATTTCAGTGATCTTTGGTGACAGTGTTTAATATCCTAGCATTAACTATTAAAAGATGGAGAAGTTGCAAGAATGTTTCAGGACCCAAAAAGACAAGACTGAATAACTTAATTGTTAGCTTGTTTCTATAGTTGATTTCTATTTTTCTGGAGTCCCTCAAAATGTTTGAAGAGTTCTGCTCTGTTTGAGGACATACATCTCCTTAATATGGACTTCTTTTTAAAAAAAAATTTTTTTAATGTTTATTTTTGAGAGAGAGAGAGAGACAGAGCATGAGCAGGGGAGGGGCACAAACAGAGAGGGAGACACAGAATCTCAAATAGGCTCCAGGCTCTGAGCTGTCAGCACAGAGCCCGACATGGGGCTTGAACTCGGAAACAGTGAGATCATGACCTGAGCCAAAGTCGGATGCTCAACCGAGTGAGCCACCCAGGGGCCCCTGGACTTCTTTTTAAACTTGGCATTCATGGAATCAGAGTTTTAGACCTGGAAAATTATCTTAGAGGTGACTTTGTCATTTTGCCTAATATTATTTTATAGACAAGAACATTGAAACAATATTATTCATAACTAACTTAAGTTTAAGGCTGTGCATTGTTTTAATAAAGGAGAATTGGACAGAAGTCAAGAGTCCTAAATTCTCTTTTTTACACTGCCATTAATTGAATGGTATTACACAAATTCTTAACCTTTTCTTGGTTACTATATTAGCTGTAGAATGTGAGTTCAATAGAACAATGGTTTTTAGCGCTCCCTTCCTCCTGATTTTTAAAGTAGCTAGATTCTCTTTTAAAGCAAAGTCTTACATTTTATACACCGTTCCCAATTTAAGAAAACAAGATGTTGTTTGTGGCTTCTAGGTATCAGAAAGTGTGTAAACCACTGAACTAGAAAACTTGTTCCTTCCAATTCTAAGAATGAAATGTTTTTAAATTAATCATTGACTATATAAATAAGATATGTACTTCATTGCATTACATTTGTTTCCTTAGTGGCTGAACATCTATCTGTTGATGGAGTAACTTTTGATGTGTTTGTGGACTGCTTTTAAGTTAGGGTACCCGCTCAGAAAACCTTACTGCTAAATCGATACTCTTTATTAAATTTGTTTTAAAATTAAAGATTTTAAGGAAGACTACTCAATACACCTGAATAATTTTTTATCTAAAAATATCGTATACTTTATTATTTATTTATTTATATATATTTTTTAACGTTTATTTTTGAGAGACAGTGACAGAGCATGAGCAGGAGAGGGGCAGAGAGAGAGGGAGACACAGAATCCAAAGCAGGCTCCAGGGTCAGCACAGAGCCGGACGCAGGGCTGGAACTCACAAACTGTGAGATCATGATCTCAGCTGAGGTTGGACGCCTTAACCAACTGAGCCACCCAGGCACCCCTTGACTTTCTTTTTTAATTTTTTTTTAATGTTTGTTTATTTTTGAGAGTGAGTGCTCAAGAGACAGATTGTTAGGGGCGGGGGGGGGGGGGGGGAGGGCAGAGAGAGACAGAGACACAGGATCTGAAGCAGGCTCCAGACTCTGAGCCCTCAGCACAGAGCCTGACACAGGGCTTGAACCCACGAACTGTGAGATCATGACTTGAGCTGAAGTCGGACGCTTAGCCAACTGAGCCATCCAGGAGCCCCATTATCATAGACTTTAAAAAACATACACAAGAATAGAGAGAACAATATAATTAACCGATATATAATTAACAATGTAATTAACCTATTTTCAAAAATTACCAATATTCTGCCTTTTTTGTTTAAACTGATGGCCGGTTTTTTACATTTCAGTTTCTAAACTCTGACATTTAAAGTCCAAATAGATGATCAAATTGGATTCCTCTGAAAAAACAACAAAAAAGGAAGAGAAGCATTTTTAGTTCTTTGGTTTTCTAAATCAACCTTAAACTTAGGAATGTTTTATTTAGTAGAGTCACTGTTTAAAAACAAATAGTATGGGGGCACCTGGGTGGCTCAGTTGATTCAGCATCTTATTTAGGCTCAGGTCATGATCTCACAGTTTGTGAGTTCGAGCCCAGCGTCGGGCTCTGTGCTGACAGCTCAGAGCCTGGAGCTTGTTTCAGATTCTGTGTCTCCCTCTCTCTCTGCCCCTCCCCCATTCATGCTGTCTCTCTCTCTCTCAAAAATAAGTGAACATTAAAAAAAAATAGTATGACTTCTATGTCCTCATTCACCTATAGACAGATAGGTGTAGTCCCTCTCTTTGTGGAGTCTGCAACTTAAGAAAATTAAATGGTCACTGAAGTCAATAGAATCTACACTTCTTAGATTTCTCTGTAGATTGGATGTAGATTTGCCATGTTTGGAGGGATTTTTAAAATATATTCCGCTTGCCTGTTTTGAATGTTTATCTGTTTTTATACGTGATTGAATTCTAATAGAATTAGTTTTCTGACAAGCTTGTATTTCTCGATCTTCTTTGTCCTGTATAATTTCATTGGTTAAGAATTTACCTTGATATTGGGGCGCCTGGGTGGCTCAGTCGGTTGGGCGACCGACTTCGGCTCAGGTCACGATCTCACAGTCTGTGAGTTCGAGCCCTGCGTCGGGCTCTGTGCTGATGGCTCAGAGCCTGGAGCCTGCTTCCGATTCAGTGTCTCCCTCTCTCTCTGCCCTTCCCCTGTTCATGCTGTGCCTCTATGTCTCTCAAAAATAAATAAACATTAAAAAAAAATTAAAAAAAAAATTTACCTTGATATTTAGATTTGCTTATATTTTAATGTTTAATAGGATATGATATCGAATTTTTGGTGTAAGAAAAGTAATAGATTTTAGGAATTTTGAAACGAGTGAATTTAGTCGAGATTTTTGTGTTTCCATACTGTAATTGAATTAATTGTTGACACTACTCAACAAGTGCATTCTATTGTGTTTGCTGAAATTGGGTTAATTTATTAACCCTTGTTACTTTTTTCAGACTGTGAAAATTTTTAGGTCAATAAGATTTTCCTTTTGCTTTGCACCTGTGCCATTGTTCTTGAAACAGCACATTAGTGTACTTAAAACCGGTAAGCGCCTTGAGCTACACTGAAGTCTATTGTGTTCATAGTATGTGCCGAAAAATCTTGGATTAACTTTTTTCCTTTAGTAGATGACACTCTTTTTTCCTGAGCTAGTACTTCTGGACCATTGGATTAAAGGAGACATGGGTCTTGACAACCTGAGTTGCTTCAAAGTTTGGTGCTTAGGTTCTTGACTGCCTGGGTTTGGAAATCCTCTCCTTAGGCTCTAGTGAATTATATAGTTACTTCTTTGGACTTGCTGTCTGCATAATTATTTATTTATTGATTCTTTGAACTGATAATTTGTATTGACTGTTTTCATGCATTTGAGAGAAGTTTGTGTGGGGTGCTGGGGTTTTGATGCTATAGAAATGTTGATTTATTTTCTCTTTCCCTCTGTAGTTGATACCTTACATAGATTAGGTTTCTGGTACCCTGGGGTTATTCAGAGGAACAAGCATGTATATATCGCATTATATCTGTTCTGAAATAACAAGTTTTTAAATATTTTAATATCTTCGAATTTGGGATACATTTTGTGATTGATGTATATTGGAAGAGATTTTACATTCTTAGTGGCACATGATAGAATGGTACATCTTAGAATTGATACCCTCATTTCAATGAAATGTGGCAATCATTGTCCTAGCTCTGATGTTTGCTAGTATCCTTGAAGGGTGGTTTGAAGATTGAAAAATTACTGAACATAGAAAAGTTTTTATTAACTTTTGAGTTTCAGTTGGTAAGTTGTTTCTTTAAAGCTGAATATTTAAAGTTATATCTAAAAAAAAAAAGTCCATGAGCTAGACATCCTTTAAAATTTATTCTCCAGGGGCGCCTGGGTGGCTCAGTTGGTTAAGCGGCCGACTTCGGCTCAGGTCATGATCTCACAGTTTGTGAGTTCAAGCCCCGTGTCGGGCTCTGCGCTGCTGGCTCAGAGCCTGGAGCCTGCTTCAGATTCTGTATCTCCCTCTCTCTCTGCCCTTCCCTTGCTCATACTCTGTCTCTATGTCTCTCAAAAATAAATAAACATTAAAAAAAAATTTATTCTGGGGCACCTGGGTGGCTCAGTTGGTTAAGGGGCCGACTTCGGCTCAGGTCATGATCTCACAGTTTGTGAGTTCGAGCCCCGCGTCAGGCTCTGTGCTGACAGCTCAGAGCCTGGAGCCTGCTTTGGATTCTGTCTCTCTCTCTCTCTCTGCCCCTCCCCTGCTCACACTCTGTCTCTCTCTCTCTCAAAAATAAAATAAAAAGATAAAAAAAAAAATTTTATTCTCCAAATATCTGGTAATTATCTTTGTGTAAAGGGGAGATAAAGTCTGCCTAGTTTTAATCCTTGATTTAGGTGAGAACAATTTGAAAACTTTTGTTTTCTCATTTTCTGCACTTACATTTGAAAAATTTGTAAATAAGTAGACTAGGTGTTTGATTACAGGTGAGAGCCCAGGTATTCAGGTCCAACATGATTTGAGGTTATTTATGATTCTTAGGTTCGTCTGGGGTCTGAGATGACCTTTGTAGTCCTCAAAGATTTCATACTAGTCTAGACCCCAGGGGTTACTTATGGAATCAGAGAATTCTGCTTTTCTTGAGCATAGACGAACCTGGGCTCAAGATTAGGCTGACTTTGGAGACTTGAGTAAGTTGCATCATGAGATTTGTATAGTTTGTCTGCAAGAAATAGCAAGCTTTCTTTAATGCAGGGTTTCATTTTAGTTATGAGATTTTTCAAAATGAAGATGGACTATGTAATAACACTCCATTTCTGAGATTTTTTGACTTCTACTTTTTTTTGTTGCTATTCTATTAACTGAGTTTCAATAGGCCTTGTGAACATACATGGTAAAGGACATTTGAATTTGTAGGTACTGACTTTCAAAAGTATGACTCCTTTTCTTTTTAAATTAAAAAAAACTATCATCTTAACCACTTTTTTTTTTTAAACAATTTTTTAAATTGTTTCTTTATTTTTGAGACCGAGACAGAGCATGAGTGGGGCAGGGGCAGAGAGAGAGGGAGACACAAAATCCAAAGCAGGCTCCAGGCTCTGAGCTATCAGCACAGAGCCCGATGCAGGGCTCAAACCCACAAACTGTGAGATATGTCCTGAGCCAAAGCTGGACACTTAACTGACTTGAGCCACTCAGGTGCCTCTTACACACTTTTAAATGTATAGTTCAGTAGTGTTAAGTACATTATCAAAAAACAGTTCAGAACTTTTTCCTCTTGCAAAACCAGAACTCTGCAACACTCTCCTTTTCCTTCTACCCTCAGCCTCTGGTAACTACCGTTGGACTTTCTGTCTCTAATTTTGACTACTATAAATAACTCATATAAGGGGACTCCTATAGTACTTGTCTTTCTGTGTCTAACTTATTTCATTTAATGTTCTCAGAGTTCTTCCATGTTGTAGTATGTGGCAGAATTTCCTTCCTATTTAAGGCTGAATTTTTTTACTGTATGTATATACCATATTATTTTTATCCATTCATTCATTGATAGACATTTGGGGTGTTTTCATCTCTTGGCTGTTGTGAATAGTGCTGCTTTGAACATGGGTGTGCAAATAATCTCTTTGAAAAACTGCTCTCAATTTTTGGGATACCCAGAAGTTGGATTAAAGGATCATATGGTATTTATATTTTTAACTATTTGAAGATACCATACTGCCTTCCATAGCAGTTGCATTATTTTACAGTCCCACCCACAGTGCACAAGGGTCCCAGTTTCTCCATATTCTTGCCAACAGTTGTTATTTTTGTTTTTTTTTTTGATAGCAGCCATCCTAATGGGTATGAGATTATGACTCCCTTTTAAGTGTATGTAAAAAATAATAATAGCTGACATTTCATTGAGTACTTTTCGTGTGTAATACAAGTGTCTCATTTGTTGTTATAATTCTATGAAGTGTATGTTCAACCATGAGGTGATTATATCATTTTATAGATTAGAAAAGTAGGCACTGAGAGATTACATATCTTGTTCAAGGATCCTCAGATGCTAAATTATGGAGCCAGAATCTGAACTCAGTCTGAATGCAGGACTTCTCACCTTCAGTTATTAGAATGTTCTTTATCTTAAGTTAAATATTTTTATGTGCTAAAGAACACTAACAACAAGTGTGGTGAACATAGATGTTGATCTGTAGGTTCAGTGGTTTTATTTTTAAGTTTTTACTTTGAAGGAGAATATGTTCCTACTTTACTTTGAAGGATAATGTTTATGATGGAGTGATGTTTATAATTATGGAATTTATACATTTTGGAAAGTGTATTTAATAATCAAAGTTTCTGAACTTCTAGGTATGATGGTAAAGTGTCAAAATTTCTTAGATTTTTATTTCTTATTGGTGATACTATATTTTAGTTTGTGACTAACTTCATTTGTGTGACTTTGCAGGCTAGATTTGTGAAAGGAAAACATATTACAGGCTGTGGATCATTTTATTGGCTAAAACTTTATAGAATTGGAGGAAATTTTTATTAACTTTTCAGTTGATGGTTTTGATTGAATTGGATTGTTATTTATATGCTAATAGTTTTGCTTACTACTGCTCTGAAGTAGTGCTTTGATTATTTGAATCTGGTTGAATTCTCTTTGGAACCTTGTAATCAGAGGGCTGTAAAAGCATCTGTAAATGTTTCTTCTAGTCTAAGCAATTTCATCTATGTAGGGTCAAGTTTTTCTCACTAAATTTTTTCTTTTCTAAATCATTTTTCCAGTGTACTATCCAATCTAGGACCAGGTATTTCATTTATTTGTCATGTCTCTTTAGTCTGGGCACATTACCATAGCTTGGTTTTTTAGGACGACATTTTTGAAGAATACAGTTCCCATTGCTTTTATTTTTTTTATATAATGTTTCTAATTTTGGGTTTGTCTGGTGTTTGCTTGTGATTAGAGTCAAGTTATGTATTCCCTAGGGTTCTGTACATTCAGAGGTACAAAATGTCTTCCCTTCATTAGCATTATTAGTTTTGATCACTCAACTAAGGTGTTTGATTAGTTTATAGTGTTTTTTTCTTGCATCTTATAAGTAGTATGTGGAGGTGACACTTCAACACCATGTGTATGCCTTGTTATTGAGCAAAATTTCCACCTAGACTTAGTATTCATTGATGATGCTTGCCTGAACCAGTTTTACTATGTTGAAAATGACAATTGGAAAATGGGGAGTTTTATAACAGTAGCACTCTTCTATGTTTTTCAGTTAACACTTGGCGTTTTACTGTAATAGCCCTTCTCTCCCATTTATCTATCTATGTCTGTGTCATTTTTCTTTTAATTGTTGATAATTTATTACCATCCTTAATGATTTTGATGCTCAGATTGTTTCTGATTCATCTGGTGAGACCTCTGTCAAATTTGCTCTTATGTCCTTATCACATGCCCCTATTATTTTGAATACTTTCTCATTTTTTTGGTATAACAGGATATTCCACATTCATCTTGTACATGTCTTGCCCAGCCTTGGAATCAGCCATTTCTCTGAGAAATTCTGGTCCCTTTTGATACATACCTTATTTTAAGGAATGTGTGTGAAAATACCCTATGACTGTTAGTAATATAGTATTTAAAGTATTGAAATAACTTACTTTTGGACCTTGGCTTGACATTTTCTGTTTCTAGTGTGCAAAATACAAATTCTAATATATGCTTTAAAATTTTGTAGGATATTCTTTTTGGGGATCAAAATGGCTTTTTAAATGTACATAGGTTTAGAAGAAAGCAGAGTATCTATTCTTGAGTAGACTTGACTATTGCATATTTTAGAGTTAATGAAAACAGCGCGCACTTGCTTTTAGTCAATTAACTGATAGAATTTTTTCCCTCTGAAATGGCTGGGTTATATTACAGTGTTTTCAGCTTTCGAGTTGCCTAACTGTCCAAAATGGAATTTATTATAAAAAATAATGCATATTCCATGTAAAGCATTTAAGATCAGCTAAATGTACTTTATATAAAATATTATCAAGAAAATTCTCACAGCAAAAGAAACCTCCTTCCACAGGGTGAATATCCTTCTAGAATGTTATTCTTTATTTATACATACTTTGATTTTGCAAAACAAACTCCCTACACAAGTAAAACAATTGTTTCCTATATATGAATGGATCTTTAAAATTAGTGTGTAACGTGAAAAATTGCATCAGATTAAAATTACCCTTGAAAATCCTTCCAGAATTTAACACTGTCTCTCATTAACTGCAATATAGTCGTTTTTTTTTTCTTTAGTGGAAAGAAGTCATTGTTTCTTCAGTTGGGCAACAGACATAGTACTTGGCTTGTGTTTGAGTGGTCTCTTGTACAAAAGCACAGAGTTCTAAAATCAAACTCAGTGCAGTGAGATATAGAGATGTTTACATTATTAGGGGCATATGAAAACGGAGACTGCCTGAGGAAACAGTCTTCACTTTCTCATTTTTTATGTGTGACGCTTGTTCGGTGGACTAATAGGTAGAATTGTCCTTTTGTTTGATGAAGGGAGGTGCTGAAGCTAGATTTGCTTAAGTGTATATAGTGTGTATATACATATTAACTGTTTTATCTGAAAATTTCTCATTGGATATCTATCTTCCCATATCAGTAGATTCGTACTGTCTTAAATTACTGTATTTGCATTGTATAGATTTACTGTCGTATTTTTAATGATTTCCCTAGGTATGTAATATTTCTGTATTACAAACAACATTGTATTTGTATATGCCTCTCTGTTCTGCATCATTTATTTTATCCTTTGGGTAAATTCCTAGAAATGAATTGCTTGGTAAAAAGGGATTTGCATTTTAAAAAGGCTTTTGATGTATTAAAAAGGTTATATTCAATTTAATTTTTTAGGTAGTATGTGGAATAACAACTAATTCATTCTACCTTAAACAATACAGGTATTATCCATCTTCTTAATATTTTCTACTCTGATAGGTGGAATATACTTTTAGTCATTTTGATATTTTATTATAGATTTGTTTGATTAAAGAAATTACCAACCATGAAAGAATTTTCAACGATGTATGAATTTTCATTCTTTTTTTTAATGTTTATTTTTGAGAGAGAACATGCTAGAGCAAGCAGGGGAGGGGTAGAGAGAGAGGGAGACAGAGGACCCGAAGTGGGCTCTGTGTTGACAGCAGGAGCCTGATGCAGGGCTCGAACTCACGAACCCTGAGATCATGGCCTGAGCCAAAGTCAGATGCTCAAATGACTGAGCCACTCAGGCACCCTCAGTGTAAGAATTTTCTTACATCATTCATTTTAATTTCTTTTGTGAATTATTTGTTCATGTCATTTGCCTCTCCCACCACCTTTTTTCCCCTTTTTTCTTACAAGTATAAGATTGTGAGGTATAACAGCTACATTAGAAGTATCAACTCTGTCTGCCATGTAAGTTGCAAATAGCTTCCTTTGTTTGTCATTTGTTTTTAAACTGATTTTTAAGAAAACCTGTGTTTAGATTTATCAATATTCTTCGTGCTTTCTGCCCTTGGTATCATGCTTAGAAAAGTTTCCCTATTCCCAAGATTATAAAAATGTTTACCTGTATTCAGATTCTTTCATAGCATCTCTATTTTTTAAACAGAATTTGTTCGGAACGACTGGGTGGCTCAGTTAAATTAGGTGCTCAGTTAAGCATCTGACTTTGGCTCAGGTCATGATTTCACAGTTTGTAAATTCAAGCCCTGCGTCAAGCTCTGTGCTGACAGCTCAGAGCCTGGAGCCTGCTTCAGATTCTGTGTCTCCCTTTCTCTCTGCCCCTCCCCCCTCACGCTCTATTTTCTCTCCTTCAAAAATAAACATTAAAAAATTTTTTTAAACAAACTTTTAAAAATAATTTTTAAAGATTATTTATTTATTATTGAGAGAGAGAGAGCGCACAAGCTGGGCAGGGGCACAGAGCGAGAGAGGGAGACAGAATCCGAAGCAGGCTCTAGGCTCTGAGCTGTCTACACAGAACCTAATGTGGAGCTCGAGCTCACCAACCGTGAGATCGTGACCTGAGATGAAGTCAGATACTTAACTGACAGAGCCGCCAGGCACTCCCATAGCATCTTTTTTTAACATTTAAATCTTTAATATATTTGGATTACTTTGAAATAAAGTGAGATTGTTTTTTAAAATGTAAATATTTATACTCCCTTGTACATTTTTAAAAATTATTAGACACTAATATTTTTTAGCATTTTTAGGTATTACAGAAAAATTCAGTGGAAGGTACAGTTCCCATATCCTCATTACCACCTCTCCTTCCATTTCCTCTTATTAACATCTTGCATTAGTGTTATAGTTAGTAATCTAGTGTTAATATGTTGTTATTAACTATAGTCCATAGTTTACACTGGGGTTCACTCGTTGTGTTAGACATTGGTAACACAGAATGGTACATTTGTTACAAATAACAGACTTAACTTGGGCACATCATTATCCCCCAAAGTCCATAGTTTACCTTAGTGTTCATTCTTAATATTGTACATTCTATAGGTTGGGACAAATGTATAATGAGTTGTATCCACTCATTATAATATCGAACAGTATAGTTTACTGCCCTAACAATTCTGTGTACTTTGCTTCTTATCTCTTTCCAACTTCCAACCCTGGCAATCACTTACCTTTTTACCGTCTGTTAGTTCTGCCTCTTCAAGAATGTTGTATGGTTGGAATCACACAGCATGTATTTAAGGTTCCTCTACATCTTTTTATGGGTTGATAGCTCTTTTTTTAAAGTGCTGAATAATACTCCATTGGATGTATTCAGTTTGTTTATCTGTTCACCTATTGAATGATATCTGGGTTGCGTCTAAGTTTTGGCAATTATGAATAAAGCTGTTATAAGCATTTGTGTGCAGGTTTTTATGTGGACATAAATTTTCATCTCATTTGGGTAAATACCAAGGACCATGATTGCTGGATTATATGGTGGGATTATGTTTAATTTTGTAAGAAGCCACCAAATTGTTTTCAAAGTGGCTGTATCATTTTGTATTCCCACCAGCAATGAATGAGAATTCCTATTGTTCCATATCTTTGTTAGCATTTGGTATTGTTAGTGTTCTCTGTTTTGGCCATTCTAATAGGTATACAGTATCTCATTGGTATTTTAATGTTCATTTCCCCGATGACATATGTGGACCATCTTTTCATATGCCATTTGCTTTATATTTGCTTTGCCGGGGTACCTGTTAACGTCTTCTTAAAATATTTTTTCCATGAAATAAGGTATTATTTTCTCATAGATCAGAGATGTTGCTGATACTATGTTAAATTATAGGTTCTTGACTATTTAGACTTCCTACTCTGATCCTTGTTTCTTTAGTTTGAGAAATGTTTGTGAGTATTTCTGTTTGGGATGATAAAAGTTGTAATTAAAAGCTAGAAAACTTTTTCCTTAACCTCCTTTGAGGGTGTTTCTGGAATTTTGTACTTCCCTTATTCCTAATGTTTTGCAGACTTTGAATTCTGCAAGAAAACAAAGATAAGTGAAAATGTTTTACTTAAATTTGGAGAGTTCTGAAATATGTGATCTTAGAGATTTCCTGAAAATACATATTTTTTGGTAATAGGAATGATTCTTCTCTGTTCTGTTGGTCTACTTTATGTGCCCGTTTAATTTAGAATTTTTAATTGTATTCAAATTTTTTATTCTACTGTTTCTATATTTCTAATTTTATATATGGTAAGTGTTATAGCTTTGTGACCTTATAATTTAGATCTTTGTTCAGGAACTGCACTTGTGGGGACCCAGTTTAGTTCACAACAGAAAGCACTTGCTAGACTATAAATGGCAAATAGGAATAGACTGTGGTATGACTGATCCAGTAAGCTCAACAAAATTAATGTTTCCAATTGAGAAACAACTCAAGGGTAGTTTTCTCTAATGTTTTTTAGTATTCCTGCATTTTCTTGTGTTCTTGCTTTAGTGCATCATTATTTTAAAAAGGAAGTAAGTTTTTTTCAGGGTCATAAATAAAAATGTAATTAGTTGTTTTAATTATATGTCTGGTGTATATATACATCTGGGTGAGGCATATGGATTTTCAGATGAGTATGGAATTACTCTTACCTATTGAATGGCAGTCATTTTGACTACTTCTGTATTCTCCCATTTTCTGTACATTTTCATACTAAAGATATAAGATTAGAGTTTACTCAAATGAAATGTTTGCATAGGTTGATTGAAGGACTCTGTCATTTTGCATGTGATAGTAAATTTGGCAATTTCTAATTAAATAGTGTGGAGAGATGGAACTATTGAAGTAGTATTTTGCTGTGATTACACTTTTCATACTGTGTATATTTTGGTATAATTATGAGTAGCTCTGATTATTGGCATTGGATATTATTGGCATGGGAACATATAAATGATTTATATGGACCAGAATTGAAAAAGAATTTTTCATTGTCTATCAGAGAGCTGATTAATTTAATTTTCAAAAATGTTAATGCGTGTGTAGTAATAGAAATTTAAAATGTGTAAGTTTCTGTAGCACCTTAAAATATAGCCATCAGATTTTTATAGAAATCTACCTTTTAAAAATTTTTTTTCAACATTTATTTTTCTTGAGAGACAGAGTGAGTGGGGGAGGGGCAGAGAGAGACACACATACAGAATCGGAAGCAGGCTCCAGGCTCTGAGCTGTCAGCACAGGGCCTGATGTGGGGCTCAAACTCATGAACCCTGAGATCATGACCTGAGCCGAAGTCAGCCGCTTAACCAGCTGAACCATCCAGATGCCCCCAGAAATTTACCTTCTTAAATCTACCTGTTTTAAAATGGTGTTATATGATTTTTTAACTGTTACATATTTTTCCTCTGTTTTCTCCATCTCTTAAAGACATTATTGTTATATCTCATCTTTTCTTTTATTTCTCTTCTAAAACATACTCACTCCATTAGTATTCATTGATTAAATGTCTTTAATTCTTTATTTTTATGAAGTTGGTTTTTTTGAGAATAACTTGGAATGTCAGATTTTAGCATGTTAAACAGATTTTCAAGAACTAGGAGTGATTGGGATTATACCAGAATTTGTGTTTGTTATATTTGACTTCTATTTATAGTAATAACTTCTGTTTTACTTTAGGCTAGATATCTTATGGAACTCAATGTTATACTCCCCAGTTTAGAAAAATTTAAAGAAAAAGTAGAAAGTAATGTTTTGAGTCTTAGAATGTTATCGTAAAAATACTTTTCTTGTCACAGTGATAATCTAACTTTTTCCTTGCTAAATCGTATAGTTATGAACAGTGGCGTAATTATTTTCTGACATAAAATGTAGATTATAAAGAACAGGGACTGCTGATAGCATGGGAAATATATAAGTACTTTGGACTTAAAAGCTCAGTCTGTGTCCAGTTTTTCCATAGTGCCCTTTTTTTTTTAATGTTTATTTTTAAGAGAGAGAGACAGAGAGAGACAGAGAACGAGTTGGGAGGGACAGAGAGAGGGAGACACAGAATCTGAAGCAGGCTCCAGGCTCTGAGCTGTCAACACAGAGCCCGATGTGGGCCTCGAACTCACACGCCCACAAGCTGTGAGATCATGACCTGAGCCGAAGTTGGACGCTTAACCAACTGAGCCACCCAGGTGCCCCAGAGTGCTGTTTTTGATCAGGGTACCTTTGAAAAGTCTTTATTGATACAACTGAACAAATTGTAATGGATAAACTGTATCTGAAGAAGAGTTACTTTGTTGCTGATCTTTATAGTCTTGAGATACCTTAAAGGTGAGGAAGTGTGGTGGACAAATGAAATGTGTAGAATGTTAGTCAAGATGGGATATAGGTCAAAATTAAAGTTGTGTGCGTATATATATTTATATATTTTAAAGGAAAGTGATAATAACTGTGACAAACTGTCATACCAAAAATGTTACCACACTATACATGTGTTAACAGAAATATTTCAGTACTTTTGCATATGGTTTTAGTTAGCCAAGTGTGATAAATCTCTTTTTAAGCTGCAGATAGATAATAATCCGGTAACAGTCTGGTAGTATCAGTTTTCCTGACCTCAGTAAGAAACAAAGATATTTAAATAGCTAAAATAGGGGCGCCTGGGTGGCTCAGTTGGTTAAGCTGCCGACTTCAGCTCAGGTCATTATCTCACAGTCTGTGAGTTTGAGCCCCACGTCAGTTTGAGCCCCACGTCGGGCTCTGTGCTGATGACTCATCAGAGCCTGGAGCCTGCTTCAATTTCTGTGTCTCCCTCTCTCTCTGCCCTTCCCCTGCTCACGCTCTGTCTCTGTGTCTCTCAAAAATAAATAAGCGTTAAAAAATTTAAAAATAAATAAATAGCTAAAATAGATATTATAAAATTTACATGTGAAATTACATGCATTTTACTCATTGAAGTCTTCCTAGAATCTCTCTCGGCTTAATTTTTTTATTGTGATAAAATGTAAAATATACATAGCAAAATTTACCAGTTTTTAAGTGTACAATTGAAGGCATTAAGTACATTCACATTATTTTGTGACCATCACCACTCTATCTCCTGAACCTTTTCATCATCCCAGACTGACGCTCTGTACCCATTAAACAATAACTTCCCATTCCCTCCTTACCTCAGGTCCTAGTAACTACTGTTCTTTCTGTCTCTATGAATTTGACTATTCTAGGTACCTCATATAAGTGGAGTCATACAATTTTGTCTTTTTGTGTCTGGCTTATTTCACTTAGCATAATGTCTTCACAATCCGTACATCCACGTTGTATAATGTATCAGAATTTTATTCCTTTTAAAAATTGAATAATATTACATTGTTTACACCACATTTTGTTTTGTAATTATTTGTTTCTTGATGAACATAAGGGTTTTCACTTTTTGGATATTGTTTATAATGGCTGCTGTCATCATTGATGTACAAATCAGTGATGTACAAATACCTATTTCAATTCTTTTGGGTATGTACCCAGGATCAAATGCTGGATCAAATGGTGATTCTATGTTTTAATATTTTGAGATACCACTATATGGTTTGCATAATTTGATACAATGGCGGCATCATTTTATATTTCTACTAATAATGGACAAGGGTTTAATTTCTCTACATCCTCATCAGTACTTGTTATTTTCTGTTTTATTGATAGTAGCCATTCTAATGGGTGTTTACTCAGCTTATTTTGTCTTAAGCCTGATGTAGTTAAAATAATATTAATATTTGATTCTCCAGTCCATAAGAGCTCAGATACAGCAAATTAGAAAGGACGTTTTAGTAGATGAGGCATTTTAATTGACAGTAGCACAATGTGAGTGAACTTTTGGAAAATTCACTTAGGGAACACTTTATTGCATGATCTTTCTGGATAGTAAAATGTTACTCCAAATTATAGTAGTCTAGATCTCTTATATGATAATCGCTGCATGTGGTTATTTAATTAAACATAAATAAAATCATAAACTCAGTCCCTCGTTTATGCAAGTCACATTTTAAGTGCTCAATAACCATATGTACCTAGTGGCTACCATATAGTGGCAGGTGTAGAATGTTTTGAAAGTTCTTTTGGACATCACTGATTTAGATATTTGTTAGAGATGTTGTTGAAGGGTAACAGCAGTATTTCTGTTAAGTGTAGAATAAAAGGTAACAGAAAGTTAAGATTTCAAACTTGACTTACAATAATGGAAAATATAAAAATTTTACAGTGATATGGGCTACCTTTCTTGAGGTTATTCAACACTCATTTAGTGCTGTTGGGCATAATTGTACTAGGACCTCTGGCATATTTTTTTTTGTAGGAGATACCTCTCTTTATAGGTCTATAAATACATATCTCCTACTTATATAAAATATGTATTTCTTACATATATAGAAATATATATTCTACATAAATGTATTATATTCATATATATGTGTTGTATGAAAAACATCTGTAATATTTTCTGGAAAATAGTAATATATAAATTTCCTTAATTATCATAATGTCTTTTATACTTTCCTATCCCCCCACCCCCAGTCAAACCTCAGACGTTGCAATTGATAGCTATGTCTTTTTTGTTTCCTTTATACAAAAAAAACAAAAACAAAAACAAAAAAAAACCCTTACTTTCAAACAATTTCTTTTCCTTTTCATGACATTGGCTTTCTAAAGAAACTACCAGTGGTCTTACAGAATATCCCCTTCTGGATCTGTTTCCCCCACCCCCACCCCCCTTGCTTTTCTGGTGTCACTTAACTTGTTTCTCTAGCCACGGTATGTCCTGTGAACTACAAGTTGATTCTGAAGGCTTGATTTAGGTTCAGGTTAAACAATTTTTGTTGACAACACTTTATAGCTGATGTTCTGAATTTGAACTTACTGCTTTTTCATCATGGTTATATGAGCAGTTTTATATAGTAACTCATGGTTTATAAAATGCTTTCACATAGATTTTTCTCTAGTAATATTCTTAACACCCTGTGAAGTAGGTTGGTACTATGTCACTGTGCGACCTCAGTTTTTATTAGCTCTTTACTTAGAAAGTTCTACAATTCTACTGGTTATTAAAAGGGAATTACTCTGTCTCTACTGTCTTCAGAAATTGTTTTTTAAAAGAGATACTAATCTTTTCATTATAGAAATAAGTAAAAGTTATTCTGTCTAAATGTTATTTATTTATAATAATTGTGCATGATTCTGTACAGGATAATGCCTCACCTTTGCCGTTAAATAATACTTTCTTCCCTTTAAAACATCAACTCAGGGGTGCCTCAGTGGCTCAGTCGGTTAAGTGTCTGGCTTCAGCTCAGGTCATGATCTCACTGTTCCTGAATTCAAGCCCCATGTGGGACTCTGTGCTGATGGCTCAGAGCCTGGAGCCTGCTTCGGTTTCTGTGTCTCCCTTTCTCTCAGCCCTTCCTGTGCTCATGTTCTCTCTCTCTCAAAAATAAATAAACATTAAAAAAAAAATCAACTCAAAGTATGACACTAGGTGAACAAAGAACATAATAGTGGTGAACTTAAACATTATTTAACTAACACTCTCATGCTTCTGAATGGCATGAGTAATCAATCACTGTTAATATACTAAGTTTATAATAATTCCAGCTGATAGCAAAGTAACTTGATCTTTTAACTTATCCTTTACTACTTTAAGTAAATTTATGGGTTTTTAAAAGAGTTTTGTCAGATGTCTAATTGATTGTTTCTAAAATAATGTATAATATTTAATTTACTATTTAACTTTTTTTTGTTTGCTTTGGTTAGAAGGACAATTAAAACCACATAAGGAGTTTATATTGAGGAAATATTAATGGTACAGAGATAAAATATCAGTAATGACTCATGTCTTCCAGAATTCACAGTAATGGGGGCACCTGGATGGCTCAGTTGGTTAAGCATCTGACTGTTGGTTTCAGCTCAGGTCATGATCTTGCAGTTGTGAGTTTGAGCCCCACGTTGGGCTCAGGTTGGAGTGTAGAGCCTGCTTAGGATTGTTTCTGCCCCTCCCCCACTCGTGCACACCCACTTGCTCTCTCTCAAAATAAATAAACTTTTAAGAAAAAAAAATTCATAGTAATGATATTAGCTACTGTTGGTTAGGAGCCTATTATGTGCCATCATGCACTATATATGACCCTTAGTCCTCGTAACAATTCACAATAAGAGGTAAGTTTTCAGAGGCTAAGTAATGTGCCGAAACAGGTAGCTAATTTGTGATGGAATAGAGATTTGAACTCAGCATTGACTTTGGAATGTAAAGAGCCTGCAACTTTTACACCATGCCCAACAAGTTCTGATGTGATTGTGACATCATAAAATGAGAAAATATTCACCTTTTTTTTTAAGTTTATCTATTTTGAGAGACAGAGCAAGCAGGGAAGGGCAAAGAGAGAGGGGGACAGAAGATCCAGAGCAGGCTCTGTGCTGACAGTAGAGAGCCTGATGCGGGGCTTGAGCTCATGAACCATGCGATCATGACCTGAGCTGAAGTCAGATGCTTAACTGCTTAACCGACTGAGCCACCCAGTTGCCCCTCACTGTTTAAGTACATTAGAAGATTGGACTTATTTTACTAATCTAAAGTAAAAGTTTTGGTTTTGAGTTACATTATTTTAGCAGTGCATAGTTTAATTAGACAATCTAAATACTTCTGAATTTTTTTTCCTTTCTTTACCTCTAGATATTCAAGAATTTTATGAAGTGACCTTACTGGATAATCCAAAATGTATAGATCATTCAAAACAGTCTGAACCAATACAGCCTGTGAATACCTGGGAAATTTCCAGCATCCCAAGCACTACTGTGACTTCAGAAACACTGCCAAGCAGCCTTAGCCCTAGTGTAGAGGTAAGATAAAAAATTTTTCTTGAAGCCATTTTTCAGTAATCAGTTTACTTGGGCTGCTGCGTTTTTCATTTCATTTCACTTATTTATTTATTTTGTTTTTTCATTTTATTAAAATGGATATTATTTGGAAATATTATGGGATTACAAATATTTTTAAAGAGAAAAGCTCAGAATCTCTTGAGCTCCTTTCTTAAAATGCTAGGAATGGTTTGAGGTCTGAAATACTTGGTTTAGACTACTAAAAGAATACTTTGCATGGCAGACCTCAGTAAAATCATACTTTGATAAGATGGTTTTGCTCTGGTATTTTTTTTTTTCTTTTTGAGAAATAGAATATAGTTTTGTGGTCCTGGGCAGTTTCCTTGCTACATTTACTCCAAATATTCTGTTTATTTGGCTTAAAGATTATTAAAACTTACTAAAGACTAATTAAAGACTAATCAGTAGGGACTCACGTAGGTGGCTCGGTCGGTCGAGCGGCCAACTCTTGATTTTGGCTCAGGTCACGATTTCATGGTTCGTGAGTTCAAGCCACGAACCTGCTTCAGATCTGTCTCATTCTCTATCAAAAATAAATAAATGTAAAAAAAAAAAAGACTAATCAGTAAATCTTAAGGTCAGCTTTGGTTTCTGCATTTTTCTGTAGTTAAAACTGTATTTTAAAGTTTTAAAAACTGGTTTAGTAATGTTCTTTTTTTGTTATGATACACTATTGCTGGTGGAGTTAGATAGAACAGAGATATGAAGCATTTTGTAGTGAGCCTTCTATCTGAGAAACAGTCATTTGAAAGTGGCTGACTGAATTTGATTTTCGTCTCTTCTAGTCTGTACTAGAGAAGTACCTGGAAAATGGAATCAGCCTCTCTTTGGTTAGTAATATATTGGGGAAAAGTACTGGTGGGCAGCAACCAGACAGCCCTTCGGTAATGAAGTAGACAGTTTTTTATGTTAAGTCACATAGAATTGTAAAATTTAGAACAGGGAGCACATCTATTCTCTCTTTTTTATTTTAAAGATGAGGAAACTGAGCTCCAGAAGAAAATGAATGACTTGACCCAGCCCATTCAGCTAGTTTGGGCAAGTCCACCCTTGGATTTCAGACCTCTTACCATCCAATTCAGACTTTTTCTTACTAATCTTGGCATATACTTAATATGTTTCTCTCTGATTAGGGAGAGAGTCTAGTGTTGTCTCCGTTTTTAATTACTATTTTTTGTCACTTTTTCTTGGATCATTTCAGTTTCCATTCCTTTTCATTGATATGTCATCTGTACTTATGATCCATCCCCCATAGATTTTTGAAATATTTTTTTAATGTTTATTTATTTATGAGAGAGAAAAACAGCATTGGGGTGGGGGTGCAGAGAGCAAGGGAGACACAGAATCTGAAGCCGGCTCCAGGCTCTGAGCTGTCAGCACAGAGCTGGACTCGGGGCTTGAACTCATGAACCACGAGATCATGACCTGAGCCAAAGTCGGATGCTTAACTGACTGAGTCATCCAGGTGCCCCGAGATTACTTAAAAATCTTAAAAAAAAAAAAATAACAAAGAACTGGAAAATTTCAACTTTTATAAAATGAGACACTGCTACCTAGAAATGCTGTGTGAGTGTTGGTGTTTCTGCATCTCCTGACAAGTATATTAGGGACATGTTAACAGGAGAATCTAACTTTCCATCTATATGATATATCTTAATAGTTAGGAAGATGGTTGAGAAGTGAATATGATTACAAAATGTTGCTTAGGGCTTGGCACATGGAAAATGCTCTAGTGTGCTTGAAATTTATACCCATTCATGGATGGACTTAGTTATGGGAACATGGAGATGTATTTATCAAGTCCTAGCTTGTTTTAAAAGGGAAAAATCTGTATGTATCAAATTTGAGTGGGCTAAATTTGGTTAAAGGGAAATACTATTTTTGCAGAGAGGACAGAATACCCTGATAGATTTAGTCTGAAATGTAGTTTTCAGACACCGATGGATGGCAGTCATAAGGATTTTTTAAAAATGCCTGGAATATTTAGAGATTTAATTTCTACTTTTTTTGAGAGTGCTATAAAAGAAGGAAAGTGTATTCCCCTGTTCTGGATCTGTTTATGCTTAATTTGGACAGAAAACTTGGCTAAGTGACCTTTGACTTGTTCTCTTCGAGGAATAATGTTTGGGACTGAAAAGAGACTTAGATCATTTAAGTCTCTTTTCACCTTATTTGTTTTGAGTTGAAGAGAGTCCACTGACCCAAATTAAAACAAATGAGAAAGTTTTTATTTGACTTGAAACCATATGAAAATATTTTGTCTTGTACAAAATTTTGGTTGGTATTGAACTTGTTCACTAATTCTTAGATTAAAAAGTAAGATCATGTTTTTGTGACAAAACTGCATGCAACAGAAGCTTGTTTCTTTGACCTTATGTTCACTTTTGTAGGATTATCATAAAGAGAGTTTTTTGTTGTTTGTTTTGCAAAATGTATTTGAGATTGAGCAATTTCCAGGGCATTCTTCTCTTACTCTCTTAAAGTGAAACTCTGTGTTCATTTTTCTTTCTTGTCCTTTTTGTTGTTGTTACAGTTGGTAACTGCTCTGACTTGACAGGTCTTCATTTGTCAGTTAATTTGTGCCCTTGTAACTTTGTTTCTTCTATTGCTTCTGATGTAGTAAAATGAAAATTAATAACCATTTATTTTTAAAGTGACAAGATAGTATCCTATTGTCTTAGAACTTTTTTCTGTTTGGAATTTATGTCCCTTACTTTGAACATATACCTAGTGAGTTGTTTGGAATAGTGTTTGCATAATATTAATGATAGTTTCTGGGTAATGGGGATTTTTTTATTTTTAGTAATTTTCTCCATTACTTTTTAAAAATAATGAGCATGTATCATTTTTATGAAAGCAAATCTGTTTTAAAATCAGAGTAAATTTTAGAGATGGTAAGGGAGAGTATTCAAAAGGAAACAAGATGCAAGAGTAGGAGCAATTGCCTGATTTAGTGAGAAATTCCAACAGAAAAGTATGCAGTATCTTGTTTTAGTCCTTTTGAGCTACTGTAACAGAATACCACAGATTGGGTGGCGAATTTATTTCTCACAGTTATGGAAGCTGGGAAGTTCAAGATCAAGTCACTATTAGATGCAGTGTCTAGTGAAAGCTCACTTCTTGGTTCATAGGTTGCCATCTTCTCACTGTGTCCTCACATTGAGGAGAAGGGGTGAGGGTGCTCACTGGGATCTATTTTGTAAGGACACTTAATCCCATTCATAAAAGTTCCTCGCTCATGGCCTAATCACATCCCAAAGACTCCACCTCCTAATACCATCACATTGAAGTTTAGGATTTCAGTGTATGAATTTGGGGGGGGGGGGGCGCGGAGGGCGGTGCCGGGGAGACACAAACATTCAGTCTATGGCAGTTCTGTTTTTGACAATACATTGCAAGCAGTTCAAAGATTGAAAGGTTTAAAAAAAGAGTGAAACCATAAAAATGAACATTTTAATGATTTTTGGATATGAAGAGTTTTTCTAAGCATGGCAACAAACAAAATCCAGAAAAAAAGAAAAGGTTAAGAATTCCGACTTAGAATTTCTTTGTGGACCTCACAAGGTTTGATTGTTTGAACTTTGGTTCTAGAACTTCTATATCTTGAAAGATACATTAAATAATTAAAGGATATGCTGGGGGAAAACTTGCCACATTTATGAAAAAGGACTGATTTCCAACCTTCTCAACTCAAAAAACCTCTTAAAGATTGGTAAATGTTAACATTCAGTAGAAAAGTGACCAAAGGATGTGAATGGATTGTTTAGAGAAAAAGAAATGCAAGTGGACCAACAAGCCTATAAAGAGATGCTCAACCTTACTTTGAAAAAATGCATATCAAATTAACAGATTATTTTTAATTAATTTGATTGTCAAAGATTAATTAAATGTAAGGAAACAGACTCTTTTACCGTGGTAGGAGGTAGAGTGGTGCAACATTTCTGAAAGACAGCAGTATATATTCATATTCTTTGATTTAGCATATGTTATAGATGTACTCACCAAAATTATTAATCTGTATTCAGTTTTATATAGATACATATATTCAGTGCAATACTATTTGTAATATTAATAAAACCAACAGGGAAACAATCTAAGTTATCAGTAAGAAACTGTATAGGGGCACCTGGCTGGCTCAGTCAGTAAAGCATCCAACTCTTGATCTCAGTTAGGGTCGTAGTTTGAGCCCCACATTGGATGTAGAGATTATTTTTAAAAAATTATTAAAAAGGAAATTGGATAAACATGTTATGGTACGACCACTTACTGCAATATAAAATAGCAGGCATGAAAATATAGCTTATGTATCTATATATTATTAAATGCTTGCATATCAGGAGGGTATATAGTATGCATATCAAGAGGTATAGTATGAGTGTAAAAAGAAAAAAACATAGAAGTTGGGTATATCTGGAAGGATACACATTTAGTCTGTTTTCAGTAACATATTCATTTTCAGTTATTCCTGCTATTTCCAAGCCCTGTGTTTCAGCCCTTCTGAGTTCATTTCGGAAAGAAATTGTCTGAGTGGAGTAGGGAAGATATCTTTTTTCTACCTTCTATTTGATCTTCTGATTTAATGCTTTAAAATAATCCATCTTCTTTAAGTAGAATTTTAGGAGTAGGAGATAGTAGAGTTATAAAAGTATATAATCAGTCTACTGGCTTTAATCTGAAGCCCTCTAAGCATTGACTTAAATTACTGAAGCACTGGATAGTATTTGTACATAAAAGTACACAAATGTATAGCTTGATGAATTATTGCATTGTTAATACACTAGGTCAAGAAAAAGAAAACGGAATGACTGCTAATGGGTTCCAGAATTATATAGTGATGATTGTTGTACAAGTCTGAATATACTAAAAACCAGTAAATTGTACATTTTAAAATTTGTGAATTTTCTGTTATGTACATTATATCTCTAGTTAAAAAAGAATTGTATCATGGGGCACTTGGGTGGCTCAGTCGATTAAGCATCCGACTTCAGCTCAGATCATGATCTCGTGGTTCGTGGGTTCAAACCCCATGTCCGGCTCTGTGCTGACAGCTTGGAGCCTGGAGCCTGCTTCAGATTCTGTGTCTTCCTCTCTCTCTGCCCCTCCCCTGCGCTCTCGCGCGCTCTCTCTCTGTCTCTCTCTCAAATAAATAAACATTTAAAAAGAAATATACCTGTACTCCAGAAATCTCCCTTGTACCTTTCCTAGTCCCTACCTACATCCTTTTCCTCAAAGGACCATCCTGATTTCTAACACTATAGATGAGTTTTGCACTTCTAAAACTATGTATTAACAGATTGCGTGCAGTATATATTTTCTTGTGTCTAGCTTTTTTCTTATATTTGAGAATTTCATCTGCAAGTGGAAGTTTTTTCATTCTCTGTGCTGTATAATATTCTGTTGTATGATATACTACAGTATATTTATCCATTCTGTTGATGGGTATTTGTGTTTCCAGTTTTGGTTAGTGCTGCTTTGAACATTCTTTTACAGTCAGTTCTGTTATAGCACAACATATATATTCTTAAAAATCACTACACGGTGCAAAATTGTGCAATAAAAACCACAGGGCGTATGTAGAAAATGGAGTTGGGGACTCAAAGCTTAAAACTTGGTGGGTGACATATAGAAAGATAAGATCCTAAGAAAAATGGTAGCACAGCTTAACATGTTAAATGGTTAAGGAGTACGTAAGTACTACAATAAATATGACATTTTATCTTGAAAATAAATTTTGTTTGCTGTGGGAGTGTTTGTCAGGGTTGCAGCCTGTGAGTTATTGTGCAGTGCTGACCCAGGGATTTACCTGAAATTGGATATAAGTTGTTAACAGGTGTGTATGAATCTGAAATATGTGTATTTTGTGTATTTCTGCATGGTTCATTTCATCTGGGTGCAATTTTCTGTTCTCGCCTAGTGTTTCTCATGGACAAGATTGAGCATAAGCAAACATGAAATTTGTGTTATGCTAATATTATTTCCTAACACATCAATTGCATTGGAATAAATTTGGATTTTCAAAATGTTATAGCAGACCTGTGTGTATGTTTTTTGGTGTACCTGTGTATGCATTTCTGTTGTTTACATACCCAGTTGTGAAAATGATATGCATATGTTTAGTTTTGGACATGATGACAATACTTTTGCAAAGTGATTATGCCTGTTTTTTATAATTATCATCAGTATGTGCAAGTTACAGTTGCTTCACATTATTTGCCAGCACTTATTATTGTCGATCTTTTTATTAATAATTTTAACCATTTTGGTAGGTGTGTAGTCATACTTCATATGGTATTTGCATTTTCCCAATCATAACAAGATTAACAAACACCTTTTCATATTTTCATATGTTTATTGTTCATTTTGCTATCTTTTGTTAATTGTCTAAGTTTTTTTTTTTTTTTTGGACTGTCTTTCATCTTACTGATTTTGGGTGGTCTCTATCTGGATACGATTCCTTTGTTGGGTATATGTATAACATACTTTTTCTTCCACTCTGGGGCATGCCTTTCCGAATGATAATCTTTTTACTATTTCTTATGGTCAGTGTTCTTTGTGCTCTTTATGACTTCGTGCCTACTTTTAGCTCCAAAGTCATAAAGTTATCCTATTTTATTATTTGTCAGAAACTTTTTATTTTGCTTTTCACATTTATATCTGAAATTCATACTGCAATTTGCAAAATTTCACATGAATCAGCATTTCACTGTGTTTCCATTCTTGGCACTCTAGTCTAAACCACCCTCATTTTTTGCCTAGATTGTTCTAATGGTCCCTTTTATCCTGTCTGCATTCACACTGGCCCCTTTTGAATTTTTGACCACTTTGCCTCCAAGATTATTTTTATGAAATGCAAATCCTGTCAGTACCCTTCATTGGCTTTTCATTCCTTTCATAATAAAGTGGGAGATCCCTAATGAGACTCAGAAGTTGTAAACTACTTGACCACTGTTTTTCCACTTATCTTTTAGAAGTCTGATTTTTTGGCTACTGGTTCCTCGTAACTCAGGGTCTCCATGTAATAATTGCTCTAAGTAGGAAGTTCTCTCTTGCCAGCTCCTGCTCACTTTTAGCCTTTTATCTTAAATATCAGTTTTTCAGCAAATATTGAACACCTATTACATATCATGCCTTGGACAAGGAGCTTGAATAAAACTTACCTCTCCTCATGGAGCTACATTACATTCTAGTGGCAATGCAGGTGATAAACAATAAATTAATCAATTACCTAGTATGTTAGAAGGTGATAAATGATATGAGAAAAAAAAGAATAGAGTGAGGGTATCAGGAACGTCTGATTCCTTTGCAATTTTACAAAGTACGTTGCAGTGTACTTTGCACTTTTTTTAAAAAATTTTTTAACGTTTATTATTTTTGAGAGACAGACACAGCATGAGCAGGGGAAGGGCAGAGACAGAGGCAGACACAGAAACTGAAGCAGGCTCCAGGCTCTGATGAGCCATCAGCACAGAGCCCGACGTGGGGATCGAACTCACAGACCGTGAGATCATGACCTGAGCCGAAGTCGGCCGCCTAACCAACTGAGCCACCCAGGCGCCCCCTTTGCACTTTTTAATAGGGTACTCATGATAGGTCTTATTGAAAACGTGATATTTGTACAGGTTGGAAGTCGATGCAAAGACTCTAAGGCATAAGGACGGAATTTATGAGAAATAGCAAGAGGACCAGTATGGCTAGAGCAGAGTGAGTACAGGAAAGAGTGGTGAGGGATGAGGTCAAAGGTAAGACAAAGGAGATCATGTAAAGCTTTTGCTGGGTTGGGAGTGGAGGAGTGATGTTATTTAACCCAACCTTTAAAAGGCTCACTTCTGCTGTTCTGTTGAAAACAGTCTGTGGTAAGAGTAGAAGCAGGAGACTGGTAAGAGTCCGTTTTGGTGATCCAGTTAAGGATGCATGTAGGCGTTACCCAAAGTGGTGATAATGGAGGTGCTAAGTGGCTGAATTATGGGTATTTTAAAATGTAGAGCACAAAGATTTGGGACAGATTTGAAATGGGTTGGGAGTGTAAGATGAAGATCATAATAAGAGAATTAAGGGTGACTAAGAGGTCACTTCCTGAATAGAAGGCTTTCTTTACCTCTGGTTATCAGAGGCTCTATTACAACACTTTCTGCCTCTGCTTGATTATACTCATCACTGTTGTAATTAAATGCTGAAATATATATTATTTTGTGTTATTTTGAGTCCTTGAGGTTAGGGACTGTCTTATTTACTAAATGTAGTACTAGCATGTGATAGCTGTTCAGTAAATATTTTTCAAATGAAGTGAGAATTGTGGTTCTTTGCATATTGTAATTAAGCAGTAGGCTAAAGGTTGTTATTTTTTGTAACTTTTTATTGTAAAAATCTTCCAAGTAAAATCAAGGGAATACAACACCTCTTATACTACAGCAAACATCCAAATGTTCAGAGTCACCAGTTACTAATATTTTATCATATTTGCTTTTTCTGTGTATGTATATTTTTGGGAAATTATCTGAAAATCAGTTGCAGACATCCAGCACTTAAACTATGAAAACTTCAGCACACATCTCCTATGACCGAGAATAGTCCAACATTCTCCTGTGTAAACAACACTAGTATTGTTATCACACCTAACAAAATTAATAGTAATTATTTTCTCTCCAATTCATTTTTACAGCTGTCTCCAAATATATTAGCTCTACCCAGACTTTGTAAGAGGAACAAAGTTTCATTTCTAGTTGACAGGGAAAAGTATCTTTTACAGAAGAATACCAGCTAATAAATACAAGTGGAATGATAAAATTGGGGTGCAGTGAATCAATATTTTGAAATCTCTAATGAAATGAGTGATTCAAGGAAGGATCATTAATGGGGTCAGTCAGGTAAAAATTCACTCAGGTTGCTGAAGTACCCACCTAAAGATACTTAATAACATACATGTACAATGGAAGATCTGGAGGTTGCTATCTTTAAGTAATCAGTTACCATCACAAGTGCAACAACCTGGTACTGTGTGCTTCCTGGTGCAATGCAGTATGAAATTCAGTGTATCATTATGAAGGCTGCTTATCAAAAATGAGTCTAATCAGCCTTTACATCTAACTTCCTGTTAACAGAAATACAGGATTTTGTGAGAGGACTTAAACAACGTCAGGAAACAAATTAAACAAGTATAGAATGTGTGGTATTCTGTAAGACAACTGACATGGTCTCTTCAAAAAGTTAATATCATTTAAAGAAGCAAGAAAAAAAAGACGGGCAGAGTAAAGCTTGTATTTTGTTTTAACACTAGTATGTAAAGTTTGTGCAATATTTCCTTTCAAAGTTGGCTAATAAGTTTTTCCCTTTTTTGTTACTCTCTAATTTTTAAAAAATTATCACTAATTTAGTGACAGTTTATGCATTGTTTACAGGCCGTTTCAGTTATTCTTTGGATACTCAAATTATGCCACATTTGGATGATCCCTTGAAGGGATCCAGATCCCTCTGTCCTTTTGACATGCTGCATTAGTTTTTGAGCATGTTCTTGTTCTCTAGCACAGTTTTTCCAAGTTCATTTTGAGCTTCCAGTGCCTTAGAACTAGAATCAGCCAGCAATCATGGTTTCTTTTTCTCTGTTCCATGTGATTGCCTTTTCTCTGAGGCATTATCTTTGAAAGGTGCGAGAATATAGAGGCAGGTGACAGTCTTCCAACTTTAGCCTTTTACCCTAGAACTAGTAAAATAAAATTTGAGAAACATCACTGGTCTAAAGCCATTATGGTATTAATATTTTAAACCTGTATAATGTATTCTTTCTTTATTTCATAAAAAACTCATACATACTCCATAAGAATGGATAATACTAATAACATTTTCAAACTGCATAGTTTTCATTTTTTTTAACGTTTATTAATCTTTGAGACATAGAGACAGAGTGTGAGCAGGAGAGGGGCAGAGAGAGAGGGAGACACAGAATCCGAAGCAGGTTCCAGGCTCTGAGCTGTCAGCACAGAGCCCGACGTGGGGCTCGAACTCACAGACGGTGAGATCATGACCTGAGCCGAAGTTGGCCGCTTAACCGACTGAGCCACCCAGGCGCCCCTCAAACTGCATAGTTTTTAAGGGCACACTCACATACGTGATAGATAATGTTTTGAGATGCCATAAGAGCATGGATTCTTGTTATAGTTGTTCTCCTGATGTATGTGAGATAAGCCACGGTTTGATCTTTAGTATTTGGAGCTACTCCTCACTTGAGAATTCAGTAAACTATAGTTCAGGGATGTTTTGACTCCCCAAACTTACATTATTACCGTGTAGAAAACCAGATTAGAACTCAGTAGTTCAGGCTTCAAGGCACGTGTTTCTGTCTTTATTTAATAAGTTTCCTTGGTAGTTGGACTTGTTACCTAGATAAAAGTATCACAACAAAGTAAATAAAATAAGGAAAGGAGAAACTAACTATAATATTGATAGAAACATAAAAGGAAGTTTGTTACAGAAAATTTGAAGAACTATTTGATATAAGAAAATGGTATTCCTTCCTGTAGCAGTGGTTTCTGAAAATGGTTTGGTATAATCTGCCATGTTTTTCTTTGCATATATCTGGTACTGATTTTTAAAATAGTCCTATTATACTAATACGCTGTTTTTAGCTTGTGCTTGTGCAGCTTTGTGTTTCAGCATATCTTAATGTTTTCGCTATCTTTCCATATCTATCCACATTTGTCACATTCTTATTGATTGCTGCCTGGTGTTCCTCTATAGATATTTGTCTTTTTTGATAGGCATTTGGCCTATTTCTAATTTTGTAATTACCAACTACTGAAGTGAACCATAGAGCCAGTTATTTAACTGTATTTGAGCCATTAAGAAAATTTGGGCATTTTATTCTAAGGTCTTTTTCTGATAATAGACATTAAGCTGATTAAAAAATATATTTTAATCTCTTATCTGAAAGGTGATTCTTTTAAATTTAGTTTTTAAAACTTTTCTAAAAGGAATACCCAGAAAGCAAGAGCTATTTTATTTTTAATCACTTAACACTCTTTCATTTTTCTTGAAGAAAACCACTTCATTATTGAGAGCTATGTCTTTAGTTTACAATAACATTTTTTAAATTTTTTTAATGTTTATTTTTGAGAGAGAAA
This sequence comes from Paguma larvata, assembly GCA_030068075.1. Taxonomy (NCBI): domain Eukaryota; kingdom Metazoa; phylum Chordata; class Mammalia; order Carnivora; family Viverridae; genus Paguma; species Paguma larvata. The sequence goes on from CM057824.1 coordinate 82,808,860, forward strand.
GAGAATGGAGGAGGGGCAGAGAAAGAGGAAGAATCTGAAGTAGGCATTAGGCTCTGAGTGGTCAGCAAGAACCCGACATGGGGCTTGAACTCAAGAACTGTGAGATCATGACCTGAGCCAAAGTTGGACACTTAACTGACTGAGCCACCCAGACGTCCCTACAGCTACAGTTCTAAAGCTCATTAGATTGTGAGCATGAACAGATAAGTTTTAGTTAAGGTCTTCATTAATTTTTAAAGTTTTTAGTTGTTGGTTTTACATCATGAATGGGGAATACATATTCAGTATTCACTGCCTTATTTTTCTCTGAAAGATAGAATTAAAAACTGTTCAGTTAGACTGGTAATTTCTGTATTTGTTACAGTAAACAGCTGCTTTGGTTTGTTTTGAGGAAGAATGAAAAGAAAATTTTAAAATAGTAATCTCATTTGATTTATTACTTTTTTAAAGAAAATAACTATTTGCTCAACTCCTGTTTTCTTGATAAGAACATGTGAAGTTATGTGAACACTACACCACTACCTTTTACAAATTCTGCTTTTGGGTTGAAGCAGAGTTCTTGTTTTTCCTGAAATTCCTTTGTTCTATGTCCTTATTTGTGCCATTCCTTTCAACTGGAAGCCCTTATTTTACTCTGTCTTGCATGGCCCAGCTCGGAAATGTTCTATGCGAAGCGTTCAACCCATCTTTTAACTGAAACTCATCTCTTCCGAATGCCTGTAGCACTCTGTACTTTCTTGTGGGCTTTTATTTTACTGTTATTTGGGCTCTATTTCAGTCTCTAGTTGTTTAAAAATTTTAGTATCTTGAGAAAAAAATTACATCTACAGAAAAATTTCAAGAATAGTAAAATAAACTGCCATTTGTCACATTTGCATGCTTTCTGTATGTACACACATACATATACATAAACTTTTGTCTTTGCTGACCCATTTGAGATCAAATTGTACACACATACATATACATAAACTTTTGTCTTTGCTGACCCATTTGAGATCAAATTGCAGGTGTCATGAATCATTTACCTTTAAATACTTCATGTATTGCCTATGAACAAGGATATTTTTCATTATTTTTTTATATGACTATATCTAAAAACACCTAGTATATGGTTATCAGAGTGAAGAAATTTAAAATTGGTATAATGGCATTATCTGTATAATGCTGTTAGTCCATATTCAGATTCAGTACAGTTAAAAAAAAAAGTTTATTTTGAGAAAGAGTGCATGAGCGAGGAGGGCCAGAGAGAGAGAGAGAGAAGGAAAGAGAGAGAGAGAGAGGGAGAATCCCAAGCAGGCTCCATGCTGTCAGCACAGATCCTGATGTGGGGCTCAGTCTCGGGTACCATGAGATTAAGACCTAAGCCGAAACCAATAGTCCTACACTTAACCTACTGAGCCACCCAGGTGCCCCTAAATTCAGTACATTTTTTAATATTTATCTTTCAGAGAGAAAAAGAGTGTGTGCAAGGGGGGGGTGGGGTGGGGAGGACAGAGGATCCGAACCAGGCCCTATGCTGAATTCACAAACCCTGAGATCATGACCCGAGCTGAAGTCAGATGATTAACCGACTGAGCCACCCACGCACCCCTAAGTTCAGTACATTTTAATCTTTGGTACCACCTAGCCTATAGTTCTGTATCTCTGAAGCAGACCTCTACTTCATTTCAGTTCATACTATGGACCTTGGAAGACAGCTGACAAAATTTTATAACTTTATCAATTATCACAATTTTGAATCCCTGCCTATAAAATAATAATCAGATGTATTGGTGGTCAGTGTCTTTTTCTATTTCCTTTAACATTGAACTCAAGGTTCTTACCCTTCTTGATGCTCTATTTTTCTAGCAGACAGCTCTGTCTCTCAAAGGCAATACATCATAGAGACATTGGTCTGAATTCGACTTCACTGTTCCCATCACCAAATATACAGTGTTGTTTCATTCCAATTTTTAACCGGTATGTTATAAAAATAATAAATATACAAATTTTGAAATAATGCACAACCCCTATGCAAAACCCATGTAATTAAAAAATGTCAAGTCCAAAATTCATAGGTACACTGAGTGAATTGTGCATGAGATATCTGCAGGTGATTTTGATGACCACTCTGCTGTTATTTTATATTCACTATTACGTAATATTTTATATTTTTATGTTTATAGCTTAGGACAGTCTTATCTCAGCATTTAAATGATAGTTGTTAGTACTAAAACTGAAGGATGTACTCCCAAATCAATAACTTTGTGATGGAAGTGAAATATAAAGAAATGCCATGTAAGGGGTAAAACAACTGGCATATTATGCCAAGATATTAATCTAGAAGAAAACTTGTTAAAGTTTAGGTATGCCATGGTCACGGTAGTTATAGATTTATATGCTGCAGGAAGGCATCCCAGTATGTCTAAAATTTTGATTATATGATGTTTTCAGTAGCTAACTTAAGTAATCTTGATTGTTCTATATCTGTGTTGGCATCTATTACTGTCTTCAGTATTAGAACAATGATATCCCTCATGTGCTCTTAGCTCCTCCCCGCACCCCCTATTTGGATTGCCAAAGTGATACATGCTTGTTGTAAAAATTCCTAACTTTTTAAAAGTATGTTTTCGGGATGCCTGGGTGGCTCAGTTGGTTAAGCATCCGACTTCAGCTCAGGTCATGATCTCGCGGTTTGTGAGTTCGAGCCCTGTGTTGGGCTCTGTGCTGACAGCTCAGAGCCTGGAGCCTGCTTCAGATTCTGTGTCTCCCCCTCTCTCTGCCCCTCCCATGCTCATACTCTGTCTCGCTCTGTCTCTCAATAATAAATTTAAAAAAAAATGTTACAAAAATATATAAAAGTATGTTTTCAATTATGTGAAAGTTACTTCAGAGAGTTAACACTAACAGTTTCTGTTATGCTCTTGATCCTTTTTTCTTTGGAATCTCAGTTGTCTCCTCAATCCTCTTCCTCATTCCTCATTCTCTCTCTCTTCCTTGGACCTTATCCCCTATAAATATATTCAAAGATTCCACTCAGAGAAAAACAAACAGAAAAAAGTGCTTCTTCATAGGATCTGAAAGCTTACCTTCTCTTCCTTGCTAACTTCTTGAAAAAGTAGTTTACGTTTTTTTCTTTCTTCACTTCTCATTCTTTTTTTTTTTTAATGTTTATTTGTGCATGTGGGGGAGGGGCAGAGAGAGAGAGAGAAAGAGGAAGACACAGAATCTGAATTGGCTCCAGCCTCTGAGCTATCAACACAGAGCCTTACACAGGCCGAAGTCAGATGCTTAACTGACTGAGCCACCCAAATGCCCCCTTCACTTCTCATTCTTAATACACTGGAACCTGGCTTCTGACTTCTTTCCCACAGTAACTGCTCTCTTTCATTTTCAGTTATTTACTTTAAAGAAAGATCTCTAATTACTAAAATAATTCAGGCATATCTTAAAACATATAGAAAAATGCACATTATTGAAATTCAGTCTTTTTTTTTAACATTCTTTCTTTGAGATAACCTCTTAATCATTTGATATATATTCAGTTAATCCTACATATTAATTAATAGATTATTTAGCTCATACATAATATATTGAAAATAAGAAATAAATATTCTGTAATTTCACTTTCTGATTCTGTGTGTTGAGATCTGTTGCACCACAGTGTATAATGTAGAGCAAATTACTTAATTTTGCTTCTCTAGTTTCATCATCTAAAGTGGAGATGATAACACAGCTCACACCTCATATGGTACTTGTATGTATGAAATGAGATAATTATGTAAAAACTTAGATCAGAGTCTCACACACATATTAAGTGTTCATTAAATGGTAGAATTTAAAAGTAAAGAATTTTTATGTTAAAATGTTGCATACTCATTAGTAATTTATCACTGTAGCAAAGGATAAAGAACCTTTTTTTTTCAGTCTTTATGTGTTATATTTTGGACAGCAACTTTTCATCAAAGTTTTGTCATGAGATTGTAGCAATTCAGTTCTGTCTTCAGGCTTCAGTTGTAATTCTAGTTCTCTTGCTGTTTCCATCACATTACTTTCTCTACTGAAGTCTTGAAGCCTCAAAATCATCCATGAAGGTTGGAATCAACTTCCTCCCAACTCCTCTTAATGTTCATATTTTGAACTCTTACCATGAAGAATGCTTTTCTCATGCCACACATGTTCTTAATGGAATCTAGAATGGTGAATCATCTCCAGAAGTTTTCAGTTTACTTTGCCCAGATCCATCAGAGGAGCGCTATCAATGGCAGCTATAGCCTTACAAAATATATTTCTTAATAAGACATGAAAACCAAAGTTACTATTTGATTCATAGACTACAGAATGGATGTTGTGTTAGCAAGTATGAAAACACCATTAATATCACTGTACGTTTCCGTCAGAGAGAGCTCTTGAGTGACTAGGTGCTTTATCAGTGAACAGTCAAGAGTCTTTCTTTCTGAGCAGTAGGTCTCAACAGTGGTCTTAAAATGTGCAGTAAACCATGTTGTTAAAAGATACGCTGTCATCCATGTTTTATTATTCCACTTATAGAGCACAAACAGAGTAGATTCAGCACAATTCTTAAAGGCCCTAGATTTTCAGAATGGCAAATGAATATTAGCTTCAACTTCAAGTTACCAGATGCATTAGCCATTAACAAGAGAATCACCATTGAGTGAAGCTTTGAGTCCAGGTATCGACTTCTCCTCTCTAGCTATGAAAAGTCTTAGATGGCATCTTCTTGCAATAGAAGTCTGTTTCATTTACATTGAACATCGGCTGTTTTGTGTAGCCTCCTTCATGATTTATGTTAGCTAGATCTTCTGGATAACTTGTTGCAGCTTCTATATCCATTCTGGCTGCTTCACCTTGCACTTTTATGTTATTCAGACAGCTTCTTTCCTTAAACATCATAAACCAACCTCTGCTAGCTTTAAACTTCTCTCAGCCTTCACACTTACCTCTTCACACCTCTTCTCTCAGCTTCCTCACCTCTCTCAGCCTTCAAAGAATTGAAGAGAGTTAGGGCTTTACTCTGGATTAGGTTTCAGATTAAGGGAATGTTGTATCTAATTTGCTTTTCTGTCCAGACCATTAAAACTTTCTCATATCAGCAATAAAGCTGTTTGCTCTCTTCTCATTCATGCATTCGTTGGAGTAGTACTTTTAATTTCCTTCGAGAACTTTTCCTTTACATTTACAACTTGGCTGTTTGGCACAGGAGGTCGAGCTTTCAGCCTGTCTCAACTTTCAGTATGCCTTCCTCACTAAGCTTAATCATTTCTAGCTTTTATTTAAAGTGAGAGATGTGTGATTCTTCCCTCCACTTGAACACCTAGAGGTCATTATTGGGTTATTAATGGGCTTAATTTCAATATTGTTGTGTCTCAGGGAATAGGGAGACCCAAGAAGAGGGAGAGAGATTGTGGGGGAACAGCTGATCAGTGAACAGTCAGAACACACAGAACATTTATTCACTTTGCTGTCTTATATGGGTATGGTTTGTGGTGCCCCTAAACAATTACAGTAGTAACACCAGAGATCACTGATCACGGTTCACCATAACAAATATAATAATAAAGTTTAAAATATTGCTAGAACTACCAAAATGTGACACAGAGATATGAAATGAGCAAATGCTGTTGTGAAAATGGCACCAGTAGACTTGCTTGATGCAGGGTTGCCACAAACCTTCAATTTGTAAAATAGAACACACACAGAGTCTCTGTGGAGCACAATAAAACAAAGTCTAATAAAATGAGGTGTGCCAGTACTTTTCTGACTACTTGACCCAGCCCTGTGTATATTAAGAGTTTTTCCATTGTTCTTGGCCCTATAAGAGTTCTGGGAATTGTTTTACCTGCTTCTTTCTTTATATGTATTTTTTTTATATGTATGACTGATGAGAAATAATCTGAAGAGGAGGGTTATCTAGATCTGCGGAGTTCTCTCTTTGTAGCTCTCTTCTCCCTGGTACTCTTACCTGTGAATTTTAGACACCCTGGACTTCCTGAATTCTCATTTCTCTCCTTACCTTAAATTGTTGGGCTTTATTTATCTCTCCCTCTGCCGCAGCCTGGAAACTTTTTCCAGGCAGTAGCTGGGTCATTTATGGGACCACTTCATTTGTTTTTCTGCTCACAAGGATCACTGATTTTGCTCAGCCTTTTGTTCAGTATCTAAGAACTATTTTTTTCCTTATTTGTCTGGTTCTGTAGTTATAAGGCAGGAGAGTTCTGTCATGGTTGGAAACCATTGTCTATATATAGAAAGCTGTTGGTATTCTAAAATATTATTAATTACCTTGTGTGCCTGAATATTAAGTGAGGTGTTGCCATCCCAAAAGGCTTATATTTGAGACCGCCTAAAGTAACTCATATTACAGGGTAATTTCTAAATTATTTTTCACAAAAATGATTGTTTAAGAAGAACACATTGGCTTGAAATGTCCTTAGTGCAAGTTTGGATGTTTATAGAATTTAACACAGATTAAGTAATCATGGCTGAATATGACCTTAAAATTTGTCAAGATTTGGATATTATATACAAGCTCTTTTTGAAAGATTAAAAAGTATACTTGGGGCACCTGGGTAGAGTCCAGCTCTTGATTTCGGCTCAGGTCACGATCCTAGGATCATGGTATCAAGCCCCACATCGGGTTCCACGCTGAGTGTGGAGACTGCTTGAAATTCATATTCTCTCTTTCTTTTTCTCTGTCTCCCCCTGTGCCCGTCTCCCCTGCTCATGTCTCTTTCTAAAATAAAGAATGAAATGAAAAAAATAAAAGGTATACTGATGAGTAATAGTAAGTGGTTATATTATAGAGATTATTATAATATGTACTTACAGAATAAATGGGAGAAATTGTCTATTATATGAATAGGTACTGATTAAGTGATTTGAGGTAAAATATCAGGTGACATTTTAATACATGAACTCAAAAAATGCAGCATCTAGGGGCTCCTAGGTGGCTCAGTCAATTGAGCATCTGACTTTTTTTTTTTGAGTTTATTTATTTATTTTGAGAGAGAGAGAGAGAGAGAGCAGGAGGGGCAGAGAGGGAAGGAGAGAATCCCAAGCAGGCTCCACACTATCAGCACAGAGCCCAGTGTGGGGTTTGAACCTACTAACTGTGAGATCATGACCTGAGCCAAAACCAGGAGTTAAAAGCTTAACCTACTGAGCCACCCAGGTGCTCTGAGCATCTGAGTCTTGATTTAGGCTCCGGTCAGGATCCCAGGGTCATGGGATTGAGCCCTGCATTGTGCTCCACACTAAGCATGGAGCCTGCTTGAGATTCTCTCTCTCTCTCTGCCCCTCTCCCCTGTAAAATAAAACAAACAACTGAAAAAGCACAGCATCTAAACAACTTAGATAGAAGTGAAATTGATATTTGAGGTCAGAATAATTAGGTGACTCAAAAAGTATTATAATGATGACCCTAACATTTAAGGTGAATAGGAAAAGTTTGACTGTGATTGTTTTCTTAGTGTGTGAGTGGAATAAAATATTTTCTCCATATTATTTAATAATTTGTGTTGTTAAACGTATATATTAACTGAGTTGATTTAAAATAGTTATTTGATTATTTTATTTATATTCTTAAAGGCTTAGGGGTGCCTGGGTGGCTCAGTCAGTTAAGTGCCTGACTTCAACTCAGGTCATAATCTCATGGTTCACAGGTTCAAGCCCTGCATTAGATTCTATGCTGATAACTCAGAGCATGGAGCCTGCTTCAGATTCTCTGTCTCCCTTTCTCTCTCTGCTCCTCCGCTGCTCATGCTCTGACTCTCTCTGTCTCTTAAAAATAAATAAAATGTTTAAAAAATTTTATATTCTTATAGGCTTATATTTGATCTGGCAAAACAATTTGAATAGTTTTTACTAGGAAAATGGGGTATCTCATTTTCAGGGTCATTTCAGAACTCTTTTTAATTTTGTAATCATGTAAAATTTAGATATCAGAAAAGCTATTCATTAATTCCACAAGTATTTCTTGAGCCCGTTACATTCTGATCAGTAGGTGCTAGGGGTAAAGTGGTAAATACATGAGACATTCCTGAGTCTTGCCTCAGTGGAGCCCTAGAATCCAATGAATTGAGAAACTGAAACAAGGATTTTATAAGTAGAAGGATTTAGAAACCACTTTTTTTTTTTTTTTTTTTTTTTTATGAAAGGGGAAAGTGAGACATCCTCCCCCACTTCAATAAGAAAACGACTATTTAAACTTACATAGCCTGTTTCTGACTCTTGGTATAGCGATTTTCAGTCTCCACGGTCATGAATGAGGTCTGCCAAACTTAGGAATGTGTTCTCTCTGGGCTAGACTATTTTAGATATAACATTTGCAAATAAATTTCAGAACACTGAGAGAGAAACCAGCTCAAGATTTTCACAAACCTCTTTATTTTCCTTCATAGAATGCAATTCCTAGTCAGTACTTAGATATTATCTATATTGTTTGTGGTAATTTTCCTAAAAATGATAAACTTTATTTGAGGAGTCATTAGCCTTGAGTGGGCTTTACTCTTTCATATTGAGAGTGAAAGATTGTTGGGTTGGTAGGATGGGAAGAAGGAGCTACTGTCAGTCTCCAACCAAACATGAAATTTCTAGGCTATTTATTCTGCACAGGGGAAAGGATATGGTGGCCTATGATGAAATTTACTTCTGCCCACCCCAGGCCTCACAGCTACGTGTGTGTATACACACACACACACATATATATATGTATATGTATATAGATTTTTAGCTGTAAGTGGTATTTATTGAGCACTTAACAAAGTTGACAGTATTTTTAGTGCTATGCACTTATTATTTAATTTAATCATTGCAACAGTCCTGTTCGACTGTTATGGTCAACTTTCACTAGATCTGTCTCCAGTGTATACTGTTAGGCTTGAAACAAAAGGCTATCACCTGATAACCAATTAATACTAATAATGATGATGCTTATTTGGTGAAAGACGTAAGTGATATACATGCATTAACTCTTTCTCATAATCCTCATAGTGAAAGTTGTTTGATGCAGCCCATGATACTTGAAACATTAGGAATTAGGAGTTGGGCTATAAGAGGCAAATGGGAACTGTTTAGTAATTTGAATTTGAGGTCATTCATAATACCTGTAGACCATGACGAAACCTTGTGGACAGATATTCCAGGTAGTTCTTTTCTTTACATTTTTAAAGGGAGGCAGGAAGCTTATGAGATTGAAAGCAGGTTACATCCCTCTGCTTTGTCTCCTGTCAGCCTGTCTAGCTCTGTTTTCAGTGATCTTGAGGACAGGATGTGAATTCACAAAGTTAGGCTACTTCTGAATTTAAAACTAAGTCTTCTCGAGGAGTTTGAAATGCTACATAGTTATAATTATCTTTTCGTGGTGTTAATTTTTTTACTTTTTATTTTTGTAAGAGATTTGATGAAGTGGATTTAGTAAGGCACTAAAGTTAAAATCTGGCTTCATTGGTAAAATGTTTTTTTTTTTAAGTAAAGAGAGAAGAGGTAAGTTTTAGAAATAATATTTTAAATTATTGCATTTTGTTCTTCCTTCTCCCCTTCTCAAATATAGCACATGGAATATTCCATTCATTACTGCCTGAGAAAGTCATTACTTTGCAAGCTGCAGTTGCTGAAATGGTTTAGTGGAAGAACTGTTTGCTTGCATTTTTTTTTAGTGATTTTTTTTTTTGGTAGTTGTTTTTTGAATATCCAGACTGTGGCTAGCAAGAAGCAGATTTAAATTTATATCGGGGAAACCTCTTTGTGGAACATTTCATCAGATGACTCCTTGTCAACCTCATATCTTGGAAAGAGGGATTAATGAAACAGCATCTGAAGCAGCAGTGAACTCTTGTGGAATAAACTCTGACATCTTCCACGGTGTTCTGTGGGATAATTTGAAGTTCTTCAGATACAGATTACATAAAGAAGATTGTAGGACACGTGACATATTCTGGTTTCTTGTATTTCAGATATAGAAAAATTGATACCTCTAAGAATGGATCCTGGAGAGATCTTGTTACAGTTATAACTTTTTACCTATGGTTTTATCTCATCACTCTATTTTTAATTTTATTTTTAATTTTTTTATTCATATAGGAACTTAAAATAGTTTGCAATAAACTGCTTTATGTATAAAATATTGTAATGGTAAAGTAATGGATTGCCTGTGCATTGTAACCACAAAGGTAAGATATAGTCTGCTTTCTCCATTTCATTGTTAGTGACAGAACGTGAGAGACCTTTTTGTTCATAATGTATTTTGAAAACAATATGTAACATTGTTAATATATTTGAAAATAGCTATTTGAATCCTTGTGATGCTTAATTTCTATCCTTCAGGAAAGGCAATATTCTGAAATGTGTTTCTGATACCTAAAATAGTGTATTGAATGGCTATTTTTTTCCCCGAGATCTATGGGAAGCTTTTTTCCCTAGCAGCACAGATTTATAAGACCTCAATTATATTTAAATCTCGTAAATATGTTCTGAAAGTTCTCTCCCTCTACTTCATTTTCTGCCCCAACATGTCATACTCGGTTAAAGTATAACTCGTTCTGAGAACATTTTCTGGACTCTCCCATCAATTGCAAATATTTTTCCTAGGAATTAGAAAATAGTACAGTTTTGATTGTGTTGCTTTGGAAAGATAATGATTTAGATTTAAAGTGATTAAACTTGGATAAGTTCTTCTTAAGGAAGTATGTGTTTTGAAGTCTGTTTTGATCATTGTCCTCAAAGTGCAGCATACTCTACTTAATCTCTAAGTTTGGTTTATTTCTGAGCACCAGTTTGTGGAGATCGTGTGATTGTGTAAGATTTAGGATGCTTACATTTTCAATTTATACATTGTTTTTTATGGAATAATTTACTTTGTTGTTATTTCAATGCATATGACAGTGATTGTTAGACAAAATTATTGAGATTTTAAAATTATGTTCAGTAATAAGAGTAAGTGAATTTGTAGATTCTTAAATATGCTATTCCTGAATAGTGAACTATTTCTCACAAAAGGAAAAGTGAGAAAATCTATAAAAATTAGTTTTGTTTGCTTGTTGCTCACAGAGTTATAGTTCAAACAGTAGGAGTTTTAATCAGATACAAACATGTCCGTTATCTAGTCCTATCCTCTTCATAAGGGGATGTCTTCTGTGTATCCCTAAGTAAAATGTCTTATTAAATATTCTTGAAGAATATGTAAAAGGCAGTAAGCCTGGAAAACAGGTTTTGGGTTTTCTTCCCTCTGCAAGTTCTTTTCATAGTTGTCTGGTTCGTTCTCCCAGTGATTTACCTTTATCACCTCACTCATTTGGTTTTTCTTTCTGCTATTTTAGCCAGGTTATTTGAAATGATCTCTCTCTTCTTTCAGCCGTATCCTTCTTAATAAAACATTTTTGGATTTGACCCTTTTTAAACAAGAGATCTGCTATTGTTAAAAAAAAGTGTGGAATCAATATCATAAAGTTTTTATAAATTTTTATTATGTAACTGTTAAAGCAAAAATAGAAAAAGATGTAGGTTGGAAATCAGGAAGCCTAAAATATTATTTGTAGTTACTTTTGAAAGAAGTAAATTAAAATAATTTCTTCTATTATTAGAAATAAAACCCTTTGAACATTTAGTGACTATAGCAGGAAGAGGAAAATTCTTAATTTTCTTTTCAACTAAATTGCAGTGTTTTCTCTCTTGGGTCTTTTCTCTCTTTTCTGGTCTTTATATGGTTTTTTATGTAGTTATAAAGTCTAACGTATCGTTGATGTAATTCTATCATGTTAATACTAAAACACCTTTCCAAGTGAGATTTTTTTTCATCATCCGCCTCTCCTCTCTCCCACTTGTGTAGGCACGGTAAGCTAGGTAGGCTTGTTGCATCATTGCTACCATGGATACCCTTAAGAACAGGCATGTGGGTTGTGCTAAAGCAATGATGATTAGCTTTCTGGGTTTTTTTCCCCCCGTAACTATATGTTCTTCACAATGAAGACTCTTATTTTAAAACGTTTGCAAATGACTAGGTTGTGAGATGTGATGACTAAATCATCACTGCTACTGAACTGCCAAATCTCGGCCTCTATATACAGTAGTATTAATGTCATTTACTAATTTAAGACGATCATAAATAGCTCTACATTCTTTTTCTGATTAATACATTTTAAACACAAATGTTTGTTTTGCCTCTTAGTGAAAAAAATGTACTTCCTCTTTGAATTTTTAAAATTATTGCTCTGAATTTAGATATTTTGCAGGGGACAAGCTCCTAGTGAGCATTTCCATCATAGCAGTATTTATGATTATTGTTACATGTGAAAAGCACAAAATATTATATCCAAGCTGATTAAACTACATAAAAATCTATGTAATGTCTTTCTAAGAGATACTATTTTTGTGTTTGTAAATTCTTGTGTTCCAGCTTCTTTGTAAATCTGTATCAGTTGGAGTGGAGTTAATATTGTTAAGGAGCCAACAGACAAGTATGGTTTTTATCAGATTTCTTAGCACCTATAGGAAAATTAATTTGGAGCATACAAGGTCCAACAAAGAGTGATTTGTTAGGAATAATATATATGGTATGTTTTCTTTTGTTAGCAGTAAAGCACTGTATAAACTACAGCTAAAGGCATTCATATTCTTTAGTTTAGAGGTTTCCCAGCTGACTATTCACTTCATAGAGAAGGGAGTTGCATAACTTTAGGACCAAAATTTCTTGCAGTAGAATCATGTCTTTTCCATCTTTTGTTATACTTCTTCTTTGTGAAGTATGAAAGGGATGTTCTCTCTCTGTCTTCCTTTTAGGACCATTTAGCAGAAGTTTAGGTGGCTGCAGAAAGACCTGAAAAGAAAAAAAAATTATCTTGTATGTTCTCGATTAGGTTTAGAAAGGAGACAAGGAACTTTCATATTTCGGGAGATTCTCTTATACTCAGTACCAGTTGTTATTTTATTATTTAACTTATTGTCCAAAACTTGATGTCATTATTAATGGCTGTTAAGGCAATATTTGAATCAAATTATGCAGTCAGTCTTAGAGGTTTCTTCAATTAAGAATTGCCAATACATACTTTTTAGGAATTGCAGTCTAGGTTTTCATTATTTATGTTAACAGGCTTTTTTTTTTTCCAGTTCTTTCGAGGCTTTTCCTCCTTCCTTGAGATCTTGCATAATGATTTTTCCTGTTTGCAAGTGCTTACCCCTAAATCTTACTGTCCCTTCCACCTTCCATATGACTTCCTCAAGGAAGCCTTCCTTAATGCCTAAGATTAAATAAGATTCCTCTACTTCTATAAATATACTTTGCTTTTCCTTTATAACACACCCTGTATCATGTATTTGTGTGATTATTCATGTATGTTTCTCTCACTGGATGATAAACTTTACACGTAAGATTTTTCTTCTGCAGGGTATCTTGGATACCCAACCAAATGCCTGAATATCTACTGACAGTGGATTCTCAGTAAATAATTGTTGAATGAATGAAGCTTTGGCACAGATGTTCTAAACTTGTGGATTTAAAAAGTACATTTTTTTTTTACTTTATAATAGATTTTAAGTCCTGTTTTGAATATGGTTATATGTTGACAACCTGGAAATTTTTCACTAAAATTTATCTTTCTACATTTATAATGGATTCAAAAGGATCCAGAAAGTGGCCTGTCTTCCCAGTATTTTCCATCTTTTTCTTAGTTTATCATTGTGTCTTGATACTTACTTGACTACTAGTTACTTAAATATTTGATTGATTTTATATATAAAGTGCATTTTCTTTGTGCCTTATACCTAATTTGAGAGAGATCCGTTTCCATTTTTATAGGGCTTACTTGTCTCTAGGCTGAAAATGTTAACTAACACCTTCAGCACTTTCCAGTAGAACTTTATGCAGTGATAGAAATGTTGTATGTCTTGTCCAGTCCACCAGTATATGAAATGTGGCCAGTTTGACAGAGGAACTTAATTTTTAATTTTAACTGATTTAAATTGACTTAGATTATTGATCTATAACAACTATTCTCATTTAATGGCCAACCGTTCACTTATTTACCCCCCTGAAATTTTTAAACATTTTTGAGTGTACGGTAATAAACTCACATATTACTCAAAATAAACTCAGGTATCAAAATTATCACTAGAGTTTATTTAGCTATGTTTCACTTCTGTCTTTTCTCCCCTACTTCCAATAAGAAACTGTTTTTATTTGTTTCTATTTATCTTGAATGTTTTTATTTCTCCTTTATGCAACAGGTTGTGTGTTTTTTGTATTTTTAGTCTTATGCCCCTTGCCAGTTTTACTTATAATACCCTGAAGTTCTTCATTTTAGTGCACAGAACTTTTCCTCATTCATTTTTACAGAAACACATTATTTTATTGTGTGGATATACCATAATTTCTTGAACCGAACATGAACCTTTTAATAAATGGTATATAACAACTGGTTCTGATTGGAGAAAGATAAAAGTTGGATCCACACCTAATACTGTATATCCTGAGAAATTCCTAATATTCAGAAGATACAAATGTATTTTTGCTGGGCACCAAAGTTCTTTATTTTACTATTTTAAACTGTGCTTCAGTAAACGACTTTGTATGTATATCATATTTGTGCCGGTATGTCTGTATGACACAGGATTGCTGCTTTAGAGGAAATGCATTTGTAATTTTAGTAACTATTGCCAGATTCTTCTCCATTGAAATTGTGCCATTTTGCATTCCCACCAGCAATGTATCAGAGTGATTGTTTCCTTGCCACTTTGTTGATGGAATGTGTTTTCAAATTTTTGCATTTTTGCCAATTTGTTGGGTGAGAAATTGTTTATAAATGTAGTTTTAATTTGCATTTCTCATTATATCCAAGCAAGATTTATTATATTTTATAGTTTTTCTTTTGGGCTCTTGGTCTTTCTCCTCTTAATTTTTAGGACCTCTTCATATAATAAGGAGATTAGTCTTTGCGATATGAGTTGCAGGATTTTTCCCCCTCCCCTTCCTTTTTCCCCCCTCCTCCTTACCTCTTCCCCTCCTCTACTTTACTCTGGAATTTCATTTAAAAATTTTTGGACCATTTGAAGATTTTCCTGGTACAGTGTTGGAACCATTTTTCCAGTGGTTACCCATTTCTTCCAGTGTTGTTTATTTAAAAGTCTATATTTACCCCCACTGAACTGAGATGCCATTTTTTGGCAAATAAATTTGTCTATTTCTGGACATTCAGTTCTGTTTCATTGGTCCATTCATGGACCCACTTTAACAGTGTTTTTACTTATTGAAGCTTTTTAGTATACCTTAACATCTAATATATTCTCTCTCAGTGATCTCTGTTTTTTGAGCTTATCTTAAAAAGGAGTTAAGGAGGGTACTTTCCTGTTTGTTTTTCTACATAAACCTTAGAATCAACTTACCAGCCAAGAAAAAAGTGTTTTGGTGTTGAGAATACCCTCCAAATAAGTAGTACACCTTAGAAATGTTTCCAGACCAGAAGAGAAAGGCAGGAAAGCTGGTTATCTCTGACATACCTTCCCAACTATTTGTATGAATTCCCAGTAAGAGACTAGGCAGTAGTCTTGATTATCGAGCCTGGGGAGTAGAATTTTAAATTCATCTCTTAGAATTCTGAACAGTTGCTTTTGTTTAATCAAAGGCACATTTTACCTGTTTCATAAATTTTCTTAGCCCATGACTTTACCAGTTGACTAAAGTTACCTGCCTTCTGACTAAATGAAATAGATTTATTTCTAGCACCAACTCTGGTTGGTGTTGAATGCCCAGAAGTCTGTATGTATTGAGAATTCTAACAGGCTATAGGAAAGAGTGCTGTCTTTTCCATGGCTGAGGAATCGGGAGAAGTGTGGGGTGCTTGGCAGAACAAGGGTATCATTTGTATTTAAAATACTTTGAAAATCCTTACGCATTATTGAATGATCACCTAATAGCATTTAAAATACTCTATTATTTGGATGCTTTATTATTTAATCAGTAAGCATTGGAATTCTTTTTTTTTTTTTCTCTTAAAATGGTGTACTTGATGCTTAATCTCTGAACATAACCATGATTCTTAATAGGAGGAGTTTCTAGTGTAAAAGGTATGGCCATTTTCAGTGTTTTCATAAATATTGCCACAATTTCTATTTTATCACCTTCAGACTTTTCCCAGTTAAAATACCCTATTTTATATTAAATGTATTTTCATTAAATTGTTTCTCCGTTTAACATCTGGAAGGGCTCATTACAACTCCTAATCTTATTCATAATATGTGAATTTCTTTAAACTATTTCACCTTTGCTTTAATTTTTAGTATCTAGTTAGTGTTCACCTGGGATTCACCTTATTTTGAGACCTACTAAATTGGAATAATAGAAATTGCTTTCAATTACTACCCTTTTACAATCAGACTTTCAATGAATGAGGATAATAACTAAGACTTCTGTTTTTCTTATTTTGTCACTCTCAGAATTTCTTGGGGGCTGCATTCTGTACCAGTCACTCAACTGAATTTGTGTCACTTACTCTCTGGGTAGAGAGTAAAGGATGATATTTAAGAGCTCAGGCCCTGGAGACTTTTGAGGTTCTAGTCCGTTCCAACACTGTTTCCTGGACAAGTCACTTAATCTTTCTGTGTTCCAATATCCTCATCTCTAAAATGAAGGAATTAATGGTACCTACTTTACAGGATTATTAAAGATTAGTTGAGATAATACCTGTCAAATGTGTGAAGTGATGAGTATCACATAGTAGGACTTTTCCAATTGTTGGATCTTTTTAATAATTTTTATTAAATAGTAATAAAATATATAACCTTCTGGTTGGACAGAACAGTCTTTTCTGAATCATTCTTCTTGTCCTCGATACTGTTGGTTTCCCTCTTTTATAATTCCTATTCCTTGCCTTCTATGGGTAGCGTTCTGGTTCTTCTTATTAGGGGTAGTAGATGATTAGGTACAGCTCTATCATTACAGCATTCTGGAAATAGAAGTAAAAGGAAAATGAAAAAGGCTGAAATTTGAAGACATTTCTACCCATGCCTGTTTCTCCTCCATCTCCCTCTTCTTTTGCTGCTTGAATATTAGAGTTACACTAATGCTTGGTTTTGGAGACAGCTTGCTGAATTTTTGGGTTGCTAAAAGTTCATGACTGTAATAACTGGTATTTCTTTTGATGATTAATGTGTAGCCAGCCATCTTATATATGGATAGAGAAAAAGGATTGTCCATATGTGGGAATAGATACTTATTTGTGATTCCAGTGACTATTCATTCAACAACTATTTGTTTTAACTAGATAACTGATAGAATGGTAGGAGATGAATCACCAGAAAGTTGTTGAATTGTTGGCTTCTCATTGTTTAGGAATTACAAATAGAAAATTTGGCTTATTTGGGTGAGACAGTGGTCTTTCATTTAAATGCTCATATTTCTATGTCAGGGCACTTTTAGTTGTGCTAGATTTATTAAAATTGTGTGTCAACCAGCAGCTTTGAAGGGGTGTTGTGAGACCTTTTAAAAGAAAGTCACCGTATATAGATTTCGGACTTTTTAGATTTTTAAAAGCTAAATTTTAATAGTGAATAGAAATGCTGCCCTCTACTGTTTGCTAATTGTTTTACTGCCAGGTAAAAATGTTCAATAACATTAAATATGTTCGTTGTCATTTGGCTTTTAGAAAAACTTGGATCCTAGAACAAAGTTTAGCTTAGTCTTAACTTTTTATTTTATGTGGTGAGCTTTAAGAAGTTGCTAGATTGATTCTTTATAGTTGCGTGATTGAAAGCTCCTTTCGATAGCTTATAAGCAAACTAAAAATAAATTCTGTAGGTAAAGGGGTGCCTGGATGGCTCAGTCAGTTGAGCGTCCAACTTTGGCTCAGGTCATAATCTCGCATTTCATAAACTCTGTGCTGATATCTTGGAGCCTGAAGCCTGCTCCAGATTCTGTCTCTCCCCCTCCCTCTCCCTCCCTCTCCCCCTCCCTCTCCCTCCCTCCCCCTCTCCCTCCCTCTCCCCCTCCCTCTCCCTCCCTCCCTCCCTCTCTCTCCCTTCCTCCCTCCCTCTCTCTCTCCCTCCCTCCCTCCCTCTCTCTCTCCCTCCCTCCCTCCCTCTCTCTCTCCCTCCCCTCTCTCTCCCTCCCCTTCCCTCTCCCTCCCCTCTCTCTCCCTCCCCTCTCCCTCCCTCCCTCCCTCCTCCTCTCCCTCCCTCCCTCCTCCTCTCCCTCCCTCCCTCCTCCTCTCCCTCCCCCTCCCTCTCTCGCTCCTTCTCTCTCTCACTCCCTCTCTCCCTCTCCCTCCCTCCCTTCCTTCCTCTCCCTCCCTCTCCCTCCCTCTCCCTCCCTCTCCCTACCTCTCTCTCTCTCTTTCTCCCCCTCCCTCTCCCTCCCTTCCTCTCTCTCCCTCTCCCTCCCTCTCCCTCCCTCTCTCCCCCTCCTCATCTCCCTCTCTCTCTCTCTCTCTCTCTCTCTCTCACCCTTGCCCACTTGTGTGCATGTGCATGCTCTCTCAAAAATAAAACAAAAAAATTGTATAGGTAAAGATAATTTTTCTAAAATAATCATTGTCTTAATTTATCTTACGTTATTTAATGTATTTGAAATTTTATTTTTTAAAGAGCTTTTTTTTTAATGTTTTATTTATTTTTGAGAGTGCAAGCAGGGAAGGGGTAGAGAGAGGGAGGACAGAGGATCCAAAGCAGGCTCTTTGCTGACAGCAGTGAGCCCAATGTAGGGCTTGAACTCACAAACCGCAAGATCATGACCTGAGCTGAAGTTGGACGCTCAACTGACTGAGCCACCCAGGTGCCCCTGTATTTGAAATTTTAATCAGTATTGAATAGGAATCTAAGATCTTTGTGTGTTTACTAAAAGGCACTGCTGCCTAAACAGTGGTTGATACTGAGCAAGTTTTAACTTGGATTTCATCTGTGTGGTTTTTTTTTTTTTTAACTATAAAATGAAGGGTTTAGAAGAGATCATTTTTAAGATTCCATTTAGCTTTGTTTTGCTGAGTAGTTACTATATATGTGGTACTGTACTATATATAAAATAGACATGGACATGGAAAAACAATGATTGGTATTGTTCCTGCTTTTAGATCAAGGGTCAATCAGTGGGCCAAATCCTGCACATTCATTTAATTATTGTCACGGCTGCTTTTGTGCGATAGCAGCAGAGTTGAGCAGTTGCAGCGGAGAGTGTATGATCTGCAAAGCTGAAAATATTTACTATCTGGCCCTTTATAGAAAATATTTGCCGACTCCTGCCCCAGATGAACTTCTGATCTAATGGGGAAGATAAATATCTAAAAAGATGATTTTTGATTTGGTGTTTATAAAGGACATGTAGAAAAAGTGTCAGGAATAGTTTAAAGTTAGCATGAAATAAAAAAAAAAATGCTTTCATCATTAGCACCATTCCCCAAGTTCAGTAGTATATTAATATCTTCTAGTAATTGCTAGAGATTCTTGTTTATCAGCCATTAGTAGGTATCCTGTTTCACAGCCTTGTATCATCATCATCATCATGACTTTTTTTGTAAAATACACAAATCTAAGTATGCATCTCTATGCCCTTTAAGAACTGTGATCAGTGCGCACATAAAGATGTAAGACACTTCCAGTATCCCAGAAGACTCCCTTTTGCTCTTTACAAAACAGTATGCCCTCCCTAGAGGTAATCCTTCTTCTGACCTGTATCACTGTAAATTAGTTTTGCAAATGTTATAAGTGTAATCATGCATTGTATATTGTTGTTTACAGCTTCTTTTAGTTAGCATCTATGTCACTGTGCTTGTCAGTAATTTGTTCCTTTTTATTGCTATATAGTATTCCATTGTATGAATACACTACAATTTGTTTATTCTGCTATTATGGTCATTTGGGTTGTTTCCATTTAGGAAGGAGCTGCTATGAATAAAGCTCTTTTGAACCCTTCTGTACAAGAGATTTTGTGGATATATGCATTTAATTCTTTTGGGTGTATATATACTTAGGAGGTAGAGGTAGAGGAATCAAAGACATTTACACCTACCTTCTAAGTTTGACTAGTCCCCTGCTCCATTACAAAGTGATAACATGACATTTCTTCATAAACCCTGTGACTAAATAACCTATATCTTTGTCTAAATCAAACAGGATTTATTTATGATGTCAGATTTGCTTGATACTGGATGTTTAGAGGTCTTTACTGAGAATTCTGATAAAAGGTTGAAGGAAAGAGTGATGCCATCAATTAGTAATGTTTGTCATGGCTAAGGGATTGGAGAAGGGTGGAGGATTTGATAGAACAGTGAAATCATTTGTATTTCATATATTTTCAAAATTCTTTTATGTCATTGAATACGGTTCTACAGGATTTAAAATTGCTTTTTGTTTAAAAAAATTACTTCATTGTTTTGATTATGTCATGACTTTCTTAACTTCATTTAATATACCTTCTACTTTTAGAATGTCTGTTTGCTCTTTCTTGGAGATTTCATTTTTCTTTTTAAATTTATTATTGTATCCCCTTTGTATATCCTTTCCTCTGTGTTGTTATTTTATATATTTAAAATTGCCATTTTTGTCCTTTATGCTAGTTCTAATGTCTGTTTTCTGTGGTTCTACTGTGGGTCTACTTTTGATTGTTCTTTTCGTATTGTTCATGTTTTTCCGATTTTTCTTATATCTTGAAGTTTTTATTGTTTTTCTTTACATGGTGTGTAAAAAAAATTAAGATTAAGACTAAACCCTTGTTGTTTACCTTTCAAGAAGCTAGAATGAAACTAATCAATTAGGAGTTGCATTTATTTAGGGCTAGGTTGCTACATTACTTACTTTCAGCTCACTTCTGTTTTCAAATACATAAGAGTGAGAACAGGTCAGTGTCTTTCATAGGTCCTTGCCACCAGCAGGATTTTAGGATCCTAAGCCCTTCAGACTACGGAGATAAATTTCACTGCTTTTCTAGCCAGACTCCATTCTTATTTCCATTTTTTTCTTAATTAAACTTTTTATTTTGTGGTGATTATTGATTCATGTGGTTATAAGAAATAATACAGAGATCTCATGTGCTCTTTATCCAATTTTCTACAATGGTAACCATAGTATAATATCACTGACCAGATTATTAACATCAATACAATCAAAGTACAGAACATTTCCTTCACCACAAAGATCCCTCAGTTGCTTCTTTCTAGCCTCACCCACTTCCCTCCTGTCCCCATCCCTTTCTTAATTCACAGCAACTACCAGTCTATACTCCATTTATAAAATTTTATCATTGCAAGAATTTTATGTAAATGGAATTACAGGTACATAACCTTTTGGAATTGGCTTTTTTAAGACTCAGCATAATTTTTTGGAGATTCATCCGGAAAATGGTTGTTGCATATGTCAACAGTTTGTTCCTTTTTGTTGCTGAGTTCTACTCCATGATAGGGATGAAACACTGTTTAACCATTCATCTGTTGAAAGATATTGGAGTTTTTCCAGTGTTTGGCCATTGCTTTTAAAACTTCTGTTCAATATTCATGCATAGGTTTTTGTGTGAGCATTAAGTATTCATTTCTCTGGGATAAATTCCCAGGAGTGCAACTTGCTCAGTCATTTTGTAGTTCGTATATTTATTTTTTAAATAAACCATTAAACTGTTCTCCAGGGTGGCTATACCATTTTACATTCCCATCAACAACATATGAATGATCCAGTTTCTCTGCATCATTGTCAGCATTTCGTGTTGTCGCTATTTTTTATTTTAGCATTTTCCTAGGTGTGTAGTAATATGACATCACAGTTTTAATTTACATTTTCCTAATGGATAATGATATTGAACATCTTTTCATGTGCTTATTTGCCTTCTGTATATTTTTCTTGTGAAAAATCTCTTCATGTCTTGCCTATACTAATTGCCTTTTTTTTTTTTTTTTTTTTTTTTTACTGTTGAATTTGAGAGTTGTTTACATAATCTAGTATACTAGACATTTGTCAGTGTGTCATTTGCAAACATTTTCTCCCGGTTCTTTTATCTTCTTAATAGGGTCTTTTGTGGAGCAAAAGGTTTTAATTTTGATGAAGTCCATTTTGTTAACTGATGCTTTTGTCTTCATGGGTCATACTTTTGTTTGCAAATCTAAGATATTTTTGCCTGGCCCCAGGTTCTTAAGATTTGCTTTTTTTAAATACGTCCATGATTTAAGGTCGAGGTTCCTACTTTTCTTTTTTTTTTTTGTTTGTTTGTTTGCCTGTATATGTCCGCTTCTTCCACCATTGTTTATTGGGAAGGCTATCTTTCCTCCATAGAATTGCTTTCACAGATTTGTCATAAATTGGTTGGGCATATGTGTATAGATCTGTTCAGTTCCATGATTTGTGTGTTTTTCTCACCACAAATACCACACAGTCTTGATTATTTTAACTACATATATGTTTCAAAATTGCCCATGTTATTTTTCTCAAAATTGTTTTAGTTTTTTAAATTTTTTTGACTTCCAAATAAGTTTTATAATAATTTACAAAATGTCTTGAGATTTTGATAGAATTTTAATTGTGTTAAATCTGTATATCAATTTGGTGAATATTGGCATCTTCACTGTGTTGGTGGAGTCTTCCAATCTATGAACATGGTATGGCTATTTAACTTATTGTTAATTTCTTCCATCAGCTTTGTAGTTTTCAGTGTACAAGTCTAGTACACTTTTATTAGATTTGCACATTAGTGTGCCATTTTTTTAAAATTTTTAATGTTTGTTTATTTTTGAGAGAGACAGAGAGAGAGTGGGGAAGGGGCAGAGAGAGAGGAAACCCAAAATCCAAAGCAGGCTTCAGGCTCCAAGCCATCAGCACTGAGTCCGACATGGGGCTTGAACTCACAAACCATGAGATCACGACCTGGGCTGAAGACAAATGCTCAACCGACTGAACCACTCAGGCGCCCCCGTTAGTGTGTCATTTTTGTTCTGAGTGGTTGTAAATGATACTGCATTTTTAATTTCAATATTCACATATTCATTGCTAGTATATAAAATTGCAGTTAACTGTTGTATTTTTTATCTTGTATCCTGTGATCTCACTGAACTCACTAATTCTGAGAGTTTCTTTGTAGATAATTTGAGACAACCCTGAAAATTGGGACAGTTTTATTTCTTTCTATTCTCTATGCCTTTATTTCCTTTTATTGCCTTTCTGCATTGGCTAGAACTTCTAGCCCTATGGTGAGTAAGAGTAGTAAAAGCAGATACCCTTCCCTTATTTCTAGTGTTAGGAGTAAAACATTCAATCTTTCATAATTAAGTATAATACTTACTGTAGGTTTTTTTTTGTAGGTGCTCTTTTTCAAGTTGAGCAAGTTTGCCTCTATTCCTTTTTTTCTGAGTTTTTGTCATGAATGGGTGTTGGCTTTGTCAGATGCTTTTTCTACATTGATTGGTATGATCATGTTGTTTTTCTCCTTCAACCCATTAATAAGGAGAATAACTCTGATTTTTAAATATCGAATCAGGCTTGAATCCCTGAAATAATGTCACCTAGTCATGGTACATAATACTGTTTGTATGTTGCTGAATTTTGTTTGTTAATATTTTCTTAAATTAGATCTATGTATCTGTATTCATGGGGGTTATTGGTCTGTAGGGGTTTTTTGTACTGTCTTGTTTTTGTTATCCATATAAACTGGTTTTGTTATGAGAGTAATGGTAGCTTCATAAAATTAATTGAAAGTTCTCTTTTTTTGTTAGTGTTACTAGATGGTTGTCAGTTTTACTGATTATTTCACAGAACCAGCTCTTTGTTTCATTGATTTTTTTTTTCTATTTTTCTGGTTTCAGTGTCATTGCTTTCTGCTTTTATCTTTGTTTTCTTTCCTTCTACTTGGTTTGGCTTATTTTGTTCTTTTTTCCCCTATATTCTTGAGATAGGAGTTTAGATTATTAATTTGAGATTTTTTCCTCTCTTCTTAGATATGCATTAGTGGTATAAATTTCCCTGTCACCATTATTTTAACTGTTCCTAACATATTTTGATAGGTTTATTTAACGAAAATTTATTTTCATTAATTACAGTGGATTTTTTCACAATTGCTCTTTCACTCTTGGATTATTTAGAATTGTGTTGTTTAATTTCCAGGTGTTTGGAGATTTTTCCTGTTATCTTGTTATTAATTTCTAGCTTGATTTCATTGTGCTCAGAGAACACACTATGTATGGTTACATTTCTTTTAAATTTGTTGAGATTTGTTTTATGACCAAGATATAGTCTATCTTTTTATATGTTCTGTGGGCCCTTGAAAGGATATGTATTCTGCTGTTGTTAGGTGGAATGTTCTATAAATGTCTATTCGATCCTGATTGCTGATGGTATTGTTAAGGTTTCTTTATCTTTCCTGATTTTCTTTCTAGTTTTTATCATTTATAGACAGAGGTTTGTTGAAGTCCCCTGTGTAATTTGGATTTGTCAGCATCTCCCTACATTTCTGTCAGTTTTTGTTTCACACACATTGCATCTTTGTTGTTGGGTACGTGCACATTTAGATTTAGCATGGCTGTGTTGTCTTGGCATAATGACCTTTTTATCATTCATGTAATGTTTGTCTCTGATCTATGTGTCTGTTTCTATGCCAATACTGTATTGTTATGATGACTATAGTTTTCTAATAAGAGTTTGAAATCAAGATGCATGATGCCTCCGGCTTTGTTCTTTCTCAAGTTTGCTTTGGCTATTCAGGATCTTATGTGGTTCCATACAAATTTTAGGATTGCTTGTTCTATTTCTGTGAAGAATGCCATTGGAATTTTAATGGAGATGTTATTGTATCTGTAGATTGTTTTGGGTAATATGGACATTTTAACAGTATTAATTCTTCTAATCCATGAGCAATGAATATTTTCCCATTTGTGTCTTCTTCAGTTTCTTTCATCAGTGTCATATAGTTTTTAGTGTACAGGTCTTTCACCTCCTTGGTTAAATTTATTTTTAGGTACTCATTTTGATGCAATTACAGGTGTGAGTGTTTCTTCTTTTTCTTTTTTAAATTTTATTTTATTTTTAAGAGAGTGCATGGGAGAGGGGCAAGTAGAGAGGGAGACAAAGTCCCAAGCAAGTTCTGTGCTGACAGCTTGTGGGGCTCGAACTCATGAACTGTGAGATCATGACCTTAGCCGAAACCAAGAGTTGAGACACTTAACTGATTGAGCCACTCAGGTGCCCCTAACTGTGATTGTTTTCTTAAATTCTCTTTCTGATAGTTTAAGTGTACAAAAATAAAACATTTTTCCATATTGATTTTATAACTGCAACTTTACTGAATTTGTTCATTCTAATGGTTTTTTTGGTGATGTGTTTAGGATTTTCTATTTATTAAAGCATGTCATCTACGGATAGAGTTTTGCTTTCCAATTCAGATGCCTTTTATTTATTTATTTTTTCCTTCCTAATTTTTCTGGCAAGGATGTATTTTTTTTAATGTTTATTTTTGAGAGCGAGAGAGACAAAGTGCGCATGGAGGAGGGGCAGAGAGAGAGGCAGGCTCCAGGCTCCAAGCTGTCAGCACAGAGCCCCCTGACACGGAGCTCAAACTCACAGTCTGTGAGAGCATGAGCCGAAGTCAGACGCCCAACCCACTAACCCTTGCTCCTGGCAAGGATTTTCATTACTGCGTTGAATAAAAGTGGTGAGAGTAGTCTTATTACTGATCTTCGGGGAAAAGAACTCAAATTTTCGTCATAGAGTATGTGACCTGTGGGTTTGTCATGTATATACGGTCTTTATTATGTTGAAGTACTTTCCCTCTGTACCTACTTTGTTGAAAGTTTTATCATAAATCGTTGAATTTTGTGAAATGATTTTTCTGCATCTATTCAGATGATCATAGGATTTTTAGCCTTCATTTTGTTAATGTGGTATATCATGTTGATTTGTGGGTACTGACCCATTCTTTCATTCATGAATAAATTACTCTTGATCATGGTGTATGATTCTTTTAGTGTGTTTTTTTTTTTCATTTTAATGTATTCTTAAATTCTGTTTGCTAATATTTTGTTGGATATCTTTGCATCTGTGTTCACCACAGATATTTGCCTATAATTCCCTCCCTTCCTTCCTTGTCTGATTTAGGTATTAGGGTAATGCTGCCTTTATAAACTGAATTTGGAAGTAATCCTTCCTCTTTAGATTTTTGGAAGAGTAGAAGAGGTTAAGAAGGGTAGTATTAAATCTTTGAATGTTTGACGGAATTTACCACTGAAGCCATTTGGTCTTGGACTTTTGTTTGTTGGGAGGTTTTTGATTACTGATTCAATACTATTACTAGTAATTGGTCTATTCACATTTTCTTTTTCTTCCTAATTGAGTCTTGGGAAATCGTATATTTCTAGGAACTTACCCATTTTTTCTAAGTTGTCCCAATTTGTTGGTGTATAATTGTTCATAGTAGTCTCTTAAGATCCTTTGCATTTATTTGGTATCATTTGTAACTTCTCTTTCATTTTTGATTTTATTCATTTGCGCCCTCTCTTTTTTCTTAGTGAGTCTAGCTGAAAGGTTTGTTGATTCTGTTTATCTTTTCAGAGAATCAGCTCTCAGTTTTATTACTTTTTTTATTGCCTTTTTAGTCTCTTTCATTATTTCAAATCTTTATTATTCCCTTTCTTCTACTAATTTGGGCTCTGATTGTTCCTCTTTTTCTAGTTCCTTTAGGTGTAAAGTTAGGTTCATTATTTGAGGTTTTTTTGTTTCTTGAGTTAGGCCTGTATTGCTGTGAACTTCCCTCTTAGAACTCCTTTTGCTGAATCTATTATGTTAAACTTAAAAATAAAATTGCCAATTATTTCAGCAGCAAAAAAGGGGTTTATTCAGGAATAGTGAGAATTGCAATTCAGGACAAGCGAGCCATAGCAAAAACCATGGGCAAATCAGCAGAACAAGGGAGAGGGATGTTCTTTTATAAATGAAAGGGGAAATTTGGGGAGGGTCTTGTGAACAAAAAATTCATTGGAGTAAATTGAGAGTGTGAAGTTTAGTGGCTTTTCATTGGCTGAGTTGTGACAGCCTCTCATTGGCTGGACTGTGTTGCCAAGGAAGGAGGAAAAACTTTCTTCTGCTGGGATAGTAAAATAATATTCATACAAAGTCTGTCTCTTCCTAATGGGTCTGCAATTGACATTAAGTGATTGAGCATGAGAGCTCCGCCACTGCCATTCTAAGCAAGGTGGCTTATTTTTTTCCACCTAGATTTCAACAATACTGTATTTCCATTTATATTTGTTTCAAGGTATGTTTTTAATTTCTTCTTTGATTTCTTTGTTGATCTTTTGGTTATTCAGTAGTATGTTTAATCTCCACATACTTGTAAATTTCCCAGTTTTCTTCTTGTAATTGATTTCTAGTTGCATACCACTATAGTCAGAAAAGATACTTGATATGATTTCAGTCTTTTAAATTTATTGAGACTTGTTTTGTGGCCTAACATGATTTATCCTAGAGAATGTTCCATGTGCACTTGAGAAGAGTGTGTATTCTGCTGCTTTGGGATGGAATATCTGTATATATCTGGTAAGCCCATCTGGCCAAATATTTCATTTAAGGGCGATATTTCCATATTGATTTTCTTTCTGGTGGGTCTGGCCATCAATGTAAGTATAGTATTAAATTCCCCTACTATTAACTGTATTGCTCTCAAAATCTCCCATTATGTCTGTCAAATTTGCCTTATATATGTAGGTGCTCCTGTATTATTATGTGCATAAATATTTACAAATCTTAGATTTTCTTATTGGATTGACCCCATCATTATATAACGTCCATCTTTGTTTTTTTTATTACAGTGTTTGTTTTAAAGTATATTTGTCTGAAGAGGTATAGCTACCCCAGCTTTCCTATGGTTCCATTTGCATGAAGCATCTTTTTACCTTGTCTTTGTGTGAACTTAAATCTGAAGTAAGTCCCTCGTAGGCCACATAGAGATGGGTTTTGTGTTTTTATCCATTCAGCCACTGAATGTCTTTTAAGAATTTAGTTCATTTACATTTAAAGAAATTATCAATAGGTATGTACTTATTAGTACATTTTTGTACTAATAGTACATTCTGACTATTTTGTAATTCCTCTCTGTTCCTTTCTTCTACTTTCTTTCTTTGTGATTTGATGACTTTCTTAAGTGTTATGCTTAGATTCTTTCTCATTATCTTTTGTGTACCTACTATAGATTTTTTGCTTTGTGATTACCATGAAGCTCACAGTTAACAGTCTATGTATATAACAATCTATTTTAAGTTGATAGCAAGTTTGAATGCATTGTATCTCTTTGCTTTTACTCAACCCCAATTATGATTTTGATGTCACACGTTACATCTTTTCATTTTGTACTCCTTAACTATTGTAGTTATTTTTACTATTTTTGTCTTTTAACCTTCATTTTAGCTTTATAAGTGATTAATCCACTATCTTTACTACATATGTATCTTTACCAGTGAGATTTTTACTTTCATATGTTTTCTTGTTACTGATTAGTACCTTTTCTTTTAAGTTTAAAGAAGGCATTATAATGTGGATTAGTGGTGAATTCCTTTAGCTTTTGCTTGTCTGGAAAACTCTTCCTCTGTCCTTCAATTCTGAATGATAACGTTGCCAGGTGGAGTATTCTTGGTTAGAAGTTTCTTCCTTTTAGTCCTTTGAATATATCAGAGTACTCCCTTCTGGCCTGCAAAGTTCCTGACAGGGAATGTACTCATAATCTTCTGGGGATTCTCTTATATGTAACAAGTTGTTTTTCTCTTGCTGCTTTTAAGATTCTTGCTTTGTCTTTAACTTTTGACAGTTTAATTATAATGTGCCTTGGTGTGGAACTTTTTGGGTTCTTCTGTTTTGGAACTCTGTGGACTTCTTGGTCTCCATGTCTGTTTTTTCCTTCCTCAAGTTAGGGAAGTTTTTGGCCATTATTTCTTCAAATAAGTTTTCTGCCCCTTTCTTCTTCTTCTGGGACTCCCATAATATGAATGTTACTCTTCTTGATGTTGTTCCAAAGGTCCTTTAGCTGTTGTCTTCACTTTTTTCCATTCCTTTTTTTTTTTTTTTTTTTTTTGGTTCCTCTGAATGAGTTCTACCCTGTCTTCTAGATCATTGATCCTTTCTTCAGCTTCATCTCTAGTCTGCTCATCTTGAGCCTCTCTAGTATATTTTTCAGTTTTTTTTATTGTATTCTTCAGCTCTGTGACTTCTATTTGCTATTTTTTTATATTTTCTATCTCTGTTGAAGTTCTCACTGTGTTCCTACATTCATCTAAGTTCAGTGAACATTTTTAGAACCATTATTTTGAACTTTTTATCAGGTAAATTATCTTCATTTCACTAAGTTTTTTCCTCAGATTTTAGCTTATTTTTTTCATTTTGAACATATTCCTCAGTTTCTTCCTTTTGCTTGACTCTCTGTGTCTATGTAATAGGCCAAATGCTGTGTCTCCTAGTCTTGAAGGAATGGCCTCATATAGGAGATGGACCTTATCACTGAATCTTAGCATTTAATTTTGCCCTAGCTCTTGGTTCTCTCAAATATTTATGATTATCTAGTCATCCTGATTTATTCTTGTTAGGTCCCAGTTGTTGAGAGTATGCCAATACCTGTCAGTGTTCCAGAGGAAGGCATCTCAGTCAGCAGTTAGTTTCAGACTCATCGGAAGCCAGACCCTCAGTCATCAGCTTTTAAAGTATGCAAATACATACATTTGGTGGCACAATAGTAAACCGTGTTGGCTTCCAGACCATATAACCTGGAGGTGTCTCCTTCATAACAGCTGGAAAAAAATTGGGGCTCCAAACAAGTTATGAGCTCTTTTCCAGGAGGTACTGGTGAGCGGTAGCAAGGCCAAGGGAGAGTGCAAGGATGGTGTCTCCTAGCCCACATTCCCCGAGAGCATTTCAGTAGCCTCTAGATGTGTGGTACCCTTGATACCTGCCTCTCAGGCTGAAGATGTAGGACAAGTAAATAAGCCTTTTTCATAGGAAGACTGGTGGGGTGTTTCATTCTGCTGCCTATGCAGGGCCTTGTTCTTGTGTGTAGTAGCCTTCCAAGAATTTCTTGAGTTGTTTCAGACACATGGTGTCCAGAAACTCAAGCACCCCTGGCCACCAGAGCCAGGTGCTCATGCGGCGTCCCCTCTGTGGACTCCTTGTGCCTGATGACTTTAGCAGGACTGAGGGTGAACTAGGGAGTGAGGTGCACATGCTGGCTTTTGGGGGCCACTGGTGAGTGTGGGACAAGTCTTGCCCACTGGTGCTGGCAGGGTATAGTAGTCCCTTCTCCTTGCATGGTTGCTTTTCATGGTTTCAGTACACGTGGTCAGCTGAGGTTGGAAGCAGATGTTCTTCCTGATGTATTGCAGAATGTCAGTAGTCTGACGCCACATCACAAATGCCTATGTATTCATCTCACTTCATCTCATAGGCATTTTGTCATTTCACACCATCATAAGAGGAAAGATGAGACAGTGGAAGATATTTTGAGAGAGACTGCATTCACATATATACCTTTTATTACAACATATTATTATAATTGTTCTGCTTTATTATTAGCAGGTGAATGAGTCTGTGGGCCCTTTAAAAGCAGAATCTCTGTTTTCTTCAGCCCTGTGAGTTTTCAAAGTGAAGTGTTTTGGGGGCTCATCATTTCTCCGCAGGTCCCAAGGGCTGTGGTGCTTGATGTGCATCATGAACTCATTGCTCAAGGAGAAACTGTATTTGTGAGATCCTTCCCAGTTGTTAGTCACTGCCCCAGGGGTGGGCTTTTGGGCAAGTACGCATCTCTGCCTCTCCTACCCATCTCCATGTGGCTTTTTTATCCTTTTTTCTGTGCAGGAGCTGTTTAGCTAGTTTTGAGGTCTTTCTCAAAAGGAATTGTTCCATATGTCATTGTATATTAGGTATGTCCATGGGAGGAGTTGAGTTCGGGATCTCCCTACACAACTGTCTTTTGAACCACCTCTCTCCCTAGTGGTTTTGAGTGTATCTAATTGTATAGCTTATTTAATAGTTGATGTAGGTATGATAATACCGTAGGGGTGTGTGTGTGTATCTATATAGACATACACACGTATATATTATCACGCTACTGGGGTTATCATTTTACCAATTCAGGTAAAATTGAAACCTTACTCTCTTTACATTCCTTTACCCTACCCTATATGTAATATAATCGTTTTAAGTATTTCTTTCTACACACCTGCCACACCACATCAGACAGTGTTACAATTTTTGATTGAGCTGCCAAACAAGATTCAGAAAACTCAACAGAAAGTTGATTGTATTTACCCATGTTTTTTGTGTAACTTGTTGTTTCTTTATTTCTGATATTCCAAGATTCCCTCTTTTCGCGTTTGTTTTCTATTTACAGAACTTTTGTTAGCCTCTTTTTTAGGGGAGATCTGTTGGCAAATTGTCTTGGGTTTTTTTTGTTGTTGTTGTTTGTTTGATTTTGTTTTTCATCTGAGAATGTTGAGGTTTTCCTCATTCCTGAAGGATTTTGCTAAATATAAGATTCTGGGTTGACAGTTCTTTTATTTCAGCCATTGGATAGTATTGTAACAATTTTAGTTCTAATAAAATCCTGTTAGAATATAATTTATTTGGAATACTAGATCTTGCATGAGCTAGACCCTGGCCATCTTTCTTTTTAATTTTTTTCTTTAATGTTTATTTTTGAGAGAGACTGAGACAGAGTATGAGCTGGAATGGGGCAGAGAGAGAGAGGGAGACACAGAATCTGAAGCAGACTCCAGGCTCTGAGCTGTTGTTAGCACAGAGCCCAACACAGGGCTCAAACTCACAAACCATGAGATCATGATGACCCCAGGCGAAGTTGGACGCTCAACCGACTGAGCCACCCAGGCTCACCCTGGCCACCTTTCTTAACTTAAGCTACTCTGTTTCTGACTGACACTGTCCTAGTTATACTAGCCTTCTTTGAGATCCTAAAATTCTAGTTCTTTTGGGTCAGATACTCTTACTGCCTGAAAGCTCCTCTTCTTGATTTTTACATGTCAACTTTCTTCTAATCCTGTAGGTTTCAGCCTAAAGGAGACCTTTTTGAAAATACTTCTCTTAAGTAACACCAGTGTTCTTTTTGACCACACACTGTTTCCTTTTTAAAAAGTGCTGATTATCACACTGTAATTGTTTGTTTTGTTTAGTTTACAAATCCATGTGAAAAATAAAATTATTTACTAAATTGGAAATTTTGTAATGTATAAATAAAAACCTAATATTTATAATTTTTTGGCAGTCTGCTATTTTAAAAATATAGTTAAGGCATCAGGCATGGTTTGAAGGTTCAATTTGATGGACACATTTAGACACATTTAAACTTATATTTAATATAGTTATCAATATCGTTGGTTTAAATATAACATCTTGCTATTTAATATTTGCCCCACCTGTTTGTTCTTTTTGCTTTACTGACTTATTTTGCAGTAACCGAGTATTTTTTTGTGATTCCATCTTATCTCCAACTATTGGCTTATTAGCTATACTTTTTGTTTTAGTTGTTGTTACAGGCCCTAGACTCTAAGATTCACAAAATTCATCTTAAATATGTCATAGTTTACATTAAAATATTATACCACTCGACTTGTGTTAAAATCTTACAACAGTATACTTCTGTTTCCCACTCCCTTCCTTTGTGCTATTATTACACATTTTACTTCTCTGTACATTATAAGCCCTGTAAGCCATTGTTTATTATTTTTTCTTTAAACATAACATTATCTTTTTCTTTTTAAATTATAGAGCAGTTTTGGGTTTACAGAAAGATTGAGAAGTTCAGAGAGTTGTAGTTAACGAGCCAGTATTGAGTATTAAAGCCCATAGTTTATGTTGGAGTTCACTCTTTATTCTGTATATTCTATGGGTTTTGAAAATGTATAATGACATGTGTCTACCATTATATTACCACACAGAATAGTTTTGTTACCCAAAAAGTCACCAGCGTCCTGCCTGTTCATCTCTCTCTGCCCCTCCACCTCTGGCAGCTATTGATCTGTTTTTCTGCCTTCATAGTTTTTTCTTTTCCAAACTATCATATAGTTGGAATTACACAAAATATAGCCTTTTCAGTTTGTTTTATTTCATTTAGTAATATGGATTTAAGCTTGCTCTATGTCTTTTCATGATTTGATGATGACACATTTCTTTTTATGTGAATAAGATTCCATTGTATGAGTGTATTATAGTTTATTTATCCATTCATCCCTGCAAAGGCATCTTGGTTGCTTCTAAGTTTTGACAGTAATGAATAAAGCTGCTACATCCATATGTAGGTTTTGTGTGGATATAAGTTTTTAAATTGTTTGGGTATATACCAAGCTGTGTGATTGCTGGATTGCATGCTGAGTATGTTTAATTTTGTAAGAAACTGCCAAACTGTCTTTGAAACTGGCTGTACCATTTTGCATTCCCACCATCAACGAAAGACAGTTCCTGTTATTCCACATCCTCGCCAGTGTTTGGTGTTTTGGTTTTTAGTTCGTTCTAGTTAGTGTGCTGTAGTATCTTGTATTTTACATTTCCCTAATGATGTATGTTGTTGAGAATCTTTTCATATGCCATTTTGCCATCTGTATGTATTCTTTGCTAAAGTGTTTATTGAGATCTTTTGCCCATTTTTCATTGTTTTTGTTTTCATACTACTGAATTTTAAGAGTTTGTATTTTGGTTATTAGTCCTTTATCAGATAAGTGTTTTACAAATATTTTCTCCCAGTCTGTGGCTTGTCTTTTCATTATATGAAGTGTCTTTTGCTAGAGCAGAAGTTTTTAATATTATTGAAGTCTAACTTTTACCAATTTTTTCTTTCATAAATCATGCTTTTGGTATATCTGAAGAGTTATAGTAGAGTCCAAGGATACAGATTTTCTCTTATGTTTTTTCTAGGAATTGAGTTTTACAATATTATCTTCTATAGAAATTGAAAAATCAAGAATAAAATGTTAATATTCACTCAAATATTTACCATTTTTATGGTCTTTATTGTATTCTGTAGATCATCTGGTTCTTTTTCATCATGAAGAACTTTAACATTTCTTGAAATGCACTTTTGTTGTTGATGAATTCTCTTAGGTTTTGTTTACCTGGAAAAGTACTTTGCCTCTATTTTTGAATGATATTTTTGGGGTGCCTGGGTGGCTCAGTTGGTTAAGTGCTGACTTTAGCTTCTTG
The DNA here is from genome assembly GCA_030068075.1 of Paguma larvata. Taxonomy (NCBI): domain Eukaryota; kingdom Metazoa; phylum Chordata; class Mammalia; order Carnivora; family Viverridae; genus Paguma; species Paguma larvata. Next base: position 82,842,988 of record CM057824.1, read on the forward strand.
CAGTCCCTGAGTTCAAGCCCCGCATCAGGCTCTGTGCTGACAGCTCGGAGCCTGGAGCCTGCTTCAGATGCTCTGTCTCCCTTTCTCTCTACCCATCCCCCACTCATGCTTTGTCTGTCTGTCTCTCTCTCTCTCTCTCAAAAATAAACATTAAAAAAATTGAATGATATTTTCGATGAGTATAAAATTCTAGGTTGACAATTTTTTTCTCCCCAAATATGTTAAAGGCTTTACTTGCAGTATTTCTGATGAAAAGTCTGCTGTGGTTCTGATCTGGTTGCTTTAATCTTTTTGAAAGGTTTTTAGTAATTTGATTATCATGTGTCTTAGGTATGTAGGGTTGTTATGTGTGTGTGTGCTCTCTATTTGAGATTTGCTAAACCCTCTGAAGCAGTGCATTTTATAGTTTTATAAAATTTGGAGGGGGGCCTGGGTGGCTCAGTTGGTTAAGTGGCTGACTTCAGCTCAGGTCATGATCTCACGGTCTGTGAGTTCGAGCCCCGCGTCGGGCTCTGTGCTCATGGCTCAGAACCTGGAGCCTGCTTCGGATTCTGTGTCTCCCTCTCTCTCTCTGCCCTTCCCCTGCTCACACTCTGTCTCTATGTCTCTCAAAAATAGATAATGAAAATGTTAAAAAAAAAAATTGGAAAATTTTTGCCTATTTTAAAAAAGACTTTTCCCTGCTTTCATCTCATTTCTCTCCTGGGATTTCAATTCTATGTTTGTTAAATTTCTTGATATGTTCTACAGTTCACTGTGGCCATATTTATTTTTGTTTTAATTTTTCTCTATGTCTTCCAGTTTAGTTCATTTCTGATGTTGTGACTTCAAGTTCACTCATTTTTGGAATTTGTTATTAATCTCATTTGATGGATTTTTCATTTTTTTTTTTTTTGTTTATTTTTGAAAGAGAGACAGAGACAGAGTGTGAATGGAGGAGAGGTAGAGAGAGACAGAGACATAGAATCTGAAGCAGGCTCCAGGCTCTGAGTTATCAGCACAGAGCCCAGTGTGGGGCTCGAACCCACGAGTCTTGAGATCATGGCCTGAGCTAAAGTGTCCGATGCTTAACTGATTGCGCTATCTAGGCGCCCCTGGATTTTTCATTTCTTACATTGTGTTTTTCATCACTAGAATTCCCATTTGCTGCATTTTTTTATTGCTTGTGTTTGTGTCGTGTTGAGTTTTTGTTGTTGTTTTTAATTTGAGAGAGAGCATGAGCGGGGGAGAGGAGCAGAGGGAGGGAGAAAGAGAATCCCAAGCAGGTTCCATGCTCAGCATGCAGCTTTACATGGGGCTTGATTTTGTGACCCCAGGATCGTGACCTGAGCCAGCTGAAATCAAGAGTGAGACTGTCAACCAACTGAGCCACCCAAGCACCCCACATTATATTGATTTTTTTAAAAATCCTTTAACAAGTATAATTTTATAAAAGTCTGCTAGTTCCGTCACCTGGCATTTCTAGATATGTTCCTATGGACTAATTTTTTTCCTATGATGGGTCACAGTTCTATGCTGCTTTGCATATAGAGTCTTTTCATCTTTCATTGGGTGCCAGACATTGTGAATGTGGTTGATTGTTGCCGAATATTATTTTCTGTAAAGTACCAGGTTTTTTGGGCAGGCAGTTAAATCTCTTGCAGATAAGGTAGATTTTTTTCAAGAGTTCTTTTCAGACTTTTTTTTTTTTTAATGTTTTATTTTTGAGAGAGCGTGTGTAAGGGGGAGGGGTAAAGAGAGGGAGGGAGACAGAGGATCTGAATCCTGCTCCGTGCTGTCAGTGTAGAACCTGGTGCGGGGCTCAAACTCTCGAACCATGAGATTATGACCTGAGCCAAAGGCAGCTACCAACTGAGCTACCCAGGCGCCCCACTGTTTTAGGCTTTTTAAAAGTTGGGTCTCCAGTAGCCTTTTCTCGGTATTCTGTGTTGAAAATTCCAACTGCTTCACACTACCTGAAAACCAGTCTTAATCTCTTTTATTCAGTGAATGGCTATGTTCGTTTGGGTTTCCTCATTGTGTACCAGTTTCGCAGATTTGCCTCGTGGTGGAAAGTCAGAAAGAAAATAGAGCTCAACCTCATTTGTCTTTTTTTTTCTCTCAGGTATCACAATCCTGCACTCTGCTTATTGTCCCAGTGTCTAGAAACTGTCATTGCATGTATTTTTTCCCAGTTTTATAGTTGTTTAAGGCAGGAGGGCAAGTTCTGTACCAGTTACTCCTTTGTGGTCTGCCACATTTTTTTCTTATTTGTTCAGGAGCTATTTCATGTCACAATAGATTTAAGATGGATTGCTCTGGAATATGAACTACTATTTTTATAGTTTCCTTTAAGAAAAAAATATTCTATATCTTTTTTTTAATGTTTGTTTATTTTTGAGACAGAGAGAGACAGAGCATGAGTGGGGGAGGGGCAGAGAGAGGGAGACACAGAATCCGAAGCAGGCTCCAGGCTCTGAGCTGTCAGCCCAGAGCCCGACGCGGGGCTCGAACTCATAGACCGCGAGATCATGACCTGAGCCGAAGTCGGACGCTCAACTGACTGAGCCACCCAGGCGCCCCTATATCTTACCACTTTTAATACTTTCATATATTTTAGTTATTTTTTATGTGCATATGTAACCTCTTATACACATAATTAAGGGCAGTGCACATGTAAACATATAATGCTGTTTGTTCCTCCAATTTGTAATTATTTTTCCTTTTAGAAAGTAAAGGTTAGAAGAGCTTTCCATGTTTTTTACATTTTTAAAAAAAGGTATATTTGTTGTGTCTATTTGTGTGTATTATAATGGCAATTAAGGATTTCATCACAAGAATGTACAATCATTTATTCAGACAGCATGGAATTGATTATGGTTAAACATCTGTTATTGTTTCTGAAAGTAAGAATGTTAGTCACTAAAGATTGCACTCCTAAATTTCATCTTTTATACTAAATTCATCTTTTTGTTAATCTGTTATTTGGGATATTTTGTCCTCGTTTCACCTGTTCCCTCCTTCATGAGGAAAGTATTCTGTGTAGAAACTTTGGACTCATTTTGGTTTGAGAAGTGTGTATTTCTTTTCTTATTTGGATAATCTAGGTTTGTAAGCCTATTGAATCACATGGGGAGCTTGTTAAAAATAAAGATTGTTGGTTTCGAAGTAGATTGAATACCTGGGAATTTTATTCAGATAGCTCACCATTTGGGAATTACTGTTCAAAACCTGATTTCTGGCATTCTAGGATTCTTAAAGACCTGTTTCGATTGGCTCAGGAGCACATACTGAGGACATATGTTGGGACTCATGGGCCCTGAGCCAGAGCCTCACTGCTTTTATCTGTTTTGTTTTTTGGGACATCCACCTAAGCTACAGTTTCAAAGAAGTTTTCTGCTAAAAAGCAAATGGTTTTGCCACAGATGTAGCTTATCAGAGTTGTATTTCTGATATGTGATAGGCTTATCTCTTTAAATATAGAGAAGCCTCTGCACTGCTTAAGATAGGAGTTATGGATTGTTGAAGCTTATATAAAACTTATAAAATAGTTTACTCAATGTTTCTCTAATAATGTACTCTAAGATGCAGTTTTTGCTTTATGAGTATACTCAACAAATGTTTAAGAAGTTTTTAAATCTAATTTTTAAAAATCTTTAATAGAAGTTGAAGAATCATAGTTGCTACCTTCACATGGTAGTTCTTTCAGTCCATGGATATAGAGTGTATTTATTTAAAGTTTTAGTTTATATTAATGTTTTATAATTTTCAGTGTATGAGTCTTGCAGTTTTACTATATTTTTTCCTAAGTATTTTATGCTTTTTGATGGTAATATGAATGGAATTACTATTCTTAATTTCAGTTTGTTCATTGTTTGTATACAGAGTTACAATTCATTTTTGTATGTTACTCTTGAATCCTATATCCTTACTGAACTTGTTTATTAGTTCTAAGAAGTTTTTGTTGTTGTTTGTGGATTCCTTAGTATTTTCTACATGTAGGATCATGTTATTTGCAAAAAAAGGCAGTTTTATTTCTTCCTTTCAAATCTGGATGTCTTTAATTTTTCTTGACTGATTGCACTGGCTGAAACTACAGTACAGTTTTGAATAGGAGTAGCTAAATTGTACGTTCTTTCCTTGTTTTTGATCTTAAGGAGAAAGCACTCAATCTTTCACCTGGAGTATAGTGTTAGATGTAGTATAGGTCTTCTGTAAGTTCCTTTTGTCAGTTGAGGAATTTTCTTTGTTTTCTAAGTTAGTTGAGAATTTTTATCATGAATGAATGTTGGATTTTGTCACCTGCTTTTTTTTTAATGTCTATTGGCATACCTGGCAGTTCTTAAGTAGATACTTCATTAGGCACAAAGAATGTTTTCGTGTTTTGTTTTTTAACAGAGGGGTAGTGATTTTTAGTCTTAACTGAACATTATAAATTCTGTCGCCTTAATGAGAACCAGAAAAGTTGATTTGCTATTATTTATTCAACAGATATTCATGAAGTGCCTGCAGTATGCTTCTAATAAGTACACTAGATTGTGATGAACACTAAAGATTTGTATTTACCAAGTTCGTTCAGGGTCATGAAAATGTTTTGTTCTTTCCATGACTGTAATTTTGTTTATTTATTTATATTCGAGAGAGAGAGAGCAGGGGAGCGGCAGAGAGCTAGAGAATCCCAAACAGGCTCTGTACCATCATGCTGGGCCTGATGCGGAGCTTGAACCCACGAACCATGAGATCACAACCTGAGCTGAAACCAAGAGTCAGACGCTTAACTGAGCTGCCCAGGTGCCCCTCCATGATTCTAATTGAAAAAAAAAAAAAAAAAAACAAACCAGTTTAAAAATATTTAAATATGTAGCTATAAAAGCTAAGTAAGAAAGAGCCCAGTTCTACTTTTTCTAAAATAATCGCTTTTTTTTGGTTCTTGTTACCATGAGCAGTATCCTTAGCAGAGCTCTTACATATTTTTTTCCTGAATTCAGACTAGGGTATTTGAGATGGTGCAAGGTTTCCTTTTAGAACTCCTTTATAAGTCATAGCCATATGCACAAAGCAAATTGTTTGCACTAGTTTGGTGGTGCTCCTGTAATTCCACCATCTTAGTCTCTGTTTTGGCCATGGACACTGAGGTTTCATGGTACAATTTGCAGCATACAGATTTGCCCTATTACTTGAAATTGTATGTAGTCACTGTTTAATTTGTTCATTTCTATTAATTGTCTGTCTTCAACTGTGAAAGCCGTTGAAATTCTGTGGTTAGTTGAAATCAGAGTAGTGCAATTTGCTCAAGAGCAAATATAGTATTTGATTTGACGTTAGTTTTTTTCATTATTAAACATTTTGACAGAGTAGCATTTTAATATTCTTAATAACAGCAAAATGTATTTAATCAGCTTTATAGTACTTTTGCTAAATTAACATTTTAAACCTACTTAGAAGTGTCCGCATTATCTTGGGCTCTGTCAGAAAAAATTGATGGTAGACTCATAGATTATTATGTTATTACTTTCTTACTATTAAAAAATGAAAGCAAATAAGCAAAACCCCAGCATTAATTCTTTCTTTATGTGATTTAAGAAAGATAGTGTGTCTCTAACTCCATTAACCATTTGAATCCTATGTAGCCCACTTATAGCATTGTGATCTAACTGCATTTTCTTTAATGTACAAAATAGGAGCTTCTCTTGGGGATAGTTTCTAATGTTGAAATTATCAGTGAATATTCATTGATTCTTCATATAGGAGTCCTTACCATGGAAACTCAGATGTTACATCAACTAGTTATAATCTATAACTTATTTACATAGCATTAAGATGATGCAACAAATTAATACACATAAACCAGTTGGAAGAGTCCTGGTAAATAGTGCCATATCTTAGCACATACTGCTGTTGTTTTATTGTTTTTCGGCAAGCATGAAAATTAAGTGCTCTTTAATATTTAAAAGTTTTGGATTTTAGATGTAGCACCTCTTTGTAGGAATAATTGTTCATTTAAAAAAAAAAGAGGCTAGTACTCTCTTTAGCGGTAGATTGATCTGTCTTAATGCTTTCAAAGTGAGTGGAATGGGGGACTGGGACATGTCAAAACCATCTAGGGGTCTGAAAAAAATGCACATCACTTATCATTGAAGGATTGCTGGTCTACAAATTTAGCTTTTTTATGGCCTGAATAAGTAATATTTAGTTCAACCCAGCTATATGATATTAACTTAATAAATCAACATTTTTTAGTAACGAGTTTATATATAATTGAAAATTTTGACGATGAAATAAATAATCTCATTTTCCACAATATTGAACTCTGATATTTTGTTAATGTGCTAGGTGAAAGAGTTTGGTTGGAGGTACCTGGCTGGCTTAGTCATAAGGCATGCAACTCTTGATCTCAGGGTTTTAAGTTGAAACCCGACGTTAGGTATAGAAATTACCTTAAAAAAAAAAACCATGAAAAAAAAGTTTAGTTGGATATTCTTCTTCTATTTTTTAACCCTTCATCCCTTTTTATAAGATTTTAAATGAAAATGAAATCTTAAACATGGAATTGTTTAAGTAGAATTTTATTACCATAGAAGTTCAGATTTATAGCATTTGTTTATTATAAATGTAAACAGCGAGGCAGTTCTGAAAAATGTAAACATTTCAGTATTATTAGACTTAGCATCTATTGTTTTTCTAATTTTGTTACACAGTATTGAGAAAACCCCATCTTTTTTTTTTTTGAGAAAACCCATCTTAGATAAGTAATTAATAACTGTTTTAAAGTTTGCCTTGTAATCTTAAATTGTCATTCTAGCAGCTAGAAGGAGTAGTAAGGATTTTGAATTTTAAAGTTGACTCACTAAGTATCTAACCACTACTTGTATTTAGTAATTGTTGAAAATGGGGTTTGGAGTCACACATGATTTTCTTTTCTGGTAGCTATGATACCTTGGATAAATTATTTAACCTCTTTAAGCTTTAGACTTTTCATTTTCCTAATGGACATTATGATAGCTTTTACTCCATAAGGTATTTGGATTAAATAAGTTAAATACATGTGTTAAAAGTCTGATTTTCAAAACTGGAAAGTCATTGCTCTTAAGCAAATATAAAATGTGTGACAAATTGTATTTCATTCATTTACTAATGAGGAAACCAGTAAGATATTAAACCAGCCCAGAGTGCATTTGTGAACCTAGATATTTATAGACAATGTTGACATAAAATTGCTAAGTTAAATTAAGAAACTGGTTAAAGGTCCATCAAGACCGTGGACTTAAATCTTTGTGGTTACCATTTACTGGGAAAAATTATTTACTTCTCTACTGGATAAAAATCTGTAAGTAAACATATAACTTCATTAAATCTTAGATTTTTGATCAATAGCAGCATATGGTGAATTGAAGTACCTTCCCCTAAATCAGAATTTGTTAACCTCAGCACTGTTGACACTTTGGGCGAGGTAATTCTTTGCTGCGGGGTGCTATCCTATGCATTGTAGAACTTTTAGTAACCTGGCCTCTACCCACTAGATGCCAATAAATCCACCTTCCCTCAGTCGTGGCAACAAAATGTGTCTTCAGAATTGTCAAGTGCTCCTGGGGGGCAAAATTGTCCTAGATAATCTTAAGTGGCCTTTGCTCCCATGTAACAATAAAAGAATATTCACCTATCTTTCCCCTCTTTTACATGTTTTTGATCATTTTTCTTACACATGTAAAGCACTTCACACAATTTTTGATGAGTAGTAGTTAATTATTAAATGATAACTGCTATTAATAACAAGGATGACACTATTATTTGTTACTGTTACTATATTTTCCTTGGACAGTTTTCTGTCAGATTTTCAAAATGGTTGAAATTATATTTTGCATGTTAAGACCCAAATTCACGTTTCTCACATTCTCTTTGCAGTTTTAAGTATGGTAAAATTTGACCTAGAATATAAAAATTGAACTCATTCATTTTATTTGAAAATCAAATAAGAACCACTCATACATTCCTAATAATTATCGAAACAATTATAACATAATAATAGCCAAATATATTACATGTTCACATTTATTGTGCTGCCAACTCTTTAAGCCAAACCATATTAAGAGCATAGACAGATAGATGTGTTTAAACTTAGCCTGCCATTTTATTTAGTGAGACATGCCAAAACAATGTACTGCTTATATAATTTTAGGTGAACAAATGTGCACAGGACTGAATTTTTATGGAGGCCCAGTGCAGAACTATAAATACATGATTAGTGAGACAATTCCTCCATGTGCACAAAAATGAAAGAAGTTGTATTTTGACATCTACCAAGTTTAGTTGGTAGTATTCAGGAAAAAAAATTGTTATAGATAAATACCAATACTAAAATTTGTTATACATTTGTACTTGTGGGTTTTTTTTTAAAAAGCAGTGAAAATGAAAATTGTAAAATGGAAGAGTATCAGTGGGGCCCCTGAAGCACTGCAGTAAAAATATCCTGAGAATTACAGCTTGACAATTATAGTTCTGATTAGTATATGTGTCTTTAAATATAGACAGTTGACCCTTAAACACTGGGGGTGTAGGGGAATTGTAGGCATCCCCACATAGTCAAAATCTGCATATAACTTTTTTTAATGTTTATTTTTGAAAGAGAGAGAGACCGAGTGCGGGTGGGGGAGGGGCAGAGAGAGGGAAACAGAATCTGAAGCAGGCTCCAGGCTCTGAGCTATCAGCACAGTGCCTGACATGGGTCTCGAACTCACGAACCGTGAGATAATGACCTGAGCCGAAGTTGGACACTTACCTAATTGAACCACCCAGGTGTCTCAGAAATCTGCATATAACTTTTGATTTCCCAAAGACTTAATAGCCTAGTTTGACTGGAAACCTTATTGATAGTGTGAACAATCAGTTAACACATGTTTTGTATGCTATATGGAATATATACTGTATTCTTTCAATAAAGTAAGCTAGAGAAAAAAATGTTACGAGAAAATAATGTTTACAGTACTATACTGGAAAAAAAAAACCCTTGTGGAAGTGGACTTGGAAAGTTCAAACCTGTGTTCAGGAGTCAACTGTTTACTTTTTCTTGCCCTCATTATAGTTGATGCTTGACATTTAAGCTTCACAAAATTCACAGAATTCATGTAATTTGCAACTGTTTACCGACTGGGGTCAGTAGACAGAAGAACTATCCATTTTCTATATTGTTTTAGAAATTTAACCTAGTTTGATCTCCCTCTTTTCTTGTCCTGTAAAATTGCTTAAGTAGGAATGGGAGAGAATAGGGACTCCTTTAGGAAATTCGAATTAAAAGTATCGTTGTCAGGTTTGGAATTGGAGTAGTGATTGGTATTAAGGGACTTTGTCTTGTATTTTGGCCTACTGTTTCTCTGGGACATAGAAAAATTTACCTTTCCACAAAAAGCGTTATTTATTAAGTTAGAAAAGTAAGGTCTTTGAGGTATATCAAATATGTGAATTGATAACTTTAGTTTTATAAAATTCAGCAGTCTTTGTTAGCAGTTACAATGGTCATTTCTTAACTGCAGTATACATATAGTGCTTAGGAAGCCCCAAATATAATGGAAAAACATAATTATAGGTGAAGCAGTAATATTCCTTTCACTGTTACCCAGTGTTTTGCTGTCATTGGTTAATACAGCTTCTAAATTTAAATAATATATTGCCCATTAAAATTATGATAAGGCTCTGGCATAAAATGTAACACTTACATGTAAGATTTTAAATATGAAATACTCTAAGAATGACATTTTCAAAGTGTTATATTTGTTGCTTTGGGTGTAAATTGGTAATTATTCTTTTCTGTTAATGGGTTGATTAAAAAGCCAAAATAAGAAAATAGTCTTTGGAAGACCAAAAAAATCCGTGATATATAAGTGAATTAAATTTCTTGATATTTTGCCTTTAACCTTTCTACATGATGTGGATGTATATCAAATTTGTTCAGTTCCCCAGATATTGTTATTTTGATATACAAAAAAATATTTTTACCTGCCTAAACATTCTTACTCTCTGAGTTGAATTCTGCTTAATTTTGCTAGATAACTGATTTTTTTGATTGTTGCTGGAATGGTTTAGAGAGAGAGGAAACTATAAAATATAAGTGATTAGACACTCTTTTTACCATTAAACTATATTTTAAATTAGCCTACAGTGTTTAGTGTTGTTGTAAGAAAGGATCATGTACAATAAGCTCTGGGCTCATCTCTTAAGGAACTATGTAGTGAGTCCCTTACTGCAACATCTTGCCCCTCCTCCAAAGCAGCCAGCATATATTTGAGCATAGTTCTGCTCAGGTTGTTGTCTTATTTTCATGGTGGAGATGGCAGTGCTTACACTGCAGCAGGTGGAGCTCCCATGATGAATCCGATCCTGGATTAAATTTTAAGGATGTTAGCAAGACTTTGAGCCCTTACAAAGTGGTGCTGAATGAGCACTTTCATTTTGGGAATTTGATTATAATTTTATTGAAACAGTATAATTATATAAGAAAAAGAAATAGCATCTTGATTCTATTCATAATATACCGACTGGATCTCTGCTGTGGGAGTGGAAACAGCTGAAGACTGCAACATTTAATATAAATCTCTTTAAAAGAGTCCCTTGGATCTAGATTAAATGTTCAAGACAGTCAGCAAGCAACACTTACCAAGGCATTTTTTCTAGAATTTCAATCTTGGATTGATTGAAGTGCTCATGGTCTGAAAAGAATGTCTTCTAGCATCAGAAACTTGGATTGTTTTTCTCCAGTGTCATGCCACTGTAAAGTATCATGTGCCAAAAGCACAGTATCTTTAATGTTTGGATGTAAGGTGGGTTTGAATAATACTTCTAAAAAGGCTTAGTTTTAAAATCCAGTAGTATTTCAGCAGAGAAATAATTATGATTCAGATTAGGTGGTTTGATTGACTTTCTTTCATGGCATATAATTCCCTGTCATTTTATGTCTGACACAAGTAAAGAATTGGTTTTTGTACAGTGAAAGTATAATGGAAAAAGATATGATTTTTACAGAATTTGCATGTAAAATGTCATCATTTTCCATTAATGAAGATTAAGTATTGACTTGGTTTTTGTGATTTGCTACTGTGGGGATTTAATATACAGGAAATAAATTGATAGGCAGGACTAGAAATGCCTTTTGATACCACTTTATGGAAAAAAATGTTGGTGGCAGGTTTTATATTTATAAACTAAGCCATTGGCTTTGTGATTTGGTACTAAAGCAAGAATTGGTGTTTGGATAGTGTAGAGGAAAAAAAACCTTTTTTTTTTTTTTTAAAGTTTATTTATTTTGAGAGAGCGAGAGAGAGCAGAAGGGGTAGCGAGTTCCAAGCAGGCTCCACACCGTCAGCACAGAGCCCGAGGTGGGACTTGAACTCATGAACCCTGAGATCATGACCTGAGCTGAAACCAAGAGCAAATGCTTAACCACCTGAGCCACCCAGGAGGCCTGAAGGGAAAAAAGCTTTTAAGCAAAACAAATAGGAGAAATATGACGTACCCATCTTAAAGTGAAACAGTGGTTGTTAATCAGTAATGTCATCTAAGTAAAGTAAATAAATGCAAAGTTTGCCTTAGAGATAAATGGTTTCATTAAAATATTAAATGTCATAAAGACGTGATGTATTTTTTTTTTGATCTGACTTCTGAAAAAAAAATGGTTTAAAACCAAGTTCTAAGCAGGAAGAACTTTCTAATGAGTATAGTATTCGGAGAATAATTACTTATTCTAAAGTAGTGTTTTCTTGGTTTTTGTAGGACTGAAACTTAGCAATTGATAATATGAAGAGGTCTCCAAATTGCTAGTTAATTAAATTATACTGAAGCAATGTTTTACCCCTTTTTTAAAGAATATCTTTTTTCTGGGGCACCTGGGTGGCTCAGTTGGTTAAGCATCCAGCTCTTGATTTTGGCTCAGGTCATGTGTCATGGTTCCTGAGTTTGAGCCCCAAGTCGGGCTGTGCTGACAGTGAGAAGCCGGCTTGGGATTCTCCTCTCCCTCTCTCTTTGCCCCTTCCCACCCTCCCTTAAAATAAACCTTTAAAAAAAGGAATATGTTTCTTTCTGGTACCTAACTTCCCCCTCCCCCTACCCCACTATGGACTCTTTGCAGTGTCAGTGAATTCTTATTTTCCTAGTGATATTTCAGAAAATTTCTGAACATGGGAATGGTTGCACAAGAAAAATATGCTGCTTATAGAAGCAGATTTTTACTGATTTGTTTTAATGTTTGTATTGGTCATTTAACTGTCAGGCAGTGTAAGATTCTTATATACAATTGAAATAACTCAAGTTTTTGCTTCCCCCTGACCATTAAGCTTTCTTCTTCATATGCTATGTACCACACTAAAGTTTTCCCTCCTTTTTTATTTAGGCAAGTTAAACACCTTGTGAAGTATTAGAAGAAGATGTTTTAAGAATACTACCTTTATCATAAAATCGGTTTTAAGAAAATATAATACCATTGCTTGTAGTTAAGTAATAATTTCTATGAACTTTGAATCTCTTCCACCTGCATCCCTTAAACCACTTTAGGGCTTGTTTGTATTCATCACAAAATACTGCTTAAGGATCTTGGTTGCCCCCTGGTGGGAAAATTGAGAAAATATTTTACTGATAGCTGTGGCCCTCCCTGGCAAGCAATCAAAGGTAGTTAAAAGAACATGTACTTGTCTACTTAGGAATTCATTAGATAACTTGGGTAGTAAAAAGAATATTTTTTCTTTGCTTCAACTTTTGTGGATAGAATTTTTAAAGACTTTTTCTAGAATGTTTAAATTTTACTGCAAGTAGTATTGACAAAAAACTGTTTGCAGAAGTACAGCTTCTAAGACTACAAGTGTCCTAGTTACAGTTTTCATTAATGTATTTTTGTATATTCAGAATTCATCATTTAAAGCTTTGTGTTTACAAACAAATTTAAGTTAAAAATGTTAATATGCAGGGGCACCTGGATGGCTCAGTTGGTTAAGCATCTGACTCTTGGTTTCAGCTCGGATCATGATCTCACAGTTTTTGGGATTGAACCCCATGTCGGGCTCAAACGCTGAGAGCATGGAGCCTGCTTGGGATTCTGTCTCTCCTCTCTCTCTGCCTTTCCTCTGCTCATGGACACGTTCTCTCTCAAAATAAACAAAAAAATGTTAATATGCAGTCAAAGCAGGACGATCTGGGGGGCAGGGGCAATTATTAACAAAAAGGGGAAATTACAACTTTTGGTTAATACCATTTTAGAAATAGCTTGAAATATTAAGGGTAAACAAACATTTCTTTTTAGTGTGTAGACGTAATACCAGTACTCTATATATGCAGAAGGTATGCGGGAGGTTTTTGTGTTTTTTTAATATTTATTTATTTTGAGAGAGAGCAAGCACATGTGCATGTGTGCTCACGAGTGGGGAGGGGTAGAGAGAGAATCCCACGCAGGCTCCAAGCTGTGAGCATAGAGTCTGACCCAGGGCTCGACCTCACAAACTGTAAGATCATGACCTGAGCTGAAATCAAGAGTTGGATGCTTAACTGACTGAGCCACCCAGGCGCCCTGCAGGAGGTTTGTTTTCTAATACCCCTGGTACTTTTGATACCAATTACCAATTGTTTGCTTCCTTAGTTTATAGGTAAACTGCAAGTAGTCTACTTATGTAAAGTCTAAATCATATTTTAAAATAAATTTAGTATTTTCACAATATGGCTGTGAACTTTTGAAAAAAGTAATAAAAGCACCACCTATTTCGTTGTATATGAAGTATCTTTTTGAAAAGTCAGATTTTTCTGTGACTGGAGCTTACCTTTAACTGTACTATTCCTCACTAGACATTCATTCAAGACAGTTACATTAATGGGGTGTCATGAGGAAGCAATCATCTATTTACTATATACAGTCAGCCCTTGAACAGTGTGGGGCTTAGGAGCACGAGCCCTCCTCCCCACGCAGACAGAAATCCACATAATAACTTTTGACTCCTCCAGAACTTAACTACTTATAACCAGCAGCTTTACAGATAACATAAACACACATTTTTGTATGTTATATGTGTTACATACTGTATTCTTACAATAAAGTAAGCTGGAGAAAAGAAAATGTTAAGGAAATCATAAGGAAAATACACTTAGAATACTTTCTTGTATTTATTGAAGAAAACTCGTAAGTGGCCGATGTAGTTCAAATTTGTGCTGTTCAGGAGCCAACTGTAATCTTAAAACCCCTGCGTGTGTATGTATGTGTATGTGTGTAGAAGTAGGTAGGTAGAGCAGTGTCACCAAAGAAATGAATGAATTTCTAGGGTCAGTCTTGAGAAGGTGGCTTCCTTATCTCTCAGCTCTACTATTAGAACTCAGAGAAAAGACCCTTGGGAATATAGGAAGAATGCTGAGGGTACTCTAGAGATTACAGAGCTGTCTAGGATGCAGTTCTTTGAGTAATAGATATTAACAGAAATGAGCAAATTCTAAGTGCTTCTATGGTATGCCAACTCTTTAGGTTAGAATTAGCTATTTCAGAATAGTAGGTGCAATAAGACCACAGCCTGAGGTTCCTTGGGAGGAAATTAGCTGTGTTAGGATCAGAAACCTGTATTTTGTAAAAGAAGTTATATTTATTTTGTTTCTTCTGTAATATACTTTTAAGAGTACCAGCTCTTACTTTCACTAACTGTCCCTGAGGGAAGCCATCATGAAGCTCTTTGTAATAGAGCATTAAAGTGTATTTGTTGGCAGCAATTATGAAAGTGAGAGAATCCCAGAGAGAAGGCAACACACTCAGTAAAAAGTCAGTAATATTTTTGTATCTTCTTTTCACAGGGTGATAATCTAAGGTGCTATAAACCTTCGTGATTCTATTTTCTTAGAAGAGGTACAATTCCTATACAGCCCTGATTCTTAGCCTGGGATACAAGTAGGTTTTAGGAACAAATATGGAGTATCATTGGATACCAAAAAGTCACCCTATGACAGATTTTTCTTGAACGTATTTTTAAATAAGAAAAAGAATCTTGAAAATCTTATTTTCCTGTTGAAACTTGTGGTATATCACTGAATAGGTTAATAACGTGACTTATATGGATAATTTTTATAAGTATAATTTGTATATGGGGGAATCATATAAAAATAGTGTTATCAAGAAATATTGTGCATGTAGCTATGTCTCCTCGCTTTGTCTCCTCATATCATTAAAGTAATGATTTGTTTTTTTGCTATCAGAAGACATTTGGTGGAAAAGTTTGAGAAGCACTGTTTTATAATTATATAATTGCTCTCCCCTTCTCACTCCTCCCCTGGGGCAAAAAGTCTTACAGCATAGATTTGAACAGTATGGCCCATTTACTTCATTTAGTTCACTCATGTGCTCACCTTGGCAGTACATATACTTAGTTCGCTCATGCTTAAGATTGTGTTTGCAAATAATTAAATACTAAATTAACAATGGCTTTGAACAAGTGGGCCTTTATTTTTTCCTAATTATAATCAGCTTGGAAGTATGCAGCTGCTACAACTGTTGACATCTCTGCCTTTCTCTTAGTTTTTGCCTCATTGGAGCTTTAGCCCTAAAAGAAGAGGAGGTGGTGAAGGGAGAAGGGTGTGATTTATAAAACTAGAAGGCATCTGCTTCGGTTTCACTGATTAGAATTGTGTCACATGGACTCTCATGATAGTACGAGAGAGTAGGAAACCTAGTATTTGGCTTTTTTAGCTTCTGTAATAGAGAAAAACAAGGAAAACAGATTGTAGTGTTAGGTGAAGCAGTGCATAAGTGCAGAATTTTTGCTGAAATCTGATTAATTTCAGAGATGCTAATTGATAATGTTAATCAGTTAGTATATCTGTTTAGCTGAAGTAAAGCAGTAAAGTCGAATTGAGGCTCTCTTTTCAATTTCACTTTGCCCCAACCGTCAGAAGCAAAACTAAACATTGCAAAAAGCTGCCATTGGATCAGTTCCATACACATTGAAGTGTGAGGAGCATGTCCCAGTAGCCTTAGGTTATGATATATAGCATCTTTAAGGCTTTCTTCAAACCAGTTTACTAAGCATTGAATGCAATGCAATGAAAACAAGAATGTTTTTCAAAATAGCTTTCAAATTATTCTGTAATGAATAATGACTAGTAGCACACTGCTCATTCTAATTGGATGAGAATAATTTTAACAGTTATTAAAGTTGAATACTTTCTTACGCTAAAGCACACGTTTCCTTTAATATCTTCCTCCTTGTTATAAGATTAAATGTACTTTCTCTTGGTTGTGTTGCCAGACTTTGATATTGAGCTGATATATTTAGTGTACTGTTCTATTTTGGAATCCTTTTTCAATGATCGTTTAGTTTTCCCAAAGGAGAATTATTCTTCAGTGACTCTGCAGCTCCAGCTAACTCCTCAGTCTTTTGGGATGCTGTATTAAGCTTCTTCCTTAAAGTAAATGGATCAAATAATTCTTTCATGTATTGGTAAATAGTTTCTAGTAGCACTTTGCTGATGGCAGTGGGCCCATAGTAAGTCTGCAACCAGAAATAGTTACTTGTTTTTTGCTCTCTTGTGTCCATTTAAGACTATATACTGTGATATATTAGTGATTAACGTTTTAATTTCTGTTTAAAAATCTGTTGCTTTGGATTGTAGTTTTTCTCTTGTTCCTTTAAGAATGTATCTATGAAATTTTATTTTCACAATTGTGTTACAAATGGAAAACATGACAATAAGTTTTGAAAGAATATTTCACTTTTAAACAAATACGACTCATTTGACTATATAACATTGAAGCAGGAAATTATTTCAGGAAATTAAAACAAGATATATATATCTAATATATATCTAATTCTTACAAAGAAAATCATAGTCATTAATTGATTAACTCATTCATTCTTTCAGGCAATCTCTCATCATTCATTCAGTAATTATTGAGCGTTTGTGTGCCGGGGATATACCAGTGAACAAAAGAAATCTTCATGGAGTTGATATACTCATCATATTTCCTATCGTAACTTTTCTTCTTTCTAACTTGTAATTTAGAGATTCTGTCAGTGAGATTGTTGGAATAAAAACTCAGGAAAAACTTGAGGCATCTGTGTGGCTTGGTTGATTAAGCATCGACTTTTGATTTCCAATCAGGTCATGATCTTGCAGCTCCTGAGATTGAGCTCCATGTTGGGCTGCATGCTGACAGCTCAGAACCTGCTTGGGATTCCCCCCCCCCCTCTCTCTCTCTTTCTGCCCCTCCCCTGCTCTTTTTCTTGTACACAGTCACAATAAATAAATTTTTAAAAACTCAGAAAAAACTCTGTGCATAACTAGTGATTGCTTTTTTTTTATTAATTTTTTTAATGTTTATTTTTGAGCAAGAGAGAGCACGAGCCAAGAGGGGCAGAGAGAGAGGGAGACAAGAGAATCTGAAGCAGACTCCACCCTGTCAGGGCAGACAGAACCCACCTGGGGCTCAAACCCATGAACTGTGAGATCGTGACCTGAGCCAAAGTCAGATGCTGAATCAATTGAGCCACCCAGGTGTATCCTAGGGATTGCTTTTTAAGTTCTGTATTAGTTTGCTAGGCCTGCCGTTACAAAATGCCACAGACTTGAGTGTTTTAAACAACAAAACTTTATTTTCCTCTCTATTCTGAGGGGCTGGAAATCCATAATCAAGTCGCTGGCAGGGTTGTTTTCTCTCAGGTCTCTCATAGCTTGCAGATGGCCGTCCTCTTGCCACCTTTTCTGCTACTTTGTGAATAGGTGCCTCCTCTGTCTCTCAGTCTGTCCACATTTCCTCGTATAAGGACACCAGTCAAATTGGATTATCATACACGCATGGCCTCATTTTAACTTAACCACATCTCTAAAGGCCCTATTTCCTAATATAGTCACATTCTGACATAGTGAGACTTAGGGCTTCCACATACGAATTTTGGGAGACAGTTCCACCAAAAGCAATGTTTTTATTAAGGAAAAATTTAGTACTTTAAAGTTCCACAAATATGTGAGGGAAGTTTAGAATGTAAAATTTTTATTACATATCACATTCTTAGGAAACATTTCATTATAAAGTTTACTGAGCAATCATAAACTTGATTTGAACATATTCTATCAGTGGGAATTGACAAATGAATAAATAAGGTTGCTCTGATTTAACAATATACAATTTAAAAATTACTCAAATTTTCAGATTAAGAAAGTCAGTGTAACCTCTGCTGCTCAATTTGGCCACCCTGTGCTTATTTGCCGCCGCCAAAGAAGAAGTAATAGCTTGAGCATGTATTTCAGAATAGAAGATATTGAAGAAGACAGAATATTTTGGTTATTCGAGTCTTAATTTCAAAACTGTATTATCTCTACACATGCGTGTGTATGTGATTGGTTGGCCACCAATGAATTAATACTGTACTGATGATTAATACTGTAATGAAAGTACGGATTTTGGGAATACAACCTATTCATCACTTGGGAACTCTCTCTAAACATATCAGGCTGCAATAGAAGTTGTAATTCCTGA
The DNA here is from genome assembly GCA_030068075.1 of Paguma larvata. NCBI lineage: Eukaryota > Metazoa > Chordata > Mammalia > Carnivora > Viverridae > Paguma > Paguma larvata. The sequence goes on from CM057824.1 coordinate 82,861,445, forward strand.
CTACTTACTAATCTTGCAGAAGTAGAAATACAACTTTTGTTTGATAGTATGTCTTAAGGAGTGAAGCAAATTGCTGTGTTTTTCTGGACTTTAGGTCCAGGAGCTGGTTTGTTCTGACAGTACCGGTGTGTATTTTGTTTGTTTTTAAAAATCTATTTTAAACTGTCCTTGGCATTTGCTGGAGTAAAATACATCTTTGAATTTCATAGCTATTAAGAGGTGTGATACACAGACCACTAGGAGCTCCTAGCAGAATTTTTAAAAGGGATCCTCAATTGGTTTTAGAAAAAAATAGTAATGCAAGTTTGACAGATTTTACAAATTTGAAGTGTTAAATTATGATGGTCCTAAATTCCATTATATTTTTTCATCAAAGCCATTTTTATAATTTGCAGATGAATAAAGAAATAATGAAAAAACCTTCATTAGAAATTTTAATTAGATTTTAAACACAGTAAATTCAATTTTTAAAATCAGCTTTATAGAGATAAAATTGCCATATAATAAACTGTACATATTATGGGAGTACAGTTTTACAAATTTTTTTTTAATGTTTATTTATGTTTGAGAGACAGACAAAGCATGAGGAGGGGAAGGGCAGAGAGAGAGAGGCAGACACAGAATCCGAAGTAGGCTCCAGGCTCTAAGCTGTCAGTCAGCACAGAGCCCGACTCGGGGCTCGAACTCACAGACCGTGAGATCATGACCTGAGCCAAAGTCGGCCACTTAACCGACTGAGCCACCCAGGCGCCCCAGTTTTACAAGTTTTGATGTATGTGTACACTGGTTAAGACCATGACTGCAATTAAGATAGTGAATATAACCATCATTCGCATGTGTTTCCTCAAACTTCTTTTTAATGCTTCCTTCTCATCCTTCTCCACCCACTCTTCTCCTAGGCAACTAATGGTTTGATTTCTCATATTATACAGTAGATTAGTTGGAATTTTCTTGAGTTCTATATAAATAAAATAAAAAGTATATTCTATTTTTAAGATTTATTTTTGGGTTCTTTCAAATTAATTATTTTGAGATTCATATGAAACATTGTTGCCTGTATCAGTAGTTCATTGATTTTAGTTGCTGAGTAGTATTCCATTATGTGTATATAAAACATTTGGTTTTGAACATACTTTTATTCAAAATGTAACTAACCACTTATCAGCTAACATGCATGAACATGTAATATATATCCATTTAGTACATATGGATTCCAGATATCAAATGGGTCTGGTTTTCACCTGGTACTGAAGCAGCATATTTTATAAACTTTGATGGCTCATAATTTTGTAATAGGACATTCATATGTCTTTGGTCCATAATTGCAAAGCATTTCATTTTTAGAATTATAAGTACCAGTTAGGATGAGTTATTTTACTTTTGCATCATCTGTTTCCTTCTGTTCACTTGTTGGGTGGGTGTGTGCGTGCGTGCGTGTGTATAGCTACTTTCAACAGTTGTCTTCTTACAAAGTGAAGGAAGCAAATCATGGTGGGTAAATCTAAAAAGAGTACTATCACATTTCCTTTTAGACTACTGGGATGGTCCAAGTCCTTGTCACAAAATGTTGCATGTTAAAGTTCTTGACTGAGTGGATGAAAATGCCATATTTTCTTGTTATCCTCAGGTTTTCACTCATCTCTTCTTGAATTTGAGAAAATACATTTAGAATATTGTTATGTGAAGACATATAGTCTCAGGTTTCATTTATACAACCAGATTCACCATCATCATTAATCTACTGTGTTACTTCCTTTATTTTCATTCATCTTTTGATCAGCTAGGAATTGTAAAATGTATTTTGTCAGTTTTTTTCCCCTTAAGTATTGGTGCTGTGCAGAAAAGAGTTATTAACAAACTCTAAATTGCTCTCCTTGAAAAGGTCTACTTGCAAAGTTGGCCCTTAGCTGATGTCCACGAACTTCCATTTCTTTCTTTTTGAACTTATATTTCAAAAGATGCTTACCACTGTCCAATAATAGTGGTTCACTGTGCCTAAACTGTGCAAACAAAATGGTTTATGCTGAACATTTCCTTCTTGGAGTCTGGAATTTGGGCTCACACTAGATAGAGGCCTTGCCCATGTGGCCAGCCCCTGATGAATACCCTGGACCCTGAGTCTCTCATAGGTTTTCCTGGTTGGCAGCATTTCATATGTGTTATCACAGCTTTCATAGCTAGGAAAATTAAGGTCATCCTGTGCGACTTCACTGGGACAGGATTCTAGAAGTTTCCTCCTGGTTTCCCCCAAACATTGCCTCATGGGCAATTTCCGTTTATTGATTTTTACCTTGTATCATTTCACTGTAATCATAGCTGTGAGTATGATATATAATTGATCTCATGAATCCTCCTTGAAAATCATTCATTGAACCTACAGGGTGATCTTGGAGATCTGTCAAAAATTTTAAAAGATTAAAATTATGGATTCCCAACTATATAAATAATGATACCTTAAAAAAAAAAAGATGATATCTGAAGGATGATGCAGTCCACCATAATGACTTATTTCACGATAGAATGAATTTTATTCTATATATAAAAAAGTAAATTTCTTCTTTGTTATATGGAAGATCTTAAGTAAAAAAAAAGAACAAAAATTATTAAAAAAAGCAATCCTTACATATAGAATTGCTTAAACCACACACACACAAACCTCAGATTGGGTTCATTGAACTCTGATTGTCTACCAATGGTTTAATAAAGTGTATATTCTTAGTCATTTGTGTGCTATTTAAAATTTGCATTTATTAAATAATTACTGAATACAAAATAATATGTAAGAAACATATTTTAGATGTAAAGAATCTCTACATAACATTAAAAATAACCAAAGCATATTGCAGGCATCCTTTGCTTTATTGCCTTTTTTTTTCCTTTTTAACAAATCGAAGATTTATGGCAACCTTACATCGAGCAAGTCTTTTTTCCAACAGCATTTGCTCACTTTTTTTCACTGCATCACATTTTGGTAATTCTCACAATATTTCAAACTTTTTTCTTATATTTGTTACAGTGGTCTGTGATCAGTGATTATGACTGAAAGCTCAGATCATGGTTAGCATTTTTTAGCAATAAAGTATTTTTAAAGTAAGGTATATGCATTGTTGTTTAGATGTAATGCTATTGCACACTTAATAGACTAAAATATGGTATAAACTTAACCTTTATATGCACTGGGAAACCAAAAAACTCATTTGACTTGCTTTATTGAGATACTTAATTGTGGTGGTCTGCAACTGAACCCACAATATATCCAAGGTATACCTATATCTCGTCCTTCAGAAGTCCCCTATTTAAGGGCCACATGTACCCCAATGTTCATAGCAGCACTTTTGACAATAGCCAAATCATGGAAAGAGACCAAGTGCCCATCAACTGACGAATGGATAAAGAAGATGTGGCACATATATACTACGTGGCAATGAGAAAAAATGAAATCTGGCCATGTGTAGCAACATGGATGGAACTGGAGGGTATTGTTAAGTGAAATAAGTCAGTCAGAGAAAGACAGATACCATATGTTTCCACGAATAGGTGGACTTTGTAAGACTAAGCAAAAACCAGGGGGAGGGGGGAAGAGGGGAAAGGAAAAAAAGACACAGAGAGGGAGGGAGATAAAACATAAGAGACTCTCAAAGACTAAGAACAAACTGAGGGTGAGGAGGGTGAGGGAGGGGGGAGGGGGTGATGGGCATTAAAGACGGCACGTGTTGGGATGAACACTGGGTGTTATATGTAAACCAAATTGAAAAGAAACTATTATAATACAAAAAAAGGAAAAAAAAAAAGAAGTCCCCTATTTACTTCCCTCAGATCCCATCCTATTTTTTTTATTCAGTAATCATAATTTTGAATTCTATATTAGTAATTCTTTACTTTTCTTTATAACACAGTAAATTGCATGGTTTTGTACGTTTTTGAACCAGGGGGTGATGATATGCCTATTAGTTTCTTTGCCTACCTTTCTGTTTTTTAATTTTCTTTTCTTGACTGCTTTTTGGAGGTTTTAAAAATACATTATTGGTATAAATATTTTGCTGGTTACAAGGGTTAGAAATACCTTTGCCCATTCTGCGGTTCAGCTGTTTTTGGTATCTTCTGATGATTAGAAACACATAATTTTAATGTCAAACTACCAGTCTTTTTTGTTAAGGCTTATGCATTTTGTGTATTGTTTTGAATATTCTTCCAGAGCCAGAAGTCATAAACATATATCCTATATAGTAGTCTTCAAGTTTTATAGTTTTTATTTTCACATCTGCTAGAACTTAATTTTTGTTTTTGTATGTAGGAGTCCCATTTCATTTTTTTCTCATGGTTACCCTATCGTCCCAGTCCCATTTATTGACAAATCCATTCCACTTGCCCCGTGATCTGTACTGTGTCATAAATTCTCATACGTGAGTCTGTTTCTAGATTCTTTCTTTTGTTCCACAATCAGTTTGCTTAACCCTATGCTGATGCACATTTTAATCACCGCAGCTTTAAAATAATACTAGTTGTAACTGTTGATATATATAATTATGGATCTTCTATACAAACAGTAATATCCTTTGTGAATAATGACAACTTTGCTGCTGTCATAAGAGAAGAAATGGGTTATGTGTGTTTTACATTTTGATGTAGATAGTGTTAAATTACTGGCGAGAAAAAGCTATTCTCATTTACATTCCCACTTGAATGTCAGAGTTTCTGTTTTTCCACACCCTCATCAACATTAGACACTGGCCCTTTTATAATATAACAATGTTCTCCTCCCTCCCCCCAACCGGCCAGAGTTTTCAAGTTGGTGAGTAGAAGTTTTAAACTTTATTCAAATTTATTAGTCCCTTTTATTTTGTAGATACTATTTCTTACTTAGATTTCACCATTCCAAGAATGTGAGTAAATTGACCCATGTTTTGTTTAAGTAAGTGTTTGGCTCAATTCTTCATATTTAGATCTGTGATCTATCTCTCTCTCTTTTTTTTTTTTAAAGTTATGCTCTAGGACTCATGAATTGTTTTTCCAGATTTTTATTACCAAACACTATTAATTCAATAATTCATCATTGCGCCACTAATTTAAATTTTGTATTATCATATTCCCATATGTGTTTGGTTCTGTTGCTGGATTCTCTTCTGTTCAATAGATTTATGTTTGTGCTGTTATCAAGCTTTTATTTATTTTTTTTAATTTTTTTTAATGTTTATTTATTTTTGAGAGACATAGAGACAGAGTATGAGCGGGTTAAGGGCAGAGAGAGAGGGAGAGACAGAATCCAAAGCAGGCTCCAGGCTCTGATGAGCCATCAGCACAGAGCCCGACACGGGGCTCGAACTCACAGACTGTGAGATCATGACCCAAGCCGAAGTCGGCCGCCCAACCAACTGAGCCACCCAGGCGCCCCTATCAAGCTTTTAAACACTTATATATACTTGTTAGAATCAGTTGCTTCTCATGAGTTTTTAATTGATAATTTCCTTGGCTTCTTACATGCTGGGTTTTTTTAATATTGTTTTTATATGTATTTATTTTTTTAAGCGAAAGAGAGAGGGCAAGCCAGGGAGGGGGAGAGAGAGAATGAGAGAGAAATCCCAAGCAGGCCCTGTGCTGCCAGCACACAGCCTGATGTGGGGCTTGAACCCACGAACTGGGAGATCATGACCTGAGCCAAAACCAAGAGTTGGATGCTCAACTGACTGAGCCACCCAGGTGCCCCTACATGCTTTTTTAAATGATGATTACTAATATCCTGTCAAGCCCTCTGGCCTACCCAGTTAAAACTATATTGATATTTTGACTGCAAACACATTGAGTTTATAGATTACTTTGTTGGAAAATTCAAGCTATTAAAATATTGGACCCTTATCCAAGATCAACTATGTTCTTCATTTATTCAGTATTCCTTTATTGCCTTCAGAAAATTAGTGAGTTTTCTTAATTAGAGAGTAAGTCCTTTAATTCAAATTTTCTATTGTTGCTGCTGAGAATATGGTCTTTTCCAACAGATACACAGAAATGTACTACTTTTATTCATTTTCATTGAGGCATAATTTTTGTTCAATAAACTGCATCCATGTAAAATGTACAGTTTAATTAGTTTTGACAGCTCTAAACCCTTGTGAAACTACTGCTGCGCTGCAATCAAGTTACATAATACTTTCCTCACTCAAAAGGGTTCTTTGTGCTCCTTTGAATTCCATTCAACCTTTCACTCCCCACCAGATACCACTATTCTGCTTTTGTCATTATAAATAGTTTTCACATTTTCAGAAATTTTATATAAATGGATTCATACAGTAAGTACTCTGTTACATGCGGCTTCTTTTTTTTTTAATTTTTTTTAATAATAATTAATTGTCAAATTGGTTTCCATACAACACCCAGTGCTCAACCCAACAAGTGCCCATCCTCTGTGCCCATCACCCACTCTCCCCCTTCCCACACCCCCCTCTTCCCTCAGTTTGTTCTTTCTTTGAGCATCATGTCATGTCTTCCTTCCTCTCTGTGGCTTTTTTTTTTTTTTCTCTTTTTCCCTTCCCCTCTTCCCCTCCCCCCTGGTTTTCTGCTAGGTCTCCCAAAGCCTACCTATGCGTGGGAAGATATGGCATCTGTCTTTCTCTGCCTGACTTATTTCACTCAGCATAATATCCTCCAGTTCCATCCATGTTGCCACACATGGCCAGATTTCATTCTTTCTCTTTGCTGCGTAGTATTCCATCGTATATATATACCACAGCTTCTTTGTCCATTCATCAGTTGATGGATACTTAGTCTCTTTCCATGATTTGGCTATTGTTGAAAGTGCTGCTATGAACATCGGGGTACATGTGCCCCTATGCATCAGCACTCCTGTACCTCTTGGGTAGATTCCTAACAGTGCTGTTGCTGGGTCATAGGGTAAGTCTATCTTCATTTTTTTTAGGAACCTCCACACAGTTCTCCATAGTGATTGCACCAGTTTGCATTCCCACCAACAGTGCAAGAGGGTGCCTGTTTCTCCACATCCTCGCCAGCATTCATAGTTTCCTGATTTGTTCATTTTAGCCACTCTGACTGGTATGAGGTGGTATCTCAGTGTGGTTTTGATTTGTATTTCCCTGATGATGAGTGACATTGAGCATCGTTTCACGTGTCTGTTTGCCATTTGAATGTCGTCTTTGGAGAAGTGTCTATTCATATCTTCTGCCCATTTCTTCACTGGGTTATTCGTTTTTTGTGTGTGGAGTTTGGTAAGTTCTTTATAGATTTTAGATACTAGTCCTTTATCCGATATGTCATTTGTGATGATCTTTTCCCAATCCGTTGGTTGCCTATCAGTTTTGTTGGTTGTTTCTTTTGCCGTGCAGAAGCTTTTTATCTTTTTTTTTTTTTTTAAACATTTATTTATTTTTGAGAGACATAGAGACAGAGCGTGAGCAGAGGAAGGGCAGAGAGAGAGGGAGATACAGAATCCAAAGCAGGCTCCAGGCTCTGAGCCGGCAGCACAGAGCCCGACGCGGGGCTCGAACGCACAGACCGTGAGATGATGACCTGAGCCGAAGTAGGCCGCCTAACCGACTGAGCCACCCAGGCGCCCCAGAAGCTTTTTATCTTGATCAGATCCCAGTAGTTCATATTTGCTTTTAATTCCCTTGCCTTTGGAGACGTGTCGAGTAGGAATTTGTTGTGTCTTAGGTCAAAGAGGCTTTTTCCTGCTTTCTCCTCTAGGATTTTGATGGTTTCCTGTGTCACATTCAGGTCCTTCATCCACTTAGAGTTTATTTTTGTGAGTGGTGTAAGGAAGTAGTCTAGTTTCATTCTTTTACATGTTGCTGTCCAGTTCTCCCAGCACCGTTTGTTAAAGAGGCTGTCTTTTTTCCATTGGGTACTCTTTCCCGCTTTGTCAAAGATTAGTTGGCCATATACTTGCGGGTCCATTTCTGAGTTTTCTATTCTATTCCATTGGTCTATGTGTCTGTTTTTGTGCCAATACCATACAGTCTTGATGACTACCACTTTGTAGTAGAGGTTGAAGTCTGGGATCGTGATGCCTCCCACCTTGTTTTTATTCTTCAGTATTACTTTGGCTATTCGGGGTCTTTTGTGGTTCCATACAAATTTTAGGATTGTTTGCCCTAGCTTTGAGAAGAATGCTGGTGCAATTTTGATTGGGATTGCATTGACTGTGTAGATTGCTTTGGGTAGTATTGCCATTTTGATTGTATTTATTCTTCCGATCCATGAGCATGGGATGTTTTTCCATTTCCTTGTGTCTTCCTCAATTTCCTTCATAAGTTTTTTATAGTTTTCAGCGAAGAGGTCCTTTACATCTTTGGTTAGGTTTATTCCTAGGTATTTTGTAGTTTTTGGTGCAATTGTGAAGGAGATTAGCTTCTTTATCTCTCTTTCTGCTGCTTCATTGATGGTGTATATAAATGCCACCGATTTCTGTACATTGATTTTGTACCCTGCAACTGGTGGATTCTTTTTAAATTTTTTTTAATGTTTATTCATTTTTGAGACAGAGACAGAGCATGAGCGGGGCAGGGGCAGAGAGAGAGGGAGACACAGAATCCTAAGCAGGCTCCAGGCTCTGAGCTGTCAGCACAGAGCCCGACGTGGGACTCGAACTCATGGACCGCGAGATCATGACGTGAGCCGAAGTCAGATGCTCAACCGACTGAGCCACCCAGGCACCCCACGTGCGTCGTCTTTAACTCAGCATAATTAACTTTTGAAAGTCACTGAAGTTGTTGCTTATGTCAGCAGTTTGCTTTTTTTTACTGCAGAGTTCCATTCCACTGTATGGATATATTTATTACATTTTGTTTTTTCATACATGTTGATAAGAATTTGGATTGTTGGCAGTTTTTGGCTGGTGTGACTAAAGATGCTATGAATTTTCATGTACATGTTTGTGTGTGGACCTATGGTTTTATTTCTCTTAGATAAGTATCCAGTGGTTTTCCTACCATAGGTGTAAGAATGGTTGTTTTCATATCCCAGCAGTGTGTGAGAGTCCCAGTCCCAGCTCCACATTCTCACCAAAACTTAACTTAAAACAAAAGCAAAAACAGTTATCTTAGTGGGTATGCAGTAGTATTTTATCGTGGTTTTTATTTTGCATTTCCTTGATTGCTTGTGATATTGAGTATCTTTACATGTTTAACATTAGTATCTCTTCCTTTGAGAAGTATTATGGGTTTAATTGTGCCCCCCCCCAAAGATATGTTGGGAGTCCTAACCCCTAGTACTTTAGAATGTGACCTTATTTGGAGATAGGATCTCTGCAAAGGTAATCAAGCTGAAATGGGGTCATTAGGGTGGATGCTAATCCACAGGACTGATTTGCTTATAATGAGGGAAATTTGGTCAAAGAGCACACAGCAGTAACACCATGTGAAGATGAAGGAAGAGACATGAAGATGAAAGCAGAGACAAGCCAAGGAATGCCAGAGTGCGCATAAGCCCCCAGAAGCAGGACAGAGACATGAGATAGATTCTTCCTCACAGCCCTCAGGATTCTTACTCTGCTGATGATCTTGATCTCAGACTTCTAGCTTCCATAACTGTGAGATATTAAATTTCTGTTGTTTAAGGCACCCAGTTTATCGTACTTTGTAAATTTATATGTGAAATATAATTCAAATTTATTCCTCATTTTAAAAAACTGGACTGTTTGTCTTCCTGTTACTAAGTTAAAAAAGATCTTTTTTTTTTTTAATGTTTATTTTTTATTTTTGAGAGACATAGAGACAGAGTATGAGCAGGGGAAGGGCAGAGAGAGAGGGAGACACAGAATCCGAAGCAGGCTCCAGGCTCTGAGCCATCAGCACAGAGCCCGATGCGGGGCTCGAACTCACAGACTGTGAGATCATGACCTAAGCCGAAGTCGGCCGCTTAACCAACTGAGCCACCCAGGCGCCCCAAAAAAGATCTTTATAGGGGTGCCTGGGTGGCTCAGTCAGTTGCAGTTAAGCATCTGACTTCAGCTCAAGTCACCATCTTGTGGGTTTGTGAATTCCAGCCCCTTGTGGGGCTTTGTGCTGACAGACAGCTCAGAGCCTGGAGCCTGCTTCTGATTCTGTGTCTCCCTTTCTCTCTGCCCCTCCCCCACTCATACTCTAGTTCTCCCTCTCAAAAAAAAAATTTAAAAGTTAAAAAAAATACATCTTTACATACTCAGATATGAGTTCTTTGTCCGATTTATTTATTGCAAATATTTTCTCTCATTTTGTAGTTTGCCTTTTACTTTCCTTAGTGGTAATTTTAAAGAGCAGAGATTTTTGTTTCGTTTTGTTTTTACACATGAGAAAGGGATTTACTCAGATTGGATCAATCTATGAGGAAAACTATATACAACATACCCCACCACTTTTAGACGATATCTATGGATAAGACAATATGTACTGTGTTTACTATCTGAGAAATTTGGACCCAGTCTCCATTACTTTTCTGGTCTGTGTAGCAAAGGAATAAAACTCATCTAGTTAAAAGTAGTACCACTGCTTTCTCATGCAGTGTGCCCCGGGATGTCTGATTTATCTGTCAGGCTGCTCACAAATGATCCTAGAAGGTTCTGAGTCTTTCTTTTTTTAAAAAAAAAAAAACGTGTTTTTTTTGTTGTTGTTTTTTTAAATTTTTTTTTTAACATTTATTTATTTTTGAGAGACATAGAGATAGAGTATGAGCAGGGGAAGGGCAGAGAGAGAGATAGATACAGAATCCGAAACAGGCTCCAGGCTCTGAGCCATCAGCACAGAGCCTGATGCGGGGCTTAAACTCACAGACCGTGAGATCATGACCTGAGCCGAAGTCAGCCGCTTAACCAACTGAGCCACCCAGGCACCCTTCTGATTCTTTCTTTTTAGCAAGGAACTGGCACTGTAAAGCAGTAGCTTGGCAACTCCCTGTTTTCTTTCTGCGTGGATCAAAGCGGTTTCTCTCTGTGACTGTGCTCTCCATGTGCTGTGTTGATAGGAAGCTGCTTTTAAGCCCCTGAAGTAGGGAGAGGTCTTTAAGATCTGAGAAGAATTGAAATGGTCCTTTCTATACAGCTTTGGACACTTGTGTGCAACACCATTAACCATCCCCTCTGCAGCCTTGGTTAGCAGGCATCATGGGCTGTTACTAAGTATTTCATCCCCAGTATAGCATGGGCTGTATCTGTAAATATGTAAAGCATTATTAACCCTATTTTATAAATGAGGCAACTGAGGACCAGCAACATTGAATCTTGCATCAGAATCACCTAGTGGGCTCACTGAAACACCAATGGAGAGACGCCTGGGTGGCTCAGTCAGTTTAAGGGTCTGACTCTTGATTTCAGCTCATTTCATGATCTCACGGTTGTGAGATCACGCCCTGCATCTTAGGCTCTGCCCTGGGCATGGAGTCTGCTTAAGATTCCCTCTCTCTTCCTCTCTCTCTCTCTAATCAATCAATCAATCAATCTGTCAATCAATCACAGATGACTGGGGTCTCACTCACAGAGCCACTAAGTAAGGGATCTAGCATGGCACCTGAGAATTTGCATTTCTAACAAGTTCCAGGTAATGGTGATGGTCTTGCTCAGGGGGCCACACTTAAAGAACTGTTGAATTATTCTACATATACTGTCTTTCATTTGATGTTTACCTTTGCAGAGTGATAATATAAGCAGTGGATACCATGTCTGTCATGTTCACTGATCTTTTGGTAGCTCAGGCCTAGGGTAGTAAAATATTTGTGTAATGTATGAATCAAAGACCTAGGTTAAAGCCCCTGCTACTGCGTCCTGTGAGCAGATGATGTGTCCATGAATGGAATGTCCCATTTCTAAGATTCATTTCTTGAGCACTTGTTTCCCATACATACTCTCATCTTTCCTTATCATTGAAACCTGCTTAAAGAGCAGAGGTTTTAACAAAGCCTATTTTGTCAAAAGTTTTCATCATTGTGCTTTTTGTGTTCTGTATCATTTTTTCCTACCTCAATTTTTTTTCTTTTATTTTCTTCTAGAAGCTTATAGTTTTGGATATTAAACTTAGGTCTCTGATCTATTTCAAATTAATTTTATATATGATATGAGGTAAGGGTCAACGTTAATGTTTCTCCTTATGAATGTTCAGTTGTTCTAGCACAATTTGTTGAAAAGCCTTTTCCTTCGGACATCACTGAATTACTGTTGCACGTCATCAAAAATCATTTGGCTATATGTGTGTGATTTTCTGAATCCTTTGTTCCATTTCATTGATGTAGTCCATCTTTTGGGCAATCTCACACTGTCTTGACATCAGGTAATATAAACCTACCAACTTCATTCTTTTTAAAATTTCGTTTTGCTCTTCTAGGTCAAATTATTGTTAGGATTGCATCGAGTTTATAAATCAGTTGAAGAAAATGGACATCTTAACAGTGTGGAGTCTTCCAACCCACAAACACATTATATCTTTCTTTAGGTCTTATTTCTTTTAGCAATATTCTGTAAGTTTCAGTGAAAACATCGTGAACATCTTTTGTTAAAATTTATTCCTAAAATTATTATGTTTTGGGATTTGTGTTAATGGAATTTTTAGAAAGTTTTGGTTTCTAGTTACTTGCTGTTGGTATAAGAAAATATAATTTGATTCACTAACCTTGTATCCTGTCACCTTACTAAATTCGACTATTAATAGTTTGGATAGTTTTGTAAATTCCTTGGAACTTTCAGTGTAAACAATTGTTTCATTTGTAAGTAAAGGTAATTTTACTTTTTTACTCATTTTTATGCTTTTTATTTCTTTCACTTGTATCCCTGGTTAGAATGAGAAGGATGAGGGACGCCTGGGTTGCTCAGTCGGTTGAGTGTTCGACTCTTGATTTTGGCTCACGTCATGGTCTCATCATTTGGGAGATCAGACCCCATGTTGGCCTCTGTGTTGACAGAGTGGAGCCTGCTTGGGATTCTCTCTCTTCCTCTCTCTCTGCCCCTTGCCTGCTCATGTGTGTACTCTCTCTCAAATAAACATTTTTTAAAAAGAAAGAAATGAGAAGAATGAGAATCCTTTGCTTTATTCCCTATCTTAACGGAGAGAATGTTCAACATTTTACCATTCAGTGTGTTATCTGTAGGGTTTTCTGGATGCCCTTTACCAGACTGAAATTGTTCTGGATTTTTACTTTGCCAAGAATTTTATCATGAATCAGTATTAATTGGATCACATGTTTTACATATGCCTCTTAAACAGAGCCTATGGTTTTTTTCCTGTATTCTTTTAATATGGAGAATTATGCTGATATCCCCCCCAGATGTTGACTAATCCTGCCTTTCTGCAGTAAATTTTATTTAGTCATAATGTATCATTCTTTTCACACTCAATTTTCTAATTTTTAAAATTTTAAAAAAATTTTAAGGCTTTTTTTAAAACATTTGAATTTATTATTGAGAGACAGAGAGAGACAGAGCATGAGCAGAGGAGGGGCAGAGAGATGAGGAGACACAGAATCTGAAGGAGGCTCCAGGCTCTGAGCTGTCAGCACGGAGCCCAACGCGGGGCTCAAACTCTCAAACTACGAGATCATGACCTCAGTCTTAATCAACTGAGCCATCCAGGCTCCCCTTAAATTTTTTTTAATGTTTAATTTTTGAGGCGAGGGAGGGGACAGAGGATCTGAAGCAGGCTGCATGCTGACAGCAGTGAGCCCGATGTGTGGCTCAAACTCACAAACCGTGAGATCCTGACCTGAGCCAAAGTCAGACACGTAACCGACTGAGCCACCAGGCGCCCCATAAATAAGTAAACTTTTAAATAAGTGAGTAAATTTCCTGTTGTCCTTTTCAATTGGATCATGTTAAAAATAAAGCATTTTAAAAGCTAGAATGGGAGATGATATCTTGAAGTTGATTTCTTCCTTCCAAGAACGTGGTGTATCTTCTTTTTCCATTTGGTAGTTGGCCATTTGGATACCTCAAGTGTATTAATTCGTGGGCATTTTATCTTTTTTATTTTTATTGCAAATATAGTCTTTTATTTCTGTCATCTGATTGATTGTATAAGTTTAAATTGAGAATCAGTAAACTTCTCTGTAAAGGGCCAAATAGTAAATATTTTAAGCATTACAAGACATCACCTTCACAGCACCATCATTATATTAAGAAACCACCTCTGGGGCACCTGGGTAGCTCAGTCGGTTAAGTATCTGACTTTGGCTCAGGTCATAATCCTGAGTTTTGTGAGTTCGAGCCCCATATCAGGCTCTGTGCTGACAGCTCAGACCCCAGAGCCTGCTTTTCTTCTGTGTTTCCCTCTCTCTCTGGCCCTCCTCCTCTCACACTCTGTCTCTATAAAAAATAAACATTTTAAAAATTTTATTCAAAGTAAGAAAAGAAAACACCACGGAAACAGCCCCAAAGTGACGATAATCAAATATGTATATTAGAAATGTGTATAGCTGAGTTCCACTACAACATTATTTGCAAACATAGGAAGCAAGTCACATTTGACAGTAGGTCAACATAGGTGTTGGACCCCTGACTTAAATGAAAACTACTACCTTCTATGTATTCATTTTTTACTAGATAGCTAACTAAATTTATTTTTTTTCTGCTTTTCTCTTGGGGTTTTTGGGTTTACCATTATTCGTCTGCAAATTGTGAAGATTTTATCTTCCAATTTTTATATTTCTAAATTTTTTTTTACAATTCCCTAGATAATGTTAGCTGTGGTTATGATAGTAGTAGTTTTCCTTATTTCTGACTTTAATGTGAATGGCTTTAGTGTTTTCCCGTTGATTAGAATGTTGATTTTGGGGGTAGATAGAAAGATAATAAATCAAGGACCTATCTTTTCTTATGTCATTAGGAGTTCTTTTTAAAATCGAGAATAAGTATTGAATTTTTAAAAATATCTTATAAGAATCTATGGAAATTATTTGATGCTTTACATTGTAGATTATTTACCTATTTATTTCCCAAAGACTTACTATGGTAGGCAGAATAATGTCGCCTCCCCCAAAGATGTCTGTGTTTTAGTCCCTGGAATCTCTAGGTTACATAGCAAAAAGAAATGAAGATCACAAATGGAAATAAGGTTCCTAATTACCTGATATTAAGATAGGGAGATCATCCTGGATTATTCACATAGACCCAGTGTAATCCCAAAGTTCCTTAAACAGGGAAGAAAGAATAGGAAAACAGAACCAGAGAAATACTGTGTGAGGACTTGGACTGACATTGTTTGCTATGAAGATGGAAGAAGTGGGCCAACAGCCAAGGACAGCCTCCAAGAACTGAAAAAGGCAAGGAAACAGATTTTTCCAAAAGTGATGCAGCTGACCCTTAGATTTTAGCCCAGTGAAAACCCATTTTGGAGATCTCTAGTATAGAACTGAAACATAATAAATTTGTGTTGTTTTAAGCCACTTAAATGTATGGTAACTTGTTATAGCATCCATAGAAAAGCAAATACCATTGGTTTTATTTCTGATTTTAATGAGTGTATGGCTGATATTTTGCCATTAATTGTGATGTGGTTTTTGGTTTGATTTATGTAGAGAACTATCCATCTATTCCTATTCCACTCTAAGAGGTGGTGGTGGTTGTAAAACCATCAGTAACTGATGTTTTTTGATTAATCGACTATTTGGCACTTTGTATAATTTTTTTCTTCTTGACTTATTAGGTCAGATAATTATTGTTGATATTTAACTATTCTGACATTTTTTGGAGTATATACTACTTGGTTTTTAATATTATTTTAATGTTCTTCCATGTCCTGTTCATTAATGTTTAACTTGGGAATTTTTCATTTACATTTTTTTTAAGTTTATTTCTTTTGAGAGACAGTACGTGCATGCATGAGGGGGGAGGGGCAGAGAAAGGGGGAGAGAGCAAATTCCAAGCAGGCTCCATGCTGTCCGCGCAGAGCCCCATGTGGGGCTCAGTCTCACAAACCTTGAGATCATGACCTGAGCCAAAATCAAGAGTCAGACACTTAACTGATTGAGCCACCCAGGCACCCCGTATTTACACTTTTTTCTTTCTTTTTTTTTTTTTAATGTTTATTTTTGAGAGAGAGACAGAGACCGAGCACAAGCAGGGGAGGGGCAGAGGGAGAGGGAGACAGAATCCAAAGCAGGCTCCAGTCTCAGCTGTCAGCAGAGCTGGACAAGGGGCTCGATCTCACAAACCGCGAGATCATGATGCTTAACTGAGCTATGCAGGTGCTGCTGGCATTTACATTTCTAAGTGAGATTGGTTTCGAGATTATTTGTGTCCTTTCTGAGGAATTTTTTTTTAAGACCTTTTTTTTTTCCTTCATGTTTATTGTTTCAGGTTTTTTTTTTTTATCTTATTTGTGGCTAATTTCGAAGTGTGTATATTCTTATAAAATCATAAAACAACGCAATTTTATTTTTATTGTGTTTTGTATTAACCTACACCCCCCCCCCCCCAGGCTTTGTTTCTGAGGGAAGAGAGTATCTTTTATCTTGGCTTGTCACAATTCCTTTCTTAAAATGCTTTGAGTTAGTAATTCTATTCTTGGGCCTTAGCCTTTCAGGAGTTGCTGTCAGTGGTTCTAGGGATTTTTAAGTTCATTTGTTCCAAGCCAAGAGAAGAATTGTTTACTTAGTTGGAGATATTTATCAATTCTTCTACAAGTAGTAATCAATTTTTGGCTAAATTGTTTCCCTTGGTTATACAGACTGGTTTCTATTCTCTTGGTTGAAAGCTAAGAATTGTTTAACCATAGGCAATCGTTTAATTGTATCTAAATTTTTCATCCCAGTTCTCAGTTAATGCATGTAATAGTTAATTTTATTAATGAACTGATGAAATAGGAAAAACCATATTGTAGATACTATCCCAAACCAGCAGTTTTACTAATAGCATAGTCAACCCCACTTTAAAACAGTTTGTCTACAGCTGGCAGTAAGTTGGTTTCAAATAGACTTTGTCATGGGCAAGAAAATTAAGCTCTAAATCAATCTAATATTAGTGTTTATATTTTTAGATGATTCTTCTGCTTCTATTTCTGCAGTTTCATATTAAACCACTGTTAAGAACAAAACCAATAAAGTGTTTTGTTTTTGTTTTTGCTTTTATCTCATTGAAGATTAATAAGTAGGAAAATGATGTTAATGTAATGTGGAAATCATACTGGCCTATACTTAATTCTTCCTAAACAAAATCCTGTGCCATAGGAATAGGATTATAATTTTTAATTGGAGAGTAGAAAAGCTGTTGGTTCTTTTGCTACCCTGAAAGCAAGGAGTTCTTTGAACTGTATTTAAGAAAATTAAAGACAAATAGCCTGTTATAGGTTTTCTCCCAACCCAGCATGACTTTGTGCAGGTGATACATTCCATTGCCTTCTATGTCCATCTTAAAAGTAGCCTGACTGCATTTGGGGCTTCGACCTGTACCAGTTTGGCACCCACCAGCCCTATTGTAATTGCAGTTGACCCGTGAACAACTTGGGAGTGGTTAGAGGTGCTATACTCTGCACAGTTGAAAATTTGTGTAACTTTTGACTGACTCCCCAAACTTCTAATAGCTTACTGTTGACTTTACTGATAACATAAACAGTTTATTAACACACATTTTGTATATGGATTATATGCTGTATTCTTACAATAAAGTATGCTAGAGAAAACTAAATGTTAAAGAAATCGTAAGAGAAAATACAGTACTGTCCTGTATTTGTAAAAAACAAAACAAAAACAAAAATAACCAACAACAAAACTGTATGTAAGTGGACCCAAGCAGTTCAAACCTGTGTTGTTCAAGACTCAACTGTATAGTGTTGCCAGCATTTTCAGTCCTTTGTGCTATGGCTATAGGATGAGTAACAGAATTAAATGCCCATTTCTTTGTCTCTGAGGCCATTTATTTTGACCTTGAAACATAAAAGTTTATTTTAACTCTTGAAAATAATGATTTTTAGCTGTTAAAGATCCAAAAAGTGAAAATAATGCTTTTTAAGAATATGGAACATTTCTGTGGTTTTAAATTAATGTATTTCATTGATTGTAAGATACAGTTTTTTCTAATTTTAACCTTTTTGAATTTCGGAGCATTTGCAGTTGCACTTCACAATTTCTTAGGGTTTTTTTTTTCTTTTTAAGGGGTATAAATAAGTGGGGCGCCTTATGATTAATGATGTGTTGGATTGGTTGAAATACGGTATTAGCTAGTAGACCAGTTTTAGAAATTAAAATATTCTGGTTTTGGTTTTCTGGAAATTCCATCTTTGAAAGGTCATACTGTCATTTCTGTGGAGTTTAGAACTATGGTTTCCAAAAGTTCGTAATACAGATTTTGACGAAGTCTTCTAAATATTTTATGAAATGGAGGTTTAGATCTTGGTATGAATAGTAAGCTTTGAAACTACAAAAGAGTTTCCTTTAACACAAAAAATTTTAGGGGCATCTGGTTGGCTCAGTTGGTTGAGCGTCCGACTCGGCTCAGGTCATGATCTCATGGTTCATGAATTCGAGCCCTGTATCAGGCTCTGTGCTGACAGCTCAGAGCCTGGAAACTGCTTCAGATTCTGTGTCTCCCTCTCTGCCCCTCCTCTGTGTCACGCTCTGTCTCTCTCAAAAATAAATGAACATCAAAAAAATTTTTAAATAATTTTAAATAAAAGTGCCTTTTTTCCTGTTATTTTGTTATAAAACCAATCATTTAAAAGTTCAGGTTTCTGGCCTTTATAGTCATGGTTTAATAGAGCAAAGTGGAGGTTATGACTAGAAGTATGATTATTGGATTTTACATTTTTGGCATTTGTAATAACTTGTATCATTACATAAGAATGACTTAATTCTTATTCACAGTATTACATACACATACTTTCCCTATGCCACCTTAAAGTCTTCTGTTATTCTGTAACATATCTAAAAGTGATCATTCTAGGTCATTTTCAAACCAGTATAGCAGTTCTTGGCTCTTATCCCCTGCCCCTCCCAATCTTAAACTAATTATCCCAAATCTCTTTGAGAAACCAATTAAATCTCTGAACGTCTCCTCTGAAAAAAATGCTCACACTCTTCTGAAATTGTTCTTACAGTTTTAGGGGGCAGTTTTAGGCAGTTATATCTGTTTGTTTTTTGTCCTTAGCTTACGATACTGCCTTGATTTTCACTTTATAGAAATGCTTTTAATGTTGCATCATTAAATATGATGACTGCTGGACACCTGGGTGATTCAGTCAGTTCAGCATCTGACTCATGATTTCCACTTGGGTCATGATCACAGTTCATAGATCAAGCCCTGCATATGGGGCTTCAAGCTGACAGTGCAAAGCCTGTTTGAGATTCCTTCTCTCAAAACAAATAAACTTTAAAAAAAATATGATTGCTGGTAGATGCCTTAAATGTTATTTTTAATTTCTGTATTAACAAGAAATATCTCCTCCTGCCCTCATTACAACTGGGTTTAACATTGTGGCAAATAGTTAGATGTTCTTTAATCATCTACTAAGATGATCATATGAACTTGGTTTTTCTTTGCTCTGTTCATATGGTAAAAACAAACAAACAAACAAAAAACCATAAATACGCGAACCATCAATTGAACTTCCTTGTATTCTTCTTGGGCTGTAGCCCAATTTGCTATTTTTCCTTCCAGAACATTTTTGTCTTCATATTTGAAGTAAGATTAGTTTGTTGTTTTTTAAGTTTCTGTAATCTGATTGTGTAATGAATTTGGAAGCTTTCCATCCTCAGAAATGCAAGAATGAGCTATTTCTTGATAGAATTTTAATATACTTATAATACATTTACATTTATTATGATCATTCATTTTTAATTTCTTTCATCTTACTTTATACTTATCATAGTTTTCATGCATGTGTTTTAATTTTTTCCTCCCATTTCCTAACTTCTATTAATTAAATTTTTTTTCTTTCTTTTTAAAATGTCTTCTCTTTCCTAATGGTTTGTGGGTTCTCTTTCTATACAAGTCTTTACCATTGAATTTTAACAAACATTTAAAATATTTATATCAGTGTCTTAAGTTGTATGTATCCCCATACTTATAGACACCCACAGTACCATACCCAGCACTTCTGTTTTTATCGAAATTTAGAAATTGGGTTTCAAACTGGTGGTGATTCTTTCTGTGCATTCCTCAACGTATAATATTCATCTCTTTTAGAAATTCACATTAAAATGTACCACCGCTCTTAAGTTGATGTCTTATTTATTGCTTTCTTATAACAATTATATTGGGAGTACATGGAACAGGGCTAGTAAGTAAAATGTATGTGGCACAAAATATTTCTTTTTAATTTATTCCTGGAAGAACAAGTATTTATAGGTTGAGAGGTAGGTTAAGGAGATATTTACAAACTGACAATTATGTTTAATTCTACTGGTCAGCATTAATTTAAGAACTTTGTACTGCTAAAATAGTGTTTTTTGGTCTTCATTTCAGCCGTTGTAAGTTTTCTAATAGATTCAGATATCTGCATGGTTTCCATTATCAGAACACTTCCTTAAGAAACAGTTCTGAAAAACATGTAACAGCTATGAAGTAGTAACATAATTACATTCCAAATTAAAATAGCTTTTAAGTTACAGTTGTAAGTAAAATAATGTTGCCAATATTGTTAACCAACATTAAGAACAGTCCAAGGTTTGATACTGAAGACACCAGCCTTAAAAACTTTATAAAAAAGAATGAGGAAATTTCTAAATGGGTGTTTAGAAATGTTCTTATTACAATCATTTTTAAATCTCCTTCCTCCTTTACCCTCTTCTCATCCCAATTTGTAATTCTTTTCTAGTACAAGTGTTCAGTAAGTTAGACTTGGACCTATCCACTATCTCATGTATTAGCAAACTGGTTTTATATGAAATTTTCAATGTTAAAAATGTTTTGGTAATTGGTCGAGATCAATCTTTAGATAATAAGAAACCCAGATGAATATTACACAATATAATGGTGGGCTGGAAAGCTACTTGGAAATACTTTCTTAAGTAATAATTGTAACTCAAAGGATCCCTTTTTTCAATCATTAATAAAAAATAGAATTCTTCTTTTGGTAGCTGTATTTTGTTGTATTAAGCTTTCTTAATAATGGCAAGTGTAAGGTAACTCAGAGATGAAGAAGAGATTTTTACTGGCTAGAGATAAGACAATTTGAACTTCAGAAAAGACATTTGCAGCGGATTAAAGCCAGTCAAATATGTGTAGTCTATCCATTTATAATGACATTTTATTTTATTTTAAAGTTTATTTCTTTATTTTGGGAGAGAGAGAAAGAGCAAGTGATAGAGAGGTGGAGAGAGAGGGCGAAAGGGAGAATCCCAAGCAGGCTCCACACTGTCAGCACAGAGCCTGATTGTGGAGCTTGAAATCACAAACTGCGAGACAATGACCTGAGCCAACGTCAGATGCTTAAAATGACTGAGCCACCCAGGTGCCCCTAATGATATTTTAATAGTTTTTAAATTAATCTATTCACATACCATAATATTCACCCCTTTAAAGTGTATACTTTTGAGCACAAGGTTGTGCAGCCATCATCAACTAATTTCAGAACATTTTCATCACCAAAAAAGAAACTCTGTTACCTACCAGCAGTTGGTTCCTATTTCGTCCTCTCCCAGTCTTTGAAAATCACTTATCTACTTTCTGGTTCTATGAATTTGCCTATTCTGAACATCTCATATAAACAGAATTATATAGTGTCTGACTTTTTTCACTTAGCATATTTTCAAAGTTTAATGTTGTAGGATATACAAATATTTATTGTAGCTGAATAATATTCCAGTGTATGGATATGCCACATTTTGTTTATCCTTTTGTAAATTGGTAGACATTGGTAGGGTTGTTTCTACTTTGGGGCTGTTTCGAATAATAATACTATGAATATTTGTGTACAGGTTTTTGTGGTGGATGTTCCTTTTCAGTTCTCTTGGATAGTACAGTAAGAGTGAAATTACTCAGTCGCATGGTAACTCTTTTTACCATTTAAGGAGCTGCCATTCTGGAATGGTTACACTGTTTTATCATTCTCACCCCCCACCCCCACCCCCGCCTAGCACTGAGGGTTCTCATTTCTCCATATCCTCACCAACATGTGTTATATTATCAGTCTTTTTTATTATGGCCATCCTAGCAGATATGAAGTGATAACTCGTGGTTTTGATTTACATTTTTGTAATAACAAATGATGGTTGATCATCTTTTTGTGTACTTATTGGCCGTTTTTATATCTTCTTTGGAGAAATGTCTGTTTAAATCCTTTGCCCATTTTAAAATTGGGTTGTCTTTTTATTGTTGAACTGTAAGGATTCATTATGTATTCAGGAGACTTATCAGATACACTATTCTAGATAGTGTTATCAAAAAATGATTTGCAAATATTTTCTCCCATACCAAGGTTATCTTTTCATTTTCTTGATAGGGCCCTTTGGTGAACAAAAGTTTTTCATTTATATTGAGTCGAATTTATCTGTTTTTTCCTTTGGCTTCTTGTGCTTTAGATATTGTACCTAGGAAACATTGCTGAATCCAAGGTTATAATGATGTATATTTATGTTTTCTTCTAAGAGTTTTATGTTTTAGCTCTTATATTTAGGTCTTGATCCATTTTGAATTAGTTTTTATACTTAAATGTTAGAGGTCTAATTTAATTACTTTGCTTCCAGTTGTCTCAGCATCATTTGTTGAAAAGACTGTTCTTTACCCCATTAAATTCTCTTGGTACTCATGTTGAAAACCTGTTGACTATAAACGTAATGATAGGTTCCTCTACTCTTAATTCTGCTTCATTGATATATGTCTATCCTTACACCAGTATCACAATCTTGATTAATACAGCTTTGTAGTTGTCTTGAAATGGGGAAATGTGGGTTCCTCTACTTTGCTCTTCTGTGTAAAGATTGTTTTAACTATTCTGGGTCTTGCAACTCCATATGAATGTTAGGATTAGCCTATCAATTGCTGAAAAAAGGCCAAGTGAGATTTTGATCAGTAGCGCATTCAATAATATTTAAAAACCTCTAAATTGCTTTAAGAGGATAATAGGGAACCAGTTTTATTTTTTTTAATCTGTCTTGAAAACTGGTAAGTTCATGTGTGAACCATACCAATAGGTAACCAAGTAGTAGGTAGGGAGAAATATCTCTTTATATATGCGTACCATTTAATAAGTGAAAATGAAATAGTAGAATTAGATGTCATCATTTTGCAGACCCCCAGTGAATGGATGTAGTTGAATATCAGGGCCTGCTAACATCACAAAGAGAGATAACCAGACATTATGTACTTCTTAATAAAAGGACACAGTACCATCTATAGTCTTGCCAAAAGGATCAAACACGAGGCTGATAAGATTATTGCATTTAGCTGCCACATTGCAGAAAATACAGAAGTCAGAGGACCACATTGAATGATTCCATGAGTATAGAGTGATTTTTTTACTGGGAAACCCCAGTTTTTACAAAAAAAAATTTTTTTAACAATTATTCATTTTTGAAAGACAGAGACAGTGCATGAACAGGGGAGGGGCAGAAAGAAAGGGAGATACAGAACCTGAAGCAGGCTCTAAGCTCTGAGCTGTCACCACAGAGCCTATACCGGGCTCGAACTTATGGACTGCAAGATCATGACCTGAGCTGAAGTCAGCCACTTAACTGACTGAGCCACTCAGGTGCCCCAGGGAAACCCCAACTTATTATTTATTATTTAATATTTTTAATATAATTTATTGTCAAATTGACTAACATACAGTGTGTAAAGTGTGCTCTTGATTTTGGGAATAGATTCCTATGGTTCATCGCTTTCATACAACACCCAGCGCTCATCCCAACAAGTGCCCTCCTCAGTGCCCATCACCCATTTTCCCCTCTCCCCAAGTCCCCCATCAACCCTCAGTTTGTTCTCTGTATTTACAGTTTGCCTCCCTCCCTCTCTGTTTGTAACTATTTTTTTCCCCTTTTCCTTCCCCCATGGTCCTGTATTAAGTTTCTCAAGATCCACATATGAATGAAAATATATGATACCTGTCTTTCTCTGGCTGACTCATTTCACTTAGCATAATACCTTCCAGTTCCATCCACATTGCTGCAAATGGCATGATTTCATTCTTTCTCATTACCAGGTAGTATTCCATTGTATATATAAACAACATCTTCTTTATCCATTCGTCAGTTGATGGACACTTAGGCTCTTTCCATAATTTGGCTGTTGTTGAAAGTGCTGCTATAAACCTTGGGGTACATGTGCCCCTATGCATCAGCATCCTGTATCCTTTGGATAAAGTCCTAATAGTGCTATTGCTGGATCATAGGGTAGTTCTATTTTTAATTTTTTGAGGAACTTCCATACTGTTTTCTAGAGTGACTGCACCAGTTTGCATTCCCACCAGCAATGCAAGAGGGTTCCCATTTCTTGACAATCCTCGCCAGCATCTGTTGTTCCTACGTTGTTAATTTTAGCCACTCTGATTGGTGTGAAGTGGTTCTCCGTGTGGTTTTGATTTGTATTTCCCTGATGATGAGTGACATTGAGCATCTTTTCATGCATGTTGGCCATCTGGATGTCGTCTTTGAAAAAGTGTCTATTCATGTCTTCTGCCCATTTCTTCACTGGATTTCTTGTTTTTCAGGTATGGAGTTTGCTAAGTTCTTTATAGATTTTGGCTACTAGCTCTTCATCCGATACGTCATTTGCAAATATCTTTTCCCATTCTGTAGGTTGCCTTTTAGTTTTGTTGATTGTTTTCTTTGCAGTGCAGAAGCTTTTTATCTTGATGAGGTCCCAATAGTTCATTTTTGTGTTTAAATCCTTTGCCTTTGGAGATGTGTCGAGCAAGAGATTGCTGCAACTGAGATCAAAGAAGTTGTCACCTGCTTTCTCCTCTAGGGTTTTTTTTTTATGGTTTCCTGGCTCACATTTAGGTCTTTCATCCATCTTAAGTTTGTTTTTATGTATGGTGTAAGAAAGTGGTCTAGTTTCATTCTTCTGCATGTTGCCGTCCCGTTCTCCCAGCACCATTTGCTAAAGAGGCTGTCTTTTTTCCATTGCATACTCTTTCCTGCTTTGTCAAAGATTAGTTGGCCATACATTTGTGGGTCCGATTCTGGGTTCTCTATTCTGTTGGTCTATGTGTCTGTTTTTGTATGGATACCATACCGTCTTGATGATTACAGCTTTGTAGTAGAGGCTAAAGTCTGGGATTGTGATGCCTCCCGCTTTGGTTTTCTTTTTCAGTGTTACTTTGACTATTATTTTGTGGTTCCAAACCACATGTTTTGTGGTTCCAACAAAATTGTTTGTTCCAGCTTTGAGAAGAATGCCAGTGCAATTTTGATTGGAACTGAATCGAATGTGTAGATTGCCTTGGGTAGTATTGACATTTTAACAATAATTATTCTTCCAATCCATTAGCATAGAATGTTTTTCCATTTCTTTGTGTCTTATTCAGTTTCCTTCATAAGTTTTCTGTAGTTTTCAGCATACAGATCTCCTATGTCTTTGGTTAGGTTTATTCCTAGGTATTTTATGGTTCTTGGTGCAATTGTAAATGGGATCAATTTCATGATATCTCTTTCTGTTGCTTCATTTTTGGTGTATAGAAATGCCACCGATTTCTGTACATGATTTTGTACCCTGCAACTTCACTGAATTCTTGGATCGGTTCTAGCAGCCTTTTGGTAGAGTCTTTAAGGTTTTCCATGTAGTGTATCATTTGTCCACGAAAAGTGAAAGTTTGACTTCTTTGCCAATTTTGATGCCTTCATTTCAGATTGTTGTCTGATTGCTGATGCTAGGACCTCCAACACTATGTTAAACAACAGTGGTGAGAGTGACATCCCTGTCATGTTCCTGATCTCAGGGAAAGTTCTCAGTTTTCCCCCATTGAGGATTTTAGCTGCAGGCCTTTCATAAATGGCTTTTAAGATGTTTAGGTATGTTCCTTCTATCCTGACTTTCTTGAGAGTTTTTATTAAGAAAGGATGCTGTATTTTGTCAAATGCTTTTTCTGCATCTATTGACAGGATCATATAGTTCTTATCCTTTCTTTTACTAATGTGATGCATCACATTGCTTTATTTGTGAGTATTGAACCAGCCCTGCAGCCCAGGAGTGAATCCCACTTGATCATGGTGAATAATTCTTTTTATGTGTTGTTGAATTCGATTGTTAGTATCTTGTTAAGAATTTGTGCATCCATATTCATCAAGGATATTGGCCTGTAATTCTCCTCTTTTGTGAGGTCTGTGTCTGGTTTGGGAATCAAGGTAATGCTGCCTTCATAGAATGAGTCTAGAAGTTTTCCTTCCATTTCTGTTGTTTGGAACAACTTGAGAAGGATAGGTATTAACTCTACTTTAAATGTCTGGTAGAATTCCCTAGGGAAGCCATCTGGCCCAGGACTCTTAATTGTTTGGAGATTTTTGATAACTTACTCAATTTCTTCACTAGTTATGGGTCTTTTGAAATTTTCTATTTCTTCTAGGTTTTGGTAGTGTGTGGGTGTCTGGGAATTTGTCCATTTCTTCCACATTGTCCAGTTTGTTGGCATATAATTTTTCATAGTATTCTCTGATGATTGCTTGTTGTAATAAATCCAGTTTCATTTATGATTTTATCTGTTTGGGTCCTCTCTCTTCTTTTTGAGAAGTTTGGCTAGGGGTTTATCAGTTTTGTTTATTTTTTTTTTTCCCAAAAAAATCAGTTCTTCATTTCATTGATGTGTTCTACTGGATTTTTTTTAGATTCTATATTGTTTATTTCTGCTCTGATCTTTATTATTTCTCTTCTCCTGGCCTTGGGGTTTCTTTGTTGTTCTGCTTCTAGTTCCTTTGATGTGCTGTTAGATTTTATATTTGGGATTTTTTCTTCCTTCTTGAGATAGGCCTGGATTGCAATGTATTTTCCTCTTAGGACTGCCTTTGCTGCATCCCAAAGGGTCTGGACTTTGTGTTTTTGTTTTATTTGTTTCCATATATTTTTTTAATTTCTTTTTTAATTGCCTGGTTGACCCATTCATTCCTTAGTAAGATGTTCATTAACCTCCATGCATTTGGTGGTTTTCCAAACTTTTTCCTATGGGTGGTTTCAAGTTTCATCTGAAAATGTGCCTGGTATGATCTCAATTTGTTTATATTTATTGAAGGCTGTTTTGTGACCCAGTATGTGATCTGTCTTGGAGAATGTTCCATGTGCACTTGAGAAGAATGTGTATTCTGCTGCTGTAGGATGAAAAGTTCTGAATATATCTGTCAGTCTTTCTGGTCCAATGTGTCATTCAGGGCCATTGTTTTTTTGTTGATTTTCTGTCTAGATGATCTGTCCATTGCTGCAAGTGGAGAATTTAATTCTCCTGCAATTACCACTTTCTTACCAACAAGATCGCTTAATGTTTGTGATTAATTGTTTTATATATTTGGGTGCTTCTGAATTGGGTGCATAAACATTTGTAATTGTTAGCTCTTCTTGATGGATAGACCCCGTATTTATGATATAATGCCCTTCTCCATCTTTTGTTACAGCCTTTAGTTTAAAATCTAGTTTGTCTGATATAAGTACGGCTACTCCAGCTTTCTTTTAACTTCCAGTAGCACGATAGACAGTTCTCAATCCCCTCACTTTCAATCTGAAAGTGTCCTCAGATCTAAAATGGATCTCTTGTAGACAGAAAATAGATGGGTCTTATTTTTTTATTCATTCTGATACCCTGTGTCTTTTGATTGGAGCATTTAGTCCATTTACATTCAGTGTTATTATTGAAAGGTAAGGATTTAGAGTTATTGTGTTTTCTGAATGTTTCATGCTTGTAGTGATGTCTCTGGTCCTTTGTGGTCTTTGCAACATTCCCTCACAGAGTTCCCCTTAGGATCTCTTGTAGGGCTGGTTTACAGTTGATGAACTCCTTCAGTTTTTTTGTTGTCTGGGAAAACCTTTATCTCTCCTATTCTGAATGACAGGCTTTCTGGATAAAGGATTCTTGGCTGCATATTTTTCTATTCATCACATTGAAAATTTCCTGCCACCCCTTTCCGACCTGCCAAATTTCGGTAGATAGGTCTGCTACTATCTCTATGTGTCTACCCTTATAGGTTAAGGCCTGTTTGTCCCTAGCTGCTTTCAGATTTCTTTCTTTATCTTCGTATTTTGCCAGTTTCACTGTGATATGTTGTGTAGAAGATCAATTCCTGTTACGTCTGAAGGGAGTTCTCTGTGCTCTCCTGGATTTCAGTGTCTGTTTCCTTCCCCAGATTGGGGAAGTTCTCAGCTATGATTTGTTCAAGTACACCTTCGGCCCCTTTCTCTGTTTCTTCCTCTTCTGGAACTTCTATGATATAGATATTATTACATTTCATTGAATCACTTAGTTCTCTAATTCTCCCCTCGTGATCCAGAATTCTT
Organism: Paguma larvata; assembly: GCA_030068075.1. Taxonomy (NCBI): domain Eukaryota; kingdom Metazoa; phylum Chordata; class Mammalia; order Carnivora; family Viverridae; genus Paguma; species Paguma larvata. The sequence goes on from CM057824.1 coordinate 82,889,757, forward strand.
TTATCTCTCTTTTTTCTCAGCTTCATCTTTTTCCATAACTTTATCTTCTATTTCACTTATTCTCCCCTCTGCCTCTTCAGTCCTCACTGTCACTGCCTCTAGTTTATTTTGCATCTCATGTATAGCATTTTTTAATTCATCTGACTGTTTTTTAGTTCCTTGATCTCTTGCAGCAGTAGATTCTCTGCTGTCTTCTCTACGTTTTTCAAGCCCAGCAACTAATCTTATGACATTATTCTAAATTCTTGTTCAGTTATATTGTTTGTATCAGTTTTGATCAATTCTTTAGCCATAAATTCTTTCTGGGATTTCTTTTGAGGGCAATTCTTCCCGTTTCTTCACTTTGGCTTGTTTTCTGTCCCTTATGTGTCTTAAAAGTTTGTTATGTGTCCTGTACCAGCGAGCACTACTATATTAAAGAGGGGTCATACACTGTCCAGGGCCTGGCCCTTCAGGAGCTGTTTTTGGGAAACTCGAGTTCAGATGCCTTCAGGTTTTCAATAATAACAAGGGACTAAGGGTAACATCTATTAAAAGATATTTAAAAGACATATTTTTTAGTGATTTCTTTCATTTTCAGAGTGAACTATTTCTTTGTTTTAAATTCTTTTAGATTCCCTCAAATTACTTATGTGCATTCATGGATATGGAGATACATATACATGCACACATATACAAGAGACATATACACATGAAGATACATATATACACACACTCATTGTATATGCATATACATATGATTATACATACACATACATAAGTGTAACATTGCTTTGATTTAAAATATTCAAACTGTGTTTGTTAGCTCCAAAGCATGCTTTTCTCATTCATTAATCTGTTTTCAGCTTTTCCTATTAAAGTAGTTTTTTACCCTTTTTAATATCTACATAACTTTTGTAGAATGATTGTACCAATATTTATTTGCCTTTTGTTGTTGTTGTATTGATAAGCTTATGCTGGGGTCCTTGTTCCAGCGAATCTAGGGGTCCACGAAGGACGGACGGTCAGGCGAAATGAAGTGAGAGAGCCACGAGAGAGATGGGAGTCTTATGACCAAGCAGGCAGCCCTGGGAATTCTGGCATCTCTGCCCTGCCGGTCTCAGGGTTTTTATTTAAAAATAGCGAGTTACATTACAGCAATGAGTGACAGCCCATCAGTAAGCATAGTTTGAACAATAATGTGTTTAACAGTAAAGCAGCCATTTCCTCAATCTTGCAAGTTGTTTTCAAGTTAGTTAGCATATAAATTTAAGGCAGGGGGAGAGAACAGGAAGTTACCCAGGCCTGCCTATGTTAATTATCTATAAACAGGCCAGGAGTCATTCTGCCTATTCTTCCAATTACAATGGGGGAGGTACAACCTGTCTGGCAAGGACAGAATTCCCAATGCTTGTCCTTTGCCCATGAATGAGTGAATTTACATAATAGGAGCCCAACATTTACACAAATCACACCAATATTCAGCCAGCTCATAACTGCTTCAACCACCTTTTCCACACAGGGAGGGGTCTCAACCTGTGAGCCCAAAATGGCTCCCAACAAGCTTGCTCCAATTTTTCTTCATTCTAAGCTCTCCTGTAGTGAATATCTTTCTGCATGTACTCTCTCCAGAGTATATATTAAGTTGCAGAGTACCTGTAAAGTATAAGAAAATGATTATGGCGGGGAGCCTGGGGAGAAGGAAAAAAAAGACAAGATGATAATCAAGTTAACTTCCTCATAATCATATCTATTAAGATATAAAAGTACTTAGATTTTGCTTCTGCCCAATTGAGTATTTGGCCCAAATGTTTTGGGCGCACCTGCGTGGCTCAGTCAGTTAAACATCTAACTTCGGCTCAGGTCATGATCTCGTGGTTTGTGAGTTTGAGCCCTTATGTAGGGCTCTTTGCTAACAGCTCAGAGCCTGGAGCCTGCTTCAGATTCTGTCTCCTCTCTCTGCCCCTCTCCCGCTCATGCTCTGTCTTTCTCTGTCTCTTAAAAATAAACATTAAAAAAATTTAAACTGTGTTAAATTTTGTAAGCATGTTTATAACTTCAGCCTTACTCAAGATAAAGTTTGAGAATTCTTTTCATTGGTTTTGAAAATAATTTGAGGTTAACATGTAAAATCATTCCTTATATCATGTTAAATGAACTGGCTAATATTGATGTGAATCTTACTGTTTTCTGTGTAATTACCATTTCACAGAAGGATGTTATTTAAAAAGTGATATTGGCGGTTGGGTAATAACTTTCAGCAGTCAAATTCATAAAGGGATTTTTTTATATATTTTACAATGCACATGTTTGTGATTCACTGATGGTATATCTAAGATTAGTTTCTAGAAGTGGAATTACTGGATCAAGGAGTGGCAACATTTTAAAGGCTTTTGAAACATTGTAAACTGTTCACCAGAAAAAGACCCCTACCAGGAATATAATGATTTATGCCCATTTCTCTGAATGCTGACACTGTAATTTTTAATTACTAGGGAAGTCGAGCATGTTTTTCCTGTAAGTTTACTGATTCATTTGTGTGCCTTTTGTGAATATCTCTTTATTTTTGCTATTTTTTTAATGATTTATAAGAGGGGCTCATAGTGGTTAATTATTTTTTGTTTGGGACTCTAGAAAATTTGTTTCTATCTGGCTTGTTTGTGTCTTTTTCTTTATGAGTGTGTTTATTGGGGGAGGGGAGAGAATATTTTAGTTTCTTTTGGTTTTGTGTTTATGCATATTCATTGTCTACGTTGAAAAACATGCACTTTTATTTTCTCCCAGTTCCTATAATTACGATTTCCTTTACTTTTGTGTATGAGGTAGGGTAGATTTGGTTTTCTTAAAAGTATTTTCCTTTAAAAATAGGTTGCATGGAATTATATGTGTGAGAGGGTGAAAGAAGGATATAAAGATTCTCTTATAGATAAAAGAAAAATACTGTTCTCTAATAGTCTCATTTTCAGTTAGAATTTGAAAAGACTTTTTTTTTTTTTTTCATTTTTATACCAGTTAACTGAGTAAGAAAACCAAACTAAGTTAGTCAAACAACTTTGGCTTTTCATGTTGACTTCACTTAAACAACTGTGTCTTTAGAGATCCAGCACTCAGCTGAAATTGAGTAAGAAATGAGCAAATCAATATTCAGATTTCTTTTTCACCTAGCTCTGAGTTATTTCTTTTATTTTTTTTAAGATAAAGATTTTTTTTTAATATTTATTTTTGAGAGAGAGAGAGAGAGAGAGAGAGAGAGACAGTGTGTATGAGCAAGGGGTAGAAAGAGAGGGAGACACAGAATGCGAAGCAGGCTTCAGGCTCCCAACTGTCAGCACAGATCCTGACGCAGGGCTCAAACTCAGGAACTGCAAGATCATGACCTGAGCTTAAGTCAGACACTTAACCAATTCAGCCACCCAAAGGGCCCAGAAGGATTTTTTTAATTTTAATTTTTTAATTTATTTTGAGAAAGAGCACGTGAGGGAGGGGCAGAGAGAGGGAGACAGAATCTCAAGTGGACTCCCAGGTTGTCAGCTCAGAGCCCAACACAGGGGTCGACCTCACTAACCTCAAGATCATGACCTGAGCTGAAACCAAGAGTCAGATGCTTAACTGACTAAGCCACCCAGGTGCCCTTTATTCTTTTTTTTTTAAGTTTGTATATTTATTTTGAGAGAGAGAACATGTATAAAAGTGGGGGAGGGTAGAGTGGCAGAGAGAGGGAATAACAAGCAAGCTCTGCACACTTAGCACAGAGCCTGATTCAGGGCTTGAACCCACAAACTGTGAGATCATGACTTGAGCCGAGGTTAATAACCGACTGAGCTACCCAAGTGCCCTATCCTCTGAATTGTTTCTTAAACTTCTTTTTTCTTTTCTCTTTTTTTCCCCTTGTAAAATTTACCATTTGACCTTTTTTATTTTTAAGTTTACAGTTTAGTGGTATTAATATACATTCTCATTGTTGCTCAACCATTAGCACCATCCATCCCTATATCTCTATTCATCATGTAAAAGTGAAACTGTGTTTGTTAAACAATGTATCACAATGCTCTCCTCCCTTTAGTCCTTGAAACAACCATTATAACTTTATGTCTTTATTATTTTTAACTACAGTTGAGCCTTGAACAACATGAGTTTGAGCTGCGCAGATCCACTGACATGCAGATTGTTTTCAATAAATACACTGGATAATCTTTTAGCGATTTGTAGCAGTTTAAAAAAAATCACAGGTGAACTGCATAGCCTAGAAATCTCAAAAACATTAAGAAAAAGGTATTTATCAATGTATAATATATATGTAGACGTGTAGATACTAGTCTGTTTTTTCATGATTATAAAATAATAAATATATATTATAAGCTCCCCAATCAACAATAGGCCATTAGTGGTTAAGCTTTTGGGGAGTCAAAAGTTATGCATGGATTTTTTTTACTGTACTTGGGGTTGGTGTCTCTAACCCCTTGTTCCAAGGATCAGCTGTATTCTAAGTACCTCATGTAAGTGGAATTATACAGGATTTGTCTTTTTGTAACTGGCTTATTTCACTCAGCGTAATGTTTGCAAGATTCATCTACGTGTAACATATTGCAGAATTTTTTTTTCTTAAGGCTGAAAATTTTCCATTGTATATACCACATTTTGCTTATTCATTTTCTATTGATGGACCCTTGTTGGGTTTCTTCTGTTTCAGCTGTTGTGAATAATGCTATTGTGAATATGCATACATAAATATCTCTTCAAATCGTGCTTCCAGTACTTTTATGTATATACCCAGAAGTGAAATTGCCAGATGCATATGGTAATTCTATTTTTAATTTTTTAAGGAACCACCATAATACTTTCTACAGTTGGCTATACCATTTTACATTTCCAGCAGTGCACGGGTGTCCCAGTTTCTCAATATTCTCACCAACACTTGTTTTCCGTTTTTTTGTTTTTTTTGTTTTTTTTTAATAGGAACCATCCTAATGAGTATGAGGTGGTATCTTGTTGTAGTTTTGACTTCCATTTCTGTAACAGTGATTTTGAGCATCTTTTCATGTGCTTAGTGGCCATTTATTTACCTTCTCTCTATTTAAGTTCTTTGCCCATGTTTGAGTAGAGTTGTTTGGATTTTTGTTGACTTTTAGTTAGGAATTTCCTATATATTTTGGACATGAATTCTTTATTAGACATATGATTTGCAAAACAATGTCATTCTGTGGGTTGCCTTTTACTCTGTGGCTAGTATCTTTCGATGCACAAAATTTTTACATTTTTATAAAGTCCACTTTGTCTATTTTTTTCTTTTGTTACCTATGCTTTTGGCATCATATCCAAGAAATAAGTGCAATTCTATGAAACCTTGGTATGTTATGTTTTCTTTTAAGAGTTTTATTGTTTTAGGTCTTACATTTAGGTCTTTGATTCATATTGAGTTAATTTGTACCTGTAATGTTAGGTAACCATTAAATTTCATTCTTTTTTTTTTTTTAATAATTTGTTGTCAGATTGGTTTCCATATAACACCCAGTGCTCATCCCAACAAGTGCCCTCCTCTGTGCCCATCACCACTCTCCCCCCTCCCACACCCCCCTCTCCCCTCAGTTTGTTCTTAGTCTTTGAGAGTCTCTTATGTTTTGTTTCCCTCCCTCTCTGTGTCTTTTTTCTTTTCCCCTCTTCCCCTCCCCCATGGTTTTCTGCTAAGTCTCTCAGAATCCACCTATGCGTGGAAACATATAGTATCTGTCTTTTTCTGACTGACTTATTTCACTCAGCATAATATCCTCCAGTTCCATCCATGTTGCTACACATGGGCCGGATTTCACTCTTTCTCATTGCCACGTTGTATTCCATTGTATATATACACCACATCTTCTTTATCCATTCATCAGTTGATGGAAACTTAGTCTCTTTCCATGATTTGGCTATTGTTGAAAGTGGTGCTATGAACATTGGGGTACACATGCCCCTATGCATCAACACTCCTGTGTCTCTGGGGTAGATTCCTAGCAGTGCTATTGCTGGGTCATAGGGTAGCTCTATTTTCATTTTTTTGAGGAACCTCCACACCGTTTTCCAGAGCGGCTGCACTAGTTTGCACTCCTACCAACAGTGTAGGAGGGTGCCCGCTTCTCCACATCCTCGCCAGCATCTATAGTTTCCTGATTTATTCATTTTAGCCACTCTAACCAGTGTGAGGTGGTATCTCGGTGTGGTTTTGATTTGTATATCTTTTGCCCTTTTCTTCACTGGATTATTTGTTTTTCGGGTGTGGCGTTTGGTAAGTTCTTTATAGATTTTAGATACTAGTCCTTTATCCATTATGTCATTTGCAATTATCCTTTCCCATTCTGTCAGTTGTCTATTAGTTTTGTTGGTTGTTTCCTTTGCCGTGCAGAAGCTTTTTATCTTGATGAGGTCCCAATAGTTCATTTTTGCTTTTAATTCCCTCGCCTTTGGAGATGTGTCACATAGGAAATTGTTGCAGCTCAGGTCAAAAAGATTTTTTTCTGCTTTCTCCTCTAGGATTTTGATGGTTTCCTGGCTCACATTCAGGTCCTTCATCCATTTTGAGTTTATTTTTGTGAGTGGTGAAAGAAAATGGTCTAATTTCATTCTTCTGCATGTTGCTGTCCAGTTCTCCCAGCACCATTTGTTAAAGAGGCTGTCTTTTTTCCATTGGATACTCTTTCCTGCTTTGTCAAAGATTAGTTGGCCATATGCTTGTGGGTCCATTTCTGGATTCTCTATTTTATTCCATTGGTCTATGTGTCTGTCCTTGTGCCAATACCATGCTGTCTTGATGACTACCGGTTTGTAGTAGAGGTTAAAATCTGGGATTGTGACACTTTGGTTTTATTCTTCAGAATTACTTTGGCTATTCGGGGTCTTTTGTGGTTCCATATAAATTTTAGGATTGTTTGCCCTAGCTTTGAGAAGAATGCTGGTGCAATCTTGATTGGGACTGCATTGAATGTGTAGATTGCTTTGGGTAGCATTGACATTTTAACCATATTCTTCCAATCTATGAGCATGGGATGTTTTTCCATTTCCTTGTGTCTTCCTCAATTTCTTTCATAATTTTTTTATAGTTTTAAGCATAGAGATCTTTTACATCTTTTGTTAGGTTTATTCCTAGGTATTTTATGGTTTTTGGTGCAATTGTGAATGGGATTCGCTTCTTCATTATTGGTGTAAAGGAATGCAACCGATTTCTATACATTGATTTTGTATCCTGCAACTTTGCCAAATTCATGGATCAGTTCTAGTAGGCTTTTGGTAGATTCTGTTGGGTTTCCATGTAAAGTATCATGTTGTCTGCGAAAAGTGAAAGTTTGACTTCATCCTTGCCTATCCTGATGCCTTTTATTTTGCTTCGTTATCTGATTGCTGATGCTAGGACCTCCAACACTATGTTAAATAGCAGTGGTGAGAGTAGACATCTCTGTCGTGTTCCTGATCTCAGGGGGAAGGCTCTCAGTTTTTCCCCATTGAGGATGATATTAGCTTTGGGCTTTTCATAAATGGCTTTTATGATGTTTAAGTATGTTCCTTCTATCCTGACTTTCTCGAGAGTTTTTATTAGGAAGGGATGCTGTATTTTGTCAAATGCTTTTTCCGTGTCTATTGATAGGATCATATGGTTCTTAAATTTTCTTTTGTTAATGTGGTGTATCACATTAATTGATTTGCGATTATTGAACCAGCTTTGTAACCCAGGGATGAATCCTACTTGATCATGATGAATAATTCTTTTTATATGCTGTTGTATTCTATTTGCTAATATCTTGTTAAAAATTTGTGCATCCATATTCATCAAGGATATTGGCCTGTAGTTCTCTTTTTTTGCTGGGTCTCTACCTGGTTTGGGAATCAAAGTGATGCTGGCTTCATAGAATGAGTCCAGATGTTTTCCTTCCATTTCAGGTTTTTGGAACAACTTGAGGAGGATAGGTATTAACTGTTTTAAATGTCTGGTAAAATTCCTCAGGGAAGCCATATGGTCCTGGACTTTTATTTGAATATTCTCTGATGATTGCTTGTATTTCTGAGGGATTGGTTGTAATCACTCCATTTTTGTTCGTGATTTTATTGATTTGGGTTCTCTCTCTTTTCTTTTTGAGAAGCCTGGCTAGAGGTTTATCAATTTTGTTTATTTTTTCAAAGAACCCGCTCTTGGTTTCATTGATCTGTTCCACTACTTTTTCTGTTTCCATATGATTAATTTCTGCCCCAATCTTTGTTATTTCTCTCTTTTTGCTGGGTTTGGGTTGTCTTAGCTGTTCTGCTTCTAATTCCTTTAGGCGTGCTGTTAGGATTTGTGTTAGTGATTTTTTTGTTTCTTGAGATAAGCCTAGATTGCAATATATTTACCTCTCAGGACTGCCTTTGCCGCATCCCAGAGCGTTTGGATTGTTGTATTTTCATTTTCATTTGTTTCCACGTATTTCTTAATTTCTTCTCTGACTGCTTGGTTGACCCGTTCGTCTTTTAGTAGGTTGTTCTTTAGCCTCCCATGTTTTGGGGGGTTTTCCAGACTTTTTCCTGTGGTTGATTTCAAGTTTCCATGAAAGTGTGCATGGTATGATCTCAATTTTTTTATATTTATTCAGCGCTTCCTTGTGCCCCAAAATATGGTCTATCTTGGAAAATGTACCGTGTGCATTTGAGAAGAATGTAAATTCCTTTGCTTCTGGATGAAGGGCCCTGAAGATGTCAGTCAGGCCCATATGTTCCAATGTGTTGTTCAGGGCCATTGTTTCTATGGTGATTCTCTGTTTAGTGGATCTATTCCAGCGCTGTGAGTGGGATATTAAGGTCCCCTGCGATTAGCACATTTTTATCGATAAGATTGCTTACGTTTGTAATTAGTTGCTTTACAAATTTGGGTGCCCCAGAATTCGGTGTGTAGATATTTATAATTGTTAACTCTTCCTGCTAGATAGTCCCTGTGATTATTATATAATGCCCTTCGTCATCTCTTATTTCATCTTTTACTTTAAAGTCTAGTTTGTCCGATATAAGTGTGGCTATTCCAACTTTCTTCTGAGTTCCCATAGCATGGTAGATAGTTCTCTGTCCCCTCATTTTCAATCTGAAGGTGTCCTCGGGTCTAAAATGGGTCTCTCGAAGACAGCATATAGATGGGTCTTGTTTTTTAATCTATTCTGTTACCCTGTGTCTTTTAATTGGAGCATTTAGTCCATTTACATTCAGCGTTAATATTGAAAAATATGGGTTTAGAGTCACTATGTTATCTGTAGTTTCATGCTTGTAAGGATGTCTCTGGTACTCTGTGTTCCTTGCGACCTTTCCTTCATAGAGTCCCCCTCAGGATCTCTTGTAAGATTGGTTTATTTGTGATGTATTCCTTCAGTTTTTGTTTGTTTGGGAAGACCTTTATCTCTCCATCCATTCTGAATGACAGGCTGGCCTGATAAAGGATTCTTGGCTGTGTGTCCTTCCTGTTAAACTTCATTCTTTTGCATGTGGACATCCACTTTTCCCAGTACCGCTTGTTGAAAAGATGATCTTTTCCCTATTGAATAGTCTTGGCACCCTTGTTGAAAATAATTTGACCATTTGTGTGAAGGTTTGTTTCTGAACTTTCATTCTGTTCTGTTGGTCTCTACATTTGCATTTATGCCAGTGCCAAACTGTTTTTGAATACTGTAGCTTTATAGTACGTTTTGAAATGAGGAAGTGTGAGTCCTCTAGCTTTATTCTTTTTCATGATTATTTTGGGAATTCAGGTTCCTTGAGATTCCACAGGAATTTTAGAATGGCTTTTTCTCTTTCTGCAAAAAATGTCATTGGGATTTTGACAGAGTTTGTAAATTGCTTTGGGTTATATTGACATCTTAATAATATTAAGTCTTCCAATCTATACACAGGATGTGTTTCCATTTTTTTTCTGTCCTCTTTAACTTCTTTCAGCAGTATTTCATAGTTTTCATTGGACAAGTAAAGTTTATCCCCAAGTATTTTATTCTTTTTGATGCTATCGTAAATGGGACTGTTTTTGTAATTTGCTTTTCAGATTGCAAGCAAATTTTATGTTGACTTTGTATCAAACTACTTTGCTGAATTCATTAGTTCTAACAGCTTTTTTGCTGAGTCTTTAGGGTTTTCTGCATATAACATTATATCATCTGCAGACAGAGATCATTTTACTTCTTCCTTTCCAGTTTGGGTGCCTTTCATTTCTTTTTCTTGCCTAATTGCTCTGGGTGCAACTTCCGGTACTATGATGAATTGAGGTGGTGAAGTTGACCTAAATTAATCACAGTTTACTATCCCACGTTTTCCGCCGGTAGTTGCAAACCTTCAACAGACTCCAGAGTTCCAGAATAGTTACAACAGACAGTTTCTGCCTGTGTAATTGTCATCTAAGTGGAAAGACAAATTCTTTGTGCTTCCTACTTACCCGTCTTGCCAGAATCTGAATTATTTTTAATAAATAATTTTATTAAAATATCAGCATAACTTTAAAATGGAGGCCTATTTCTCTCAGACTTTTTGCCTTAGACCATACACTACACTTTTCATATAGTTAAATATTATTGAGTATTTGGTTAGTTATGAAACCATGATTCAAACTGAACTCACTTTACTTTTCAGGGCTTTTCATATCTAATAATTTTCTTTACAGAAATACCGGTATCAGGATGAAGATACACCTCCTCAAGAGCACATATCCCCACAAATCACTAACGAGGTGATAGGTCCGGAATTAGTTCATGTCTCAGAGAAGAACCTGTCAGAAATTGAGAATGTCCATGGATTTGTTTCCCATTCTCATATTTCACCAATAAAGGTAGGATGATAACTTTATTTTGTTGCTATGAATTATGTATTACTTTTTTTTACTAGTATAGCTCATGCCCAGAGAGAACTTTTATGTAGAATTTTCACCCCTTGTTTCTGGTTTATTAGTTATAGGGAATTTTATAATATTTCCTAGCATTCTAAAAACATTTTTAAAGATATATTTTATTAAATGAATTTCATTCAGTGATACTCATCTTTCTAAGCCTAAAAAATTCTCACAAAGGAAATAACTTATATTTCAATTACTATACATTGAAATATTATAAAACTTGTTTTAAATATTAGTACTTATAGACAAAGAGCATTAATAGTAGCATTAACTCCCCTCAGAAATAGCCACAATCCTGGTTTCTTATACAGCTTTACCACATATTTAGGTTTCTAATCAATATACTGTTTATTTTGCCAATCTTAAATTTTATATAAATGGCTTATACCGTATTATAATCTCAGCTTGAATCTTTTTGCTTAACATTGTATTCCTAAGAATTTCTTTACTGCTCTAGAGTTTTCTCTTTTATTAATATGTTATAATTTATCTTTTAACAGCTGTTGAGTTATTTTCAGCATATTACTAGTATAAAAAGTGCTGTTAAAAACATAGGTTATGCATACATATCTTTGTGGATAATACCAGATTATTTTCCAAGTGGTTATATACTTTACATTTTCAGCAGCAGAATATGAGTTTTAATCAATCCATATCCTCATCAATACTTGGCATTATTATTTTTGCCATTGTTTTGAGCTCGAAATACTATCTCATTGTGACTTTAATGTGCATTTCCCTGTTCAGAGGTTGAATATATCGGTCATTTAGGTTTTCTCTTCTGTGATACATAAACTCTCAAGGATTTTGCTCATTTATGTCTTGGGTTGTCCTTTTTACTGATTCATGTAAGTTCTTTATATATTCTGGATACTAATCATTTGTTGGTTTTATGTATTGTGAATAAGGTTAGTTTTTTCCTAGTAAAACACAACTTTATAATTTTCTTTGAGGGATGATTTCATATTACTGGTTAAAAATTTTAATGGTTGTGTTATCATTCAGATTTTCTATTGATAGTTTTGCTAGGTTATTTTTTTTAGGAATTTGTTATTTCATATTTATTTCAAAATATTAATATCCTGGGTTTTGGTTGTTTTGTTTTCTTTTGGTGTTTTTTTTTTGTTTGTTTTTTTTTGTTTTTTGGTCTATAGCATATTTAAGTGTGGCCCCTTTTTCATTCCTAGTAATTACTTGTGCCTTGTTTTATTTTTTTTCCCCTTGGTCATTCTTGCCAAAAGATGTTTTTTTCAGAGATTCATTTCTTTTTTAAAAATCTAGTGTTCTTGGGGCATCTGAGTGGCTTGGTTGCTTAAGCATCTGGCTTCGGCTCAGGTCATGATCTCACAGTTTGTGTGTAACCCTGCATCGGGCTCCTGTATTGACATCTGCTTCGTATTCTGTGTCTCCCTCTCTCTGCCCCACCCTTTCCCTTCACTCTTCAAAATAAACATTAAAAAATTTTTTAATTCTATTATTCTTCCCCCTTGTGCTGCTGTCCCCACCTTCCTTGTTTTCACACACACATATACCTGCATAATACACATGTTCATGTACATCTATAAATATAAATGTGTGAATAGCCTACATATAAATTACAGATTTTGTTTGGTAAGAAGCAATCTGATTATCCCTTGGGAGACTAAATGAGAGATACAGAGAAGAAAAAATCAATTGGCTATTAGTGACATAGACAGTTCTCCTTTTATCTTTCCCCTTTCTCCTCTTACCATTATTATTTTTTTCTCTTCTGCTTTCCTTGGGTTTGTTTTTTTCCCCCCTAGTTTCTCAAGTTGGTTGCTTATTGTAATAGTATCAGTATTTGGGTTTGTAAATTTTCCTTTTAAGTATCACTTTAGCTCTATCCCACAAGCTTTAACATGTAATTTTTTAAAATCATTCTAACATTTTCTTTTAATTCCCTTGTCATTTATTTATTTACTGCCCTATGAATTATTTAGAGGTATGTTTCTTAATTTTTAAACATACTGATACAGTCAGGGTGGTCTAAAAATCCAGAAGGGCGTTCCTGCAGTACCAGCCAAGAGGGTGCTTGGCTTTGTGCAGGATAAACATCAAACAGGAGCTGGAGAAAGTGAAACAGAATTTATTATAGCATAAGTGACAGGTAAAGAATAGCAGATGCAGTGTCTGTGAGACTCAGAAAGGAAAGGAGAATGAGTGTCTTTGTTGCTTGGGACCTGGGGTTTAAATTGTAAAGGGGTCCAGAATATGTGTTCCTTCAGGAATCCAGGGTAGGGTCTAATCAGAGGCAAATGTCAGGTAAATAATAGGTGTTGTTTTATAAATCATCAAAGGTAGAGGGTATTGATGCTAGTGTCAGCCAAGGTTTTTTCGAAGCTAACATCCTGGACCATGTTTGGATCTGACTCTTCTTAGATGTTATCAGGTGTTTGGGGGCCTAGGACAAAATCCAAAGAACGATGAACTTTCCTGCTTCCTCCTTGGAGTGGGAACATAGCTTCTCTGGTTTTTACTCAGGTGCAAATATCGAACATGAGTAAATGGTGCCTATTAGAAAAACAGCATAAATGGAACCTTTCTAAAATGTAGTTCCTTCAGCTTCTCTGTCTCAATCGGAGACATTTATTCCTTTCATATCTTACTTTAGGTTATATATTCTCATGTCCTATTTCCATCTAACTAGCTTGAAAATTGTTTCTCTTCCTTTAATGGTTATCCTGGAAATTTTAATAAACATTTTTAACTTACAGAAATCATAAGTCAATAAATCTCTTCTATCCTCATTCCGAGTAACAAAACTTTAGAACACTTGAATTGTAAGCACTCTGTCCTGCTTTATATGTTGTTCTTGTCAGTCTATGCCTAGTTTCTCTCGACTGAATTAATATAACCTATTACTTTAGTCAAAAAACTCTCCCAGGTAGGTATAATTCTTTGTTTCTGATGTTTTGAATTTCTGGTTACTCTGATTGTTATAAACTATGCAAAATCAGTTTGCACACACTCCACTCCTCAGTCTTTGGTAGGTGTTTTGGTAGTTACTTCTATGTATATGCAGATTCTGACAGGGGCATAGTCAGTGAGCATCCCAGCCCCTTTTTAAAAGTTGAATATAAACAAACCGATGAACATTAGAGAATATGTGGAAAGCCCTCACAGTTGGCCATGAGCTTTGCTTAACTAAATGTAAGATTGAGTGCACCTATAGGTAGCAGAAGATGTAGCAGAAGTGAACTTTTGGGGGCACCTGGGTGGCTTAGTCGGTTAAATGGCCAACTTCAGCTCAGGTTTTTTATTGCAGTCTGTAAGCTCGAGCCCCGTGTCGGGCTCTATGCTGATAGCTCAGAGCCTGGAGCCTGCTTCGGATTCTGTGTCTCCCTCTCTCTCTGCCTCCCCAACTTGCTCTCTGTCTCTCCCTCTCAAAAATAATAAACATTAAAAAAAATTTTTTAAAAAAAGTGAACTTTTGCATGGACTATTTTTTAAATTTTTGAAAACTTTTAAATAAAGTTGATTATATGATTTTGGAAAAAAATCACCTGCTAAAATATTAGTTTTGATTATTAAACAGTACATTTAACGTTTATTAAACATCTATGCTAGTAACTTTGTTAGATTTCAGTGATTAGTATTTTTTGTGGAGAGGTATAACACAATATGTAACATAAAATAAAGAGAAAGATTAAATTTTTGAAGGTGTCTGAAAAAAGAAAATTGACTTTTGGCAAGGTGTTGAAGGGTATGCACAAGATGCCAGTTCAGGGGAGAAGGCAGTTACTGGGGAAAATCAGTACAGTAGCAGGGTGATAATTAGAGGAAACTAAATATGCAGGAAAGTTCATGATATTGTAGCTTAGGGAACTTCATAGGAAATGAGTGCCAGGTGTGAAGGGCCTCAATCCAGAGCTGATGAGTGGCCTTCTGAAAGGTTTGCCACCATAAAATGTCCTATGAGATAATCTGTTATGTTCTTGGGGTGCTGGTGCTCATTCTCCTTACTGAAATAATGAAATAAGATAGTGATTGAAAGTTACTTTATTGATCTAAAGTTACCTTATTTGATCTAAAGCTAATTATGATTTAAGACTCTGAAAGGGAAGCTTTCTTGCCAGTCCTGGGCAGTTTCAAGGAAGAAATTGGCAGTAATATGGTGGAAATGGAAGAAAAGACAGTGGGTAAATTTTTGTGGTATGTAGGAATCTTCTTCAAAAGCTTTCATTTTAAACAGTTATAAATAGTATATCGTAATAAGAACAGTGTCAAGATTCCTAAAACAGAAAATGAGCTGAGAATTAGGAAAAATAGAGCAGTAAATTGAATAAATAAAACTTCAGTCTATTTTGAATTAGATTTAAATCAGGATGAAGTGGCAAGGAGGGCAATAGGTACAAGGAGGCAACTTGGTACGGGATGTTGCATTAATCATTGAGGAAATTACATAATTCATCTTTGGCTTTTGTTTTCAATGACAAGGAAAGTTATGTTCAAATCAGTGTGTTCAGAGTAAACATAGTTAAGCAGGACCTGTAATCAGCAATAGAACAATATGTTAGTAGATAATTATTTTAAATAAGTATATCTTCTAGCATGGATACATTTCATCCAGTAGTACTGAGAATACTATCAAATGAAATCACTAGCAGTAGTTGGTAGTTTTTCAAGTGTGAGAAATGAGGGTAACAGAAAAAATAGTCATAAGCAAATACATGCCTATTAAATTAGTACAGGAATAGAATCTTTCCCATTTTGAGTATATTATGGGTACCTTTGAAAATCAATTTTGTTTTCACATCTCTGGAATATATTAAAATGTTGAATTTTATCTAATATTTTTCGGATGGCCTTAGTGTATTACGGTAAGCTTATGGTTTGCATACAATTTGACCACAAGATGGTGCTCAGACAGAAGGTATTTGTATATGATCAGAGTTTTTTCTAACCAAATAACCCATCTATGTCATCAGTCTTCTCAGCTTAGTCTTGTCCTAGAAGAAAACATAGGCAATAATCTCCTTGACATATGTCTCAGTGACGATTTTTTGGATATGACACCAAAGGCAAAAGAAATAAAAGCAAAAATAAACTAATTGGGACTATATCAAACTAAAAAGCTTCTTCTTAGCAAAGGAAGCCATGCCACCAAGATGAAACGGCATACTACAGAATGGGAGAAAATAATGGCAAATCACATATCTGATAAGGGGCAATATCCAAAATATGTGAGGAACTCCTACAACTCGAGAGCAAAAAAACAATCTGATTAAAAAATGCCAGAAGATCTGAATAGACATTTTTTCCAAAAAAGACCTCAGGTGGCCAATAGGTACATGAAAACATAGATTCTCAACATCATTAATCATCAGAGAATTGCAGATCAAAACTGCAGTGAAATATTACCTTACACCTATTAGAATGACTTAGCGAAAAGACAAGAAATAATAAATTTTGGCAAAGATGAACAGTAAAGGAAACCCTCGTGCACTGTTGGTGGGAATGTAAATTGGTGAAACCACTGTGGAAAATAGTATGGAAGTTCCTCAGAAAATTAAAAATAAAGTTACCATATGATCCAGCAAATCTCCTTCTGTGTGTTTATTTGAAGAAAATGAAAACATTAATTCAAAAAGATACATGCATCCCCATGTTCATTGTAACATTATTTACAGTAGCCAATATATGTAAACAACCTAATTATCCATCAGTGGAAGAATGGTTGAAGAAAGTATGGTACATGTGGTCAAAGAGAATGAAATTTTACCTTTCATGACAACATGGATGGACCTTGAGGACACTATGCTAATAAGTCAGAGAAAGACAAATACCAATGATCTCTTTTATAATATGGACAAAAGATTGATGGTTATAAGAGTGGGAGAAGTGGGTGAACTGTGTGTTTTTTGTTTAAAAAATTATTTAAAATCTTCTCTTAGTACAACTGTACCTTTTGAAATTTATAGGCCAGATCATAAAGATAAAAGTGTAAGGAAAATGCTCCTATGTTGCATTTACAGTAAATTAGCTTTGTAATTACTTAGTAATTTATTTTATTTAATTTTTTTATTATTTTAGAGTTTTAATGTTTTTCCTCTCAACCTCTTATATTTTTTACTGAGATTATGTAATCCTTGCCTTTGTTACTATACCTGAGGACCTGTGAGTTTGTGAACTTGGAATGGTAAGCAAATAATTGAGGGCCTACTTATTCTGTATATATTTCTGAATGGTCCTTACTTTCATTTAATGTTATAAAATTTCTCACGGTCATAAGTTTTTCAAAATCATATTTTAGGCTATGTAATAATCCACTAAGTGGATATATTCAGTTTACTTAAGCATTATTGTTTAGAGTTCCATTACAGATAATATTATCATCATTTTGTGACTAAAAGTAAACTGTACAGAAAAAAAGAATGTTAAAATCATATTTAAATGTTAATAGATATTCAGTGATTATGACTGTGTATTTTTTTAATTCATTATTTTAAATAGACTTTCCAGAATCCGCAATGAGCTTAAATTTTGTTTTAATGGAATAGAGTTAATTTTCAATGCTGCTCTATGAGTAGGGCTATACTAAAGTAGAAATCAGTGAGGAGTTGGTCACCTTTCATCTCATCATTGTGATTTAGGTACACATATGATTTTGTATGCATGTATTGACTACTGGGCAATGGATGAGATGATCCTAGATTTTTGTAGATCAGATAATAGGTTATTTTCATAAAGAAACCTTTCCAAATCTCATAGCTACTTTCTTAATGTCAATGGATTTGAAAATCTGTTCATTGCAAAGTACTTTTCCTAGTACTTAGGGGATATATGACATGGAGTGAGTGACCTATCAGCTTTAGATTGTTTTTGAGCTCTTTGGCTCCCTAGGATAAGAAATCTATGTACACAGATGGGTTACTATTCATTGTTTTGTTTGCACTGTAAGTAGGAAATTTGCATTCACCATTTGAGTACAAAATCCCATCCAGGGGCGCCTGGGTGGCTCAATCAGGTAAGTGTCCAACTCTTGATTTCAGCTCAGGTCATGACCTCATTGTGAGTTCAAGCCACTCATCAGGCTTTGTGCTGACAGTGCAGAGCCTGCTTGGGATTCTCTCTCTCTCTTTCTCTCTCTCTCCCCCCCCCTCTCTCCCCCTCTCTCTCCCCTTACCTTCCCTGCTCTTGCGCGAGTGTGCGCAGTCTCTCCCTCTCTTTCAAAATAAATAAATAAACTTAAAAAAAAAAATCTTTATCCATACCAATCCAGAATAGCAGAATCTATATCAGTTCTAGTGCTTCTCTCCCCATCTCAGGTTTTCATCAGACCTGGATCATCAAAGCTCTTAATTTGGGGCCAAACCAATTACTTAAACATTTGTTGAAACCATAGTTGTTTATTAAGTACCTGGTCAGTGTTAGCTGTTTTTTTGTTTTTTTGATTTTTTTTTTTTAAAGTAAGTTTCACTTTTTTCCTACAGAGGATTCTTAGTTCTGTGTTTACCCTTAGTGTTTTCCTCTATTCCCCTACCCCCAAATGGATAGAACCATTCTGTCTAGGGCCACAAAATTGCCAGCAACTATCTGCAGAGTCCTTGGGAAGAAGCACCAAACTTTGTGCTATAATCTCTGTCACAAAGCATCTTAACTCTCAAAAGTCCCACATGACTCTCAACCCTTGGGCATGTATCTGTATTTTTGGAGATGGAATCATAGAGAGATTATTAGAATCTTTGCTTTCTAGCGGATCTGGAGGTTATAGTTTGCCAATACTGCTTTCTAATAGGCTGCATTTAGTTAATATTGGTAAGCACACAGTAAGCAAGATTTTGTCAGTCCACATATGAAAAAGTGTATGGCTGAGGTTAGGACTTGTGATGTGCTTATATCAACCTAAAAATTATTCTACCGTTTGTAAATTATCAAGCAGTACTTTTATTCATATATTGTTTTTTAATGACCATTTATTATGTACTAATGTAGCAGTGTTAGGACAGACTTAGGAGTCTGTGATTCTCAAACTTGAAGTTGCTTAGAAGTCACTTAGGGGACTTGTTAAAAATGAAAATTTCCATATCCTTCTTACCCAAAAATATTCTGGTAGAGAGGGGATACCAGTCTGCATTTTTAACCATCATCCTAGGTGATTCTGAGGAGGACTACTATGTTGAGAAAGAGACCTAGTATTAGATGTTAGAAAATGACTATTTAGGGGCACCTGGGCAGCTCAGTCAGTTGAGCCACTCTTTATTTTAGCTCAGGTCGTGATTTCTTCCCCGCCCCCCCCCCCCCGCACTCCCTCCTCCACCCATAAAAGAATTTAGAAAGAGAAAAAAAAGAAAATGACTATTAAGGAATCAGACAATATTATTTTAGCGAACTAGGTATTATATACGTAGTGTTGGATAAAACATGCTTCACTGGTTATAAAACAAAAAATTTACTTTTAATTCTTTTGCATTTTAAAAAATTTATAATTTTTTAATCAGTGTTATAGTATGTAAGAGAGGTGATGCTAATAATACAACAGTTTCTTTTTTAACACAAAAGTGTCAGGGGTGCCTGGGTGGCTCAGTTGGTTAAGCGTCTGGCTTCGGCACGTGTCATGATCTCACAGTTTGTGGGTTCAAGCCCTGCGTTGGGCTCTGTGCTGACAGCTCAGAGCGTGGAGCCTGTTTCAGATTCTTTGTCTCCCTCTTTCTTTGCTCCTCCCCCATTCATGCTCTAGTCTCTCTCAAAAAATGAGTCAACATTAAAAAAAATTTTTTTTAAAGTTCCATAAGCCAATTATTTATTTTGCTAATTAATTTGTTTCTGTTTCCAGACTCAGTTTTCAAAGCATTAAGAGCCAGTATATTACATAAAATAATCATGCCACATTACAAATGGATTGTCCTCTATCATTAGATCCTTAGAGTTGAATATAGACAGTGCCTTTAAAAAACTTAGAACCTAATTAAGGTGAGCTCCTTCCTGATGTAGAAATTTATGTGAATGACAGAGGCTCCTTTAGTAAAATTATTTAAACAATCAGAACTATTGGCAAGAGAATTCTTTTGTGTTTTAAATTCAGTTCATATTTATAATTTATTTAAGCAGTGAAGATGCCTTTGGATTTTACTACAGACTGTGATTGAAACTTGGTAATCCAGCGTTTCTCCACCCCGTGCATTAAATCAGGCATCCCAAAGGGTCTTGGTAGTCCAGTGTTTATAACATCCTTCTTTACCTGCTAATCGACCTCACTTCCTGGATTTCATTCCGTCTAGTTATCAGCTAACAAAAGAACAGCTTTTGGTTTCTGCAGACGCTGGTGAAAAAATAATCATGAGAAAGACATCAACCTTATGCCGTCTTTTTTGTCTGCAAATATAAACTCAGCCATCATACAACTAACAGGTACAGAGGAAAGATACAAGCTCTTTCATGGGAAGAAATTACAGAGAAAATGAGCATCATTTCTCAAGGTTTTTATTTTCCCTGATCTACAAGTGATGCTGCTGTAATTCTAGCTGCAGTTTTTACCGATCATTCACCACTCAGCAGCTGGTAGAGAAGTAAGACTGCTTGGCAACCACCTGCAGGGCTGCAGAGATGAATTACATTTTCGGGAACAACACACTTCTATACTCTCGCGCCAGTCGAGGAGGCAATGCTAGCTCTAGCCATGGCTCAGTAGGCCCAAAGCAGAAACACTGGGCAAAAAAGGGTTCATCAGATGAACTGCAAGCTGAGCCAGAGCCTTCACGCTGGCAGCAGATAGTTGCATTTTTCACTCGAAGACACAGCTTTATTGACTGCATCTCGGTAGCCACCAGCTCCACCCAGGTAACATACCACTTGTTGAAATTATTTTCAGTATATTTTGGTTTACGTTTACTTTGCAAATGTGTTAGTGTAGATTTCTTGTTATTAAAAATGTAGTCTTCTGCACTGAAACCTTGGATGCGCAGAAATGTATGTTTTCAGTCCATCTATGGAGGTCTTTAGCATGAAAGAGGAAACAAAAATATTTTCTC
This sequence comes from Paguma larvata, assembly GCA_030068075.1. Classification (NCBI taxonomy): domain Eukaryota; kingdom Metazoa; phylum Chordata; class Mammalia; order Carnivora; family Viverridae; genus Paguma; species Paguma larvata. The sequence goes on from CM057824.1 coordinate 82,910,589, forward strand.
TTTTGCTCTTATGTAATACCAAACAAAACCGGCTCTGATTATGTTGAGGGACTTGTTTAAAAATAAAAACCATTGATATATAAATTAAAATATAAATTAATAATGCTTGTCTCCTTATTTTTAGACTGTTAAATGATATAAAGTATGATGTCTCACCAAAGAAAATACCCGTTTGTTTAGCTTTTGTATGTCATAAGATAACCTAGGGAGATTGTTATGGTAAAAAAAGAGAAGATAATTTAAAATATTTTATTTTCTAGTGTTTTGAGAATAAATTGTATAGTTGGCTATTGCTATATATACTTGTATCTTAAAAAGTTACATTAAATTATGGTTTATTCAAGTGATTTAATGAATTAAATCTATTTGTATAAATATACATTTCTGTAATATACATTATGTAAATACACATTACCTAGGGTTAATATAAAAGCATTAAACTTGTGAAATTCCTACAGTTCCTACAATTGTAGGAATATTTTTTCAAATAGTCAATTGACAGTTTTTAAACAGATGACTGAGCACTAAAAATTTCCCAAATTAAAAACAAACAAAATACATAAAACCAAATCCTTTTGAGGAAATGAGTATATTGAAAATAGTGGGGAAAATAGAAAATTAATAATAATTTAAGTGAAATATTTATTTGGCATTAAAGGAGATTGAGAGCTATTCATATTTTAAAATATTTTTAATAGATATTCACTCAACTTTTAGTGAAAATGAAAGGATAAGAAATAGTCTGATATAAAAATAAGGAGAATGCTTTTGTTATTTGACATCAATAATACTTAATAAAATTTATACACCTATCCTAGTGCTTTTTTAAAATAAATTTCTTTAAAACCGTCTTTTTTTTGAAGCAGCACAATAAATATAAACTGTCAACAGCTTCTTTCTTTTTGATTACTAGAATTGTCTTTCAATAGTTTTAATTTTAAAGTAATGTCAGATTTCTTATATAGTAAATTGTACTTATTTTACTTACATGTGTGAAAGAAATGGAATTACTGGGTTAAGGAATCATAATTGTTTTTATGTAGGTACTGATGTTAGTTATAATCAAAACTTCTTCAGAGGCAACAATGTGATTTAACTCTTAGATTGAATACTGCCCAAAGAATTTAACAACTTGATTTTGACTACAATTGCACATACCAAAAAAGGGACACAAAGACTAAGGCTTGGTGTTGTTATTCATTATAGATTAATCTTAAATGAATATTTTCCATTGTCAGTAAAAAAAGTTAGGCTAAAAACTTACTATTAAAACTTACATGTAGTTTATACAAATATACAGTACTATATATGTATATACACACACACACATCACCGTGGATACATAATTCATCTTATTAGAGGCATACAAATGAAAAGACAAGTAAAATAGTTCACAGATAAAAGTATTGAAACCATAGAATTACATTGCAGTTACTTAGGAGTTGGAGAAAAAGTTGCTAGTGCACTAAAATAGAGTCATAATTTCAATAAAAACACTATTTGTAATTAATCCTACAAAGCCATTTAAAATTTTATTTTCCTTTCATTTGTTTCAGATCATTTGTGTATACTGATACATGACTTAGTTTTTATTTCTTTTACACTTCTTTTTGTTACTTGTCTTTTTCATGATCTTTATATTTCATGTCTAGAAATGTAGACATGAGGTCAAAAGTTTTAACTTTTATTTCTCCTGCTCTAGCATACCATATCATTTTTCATTCTGTATACTTTCTAACTGATGAATTAGGCATTTTATATATCCAAGTCTTTTTTTGTAACTCACTGGAATTCATTTTACTGGATAAAATACAGTAGGACTGAGATAGAACGTTAGACATATTTTGATCTTGGTTGATGCTAGAATACATTTTTCTGTTTCATCTACTGATCCATGGCTTGCAGTTTTATTTTGTAGCACCAGAAGGATTTGCATATTGTTATAAACAAAGTAGATTAATGACATTTCATAATTTATTGAGCATATGCTACATACCTTTGAAGATAGTACATAATAGTATTTTGTTGTGTTAAAGATAAATAGCAGCAGTGATTACCAGGTCTCCTATTTCATTTGTTAGAAATATTTTTTCTAAGATTCGATAGCAAGATTAACTTTGAATCTAATTCCTTATAATTATGCAGCATGATACAGCAGTTTGGAGAGTTGCTATTAAATGAAGTTTTATTAATTTGAAAGTCATTACTCTTATTTAATACCCCCCCAAATATCCTCTATAAATAAAAATAAAATTTATTTACTTTAAAAATTCATTTAAATTGCTTGTGTGTTGGAAATATTCACGTTCATAACTCAGATTATATGCCAGATTCTATTGTAATATCTGAAACTTAGTACGAAATCATTAATGTCTTTTTAAATGATAAGGAAGTGGTTATAAACTTTGGCAAGACCCCCAGCTTCTAGGATAAGGCGTAGCATTATAGTTGGTGCTCCACGAATGTTTATGGAATTATTTTCCATTTCAGTTACCTAGAACCTTTTTAGCTTGTGGCCTTCCAGAATACAGCACCTAATTCCAAAACCTCCTGGGTACCTGTTTTTATTGGATCCACTTTCCTTCCCTCACAAGTGCCTTTAGTTCTTTACAGTAGCCCATTTCTTTCTCTACTTCCCTTTTCTTCCCTTCCATTCTTTATATTTCCTTGAAGCCACACAAATCCCCCATGTACCTGATTTCCTTACCCCTTTGAATCCCTACCGAGTGATGATAACTATACAGCTTACAAACTATTTCTCATTTTTGTCATTTGATCATATCCCAGAAGTTTACATTGGGTTTATTTGTTTTGTTTTGTTTTAATGTTAAATTAAGAGGAGTTTCTAATTATTTACTAATTATCTATTTAGTTTGGTGTGAATTTTTTCTATTTTGTGCTTCATTCTACTTAAGTTCTTAATTTTGAATAATATAGAGAAACAATGTCTATAGGTGGTCAAGTGCTCATTTCCTTATCTCGGAATTCCCTCTGTTCTTCCCTTTAGGGTCACTTGATGTCCATCTGCCCTGTCTTATGTAGTTTTTACTCAGCTCGGTTCCAATCTAGGACCAATTTATATATTTATGAGTATTTTTAAAGAACTCCAGCACAGTATTTGTAGTTTTTGCTTTACTTGATTAGCTCCTAGGTAAAAAGTTTTGACTACTGAGTGATACCAGTGTTTATTAATGAGTATAGTTGTCATATAAACTTTGAACAGCTGTGAAGTGGTAGATCATTTTGTGTTTAGTAATTGTTCCTATATTTTGGATTACTTGAAAATCTCTAACATGGATCACTGTAAATAGTCAAACAGGATTCCACCCTTCCCCAAACAACTGACGTGCCTAATTAAGCAGAAAACAACAAAGTTCTTTTCCTAGGAGTGAATGGAACAGACATAATGACTTGTCATAACTGAAGAAGAACAATAACATTTTAATAAGAGTTGAAAAAGAGTCTACTTTTTAATAGGAAAAACCCTGTCCTACATTAAAATACAGGAAAACACTTTTCAGATACCCATGTGGAAAAATATATAGGCTAATTTGTATTAAAAGAATATTATTTGTCCTAAACAGATGCATTCTAGACTATAAAAGACTTAATTTGTAGAGTTGTGCATTGGACATATTGTTCAAAAAATGAAGATAATAATTCAGCATCAAGTTGTTATTAAGTTATTTAATATATGTATCATACTTAGTGCCTAGGAGCTATTATTTTATTAATTATTATTTTATTTTTATATTGCTTAACTTTGATAATCCATGGACAAATTCAAATACAGGTAATTAGGAGTTACAGCACCTAGGGTAGTGCATTTTATTCATTCAGTAGTGTTAATGGAATAAGTTAACTGTAAGTATAAGCCATGCACTTTTTTAAGAACCCCAGACCTCAGCATCTTTACTTGTAGGATATAAGGAAGGGGCCCCAAAGAGCACCTCAGTTCTTGGTGAGACCACCAACTCCTTTACTTTAACTCTCTTCCTAACGTTCTCTTCTACAGCTTGCTAGACTAGTCACAAATAAACAACTACATTTACTTGATTATTCACCTTTACCAAGCTTTCCTAAGCATACCTTCAGAACTACTTTTATACACTATATCCCTTTTGACCTTCATCACCACAAAAAGTACAAATACTCCAGATCATTCTCATTCATTTCCTTATCCGTGAGTGATTCTGGTATATCTCTAATCTGCTTTAAACTCTCATTTCTCTCTACTCTCCCAAGCCCTTTCAGTCTGCCCTTTGGAACTCCCAATTCATCCTCAGCAAAATTTCCTTTACTCTGTAACTCTTCGGTGTTGGTTCATCTCATCGTTTTTTCTTTCGTAGGTACCTGGCATTCCCCCGAGGACACTGTTGTTGTTGTTTTTTTTCTTTCTTTTTTTTCTTTCTTTTTTTTCTATAGCCCTCAAGAAAAGTGGAGCTTTTACTTGTCACACCTCATGCACCATTGGACCAGCAAGTGGAGTTGATGTCGTCCTTGCTTATCATTGATATTTATGGATGGTTGTACCTCTTCTCTGTTTAAAAAAAGTGTAGGTGCCATCAGACAGTATTCTCTACCTCCCGTCCTTTTCTCTCATCTACATTTCTCTCAGTCACTCCCACTCATTGATGATTTGAACAACTGGTTTACTGTCTTTTCTCTGCCCGCTATTCCTGTAATTATTCTTAGTGATTTTCAGTATCCTTGTGTGATCTATCCAAGATCTTGACTTCTTATTTTTTTGATCTCCTTACCTCTAGGAATCTTGTTTTTTCTTTTACTTGAGTGACCCATTTCAATAGTTATATTTAAGACCTCAGGAGCATTGACCGTACCACTTACAAAATCTCAGTTGCAAGCATTTCAAACTATCTGACCAGCACTTTCTTTTTAGCTCACTTCCTCTACTACAATGATTTTCTTTTTTTATCTTCTGAAGACCTTCAGCTCAACTTTTTATTATCTATCACTCATTTCATGCTCTCACTTCTCTCCTTGCCTTGCTCAAATTCGTTGGTCCATGACTATAAATACTGCCTTTTATTATCTCAACTCTCTTGCCCCTCTGTCACTTCATTGATACGATTCAACCTTAGTTAATTGCAACTCTGCCTCCTCCACACTGGCTCCAAAGCTGCACATTAAATTTCCAGTATCCATTTCCTGGCCCTCATTCTCAGTTGATGATCTTACTCTGTATTCTAGCCTGTTAAAATAAATGATCTATCTGCATTCTTAAAGCTCATCCTTTACTTCTGCACTATATCTTAGTCCCTTTGACTATGTAGGGACATCTGAAATTCTCTATTCTTCACTATATTATCTGTCTTTCCTCCTATACTGAATTTTCTCATCAGCATATATACCTACTATAATACCTCATTAAAACAACCAACCAGAAACCCTCTTTTGGAGTAGGTTGTCAAATCCAGTGATCAGGTCACAGTTTTTGTTTTACTTGAAACCATAACAGCTTTTACACAATTGACTATTCCCTCCTTTAAATTCTTTTCTCCTTTGACTCTTGAACACCACCCTTCTGATATTCTCCCAACCTCAGTTTCCTTGGCAGTACCCTCCTCCTCTTCCTACTGCTAAATGAGTGTCTCAGAGCTCAGTCCTTGAACTTCTCTCTTTTTATATTCACATTTCAGGTGATCTCATCCAGTCCTGTGCCTTTAAATAACATCAGTATTTGTTTTAGCCTAGAGCTAATCCTTGTACATTAGAGTTGTGTATCTTACTTCTTACTCAGTATATCCACTTGAATTAAGTATCTGAAAGCTAACAAGTCAAAAACAATCTGGTTTTATTGCTCTCCCCATCTTCTTCTTTCATCATCACCCACGGAGATGCTGAAGACAGAAACTCTAATCATTTTCTATTATTTTGTCCTTTGGTCCATATTCAGTCTAACAGCAAATCCTATTGGCTCTATGTCCAGGTTATATTTATGATCTGACCGCTTGTTACCATTTCTATAGCTACTAAATTCAAACTATTTTTTTCCTGAATTATAGCAGTAGACCTCTAACTGGTCTCCCTGTTTTCATTCTTTGGAGTGTAGACTTTTGAGAGCAACAGTCTGTTCACCAATCAACCAGCATCATCGTTTCAGAGTGTCAATACCTTGTTTTTAACCCTTCCATGGCTTCCAGTCCAATTTATAATAAAATCCTAAATCTTATTTACCGTGGATCAAAAGTCCATGACAGTACTTCCAATCCTATTTCGTACTCTACCTCACTTATTCTACTCTAGCTATACTGGCCTCATTCCTGGTCTTCAAATATATCTCAGGTGGCCATCTCAGAGCCTTTATCTTGATGTTCCCTTCTCTCCACCTGGAACATTCTTTCTTCTAGATACTCTCATGGTTCATTCCCTTACCGCCTTCAGATATCTGCTTATCTGTTGCCTTTTCACAGGGCCTTCCAAGATTCTTATCTAAGGTTGCAGATACTCTTTCACTCCAAACATTTTTCTATCTTCCTACCTTTAAAAATTTTTTTCCTTATAGCATTTAATACTACCTGATTCTTTTTTACTGTAAATTTTTTGTCAGAATTCTCCCTTAGACCTTTTGGGAAACATATTACACTTTATCTAGTGTTATCCTGATCCTCTAGCTGATGAGTCTCTTCTTCTTTACCCCTTTGGGAAGAAATACACATGAGGAGGTAAGGCAGGGAGAGAAGAGGGAAACCATTCAATTTCCTTATAATTAGGGTGACTATGTAACTCATCGACCAAACGGGAGTACTTTTGATGGAAAGAGAGACCTATGAATAATTAAAGTGGGACAACAGGCATAAATATAGACTTTACCAGGGAAACAGGCGTATGGTACAGCATTTATCTGCTGATTTTTTTGTACCAGGCAGCAAGTCTAAATAGTCACACACAACATCTCCATCTTGGACCATTCTGGATTAGCTTAATCTTTTGAAATACATGTTTCATACATTTAGACTCCTACTGATTGATAGTTGCATTTTGAAATGATCAAATTTATATATTTTCCTTCATCTCTAAGGAATGAAATTTGATTATATTCAATAATATAAGGCCTTTGTATTAAACTAGAATATATAGAGAGTAACAGTTCTTTTAAACTACTTTGGAAATGCGAACTCTGATAGGATAGTTTCTAGGAGAATAGTTAGAAATAGGTTAGAATAGGGGTGCCTGGGTGGTTCAGTCCTTTAAGCATCAGACTTTAGCTGAAGTCACAATATCACAGTTCATGGGTTTGAGACCCGGGTCGGGCTCTGTGCTGACAGCTCAGAGGCTAGAGCCTGCTTCAGATTTTGTGTCTCTCTCCTTTCTACACCTCCCCGGCTCACGCTTGGTCTCTCTCTCAAAAATAATAAACATTAAAAAAAATCATTTTTAAAGGTTAGAATAAAAAGTATTATACTGGTTGTGAGATGCTGCCTCTTGGCAAAGTTTAATTGCCCATTCAAAAGACCACTAAGGCCAAATGGTAAGATTGATACCATGACTCAGATTTAGAAGTTTGTTGTTCCCCTTTTCAACTGAAGAACGTTGTGGAATTTCTTACAGGGAACCTATATGTGCCCCCTAAAAATTTGCTTAAGTGATGTTTAAGATCCAGTCATTTGTACAATAGGACACTTTAGAAAAGTATAGAGATGAAGATTAAACAAAAATTAGTTTACAGTGGTTATAGAAGCCATTGAAAGATACGAAATTGACCATATAATTCAGCATTTGCACTCCTTGGTTTTTATCCAAATGAATTGAAAACTTAACATCCGCATGAAAACCTGCATACATATGTTTATAGCACCTTTATTTATAATTGCCAGAACTTGGAAGCAACCATAATGTCCTTCAGTAGGTGAATGGATAAATAAACTGTGGTACATCCAGACAGGGAAATTAATTTAGCACTAAAAAGAAATGAAAAGACATGGAGGGACCTTAAATGCATGTTACCAAGTAAATGAAGCCATTCTGAAAAGGCTATATACCCTATTCTTCATGACATCCTGGAAAAGGCAAAACTATGGAGACAGTACAAAGAGCAGAGGTTGCCAAGGGTTAGGGAAGAGGTAAAGATGAATAGGTAGAGCAAAGAGAATTTTTAGAACAGTGATACTGTTCCATAAGGTACTATATTGGTAGATAGATGTCATAAATTTGCTAAAACCCATAGAATGTCCACTAAGAGTGAACTGTGAACTGTGAACTTAGGGTAATAGTGATGTATCAACGTAGGCTCATTATTTGTACAGATGTACCACTCTGGTGAAAAATGTCGATAATGGGGATTCATGCATGTGTGTGAGCATAGGTTTTATGGGAACTCTGTACTTTATGCTTGATTTTGCTTTGAACCTAAAAACTGCTTTAAAAATTAAAGCCTATTGGGGCACCTGGGTGGCTCAGTCAGTTAAGTTTCTGACTTCGGCTCAGATCATGATCTTGCAGTTCGTGAGTTCAAGCCCTGCTCCAGGCTCTATGCTCACAACTCTGAGCCTGGAGCCTGCTTCAGGTTCTGTGTCTCCCCCTCTTTCTCTGCCTTTCCCCTGCTCACTCTCTGTCTTCTCCCTCTCTCTCTCTCAAAAATAAGCATTAAAAAAAAACAATAAAAAGCGTATAAACATATCTTAATGAATATTAGATTGGCTATAGCTTAAAGAACTAATAAATGAAATTTGTTTATTAAACTTTTTATAAATAGGAAATGTATTGCATTAATGTTTGTAGCTTCTGTTATAGTGTCATGATTGATTGCTAGATAGCCCTTTTGTGAAGGACAAATAGGTAAAAAGAGAAATTGCACAAGCTGCAACTTATATATTTTTAATATATTCAAACAATTTTTAAAGTTAACCTTTAAAATAATGTTTTAATAACAGTGCTGAAAAATCATCCACATGCTCAGGATAAGAGATTCAGCCTAACATTTTTGCCCTTATTTTCAAGCAGTGTTTGTTTTCATGAGATTTTTACTTCATACCTCTTATCACAACTATTTATTTAAGTAATCAATTGGGTAATGATTTATTTCATACTAGCTGCTGAGTGCCCACTTTGGCAGCACATATACTAAAATTTGAACGATACAGAGAAGATTAGCATGGCCCCTACACAAGGATGACACACAAATTCATGAAGCTTTGCATATTTTTAAAAAATAGTTTCAAACAGAGAGGTAGGCAAACTGTAAGAAACGCTTAAATAGAGACAACAAACTGAGGGTTGATGCGAGGAAAGGGGGGGGAAATGGGGGGAATGGATGATGGGCATTGAGGAGGGCACTTGTTGGGATGAGCACTGGGTGTTGCATATAAGTGATGAATCAGGAGAATCTACTCCCGAAGCCAAGAGCACATTATTAGCTAACTTGACAATAAATTATATTTAAAAAAAAAAAAAGAATTTTTTGGAACCAAAGGTAGAATCATGGGCGAGAGAGAGGAAACAGGATTGGTTAATGGGCTCAAAGTATAAATAGATCTAGGGATTGGGACATTTATTTTAATGGGAAATTGAAGGGTATCGAAAGAGTCTGCTTCATTTGATGTTTTATTTTGTTTTTTTGACCTTGGATTAGGAGATATTTCTGCCATCTTCACAGTTTCTTTTTACTAGTGAGACCTTTTATCCTCCTTTCTATTCTTTAAGATATAACATCTCAATAAATGTCTCTTGATTCCATAATTAGAATTATTTTCTCCTTACATCATAAACTTTTTTCCTTTCTTGTAGTAATGTAGAATCTTGTGCTTCTCTGATTTTGTGCCCTAAAATATCCAACTCATCTAGGGGTGCCTGGGGGGCTCAGTCAGTTAAATGCCCGACTATTGATTTTAGCTTCGGTCATGATCTCACTGTTGTAAGATTGAGCCCCGCATCAGGCTCCGTGATGAGCATGGAGCATGCTTAAGGTTCTCTCCCTCTCTCTCCCTCTGCCTTTCCCCTGCATGTGCGCTCTCTCTCTCTCTCAAATAAATAAATAAATAAATAAAATAAATGAAATAAATACTAACTGCTAAACCATAAGCTTCACAAGAGCTGGTAGTACAAGATGTGTGTTTTCTTGTATCCTTAAAGCCTAGCACGATGAATGCACTTGATAAATATTTGTTGAATGAATATACAGATATTATATACTTGTTTATTTTCACTTACTCTGATGCTGGCTACAAGGAAATTTGGAGCTTCTGAATATGGTTTGACCACTATAAATTTCCCAGGCCATTTTTATGTAGAACTAAGGCTTAAAAATTTTTTTTATTTTTTTAACTTAAAAAGTCTACAAGATTTTGTAAAAATCATGTATATTTCAAAAGTAATTCAGAGCTGTTTGTGAAAAATACGAGGCATATATATTCTCATGCATATGAAGAATTTAAATTCTTATTAAAATTTGACTTAGATTCATTTTCTTTAAAAAAAATTTTTTTGTGTTATTCTTTGTACTTCCTGGCAGTGTTATTTAAATAACATTTCAGTCCTCCATTTTTATATCAAAATTTAGAATTGTTATAAAGGTAAAAATAGTTGTTCAGACCATGTGGGAACAGTAGCCTACAATTATCACCTTTTTAACAAACTTTAAATAAACCAACTGATGTAATAATTTTACAGGCATACGCAAGTCAATCAAAAAAGATTGGACCTTTTTTGTGCAAGTATAAACCAACTGGCAATGACATCTGGAAGCAGTGGAATTTTAGGAAAGCCTAAACACAATTTCTTCTTCCTCTAGATAAATGTATTTAAAAGATTTTTTTCCCTTATGTCTTAAAAGGAGTCCACCTATTAGTTCTTTATCCTTCAATAAACCACAATTTAGTCCATTTCTGAACAGTATTTTTAGTATTTGTGAAATCTAAACCATGGCTATTGACTGAGCCAGCTCTGGAGTGGGAAGCAGTTATTGGTATGACAGAATGAGACAAATTGATTGCCTTACAGATTTTTTGTTGGTCCTGAAGAAATAAGAGATTCTACTCTGAGATCCCAGCCTCATTTCTGTATTTAACTCTGACTAATCTTGATGGAACCATCTAATGTATCAAAGCATTATAAATTTGAAAAAGAAATCCATTTGAAAGTATTTTGAAAGCTAGAGGAAAAAAACCAAGATGCATACCAGTCTTAGGAGTTAATTGCTTCAGCTGTACTAAACACCATAGCAGGATTTTAGAAGAGGGTGAGAGTGGGAAGCAGACAAAAATCATGTCGTTTTAATCACTCTTCCCATACTGAAAGGCTGCATACAGTATAGAGCCTAAATTCTTTCAATGGTAAGAACACTGCTTTATTATATAGGCCTCTTTAAAAAAATATTTTAAACTATAGTTGAAACTTGAAATGTGTTTTTTTTTAATTCTCTACTTCCATATTTTTAGGGGAGGAGTTGCTAATTTTTGTTATCATATATTAAGCGTTGCAACAGAATTAGAGCAACTGCAGGTAGTAAAAACTAGCCTAAGTATCTTGAAGTCTTTTTCTATTTTTTTTCACCAATCTAAGCAGCCTTTTTTTCTGTTTTTAAATCACAAAAATGAGAGCACAAATCCAACCTGCTACCTGTTTTTGTAAATAAAGTTTTATTAGAACATGGCTATACCTGTTTGTGTATTGCCTATGGCTACTTTCAACCTACTACAGCACAGTTGGGTAGTTGCCACAGAAATTGCATTGTCCGTAAGGTCTAAAATATGTATTACCTGGCGCTTTTCAGAAAATGTTTGCCAGTCCTTGAGCTAAAGATTGATGAAGTAATCTCTGGTCTGCTGTTTACTACCTGTGGCACTTTGGACAAATATACCTGAATTCTCAGAGACTCTATCCTTCACCTGTAGAAAATAGGGACAAAAATGTTTCCCACATCAAGATTTAGTGAGAATTAAATGAGACAGTACAAGCAAAACCTTTATGATACCTGATCTCATCATCATATCATCTTTATCACCACCATTATCATTAGTTCCACAAAATATCCTGTTTTTTTAAGTGAGGAATCTAGAGGTAAGAGAAGCAACCTAATTATAGAATGATAAAGAGTTATATTTTAGCCAGAGGATTAGTAACCTTGACAAGGTCCAGCCAGGAAAACAGGAACCATAGCAATTATTTTAACAGAATGTAATATAGGGGGGTAGTTAAAAAAGAATTGGAAAACTGAAAAGGAAAAATGAGAAGACCAAAGTAAAACAGAGATAGTAACCACAGGAAGCAGCTACCACATGTGGTAGAGGCCCAGGGACAAGTTGATATTAGTAGAACCTAGAAGTTTGGAAGATGGGCACCACAGGTTTTAAATGTTAGCTATCAGTGAGAAATACTTCCTAATACAGTTTTAAAAAGAAAGAGATGAAGGACTCCTGACTGGCTCAGTCAGAAGAGCATGCAATTTTTGATGTTATGGTTGTGAGTTCGAACCCCACATTGGGTGTAGACATTACTTAAAATATTAGAGAGCGATGAAAATCTATTAAACAAATGTACTTGAGCAAGACATGTTTATTTTCAAATAGGACATTATTAGGCAATTAGCTATTGCTAGATAAAGAGCAACATTAAACTGGTGATATTTTGACTTTTTTATATCTTGAAACTTCTATTCATCAAATGATAGAACGTCTTGAACATCTTCTGATTGGTAGCGGTTACCCAAGCACACAGGAAAATCTTTAGCACTATCTATTTATATATGTTTGACATTTGAATAAAGTCATGAAAGAGGTAATGGAATTGAGCCATGTTTATATCTGGGGCAAGAGCATTCTAGGCAGTGAAACAGTAAATAAAAGACTGAGACCAGAACATGTTTAGGATGTTTGGGGAACAGGAGGGAGGTCAGTATAGCTTTAACACTAAGTGGTAGGAGAATGATAGAAAGGCAGCAGGGGCTGGAATCATTAGGGACTTGTAGAAGAATGAATGGAATAGGGTAATTGCATGGTTATTAGGAAGCATTTTTTATTTCAGTCATGAAAGTCTATGGTTGTGCAGGTTTCTCTAGCCATATTTCTGATTTAAAAATGAGGTTAAAATCATGGAAAGAGACCAAGTGTCCATCAACTGATGAATGGATAAAGAAGATGTGGTGTATATGTACACAATGGAATACTATGCAGCAATGAGAAACAATGAGATCTGGCCATGTGTAGCAACATGAATGGACCTGGAGGGTATTATGCTAAGTGAAATAAGTCAGGCAGAAAAAGGTATCATATGTTTCCACGCATAGGTGGATTTTGAGAGACTTAGCAGAAAACCATAGGAGAGGGAAGGGAGGGGGGAAGCCACAGAGAAGGAGGGAAACAAAACATAAGAGACTCTTAAATACTAAGAATGAACTGAGGATTGAGGAGGATATGGGAGGGGGGAGAGAGGGTGATGGGTACTGAGGAGGGCGCTTGCTGGGATGAGCACTGGGTGTTGTATGGAAACCAATTTGACAATGAGTTGATTAACTATAAAAAGAAAAAAGACATTTTCAAATACCGAGAGACAAAAAAAAAAACAAAAACATTATCATTTTAAAAAGTCAGGTTAAAAAAGTATATTGCAGTTGGTAGTTTCATACCTACTTATTAGTTATGTAATCATATCTTTAAATGCAAGTTTAAAGTCTCTATTTACTTTAAATTTTTAGTGGTTGTTAATTCATCCTTCTATCAGGACAAAGCAACCAACTGAATACTGATAGAATGCCATCTTTTCATAATAAAAGGATGACAAACTTTAACTCCATATCCTGAATCTTGCAAGCAGAAATAGATTCATGGACCAGGTGATCTGTCTGTGTAAAGTAACAGATTTTTACCCATGTTTCTATAATAGGATTATTAATCATCAGGTCTATTTTCCTATCTCCCCTTTGCTATTTTAAAATCAAAACTTTGTAATTTAACACCTTAGTGATTTGTTTTAAAATGTATCTAGTTCATTGACATTTGCTTCTGAGGTAATTATGATGTGAATGCCCCATGCAACTGGTTCAAATAACACTTTTCCCCCCAACCAATTTATATTGAAGGTATCCACAGTAACCGTGGCAAAAAAGTCATTCGAATCAAATAAGAATCAGATTTAAATAATGAAAAACACCTTTATTCTAAAGGTACTGGCCCCTGTTGAGTACAATGATTCCCAAGCAGAGTTTTGATAAATCTATTGTGCTGTATTTTGTCTTTCCATTAACATGCAAAAAAAGACTGGGGGGGGTGTTTGTTTCCTGCCCCCCTTCTTAGATAGCTTCTTTGATATCACATCAGAGAAACATATCTCATTATGGCATAGTAGATTTCTAAACAAAGGAATTTGGATTAAGAATATTATCTATGCCATACAAAAAAATAAGGTACTTACTAATACAACTGGCACAAGAGTAATTACTTTTCCTTGTTATCTAAGATATTGATAACAAAAGATTTGCTAGTTCATATATTTCATTTTCTCTAAATGTGGTGTAAATTTATTTAGACCTTATTGAACCTGTGAGTATTCTAATGAGAAAACATTTGAAAATGTATTCAGATAGCCTTGCAAGTCTTTTACACTTGAGTCTGACAGTGACAGAAAAGGTCATTTTTAGTGGTCATCGTAGGTGTTATTCTTAATAAGTCCTTCCTTTTTACTACCCATTAGTTACCAGGTAATACCAGTTGCACGTTTAAAACATATCTTGATTTGACGACTTATGCCCATTTTCACCATCAGCTACCACTTGGTTTAAGCCACTGATGACCTCTCATCTGAATTATCACAGCAGCCTCCTAATTATCTTTTCTCTCTCTTCCTGTATCAGTCAGGATTCATATGCACATATAAAAGCCAGTTTAACTATTTTAAGCAGAATGCTATTTAATAAAGGTAGGCTCACTCATTCATTCCTCAATGTATACTGAATTGGTTACTACAGCTCTATTGGTTATCAGCGGTGGCTACGAAATTGTCTGTATTGATAACGTCATTTGTTTTTGAAGACTTTCTCAGCATGATTTGCCTTCTTAAAGGAGAGGCAGGGACATTTATTATTGAATGAATGGCAGTGAAATAGGGTAGTGCATGATCATAAATGTTGATGTGCAGTATACATTATGCACGTGGCTGTACCTAAATAAGGGTTTAGAATACTTTTATGAAAGTCAGTTACATTTTAAAAGCTGATTTCATCGTTTTAAGATCTTACATTAAAATGTAAAACTATGAAGAAATTTAATAAGAATCTGTAAAAATGATTATGAAACACTTTTCCAAAAGCTCAGTTTGTTACTGGCGTAGAAAAGTCACTTTTAAAATATGTGCAATCCAATTATTTTACAGAAATTTACAATTTTCTGCAGTGTTCTTTGAGACACTGTTAATATTATAGCCTCTGTTGTCATGGAAACAAGTCTCTGAAGGCAGCCTCAGAGGCAAATGATTCCATGGTGTTGCTATGGATAGAAACAACTGAGACTGTTGTTAGTCACATGGTCATGATTAAAAAAAAAAGCTCTTCGGAGCTGGTCTTCCTGAGTGATACAAATGGAGCAGGAAGAGGATGATGGCATATAACAGTCACCATCGTCTAACGAAGCTTGTAGATAAGAGTTTTCAAGTTTAAAATGCTCATGCTGAATTCTTCCTTTTCTCTAATAACCCAAATATAATGGTTAGTGTATTTTGCTATCTCATTTTTTATATTAGAATCTTAAGGATGACATTTTCCAATTTAGAATCTTCTACAGCTCCCCCTGAATTCTATCCTGTTCTCATTTCTGCGCTTAAAATATCATCTTACCTCTTCATTTCACAGTGTTACCAGGTCTAACATCTGTGCTCTTCCTCATCACTCAACCTTTGATTATCTATTATTTGTTTAGTATTTTTGTTTCAGATGAAGTAAATTAATTATTTTGTTGTTCTATAATTCTTTGTTACCTGAAGTTGTTACCAGCTAAGGCTAGGAAATGTTGTGTATTGATATGTCATTTGTTTTTGAAGACTTTCTCAGAAGGGTTTGCTTGTCTTAAGAAACTGGCAGAGGCATATGTTCCTTTTCAAAGTACTCGCCCTATACAGAAGGAGGGTGGATTAAAATAGTATAAGTTGTTTTAGGATTTTTTAAAAAATGGTATTTAGATCCTTGTCTAAAGGAGATAGATTTTAAAAGAGTCTTAGAGCCATGGTTACAGTGAGGTTTAAATGTAATATTAAAGGATTTATAGTTGATCACAAAGGGTTTTGGAGAGCTACTGCCCAGTGGAGGAAATTTTCATGCTTGACCTTGAAAGGCGACATAAGCATTTAGCTTTGCCTTATTTTTATATTAGACTGTTAATTAGCCAATATCTGACCCTATTAAAGAGGCATAAGGAAACTTTGAGAGGTGATAGATATGTCTGCTACCTTAATTGTGGTGATGGTTTCACACATAATGCATATGTCCAAACTCTGTAAGTTGTATACATTAAATATGTGCAGATTTTTGGATATCAGTTATACCTCAACAAACCTGTTAATAAAACTGAAGTTACAAAAAAATAATGATAAACTTTAGACTTTTTTTTCTTTGATACTTTGGATGACTAAAGCCAGTGTTTTTGTAGTGTATCAGATGTTCAGTGATTGGATTTAGGTTATGAATCTTCAATTGGAATTTCTCAGAAGTGGTATGCTCTTATTATAGCCTATCAGCATGATTTTGATTTGTCCCATCCCTGGTTATGTTAACTTTGATTAAGATAGTATCTGTTAGAGGGGTGCCTGGTAGTTCAGTCGGTTAAGGGACCAGCTCTTGAATTCGTCTCAGGTCATGATGTCACGGCTTCGTGGATTCAAGCTCCATATCAGGGTTGCTTGAAATTCTCTGTCTCTCTCTCTCTCTGCCCCTACCCCAACTTGTGCTGTGTCTCTCTTCTCGCAAAATAAATAAACTTTAAAAAATAGATGGTATCTACTGGCTTTCTTTACTGTAATTAATAAAAGTTTTTGAGATAACTTGTATGCATCCACGTCCTTTTTAAACTTTCATCTGCTGGAATGAAATGGAAGGATTATTCAGCAGCAGTGGAATTTTTGCAATTATTGATGTTTTTTGAATGTATTATTACTATGACGGTTACCAAATGATTTTGTAATTCCATAATTCTTTTTAGTTGGCATTCTACTCTAAGAAAATGCTTTCTCTTCTGTTTATTTATTCTTGTATTTTTTAAATCAGTATACGGACTCTTGGAATTCTGTTTTTATATAATGCATTGTTTACCATTGTTATCTTTACTTTGATTCTCACATTGTTCCTGGTCTGACTGATGAAAACCCTTCAAGCTAACTTCTGTGTCTTTTGTCATGCCTTCATTATTCCTTGAGCAGTTCTATATTTTCTGGCACAACATGATGTTTTAGATTCATATTATACTTGGCTAAGCTCTAGCACTGGAATCAGCCATTTCTCCAAAGACTCCTATATTGTTGTGTTTTGTTTTTTTTTTTTTTTATCACGGAATGTATATTTAGAAACCATAATCTGAGTGATAGATATGTTCAGGCTACTGGAGTGTTACTGCCCCCAGATATTCTCTGTGGGAAGAGCTAGGGAATATATGTACATATAAACACACACATTTATGTCTGTATTCATCTATATATAGTGAAAACCATGCATTCATGCTAACCTCCAGTTCTATTCTAAAACCATAGGTATCATGCTAATTTTATTCCTTTCCATATTTGTAACTCTCTTCTCTGACATGAGGAATCTTACTCCCATTATCCTATTTATTGGATTGAAATCTCCTGTATGTAAACAATCTCCCATCAACACCCTCCTTACTCTACTCAGGCTCCAATATACCCCCTTTTTACTCCACTGAGGCTTCTACGCTTCATACCAGACTACTGCTACTGCCACATAGATACTGGCTTTGTCACATTTGTGTTTCAACAAAACCTATCAGGCTCCTGACACCACTCAGCCTATATCCGCAGGCTCCAAGCACCCTGTGCTAGACTGCTGCCATCGCTTTACTCCCTTGGCATACAGATGCTGTCCTCACCCTGCTTGGTTTCAGCAGTCTGTACCTTCCTGTTAAAGAAGTCTTTGCCTACACCAACCAAGGTCATGATGATGTTCTATCATTATTATCATCTATAAATCTAATTTTCATACTTCTCAGTTATATTAGCAAACAGTCTGCAGTTAATTTTAAGTATTGTATAAGTAGAGATGGGATTTCATTTCATTTTCTGTATGTATACCCAGGTAATCAAACAGCAGCTCTTTTAAAACTATCTTTTTCTCACACTTTGTTAGAAATTTGGAGTCCAAACCTCTGAGTTTTCAAACATTTTAAAAAAGTCATATAAGTATTCCACTGAAAATTGGTTACCTTTTAAGTTATTCATTTTAAACTCATAATATGGAATTTGAAGTTTTTTTGTATGGAAACAATATACAGTTGATGACTGGAGCCCCAAGCCAGACCTACAGGGGCTTTGTACTGACATACAACCTGTTCTTACACATTATTTTTAATTGTTGTATAATATTTAATCTTATATAATTATCATTATTTATAAACGTCACCATTCCAGCACCTTTGGATTTTAGGGTATTCCATATTTCCCCAAGTATAAACAATGGTCAGTAGAATGTATTAAGACTATTAGAACATTTGTTTTTTAATTTATTCACTTAGGATAGATTGCCAGAATTAAGTAAGTCTAAGAGTTTAGACATTTTTAAGGCTATGATAATTGCTGCTAAATTGCTTTCCTTAAAGTTTGTATGAATTTGTATATCCAACAGCAGTGGTAAAGGACTTGTTTCCATGCATTAAAAATTTATTTTGAGGAGTGCCTGGGTCACTCAGTCAGTAAAATGTCTGACTTCGGCTCAGGTCACGATCTCATGGTTTGTGAGTTCGAGCCCATGTCAGGCTCTGTGCAGATGGCTCAGAGCCTGGAACCTACTTCGGGCTCTGTGTCTCCCTCTTTGCCCTCCCCCGTTCGCACTCTTTCTTTCTCTCTCTCTCTCTCTCTCTCTCTCTCTCTCTCTCTCTCTGTCTGTCTCTCTCAAAAATAAACGTTAACAGTTTTTTTTTAATTTCTTTTTATTGTGGTAAAAGATATATAACAATTTTTCATTTTAATCTTTTTAACTGTATAATTATTTGGCATTAGTTGCATTCACAATATTGCATCTATCACCTTTATCTATCTCCAAAACCTTTTTATCACCTCTCACAGACTCTGTAACCATTTAAGCAGTGACTTCCCATGCTTCTCCCTCCTAGCCCCTGGTAACTTCTATTCTTTCTATCTCTATGAATATACCTATTCTAAATATTTCATATAAGTGGAATCCTACAACATTGTCTTTTGTGTCTGGTTAATTTCATGAAAACATGTTTTCAAGATATACCCATGTTGTAGCATGTGTCTGAATTTCATTCCTCTTTATGGCTTAATAATATTATATCTATATACCACATTTTGTTTATCCATTCATCTGTTGAAGGACACTTGAGTTCTTTACACCATTTTAGCTGTTGTGAATAATGCATCAATGAACATTGACGTATAGTATCCATGTCCCATGGGGCGCCTAGGTGAGTGTCCAGCTCTATTTTGGCCCAGGTCATGATCTCACAGTCATAGAATTGGACTCCACTCTGGGCATGGAGCCTGCTTGGGATTCTTTCCCTCTCTTTCTCAATAAATAAATAAACTTAAAAAAAAAAAAAAGGTATCCAAGTCCCTGTTTTTAGTTCTTTTGAGTATATACACCAGGGAGTAGAATTGCTTGGTCATATTGTAATACTATGGTTAGCTTTTTTGAGGAACCACCAAAAGCTTACACCATTTTCCATTCCTACAAGCAGTTTTTGAGGATTTCAGTTTCAGCACATCCTCACCAACACTTATTTCTTTCTATTTTTGTTTTCCTTTTTTTTTTATTACAGCCTAGTAGGTGTGAAATGATATGTTGTTGTAGTTTTGATTTGCATTTCTCTAATAATGATGTGTTGAGTATGTTTTCTTGTGCTTATTGGCCATTTGTATACCTCCTTTGGAGAAATGTCTAAGTCCTTGCCCATTTTTTAATTGTCTTTTTATCTTTTTGTTGTGGGTTTTTATAACTCTCATCAGTTGTATGACTTGGAAACATTTTCTCCCATTTTGTAGGTTGTCTTTTCACTTTCTTGATAATGTCCTTTGATGCACAAAAGGTTTTAATTCTGATGAAGTCCAATTCATTTATTCCTGTCACTTACGCTTTTGATATGATATTTAAGAATCCACTGTCAAATCCAAGGTCTTGAAGATTTACCCCTATGTTTTCTGGTTTTATGAGTTTTAAAAAATGGTTTTAGTGTTTATATTTAGGTCATTGATTAATTTCTCATTAGTTTTTGTGTATGATGTAAGAGTGATTTAATGTCATTATTTTGCATGTGGATATCCATTCGTCCCAGCACTATTGTTGGAAAATTTATATTTTTGATAAATTTTAATTGGCTGATTTGATAGACCAGGTCAACATTGTAATTTTATTTTGTATTTTTTAGGAAAAGCATAGTTCTTCAGCAAATTTGTTTTCCTGTTTTAAGAGTCTCTCAATGTACTCTGTCCTGTTATCAATTTGATTTTAATGTTTTTCATATATATGTAGGATATGTTATTGGTATAGCAAATGTTTATGAATTAATCCAATTTGCAGGGATTAGGACTTGATATAAAACACCTCTTCTGTGTTCCCTTTACATCTTTGTAAAATTAATTGAATCAAGCCAGATAAAGTAATTGAGTGTAAAGATGAAAGCTTCTTTGTTTAAATTATGTCACTAGACTTCTTCCTTTTTAAATTTTTTCCAAAATATGTCTAGCACATAATAGTTACTCAGCGAATGTTAGTTGAATCAATGACTTCAAAGGCAATTTTAAAGCAGGTTGTTACAATTCTTGATAGTAGAGGTCAGTCGCATAGATTTTAAAAAAATGATATAGATTCCAATTTTAACTCCTTTGACTCTTGTGAATTTCTAAGCCCCAATTACCTTTCTGATGGGCTAATAAAATTACATTTCACACCTTGAATGCAAAGAAGAAAGCAGTCCAATATCCTCTGAATGCTGGAAAAATGTTTTGTAGTCTGTAAAGTGTAGTGTTTTGTCTCCTAGAAAAGGAATAAATTCTAAGTCACTATCTTTTATTATTTTCATTTAAACATCTAGAAAGTAGACACTCATTTTAATTATAGTTATTAAAATTCATAGTAGTAGTATAATGATTTCTAAAGTAATTTCTGGAGAGCATTTTCTCATATAAAGTAACATTAATATTTTGCTCACTTCTCAGTTATTTCTGAAAACTAGAATTTATGACAAAACTTTGTTATGTGTTTTTCTTTTGGTATTTTTCCTGATTTTTTGTCGTTGATGATTTTTAGCCAACAGAAGCTGTACCTCCCTCTTCTCCCACTGTCCCTGTGATCCCTGTCCTGCCAGTCCCTGCTGAGAATACTGTCATCCTACCCACCATACCACAGGTTTTTATTAGTTTCTTTTTTCTTTATAAAAATTTCATTTGCTTTTAATGTTTCATTTGTATTATTTTCAAATTATTTTAACTGTTTCTTTGTTAGACTTAGTAATTCACTTTGGGGCTCAATGGGTGTTTTTAGGGAATTAAATATTTGGGATTTAATATAAAATGGGTTCAGTATTTGCCATTGTTTTAGATTAGCTATGAAATAGGGCACATTCTGAACCTAGTATTGAACCTCCTTAGATTTGTTATCATACCTTTTGTACTTGTAAATCTTTGTAAACTGGTTTTTAATTGCTTTAGGAAATTTTATTTTCTAAAGATAATGAAAGTCCTTGTCCTCGTATTATACTTAATGTGTCATTTTATATAGCTTTTTGTTTCCTGATATATATTTATCTTCTTTGGAAATATTTTTCTATTATTTGGTTAGGTAACATTCACATTTATTAGTTAAAAATAAGAGCTAGTATGTAAAGTATGCGGGAGTTCTTCTATCTTTGCAACTTTTCTGTAAGTATAAAAATATTCTAAAATAAAATTTTCTGAGGCGCCTGAGTGGCTCAGTCGATTAAGCCTGAACCTTCGTCTCAGGTCATGATCTGGCTCAAATGCTTGTGAGTTCAAGCCCCGCGTCGGGCTCTGTGCCTGGAGCTTGCTTTGGATTTTTGGTCTCCTTCTCTCTCTGCCCCTCCTCTGCTCACACTCTGTCTCTCATCTCTCTCTCTCTCCAAAATAAATAAACATTTAAAAATTTTTTAAATAAAATTTTCTTTTTAAGGGGCACCTGGGTGACTCAGTTGGTTAAGCATCAGACTTCGGCTCAGGTCATGATCTCATGGTTCGTGAGTTCAAGCCCCGCATCAGGCTCTGTGCTGACGGATCAGAGCCTGGAGCCTGCTTCAGATTCTGTGTCTCCCTCTCTCTCTGCCCCTCCCCTCTTCATGCTCTGTGTGTCTTTCTCTCAAAAATAAAAAAACAAACATTTAAAAAGGTAACATGACAGCCAAAAATTAAGATGAAATAATAAATAGCCAAATGTCAGAGATATGAACTTTTTTAGCTTCAGAGCTTTAGTAGTTGCAAGGGATGGCTTTTTAAAACATTAACAAAGTCATCCAGAGTCAAAATAATGATAGTATTTTTCTGTTGTGAATAATCTCAAACTCATTTAAAGTACAAATAAATGCATCTTTAGCTATTTTTACTATTACTGATCTATAGCGTAAAATCGAGATAAAATAGTATGTTTATTGTGTAAACACAGTTTTTTGGGATTTTTTGGGGGAGAGCACAGGTGGGGGAAGGGCAGAGAGAGGGGGACACAAGAACTGAAGCAGACTCTGCACTGACAGGCTGACTGCTGTGAGCCCCATTTGGGACTCAAACTCAGGAACTGCGAGATCATGACCTGAGTCGAAGTCGAACCATGTGCCCCTATTGTGTAAACCCAGTTTTGAAGTAAATTCCATTGGGAGTAAAATGACATATCAGTTGTGATTACTTATCTCAGTGCCCTTCCCCTCTCCTAAAAAAATGAAAATCAGGAACAAATGGGATTCTAGGGGAAATTACAGATACTGCACTGAGACTTCAATTTTCTTTATTATGTTACTTCTACATAATCTTTCACCTTTTATGAAAATTATTAAAAGTTATATCATTTGAAAGCCACCAAGAATTGAACAGATAAGTCCAGATGGATTTTTTTCTTTGTTGAAGAGAAGGAATTGAATTTGTAAGTAAAATACAATTCTAAGTAAGCAGCCTGTGTGTTACATTTATCTTAGTAGCTACAGGACTGGAACAATAACAAAAAATTGAATGAACATCAATCCCACAAGGCACATAAAATTTGAGTACACACAAAAAATTTTACACACACAAATTAGCCATAAAGCATTTTCAACTATACGTTAATTACATGACAGAGCCCCACAACTGGTTGAAATAGAGGTCTAAAGCAACTGGTTTTAAATCAGAGTATTTCCTCTGGGGTGGAAAAAGACATTTAATAGGTCAGTAGCTGTGTGGAGAACTGGAGTTTCAAGGAACTGAGTAACTTCCCCACTACCACACTGCCAGAAAGGGGTTTGGCCAGGAAGCGGTAGTCAGGTCTCACTGTAAAGTCCATGCTCTTCATGCAACTTCAGCAGCCATTCGCTGTGTCTTTCTCCATGATACACCACTCTGTTATAATAAGCATAATGACTGCTCTTGTGGAGGGCTTTTATAAAATGTAAATGACATGATCGATATAAAGGTAATCTGAAAAGTATAAAAATTCTACAAATAATTAGACTAAATATATAGTCTGTAAGTAGGCTATCTATATGTATATATCTATAAATAGCTATCTGATTTGTAATATTGTAATAATGTAACATCTCTCCAAGCATCTAGGATCTAGTAGTACATTTTTTTAAGTAAGGGATTTGAAAGTTTATTTTACTCTTGTCACTTCATCTTTTGATATTAAAATAGTTTCGTAAAATCCTTTGAAATTTTATAGTAGTTTCTGTTCTTATATTCCACGAGGGACTTCTCCTTTCCTGCTCAGAGACCTCTGATTTATTTACTCCAAGTGTCCCTAACAGCGCCACACTACATTTGGAAATTGTAGAGATGTTGCATAGCCTTGTAGTTATAAATGAGAGGTCTTACAGCCAGATTGATCTGGTTTGGAATTCCAGTCCTACCACTTTACCAGCTGTATGACTCTGAGCAGGTTGCTTAACCACACTCAGCTTCTGTTTACTCATCTGTGACACTGAAGATACTCATAATACTAACTTGAGATGTTTCACAGTGATTGGAAGAATAATGTATATACAATGGGCACATGATCTTCCCTATTCATATTATTAGTGTTATTTCATATTTCTTTGAGACAGTAAACCAGGGAACAAGTTAGAAAAACAAATGAAGATATGTGCACAAGAGAAAGGCTTATTTATTCTCCTTAGCCTCATTTTAGGTTTTAAATACACTATGAAATTCCATGTGGGGTAGATTAATAATTTATGGTGTATAATGTGAGAAGCCTATAGGTGTGCCTCGTTTTCCACAATCAGTAAGTGTGTTCCTGGTTAATCAAGTATAACATGTACATTTTAAAATCAGTATAACTGATTAAAATATCCTCAAATACCTTTGAAAGCCTTACTTATAACCTAATTTTAATGTTTTTTAATATTTACTTATTTTTGAGAGGGAGAAAAAGTGAGCAGGGGAGGGACAGAGACAGGGGCGAACAGAGGATCCAAAGCAGGCTCTGTGCTAAAAGAGAGACTGATGTGAAGCACAAACTCAGGAACTATGAGATCACGACCCAAGCCCAAGTCAAATGGTTATTAACCGACTGACTCACCCAGGTGCCCCTCCTAATTTTATCACTTTAAATGGAAATAGATTTTCTTCTAAAAATCTACTACTTTACATTTTAGATGCCTCAGGATGTAATAGAAATAGAAGAAGACACAAGGGTTGGAGTATAGTCCTACCTTTGCAATTCATACAGGTTACTTAACCTCTACATTTTATTTATTTATTTTTTTTAATGTTTATTTGTTTTTGAGGGAGAGACAGACAGAGCATGAGCGGGGGAGCGGCACAGACAGAGAGGGAGACCCGGAATCTGAAACGGCTCCAGGCGCTGAGCTGTCAGCACAGAGCCCGACGCGGGGCTTGAACTCGGGAATGGTGAGATCATGACCTGAGCCGAAGTCGGAGGCTCAACCGACTGAGCCACCCAGGCGCCCCTAACCTCTGCATTTTATACTCCCTTCATCTATTAAAATGGGGACTAATGCCTCCTTGAGTACTTTAAAATGAGTTTGATGAGGGGTGTGTAGGTGGCTCAGTCGGTTAATAAGCATCCGATTTTTTTTTAATTTTTAAAAAAGTTTTACATTTATTTATTTTTGAGAGACAGAAACAGAGCCCAAGTGCAGGGGGCGGGCAGAGAGAGAGAGGGAGAGACAGAATCTAAAGCAGGCTGCAGGCTCTGAGCTGCCAGCACAGAGCCCAACACAGGGCTCAAACCCACAAACCTGAGTCGAAGTCGGATGCTTAACCAACTGAGCCACCCAGGCGCTCCATAAGCATCTGACTCTTAATTTCAGCTCATGATCTCATGGCTCATGAGTTCAAGCCCCACATAGGGCTCAATGCTGACAGTGTGAAGCCTGCATGGAATTCTCTCTCTCCCTCTCTCTCTCTGCCCCTCCCCTGCTCGCTCACTCTGTCTCTCTCAAAAAATAAATTAAAAACATTTTTTCAACAAGTTTGAGGATTAAGCAAATTAGACAGATAGCTATATGTATAGATATATAAATAGATAGCCTACTTACAAACTATATATTTAGTCTAATTATTTGTAGAATTTTTATACTTTTCAGATTACTTTTATATCGATCATGTCATTTACATTTTATAAAAGCCCTCCACAAGAGCAGTCATTATGCTTATTATACAGAGTGGTGTATCATGGAGAAAGACACAGCAAATGGCTGCTGAAGTTGCATGAAGAGCATGGACTTTACAGTGAGACCTGACTACCGCTTCCTGGCCAAACCCCTTTCTGGCAGTGTGGTAGTGGGGAAGTTACTCAGTTCCTTGAAACTCCAGTTCTCCACACAGCTACTGACCTATTAAATGTCTTTTTCCACCCCAGAGGAAATACTCTGATTTAAAACCAGTTGCTTTAGACCTCTATTTCAACCAGTTGTGGGGCTCTGTCATGTAATTAACATATAGTTGAAAATGCTTTATGGCTAATTTGTGTGTGTAAAATTTTTTGTGTGTACTCAAATTTTATGTGCCTTGTGGGATTGATATTCATTCAATTTTTTGTTATTGTTCCAGTCCTATAGCTACTAAGATAAATGTAACATTGACCTTGTTCTCTAGGAGCCTGCTGTCTGTGCAAGGGACAAGTTTACAACTTCCACATGACATGGGAGTAGTTACATTACAGATATATCCAGTGCAGATCATTTTTTATCACTTTCGGACCATACAGGTTTCACAAAACATTTGAGTATTGAGTCTTAACGGTTTTGATCATTAGTATAATCTAAAGTATGACCTAATAAATTTTCGTTTTATTGGTAATCCTAAAGAGAAAAGCATACTTTGAGTTACCTCGATGAGCCTGTTTAAACATACACTAATATCTGACTACAATGCCCTTATTCTGCTTATATTTTGTGGGTTTGTTTTGTTTTGTTAAATTTGTTTTACCTTATTTTCATATCATTTCAGACTTAAGAAATTTGCATTAATAGTGCAGTGAAGGGCATCTCTGTGGCTCAGTTAGTTAAGTCAGTTAAACTTCAGCTTATGTCATCATCTCACAGTTCGTGAGTTCAAGCCTCATGTCAGGCTCTGTGCTGACAGCTCAGAGCCTGGAGCCTGCTTCAGATTCTGTGTCTCCCTCTCTCTCTCTCTCTCTCTCTCTCTCTCTCTGCCTCCCCTCCGCTCACACTCTGTTCTCTCTCTCTCTCTCTCTCAGATATAAATAAACATTAAAAAAAATTTTTTTAATGGTATAATGAAATTCCACATACCTTTACTCAGCTCCCCCAATTCTTAATATTTTTACCTACCATATTTGCTTTATCATTTCTCTCCCTATGTAAGTAAAGTATTTTTTATGAATCATTTCAAAGGACGTTTCTCTCATGCCCCTTTTACCTCTAAATGCAAATATTTTATAACACTAAATATTTTTCCCTGAGAACAAAAATATTACCAGTGTACAATGAGCTATATCAGGAAATGAACATTAATATGCAACTAGTTATCAGATTAATCTGCAGACTTTATTTATGTTTTGCCAATTGTCCCAATGATGTTCTTTATAGAAAAAACAAAAATAGATCCTTTGGCCAGTCCAAGATTACACATTGCCTTCATGACACTGTAGTCTCCTTTAACCTGGAGTAGCCCCTACTGTCTGTCTTCCATGAATGCGGCATTTTAAAAGAGAACTAGCTAGTTATTTTGTAGAATATGTTTCCATTTGTGTTTGATACATTTTCATAATTAGTTTGAGGTCATATATTTTTCCAACTTATTTAGTTGTGGTAAAATACACATAATGTAAAAATTTACCATCTTACGACGATTTTTAAGTTTACGTATCAGGGATGCCTAAGTGGCTCAGTTGGTTAAGCATCCGACTTCAGCTCAGGTCATGGTCTCGCAGTTTGTGAGTTTGAGCCCCGTGTCAGGCTCTGTGCTGACAGCTCAGAGCCTGAAGCCTGCTTCGGGTTCTGTGTCTCCTTCGCTCTCTGCCCCTCCCATGCTCATGCTCTGTCTCTCAATAAAAAATAAAAACATTAAAAAAAAAAAGTTTACATATCAGTGGTAGTAAGTACATTCATTTTTGTGCAACCATCACTGTCATTCATCTACAGAACTCTCTTCATCTTTCCCATGTGAAAAACCCACTGCAAACATTGTACTCAGTGGTGAAAGACTGAAAGCATTTCCTCTAAGAATAGGTAGAAAATAAAAGCTGATATTAAAAACCACTGTGACAATACTGTTAGCTTTTATAATTGCTCTTATAGTTATCTTTACTGAGATCTTTATTTCTTCAGACACCTTGAGTTACACTCTGGTGTCCTATCATTTCAACCTACAAGACTCTTGTTACCATTTGTTCTTGTTCTTGTTTTCGTTTTCAAGACAGCTCTACTGGTAATAAACTCCTTCAGCTTTTGTTTATCTGGGTGTATTTTAATTCCTCCCTCACATTTGAAGGACAGTTTTACCAGAGATAGGGGTCTTGGTTAACTGCCTTCTCACCTCGAGTTTCTGATGAGAAATTTGTTGATAATCTTATTGAAGATCCCTTGTATATAATAAATCACTTTTTTCTTGCTGCTCTCAAAATTGTTTTTGTCTTTGTCTTTGTCTTTCAACAATTTTTTTTTCAAGTTTGAGAGAGACAGAGACAGCACAGTTGTGGGAAGGGCAGAGAGAGAGGGAGAGAGAAAATCTCAAGCAGGCTCTACCATGCCAGCACAGAGCGCAATGCAGGGCTTGAACCCACAAAGCCACAAGATCATGACCTGGGCTAAACCAAGAGTTGGGCACTAAACCAGCTGAGCCACCCGGGAGCCCCTGTCTTTCAGCAATTTGATTATAATATGTCTCAGTGTGAATCATCTTACCATGAGTTTGTGGAGCTTCTTGGATGTTTGTACTCGTGTGGTGATGGTGTTGTTTTTATCATCTTTGGGAAAGTTTTGGCCATTATTTCTTTGGATATTTTCTCTGTTCCTTGATCTTTCCTCTTCAGAGACTCCCATGAGGTATGTGTTGGTCTGCTTCATGGTGGCCCAGATCCCTTAGAATCTCATCATTTTTGCTTAGTTTGTTGGTTTTTTTCGTTCTGTTCTCAGACTTCATAATTTCCGTTGTCCTGTCTTCAGGTTTGTTAATTTTTCTGCCTGCTCACATCTGCCTTTGAATTACTCTAGTGAATTTTTCATTTCAATTAGTGAACTTTTCAACTCCAGAATTTCCTTTTGATTTTCTTTTAGCTTTTTTGTTTTTTATAAATTTTTCCATTTTATATTTTATAAATTTTCCCATTTCATTTTCTTTGTCCACTTTCTCTTTTTGTTCTTTAAACATCTTTAATATGGTTGTTTCAAAGTCTTTGTCAAGTAGATCTGTCAGGTTTTTTTCAAGGCAGTTTATCTTTTCTTTCTTTTGTTCTTTTGTTTTTTCTTTCTCTTTTTCTCCTTTGAATGGACCACTCTTTACTGTTTCTTGGCATGCCTTTGGTTTCTTTGCTGAAAACTGGACATTTGACTCTTATGATACCGTAACTGTAGAAATCAAATTCTCCTATTTCCTGAGGTTTGCTGTTTTTTGTTTTTATTTATTTTTGTTGTTGTCGATGTTGTTTTAATTGTTGTAGGCTATCTCTCTGCCAAGAATCAGTCTGCAGTATAAACTTAAGTTCTTCCTTAGATCTTATCTTTGCCTCAACCTTCCCTGGGCATGTACAGTGGCTTTCTAATTTCCCTTATATATGTAACTGCTTTTGAATATCCTGGGGTTTCAGTGTCTGACTCTCAGAAGGGGAAAAAGAGAAAAATGAAATGGTGAGAGATGTTTGCCCTTTAAATCCTCTGGAAGTCACTTCAACCAGAAGGGGAGGGACTTGTATCAATAGGAAGACAACGGTAATGGTCATTGCCTCTTTGTCTGTACCTCTATGATCAGAAGCAGCAATTAGCAATCAGAGCACAGATTCCCTATATTTGGAGAACAGGTTTTTTTGCCCCTCCTAGCTTGTGCAGGTTTTGTGCCAGCAACACCAAGAACACTAGCACATCTAACTGTTACAGGGCAGAGTTGTGGAGTTGGACAGTTGCTACTGTGCTAAGAGCTGAAATTGATTGAACTAATCACAATTTACCATCCAGTACTTCCCCTGGAAGTTGCAGGCCTCCTATAGTCTACTCTGGGATTCAGTAGAATTCAAAAATAGTTACATCAGATAGAGTCTGCCAGTGCATTTGTTGTCTAGGTGACATATTTGTGTTGCTTCCTATTTTGCCATCTTCTCAGAATCCATCCTATTTGTTTTTACATTCACTCTAACTGACATTGATCACCTAAGGGATAGCATTTAATGCAGTGTCTCAAATTAGAATTCAAGATGTGTTCTGGGGATTGTGAGTTCTTCATATGAAAAACATTTCTTTTTATAATTTAGTAGAAGAGAAGAAAACAGACATTAAGCAAATAATATAAATGGTAAGAAGGAGAAATACAGTGCACAACATAAAAACATTTTCTAAATTCCTAATTTTGACCTATTTTAAAAATTGGGTTTTAGAATTATTTTAACAGGTTTTGTTTTTTGGTTGGTTTTTTTTTTTAATGTATTATTGCTTTCTAAAATTGCGTAAGAATGCTGCACTGTGTTACAGGAGCAATCCCTATGAGGCCCATTATTAATGAGATGGAATAGTAAAAAGTCGGATGAGCAGAATTATGTTTCTTGAGTCTTGTTATTGATACTTGGATCAAATTCTTCAGGGGTTTGTTAGTTCCTCTTTTTGGAATATCTCTGTCCCTTTACTAAATCTCTAAGTGAATTGTAGGACTTCATTATTGTCCTAGTTGAAACATACACAGTGGTATATGTTGTTAGTAAATAAGAGTTACTGAATGGTAGAGTGAGATAGAAACATCACTAGAACCAAGTCTTTTGATATTACTTGAAGTGAGGTGCAGGGAAAAGTTTTTTTCATTTGAAATAATTTTTTTCAAATAGATTCTTCTCAAGTTTTTTTGTTTGACTCCTAAGCAGAGCTGATAATTTCATGTCCTGTTCTGCTACCCACTATCCCGTTTACAGATCCCAAGGTCTTAAGCTAGCCAGATTTGCTACCGTGTCTGATTTTAGTGTTCTTCATACCTCAGCTGTTTGAAAGTATGTACTTTCTGTAGCCAAGTTTTCTGCATCTCTTCCTGGAGAAGTAGCCCGTTCTTTAGCTTTTCGTTGCTAGGGTATTGTGCCTTTCTGAATTGTATATCATACCCTTCAGCACATTCAAATTGTGCTACCTGTTTAATTTTCTTTCCTACCTCCTTGAGAGCTATGGAGGATTACTTTGTCAGATACTATTTCTGTATTTTGTAATACAAGAATTTAGAAAATCTCAAGTTACTAAATAAGAGTACAGTGTATTCCAAATTAAATGTTTTAATCCTCTACCTGCTAACACAGTCTTAACTATTTTTCCTTTATTTTAGGCAGCTAAACTTGAGGCAGGCAGATCATGCCTCTTGAGCTTCATTTATTACGGGCTCTATTTGAAACCATCTTTATGATCTATCTTTTTAAAATGGCTGGGTTTTCTTATCCTGATAGTACTTTTGGTTGAAATTTTTGGTTAATAATTCAGTGTAAACGTTTCTGTTTCGTGTTATTACCATCATTTCCCTTCAAATATGATCATTCACACATGTTAACTATAAGATACATTTAAAAATAACTTACTACATATTGCTATGTTCTTTAAGTCAAAATTACAAATTATTCCACTAGTCTATATTTTTTATTCTGAACGGAACTTTAAAGTTGAAATCAGCTTTCTCATGTGAATGCTAATATCTTAATAGCAACTCAACCTATAGTATTTCACAACTGCCTTAGTTATTCACTCCTACAAACTGAGTAGTTGACTAAGTATAATTTTTTTGCTTTACTTTGTATTATGAAACATTTCAAAAGTACTTACATGTGGAGGTAGTAGTATAATGAACTCCCATGTATACTCATCAACAAACTCCAGCAATCAACTCATGTGCACTCATATGATCCATAATCCCTCTCATTCCTGACCTCTCATCATTATTTTATTGGAATTATATTTAACACATTATATCATTTTGTGTGTATATATTTGAATATCAGATAAACTTTTTCTATGACTAGAATCAGAAGGTAACTTCTATGCAATTATGATAACTTTTTTCATTGTATGTTTGTTAATAAATAGGCAGAGGGAATGAAAAAGCTTTGTTCCCTTAATTTTTGAAGAATATAACTTCTTTTGTGACTTGTGTACCCTTTTCTTTCTTGCCATCCTCTGTAATTGCTTAAACAAAATATGAAGTTGTGCCCTTAATTTTTTTAATGAAGTGAAATATTATCAATTGGAGGAATCTCAGTAGGTCACTAGAGATGAATAATTTCAGATATTCATAAAATCTCAAATGTCTGTAAGTTGACTAGTTTTACCTAATAATCATAAATCTTATAAATAGTACTTCATAATTTGGTTTTCACTAAATCATCTGAAGATAGATTATTACATTCAAAGGAAGAGTTGCATGTATATTTAATTTTTATATATAATATCGTTATATATTTTTTTATATATAATAAAATATTTTTTAATCTGCTTCGTGTAGCCCAAATGCGTATTGTATAGTAATTTAACCAAGCAACTGTGTTGTCTTTAAGCATTGTATCATATCATCATCCGGATCTAGTACTTTGCTGAAAATGGTGTAAAACATTTGAACTCTGAACACTTACCTCTTAGAAATGCCCATACCCTTGGAAGAAGATGGTTATTTTGTGTATGTTTCTTTCATATAGGTTTTATGTATAATTCTTTAGTTAATTGGGATAGCAGAACTATCAATGTTTATAAACCTATCCTAAAATTTGTTTGAAAGATAGTTGTCTTTTTGATTATATGTAAATGTTATTTGATACGGTACATTTATTACTCACGTAGAAGAAAGATAATTTTGAGGGGGATCACATAAGTTTTCTGGTATGTATGTTGAGATCTGTTTTTCATTTGGTGTTTATTACATTTTATTCTTTAAATTTTATTTCTTCTACATAATAATTACTTTCCAGCTTACCCAGAAAATCAAGCCTTTTTCAATCCATAGTTAATTAGACATATGTTGTTCTACTTATTTTTTTTTGTTTTGTTTTGCTTTTGGTTTTTTGACCATAGTTATTCTGTGAGTTGTGTAGAATAACAGGTAGAAAACAATAATTGCAACTGAAAATAGAAATTTTTTTTCCGGGTGATAAAAGATTGGAATCTTCATGGTATCCTTGGGAATAGAAAAGCTAATGATTTCTGACAACTCCAGAAGAGTTCTTATACAAAGAATATTTGTGGATTTTTTGAGAAGGCTAGTCAACTTCTTCACAGATTTTAAGAAAATTATGTCTGTTTTAGGAGAAATAATGTATTTCTCCAAAGCAAATCAAATTTAACTATTTATACTTAATTCTTTTCATCTGGTGCTGGAAATTGGGTTCGTTGATTAACATATGAAAAGCTCATATAAAATTATAATTTAAGATAGAAATAGCAAATGTTTCATCTGCTTTTAACATTTCTGAACATTAATAATTGATGTGTCATTTTTCCTGTTAAGCTAACATGTTTACAATTCTTTCTTTAAGGCAAACCCTCCTCCAGTACTGGTCAACACAGATAGCTTGGAAACATCAAGTTATGTAAGTTCAATTTCTTCCACACATTTGAGTAATTTGACTTTACCTGTTCAGTTTTTGATAGGTATACAAAGATAACAGCTTCATTTTCTTTAATACATTGTACTTGTGATGTTCTGTCACTGAGCTGTAATTGTTGAAGTAAATGAAGCAATACTGTCATTTTTTGGTTGTTTTTTCCCATACTTAAGCAAAGCAGAAATGTTGAAATAGAAATTTAGGGTTTATTTTTAAATTAAAATGATTAATTTTCACTAAAAGCTGTATCTGACTAGTAGTCACTTAAACAGTGCCATATGTTCAGAGTCATTTTAGAAATCTAGTTGAGTGCCTAGGTTTTTAGTAACCAGGCTTATATATATATGTTCACATATTAAGATAGTTATAATTTCATATTAAATTGATTATTGCTTCTCTATAAACTTACTTTGTTTAAAAGCCCTTAAAAATAAATAACCAGAATAGCAGAATCTATTCTGACCTTTTTTATTCCAAACAAAAAATCAGAGATGTTTAAGTAGTAGTAGTTCTCATGCTCTTTTTTTTAATCAAATGGTACACTATACACTATACATTTACACTACACTATACATTTACACTATACATTTTATACACTAAAAAAGTCCTTTTTTCCCATTTTTGAACTATAGTTGATTGCAGTCTGTACTTTAAAACTCTGCCTAATCCAAGATCATTAGGACCTTTAGGTTTTCCTCTAAGACTTTTATAGTTTTAGCTCTTACATTTAGATCTTTGATCCATTTTGAATTAATTTTATATATTGTGGAGGAAAGAGTACAATACTTCATTCTTTTGCTTGTGGGTGTCCAATTGTCCCATCACCATTTGTTGAATTTCTACATTGAATGGTGTTGGCATCCTTATAGGAAATCAATTATTAATATATGGGTCTATTCTGGATTCTTAATTCTCTATTGTTGATCTTTGTGTGTATCCTTATGCCAATACCACAAAGTCCTGATGTACTGTAGCTTTGTAATAAGATTTGAAATCAGAAAGTATAAGTCCTTCAACTTTTTAAGTTTGTTTTGGCTATTCTGGGTTCTTTCCATTTCTATACGAATGTGAGGATCAGCTTATCAATTTCTGCATACGAAAAAAAGGGCAACTAGGATTTTGGTAGGGATTGATTTGACTCTGTCGGTAAATGTGGCAGTATTGCCATCTTATCAATATTATGTCTTCTAATGTATGAACACAGGATGGCTTTCCATTCGTTTACAACTTTAATTGTTCTCGATAATACTTTAATTTTCATTGTACATGTCCTATACTTCTTTTGTTTAATATTTATTTTTGAGTATTTTTCTCTGTTAATGCTATTGTAAATGGAATTGTTTTTCTTAATCTTATTTATGGCTTTTTCATTGCTAGTGTAAGAGAATATAAGGGAATTTTAGGAATTAATTTAGAAATATAGATTTTGATCTTAAATGCTGCAATCTTACTGAACTCATTTACTAGTTTTTGGTGTGTAGATTCACTTAGATTTTTTATATAAAATCATGCCATCTGCAAATTGAGATAGTTTTACTTCCTTTATAATCAGAATGCATTTATTTATTTATGTATTTTTCTTTTATTATGGCTAACTGCCCTGTCTAAAACCTCCTTTATTTCAACATTTAATAGAAGTGGCAAGGGCACTTGTTCCTGATCCTTGGGAGAAAGCTCTCAGTCTTTTCCCATTAAGTATGATGTATTATACTCAATTTAGTATTAACTGATATAATTTTATTGGCCTTGGGTTGATTCTGTCTGTTTGCATTCCTGTTCTTTTTTTAAATGGTAAAAAATGTTAGAAGAAGACAGAGTTAAGGACAAAAATTCTGAGTTCTTACTGATTTCAGTAATAAAATGGAAATGAAGTAATTTGTTGAAATAATTGCTGTTTGTCTTTTTTTTTCCTTAAGACATATCACAAATAGTGAAGGTTACGAAAATTGATTTGACTTTGGTAGTTTTCTTACATACTAAAAATTTCACTTTTTCCATGTATAGTGTAATTGATAAATCTATTTTAAATCAACCTAAATGCTGCTCTTCATTATTTAGTAAAATCTTAATGGAAATTCTTTTGGGGCTAATACTTTGTATTTAGTTATAATAATTCTTCATTAGGAAACATTTTCTTCTGCCCAGTACATTTTTATTTTTAGATTCTTACCTTGTAATGGTTTAGACTTTGAAGTTTTTAATTGCCTGAGAATATATACTAATAGGAACAATGAGTCACATGAATGTTGATAGATAAAATTGACTATCAGCATCTTATAGTTAGAAAGGAATTACTGACTTGAACCTAAACAACAGAGAATTAGTAAATTAAGCCTCTTTTTAAATCTTCCTTTGGAGAAACCTTATATTGACTATGTAATAGGATTTGTCTATCCTGTTTGGGTATATCGGTGTAGGCTGATGAGAAAATTAAAATCTTTGGGCCTATCAGGGACTGAGGATATCTGTGTTACAAATTTTCCTCTGCCTCTTTATGGCATATATTTACCCATAATTAAAGCAAAGTGTATTAAAAAGAAAAAATTATACAGCTTAATAATTAAATAATACATCTTCTTCCAATAATACTAGCAGCAGCTAGTTGGAAATGAGTCCATTAATTCTACCAACAAAAATATGAAATACCTAACAATCCACTTAACAGGAAATTATAGAGCTTATCGTAAGAAAACTATAAAATTTTGCTGATGGCATAAAAGAATACCTAAGTAAGCAGAGAACAGCTCTTATTGCTGAGCAGGAAGATAACGTAGAGATCATTTTCCCTAGATGAATCTGTTAATTTGGTATAGTACCAGTAATAGCCCCCAAAAAGAGCATGTGTTTGGGTGTGGGGAAGGAGGTAGGAAGGGGAGGGAGGAGGAATGAGAGAAAAAGAAAGAGGAAGAACTTTAAATTTTAGTTTCTCTGTTGCACTAACCACATTTCAAGTGCTCAGTAACCATGTGTGGGTAGTAACTCCTATATTGGACAAGGCAGATTATAGAATATTTTATCATCACAGAAACTGCTGTGGACAGTGTTGGTATACAGAAAAGTAAAAACCCAAGAATAGCCAAGTAAAATTTAAAATAAAAGTAATAGTGAGAGATTTCTCTACCAAATAATAAAACATATTATAAAACATCATTAATTAAAGCAGCATAGTTCTGGTCCAAAACCAGATAGATCAGTGGAATACAGTTTACCTTTTTTTTTTTTTTTAACATTTATTTATTTTTGAGAGACATAGAGACAGAACGTGAGCAGGGGAAGGGCAGAGAGAGAGGGAGACACAGAATCCAAAGCAGGCTCCAGGCTCTGAGCCATCAGCACAGAGCCCGACGAGCAGGGCTCGAACTCACCATGAGATAGTGACCTGAGCTGAAGTCGGCCGCTCAAGACTGAGCCATGCAGGCGCCCCAACAACTTACCTTTTATATACGTTGTATAATCTGATTTTTCTTTTATGGCCAGGTTTTTTTTTTTTTTTTTTTTTTTTTTAGATTAGTTGCTCTTGAGTATAGCCCTTTAGGGGTTTTTTTCCACGTATGTTAGGGTTGTGTTTTGCTTTGTTTTTAATATTTAGAAATTTACCACTTATTATTATATGTCTTTGTAATTTGTGCCTTCTACCCAGACTGTTGCCATAATTTCTTCACCAGTTTACTTTTCTCCAGTTGTTCTCCATTTTTAATACTACCATATTTTCTTTTCTAGAAAATCTGTTAAACCCATTTGATGATCAGAAACTTTCCAGAACATTTCTCAATGCTTAGTACAGCATTCAAGACCTTTCACAATCAGACCCCAATCGACTTCTAGTTTCTGCTCCAGCTTCGACCACCTACATAAGCCCATTTTGTTGATAAGACTAAATTCAAAAACCTAGGAAATATAGCAATGACAGTTCTCAGGAAGTATTCTAAATCTACTCTCCTATTTTTAAAGAAGAAAAAAACTATTTTGTTAATAATATATTCACTTTGCCTGAAGATTGATCTCTGTAATTTTGTTCCCATGTTACTTCTCACCCTGTCCTGTTAATTGAGAGTAATAAACCTTATATAATAATATAAATATTAGGCAAGCATTTCTTTCCTGTTGGAAAATAGGAAATTTTACATTTGTAAAATATAAAAAGAAGACTAAGCAAACCAACCATTTTGTAGTTGTGCTGGAAAACACATTGCTGCTGAAAATATTAGACCACCGTTGCTTTTTTCACTTTTATTGTCAATGAAATGGTACTTACAAAGTAATTTTTGGCTTTGGTAATGTACTCGGCATTTTGAAGCCCAGTTTGAATATGAGTAATGCTGTTGTCATATTGTCTCTATATATGAAATTAGCAGACAATTTAAGTTATTGAGGGTTTAGAAATAAAGTCATTTGGGGTCCATATGGTCTTCTCACATTTCACCTTTTTATGATCACTCTATCTAGCTAGAATCCTCACTAGATATCAATGAGTTAGCATTAAATTAAGCAGTAAATACTATTTACCGTTCGAGAAGGCTAACTGGTTAAAATCTCAAATTTCTTAAAGCAGAAATCATAAAGTCACAATACAGAAACTTAACATCAAAAGGGCCATTATAAGCACACTTACATTGAAATGTTTTCCAGAATAAAATTTCAGAGTATTTAGAAATAAACAAATGAACAAAAATAGAGCTCAGTGTAGCAGTGTTGGGATTTGGCCAAAGCCATATGCTGAGGAAAATGTATTAACTTTAATGGATGTTTTTAAAAATAGAAGAGTAATCAGCATAAATGAATTGGGCGTTCAGCTCAAGAAGCTGTAAGGAAAATATAAAGAAAGAATAAAGAATTTTAAAAAATAAAGTAATAGCATAGAATGTGATAGATTAACCAAAAATACTAAAGCTTCTTCTTTGATAAAGACTGAGTCTTTTAGCAAGAAAATAAAGACAATACAGATAACCTTTAGAATAAGAAAAATGGTATAGCTGCAGATAAGAGTTTTATTTTTACTCCTAAAAAAGGACTTCTGGAGCACCTGGGTGGCTCAGTTGGTTGAGCATCAGACTCCGCACTGAGCATGGAGCCTACTTAAGATTCTCAATATCTTTCTCTCTCTCTCTCTCTCTCTCTCTGCCGCTCTTTTCCATGCTTTCTCTAAAATAAATACGTAGGTAGGTAGGTAGGTAGGTAGGTGGAACTTCCAGTCAAGTTGGTAGGATATGTATATGTATAGTTTATGTATATGTATAAACCTCCTACATTCTAGATACCTAGAAATCTGTTAGGGGTGGGGGGGCCAGTAAACTATCCCCTAAACTGAGAAGGCACTTTGAGACCAGAAAATGAAGCAGATCACTCCAGAGAGTTTACACAGTTTTATTCACGGTAACTTACTGACCAGAGGAGAGGGGGTGATCGGTGGTCAGCAGTCTATGGTTATTCTCTGCATGGCTATTCTCTGCAAAGTCTGGACCTTAGTTCACAGATTTTATAGAGTGATGGGTCTTGCAGAAGGGCATTGTAGTGGGGCACCTGGCTGGCTCAGTTGGAAGAGCATGCAACTCTTGATCTCAAGATTGTGATTCAATCCTCACATTGAGTGTAGAGATTACTTAAATCAATAAACTTTTTGAAAAATGACTTAAAAAAGAAAGAAGGGCTTTGTAGTGAGATCAAAGGGTTCACATGCACCTAACTGACTACTAACCTTTAATTAGATCTTGTGGTGCCACTGTGCATCAGGGAGGGGAAAGACTATTATCTCAACAGATTCGTGGGAGACCAAAGCAAGCCTCCCTGCATCCAGGCCTTGGCAGGCATTCCTAAGGTATGTATATTAATCTCCAAGGAGTCCAGAACTCATGGCACTGAGAGGTCATCATGAACAAGATGGAAGGCGATGGAAGCAGTATTGGCAGCACTCCGACAAAATCAGAGATTAAAAAATTAATATGTGTAACATGTAACATAATCTCATAAGCATAATCTCAAAAACAAGAAGAAAACCTCTTTAGGTGAGGAAAAGAGGAAACAGTAGCAATTGGGCTTGAATCCATTATAGCCATGAGAACCCAAAAAGGTAGAAGAGATGAGTTTCAAAAGCCCTCAAGAAAAAAACTCCTACGCCCTAAAGGGACCTGAATTGTGTGTTGCTTTCTTCTAATATGGTGAAGAAAACAAAGTAGCTTACATAGATTTCATTATTTTGTTGTTTCATCATTCTAGTGCTGTATAACAAACCACTTTGAAACTTAGTGGCTTAAAAATAATTCATTATTTCTTATGATTTTCTGGGTTAACTGGAAGGTTCTTCTGCTTTATGTCAGTTGGGGCTCTGGAAAAG
Organism: Paguma larvata; assembly: GCA_030068075.1. Classification (NCBI taxonomy): domain Eukaryota; kingdom Metazoa; phylum Chordata; class Mammalia; order Carnivora; family Viverridae; genus Paguma; species Paguma larvata. The sequence continues at coordinate 82,950,500 of CM057824.1, forward strand.
ACTGGAAGATCCAAAATAGTCTCATTCACATGACTGGCAGTTGATGCTTATTACTAGTTACAAGTGCAGCTGAGGCTTTTGGCCAAGGCCTTAATTCTCCTTCATTTGAATCTTCTCATGTGCTGTTTGAGCTTCTTCACATAATAGCTCCTGAGTTCTAAGGAGCAAAGCAAAGGCATTATTACAAAGGCATCATTGTAAAGCAAAGGCAGATATTACAAGGCATTATTTGTGCCATATTCTTTTTAACAAATCTCATCTAGGACCTGCCTAGATTGAATGGAAAGAGAAATAGATGATGATACCTCTTGATGGTAGGATGACTTAGTCATGTTGCAAAAGAGCATGTAGGGAGGAGGATGGAGGCATCTAGAGAAATGCAGTTTATCACAATCCCTACTTGTTGGAGTATTCTGTGCAGCCTCAAATCATTAGAAATGTAAAAGCAAGGTTTGAACCCAGATTAATCTGATTACAAGGACTATTCACCCTTCACCAATGACCCTCTTTCTCGGTGGAAATTCTTCCGAGAGGCAGTAGGGAATAAATTGGAAGGAATAAGATAAAGTGCTTGGTCTGTAAGATGTAAGTGACAACTTAAGTGGATACCTGAGTGACGTCTGACTTCAGCTCAGGTCATGATCTCACTGTTCATGGGTTCAAGCCCTGTGTCAGGCTCTGCACTGACAGCTCAGAGCCTGCAGCCTGCTTCAGATTCTCTGTCTACCTCCCTCTCTCACTGCCCCTCCCCTGCTTGCTCGCTCGCTCTCTCTCTCTCAAAAATAAATATTTTTTAAAAAGATATAAACAAAAACTTGAGTAGGACATCAAATTTGGTTGTGAAATATATAAGTGAAATTTGTGACAACACTAACAGATGCAGAGGTGGGAACTTGAAAGATAAGTAAAGGGAAGAGCAGATTATTCAAATGTGATGATAGGTTGTGCTCATGAAGTGCTGAGTTCTGTATATTAGGAATGAAGCTAAATGATAGATTTGGGTCAGTTCATACAGAGCCTTGTACTTGAGTTTCTGAAAGGTTTGGAGTGAGTATGTTATTAGACATGGGCTCCAAAAAGATCCGTATGTGTAAAACACATTAGAATGATTTGGGGAGTGGAGAATACTAATCCAAGAGATTGGGTAGATTACACTGGCAGTAATCCAGAAGAGATTAACAAAGGCTTGTACCAAGGTAATAGAGATGAGAATGAAGAGGTGATAGTTTTCAGAAAAATTGAAGTGAATGAGTAAGAATTGGCAACTGATTAGATGTGTGGATCAAGTAGTGAAAAAGAGTTCGAGTTCCATAATATTAAAAGCTGTATATACTCTTTGAGTATTTGAAGTCCTAATATCATAAATGTCAGCTCATTAATCACATTTGTACTCCTCCAGTCTTTGAAATTTTTACCTAAAATCATTAAAGCCAAATTATTTGATTATTATCATAGTTCACAGGTTTGGATTAATATATCATGCAAAATTATGTCTTGACATTTCCAATTTTATTCTCTAAATTTCTATGCTACTTTTTCCCCCATTAGGTTAATGGCACTGATGCAGATTATGAATATGAAGAAATCACACTTGAAAGGGTAAAATCTTAATTATCTTGTTTCTTATGCATAAATCTGTTGCTTTAAAGAATTCTTTAAATATACCATTCTTTCATATAGAATTAAAGGAAAAGATCTTTTAAAAACAGAACCATGTAATATTAGTTTCTTTTATAAATTCACATATTATAAAATTAGCCATGGTATTTCTATAACATGTTGCTTTTCTTTAATAACTTTTTATTAAAAATAAACTTTTTATTTAAAATAGTCTTAGATTTACAGAAAAGTTATACCAAGAGTTTCCATTTATCCAGGCCTCAGTTTTGCCTATTGTTAATGTTTTACATTACTAAAATACGTTTGTTTCAACTAATGAACCATATTGATACATAATTATTAATTAAAGTTTATATTTGGATTTCCTTGGTTTTTTTGCTGTTCTTTCAAAATCCCTTCCAAAGTAACACATTACATTTAGTTATCATGTCTCCTTAGGCTCCTCTAGTCTAACAGTTTCTCTGTTGTTTCTATTTCTAAATTTTACCTCCATTTATTTTTCATATAAAACATTATTGATTTTAAGTATTTGGCATCCTAGTAATGTGGTTATTGTTATCAATTTTCTTTCTTAGCAAAAAAACAACCATAGTTCTAATGGACAAGATCCTATCGAAAGTTTATGCACTCACCCAGTCAGAAAATAGCTTAAGGGTATGATTTAGATGTGTACATTTTCTTGAAATATTTACCCCTTAACAATACTGCAGTCAAGGGGCACCTGGGTGGCTGAGTTGGTTAAGCGTCCAACTTTGTGGAAACGAAGTGATCTTGCAGTTTGTGATTTTGAGCTCTGCTTCGGATTCTGTGTCTCTCTCTCTCTCTGCCCCTTCCCTGTTTCACACTGTCTCTCTCTCTCAAAAATAAATAAACATTAAAAAAAAGATCTTCATCAATTGATGATGCTATATTTTAGTAATACCATCTCGTGTGATCAGCATTTTGGGGAAATAAAGTTTCACATAAGTAAATTTCCTAAGTAGCTGAGTGTCTATATATTTAAAACTAAAATCCTAGATAATTAGGTTTGCTTGTTTCAAGCCGAAGTGAACTCTGAGTGAAAATAGACTTAAAAGGGTCATTTACATGTGTACTAGATCTTTATTGCCCCTACCTGAATTTGGATTACCTGTTGGAGTAAGATGGATGAGTAACTATCAAGCAAGCACAGAATTAATGCATTATACATATTTTATTGTGGTATTTTTTTACTTGGGGTTTTTTCCAGCTTTTTTGAGATATAATTGACATATAGTTCTAACTTTTTTATCTTGTTCATTTTCCACCGTTTCCCAGTGCCTTTTAAATTTGGTTAGGACTGTACATTGTTTTTCACTCACTAAAACACATGAGTACCAGGAATTGGAGAGATGTTAAAAGATACAAACCTGCAACTAGAAGATGAATTAAGTTCTAGAGATCTAATGCACAGCATAGTGGTATTTAGAGTCAATAAGACTGTATTGCATACTTAAAAATTGCTAAGAGACTAGATAAATGTTCTTATCACAGAAAGAAATGACAGTTATGTGACATGACAGAGATGTTAGCTAAAGCAATGGTTGTAATCATATTGTGGTGTATAAATATGTCAGATCAGCACATTGTACACCTTAAAATTACCCAATGTTATGTGTAAATTATATCTGTTCTTTAAAAAGCAAATTTAAAAAAAGAACTTGATTACCTGGGTGACTTGGTAATCTCACACAACCTATTGATACTATTGTTGATACTCTAGTAACTCTTAAAAGAGTTTAGACTGAAAAAAATTATTAAAACAAAATTGTAGGACACATAATAGAGGGAATGTTTAAGCTATTCAATATTAACAGTTATCAGTTCAGATATATCTGCTTATTTGAGTTGCCTGATAGCCAGAGTTAGAACTTTTTGCAAAAAAACAAACAAAAAAAACCCCACATTTTTTAAATACCACTGCTTAGAAAAATTGTCCTTAAAGACTTTCTGGTAGTAGTAGAAACTTTTCTTCAAAGAAAATATTCAGAAATATAGTATATAAAACAAGTAAAAAGCACTGCTTTGGCAAAATTGACTTTGTTGTCAGGAAAACTCACCCATTTGACCTCTCAGGTTGGGCTTTCAGTATCAAAAAATGCCTTTTGCCATTCCTGTATCTTGGTTAAACATGTCAGGGATGGGGGGTGGGAGCCGTCAAGGATGATGACTTAGCAGATACAATTTGGTTATTTTAAAATAAGCTGATAGCAAGGTTAGCAGGAGAAGAGCACCATTCCCTACCCCATTTTTTAAAAAGCTGAAATAATATTAGTTTTACCTATCCAGAAATAATTGCAGCAGGAAGATCACTTCAGTTCTTTTCTCTTAGGAGAAATTTGCTTTACCAAACATGAGCAAATACATTCTAAAAGAAAGAGACTTAATAGCGATACCTCTGCAGAGGGCTGACTGATCTAAGTATAAATTGCACGTACTTTTTTTTTTTTAATTTTTTTAATGTTTATTTATTTTTGAGAGACATAGAGACAAAACATGAGCAGGGGAAGGGCAGAGAGAGAGGGAGACACAGAAACTGAAGCAGGCTCCAGGCTCTGATGAGCTGTCAGCACAGAGCCCAACATGGGGCTCGAACTCATAGACCGTGAGATCATGACCTGAGCCGAAGTTGGCCGCCTAACCGACTGAGCCACCCAGGCACCCCACATGTACTTTTTAAAGAAAGAACCATAGACTAGACTCCAAAAGTACTCAGTACCTACTTAGAAGTAATAGCTTTGAATTCTTTTTCTTTTTTTTAAATGTTTATTTTTTGAGAGACAGAGAATGGGGAGGGGCAGAGAGAGGGAGAGACAGAATCCGAAGCACTCTGAGCTGTCAGCACAGAGCCCGATTCAGGGCTCAAACCCACAAACCATGAGATCATGTCCTGAACTGAAGTTGGATGCTTAACCAACTGAGCCACACAGATGCCCCTACCTTTGAATTCTTCATAGAGAAAAAAGAACTTTCCTTGTATTTCTTAATTTAGAATCTTCATATTCCCTACATATATACTTTTATGCGTGTTCCCTGTCAGTACAGTTTCTAGGTCCTATAATGACAGAAACCTACCAATAAAGGCTCAGTTTTTTTTCCTTTATCCCCAGGGAAATTCAGGACTTGGTTTCAGCATTGCAGGAGGTACGGACAACCCACACATTGGAGATGACTCAAGTATTTTCATTACCAAAATTATTGCAGGTGGAGCAGCTGCCCAAGATGGAAGATTACGGTATGTTTTGCATTTCATGTTGTGATGCTGAATGTACTTTGTATATTTTCGGTTAGGCAAATTGAACAAGGCATCAATATGAATAAACACTATCATAATAACCAATATAAGGTATATGCTCAAATAACAAATGAATGAGATAATTGTGCTCTAACCATTGTTTCCCTCTTTTCATTAAGGAGTTAGTTTTATCTCAGATACTATTTTGAATAATAAATTTGGTGGTTTTAAATGTGAACAAATTCATAGAAATTATAGAATTCCCTTTGTATTTTTTTTTTTTAATGTTTATTTATTTTTGAGAGGGAGAGAGACAGAGCATGAGCAGGGAAGGGGCAAAGAAAGAGGGAGACACAGAATCCGAAGCAGGCTCCAGGCTCTGAGCTATCAGCACAGAGCCCAATGCAGGGCTTGAACTCACAAACCATGAGATCATGACCTGAGCCAAAGTCGGACGCTTAACCAACTGAGCCACCGAGGTGCCCCATTCCCTTTGTATTTTTAAATCCATTCACTAACTGTTTTCCATTGTTTTCTGGTGGGAAACATGTATGTAAACTTACTTAGGATGCAAGGAATGATATATATCTGAGTTTGTATCCCATACCACAAAAAGATTATGCAAATTTTAAATAACAATATATTTTCTTAATTGAATAAATGAAAGTAATATTGGTCTCTTGTTTAAATTTAGTGTTCCATTGTAGAAGATATCTTTAGTATACTTTGTTATTTCCTTAGGCCACAGATTATGGCACTTTTCGTATTCCCTGGTTTGTTGGTTTTTATTTATATGGTGATAGTCTGAAGTTTTAGGACTAAGGATTTTACATCATCTGTTAAAAACATCATCTGTTTTTGGGGTCCTTGGGTGGCTTAGTTGATTGAGTGTCTGACTTTTGATTTAGGCTAAGGTCATGATCTCAGGACTGTAAGATGGAACCCTGGGCTCCGTGCATGGAGCTTGCTTAAAATTCTTTCCCGTGTGTGTTGTGTACATGCGTGCGCTCTCTCACTCGCTCTTTCTCTCTCAAAAAAAACCCAAAAAACTGTATTTAAGACTATTGGTATCTGGGGCGCCTGGGTGGCTCAGTTGGTTAAGCTTCTAACTTCGGCTCAGGTCATGATCTCACAGTTCATGGGTTCGAGCCCCGCGTTGGGCTCTGTGCTAGCAGCTCAGAGCCTGGATCCTGCTTCGGATTCTGTGTCTCCCTCTTTCTCTGCCCCTCCCCTGCTCATGCTCTGTCTCTCTCTCTCTCTGTCTTAAAAATAAACATATAAAAAAAAAAGACTGTTGGCACCTTACGTACCTCTTATTTCTTAACTTCTCACTAGATACAACAGATGATATATTAATGAAATTAGTTAGATATAAAATTAATAATTTGACCATTCATGTAAATGTAAACATTTACTTCCCAATTCTGTTACTGGCCTTTTATTTGTGCTTTTGTGAAAATTAGTATGTCTCATTTGTTTTATTAAAGAACATCCCTTTAATACTCTAACCTGTTGCTGTCATTGCGTACAAAATTTCTTTATTCTGAAGAAAGCTAACCAGGAAGCTTATCAGGATTAGTTTTAATATTTTAATTGTGTTTTATTCTCCTTCTCTGCCCAGTTGCTGATGATTTTTCCCTCTAATGGAATGCTATGCCGTTTAAATTCAGACCAGAGCTGGAGGGGAAAGTTAGAAACAAATCAAACTTTAAAGAAATATACTACCATGTCAAATTAAAATAGTTTATGTGAGAAACCTTTTAGTTAAATTATGTAAACTTTAGCTTCATATAAATTTCAAGAAATAACTTAATTTTTTAATATAGTAAGTAGGTTGAAAAAGCAATCAAAAATTATTTTTGGATAAATCAGTGAATTAATCTCAGTTTTGCCACCACTGTCTCTGTGACCATAAACTAATTATTCAGTCCGAACTCATTTTTCATTTGAGTCACAGCTCTGTCAGTCATTATCTAGGTGACCTCAGGAAAGTTATTTAAACTCTTTGTGCCTCAGTTTCTCCATCTGTGAAGTGGAGATACAAATATGTATCTACCTTACAGGTTGTTGTAAGGGCTAAAACACTACAGGTACCTGGCATATGGTTAGTTCTAAATAAATATTTGTGATTTTTGTGAAGTATCTTAATGCTTACACATAATAAGCATACAAGAACCACACAGATTGCAACTGCCTAATATTTTTGTGTGATAATCTATTATTTGCACCATTTCTTTCATTAGCCCTTGGAAAATATTTGTATTTATTTATATGAGTGTTTGATACAGTGGACTTTTTTTTTTTATTTATTTATTTGTGTGTGTATTTGTGTATTAAAAGAGATTTATCATAAAGAATTGGCTCACATGGCCCTGGAGACTGAGAATTCCCAAGATCTAGAGTGGGTAAACTGAGGTATACAGTAGAATTTAGCATTCAGTTAATTCATATGTATTTTCTCTAGTAAATAATTCTCCTTACCTTAAAAATTAAAATAACAAAAATTATTAAAGTTTGAAATTTGATATTTTAATGTTTTTTGTTTTTAATATTTTTTCTCAGGGTCAATGACTGTATATTGCGAGTAAATGAAGTGGATGTTCGTGATGTGACACATAGCAAAGCAGTTGAAGCATTGAAAGAAGCAGGGTCTATCGTACGCTTGTATGTCAAAAGACGGAAACCAGTATCAGAAAAAATAATGGAAATAAAGCTCATTAAAGGTCCTAAAGGTATGAAATAATCAAACGTAGATTATTAAGTAAGAAATCTCAGAGGTAAATGTAACTATCAACTTATTTGTGGCACACATTCTAAGATTAACAGTACAGTACAGTCTACAGAATGTATGTGAATTTTTAGAATTTCTCTCTTATTTCTTCTGATTTTTGTCTTAAGTAGAATTCTACTTAAACACTTGGAAGTCATGTAGAATGTTTAACTTGTTACCTTCAATCTACAAAGTATATTAAATGCAGATACACATTAAAAGAAGAAACTATGAGTGTGTTGTTAGCAGTTATATCTGAAGTGAGGACAGTTAATATGTGATTTCTGAGTTTTGAAAACATATGGGATTGAGGATAAATGAAATATGGATTCAAATTTGTAGCTTCATGGAAGAAGTGGTATTCCAAAAAATGAAAAAAGGAATAGAAAGCTACAAATTTGTCTGGTATTAAAGCTATGGATGGGATTTATGAATTACAGAAATTCTTTATTTAAAATTAATTAACAGAGTATTGGGAAAAGAACAAAATTATCCATATTTCTGAAGCCTGTTCTGCCCACCACAAGTAATTTCGTTATTTTTCTCAATTGTTTTAATCTTGTGAAGGTATTAAAAATGTTAGAAGCACAATCATGATGGGAAGAAAAGTGAATTGTTTTGTAATGCTTCTTTGAACTAACAAACAAATGTATTTACAAAAAGACTTTAAGAAGTAACACGAGGGGGTGGAATAAAGGAACTTACTTGTAACTATAGGAACACCTATAAATATAATTGTCCCTGACTGCAAAGCAAATACTAGGATTTTTAAAGTATACAAATAAATTCTTTTGTGTTAAAATTTTTTTTTTAATGTGATGAGATTATCATCATCTAGTTTTCAGCCATTTCTTTTTGGACTTAATTTCACATTAAATGATAGAATTTCAAAACTAGTATTTTCCAAACAGGTCTTGGGTTCAGCATTGCTGGAGGTGTTGGAAATCAGCATATTCCTGGGGATAACAGCATCTATGTAACCAAAATAATTGAAGGAGGTGCAGCACATAAAGATGGTAAACTTCAGATTGGAGATAAACTTTTAGCAGTGAGTATAAGAAATCTGTTATTTTAAAAATAATTTTGATGTCAATAATATAAAAACAGAGGGAGACACCCTGTAAGAGACTCTTAAATACAGAGAACAAACTGAGGGTTGCCAGTGGGGTGTTGGATGGGGGGATGGGCTAAATGGGTGATGGCATTGATTAAGGAGGGCACTTGTTGGGGTGAGCACTGAGTATCATATGTTATGTGATGAATCACTAAACTCTCTTCCTGAAATCATTATTATACTGTACATTAACTAACTTGGATTTAATTTTTTTTAAATAATAGTAATAATAAATCATTTTGATGTCTTTTTTTGGGAGGGGGCAGATCAGAATTTCTACTTGACAAAAAAGTTTAAACAATATTTAAATGAGTGAATACTAACCTTGGTTTAATCAAAGCCTGAAAAATGATTCTTGGTATTATCTTTATTTGCCATCTTTTTTTCTCTATCAGCTTCCTTCTCTTTTTCTTTTCCTTTTCTCCCTCCCCCCCCCCACCCCTGCTTCTCTTCTTTGTTAAAGGGCTAGGGAGTTGAATGCATGGAATTGTTTAAACACAGTGTCATCCCTCATGTGTGACTTTCCTTTTCCCCTTTTATTTTAACTTAAATTATTTTATTTATAGTATAATGAAAATTTTTTCAAGGCTATTGTGTTGTATGTTGTCTTTTAATATTTTTTTTACTCAGTATTGTTTTATGGAGACTTATCCATATTGCTGCCTGGAGCTAAAATTTGTTCATTTCACCTCTGCATAATACTCTTTTCTGGGACTGTCCTGCAGTTTATTTGTCTAATCTTCTTCAGTAAATGTCCCATGTTCCCTAGAAAAACAAAACCTGAAGAAAAGCTACATGCTTAAGTTTTTCGGGGAAGCATATTCTCAGAAGCTAGAGTGAATGAAAATGAAAGGTGAGGCAGGGAATAAGGGAAAGTCAATACAAGATTCTTTGTTTCTGAGCTATTCATAATTTCATAAGAAAATGTAGCTAATTGCGTATCATGTAGGACAGTCTTCCAGGCAGGTGATGTGAGACTATTAAACCTTAGATCCAGCCATCTGGGGATACGCAAGGATTTATCTCCTGTCTCTTGTTAGGTAGAGTCCACCCCATAGGTGGTAGCTATCCCAAATTTCTGGATTGTTACTCACCTCCTCTGGGCAAGTGCTTGGGAAGCCAGCTCCCATACTGCATAGCATCGTACTTCCTCTGAACCCAGAAGTGGCATAAAAAACCACAGCCTCTGTGATCTAGACAGATCAGACACTAGCTTTTGACATGTTACAACTTTCTGTGGAACACATCAGCCATGCCCATACCCAAGTCAAGCGCAGCCCTTACTCTAGGGGTAATGTCAGGAGGCAAGGTGAGAGGAACAGTAACCAGGACTCTCAGCAAGTACAGAGCCAAGGCCTAGTGGGCAGGTCTCAAGCGAATCTGGAAAAGGCACATAAACTAGGTCTGGTATAGTGGTGAGCTAGGTTATTTCCTTTTTTTTTTTTATTATTATGAATAATTCTGCTAGGGGAAAGCTGCTGTGTGTTCTTGTTACATATAAGAGTTTCACTTAACTCTTTACCTAAGCATGGAATTTAATGGTCATGGGATATCTTCTTAGTAACAGTATAGCAAAAACATACTGTTTTCCAAAGTGGTTATAAAAATGTATACTCCTGGGGCACCTAGCTGGCTCAGTTGGTAGAGTTATGTAACTCTTGATCTTGGGGTTGTAAGTTCAAGCCCCATATTGGATATAGAGATTACTTCAATAAATCAATCGATCTTTTCGAAAAAAATTCACACTCCTAAGCAATATATAAATGATTCCTTTGTTATACATGCTGTCCTGTACTGCTTATTGCTGCAGCAAGGAGATAGACTGGTTGTTTTCAAGTTTATAATAGGGAAGAAGAAAGAGCTCACTTTGAACTGCTCTCGCGCGCGCACACACACACACACACGCACGCACACACACACACACACACCACCACCCCCCCCCCCAGTTCAAACAGCCTGCTTTCTCCACTGAGTTTCTCATTTATACTTTTTAATTTCTCAAATACCATGTTTTCCTTTATGGTTTTTCCAGAATCAATTTTAGTGATTGAGAAGGTAGTAATTTATGCTGACTTACCATTTAGTCAGGTTTTGGTTGTCATAATTCCACTGAAATGATCAAATTTTTAGTTCTTATTTTAATTGACATTCAACACACCTTCCTCCTTCTTCAAACATGTTTTCCATTGTGCTTAACAGTTACCCTCTTTTTTGGTATTCCTCTTATCTCCCTGATCTTTCCTTCTAATTCTCCCTTTTGGTGCATCTTCTCCCTAACCTCTAAACATTGAAATGAGACGGGACTTGGTCCTTGCACATTTTTTCTTCCTTTTGATAGGTGGTCAAATAACTTACTGAGAGTCTCATTGCACATGATAGGGATAAATGTTATTTTCTGAGCTTCGGTTTTCTTTTTAGACACATGCACATAAATTTTGTGCTTGGCTGAAATATAAAAAGTGTTAACAACAGTGGTTCTTAGCTAAACAGTTGAAAAGTCCTAAGAGATTTCATCTCTTTGTATGTCTCAAGAGTCATCTCAAATTAAATGTATCTGACAATGAACTTCTGAGTTTCATCAGAAGTACCCCACCCTCCACCCCCAAACCCTGTTCTTGCACAATCTTCACATCTCATGAAATGGAAATTTTATCCTTCTCTTTGCCCAGGTCTAAAACTTCAGGATTAGGGGCACCTGGGTGGCTCAGTTGGTTAAGCATCCGACTTCAGCTCAGGTCATGATCTCACGGTCTGTGAGTTCGAGCCCCGCGTCGGGCTCTGTGCTGATGGCTCAGAACCTGGAGCCCGCTTCGGATTCTGTATCTCCCTCTCTCTGTGCCCTTCCCCTGCTCATACTCTGTCTCTATGTCTCTCAAAAATAAATAAACGTTAAAAGAATTAAAAAAAAATAAATAAAACTTCAGGATTATTCTCCTTTCATACTGCATATTGAATCCCTTAGTGAATCCTGTCATCTATTTTATCAATTATGTAATGCTGCTTAAGAAAACACAAAAATTAGTGGCTAAAATAAGAATAATTATTTATGCTTATAATTCTCTAATTTGAGTAGGGTTCAGCCAGGCCAGTCTATCTCTGTTCCACACAACGTCCTCTGGTAGCTCCACTAGGGCCGGGAATGCACTGCTAAGTTCACTCCCACATGGCAGACGAGTTGGTGTTGGCCGTCATCTGGGAGCTCAGCTGGGACTGTTAGCCAGTGGCCTCTCCATATGGCTAAATTGGGATTCTCACAGGATGGTGACCAGGTTCCAAGAGGGATGTACCAAAAAGACAAACTCCAGTGTATGGCATTTATCAATCCTCTCTTGGCATCTCAACTATTTTAATGTCTCATTGGCTAAAGTTAGTTACATGGCCAAGCAAGGTTCACTGTAGGAAGGGATTTTACAAGGGTGTGAATACCAAGATACATGGCTCCTTGCAGGCCTCCAAAAGAACAGTATACCATAGCTGTGTATTTCAAAATGCAGGCAGTCCTTCTTCACTGTACATGGTAGTGTGGGACTATAAAAACGACCATGTAGCAGAAACCCTGCAAAGCTATATTAATAATCTGTGGCAAAAGTTAATGATTGTTGTTATGTGACCTTTAGAAATTTTTGTTAAAACATTAAAAACTGTCCTATCAATTATATAGGTACAAATTAAGGAAATGAAAAATATACTAAAATGAGTATTTTAGTACATTATAGTTTTAAAACATTGGAAACATAGTATTTTATTTCTCTGCAAAAAAAAATTACAAGCTAGCAGAATGAAGGAAATAATATAAGATGAGAGCAGAAGCTAATGAAATAGGGAATAGGGAAAACAGAAGATAAACAAAACCAAAACTCAATTCTTTGGAAAGGTGAACAAAATTTGACAAACCTTAGACTGATCAAGAAAAAAAAGAAGACTCAAATTTCCAAAATTAGGAATAAAAGAGGGGACTTAAGGAAATACTTTTATTTATAAACAGTTATATGCCAACATATTAGATAACTTAGATGAAATGGACAAATGTATAGAAAGACACAGCTACCACTTTTAGACTGTACTGAAGAGTCTAGCCAGGGAAATAAAAGAATAAACTCATAGTTCATGAATTCAAGCCCCACACCAGGCTCTCTGCTCTCAATGCAGAGCCCACTTCACATCCTCTGTATCCCTCTCTCTCTGCCCCTCCACTGCTCACACGTATTCTCTCTCTCAAAAAAAAAAAAACAAAAACATTTAAAAAGTCATAAGAAACCCACTGATAGAACTAATAAGTTCAGCAGGGTTGCAGGATATACCTCACTCCTTAAAAATCAATTCTGTTTCCTAAAAATCAGTTGTTTTGGGGAACCTGGGTAGCTCAGTTGGTTAAGCGTCTGACTTCAGCTCAGGTCATGATCTCGCGGTTTGTGAGTTCGAGCCCCGCGTCAGGCTCTGTGCTCAGAGCCTGGAGCCTGCTTCAGATTCTGTGTGTCTCCCTCTCTCTCTGCCCCTCCCTTACTTGCATTCTGTCTCTCTCGGTCAAAAAATAAATAAACCTTAAAAAATTTAAAATAAAATATAGTCTCATTTTCTAAAAAATAAATCTAAAATATACCCACATATATTCATAAATACCTAACAGTAAAAAGTGGATTAGGCTTGGGAATTGGGAGGAATAGGGGCTGGAGTTAAGATTGGCTATTCCATTAACATACATAAACAATTTCCTGATATGATAGACAAAAAATATGGGTATTTCCTTTTCACAGACCTTTGTTTTCCTTAAATCACTCTTGGCTTTGTACTTTGATATAACTGTTTATAAACAGAAAGCAAGTGAAAATGTCCTAAAACAAATGTCTTTGGAATTTTCTTTTAGGTGAATAGTGTGTGTTTAGAAGAAGTTACTCATGAAGAAGCAGTAACTGCCTTAAAGAACACATCTGATTTTGTTTACTTGAAAGTGGCAAAACCCACAAGTATGTATATGAATGATGGCTATGCACCACCTGATATCACCAACCGTAAGTCTCTTTGCTTAAATCTATCTTATTTACCTATTTTTAAATATTTTAAATGAACCATATTAAGCATTTTAAGCTAATAGTCTTTAAATATCAATTTCAGGGGTGCCTGGGTGGCTCAGTCACTTAAGCATCTGACTCTTGATTTCGGCTCAGGTCGTCACAATCTCACAATTTGTGAGCTTGAGCCTGATGTTGAGCTCTGCACTCTGAGCGTAGAGCCCGCTTGAGATTTTCTCTCTCTCTCTCTCTCTCTCTCTCTCTCTTTCTCTTGCTTTCTTTCTCTTTCTCTCTCTCTCTCTCTCTCAAACAAATAAAAATAAACATTTTAAAAAATCATTTTTAAACCAGAATGTTGATAGTAAGAAGGGAGGCAGTCTTTTTCAAAGTTATATGTAAATAATAGTCACCAAAAGGTATTGGCAAATAATGCACATTCTTTTTTTGTTCTAATAGTTGTGGGATGTAGCACAGAAACATACTTTAACAAGCAGTTCTTTTAACAACCAGGGTAATTCTGATGTTTCTGGTGACTAACTCATGGAGTACACTTTGAGAAATACTAATTTTAAATATTTTTAAAACTTGGACTGTTCGTGGCACCTGGGTGGCTCAGTCAGCCAAGTGTCCAACTCTTGATTTTGACTCAGATCATGATCTTCCGGTTTATGAGATAAGACCCATGACAGGCTCTGCACTGACAGCAAGGAGATTGCTTGAAATTCTCTCTCTCCCTCTCTCTTTGCCCCTCCCTGCTTGTGCTATCTCTCCCTCTTTCTCTCTCAAAATAAATAAATTTTAAAACTTGGGGTTTTCTATACTCTGAATTATATGAGCACAGATACTCTTCGTACAAGTTCCTAGTGTGTTACCTAACTATATTTGTAAACAGTACAGTTGTGTTGCCTAGAAATGTTATGATAGTACTAATGTAATTTTAAGTTTCCAGTTTGATTTTCAGTTTTTTTAATGTGCAAGCTGAGGTAAGATTTAAATGTCGTGCTTGTGTTTGTTGAAAAATGAAAGTTTTATTTCTTTAGTGCATTCAGTTGATGTTAGCACTTGTGTAGTAAAGATCTTAAGTGTACTCTCTGCAGTCTGCTCTCCAAATTTTCCTCATTTAAATTGTAGAATTTTAGAGATATTTGTGGTTTTATATGTGGCAACATTTTCAATTTTAAAACTCTCAAAGATCATTCCTATCACTAATCATTATAAGTTTCATATAAATTATACTTTGAAATGAATATACTGTCTCTCAAAGATACATTTTCATTGTCTACCCATTGATTTATTAATTACTCAAGTATAACTGAACTTAAAAACAATTTATTTTCAATGTTTGTTTATTTTTGAGAGACAGAGACAAGGGTGCGAGCAGGGAAGGGGTAGAGAGAGAGGGAGACACAGAATCCAAAGCAGGCTCCAGGTTCTGAGCTGTGGGCACAGAGCCTGCCCGACACAGGGCTCCAACTCACGAACCATGAGATCATGAACTGAGCCAAAGTCAGACACTTAACCAGCTGAACCACCCAGGTGCCCCAAGTATAACTGAACTTTTTAAAATAGTATTGAGTCTCTTTAATGGACAGGGATGATGTCTTTTTTTTTTTTTTAAGACATTTGTGTCAGAACAGAACTTTGTTACTTATTGAAAATTCTTACAGTTGGTATCACACACAAACTTTATATAAGAACTTTATGTATTTTTATTTGTAATTAGAGATGCAAATTCGCTAATAAAGTATTTTATGCACCAATGTAAGTATCAGTCTTATTTATTATGCTGCCTTATCTGTTCAAGGCAACGATGCGCATTTGTAACAGTTGCTCTACAAACTGAAAATTGGAGTCCTCTTTATGGCCGAATATACAAAGAGCCAGGCTGCTTCTTACAAATGCGTTACACTGGGGGAAAAAAATGTTATTTTTAATTGAATTATCCCTTTTTATGTGTGCTAATATGACCAAAAAATGGGAGAGCTCGTCCTAAAGAGTAATTAAATAATGATTGGTTGGTTTTCCTGAAGATATGGGTAGAATCTATTAGAGCATTGTGAAAGAGCTGAAGTTTATTTACCCTTGCTAGTTCAGCTCCTTCCTAAGATTCTATTTCCATTCCCCTCATTCAATAGGTGACTGCAGTTATGAGTTTTATTATATACTTCCAGTCTATGTTCGTACCACACCAGCTGTTCATAAATGATAGTCTTTTAAATGACCCTTCCTGGATTTCACTGTGCAGATCGGTTAATGTAAAACTCCTTTTTAGTTCTATTTTCTCAAGAGAAACCAGATGGAATAGTTTGCTTTACTGATCTGAATATCTAAACTAGCTTTTACCTGGAAACTTGAACTTGTCTAATTTTTTACCCAATAAATAAGTCTTTTCTGCCAACTTACATAAATAAGTGTATGTGAATTACATATTAACTAACCTTGAAGTCGATAATTCACAAATCAGTACTGAATAGCTTATTTCACTTAAGTGTTTTTTACTGTCTTTCTTTTGAAGCTTCTTCTCAGCCTGTTGATAACCACGTTAGTCCATCTTCCTACTTGGGCCACACACCAGCATCACCAGCCAGATACTCACCCGTTTCAAAAGCAGTGCTTGGAGATGATGAAATTACAAGGTAAGGAAGTGAATATTCATCTTTCTTAGATAAAGCTGGCTGTTAGATGGAATTATAATCAACCAAGTAAGACAGCCACAATTTTCAGGACTAAAAATTTTATCAGTAGATAATGAACTTAAACCTTAATTTTTTTCATTGGAGGATTCATGAAGAGGCTAAAATATACAAATATTTTATATTACAAATAAGTTACTGCCCTTTTAAAAAATACTACTTTTTTTTCAGGAATGCTAAATTGTGCTTAGAAATTAGCATAGGTAAAACTAAGGACTATATTTACGTATACTTAAAACTAACTTTTCATATATTCCTATCTATCATAAAATTTATGATGGCAATTATGTGATTCATGTTTGGAATCCAACAAGTGATATTTTCCTTGCTTGTTATATATCCTTGATTTCCTCATTTCTAAAATTTACTTTCCTCTAACTTTAAGTTAACTCCTTTTTATTCCCAAAGAACTCTTAACTAGGTGAGAAAAAATAGTAAAAAGTATTTTAGATCTTTTTCATATTGTTCTACATAGTAATAAGACACTGTGTTTATACATATTGCTTTATAATTTGCACAAGTACTTCATTTAATATTAAATATCTGCCAATTAATGTCTATTTTTCTGTTTTTATTAATTGCATTATTATTACTGGCATTAGTATTTTTGAGCTTTCATACTTGTAATTATTCCTGTCAGACTCCTGGCTCCAGGCCAGGAATTTTCATCTATGTCCTCTTTTTCAATAGTTAGCAATATTGAAAACTTATGATTAGGTACACAGTAATTGTGTTTGGAGTGAAAATTAGCAAAAAGAACAGTATTTGTGGTTGTTTCTTTATTTTTTGTTTTTTTAATTTTTTTTAATGTTCGTTTATTTTCGAGAATGTGAGAGGGGGAAGGGCAAAGAGAGAGGGAGACACAGAATCCAAAGCAGGCTCCAGGCCAAGGCTTGAGCTCAAGAATTGCAAGATCATGACCTGAACTGAAGTCCACAGGTTAACTGGCAGAGTCACCCAGGCACCCCTGTGGTTATTTCTTTGTGATAGGACTTTTCAAGGCTGGCTGTTTAGGCGGTGCTCCTATACTGATCTGTCATGACTTTGTAGTTGTTTTCTAATAGCACCTTTTTATAGAAGTAAAGAAGAAAATAGTTAATAGCTTAGCTAATCTTTAATCTCTGCATATTTTCCAAACTAAAACATATACTAGCATCTTGATTGCTGTTCCCATCATTTTTCATTATATATCTTCTGTCTAGAATATCGTATTGGACTTCGTGGTATTACACAACAGGTCTATCTGTTTACTTTTCTTTGCGAATCTGGTGGTTGATTACTGCAGTAACTAAAACGTGTGTTTTATCACTCTTTTGATAATTATACTATTTTGTCCAGATAATGAAGTACAAAAATCTTTGCACTCACATTAGAAGTTCTCTACAATTTGACAGTCTTTCAGAGGTTATCTCACATTACCAATTTAAAAAAGAAAAAGAAATTTCAACATACAAAGAATCGATGATTCTAAAGTTCATTTTTTTAACAAATTCATTGAGATATGGTCCACATATCATACACTTCACACATTTAGAACGTACAGCTCAGTGATTTTTAGTATATTACATTACTAATTTTTTTAAATGTGTGATGCAGTAACATTAATGCATTCACAGTGTTGTGCAGTCATCATCACTGTTTCCCGAACCTTTTTATCACCTCAGACAAACTCTGTAACCATTAGGCAGTAATTCCCAAATCTTTGTCTTCCCAGCCCACGGTAACCTGTAGTCTAGTCTGCTTTCTGTGTACTATGAATTTGTTTATTCTAGATTGTTCATATAAGTATAACCTTGAAATTTTTTTGTGTGTCTGACTTCTTTCATAAGCTAATGTTTTTAAGATTCATCCATGATGTAGCATATATCAAAAATTCATTCCTTATGGCTGAATAACATTCCATTATTTGTATATCCCAGATTTTATTTATCCATTCATCTCTTGATGGACACTTGGGTATTAAGAATAATGCTGTGACAAACATTGGCATGCAAGTATCTGCTTACATCCTTACTTTCACTTCCTTTGGATATATACTGAGAAGTGGAATTGCTAAGTCATATGATAGATGTATGTTTGTTTATGTTTATGAGGAACCATTTGTTTTCTGTAGCAACCACACCATTTTACATTCCCACCATCAATATATGAGGTTTCTAGTTTCTCCACATCCTCACCAGTACTTGTTTTTTCTGTTTTGTTTTATTACATAGCCATTGTAGTAGGTGGGACATATCTCGTGATTTTCATGAATTTCTCTAATAGCTAATAATGTTGAACATCTTATATTATTTGAAAAAATCTGCATTTATTTTCCTCTGAAATGCTGTTGGATTTTAGCAGGGTATTTTTAAATTATTATCTGCTAATGTAAAAGTGTAATTCATATATATGGTTTGGTATTTTTTGCTTCATATGTGTATTTTTTTCAAGTTTTAATTTAAATTCCAGTTAACACACAGTGTAATATTAGTTTCAGGTGTAGAATTTAGTGAGTCATCACTTACATACAATACCCCGTACTCATCATAAGTGCCCTCCTTAAAATCAGCCATTTAATCCATCCCTCCACCCACCTCCCCATATATATGATTTAAAGCATAGCAGAAACCCTAAAGTATGAGTCCATCACCTAACAATGAAATAAAACATCACCAATATAGTGAAACCTATTTTGTGCCCTGATCCCACCCTGCTTCTCTTACACTGCCTCACCAAGTTACCTGTTTTCCTGAATTTGGTTTTATTATTCCATTTCTTTCAGATATGTGTATATATTTGTTTACTGTTTCCTAAACAATATATTGTTTGATTTTACTGTTTTTGACAAAAAATATAATTTTGTTAACTCTGTAAGTGAACTGGCAGAGCTGATTAATGATGAAATGAATGGCTAGAAATTGCGTTTAAGTTTTTAATAAATACTTAAGGAGATTAATTCCACATTATATGGAAGGATCCCTAAAATTCATTCTTAAAGAATACTTAACTTCTGTTAAGCCTTTTGTTACCAATAGCTTTTTTGCAATGTTCTAAAATAATCTGCTTACATTTTTAAAATACTTACCAAATATGATACATTCTAATTCCAAATGGTATTCTGTATCTCATATATAAAATAATCTGCTTCTAGAATTTTCATGGTCTTACCAGAAGGTATAAATGGTATTCACACAACTATATAACTGTGTATATAATTGGCAACAAATGTGAAACATTTAGTGGTAAGACGTATTCTGATTTCAAAGATTTTAAATGTAGGGTGAGGGAAAAGGCTCATCTTTGAATGAATGAATAGCAGAGAGAGAGGTGGAGGGATGTGACTTAAGTAAAGATATTTAATTATTTTACATAAAAAGTTTGGAGATGGACAGTTCTAGCATTTGTGTAGCAATCCTTAGGTCCATAGTATCTCTAGGATTCTTTCGGTCTTACCTTCATGACTATAATATATCCAAACCAGTAATGGAATTTTATTGTTCATTTTTTGTGTGGGTGTTATTTTGGGTGGGAAAGGGAACAAATGTGCTTTGTAGGGGGACAAAATATACTTTGTTTTTGTTAAAGTCTGTCTTTCTTTGGGAAATGTCAATAACATTTACCTAAATATTTCTCAGGCCAGAATAGGGTCATAGCCTCAACTTAGCATAGAGGAAGGGGATTTCTGTGACTGGCTTACGTTAGTCATGATTCATTCTTTTGAGATTGTGAAAAGGGCCTACCTTTTCTAAGACAGAGTTTTATCTGCCTTATATAACATCTAGGAAGTAGGGGCAGTGACTGCTTCATACACAATAAAATGTGTGCAACATCAACTTTTATTACGTGTATATATTTCTTGAGTAGGGTTCTTTAAGTCATTATTTTTATTACCACATTGTTTTCTCCTTTTGATTTAGTATCATTTTGTTTTTTAGCAAAAATTATGGATTTTTAACATGGGTTTTCAACTTTTATATAAAATTAGGATTTTTCCTTTCAATGGAATTTCTATGCTTAATTTCTAGTCTTAGGATCACTACCCCATTGCTTTGAAAACATTTTTAACTTTCATCTAGCTTTCTTTATAGTTTGAGAATATAAGAGTTATCAGTAGGGAAATCTCATTAGAACGTCAAGTTCTACATAAAAATTTCTAAGGTGTTCAATATTTTTCTAATTTTTAGGGAACCTAGAAAAGTTGTTCTTCATCGTGGCTCAACGGGCCTTGGTTTCAACATTGTAGGAGGTGAAGATGGAGAAGGCATATTTATATCCTTTATCTTGGCTGGAGGACCTGCTGATCTTAGTGGAGAGCTCAGAAAAGGAGATCGTATTATATCGGTAGGAGATGTTCATCAAAATAATGTTTTTATTATTTTACCTATGACCTGTTAATTATTAAAAGTTTTGTTTTTCATATCTTAAAATTGTGGGAGATATTTTGGTTATTTTCTTACATTTTACAACTTAATTGTAGGATCGCAGGGATGTCAGAGAATGTACTCTGTATGATAGATTTTTTTTCGATTATTGACTTACCTATAAGGGATCAGTCTTTATAAATGTGCTTGAAGAAAGTATGTATTCTCTATATGTTTATTAACCTTGTTACTTATGTTGTGCAGATCTTCTTTATACTTTAATCTGTTGTCTACTTGATCTATTATTAAAAGAAATTTTGGGGGCGCCTGGGTGGCTCAGTTGTTTGAGCGGCCAGCTTCAGCTCGGGTCATGAGCTTGAGGTTTGTGAGTTCGAGCTCTGCATTGAGCTCTGTGCTGACAGCTGAGAGCCTGAAGCCTGTTTTGGGTTCTGTGTCGCCCTCTCTCTCTGCCCCTCTCTAGCTCACACTCTGTCTCTCTCTCCCTCTCAAAAATAAATAAATGTTAAAAACAATTTTTTAATAATAATAAATTTTAAAATATAAAAAAATTTTTAAGCTGTCTGAATGTGATGGTGAGGTTCTAGTTTGTCCTTGCAGTGATTTTTTTTTTTTATTTTTTTATTTTCATCTCTTTGAAACTATGTTATTAGATGCATCTAAGTTTAAAATCATTATTCCGGGGCGCCTGGGTGGCTCAGTCGGCGGCCGACTTCGGCTCAGGTCATGATCTCACAGTCTGTGAGTTCGAGGCCCGCGTCGGGCCCTGTGCTGGCAGCTCGGAGCCTGGAGCCTGCTTCAGATCCTGTATCTCCCTCTCTCTCTGCCCTTCCCTTGCTCATACTCTGTCTCTATGTCTCTCAAAAATAAAATTTAAAAAAAACGTTAAAATCATTTCCTTCCCGGTGGTTATTATTCAACTCATAATTATTTTTTGTTATTATGCAATACTCCTCTTTATTTATAATAATAGTTTTTACCCGTGGCACCTAGGTGGCTCAGTCAGTTAAACATTCAGCTTCACTCAGGTCACGATCTCACAGTTCATGAGTCTGAGCCCCACGTCAGGCTCTGTCCTGACAGCTCAGAGCCTATAGCCTGCTTCAGATTCTATGTCTCTCTCTCTCTCTGCCCCTCCCCCACTAGCACATGTGTGCTATCTCTCTTTCTTTCTCTCTCTCAAAAACAAATAAACATTAAAAGATAATAATAGTGTTTAACCTAGAAGCTATATTACCTACTGTTACTGTGGCTCTTTTTTGCTTGATGTTTGCCTAATCTTTTCTCCACGTTTTACTTTCAGTTTGTGTGTTTATGTGGTTATTACCTGTAGAATTTTGGACTGAAACTGATCAGGTTCAACTCTTCTCCCTAATGACACATTGACTTTGGAAACTTTAAATCTTTGTGCTGTTTCTAATATTTGACTTCTGTCTTTATTTATTTTTTTCTTAAACATTTATTTTTGAGAGGGAGACAGAACATAAGCGGGGAAGGAGCAGAGAGAGAGAGAGGGAGACACAGAATCTGAAGCAGGCTCCAGGCTCTGAGCTGTCAGCACAGAGCCCGACGCAGGGCTCCAACTCATGAACCGTGAGATCATGAGCTGAGCCGAAGTCAGATGCTTAAGCGACTGCGCCCCCTCAGGTGCCCCTGTTTTTTTTATGTCCCCCAAACTTAGTCATTTTGACTTTTGTTTTTTAACAGTTAATCCATATGTTCTATAATTTTTGTTGTTGTTATTCATCTCTTCTTATATCTCACTTCTTTCTTCTGTGTTTTTCAGTGGGCCAGTAACAGCATTGGGCCTGGATTTGTTGTGTAATGTTTGGTTCATTGCAGAAAATATAGCTTTTCTAGCTCACATCCTCTACATGCCAGTAAAATTTCCTGGTCATTTTAAAAAGCTAAAATATTTCTCAGATACCCAAATGCACCTTATTGGGAGTCTTCAGATTGTTCTTTCAACAATAATTTCTTGATAATAAATAGTTATAGAGTTTGTGTGAAAGTATCTTTACTTAATCCTCACTTGTGTATATAATTCAGTCTAATGTACTAGATTGATAGCTGTTGTCTCTTAATGCTTCGAAGATACTGTTTTATGCCATTTAGCTTCTTTTGTTGTATTTAACAAAAAATATCTGCACTATGTCTTATTTATTTGTAAGTGATTTGAGTTTTCTTTTTTTTTTTTTTCCACTTATTGCTTTTTTTAAAGTCTCTTACTTTTTGGTATACTACAGTTTAATTAAAATATGTGTATGTCTAGCATTTTATTTATTCTGTTTAGGATTTGTTGAGTTTCCTGGATCAGAGGAGTTCCATCTTTAATCAGTTCTGAAGTCTTAGCCAGTATTTTTTCAAATTTTGCCTTTCCCACATTGTATAGATTCTCTCCTTCTTCAGTTCCTATTAGAGGAGGATATCATCTGTCCTGCATGTCTTTTAACCCTAGTGTCATATTTACTAATTGTTTTCTTGTACTTAATTTCAGTCAGATCTGTTTTCTAGTTCATAAATTTTCTTCGTCTATGTCTAATCTGCTCTTTAAGCCAATACCTTTTTTTTTTAATTTTTTAATGTTTATTTTTGAGAGAGACAGACAGAGAGACAGATAGAGACAGAGACAGAGCATAAGTGGAGGAGGGGCAGAGAGATGGAGGCGCAGAATCTGAAGCAGGCTCCAGGCTTTGAGCTGTCGGCACAGAGCCCAATGTGGGGTTCAAACTCACGAGCCGTGAGATCATGACCTGAGCTGAAGTCTGACACTTAACCAACTAACCCACCCAGGCACCCCAGCCAAAACTAATTTTTTAATTTCAGAGTACTTTGCTTTCTAGAATTTCTTTCTGTTTTTTTTTTTTTTTCAGTCTACTTTGGTGGTTTTTATGGATTCTTCATTATTTATAGTTTCTTATATTATTTCAGATTCTTCTTTTAAACCTGTTTTTAATCTTAAGTGCTATAAATAATAATTCTGTTTTCTGAATTTTATAGATATCTAATACATGTGACCTGTGATAAATTATTTTCTCTTACTCTAAATTTTGCATTATGAGTTTATTTTCAGTAGTACTTGATAGAGTGATGGGAGAGAAAGAATAGATGGAGATGGGGGAAACTAGCCAAAACTTTACTTAACATTTAATGGCATCATTGGATTGGTAAAACTGATAAAAATTCTAGGAAACCACAGAACAAGTGTTAAAACTACCTGCCAAGTCTTTCTCTTTGGTCTTCAATGAGTGCTCAGATGCAATAAAGCAAAGTTTGGTAACCAACAGAAGAGAACTAAGAAAATCATTCCTGATTCCTACAGGGCAATCTCCAAATACAAGACACCTGATCATTAAAAATAGGGAACCTTGGGCAGAAGATCTGTGAAAAACAACCCTAGGAAGTCTGTACCTGAGAGGAGAGTAGGGCAAGAGAGTTGAGAAAAAGTACTCTAAGGCCGTGGGGACAGTGATATCTCTAAGACACAACAAGCAAGCCTGGGATAGACCTAGAGAACAAAGAAAACGTACCAGCAGCTCAGAAAGTGGGCAGCAGGATTATAAAGCAGACAGTTTTAAAAGTCAGTAGTTCAGCTATAAAACACGAAGTGATCCTGGTAATCTCACCAATGCTCCCATGTTAAGTCTCTCAGGGGGAAAAGGTTTTTTTAATATATATATTTTTTAAGTTTATTTATTTTGACAGAGAGAGAGAGAGAGTGTGTGTGTGTATGAGGGAGTGTGAGCAGGGGAAGGACAGAGAGAGAAGGAGAGAGAATCCGTACTGTCAGTACAGAGACTGATGTTGGGCTCAGACTCAACAAATTGTGAGATCATGACCAAAACCAAGAGTCGGACACGTAACCGACTGAGCCACCCAGGCATCCCAGGGGGAAAAGTCTTAATCTTGCTCTCAAAACATTTGAAATTAAACTTAATTAAAACTATTACAGTAAAATGCAGTTGCAGCTCAACTACAGGTTGTATCAGTGCAGCGCCCCCACTGTAGTGGCCTGGCACAAAGGTTGTTCCCTACTCTGGCATTATATATTATTTGTTTCAGCCTCTGCTGTTATTTTATCTGAAACTGTCTACTTCACAATAACAATTACAAAACATGCAAAAAAAGAAAGAAAAACCTAGTTATCAAGGCAGAAAGCAGTCAATAGAAGTAAGTTGAGAGAAGGCTCACATGTTGAATTTATTAAACAGGAACTTTAAGTATAATAAAATGATGATGATAAAAATACTAAAGGATATAGGAATAAAGGTAGACAATATGAATGAAAACATTGGAGAATTTAGACAAAGACATCAGTAAAAGGATCACATGGAATGGTTAGAAGTTTTTAAAACTCACAAATGCGTATTTTATTTAAAAGACTTAATAGGACATTGGAGTCGACAGAGGAAAGAATCTGTGAACTTGAACATAGGACAAAGTTTCCAAGCTGAAACATAAGAAGGATTGTGTAGGATTGTGTAAATTTGGGAAGAAAAAGACCAGAGAATCCTAGATCTATGGGACAATACCAAACTAATAAAGAGGACTCAGAATCTTCCAAGACATACTATCAAAGAGCTTTCCAAAGCTGATGAAAAATATCAACCTGCAGGTTTATGAACCTCATCAAACCAGACCTAGACACATCATAATTAATGTACTAGAAAACTCTACTAAAGAATACTTGTTAAAAGCAGTCACAGAAACAACACATTGCCTATACAGGAAGAATACAAATGATATCTTATTTCTCACTAGAAATATTGGAAGACTTAAAGCAATTGGACAATATCTTTAAAGTGCTGAAAGATAAAAACTGTCAGCCTAGAATCCAATATCTAGTGAAATTATTTATGAGAAATGAAGTTAAAACAAAGACATTTTCGGGGCGCCTGGGTGGCTCAGTCGGTTAAGCGGCCGACTTCAGCTCAGGTCATGATCTCACAGTTTGTGAGTTCGAGCCCCGCATCGGGCTCTGTGCTGACGGCTCATCAGAGCCTGGAGCCCGCTTCGGATTCTGTCTCCCCCTCTCTCTCTGCCCTTCCCCTGCTCACACTTTGTCTCTGTGTCTCTCAAAAATAAATAAATATGTGGACTTGGTGAGACTAAGCAAAAACCAGGGGGAGGGGAAGAGGGGAAAGAAAAAAAAGACACAGAGAGGGAGGGAGATAAAACATAAGAGACTCTCAAAGACTAAGAACAAACTGAGGGTGAGGGAGATGGGGGGGAGAGGGGGTGATGGGCATTAAAAAAGGGCACATGTTGGGATGAACACTGGGTGTTTTATGTAAACCAATTTGAAAATAAACTATTTTAAATTAAAAATAAATAAATAAATAAATAAATAAATAAATAAATAAATAAATAAAAACGTTAAAAAAAAGACAACAGCTTAGAGAATTTGTCCGTAGCAAACCTACAAGAAATACTAGAAGAAATTGATCCGGTTAAAGATAGATGAAACTTGGGGCGCCTGGGTGGCTCAGTCAGTTAAGCGGCCGACTTCGGCTCAGGTCATGATCTCACGGTCTGTGGGTTCGAGCCCCGCGTCGGGCTCTGTGCTGACAGCTCAGACCCTGGAGCCTGCTTCGTATTCTGTGTCTCCCTCTCTCTCTCCCCTTCCCCTGCTCATGCACTGTCTTTCTGTCTGTCAAAAATAAACGTTAAAAAAAATAATAAAAAAAATTAAAAAAAAAAGATAGATGAAACTCTAGATCTGCAGAAAGAAATTAAGAACAAGAGAAACAGTAATAAATATAAAAAGACACAATTTTATAAGACTATTAGCTACATAAAACAAAAATAATTGCATTATTTTAGGGCATTATGACGTGTAGAAGTAAAATGCAAGGTCACTAGAGCACAAATTGACAGGGAAGATGGAATTATACTAGTGCTTCTGATACAGTTTGTGAACTGATATAAAATTATTTTAAAGTAGAATGTGATATGTTATATTTACATGTTATCATTTCTGGAGGAAGCACTAAAAATACTCACAAGAGCTAGTTTTAAAAACCTCAATACAAGGGATAAAATGAAATCTGAAAAAAAAAAATACATGATTCTACAGACAAAGGCAGAATTCAACTCTGTTAATATCTACATTGCAGTTTAACACTCTTAATTAAGATATAAGAATTGTCAGTTCAAAAACAAAAACCAAGACCCAAATATATATTCCTCCAACAACACAAGAAACAACAGATAATGGTGAGGATGAGGAGAAAGGGGAACCCTCTTGCACTGCTGGTGGGAATGCAAACTGGTGCAGCCACTCTGGAGAACAGAGTAGAGATTCCTCAAAAAAAACTAGCCCTATGATCCAGCAATTGCACTATTAGATATTTACCCAGAGGATACAAAAACAGCTTCAAAGGGGTACATGCAGTGTTTATAGTAGCATTATCAATAATAGCCAAACTCTGAAGAGAGCCCAAATGTCCTATAAACTGATGAAGGGATAAAGAAAATGTAGTGTGTGTGTATACTGGAACACACTGGAATGTTACTCAGCCATCCAAAAAAATGATGTCTTGCTATTTGCAACAGCTAGAATGTATTATGCTAAGCAAAATAAGTCATTCAGAGAAAAACAAATATATGATTTCACTCATATGTGGAATTTAAGAAA
Source organism: Paguma larvata (assembly GCA_030068075.1). Lineage (NCBI taxonomy): Eukaryota > Metazoa > Chordata > Mammalia > Carnivora > Viverridae > Paguma > Paguma larvata. The sequence continues at coordinate 82,977,957 of CM057824.1, forward strand.
CAAAACAGATGACAGTATGTGAAGGGTGGGGAAGTAGAAGAGAAGAAAGGGAAACATACCACAGGAGACTCTTAATGATAGAGAACAAAGTGAGAGTTGAGGAGGGAGGTGGATAGGAGTGATGGTATTAAGGAGGGCAGTGGATGGGTAATAGGTATGAAGGAGGACACTATTGCGATGAGCACCAGGGATTGTATCTAAGTGCTAAATCATTGAATTCTATTTCTGAAACCAATATTGCACTGTATATTAACTGAAATTTAAATTAAAAAAACAAATATATACTCTTAACCAGAAATTCACTTTAAATATGAAAACTCATATGTTGTAAGAGAGTAGAAGAAAGTAGACCATATAAACAACATACGAAAGATAGTGTGATAAACTCATATGAGGCAAAATAGACTTCAAGACAAATAGTATTACTAATAGATTTTTATAATGGTGAAAAACATTATTTCATCAAGAAAACATAGCAGTCTTTAGTGTGCATATGCCTAATAAGCCTTTCAAAATACATTAAGCAAAAATTGCTAGAACTAAGAAAAGAAATGAAAAAATCTACAATCACAGTTGGTGATTTAAACACCGTCTTCCATAATTGATAGAATAAGTAAGTAAACAAAAGGAGAAGAAAAGACCTTTGGTCCTTACCACCCATCATCTATAAACATTAACTTGAAATGAGTGATAGAACTAAATTTGTAGGAGAAATCATTGAAGAAAATCTTAGGGAACTTGTATCAGAGTAAGATTTTCTTAAATAGGACCAAGGACTTAAGTCAGTTCAGTGGTGAAAAGAAAGTCTTTTTAATAAATGATGCTGAAACAACTGGATATCTATATGGAAAAACATGAACTTCAACCCAGTCTTACTTCAGATGTAAAAATTCTCTGGTTTTTTTTTTTTTTTTTTTATGAGAGGGAGAGAGGGCGTGCACGTGTGTGCAGGAAAGGGGCAAAGAAAGAGAGAGACTCTTAAGCTGGCTCTACACCCAGTGGGGAGCCCAACATGGGGTTTGATCTTATGACCATGAGATCTTGACCTGAGCCAGAATCAAGAGTCGGATGCTTAACCAACTGAGCCCTCAAGCAGTCTAAAAATTAATTCGACATGGATTATAAATCTAAATGTACAGCCCAAACCATAATTCTTCTAGAAGAAAACATATGAGGATATCTTTGCAACCCTGGAGTAGATTACAATATCTCGGACAAGATACATAAAATACTAACCATAAAAAATATGCGTTAAGAACCAATTTGGCAAGCCACAGAGTAGGAAAAACTTTTTAGTACATGTATCTGATAAAAGACTTGTATCTAGAATACATAAACATCTCTCACAAATTAACAATAAAAAGATGAGTAACCTAGTGTTAAAAATAAGCAAAAGAGTTAAACATATATTTCACAAAACAAGATATATAAATGGCCTATAAACACATGAAAAGGTACTTAACATTAGACATCAGGGTAGTACAAAAAAAACACAATAAATGTGTTTGGAAGAATCTGAGTGGGAGTGATGTCAATTTTTCTGTGTCTCGATTGAGCCAATATTTACACAACATAGGCAATTGTCAAACTCTTTTAAAAGTGTAAACTAAAAAGATTAAATTTATTGAATGTAAATTATGCCTAAATAAAATGAGATAGAGGTGATTCTTGAACAACATGGAGGTTAAACTGCACACATCCACTTATATGTAGAACTTTTTTATAAATACAATATAGTATGGTAAATGTATTTTCCTTTTGATTTTCTTAGCAACATTTTCTGTAGTTTATTATAAGAATACAATATATAATATATGTAGGATACTAAGCAAAAAACAGGGGCAGGGGAAGAGGAGAAAGGAAAAAAAAGACACAGAGAGGGAGGGAAATAAAACATAAGAGACTCTCAAAGACTAAGAACAAACTGAGGGTGAGGAGGGTGAAGGAGGGGGGAGAGGGGGTGACAGGCATTAAAGAGGGCACGTGTTGGGATGAACACTGGGTGTTATATGTAAACCAATTTGAAAATAAACTATTATTTAAAAAAAAATGCATGTAGGATACAAATTGGTAAGGCTTCTAGTCAACAATAGGCTATTAGTAAGATTTTGGAGAGTCAAGAGTTATGTGTGGATTGTTAACTTTGGGAGTGGGAGTTGCAACATATCCCATATCCCACCCAATTGAATGGCTAACAATTAAAAAAAAATGATCACAAACATTGGTGAGGATATGGAGGACAGGTAGCTCTCATTACTGGTGGGCATATTGTACAACCACTACAAGAATTTGGGGGGAAGATTTTAAGAAATTAAACACAGCTAACCTCATCACCCAGACTTTACCCGAGAAATCATATCCAAGAAACACTTAAACAGAAATGTTCATAACAGCCTTATTAATAATAATTCAGATCTGGAAATGATTCAAGTGTCCATCAATAGCAAAATAGCTAAATAAATTGGGGTACATTTATACAGTATAATGCTACTCACCAATAAAAAGTAACAAACAAACTCACAACAACATAGATAACACTAAAAAAATCACGTTAAGTAAAATAAAACATGCCACAGAAACACATACATTATGAATCCTGTTATACGATAATCACAAGCAGACAATAGTTTCTATCAATAGAAGTCAGAAAGTAGTTGTTTGGGATTGTACTGATTTTAAAGTGGCACAATGGAAATTTCCAAGTTGGATAATGGAAAGGGAGGGTATATATCTTGTTTGGAATTGTTTCATGGGTGTATACAATTGTTGAAAATTCTTTCAATTCTAATTTTCTTTCAGTTCTAATTTTTATATTTTATTGCTTGTACTTTTACACTGTAATTTAAATTTTTTAAAATAAGTTATAGTATGATAAAGGCAAGTTGGTGGTAAAGAATGAATTTGTTAAAAATAAATGTTGGACAAATTAGCTAGTTGTTTAGGGGAGTAAAATTAGCTTAGAGCCTCACTTCACACCTTGTGTCAAAATAAATTTTCAGTTGGCTTAGAGTTAGGTGTAAAAAATTCAAAGCAAAAATAGATGTTTTTTGAATTGTCCATATGGAACAACTTTATATGGGTCACTGACACACTGCTAGAGTATTGTTAGACTGACCAACATAATCTGGTTGACCCAGAACTGTTCCAGTTCTAGCACTTAAAGCCCATATCTGAAAATCCCTTTAGTCTCAATTTTAAAACTGAAAATCCCAGACAGTCTGGGCAGGCCACTTGTTCACCCTAATGTGAGCTTAAGTTACATATAGCCTCATAACGCTTATGAGGCTGTATGTATCAATAGCCTTAAAATTTTAATGCTTACTAAGCTTCTCTAGGGAAATACCCTGAGAGCAATAAGAAAAACCTCAGGAACGAGAAAAAAAAACTAAAATAAAACCCTGTTAGGAACAAACTAATTTAAGTACCTTATTAGACAAAATTTAGCGGTTTTCAATCTTCAGCTTGAATCACGATCACCTTTAAAGCCTTGTTAAAAAACAGATTCTTAGGGGTATGTGCTCTCTCTCACTTTGTCTCTCAAAAATATTTTTAAAAACATATTTAAAAAAAAAAAACATTCTTAGACCCTATCCTGAAGTTACCAATTTAGTATGACTTGGGTAGGTTCTTTTTTTTTAATAGGTTTGTTTTTTATCTTTTTTTTTAATGTTTATTATTTATTTTGGGGAGAGAGACAGAGTACCAGCTGGGGAGGGTTAGAGGGAGAGGAAGACACAGAATATGAAACAGGCTCCAGGCTATGAGCTGTCAGCACAGAGTCCAACGTAGGCCTCGAACTCATAAACTGTGAGATCATAACCTGAGCTGAAGTCAAATGCCCAACCAACTGAGCCACCAGGCACCCCTGATTTCAGTACATTCTAAAATGTTGTATTCCTAACAAGTTTCCATGAGATACTGATGTTGCTGCCCCTGGGACCAGACTTTGTGAACTACTACTGTTCTAAAGACCATCCCTCTTATTGGAAAGACCTTGAAAAGGTCCTAAACTCTCACCTCTGGCTGACTGTGACACTCTAGGCAGACAGGAAGTGACAATTAAGTCAGAGTTATCACTTGCCTAGCTGCATGTTGAAAGCATCAGACAACATGCATACAGAGCCCTTTAGCAAAGAGGCCAGGCATTTAATGAAGTCACTTTCCAGTCATTAACTGACCACTAAGCTAACAAGGCAGACACTTCATTGGCACACACATCAAAAAGTACAAACTTCATAGAATTCAGAAAAGTCACCAAAAACGACTATAACCAGCAACAATAACAAGCCCTGGGCAGAAAGACATATCTGATTTCCAGAGTTGCACTTTATATTTTAAATATCTAGTTTTCCACAAAAAATCATGAGACATGCAGAAAAACAAGAAAATATGGCCTGTATATAGGAAAAAAGTAGTCAATAGAAAATGCCCCTAAAGGAGCCCAACACTGGACTTAACTAAACCAAGACTTCAAATCAGATATTTTAAATATGTTCAAAGGACTAAAGAATGAAAGGAAAAATAAAGGAACAATATCTCAACAAGAAGAGAATGTCAATAAAGAGATTTCTAATAGAAAAAAGAACCAGGGCGCCTGGGTGGCTTAATTGGTTAAGCCTCCAACTTCAGCTCGAGTCATGATCTCACAGTTTATGAGTTGGAGCCCCGCATCGGGCTCTGTGCTGACAGCTCAGAATCTGGAGCCTGCTTTGGATTCAGTGTCTGCGTCTCTCTGCCCCTCCCCCACTCGCGCGCACACACGTACTCGCTCCCTCAAAAATAAACATTTTAAAAACTTTAATAAATAAAAGAAAAAGGAACCAAATAGAAATTCTGTAGTTGAAAAGTACAATAACTAAAATGCAAAAATACTCTAGACAAACTCAACAGATATGAGCTAGCAGAAAAAAAAATAACAAACTTGAAGATATGTCTATTGATATTATCCACACTGAGGAACAGAAAGAAAAAAGAATGAAGAAAAATTAACAGAGCCTCTGTGGGATATCATCAAGTGTACAATATATACATAATGTAATCACAGAATATGACAGGAGAGATAGGAAGGGGCAGAAAGAATATTTGAGTAAATAATGAGTGAAAACCTTAAAATGTGATGAGAAGCATTGTACACATCTGAGAAGTTTTAATGAACTCCAAGTAGAATAAACTTGAAGAGATACACACCAGGCACATATCATAATCAAACTATCAAAAGATAAGATTGAATCTTGAAAGTAGAAATGATTCATTACATACAGGAGATCTTCAATAAGATTAGCGCTAATTTGGTCATCAAATACAGTGGAAGCCAGAAAGCAATAGGGTGACATACTTAAAGTTCTGAAAGAAAAACAGTATCAACCAAGGATTCTATATCCAGGACCAAAACTGTCCTTCAGAAACAAAGAATAAATCAAGACATTCCCAAGTAAACAAAAGTTAAGGAAGTTTATATATACTAGATCTGTCCTACAAGAAATACTAAAGGGAATCCTTCAGACTAAAATGAAAAGACACTGGAGAGTAACCTGAATGCATATGAAGAAATAAAGAGCGTTGTTAAAGGTAACTACATATGTAAATATAAAACAGAAACATACAAGTCGTAACTCCTTTTTTCTCCTCTCTGATTTAAAAGACAGCTGAATAAAGCAATAACTTAAGTCTGTGTTAATGGACACACATTTTATAAAGATGTAAGTTAATCACAAGGCAGGTAGAGGGCACAGAGTTGTATAGGAGCAGAGCTTTTATATACCATTGAAATTAAGTTGATATTTAATCTGAAGTAGATCATTAGGTTAATTATAATCCAGAGAAACCACTAAAATAGTAACTGAAAATATATATAATAAAGGAATTGAAATGGTACAGTAGAAGGTATTTAACAAAAGGTAGAAATGGAGGAACAGAGGAACAAAAAATATATCAGGCATGAAGAAAACAAATAGCAAAATAGATGATATAAATCTTACTTTTTCAACTACATTAAATGTAAATGAATTAAACACTCCAATTAAAAGACAGGTATTGACAGGGTAGATTGAAAAACAGGATCCAAGTATATGCTGTCTATAACAGACACACTTTAGATTCAGAGACAGTGGTTTACTTTTTAACAAAGATTAAAAAGTTGGAAAAGATACACTTTGCAAGCAGTAACCAAGAAACACTTAAGAGCGGCTACACTAATATCAAACAAAGAAAACTAAGATAAAAATTGTTACTAAAGGCAAAGGACATTTTATAATGTATATAATTATTGATAAATTTCTAGAAAGACATAAACTGTTGAAACTGACTCAAAAAGAAATAGAAGATCTATATAGACCTATAACAAGAAGACTGAATTGATAATCAAAATGTTTCACAAATATTTTCACAACCAGGACCAGATGGTTTTCACTGGTATGGTCTACCAAACATTTGAAGAAGACTTAACACCAATCATCACAAACTTCCCAAAAAAGGAATAAGCATGAAGAGCACTTCCCAACTCATTCTGTGAGGCCATGGTTTATCAAACCAGGCAAAGACATCATAGGAAGAAAAAACAACAAACATATTCCTTATGTATATAGATGAAAAAAATCCTCAACAAAATTGCAAACTGGATCCAGCAGGATAAAAAACGATTATACATCAGCATAAAAAGGGAACTATACATCATAATCAAGTGGGATTTATGGAATTAAGGAATGAATAGTTGGTTCAACATAAGAAAACCAATCAAAATAAGACACATATTAATAAAGGACATAAATAACACAATCATCTCAATAGTCACAGAAAAATCACCTCTCAAAAACCAACACCTTTACATCATAAAAACTCTAAACAAATTAGGAATAGAACTTCCTCAGCCTGCTAATGGTCTCTATGAAGAACCAATAGCTTATATCATACTAAATGTTAAAAAATGAAAGCATTCCCTCTAAGATCACAAAACAAAGGTATCCACTCTTGCCACTCATTTTCAGTGCTGTACTGGAGTTTCTAGACAGGGCAGTTACAAGAGAAAGAAATAAGAGGCTTCCAGATTTAAAGGAAAACTATCTCTATTTGCCGATGTCATGATCTCTTATATATTGACAGTCTTAGAAAATCCAGCAACAACAAAAAAGTTACTAGAACTGATAAACAAGTTTAGCAAGTTTGCAGAACAGAAAATCACCATACAAGAAACAGCTGTATTTCTATATACCAGCATTGAACAACCTGAAAGTGAAATTAAGAAAACAGTTTCACATACAACAATATTTAAGAGAGTAAAATACTGAGGAATAAAAGTAACAACGTAGATAAAATGTGGAATATCTATACAGTAGAGTATTATTCAGCCATAATAAGTAATGGAGCACTGATACATGCTACAAGGATGAACCATGAAAACATGTTAAGTGAAAGAAGCAGACACATTGGCTACATATCATAGTATCAGCATCCCACTTAGGTAAAGTGTACAGAATAGACCTATCCATGGAGTCATTAAGTATATTAGTAGTTGCCAGGAGCTGAGGGGAGAGAGGAATGGCTGCTAATAGTGGATTTCTTTGTGAGGTAATGAAAATGTTTGGAATTAGATCATGGTGATAATTGCACATCCTTTTGAATGTATTAAGAACCACTCAATTGCACACTAGAAAAGTGCGGATTTTATGTGAATTATGTGTATAAAAAGTGACCTTAAGGCTATTTACATAAGTATGTCTCTTAGTGCAAGGATTTATTTTCAAATATCCTTGATACTGTGTCCTTTGTTAAAATGTTCAGTAAATTTGCAAAAGTTTTTAATTTGTAATCTTGTTAACAAATTATTCTTTTTTAAATCTGTATAAGCTGTCTTCAGATCTCTTCTGTAACAGAAAGATTTGCTGCTCAGGAATAATTCATTAAGAATTATTATCTTTTCTATAATTATCTATGAAAGTTTCTCTTCCTTTATATTTCTTTCCTAATTTGTTCTTCAGGGAATTAGGAATTAGTTATACTTTATGCTCAGAGTGAGACTATTTAGGGGTGCCTGGTTGGCTCTGTCGGTTAAGTCCCAGACTCTTGATTTCTGCTCAGGTCATGATGTCACTGTTCATGAGATCAAGCTCCACATCAGGCTCTGGACTGACAGCGCAGAGCCTACTTGAGATTCTCTGTCCACCTCTTTCTCTGCCCCTCCCCTGTTACACTCTCTCTCTTTCTAAAAAAAAAACACATTTTTTTAAAGTGGAACTATTTGTATATTGTAGAGTTTTTTAATAGCCTTTAGCTAGAGATAATCACTAATAAAATCACATTGTTACATTTTTTTAGATTAAGATTTTTTGGATCTTGATTTTCATTTAAGAACTACTAGGTATTTACCCAAAGAATACAAAGATACTAATTCAAAGGAATACATGCATCCCAGTGTTTATAGCAGCATTATGTACACTAGCCAAATATGGAAAGCCCAAATGTCCATCCACTGATGAATGGATAAAGATGATATAGTGTGTGTGTGCATGTATGTGTGTGTGTGTGTATGTGTGTGTGTGTGAGAGAGAGAGAGAGAGAGAGAGAATTACGCAGCCATAAAAAAGAATGAACTCTTGCCATTTACAACAATATAGATGGAGCTAAAGAGTATTATGCTAAGCAATAAGTCAGAGAAAGACAAATATCATTTATATCATTTGTGGAATTTAAGAAACAAAACTAATGAGCTAAGGGAAAGAGAGAGAGGGAGGCCAACCATGAAACAGTAACCATAGAGAACAAACCGATAGTTACCAGAGGGGTGGTGGCTAGAGGGGATGGGCTAAATAGGTGATGGGGATTAAGGAGTGCACTTGTGATGAGCACCAGGTGTTGTATGTGTTGAATCACTAAATGTACGACTAAAACTAACATTACACTGTATGTTAACTAAGTGGAATTTAAATTCAAACTTAAAAAAGTGGGTGCTTGGGTGGCTCAGTCGGTTGATTGTCTAACTCTTGGTTTCAGCTTGAGTCATGATCCCAGGGTCATGGGATCAAGCCCCGTGTCAGGCTCTGCACTGAGTGTGGATCCTAATTAAGATTCTCTCTCTTTCTCCCCCTCCCTCTCCCCCTCCCTCTCCCCCTCCCCCTCCCTCCCTCTCTCCCTCTTTCCCTCTCCCCCTCCCTCTCCCCCTCCCTCTCCCCCTCTCCGTCTCCCCCTCCCTCTCCTCCTCTCCCCCTCCCTCTCCCCCTCTCCGTCTCCCCCTCCCTCTCCCCCCTCTCCCTCTCCCCCTCCCTCTCCCCCTCCGTCTCCCCCTCCCCCCTCCGTCTCCCTCTCCCTCTCCCTCTCCCTCTCCCCCTCTCCCCCTCTTTCCCTCTCCCCCTCTTTCCCTCTCCCCCTCCCTCTCCCCCTCCCTCTCCCCCTCCCTCTCCCCCTCCCTCTCCCCCTCTCCCCCTCTCCCCCTCCCTCTCTCTCCCTCTCTCCCTCTCCCTCTCCCCTCTCCCTCTCTGCCTCTCTCCCTCTCCCCCTCCCTCTCTCTATCTCTCTCTCTCTCTCCGTCCCTCTTTCCCTCTCTCCGTCCCTCTCGTCCCTCTCGTCCCTCTCTCCCCCTCTCCGTCCCTCTCTCTCTCTCTCCCTCCCCCTCTCCGTCCCTCTCTCCCTCTCTCCCCCTCTCCCCCTCTGCTTCTCCCCCTTTCCCCCTTTCCTCCTCTTCCCCCCCTCTCCCCCACTCAGATGCTCTCTCTCTCTAAAAATAAAAAATAAAGATATATGTGTGTGTTTTAACTTAGCTGCATAATGACATCTTTTATAGATAATATCAAATATCAGGTCTTTATATGGTTAAAATGTTTTTTATATAAATTTTATAATCCTAAGAATTTCTGGGCTCATAGTCATTTTTTCCATAATTGGTATGTGATCTTTAACAAGGTTGAGATTTGATGTCAACAAAACAGGCTTTCACATAAAAATTGCATGACAGTTCTTCTTTCTTTCCAGAAATATTTTATCAAGGTTTCAGGCATTACTATAGTCTTTTCATTGCTGGTTCTTGGATGGGGTGGGGAGACAACTTAAGTATTTAAAGCTATTGTCATTTAAATATAATTCTCTGCTGAATGTCCATTTAATTTTTGCTAATAGTGGAAAAGGTATAGTCTTTTAAGATAGTGTGCTTGCAGTATATTCTAGGTATCGGCAGCCTTTCAGAAATAAGAATTAAGTTGCTTATTCTGGAGTGGAATTGATCACCTTAGTAATTATTTCGCCCAGGGAACGCCTGTCTACTAAATATGTCACCTTGTTCACTTAATAACATTTACTGTTTTTAAATGTCAGTCCTTGAAATCTGAGCTATATTTTAATACTTTTAAACAGTTGCCTTCCTGTTACTCCAAAAGAATAGAAGCTTAGTTTGGGGAAGGAAGGAAGAAAATTGGGACTGAAATGAGTAATCGGAGTAAAAATGTGGCAGGAGTTGAAAGGATGCTACATACAAAACGAATGTCCCTACCATTGCTTGAGTTACTAGTGAAATGAACTATACAAAATGATGACACTTGTTGATGTCTCAGGTTATCAAATTGAGGTATGTTTCCCAAAGCATCTGTGTACAACTTCCCAGAAACCTGGGGAAAATGTTTTAGTTTTGCTCACTTGATGTTAAGCAGAGTATTTTTAGTGAATAAAATTGTTTTCCTTCATAGTAATACTTTGTCGAACTAGATGATATATTTCAGTAACTCAGAACAAGAAAATACTTTAATGATAAAGTAATTGCAAATGATTTTTTTAACTATGCCTACTCAAAGAACAGGCTATTATGGTTTCTAATCAGTGTGCATAATTTCATTCAAATTTAAGATTACATTTGATTTACAGGTAAACAGTGTTGACCTCAGAACTGCCAGCCATGAGCAGGCAGCAGCCGCTTTGAAAAATGCTGGCCAAGCTGTCACGATTGTTGCACAATATCGGCCTGAAGGTAATAAAATTCTTGCTGTGTTTACTGTTTATTTCAGTTTGTAGAATTCTTCCTCTTAATGTTTAACTTTCCAAGCTTAACTTTTTTATGTTTTGGTCTCTTGTATTAATCTAGTATTCGTTTAGTCTGAACCTAATTTCCTGTCCAGGTCGAAGTGTTTTCAATAGGATATAGTAATTTTATCTTCCAACTCCTTTGAGTATTTCATCATCATTTGGATTTATTGTCGTGTGTTTATTTTTTTTTTCAATCTGTCCTCTAACCAAATATATACCTTTACTAACTCAGGAATCTCAAAGGATCATAAAAACTGTATGCAGAGATAGTAGCATTGCCAAAGAAAATTGGTCATCCCAATTTTTTCTGACTTTTTAATTTATATTTGCTAATATCAAGATTTAAGACACCTTTTGTAATAGGCTTTATTGCAGTTTAAAATAGGAGAAAAAGTACAAGTTTGAAATGTAATGTGTTTCTAGATAGTGAAGTATCATGGACGTGACCTACTTCCTAAGGGAAGAAGGTGGTAATGGAAAATTTGAGTTCGTGCCATATTTAAACATATGTAAGACTCTAGTGTACATCAGCATAACCACTTCTCTAATAAAACCTCAGTGGAATTTAAAAAGCTTAAATACCCTGAGGAATATGCAGCATACTGGTTAACGTTCATAAACAGCAAGGTAAAGAAGGAAAGAATGATGTAACTAAAGGAGTCAAATGAAAGCAATTTGTAATTTAGCGACTTGTATTTATTATTTTTTTCTTAGATTGGAATTTATTTTTTTACTTGATCAAGTAGCATGTAGAGCTTTCCTTGCTATTTCATAGTTGTAAACCTCGGCATTTTAGGTCCAGTAACTGAACAGAGGTAAATTCATTTACATAATGGATAAATTCCAAATAAATTCACATTAACTGAACAGACTAATATATGAAGTCAGAGTGCCAGTTTTTTAATATTTATTAATTGAGAGAGAGAGAGAGAACACATGACAATGGAGAAGGATCGAGAGAGAAGGAGAGAGGGAATCCTAAGCAGCCTCCACACTGCCAGTGCAGAGCCCAGTGCAGGGTCTGATCTCACAAACCATGAGATCATGACCTGAGCTGATCAAGTGTCTGATGCTCAACTAACTTAGCCACCCATGTGCCCCTTTATTAATGCCAATTTATTAATTTAATGAGAAACAAAACCACCCAATGGCAGCATGCATTCTTTTATCTTCTGGCCAGCACATTCTTGCCCTATAGGTATACTGTATATACCTATATAGTATAACATAAAAATATATGTATACAGCTATTTAGACCAAGTTATCAGTATTTACTAAGATACTGGTTTCTTAGTATTATAGAAAGTCTCTCATTTATATATTTCTAAGGAATATAAACTATTTAGGTATGATTAAAGGTAAGTCAGTGTCTGACCTCCCAAAAAGATATACAGAAGCCAACAAGAAAAATAAAACATGTACACTTATACATACCCACATAACTCCACCTCACATTAAGCAAAACTAATGACTGACACAAGACCTAGACCACAAAACCTAGTCAGAGCCTTGCTTACTCAGCTCAAGATCTGCACAGAAGGAGGAGAAAAGTAAAAACATGGAATGTTGAGAATTCTCAGTGGTGGCAGAACTTAGAATATGACAGAAAGTTAAATGTCCTAAAGGTGAGGGCCTTCTTTTTGTGGTATAAAAACATCACCCTTTGTTTTTGACAAGCCTCATGGGAATTCAGGTGAACATGCTAAAAAACAGAAGCCATCCTTGATGTGGTTTAGTGTAGAGAAGTAGTATTTGGTTAAAGGAATCTGTCTTGGTAGCCTCAGATAATGTGACAGTCTTTTGGTTTTAAAGGCCTTGAACATAACATGTGCTTCCATCCGTCCTGCACCCTCAAGCTTTCTGGTTCAGCCAAATAACTTGTCCAGTAAAATCCAATTTATTCTGTAATAAGTAGTAAAAAAAGTATGGCCTGGCATTCATACAAAAACAGTGATAAGAAGAGGTGAAAACAAACAGCAAAACTTAGCAACAGATAAAAGTTACTCTCTCTCACACACACACACACTCACATTCACACACACACACACACACACACGCAACATTGGCATAGATCAGCTGGAAATATGATCTTAATATTTTCAACAGTCCATGCATCTTACTTCCTTGAAAGAAGACCACTAAGTACAAGTGTAAGAACTGTAGGGGAAGATGGCTTCACAACCAAAAGAGATTGATTTCGAGATAGCAGAACCCAGGAAAGAAGGCACACAGTATTTAAATTGAACCTAAAGACACAGTGCAGAAAAATCAATAGAGGACATAAAAAATACAATAGGAAAAATAAATAAAATGAAACAGAATTTTAAGAGATTAGAGAGACGATATTGGCAATGGAAGACAGGCAAGTATGTATACCTAACAAATACATAATTAGACTTCTTTAAAAAAATTTTTAAAAAAGAATAAATGTTTGGAATTATACATTCAAGAAAACTTTACAGAATTAAAAAGAAGTGAATATTTCTGTTGAAAGGACACAACAAGATAGAAAATTGCTTAAAACTTCAGACATAATCTAATTAATGTTTATCAAGAAAGAATCTTCTGAGATCCAGGTAAAAATATTGAGTTATATTTAACAAGGAGTTAAAATTGATAGAAGGAAGAACTGCGGTAATGCTTGATAAGCATAGACCAGAACAAGGATAGTTAACTCTACCATTTTTGTATTTGGCTACTTTTAACTAAGTATATGCACTAGATATACTTGCCACTGATGGTTGGGAAGGTGGGCTGTTATTTTCTTAAAATAGTTATTGAATGGGCCCAAGAATCGCCCTTTGAGATGATCTTTTCTAAGTTTATACTCTGTTTTTCTTCTTTCTTGTTCTTTTTGTGATTTCTCTATTTCTCTATGAATCTTTCCGATTAATACTTATTCTTTAGTTGTATTCAGAATTTAAACTGTTCTCTTGATGGAGCCATTCTTTATCAAGGAGAATTTGCATTCTTCTTTGATTATTCAAATAGCTACTATTTAGTAGCCATTCTTCTCTGTTTCCAGAGTACTCTTATGTGTGTATTTCTTTCCAAGTGTACCTGAGCACCAGACCTATTATAGATCCTATTTGATGTCACAAGCTGTATTTCTCCATAGTGTTTATTTGAGCATGTCTGAAACAGTTACTTTACTATTTAAGTAAATGACTCCCGTTGATTCTTAAGCCAGAAGCCTGAGTCATCCTTGACCACCCTTCCCTTTCTCAATCTCTGTGTCACCGTCACTCCCTAACCAAAACCACCATCATCTCTTACCTAAACTATTCTAATAGCCTCTAATAAGTCTACTTATTTCTTCCTTAATTTTCTCCAATTTGTTCTCTGTTCATCAAGAAAAATGATGTTTTTAAATGCAAAGATTGCATCGTGTCCTTTCCCATTTAAAACACTTCATTAAACTCTGAATAAAATCTAAACCCTTTAATAAGACTTGTAAGGAAGGCCCTGTGTGATTGAGCACAGCACAACATATGTGATCACTCTATGCCCTCTACTCCTTCCTTTCCTCCTTAGACTCTAACCGTACAAGCCTTCTTTCAGACCCTTTACCGCATCATATACTATCCTAATTCTCTGCTCATTCTGTTCCTGCTTCTTCTTTTTCTCTATTCTTTGTATGGCTAGCTCTTTCTCATGATTCCATTTCTCCTATCACTGTGATAGTTTTTTCTTTATAATACTTAACACAGTTTATATGTTTATTAAGGTGCCTGTGTGTTTATTATTTATTTAAACCTTGATCTAGAGCCTAATGAAATATCTGGCTATATCCCTACATACAAATGACGAAATAGACTCAGATAACAAAGCTAGTATTGGCTAAGATTCAGTCCCACGTCCTATTACCTTCAAACTCTAGATACTTTTCACTGAGAATATTTTAATAAGTGCCTAGTCTGGCAGTGTTGATGTTTATTAGAGTCTTTTACCATAGCTATGTTACAATTGCCTAATAAAAACAAGGTAAGTACCAGAAAAGCACAGAAGACAGACTTTGCCTTAGGAATTCAAAAGGAAGTACGTTGCCTGGCATGAGAAAAGATGCCTATAGAGGAGGATTGGGGCTTTATTGGCAACCTAAAGAATGAATAGGGTTTAGATGGGCAGAGAGAAGAAATGACATTGTAGGTTAAAAAAAAAGAAAAGGAAGAAAAGGGGAAAAAAACAAATGGAAGTCCAAAAATGGGAGAGTTAAAATTTAAAAGCATGTTTTGGGTATTTCGAAAACACCTGTCCTCTTTACTGTATTGCTGCTTACCTCGTTTGTTTATAAGGCAGTTTGTTTTGTTTTAATATTAATTATATATTTTTAACAAATCTATTTTTGTTATACAGCGCTTTAAAAAAAAAAAAAAACATTTCACATCATCAGTGTGTAACTGCTTTGAGGGCCAAGAATATAAGTTGAAGGCTCAGATTTTGTTTCTCAGTGAACTGGCCATTTTAAGAAGTATAAAAGGAGTCACCTGACACTGATAATCAGTCATCTCTCTGCAGTTAGTATCTTCCTTTATTAATGATGAATCCCTTGGGATTCTCTGCTTCATTGATAATCTGACATACATATATACATACAGACAGACAAAGAGCAAAGAGGTAAGCTTTTGGTAGGAGTAAGTTTTTATCTTTCAAGATCTATAATTCTAATCAAACTTGGGCACTGGATGCTAGTTTTTGACTTTGTATTCAGAAGTTAACAAAATTTTAATAGTTCCTGGTCTATATAGTTCAAGAACTTCCTATGGGTTGGGTAACAGAATATAATAGATAAAATTGTGTGCCAGGTATGGTACTAACCATGTTACATTAACTTCTTTAATTCCTATTAAACCCTATAAGGTAGGCACTGTTGTCTCCATTTGACATTATAGGTGAGTAAACAAAGGCACAAAAAGTTTAAGTAGTTTGCCAGTTACACAGCCATTAAGTGGTTAAGATTTCTTCTAGCTCCCTTTTTAGAAGAGTAAAAACTTTCTCTCTAACCATTCAGTGGCTGGGGCCTGTAACTTAAACTAATAAAAGACGGATTTACATGAGAAAAAGATTTATTTTATATGCATGTGAGAGCCAACAAAAGAAGTAGGCTCATTAATAACTTATATACCTAACTTCCTAAGGAAAAAAAGAATGGAGAGAAAAACTTTCTATGGAAAAAAACAAATAGGGTTCTTCAGGAAAGACAAATGGGCTTTTACAAAAAAGTTTGTGATAACCCGTTTGTCTTTATACATGTGAATAGCCTTTCCGTCTCAAAGCCATAATACTCCCCAGTAGAAGGGATTTATGATAGCTTTATTTCCCAAAAGTTGCTGCTTTTCGTCAGATAAGGGAAGCTCTGAGAAGGTTATTTTTTTTCTGCATTTGTTGAATCTCCAGTGTCTTCAGTTTAAAATAGTCTTTATGACAGCTCTAAGGTTCCAAGTGGGTCTCCACATCCTGAAAAGCCCTAACCTCAAATATTTTATCTCATTATTCCTCAAATATACTATATCAACTTTCAGACCTTAAATTTATGTTTTTGGTTCAAAAGATATTGATTATATTGCAATATATTATATTGATTGATATTATAAAGAAAACAGAGATAAAAGGAAAAGAATTAAACTTAGATTAAACTTATGTTCTCTTTCCCATTGTTTGTCTTAAATTTGTGATTTTTTTCTTTACACACACACATACACACACACGCACACAATTCCTTGAAGTCTGTATTCTTATTCCTGAGTTTTGAGCGACTAACCTGAAATCTAGAAAAGTTGAGAGGTTTGGTCAGAGCACCTAACTTTTCTGAGTTCCAAAGCCTTAATTTAAATCCCAGTTGCGGAGGTGGAGTTTTAACCTCAGTCTCCTCATTTTATTTCCTTTGTTTCTGATAAGAACCAAAGGGAGGAGAAATAGAGACTAAATGGAGAGATTGTATTGGACTAGTGGCATTTCTTTGCAAGCCAACATTTGTCATTTCATGGTGACTTTCTGTAGCAGGTCACTAAATAAATTTTGTCTTAGTCTCTTACTTTCCTTCCTACATCTTTGTCCCCTTTCTTACTACTTAACCAGCCTGCCTTCTTACTCAAAACATTTTCCTTTTTCTTCTCTAAACCAGTCATATCTGTTCTCTGAGAGTTATTGCTCTCAGATGCTAAGTTCTACATTTAATTAACATTTCATTAGAGTATAAATGAGTTTTAGTCTTCATAGTTAGGATTGTAGGTTTCAGAGAGATTGGGGGAGGTAAAGGTTATCCCGACTCTCTCCCCCTACTTGCTTCCATCTTTTCAATTCTAGTGGGGTCAAAACAAGGATTAGAAGTTAAAAAGGGGAATAAAATGCAGAAAATCAGCTATTACGCATAGTCTCTCTTCTTATAAGCATACACATATTATTTGACTTACGGCCAGCTGTTCAGAGACTCCCTAAATATATTTCATGACAAGTTTGGAATTTCTGAAATGCTGAATAGAGAAAACTTTCTGTATAGCATTTCAGCTCTCCCAGTGGTACCTTTCCTGGAATGAATTGTGATGTGATTTTTTAGGAGAGGGATGTAAATGACTTAACTGAAAAAAGAGATTAAACTCTCCCCCCAAAATAAATTATAAGAAAACATATACAGGATGAGTATACAGTGAAAATTGATAGAGCTAAAAGTATGAATTGATTGGAACAAACAGGAAAAAGAAGAATCTTAACTAGGTAAATGAAATGGAAGGTTTAAAGGAAAAGTAAATAAAGGATTGAAGTGTTTTCTGAATGGACAGATGGTTAGGAGGAATTGTTAATAGTAAGTAAAAACCATAAATAGGAAAATCTGAATAGAGTGAACATAGTAAATGAGGCACAGATTTGTGAAATTAACAGTAATTGACTTAGTTCTCCAGTATCTTAAATGTTGACTGAGACTTTAACTGCTTGTAGTAACTTAGTTACCTCTTGGGAAAGAGTATTCTTCTTTATTATAAAAAATAATGTGTTCTTTTTACCAAAGTTTTTAAATTTCTAAGTGTAGATATGTTTTACATCACTAGGACTTCCATTAAATTGACTGACACAAATCAGTGAAAACAACTAATAATACTACATGAGATGTAATGCATATTTATTAGAGGGATCATAGAGATGTTAAGGCAGTAAGGAGTTATCAAAAAGTGAATGAAAACTAGGAACTCAGCTGAAGAAGCACAGACATTGCTATTGTATAAGAGCTGTGATGTAATGACTTACAAGAGCCAAATTGTTGAATTTTCAGGAATTTTGCAAGGTAGTTGTTAAGCACAGCCTTATTAAACATAAAATTTTGGGGCTCCTGGCTGGCTCAGTCAGTGGAACATGCAGCTCTTAATCTCAGGGTTATAAGTTCGAGCCCCATGTTAGGTGTAGAGATTTTAAAAAATAAAATATTTAAAATAAATGAATGAAATAAATGTACAAATAAGTTAAAAGATTAAAAACAAAAATAATAATTATGGGACAAATAGAAAATTAAAAATAAGATCGTAGATTTAAAGTGGAATTTCCCAGAATGACCTCCTCCCAATTCCCAGAAAAGAAAATTAAGATAGCAAAACCAAAATTTATTAACAAAATTAGACCTTTAACAAAACTAGATGACAAGGTATCCCATGAACCCCAAAATACAAGCAAGTATAAACAAGTTCTCAAGAACTATGAGACCCTGTAATACCAGCATCTATACAAGGGGAAGCCGTACAAGAAGCCCAAAAGCCAATCAATACTAACTAGAAAATGCAGTGGCCAATATGAAAACAGCCCCTGCAACTGTAAGGGTTTTTGCACAATTTGCATTTTAAGCACAGGAGATCTGCAGTAAGGTATGAAGGAAATGGAACAGTCTGTGCCCTCTGACACAGTTAACCAGTGATAGCTCCATTTCAGTTTAAAGCCGCACAGCAAAGGAAAACTACTGAGAATAAAATCCAGATTGAGTAGGATAGGGATAATAGGGCCAAAGGAAATAGAAGGTCCAGACAAGCAGACAGAAGGTACACCACCAAGAGATCTCACAGTGTAGGAGATCATGTCTCAAAACACTTGATGGAAACAACAAAAGACGGAGCTCCAGAGCTGTGAAGATAGAAAAGCTATCCTGACCCAATAGTCTTATCTAAAAGTTGAGGAAAACTAATGTCATGCAGAAATGAAAAACAGGGGCACCTGGGTGGCTAAGTCTGTTAAACATCTGACTTCGGCTTAGGTCATGATCTCACAGTCTGTGGGTCAAGCCTCACATCAGGCTCCTTGCTGACAGCTTGGAGACTGGAGCCTGCTTCAGATGTCTCCCTCTCTCTCTGCCCCTCCCTAGCTCATGCTCTGTCTCTCTCTCAAAAAATAAATAAACATTAAAAAAAAACTTTTTTTAAACAGAAAAGGATCACTGTTGAATCCAATAGAAATCTATTTGAAAAACTTAAATAAGGATCAGAATAACATCTCCACAATGATAGTATACCAGAAAAGCATGCCCATGAAGCAAACGAAAAATGTAACCTTCACGTTTCAAAACAGGTTAAAGAAGAATTATGGAATATAAGAAAGAACAACATAAATGAATTGATAAAACTTAGAAAATTATTAGAAATAAAAGGAAAAATTTTTTTCAGAAGTTAAGTTTAACAAAGAGGAGCATGGTATTTCCTTAAAGCAAGTATGTAAAAAAGAGGACATTTTCAAAAATCAAAAATAAGATCTCTTTACCTTCCATATCCTGATCAACTTAGTCCTAAAGCCATTAGCTGGAGTATAGCAAGGTGGATATCTGTATTGCAGGACTTGGGAGGTTGGAAACAGCTATGGTGACCCATTAGGAATTAATTATGAAGAGAGAGGGGGCGCCTGGGTGGCTCAGTCGGTTGAGCGTCCGACTTCGGCTCAGGTCATGATCTCGTGGTCTGTGAGTTCGAGCCCCGCGTGGGCTCTGTGCTGATGGCTCAGAGCCTGGAGCCTGCTTCACATTCTGTGTCTCCCTCTCTCTCTGCCCCTCCCCCACTCATGCTCTGTTTCTCTCTGTCTCAAAAATAAACATTAAAAAAATTTAAAAAAAATTATGAAGAGAGGGCTTCCACATAAGAGACTGCCCTAGTGCAAGGAGTCAGAGTCTGAGCAGAGTGAGGAGGGTAACACATGAGACTGGTGAGAGGCCAGGAAGTAAAGGAAGTAGACGGTAGTAGAGACAGAGGACCCTTACATACAGAGAGATTGATCCAATGAATACATATATGCTAAGGTTAGTATTATCTATAATTTTCATTTTTAGAATAGAAAATGATAAATATGGAAAGGGAGAAAACTAACATATAAACCCTATAATATTGGATTAGAATTGGAGAAATTGATATAAACATAAGATTTTTAATTCATATAAGCATAGTTATAAATGTATATCTATTTTACATATATTTTATATATGTTTATATAAAAATTATATATAATTTGTATATAATTCTCTGACTCTATCCACTGAGAGAGTCTGGGCCCAATGTGTATCTATTTTACATATATACATTACATATATATGTATAATTATATATTTTTATGTATATATATCTAAATATAAATTATATATAATTTATATATAATTCTCCGACTCTATCCACTGAGAGAGCCTGGGCCCAATAGCAGTGAGCACACCTAACACTCAGATCTTGGCTTCTAAATACTCTACTCCACCAAAATGACTAAGGCTGTTTGCATTAATGACTGTTTCCAGGTGTGGGGTGGGGAAAGTACTAGATTATTTTGTAATATTCTGTGCTAGAAAGCAAGGAAGTGCTCAAGGAATGATGGAAACATGTCAGAAGGACAGAAAATCCAGTTTGAAAGAGTTCCCACTGGCTAAATTGAGAACAATTTGAGCATCAAATTGATAATGATAATACCAGCATATATTACACTGAATAAATCAGGAAATCATGGGTCAGGCTCTGCACTGACAGCATGAAACCTGCTTGGAATATCTCTCTGCCCCTCCCCCACTTGGCACTCTGGCATGCACGCTCTTTGTCTCACAATAAATATTTTTTTTAAAAAAAGAACATAACATCTTTTCCGTGATATTCCTGCCAAATTTGCATAACTGGAAGCTAATCATGTGGAAACATCAGACAAACCTAAAATGAGAGACATTCTACAAAATAAGTGACCTGTAATCTTCCAACAGTATCAAGATTACAAAATCAAGGGAAGACTGAGGAACTGTTGTGACTGAAGGAGACTAAAAGATATGACAACTCATGATTTCAATCTAGATCCTTGATCCTTTTGCTATAAACGGCATTTACTGGGGAAACTCAAATAGGGTGTGAGCATTTGATGATCATGTATTAATGTTACTTTCTGATTTTGGTGGTTGTGTTGTTGTATAAGAAAATATATTTAGGAGCACCTGGGTGGCTCAGTCATTTAAGTATCTAATTTTTTATTTCAACTCAAGTCATGAACCCAGGGTCATGGAATTGAGCCCCACGTCAGGCTCTGCATTGAGCGTGGAGCCTCCTTAAGATTCTCTCTCTTTCTCTCTCTGCCTCTCTCCTCCCTCACATTCTCTTTCTCTAAAATATATATGTGTGTATTTATATTTTATATTTTTTATTTATTTATAGGAAATACATACTGAAGTATTAAAGGGTGTTGAGACGTCAGAGTAGCAGGTTATTCTCAAATGGTTCAGGAAAAACAGTTTGGGATTGCTTCAATCTTTAGAAAATATGTTAATAAAAAAAGAAACAAAGAATAAAAAAGGATTTGAGAATGACTGATAAAGTAGGCAAGGAATATTCAGCATATATGTGAGAGTCTCATAGGAAAAAAACAACAATGCATATAAAACATATTAAAGATACATAAACAAGAAAACTTCTAAAATTAAAAAAATCTAACTGTATATCAAAAAGACATTGTTAAAAAAAAAAAAGACATTGTTTACCTAAAGTGATAACCAACACTGAGAAATATTCTCACAAAATTATTGGGCTTAAAAAAATTATTAGGATTAAAAGAAAAGTACACACACACCCTCCTCCCCTACCCCCAGCAAGCCCCTCAGCCTCTCTGCTCTTCCTTCTGCATGACTCCATTCCCCTGTGACCCCTCCCATCCCCCCACTCCCACAACTGGTCTGGCCTGTTCCATCTGTTCAGGAAGACATTGAAACTGAAAACAAACCAAAAAGTTGTGTGGCAGTTTTAACTTTCTATCACTCTTTTTTCTTTAAATGTTTGTTTATTTTTGAGAGAGCACAAGTGGGAGAAGGGCAGAGAGGGGAGGACAGAGGATCCAAAGCAGGCTCTGCACTGATAAAAGGAAGCCTGATGTGGGGATTGAACTCAGGAACTGTAAGATCATGACCTGAGCCAAAGTCTGATGCTTAACCGACTGAGCCACCCAGGTTGCCCCTCTGTCACTTCACAAATAAATGATAATAAAAACCTCAAGAAGAAAAAGAAAAAGAAAAAGGGGCGCCTGGGCAGCTCAGTCAGTTAAATACCTGATTCTTGATTTTGGCTCAGGTCATGATCCCATGGTTTGTGGATTCAAACCCTGTGTTGGGCTCCATGCTGACAGAGAGATACCTTAATGGGATTCTGTCTCCCCCTCCCTCTCTGCCTCTTCCCTGCTCCTGCACGCACTCCCTCTTTCTCTCTCTCAAAATAAATCAACTTAAAAAAGAAAGAAAAGAAAAAGAAAAATTCACTTGAATTCCAGGGCAAAAAAAAAATGCCTTTTAAATGAAAGAAAAATGACGTAGTCATCAGAAGTTCGTTAGCAATGGTTTATAGGAGACAGTAGAGTCAACATTCTTAAGAAATCAAGGAAAGAAACTAAATCAAATAGACTTTCACATATAAAGACTGCAATCAAATGTGTCAACAACAGATTGGTATTCTGGTGATACTGTTCGTATAGACTCTCCCTGAGAAGAGAACAGACTTCAGACCCTTAAATGATGGGAGAGATACTGACATAAAGACTGTGCTAGCCAGCAAAGGAAACAACCAATAAAATTAATATGCAGCCGGCTTAATGGGAAAAGATAGTTGCAAATGACATATTGGATAATGGACTGGTATCTAAAATCTATAAAGAACTTCCCAAACTCCACATCCAAAAAACGAATAATCCAGTGAAGAAATGGGTGCAAGATATGAATAGACACTTCTCCAAAGAAGACATCCAGATGGCCAACAGACACATGAAACGATGCTGAGTGTCACTCATTATCAGGGAAATACAAATCAAAACCACACTGAGATACCACCTCACACCTGTCAGAGTGGCTAAAATGAACGAATCAGGAAACTATAGATGCTGGCGAAGATGTGGAGAAGTAGGCACCCTCCTACACTGTTGGTGGGAATGCAAACTGGTGCAGCTTCTCTGGAGAACAATGTGGAGATTCCTCAAAAAAATGGAAATAGAAATACCCTATGACCCAGCAATAGCACTGCTGGGAATTTACCCAAGAGACAAAGGAGTGCTGATGCACAGGGGAACATGTACCCCAATGTTTATAGCAGCCAATATTCGACAATGCCCCTTCCCTACTCCTGCTATTCAACAATAGCCAAATCATGGAAAGAGACTAAATGTTCATCAGGTGACAAATGGATAAAGAAGATGTGGTATATATACAATGGAATACAACATGGAAATGAGAAAGAATGAAACCTGGCCATGTGTGGCAACGTGGATGGAACTAGAAGGTATTATGCTAAGTGAAGTAAGTCAGAGAAAGACAGATATCATATGTTTCCACGCATAGGTGCATTTTGAGAGACTTAGCAGGACACCATGGGAGAAGGGAAGTTGTGGGGGAGAGCCACAGAGAGGGAAGGAGACAAAACATAAGAGACTCTTAAATTCTAAGAACAAACTGAGGGTTGAGGGGGATATGGGAGGGCGTAGAGAGGATGACAGGCACTGAGGAGGGGAGGGCACTTGTTGGGATGAATACCGGGTGTTGTATAGAAACCAATTTGACAATAAATTAAAAAAAAAAAGACTGGTGCTAGCAATTAATTAAGATAGTTGTAAAGGGTGAGTGTATAATATGAAAAGACTGTATGCTCTGACAATTTGGATAAAGTATAATTATCAGAAAATGGGGAATTTGAAGATGCTATGAAAATAGAATAAGCTATGTGATTGCTTTAAAGTTTTTAACTGGATATAGAAGGATAACATTTCAGTTGGGCTCTGAAGTGATTGCTCATGGTGGAGGGGGAAAAAGCCAACAAAAGGTTATCATTAGAACAAAAGAATAAACCGTCCTAATTTTATATTTATATATTTATTTTTGGAAGTATATAAAATTCTTTGTTTTAGGAATTTCATACGTATTTTTAAATTTTGGAAGGCTTGTCCTTGGTGTGGGTGTGTGTAGTTTGTGTGTGTGTGTGTGTGTGTGTGTAAGAACAAATAAAATAGACTGCACAGAGGGAGTGTGTTCCAGTTACTGTTGCTTCATAACTACTCCAAAGCTTAGTGGATTGAAACAATAACCATTTCATGGATTCTGCAGATTAGGAATTCAGGCAGGATAGTCTTTGTGGCATAGACTAAAGTCACTTAATGGGATTCAGCTGGTGGGTGAGGGTCCAAAATGGCTTTACTTCCCTTATCTTGTGCCTTGGTGATACTGGCTGGAAGTTAGGGCTCAGAACACCACCACATGACCTCTACAGCATGGTTCTTTGAGGGTTTTCTGACTTCTTACATAGTATCGGACTTCCCCCAGAATAAGCATCCCTAAAGAAACAGGCAAAAGTTTCATGGCCTCTTCTAATCTGACTTTGAAAGTCACATATAATCATTTCTACCATATTTGTTTGCTTGCAAGTTATAAGACCAGCCCAAATTCAAGGAGAGGGTGATTAGAGTCCATCCACTTGATGGGAGAATGGTAAGGTCACAATACAAGAACATGTGGGATACAGGCATGTATCTTTGGGAAATACACCCTGACACAACTATTCATACAGAAGACTTGCATATATATAAATATAGAGTGAATAGAACTGAGATCAGACAACTTCAGTCATATCAAAAGTTACCTTAGTTGAAAGAAAACAATTTTCAGATTTGCCGATAGAGCCAGAATGTAACTCTTTACAGTATTTTGTTGTAACAAAGAGATAAGGGTTAAAAACAAAACTATGTAACTATTAAAAAAGAATATGGGACATCTGTCTATGCTACTGTACAGCATTGTTACTGTTACAAAATAAGACTACTACTATACATACTGTTAAGCAAGTTGGAGCAATGTGTATGTTTAAGAAAGGAGCAATACTTTGGGGCGCCTGGGTTGCTCAGTCAGTTGAGTGTCTGACTCTTGATTTTGGCTCAGGTCATGATCTCATATCATGGTTCATGAAATGGTGCCCCGCATTAGGCACAATGCTGACATCACAGAGCCTGCTTGTGATTCTCTCCCTCTCTCTGCCCCTCCCCCCCACACACACACATATGCACACACTCAAAATAAATATTTACTTTTTTATTTTGAGAGAGACAGAGACAGCATGAGTGGGGAAGGGACAAAGAGGGAGAGGGAGAGAGAGAATCCCAAGCAGCCTCCAAGCTGTGAACACAGAGCCCAGTGCAGGGCTCAAACTCATCAAACTCTGAGATCATGACCTGAGTCCAAACCAAGAGTTGGAAGCTTAACCGACCAAGCCACCTAGGCGCCCCAATAAATAAACATTTTTTAAAGATAAATAAATTGGGTACCTGGTGACTCAGTCATTAAGCATCTGACTTTGGCTCAGGTGAGCTCGAGCCCCACTTCAGGCAAGCCCTGCTTCTCTCTCTCTCTCTCTCTCTCTCTCGCTCACTTGCACCCTTCCAAAATAAATAAGTAAAATTAATTTATAAAAAGGGGTAATACGTATATATATGTGAATATATACACATAATGTGTACATAATTATGTATTATATATATTGAAATACTCTAGAATAAGCATATGTAAGTGTATTTACATATATACGTGTATCTGTTTCTATTAAAAATGGAAGAATAAACCTTCCTTTAAATGTTTATGTATAATGTTTATATATATCGGTCATTCATATATAACGACCATTTATATATGTATACTTATATATAAATGTTTAATATAAATTATGGTAAGAGAGAGGGCTAGAAGCTAGACTGTTTTAATATCCTGGTTTTACAGATGACTTTGGACGTATTTTACATACCTATTTAAAAAAATGAAAATCTAAAAAGCCACCCCTAAATGTTGAAATTGACAATAAAAAAAGAACAAATGAACTTAAGAGTATAACAAATGAACCAACTGGATAGTTGGCAACATTAACACCTAGGGAGGAACTACTCCAAGTAACTTTAAAACTTTAAAATATATATTTATATATACATATAGTGTATATATATGTGGGAAATAGGGAAGAAGTAGGGAAAGTAGTTAACTGTTTTCAGTAACGATGTTGAGGTCTTAGTTGTTGGTGTCATTATTTCAAGGCTGTTGTGAATGTAATCCTGAAAAAAATTAAAAAATCCCCATGCAGTACTCTAATTCTGTTATTCCCAGTGACTCAAGAACTAGGATTCTTCTTATGCAAGAAAGCACATACAGATATAAAGATAGAAGAGATTAATTACAAACCTAATGGTTTTAATTTTTAATTAGAAGAACAGTATAGTGCTGCCTGATAGGTTCAGTCAAAGGAGCATGTGATTCTTGATCTCGGCATCATGAGTTTGAGCCTCACGTTAGATGTGGAAATTACTTAAATAAATAAAACTTTTAAAAACAAGAGGAACAAGTATTTGCATCTCCATCCATCAATCTATCTGTAACTTAGCTGTGCCTGTGCAAATAAAAGTTTGCCATGAGTTGGTTTTTATTTTCTTCAGAATGAGAGAGAGCACGAGCAGGGGAGAAGGGTAGAGGGGGAGAGAGAGAGAGAGAGAGAGAGAGAGAGAGAGAGAGAGAGAGAATCTTAAGCAGGCTTCATGCCCACCATGGACCCCTCACAGGGCTCAGTCCCACAGTGCTCTGCGATCATGACCTGAGCCAAAATTAAGAGTTGGATGCTTAACCAACTAAGCCACCTAGGCACCCCATGCCATGAACTGTTAATTGTTGAATTGTAGTGGATGTTGTAATGGATGTTGAATTGATTGTAAATTTTCTGTTATATTTTTAAAGGATAATAAAAGAACTTTTTATTACTTACTAACTTGAGCTTTTAA
Source organism: Paguma larvata (assembly GCA_030068075.1). NCBI lineage: Eukaryota > Metazoa > Chordata > Mammalia > Carnivora > Viverridae > Paguma > Paguma larvata. The sequence continues at coordinate 83,005,215 of CM057824.1, forward strand.
ATGTTTTTGAGTTTTTTGATAAATTGTTGCTTCAGTTCATCTTAGTATCCATAAAACAAACTTGGTGTCTGTGGTAAAAAGAATAACTCCACAGTAATCATGTTTGCTCTTACTCTGTCTTCTTAAACTATACAAACCCCCAAGCAAGATATTTGCTCTTGCTTTAAGACCAATTTTGTAAGAAAATCTGAAGAGATCTCACCTAATTTCTATGAAATAATTCGTTATAGAGAAAAAGGTATAAAGGTGTGTAAATGTGTAATTGCATTGTATTTGAAAAGGTGCGTAAGGTTTTATTAATAGATTTAGTAGTTTTTACTACATGATATAGTTTAAAATCATCTTCAAAATCATACTTGTTTTATGTAAAATTGATCTTAAAATGTTTATTCAAATTGCTTTGTGTCTTATTTTGGCATTTTGAAAATTTACAAATTATAAAATGAGGTGAAGTAAATTTAACTTACCAGTTTTTAAGGCATGTTTTTCCTGTATTGTTGACTTTTGCCGAATTATTGACTGTATACAAGTTCTTTGCTTAAGCACATAAAAGTAGCTGATTTCCTCAAGGGGGAAAAAAATCAGTACACAAAGTAAATCAGTAAATCATTATAGGATTCTTTTTTTTTTTAGTATAAAAATTAGAATAAATTCTGAATTTTAATTTTTTAAATTTACAGTTATATGAGATTGATACCAGTATTTAATGCATGAAAGTTGTCTTTTAATTGATTATATGTAATATGAACTTTAAAATAGCATATGAGAAAATTCTGATTCAGCCAGTTCTAAATTATGGTACCTTTAGAAAATTGTTGGTTTTTTTAAATTTGCGTTTTGGCCAAAATCTTATACAGGTTACTCTTTTAAGGTTATAACCCCATATAATCTATTATAAGTGAGCTAATGTATTTAATATTTTATCTTCAAATAACTTATTTTTTTAGAGTGTAAAGTATAAATTTGTTTTCTTCCCCATCAGAATACAGTCGTTTTGAAGCCAAAATACATGACTTACGGGAGCAGATGATGAACAGTAGCATTAGCTCAGGATCAGGCTCTCTTCGAACTAGCCAGAAGCGTTCCCTCTATGTCAGGTAAATTGTTTTACTTCTAATTATGGCAAGCCTTATTTATGCATGCACAGTCCTTCACATTTTACTCTTAGTTTCACTGTAGAATATATTGCAGGGGCAGCTGGCTGGCTCATTTGGTGGGCATATGACTCTTGATCTTGGGATTGTGAGTTCAGGCCCTATGTTGGGTGTAGAAATTATTTAAAAATAAAATAAAATAAAAAGGAAAAGAAAAATATATTGTAAACCAAAGAAATGTTACTTTAGGATTGATTTCTTGACAGTGTGTCTTTCAAGAATTAGAATGTTACTATAATTGTATTAATGAAAGTTGTACAACCTCTTCAATAATAACGGAATGATAAAGACAAAATAAATGTGGGAAAAAAATTTTATAAGTTATTTTCTTGAGTGACTATATTGTAGCTTGGTATGTCATATCATCCAGTAAGTAACTTTAATTACTTATATTCTTTATAATAAAATTTTCTCTAACATTTAATTACTATGGTAATTTCCATAATAGCAAAGGGAGCATATAGAAATAATAGCTTAAAATGTGAATAGCCTCAGTAAAGAACACAGATTCAGGAAATTTTTACATGTATTTTTTAAACACTTGGGAGAAGACAAGCATGATATTTTTCTAGAATTAATATGACAGCATAAATCTAATAATATTAAATAGATACCATTAGTATTTAAACTGTTCTTTTTTATTTCACTGGCTAATAAGACTTAATACAGATGACCTGTATGTATTCTGTATACTCTTTTTAGCAGAGCCTTTACACAGCACTTTATTGTACTATTATTTTAACTTTAGTTGATGACTACAGGTAATCTGTATCATTCTTCATTAATTATTTGTTCATTCTGATCTTACTGAGGAAGATATCCATATATGTTTAATTTCTTCTTCTAATGAGAGATGATATATCTTACATAAAATAGACATGTACCCCATATATGTTTGTGTATGTGTATAAAAGCATCTATACAAACAAGCATGTACTCTCTATACTTGTTTACATGTGATATGACTTATTGTCTCAAATTTTATTCTGTGATACATAATAAAAGGAAACTGTTCTCACTTTCTTCACTAGTTCTTTTCCTACCCCTTTCATTCCTCCTGCCCTACCAATGATCTGGGAATCCTTAGTCAAAGTTTTCTTTTCCACTGGTTCTTGTAAATTTATTAAGTTTTATTTAAATTTATTTAATTTATTATTTATATAAATTATTTATTAAATTTTATTAAATTCATCTATTTTAAAGTGTTTTATGTGATACTGATATCTACAGAAAAGGGAAAAACAGACTTGTTTATACTCTCCTTTTTTCATTTTCCTCTTCTTGCTTGCCTATATTTTCTAAATGCATAAAGACATAAATGTATCAAGACATTTGAATACATTTGTTTTAGGTACCTTTAATGAATCATCTTTATTTTTTGTTATTTTTTAAAGAAGTATTTTAATTTTGCAAGTTATATACTATCAAAAAGCATAATGTGGGCTTCTGGGTGCCTCGGTCAGTTAAGCATCTGACTTTGGCTCAGGTCATGATCTTGCAGTTCATGGGTTTGAGCCCCAGGTTGCACTGTGTGCTGACAGCTCAGAGTCTGTGTCTTGCTCTCTGTCTGCCCCTACCCCAGTCGTGCTCTGTCTCTCTTCTCTGAAAAATAAACATTTTAAAAAATAATAATGAAAAATAACTGTCACCTCCCAACAATCCCCAATTTCATTCTCTGAAAACAGTCATCCTCCATTTTCTCAGCAAAGTCCCTTGTCTTTACCTCCAAATTACTAAATAATGTGCATATACTACTGTCTTCCATGTTACCATTGTAGGTAACTTTCTCTTTCATACCAAACTATTCCTCTTCCTTTATCACTCAAACATAGCGCCATCATTATTAATATAATTAATAGCATTTAGTCATGTGACTATATAGTCATTACTCACTCAAGCAGTTAGTGTATTATAACCATCCTTCCTTTCTTCTACAGCCCTTCATTTTTCCTAGGCATAATAATCGTCTCATTTTTATTTGCTTAATTGTTCATGTACTTATTACTAAGTATTTTTCTTTATCTTACAATAGACTCTAGAGTTTTTCACATGATGAAACATGGTTGCAAATATGATCTTATCACTTCAGATTTTTTCTTCAGTCTGAACTAGTTGCTTTATAGACTTGCTGTATAGGTCTCTTATGGGACTTGCCTTTGCCTCTGTCTTGTTCCTTTATTTTTTTAAGTTTTATTTATTTGTTTGTTTTTTAAGTTTATTTATTTATTTTAAAAGAGGGCATGAGTGGAGGAGGGAGGGAGGGAGGGAGGGGGAGAGAGAGAGAGAGAGAGAGAGAGAGAGAGAGAATCTCAAGTAGGTCTGCGCTGACAGCACAGAGCCCAGTGCAGGGCTCGATCTCACAAAACCATGAGATCATGGCCTGAGCCAGATCAAGAGTCAGATGCTTAACCAGCTCAGCCACCCAGGTGCCCCTGTCCTATGCCTTTTAGCACTCTGTTGTGTCAGAGTCTCTTTTTTCAGTGCCACATTTTCTTTCTCAATTTACTTCTTTTACTAAAGTACACTCCCCAATAAATTCTTGAAAAAATGGTGTATGGGGGGTATTTTTTTAGTGTTAGCATGTCTGAAAATGACTTTGCCTTCTCCTTCATAGACTGTTTGGGGTATGGAGGAGGGTATGCTATTTTATTTTCTAAAGCCTCTTAATTGATCTTTTTTTTTGTCATCTTTTTATTTCATGGACCTAATATCTTCTCATTTTCTCTCATGTTTTCTTCCATTTCTTGAATTCTCTGCTTTCTCTATTTTTTTTCTAGTTTGCCTGTTTTCTTATTTTTTATATGAGATGATCTTTAAATATTTAGTGATTCTTTTTTCTATTCTTATGAATATAGAGAATGAAGCTAGCTAGATTTAACTAGAAGATACTTGGCTTTGTTCATTGCCCTTTTCCACCCCAGGTCATTGTTTGGGGTCATTAAACATCTCTAAAAAAGAATCCTTAATCTCTTGCCTGCAGTATAAACCAGTTTGCTAGAATTTCCATTTTCAGTGTGCAGATTACTTTTTAATCTATCTGTTTTTAGCCCAGCACCAAGTTCAAGAGTACAGAGCTTGTCAAATTCAATTTCTATAAAAACTAAACCTCTTGTCTTCTATGGATTTGGGAACAGGAGAAGGGACCTAGAATGCTATATGAAGTGTTTTCACCAGTTCTTTTGTTTTCAATGCTGTAACTTATCTCTGCCTACCTGAATTCTGTACACTTATACTTTCTGGGCATTTCTAGGATCTTATGGAGTAAACCTTACTTCAGTATCCCTCTCTTCAGACACCCCATTTAACCTTCCTCCGATCCCCGATAATGGATAGGTCTACCCTAAGATCCAGCAGTAACATTACTAGGTATTGCCTGAAGAATACAAAAATACGAATTCAAAGGAATACATGCCCTCCCCCCCATGTTTATAGCAGCATTATCTGCAATAGCCAAATTAGGGAAACAGCCCAAGTGCCCATCAACTGAAGAATAGATAATGAAGTTGTGGTGTGTGTAGGTGTGTGTGTATACACACACACACACACACACACACACACACACACACACACACAATGGAATATTACTCAGCCTTAAAAAAGAATGGAATCTTGCCTTTTGCAATAACATGGATGGAGCTAGGAAGTATTATGCTAAGTGAAATAAATCAGAGAAATACAGATGTAATATGATTTCTCTCATATGTGGAATTCACAAAATAAAACAAATGAACATAGTGAGGAGAAAAGAGGGAGAGAGACAAACCAAGAAACAGACTCTTAACTATATAGAACAAACTGATAGTTACCAGAAGGGAAGTAGGTGGAAGGATGGGTTAAATAGGTGATGGGGATTAAGGAGTGCACTTGTGATGAGCTCCAGGTGATGTATGGAAGTATTGAATCAGTATATTATACACCCAAAATTAATATTACATTGTTTATTAATTAACTAGAATTTAAATAAAAACTTTTTGAAAAGAGAGGTTTAAAAAGTTGGGTAACACAGAAAGGAATATGAGTTGTATCCTAATTTCCAGTTGCCAAATTAGAAGAAAAGAATAAATAACTTGTATTATAAATGTAATTGCTTGGATTCTTTCCTTTACTCTTGAGAGAACTACTTTGGATAAGAATTTAAGTATTTTTAAAAACTTGATATTAAAAAATTAATATTAAAAATTAAAAAAATTTTAAGTATTATATATTAATAGAACACGATATTTTACTTTTATCAAATTTTAGAAGATTTTTAACATTTTGCAATTAATTATATTAATATAGTATTTTTTCCAAAATATTTGGCAGCTGTTAAAGCCCTCCATAGTTAGTTTTCATCATTGTTATTGACTCAGGAAATTCTGTTGACTTTAGTTCTGTGAACAAAGAAAAGGAATAATTAACTGACACAGTAGTCACTCTGTTAATCCAGCCTTACGGTCTACAACTAATGAATCAAACCTATTAGGGAGTTTGTTTTCCCAAGTCAAAATAAAGAGAAGAGTATCTCTTAATATTTACTTTTTGCTTCTAATTTAGAGCAACTCTCTAGGTTTGTCTTCATTTTAGAATTCAGTATGGGTTGCCATTGGATTACACCAAAAGCATTTTTTTAAATTTCTCTTCTAATAGTGAAAGAAATAAGGTGGTACCTAATTCTAGAAAACTGTTACCATAAGTCAGTTTTACTGTTTTTTTTGGTCTGTCTGTATGTAGTGCACATTTGAACTTGGCATTATTTTGCCTACCATGGTATGTTGTTTAATTATTTACCTGGATTATATACACTTTCAGAATCCTATGTTCGTTTAATATTGGTATGAATATCATAACAAATGATCATGGAATTTTTTTTCTTCTTAATCTAGAGCCCTTTTTGATTATGACAAGACTAAAGACAGTGGCCTTCCCAGTCAGGGGTTGAACTTCAAATTCGGAGATATCCTCCATGTTATTAATGCTTCTGATGATGAATGGTGGCAAGCCAGGCAGGTTACACCAGATGGGGAGAGTGACGAAGTTGGAGTAATTCCCAGTAAACGCAGGTAAATATTAGTCTGATATAGTCTTACCACTTGAAAGTAGGGCAACATAAATAATTGTTGATTTTTTAAATTCTTTTACTGAAATGGTGATTTTATGCTCGGTTTTCCATTTTGTATTTCACAATCATTTAATTTTGTTTACCTTATATTGTAACCAGTGACATAATTAAAGAATGTGATGCCCCCAAAGGTTTTTTAATAACTTTGCCATGTATCTATACCATTGAAGGAAGAGAGATTTAAAAGCCTTTGTAGTTTTTTCATGTAGGTGGTGATGGAACCTTAAACTCTCAGGATTTTTTATTATATTAATTGTCTCCTTTAGATTTAAAAAATGGAAGTGTAAATAAATGTGAAATTTTTAGAACTCTCTTGTTACTTGCTTCACATCTCTTTTTTCTTGATTAGAAGTATTGGTACATTAACTGGTCTTTCCTCTTTGCTTTTAACCATTTATTATAGTGATTGATACTTACCATCTACTGGAAAAGTAGTCAAGTAGAGATAGATAGGATGCTCCCAGTATAGAGAATCCTCTCTAAAGTCCATGAAATGCTGCTGAGTGCCCCTACTTTTGTAAGAAAGGGTATTAAAATGTCAGTTCATAATCCCTCCCAAAGTAGCTTATTTGTGAGATCTGATTTGTACAAATCATTGCCTAAAAAGCCTTTTTAAGCTTTAAGATAGCCAGCAAAAATCATTAATGAGACATTAATGTTTACTGTAGCTAGTTAATTCACCTCAGGTCAAGCTTATGATGCAATACACTTGTTCTATTCTGACGAATTTAGAGATGGATTTATACTTATTTTGTTACGAGTCTCTATAATTGATAAGTATGCCAAATCATGTACCTATTTATAGACCTCTATCTGTATATATTTATATAACTACTTGTAGAAGTTGAAGAGTAGGAATATTAAAATACTACCTAGATTTGTATTTGTGGTTTTGGGATTTATGACTGTTCTGAGCTAGATCCACATACTAAGCAAGCTCCAGCTATTTGGCTAGATCTTATAAAGAGGCAACTCCTCTTTTAGCAATGCAGCCCTCAGCATGACTTTTCTCCTATAATAGAACATAGTCTGCTTTAAGTTCAGAAATGCTTCCTCTGTGCCTTGTTGAGTCAGTAAAAATCTCACATCTTAAATATCAAAGTCAGAGTTCCTAAAAATTGTCTTATCCTTCGGCACATCCTATCTCATGTAGGCTTAATGTGTGCCTGCAACAAGTAGGAAAACAGTGGCTTTGATGGAAAGAGATTTTTTTCATTTCGTACAAAAATTCTGTAAAGTTGAGTTTTGTAAGACTTTTTGGTTTATTATAAGTTTATTTATTTTTGAGAGACAGAGTGAGTCGGGGAGCTGAGAGAGAGAGAGAGAGAGAGAGAGGGAGAGAGGATCCCAAGCAGGCAGCACACTGTCAGTGCAGGGCCCAACACAGGGCTTGTTCTAATGAACGCTGAGATCATAACTTGAGCCAAAATCAAGAGTCAGATGTTTAACCGACTGAGCCATGTAGGCTCAGTTTGAGTTGAGTTTTTAAGTCAGAAGTGATGTAAGAAATTTCTCTTAAAACCTCTCTAAATTTCCAAATTCATAAACAACATTATCAAATACAATTTTTCTTCCATAAGCCAGAGTATGAAACCACAACTAATTACACCATTTTGCTGTTGAATGTTTTCAAAACTTCTGTTTTCTGAAACAGAACGATCTCTTTCTTAGACCTCTTTATTTCAAATAATAACACAAGGAATTGTAGCTCCTACAGTTCTTAGCTTTTTTTCAAGAATAGTATTTACAAGTAAGCACAATTTAAATCAATCAACTATTTAGTGAACAAGATTATGATGAGAAAACAAAGCCATTTTGAGGTGTAAATGTTTACCCACTAAATGTTAGTTTTGCAGTACCCCCAGTAAGTACCTAGGCAAAATTACAAATTAGTGAATCATGTCATGGACTCTCTAATCATGTAATGGATTGTTCTAGCACAGTAAAAACGAGTTTTAAATCCTTGACTGCTAAGGTTCTTCTGTATCCACGGTAAAACTATATAGCTAGATAATGAAGAAAATGTATTTATTCACAACCTGTTTTGGTAAGTTTTTCTGCTATACACTAACATAATTGCTATGTTGAAATTGAGGATTTATAAAAGCTTATTTTACATGAAATTTTACAAGGTTCATATTGGTATTACAATCTACATGAAACATTTATTTTGATGTAGTTTTGTTGGCTTACTTATTTTGAATAGTTAACACTTTAACAAGGTTCAGATTTCAAATGATCTAAAAGCTGTACAGGCTTCTTTATCTTAAGCTTGTTCCCCCGGCACCCATTTCACCTTTAGAGGGATAACTAAGGATAACTAAGGTTACCAGGTCTTTGTATATCCTTCCAAAAATACTTTAAAGTTCTTGTATACTCTAATTGCTTACTTTATGTATTTACACAAATATATAAAGCTAAATTTATATTTTTTTATTTTCCATTTTTTTATAAAGATTTCAGAGCTACAGAAAAATAAGTACAAGAAGAAGAATAGTACAAGAAACAATAGTACAGGAAATCCACATATCCCTCACTTTTACCAATTGTTAACACTTTGCCTTATTTGCTCTCCCTCTTTTGCTTAGTTTTTGGCATATATGTATGCCCCATGCAAAGCTAATATTTAAACAATAACAAAAACCCCAAAATCTGGCAAATTGCTAAATTCAGAAGTTCTTCATAATAATTTTAGTAAAATTATGTAATTGATTATATTTATAAGTACACATGTACTCTATTTTGATATTTCACAAGTGGTTTTATTTCATAATAAAATGAGCCCTGTATTTCATTTTAGAAATTATAATTAATTTTGGGATATATATCTATGTATAGATGACTTCTGAAGACTTTAGAGTATAAAAATGCCCTATATTAAAGTATCAGTTTTGATGATTTCTAGTTAGACCCTTAGATATTTCAGTATACTTTAAAAATAGCATTCTATACTTTGACAGAGTTGAGAAGAAAGAACGAGCCCGGTTAAAAACAGTGAAATTTAATTCTAAAACCAGAGGAGAGAAAGGGGTGAGTATATGAAATGTCATATTTCTAGATATTAATAATTGAGGATAGTAGTTTTTTTCATCTTGCTGGAACTACATTATTAAAATCAGAAAGATTTTGCCATAAGAGTTAACCATCAACAGGCGTTGCCATGGTGCTTTCGCATAGTAGATACTGAAGTAATTTAAGGAATTACTGAAGTAATTTAATTTATTAAATTAAAGCAGTCATTTTACAGACATTTTTCAGTTAAGTTTATTTATTTTGAGAGAGAGAGAGAGAGCATGCACTAGAAGAGGAGGGGCAGAGAAAGAAGGAGAGAGAGGGAGAGAGAACGAAGGGAGAGAGAACGAACCCCAGGCAGGCTCTGTACTGTCAGCACAGAGCCCAATGCAGGTCTCTAACTCACAAACTGTGAGATCATGACCTGAGCCAAAATCAAGAGTCATTCTGACTAAGGCACCCAGGCACCCCTCATTTGATACATTCTTAATGATAGATATACTTTGGTGAGGTTATTTTTACAAGTGAAATAAATTCAGCTTTCCTTCAGATGTCCAGTAAAAAACTTGTGTCATCAGTATTAATCATGATACTGATTTAATAATACATCCTCTGAGAAGATATGCCCCAAAATACTATTAACTAGGTCGTAATGAAAGTTTACAGGTTTTTCTAGTTAATTCATGGAAATTTTTTATTGCCCCTCTTTGTGCCTAATATAATTTAAGAAATCTATGCTTTAAATATTTGATTCAATATGAATTTTTATTTTGAGGAAATAAAGAGACAATCAAGAGGGGGAGTTTTATAGATGGTCAAGAAATACTTGTAAATTCTTTCATATATAATTTTAAACATGTTTTTGTTTTCATTGTTAAGTCCTGCTTAAATCTAATGGATGCCCATAGATGGAGATATTATAGACTTTGTCCTGTACAGTGTGTGTAGTAAGCCTGAAGAAATAAGCTAAACATATGTTGTTTTGAAATACTATTCATAGGAATGTTTTATGTTTGGGTTTTTTTTTTCCAATCTAAAACAAGTTTTATCACCTCTTGATCATATCTCAAATGAGTGTGGAAAGTTAACTCAACAAATTTTAATTAACTCTTTCTGTGCTTCTCTGATAAAACTAAGCACATAAACTTAAAGCCTTTAAGATAAGAAATATCCTTGATCAAAGAAATTAAATCTAAGTAAATTATATAATGTGTTCAGTTATTTTAGAAATGATAAATTAGTTTAAAATTGTAGCTTTCAGAAAATAAAAAATTACATAGTGTGATCTGAAGCAATATGTAAAATAGAAATTTGGGAGAGAAAAAAAATCCCAAGTAAATGCTCAGAATTTGCTTTTTGTGCTTGTTTTATGTATGTCTTTAAAAATAACTTAGTAAAATACACTGTCAATGTATTGAAACAGAGGTTGCATGTTGTAACTTTTCTTTCATACTGTAAGAAGTTAACTGAATTAACGACATATTTAAATCTTAGTCTTGTTTGTTGACTGTAACCAACTTTATACACAGTCACTGTGTCCTAACACAGCACCAAAAGTATGCATGATACTCAGTGGGGTAAAAATACGCTTGCCATTGATACAGAACTGCATTCCCTTCTGTAATACCATCTCCCATTCTAAGTTCTTTTCCTTTCCTTAAATGGTGGCTTAAGGACTTATTTCCACTACAGCTTATAACATTTCAGTTTCTCATTAACATCTTTAACATTCATTTAGCTATTTTGACAATACCACATATAGAAATTATAATTTAATATATATATATCATGAATTTGTGATATTTTATCAGTTCTTATATTTATTACACTCTGACTCTCCTGCAATATATCATTAATAACAATAAGCAAACAGTATTTTGTATTGAAAATGAAGAGAAACTGGAGGTAGTATGTTTCTTCAGTTTTATATTTTCCCTACACATATTTGTCTTCTTTGCTTTGTGCTATTTTCACTTTTAATAAATTCTTCGCCTGGAGGACGTTAAATGTAATACAATTAATTCTTTTCTTAACTAACGCATTTCTTTCTGTTCTATATTATGATATCTTTATGATATCTCATTTTGGCTAACTGCAAAGATATCAAAAATCAAAACATTTTAAACTTCATGTTTCTTTTGGTTGTTTGCTGTGAAACTGACTCTGACCACTATATATGCAGTAGGAGGGATAAATACCTTTTATTAAAAACATCAGCTTTATTAGATACCATAAAAATTATTACTAGATTCAATAATGATTGATTGTCATGAACAAAAAGATTTTAGTACCTCCCTAAATTAGATTACTATAAATTTTTCTCTATTAAAGCATAACTTTTCTTCTATTTCTCTTTGGATTCATGCAAAGATTTTTATTTAAATAATGCTACTTGACAGTCTGTAAAATAATTATAAGTCCATATTTCTTGACAGAATTGTTCTCAACTTAATTTTTAAATTCTGCTTAAAGTTATCAGAGCCTTCAAATTTTAGGATTGAAATTAAGACAGTCTATTGAACTAATAAACTATGAGTTTATTAATTTCGAATTACTGGTACGAAAAGGTAAAAATGAAAGTTTAATCTTACTTTCATTAAGATTTCTACCAAAATAAATCCTTTCAAGTAATAGAATTTGAGCAATAATTACTTTAATCTACCTCAGCATCTTAATCACCTGGCATCACATGCTGGAAAAATACAGGCCTGCTAAAACATACTGCCTGGTGTGGATATACTTGAAAATAATGATACCATTTTTAAGACATGGGTTAAATTAAACTCAAGAAAAGTCAAAACAAGACTTCTATCCTTTATATTATTCCTGCTTCAAAAAGTAGCAATGATTCCTAGTGTCATTGGTAGGTGAGGCCATTTCCTTCAAGACATGGATGTCTGTGACAAATTACAAAATTATTCCTCTTTAATAACATCATCTTTATGCTACATGGTTTTAAATCTGAAGGCACAAATGGAGACATTGAAGAAGAGAAAAAAATCTATTTTCCAACATCTGTGCAGTAAGGAACATCAAATCAGCTGTGCAACTCCTTCATAGCAGTTCTGTATAAACTATTAGAATCTTTTTTTTTTTAATGTTTATTTTTTAAAGAAAGAGGGAGCTCAGCGAGTTGAGGAGGGACAGACGGGGGTGGGGGGCGCAGAGAATCTGAAGCAGGCTCTGCGCTCAGCGCAAAGAACCCGAAACAGGGCTCAAACTCATGGCCTGTGAGATCATGACCTGAGCCAAAGTTGGATGCTTAACGAATTGAGCCACCCAGGCGCCCCAAATGATTAGAATCTTAATTGCCTTTTTGGCTTTTATATAGGCACCAAGTTTTTTATCCTCTATTCAGGATATGGTGGCAATTAATTAATATGGTTCTAGTTTATTTATATATATACTTTTAAAAATAGGTAAATATAGTAGAGCTTAAAGACAAATCAGTTATGGTGGCATTCAAGTTGACCAGAGTTCTGACTCTTCTTTTTTAGTTAGATAGCGTCAGTAAATCTTTTGCTGCATTCTGTGTGGTTGAAGGACTCCTCTTAGTTTTCTTCTCATTTCTGAATCATACCATAAACATTTAGTTATCTTTTTTTCTCTTTGAAAATAAGATTAATTGTTTTTAAGTATTCAGCACTAGCAACTTTATCAATTCTTTGGGTTTTCTTTTTTAATAGTGACATTTTGTTAGTTCATTGGAGCCACAAAAAAAGGGGAGGGGGGAAATATGCTCAAGCCAAAGGAAAATGAAGATTATTACCTACTATATAAAAAATATTTGAATAGCTAGAGTAACAATCTAAAATTACTTTTGCTATAGAGCACCTCGTGCCTGGAAATCTTCTAGAAAAATATGGATTGATAAGAACATATGTTAACTTGGTTCGTACTATAGTAGTAACTAATCTGAATCAATCTTCCCTTTTTTATCAAGTAGCACATATTCATTATTTCTAGGTATTACTGAATTACACTGTAAATTTTTCAGTATTTTCAGTGTGAAACATTAGAATTAGAGGAATTAATACAAAATTTAAAATTCACTTTATTTGTGATTAAAGTAAAATTCATATACAAACTGCACACTGTGGTCACAAGAGTCAGCTTCCACAGAGCTGCTAGGCTGGGCCTTTGTACACACAGATAGTAGACATCCCTTTGTTTTGCCCCTCCTTCTCTTCTTCAGCAGTCATTCAATGACAAGCGTAAAAAGAACCTCTTTTCCCGAAAATTCCCCTTCTACAAGAACAAGGACCAGAGTGAGCAGGAAACAAGTGATGCTGACCGTAAGTATGTGGATCCAGTGGTCAACTGAAAATAAATGTAGAGGGACCTGCTGCCCTGCAGTTGGTTGTTACCATGGAGACAGTTTCAAGAGCTGCAACAGGTTACTAGTTGTCTTAACCAGGGGCAGTCTTAACAAACATAAATTAATTTCTAGACCAATCTTAACTTTTTCTGGTACCTTAGGAATTCATAATTTAAAATAATTATTTTTTAAGTATGTGTTTACAATAGAATCGTTTGATATAAGGTTCTTGGAAGAAATAGTATACTTTCAAAGAATATTTTAGAGAAAAACTATGGATACTTGAGAAGCTGCTTATTGATTTCTAGGCATAACACTGGCAGTCTTTGATAATAGATCTTCTGGAATCATTCCATTTTATCCTACGTCTTTATATGTAGACAGTATGAATTTTACTTTTAAAATATCAAGAAATAATTTCAACTTTTGCTTCTCTACCCTAATCAGCCTCTAAGCTACAACTTCCATTCCTTTAGTAGGTTACATTCAGCTGCTAGCTTATTTCAAACTTTCAGAAATCTACAAAAATGCTCTAAAATCTGTGCGCCTGTAATGGTCTTGGAACTGTCTCTTATTGTAGCACCAATTTTATGCATTACTGACAACTATTTTCTTTGATTATCTTTTTATTGCTTGCTCTCTGGGAACTACTCTCTACAGGAGATCCCTGACGACATGGGATCAAAAGGCCTGAGTAAGTGATCAAAATACTCCCAAGTTAATTTTTAACCTCCATCTACATACAGATCTACCTTTTTCAGATACGTTTTGAGATTCATGGTAGTGCCTTTCTGGCACAAGGAGGTATATGATTTAGACTGCTTTTAGACTTTTCATGTTAATAATGTGCTTGGGATTTTTACTTCTATAATACATACTTTTTGTTTTTCGAGTGCTCCATTTTTCACGTATCATTTGAAAAACTCATAACTACATTTTCCTTTTGTAATTTTTACAGTGATTACTTTTGCTAGTTTTTTTTAAATAAAAGACTTTTTTTAAGCTTTTGAAAATAATACTACCTGCCCTCGTTATTAGAATGTAGAAAATAATCTTCCTTGCAGTTTTTAAAAAAAATTTTTTTTAATGTTTATTTCTTTTTGAGAGAGACAGACAGACAGAGCATGAGCAGGGGAGAGGCACAGACAGAGAGGGAGACACAGAATCTGAAACAGGCTCCAGGCTCTGAGCTGTCAGCATAGAGCCCGTCGCGGGGCTCGAACTCAGGAACGGTGAGATCATGACCTGAGCCGAAGTCGGATGCTCAACCGACTGCGCCACCCAGGCGCCCCTTCCTTGCAGTTTTATATCCACCCAGTATTTCTGTTAAAACTAGTTTAAATCACTTTGTTTCTGTGTTAGAAGAGCATTGCTATAATGTGAAACTATAAAATACAATGGATCTTAAGTTAATAGAGAAGAATTGTGGACCTCAAGTTCATGTAGCAATCTATGTGGAGAGATGGGAGCTTATATTTGTTTTTCAAGGAGGTTGTAAGTTATGAAAAGAATTATAAGAAATATTTTCCTTTATTTTTACTTTAACCAAGATGTTGGTGTTTTTGGTTTTTGTTGTATCGTTCTCATTTAATTTTCTAACTAGTGCTTAATCTTCATATAAAACTTGGTAGAGAGTCTGATATATAGGAGTCATTCAGTAAATATTGGAGTGAATGGATGAAACAAGTCATTTTTTAGCAAATAAAATTTTAAATGTAGGTGTTCTCAAACTGATTAAATATGAATGTTTACCAAATATTACTAAGTTATTTTAGGTGACAGTGACTCATAGAGGTAATATTTTAGCTTAAGTTTCCTAGATAGTTCTTTCCATTTGGATTACTAAGTATTTTTAAGACTTATTTCTTTGTAACTTATTGGTCATTAAGGCTATAACCAGTATCTTTTAATTTTCTAAGATCTACATTAATAAATATTATATTTCATAGAAGGTTTTTTTTCCATGATCTATGCTAACTTTGTACTGAAATTTTAATAATCTAAAGTGAGGGTATTCAGCTTTTCTTTCAACCTTAACAGTTAAAGGTTTATATTAGATTGAAGGCAGTATGCTTTCTATGTAGTTATTTCTGTATAGATACAGTATGTTATGTTTGCATGTCCCATTGTAGGATTTGTCAAGAGCCACAAATTTACTATCACTAGTGGCACCTTTTTTCAATCTTTTACTTTGGGAGAATATAATCAATAAAAATCTTTAAAACTAGAAAATATTTCCATAGGTTCTTAATGCTATACAATTTGAGAATGATGTATTTTTTAAAGATGGTATGAAGCAGCATAAGGAGCCACAGATATTTTAATATCTGCTGAGTCATTAGAGATCTGTGGAAAACCCATTGAAAAGGAACTAAATGAAGAATGTTTCCCATATTGATATTGTTATGATGGATGATAATTACACTTTCACCACATCTTATTTCCATCTCTCATTTCGATGTTTGGGGCTTGAAAAGAGAAACAAATGAAAAACAGTAACTGATTTTCAGACAATGTCGTTTAGAAAAGGATTTAATTTTCCAGAAGGCGACTTAAGTTTCCCTTGAATAATAGGTTTTCTGCTTCATTTCAGAGAAACTAAAATAATTTATTCACCTGGTAACTTTATGACCAAATCAAGAAGATTTTATTTGGAAAAAAATGAGACAGGAAAATATCAGTAAAATTCTAAACCTGAATATGATGGCAGTTACCGCTTGAAATAGATGACTAGCAGTTGACAAGGTCCCCATTATTATACAACAGAAAATGCTGGGCAAAGTGTAGTCAGGGACATTATTCGTAGGCTCAGTAATCTGTATTCTAAAGTTCCGAATACAGGAAATAAACTAAGCAAAATCCTGTGAGATATTAGTATGAAGAAATAAATGTGACCTCTGTAGGTATTCATCAAGCCTTGTTGGAATAGGACTCAGGAAGGAACCGAGGACAAAAGTTATAAATCATTTCAGAGACACCCATCGAAGAAATGTGGAATAACACTGGATATCAAGAAAGATGTACATCTACATATAATTTTACATAACCTATGAAAAATAGGGTATTTAATTGAAGAGGAAAAAGAACAAAGTGATAACTTACCGTGAATACTTTCCATAGACATAAATTCATAAACGATGCTACAAAGAAATCAAATTATTGACTTGTCCTGTTGACAGCACAGGAAACAATGAGAGAATTTGCCTTTCTAATCCTAATTTTGACTAATAGTACTAAGTAGAATATGATGGAAGTCTGAGAGAATGCAAGTAAATCATCATAGCTTGTGGAAAGCTAGAAATAGAAACATGTGCAGCTTGTATGCTTTAAGAAGGCAACTTTGAAAAAGGTGAGAAAGTAGAAAGTAAGATTCCTTTAACAGAGACTAAAAGGAAATAAGTTCAGGAGGATCTATATAAGGTGCTCAGAAGTGAAATCATGATACAGTTTCAGATGAGGTTTGTACCTATCTTTTGAATGAAGCTCAATTTTTATAACTTTCCATTTTGTAGAACACCTCAAAAACTCAGGCACATACAAAAGAGATATGTAATGGGAAGCCTTTCTTCTCATCTCAAAGATGCCAAAACCAGACTTACTTTTATTTGTGTAAAGAATAAGTGTAAGAATAGGAGTATTGAGATGGATGATGTGTAGTAGTTAGAGACAGCCAAGAGAAAAGACATACAATACATTTTCAGGAAGAGATGTCTGATTAGAAAGGTGAGACTTGATTAGAGAGATTTGAAATGGCTGTGGTCATCAAACATCATAAACAAAATCAAAATTAAAACTTGAAGAAGAATATATTTGTACCGTGTATGTCAAAAGGATCATATCTTTACACATTTCTGACAGATCACTAAGAAACGGATTCACTTGGCATTAGGTAACTGAACAAGGGATCTGAGAAGAATGCTAAAACGATAACAAGTGAAATAAGCATGTAAAAATACTCAGTGTCTGTCTGCAGTAATCAGTAAACCAGATGACAGTGTTTACCCATCTTCTTGACAGACATTTCTTTTAAAGGAAAACCCAGTGGGTAGAGTTCCAGGGAATGAGTCCTTTTAATACAATTGTGTGTATTTGAAAAAGTGTATTTTTTGACCTACTAATTCCTCTTCAAGGGATTTATCCTGAGGATGTAATCAGAGATAGCAATAAAGATTTATATATCAGGATCTTTATTTTATTCAGAAACTGCAGTCAAAAACTTTTTGAAACCATCCTAAAATGTCTTATTTGGAAGTGTGGTTACTGAAGTATGATTACCATACTTTGTAATATTGTATAGCCATTGAAAATCATATTAAAGCATAATGACATGGGGAAGTGCTCATAATGTAAGTGGAAAAAGTAAAATATGAAACTACATATATTGTCTCAGATTTTTTTTAATGTTTATGTATTTTTGCTTTCCATTTTGTAGAGGAGGGGGAGGGACAAGGAGAGGCGGGGACAGAGGATCCGAAGCAGGCTTCATGCTGCCAGCAGAGAGCCCAGTGCGGGGCTCTAACTCATGAACCATGAGATCATGACCTGAGCCAAAGTCAGACACTTAACCAGCTGAGCCACTGGGATACCCCTGTTGTCTCAGATTTGTAAATAAACATGTATTTGGGGCTATTTGGAATAGTGTTGGCTTTGAACAATGTTATACATGTCTGTTGGTCAACATTTATATGCCTTTCTGATGGGGAAATACCTGGGAAAGGAATTGCTAGGTCTTAGATACATACATCTGTTCAGCTTTAGTAGGTACTGCCAAGAAGTTTTCCATAGTGGTTGTACCAATTTCACCACTCCCAGAAGTATTTGAGTTCCAGTTGCTATATATCTTCCATGTGTTTGGCATATCTTTTTTTTTTTTTTTCCATTTTAGCCTTTCTGATGGATGGTAGGGATATCCATTGTGGCTTTATTTTGCATTCCCCTGATAAGTAATAAACTCGAATGCCTTTTCATATGTTTATTGGATGTTCAAGTATCTTTGTTTTGATGAAATTTCCTTTAAAAATATTTTTAGGGGCACCTGGGTGGCTCAGTCGGTTAAGCATCTGACTTCAGCTCAGGTCTTAAATTTGTGGTTCATGGATTCAAGCCCTTCATCAGGCTTTGTGTTGACAGCTCAGAGCTTGGAGTCTGCTTCGGATTCTGTCTCCCTCTCTCTCTGTTCCTCCCCTACTTGCACTCTGTCTCTCTGTCTCTCTGTCTCTCTCTCTCTCTCTCTCTCTCTCTCTCACTCTCTCACTCTCTCTCAAAAATAAATAAAGACACACAAAAAATACTATTTTTAGTTATCAGGAAGAAAGCATTTTACCTTTCTAATAAATTCTCAAGCAGTGTTGATGGTGCTATTCCAAGAGCCTTGCTTTGAACAGAAAGGTTTTATTGCAGAGTTACATAAAAAGATACGTGAAAGACCTTGAAGAATTTGATTGCCTAACAGCTATTGGTAATCTTCGAGAATTTGAGATGAGTAGGAGAAATCCCCAGAAAAGACAGAAAAAAGATTTGTCGTAACTTTTAACTTTTTGAGATATAACATGTCAAATATATTCAATAATAAAAGAATAGTAAAATAAACCCTACTAGTATTCATTTACCCAATTTCAATAATTGTCAGATTCACGGTTAATTTTGTTTCTTCTTTACTCCCACTTACTATCCCCCTCTACTCACTTCGTTGCAGTAACTAATGTTTCTTTCTTTTAGTATTAGAGATTGTAGTTTATAATACCAATCCGAATATAAATTTAAGAATTCTTTTTATGGGGCGCCTGGGTGGCTCAGTCGGTTAAGCGGCCGACTTCAGCTCAGGTCATGATCTCACGGTCTGTGAGTTCAAGCCCCGCATCGGGCTCTGTGCTGATGCCTCAGAGCCGGGAATCTGCTTCAGATTCTGTGTCTCCCTCTCTCTCTGCCCTTCCCCTGCTCATACTCTGTCACTATGTCTCTCAAAAATAAATAAAAATGTTTAAAAAAAAAAAAAAGAATTCTTTTTATGTGTCATTCCTACTTCTAGGAATGAATTTAAGAAAATAGGACAAGAGGTAAAAAGTTATATAAATAAGGACATTCCTAATAAGTATCGATGTTGATGGAAAATAATTTAAAGCAAACTAAAATATCTAAGTAATAAGTAGTAAGGTAAATTATGATTTATCCGTTGAATAGAATAAAATGATTGTTTTGAAGTACATGTGGTAACAAGGGAAGAAAACTTTTTTTTAATATAATTTATTGTCAGGTTGGCTAACATACAGTGTGTAAAGTGGCTCTTGGTTTTGGGTAGATTCCCGTGGTTCATCACTTACATACAACACCCAATGCTCATCCCAACAAGTGCCCTCAATGCCCATCACCCATTTTCCCCTCTCTCCCAACTCCCCCATCAACCTTCAGTTTGTTCTCTGTATTTAAGAGTCTCTTATGATTTGCCTCCTTCCCTATCTGTTTATAACTATTTTTGCCCCTTCCTTTCCCCCATGGTCTTGTATTACATTTCTCAAGATCCACATATGAGTGAAAACATGATCTCTGTCTTTCTCTGGCTGACTCGTTTCACTTAGCATAATGCCTTCCAGTTCCATCCACATTGCTGCAAATGGCAGGATTTCAAATTCTTTCTCATTGCTAAGTAGTAGTCCATTGTATATATAAACCACATCTTCTTTATCCACTCATCAGTTGATAGACGTTTAGGCTCTTTCCATAATTTGGCTATTGTTGAAAATGCTGCTATAAATATTGGGGTGCACATGCCCCTGTGAATCAGCATTCCTGTATCCTTTGGATAAATTCCTAGCAGTGCTATTGCTGGGTCATAGGGTAGTTCTATTTTTAATTTTTTGAGGAACCTCCACACTGTTTTCCAGAGTGGCTGCACCAGTTTGCATTCCCACCAACAGTGTAAGAGGGTTCCCATTTCTGCACATCCTCACCAGCATCTGTTGTTTCCTGAGTTGTTCATTTTAGCCACTCTGATTGGTGCGAAGTGGTATCTCAGTGTGGTTTTGATTTGTATTACAAGGAAAGAAATTTTTAAATATAAACTTTTTAAAAACATTTTATATATGCTTGTCATGTATTATTTTATCTTATAATTTTAATGTCCCTGCTGTATTTAAAATACCCATAATCATAATTAAGAAAGTTATATCCTTACACCTGAAGCTGAACAAAAGAAAGAAAGAAAATTATATCTTGTCTTTGCAGGTTAGAATAACAGACTTAATTTTCACTATGACAGCAGTTCAAGAACTATTCTCTTATGTGAAGCCTTAAATTTTACCATTCTCTGAACTTTTCAGTAGGGTGCCTCTTGATTTTAGATGGTATGGTACAGCAGATATTTCTCTGTCTCTTTTCTTATCGTTTTTTCCTTTGCCTCATGTAAGAAATCTAGATTTCCCTCTCTTCTGTGAAAACTTATGTTTTTTAGTTTTCATAAATAAAGTTATTTTTTTTTTATTCACGGGAGATACTTATTGAGAGAACATTAAAAATTACATTTACATGGGAAGGGTGCAGGGTGTTTACTGAACAATCAAGTTATGAAATGAGGTCACTTTCAAGGAGAGGCTAAGCAATTTGCGAATAGGTATATTTGCTTTATCTTTTGATTTGTGAAGCAGCCGTGTCAGTTTTACCAAAACTGCATTTCTCAGAAACACTATTCTATTTTAAAATACAAGCCCACTTCCTAGAATTCCTTTCCATTTGACTTTTTTTTTTTGAGGCATCTGAATCTGTGACATCTAAAAATGCTTTATATGATCTCAAAAACATGAATTTTCATTTCTCTTCAGGAACAAGAAAGAAGCTGAACTAAAGCAAGATCATTTCTTTTTTAAGACATCCCTCTATTAAAATGGCCATCTGTTTGCTCAAATATAACTTGTCTCTTTTGTAGTCATTACTGTTTCATAAATTAAATGGTGCCAACTATATTTTCTCTTTTTGGGTTCTGTGTCTACATTTGGACTAAGATCATTTTGCCCTTTTTGTCATATTCTACTTGATATTTGTCATAGATTTGTTCATAATCTGTGTTGTACAAAAATGGAGCATTGTCCGTAATTACAGGTTTTTTTTTCTTCCTAATTCATATTTATTTGAAAAAAACAAAACTTCAAAGAAAATCAAAAATGACTTTTAAAAATTGAGTATGTGTGATTTATATCTCAATATTTTGTAATGTCACCTTGTGTTTATTTTGATAATTTGCTTTTTTAACTCACGACACTATTTCTTTATTTTTCCCATTGTCCTGCAATTTCAGAGCATATAACTTCTAATGCCAGCGATAGTGAAAGTAGTTACCGTAAGTGTTTTAAGTTACTTGTTCTTTTGTAACTTCAAGTAATATATATTGGGAGTTTTTGCCTTAATGATGTATTTATTCTAAAAACAAAACAAGATGCTTAATATTTTAAAATCAGGGAGAGCCAAGTAGAATTTTGTACGTCAAAAATAAAGTCCTACTAATGTATAACAGCTAATTTCCAAAAATTTATAAAATTCTAAAATCCTTTTTACAAACAGTGCTATATATGTGTGTATCTTTTACAAGAAAAAAATCTGCTTAACTGAAGGGTAAACATGTATTTTGTCATTTTCTTTAGTAATTCTGTTTTTAATATGAGCATTAGAATGTATTTCAGTAATGCTAAATTTTGGTTAGCTTTATTTCCTTTTTTATTCTTTGTCACCACTACTGTTCTGGGTTAGGTTATTGTTTGTTACCAGCTTCTGGTGAACATAAACAATGAAGGAAAATTTTTCAACAGTTGCTCAAACAACAATCCTGATTTCTTTTTTGATGTACTGTGTTACATTCTTGGTATTATATTGTTAAGTGAACTAGGCAAGCATGTGAAATTTTCTTTTTTTTAATTTGGGCATGGGAGGAGCAGGGGAGTACATGAATATTATCAGTTGTGGTACCTTACAAATTAAAATTGCTTTTCTAACTTTTTTTTTACTGCTGTCTAATATGAAAGTAATCTTGATTACAGATGAGTATGGCTGCTCAGAAGGTCCATCCTGTTAATTTGAGTCTCTAATATTTTTCATGTTGACAATATATACTTTTAACCCTCATTCATTTGATTGGTTGTTATTTTTTTGTATAATAGTTACATAACAATTTTCTTTTGGTATGGGAATGTGATTTCTTATTAGTGTTTTATTAATGTGTAATCAGAACTCACCATAGAGTAGTTGAGTAGCTTTCTAGACTAAAAAGAGGTAATGAAAGTATATACTGTCCGTCTCACCATTTGCATGAATCATTAGGTGTGGTATATTCAAGTTGCATGTTTTTGCTAGTATATAAGCCATGTTTTACAGTACTTTAAAAGCAGCTTGTAAGTATATACTTTATACATTCACTATGATAATAAATAAAACAGTGAAATACACTTTTAAAGCCAGTATATGAATTTAAAAGATCTACAGCTGCTGCATACATGTGTTATAAACCAGTGCCAAATTTAATGAGAAAGTTGCTGTAGAATCTTGATAATCAAGGAGAATATCCTCAAATACATTTCCAACATTGATTGTTTTTATCGAACCACTTGAAATAATAGTCTTCCTAGTTTGTTTTCTGTACTTGTGTGTGTATGTGTGTGTGTGTGTGTGTAAGAATTCCTGGAATTTTTAACTCTTTTTTAGTTCCTTTTGCTGAGTCTAGATATAATTTGTAGACTTTTTTGTCGAGGATATTCTTAAGCTCTAAGCCTTTAATCTTAAGCTCTTAGCCTTAAATTTAAGGCTTCTGAAGGCTTTCAAATCAAAGCAAAATATATTTTCTACCTATGTGATTCATAGTTGGAAGGGAAGGATTTAGCTTTAGCGAAAGCTTTTTTTTTTTTTGGAGATGTAATTGGCTTTATTAAGCAATTCATGAAGTGAGCAGCATCCCATCTAGCAAGTAGAAGGGAGTACCCTTGTCTAAAGCTTTCTTTAACTCATTTTTTTGTTTTAATATTGTTTTTCCTTTTTTTTTTTTATTTGAGAGAAAGGGACAGAGCATGGGGATGGGGCAGAGAGAGAAAGAGAGGGCATCTTAAGCATCTCCACACAGTGTGGAGCCAGACATGGGGCTCTATCCCACAACCCTGGGATCATGACCTCTGAGCCAAAATCAAGAGTTGGACACTCAACCAACTGAGCCACCCAGGCACTGCTAAACTCACTTTAAATGTTAAATTTTTAGTTGAATAAATGAATTATTAGAACAATTAGTGAATTTTATTACCAGTGAAATAGTAACTATAGTTTGACCTTTCTATTAAAATTTTTTATTATAATTGTAATTATAAATATATATATATATATATATATATACACATATCCTGTTAAATATTGTATCTGGTGGGACCAAAAGAGCAGCATATTCTTAAAAGCAGTAAATTACATGAATATGCATGTATATAGAACTGTTCATTAAAAATTATCTTTAAGAGATTTAATAGTTCTTAGCTTCTAAATAAAAAATTAATATCACACACTTGACATCACAAATAAAGATTTTAAATAGATATAATGATAGTTTAAAACAGAATAACAGAAAAGTAGTTGTTAAATAGCACATTTATATTTTGTTTTTACATTTATCAAACTTATTTTTTTTAATAATTTATTGTCAAATTGGTTTCCATTCAACTCCCAGTGTATCGAACTTATTCTTAATGACTTTATAATTTGCCACTTCTTACTTTTTACTAAATCTTGCCATAAATAATTCATAAAGTACCTTTTTATACATTTTTGCTATTTTCTCAGGAAAGTCCCAGTAATTTATATGTTATGTATGAAGAATTAAATTAGCATTAGTTATCTTAATAGATTCTCTCATCTGTATTTTAACTTTCTAATAGGTGGTCAAGAAGAGTATGTCTTATCTTATGAGCCAGTGAATCAACAAGAAGGTTTGTGAAGTCTATTGGTTTATAATTTAATAGAAAAATGTATTTCTTTGGAAAATAGGTCTAACACTTCAAAATAATGTTTTATTATAATTTTGCTATATACAGAAATTTGCTATATGTATCTTGTGAAATGTGGTTTAGTTCACAGTATGTTAGAATCTAGTCATTTTATATTAGCTGTTTTATATTGCTATTTTATTTCCTTAAGCAGCTTCTTTCCAGTGTTTATGAGTGTCACTCTCCTTCAGTGACCCTTATTCAGAATTTTGTAAATATCTTTGACCTTTCTCTGTTTTTCATCTCCCTTGTTCATTTTCTAGGTCCTATTTATCCTTCTCTCATATCTTCCTTATATATAACCTTTTCATCTCTCCTGCCATAATTCTGACTCTACCAGTCTCCCTGCTTCTAGCATAATCCCTTACAGTCTAGTGTAAGGTGTAATCCACTTCTATTAAATTATCTTTCTAGATCACTACTGTGATTGTATCACTTCTTATACCCAGTTTCTTTTTTGCCCTTCTTTGATCTGCCTCCTAACAATTCCTACTTCAAAAAGGATCAGTAAACACAAACTGGTGTTTTCTCATCTGTAATGAGATGTATTAGCATTGTATAGAAACACTGTCTGCTAAAATTCTGAATTTAACTTGGTTGAATTACCAAGTGTATGACTTCCAACAGGAGATTGACTTAAGTTTAAGATCTTAAAAGTTTATAAACTAGCAAGTTAAGCATCATTGATGGAGAAAGATAATGTTTAAAGATACTTTTGTTCTCTGTTGAAATACATTGATGTCTGTTGAATGTTTATTCCTTTTAACATGCAGTATATCTTTATAGTTAATTATACTCGACCAGTAATCATATTGGGACCTATGAAAGACAGGATAAATGATGACTTGATCTCTGAATTTCCTGACAAATTTGGATCATGTGTTCCTCGTAAGTAACCCACATAAAAATTCTTAATTATTGTTCTTAACATTTTGTTGCCATGTGTGGTAAAAGCAAACATTACCATTTTTAATGGTTTATACTAAGTTATCAGTTATTCCTCCATATTATTGTCCTTTTTTAAGTTTCAATTAATCGCTGTTGTGTTAAACTTTACAAAACAATTTTTTAAGCAGAAAATGAATTCGTTGTATTTTTTAATATTAAACACTTTGTTATTTTCTATTAAAGATACAACTAGACCAAAACGAGACTATGAGGTAGATGGAAGAGATTATCATTTTGTGACTTCAAGAGAGCAGATGGAAAAAGATATCCAGGAACATAAATTTATTGAAGCTGGCCAGTATAATAACCATCTATATGGAACAAGTGTTCAGTCTGTGCGGGAAGTAGCAGAAAAGGTAAGCACCACGGGCACCTGGCTGACTCCATTGGTAAAGCAGGTGACTCTGGATCTCAGGGTTATAAGTTCAAGCTCTATGTTGGATGTAGAGATTACTTAAAAATAAAACTTTAAAACAAAAGTACCAAAGCAATTCCAGAATATAGTTTCTAATCAGATATGCCTTTGACAATATAAAATAATGATGGAATAAAAGCTTTTAATTTATATTTTTGAAAAAATATAGGCTAAATGTTGTAGCATTGATCATTTTAATATTATGAATTTAAATACTTAATTTTAGATGACTTAGAAAAATATATAAAGTAGGTAAGGAAGATCAACAAAGAAAATGACAGAAACAGTAATATGAATCTAAGAAGGGAGGTTGCTATTATAAGGTCCTATACATTTGCTATGCACAGACCTTGAATTTGGCAATAGCTTTCCAACATCTAGCATAATTAAGGAGCTAAGACTAGCAATGTCCATCAATAACAATGAACCAGATGTTCAAGATAACTATAGTTGTTCCTGTACTAAGATGAAATAAAAATTTCTCCTGAATAGTCATATTTAATTAACAACAGTGTAAAAACTGCTCAGCAGCTCTGTAACAGCAACAGATTTTCTGGAAGCATCCTTCAGAGTAGTCTGATCATACATTAACATTGAGTTAAAATAGTTTTATGGTGAAGCCAAAGCAATGTACTCCAGACATACTGCTATGCTTAAATTACTGTTCGGACCTAGAAAATAAACATCAACAAATTGCTTTATACCTTTAAAATTAGTAGTTTAAGATTCAGTAGTGGAATACTTATAAAACATAAAGCAGTAATTTAGCATCTCAGTTTTCCATCTGTAAATACTATCTTTTTTATAAGAGGTTTGGTTAACTCTGATTAGTTTTAAAATATTTTTTAATGGAAATGTCCAGTGATGCCAAGAATTTAGGAAAATACATATCTTAGATATTATTAATGGGAATATAAATTAATAGAATTTCTTTTGAGAAGAGTCTGGCAATATCTAAATAAATGCTTGTACCTTATGACTGAAAATTTACTTCTTGGTATCTAAGTAGAAATTTATTCCTGATGATCGTGTATAAGGATATTCATAGCTCTTGGTGATAGTGAAAAATTGGAGTCAACAAAGAGAAATGATGGGGTGCCTGCATGGCTCAGTCAGTTAAGCATCTGATTTTGGCTCAGGTCATGATCTCACGGTTCATTAGCTGGAGCTCCATGTCAGGTTCTGTGCTGACAGCTCAGAGCCTGGAGCCTGCTTCAGATTCTGTGTCTCCGTCTCTCTCTGCCCCTCCCCTGCTCCCTTTCTCTCTCTCTCTCTCTCTCTCCCTCCCTCCCTCTCAAAAATAAACAAACATTAAAAATTTTTTTAATAATTTAAGGGAAATGGATAATTAACTTATTTATTTATGCAGTTGGATAGAACAGCTAGAGTGAATAAACAAGAATATTCACTAGTGAGGTATATCTATGTTAATAAATCTCAAAATATAATGATTGTGAAGTTGCAAAGAAGACATACAGCGTGATACTATTTATATAAACTTGAAAATAACATAAAACAGCCTATATAGTTTATGGATACATACTTAGTAAACATAAAAACATGGATGGGATTGACACACATGTATTTCAGAAGTATACATAAGCTACTGTTCACTGGTTTTCCTTTGGGAAGAAAAGGAAGAAAATTCGTGATGTTGTATCTCTTCTGAATTTCTTAAAAATGTAAAAACCACTTCCTCACCCTAACCAAAGGATGATGTCCAAACTTCAAATTACTGACAAATGGAAAAGTAAACACCAAGTCACAGCAAACTATTTCTTATGCAAGCCATGTAGAGAAGAAAATATCAGAAAGTTCCATAAAGTAGGAATATTACAAGTAATACTCTGATCAGTATAAACTACCTGTTAACTATTACGTGAAAGAGAAAATACAAAATGAAATGATAATTTTTCTTAATAATGGAAACAGTATATAATCCAGTTCCATGGGATACATTTAAAACAATGATCACAAAAAAATTCACAGCCTTAAAAACTTTTCCAAACAAAAATAAATAAGAAAAAGTAAATGTCAAGTATAAAAGAAGGAGACTAGAAGGAGAAAGGAAGGGCATAGTAAAAATAAAAACAGAAATTATAGGCAGAGGAAGGAAATAATAAAAATTAGAGAGGAAAACAGAAAAAAACGCGTAGATAAAATCAGTGAAACCCAAAATTGATTCTTTGAGAAGATCAAAGTCATTAATAAACCTTTAATCACACTGATCAGAAAAAAAGGAGAAAAGACACAAATTAGCAGTATCAGAAATGGGAGAAATAAAAATTTATAAATATTAAAAGAAAAATCAAAGAATATTAGAAACAACTTTATACCACTCAGTTCAATAATTTAGATGAAATGGATAAATTCCTTGAAAGAAATAAACTACTTAAGCTTACTTAAGAAGAAATAGAACATTTGAATAGTCCTATATGCTCTAAAGAGATTGATTTACCTTTAAAAATCATAACACAAAAATCTCCAGGTCCATATGGCTTCACTAATAAATTCTACCAAACGTTTAAAGAAGAATTCATAACCATTTTATACCATAAAATTTAAAAAGAGGAAATACTGTCCAATTTGTTCTGTGAGTCCAACTTACCTAAATTTCTAAATCTGGAAACACATTACCAAAAAACTACACACCAGTGTTTCTAATGAACACATCTACAGAAATGCTAAACAAAATTTTGGCAAATTGAATTTTAATATATAAAAAGGATAATATGCCACTACCAGGTAGGTTTATGCAGTGAGTACAAGGTAAATATTAGAAAATCAGTGTAACTCACCACATTAAACTAAAAAACAAAAATCATACAATCATCTCCATAGTTCAAGAAAAGCATTTGACAAAATGTAACACCCATCAGAAACACATCAAGGATATCTATTTTTACCACTTGTTTTCAGCATTATGCTAGAGGTCCTAGCCAGTGCAGTAAGTCAAAAGAAAGAAGTAAAAGTTGTTCAGATTGGAAAGGAAAAAGTAAAATTGTGTTCATTTGCAGATGACATGATTGTCTATGTAAAAAATCTGATAGAATCTACCCCCAAAAAACTACTAGAATTAATAAGTTTAGCAACAGGGACGCCTGGGTGGCTCAGTCAATTAAGTGTCCAACTCTTGGTTTCGACTCAGGTCATGATCTCACAGTTTGTGGATTCGAGCGTCCATGTCAGACTCTGCATTGACTGCCAGGAGCCTGCTTAAGGTTCTCTCTCCCTCTCTCTCTGCCCCTCCCCTGCTTATATACGCATGCACACTCTCTCTTTCTCTCTCAAAAATACACATTTTTAAAAAATAATTTTAGCAAGAATGAAGGATACAGTATCATTCACTATACAAATCCTATATACTTAAACCACTCAATAAGTTGAAATTTTGGAAAGCATTGTTTATAGTAGCCTCAGAAAATATTAAACACTTAGAGATAAATCTGTCAAAAAATTTACAGATCAGTACACTAAGAGCCACAAAGCATTGCTGAGAGAATTAAAGACCTAAATAAGTGGAGAGATACACTATGTTCATGGTTTCTAAGACTTTTAGTTACCTCTAAATTGAGTTTTTAGACTCAGTACAACTCCAATCAAAATCTGAGTAGGAGCACCTGGGTGGCTCAGTCTGTTAAGCCTCCCAACTTCAGCTCAGGTAATGATTTTGTAGTTTGTTGGTTCAAGCACAGCATCAGGCTCTGTGCTGACAGCTCAGAGCCTGGAACCTGCTTCTGATTCTGTGTCTCTGTCTCTCTCCCTCTGCCTGCCTGCCTCTCTCACTCAAAAATAAATAAACATTAAAAAAATTTTAATAAAAAAATCTAAGCAGACCTTTTTGTAGAAAATGACATGCTAATTTTAAAGCTCATAGGAAATGCAAAAATCTAGAATAGACAAAACAACTTAGAAAAAAAATCAAAGATGAAGGACTCCCACTACTTGTTTTGAGACTTACAAAAATACCGTAATCAAGATACTGTGGTAGTGGCATGAAGACAGACAAGTAGATCAGCAGGACATACTAGAGAATTCTTAAATGGACCCACATATATGTAGGCAACTGTGGACAAAAGTACAACAGCAGCTCAGTGGAGAAAAGAATTGTCTTTTCAACAAATGGTGCTGGAACTATTGACTAGCCCTGCCTCATATCATACAGAAAAAGTAACTAAAAATAGATCATAAATGTAAAGCCTAAAACTATAAACCTTGTAGAAGAAAACATCAGAGAAAAATCTTAATGACTCTGGATTTGGCAAAGATTTCTAAGATAGTATAGCAAAAGTACAGTCCATAAAAGAAAAAGAATAATGACAAATTGAATTTCATCAAAATTAAAACTTCTGAGAATAAAAAGACAAGTCATATACTAGGAGAAAATATTTTCAAATCATGTGTATATTTTCATCTCATGAAAGATTTGTATCCAGAATATGTAGAGAACTCTTACAACAAAATAATAAAGACAACCCAGTTTAAAAATGGGCACACTGTTGGGGTACTTTGATGGCTCAGTCAGTTGAGAATCAGACTCTCGATTTCAGCTCATGTCATGATCTCATTGTTGATGGGATCAAGCCCCATGTTGGGCTTCATGCTGATAGGGCTGGAGCTCTTTGGGATTCTCTCTCTCCTTCTCCCTGCCCCTTCGCTGCTGTCTGTCTCTCTCTCTCTCTGTCTTTCTCTCTCCCCCCCTTCTCTCACTCTCCCTCCCCCCTCTCCTCTCCCTCAAAGAAATTTTTAGAAATTTTTCTAATGGGCGAAGTATTTAGAAAGACATTTCTCTAAAGAAGGTAAACAAATGGCCAATAAACACATGAAAAGATATCTATCATTGAATCAATCATTAGGGAAATGCAAATTGAAACCATAATTAGGTGCCACTGCATACCCAATAGAATGGCTACATTATTAACTATTACCAAGCTTTGGCAGAGCTATAGAGCAATTGGAACTCTCATAGACTCTCCTAGGTGAGAAAATAAAATGATACAACCACTTTGAAAAACAGTTTAAACATATATCTACCATATATACCATATACTTCTGGAGAAAAGAGAATGTATGTCCATACAAAGATAATCTCTGGTAACAGAAAGCAGACTAGTGGTTCTCAGAAACCATGAGATCATGACCTGCGCTGAGATCAAGAATGGGACACTTGACTGACTGAGGCACCCATGCGCCCCATATCCTTTCTGAACTACATAATATATCCTTTCTGAACTATATAAATTTTTTGTCAACTCACATATATTCTTTTTACAATAAAAGTAATTGATAAAATATTTTTTTAAAGAATTTAAGGTAGAAAACAAAAAAATAGAAGGTCTAGAAAAAGTTAACACAACAGACAAACCATGAGCTGACCTGATTTTTTTAAAAAGAAAATAACAAATAATAGAAACAGGAAATGACAAGGGAACATATCATTGAAATATTATGAAATCCTAAAAGACTACTTTCTATATCTTTATATAAATATTTTTTAAGTTTATTTATTTTGAGAGCCAGAGTGGCAGAGGGGCAGAGAAAGAGGGAGAGAGAGAGAATCCCAAACAGGCTCTGTGCTGACCGTGAGGAACCTGCTTGGGATTCTTGTCTCCCTCTCTCTCTCTCTGCTCCTCCCCTGATCACTCTCTGTCTCTCCATCAAAATAAAGAAAGAAACATGAGGGGGAAAAACTTGCAATGGATATTTTTTTTACAAAACTATCATATACCAAAATGGACCTGTCAGAAATGGAAAGCTTTCTTTAGAAGAAATGGAGCAAGTTATCAAGGAACTACCCCACCCACAAAGAACACCAGGCACAGATGGCTTCACAGGAGAATTATATCTAATCTCCAAGGTTAGACTGTTCTTAAACTCTCTAAACTGTTCAAGAGTATGCTTTTTATGAAGCAAGTATAATATCGATATCTAAGCCTACTAGAGACAGAAAAAATCATAGACTAATATCACTTACAAATATTAATGCAAAAATGTTACATGTTTTAGTAAACAGAATCCCATACCACACTGCAAAACTAATACACCATAACCAAATGGGATTAAAGAAATTTAAGGTCAGCTCAAAATTAGGAAATTCATTAATATAATCTACCACAGATCTAAAGAGAAAAATCGTATTTCCAGATGCCTAAAAACCTTTTGATAGAATTCAGTATCTTACCTGGGGGAAGAAAACTCAAAAATGTAGAGATTGGTGTTACTTTTAAAAAAGAAAAGGAGATGGGACGGCACTTGGCTGACTTAGTCAAAAGAGTATATGACTCTTGATTTTCGGGTCATGAGTTCAAATCCCATGTTGGGTGTAAAGATTACTTAAATAGGGGTGCCTGGGCGGCTCAGTTGGTTAAGCGGCCAACTTCAGCTCAGGTCATGATCTTACGGTCCCCGCATCGGGCTCTGTGCTGACAGCTCATCAGAGCCTGGAGCCTGCTTCGGATTGTGTCTCCCTCTCTCTGCCCTTCCCCTGCTCACACTCTGTCTCTGTGTCTCTCGAAAATAAATAAACGTTAAAAAAAAAAAAAAAGATTAAATAAATTTTTAAAAACTTTAAAAAAAAGAGAGATTTAGATGGATGAATGAACGGATACATATTCTTACTTTTAAATCTTTAATGGGAAGATTTAAATACATGGCAAAATACGAGGCAATTCCATGTTGAGGAACAAGGCAAGGATGTCCATTTTCTCCACTACTGTTCAACATTGTACCCAAGGTATTCATTGTACTTGAGGCACTAGTCAATGCTGTTAGAACAGAGAAATCAATTAGAACTGGGGAAAAAGTAAAACGGTCTCAGTTTTCAGATAGTAGTATACTTGAGAAACCACATAAAATCTATCATAAAATTTATTTTGTAAAATAAATTATAAATTTCATTATAAAATTAAAGACAATTATAAAATGAAAGTCACATAAAAAAGAAACTAGAATAAGGTTAGCAGTACATAAAATTAAGATGTAGTGCTCGCTTCAGCGAGCATACAGAAAAGATGAGCATGGCCCCTGCTCAAGGATATCACCCAAAGAATAATGCGTCAAAAAGACACAGAAGCCAGCCCGTGGAGTCCCCAAGTGGCCAAGTCCAGGATAATTTGAATGTTAAAATAAATGGTAATAACTGATTATAAAATAAGGATCCAAGAATCCATAGTGGTATCAAGAAGTACATGAATAAATAAATTGGTAGAAAGGAAAGCTTTGCCTTAACATTAGAATATCTACTAATAAAGATAGGAGGAGTGATCTTGGGAGATCTCCCTTGAGAACTGCCATGGTAATAATTGTTTCAAACAAGAATTATCAGTGAGTGAATTAATATCTAATGAGAAACAGGATATTTACATCTCAACAAATCCTCCCCCAAAATACTTACCAGTTACAAAGGAGAAAATTGTAATTTTGTAATAAACATGGCAGATAAAACCTTAAATAAGTGATCAAAATTAACATCACTAGTAATAGTAATGGGACAAATAGATATTACTGCCTCTTGATATGATGGATTGAGAAGGATACAGCATCACTTCTGTGGTATTCCTGCTAAAATGTGTAGCATGGGAAATACCAGATATACCCAGACTGAGGAATATTCTTTGAAAAAAATAATAATCTGTACTCTTCAAAAATACCAGGATAATGAAAGACAAAAACTAAAGAACTATGCCAGATTGACAGACTAAAAAGACATTACAACTAAATGCAATGTATGATCTTGGATTGGGTCCCGAACCAAGATTTTTTTTTTTTTTCTTTTGTAGCAAAGGATATTAGATGGCCAACTGAAATTATACTGTGGTTATGTAAGAGATATCATTGTTTTGAGGAAATAGGGGGTAAAGTATTAGGTCTGCAGTTTACTCTCAAACTACTTTATACATAAATAGGAATAAAATAAAGCAAACATGATAGAATGTTAATGTTTCAGTGTAGCATTTTTTTAAATTTCTGAGCAATCACATTAAATATTAATGTCTGATAAAAGATAATGGGTACCTATGTGTGTATTATTTTCTTTTTTAATTTAATTTTTTGAGTTTATTTAACAGATAGAGTGCGTGTGCACAGGCAGGAGAGAGGCAGACAGAGACAGAATCCCAAGCAGGCTCCACACTATCAGTGCAGAGTTCAGCAGGAGCTCAAACTCACGAACTGTGAGACCATAACCTGAGCTCAAATCAAGTCATATGCTTAACCAACTAAGCCATCCAGGTTCCCCTGTGTTTATTATTTTCTATATGTTTGAAGTCTTGTACAGTATTAAATTTTTTATTTTAAATATTCCTACTGAACTGAAATTCTTTATCGAGGTATACTTAAGCCCTTAGTTTACAAAATGCATGATGAGGCAGTATGTGATTTAAAATACGTTATAGTAAAATCTATTTGATAAGTGTGATTACTACCCTATTTAACATGAAAACCCTCATCTTTATTAAAAATCCAAATGGCCTTTGGAAGTGAATTTAATCATATCAGAAAAGTAAGTGTCGTAAATGCAGAAGTGGGGTTCCCAATTGCCAGATGTGTTAAAGTCTCCGATAAAATGAGAAATAAATTAGTAGTAATAAGGTTTTATAAATTTAAATTTATTCAGTTTTAAAGATTCTCCTTCATTTTAGGTATTTTCCCTCTCGTTGATTGTATATTCTTTTATGAAATGGTGGTTGTAGTAACGTGGTAGCTTAGAGTGTTTTATTAAATAAAAGGACTCCCATATTGGTTGCCATTTCGAGACTGATCTATGAAAGCTAGGAGTAAGGGAGCTGTATTTTTTATTCCTTTTTAAATGTAATATTTGGAAATGGAAAATTAATTATTCATAGTCATTATTCATTGTCTTCATTTCCCCTCTGAAATTTGCTAACAGAAATGACAAGTTTGCTTAAAGTGAACAGGATCCAACATATCATAATCCATATTTTGTACCTGTAGGAAATGTACCTTTGAAATAAATACTTAGTTCACTTGTTTTTCTTCTTTATTTCCTCTATTTTAGGGCAAACATTGTATCCTTGATGTCTCTGGAAATGCCATAAAGAGATTACAGATTGCACAACTTTACCCAATCTCCATTTTTATTAAACCCAAATCCATGGAAAATATTATGTAAGTGTAAATGCCTAAGGCACAAGTCTCTAAGTACAAATCCAGTCTCTGTCATTTTTTAGATTGGGTAATTTACTTACCTTCTCTGTATCTCAGTTCCCTTATCTGTAAAATGGAGATAGTAGTATACACCCTCCTCATGGGGTTATTGTGAGAATTAAAAAAGCATTCTGTGATATACCTGTCATCAACAACAGTAAAGTATAAGGTAACATGTATTAGAATTTTAAATCTAAATGGTCACATGTGGCTAATAATTACTGAATGGGGGCAGTGGAGTCCTGGGTAACCACTAAAAGGATAAAATAATGTATACCTATTTAATAGAGGGCAAAAGTTGAATTTAAATAAAACTAAAAGAGGGTAGGAGAGAGCAAATAGAAACAGAACAGATGGGACAAGAATACAGACAACTGAGATGCTTTATTTATTTAATTTTTTAATGTTTGTTTATTTTTGAGAGAGAACGGGGGAGGGGCAAAGAAAGGTAGGGAGAGAGAGAATCTCAAACAGGCTCCATGCTCAGTGCAGAACCCAATGCTGGGCTCAATGCCACAACCTCGAGATCATGACCTGAGCTGAAATCAAGAGTTGGACACTTAACCAACTGAGCCACCCACGTGCCCCAGACAGTAAGATGTTTTACATGAACTAAATATGTTTTTCATTAACTAAATGTTAGACTAAGTGGTATGATTAAAATACAAAGATTGTGGGGCACCAGAGTGGCTTAGTCAGTTAAGCTTCTTTCTTCTGCTTAGGTCATGATCTCATAGCTTGTGAGTTCGAGCCCTGCATCAGGCTCTGTGCTAACAGCTCAGAGCCTGGATCCTGCTTCAGATTCTGTGTCTCCTCTCTTCTGCCCCTCCCCCACTCACAGTCGGTCTCTCTCTCCCCTCAAAAATAAAAAAACATTAAAAAAAATTTTTTTAATACAGAGATCATCAGAATGGTTTAAGTAAAAATAAACAACTGTATGCTGATATTGTAGGAGAGGCAAAGATTCTTTTCCTTTACTAGGTTTTCACTTGGACCCCTGTAACAAAAGAGTAATATACAAATTTAATTAATTCAAGTTTTGTGACATGGGAGCATTCATAAGGAAAGGAAGACCCCAAGAAACAGTTAAACCTGAGCATTTTTATACTAGGTTTGATGACAAATGGACAGTCATGTGAAAATGTGATAGTACCAAAGAATATGAGCTAAGAATAGTAAACTAGGGAAACTTAGTGAGGCCTTTTTGTTCAAATTCCTCTCAGTATCTCTCCATCTTTGGAGATTATGGATGCTTATTTCCTCCAAGTATAAGAATACCATCTCTCACATGAGGATCTTTGACCTGCCTTGGGGAAGATCAGAGTCTTCATATACCTGCCATTTTTCAAATTCCTTCAGCTTAAAATATTCAGTAGGCCAACGTGCCATATTTTGGAGTAGTGTGTTATGATACCCATCAGCTATATGTTACTTTCGTAAGACACACCTTAAATATTAGGCTATGGAAAAGCTGAAAGTGAAAGACTAGAAAAAGATATACCATGCAAACATTAACCAAAAGTAAGCTGGTTTATACTGCTATCAACATATACCTAAAGGCTAGAAATCATTACTAAAGATAAAGATGGACATTTCATAAAAATGAAAGGTTTACTCCATCAGGAAGGTATATTCATACATTTGTTTGTACTATAATACAGTCTCAAAATATGTAAAGCATAAATTGATAACTACAAAGGAAAAAATTCAGAGTCATAGTGAGAGAACTTAACACATCAGTCAGGAAGTAATAGAATAAGAAAACAAACAAAAAGTCAGTATGGATATAGAACAACACAAAGTAAAAACCTTATGAAACTGACATATGTGAAAAACATTGCATTCAATATCTGCAGAATTTACACATTAATTTCTAATGCACATAGAACAGTTACCGAATCTAATCTATGCTAAGCCACAGATTTCAGTGATTGGAAACATTCTCTCTGACCATGACGAAATTAGAATAGAAATCAATAATAAAAAGGTCACTAGAAAATTCCCATATATTTGGAAATGAAGCATTGTACTTCTGGATGGGCCAAAGAAAAAATCACAGCATAAGTTAATAAATATTTTTAACTAAATGGTAATGAAATTTCAAGTGAATGAACTTGGAAAATGCGGTAGCCTTAATGATGGAAAATCCACAAACTTAAGTATTAGGAAAGAATATAGGAAGTCAACTAAATATTAGAAACCTAAAGTCTCGCAAAATTAGGAAAAAACAGTGAAAACCAAAGAAGGTAGAAATATAATGAAATAGAAAACAAACATGGTAGACAGGATCAACAAAATCAAAAATGTTTTATTTAAAAATTTTGTAAGCCATTAATAACAAAGATTAAAAAAAGAAAATAAAGAAGGCATAAAGTAATATCAGGAATGAAAATGGAAATATTACTACACATCAAATAGACCTTTAAAAAGGTTAACACAGACAGCCCAAGAGAACATGAGCAAAGGACTGGGACTCTTCACAAAAGGAGAGTGAATGATGAGTAAACATAAGAAACAACACTCAATTAAACATACAAATGCAAATTCAAACCATAATGCTGTGGGGTCCCTGGGTGGCACAGTCGATTAAGCATCCAACTGGACCTTGGCTCAGGTCATGATTTCATGATTCCTGAGTTTGAGCCCCACATCAGGCTCTGCGCTGATGATGCGGAGCCTGCTTGGGATTTTGTGTCTCCTCTCTGCACCCTGACTTGGCTTGTGTGTGTGCACTCTCTTCTCTCTTGCTCTCTCTCTCAAAATAAATAAATAAAACTTTAAAACTAAATAAATAAATAAATAACATTGGAGTGCCTGGCTGGCTCTATTAGTAGAGCATATGATCTTGTTCTCAGGGTCCTGAGTCCAAGCCCCACATTGAGCATGGAGCCTACTTAAAAAAACAAAAACAAAACAAAAATGTCATATACTACCCCCCACACCAAAATAGCTAAAATGAAAAAGACAGAAAATATCAATCATTAGCCAAGGATATGGAACAAATGAAACTCATAGCGCTAATAAGGAGTATCAATTGGCACATTCACATTGGTAAACTATTTATAGTATCTTCTAAAACTGAACATACACATAACTAAAAATCTAAAAGTCTCATTTCTAGGTATATACTCAAAAGAAATGTTTACATATGTTCACCATGTACTATATTGTAAAGACATGTACTATATTGCTGACAGAAATACTGTTCAAGATAACCAAAAACACTATCCAAATGTCCATCAGTGAATACATAAATTAGACATATTCACAGAATGAAATATTCTACAGTAATGAGAATGAGCAGTCTCCAAATGCACACAAAAGTATAGAAGAATCTCACAAACATAATTTGAGTTAAAAAAAATATCCAGACATCGATATATCATATATATATGATTCCTTTATACATATTCTGTGATTCTAAATTTAATCACTGCTTGTAGAAGGCAAATAGAAGTTAGTCTTTGAGGGTAGGTAGGTGACTAGAAAGAGCACATCCAAATTCTAGATTGCTGGTAAATATCTTGATCTAGGAACTAGATGATACGCAGGTAAGTGTGAGTTAGTAAAAATTCATCAAGCTATTACAATCTTCTACGTTTGAAGGTTATACTTTAAAAAAACCTTCAAAAAATTCTCAAGAAATAGAAAAGGGGAAAAAAATAGAAAAGCTCATCCTGTACTTATTAAAGAACTTAACTCTTTATGAAAAACCTTCTCATAAATAAAACATTAGGCCAACAGGACTTACTAAATTCTACCAAAAGCTACGTAATGCAAATCTTACACAAATTCTTCAATTAATTTTATGGAAATTAATTTAATACCAAAAACCTGACAAAGACCTCACAGGAAATGAATATGATAAGCCAATCTTAACATGAATATAGATGGAAAAATCCTTACCAAAATATAAGCAAATCAAGTTCAACAATTGTTTTAAGTAAGATAAAACAACCAAGTGGAATTTATTCAAGAATGCAAGATTAGATAAACATTTAAAAATTAATGAGTGGTAGAGCTAGAGAGAAGGTGGAGTAGGAAGCACCAGGAATACATTTCCCCACCTAGATAGCAGTTGGACTTACAGAATTTGTCAGAAGTAACTACTTTGAAATGCAGGAATCTTCGAAGGCTTGCAGCTTGTAGGAGAAGGTTTGAATGGTTCATTTTGGTTAATCTTAGCTTTTAACCTGGTAGCAGCTACCTATCTCCCCACCTTCAGTCCATAGCAGGAAGCCACACATGCCTCTCTTGAGCAGTTTGTGGGGGCCAAGGTGGACAATAAGGATTCGGTTCTCCAAATTTTAGAGAACTTGCTCTAATAGCTGATTGCTTCTTCTGGTTGTGGAAGTGCAGACATGGAGGCAGCTAGCCATTGTTGCAAGTCCCTACCCCTAGAAAAAGAACAACAGTCTATACTCAAAACTAACAAAAGGAAAGAAATAATAAAGATCAGAGCAGAGATCAACAAAAGAATAGAAAACCGTAGAGAAAATCAGCGAAACCAAAAGTTGATTATTAGAACAAAAGTGACAACCTTTTAGCTAGATGGACTAAGGAGAAAAAAAGAAAAAAGGTTTAAAGTCCTAAAATCTAAAAAGAAAGTGGGGTCATTACTATCAATTCTACAGAAATAAAAAGGATTACAAGGGTACTATGAATAATTGTGCACCAGAAAATTATATAACTTAGATGGACAAATTCCCAGAAACACAAACCTGCCAAGACTAAACCAAAAAGAAGTATGAAATGTGAATAGACCTGTAACTGCTAAGGAGACTGAATCAGTGATCAAAACCTCCCAAGAAAGAAAAGCCCTGAATCTAGCGGTGTCACTGGTGGATTTTACAAACGTTTAGAGAAGTAAAGCCAGCCCTCCTCAAACTTTTCAAAAAAAATGAAGAGGGGGAAGTACTTCCTAAGTCATTTTATGAGGCCAACATTACCTTGATATAAAGGCCATACAAAGATAGTACAAGAAAACTACAGACCAATATCTCTTATGAACATTGATGCAAAAATCCTCACCTAGCAAATAGAACTCACCAAAATATTAAGAAGATTATACACCATGACCAAGTGGTTTTATTCCTGAAATGCAAGGGTGGTTTGACATGAAAACTAATCAACATAATATACCACATCAACAAAATGAAGAAAAAACACATGATCATTTCAGTCGGTGCAGAAAAGGCATCTTCCTGACAGGGGCATCTGGCTGGCTTATTTGGTAGAGCATTTGACTCTTGATCTCAGGGTCGTGAGTTCAATCCCCACACTGAGTGTAGAGATTACCTTAAAAAAAAAAGAAAAAAGACATTTGATAGAATTTAATACCATTTCATGATTAAGAACACTTAACAAAATAAGAATAGAAGGAAACTGCCTCAACATAATAAAAGCCATATGTGAAAAACCCACAGCAAACATCATACTCAACAGTGAAAGACTGCAAGCTGTGTTTCTCTAAGATCGGGAACAAGGCAAGGATGCCTACTTTTACCACTTCTGTTCAACATAGGTACTGGAAATTCTAGAGGAATTAGGCAAGAAAAATAAAAGGCATCCAAATTGAAAGGGAAGAAATAAAATTATCTGTTTGCAGATGACATGATCTTAACTGTAGAAAACCCTAAGGACTGCTTTTTAAAAACTATTTGAACTAATAAATAAATTCAGCAAAGTAGCAGCATACAGAGTCAACACAAAAATCAGTTACATTTCCGTACATGGACAATGAACAATCTGAAAAGAAAATTATAAAAACAATTCCATTTACAATAGCATCAAAAAGAATAAAATACTTAAAAATTAATTTAACCAGGGGCACCTGAGTGGGTCAGTCAGTTGAGCATCTGACTTTGGCTCAGGTCGAGATCTCATGTTTCGTGAGTTCAAGCCCCATGTCAGGCTCACTGCTGTCAGCGTGGAGCCCACTTCAGATCATTTGTTCCCCTCCCTCTCTGCCCCTTTCTCGCTTGCACTCTCTCAAAAATAAACAAAAAACATTTTTAAAAAAATAATTTAACCAAAGAAATAAAAGAAAAACAAGTATAATGAAAACTACAAAGCATAGCTGAAAGAAAATGAAGATATAAATAAATGGAGACACTTCTCATGTTCATGGATTAGAAGACTTAATGTTAAAATGTCAGTGCTACTCAAAGATCTACAGATTCAGTACAATGTCTGTCAAAATCCCAATGACATTTTTGGCAGAAATAGAAAAACCCAGCGGTGCCGGAGTGGCTCAGTCAGTTAAGCATCTGACTTTAGCTCTGGTCATGATCTCACAGTTCATGGGTTCAAGCTCTGCATCGGACTCTGTACTGACAGCTCAGAGCCTGGAGCCTGCTTTGGATTCTGTGTCTCCCTCTCTTTCTGTGCCTCCCCTACTTGTTCTGTCTCTCTCAAAAATAAATAAACATTAAAAAATTTTTAGAAATAGAAAAACCCATACTAAAATACATATGAACTCTCAAGAGAACCCACCCGCCCAAATAGCCAAAACAGTCTTAAAAGAACAACAACAAACTTGAAGATTCAGGCTTCCTGATTTTGTAATTTATTACAAAGCTGCAGTAACCAAAACTGTGCTATTGGCGTAAAGACATGTATAAGACCAGTGGAATACAAAACTACAATGAAATAACACCTCACACCTGTCAGAATGGTTAAAATCAAAAACAAAGAACAGCAAGTGTTGAGAAAAAGGAGCCCTCATGCACTATTGGTGGGAATACAAATCGGTACAACCATTGTGGAAAACACCATGGAGGTTTCTCAAAACATTAAAAATAGAAATATCCTATGATTCAAGAATCCCACTACTGGGTATTTATCCAGAAAAT
This sequence comes from Paguma larvata, assembly GCA_030068075.1. Taxonomy (NCBI): domain Eukaryota; kingdom Metazoa; phylum Chordata; class Mammalia; order Carnivora; family Viverridae; genus Paguma; species Paguma larvata. Next base: position 83,047,182 of record CM057824.1, read on the forward strand.
ACAAAAACACTAAATCAGTGCACCCCTGCGTTTACTGCAGCATTATTTACAGTAGCCAAACTATAGAAGCAGACCTAGTGTCCATCAATAGATGAATGGATAAAAAAAAAAAGGTGGTATGTATGTACAGTGGAATGTTACTCAGCCGTTAAAAAAGAATAAAATATTGCCCTTTGCAACAACACGGATAGAGCTGGAGAGTATAATGCTGAAATAGGTAAGTCAGAGAAAGAAAAATATCATATGATCTCACTCCTGTGTGGAATTTAAGAAACCAAACAAATGTGTGAAGGAAAAAAACAAACCAAGAAACAGACTCTCCTATAGAGAACAAACTAATGGTTACCAGAGGGAAGGTGGGTGAGGGATGGAGAAAATAGGGTATGGGGATTAAAGAGTACACTTATGATGAAAAAAAATGAAATTAAAAAGGCCAGTGGAGTAGAATAAAGAGGTCAGAAGTAAACTCCCATATATGATTTTTGACAAGGATGTAAAACCATTAGTGGGAGAAGGGGCAGTCTTTGCAACAAATGGTGCTGGGAAAACTGAATATCTACATGTAAAAGAATGAAGTTGGACCCTTACCTAAAGCCATATATAAAAATTAACTCAAAATGGATCAACAACCTAAAGGTAACACAGTAAAACTCTTAGAAGAAAATAACATTGGATTTGGCATTGATTAATTGGAGCTGATACCAAAGGCACAGGTAATAACAACAAAAACAGATTAGACTCCATGAATATTTGAAAGCTTTGTATCAGGGACACCTGGCTGGCTCAGTCTGTGGAACGGGCGACTTTTAAAGATTTTATTTTGGGGGCATCTTGGTGGCTCAGTCAGTTGAGCATCTGACTCTTGATTTCGGCTCAGGTTGTGATCCCAGGGTTGTGGGATAGAGCCCTATATCAGGCTCCACGCTGGAGCAGGCTGGGCATGAAGCATACTTAAGATTTTCTCTTTCTCTCTGCCCTCCCCCAACTCATGCTCTCGTGCTCTCTTTAAAATAATAATAATAAGTGGTGCCTGGGTGGCTCAGTCAGTTAAGCATCCGACTTTGGCTCAGGTCGTGATCTCATAGTTTGTGGGTTCAAGCCCCATGTCAGGCTCTTAGCTGACAGCTCAAGCAGGGGAGGGGCACAGAGAGAGAGAGGGATTTGAATTCTGTGTCTCCCCCTCTCTCTGCCCTCCCCTGCTTGCACTCTCTCTCTCTCTCAAAATTAAACATTTAAAAATTTATAATAAAAAATATAATAATAAGAAAGTTTTGTATATCAAAAGACACTATCTACAGAGTACGAAGGCAATCCACAGAATGGAAGAAAATATTTGCAAATCGCATTGTCTAGTAAGGGATTAATATCCATTATATAGAGAGAACTTTTTAAAACAACATAAGACAACTCAATTCAAAAATGGGCAAAGGACTGGAATAAACATTTCTCCAAAGAAGCTATAGCCAATAAGTACATGAAAAGATGTTTAACATCACTAATCACTAAGGAAATGCAGATGAAAACTACAATGAGATACCATCTCACATGCATTAGGAAGGCTATTATCAAAAAAACAAAACAAGTGCTGACAAGGACATGGAAAAACTGGAACATTGTGAAAATTGGAACTCATAAACTGTTGGTGGAAATTAATGTAAAAGGGCACAGCTGTTGTAGAAAATAGTATGGTAATTTCTCCAAAATTAAAAATAGAGTTACCATATTATCCAGCAATTCCATTTTTGGGTATATATCATGTTTATAGTGGCACTATTCACAATAACTAAAATGTGGAAGAAACTTAAGCACCCATAAGTGGATGAATGGATAAGCAAAATATGGTATATAAATATAAAGGAGGGGCACCTGGGTGGCTCAGTGGGTTAAGCGTCTGACTTCAGCTCAGTCATGATCTCACGGTTGGTGAGTTTGGGCCCTGCATCAGGCTCTGTGCTGACACCTCAGAGCCTGTAGCTGCTTCAGATTCTGTCTCCCTCCCTCTCTCTCTCTCTGCCCCTCCCCTGCTCATGCTCTGTCTCTGTCTCTCTCTCTCTTTATCTCTCTCAAAAAATAATAAACATTTTTTAAAAATTAATATAAGGGAAGGAAATTCTGCAATATATTACAACATGGATGATCCTGGCAGGCATTATACGAAGTGAAATAAACCAGTCACAAAGAGACAAATTTGTATGATTCCACATACATGAGGTACTCAGAGCGATCAAAATCATAGAGACAGAAAGTATAATGGGGATTGCTGAGGAGATGAGAATGGGGAGTTATTTTTAATAGATACAGTTTTGATTTTACAAGATGAAAACAACTGCAGGATTAGATAGGGGTAATTGTTGCACAACAATGTGAAGAGACAAATGCCAGTGAACTGTACACTTAAAAGTGGTTAAAATAGTAACTTCTATGTTATGTATATTTTTTCACAATTTTAATTAGTTTTCTAAAATCCATAAAAGTGTGCCACATTAATAGATTTCAGGAATCAAAGCATATGAGCATTTTAATAAATGCAGAAAAAGCATTTAATAAAATTAACATCCAGTCATGACAATAGACATTTTACAAACTGTGAACGGAAGGGAATTTCCCTAATCTGACGAAGGTTGGACACTTGGGTGGCTGAGTCACTTGAGCATTCAATTCTTGATTTTGGCTCAGGTCATGATCCCAGGATTGCGGGATCTGAGCCCCACATTGGGCTCCACGCTTAGCCTAAAAATTGCTTAAAAAATTCTTTCTCTGGCAGCATCTGAGTGGTTCAGTCGAACAGCCAACTTTGGTCCAGGTCATGATCTCCTAGTTCGTGAGTTTGAGCCCCATATCAGGCTATCTGCTGTCAACACAGCACCCACTTTGGATCCTCTGTCCCCCCCTCTCTCTCTGCCCCTCCCCTGCTCATTCTCTCTCTTTCTTTCAAAACTAAACATTAAAAAAAATCCTTTTCCCTTTGGCCCTCTCTCCTGCTCATGCTGTTTCTAATATACATATATATGTATTAGTGTATATGCAAACATCATATTTAATGATGAAATATTGAAAGCTTTCCCTTTAAGTTGGGAACAAATTCTCATATACCCATCATCCAGCTGCAGCAATAATTATCAGCTGTGACCAATCTTGTTTCATCTATCCTTTACCTCCCTACCCCTCCACACCAGATTATTGAAACAAACCCCAGACATTATGATTTTATCTATATATTTCAGTATGTTTGAAAGATAAGAATTCCATTTTTGGAAAACCTCTCTATAGGCTGCCTGGGTGGCTCAGTCGGTTCAGCTTCTGACTCTCAATTTCAGTTCAGGTCATGATCTCACAGTTAGTAAGATCAAGCCCTGTGTCGGGCTTGGCAGAACCAGCTTGGAATTCTCTCTCTCCATCTTTCTCTGCCTTTCCCCCACTCATGCTTTCTCTCTCTCTCAAAATAAATAAACATTAAAAAAATTAAAATAGAGGTGCCTGAGTGGCTCAGTTGGTTAAGCATTCATCTTCAGCTCAGGTCAGGATCTCAGTTTGTGAGTTCAAGCACCAATGTCTGGCTGTGTGCTGACAGTTCGGAGCCTGAATCCTGCTTTGTTTTCTATGTCTCCCTCTCTACCCCTCCCCCTCTCATACACACTCTCTCTCTCTCTCTCTCTCTCAAAAATGAACAAAAAAATTAAAGTTTAAAAAAGAAAAAAGAAAACATCACTATGTTGTCACACCTAAAACTTTTTATATCGTCAGATAGTTCAAATTTTCCTCATTGGTTCATAAGTTTTGCTTATGTTTTTTCAGTTTGTTGAATCAAGTTTCAAAAAAGATCTACTTGTGATGGTTGTTAAGTCTTTTAATCTATAGACTCTACCTCCATCTCTCCCTCTTTTTTTTTCCAGTTTGTTATACCAAATCATTTCTTCTGCAGAGTTCTCCCTGGATTGTATTTTGCTGATTGCCTTCTCATGGTGTTGTTTGATATGTTCATGTGTCTCCTTTGTTATCTGTAAATTGGTAGGTAGATCTGTAAGCTACCTTAATACACAACTTTCATCAGAGTGAAAACTATGACATTAGTGCTTAGTTTTTTTGGCTGCCTTGAGCCAGTGCAAAAATGTGTTGAAATGCTGTGTCATTCCAAGCATAAAACTATTATACTTACTGAATCTAATTTTTTTTCTTTAGAGAGAGAGAGAGAGAGAGAGAGGGAGTGGGGGAGGGGCAGAGGGAGAAAATCCTAAACAGGCTCCACACTCAGCACAAAGTCTTATACAGGCCTCGATTCTGTGGATTCTGTGACCCTGAGATAATGATCTGAGCTGAAATCTAGAGTCGGACACTCAACTGACTGAACCACCCAGGCAACCCTGAATCTAATTTTTAATGACATACATATTCTCAACAGACCTCAACTTTTCATGATTTTATGTTCTGTGTGTCTCTTCTAATTCCTCATCTTTTTTTCAAAAAGTATTATGATGTATTAATTAGCAATTCCTAAATTTATTTGCATAGGGAAATGAATAAGCGTCTAACTGAAGAACAAGCCAGAAAAACATTTGAGAGAGCCGTGAGACTGGAACAAGAGTTTACTGAACATTTCACAGGTCGGCATCATGTGTGTCAGTGCCCTGATAGAGTTTGATGTGGAGCCATATGAACTGACCTCTTGCAATGGATTTTGAACTCTGCCCACATCTATCAGTAATTATTTTCTGTGGCTAATACTATGTAATTAATACTGTGGTTTTCAGGATAATTCATCTAACCTAGGCAGTGGTGATGAGGAATCTTGAAATGTAGTGTTTCTTAAATTGCTGATTAGAACATACTAGACTGGAGAAAAATAGATTCGGACTTGATTTCTTCTGTGAAACTGACTTTTCCCTTATGCTTCATAAATTTTGATCCATTTTAAGATACTATGTGTTTAAAAAGAAATGAGTGGGTAGCAATTCACAAATAATCTCCCATTCATTTTGTCCTTTAAATTATTCCTCGGGTGCTCATAATAAGTACATCACATGCCATGGTGTTATAACTCATGTGCTTTTTTTTCTTCTTTTTTTAAAATAATTTCATACTTCTAGAACAATCACAAGAATAGTATCAGCAATTCTCATACACTTTTCACCTATATTTTCTAAATGTCAATATTTTACCACATTTAATTTTTTCCGAAACATTTAAGAGTAAGTTGCAGGCAGATGCCCTTTTGCCTCTAAATACTTCAGTGTGTATTTCCCAAATACACAAAAGTAAATGAAAATCGCCAAGTCTCATTTTTTGATCAATATTTAAAATAAAAATTCTTATATTTTACAAATATGAAAATTAATGAAATGAGCACTTATTACTAAGCGAACTTCATAAATGGTCTCTTGCTGGATGAGTAACTAGTTTTAAGATCTAGCTTCACTAATAATTGTGATGGTAAAGATAAGACAATTAATGGAGGTTTCTGATTTTGTTTCTGTTACAGCTATTGTTCAGGGAGATACGCTGGAAGACATTTACAACCAAGTGAAACAGATCATAGAAGAACAGTCTGGTCCTTACATCTGGGTTCCAGCAAAAGAAAAGTTATGAAGACTGGTGTTTCTCGGTTTCTCTTTTCCACAATCTCATTTTCTTTGACACTTCTTTGTCCTTTCCTTTTGTAGTCTGTCTACAATACTCCTTTCATGTTGAATCATATCCCACTCATCTTGGTCTACGGTTGTGCTTATTTTTGACATCTGGTGTCTCCTTCAGGTTGTAGCATCTGTATTATTTTATGTCACTGTTGGTTCGTGGCCATTTTTCAGAACTAAAGATGGAATGGCCTGACCAGCTATTAAGGATTTGGGGAGACTGGGAAATTGTGGTAAAATTCCTTAATGTTTAAGGGAAAGTAACTTTAAGAGATTTTCAGAAAAGCTTTATATACATTCTTTTCAAATTTCAGTATAAATGAAAGAAAAGTGGTGTTAAACAGTGATTTAGTAAACTTTGAGCAACAGTGCACGCTTAACTTTAATAGCATGGTTTGGCCAATATATTAACTCTCAAGTCCTTTTCTCAGTTGACTTGTGTTATCAAAGCCAATATTTCATTATAGACAAATAAGGAAAATATATGGTTTTTAATTTCAAAATTAATGTCTACATTAAATTGCATTATTTCACAAGGGATATTCATTTTCATAAGAGTTCTTCAAGTCTTATTGTTTGAGGGTTTTTTTCTCAATACATTTGCTAGGAATAGCAGTGTTTAAATGTTTTTAATCTACTTGTGCAACACTATTTAATAATGTCTTACAAAAGTTGTTCAACATAAAGATCATCACATTTTCTGAATCGAGGCCGTGTTTAGGTGCTAGCGGAGCTCACCTTTCATACAGAAGTTGAGAAAATTTCATAGACGTAAATACAGAACAGACATTACAGTGATGATGTAGTACTCATTATGGCAATGGAAAAGGAGTCCAATTCATAGTCTAAAACTTTCAATGTATTCTTAGGGATCAGATTTTAATGAATATTTTACCCACAGTAACTGCCTATTTTGTTATAATAAAATATATATATATATATATAAATATATAAAACTTTCTTTAACTAAACTCTGTAACTATGGGAATTATTTTCTTTACATAGTTGCACACACAAACATATATATATTTAAAATATATTTTTCCTTTTGCCACCTACTCTTAACTTTTTGTTTGGTTTTTAAATTAAATATTAATTGATTAGACTTTATCTTCCTTAATCACATGAACTGAAAACAGGGATATGGTGGTTGTGGAAAGAACTTTTAGGGAAATTAGATTACATACAAAAGTATAGGCATGTTCTCCTCTTTTCTACAAAGTTTTCAGATGGTTCCTGGTTTTATTTTGGGTTTTTTGTTACTATTATTATTGTCGTTGGGTTTGGATTTGGCTCTCTGCCTCTCCTTCCAGTTCTCCTTTCACTAATAGACAAACAAGCAAAAACCTCGTGTGTGTGTTTTCCCTTCAGACTGCACACCTCTCACCTCTCTCCTCTCATAGCTCCTCTGCATTAGAGTTGCACAGATCTTCATGGTGAGCCATTTTAAGAAATTTTAGTGAAAGGTAGCTACAATTTCATAAATGAACTTCTCTGGTCTTTTATATTCATAATATTGTTTGCCTTCCCTTTGCTTTTTTTGGAGTTGTTTATTAAATACGTGTTTTTGACAACCTCCTCATTACAGTTTCTTAAAGAAATGAGTACTGGTTTGTAAAGGGTTATCAACATTATCCATTCCATTTATGAGAAAGAGGAGAACAGCTAATAAACTTTATTGTAAAATCTATATGTTAACTGTGTCTTGAATTCTGAAAGAAAATAATATTTTACAAACTTAACATTTTCTTCAACTTGGAGCATCATGTAATTTACAAACTGAATTCATGGGCCATTAGGAAACCTAATCAGATTTTCTTCTATAGGTTTTGGATTTGAGTATGTTAACACATTGAAATATATACTATGGCTATAATGCTAATTATAGTAGGTTGTTACCAAACATAAAACGAGAAAAAAATTATAAAATGAGCTCAAGAGCCCCAGAAATCACTCTACAGCAAGACCCCAGTATAAGCCATTTTGAAGTGTTTACTGGTTACATGTTATAAAATACCAAGAGGTTATAAAAAACAATGCCATTTATCTGTTAAAATGTGTATTACATTGTTTTTGGATGTCCTTGTTAAGTGATGTTTTTGTAAGAAAATACTATTGTGCAGCTTTCTAGATTGTATAGAATTATTAATAAAAGTACTAATTGCTTAGTACTACTGCGTAACAGCCACTTTAGTATATTATCATTTAATTTTAAAAGATAAGAATTTAAAAGTTACTAGCCCCTAAGTCAGGCTTAAGTGAAATCACTTGCCCAAGGTGACTTTAGCTAGTAAGTGGCAGCGCTTGGTGTTTGTATCCAAGTCTTTCTGCCCCAAGTTCTTCCTAATCTACCTTGTTTTTTAGCCCCTACTGTGTAAGGCACTGTGACATATGTTATTTTAGTACCCCTTTACAGAGACAGACCTAGATAAAGGCTCTTGCCCAGAGTCACACAATAAGTAAGGACAGACCCATAGAACAAGTCATTCCTATCACAACTGAAATGACTGTTTCTGGGAAAAAAGTCAGTCTAGCACTGTCACAGTGACCTACAAAAAACTCGTTTAGAACTAAAAATGGAACAGTATTCATTAGAAAAAAAAAAAAGTCCACTCTTCTAATATACCGGGAATAATAGTACTTCAAATGTTTTATGAGATATTCCATATTTCTTCATATGCTTCTTAATATTTTTAAGTTGGCAAAAATAAAAATGCCTCTTAAATGTGACTACACATTTCTGGTTGCTTTTCTGTTCCACATCTTCCAGGGGTCTTCAAAAAATGATGGAAGCAAGCCTGTAGAACAGATTCTTACAAATACCTGATAACCCCTATTTAGTATTTAAATCCAAGGATGGCAATTTGGGGAGTTTACTCATGAGAAAAATTTGTTTTCTAAAGTATCAGAGTCAACAACTTACCTCCAAACTTCTGTCTTGAATACTCTTAATTTACATATGGTAAAACAAGCCCAGAGATCCCGTGTTTTAACCAAAGTCACACTACAGGTCAGGAACACAGCCAGGATTAGAACCTTTGATTCCTGGCTCCTTGAAGAGTGGTTTTTGTACCACCCAGTTCCTTGTCTTCCGTGCTATAAGCTGAATTTAGTAGGTTTTTCAGTCCCTCAAGGTTTGAATTACTGATTAAAAGAAAGTAAATATCAATAAACATAGGAGATTTTATTGAGGGGTTTGAATTTGAAAGCCATCAGGGAAAAACGCAAATGTCACTTTTCTGACCTCAGTTTAGATTATCGGGTGTTTTAGTCCAATGTTAAAGGTCCATTCATCTGCCTCCAGAACTGCACAGCATGGCTGTCACTGGCTCTGGCTGTGGAGCACTATAAAGTGAAGAATGTAGGCTGTGGCGTCAGCCTGATTTGAATACCAGCTTGGCCACTCGCTGGTTATGTAACCATGGGCAAGCCATGCCATCCCTCCTTCCAGTTACTTATCTGTAAAATGGAAACATTTTGAGAATAAGATTATAAATAAAGGAGGCTATTAACAAAAGTTAATTCCCTTTTCCTCTAGATCAGAAGCCTGGAACTGTCGCAACTCCCCTTGTACAGATTACCTTGAGCCTTTCTATTCTGCCATATTTAAAATGGGATTTGAATGACTACCTCGCAGGATTGTTACAAGGGTTGAATAAAGTAGTGTGTACAAAAACTGATCGCAACAACGTCTGATACTTGATTCTCACTACCTGTTCTTTCCTTTGCTCTGGAGTGTCTTTATGATTGGTAGCAGAAAACTGAGAAAATAACATAGTCCCCTGTTCTTCATCAACTGTACAGAAATTTTCCTTGATGGACTTTCAGTTAGGAAATTATTTACATTTCAATACCTATCATCATGCTTACTCATCTCTTCTAAGCATTCCTATGCTGTCAGAGATGTGACTTTGGCCTGCCCTACTTCCACCTTAAACATGGAAGACATCAGGATCTTGTAAGCCATTCTCACACCTGCGTGGTATAGATAACAACCGTTCCTAGCAGTTTTACAGAACATTAATTACTAAGAGTCTAGAAACAGGCCTGAAAAAAAATTATTTGAATCACATAGGTAAGATACATGTTCTTTAATTTGATTTAGAATGGTCATTACTCAGTGATTACTTTCTCGGTGACTTTCCACTACCAGCTCTTTCTTCATTTTCCCCCAAATATGATTACCTGAGAGCTGGCAAAAAAAAATTCTAGTCTGCCAGACAGCATTATGAACAAAATTCGTGGTCCGGTAAACCAACGTTTGAAACTTAGGAACAGGTACCAAACCTGACCAGGGAAAGTTACACACAACAATTTTTCTAGCAGCTTCTATTAACATACAAGAGTAGTATACTGAGGGGGAAGATGAGGGGAAGGAGACTAGAAGACAGTGAAGGCTGGAATTCTCTCCCACTGTCTTTTTTGTTGACTTGTTAGTGAAGTACACATATGTAAAATGTATGAATATCATAAGCACATAACCTCAGTGAATTTTTACAAACCATCACCCATGTAACAATCTGCATGAAGGTCAGAAAACAACATGACCAGCACCCCAGGTACCCCTTTCATCTCCTTCCCAGTCACTATTCCTACTCCAAGGGAAGCCACTATCCTCACATACATTTTTTTCATTTATGTACAGTAAAACTTTCTATGGTGTCCAATTCTGTGAGTTTTGACCCATGCATACCATGTAACCACCCCGTCACCCCCAAAACCTGTAGTCGGTACCTCCTCCTACCCCCAACTTAGAACTACTGATATTTCTCAGTGCCTATAGTTTTGCCTTTCCCAGAGTGTCATATAAATGGAACCATGTCCCATGTAGCATTTGGGGTATGGCTTCTTTGACTTAGCAAAATGAATCAGGTTTATCCACGTTGCTGTAGGAATCAATAGTTTGTTGTTGCTAAGTAATAGTTCATTTTATGGATGTATAATTCATGTATCCCTTCACCGAAGGACTTTTGCATTGCTTTCAGTTTTTTTCCACTATTTTTTTGTGCTTCTTTGCAACTTTAGGTCTGCAGGAGCAAGGAGCAACACCAGACGTGGGTTTCTGATCTGACAGCCATGACAGACCCTCTCCAACCCACTTCCCTCTCTCCTGTGAGCATCCACACATCTTGCCAGTTGCGCAGGAGCTTATCATAAAACAAATTTAAATGCAGAATGATACGTCCCAAGAGCCTGTTAACAGAACAAAATTATACCTAGAGTAGGAGAGTAGTATAAGCAATTTTGAATTGTTAGAATTTCAAATTCCGAGGAATAACACTCAGATGGCCCAAACGCTGGATGTGCCGATGACCGGTGCCAGGTTCTCATTGCTGGTGTCCTAAGGGAAATAAACGTAGTCTATTTAACACAGTAGTAAACGAAAAGAAAATAGTCTGAGAAGAAAACAGAGCAACAAATGAAAATAGCCATCTGTTAAATGTGAGACTAATAGTCTTACGATTTAGAAAACAGTCCATGGAAACAGTCCTCATCTTTCAAGAAAATCTAGTTTGTTGAACACCAAAGGTTTGTTTTTTAAAATTAATTACCAATTTCCTTTAGGTGGTAACTTCTCTGCATTTTAAAAATCAACTAATATTGTGTGATTAACAGAAATTGTTCATTGCTAAGTAGGGCAGTTCTAGTGCCGCATACTTCAGGATTCCTTGACCCTAAACTGCCATCCCCTTCACTGATTGCATGCGGATGGTATGAATGGCCTTGTCAGTCTTTTCCATTCATATCTGATACGACTTGATTTCTCTTGTGTGTTTTCAAACAACAAAAACAACAACATTAGGCTCTTCTTCTAAATTGGCACTAAACTAAACCTTAGGAACTACTGGTGTTACCCAAAATAGGAGGAAACAACTCAAATTGAGCATATATTCATCCCTATTTCTGCTAGTCAACTGGTAACGACCAATGAATGTCATTTGGACAGTTTTTAACTACTGAATGATTTTAACTACTGAATAGCTACTAGAATGATTTTTTTTTTCCAGAGAGAGAGAGAGAGAATCTTTGTTTTTTTATGTTTATTTTTGAGAGAGACAAAGGACAAGCTGGGGAGGGGCAGGGAGAACCAGAGACACAGAATCTGAAGCAGGCCCCAGGCTCTGAGCTGTCAGCATAGAGCTCAACACGGGGCTTAAACTCCCAAACCACGAGACCATAACCTGAGCTGAAGTCGGATGCTCAACCAACTGAGCCACCCAGGCTCCCTGAGAGAGAGAAAGAATCTTAAGCAGGCTCCATGCTCCATGCAGAGCCCAATGCGGGGCTCAATCCATCGACCCTGAGATCATGACCTGAGCCAGAATCAAGAATCAGATATTCAACAGACTGAGCCACCCAGGTGCCCCTAGAATGTTTTTTTTTAACTGTATAGAAGCCAGTGCCCAAAACAATTAGCATGTAAAACAAGATATAGCGAATTTTCTGATGAAAGAAAAGTGATGTAATCTTTCTTTAGGATGTCTAAAATTAGGTTCATTCACCTCACAGATGGGAGGGCTAAAGACAAGACGAAAGTCCCATATGTTTCACACTATGAATCTCTACAAAAAGGTTTTCTAAATCTTGTGACAGTCATTTGATCAAAAATATCCACTTCCCTCATGGTATTTAAGACTACAAAAACTATGTCTTGATAATAGATCTCTTTCTCTGTGAAAGTTCATTGTTTGGTTCGGATCTAGTTTGTCAGACATTCCTCACTCTTACTAAGAAAAAGCTTTGCTAACCTTTTAACTACCTTTCTCCTGGTGGCTAATAATGTACTTAATACAATATTCTCTACATCACCCACGTTTTAACCTTAATCGATGCTCCTTGACATTTCTCTTCCCCAAATATTTGGTCACCACATACTACTGATTCTTCCTTAATGTCATATTTTTCTTGCTATTATTTCCACTGTCATCGCTCTTACCCTTAACGCATCCTCACCCCCAGGCATGGGTCATTGCCGTGGCCTCTTAATTCATCTCCTAGCCTCTAATTTCTCCCCTTGCTGAGCCAGCCATCACCAGATGACTTTTCCTAAAATGCAGCTTGGATTGTGTTTCTCCTCTCCTCGGTGACCTTCATGGGTCCTAAATCCAAACTAAGTAATATACCTGTATAGTACAGTTCTGGAATATAGTATGTGGTCAATCGGTCATCTACTGTCCCCCACCTCCAAGCCACAGGTCTTGTCCTGTGGCTGTTGGTCATGCAAATTCCTGCCTTGCTAATTGTTGTGCCTTCCCCACCCAAGTGCCCTTATCAAAGCCCTACCTTTCTTCAAGACCCACCCTAAATCCCTCCTCCTGCAGAAGACTCCCCCGTTATTTTAGCCCATGAAGCCTGAATTCCTACAGTGCATATTGTGAGTCCGCCTAACAGCACGTTCTCCCTGTGCTGCTTTTACCTCCGTAGGTGTATGCTTTGTCTCGGATTAGGAGGCCTTCTTTCTTGCATTCCTCTGCCCCAGTGAAGTACCCATGGCAGGTGATCAGAGTGCACGCAGAGCCTGCAAGCCTCAGACAGCACGGCAGTTTTCAATGCCGACTTTCCATGATCATAACCTGCAAACAGCACTGGATAAGTGTTAGCAGCGGCTTCATTTGCACAGTGGTTGAGTTGGGATGGAGGAGTGGACAGGAGTGGATAAAATAGTCTGACTACAAATCTCTAAATCAGCCAAATTTATTATTTAATTATAGTCCCTTTCTGGCTCATAGTCTAATAATCTTCCTTCCTGGACATGTCTTGTGATTTTTTCTCTTTTATCAATTTTATCTTCCTTGTTCATATGTTTTCGTTGTAAGTCATGTTACGGGCGGGTGGGAGAGATGCTGGTCCTTGTCTCACAGAGTCAAAGAATGAATCTCACAGACAGCAGAGAGTGAGCAAAGTGATAGAGTTTATTGAGCGAGAAAGTACAAAGCTCTCAAGAGAGAGGGGTCCCTTTTCATGTGTCTATTAGCCATCTGGATGTCTTCTTTGGAAAATACTCAACATCGGGGAAATACAAATCAAAACCACGATAAGATACCACCTCATACCTCCAGAATGGCTAAAATTAACAACTCAGGGGACAACGGGTGTTGGCGACGATGCGGAGAAAGGAGATCCCTCATGCACTGCTGGTGGGAATGCAAACTGGTGCAGCCGCTCTGGAAAACAGTATGGAGGTTTCTCAAAAAGTTAAAAATAGAACTATGACCCAGCAATTGCACTACTAGGTATTTTTCCAAAGGACATAAAAATGCTGATTCGAAGGAGCACCTGTACCCCAATGTTTATAGCAGCGCTATCAACAATAGCCAAATTACGGAAAGAACCCAAATGTCCATCAATTGATGAATGGATTAAAGAAGATGTGGTTTATATATACAACGGAATACCACTTGGCGATGAAAAAGAATGAAATCTTGCCATTTGCGACAACATGGATGGAACTAGAGTGTATTATGCTAAGCGAAATAAGTCAGAGAAAGACAGATACCAATGTGGAATTTGAGAAACACAACAGATTATCATAGGGGAAGAGAAGGAAAAATAAGATAAAAACAGAGGGAGACAAACCATAGACTCTTAAATACAGAGAACAAACTGAGGGTGGCTGAAGGGGAAGTGGGTGGGGAGATGGGCTAAATGGGTGACAGGCATTAAGGAGGGCACTTGTTGGGATAAGCATTGGGTATCATATGTAGGAGATGAATCACTGGGTTCTACTCATAAAGCCAAGACTACACTATATGTTAACTAACTTGAATTTAAAAAGACAGAGAGTGAGAGGGGTCTCGACTGGGTTGCCACCAAGGATTTTTGTCTCTGATTTTTATTGGGACCTTATCAGGAACTGGATAACTCTATTCATGGCATCTAGCATGCTCAGGTCTGGGATGCATTTATCCTTCTTTTTTTTTTTTTTCCAAAACCTGCCCCACATCTATAGCCTCCCACCCACACCTGCAGCTGGGACTGGGGGACATGGAGGACACCTCCAGGAAGAGGAGGACCAGGAGGGCCTGAGGGCCACTTTGGTGAGCCTAGAAGCCTTAGGGCAGAGGCTGGCCCAGGTGAAGCCACCATGGCTGTAATTGGCCTCCCCAGGGTCCCTTACCTACCCCTGCCTAGGGTTAACCCTTTTCCTACTCAACATCTGAAACCTTCCTTGGAAGTAGCTGAGGTAGGAATAGTTTCTCTGAAAGTCTTAGTGACAGGGCCATATATAGTACTCTTCATTTTATTTCTTTTTAAAAAAAAATTTTTTAATGTTTACTTTTGGAGAGAGAGAGTGAACAGGGGAGGGGCAGAGAGAGAGGGAGACACAGAAACTGAAGCAGGCTCCAGGCTCTGAGCTGTCAGCAGGGCTTGAACTCACAAACCACAAGATCATGACCTGAGCCAAAGTCAGATGTTTAACCACCTGAGCCACCCAGGCACCCTTGATTTTACTTCTTTACTCTTTAACCTCCTTTTATACTGGTTTCCATTCATTAAATCTTTTTTTTTTTAATGTTTATTTATTTCTGAGAGAGAGAGCAAGGGAAGGGCAGAAAAGGGTGGGGGTGGGGGAACAAAAGATCCCAAGCAGGCTTCCTGCTGACAACAGAGAGCCCGATGCAGGGCTCGAACTTAGGAACTGTGAGATCATGACCTGAACCCAAGTTGGACACTCAAGTGACTGATCCACCCAGGCACCCTCCACTCATTAAATCTTATTTTAAATTAAACAGATGGAGATATTTTTTGATGTATTTTTAATTTTTCATTCAAGTTAGCATATAGTGCAATAATGATTTCAGGAGTAGATTCCAGTGATTAATCCCCTATGTATAACACCCAGTGCTCATCCCAACAAGTGTCTTCCTTAATGCCCCTTGTCCATTTTGGCCATCCCCCCACCTACAACCCCTCCGGCAACCCTTGGTTTATTCTCTGTATTTAAGAGTCTCTTATGTTTTGTCCTCCTCCCTGTTTTTTTATAGTATTTTTGCTTCCCTTCCCTTATGTTCATCTGTCTTGTATCTTAAATTCCACATATGACTGAAGTCATATGATATTTGTCTTTCTCTGACTGACCAATTTCACTTAGCATAATATCCTCTAGTTCCATCCACATTGCTGCAAATGGCAAGATTTCATTCTTTTTGATTGCCAAGTAATATTCCATCGTGTGTATATATAACTACCACATCTTTATCCATTTACCTGTCAATGGACATTTGGGCTCTTTCCATAGTTTGGCTATCGTCAATAGTGATGCTACAAACATTGGGGTGCATGTGCCCGTTAGAAATAGCACATCTGTATCCCTTGGAAAAATACTTAGTAGTACAACTGCTGTGTCATAGGGTAGTTCTATTTTTAACTTGAGGAACCTCCCTGCTATTTTCCAGAGTGGCTGCACCAGTTTGCATTCCCACAAGCAGTGCGAAAGAGATCCTCTTTCTCTGCATTCTCGCCAGCATCTGTCATTGCCTGAGTTGTTAATTTTAGTCATTCGGACAGGTGTGAGGGTGGTATCTCACTGTGGTTTTAATCTGTATTTCCCTGATGATGGGTGATGCTGAGCGTTTTTTCATGTGTCTGTTAGCCATCTGGATGTCTTCTTTGGAGAAGTGTCTATTCATGTCTTTTGCCCATTTCTTCCCTGGATTTTTTGTGTTTGGGTGTTGAGTTTGATTAAGTTCTTTAGAGATTTTGAATACTAACCCTTTATCTGATATGTCGCTTGCAAATATCTTCTTCCATTCTGTTGGTTGCCTTTTAGTTTTACTGACTGTTTCTTTCACTGTGCAGAGGTTTTTATCTTGATTAGGTCCCAAGTTCATTTTTGCTTCTGTTTCCCTTGCCTCCGGAGATGTGTTGAGTAAGAAGTTGCTGCAGCCCAGGTCAAAGAGGTTTTTGCCTGTTTTCTCCTCTAGGATTTTGATGGTTTCCTGTCTTACGTTTAGGTCTTCGACCCATTTTGAGTTTATTTTTGTGTATGGTGTAAGAAAGTGGTCCAGGTTCATTCTTCTTCATGTCGCTGTCCAGTTTCCCCAGCACCGTTTGCTGAAGAGACTGTCTTTCTTCCATTGGATGTTCTTTCCTGCTTTGTCAAAGATGAGTTGGCCATATGTTTGTGGGTCCATTTCTGGGTCTCTATTCTGTTCCATTGATCTGAGTGTCTGTGTTTGTGTCCGTACTGTACTGTCTTGATGATTACAGCTGTGTGATCCAGCTGTTTCTAGGTTACATTATGGCGTGTTATGGTCTCATTGCATCCCACCCATTCCTCTGATACACCCAGAGACGTCTGTACCCCAGATATGGCAGGGTCCAGGCTCTGAGCCACGTCAGAGTTCCCCAATACATATAGGTATCTACGTGCATAATGTCCATGACCAAAGCTACGTCCATGCTAAGGTCAAGCAAATGGGCCAGACGTAGAAGCCTCTAGAGCCCAGAGACAGCAAGCTCACCGATAAGTCACAGTTGGGTAGTGACTCCCCAGAGATAGGGGCAAGGACCTCATCACGAAATTGCTCACCCACGCTCTTAGGTTGTAGCTGACTGACACCTTATCGGTGTCTCCTGGAGTTTTGCTAGAGGAATAATTTAACGAACACAAATCCCGCCAGTATCTTCTGGTTGCTCCTGGAGTGTGACAAAATGAGCTTTTTCGTCCTCACGGTCAGGAGAATGAGACTGCTAAGGACCCTTCTATTTATTTTATTCTCTTAGGACAGGCCATAGTCCCACTGCCAGGGCCACCTACTAATCCCTTTGTGTGAATTAGAAAGAGGTTCCGTCTCCTGAGGAAACCAGCTGGGAAAACAGCTTCCACCACACATGCGCCCTCCGATTCTCCAGAGCAGACATGTTTTGGAGGAAGAAGAATGGCACCTCAGAGCCCTCATGACCTACCTGGAGAAACTGAAACCCAGAGAGAGAACGAACTTGCCCCAGGTCGCACAGTGAGTCAATGATGACAAAGGAGGAGAGCTCAGGTCTCCTGAAGTCCAGCCCGATCGTCTCGGGGTGTGAGAAACAGCCTCATAGACCATTCTTTCCCCCACAGAGCAGAGCAGGCTCAAGGATGGACAAACTCAGACCCACCTGCCTCTCCTCACTCAGTGTCCTTGTTACATGTGTCCTCTACCCAAGACGGGGAGGCTCTCATTTCTGGGTACTCACGAGAGGGCGATGACAAAAATGAAGACAGAAACGGAGGCAGATAACTGACTAACAATTCTGCAGTCCGCTCCCCACACATCCCCCCCCCCCCACACACACACAGAGAACTGCAGTTCTTGTCTATCTAGATCAGTGCTTCTCAAACTCGGCCGTGCGTCAGAATAAAAAATATAGACCGTTGGGGCGCCTGGGTGGCTCAGTTGGTTAAGTGCCTGACTGTTGAACTCAGGTCATGTCTTGATCTCAGGATTGTGAGTTCAAGGCCCACATTGGGCTCCATGCTGGGTTTGAAGCCTACTTTAAAAAAAAAACAAAAAAAAAAACGGGGCACCTGGGTGGCTCAGTCGGTAGAGCATCCGACTGCAGCTCGGGTCATGATCTCGCAGTTCACGAGTTCAAGCTCCGCATCGGGCTCTGTGCTGACGGCTCAGAGCCTGGAACCTGCTTCGGATTTTGTGTCTCCCTCTCTCTGCCCCTCCCCTGCTCACACTCTGTCTCTCTTTCTCTCTCAAAAATAAATAAACAATAAAAAATTTAAAAAAACAAAAATGAAAAAACATAATAGAGCATTGGTCCTTCCCCCAGAGTTTTTGACTTAGTGGGTCAGAGGTTGGCTTGTGAATCTGCATGTCTAACAAGTTCCCAGATGGCGCTGATGCTGCTGGTCTGGGGACACACTTTGAGCCCCAGTGGCCTAGAAAAACAGACAACCCAGCCTTTCCCCCCTCACCTTCTTTCACTCTCTCTCCTTTCATGTCCCCCTCTATATTTTCCTGCTTCCCCTTTTTAGTCTTCATCTTTCAAACCATGACGGAATGAGCCAAGCTCTCCCAGGGACCTGGGTTCTAGTTCTAGCTCTGTCACTGACTAACTGTATGAACACAGGGCGAAGTCACTTCCGCAGTCTGGGCCCCAGGACAGACAATCCCCCGCCCTCGCAGCCTCTCCCCAGGCAGGACCACATCTCCGTGGGGTCACCTCTATATCCCCAGATCCTTTTGCAATATGTACTCAAGGAGAGGCTGGTGAACGAACTCAATGGCCTTTCAGTTTCCTTGCAGCTCAGACTCCAGGATTCTGACTTCTTCCTTCCAAATCTGAGCTTTTCCCTCTTCAATCGCACATGATATTTAGGGTCTTTCTAGAACGAGATGAGGAATGAATGCTCTGGAATGTGGGCCAGAGAGTTGACAGGAGACAGCTCTAGAACAGCCTGTTAGCTGGGGGAATCAGGTCCCAGACAACAGATACCTGATCCTCAGCAACGAGTAAGTGTGCGCAGAAGCTAGGAGCACCTGGGACCCTAGGAGCCGGCGGCGGTTAGACTCGGTCTCCCACTCCGGCCGAGGTTCCAGCAGGGGGCGCCAGAGAGAGGGCCAAGACCAGTCAGGTTGGCCCAGGTGTCCAGTCTGGGGCGGGAGGGTGCGCCCTAAGGGCGTGGATACCGCCGAGACACACCCCCGGCCGCTTTTAAGCCGCTGCCGGCCAGGGCCAGGGAGGAGGGAGTCAAAAAGTTCCGGCAACCGCTGATCTCTTCGGACCCAGACCCTGCCCGGCCCGGGTTAGCACTAGACCGCCATGCGGGGCCCGAGCGTCGCTCTGTGGCTCTTCGTCGCCCTGCGTACAGGTGAGCCCGAGCGCCCGGTCTGGCGGGCGGGGATCCCGCGGAGCTGGGGCGGGGGATCCCGCGGTTCTCCAGCCCCGGGGCAGGGCCCCACACAGCTGGGAAGTGTGCTCCGAGTCCGTATCTCCCGGGAAAGGAGGGAGACGTAAAAAGGCGCCAAGTGCAGCTGAAGACGATGGAGGGCTTCTTGGAGGAAACTGCCTTGAGCTGGGCCTTGGAAAAGCGGGCCTTCTGACCCGCCCAGGAGAGGGGCGGTCAGAGGCGTGGAGGGGAGAGTCTTGGAGGGTCGAGGAGAGGGGGAACGCTCTTGATAGGTGTGGGGGCCCCGAGGAGGGTTGGGGGGCCGGAGCGACTCTGCCTCTCCCCAGCCGCGGGCGGGGAGGGAAGCGGGAGAAGATTCTAAGGGGCTGGTTGGGGAGACGCGAGATACGACCCGACCCGGGAGCCGGCCCCGGGGCGCCCCGCGAGGTGTAGCGAGGAGGAGGAGGGGGTGCTTCCGGGGCTCCCCGCGTCTGCACGTCCCCTCCCAAGGAAGTCAGGGCCCGGCGCAGTGAGGCGTGAGCCTGGGCGTCGGGGAGATGCTGGCAGGGACAGGGACGGGCGGACCCAGGACGGGTTTCACCCTGTGACCTCGCTAATACAGAATCTGGACCCGCCACCCTGGTCCCAACTCTACACCAAGGTGCAGTCTTGGGGCTCTGGAGAGGGGGACGCAGTTTCACATCCCAGGGTGCCCCGCCATGAGCTGGGTCGCAAAAGGGAGGCTGTGGAGGGCCCTGCGGTCTTGACCCTTGGAGCGGGGATGGGACGGCAGCCTGTCCGGGAGAGGATGACCTGGGCCCTGGGGGTGGGGAACTGGATCCAAAGCTGGACAGGGTGAGTGATAGAGGAATTCCTGTCTGCAAACGCGTGGACTACAAGGACATCTGGCCCCACTTCTGCTGGGCCCCCAGGCTGGGAGCTCTCCGGGACCCTGACCTGGTCAGACCTGGGGACCCAGGAGGCTCCCCACCAGGAGGAGGGGTCCAAGCAAAAGTCCCCTGCGGAGCCGTGTGTCCTGCCTCTCTACATAGGTTTACTTACAGCCTAGAAGGTGGCTTTTCTCATGTGCTCTCTCACGTGACAGAGCAAGCTCAGAGAGGTCAAAATAAGTCGCCTCAAGTCACCAGATCCTTCTCCAGGAGCGGGAACTTGAACTCGACCTGCTGGTTCCTCGGCTTCCCCCTGGCAGAGGCCTGGCACTGTGACCCTGAGGGTGGCCAAAATCACAGATGCTCCACGAGGCTGGGAGTCTCCTCAAGGGCAGCCACAGCCACAGCCACTTCCCAGTCTCAACGCCCGGTTCCTGAGGAACCTGAGCGAGAGGACCTAGTCCATCACCCTCTTGTTGGAGGACACGGAGGCCCAAAGACTAGATAAGAACTTGCCTAGTCACACAGCCAGCTGCGACTCCCCAGCCGGTGCTCTTTCCACCCTCCAGGCTGAGCAGGTTTGGGGGTAGCCGAGCGCTACCCTCGGAGACGGTCCCTGGCCTCCATAAAGTGCCAGGCTCTGAGCTGCCCCAAGTGCAGGGATATGCATGTCCCCACGCATGGCTTGGCCAGTGAGCCCAGCCCCTCTGCAGTCCGCGACACTTTTTGCCTCGGTTCCTCCCGGGGGAGGGCAGGCATGTCGCAGAGCACTGGCTGCACAGGCTCACGGGGTCACACAGAGCTGCCGGAGCCCCCCGCCCTGAGTGGGCGGTGAAGGCCAGGGGAGCCGGGCCTCACTGTCCCCTGCCCGCAGCACTCAGCGGGATGGAGGTGCGGTGGTGCACCACCTCGGAGCCGGAGCAGCAGAAATGCGGCGACATGAGCAAAGCCTTCCAGGAAGCCGGGATCCAGCCGGCCCTCCTGTGTGTCCAGGGCAACTCGGCTGACCACTGCGTGCAGCTCATCACGGTGAGTCCTCTCCCCTCACTCTGCGACCGCCGCCTGCCAGACGGGAGAGCTCTGACTCACGAGGGAGCGCACAACAGCTTCATTCACAGAGAAAGGTGCCGTTTCCTCCCTGCCAGGGCCGGGCGCAGGATCTCCTGGGTTTCCCAGGCAACGAGGGCCGGCTGGTTTCCTGCCAGGGCCCAGGCCAGGCACTGGGAGGCCGCGGGGAGGGCCCCTGCTCCGTGGGCGCCAGTGGGGAAAGGTATCTAAGAGGCCGAGTCTTCCTTCCACGAGGGCCCTGCTAGAGTAGGGACTCTCCCCACCCCCACCCAGGGGCGCCCCGCCAGCAGCCCCTTCAGTGGCCCGTGGTAGTTTACCCCCTGCGGTTTCCCAGGAAGGAGGAATGGAGGCCAGCAGTGGGGGGTGGTGGTGAATGGGGGGGAAAGGAGTGCTGAGTGGCCGATCTGCTCAGCCGGCACTGACAGCACTCAGAGGCAGGACTTTAGTGGAAGGACGGTGTATGGAGGGGAGCCCTCTGGGCAGGCACAAGGGGACCTGGGCTTTCATTTCAGCTCAGCCCTTGATTTCTCCCCAAAGCGAATCCAATCACATAGCACCCCCTGTGGGGGGGGGGGGGGCTTCGATCAGGCTCCACTGTGAGGAAAGCAATCAGACTGAACTATAATTTTACCATGGACCCCGTGACACCGACGGGTATGCCGCCATTTGTGTTTTAAAGTAAAAAGGGAAAAAATGAAGTGGGAATTTATGGGATTCAGTCCGCGTCTTAGAGAAAATCTGAGAAACAGTGGAGGCAGGGGTCTGAGAAGCAGGAAAATGAGGGGGACTCACTACATATCGTTTTGTACTATTCTGATTTTTTTTTAATTTTTTTAAGTTTATTTATTTATTTTGAGAGAGAGAGAGAGAGAGAGCAAATGCACAAGTGGGGAATGGGTAGAGAGGAGAGACAGAATCCTAAGCAGGCTCCGCACCATTCAGTGCAGAGCCCGCCGACGCGGGGCTTAAACCCACAAACCATGAGGTGATGACCCAAGCCGATATCAAGAGTCGGATGCTTAACCATCTGTGCCACCCAGGAGCCCCGGATTTTTTTCTTTCTTTCTTTCTTTCTTCCTTTCTTTCTTTCTTTCTTTCTTTCTTTCTTTCTTTCTTTCTTTCTTTTTTTTTTTTTACTATGTAAAGCCATTAGAAGCCCTGGAAAATTAATAATGTTTAAATAACATAATTAGAAAAACAAGGCAAACCCTTGGCCTAGGAGAGCTGTCACCTAGGACCTGGTAAAGCGTGAGCCCCTTAGACCCCTGGCTGCAAGGCTGAGCCAGGACAGGGGTCTTGGGCCGGACAGAGAGGACCAGTATGGACCCCCATGGCTTTTCAAGGGGCCCTAGGCAGACTAGTGGGTGTCTGTGAGCTCCTCGCTGAACGGGCCAGGGTGGCTGGGCTGACCTACCTGTTCCCAGCAGGCCCGGGAGGCTGACGCCATCACCCTGGATGGAGGAGCCATTTACGAAGCAGGGAAGGAGCACGGCCTGAAGCCCGTGGTGGGCGAAGTATATGATCAAGGTCAGAGGGCTGAGCGGGAGGAGGGGCGGGCCGAAGGATGTCACTCTCAGTGTGTCCTTGCTGGGTTTGGCCCAACGCTAATTGCCCTCGAGCTGGCCAGTAGCCCTGTGCCCAGAACAGTCCTGGCGACCAGGGCAGACCAACCCACAGAGACGCCCCGAAGTCTGTCTTGACACCTCCCTCAGACTGGGGGTGCCATAGACATTGAGGGCCGATTTAAGTCTGTCCCTTCCACGCCCGTAGCTTGCACCCACAAGCCCTTACCAAGGGCCTGCCCCATGTCTGCTATCATGTTGGCACAACCACCTGGGTGAAGGGGTCTTCATAATGCCCAGCGCCCAAGCACTTCAGCGGCCCTCTGTCAGAAATGGCACAAAGTGGGGACAAGGGCCGGCAATAGAGGTATTGCGTAGGACCTGCGGACTAAGTTCAGATCCCAGTTCTGCCCCTTCCTGGGGGCCTCTGTGGCCTTGAACAACCTTCCTTCCCCGACCGTAAAATGGGGAGAGTGACCCCTGTCCTGCCACAGAGACGAAATGAGTCCGCCCGTGTGCACTTGACGCATGGTGTGGGCTCAGACATGTGAGTGCCTTTGCCCTAGTCCCTGCGCCTCCCGCCAGACCTGCCTCTAACTCAGAATACACGGTGCGCGTGCACACACACATGCGCACACACACACACACACACACACACCCATCTCCCACAGCCTCCCAGGCAGGGTTCCAGCCTCTGGGTGGCTTCTCCCCTGCCACTCTTACTCCTCTCCTGTCTCTCCTTTTAGAGGTCGGTACCTCCTATTACGCCGTAGCCGTGGTCAAGAGGAGCTCGCACGTGACCATCAACACGCTGAAAGGCATGAAGTCCTGTCACACGGGCATCAACAGGACGGTGGGCTGGAACGTGCCCGTGGGCTACCTGGTGGAAAGCGGCCGCCTCTCCGTGATGGGCTGCGACCTGCTCAAAGGTAAGGGCTTCCGGCCAGGCAGGGCTTCTCCCGCAGGAGCGCTGGGTCCCCCCGCTGGCCGCTGCTCTGCCTTCCCCTCACGGAGGACTGCCGCCAGGCTCACCTTCATCCTCAGCTTCCTTTAACTAAGGAGCAACACCATCGCACCTCCTCCAGGGCCTCCCGGACACCTACTTGGTGGCCAGCCGAGCCACCCCGGTGTCCCAGAGCACAATGGTCTTTTAAAGCCCAGACATTGCTGTCAGACAGATGTACATTTAAACCCTGGTCTGCCCTGAAGTACGTTACTCTACCTCCTTGAACTTCAGCTTCCTCATCTGTAACACAGGAAAGTTAACACTACAAGGCTGTGATGTTGGAAGAGCTGAGACAATTCACACAACGTCTTTGCGCAGGGCAGAGCGCAGGGTAAATCCTCGCTGCACAGAGCTGTTGCTATCATGAGCTCAACTCCCTTACCTCTCGGGGGCACCCTGCTGTTGTACACGCATACGCATGCACGCGCCTGCCTGGACACACACACACAGACACGCAACTCTATATGCATGCGTGCACACGTGTGCGCGGGCCACCCCATGCATGCACAACCCGTACATACACACACGCATGTGTACACATGCACTCACTGCCCCCATACATAACCCAACCGCGGTGTAAACCGGCACAACCTGCGAGAGCTTGGAAGCCATGTCCCCTCAGATGGTGGCCATCATCACACGGGTGTTCCATCAGTCAGTTGGCACATTTATTAAATTTCTACTCCTCTGGGAGGAGGCAAAAAGCAGACCAGGGGAGGGAGCCTACGCTGGGAGAGTGTGGTCTAGCCGGGTGATGAGCCAGCCTCCTGCTCACCCTACACGGCACTGAGGTGACCTCAGCACAGGATAAACATTTGCTGAAAGGGTGGACACTGGGCCTCGGTGCTGGCGGCAGCCCCAAAACCATGCCGATCGCGACCACTTCCCCGTTTCCCTGCCTCTCCCTGTGTTTTTGAAAGTGTCACCTATGAAATTAATTGTAGTCGTTATGTAATAACTTCTTTCTTTGCCCACTTTCATTGATGACACATAACGGATCTGAAGTGAAACCCACAGGGAAGACCGTATTTATCCGATAGTTGTCCTTTGCGGGCAACTGGAGATAAATGTTCTTACCCCCCAGAGCCATTTTTAAAATAGCAACAGTCACTCCCAACACCTCTTGCTGCTTTTGTGGCCCCACTTTGGGAGTCACTGACCTGGTCCAGCCCCCCAGTTTTGGTCAGACAGAAGCTTGGAGGGTCCAGCGAGTCCCTGGGGAGCCTGGCCTACCCTAACTGCAGCCTGAGGCCGGTGAGCCATTGGAGGGCGTCTGACCCCACGTGGCTGACTGACCTCCCTCTGCTTCCTTCCCACAGCTGTCAGTGACTATTTTGGGGGCAGCTGTGTCCCTGGGGCAGGAGAGACCAGCTACTCGGAGTCCCTCTGTCGCCTGTGCAGGGGCAACACGGCTGGGGAGGGGGTATGTGACAAGAGCTCTCTGGAGAGATACTACGACTACAGCGGAGCCTTCCGGTGAGAGAGCAGGGGCGGGGGGGGGGTGCTGAGTCAGGGGTGAGGCCTTGAGGCCAGAGCAGGTAGAAGACAGCTGGGCATTGAGAGGGCCCCAGGGGGAGGGGCAGTGTTGGCTGCATCTCTTCAAAGCACCCTTTATATGGTTCATGTGCCCAGTTAGTTTAAAAAACATCAAACTGGAATATGCTGGACTGGATTCGCTCACAAAATCAACATGTTTGGTGTATTTAGAGAGATGAGGGCTGAGAGAGTAGAAAATGGCAAAAACAGCCTTTCGCCACTCTCGTGTCCTCATTCTGGTGTCTCAGACCAGCAGGGAGGGTGATGGGAGTGGGAAAGTGTGGCAGGAACCCTGGACGTCTTGACAGTCGGAGCCGCCCTCGGCACCACGCCTGAGTAGGGCTGGCACCTTGGACGAGCTCTCCATGGAGCCCAAAGAGAGTCTCTGACAGCTTGGGGTACAGCTGCGCCTGTCCATGGCTGGGCAAACGTGCTCGGCGGGGCCTGGCACGGAAGCCTCCTGAGCCCCCTCTAACTGCCTTGGCCTCAGTGTTTCCACCTGGAAGCGGAGTGCCTGCCGGTGCCCGACGTACGAGGGTGGGATCTGGGGAAACGCAGTTGGGGGCACAGAGAGAAAAACAATCCTCAGTCCTCCAACCCAGACAGAGCCTTTGGCCCTCCCCACTCTCCTGGTGTTCCCCCAGCCCAGGCCCGGCTTCTCTGTGACTTTGGGGACCCAGGCAGCCTTTTCCTCAGTAGGGCCTGGCCTGCCTCCCTCACTGGGCAGTGACGTATAAAGGCTACGTAAAAGTCCTCGTCCCTTCCCAGGGGTTTTCGGTGTGGCACGAGAGGGTCTCATCTAATCCTCTGCCTCAGGGGAGAGTCATCTTCAGAGCACCCTGAGCTTTGAAGCTGTTGGTAATAGCACCTGCCCTATGCGGACCGGCTCCACTCGGGCCCCGAGCTGGGCTGCACGGGATCTGTACTGATAATAAAGGGTCTCTCCCTACGGAGAACCACTTTCTAACCCCCACTGTATAGATGACAGGGGCTAAGAGGGCTCCACAGCTTGGCGAAGCCACACAGGAAACAAACCAGGGAGCGAGATCCTGGGACTGCCTGACCCTGAAACCCGTGCCCACCATCGCCAGCCCCCATGGCCCAGAACAGGCCTCCAGAAGGCAGATGAGCTCCGCCCGGGCTCACTGGTTTCTCCCGCGCAGGTGCCTGGCGGAGGGGGCAGGGGATGTGGCCTTCGTGAAGCACAGCACGGTGCTGGCGAACACCGACGGTGAGTCGGGGGGCTGGCCTCCAGGAGCAGGGTCTCGGGCCCCGTAACTCTCCCGAAAAGGAAGAGATGGGTCTCGTGAGTATGGTTCAAACTGCTCTGTGCGGCAAGGGGCTGCCCTGCTCTGATTTGCGTCCAGCATTGGCTCCCGCTTTAAGATTGGGTTTTGACTGTGCAGAACATTTGCAACTCTCTGCATTAGCTCCCATCTACCGTCCCTTCTCCCGTTACCGGAAGAAGCCATCCCTTATCCCTGAACAAGGTCGTATTAAATTGGGTTAGTGTTATGTGTCGCCATTACATCATTGTCATTTAAAAAAAATGCAATCATTGAGCTCTAGAAAAGTCCTGAGAATAAGTCAAAGAACTTCCATTTAGTTTTACCCAAATTCCAGCTTTTACCATTTGCCACGTTGGATTCATCATTCTTTCTATACTTGTGTATGTTCTTTCTCAACCATTGGAGAGTATGTTTGCCTGCATCCGACCCTTTAATACTTCAGTTTGCACTCTTAAAACACGGAGATGTGGGGGCGCCTGGGTGGCTCAGTCGGTTAAGCGTCCGGCTTCGGCTCAGGTCATGATCTTGCGGTTTGTGAGTTCGAGCCCCACGTCAGGCTCTGTGCTGATGTCTCAGAGCCTGGAGCCTGTTTCAGATTCTGTGTCTCCCTCTCTCTCTGCCCCTCCCCTGCTCATGCTCTGTCTCTATGTCTCTCAAAAATAAATAAACGTTAAAAAAAAAAAAAAAACACGGAGATGAGGACCTAGCCACAGTAACAGTCATCAAATCTGGGAAATAGAACAGCGACACAATACTGTTATCTAATCTACAGCCCATATCCCAGGCTCACTGGTTTTCCCAATTCTGTCCTTCGTAGCCATGTTTTTCAGGCCACGGACCTAATGTGTGATCACACGTGGTATTTAGTTGTTAGATCTCTTTAGTTTCCTTTAACTTCAAGGGATTTCTCAATCTTTCTTTGTTTCTGTGGCAGCGACATGTTTGAAGAGTCAGGCCAGTTGTTTTCTAGAATGTCCTCTAATTTAGATTTCTATCAGGATTGTTTACTTCTTTAATTTGTATAACTGACATGCAGCAAGACGCTGTCTTTTTGAAGTACAGTTCTGCAAGCTTTGCCAGAAACACAGTTGTAAAAGCACCAACACAATCGAGAGAGTGATCACGACAGCCCTTTCACCCCACAGCTTCCTCGATGCCCCCTTCTGGCGTCCACCAGTCATTTCTGTCTCTATAGTTTTGCCTGTTCAATAATGTCTGATCACTGTCTTTTTTTATCATAATCTTTTTTTTTATCATGACCTTTACCTTTAAAAGCAGAAGGTCCATCACGTGGTCTGACAGTCAAGAAGACAAACAATAAGAACCAGATTTGAGAAAGAGGGGGAAAAAATGATTTGAAAACGGAGGAAGCACAAAGGATTATCTCCAGAGCGAGATGATCCTATGAAAATGGGCAGCTGGGACCTGGGCCTCAAGGTCAAAGGAAAATTTGGAAGGTGGAGAAAGAATAGGGATGTATCAGGTTGAAATCAGCCCTTCTAGTATTGCGATGGTAATCTAAGGAAGTCTAAATAATTTTTAAGACACTCCTCATGCCAAAGGTTGGGAAGAACGAACAGGGGAATTGACATAAATGTCTGAAGTAGGGGAGGTGGCTCGAGTGGTCCGGAGCCACTGAAAACCAGGCGTGGCGGATCGAAATCCCAAAGTGGTGCGTTTGTCGCACCGGAAGGCCAGATGTGCCCCCCGAGTTCTATACAAAGGCTCTGCAGCAGAGTAAAAATAGAGACGAGCTGGGGAGGGAGGCGAGAGTGGCACGGGGTAATTGTTGCAAGTGCTATAAATGATCATGCAGTCATTAAAAATGACCTTTATAGAGTTTTCCAAACTATCGCTCTCGGTTTGGGGGTTTGGTTTGGAAATAGCTTTGGAGGGAACAGAGTTTTCATGATCCCACAAATCTTATTTTTTCCCCTTCTATTTCCTAGCAGAGGCTTATCCTCCTCCTTTTAAGATTGAAAAGTCATAAACATATTGTTATGTAAGGCCATCTGTTGCGTTATGATCTTAAAATTATTCTTCTTAATATTCCTTATCTGGTGTCGATATTCACTCTTTCAAATAAATCTGGTTTTCTGTCATAAATGAATTTTAGGGACATTTTCCAATAGTGTGGGAGAAAAAAAGTAGGATGCAAAATTGCCTATCAAGAATGTCCTTAGCCATGTTAGAAATGGCTAGGAAATTTCTCTCTCCCCTTCTGAGCATCCCTTTTTCTCTTATTCTTTTTATCATTAATGACTCGTCCTGTTTATATGTGCTGCATTCCTGTCAGAGACCTCGAATCCATGTTTTTAACAGAAACTGGGGAGAGTCGTAGAAAACGTAAGACACTTGGTCTTGCGGAGGGTGGCCACCAGGCTCCTCTTCATTCTGAGTTCTGGGTCTCACCTCCTGGCAGAGTTTCTGTTCACCAGAGTCTATGGCTCTCTACGCCATAACCTCTCCTCAGCTCCCTCTCCTGGGCCTTCCTGAGGCTCTTCCCAAACCCCTCCCAGGACAGAAGTTGGCTCACCACGGCTTCCCATCTTCCCAGGGAAAACTCTTCCCTCTTGGGGCCAGGCACTACTGTCGCAAGACTTCCAGCTGCTATGCCTGGATGGCAGCCGGGCTGATGTCACCGAGTGGAGGCAATGCCACCTGGCCCGGGTGCCTGCTCACGCGGTGATGGTCCGGCCTGACACAGATGGGGGCCTCGTGTTCCAGCTGCTCAATGAAGGCCAGGTGAGTTCAGGGCGCCCCCCCTACCCTGCCCCTTCACAGCTTCCCAGATGGTACCGAACCTTCTGGCCTCTTGCCAGGGTAGAAGCTTTCTCCGGCATGAGCCATCATGGGGCTGTGCCAGCCAGACCAAGAGGGGCAAGACTCAGAGACCCCCGACCCCTGCCTGGGGCAAGACCACAGCTGAGGAGGTCTCTGTAGTGTCCAACCTCGGTGTGAAGGAGAGACTGACTGTGTGAGCTGGCAGCCAAGAGGGCCGACCAGAGAGGGGAGACCCAGGACTCAGGAAGCAAGGAGGACTGGGCTTAGGCACCCCTCAGAGAAAGCAGCTCATATTTGTAAAGGCTCTTAAGACCCAAACCAGAATGTATGAGCAAATAACATGACAAAGTCAACAAAGGTCGAAGTTCCCCATTAATTAAATGTGCTAAGACCACTGTTTACAAGAACAGCACATTTCTGACTGCGGGGCACCCCAGCTTTAGTTAGTTTTGCCCCATCACTGTCCTCAGTCCCATCCACAGCTGGGCCACGAGTCCTGTGTTCAGTCGGCTGAGTGTGACAAGGCAGAGTGCACCGGGGGAGCAGAGAGGAAGGAGGGAGCGGTGCCTCACATGGTCCCCAGAGTGAGCATCTGGCCAGAGGGCAGGAAGAAGCAGCTGGCGGCAGATCTGGGAGGGATGTGCCCCCCTCCCTGCCGCCAGCCCCTCGCCAGCCCCCACTCCCATCCCTTGACACGCAGCGGCTATTCAGCCACGAGGGCAGCAGATTCCAGATGTTCAACTCGGAGGCCTATGGCCAGAAGGACCTGCTCTTCAAAGACGCCACCTCCGAGCTGGTGCCCATCGCCACACAGAGCTATGAGGCCTGGCTGGGCCGCGAGTACTTGCAAGCCATGAAGGGTCTCCTCTGTGACCCCAACCGTAAGTCCACCGGTCTCTTGCCCCACTGGCCCCAGCCCAGCCTGACCACAGGCATGGCAATACTTTCTGGAGAGGCAGCTGAGAGAGCACACTCACCCCAGAAGCTGTGCCCCTTGGCCTCCATGAGAACCAATTGCTTCCACCTCCCTGCCTCTGGGGGTTTGGGGAGAAGCTTCTCCAGAGTTGCATGGCCTGCTGTACCCTGGACGCCCCATCTGCTCCAAGGGGCGGGATCCAGGCCATCAGGGTCTGTCTTGGGAAGGGTCTCATTGCCCCCCACACAGAGGTCATCAAGTCCCATCATTCTCTCTCCACGATGCCTCTCTCTTCCTCCTCCCCACCCCGCAACCAAGGCCCTGGTTCAGGCATTGTCTGTTGGCTGGACCATTGCAGTAGCCTACAAATGGGCTTCCTGCCTCCTGCCCCCTACAGTCAGGGAAATGGCATGCCACTCATTTAGACACACGACAGCCATGACCTGCCTCGAGCCTCCTCACAGTCCCATGAAAGAGGCACACAGTTATCCCCTGTCTGTAAGAGGAAACCAGGTCAGATGGTTTAATCACTTACTTCTTACAGCTAATGAGGGAAAGAACCGGACTCTCCCTTGGGTCTGGCTCCACACTCTTCCTACTGAGATACTGGCCCCCATGGCCCCTGCCCCACAGGCCATGCTCAGGGCCAGCCCCCGAAGCAGGTATGCATGGTGGTGACCACAAGCTCCCACACACACACAGGGCTGCCCCGCTACCTACGCTGGTGTGTGCTGTCCACTCCTGAGATCCAGAAGTGTGGAGACATGGCCGTGGCCTTCGGCCGGCAGAAGCTCAAGCCAGAGATCCAGTGTGTGTCGGCCGAGTCTCCCCAGCACTGCATGGAGGGCATCCAGGTGAGCGCCACGCCCAGAGCAGCAGAGCAGGCCGGGGGGACAGCCGGTAGCAGTGCCTGAGACGGTCCTTGCCGGTTCTCCCCCTGTGCGACCCGGTCTGAAGGAGACAGGGCAGCCTAGGGAGGAGAACCTCTCCTGGGACAACCCCACAGAGAAAAGGGAGGAGGAAGGACCGGCAGGGACCAGTCATCCCACCCCATGGTACAGGGTGAGGGGGCTGGTATTTCCTTTCAGGGAACCCAGGAACCCCTCCTCCCTGGGTGGGTGGGCGGGGAGCAGAGGAGCATGAGTTTGGCCAGCCAAGCCCTGGTGGACCTGTGGCCTTCTATAGAGAGAGAGATTAAAAGAACAGTGCTGGCCCTTACTAAGTCAGTGATCCCTGATGTCTTCAGTTGTATTCTATCCTAGTCTTTTTTTCTAAGCCTGTCATGGTTGTCACACTGATTGGGCCTCCGCTGACGTGCTGCGGTTACAGCCCTGGCCCCGTGGAGGCCCGCGCAGCTCTGTCCTGCTTTGCTTCTCTGCCTGGACACTGAGGCCAGAACGGGGAGGGCCCTGCTGTCAAGGGTGCTGCTGTGGTCGCCGGTGTCCCACCAGCCCCCGGTTCCTGGGCTCCTCCCTCCTCTTTTTTAAGAGCAAGTAGGTCCAGCCTATGGTCAGGAGCCCTTATCAGGGCCGTCCCCAAACGCAGGCCAGACCACAGCCTCTCGGGAGTGTCCACACTGCCCCAGCCAGGCAACCACATCGACTTAACGGGCGAGGAAAGGAGAGCGGACGGGAATAACAGGAGGCCAGGAATGTGCTAGATAACAGCCACACAGGCGTGCGAGTTCCGGGTGCTGCACGCCGTGCTTAGATTTCATGTGGACTACTTCAGTGAATCCTCACAACAGCACTCTGGGGTGGGTATGATCACTGTCAGTGTGCAAACTGGGGCTGGGAGAGGCTGAGGAAGCAACTTGCCCGAGGTCACCCAGCTCATGGCAGGGGAGCCCCTCTCCCCAGGGGCCCGCAGGAGCCTGGCCCGACCAGGACCACAGGTAGCGCTGAGGAAGAGGGAGTCTCAGCAGGAAGGGAGGAAGGGGAGACTGGAGGTAGAGGGCGGTTCATTTCCTAAGGCCGGGCAGGCTGGTGTGGGTGGGGCGGCTGGGGGCACGGGCTGTAGAGCAGGGAGAGATGCAGGAGGGAGGTTTCGGCTCCCTACGGGAAGAGCCTTCTCTCTGTCTAAACTCAGACAGGGCCCAGGAGCTGCCCAGTGCCCTGTGGGGAGAGGGGCAGATTTGGAGTTTCCTTGGAACCCCAGCAAAAGGCTCAGAGATACTTGGTTCTAATGTAGCTCTAACGCCCGTCTGCTTCCCGGCCACAGTGACCCAGGGAAGGGGGTGCCAGCCGGACCGGGTGCCCTCACGGTAGGTAGGAGGTCTGGGTGAGGGAGGAGAGGACTCCCCAGAGACACCCCCTCCAGGCTCAGATATCAATGCCACTGCCTGTTAACATCATGCCTGTTAACATCATGCCTGTTAACATCATGCCTCTGGGCCTGAACAACAGGGCACCTTCCTGGGTACAGATGTCCCCTCTCTCCTCGGCCCCATCCCCTCTCCTTGGGCTTTGTCACACTACTGTGCCTTGATTATCAGTCGATCCCTTTGCAGGGTCCAAGGGGTCACCTGTGCAGAAGCTTCGGAACGCACAAGATTGGGTAGAGTGTGGGCGACCTAGAGAGCTTCAGGAGGGTGGAGGAAAGAGGGCCCTGGGCCCCTCCTGCTGCCTCCTGAGGCAGAGCTTTTTAGCCAGGACACCGCCGTCTTTGAGGCCCGGCTCTTTCTTACATTCGCATACACATTCGACAAATATACATTGCCTTTGTGCTGTGTGCTGGCCCTGGGCCAGGTGCCAGGGACACAGTACAGAGCCCCAGGCCTCTGAGGGCAGGCAGTCCCTGGGGAGACCCCACCCCAGGCATGAGGACAGTGATAGTCAAAGTTCTGCTCGGAACAAGGCCTGGCGACAGACGCCCGTGGCTGGGAGTGCTGGTTTCACGCCTCTGGTCCTCCGAACACCTGCAAGGGTGGGGTAGGATAGAGTTCCCCGGGGAAGAGAGCTAGAGGCCAAAGTCCCCGGCACCTCTGTCAGATCCCGACACCTTCTCTGCCCGGTCACCCTCTCTGACCCTTTTCAGGCTGGGAAAATCGACGCTGTGACCCTGAAGGGCGAGGACATCTACACAGCGGGAAGGAAATACGGCCTGATTCCAGCAGCCGGGGAGCGCTATGCCCGTGAGTGTGGTCGCGGGGCCCCCAGGCCTCTGCTGCGAGGCAGCTGATATTTTCGTATATATAAATTCCCGCCCCCGCCCCCAGGGGCCCGTTTCAAAAGCTCCCCCTCAGTGTCCCTTTCCCAGGGCTGCTTGCTGTCAGTCACAGGCAAACCCTCCTGCCCGAGGCCTCAGTTTTCCCATCTAGTCATTAAAAGTCTGGCGGGGGTGGGCAGACCTGTAAAAGGTCAGAAAGTAAACCCTTTAGGCCTTGCGGGCCGTATTCTGACTCAGCATATTCCTCTTTTTCTTACAACCTTTTAAAAAATATAAAAATTGGGTTGTTTTTACATTTTTTAAATGTTTATTCATATTTGAGAGAGAGAGAGAGAGACAGAGCATGAGCAAGGAAGGGGCAGAGAGAGAGGGAGACACAGAATCCGAAGCAGGCCCCAGGCTCCAAGCTGTCAACACAGAGCCTGACGTGGGGCTCAAACTCGTGAACCGCAAGGTCATGATCTGAGCCGAAATCAGACGCTCAACTGACTGAGCCACGCAGGCGGCCCTAAAAACTGTTTTTATGCTGGTAAGCCAGGTCATACAAAAGCAGGCTGAGTATTTGCTGACCCCTTGACTAGAGGGCCTCCTCTGCCCTTCTGGCCTGACCACCGTGGCTCACAGAAGGTGGCCTGGGGACCGTCCTTCCTGTCAGCTCACGTCCATCTTCCCGGTGGCCCGGGCTGGGGCCCTGGTGCTCTGTCCCCTTAAGGGGTGACCTCAGCTCACTTCACTGGGATGTGAAAAGTCTTTGGGCCTAGGAAAAGTATTTCCGCAGCCATCAGCTGTGCCTCCACCTTTCTCCCGGGAGGTGAGAAAAATACCACCTGGGTGTAAGGAGAGGAAAATTCTTTGGGTGAGGAATGTTGGGGAATGGGCCAAGGGACACAGAGCTCTGAAAAGTGGAACCAAGGGCTGCTTCTCAGCCTTGGGGGGGACAGGCAGGGGTCCCCCGGCTGGATGGGGCCTGGACACGAAGCAGAGAGAGGCGCTCGGGGCAGGGCCACGGCACTGGGGCAGGAGCCGCCTGAGGGAACGGGTTGAGGGCAGGAGGGGATTTGCCTTGCTCTTGCCTGGTCGAGACCGGGAAAGCACAGATGGGGGCCTCACTGGTGTCCCCTCCCTGCAGCGGAGGACAGTAGCAACTCCTACTTCGTGGTGGCTGTGGTGAAGCGGAACAGCTCCTACGCCTTCACCCTGGACGAGCTCCGGGGCAAGCGCTCCTGCCACTCAGGGTTCCGCAGCCCCGCGGGCTGGGACATCCCCGTGGGCATCCTGGTGCAGAGGGGCTTCATCCGGCCCAAGGACTGCGATGTCCTCACAGGTACCACCCTCCGCAGGGACGTAGACGTGCAAGCTCTTTATTGGGGTCTACTGGGTTGGGGACCAGGTCTGAGGGTCAGGGAGTCCTCCCCTAGCAGGGCCCTATGGAGCAGCCCAGAGAGTGTTCCTCTTCCTCCTGGATGTGCCCCTTTCTCTTGGGCAGGTTGGGATGTTCTGGCCCACACTTGGAGCAGTCTGTGGCGTGCCTGGTTGTTGTGTGGAGGGTGCCACAGTGCCCCCGTCCCACTTACCCAGAGTGGAACTAGCTCCAGTGGGCGTGGGGAGCAGGGGACATGCATGAGCTCTGGGCCTGGCAGTATCGCCATCCAGTCATGGGGTTGTCCCCATACCCCAGCAGCGGGGCATCTGGGGGACCTCGTTGGAAAGTGGCCAGCCGTCTGTATAAGTGCTGAAGTCACGTTTACCAAGCAGCCACCATATGCCAGATGCAGGGCCCTCCCCACCTGTTAAATCACGTACATCCATGGTGAAAGGAAGCCAGTAGGAAGCTGGCAAGATCCTGGGCTGACTGTGTACCTCTGTCCCGTCTGGCACCTCAGAAAAAACGACTTTTTTTCCTAACCATCTCCACAAGCACACAGAGTGTTAGGGTTGGCCACTCCCACTCCCACGCAGCTGGGCAGTTGCCCTGACTAAAACAGAATAGCTTATAAGGTAGTGAGCTCCCCATCCCTGAGGGAGTCCAAGGGAAGGTTGGGTGACTACTAACCAGAGGCTGTCTATAGGGTTCCTGTGTCTGGACAACTTCTGTACTCCCCTCATCCCTGTGATTCTCACAGGAGGAGATGCTCTCGTCTGAGCCGGGTGGGCAGTGGGGCAGATGGGTGGCCTTGAGCTGTGGAGCCAGGCAGAGTGGGCAGACTTGTGGGGGAGTGGTCCTCCCATCTGCCCCCGGGCCCCCGCTGCCCTTTCCTCCGCCGGCCCCTTGACACGACCCTTCCCCTCTGCTCCAGCCGTGAGCGAGTTCTTCAGCGCCAGCTGTGTGCCTGTGAACAACCCGAAGAACTACCCATCCTCGCTGTGTGCGCTCTGCGTGGGGGACGAGCAGGGCCGAAACAAGTGTGTGGGCAACAGCCAGGAGAGGTACTATAGCTACAGCGGCGCCTTCAGGTAAGCGGCGGCCTGGCGGGCCGGCCTGGGGCCAGCACAGACGCTGGGACCCTCCTGCCACCACCCGCCTCGCCCTCTTGTATGGCAGGTGCCTGGCTGAGAACGCGGGGGATGTCGCCTTCGTCAAGCACACAACCGTCTTTGACAACACAAATGGTACGTGAGGCAGGCTGGGGCCAGAGCGGGGCCAGATTCTTGGCGGGGGGGCGGGGTGGTTCCCCACCTTTAACGTGATCCAGGCACTGAGTGTTGCTAGGATTGGGGCAGAGCAGCAGCCGGGAGAGACTGAGTCTAGAAGGCTCTGCCCCTTGGGGATCTAGGGGCTCCAAGGGCCTCTCGGGAAGAACAGACGTCAGGCCACATGTCTGGGTGGGCAGGACACATGACAGTCTTTACCAGTCTAGACTCCAAATCTCCATTCCACCAAAATGGTAGAAACCCAACCTCGGTCAATTTGGAGAGACCCCTTCTTGTGCATTTATATAGTGTCTGGGTGTGGGGGGGCGCGGGGAGGGCGGCGGGGAGGGGCCACCCTCCACAGGGTCATCAGTTCACATCAGCATCTGGTCTTTGGTCCTGAGCAGTCGGTGTCCCAGGCAGGGAAATCACCCCGCCCCGCCCCTAGGCCACACAAGGCAGTGCACAACCCCATTCACATCCCACGGTGGCTTTTTCTCTGGAGTCCCCTTCCTGGGCTCCGGCTGGGAGAAAGGGCCCAGAAACTCTATGCTCCAGGCCCCCCTAAACCCACACCCGGGGCCTATCGAGGTGCATGCTCTTTGGCATGCCTTTCTTCCCTCCCTGCTCCTGTTCCATTTTGAAGACTGGAGCCTGTTTCCCTCCAACACCTACTGTTTGTCCTTTCTCTCTACCCTGCCTACGCCCAGGCTTTGAAACCCCAAATGCTGGGGGCTCAGTCTTTTCTCAGAAACTCTTCCCAAAAACTCAGTGCAGAAAGGTGTAATGTGGCCCGAAGGGGAGGAGGAGATTGGCGAAGAAGAAGCAAGATACGCAGGGAAAAAACATCAGTTAGGACTTCAAAACTCAAGACTGGGAGGGCTCCAGGTCTTGTTGCCATGACCCCTCACCCCTGCAAATTTCCCACCCAGAACCCTTGGGGTCATCTCCTGGGAGGAGGGAGCCATATGCTCCCGCAGGAGCCGGTGAGCCAGGTCTGGCCTGGCCTGGGAGGGGCTGGTGCCAGGGAGGTGGGGGAGCCCTTTCAAGAGTCACCTGCATCGAGACACCCACCTCCCAGGGCCGCTCCTTTCCCTTTATTTTTATCTCTATTTCTGAGCTCAGCTGGAGTTCCTTCTGGAAGAGAGTGGATACTAAGTGAATATATGAAGACACAAAAATAATATGATTCCCAAGGGCAGTGTTTCTCAGGAGGCCATTGGGCCAACCCCCTGCTTCAGAATCACTGGGTTGCTGGTTTAAAACACAGATCCCTGGGCCCCACCCTAGACTTACCTTTGAAACTGCCTCTTACAGAGAGACACATGATGTTATACCTTTTCTGGTTGGAGAACTCCAGCCATTAGAGGAAGAGGCCAACCACCACCTTCAGGCACCCACCCCCCTCATGCCCAAGGCCTGTAGCACAGAGGTGGGGCTCTTTGCCTGGGAGTGATCAAGAGTCTCGGGTTTTTCATTTCTATCCCATGGGGGTGACCATGCTCACTTTGTATTACTGTTACGAGGAGAGAGCAGTGCTTGTGAAATACCTGTCCCATTAGAGGTTCTCCCTGTTCCTGCCGGCGGTAGCTCCTACCAATGTTATTTTTTTTTAACGCTTTTATTTATTTTTAAGAGAGAGAACGCGCAAACGGAACAGAGACAGAGAAGGGGGGGACAGAGGATCCAAAGCGGGCTCTGTGCTGATAACGAGCCCGTTGTGGGGCTCGAACTCGCAAACCGTGGGATCATGACCTAAGCCGAAGTTGGACGCTCAACCAGCTGAGCCACCCAGGGGCCCCGGCTCCTACCAATGTTGTTAGCCCAGCTGGGTTGTCTGGTCCTGGAAGGAGAGCAGAGCTACTGGAGAAAGGAGAGAGTTGGGAAGCTGGCTGCGTACAGCCGCCTCTCACCAGTCGAGGATTTAGGAATCCAGAAGGAAAGCAGCCTCTCCTTTCCTCTCTCCCTCTGCTCATTTCCCTCAGGCCACAATTCTGAGCCCTGGGCTGCTGAGCTAAGGTCAGAGGACTATGAGCTGCTGTGTCCCAACGGGGCCCGGGCCGAGGTGTCCCAGTTCGCGGCCTGCAATCTGGCACAGATGCCATCCCACGCCGTCATGGTCCGGCGGGACACCAACATCTTCCCTGTGTACGGACTGCTGGACAAGGCCCAGGTGAGCCAGGGCCCCGGGTGCCCCCGTCTGCCTGGAGCAGACCTCAGAAAAACTGAGGAAGCCTGGGGCAAAGTTCTGAGACGCTTACTTAGTCAAACCATTCCTCCAACTATCCTTTCTGTGTCTTGCATTATTAATGTTTCCTCTCAGCTGGACCATTCCCACCCACGTATAAACCTGCTGCTATGTCTACCATCTTGGAAAAGATGGGTTTCACAGCCCATTATCGCCATAATCCTACCCTCCCTAGAGTAAAACTCCTTCAAAGAGTCATCTCTACTCAAGTCAGCAGTTCCTCTCCTTCTGGTCTCTCTTAAGGATGGAGACCACTCTAGACAGGCTCCCACAGGGCCGTGAACCTGCACTGAGCAAGATCACAGGAAGCCATAATGCTGAGTCCGGTGGCTGTTTCTCAGCCCTCATCTCCATGACCCGTTAGCGGCACTGGCCATAGCCCCCACCTGCTGGAAGCACGTTGTGCCTTGGCTCCCAGGTGCACACCTGCCTGGATCTCCCAGGCTCCGTAGTAGTTCCTCCTCATTTCCCTGCCTTGTAGCCACTGCCCCAGGGCTCAGTCCTAAAGCCTCTTCTCTGCCTGCATCGACATCCCACATCACCAGCAGCCGTCTGTACACTGACAGCTCCCGAGTTTACATCTTCAGCCCTGCTTTCACCCACCTTCCATCTTTAACAGCTGCCTACTTGACATTTCGACTAGCATTTCTAGCAAGCGTCTCAGCCTGAAGAAGCCGGAAGCTGGGCTACCCTGCTTCCCTCAGGCTTCCCCCCCCTTGCCGCAAATGGCAGCTCCAGACTTCATGTTTCCTCGGGAGTCTTCTTCAGCTCCTGTCTTTCTCTCACAGTCTACTTCCAGTCCGTCTGCAAATCCCGTTGGCTCAACTTTCAATATACATCTGGAATGAACCTAGACTGTCTGACAACAGGGCCCTTGGTCCCCAACCACTCCACCCTCCCCACTTCCCCATCTCCCTTCTTCTCTACCATCTCCCCTTCTCCCCTCAGAAGCGATGTGGGGAAGAACCCTGTGTCAGTGCACATTTTCCTGGGGAGACCTTCTCTCATCCATGAGCCCCCCGAAAGGCTGATGGCTACTTTGATCCTGCTTACCATGGTGGCTATCATCCTATCTGTACTCCAGTGTGCTGAGTTGGCAGCCTTGTGATTTCAGATCAGCCTGGTGCCCCGAAATCCCTCGCTCTCTGGCTCACCGTGCGTAAAGCCCGAGTGACGGCTGGGGAGGCCAGGTGAAAATCACGTGTGCCTGTGGTTCTTCCAGGACCTGTTTGGAGACGACCACAATAAGAATGGGTTCAAAATGTTCGACTCCTCCAACTATCATGGCCAAGACCTGCTTTTCAAGGATGCCACGATCCGGGCGGTGCCCGTGGGGGAGAAAACCACGTACCGAGACTGGCTGGGCCCTGACTACGTGGCGGCTCTAGAGGGGATGCTGTCTCAGCAGTGCTCGGGCGCAGGTAGGTTCACACCTCACAGAGGAAGGGCAGGCGTCCCGCCACTGTCCCCCGGCCTCCCTCCCAGCCTTTCACCCCAAATCCTTGAGTGAGCTGAGGGGCACTCGGGTGGTTACAGACGATCAAGGTGAGGGTGGGGGGTCTGAACAGAAAGACTGCAGACAGAGCAGAGACACTGGCTGTGTAACCCAGACAGACCTGGATAAAGACTATAAATGCTGCAGGTGATGGACCAGAGAGAATTGAGGCAACCACATAAATATACATGAAGTATAATTTTGGAAGGAATGAATATGGAAAGAAACCAGAGGAGAGAAAGATTGTAACAGGGCAGAAAGAGGGAGCCTGGGTGGGTCGAGGGTACAAAAGCGCCTTCGGTCAAGTCCGGCGCTGGTGGCCCGCTGCCCCCCAGTGCGGCTCGAGGTGCTCCAAGGCCTTAACTGCCTGTGTTTGATCCCCCAGCAGCCCCGGCCCCCAGCCTGTCACAGCTGCTCCTGCCGCTCCTCACAGCTGGCCTCCTCCAGCTCGCCCTCTGAAGCAGCTCCAGGCAAGCCTGGCGCTCCCTCAGAATGGAAACCTACTCAGAAATCTCCATAAATAGGCCGTTCTCCACGGTGAAGCGGGTTAGCACTGCTCAGAGAGACAGGAAGTGTGAGAAACCAAGGAGCTCCTCAGAGCTGCGATTCTGACACCAAAGAGAAGGTTCCGGGATTGCTTCAAACCGGAATAAAGATGAATTTAAAGGAAAGCCCCCCCACACCAACCGCGAGTTGAGTTGGATGCGAGCGGGGCTCCTGCGTGAACCCAGCCTCTGCCTCCCAGGCACCACCTGTCCCTCCGCTACCTGAGGCGGGGAGCTGGCCGGCCTCCCAGTCACGCCTCACCCACGGCTGGCAGGCCGCCTCCCTGCAGATCTGCAGGCTCCCACCCCCGGAGGAGCCTCACCAGGCTCAGGATTGGAAAAGGCCAGTTACCAAGGAAACAGGCTGAGCCCCCCAGCTTCCTACGCGGCCCTCTCCGCTGGGGCCTGCCCTGCCGGTTCCCTCGTCCCCTCTGAGGAATGGACTTGAGCCTGGCACCTCCTGTTAGCCCCTCTCCATCCGGGCTCTAGACTCCCTCTTCCGGCCTGCCTCCTCAGGACACCATGTCTGTCCGTGGAGGCATCCTCCAGATGAGGCTTCAGTCAGGCTGCCAAGGAGGTGCAGCCGCTGGACACAGACAGCCCTTCGTCCTTGTCTTCTGTGGCTTGGTGTGGCCTAGACCGCCTGACACACCTGACTGTGCTGGGCCAGGGCAGACCACAGGGGTGAAACCCCCAAGGGGGTCCTCAGACAAAGCGAATGCTCCTCAGTTAACATCCCTCAGTTTCCATCCCAGATCATCCTCTGGTCCCACCCCCATGTGACACCCACCGCTCCTCAGACACCCCCCCCCCCAACCCCGCGCATCTAGCAGCAGCACTTGCCTCCAGACGGAGGAATTCAGCCTCGAGGACCTGCCCAGAGAGCTCCAGGCCTGGAGCAGGAGGTGGCCCAGGCCTCTGAGGCAGCACAAGCCCTCTGAAGAGCCGGGAATGGGGAGACGCCATTCTCTTTGTCAGAGGAGCCACCGGCCCAAGTTGGGGGTGAGGGGCTCCACCTCCTCCTCCGTGTCAGCAGGAGGTCTCCTCACCCAGGCCTGTACCAGCTGGGCGAGGCCACTCATCCAGAGGAAGGGTCCTCCTTCCCCTCCCCTGGGAGTCAAAGGAAGGTGCCCGGAGAGGGTCTTCTCTACTCCATTTTTGCCACAGTTGTTTGAGGAGCCAGAAAAGTTTCCAGAACTGCCAGCTCTTCCTCTGAATTTTGTTCTCTGAGAAAAGGAGAAAAAAAAAAAAAACAGGAGCAAGCCACCCTCTCAGCAGACTGGGAGCCGCGTGGGTCTGGAGCTATTTGCGTCTCGATCTGCGGGGGCCTCGGGGACGCCGATGACAGGCTGGTTCCTGGTGCTTCGCCCCCATCGGCGGGCGTTGGGACGGATACCTTTCATCTCTCGGCAGCGAAGGAGGCCCCTGGCAGCATCCTGGCCACAGTCACGTCATCCTGAGGAGTCCTAGTCACCATGCTGGGGAAACTCTACCCCCCTCACCGCAAAGGGCTAGAAGGAGCAGCCTCCACCACCAAGCTTGGTACCCTCTTCACTGTGGGGAGTGAATGATTCTCTGACCTGATGATTGTTTGATTTTTCTTTTTTTTAAAGGGAGATTTGTGCAGTGAGAGTGTATGTCTGTTTGGCTACCCTGGGCTTGTGTGTTGCCCAGGGTGTGACACCAGTAACCGTGAGCCACTGAGCGTGACATGCGTGAATGCTGTGTGAGGTTGGATTTTCAGGTGACAGCAGGGGGCTACCACTGTGTTAGTGCTAAAAAGAGATGTTGGTTTGTTTTTAAAATAAAGCCAAACAGCCCTGCACCTGCCGAGGCTTGGAATCCGATAGAAACTTTCTGCTGCTGATTGATTTGACTTCTTAGGAGGTCAGAGGCCTACCTGCCCCAGACCACTCCCCACCCCACCCAGAACGGCAGTTTCCACTCAGAGCCCTGTTTCCTGAGAGCCAGAGTCCGGGACCAGCTCAGGCCTCCGGCCCGTGAGGCCCCCAACTCCCTTCTCCACTCTGAACGGCCCCCAGCGCATCTCAGCTGCCTCCACCCCCTCAGCCTCTGGGGTATCCACTCTTCTGGGGACCAGATAACGAGGATGCAAACTTCTACACCCACCCCTGCCCTGTGTCTGCAAAATAAGCTGCCCACACCTTTGCTTTGGCACGTTAGCCGTTGACTTGGTGGAGGAGGGAAAGGGAGGGAAGTCAGATGCCCACAGTCCTCCCCAGCAGCGCTGTCTGGCCTGACCTGAAGTGCACCAGCGGGCGTGGCCTTGGTCGGTGCCCTGCTGTGGCTGGGGATGTGGAGGTTCCCTGCGCTCCCCGTTCCCACGGCTACTCCGCCGCCCCAGGCCGGAGCCTCCCTCCATCACTGCGGCCATCTCACAGAGCTGGGTCTCACTCCCACGGGCCTCACGCTGTAACGGGGTGGTCTGCCCGACCTCAGACCCTGGGCCGGGACCTGGGCCTCAAAGCGTCCACACTGTCTCTGCACCATGTGACTCTCCTGGTGCTGCCGCTCACCCCTTGAAGCTTTGGGAGAGTTACTTAGCCTCCACACCCTGAAACATGAGCTCGATAGTATGCGCCTGGTGCGGTTCCTTGCGAAGTCTGGATTATCCTGTATGCTACACACTCCGCACCCTGCTTGGCTCGTCCCAGGTGCAGGACAGACAGTCACTATTACCATTGCTATTACGATTACTCCGAGAGCTTGTTTCGTGGGCTTAAGTTTCAAATTTCTAGGAGAATCATCTGATTGGCCCGATGTGGGTCAGGTGTCTCCCACTGGATCAATCAGCTCAGGCGGCATCGGGCATACCATGAAAACCTGGCCCCCGAGACCCTGCAGAAAGAGGAAGTGAGATCATTGCAAGCCAGGCAGCATCCCCTACCGTTGGCTACAAGGCCCGCTTTAGGTGGTATTTCTAGACAGACCATGCTTTTGGAGTTCTTATCCCAAAGAGTCCTGAGCCAGTTACCAGGGTTCGCACAGGCCTCTTCTTCAGGTCCCGCCTCCTAAGGGTGGTCAGAAGGCTGCTGCCTGCAGGAGGTGTGGAAGGAGCTGGATGGACAGGCTGCAGTGTCCGCTTACATGTGCATAAGGCCCTGGATGGGGAGAAAAGCAGGTAAGCTGTGGGATGGGAGCTTGATCTCTCGGCTCCTCAGGTTCCAGCCCGACTGGTCTTCATAAAGGTTTCTCTGTCCAAGTAGGACAGGACACATTTTATTAAGGTTGTTAGCTTGAGTTGTAACTTCGTAGCCACATGGGAGGTGAGCCTCCATTGGTACTCTTGTCCTGGGCCCAACGAGTGGTTGGGGTGGGCCGGCCTTCTCAGGGCTCTGGAAGACACAGAGAAGTCAGGTTGAGGTCCATCGCCCCTGCCTTTGGTCTCATTTGAAGAGGCCCCTGGGCTGGTGTGGTGGAAACAGGGACTGTGAGAAGGTGAGTAACTACCCCTTCTCCCCCAACAAGGACACGCAGGTCCTTCAGGGCCACAC
Organism: Paguma larvata; assembly: GCA_030068075.1. Taxonomy (NCBI): domain Eukaryota; kingdom Metazoa; phylum Chordata; class Mammalia; order Carnivora; family Viverridae; genus Paguma; species Paguma larvata. The sequence goes on from CM057824.1 coordinate 83,091,287, forward strand.
AGCGCATCGCAGATGAGCTATCGCCCCCACCTTCAGACTCCTCCCTGGGGCTTCCTTTACATGTTTACAATGAGGATGGAGTCCTTAGGGCCACGTTCTTGGGGAAGGCGCACGCGTGAAGTATACATGCGACAACTTTTTAAAAAGATATTTCGACTTGGAAAAAAAGAATAGATCACTTACCTAGGATTCAGGAAACTTCCATTCTAGTCGTTTTAATACTTTTGCGATTCATGTTGGGCAAATACTTTCTCCTGCCTCAATCTCAGTTCCCAAATCTATATATAACCTGAAAGTTTGGGATGGTGCCTCAGTGACTTCCAGCTCTCTCAGTTCTCAGGCTCTAAATCTCAGGCTTCACAGGATTGTTGCCGGTTCTGTGCCAAAGCCAGAGGGGCCAGGTGAGCCCTTTTATTTCTGCCTTTCCCAGCTGCCCTTGGGTTGGCACTAACAGCCCAGAAGCTGTTTCACAGCCTGAGCGTCATTATGTGTCTGCGGTTCTCAAACTTGAGCGCGCATCAGAATCACCTGGAGGGTTTGTTAAAACAGTGCTGCAGGGCGCCTGGGAGGCTCGGTCGGCTGGGTGGCTGACTTCTGCCGGGGCCATGATCTCGAGGTTTGTGGGTTCAGGCCCCACGTTGGGCTCTGTGCTGACAGCTCAGAGCCTGGAGCCTGCTTCGGATTCCTGTCTCCCTCTCTCTCTGCCCCTCCCCTGCTCACACTCTCTCTTTTTCTCCCTCAAAAATAGATAAACATAAAAAAAACACACACACACACACAGAGTGCTGCAATCCCTATAAAAATAACACCAGCATTTTTCACAGAGCTAGAACAAACAATTCTAAAATTTTTTTGGATCCAGAAAAGACCCCAAATAGCCAAAGAAATGTTGAAAACAAAACCAGAGCTGGAGGCATCACAAGTCCAGACTTCAAGCTGTATTACAGAGCTGTAAGCATCAAGACGATATGGTATCGGCACAAAAACAGACATAGAGAACCCAGAAATGGACCCACGAATTCATGGCCAACTAATCTTCGATAAAGCAGGAAAGAATATCCAATGGAAAAAAGTCTCTTCAGCAAACGGTGCTGGGAAAGCTGGACGGTGACACGCAGAAGAATGAACCTGGACCACTTTCTTAGACCACGCGCAAAAATAAACTCAAAATGGCTGAGGGTGAGACAGGAAACCATAAAATCCCAGAGGAAAAAATAAACAGCCACCTCTTTGACCTTGGCCACAGGAACTTCTTACTAGATATGTCTCCAGAAGCAAGGGAAACAAAAGCAAAAATGAACTATTTATTGGGACCTCATCAAGATAAAAAGCTTCTGCACAGCAAAGGGAACAATCAACAAAACTAAAAGGCAACAGACGGAATGGGAGAAGATATTTGCAAACGACATATCAGATAAAGGGTTCGTATCCAAAATTTATAAAGAACTTATCAAATGTAACACTCAGAAAAACAAATAATCCAGTGAAGAAATGGGCAGAAGACATGGTAGACACTTTTCCAAAGAAGACATCCAGATGGCCAACAGACTTATGAAAAGATGTTCATCACTCATCGGGGAAATACAAATCAAAACCACAATGAGATACCACCTCACACCAGTCAGAATGACTAAAATGAACAACTCAGGAAACAATAGATTTTGGTAAGGATGCAGAGAAAGCAGAACCCTCTTGCGCTGCTGGTGGGAATGAAAACAGGAACAGCCACTCTGGAAAACAGTGTGGAGGTTCCTCAAAAAGTTAAAAATAGAACTACCCTATGACCCGGCAACTGCACTATTAGGTATTTATCCAAAGGATACAAAAATGCTGATTCAAATGTACCCAGTGTTTATAGAAGCATCATCAACAATAGCCAAATTGTGGAAAGAGCCCAAACTTGGCACTCAAAAAGAATGAAATCTTGGGGTCCCTGAGTGGCGCAGTCTTAAGGTTAAGTGTCCAACTCTTGAGTTTGGCTCAGGTCATGATCTCGTGGTTCATGAGATTGAGCCCTGTGTTAGGCTCCATGTTGTCAGCACAGAACCTGCTTAGGATTCTCTCTCTCCTTCTCTCTGCTCCTCCCCTGCATATATGCACTCTCCCTTTCAGGATGAATAAATAAACTTTAAAAAAGAGAATGAAGTCTTGCCATTTGCAACAATGTGGATGGGACTAGAGTGTATTTTGTTAAAGGAAATAAGAGAAATTTCATATGATTTCACTCATCTGTGGAATTTAAGAAACAAAACAGAAGAACATAGGGGAAGGGAAGGAAAAATAAAATAATATAAAAACAGGGAGGGAGGTAAACCATAAGAGACTCTTAAATATACAGACCAAACTAAGGGTTGCTGGAGAGGAGAGGGGCAGGGGGATGGGCTAAATGGCCGTTAAGGAGGGCACCTGTGATGAGCACTGGGTGTTATATGTAAGTGATGAATCACTAAATTCCACTCCTGAAACCTATACTACACTGTATAGAACAAACTTGAATTTAAAACAAACAAACAAACAAAAAAGCTCAGAGTGCTACCTCCCAGCCTGAATCTCTGATTCCAAGGGCCGGGAATGAATGTACATTTCTGGCAAATTCCCAGGTGATGCTGCTGCTGCTGACCAGGCCGCCTCACTTTGAAGACCCACTGTTGACAGACAGCGTGAGCTCACACCGTGAGAACATAAGAAGCGCCTGCCCACTGGAGTTGAGGAGCTGGGTAGGAAGGAGGCCATGACGGAGGAAGCAGGGCCCGACCTGGAAGAAGGATAGGCCTGTCTGACCACGGCCTCCGTGCTGTCCACGGGGAGAGGCGGGATGTGCAGGGCGATGCCGAAACACATAGCACTGGTGTCCCTGCTCGCAGCTGAGGGTCTGGGGCAACATTCTGACTTCACTCTCCTGCCCAGCACGTGGCTCCTTCCTCCCACTGGTCCTGCGCCCCACACCCCACACCAGGCATCTCTGAGCAGGGATGAGAAGAGAAGGAAGAGAAGACAGCAAGATTAGCATAAGAAGGCCATGTGGTCAGAAACCCTTCTTCCCTCTTCCCTGCTTCTCATCTCCCCAGAAACCTCCAACTCAGGGGAAAACCTACTTTATGTTCTCTACTGCGGCCGACCTTTGGGACACTAGGGGGTGAAGAAAAGGGCCTGGTGTCTTACTGAGCAGGGCATTCTTAGTCAACTTCCCAATCCAGCCAGCTTCATGGGAGACTCTGCCTGTGGTCACCAATATCCTCCCCACTTCCTTCCTGGTGGTTTGGTTCAGGATGGCAAAATACCAGCTACAAAGATTCACTGTGGGTGATGCAACCCAGTTCGGGCCCATGAAACCTAAGTGGAAGTTACAGGGTGTGAATTTCCGAAGGCGTTTTATTTTTTTTAATGTTTTTTTGTTTTGTTTTGTTTTGTTTTTGAGAGAGACAGAGACAGAGTACTAGCAGGGTAGCAGGGGAGGAACAGAGAGAGAGGGAGACACAGAATCCAAAGCAGGCTCCAGGCTCTAAGCTGTCAGCACAGAGGCCAACGTGGGGCTCGAACTCCTGAACCACAAGATAGATCATGATCTAAGCCAAAGTCAGATGCATAACCAACTGAGCCACCCAGGTGCCCCCTGGAATTTTAAAAGGAACCGGACTAGCTTTCCCTTCTCCTGACCAAGAAGCAGACACGAAAGCTGAAAAATGGAGCGACCACCTTGCTATGTGAGGCAGCAAGCAAACAGAGGAAGGCATGGTGAGCAGAGCAAAGGAACTAGCAGCACTGGATTCAAGCAGCAGGACCCAGGCCTGAACTGGTCTAATCTGATCCCCTGACTGCTGATCCGGTGTTCCGTTGTTTCAGCTGAATGGATGCCTAGCTGATAGAAGTGATAACAGTGAAAAGACCATGAGATAGGCCCCTGGGACTTGTCCTAGCTTTGTAACAGGCTGTGTGACTCAGGGAAAGTCATGCCCCCTCTCTGGGCCCATTTCTTCTTCTGTGGGGAGGAACCAGCCTTCTGTATCAAGAACCAGAGCCTATCCCAGGTGAAAGGGCTGGCCATAAGGGGGCTGGGGAGTGGGTTTCGGTGATGGGGCAGGAAGTCATCTTAGGAATGGTGACATCCTGGGGTCTTATCAGTGATCAGCCAAAGGGAGATTCTAAAACACAAAATAAGACATGTCAGCAATAATTCAGTCCAGCTGTTGTAAGTCTTTGAGCATTCCCCTTGTGGTCCCCAGGGTCACATTTGTCCCTGGAAGAAAGCCCCACGGTAGCTTCATAGACTCGTGCCGCTCCCATGGCCCTCATAGGCAAGTGGGTGGCCATTTGGAATGAATGCTGCTCCCAGGAAGGACAGAGCCTGGTGCTGCTGCTGGAGAGAAGCCTGAGACCCTTCCGATTTGCGTCAGCCAGGTCACAGGTCTACCTCTGTGCTGTGTGGATTGTCTTAGGCCAGAGTCACATGTTAGAGCCCTGGCGCCTGGGCGGGGGGAGGTGGGGGGGTGGGCAGAGCCATCACCCCCAGAGGTATAAAATCTGAGATTGGAGCAGGGAAGAAAAAATCAGGGTACTATGATTAAAGATTGAGGGGGGCCTGGGCAGCTCAGTCAGTTAAGTGTCCGACTCTTGATTTCAGCTCAAGTCATTTCATTCAGCTCATGGTTTGTGGATAGAGCCCTGTGTTGGGCTCTGTGCTGGCAGTGCTTAGGTTCCTCTCTCTCTCTCTCTCTCTGCCCCTCTCCTGCTCATTCTCCCCCCGCCTCTCTCAAAATAAATAAGCTTTAAAAGAAAAAGAAAGAAAGAAAGATTGGGACATGGATCCAGGTTGTCCTAAACCACAGCATCCTCCACTCCAGCCCAGCCACAGCCCCATCCTGGGATGGATTCCTGAAGGCACCTGCTGATTCGATGAGCTCTTTAAGGAGCGACAAAGGTTGGGCCCAACTCTCTCAGCAAGAGAAAGAATGCACCCAAAGCACTTTTTGAAGGCCATCTCCTGGGCAGAGGCACTAACTCGTGACCATGACAGCTGAGCTCATTATCAGGCTAGCAGGAAGCTCACCTCCAGGAAGACAACCTGGGAGCCTCAGGAAATCGGATGGACCCCCCAACCACCATGACTCTGGGACTCTCCTCGCCTCTCCCTCCCTCCCTTCCCACCCCTTTTTGGAAGTCCTCCTCTGGACCCCAATTCCATCTCTTGATGGAATCGTTGTACCCCCAGGAAACTGACCTGTGGCTTCAGGACACACAGCAGGAGCAGAGAAGAAATCTTGACTCTGAAAACAGTAAAATAGCCAGGTTCACCTATGCCTCTTCCCTTGGCCAAAAGCAATGTGTGTGTTGGGGGAGGAGAGGTAGTCGTAATCACATGATGAAAGTTACCCTCACTTTGTTTTTAAAAAATAGGACTTGCCTGGCTAAGATACAGACCAAAGTCTGATAATGGAGTGACTACCCCCAAGAATCCTCCAGTCCTCCTCCTTCCTCCCACCAAGCACATGAGAATTGTCTGTTGCCTTTCCGAACCTCTCCTCTACCATCTGTGAACCTTGTCTTCTTCGATTCCATGTACGAGCCCCTACCATAGACCTGGCTGGCTAAACACAAAGACGAATGAAAGCATGAATCCGTGGAGTAACCAGCCCAGACCTCCCTTCTAGTAGGGACTCCCTCGGGTCCACTGGCAGCCTGTGGCCCAAGTTTCTCCAGCCCTTGCCTGGCCCATTTGCCTCCTCGAGGGCAAAGCTGAGCCCCTCAGAACTGCAGGCCATCAGTCTCTGGCAGGACTCGGTGGACTGGTCGTGTCTTTGGATTTGGACTTGGGAATTTCACAGTTGGGAGGCAAGGGCTCCTTCCTGCCCTTTACCCAGAACTGTCCGAGAACAAAGCTGCATCCCTGCTGACCTGTGGTAAGAGCACCTGGGATGAGGGCCACTGGCCCTGCAGGGAGAAGCCCCTGGAAAACAAGGATCTGCTGCTGGAATGAGGCAGCAGAGGAATGGCCATGGCTGTGGGAATTTTTCTTTCTTTCTTTTTAAAATTTTAATGTTTATTTTTGAGAGAGAGCGTGCGCACCAGTGGGGGAGGGGACACGGAGAGAGGGAAACAGAGCATCCAAAGCAGGCTCCTGGCTGAGAGCAGAGAGCCTGATGTGGGGCTCAAACCCATGAACCGCAAGATCATGACCTGAGCCTGTCTGACGCTTAACCAGCTGAGCCACCCAGGCACCCCAGGAAAAACATCAACCTGCTAGAATGTGCCTGAAGATGGTAGATGGACAGATGGCCAAGAGAAACAGGTAAGAGTGTTCAACCTAGGGCTTTTGTGATGCAAAATACTGGAAATGATCTAAATGCCCAGCAGTTTGGGCTGGATCAATAAAAGATGGTACATACTTCTATTCGCAATGAAATACAACAGAGAGTCTACAGCCATTAAATGAAGGATAGAGCTATTTATACGGATGTGGAAAGAGTCCCATGACATATTGTTGAGTAAAAAGAGCAGGTTATGAAACAGTATATGATCCCATTATAAAATCACACACACACACACACACACGCACACAGCCGTCTGGAAATCTGTTCACCAAACTGTTAACAGTATCTACAGTTGGTGGAATTTAGGGTAATTTTTACTTTGTTCTTTAAACTCTGAATTTTGAGTTTTAAAGCACTCAAGATAACTAATCGTTTTCACTTGGGAATGAATAAGTAACAAGCAAACAAAAAAAAACAAAATAAAGCCTTCCACTGCCCGGATCACTGTCCTAATGTTTCCTGTCTCCTCATTCTGTGCCATGGCGTTGTGAATCAGGGTTGCAGAGGGAGCCAGGCTTGGAACCACTCGGTCCTGGATGTGGACGTGGCCCTACCACAAGCCGTGAGGTCTTTGAGAAGTCACGTCACCATTCAGAGTCTCCATTTCCTCCATGAGTATCTGCTTCATGGGCCGGTTGGGAGCCACAACTCGGAGGAGGCTCAAGTGCCCACATGGCGTTCTGGAGGGTATGGAATGAGGCCCCTGCCTGCCCCGGCCACCCTAAGAACTCGAACTCAAGGCCTGACAGACCAGAAATAGAAGTCTTAAGCACAGATATTTAGGACCACCTGGGTGGCTCAGTCAGTTAAACATCTGACTCTTGATTTCAGCTTAGGTCATGATCTCACTGTTCATAGGTTCGAGCCCTGCATTGGGCTCTGCTCTGGTAGCGGGGAGCCTGCTTGGGATTCTTTCCCTCTCTCCCTTTTTCTCTGCCCCTCCTCTGCTTGTGCTCGCTCTCTTTCTCTCTCACTCTCTCTCAAAATAAATAAACATTTAAAAAATTATTTTAAAAAAGCATCAGACATTTGTATGATTGTTGGGATTAAAATGTGGGCTGTAGTCTTGACCTTTCCAACTTGTGCAACTGCCTGTGATCCAGACAGAGCCCACAACTTCCTGCCAGGCCGTGGATAAGCATGGGGGGGCGGGGGTGGAGGACAAAGGAAAGTCTATGAGCCCAAGGTCATTCCGAAGGAAGTGGATGAAAAGCCAAGCTCAGGGGGGCCAGCTACAGGCGCCCTGGCATCAGAACCCATCAGCCTGGGGAAGGGGGGAAGGGCTGAGCCAGGGGGGGCCTCAGCCTAGGATCAAACATGCTGCTTCAGGCAAGGTGGGACACAGAGAAGCTCCTCAAGCCCCTCCACCCACCGCCTTGGATTATTCACACTCTTGACTCCAGGGTACTCCCATCCCACCCAAATCCGTCACAAGCTCAGGTTGGTGGAGGATGCCGGAACTGGAAGGACCTCAGTGAGTCCTCTTGTCCCATCCCCTCGCGTTTCAGGACCAAGGTCTGCAGGAGGCAGAGCTTCCTGCTGACATGGGCGTGGCTCCAGGCTGAAACTCGGAGTCTGGTTCCCAGCTCTGGGTAAGGGGACACAGTGTACAGACACCTCACGCACCAGTGCATTCCCTTCACATGTATCCCAACCCAGATCACCACACGGGAGGGTTAACGATTGCGCCACGCTGTGTACCCGAGGTCCTCGTCGCCCCAGGCTTGCCCCAGGAGATTGGCACCAAGATCCCACGGTAGAGGCTGTTCCTAGGATCTTCCCTGGCACCGCTGTTACAGGCCAAGCTCCCGGAAAACACACTCGGAGACAGAGATCTGTGTGCAGGCTTATTGGAGAGTGCTCTCAGCAACAACACCTGCCAGGGGACAGGGAGTCTGGGATGGGCAGAGAGGAGGTGAAATGCAGGGCAGTCACAAGGGAGACCCCAGCTGACCCTGCAGGGAAATCTGATGTCTTTCCAGGGACATCCTGCCTTGGGACACGAAGGCCTGCCACTTGTACCCTTACTGTGACCAGGCGGCGGAAGCAGGTTTAGGGGTGGGGGGAGGGCCTGTGTGACCTCGGGCAATGTGGCTATCTTCCACTGAGGGCAAGTCCCAGAGAGAAACCCAGCTGGGACCCATCAACCACCAGCACCCCCAGTAGCGAGGAAATGAGACCCGCAGTCCCGACGGGGGGTCTGGGCAGCAGATCACGGTGGCCGCTACACAGAAGGGAAGCGGTGTGCCTGACGTCACACACAGTAAATGATGGAGCTGAATTCAAGTCCAGATGGCCAAAGCCCACAGTTAATCCCAATAATCATATGAATGTCTAATGCCTAAAGGGTGTGCTTACTGTGCTGGGCACCGTACTAGAGCCTACCTGTCAATCATGTCATCTACTCTCAAAACAACCCTCAGAAGTAGGTACTAGTGTTATAGCCACATTTTACAGATGAAGAGATGGAGGCTCAGAAATGAGAAGTAACTTGCCCAAAGTCACTCAGTTAATAAGCCAGGATTGAGCCTGGGCAGTTGGATCCCAGAGCCACTCCATGAAAAGGAGTGACAAATTGGACCTTTACCCAGTAGCTTGTGAATAGCATGCACTTTTTAAGTATTTTTTGGAGAGGAGAGCATGATGAGCCTCAGCCTCCACAAGCTGTCCACCCGTCTGCAGGCTGACAGCCCATGGAGGAGGCTGAGCCTGCCTGGGGTCTGTGCTGCCCCACAGGCTCCCTGTCTAGGCCCTCGTAGTCACCCTCTGCTCAGGGAGCGCCACCCAGCTGGTGGAGTCCGATGCCTCACCCCTGTTCACAGCCCAGGTCTGCACAGAGCAACCGGTGCCGGCACCACCCAGGAGGCTTGGGGCTCGGCCCCGTGATCCCCCAGAGCCCTGCCTATGACTCTGGGAATCTCAGTTTATAGAGCTGTAAACAGTCATCCCTACGATCATCACTGTATTGCCCCATCGGGTCTCTTCGAGAAGGCTGCTGATGAACAATGATTATAAAACACATCGCAGAACACGGGTGCTGGCTGTGTCCTGCAGCCTCTCCAGCCCCAGCACAAGTTCACCTTTGACAGCCAGCTACCGCACATTCCTCAGAGGTAGTGTGTTTCCTCCCTGAGCGGGGGCGGGGCCCTCTCCACCAGTGAGAGGCTGATCTGGGAACCCAGATCCTCCTGCCCAGAGCTGACCTGGAGGAGCAAACCCGAGGTCTTGGGGCTATGTGCCAGCCTGGCTCTTCTCTGTCCCGCTCGATTAAGTGTCTCTATTTGGGAAGGGTGTGCCTCCCCACACAGCTCTTTAAGGCAGAGACGGAGCCTGCCCTCTGCCCACTGCCTTCCCAGGGCCAAGCTTCTCCTAGCATACAGCCAGGATTCAATAAGGTATTTGCTGGGTGAAAGAATGAATAAGATGTTAATTTTGCATTCTGGAAGTTGGACCACTCCCAAGGGAGTTCCAGGAATGTCGAGTGGCCTGGTCCCCCCTGGTAACTCCCAGACTGTGGCGCTGATAAAGAAAGGGTTACTGTTGGCATCGGGGCCATCCTATTGGTTACCAACATTTATTGTTACCTCATCTTCTCTCTCCCGACGCCCCCGCCCCAGAAAAGCTATTAGTATTGCCCCCATTCTATGGGACAGGCAGGTGAGGCTATGAGAATCAAGGGGCTCAATGGGATGTGAACACGGGCAGTCTGCAAATGTCAGGCCACACTCAGAAGTGAATCTGCCCCAGCCCTGCCTGGACTGCCTGCCTGCAGCCTGCGGGACACCCCAGCCAAAGTCCAGGTGCAACAGCCTTTATCTCCCACGCTCTGGATCTCCACAATCATCTCAGGGCCCCCGGCAGGAGGCTCGGCGGCTATGGGAGCCCGCACATGCCACTGATAACAGAAGTGCTGGCCTGGCTGATGTGAGAGACGGGTTGAGGCCTGAGCTTCCCTTGGAGAGGTCGGAATTAGGCAGCCAAGCCTTTCAGCCTGCTGGCTGCTCAGGGCATGAGGTCCCTTCTCCTTTTGCGGGGAGTGCCAAGAGCCAAGAGCAGTTTCTGCCTGCAGGTCCTCTCTGCCATCATGCCTCCTGCCTGAGGAGTCTCTGGCCCCGCAGAAGAGAGGGGATAGTGCTAGGGAGGAGGAACATCGAGGCTCACAAGGAACATTCAGGATGACACATGCCCGGGGGGCAGTTTGATTAACTTATTTCTTTTAGTAAGACGCCAGCTCTATATGAGCGCTCATGCATACATTATGGGTATGTGTACACAAATGTTAGCATGTGAACCTGTTTCCAGACCCTCCTCCTGCAAGGGGACTGAGGAGCTGGGTCCTGGCAGCAGAGGCTGACAAATGTCTTCCACCAGGACCACAAGAAGTCCTTACTCTTTTCTTCCCATTTCCATCAGAGTCTAAGCAACCTTTTATTTTATTTTTTAATGTTTTATTTCTTTTTGAGGGGCAGCGGGAGGGGCAGAGAGAAAGGGAGAACAGAGGATCCAAAAGGGGCTCTGCACTGACGGCAGTGAGCCCATGCGGGGCTCGAACTCACAGACCGCAAGATCAAGACCTGAGCCGAAGTGGGATACTCACTCACCCACCGAGCCACCCAGGCGCCCCACTAAGCAACCCTTTAAAAGCCAGGCTTCCTCTCTTCAAACGCCAACCTCAGGTCTCTTCTGAGAATGAGAAGAACTCCCCAAGCGGTGGGGCGGAGGTGGCACTGATTGAAGTGCATCTGCTTTGCAGAGTGTCCTCTTAGTCACCTTTGTATTTTTCTATTCCGGTAAAATATACATAACATAAAAATTTGCCATTTTAACCACATGTAAGTGTACAGTTCTTTTCTCTTTTTTTCATTTTCTAAAAATGTTTATATTTTTGAGAGAGACAGAGTATGAGTGGGGAAGGGGCAGTTCGAGACACACAGAATCTGAAGCAGGCTCCAGGCTGTGAGCCATCAGCACAGAGCCTGATGCAGGGTTCAAACCCACGAACTGCAAGATCATGACCTGAGCTGACGTCAGGGACTTAACCGACCTGAGCCACCCAGGCGCCCCTATAAGTGTACAGTTCTGTGGCAATAATTGCATTCACACTGTTCTGTCACCATCACCACCATCCCTGTCTAGAAGTTTTTCATCTTCCCCAACTGAAACTCTGAACACATTAAACACTGTTTCCCCCAGCTTCTGGTAATCACCATTCTACTTCCTGTCTCTATGAATGTGACTACTCTAATTACCATATGTAAGTGGACTCATACAGTATTTGTTCTTTTGTGACCAGCTGAATTTCACTTAGCATACAATGTTTGAGGCTCATCCATGTTGTAGCACATTGCAGAGTTTTCTTCCATTTTAAGGAATATTTAAATGATATTCCATTGTGTGTAGGTACTACATTTTGCCTATCCATTCAGCTGTCCTCGGGTCGTTAGGTCACTTCCTCGTTTTAGCTATTGTAGATAATGCTGCTGTGAACACGAGTGTACAAATATCTCTTTGAGACTCTGCTTCCAGTTCTTTTGAGTATAATACCCAGTGGCTCAGTTGGTTGAGCGGCCGACTTCAGCTCAGGTCATGATCTCGCGGTCTGTGGGTTCGAGCCGCACGTCGGGCTCTGTGCTGATGGCTCATCAGAGCCTGGAGCCTGCTTCAGTTTCTGTGTCTCCCTCTCTCTCTGCCCTTCTCCTGCTCACACTCTGTCTCTATGTCTCTCAAAAATAAAAATAAAAATAAATGTTGAGTATAATACCCAGAAGTGGAACTGCCGGATCCATATGGTAATTCTACATTTCATTTTTTGAGAAACCACCATACCATTTTCCACAGTGGCCACGCCATCTTACGTTCCCCCCAGTAGTGCGCAACGGTTCAAATTCCTCCACATCTTCTCCAACACTCGTTTTTTTTCTTTTTCTCTTTTTGTAATAGCCGTCCTAACGGGTGTAAAGTGCTGTCTCATCGTGGTTTGGATTTTCCTCTCCCTGATAGTTTGTGATGTTGAGCATCTTTTCACGCGCACACTGGCCACTTGTATATTTTGTTTGGGAAAAGTGTCTATTCAAGTCCTTGGGCAACTTTACATTTTAAAAAGACTCCTTTTCTCGATGCTCTGCAAGTTGCCGTGTGGGACCATTTCTCTCTGAGATTTCTTGCTGGACCTGCTCCCTACCGAGTCATTCCTGTGGGAACAGGAGGTGAGGTGAGGGAGAGAGGGAGCCACAGTGAGAAACCTCACCTACCTTGGAAGCTGGCCTGGAGGACTTTGCTTTCAGGATTTCACACTTACTGCTTACGAAATCCAGAAGCTCAAGTTGAGCTGGACCCAGTTTCTGGATGGCTCCAGCTCAGCATGTGTGGCTCCCCGAAGACAGAGAGATGCAGTGTGAGGGGGCTTTGCCTGGGCTGGGAGGGCAGCCGGCCCGGAGCCTGGTGCCAGGAACCGGCAGTCCCCACCTCCAGAGTTCCCTACGGGGCCCCAGGTGCTTGCGATTTTCCAGGAAGAATTTTCTGTCTGAAGGCCACATGACCACTAGGGTATTTCTGCTTTGCACAAACCTTTCTGTTGATGGGCAAGATTTGCGATCAGGTATGTGTCCCGCAGGGACAGGGCCGAGCTTATCACCAGCCTCGGCTCAGGGTTTATCACCATCAGCCGACGAGGCTTTTCTCCTGTGCCACTTATTTATCATGTCCCCTTGTCCCTCGGCCCAATTCCTGGCGGACCCTCCCCAGTCCCACCGTAGGCATCTGCTCTGGTACGTTCGATGGGTGTCCTTCCATCTCTGTAGAGCAGGCGTGTTTTCATGTGCACGTGTCTTTAACTGCCGTACATTGTCCTGTGCTAATAAGCCTCATTGTCCTTCTCAATTTATCTTTCATCGAACACTATGTTTTAAAAACCAATCCAGGGGCGCCTGGGTGGCTCAGTCGGTTAAGCAGCCAACTTCAGCTCAGGTCATGATCTTACGGTCTGTGAGTTCGAGCCCCACGTCGGGCTCTGTGCTGACGGCTCAGAGCCTGGAGCCTGCTTCAGATTCTGTGTCTGCCTCTCTCTCTCCCCTTCCCCTGCTCATGCTCTGTCTCTCTGTCTCTCAAAAATAAATAAATGCTAAAAAAAAAAATTAAAAACCAATCTATATCCATCGTGTGTTTCTAACTCAGAGAATTCTGCCCTGTCTTTCACCTCTGGGAGATGGACACTGATGCCCCGGTCTCTTGATACATCTTCAGTCATAAGATTATTGACTGAGTCAATCAAATCATCTATATCTTTGCTTTGATATATCTCTTTCTGGGGAGGCGGCTTCATTAAAATCCAACAACGGTTCCTACAGTCCTGTCAGTTGCTGCTTCATATATTTTAAGACTATTGTTAGATGCATATGTTTGTGGCCATTTCGGGGCATGTCATATCGCTCTTTGACAATAAGAATTGTCAATTTCATATTTATCTTGAATTATATCTTGAGTTATTTATTTATAATATAATTATTTATTTTATCTTGAATTACTTACCTTTATTACATCTTGTTAGATATTAGTATTGCTATTCCAACTTTCTTTGGTTTGTATTTACCTGATACATCTTTTTTTTCTGTCTCTTCAATTTTTCTCTATCTTTTTGTTTCAGGTGCATCCCTTATAGTCACGGTATCAGTACTAAGAGTTTCTGTCTAGGTATCTATGGCCTTTATGTATATTATAATTAGTGATATTTAGTTGTAAATTATTAATACTGTTATATTAGGGCTTATTTCTATCTTATTTTGTATATTCTATTTAGCATACATTTTATTGTTGTTTTTTTTCCTTTCCTGTCTTCAATTAATAGTCCAATTTTCTTCTGCTGATTTGAAAGTCTTTTTTTTTATAACATGTAAAATACATGTCTGTGAATGACCAAATAAATAAATGGGAGGAAAGGGGCAAACATTTCTTACAGAAGAATTTCAAATAATACATGTAGAAGCAATGGGTGAAATAGAACATACCATTAATAAACTACAGTAAGAATTCCTGCGGGTAAGAACCACAAGTAAATGCTAACGTTAGTGAGAAAAATGCTAAAGAAGCAGGATATTCGCATAGACTCAAAGTATTTCCTCCACAATATTGTTAATTACTGCATTGGTTTTAACACACATCCCAAATTCTATGATACTCTTCCCTCTGGGGTAAGGAGTTTAATTAACTCCTCTCCCCTTGAGGGTGGGCTGACTCGGTGACTGGCTTCTCAGGAAGAAAAGATGGAGGGGTGCCTGGGTGGCTCAGTCGGTTAGGTGGCCGACTTCAGCTCAGGTCATGGTCTCACGGTCTGTGAGTTCGAGCCCTGCGTCGGGCTCGGCTCGGAGCCTGGAACCTGCTTCCGATTCTGTGTCTCCCTCTCTCTCTGCCCTTCCCCTGCTCACACTCAGTCTCTATATCTCTCAAAAATAAATAAAAAAAGGAAGAAAAGATGGAGGGGGAAAAATAATAACGTTACAGTGGAGAAGTCAGGCAGACACCATCTTAACCAAATGAACAAGATGAATGTTACCATAGTAAATCATGTTGATATCGATGATATCGTAATTGGCTGATACCTACATGACGTGATGAGCAGACACCGCACCTCTGCGATATTCTTCACCCAAATCCAAAACTGCAGTCTAATCATGAGAAGATATCAGACAAACAAACCCCGATCAAGAGACAGTCTGTGAAATACCTGACCAGTATTCTTCAAAAGCCAAGGTCATGAAAAACTGAGATACAATCACAGGTTGTAGGAATCCGGAGTCACGATGGCTCAGCACATCACAGCATCCTGAGGGGATCCTGGAACAGAAAGTGGATGAAATCCGAACGAAGTCTGCAGTTTAGTTAAGAGTGGTACACCAATGTTAATTTCTTAGTCTTGGTAAACATGCCACCGTCCTATAAGACGTTAGCGTGAAGGGACACTGTGCTGTCTTTACAATCCTTCTGCAAACGTGAAGTGACTTCTAAATAAAAGTTTACAAATACAGCTATATGCAAAAAGTTTAAAGCAGTCACAGAGATGAATGAAAGAAAGCAATCAGAGATTATCCAACATGAACAGATTTTAAAAAATGTTTTGAAATGAAAATGTAATGCTTATAATAAAATATCAATCAGGCACAAAGAAAGAATGGCAGAACCGGAAGTGAATAAACTAGCAAAGAGCAATACAGAGACAAACGGAGGGGAAACGGAAAAGAAGCACTGAGTAAGAGACAGGAAGTGAGAGCACAAAGCTCTAATCAATTCTATGTACAGAATCAGAACCTCAAAAATGGAGAACGGCCAGAATGAAGGGAAAAAATATTTAAAAAGATAATGGCCATGAAATGTTTAGAACTTATGGGAAAGATTCTATCAGAAGTCTAGGAAGGAAAACAGGATACACTTAGCAGGATAAACAAAAATAAATACATACGTACACACATCTCAGTAAAACTGAAAACAAAGCCAAGGATAAGATAGTAAAGACAGCCAGACAGAAAGAACAGGTCACTTGCAAAGAACGACTTCTCAACAGCAACCAGTCAGAAAATATTCATGTCTTCCTCAACAACCTGTTATCGGACTATGATTTTACTAACGAAATAGGTAAAAATGGTACCTCAGTGATTTTTTATTTTAAGTTTATTTATTTATTTTGAGAGGGAGAGAGATTGAGATCGTGAGCAGGGGACGGGCAGAGAGAGAAGGAGAGAGAGAGAGAGAGAGAATCCTAAGCGGGCCCCGCACCAGTAAGGAGCCCGATGTGGGGCTTGAACTCATGAACCATGAGATATGACCTGAGCTGAAGCCAAGAATCACTTAATGGACTGAGGCACCCAGGCGCCTCACCTCAGTGAGTTTTAATTTACATTTCTCTTAGTATGACTCTATTGATATGTGCATTATTCCTTCCTAGTTTTGAGGTGGGTTTTTTTGTCGTTGGTTTTTTTACAATTTTTTTTAAGAGAGAGAGAGAGTCCATGAAGCAAGGGAGCGGCAGAAGGAAAGAAAGAATTTAAGCAGTCTTCATGCTCAGCACAAAGCCCCAGGAGGCTCGTAAATGGTGAAATCATGACCTGAGCCGAAATCAAGAGTTGCATGTTCAACCGACTGAGCCACCCAGCCCCTGAATATTAATTTTAAATCAGATATCTTACTGAATCATTTTGCTGTTCGTAATACTTCCTTTTTAATTAATAGATTTTTTTCAGAGCAATTTTAGGTTCACAGCAAAACTGGATGGAAAGTATAGAGTTCCCACATGACCCCTGCTCCTCCCGTCCCCCCGCCACACACCGCCTCCCTCACCATCAATATCCTACCTCAGGATGGTACACTTATTATAACTGATGAACCAACATTGATATATTATCAACCAAGGCCCACAGTTTACATTAGGGCTTATTCCGTGTGTTGTATATTCTATGGGTTTTGACAGATGTATAATGACATATATCTTATAATATCATACAGAACATTTCCCGTGAGCCCCTGAGAACCACTAATCTATTTTCTTTCAACAGATCCAATTATATGAGAGGGAAAGATAGGATTCAATAGGCAGAAAAGGAGAGGCCAAGGCTTGAAGTTTCCTGGGTGGGGAAATACACGTATTTTAAAACATTTCTTCTGGTTAGTCTGGCCTCCAGCAAACTCCCTCGGTCACAAAATTCCTGTTAAGAATGTAGCGAGCAGACATCACCTGCTCCCCCTCAGGTCTCCCTCAGGAATTTGACAAAAGACCTGACTAAACATAAGTCGACCATAAAACATATGACCCACAAGGAACAGTGTGACCATAGGCGACCCCTCATACAATAGAAACAAGCCAGTCAAGAAGGAGTGACATAGGCATTTAGAGTTACCTAGCCAATTAAGGGTGGAACCTGAGAAGAAACAAGGGACAACAGATAGGGGGAGAGGGTGCGGACCAGAACCCTATAGAACAAAGTCCCTTGCCTGTGGTCGCGGGCATTCGCTTTCAAATGTCCCCACTCTGTAAAGAGAGCTTTCATACTATTCTTCCTTTCTGATCTTATACTCTAATAAACTTTTGCCCACTGCTCATTTCATGGGCCACCTCTTTATTCTTCGAAGCAGTGAGACAACGAATCTCGGGTATTGAGGTAAAAAATCCTACAACAATTCCATCTATAGATGAAAAACCTGAGGTCCCTTTGGATGGAGAGCCCCAGACAGATGGCCCAAAGAAACCTTCCCATCTCCAGCTTCCCCACCCCAAATGAATATGGAGCCTTGCTTAGCTTTACGTCAGACCAGGTGGGCTCTTTGCCTGAGGACCTGTCCCTCACCCAGAAGTATGGCGCCTGGAGCCCCACCCAGCCTTGGCGTGAACCACTCCAACCTCTTAGGGTCACCAGTCAGCTCTGTTAATGATCTGAGATCTTTGTTTCTCAACTTCTTTCGCAAGGCTGGGAATTCAAGGCCAGCATACCTCGTGAGAGAGGGAACAGGAAGCAAGGACCAGAGGGCAGGGTCACCTGGGCACAGGGCATCCTTTGAATGTCTTGGGGAATAGCTTCCTAGGTCCAGCAAGGAAACGCGTGCTCATGGAGAATGAGGGAGCTCTGATTCTGCAGGTCAAATCCTGAGATCACCAGCCTGCCTGCTTCTCTGGCGTCTGGCTCTGTTCTTAACCCCAATGCTGTCTTTCTGGCTCTCTCTTCCCAGCTTGGATGGGACTTTGGCCCTGAGTCTCTAGGGGCAAGTCCTGGCTTCCTAGTAGAGGTACTGCACAGGCTCAAACCACGGGTGACAAGGACACAGCCCAGGCTTCCTAAAAGCTTCAGTGGGCATGTCCCTGGAATGGGTCAGGATTTAGCTGAGATAAAGCCAAAATGAAACAGCCCAGGGCAGGCCACACTGCAAACTTCAGGTAGAACTATATGCGACTGCCGATCAAGGGTTGGTTGTGACCTACGAAAAAACTGCTGTGGTCCAAACACGAAAGCTGCCTTCGAGAACAAAATCATCATAGAATCGAATCTGTGGTGCCACCCAGTGGTCAGAGCAAGTAAACAGAACTCGTTTCCTTAATGATGGCTAACAGAAACATTCCAGAAGCTCTCCCTACACGGAGGCATTAGGAGCTTTCCACAAGCGCTTACTCAATGCTCTTACGGTTTATGGTAATAATCGCTTGTTCTGATGCATCACAAACAGCTCTTCTGAGGTAGGTGATAGGTATTATTCCCATTTTAGAGGTGAGAAAAATGAGGCCCAGGGGATTTAAGTGAGTAATGCAAGATCACATAGCTGAGGGAGGCCAGCCCCGGTTTGAGCTGAGTCTGACTCAGAGTCACACTCTTCGCGTTCGGCGGTTTCTCCTCCCATTTTAGAGAGAAGATTAGGCTCCCAAACGGGAGACCCAAATCCTGAGAGATCCCAGCCTAGGCCGTCCCAGGTACACGCTCCTGAATGTCTGAGCTCTTTGTGTCACACGGCAACAGAAGATGTTAGTGGAACCAAGATAGACCATGCATTAATAGTTTTTTAAAACTGTATTGCAAGTAGTTCATTCAAAAAGAAAACTGTAGGCAAAAAAGAACATCAAGCCATTAACTGTCAGCTTCGTGAAGTTTATTTACTCTGGAAAATTCTCTGTCCAAACATCAATCAATATTTATGTAATTTGGATTAAATGTGTTGATTCAAATCTTCCTTGAGGTAAAAACACCCTCTGCCTCAAATGGTAGATGCAAATGGCAGAGTCCAAACATCCCCCGTCCCAAGATGCCGTGGCTGCTCCCGCCCATCCTGTGAGACACGGTGGCCAAGAGAATAAGCTGCTGTGTCAGGTGGCTGAGGACACAGGCAGAGCAGGCAGGATGCTCCCCCTCACTGAAGGCCTCCAGGCGGGGCGCAAGAGTCAGGAGGACGCCGCGATGGCCAGAGAAGGAATCGGCCTGCTCAGGGTCACACAGCTGGCTTGCTGGCGGCACAGCCGGCTCATTCCTCAGGCACCCGAGCTCCCCATCCCAGCTCTTCCAGCCCCTCGATGACCTGGGCAACAGTGCCGCACAGCTGACCTGTCCCTCGAGAGTTAGGAAAACCATGGGAGGACCTGAGCCAAGACCTCAGCTCTTCCTGAGACCGCACCACCTGAGAACTTGGTCCCACCTCCTGCGGGCCAAGAACAGAGGAAGTGAAGACGGTTTCAGCACAGGCTCTGCACTTGTCTTCCAGTTTCCCACAGAATCTAGGACTGATTCCAGGTGGTGACAAGGAGGAGGAGGAAGATGAAAGAGAGGGTGGGACAAAGGAAGAGGCAAGGGGGACTGGAGGACTGGAAGGGGCGGCCCCGACCCGGAGAAGAGAAGGCCTGGGGGTTACTCGATTATATCCTCAGCCTCTCACACCAGGCTGCCCTTCTCGTGTAAGCTTTTAGTTTCTATCTGAACTTTTTAAACTGTACATGTCTATTACTTCGATTAAAAATGTAAATTAAAGCAGGAAAAACTTCAATCAGACACAAAGAAACTAAAGGACGATGAAGCATTACCCTGGTAAGTAGAGAGGCAAAGATCCCAGGGGCAGGGTGCCTGAAGGCCAGGCAGACGGAACCTTCCAGATGGGCCACATAGGGGAAATAAGCCCTGGTCTCTTCTTGCCCTGACGGTGTTCCCATGGACCCACCACTGTCTTACACTGGCTCTTAGCCTTTGTAGGGTCATGGGTCCTTTTGAAATTAGAAACCCTTGTGCAACCCAAGAAAAATAATCTACATGCACACAAAACTATCCGTATAACTAACTGGGTCTATAGACCCCAGGTTAAGAACCATTGTTCCGGAGCGCCTGGGTGGCTCATTAGGTTGAGCGGCCGGCTTCAGCTCAGGTCATGATCTCGCAGTCTGTGAGTTCGAGCCCCGCGTTGGGCTCTGTGCTGATGGCTCAGAGCCTGGAGCCTGCTTCGGATTCTATGTCTCCCTCTCTCTCTGCCCTTCCCCTGCTCACACTCTGTCTCTATGTCTCTCAAAAGTGAATAAATGTTGAAAAAAAACAAAGCAAAACAAAAGAACCATTGTTCCACATGCTGATGGCCAACCAGATTGTTTTTCCAATCTAGAACTTTTTTTTCTGAGCTTCAAAAATACACATTCGAATATCTTCTGCAAACCTTCTGGAAATCTCTCTAGTGCCAAGTAACCGAAATCGAACTTAGACTCTTCCCCCCTTGGGATACCTGAGTGGCTCAGTCGGTTGAACATTCGATTTCGGCTCAGGTCATAACTCATGGTTCCTGAGTTCGAGCCCCCCATCGGCTCACTACTGTCAGAGCAGAGCCTCTGTTCCCCTGTCTCTCTGCCCCTCCCTGCTCCTGTACAAATGCCCACTCTTTCACTCAAAATAGAAATAAATATTAAAAAAAAAATCTTCCCCCTAAATCTGCTCCACCTCCCATATCTAGGATCTAGAAATTTCATTTACCGGTAGCCTGGGTCTCCAAGATTTGCCATCACCCTGGACAATGGTCCTCAATGCTGGCTGGAAAACTGGATATCCATATGGGGGAGGGGAATGAAACTGGATCCTTACCTCCCATCATATGTAAAAATTAATTTGAATGTATGATAGACCTAAGTAAAAAGCTAAAATTATATAGTTCTAGGAGAAAACCATTGTGACCTCACAAAGATTTTTTAGGGTAAAAAGAGTGAAACACCAAGGAAAATTTTTGATCAGTTGGACCCAACCATAATTAGAAACTCTGCTTTTTACCCTTAAGAGAACGCAGAGCTAACTGCAATGGGCTTCCATGCAGGCGGTAATGTTAAAATAGCATAACCACTTTGAAAACCAGTTTGACAGCATAGAGAGCAAGATGGAGTCACTCTTGTCAAGCACGAGCCCGTGTCGAGCAACGACGCAAGCAGTTACGGGTAGTGTAGCTATGTGATATCACAGAGAGCAGCATCAGCTGACATCCCGGGACTGATAACCGGCGGAAGCAGAGGAGCTCTGCAGGAGCCCCACACTGATGAAATCCCTTTTAAAAGGGGGAGGATTTTGCAGCAAACTCTCAGACCCTTCAACCACGACCCCTCTATGGCTGACCACTTAAAAAAGGGAGCTGTCCCCCGAAGCCTCTGCCAGATTGATCTCCAGACAGCACTGAGATCCTTCACCGACTGAATATAATAAGCAGTAAATGCCAAGAGCTGACTCGGCCTGACTGAGATCTTATCTCAACTCTGGGCCCACAGACTGACTTCAGGTTTGGTTCATTAACTCCCTACACCCTTCTGTTATCTCGTTTGCTGTGCGGCTTTTCTCATGTTCTGCTCTGTGAGCTGTGTAAGAAGCCAAGTTAATCACACGGTGGAATGTCCTTGAGTTTGGAATCCTGAACCTGCTTTATAATTAGGTTAACCTTGTTTCGGATTGAACAACGCTGATGCTGTGGAAAGATATGACTTGTATGTGTGCCTTCACAGCGTGCTCGTGACCGACAGCTTCCCCGAAAGTTAAAAATCCCATACAACCGAGCCATCCCATTCCCTTCCAGGTATTTTACCCAAGAGACACGGAAACATAGGTCCACAAAAAGACTTTTATAGGAATATTCAAGGTGGTTTTATTCACTATAGCTCAAAACCAGAAACAGCCCATGTCTGCAACAACAACTCAAAAGTCCTTTGGGCTCCTGAGAGGATACCTCCCCACCAGCCCAGCTAGGCCACTCCCCTCCACCCACCAACGGCCAAATGGATAACACACCAGCTTATGGTACATGCAGACGGTCTTCTACTACTCGCCAACGAAAGGAAGGAACTACTGTTACCCACAGCCACAGAGATGATTCTCAAAAGCATTGTGCCAAGTGAAAAAAGCCAGGCACAAAAGGCCACATCCTGTATAGTTCTATCTATATGAAATTCCAGGGAGGACAAAGTATGGTGATAGAAATCAGATGAGGGGTTGTCTGAGGCCAGGGAAGAGAAGGTAAAGGATTGACTGCAAAGGGGCAGAAGGGAACTTTCTGCTTGGGATTCTCTCTCTCCCTTTCTCTGCCCCCTCCCCCATAACTGAGGGCGCTTGCTCTCTTTCTCAAAATTAATAAACTTAAAAAATTATATAACTATATACAGTTTGTAAAATTTCTGGCATTTACTGTATGTAAATACTATCTCAATAGTATTTTTTTATTTTTAAATGTTTATTTATTTGAGAGAGAGAGAGAGGCGGGGGGCGGGGAGGGAGACAGAATCTGAAGCAGGATGCAGGCTCCGAGCTGTCACCACAGAGCCTGACAGGGGCTCAGACCCACAAACTGTGAGATCATGTCTTGAGCTGAAGTCAGATGCTTAGCCAACTGAGCCACCCAGGCGCCCCTGTTTTGTTTTGTTTTGTTTTGTTTTTTTAATGCGAGGGCTGCTGTGAAGGCTGCTAAGGAAGGAGAACACGGGTGAAGGGATTCTGCTAAGGACCTTCCCGAAAGCATTTGATTTGGAAAGGAAGGAGGGAGGCTCCCCTTTCTGCCAGGTCAGCCTCACTCGGGAGGTTTAGTGAAACGTTCTCCCGCTAGGGGGCAGTGGCGTCGTCAGCCGGCCACCAAGGCCGGTTCAAAGCCCCCAGGCGCAAGCCGGGGTCGGGGCGAAGAGACCCGCCCCCCGCCGCAGGGCGCGCCGACGTCGCACGCCCCTGGAGCGCGCGGCTTGGGGGCGCTCTCCCGCGCACAGGCCAGGAGAGGCCGGTGCCGCCCCGCGCCCTCCGCCCAGCCCCCTGCGGATGAGCGGCCGGCTGGCCCTCCCGCACCCGAACCTGCGTCCGCGCCCGCGCGCGCCTCTCGGCCGCCTCCGAGGGTCTGGAGGCCGAGAAAGGAGCCTGGGCTCCCGGGCACGCGATGGCCCCGCGCCAGCCCTGGCCGTCGGGCGGCGTGGGGCCAGCCCTCTGGCCCCGACTGGCGGAACGCAGGAGCGGGAAGCGGCGGCCGCCGCGGGAATGCTTCCTGAGCGGAATGCGAGCCAGCCGGCGGCCGCCGGGACCGAGCAGCGTCCCGGGTGAACCCGACCCTGCCTCCCCGGCGCCGCGGCTGCAAGGCCCGCAGAATGACGCCGCGGCGCCTCTTTCCTCCCGGACCTTCTTCCTCTCCAAGCAGGTCATCTTAACCTTAGCAGATCCCCACCCACGCAGGACCCAGAAATTGTCGTTTTGAAGGACAAAAGAAGTCTGTCCTAGAGAGGTTTTGTTTAAACTGTCCCTCGTGCGCTGAAAAAGCGGCTCACCAGGCGTGGCGGGCCAAGTCGGGGGGCTGCTAGGGGAATGGGCTGGAATGCGGGGAGGGGAGAGCTCCGTCACTGACCGGCGTGCCACGGCCCAAGGGACACCGGGACCCTCCATAGTCACTCTCCCCCCGTGGCCACAGCTCCCCACGGGACCTCAGGGGACGCACTTGGGCAGCCCCGCCTGTCGGCGCCCTCGTCTCCAACCCTCTTCGCCCCGCCTGGCGCACTGCGTGGTTTGCTTAGTTTCCCGGACCTAGCAGAGCGGCGGCTGCGTTGAGGACACACCGCACCCGTCCCGCGCCCCCGGGTCGGGGAGGCTCCGGGCCCACCCTCAGTGTCGGCGTCCGGGTGGGCGTCCGCCGCCAGCGCCGCAGGTGCAGCCCGGAGACAGCGCGCCGGTGAGTCGGCCGAGCAGCTCCAGAAGTGTTACAGGGGGTCAGGGCGGGAGGAAGGCAGGGCAGGGAGGACAGACAGTTGCTTCCATTCCTACTTTTGCCAGCTGCCGGGAGACCAGCAGATGCTAGAGACTAGTGAGTCAGGCAGGGGCGCCCACCCTAGCGCGGGCAGTTTTCCCGAAACCCGGGTCTGCCAGCTCTGAGCCCTGACGTGCCCCAACCTAGGGGAGACAGGAGGTTTTCCATGACGCCTTCTCGGCAAGGGGAGGGGAGGAGAGGCTGCGAGTATAGTTTAGAGCACTGGCTTCGGACCCAGACGGAGGCCGAGGCTTGAATCCTCTCCTGGAACCAGCTGATGTTCTTGGGTGGTTCTGAAGCTTTACTGAGCCTCACTGTCCTCATCCATAAAATGGGACTATAATGCTACCTCCCAGAGTCCCTGGGAAGAGGAACCCCAAAGACGCTGCAAAGTGCTGAGCACTAAGTCTGTGGAGCACAGATCTGTGTTAATTCAGTGGAGAAGAATCCCCACAAGGTCAGGTCATGCCTGCCCTTTCATAGAGTGAGGTGGGGGGGCTCCTGGCCCAGGTGTCTCACAAGGGAGCGCCGACAAGGGCAAGAGCCCGCCGTCCCGGATGCTACAGGCAAGGCTGTGGGCAAGGGCGCACCTGCTGCTCTGGTTGATGGCTGTCTGGACCTTTGGGGTCTGGGGGGGGGGCGGTGAATACAATATGGCAAAGACACTTGCCGCTTTCCTGAGGACATCCCTCACCGTTACTTCTAAATGTCATTCTTCACCTCGACTCTTTTGCCTCACAAGATCAGGAACCACTGTCAGAATTATTAGCACCTGGAAAGTCCCCACTACAGAGGAGAGTTCCCATTTGGCAGATGGGAAGCATGAGGCCATGGATGGTTGATGTCTGATACCTTACTCTCTTCCCCTTTCCCTTATGTGTTGTTCTCTGTTGATCAGAGGAGAAACCCGGGCGCGTTTGGCCAGCCGAGGGAAGGAGGAAGCCAGAATCAGACCTTCTGATGCTTCCAGGGTGGGGCGCCCTGAAGGGCTTACGGTGGCCATCGGTGTTGATATGAGGATGAAATCAACCCCAAACAGGCAAGTGGATTCAGGAGAGCCACTGTCACCCTCTGCCTCTGAACCTCAGAGTTTGGAACAAGATCTTAGCCTTAAGGGACATGACCTCTGTGCATCAAATCTGAAGATGCCTTTGGCTGTTGCGCAGGGGTCTCCTTCTCTAACACGCCTGGCCCTGCAGTCTTTAAAACCTATTCCAAATGCCAGGTCCCCAGAAAGGGCCGAACCTTGGGACCACCCCCTCCCCCTGAAAGCTGCTGTCCAGGAGCTTTAACAGGAAGAAATTTAAGTTCGAAAGTAGGGACTTTCCTTGCAACAAGCCACCACACAATGGCTGCCATTCTGGACCATGCTGGTTCACATCTGTGTCCCCAGAGGCGACACTGTGCTGCGCACACAGTGGGCACTGCACAGCCGGTGCCTGAGAGAGGTGGGGCGCCAAGCGCCAGCTGGCCCTCTGACTCAGCGAGAAAGACGAGAAAGACGAGTGTCTCCACACCCCCTCCGCTGGCTGCTTGGCTGGCTGGCGGGGGTGGGAACCGGCTCCCTTCGCCCCACTGATGTGATCTCTTCCCCAGCTTCCCCCGCGCCCAGCGCAGTGGTTTCTACTTCCCTACACCCCTGCCACTGAGATGGTCTCTCCCTGCTGCCTGCCTTCACACACACCCCCCTCGCGTGCTTAGGATGCCCCCGTCTGTGGTTATCAGCACCCACTCCCCCGCCCTGCAGTCAAAACTCCGTGGCCCTGGGCACTGTCCCTTTATTCTAGAACCTGCCTCTCCACTGCCCTCCTGGAGCACCCCCCCCACACCCACACTCCTGTCCTGGAGAGAGCCACCCAGTCTTCTCCCCACCCAGCAAGACAGGATTTGAACCTCCACCTGGGCGCTTAGTGTGCTCATGTGCACACACGAGCCACCTCCTATCCTGATTGTGTTTAGGTGACCAGTGACCGCACCCGTCCCCCTAGAACTCCCGGCCACAGGGACCAGTCCTCCAGCCTAGCCTCCACCCGGGGAGCTGCAGGGAAGCAGCACTAGGGTCTTTCTTGAGAACACACCGCACTTGTTAAGTTCAATGCCCTGTTATGTTGTCACCTCCTCTGGGGGTCTCCAACTCTGTCCTTGATCCTGTCACCACAGTAGGCCCATCAGGCGGATTCGAGGCGCCGAGATGGACAGAATGGATCCCACACCTAGGGGATCTCAGCCAGGCCGGGCAGAGAAGCAATCAGACAGTGCCAGGGGACAGTGCGCCATGAAGCACGGGGTTCTGGGGAAGTGAGTGAGATGGGAGAGGGCTTCTAGGGGGTCCCTGCAGTTGAAGCAAAGTGAAAAATGAAAGAAACCCCTGCCATGTTTGTTTATTCATGTTGTCTTCACAACAGCTCTGAGGGAGGTACTATTGTTTACTTCAGTCAATCGATTGCTCTTTTGCCAGGAGCAAGTGACAGCAAGGATTTGAAAGGCCAAAGAGGGTCTTAACCTTCATTTATAAGCAAGACGCTGGGGTGAGAAACAATGAAGGACAAAAGAGGGAACTACAGAAAAACGTAATGGTTTTGGAGCACCGGGTTCTGTACAGAGGTGAGTGGGGACAGTGGGGACTGGAGAGCCCTGTAAGCCACAGTCAGGAATGTGGACTTGGTCCTGAGGGTGGCGAGGGACCCCCACCCAGGGGGTCATTACCCAGGAGAGAAATGCCTGCAGCTCTCTGGCTGCAGTTAGGAGGGAGGGTGCGGTTAGGGGAGGGAAAGCAGAGAGGTGAGCACAGTCTACTCTAGAGCTCGCTTCTAGATATTTTCCTCATTATGCAAGCACGGAACATGATTCCTTTTGTATGACACCCTGGGGCAAAATGGGAAGGGGCTGTTTGCAGCTAGAGACAACCATCGCAGGGGTTCCAGCCACCCAAAGTCCCCACACAGCCACCCCGAGGGCTGAGGAATCTCAGGCAGCCTGTACCCCCGTCACTGCGGACCAGGCTCGGGGACAGGAGAGGATGAAGAAATGATTAGGGGGCACCCGGCTGGCTCAGTTGGTGGAGCATGCCACTCCTGATTATAGGGTTGTGAGTTCAGTGAGTTCGAGCCCCATGTTGGGTGTAGAGGTTCCTTAGAAAATAAAATCTATAAAGAAAGAAAAAAGTATTAGAAAGCAAAGTTAATATCGCTTAGTGAAGGGCTAAAGAAGGAAGATGACCCCTGGATTTCTGGACTGACTAGTTGGACAAACGGTCGTTCCCTCCCTGCTGCAGGGGATGTGGGGGCAGCGCTGGTTAATGGGAAAGTGATGAAGCATCGGCTGCCCTGGGTTTGAGGTGAGTGCAGAATGTTCGCAGGCAGTGGCTCAGGGCTCTGGAGTCCCACGGGCGGGGGGCCAACTCCTACATTCATCAACCTACTAGTTCTGTTATCTTGGGCCAAAAACTGGATCTCTTTAAACCTGTTAATTCATCTGTAAGATCGGAATCGTAAATAGGATTTTAGAGTTGTAATTAAATGAGAATAAAATGGGATAACGTGCAGTGCCTGGAACATAATAAGTATCTAAAAATGGCAACTTTTTTTCTAATTTAAGTTTATTTATTTATTTTGAGAGAGAAGGAGAGACAGAGCACATGAGTGAGGGGGGGAGGGGGAGCAGGGAGGGAGGGCGAGAGAATCCCAAGCAGACTGCACACTGCTAGCCCAGAGCCCGATGCAGAGCTCGAACTCATGAACCGCAAGATCATGGCCTGAGCCGAAGTCAAGAGCCAGACACTTAACGGACTGAGTCACCCAGACGTCCCGGCAACACTATTATTGTTGTTATTATTATCAATAAATCTGAAGTTCAGAGAAGAAACACTTTCAGAAGTCGTCAAACAGAAATTGAAACCTCGAGGATAAATGAGATAACCTGGAAAGAGGGCGGATGCTGAGAATCGTCACGTTGAAGACCAGGAGCACTGACATTGCAGCGGTGGACAGAGGAAGAGGAGCCTGAAACCAAATGGCCAGAAGACAGAAGGAGGCCACCAGAGCCTGGTGTCCTGGAAGCCACACACATAGCTGCCACACACAGTCGATCCTGTCTTACTTCCTCTTTCCTAACAGAAGCTGATGTTGTTGGGGTAACCACCATCTGGATTCTACGTGCCTGAGAAGAGGCAGCTCGGAGCCCCAGCTCGAACCAGAAAGTCAGTCGTCACTCGTAATTCCACTGTGCCTGCCACCGATTGGTTTATGAAGGTTTCTTTGGTCCCTTTCTGGCCAATGGGACTTGACGGAAAGTCTATCGAGGGACTTCTGGAAAAGATTTCTTTGATTGAGAAAGAAAAGATGCCCATGAAAATCAAAACCACAATGAGATACCACTTCGCACTCACTAGGGCAACTCGAATCAAAAAGCCAGATAACACCAAATGTTGGTCAGGACGTGGAGAATTCAGAACCGTTATGCACCACTGGTGGGAACGTAAAAAGGAACAGCCACTTGGAAAACAACCGTGCAGTTCCTCAAACAGTCAAACATAGAGTTATCATATGACCCAGCTGTTTCACTCCTGCGTGCATACCAAGGAAAATAAAAATTATGTCCCACAGAAACTTCTACACAAATATTTATAGCGGTGTTATTCATAATAGCCGAAATGTGGAAACGACACAAATGTTCATCAACAAATGAATGGATACCCAAAATGTGACATTTCCATGCAATGGAATAATATTTGGCCATAATAAGGAAAAAATACTGATACAGGCTTTAACGTGAATGAACTTCAAAAACAATATTTTAAGTGAGAGAAGACAGCCACGGAAGACCGCAGACTGTATGATTCTATTCTTGTGGAAGTCCAGCGTAGGGAAATCTATAGAGAGAAGGTAGTGTGGTGGTTGCTTAGGGCTGAGGAGGTGGCAGGGAGATGGGAGATGATAAGGAAAGGATATCGATTTCTTCTTGAGGTGATCGAATGTGCTAAAATCGACAGGGGTGCCTGGCGGCTCAGTCAGTTTGAGCATCTGTCTCTTGATCTCCGCTCAGGTCATGGTCGCACAGTTTGTGGGATCGAGCCCCACGTCGGGCTCTGCGCTGATAGGGAGGAACCTGCTTGGGATTCTCTCCCTCTCTCTGTCTCCCTTTCTCTCTTTCTCTGCCCCTCTCCTGCTCACACGCGCACAACTCTCTCTCTCTCTCTCTCTCTCTCTCTCTCTCAAAATAAATATTTAGAAAAAATAAATTGACAGGGGTGATGGTCACACATGTGTGAATATACTAAAAGCTATCGAATTGCACATTTTAACTGAGTTGTATGTTAATTTTAACTCAATCAAACTATCGAAAAAGAAGCAACAAAAACAGTGATTCACAAAGAATACAGAATCTTCTCAGTGTTGTCACGTGGGCATGGAATGGCTGGCACTAAACATCTTGCTACCGGCATGAAGATGATGTCCACAGGAGGAAAGAGACAGAAATCCTGAGGTTTGCTGGGAAGTGGCAAGGGAGCCCAGCAGCGCCACACTCTGGTGATCTTGTTACCTGACGTGATGAATTGTTTAAGCCTATTCGAGTCAAAGATTTTGTTGTCAATATTATTTGCAAACAATGAACAACTTTAATCCCAAAGGGGTTTAGTATAGGAAGTAGCTGCTTCTGAAAACTTGGGAGGTGCTGGATGGTCAGGGTCTAGCTGAACCCCCGGAAGGAACTCCTAGAACACTGCGAAGCTGGCCCACTGTAGGGGCTGCTACCTCTGTTGACCTGTCAGGAGCATGGGACACAGAGAGAGACCCACAGAGAGAGTGTGGGACGACTGGAACTACGAATTCAAGAACGCGGTGCCGTGTTTGTGATGCCAGTGTCAGACGGCCGTAGCCACACCGCCACGGCTGCCTGCCAGCACCCACGAAGCTGGCAGATTAACATGGAACACTACCTCAGAGAACTGAGCCATCGCCTTGACCTTACTTGCCAGAGGAAGACAGCGGGATGGCCTTCACTTGGCTTCCACTTACCAGATATCTCCCATCTAATGACTTCTTTGCTCCTTATTCCGACCTGCGTCTTGGATCTTTTTTTTTTAAGTTTATTTTATTTTGAGAGAGAGAGAGCAAGCAC
Source organism: Paguma larvata (assembly GCA_030068075.1). Taxonomy (NCBI): domain Eukaryota; kingdom Metazoa; phylum Chordata; class Mammalia; order Carnivora; family Viverridae; genus Paguma; species Paguma larvata. Next base: position 83,121,454 of record CM057824.1, read on the forward strand.
GAGTGAGGGAGGGGCAGAGAGAGAGGGAGAGGGAGAATCCCAAGCAGGCTCTGTATAGCACCAAGCCAGACACAGGGCTCGAACACATGAGCCACAGAATCATGACCTGAGCTAAAGTCGGATGCTTTACCAACTGAGCCACCCAAGTGCACCCCCCGCCCCCGTCTCAGATCTTCTATCTAAGATCATTTTTCCTTCTACCTGATATATATGTATCCTTCAGAATCTCCCGAGGGTCTGCTTGTGAAGATCTTTCGGTTTTGATTTGCCAGAAAATATCTTTGTTTTGCCCACATGCTTGAAAAAAATTTTGGACACAGAAGACAGACTGGTAGTTATTTTCTTCATTTTCTTCTGTTTCCATTTATGTATGTATGTATGTTCTTGTGGGAGGGAACAGCGGCGTGTGTCTGGGCCCTCTGACTCTCCCCTTTTCCTACAGGGTGGACCTGATCGTGGGCTGGGGCCTGGGGACCGGAAGGTCCCCAAGAAGGGTGCCAAGGGGCCCTGGGACACGGAGGCAGTGGATGAAAGCAGAATGAGATGTGTGGTCAAGATGGAAAAGCAGGTGAGTGTGGGAGGGTTTCGCTGGTGTGGTGGAGCTGGCGGACGGAGGGGCTCTGGAGGTTTCAAGGACAACCACGAGGGGAGGGTGCGCTTCTCGGAGCCACGGCCCAGAGCACCTGCTGCCAAGGAGGCCTAGGCGGGACCCAGGCTTCCCCTGCTGCCAGTGCACAGTTATTTTCTTTCAGCATATGAATATTCCCATTCCCATCCTTGCCTAGAGTCACCTCTGATCCCAGATGACCAGCAGAAAAGGAATTTATAAGGTACTGAAAGTCATTAGGTGCACTGGAAGAATGGGCTCCAATCTGGGCCTCCAGGAAAGACTCTCCGAAGACCCAGAAGTAACTCACTAGAGGAGCTACCATCTGGGTGACAGTCCGGCAAGTGTTAAGGGTACCTTGGAACTCAGTCAAATTTAGTAACACAGCACTGGTGCTGAGAATCAGGATGCCACCATAACCGCAGCTGTGTCTCTGTGCGCATGAAGCCGGGGTTGGACATGGGAAAGCTAGTGCAGGAAAACTCCGTGTCTCCATAATCTCATTTGCCCAGAGAAGACCATGAAAATTGTAGCTATATGGCCTGTCTCACGTCTGCTCTCTAAATTCTTTTTTTTTTTAATTTTTTAAATGTTTATTTTTGAGAGCAAAAGAGAGAGAGACAGAGCGCAAACAGGGGAGGGGCAGAGAGAGAAGGAGACACAGAATCCCAAGCAGTCTCCAGGCTCTGAGTTGTCAGCACAGCCCGATGCGGGGCTCGAACTCACAAGTCATGAGATCATGACTTGAGCCGAAGTCAGCTGCTTAACCAACTGAGCCACCCGGGAGCCCCTGCTCTCTAAATTCTTAAAACCTATTTTGCATCACCCAACTTCAAGGGAATCTACAAAATGTAGCTTTTTGCTTCCCAGCCTTTTATAATGTAGGAAGGCACTCTAGAAGGAGATGGGAATTGTGGAAGGGAGCCCTGTTGTCACATGACGTGCAAGGTAGGGGCCTGAAGCGGCCATTAGGTTTGACAGTTGGAAAAGCAATGAGGCCTTCGAGAGGGCTGTGTCAACACCGTGGTGGTGGGCAAAGCCAGACCATACGGAGTGGAACGGCCAACAAGACGTGAGGTGTGAATTCAGTGAATGTGGAGGGTTTAGGGAGTCCCGTGCAGGGACATGGAGGGAGAGATGGAGGATGGAGGGCACGTCGGCTCAGGGAGAGTTTTGGGAGGTTGTTTTTCTAGGAATGGTAGGTGATCAAACACATTTATGACGAAGGGAACAGAGGGAGAAAGTAGATATGGATGGAGAGCTTGTGGCCGATGGGTGAGGATGCTTATAATGTTCAGAAAGACGCTCATGAGATTTTGCTAAGTGACAAACGCATATCATCAAACAAACATTGTGTGATTCCTTTCCTGCTCCAAAGCATATTAGAGACACCAAAATCCTCCCTGAATTGTCAGACAGCCCTCATAGAGCCAAAACTCAATTAATCCCATTACCGCAAGCCACACCCCTGATACGGTGCTGTCCCAGCCAATGGCATAGGCGTGGGCAGAGTGAGTAGGAACGAGGGGGCAGGATAAGAGAGGGATCGGGTGGGATGGCTGACTCTTCAGAGCCACAGGCTGGCTTGTTCCATAGGCCTCACGGTCAAGTCATTATCCCAACGGTCCCACAATTGTCCTCCCTCCCGTACACAGAGGAGCAGCCTGCCAGCAGTTCTGGAACCAGCTTCAGAGGCCCGGGCATAGCATCACCCCATCCTGTCCACCCGCGACAATGGTGGAGACATCCAGATTCCCCCCAGTAGTTTTGGGCCGCATCCTAAACGAGCACTGATATGTTTGCAACGCAGAACCCTCATGCTTCCTGTTTCCTCTCAAATAATGACCACAAGATGCACTGACCAAGGCTGACCCCTAAGTGCATGACTTCCTTGAAAATAACTCGACCCAGCTTAAACTAACGTAGCTTTTCACAACCCTCATCTTACCTCTCAACATGGTTATTTCTTATGCCCACCTCTCTGTCTATACATAGATATAAAATAATAATTTATATATAATCTATCTTGTATTATTATTGTATATGCATTACAATCTGGGACCGTTTTTAATCATTATTGGCCCCAGGTTTGGGGGATTTTTTCTTTTGGTGGTGCCGAATCGTGAATTCAGGCTAACAACCTGAACATGAGGGCAGGCTCGTGGTCACACATTCTTAGGGGAGATCCCGTACCCCAATTTGATTGGGATTAGACTCCAAGAAAGGCAGTTTTTCTTGCAGTCCCCTGTATTATCTATACAAAATCAATTTTTTTCCAGATTTTAGAGAGAGAGCATGAGCATGAGACAGAGAATTTTGGCAGGTTCCACACAGCGCAGAGCCCAATGCAGCACTTAATCTCAAGACTCTGGGATCATGACCTGAGCCAAAATGAAGAGTTGGTCACTTAACCAACTGAACCACCCAGGTGCCCCTACAAAATCAATTATAGTAACTGTAATGATATGTGAGCTGAACAAAAGGAATATTAAGGCCCAAGAGCAGGGGCCTAGGGAGGTATGCAGAGCCTTGAAGCCAGATTTGGACTAAGGACGTATGCCAAACTGACTGCAAGTGAACATGGGTTTTTGTGGTCTCTTAGGACTGGCAGGACAGAAGATAAAGCCTGATGCCTACACAAGAGAGAAGCTTAACAGAAGACTCGCTCAAAACTGGGACTCCAGAAGACTACATTCTCAATATAAAGGTGACCCAGAAAGAAACTATTCCTTCTCCAGAGGACTGGGATCCTGATGCTAATTGAATTGGAGTCTGGGCGGGCGACTCTCCCCTGAGAACGTGTAAGCACAAGACTGCCCTCATATAGATTTTCAGCCTGAATTCACATGACCAGGTACCACCTCCCCTTAAAGGGAAAAAAAACACCCTAAAGCCAATAATATGATCAGAATTGGTCCCAGACTTTTGATGCCCCCAGGTACCTGACAGAAGCAAGCGTAAATCCTTTTCAGTGGAATTCAGAAATTTGCCTTAATCCCTGGCTTCAAATAATTCCCACAGGTTCTGTCCAAGAAAAATAAGCAGCCCCAAATAATAATTTGCCAAATATAGAGATAAACAAGGCACCAGTAAGAACCAGCAGAAACAAGACAGCAGATTCAGACCCAAAAAAGCTTTATATATTTTTTAATGTTTATTTATTTCTGAGAGAGAGAGAGAGTGAGAGAGTGCAAGCAGGGAAGGGGCAGGGAAAAAGGGGGATAGAGGATCTGAGGCAGGCTTCATGCTGTTAGCGCACAGAGCCCAACACGGGCTGGAACCCATGAACCATGAGATCACAACCCAAGCTGAAGTCCTGGTCGCTTAACCCACCCAGCCACCCAGGCGCCTCCTCAGAAAACCTCAGATGCTAGAATTATCAGATCTAGCATACTCAGGTATGCTTAATGTAATATAATAAATAAAAGAGGCTTGAAAACATGACAAAAGAGCAAGCAAATGTGGGAAAAAAAGCTCATACGAAAGAAAAATTATAAAGTTGAAATGTAGAACTCAGTAGATAACTTTAATAGCTGGTTAAATATAGCTGAAAGAATGATTATTGACGTGGAGGGTAGAACAGAAGAAATTATTTGAAATATGGCCCAGAGAGACAGAGATAGGGAAAATATAAAATAGAAGTTAAAATGACGTAGAAGATAGACCAACAAGGTCTATCATACATTTAATCATAATTCCAGAGGGACAATAAATAAAAAAGAGAAGAGACAATGTTTGGAAAAAATTAATGAAAGAGTACTTTTGTACTTTTTTCCCAAGTTTGTATTTATTTATTTGTTTATTTATTTATTTATTTATGAGAGAGAGAGAGAGAGAGAGAGGGCACGAGGGAGTGAGAGGCAGAGAGAGAGGGAGAGAGAAAATCCTACACAGGCTCTGCCCTGTCGCGCGGAGCCTGAAGCGGGGCTCGAGGTCACCTGATGTGGGGCTCGAACTCACAAACCGTGAGATTATGACCTTAGCTGAACTTGGGTGCTTAACCAGCTGAGCCACCCAAGCACCCCAGGGAAGATTACTGTCGATAGATGGAAAAGGACCCTATCCATACAGTCAGGGAGCCAAAAAAGTTTCCAAATGTGCTAAAGAGAAATGCACGCCTGGAATCATCGTAGTGAAACCACAGAACATCGCATACTAAATATTACGATTTGGCCACCGCTGGCAGTCCTGGGGCGCCCCGTCCCTGGATGCACTGTGCAAAGGCAATGCCGAGAAGACTGAGAAGGATCTAGAGGAGGAAGGGAAGGAGGAGCTAGACGAGACCCTGACAGAGAGACTGTGGGGTCTGACGGAGATGGTCCCAGAGAGGGTCCGGTCCGCGGCTGGAGCCACTTTCAATCTCTCCCTCCTTGGGGCTCAGAAAATGTACAGGTTTTCCAGGGCAGCCTTCACCATCCCGGTGCTTCCTGTCATCTTCAAGGCTGAGAAGTTGCCGATGGAGCAGCAGCAACACACGGCGACGGCAGATACTTGTGGGGCCTAACGCCGGGTTCTCAGGAGGCATGTTGGGGCTCTACCTTCGTTTCCTGGAAAGATCTATACTATTCCTGCTGTGTGACTTCTCTTGCTGGGACGAGTTTGAAAATTCAGTAGTGTTTGAACTGCTGATTATTTAGATTATTATTATTTTAAAAAAATTGTAATGTTTATTTTTGAGAGAGAGAGAGAATGTGAGCAAGGGAGGGGCAGAGAGAGAGGGAGATACAGAATCCGAGGCAGGTGTGGGACTCCAATGCATGAACTGTGAGATCATGATCTGAGCTAAAGTTGGACACTTCACTGACTGAGCCACCCAGGCGCCCCAGCCTGATTAGATTTAAAGGCACTAATGACTCTGTTTCTAGTGGGAAAGGGGGCACTGGTAGTCCCTGGAGTGATGTGGCATTAGGGCTGCCCCAGGGAAGGTTTTCGGGGACCATGTATATGATGCCTATGCTGGGCTTCAAATTCCCAGCTCGAGGTCCTCACAAAATGACTTTTGTGTGCCCCGAAAGAGACCCTTATCTCCTGTTACCTGCGGGGCTAAAACTGCTGAAAACCAAAGCCGTAACCTCATCCTGTGAGCTGCTAAGTTACAGTGTGCTTTGAATCCCAGCCTGGAAAGAGAGTTAAAGCGAGGACACGTAACCGGGGCACAGAGATGCAAGGGACCCTGGCTCCCAGCATCCCAGACAGACCGGGTGCAGTCACTCACTGCTGACAAATCCAAAGGCAGAGAGACAAGTGGGGGTGAAACAGGAAAGGAACTTATTTTGGGAAGGCTAGCACTGGGGAGACAGCGGACTGACGTCGTGGGTACATGCGGGCGGGCAGTGAAAGTCAGGTAGATCAATGTCCTGGGTCCGCTACATGGGGTCTTGCTGGCTCAGGGCAGTCCTTATTGCTTGAAGGGGTAGCTTTGGTTCCCATCACGGGATGCTTTGCCCTCAGGGTCTCTAGCCGTAGTTAAGGGACAAGCTGGAAAGAAGAATTTGATCCGTTAGAAAGTACAAACTAAGGTCAAATGGAGGTACCTGAAGTCCTCTTTCAGGCATTGATTGGGAAGGAATGGGATCCTTGCCTGCATCCCAGCATTAAGCTTGGCCTCCTCTTATCTCTAAAAGTCAAGATGGTCACTGGTTGTGGAAAAAGAGTCTGTACAATTCAGTTCGAAAGTTCGAGCAGAGGCTGCAAAAAGTTACCTCTCAAACTCCTTGAAGCGTTAGTGAGTGTCAAGAGGTCCCTTGTCAGCATGTACCAGATTCCTGTTCTGTTGCATCACTCTGTCTCATCTCTGCAGTGACTATTCCACCCGAGGACAATAGCTATTTAAGGTCAGGCTTTAAAATATCAGGGCGCCTGGGCATTTAAGCGTCTGACTTCGGCTTAGGTCATGATCTCATGGTTCGTGAATTCAAGCCCCGCATTGGGCTGTCTGCTGTCAGCACAGAACCTGCTTTGGATCCTCCGTACCCCCCCTCTCTCTAAACCTCCCCCATTTGCAGTCTGTCTCCAAATAAAAACTAAGTAAATAAAAACCTTAATAAAATATCAAAGTCAGGAAACAGTCACCATACGTCTTCTTGGAGGAGAGTCAAACTTGTGTTTCTTTTCACCAGAGATGGTATGTGGGTGTGGATGTATAGGTTCGTCGTGTAATGGGCTCAGATTCCCCCTGATTTTTGAGTCCGGGGAGTGAGAATCCGGAGCAAGAGAAAGTGTCTCCGTGTGCCCAGGCCGCTATAACAAAATATACAGACTGGGCGGCTTCTAGACAACAGAATTTATTTCTCGCAGTTCTGGAGCCTGGGGAGTCCAAACCAAGGCTCGGGCATGGTGAGGGCCCTCTTCCCGGCACACAGCCCACACCTGCCCGCGCCGCCCTGGCGCGCTGGAAGGGGCGCGGGAGTTCTGGGAGATCTCTTCTATAAGAACACTGATCCTGTTCTGGAGGGCTTCTTCTCGAAGGCCCCGCCTTTCTGACACCACCACACCGGGCATTAGGATTTCAACACGTGAACGGGGCGGGGCACAAACATTCAGACCATAGCAGTCAGTTCCCGTCACCTTCCACCAGGTCCGTTTCGGGGAGCGCGAAGGTTGGAGGGAGTGACTGGAGACAGTGGGGTCGAAGGTAGTTTATTTTTGCAGGGAAATGGGTGGCACACATTGAGGTTCTGAAAGTTTTCACAAGGACAAGAGACAGGCTGCCATGCCTGGGGACAGGATGGGGCTGTGAGACCCGTATGTGGAGGGCACCCTAATCCTGCTTCAAGATGTCCCATTTAGACACTTAGCAAATATGGCTAGCCAGCGACCAGGCCACTCAGCAGAGACCTCACTTTCCCTACGTGTAAAATGGAGATAAGGAGACCCACTGCCCCGATCGGCAGAAAGGACAAAATGAGACGCGCATGTTAAGTTCCTGCTACGTGGCAGGCATTTAGTAAAGAACAGCTATTATTATCATTTTTATCGCATGTAGACGCTCTCTGAGTTTGTTGAGACAACTGAACATATTATGATTTACCTTATACCAACTAACAAACGCTGTCGTCAGCAGATGCAGATCTGTGGAACCAGAATTGCGTCCAAAGCAAATGAGAAGCCACTCTAGGCTCTTGGCCCGGTGTCTTGGCGGCAGTTTGATCTGAAGATGGCACTCAGGGCCCTGTGGGGCAGCCTCAGCCTGCTCCGTCTGCTGTGGTGTCTCCTTCCGCAGACGGGCTATGTGCACCCGGATGAGTTCTTCCAGTCGCCTGAGGTCATGGCGGGTAAGCTCCCCGCTGTGCGGTTAGGATAAGTTGCCACAGAGTCTGGAGTATTGCTGATTGGATATTCAGTGGGGAGGGAGAAACATGTCTGTGTGGATGAGCCCGTAAATCCACGAGCCTCTCTGGAATAAGAACTTGGGAGTGGGGATTTCACATCTCCTTCCTGACTGGTGACATTGACCTTCTGGAGGATACTAAGAAAATGCCAGCGTCTGGTGTTTTCCTGCTTGGACCGATAGTACAGGTTATTCAGAATGAAAGCAGTTTTGCACTTTCAGTGGAGAGATTTTAGAGTTGGGCTTCCCAGGTGTTTAGGGAAACTTAGCAGGATGTGGTCTGAGATTGTGAGACTTCTCTTCTCTAGGTTCATAGAAGGGCTTAGGGACTCCAGGCCTGGAATGCTCCCTTGTTAGACTTATCTGCTGGGTGGTGTAGGACGCATCATGAGGATGGTTGCCGGAGACCCTGAGGCTTTTCAGTTGGTGTGGGCACATGGCTTCTTTCTCATGGTTCAACATGGCTGCCTGAGTGCCAGCCATCAAGTCTAAAATCAAGTCTTTCCAGCTACTGGAAAGAAGATGAGCATGGCTTCTCTCTTTAATGGGCATATTTTGAATGTCACATGCACATTTCCATGCCAGTGGTCAGGATGTATTACATGACCACACCCAGTTGCAAAGGAAGCTGAAAAATAGTATTTTTTTAAAAAGATTTTATGCTTTAAAGTTTATTTATTTATTTTGGGAGAGAGAGAGAGAGAGAGCAGGGGAGGGGCAGAGAGGGAGGGAGAGAGAGAGAGTCCCAAGCAGGCTCTGAGTATCAGCTTGGAGCCCGATTTGGGGCTTGGACGCACGAACTGTGAGACCCTAACCTGAGCCGAAACCAAGACTCGGATGCCCAACCGATTGAGCCACCCAGGCCTCCCATAAAGATTTTATTTATTTATTTATTTATTTTTTTAACATTTATTCATTTTTGAGAGACAGAGAGAGACATAGCATGAGTAGGGGAGGGGCAGAGAAAGAGAGGGAGACACAGAATCCGAAGCAGGCTCCAGGCTCTGAGCTGTCAGCACAGAGCCCGATGCGGGGCTCGAACTCACAGTCTGTGAGGTCATGACCTGAGCTGAAGTCGGCTGCTTAACCGACTGAGCCACCCAGGTGCCCCAAGATTTTATTTGTAGGTAATCTCTACACCCAGTGTGGGACTTGAACTTACAACCACAAGATCAAGAGTCACGTGCTCCACTGACTAAGCTAGGCAGGTGCCCCTGAAAAATACTCTTTATATCTGATCAAATACCCAACTAAAGAGATGAAGGGAGGAAGGGAGGGAAGGAGGAGAGAAGGGAGGGAGGGAGGGAGGGAGGGAGGAAGGAAGGAAGGAAGGAAGGAAGAAAGGAAGGAAGGAAGGAAGGAAGGAAGGAAGGAAGGAAGGAAGGGAGGGAGGGAGGAAGGGGAGGGAAGGAGGAGAGAAGGGAGGGAGGAAGGAAGGGAGGGAGGGAGGGAGGGAGGAAGGAAGGAAGGAAGGAAGGAGGAGAGAAGGGAGGGAGGAAGGAAGGAGGAGAGAAGGGAGGGAGGGAGGAAAGGAGGGAGGGAGGGAGGGAGGAAGGAAGGAAGGAAGGAAGGAAGGAAGGAAGGAAGGGGAGGAAGGAAAGAAGGGGAGGGAGGGAGGAAGGAAGGGAGGGAGGGAGGGAGGAGGGAGGGAGGGAGGGAGGGAAGGAAGGAAGGAAGGAGGGAGGGAGGGAGGGAGGGAGGGAGGAGGAAGGAAGGGGGGAGGGAGGGAGGGAATAGATGGATATTAGGGAGGCAGGCACCTGTCTCTGTCATAGGGCTCAACAGGTGGGTTTATTTCTTAAGTCTTTTCCACACTTTCTAAAAACCTGGCAAATAATAATAAATAAAAAAAGCAGCCAGATTGATCTGATGCTAGATTTTCTGTTTCCCTTTCACCTTCTGACGTAGGGAAAACAGCCAAGAGGCCATAGGAATAAGTAAAATAAGTAGGAGAAGCAAAGAGCCTTAAACAGCCAGCAGTGTTAATCAAGCATGATTTATTGTGGGGCTTGGAGCTGAGATGCAGAAATTAAGAGCTGGTTTCCCTCGCCCAGCCCTCGGAGCTCTGGGACACAGGGGCACAGGGGCACAGACCAGCCCCGCACAGCAAGCAGGCTTTTAATCACATAGGTACTGCTCGTACACATTCTTCTTCTCAAAACCTTAAGATCACAGACAACACTGAAGTCGCTCCTGACCATAACCACGACCGCTCGTCCCCTTCCCCCGGTCGCACGCCTGTCCTGGATAACCACCATCATCACAGACACGGGTTTTTGACTCTGACGTTGGAGGCTCTAGCGCTCTGAGGAGAGGACCGGAGCCTCCCCCTGCTCTCCCCACACCCTGCCCAGGGCACACTGTCCCCTCACTTCCCAGGCATGGTTCCTCCTGCCCCCTTCACAGGGGGACCTCGGGAGGGCTGAGCTCCCCTGCGTTCATTTCTATTGCTGCTTCATAAATCCCGGTTCCGTAAATCAGAAGTCAGGCAGGGGCTGTCCGCTCAGCGTGACATGGGGTTGAAATTGAGGTCTGGGCCCGGCTGAGTTCTTGTCTGGAAGCCATGGTGGGGGAGATCTGCTTTGAAGCTCATTCTTGTCAGTTGGACGAATTTGCCACTATGGAACTGGAGGCCACCCGCGTTCCCTGCCAGGGGCCCTCCGCCTTTGAGCCGGCGGCGGCGCATCAAATCCTCACGGTTTGAGTCTCCGAGGTCCTCTTCTGCCACCAGCTGGGAAAACCCTCTGCTTTTAAAAGGCTCCGTGTGGTGACGTCAGGCCCACACGGGGTTAGCCCCCGTCTGACAGTCAGCCGTCCCCTGCGACATAACCTAACCACAGGAGCGAAAGCCATTGTCTTCAGAGTCCCAGGGACTGTGCAGGCCATGTTCCCGAGAGGCTGGGAAAATCTCGGGGCCATCCTAGAAAGTTGTCTCCCGCGCGCCCCGAGCTTGGACCTGGCTCATCCCCACTTCTCTGTCCGCAGAGGACATCCTGGGCATGGAAGCCGCACGGCCGTGGGAGTTCCACCCCGCCAGCTGCTGCCGCACGGTGGTCTTCCCGCTGCTGACCTCCGGCTCTGCCTTCTGGCTGCTCCGGCTCTGGGAACAGTGGGGGCCGCGGCCGGGCCGGGTGAGTGGCTACGTGCTGCTGGTGGGACCCCGGCTCCTCCTCACCGCCCTCTCCTTTGCCCTGGACGTGGCCGTGTACCGCCTGGCCCCGCTGTGGGGGGCGGAGCGCTGGAACGCCCTGGTCCTGCTGGCTGGCTCCTACGTCACCCTGGTCTTCTACACAAGGACCTTCTCCAACACCATCGAGGGACTGCTCTTCGCCGGGCTGCTGGTGCTGGTGTCCCCCCGGTTGGCTTGGAGCCCCACACCCAAGAAGCCTGCTCCAGGCCCGTGGTGGCACAGCTGGCTTCTCGGGGGTGTCGTAGCTGCCGGCTTCTTCAACCGGCCCACGTTCCTGGCCTTTGCCCTGGTCCCGCTCTTCCTCTGGGGCATCTGTGGAGCCCCAAACCCTGGCTTCAGGTCACTGACGAAGGAAGCCCTGGAGCTGCTCCCAGGGGCAGCCCTCGTGGCAGCGGGGTTCGTGGCCGTGGACAGCTGGTACTTCTCCAGCCCATCTAGATCCGGCTCCCTCGTTCTTACACCCGCCAACTTCTTGTACTACAACCTGGATCCTCAAAACCTGGCGAGGCACGGCACACACCTGCGGCTGACTCACCTGGCCGTCAACGGGTTCCTGCTCTTTGGGATGTTGCATGCCCGGGCCCTGCAGGCTGCGTGGCAGCAGCTGCGAGCCTGCCTCCGGGCCTTGGCACGCACGGGCTTCCCGAGGGCTCTGGGTGGCCGGACCCTGCTGTCCAGCCCCACGTCTCGCCTCCTGCTCCTCTACTTCACGCCTCTGGCCCTCCTGTCTGCCTTCAGCCACCAGGAGGCTAGGTTCCTGATCCCCCTCCTGGTCCCCCTAGTCCTGCTTTGTAGTCCACAGACCCAGACTGTGCCCTGCAAGGGCACCCTGGTCCTCTTCAACAGCCTGGGTGCCCTCTTCTTCGGCTGCCTGCACCAGGGGGGCCTGGTGCCTGGCCTGGAGCACCTGGAGCAGGTGGTTCACGCGCCCGCGCTCCCAAGCATGCCCACCCACTACACGCTCCTCTTCACCCACACCTACATGCCCCCCCGGCACCTCCTGCGCCTCCCGGGCCCGGGCTCACCTGTGGAGGTGGTGGACATGGGCGGGACTGAGGACTGGGTCCTGTGCCGAGCCCTGAACAACTTCGCCAGACAACCAGCCTGCCAGGTGGCCGGTGGGCCGTGGCTCTGCCGCCTTTTTGTGGTGACTCCCGGCACCGCCAGGCCGGCCGTGGAGAAGTGCCATTTCCCTCTCAAGAGCGAGACGCTCCTGTTTCCCCACTTGACTCTGGAAGACCCGCCAGCCCTGTCCTCTCTGTTGAGTGGGGCTTGGAGGGACCATCTCAGCCTTCACATCTTGGAACTGGGGGAAAAGCCTGACAATGTGACAGAAAAGCCACTGCCTAAGATTCAGCCGTAGGTGAAGGCAGCATTCCACCCTCTATGTGGGTAGTTGGGCTGGGACAGAGCCCTGATTCTCTTCCTTTCCTTTCCCTTCCAGAATTCCCACCACTGCCTCTCCTGTGCATAGGCTTTGGCTGCTTTACCTTCTGGGTAAGCTGGCACCTTTTCCCCTTAAAGACCAAAGATCTGACCAGTCACAAACGTGATGCCAAGGTCCCCCAAAACTGGTGTAACCAATGGCGCCTAATGTCTGTTCCTGGTCTGTTCCTTTTAGCCACTGCGATGTTGTGACAGGTAACAGCACCTGGTTATGAAAAGAGAGATCTGCTGATGGCGTTCCCGAATGACCTCTCTCAAACCTTCCAGGACGCCTTACTTCTTGCTGTCCTGACAACCCTCTGGCTTCCTGGATACCTGGGCAGGAGGCCCTGTGGTGATGAAGAAAGACCAGGTAGTTCTCCAGATTCTGGAGACCCGAGTTCTAGTCCCTGGTTTGCCTGCCACTCACTAGCTGTGTGATCTTAAGAAGGCCCCTCCCCCTCCCCTAGCCTCAGTTCCCAATCTGTACAACTGACACTATGGCGCCTCGGTCTGCAGCGCATGTCCCCTGGCTACATAGGCATGTCTCCCCCAACGCTCTTCACGCACAGACTGGCGGTGTATTTGATGGCACTCTGGTGCCTGCTGTCTCAGCGTTTTGTTATTACCAAAACAAGTAGTTCTGGAACTTTTCTCCCCACCTTCGTTTACTCCTGTCCCTGAGAGAGGTGGTGGGACATCTCGCCCTTTAGAGACCATTCTCCTTCCTCAGCCTGCCCGAAAGGGAATGGAGAACACACAATGCCGTTAGTAGCTGGTTGCACTTGAAAGCAATCCGATGCTACCAGAGACTTCTTAAAAGTGGTCTGGCCGCTCTCTAAGCTCATGGCCCCCGTCTGCAGCCTCTTCACAGGATGGAGCGCAAACCCCATGCCAAACCAGCACCTGCTGCTCTGGTGGAAGCCATCATGGCCCCACGCACGGTGCTCCCCGCATCTAAAGGCACCCAGCCCCGTCCACTGGGAATGTGAGGCGCTCTGGCTCTAAACCTTCCTTACTCGCCCTCCTCCAATCCCTACCAGCTCATGAGAGTAAGAGGCACCCGGGCCACAGAAATCAGTGAGCTGGAAATCAGTACAGAGAGGAGACCAAGCCAATAAGAATGGCCAAACCTGACCACTTTGCTAGTCCTGTCTTCTGCGGGCTAAGGCTTGGGTCATCCCCCTCTCTTTTTTTTCTTTTTCAGAGAGAGAGAGAGAGAGAGAGGATCCCAGGTGAGGCAGAGAGAGGGAGAGAGAAAGAGGGTCCCGGGTAGGGCAGAGAGAGAGAGAGAAAGAGGGAGAGAGAGAGAGAAATGGGGCTCGGCCAAAGTGGAGCTCATGAACAATGAGATCATGACCTGAGCGGCGAGCTACAGCCCTTTCAGGCACGCTGCCCCGGGGCTCCTGCCCAGCTTATGGCCACACCGTCCTCCCGACTCCAACCCTGAGGAAGAGGAAAGTCGGTGGTATGCTAGTAAATGTTTAGCAGCCCATTCCCTGGGGGCAAAAAAAGCCCCAATTTGTAGTATTTGCCAATTTCCGTGGCATAAACGCTGCCCCCTGGCTGATTTCAAACTACCAACGTGATGTTACTGAATTCCGAGTTGGGAGGCGATGCCGAAGATGTGCTCCCAGGAGCCAGTGTGAGTTGGCTCTAGCAAACTACTGGACATTTCCCTCCCTTAAATTCTGTAGCATCTGTCCACCATTGTGGTTTAGGTTTCTGTGAACCTCTGATTTGTCTTCCTCTCCTTAGTGCTTGACACCATCTCTGGCACACGGTAAGCACTCATTCCCTGACTTTGCAGCCCACAATGGCGTTTCTGCCCAAGCGCCACCTTAGAGACACCCCAGACTCTAGGGTCCCAAACTCCTTTGGACTTCTTGGGACTTTTGCCTCTTCCCTCCCCGAGTTGGGTCCACAGTCTCAGAATTCCCTGGAGGAACTGTTGGCACAGCAGTCCACGTAGCTGGTTAATGGTCTGACCTCTAATGTCTCCATAAAGTGCTGGTGTCTAGGGGCACCTGGGTGGCTGGGTCAGTTAAGCGTTTGACTCTAGGTTTTCCCTTCAGGTCATGACTGTTTCATGAGTTTGAGCCCCACGTTGGGCTCTGGGCGGACAGCGCAGAGCCTGCTTGGGATTCTTTCTCTCTCTCTCCTTCTCTCTCTCTCTGCTCCTCCCCCACTCATGCTGTCTCTCTCTCAAATAAATTAACTTAAAAAAAAATGCTCGTATCTAGGTCTATGTGGCATCAAGGGGTGAATCAGAATTGCCCTGCGGGATAGCAGGAGGAGTTGCTCCCCTGCTTCTCTTTCTGGCAGAACTTAGGACAGCTTGAAAGGCATGCTGGGAGATCGTTGCCACTGGGAATGGTGAGAAGAATTTGGTCTGTTTCTTGAGTCAAAGGGTAACTGGTGGGATGGCAAGCCAGTGACTGCAATCACTGGAGGCTTCTCCAATGAAGTGGGGAGGCACCCAAATCACCTGTAGCTGGAGTAGAAAGGATTCTGTTTTCTCTCTCTGCTCGGACTCCCTCTACAAAAATGGAGGGAACTTGCGTCTTATACACTTCTTCCATGAGAAATAAACTGCCCCCCCTTCTCTTGCTTTTTTGCCCCCTTTCTTACCAAAATGGCCAGTTTGCCTAGTAGCTTCATGGCCTCCTGCACCGTTTCCTTTTTGTCTCTGCCGGTCTGGAAAAAGACCTACCAGTGAGTGTGCTGACCTGTGCCGCTGAGGGTAGGGGGTCCGGCTGGGGACTGCTAACATTCTGCTGCTCCGCGATCCAGAGACAAACGACTGAGGTTGAGACCAGTGAGGAAGAAAGGCAGTAGAAGGAACAAGGTCCTCACTGACAGCCTCCAAGGAGAATCCATCGTTGTCTCTGGTCTGGGAGAAGGATTTGTCCTTTGATAGGTCAGGAGGGTAGGATGCCAAATCAGGACTTTGGTCATCAGGACAGTGGGACTTCTGGCCTCAGAGAGGATTAAACAGCAGCACCTCCGATGGGATATCAAATCAGAAGTATGAACATTAGGAAAGGTACTTTAGCTTCTGCTTCCCCACGGGAGGTCTCTGGCCCTACCCAGCTCCCTCTCTGTGACTAGAAGAAAGGCCAGAATATAAATTCTTCAGCAGCCTAAAAGCATCTCCTGTGGCTTCAAACTTTCTAGATTGCACGACAAACTGTGGAGCCTGATTAGAGGCAATGACATTTCTGTATACCATGGATTTCCTAACCATGGGTCCATTAGCCAGACCATAGTCTTGACTGTATCCCAAACCCTCTAAAACTGGGACTAGGAATCCAGGTAGCTTGTTCCATGGTAAGCAGTAATCCCAATGCCCAGTGGTGACTTTTGAGGGGTGGAGGTCTGGGGTGAAGGCAGGCCTCGAAGGTCAGGGTAAATGTTGCAGAGATTGGTAGTTAAGGACTTAGGCCCTGGAATCAAACTCACATATTCACATCCCACTCTGTAAGGATGTAACCTACACGTCCTCGCACAAAAGTGGTGGTAAAGCGTAAGTGAGATAATCCACACGGAGTGCAATTATCAGGCGCCGGCAAAGAATAAGCACTCAAAATGCGTTCACTAGTATTAACGGGCCTACAGTCCCCAGGAACCCTAGCCCGTCTTCCCGGAGAAGTACCACACTCACGTCCATTACTCAGCTCACACATTTAATCAGAGGATTTGGGCAGCTGCAGGTTTGTCCTTCCAACCATGCTCCCCCCTGGAAGTAGCGCGCTGCCCTAACAGTGCAGAGGCAGCCTCATCTAACACGAGTTTTCGTCCCATTCGCAGAGGGCAGACTCTTTCCGCTGCGGTTTGGCTCATGGCTCTCTGTACACGGTGTATCAGGGCCCAGTCTATCTGTTTCTGTCAGGCTTCGGGGGCTTTCTTCATACTGTCCACTCCAATCACGGGGCTTCACCGGGGATGTCGCTTTGGCCTGGGCTCTCTGATGAATGGAACCCCTGAAGATTCCGGCAATCTGAGTCAGAATTCGAAGCCGTGCACAGCGCCCACGGTGACTCCTTACCGCCGAGGTCTGTGTGGAGCCCGGGAAAGAAAGCCGGTGACCTTGGCCGGGCCCAGCCTTGGATTTAGGGGTTTGCGTCTGGGCCCCTCTGGCTACCCGGTGGTGACCCCGGGCGGTCCCGGAGGCCACGGCGCAGCTCCTGAGTGAAGGTGTCTCTGAAGCGTGCAGCTCGGCGACTTAGGGAGCCCGCGGGCCCAGCCGCGAGGGCTCGCAGGCGCCGGGCTGCGTCCTGGCCGCGAAGCTGGGCCTGCAGCAATGCAAAGGCCGTGAGCTGCGCCGCGCGCCGGATGGGCTTAGACTCCGACAGACGCTCCACCAGCTGCTGGCTGTGCAGCAGCGCGGCCAAGAGCCGTCGAAGAACCATCCTCGGAGCGAGCCGGAACTCAGAGCCCGCAGCTCCTGCTTCCGACCGGCGACGCCCCAAAACGGACCACGTCAGCGCCCGCGCCGCCCAGTGACGACACTGCCGCGCTGGGATTGGCCCACGGGACACCCACCTTCCGCGGCCGCTTCCGCGCGTTTCCGCTTCCGCCACCGCCGCCGGTGCCTCGTTGACCCCAGAGTGGCCGCGTCTCCATCTACCTCTCTGCACTATGTCCGGCGGCCTTCTGAAGGCGCTGCGCAGCGACTCCTACGTGGAGCTGAGCCAGTACCGGGACCAGCACTTCCGGGTGAGGGAGGCCGGGCGGCGAGAAGGGAGGCCCAGGGCCGGAACGCTGAGAATCGGCTTACTCTTGTCTCATTGTGTCGTTTTCCATACTTTCGTTTCCCGAAACGCGAAGTGAGGCTCGGTACCTCCTGGGGAACGGATGCTGGAAAAGCGTTTGAGTACCCCTGAATGCCCTCATCTCATAGAGAATTTGAGGCTCATTTTCCATTCCCTTGCTGCTGCTCCCTGCAGAGGGGTTCCAGCGGCAGTAGTAACGGTGGCTTGCGTTTTCACAGGCAATGCCTTGGGAAGGTGACTTTAAGATATGAGGGGCAAAAGGTGTCCTTTTGACGCCAGGAGTATGGAGGGGCGCCTTCCTGACCCAGGTACTGGGACTTTTTATCATTTTATTATTTTTATATTTAATTTAGAGAGGGGGCAGAAGCAGGGATGAGTTGTAGAGGGGGAGAAAGAGGGAGAGAATCCCAAGCTGTCTCCCTGCTCAGCGGGAAGCCCAGTGCGGGGCTCCAGCCCGTGACCCTGGCATCATGACCTGAGCAGAAATCAGGAGTGGGAAGCCCAACTGACCGAGCCACCCAGGTGCCCCTTTTACTTTTTTATTTTAAATTACATCAGCTTTTATCGTTGGAGCCCTTTCCTTCCGTGGTATAGTAGACTGGTCCTACAAAGTTCTGCTCGGTGGGTTGGGGAGACACAAAATTCAGCCTTGTCTCCAACCGTAAGGAGTCCTGGGAGTGGGAAGGTGGACCATCCAAGCTAGGCACTTTAAGTATCTAGGTGTCAAGATCAGAGAACTACTGGGTTTCAGAAGAGGGAGATTTAAGTTTGTTGAAAAGGCTGCAAATATTCAAGGTGGGCTGTTCGGTATCAGCAAAGGCAGAGACAAGGTGGAGCAACACTCATCAACACTGTGCCGACACCTTCTGCCAAGCCCGGGAGGGAGAGGGAATAGCGTTTCCCCACATTGGGAGTTTATAATCTCCCAATGGGGATTGTAAATTGTGGCAAGTAATCATCTTCTAGAGCAGAAATGGTGAGGGGAAAGGGAATCCCGTGAGGATTCAGAAAAGGGAGAATGCTCCTGACAGGCAAGGAGGGACGTGTTCAGAAGAGTGTGGGCAGGGGAGCCTGGACGGTTCAGGCGGTTAAGCCTCCAACTTCGCCCCACGGGCTCTGTGCTGACTACTCAGAACCTGGAGACTGTTTCAGATTCTCTCTCTCCCTCTCCCCTGCCCCCCCCCACTTGTGCTCTGCCTCCCTCTCAAAAATAAATAAAACATTAAAAGAGGGTAGTCATGGAGAATGCATAAAATGTGTTAGTAGGGTAGGAAAAGGAAATTTGGAGGGCAAATTGAGGACGATCTTAAATTTATTCCCTAAGCCGGCCGTTTTTAAATGCATACTATATGCCAAGCAAGATTTTCACTTCTATCGCTTGTACAGGTCTCATTACTTTAGAAAGTTCCCCACATCCTAACCATCTTGAATTTCAGGCATCCTGTGAGATTAAAACTGTGAAAGGTTTCCACTTTTTCTGTTACTCATCCTGTGCAGTCTAAGGCCTGTAGCTTTATTTAGATACTAGTAAGATACTATCCTGAGGAATTTCTGGTGTTCCCTGAATGGACCTGACATGAATATTCCTTAAGTAAGTACTTACACCACAGTTGTCTTAAGCTGTAGGCTCTTAGTTTGGAAGAGACTATTTGTTTGGATTACTTCCATGTGTGAGAAAAGGAGAACCAAAAAAAAGAAAAGGCCTCCTGGCCTTTTAATTTTAATAAATCAGTAACAGCAGTGATATAAATAAGGTGAATCTACTTTATCTAATATCTCATTCCAAAGCTCTGAAAACGCAGGGCACCTGGGTGGCTCAGTCGGTTGAACATCCGACTCTTGATTTCAGCTCGGGTCATGACCTCACCGTTCATGGGCTCAATCCCTGAGTGCGGCTCTGCAGCCTGCTTGAGATTCTCTCCCTCTCTTGCTGCTCTTCTCCCACTCCCGCGTGCTATAAATAAATAATAAATGTACGTAAGTATGTATGTATGTTTTGATGTTTGTTCATTCTTGAGAGAGACAGAACGTGAGTGGGGGAGGGGCAGAGAGAGGGAGACAGAATCCAAAGCAGACCCCAGGCTGTGAGCTGTCAGCACAGAGCCCGACGTGGGGCTCAAACTCACAACCATGAGATCATGACTGGAGTTGAAGTCAGACACTTAACCGACTGAACCACCCAAGTGCCCCATAAATAAATATATTTTTAAAAGAAGTTCTGGGCCGCTTGGGTGACTCGGTTAAGCGTCCGACTTCAGCTCGGTCATAATCTTGTGGTTCACAAGTTCAAGCTCCGTATAGGGCTTTGTGCTAACAGCTCAAATTCTGGAGCCTGCTTTAGATTCTGTGTCTCTCCGCCCCTCCCCCACTCGTGCTGTGTGTCTCTCTCTCCCTCTCTTAAAAATAAACATTAAAAAAAATTTTTTAAGTTCTGAAAACTTGTATTTTTTTTTAATGTTTGTTTATTTTTGAGAGAGAGGGAGAGGCAGAGAGAAAGGGGGACAGAGGATCCGAAGCAGACCCCATGCCGACAGCACAGAGCCCGGTGTGGAGCTTGAACTCCCAAACCGTGAGATCATGACCTGAGCTGAACTTGGATGCTCAACCGACTGAGCCACCCAGGCACCCGTGAAAAAAATTTTTTTTAATGCTTATTTATTTTTGAGAGAAAGAGAGCAAGCAAGGAAGGGGAAGAGAGAGGAGACACAGAAGCTGAAGCAGGCTCCAGGCTCTGAGCTGTCAGCACACAGCCTGACACGGGGTTGAACTCACAAACTATGAGACCATGACCTGAGCCGGAGTCAGACGCTTAACTGACAGCCACCTCGGGGCCCCCAAACCTTGTTTTTAATGTAGAATGACTTGTCCTGTGGACTTTTTAAGGATTGGGGTAAGACTGGGTTTGGATTCCAGCTGCAACTGAGTAGCTGTTTGACCTTGAATAAATTGCTTAACTGTCTTTTCTCGGTAGTAAAGTAAGGATAATAAAACCGGACCTACTTTGGGACACCTGGATGGCTCAATCAAGTCTCTGACCTGTGGTCCCTTGATTCTCCCTAGAGGAAGACATACCTGTTTCTTGTGTGTGAGAGCTATGTATCTTCATACTTAAAAAAATAATTTGAGGGCACCTGGGTGGCTCAGTCTGTTGAGCATCCAACTTCAGCTCAGGTCGTAATCTTGTGGGTTCGTGGGTTCAAGCCCCACATCAAGCTTGCTGCTGTCAGCGCAGAGCTTGGGATCCTCTGTTCCCCTCTCTCTCTGCCCCTCCCTGCGCTCGCTCGCGCTCTCTCTCTCTCTCTCTCTCTCTCGCTCTCTCTCTCTCAAAAATAATTAGGGGCGCCTGGGTGGCTCTGTCGGTTAAGTGGCCGACTTCAGCTCAGGTCGTGATCTCATGGTCTGTGAGTTCGAGCTCCACGTCGGGCTCTGTGCTGACGGCTCAGAGCCTGGAGCCTGCTTCAGATTCTGTATCTCCCTCTCTCTCTGCCCTTCCATTGCTCACGCTCTGTCTCCATGTCTTTCAAAAATAAAATAAAAACGTTAAAAAAAAATTTTAAATAAACATTAAAAACAGTACTTTGGAGCATACCCTTCACTTTGTTCTGTACCTTTTCTTACTGTGCTAGCCCAGAGATGGTCCCTGTCACTGCATGGGATTCTGCTTTTTTCTTGGGGCTGCAGAGTTTCATATGTATTGATGTACCATGATTTATTTCATCATTGTCCTTTTGATGTGAGCCTAAGGTAGTTTCTCTTTTCCTCTGTTCTGCCACTGAACATGATTACATGAGACCTCTTAGTCTGAGCACTGTGCTGCAAAGCATTCGGAGACCAGCAATGCAAAGTCTTATTCTCACAGTGAAGGAAACTAGATCAGCATTGTATATGGAGTGGGTAGTGAAGAAGGGAGGCCACTTGGGAAAGTGCTCTGGGGACCTGAGTGTGGATCTACCCAGCTGCTTTCCAAACTGGAATACCGCTATACGATTGATGTTAGAGACTTAACCTGAGAGCAGGTCGGTGGGCAGGCCTTGTATTTAGTCAGCATCTGCCCTGCCCAGTGTGGAGGCTAGAAGGGAAGATCTGAGCCGGCCCTCTGGTTTCTGTGCAGGGACGTAAAATACTAGAGCTAGCCCATGATGAGCCCACATATTGTCAGGTGTGTTGGCTGAAGGCCAGTTCTGTTTCTGTCTCTGGCTTCATCCTGTCTTCCAAATTAGGAAGGCTGTCAGGAACATAAGCTCTCATTTTTAGTGATTATTACATTTTCTCCTAAATTTGGAAAAATATATGAGCATGTAAACCATCTAAGCGTTTTGAGCATTTTATAAAGGGATACCCTATCTCTGAAAATCCATTTATTTTTCACTACAAAAAAGTCCTTTCTAGTATATTAGACTTGAGCCTGAGAGAAGGATCCAGTGCGGAGGACATGTGTGCAGGGAAAAGGCATGCCATTTGTGTGGCGGTGTGGTACAGAAAGAGGGCTACCTGCAACGTGACTCGCAAGTTGTGGATGTCTCCTAAAAGCAGTCTGGACTTGCAGATGTGCCTCCTAGAATGTGAACGCCTCTTTCTCTGTGTCTTTTTCTTTTTTTGGCAAGGGGTTTGTGGTAGACTGGGATGATGAGAGAGAAGCTGATTCCCAAATCAGAACTAATTGCCAGACTTCGAATACTGTTTAAGCAGGACTCGTCTTAGATTGTGTTAACTTTTTCTCTATTTGAAATTCCAGGGTGACAATGAAGAACAGGAAAAATTACTGAAGAAGAGCTGTACGTTGTATGTTGGAAATCTTTCCTTTTACACAACTGAAGAACAAATTTATGAACTTTTCAGCAAAAGTGGCGACATAAAGAAAATCATTATGGGCCTGGATAAGATGAAGAAAACAGCATGTGGGTTCTGCTTTGTGGAGTATCCTTTCTGTGTGTCTGGCATAGCTATTGGATGAGGGGATGCCTAGAGTGGCAGGTCACCTGTTGAAAAATTGAGCGAGGCCATCCACTATTTAGCATCCCTGTACTTAACCTCTCCTCCTCCTCCTTCCTTCAGCTACCTCTTAACTTTCTGTCCAGTGTCTACACTGTTGCATTGTGAAAGCTGGTAACATTTACATTCTGTTCTGAAATCCATGCTTTGTTTATAACAAACAATCTTTTGAGGGGCACCTGGGTGGCTCAGTTGGTTAGGCGGCCAACTTCAGCTCAGGTCATGATCTCACCATCTGTGAGTTCGAGCCCCGCGTCGGGCTCTGTGCTGATGGCTCGGAGCCTGGAGCCTGCTTCGGATTCTGTGTCTCCCTCTCTCTCTGCCCTTCCCCTGCTCATGCTGTGTCTCTCTGTCTCTCAAAAATAAACGTTAAAAAAATTTTTTTTAAGAAACAATCTTTTGAAAGTATATGCTCGTGATATTTACAAAAGTCCAAAGGAGGGTCCTGGGTGACTCGGTTGTGTCCAGCTCTTGATCTCAGCTCAGGTCTTGAGCTCAGGGTAGGAGTTCAAACCCCATGTTGGGCTATGTGCCCACGCTGGACATGAAGGCTACTCAAAAAGAGGGCAGGAAGCTGACCAAAAGTTCAAAGGGTATAGTGAAAATAAAATCTCTGTCCCATTCTAAACCCAGAGACCCAGTCTCTTGGGTATCTTTCCGGAAGCGATCCTGTGAATGTGTGGTAGCATACTGCATGCACTATTTTTCCCCCCACCTTAGAGATTGTTTTATGTTAGCATATGTAGGTTTACCTCTTTTTTGTTAAATGGCTGTATAATATTTCATTATGTAGGTATATAGAGCTTGATTTTATAGGTCAAAACCAAACAATTTACTTGTGATTATTTATTCTCTCCCTGGAAATTGTGTAAATGTTGGACCTCCTGGGTTTATCATTTGGGGGGCTTTTCTGTCCAATGTTTTTTTTGTCATTTAGTTTTATAATCTGAGAAATTTCCCAGACTTGATCTAACGTGTTTTTTAAAACTTTTTTGTGCCCCAAATTACCTGTTTTCTTTTTGGCTGTATTTATGCGGTAAACTTTCCTTAAGTGTCTGATGCTCCCTAGGTTTCTGATCATAATTAGGGAAAGACTAAGGCTAACTTTGTAGACCCCAGCAGATCCTTCTCTCCCAAGTTTCCGCCTTGCCTTTGGGGTATGTGAGTTTCCCAAATGCCAGTATGAAAAGGGATTTTATGTTGCCTTACTAACACCAAAGACACTGCCCTAGCCCTCGTTCCTCCAAGTTGTTCAGAATTCTGTCACTCTGTTTTTATTTTCCTGGGATTAATGTCTTCCTGCTACCAGGTCTTCTTCCCCACATACAGACCTTTAATTAAACCCTATTTGCTGTCTCACACCTTTAAGAGCCTCACGGGTTTGCTGTATCCTTTAAGCCCCTTCAAGAATATTTCAAACTGACTTTGTTTCATTCATCAGCAGTCTTCTATCAGCTTTTGTGGAATCTCTGGTTTGCTGATGGCCTCTTCTCTTCTTTGGGTGTATATCTTTTCTGTCATTTTAATGGGGTCTTGAAAAGAAAGCATGGAATGTGCTCACTCAGCTTGAACTTTTTAACCTATTCCAGACTTTTGATTTTGGGATCTGATTTCTGGGCTCTGCAAGCTTCTTCCATTCTCCTGTCAGACACAGAGGAAAAGAGTGCTCAGATTTTATACCTGCCTCTTCACAGGGAGAACAGAGCGAACAATGAGAACACAAAAAGCAAAGAAAATCCACCTTATAGATAATAATCAGTCTCTGAGAACTGAAATGCTTTTGCATCTGTCTCGTATGTCAGAGATTCACAATCACAACAGCAAAAACCCAAAAGAGAGGCTGCTATAACCAGTAGTTTTTCTCAGTTTGCCCTTTTCTCATGTCATTCAGTCAGCAAAAAAATTATTTTGTGCCAGCAGGGTAGCTGTTGGACACTGGAATTTCAGCAAGTGCTTCCCTACCTGTGTAATTAAAGACACAGAGGGAAAGGGGTGCCTGAGTGGCTCAGTCGGTTAAGCATCTGACTCTTGGTCTCTGCTCAGGTCATGATCTCATGACCCATGAGATTGAGCCCCATGTCAGGCTCTGTGCTGACAGTGCAGAGCCTGCCTGAGATTCTCTCCCTTTCTCTGCCCCTTCCCTGCTTGTGCACATTTTTGTTTCTCGCTTGCTTGCTCTCTGGCTCTCAAAATAAACTTTAAAAAAAAAATGGGGGGGTGGTCTAGATCAGCATTTCCCTGAACCCAGCCAGTGATCATAATTGCTTAAGGAGGGTTTTTTTAACATATATATTTTTAATGTTAATTTATTTTGAGAGAGCATGCACATGAGCAGGGAAAGAGCAGAGAGAGAGGGAGAGAGAATCCCAAGAAGGCTCCCCCACTGTCAGCATGGAGTCCCACGTGGGGCTCGAACTCACAGTCCATGAAATCATGACCTGAGCTGAAGAGTTGGACGCCTAACCGACTGAGCCATCCAAGCGCCCCTGGAGATTTGTTTTTTAATATCACCCAAAGATAGATTTAGTAGATCCGATTACATATATTTGGAAATAACCTGAGTGATAGTCTTTTTCCTTCTAATGATATGTGATGGCAATTCCATATGCACTGTAATTTTCTCTTTTTATTACGGTTGTTGAATATATAGTTTCAGATTTCAATGGATAAGAAGTATGCAGTTTGTTATCTAAGCCTGCACTGAACATATTTATACTTTACAAACCAAAATATGGAGATAGTGGGACCAAATCATTATCAACAGGATTCTCCAGGAATTCGCGATCAGTAGCCATGGATAAATCATAGTTGACACTAAGTGCTTCTGGACCAACCTCAAACAGGGTCGTGCAAGCCAGACTACTGTCTTTGAAATCCATCTGTTTGGACTTCTTTGTACTTTTATCTCAGCTTCATTTAGATGTTATTTCCTGTGTTTCTAAAAATGTTTGGAGAAATGTTATATAGTGTTCCTTAATACTTCCACTTAAGATACTATTCAAGAGCAGATGCAGAAAATGCCATGAGGTACATCAATGGAACTCGTCTGGATGACCGGATCATTCGTACAGACTGGGACGCAGGCTTTAAGGAGGGCAGGCAGTATGGCCGTGGGCGATCTGGAGGCCAGGTATGCAGGAAGGTTGTCTTGGCTCAGGGTTCGCCTGGGATTTCAGTCCTGGTTACAAGGATTTTACCTGTTTGTGTTTGCTCTTATAGAAAATAACTTTGTGCCTATAACTCTCGCTTGAAGGGAATCTGAAAACTACCCATTAGGACTGGTAAATTATAGACTGTATACATCTTCACAAGCAATCATTATTGGACTTCTGCCAGGGCCTAGATATTTTGCACCTGCAGGTGGCTAGAACAAAATGCACTGAAATAAGTTCTAAGTTTTTATTATAAAAAATAGCCTAACTTAAGTACTTAATCTTCAGAGTATGCTACTTTTAAGTGCTGGTCAAAGAGTAGGAGCATAATGTTTGGTAAAAAACCGTTAGGTAGGGGCGCTTGGCTGGCTCAGTCAGTAGAAATGTAATTCTTGATCTTAGGGTCATGAGTTCAAGCCCCACGTTGGGTGTAGAACTTTTTTTTACTACACCAATCTTCTCTATAATGTAACTTGTGTTCTCTTCA
Organism: Paguma larvata; assembly: GCA_030068075.1. Taxonomy (NCBI): domain Eukaryota; kingdom Metazoa; phylum Chordata; class Mammalia; order Carnivora; family Viverridae; genus Paguma; species Paguma larvata. The sequence continues at coordinate 83,147,412 of CM057824.1, forward strand.
ATTAAGGTACGAGATGAGTATCGGCAGGACTATGACGCTGGGAGAGGAGGCTATGGAAAACTGGCCCAAAACCAGTGAGTGGTGAGAGCCCCATCGTGAAAACTCACTCCTTTGGCCTGTTGAATTTGCCATGCATTACCCAAGGTCTACAAACCTGCCCACTTGTACCATGCTTTGATCTCAAGGTCTCCTGAGCCGGAAGCCTTTTCCTGGTTTTCATTTGAAAACTATTAAAGGACAGAATCCAGAAGAATGCCTTTAAATCTATAGTTTTACGATCTTGGCCATGTGTCAGGTTGCCAGAATGATTTTATGTTACCAGGTCAGAATCTGCGTTCCATGGCAACATATTGGCCGTATGATGTTGATCTGTCAGCCCCAAACACCATCTTCTTTTAGGAAGATGGGAATTTTTTTAAAAAGTATGATCATGGTCTATACTAGGGCCTAGAATTATTTAAAAATTTTTAAGTTTGCAGGAGATAAAATGTAATAAACGAGCTTTGCTGTGTTGTAAGCTTTGCTCTAAATTAGAAGTCTGACAACTACATTTGTTTCTGTGTTGAGTTCTAATCTCCAAAGGCAAATTTAGGAGTCAAGGCAACTTTCTAAATTGTTGGTGCAAAAGTAAGCCTTAGACTGCCACAGGGGATACCACCAGCTTATATGCTTTGTGTATTAAGACTTGAAAATTATTTATTATTATACACATTTTTCAAAAGATGTGTTTTATTTAGAGCTACAAAAAAAGGGGTTTATGCATCAGACTGATGATTAGTTTTCAGAATGATGTTAGAATGGACTGGGTTCAAAAAGAGCTTGAAAATCAAGAGGACACACAAGAACAATCAGAGTTGCTTCCCTCGGGAAATGTGTTTTCGCCAGTTCTCATATCGAAGTCTGTCTTGTTTTTCCCTAACTGTGCTTATGGAGTTTCAGAGCCTGGACAGGGAGCTGATGGTCTCTTTAGAGAAGGGGGTCTACAAAATTTATTTTGCATTTGTAAAGCATAAGTTGATTTCTCTAATGTTAGTCTAATAAAATTTTCCCTGACATAAGTGAAATTTTTTCATCTAGCAACAGAGTATCTAACTTCCACTAGAGTTTGTGAAAGTTGGCGATGAAGTACTTTAATATGAACATCTTTCATATTACAGTAAGTATAGGTTCTCTCATTAAGTTCAAGTTGATAAGAGTATAACTGGTTTTAAGTGCTTAATTTGCAGATGTTTAATGAGGACATATACTCTTCATTTGAAAAAGTTTGAATTAATGTATTTTATAATGTTGTAGTAAAATGTAACTCAGATTTCTGCAGCCGTTAAAAACCACAGACAGTGGTTCCTTTTTGAATTGCTGAACCAAGTTATCATTGTCTCTGCCTGTTACCTCACCTATAAAGAGAGACATTAGAACTTACTCTGGAATATTTGAGTAATGTGCAGAATTTACATGTGCCATTTTGACTTACCTAATATGGGAGCCACTAGAGATGCTCACGGGGGTAAGTGGCTGTTGTAGTGCATGCATATATGGACAGTGTTGGTTAAGGGTCTGGTCTGCTGCTTGGAGCTTATACTGTTCATAAATGAGCTTTGTCATGACAGGAGTATCACTCTGAAAAACTACTTCCCAAACAGTACATGTTATTCAGTACAAGAGAACACACGTTTATAAAGGCATTTAGTTTATTTTTCAAAAAAATATTTTTGCTAGAAGGTTTGAGTAATTTTACATGATCATAATCTTTAAATAAATTCTTTTTCTGACCAAAAGGTACCATTTAAGTGAACAGCTTATCTAGGCCTGTTTTTGTTAACACCCAAATACAATTAGCATTTCTCTGACGGTATATTCCCTAGGTCTTAATTATCTATAGGCCAGGAGGCAGAGCCTCACACATAATAGAAGTAGGTGCTTTATAACTGCTGATTAGTTCGGTTTCTTAACGTAATTAAGCAGAGCAGGTAGTCAGTATATTCAATTCACACTATTTATTATTAACATACTTTTCTCATGTGAAGGGTCTGACCCACCCAAGGTCTCCCGGTCAGCACTTCTCACCCGGGGAAGCAGTGAACACAACTGTGGAGAAAAAGGGCAGCTCTTACACTAGTGCTGGCTATGTCCCAGTCAGGGCTGTTTTGTCCCAACTCTGAATCCAAGATGACAGTGTCACTCATACTCCGTGATAAAGAGAAAATATAATGCAAAACCAAAAAGTGGGGATTACTGGCAGCAACTGTTTCTTTTCCCTTCCATAAGAGGTTCCCTTTCTTCTTAAGAGAACTAAAAGTTGAATTAAATCTACATTCATGGCTATAGATTTAACATAAGGACAACTCACTGGAAAGAAACTACAGACTAGTAAGTTTGCTGATGGACTGGGCAGCTTGAAGGCACATCATAAGCAGCTTTTAGTTTGTACAAGGCCTGCACTCAACCCCAAAAGCATAAGGTCTGCCCACTTTGTGGGCACCCAGACAATTCAGTGCCAAGCTAGTAAATAAAACAATGCCTGTCTCTTCCACCAACAGCCCGGATGAGGTTTTAAAAACGTCTTGTTGCAAGGAAGCAATCACTGCAAACATCAGGACAGAGGCCCCTCTGATACAGGGCTTGGGCTAATAGAGGTTTAATCACAAGAATAAGGGGGGAAGCAACTATGTGTGCTAAAACCAAGTTTCAAGAATAGAGGAACATTTTGAACCATACGTAAAACATCTGACATTTAGGCAAAAGCAAGCTGGACGGTACACCTCAAGGTGCCCTATGAAGCTGGAAGTGAAAGGGAAGCTGGACTTCGAGGACAGCTACTATAGTTACCTACGTGCACCCCTGCTTGCCTCAGCGCCGAGGAGGGGACCATTTCTCAGACTGGAAGAAACCGGCAACTCCACTCTTGGACATTAAGAGTCAGAACACAGTTCTGTCTCTTCTACATGCCAGGTTCTGTCAGTGAGAAGGTGAGATGGGGCTCTAAAGTATAAAACATTGTGAATCCACAGCCTAGTTACTGGCCACTTTGCATAACTGCCCCCCTCTCCCAAAGGTTAGGCAAATGTCTTACATGCAGATTTGAAAAAATCTCATGTTTGCATAATTATGTCAGAAAACCTCAAGATCTCCTCCCCACTTTAAACTGTCTTTGCAAATGCTGACACAAGCTAACCGTAGCAGCATAAAGTGCCTCTGATCTCAGTCCTTTTAGTGACCTGAAGCACAGTAAGAAATACTGACCTGGTTTTACACGAAGTCTAGAGGACTGTGGAGAATGCTGGGGCTCTTTACGATGTAAACACTGGTGTTGGTGCTTGGAAGGTCGGGGGATGGGAACCCTGCCCATAAACACATTCTGACTCTACCTTCAACTGCTGGCAACCTTACCTTATGGCCAAGTTTAACTGCACGTTTTAGCTTTTTATTTCCAACACCCCACACCTAACCAGGCATAAATCCAAGTATCTTCTGTCATTTACTTGGTATTTGGTGTAAGCTTCTGAGATTCTTACATACACCTTTGTTGTTTTTTCTGCCCCAGTTCAGAAAAGATAATTGAGTAGTTTAACATGCATCTTTCCTCATTTCCTTTCCTTTCAAATATCACAAAAGGCTAGAATAAAGACGCAAGACCCATTACTTTAATCCTAATACAGCTAAGTATTAGGTCACTTCTGCTTTTCCCCGAAAGATGAGGTTGATAGAAGTGAAAAAAGGACTCCAGCGCTGAAGTCTCAGGGCTGGTCAACAAGAGGCCAACTGAGGAGCCCTGTGTGCTGCTCAGATCACTAAAGAGTAGGAGCAAAAAAAGTCTAGTAACATCTGTGCTCCTGTGCAAGCAAGTCTTACTACTTCTCCTTTTCTCCCCACCCAGCTATCTGCAAAAGACCTGGTCAGTCTTTAGTTCTGAAGATTTATATTTTAAACACCATTGAAATAGGTATTTGCCACATCTTAGACAACACAAGGGTAATGACAACTTATAAATTACTCTTCGGAAGGCTGAATTCTCATATGGTTGACTACTAGTTTGATGGATATTAACATTTTTTAAATAAATCCAGAGAATTCAGTGTTCCAGCAAAAGCCTTTAGGACTTAGGCATTTGTTGGAATTCTTAAAGCCAAGATCGAAATTTCTCACATCTTAAGATAATTGGACCCCCAAAGTTGTCTTTAATCAACTCCTCCCAAAGTAGGCACCGCACTTATAAGTGTGCCCCTTATAAACAGAGCACACCAGTCAGGTTTTGGCCACTTCTCACCCTTCGAAAGGAATGCAACTCACTCTGAAAGACTCTTTTGGAGAGGGAAGTCCGTGTAAGATGCAGCAGGTAAAATAGGACTGGCTTTGTCACCACCACCACTCCTAGCTACCCTTTACACCCCAGGGAACAATGGTCCTTCTCAGAGTTCTGTTGTATCAAAAACATCCTGCACTTTTAAGTTCTGGGATTAAATTTTAAACCTGTATTCAGTTCATATCTAACTAAGTTTCAAAAGCTGCACCAAATCTACTAGGCTTTTTTTTTTATTTTTTTTAATACTCTGCACTGCATGCTCTGTCTATATGCATGCGTTTGGATAATAAATATTAAATATGGGGGGAAACACACGGAATCCATAAAATTAAAAATGAAACCAAACTGAACATTAAAAAATAGTACACAATAGCTAGAGAAATGAATAGGGCAAAAAAATTTGAGGTAACAATAGTGGCCCAACGCCACTGATCTGAAATATCTGTAAAAATTCAAATAAGTGTTTGGAGATTCAAGTAACAAACCATCTGCTTCAACTTGGTCAGACCTCCCAGAGTCCCTGCTGAGTTTCAGTCCATGAGCCGGCACTCACACAGCTCCTTGTAAATCCTCTTCCGCACTCGGGGCATGTCCTCTTGGGAAAACTGGAAAGGCTGCTCTAAGGCGAGGCACTTGCAGTACTGCAAAGGTTCCAGAAACACGTAAATGGCATGTGGCGCTATGACGCAGACCTAATAGAATAGGGCCTAAGGCGGCATTTTAAAGGCTGTTTAAACTGGTTGTAAAACCACTGCTTTGAAACATTTGCTTCCCAATTACAGTCAACTTTCCAGGTAAGTGTTCGGCTTGGGGTCTTCCCTCTCTCCCCAAACAACACTGTGAGAAGCAGAAATTGATAAAGAGGCGCCAATTCTTTCCAAGGTGCTACCTGCTGAGACTGCCACTAGACCTAAAGTGATCTTTTATATGAACTGCAGTTTGTTTACAAACCCCAGACGCTCATGCATCAAGGAATGAGCCCATCTGCCGTGATCTTTGCACATCTCTAAATTCGTGGGTTCTACATATACAGTTTCTTCGGAAATGTCATGTATGACAAAATTTCCACTAACCCTTTTAGACCACTAAGGGAACCCACAACTTGAGAAAGCAGTTTCTGAATGTGGCCCTTATTTAAAATGTAATTAATTTTTATTCTGTTGTTAAAGACCACTTGCCAAAGGTTAAAAAAATATGTAGTTAATCCTGCAAATACCAAAGTCTGCGATACAGACAGATTCAGGCCGGTCTCCAGCGTGCCTTACGAACCTCTGGTAAGACATACATACCGGTTGTTCATCCTTGGCTCTAGGTGGTGGTCCTTCTAATGTTAACACCTAAAAATGCAGAAACTACAGCTCCCCAACAACAAAGGAGGAAATACTCGGATACCTGTGCCTATCGCCAGGTACATAACAACAGGGACTCCCGTCTCTCCTCTCTAAACCCAACAAATGTGATTCACACATTTCACATTCTGGAGAAACGGATTTCTTTACCTGGAGCACGAAGACTCCACAGTCACTGTCATTTTTCTGTTGTGGAATACACTAAAGAGAAAAACAAAATGATCATGAAAAGACGACCAAGTACTCATCTGGAAAAATAAGTAAAAGACAAACTTGTCTCTGTCCAGGACAGCTGGTGTATACACTGCTGGTATTTAGAGTGTGTGATTTTACGGAGGCATCAAAAAAGCTCCAAATGTAAGCAACCAAATGTAATTTATAGAACCTTTGCCTAAATATGAGAAACAGGAAATCAAAACCCTATTTTAAAACTGGATTTGAGAACCAGTTTTCAAATCTAGCTATCAGATTACTGACAATGGAATCAAAATGGAATTGTGGATCAGAAAGCGTGTGCCTGGACTCTAAATATGTATTAAAAATCCTTAGTAGTCTTCATGTTTCATCTCACATTACATAACTCTTAACTCTTTGAAAGAAATCCTAAAGATAAGCAGTGTGTTAGGGCACCTGGGTGGATCAGTCAGGTAAGTGTCTGACTTTGGCTCAGGTCATGATCTCATGGTTCGGGAGTTCAAGTCCTGCATCAGGCTCTCTGCTGTCAGTGCAGAGCCCCTTTGGATCCTCTTTTCCCCCCTTCTCTGCTCCTCTCCTTCTTGCACTCTCTCTTAAAAATAAACATTTAAAAAAACTTATTAAAAAAAAAGGCAGTTGCAGTATGTTTCTCAAAGAACTGATTATGTATTCTGCCTAAAGGGGGAATGTGAAGGATCTTGACTAAATTTAAAATACCTAGATATTCTTGGGTAATTTTCAAAATTTACAAGTTCAATTCCAGTTTCAACTAAAAGACTAGGTTATTAAAAGAAAACTTAAGCCTAGGTTTTTAAACCTAGCATTTGGTGCAGTTCAAGGATGAACAAATAATCTGGTTCCCTTGGGTTTGGCTTAAAGTTTGTTTCAAGATTCTGCCCTTTTTTTAAATTTTTTATTTACTTTGAGAGAGACAGACATGTGTGAGTGGGGGAAGGGCAGAGAGGGAGGGAGACAAGAGCATCTCAAGCAGATTCCCAGCTGCCAGCTCAGAGCCCGATGTGGGGCTTGAACTCCTGAAACTGTGAGATCATGACCTGAGCTGAAACCAAGAGTCGAATCTTAACTAAAGCATCCCAAGACTCTGCCTCTTTAAGATTGCGTTCAGTGATCTAGACAGACCAGAGTTCAAGGACCCAACTATCAGTAGTTCTGACAGCCTCTGGGGAAGGTCACACCTAGGCTTTAGTTTTCTCATCTACAGAATAAAGATGATGCCCATCCCTAAATGACCTGCCTACCTCACAGGCTGTAAGGATCAAATAAGATCACACATGCAGAAACACTCTGGAAACAATAACGCAGTGACCATAAAATGTAAGACGCTGCTGTCTGTGACAGTGACGAGAAGACCTGCCTGGGCACTCTGCCCCACAGATGGCGTGAGTGCATACAGGGCAGACACAGTGCTGCTTTCATACTGAAACACTCAAGTCACTGTCTTCCCCAGATGCCTGGTAAGAAGCCCAGTGCTCTTGCTCCCTTAGTGGGTCCAAACAGTCACTTTAGCAATTCTCTGGGTCTGTGTGGGTCATCTGGAAATAAGAGGCAGGTGCCATCAAAAGAAAAAAGTTACATATATTTCCCCTTTTTTCCAATATAGCAACCATATCATTATCAGCTGCCCCACTGATGAAATGACTAAATTTTTCTCCAGAAGCACTGGGAAACTAATTGGCTAGATATTCAATACTAAACAGGTTGATTCTAAGCTGCCTCCCTGCAGCCTCCAGACTCTTACAAGTATCTCCACCACCAGTCTTCAAATGCTTTTAAAGACACCCACCCCTAAGGATAATTCCATCCCCCTGACATGCCTGGGTTTTCATTTTTATCACATACTTACCTTTGTAACAGCAGTCTGCCAACCCTGAAGAAATTCAGGTCTATTTTTTTCTCTGGCTTCAGTCAGCAAATACTTTCTTATATTCTGGTTAAAAAGAAACCACAACACAGATGCTGTGTTCCATCAGTTGGTGAAAAATGGAACCTGCTCACAGCAGACAGAAGCAAAGGAGGAGGCTGTGGCCCCACCATTGGGCAAAGTCTGCACTCAAAAGTTTAAAGGTGCAACTTTATTTCTGACCTTTCATTTCACAGTGTTAAGAAGGACTCAGGCCTTCTATACTCAGGTATGCATTTAGGCCGTGGACACCAGTATATGTTTTAAGTAGAAGTTTTTGTAAGATGGTCAGCCTTTTCCAGCAGTAAGCCAACATGCTGAATATGACGTTTAAATAAATAGTGGGGAGACAAAAGGTTTGATTACTGCCAATGCTCAATACAAAGAAGGAACCCATGGCAGAAATCAATAATTGAAGCTAAATGAAAAACATTCCAGCCTTAGATATACTCTATATTTTGAGGGCTGCAGGTAAAGGTATCTTGCAATTTATAGAAAGTTCTACCAAAACCCATTCTGGATACTAAATACAGTCAAGTCCACTGCTGAAGCCTCTACCAAGATGAGACCTATCAGAGTTTCAGATTTTCCCTTATGCCCTCTATTTCTGTGTATCACTTCTAAAGGTGAAGTCAGAGGTAATAGGAATTAAACCAACCACCCAAAGGTGTAGCATTAGTATGTGTGTTTATACACACACTACCACACACACATATATGCATGTATGTATTTTATTCCCATAAACATACTGTATCACTCTGCAACTGGCTATTTAAAACCCAACAGGTCTTGGAGATCTTTCCATGTTAGGAGATGGAGATCTATATTCTTTTTAACTGCTATGGCCAGTTTAATAGTATGAATGTACTATAGTGTATTTAGCTATTCAGTTGGTAGAGGTAAATTTAGGTGTTTTTTCTACTATCAGTAGTGCTGCAGTGAACATCCTGGTGCATGTCCTATCGCTGTGCACACACATATGCAAGCATTTTTATATACCAAGAAATAGAACTGGTATTCAGTAAGATGTATATATTTTTTTTCTTTTAAGTAGGCTTCACCCCCAACATGGGGCTTGAACTCACATGACCCTGAGAGATCAAGAGTGTGTGCTCCAGGGACTGAACCAGCCAGGCATCCCTAGGATACACATCTTTTATAAATTTATAAGGCACTTAAAACTGATCAGAATTTCAACTCCCTTAAGTGGCTAAGCTTTATTAATTCATATACTGCACCAGAAAACATGAAAGCTGGTTTCCTTATACCCAGTGAACCCCTGAATACCACCAAACTTGCCTAATGGGCAAAAAATGAAGCCCTGATGTAGTTTTAATCTGCATTTCCTGTATTTCTGGTAAGACATCTCTATATGTTTCAAGGCTATTCACATTTTTCCTAAAAATTACTTATTTTAATAACCTTATCCATTTCTCTTAAATCCTTTTATTCATTTGTAGTTCTCTATATATTCTGGGTAATGATTATTATATGTCACAAGTATTTTCTCCAGGTCTCTCCCTTCTCTTTGAACATTATGACATGCAGAAGTTTTAAATTATGGTATGGCTCAATTTATATGTCTGTTCCTTTAGGTCTTTTTCTTTTATGGTTCTGTGTAAGAAGTCCTTCCTGAATCCAAGAACACAACATTTTCTAGATTTTATTCTAAGTTTTAGAGTTTTACATTTTATATTTAGGTCATTATTTTATGTGGAATTTGTTTTTATAAATAGTATGAAGGATCTGTATTTGGACCCAAATAGACAGCTACTTTTCACAATAGCATACATTGAATGGCCTGTCTTTTCCCAACTTTACCATATACCAGGCTCCCTCCTGATACAGCAGTTATTCCTAGATTCCCTGTCCTGTACCACCAATCTACTCTTAAGTTTTAATCATTAAAACTTTGTGATGTGGTTTGACCTCTAATATTCTTCCTTCACTGTTCATGCCATAAATTCTGCAGTATGAATTCTAGGATAAACTTAATCAGTTTTCATTCAAGATCCTCTTGGGAAACTGATTAGGACAAATTGGTATATATTATTAGTTTGAGGAGAATTGATCTCTTTCCAATAGTGAGTCTACCTATCTTTCCATCTGCTCAGATTTCCTTTAAATATAGAGCTCTAGTCTTGAAGAACTTCCACAATTTTTGTTGGAGTACATATTCCTGGCCAGTATACATCTTTGTTGCTTTTGAAAATGGAATCTTCCTTTTTTCAGTTAAATTTTCTAACTGGTCCTTGCTAGTGAAAGAAAACTAGGAAACCTACTACTGATTTTTCTTGCTTTGCATCCCGCCATGTTGTTGAACTGTCATTAGTTGAGCTCTCCTTTTTTGATGGCTGACTCTCTTCATTTTAATTCATTCTGCATAGGTTGTTTTGAAGATACAAGCCAATTTTAGCTCTAAGAAAAACCAAGGAAAATTATTTGTATCCATTCAAAATGTAGCTTTATAGGAAGGCAGGGAAATAGGTGACAAAATCCAAATAGGGCATGTATCTCAGAGTGGGATCCGTATCTCAGACAGCTACCTCTCCCACCCTGGGGATTCCTCTTGTAGTTCTTTTTCTCTGCCAACATTTTAGAGAGTTTTCATGACAGAAACTGATCCTCTATGATAACTGACTTCTGCTGTTCTGAGACACTATTTGATCACGAGATAAATGAAAAAATATAGGGAGTATATTAACTTACCTCTACACAAAACTTAAAATGAATGCCTTGGGAATCATAAAATGAAATAATTCGATTAGAGAGTGTCACGGTAATGAGAGACCAGTGGACTTCCAGGTGAATAGGAATCAACAGAAGACTCTTTTTAAACAAATCCACCTGATCAAAAAAAGAAAAAGAAATGCGGCCATCACCACAGGCTATCCAAAACAGCAGCAGCAGCAGCTTCCATTTACTGATACCTCTGACCTGCTTGAGGTCATAAAAGCAGTTAAGTGGTGAAGCCAAAATCTAAACCCAGGTCTGAGTCTATAGCCCATGCTTATAACTACTAAGCTATAATACACAATAAGAAAACTGAAGATACAGAAAGCACCATTTCACATTTAAACTTGCTACACCTGTGCTTTTCAAATGCTTAATATGACTTAGCCTCTTATTTTTATGCTTAATTTTCTTGTGTACATATTTGACCTTGGCTCAATTCTTATTTAGGAAGGAATCGTATTGTAAAACAGCATAGGCACTATAAGTCTTCTTTTTATAAACTCAGAGTCCTAGTTAAGATTATGGACTCTGAAGTTAAGTCTGATGAAGTTCAACTTACTTACCTCTTCCACTTACTAGCCAGATGACTTTGGTCATTTTCATAGCTTCTTTGTGACTTGATCTCCTCAATTATAAACTACAGGTAACAATAGCCCCTACCTTAGGAAATTATCAGAGTGATAATACATGTAAGATGCATAGAACTGTTTCACATATCATATGTAGCCAGTGATTCTTAACTATTACCATTATCACTACCTCAGGTTTCCCAGATGTCAAAATTGAGAAAAATATCCTTGATAATTCTTTACACATCCTTTACAATCTAGAAATATTTACTATTACACTCAAAATCCCAGTTGTGGAATGGATAATAAAAGTGTAGGTGCTCAATAAACATCTGTAAAAGAGTGAATTTTTTTTCAAATATTTTGAGAGTTTCTAGTGATTCCTTGGGATAAAACAATCAGAAGCCTATTTAAACTACATCAGATTCTTAGAAGCTATTTTTCAAGCCTTCCTTGCTTTCTGATACTCAGATAATGTCCTGCTGTAGATGAAATCTCCTACTAGTCGACATGATCTTGGAGCAAAGCACTTTAGCACTTCTACTTTTCCATTTTCTGCATCCATAAACCTGACAGGTAGGGTGGACAGAAGGAAAGAAGAAGATAGTCGGTCCTTTCCAATGCACAAATTCTGAGTATCTAAATCAAGGAATTTCATCTAAAACACAGTATTAAATGAGACCAAATTTACATTCTTCTTAAAAAGAAACTTTCTGGGGCGCCTGGGTGGCTCAGTCAGTTAAGTGTCTGCCTTTGACTCAGGTCATGATCTAATGGTTGGTGAGTTCCAGGCCCGCGTTGTCGGGCTCTGTGCTGATGGCTCAGAGTCTGAAGCCTGCTTCGGATTCGGTGTTTCTGGCTCTCTCTGCCCCTCCCCAGCTCAGGCTCTGTCTCTTGAAGAAATTAAAAAAAAAAAAAAAAGCTTTTTCTTAAATATAAAAACAATTTTGTTTTTTTTAGTTTATTTTAGAGAGAGAGAGAGCATGTGAGCAGGGGAGAGGGGCAGAGGGATTAAGATAATCTTAAGCAGGCTCCATGCTGAGTGTGGAGCCTAACACAGGGCTCAATCCCACAACCCTGGGATCACAACGCAAGCCAAAATCAAGAATTGGACACTCAACCAACTGAGCCATCTGGATGCCCCTATGAAAACAATTTTTAAATAAAAATTAGAAAATAAAGATAAAAAGTATACTTCAGTATGTATCTTTCCAGATTAATACATTTTCTCACATATAACTTTATACATATAATTAAGAGTGATATGTGTGATAAACTATATTATTATTGATCCCAATGACTTGTTGCCTTCCCTATAAAAGGACTACTATATAGAACTGCCTGATGTCCTGTGTCTTCGCTATCCCTTCCAGGGGAAGAAAGTAGTCCTGTCATGTCATTTGCTTTAGCCAATGCTCTGTAATAGAAGTGAACTTATGTCATGACCAAGCTGAAGCTTCAAGAGCCATCATGTGGCCCTAAGACTGTTATGTCTCAATATTAGGTCCTGTTCTCCTTCCATCTGGGTCCCATTTAGGAATAAAGATGAGAAGCCATAGGATCATCTCCTCAGATGCAGGAAAAGTATTTGATAAAACTCAACATCCATTTATGATTAAAAACTGTCAAGCAAACTAGGAATAGGATCAAAACTTCTTTAACCTGATAAAAAAGAGTATCTACAAAAAACCCTACAACTGACATCATAAACAGTAGTGAAAGACTAAATGCTTTCTCCTAAGACTGAGAACAAGGTAAAGATGTCCCCTCTCACAGAAGTCCCAGCCAGCGCAATAAGGCAAGAAAAAGATGACATACGGATTGGAAAGGAAGAAATAAAACACTCACTACACTTAGAGACTTGATTGTCTATGAAAATCTCACAATCTACAAAAAAGTTCCTAGAACCAGTGAGTGAGTCTGTCAAGGTCACAGGATACAAGATCAATTCACAGAAATAAATCGTATTTCTATCGCTGACAGGAAACAATTGGAAGACAGCATTTTAAAAATTCTGCTTATAGCAGTTTCAGAAATATGAAATAGGGCCATGTTTTGTTTTCTAATTTTTTTAAATGCTTATTTTTGAGAGAGAGCATGAGTGGAGGAGGGGTAGAGAGAAAGACACAGAATCAGAAGCAGGCTCTTTTAGCTGCCAGCACAGAACCTGACATGGGGCTCGAACTCACAAGTTGTGAGATCATGACCTGAGCTGAAGTCAGATGCCTTAACAGACTGAGCCACCCAGGCGCCCCATGTTTTGTTTTTGAGATAGAGTACAAGTGACTGAGTGGGAGGGGGAGATAGAAAGAGAGAGCAGCAGGGCTCGAGCTCACCTGATGTGGGACTTGAACTCATTAACTATGAGATTGTGACTTGTGCCAAAGTCAGATGCTTAACAACAGCCACCCAGGCACCCAGGGTTACATTTTTAAAAAATATGTGCAAGACCTGTACACTAAGAATTACAAAATATTGCTGAGAAAAATTAAAGACCCAAAATAAAAGGAACATGTACCACGTACACGGAACTGGAAGAATTAATGTTGTTAAGATGTCTGTTCTCCCCACACCAATATATAAACACAATACCAATTATAATCCCACAGATTAAAAAAAAATAAAATAAAGAAGCTGATTCTAAAATTTATATGAAAATGCAAAGCAAAGGACCTAGAATTTCCAAAACATTCTGGAAAAAGGATAAAGCTGGCCAACTTACAGTATATCAAGACATACTATAAAGATACAGTGATCAAGACTGGGGTATCAGCATAAGAACAAAGAGATCAGTGGATGAGAACATGTGCAGAAATTGACCCATACGTATGTGGTCAGCTGACTTTCTACAATGGTGCCAAAGCAATTAAACTAGGAAAGAGAAGTCTTTTCAAGCAAATTACATTGAAAGAACTAGATATCCATATGGAGAAATCAGCAAAATTAAAAATCTTTATCAAAACATGTTAAGAAAGTAAGTAGAAAACCTCTAGACAAAGGAAACAATCACAAAACATAGACCTGACAAAGGATTTGTATCCAGAACAGTAAGACACCTTTCTTTACTACAAACCTTTTCATTCATATCACGCACCCATTTCATATATTAAGAAAATTAGTTCTGTGACATTAATGGCAAATATTTTCCCTAGTTTACTGTTTTTTTACATTGCTCCTATTGTAAATGCAGTTATTTTTCTTTTTATATAACTGAATTCATTTTTTTCTTTTATAAACTTTTAAGTGTGAACAGAGTAGACTCAATTACCCTGAGACTATTTTATTTACATTCTTTTATGGATTTTTCTTAGTACTTCCATTGTTTTATTTATTTTTGTTGCATTAAAATCCTTGGTCACTCTGTAATTTATCTTGATGTAATCTAATTTAGTGAGTACTAAATTCTATTTTTCATTTTTTCTTTAACGATAAAGGCATTCAATGGCCATTAACTTTCTTATTTTTAAGTTTATTCATTCTGAGAGAGCAGCAGAGAGAGAATCCCAAGCAGGCTTCGCACCATCAGTGTGGATGGAACCCAATGCGGGGCTTGAGTCCATAGAACTGTGAGATCATGACCGGAGCCAAAACCAAGAGTCCAACACTCGACCGACTGAGCCACCCAGGCGCCTCCTATATATTGAAATTTTATCACACGGTTTACTTTCCACCTTAAACTCTACCTCATCTGCTCCTAATACTGCCATTCCTTCTTTTTATTTACCACTCCTTTCTTTTGGTTTACGTTTGCCTAGTACCTTTTTAACTGTCACTTTATTTTCAACCTTTCTTGTTCATTTTCTTTTATGTTTTTTATATATAGCATATACAGGCATACCTCAGAGGTATTGTGGGTTCGGTACCAGACCACTGCAATAGAACAAGTCAAATGAGTTTTTTTGGTTTCCCAGTGCGTATAAAAGTTGTGTACACACACTGTAGCCTATAAAGTATGCAGCACTATGTCTACAAAAAAATATACATACCTTAAATAAAAAAATACTTTTATTGTTAAAAGTGCTAACCACCAACAATGCTAACTCACTTTCAAGGAGTTGTAATCTTTTTGCTGATGGAGGGTCTTGCCTAAATGTTGATGGCTCCTGACTGACTGGGATGGTAGTGTACTGAAGGTTGGGTGGCTGTGGGAATTCCTTAGAATTGGATAACACTGAAGTTTACAGTATTGACAGGATGAGCCTTTCACGAACAACTCCTCTGTAGGATGTGATGCTGTTTGATAGCATTTTACCCACAGAACTTCTTTCAGAATTGGAGTACATTTTCTCAAACTCTGTTGCTACTTTATCAACTAAATTTATATAATATTCTAAATCCTCTATTGTCATAAGTATTCTCACAGCATCTTCACTAAGAGCAGATCTATCTCAAGGAACCACTTTCTCCGCTCATCTACGAAGCAACTCCTCATCCATTCAAGTTTTATCAAGAGATTGTAGCAATTCGATCCCATCTTCAGGATCCACTGCTAATTCTAGTTCTCTTGCTATTTCCCCCACAACTGTGTTTATTTCTTCCACTAAAGTCTTGAACCTCCAAAGTCATCCATGAGAGATGGAATCCACTTCTTTTAAACGCCTGGTAATTTTGGTATTTTGACCTCTCCCCATCACGAATGTCCTTAATGGGGCACCTAGAATGGTGAATCCTTTCCAGATTTTCAAATTACTTTGCCCAGATATCACTCACTATCTATGGGAACTATGGCCTTATGAGAAGTATTTCTTAAATAATCCAACTTGAAAGTTGAAATTACTCCTTGACCTATGGGTGGCAGAATGGAGGTTATGCAGGCATGAAAACATTGATCTCGTTAGACATCTCCATCAGAGCTCTTGCGTAACCAGGTGCACTGTAAATGACAAGTCTTATTTTGAAAGGAATCTTTCTGAGTAGTAGGACTCAACCCTGAGCTTAAAATAGTCAGTAGTCATGTTGTGAAAAGAGGTGCTGTCATCCAGGCTTTGTTGTCCCATTTACAGAGCCCATGGA
This sequence comes from Paguma larvata, assembly GCA_030068075.1. NCBI lineage: Eukaryota > Metazoa > Chordata > Mammalia > Carnivora > Viverridae > Paguma > Paguma larvata. The sequence goes on from CM057824.1 coordinate 83,163,495, forward strand.
GAGTAGATTTAGCATAATTCTTAAGGGCTTTAGGATTTTCAGAATGGTAAATGAGCACTGGATTCAACAAGTCACCAGCCGCATTAGCCCGTAACAAGAGAGCCAGCCTGTCCTTTGAAGCCAAATATTGACTTTTTCTTCTCTAGCTATGATGGTCCTAGATGGCATCTTCTGCCAATAGAAGACTTTCATCTACACTGAAAATCTGTTGCTTAGTGTAGTCACCTTTATGAATTATCTGAGCCAGATCTTCTGGATAACTCGCCGCAGCTTCTACATCAGCACCTGCTGCTTCACTTTGCAACTTTTATGCTATGGAGAAAGCTTCTTTCCTTAAACCTCATAAGCCAACCTCTGCTAGCTTCCTATCTTTCTCCTTTCAGCTTCTTCATCTCTCTCAGCATTCACAAAACTGACGAGAGTCAGGGTCTTGCACTAGATTAGGCTTTGGCTTCAGGGACTCTTTCGTCTGGTTTAATCTTCTATCCAGACCGCTGAAACTTTTGCCATATCAGTAATAAGGCTGTTTTTACTTTGTCATTCATGTGTTCACTGGAGTAGCCTTCAGGAACTTTTCTTCTGTGTTCACAACTTGTCTGCCACAGGAGGCCCAGCTTTCAGCCTATCTCAGCTTTCAGGATGCCTTTCTCACTAAACATCATTTCTAGTTTTTTATTTAAAGTGAGGGGCATAGGACTCTTCTTTTCACTTTAACACACTGTGGTGTTACTGGCCTAATTTCATTATTGCTGTGTATCTGGGGAATAGGGAGGCCCAAAGGGAGAGAGATGGGGGAAGCAGTCAGAACGTGCATAACATTTATGAAGTTCGCCATCTTATGTGGGTACAGGTCATGGCACCCCAAAGCAATTACAATACTAACATCAAGGATCGCTGATCACTATAAAAAATGTAATAGTGATAAAGTTTAAAATACTGCAAGAATTACCAAAATATGACATAAAGACACAATGTGAGCAGATGCTTGTTGGAAACACGGTACCAGAAATCAATTTGTAAAAAGCACAGTATCTGCGAAGCACAATAAAAGAAGGTATGCCTGTATGTGGCTTGTACCACTGGATGGGCTGTGATGGTGTTTATATGAGAAAAATTAAGGATAACTATTAAGGGACTGGTCAATTTAAAAAATATACCCATATAGTGGGATGCTACTTAACCAAGAAGAGTTATGTAGATGAGGAAAAGATGATCATATACTGTACTTGGAAGTCATCTTTCACATTTCCTTCTCTTTCATCCCCATAACCAAGTCCTGTTAATTTTACTTCCTAGATCATATTCATATTTATGTACCTATCCCATCTGTCCTGCTACCATTCTAACCCAAAGTACCATCGATGGTACTGTGCAGTGGCCTCCTGTTCTACCCATATCAGTTTTGCTCCCACATTCATCCATCTTCTCAGTGCTGCTAGAGCACAGACTACAATTTGGATGTTGTCACTTAAAACTCTTCGAAAGATTCCTACACATTTAGAATAAAATTCGAAACCTAGACCTTAAGGCCCTACATCTCTAGATCAGGTCCATTTCATGCCGCTCTCTTCTTTGCTCTCTGCATTCCAGCTACACTAGCTGTCGCCCATGCGTCTACCATCATGATATAATGGTTATTACGTTGTGCTTAGTGATTCACACAAATTATCTCGTTTAATCCTCTCAACAAGGTAAATACTTGTGATACTACCATTTGACAGATGAGGAAACTGAAACTTGGAGGAATTAAGTAATCTGCCCAAGGTCTTACAACTTGTTAAGTGGCTAGAGCTGGATCTGAACCCAGGTCTGAGTCCTGAGTTCATTCTATCTATTCCTCCAGATTTGCACTCTTCAACCACGTTTCTCTTGGCATTACTGATGATGCTTTGCATGTTACCTAAATAGCAATGTTCAATCAGGTGTTTGTACGAATCAGGTGTTTGTACTTTGCAAAAAATTATTTCTATCCACAACTACTCAAGACTTACTCAATTTCTGTAATCCATTCAGTATAAAAAGATGAAATGCTACAGTATCTCTAGACCTGTAACTGTGGAATCTAAACTTGGTAATTATGTCAAAATACCAAAAACATTATAAATGGGCTTTTTAAATAATGTTTCTGGCACCGGTAAATAACTATAGAGAGAAATTAAGGTTGGAAGGAGCTTTAGGGGTTATGCTGATTTTATCTTTTTATAAAGGCCAAATAAAGCATTCTAAGTGGCACAAGAAGCTAATGACAACTTCCAGCCCAGTGCTTTCATCTAGAGCATATTCCAATCAATTGGACAGACTCAGAGTTTTACTAGTATCTTGTGTTTCAAACAATAGGATATAAACAATAAACAATTATCATATTAAAGAGTTTTTTAAGAGTCTGTTTCTAATCAGTATCATATTGACATTACAGTTGTTATCCTTCCACTCAAAGTGGCTTATTTGCATTTCACATTTAGAATAAAAAAGAAATAAAGGGAATACCTTTTTAGTCCATCTTTTCACTCCATTATATCCTTTGGTTACCAGCTGTCTATGAAAAAAGCTGTTGAAGAAGTGAACCTAGAAGAGACATTAAATATAAGCACCAGATTATATTAAGCTGTACCCAGATTTAATTTCAAAAGAACATGGAAATTTAAAAACCCTTATATGTAAGACAGACCAAAAGGAGGAAAAGTTTCTTCTATAGAAAATACATTACCTGATTCACAGAAGTTTCTGTTCCAAACTTTCTTAGAATAACCTTACAACTGTGGTCTATAGTCAGAACTGGAATGGGACAGTAAATAAATGGATTACCTGAATCCAATCAAGTAGAGAAGCAACCTGACAAATCTCTCCAAATCAGGTGACAAAACTGAAAGAGGCTAAGAAAGAATGAGGCAACATTACCTTGAACTCAAGGGATATGGATTACAAAACTAACACCATCTGAAGGATGTGGCCTTGGAGATTCCTGCTTTCATAACAACACTTAAACCGCCGTACCATGATCATTTCTAGCACTGAAAGAATTAACCTGGTCACATGGAACATCATGTCCTGGCAACAAATTCCTGGCTCATAAATTAGGATCAGCTCATCTGAGATAGATAACATATTGTGGTCTTACTTAAAGTGTTCACTCAGGGACTCTGATTCACTTGAGATGAAAAAACCATTCCCTTAGTGCTGAGGTTCTCAGGGTGTGGTCACCAGATCCGCAGTATCAGCATCCCCCAGGAACTTGTTAAAATGCAAATTTTCAGGCCCCACCCCAGACCATTTACTAATGCAGAAACTAAGGGTGGAGCTCAGCAATCTGGTTTGATCAACTTTCCAGAAAATCCTAATGCACATTGTTTTGAGAACTCTGCAGCTTAAGATATCAATCAAAAGAGCTTGTAACAAGCTATGTCTAGAAAAGTGATTCTCAAACTCTGTGTACATCAGAATCTGGACAGCTTGTAGAAAGCACAGATTGCTGGGCCCCACCTCCAGTTTCTGATTCAGTAGGGGTGGGTTAGAGTTCAAAATTTTACATGTCTAGTAAATTCCTAGGTAATGCTGGTGCTACTGGTCTGGGGATTAGAAGTGTCCTTTTAATCCAATGAAGGTTCAGAATTAAATGTAATGTAGAAATAATGAAGGTAAATTATACCCTTGAAATGAATACCTTTATGTTAAAAATCATCTAGAATAATGTGTTTAGGTTTAAACTTTCTGGTGATTAAGAGAATTTCACATAATAGAAAATCCAGCAGATTAGCCTCACAATTCCAATTTAAAATGCAAAACAGAGTTGTGATTTTAAGTGGAAAGTTGTAAGACATTTTGTCTATATTCATAAAGTGTTAGAATCTCAACGCTGTTGCATCTGTTCAACCTGTTTATATTATTAGATTTGTAAAAGTACTTGGAAAGGTTTTATATGTTGAAATCAAAGGTTACCCATCAGGCAATCTGAATACTCAGAAAAATTAACGCCTTAAATTAAAAAAAATAATTTTAATAGTAACAAAACTCTTATGGGAATTCTAGACTCTAAGGAGAGTTTGTCTATATTTGAACAGAGTATCAAAGATTAATCCAAGAAAAAGTGACAATGAATACTACTTTACTACATCTTTAAAAAGAATAAGACTTTAAGTTAAATTGAAAAACTTAAAGCAAATAATACACCCCTTTTGTGGATCTCCTCTCTATTAAAAGAGACAACAGGTCCAAAATAGAGTCTAACTTAGTGCTGACTTGTGTTTAGCCCATGTCACCAAACCAAAAATACCTAATGGCAACTTCAGCCTCTCCCAGGACTGTAATCTTAACAGAATTACCTGGTAACTTGCCTGTTAGACCCCTTGCCTTCCCCTAAAGTAGGGTGACTTTGCTGCAATCAATCTACTCTTGCTAATAACCCCTTGTCCTGCCCCCTTCTGCCTTGTAAGTAAATCTTCCATTCTGTAGTTCTTCAAAGCTCTTTTTCACTTGTTAGATGGGATGCTGCCCGATTCATGAATCATTTGAATAAAACAATAAGATCTTTACGTATACTCAGTTGACTTTTTTTATTTTTGAGAGCAAGTGAGCAGGAATAGGGGAGAGGATCCAAAGTGGGCTTTGCACTGACAGCGGTGAGCCCAATGCAGGACCTTAAACTCATGAACCAGAAGATCATGACCTGGGCCATAGTCGGGACGTTCAATTGACTGAACCACCCAGGCCCTCCAAATTTTGTTTTTTCACACCTTAAAAAAGCCTCCTTGGGGTGCCTATCTGGCTTAGTTGGTGGAGTGTGTGACTCTTCATCTTGGGGTTGTGAGTTTGAACCACTCTTACAGGGATTACTTAAATCTTAAAAAAAAAAAAAAAAAAGCGGGGCGCCTGGATGGCTCAGTCAGTTGAGTGTCTGACTTTGGCTCAGGTCATGATCTCGCACTTAGTGGGTTGGAGCCCCATTGTCGGGCTCTGTGCTGACAGCTCAGATCCTGGAGCCTGCTTCAGATTCTGTGTCTCCTCTCTCTCTCTCTCTGCCCCTCCCCTACTTGTACTCTGTCTCTCTCTCAAAAGTAAATAAACAAAAAAAATTTTTTTAAAGCCTTCTGAGAAATTAGCATAACCATTCTGAAATAAATATGCAGGAAAATACTGGCAATCTTTCTTATGCTGAATTATTTTATAGAACTTATGCCCAACCTGTTAGCATCTGATCAAGATAAAATCGAAACCTTTAAAAATCGAAGGAATAATTACATCAAGTTAAAAAAAAAAAAAAAACTCCTTTTAATACAAAAGAATTCTCTCTCCTAAAGAGTAACTTTTCACTTACTTTGTCTGGGACCGCATCCATTATCAGCTCACCATACATATTAATGACCTATAAAAAGTCAAAAGAAAACCAGCTTACTAACCCTATACAATTCAGAACATCCCACTCAGAATAAATAACACTGACAATGTTAACAGTAATCAAACTTTTGGATACTGGGGTTGGTGAAGGAATAGCTTCAGTAAGGGTAAAGAAACCTTGATTCCAAAACATAACTACGAGGCCAACCCAAAGGTTAATTATATTTTATCATCCAACATCCTCCGCAACTTTTCTGCACTGAGAACCTGCAATGCACTAACCTGGTCATTCAGCCAGTTCTGCCCATCCAGTGTTGCCAGATCATCCATATCCAGCATGTGTTTATTGTAGAAGATGCGGAAGTTGCATTTTTGGTGCCTGGCCCGATAGTTTGTTATTTCTCTATTGATAAATGGTTTTCTGAAAAAGAAAGATTTTGAAAGAAAAGAAACAGAGGAGTTCCACTAAATTTACTGCTAAGTATCCTCTTTTTTTTTAATTAAGAGAAGTCACATAAGCCAACAATTTTATTTTCAAGGGCTTAAATTAAGCATTATTGACAAACCTATTAGAAAAGTCTTCATTAAAGACATCTTTTAGTCTTCCAAGGACATCTTTTTCACTGAGTGGGACCAAACTGCCATACTTCTTCATAACCTCATCTAGGAATCCTTAAATAAAAGAGAAATTACAATGGAAAAACCATTTTCAGAAAAAGCTATTCTTCCAATATTTAACCTATACACAACACTTACCACGCATTTAACCTAAATATTACATTATAAAGAAATCTTTTATAAGTTATGTTTCATAAAAAATAAAATAGGTCAGGCCCTCACCATTCCAATCCAGAGAGAAATGCCTTAAGGTATCATTTCACATTAGATTTTTAAGCTGATACACTGTTAGAGAGAAAGTGGCTAAAACTAAAGATGGACATCCTTCAGTAACTTAACCCGGAAGAAGAATCTTCTCTCCTAAAAAGTGAAATCTAAACGGTTTAATCACATGGTTAAATGTGTATCACATCTGGTAACTAAAGGAGTTATCGGTCTTTTTTTTTTTAAAGACTTTGTATTTTTGAGAGAGAGAGAGAGAAAACGGGTGTGCATGAATGGGGAAGGGATGGCAGGGGTAGAGAGGATCCAAAGTGGGCTCAGCACTAACAGCAGCAAGTCCAATGTGGGGTTCAAACTCACAAACCCTGAGATCATGACCTAAGCTGAAGTCAGATGCTCAACCAACTGAGCCACCCAGGTGCCCCTAAAGGAGTTATCTTTTCAAAAACCACGATTTGTTGAACTATATAGTGGTCACAATTATTTGGTAAGTGTACGTAAATTTCACATCTTGTAGCAAGGGGAAAATTCTAAGACATTTCTAATATCATATAATTTGATGGAGTTATCATATTTGATACTGAATAACCCGATAAGGTGAGCTTAATTGGATAACAGCTGGTGAGGCATATTTTAAAAGGGGAATTAAAGGGTGACTTCTTGGCCAGAATAGGACAGTCTTCAGGTCAAATAATATGTATGTGCATTTTAATGGCTTCCAAGAGGACCCACTGAACAAACACCTAAAAAGGTCTTAGGAAATAAAGTCAGGGCTTTATTTCTAAGGAAATACAAAGAAGCTGAGGGAAAGAAAGCTTAGAGGCTTATAAAAGTGCTGACATGACTTAGAGCATTCACTGATGATGAATGGGGAGAGCAATAACCTAATTAACCATCAGTCTGACAAGGCTCCAGAATTAAGATGAGAGGAATGAGCCACTTAGTTTACCCAGCTCCCTTTCTACCTTTGAGAATGGCCCATGATACACATCAGTACAAAACTGACAGGAAAGAGCACAGCCAGAGTGACTGTCCCAAGAACAGAGTGGATTTTTTTTGAGGGAGGGTTAGACAAGGATGTGAAAAAAACCACTCTTCCTTTTGTTAGTCTCCCACCAGAAGGCTCCCAATTTGAAAGGCTTCAGAGCAAAGGTCAGGTATAGTAAACAGGAAAGAGCTGTTTGTTTATGCCTGGTCTGGTCTAGGCTTTAGGCATACAGAAGACAGAAAGGGAATCCCTTGTTCCAGCTTAATAAGAGTAGAAGTAAAGATTTGGGGCTTCTAAACTTGTATTTGCCTACAAGTGTTTACAAGTTACCTAAGAACAGCCTTAAGTCTACATGAGAGAATGAACTCAAACAGAAGACAAGGAATCCCAACATTTGAGAAACTGCATTTAAGGAGCAAATGTCATACAAAAATAATGCCCCTAATAATAAAAGAGTAAACTGTAGGCCCAGCAGCCTTAATTGAGACTCTTCAAATAAGAAAGCAGTCTCCTCTATCAACGGGATATGGACCCCAATTCCAAACTAGTATAGGAAAGAGGTGTCCCTCTTAACAGTGTTACCTATGGATGGCAGTATTGGGGGGATTGTACGTTACTTTTTTTTTTCCCTCTTATCTGTATTTTTGTTTTCACTTTCAGATGATAAGCATGGATTTCTAATGCAGCAGAAAGGCCTCCCCTGGATCTTCAAGGAGAACCCTAGATGACAGTGTCTCATTGATACACATATCTCACTGGGACCAGAAGTAAAACCGCATTCAAATCGCATTATCATAAACTAAGCAAGCACTAGTACATCTCATTTCATCCTTTTAACTACCCTGTGTTAGCATCCCTACTTTACAAATGGAGATAGGAAGCTTAGGGATGAGGACCCTTAAGTAGCATATGGCAGAGCTAAGATTCTGATTGTAGGTTATACGACTACAGAAAGTTAACCATTAACTATTATGCTGCCTCCAAAGCAGGAGATACCTATTATCTTTTCTCTACAAAAGCAACTTGTTCTTCACTGCATCTTTTCCTTTTAATACCCACTGGCCAAGAATTACCCAGAAAGCCCTCCCTCCCATCCCTCTCCCCTCCCTCCTCCCCCCTTTCTTCCCGGCAGCCTCCCCAACCTCCCCACCCCCCCCCCAGAAAATAACTTCTTAAAATAAGAATTAAATCCATTATTTTTTACCCACTTGCATTCACCAAACTAATGAACCAAAAAGGAAAAAAGGATCTGGCATAGTACTAAAACTTCAATGTGACCAAGAAACAAAGGATAAAATGTTAGGGAAGAAAAAATACAAAAACTAGAATTCAAATTAGAGTCCATCCTGCAAGCGCAAAAGGTAATAATATGGCTTTTTTCCTCCCTGGCTGTTGAAGCTTGGCTGCCATCATGAATGACACAGTAACTGTCGGGACCAGCAAGTTCATGACCAATCCATTATTTCAGGAGAAACAAATGATCATTGATGTTCATCCGGGAAACGCAAAAGTACCTACGTCAGAAATTCGGGGAAAAATAGCCAAAATGTAAAAGGGCACATCAGATGTCATCCTTGTATTTCAATTCAGAACCCATTTTGGTGGTGGCAAGACGACTGGCTTTGGCATGACTTACGATTCCTTAGATTATGCAAAGAAAAATGAACCCAACCATAGTCTTGCAAGACACGGCCTGTACAAGAAGAAAAAGAACTCAAGAAAACAGCAAAAGAACATAACAGAATGAAGAAAGTCAGGGGGACTGCAAAAGCCAATGTTGGTGTCAGCAAAAAGAAGGAGTAAAGATTCTATAGTGACTTTATCTGTGGCGATTGTACAGATTTTTCATGAGAGGATTAATAAACTAAGAATTTAAAAAAACACACACGAAAGGTAATAATATGAAAAACAAAACCTACGGTGTTATTTCAGAAGTTGCTCATCTTAAACCAAATGTGTTGGACAGTTTTTTCTAAAGGCAACTGATGGGTCACATCCCACCATGAAATCTGGAATGAGGTTCATTGTGTTGTGCATACAAGAAGTGTAACCGTTTGCTTCCCGACAAAATACAATACACATGTCAGAAAGTTCCCATCAAAACTAAGGAAGGCATGGGGCACCTGGCTAGTGGAGCATGCAGCTCTTGGTGTTGGAGTTGTAGGTTCAAGCCCCACATTGGATGTAGAGATTACTTAAAAACAAAATCTTAAAGACATAACAAAATAAGGCATGAAATATCTAAGACTAAACTTAAGAAATGTGCAAGCCTCAGTGAAAAGCACAAAATTCTGGTGAAAGGACACAGGCCAATAAATGGAGTAATTCTTTGTTTTTAGACAGGAAAACTCAGTATTATAATAAATATAATTTCCCCTTTGTCTATAAATGTAACACAATACCAATCGAAGCCATTATTTTTGTTTTAATTGAAAAAACAAATCCAAAACTCATCTTGGGACAACATGAAAAATTCCTAGAAATTTTTGAAAAGGATTAAAGAGGAGAGGTGAATAAGGGAGGGCAAGAGAGGAGAAGGGCCTACTCCCATCAAATTATAAAACTGGGGCACCTGGGTGTCTTTATTGGTTAAGCATTCCCACTCTGGATTTTGGCCCAGAGCACAATCTCATGGTTTGTGAGTTTGAGCCCCACGTTGGGCTCCGCGCTGACACCACAGGGCCTAGTTGGGATTCTCTGCCCCTCCTCTGCTCACACACTCTCTCTCTCTCTCTCAAAATAAACTTTTTTAAAAAATTATAAACTACTAGAATTAAGGCAGACTAGTACTAGCATAGAAACTGAAAAGCCAAATCCAGGAGACCTAAAAACAGGTAGCAACTCATAACCACAGGGAAAAAGATCACTCAAATAATATTAGAACTACTGACTAAATCTTTTATTTACAGTTGGAATTCATTTTGATGTAAAGAAAGGAATAGAGAGACATCTTTACTTTTTTTCTGAATAGCAGAATTTTAAAATAACACATTAATAGTCTAAAAGAAAACAGGATGGAGCATTTTTATAAACTTGAAATAGGAACAAGCTTTAATTTTAAATAGGATTTTTGAGAGAGAGAGAGGGAGAGAGAGTGAGCGAGCAGGGGAGAGGGGCAAAAGGAGAGAATTTTAAGCAGGCTCCATGCCCAGGGCAGAGCCTGATGTGGGGCCTGATCCCACAATCCTGGGATCATGACCTGAACCTAAATCAAGAGTGAGATGCTCAATCGACTGAGCCACCCAGGTGTCCAGGATTTTTTTTTATGTTTATTTTTGAAAGACGGAGAGACAGAGCACAGTGGGGGCGCAGCAGAGAGGGAAACAGAATCCAAAGCAGGCTCCAGGCTCTGAGCTGTCAGCACAGAGCCCGACGTGGGGCTCAAATTCACAACCTGTGAGATCATGACTGGAGCCAATCAGACACCTAACCAACTGAGCCACCCAGGTGCCCGAGGATATATATATTTTTAAGTTTATTTATTTATTTATTTTGAGAGAGAAAGTGCAAGTGGAGGAGGGCCAGAAAAAAGAGAGACAGAATCCCAAGTAGGCTCCTTGTCAGCATAGCTCCCACTGCAGGGTTTGAACTCAAGAACCATCAGATCATGACCTGAGCCAAGATCAAGAGTCAGACGCTTAACCGACTGAGTCACACCGGCACCCCAGGATTTTTTTTTCTAATACATGACCATAAACAGTTTAAAATAAAATGGCAATCATCTTCTAATTTCTTTAGAACTTTTATGCCCTTTACTAAGAACATTATTAATTAAACATGTAAGTAGCACTCTATAGTTTCTCTTAAGTTACTTTATCTCATTCAATACACTATGGAATTTTTCTTCCCTAGGCCAATTCAAAACAATCTAGTAACCCATTAAATAAATGGGTATGCCATAAACGATTCCCTACTGGGAACCATTTGTTAATTTTTTAGCCCTCCAATTAATGTCACAACTAAAACCCCTGATATATCCTGGTTCTGCTGTTTCCCCATAACACACCCACTAAAAGTTAAATTTCTGGGTCAAAGGACATGCATACCTCAAAGTTCTAAATTTTCATTACTTTTGTTATATACACATACAGTTTTAATGTTTATGGAGTCAAACTGGTATATTGCTTCTGAGTTTCCTATCAGGCTTTAAAATATATTATTGGGACACCTGGGTAGCTCAGTTGGTTGAATGTCCAACTCTTGATTTTGGCTCAGGTCATGATCTCATGGTGAGACCAGACTCTGCGCTGGACATAAAGCCTGCCTGGGATTCTCTTTCTCCCTCTGCCCCATCTCCGCAGACACGATCTCTCAAAAAAATAAAATTATTAAATGTATTATCAATGTGAAATTATAAAATGGTCTATTATAAAATGGGTTCTTTTTAACAGCTTTATTGAACTGGGATTCATGTGCCACAAAAAAAATCACTCTTCTAAAGTGTAAATATCAGTGGGGTTTTTTTGTTCTTTTTTGTATATTCAGAGTTGTGCAACCATTACTATCACCTAATTCAGTAACATTTGTATTACTCCACAAAGAAAATGTGTACCAGTTAGCAGTCACTCCTCATTGCTTCCTCTCTACAGCCCCTGGCAACTATTACCTACTTTCTATGTCTATATTTGCCTACCATGGCCATTTCTTTTTTTTTTTAACGTTAAGTTTTTTTAAAATTTTTTTAATGTTTATTTAATTTTTGAGAGACGGAGCATGAGTGGCGGAGGAGCATAGAGAGAGGGAGACAGAATCTGAAGCAGGCTCCAGGCTCTGAGCTGTCAGCACAGAGCCCGACGTGGGGCTCAAACCCACAAACTGTGAGATCATGACCTGAGCCGAAGTCGGACACTCAACCGACTGAGCCACCCAGGTGCCCCATACCATGGCCATTTCAAATCAAAAGAAATGCCTGGCTCTTTGTGCCTGGCTCTTTCTTTTCACTTCGCATGTTGTCAAGGTTCACCCACACTGAGACATATAGCAGTACTTCATTCCTTTCTATGCCAGGATATTCCATTGTATAAAACACCAATTTTTACTTTGGTATTTTACTCGTTCATCAGTTGATGGACATTTGGATTGTTTCTACTTTTTGGCTATGATGAATAATGATGCTATGAACACCTGTGTACAGATTTATGTGTATTTGTTTCTAATTGGTTAAATTTTTAATCCATCTGGAATATACTGACATAGAAATCTATTTCTTTTCCTTCCAAAACCAGTTTTATGCAATATTTACAATTATAAAATGGTAAGTAAATTGTAGTAAATACAACTGTCTCTTGATAAACGTTATCAATCCACTGTGGTGAACATGTGTAGCTCTAGTAGAGAAAAGCCAGCATTTAGCATACCATGGAACTTAATGTTGGCTACTGCTATAGAAGTCCGTTAAAGGAGCATCTACTATACTGATTGTCCCATACAGACTCCTATTCTAATTGGTCTATTAATCCTGATTATTCAGATTCAGTTCCTTTATTTGGTGAATTTGTCCTTTTCATTGTGCTGGCTTTCCTCAGCTATTTGGTGATAGACTGTGGGCTTATCTCTACTCAGGTAATTTTTTTTGCTGGTGTAGGGAGGGCCGTGATAGGCAGTAGCTGTTGCTCTGCTTCGACTCTTTTCAATGAGCATGGAGATGCTAAGCAAAACCCCAAAAATGGTTCTTCTGGTTCTTCTTTTCTCAGTTAGCCTCTTAAAATAACGAATGACTCTGCAGATCACCAAGTGCGCATTCTGTAAAAATGCCGACCTTCCTCATGTCACACTAGAGTCTTACTGTATGCCACTAGTCAGTTTATCAAGTGCTTTTAGAACCGCTACATCTCTTTAAGTTAACTGATATCTGTGCATAAATGCTCACTTTTTCAGGCTTATGTACTATACGGTCTGCTAACTTTACAGTAGAGAAACTATCCCTATTCTAAGACAGTATAAACAACAAAAAAAAATTTTTTTAAGGTTTGCTAGGACTCTGTACTTTGTGTCTTTCTGTGGAGAAGAACTTTCTATACATACTTAATGGTTAAGAAAACAAAGTGTTCAGAATTATTTCAATTACTTTCAAAAGAATTAATTCAATTACTTTCAAAAGAAGTAATTCTCCTATTTCCCCAGAAAAGCCCTTTATAACAATTTGATAGATCTTTCCAGATGTGGCCTCTACAAATGTGTATGCACATTTGTATACATATGTTACATGTGTGTGTATATCTCTTAACAAAATGGCATCACTCTGTTTTGCAACTTGCTTTTTTCACTTTATATAGCAGCTTTCAGTTTCAAAATATAGACTGAACTTTTTAACAGCTTCATAATGTACTACTGCCCAGACGTGCTGTAATTTATACTTTCATAGAAACTTTTTTTTTTTTTTGGCTGTCTCCAGTTTTTTGTGGGTTTTTTTGGGTTTTTTTGTTTGTTTTTGTAAGTTTTTTTTGTTTTTTTGTTTGTTTTTGTACTGTAAGTAATGTCCCTGTACAAATATATTCCTATTTTGGATAAACTGCAAGAAGGGGAATGGGTCAAAGACTAAATACTACCATATTGCCTTCCAAAAATGTTTACACCAGTTTCCTCATGGGGTAGATTTTAACAAGAAGACTTTTTAAAGTATGACTTAAAAACTTAAAGCCATAAAGACAGGTAAGTTTCACAATAAAGAATTGATAATTTCCTTTAAGCGAAATTACCACATGCAAAGTCAGGGTACTTTTACTTTTGGGGAAGGAAAAAGTTAAACTCTTAGGACATTTATAATTAAAATTTAACAAGGTAGGAATCAGTGTTTCTTGCTCATTGCCACATTCTCAGAACTAGCACAGTGCCTGGTATATAGGAACTTCTCATATATTAAATAAATTACAAACAACTCAACCAAAAAGTAGGCAAAGGATAATTATATACAAACCAAAGATGGCCAAGAAACACAGAATAAGATGTTCAATCTTCAAACTCAAAAACACAAATCGAAACAACTTTCAGGTGATCTAGAATAGAAGATTAGTAAGGTTTAACAAGTATAAACTGGTTCAACTTTTTGGAGGGTAATTTCACAATTCTCTTAAAATTTTAAGTGTGAGTATTCATTCACTATCAATTCCACTAATACAAATTTAGAGAAAAAATTGTTTAAATATATATATAGAAGTAGTTGCGTTGCACTGTCATTTATAGAAGCAAACAACTGGAAGCAACACAAATGTAACCAACGAAAACTTAAAAGTATGGAATGTCTCCATAAACAGCAATAGAAAAGAAGCCTTCAAAGAAGAATGTCGAAATGTTTAAAGGGAAATCTATGTGTGGGAAGGAAAAAACAGGACTCTCCTAGAAAAGATAATGGAGGTTCTTCGGTGGCTCAGTCGGTTAATCGTCCAACTCTTGATTTCAGCTCAGGTCATGATCTTACGGTTTGTGAGTTTGAGCCCTATATCGGGCTCCATGCGGACAGTGCAGAGCCTGATTGGGATTCTCTCTCTCCCTCTCTCTTTGTCCCTCCCCCACTCATCTGTCTCCCTCTCAAAACTAAATAAACTTAGAAATAAAAAAAAAAAACAGAAAAAACGGACAGCAAGTGTGGGCTGGAAGCTGAGGGAGAATAAAGGAAGAGTGCATACCAGAAAGGCAGATTGACAGCTGTTCGTCATCCACGGGAGATGCTTTCTGACTGTTCCTCCCACCTCCTGCTTGATTCTCGAGTTTAGGTCCACTGCACATCAGAGGAGCTTCCAGTGGACTTTTACAGTAAGGGTGGTCCAGCAGCTTAGAACTAAGAATGTTCTGCTTGAGAGATCCATCCTCATCCATCTGGCATGAGCTCTCATTCTGAACAGTCTTTTCGGACACAGGCCCATCCACACCACTCACAGACTGGTCTGTCACAGACACTGACAGTTTCACTCTGTCATCACTGACAGTACTTGTCCGATTTTCCTGACCCAGAGTCATTACTTCTCTTTCGTTTTCTGAGATAACCATGTTATTAGAATGATGTTCTGATAAGGGGATATCATGAATCAGCTCTGTACACTCCCACTTAGGAGAGGAACAGGGTGACTGGTCCCAGGCGTATGTGACACTACCATTCTGTTGGTCAGGGAATGCTTCATCTAAACTAAGCTCCTTGCCCAAGAAAGGGCTTCCTTTAGAGTGGCCATCAGGCACATGAGAGTTCTTTCCCTTCATCGCAGCATTGCTGTCCATATCTGAGAAGTATGGTTGATGCCGACAAGAAACGTCTTTAGGTTCTGGGGAAGGGAATGGACTGCAACTGCCACCCTCACTGTTTTCCCTAAGGGTCTCTTGATGGTCTCCAGTGACCTGCACCCAGCTTCGCTGGGCTTTTTTTAGCTTGCAAACTTTGCTTTTTGTTCTGAAGTGCTGGGATCTGAGAATCCTGTACCGAAATCTAATCATGGATAATTTCTCATACATCATAAGAGGAGATACTTTTATTCTTCTATGTTGGTTAAGTTGAAATTTTTTTGGAATTAGGGGTCCCCCATTCCTGTGGTGCTCCAGCCCTTGGTAGCAGCCATAACAAAAGCGCTTTCTCTTATGGTTGCTCAAGGTGACCACAATTGTGCCACTCTCACCTGGACTTTGGCTCTCCCCATTGAACTTCATGGGAAAGTCAGAAGCTTGTGGCTCCGTCCTAGGTCTATGACCCCTGACCTGACCTAAAACACTACTTGCTGGTAAGTCAGCAACCGCCTTTAAGAGACTTTTCTCTCCACAGTATTCATGGTCAGAGTTCTTTGTTGATGATGGCAGCCTCTCTGCTTGGAGTTTTAGGAGGGTCTTTGAGGAGGAAATGAAGTGTTTACAGTCTTTTCTTTTCACTTTGGAGGACAAAGTGCTAACATTTGGAGGAGCCACACTGGACTCTGCCTTAGCGAAAAAGGGCACATCCTGGATCCATGTGTCCTGGATTTGAAGGGCCTTCTTTCTGCACTGGAAATGCCTCAGCTGCCTGCTCCAAGTGACTGGCCTTCCCAATTTGGCTTTCAGAATGCACAAGTGTTGGTGAAAGCGGAACTTCTTAAAGCCTCCAAATCCAGTATTCCATTTCTCAGAAAAGGCTAAATGGATTCCTTTCCTCCATAAAATTTTCTTCTGTTTTTTCATTTTTCTGATGCATAATGAGATCTTGATGCAGCTGTGAAGAGAAAGAAGAGTTACACATTTACCCTAAAAATGTCATAAAGATATAATCACAGCAATTGAAGTTGGAAAATTCTTAGAACAAAAAAAGCCTATGAAGTTCAATTTAGACTATCAGACATAATGAAATCCTTACCTGATTAAGGTTTTCCCCACAGTGAAAATTGGAAGACATGAATACTCTCATATGACCCCATTTGGTATTATAGCTGCCTCTGACAGAAATAAATTTCAAGAATCACTTCCCAATATGCAGTCAGTTTCTGATGGAGTAAACAGGGTAGGGAGTCAGAAGAAAATCGTCAGTGTTGACACTGCTTCTTATTAGCTAAGTGACTTTAA
The DNA here is from genome assembly GCA_030068075.1 of Paguma larvata. NCBI lineage: Eukaryota > Metazoa > Chordata > Mammalia > Carnivora > Viverridae > Paguma > Paguma larvata. The sequence continues at coordinate 83,180,167 of CM057824.1, forward strand.
GTCAGTTACCCAAATTCTGTGGTCTCATTTGTAAAATAAAGGATGGGGTAAGGGAGGGGGGACCACATACCATTTAAAAATTATTCCATATCAAAACAATGTGTTCTATATGTCAAATTTTAGAAAGGAATGGCAGTACTTTTTGCTGTGTATAGACATCCAGATATGCAATAAATGCAAGCAGCATCAGTACCTCAAGAGGGAGACCAGCCTCCTCTTTGTCAGTTAGTCAAAAACTCTGAGTGACTATGCAGGGACACGAGTCTATCAGGTGCTCTCACACAGTTAAGGTTCTGACTCCCAAGTGAATGTCAGTAAAAAAGCACATGCACACACATATATGAAGTTTGGGGACACACTTACTAGGAACGATACATGAAAATGATAGTTAAAAACCAGACAGGATTCCTCCCCAGATTTAATAAGACCTAGCATTACCGAAGGCTCTCCAGCGCAGAAAGAAAGGTGCCAGCGCTGTGGGTGGGGTAGAAGAAATAATAGACTATGAATCAAAAGACCAATAATCTAATTTCAGCTTGCTACTAACTTATTAAGAAAAGTTGTATTACTTTTCTGCGCATCAGTTTTCTCTGGAGGGAAAAATGTGGACTGAACACATGTTTACCTCAGTTCCCTCTCCAAATCCCATTAAGGTGACAGAAATGGGTTTTAAGAAAGACAAAAACTCTCATGGGCAAAGAAAATTAAAAAGGAAACAAGAACAATACAATTTTGAAAGAAGAAAGCACATAACTAAGTGATAACAGACTTAGCAGGCCAAAAGAGTGAAAATCTAAGCCAGCAGTAGGGGAAACCCAGAAGCAAGTTACAGGATCTCAGAAAGGCTCAGAAATGGAAGCCACAATACCTATGAAGGTCAAGAAAAGGGAGCTCAGGGTACCTGGCTGGCTCAACCGGTATAGTGTACAACTCTTGATCTCAGGGTTGAGTTCAAACTCACATCTGGTGTAGAGATTACTTAAAAGTAAAATATTTAAGGGGCGCCTGGGCGGTTCAATCAGTTAAGTGTCCAGCTTTGGCTCAGGTCATGATCTCGTGGTTTGTGAGTTCGAGCCCTGTGTTGGGCTCTGTGCTGACAGCTCAGAGTCTGGAGCCCGCTTCAGATTGTGTCTCCCTCAGTCTCTGCAGGGTCTCTCTCTCTTTCTCTCTCAAAAATATTCAACATAGTACTGTTAAGTCCTAGTCACTGATTAATATTCGACAAAAAAATAAAAGACATCTATATTTGCAAGAAGAAGTTAAACTGTCACTATTTGCAGATGTCCTGATACTATACATATAAAATACTAAAGTCTCCACCAAAAAGAATAAATGAATTCACTGGGGCGCCTGGGTGGCTCCGTGGGTTGGGTGTCCGACTTCAGCTCAGGTCATGATCTCACGGTTCTTAAGCTTGAGCCCCACTTTGGGCTCACTGCTCTCAGCATGGAACCTGCTTTACATCCTCTGTCCCCCTTCTTTGCCCTTCCCCTACTTGAGCACTCTTTCTCTCTCAAAAGTAAATAACTCGTTAAAAAAAAATGAATTCAGTAAAGTTGCAGGATATAAAACAACACACAGAAATCAGTTGCATTTCTATTCACTAATAACAAAGTAGCAGAAAGAGAAATTAAAAAAACAATTCCAGCCCCAGGGTGGCTCAGTCACTTAAGCATCAGACTTTGGCTCAGGCCACAACCTCTCATGAGCTAAGCCTGGAGCCTGCCTGGAGCCTGCTTCCAATTATGTGTCTCCCGCTCTCTCTGCCCCTCCCCCACTAGCACTTTGTCTTTGTCTCTCTCTCTCTCTCTCTCTCTCTCTCTCTCTCTCTCTCTCTCAAAAACAAACAAAGATTTTAAAAAAAGACTATACAGTGATTATTTTGGGGGGCACCTGGGTGGCTCAGTCAGTTAAGCGTCTGACTCGATTTTGGCTCAAGTCATGATCTCAGAGCTTGAGATCAAGCCCCAAGTAAGGCTCTGCTTTTGGCATTCAACTACTGGGTATTTACCCAAGGAAACAAAAACACTATCTGAAAAGATACAGGCACACCTATGTTTACTGAAGCATTATTTATAATAACCAAAATATGAAGCAACCCAAGCATCCATTGATAAACGAATGGACAAATACGTGGTGTATATATATGTATCTATGTGTGCATATGCGTGCACACGCACACGCGCGCACACACACACACGCAGAGGAATATAACTCAGCCATAAAAAAAAGAATCAAGTAAAAAAAAAAAGAATGAAGTCTCCTGATTTGACATGGATGGACCTGGGAGTATTATGCTACATGAAAAACGTCGGACAAAAAAAGACAAATACCACATGATTTCACACGAAATAAGTCAGACAAAAAGAGACAAATACCACATGACTTCGCTTATATATGGAATCTAAAAAAGAAAAGAAACAAAAGGCAGAAACAGACCCATAAGTATAGAGAACAAACTGACAGTTGCCAGAGCGGGGAGGAAGGGGAGTGGGAAATACAGGCTTCCAGTTATGTGAAGAATCACTCACAGGAATAAAAGGTGCAGCACAGGCAATGCAGTCAATGGTATTGTAATAGCAACGGATGGTGATATATGTCAGCCATACTGGTGAGCACAGCATAACATAAACTTGCAGAATCACTGTGTTGCATACCTGAAACTAATGTAACATTGTGTGTCAAACTATACTTCAATTTAAAAATTAATTTTTTTTAAATTTTTTAATATTTATTCATTTTTGAGAGAGAGAGAGAGAGAGCATGAGCATGAGTGGGGGAGAGGCAGAGAGAGAGACACACACAGAATCCAAAGCAGGCTCCAGGCTCCGAGCTGTCAGCACAGAGCCCGACACGGGGCTCGAACTCACAAAGAGATCATGACTTGAGCCAAAGTTGGATGCCTAACCGACTGAGCCACCCAGGTGCCCCTAAATATTAATTTAAGGTATACCTAGATGGCTCAGTTTAAGCGTCTGACTTGGTGTCTGACTTGGTTAAGCATCTGACTTCAGCTCAGGTCACAATCTGGCAGTTCATGAATTCTGGCCCCTCATGGGGCTCTCTGCTGTCAGCATGGAGCCCACTATGGATCCTCTGTCCCCCCTCCCCTCCCCCACTAGCACTCTCAAAAAATATATTTTTTAATACATATATATTTACATATAAACTTATTTATCGTATATAATTTACATATAAATTAACATATTCACGTTTGACTTATGTAACTATGATTAGAATAATATAATCTATAATTTTTATACTACATACTTACAGAAATATTTTTATGTGTCTATAAAATCAGGAATAAGAATGGCAATGGGCCTAATAGCAAGATTATAAACTAGAAGATAAAGGTCTCAGGGAAAATTATTTTCAACACAGAACTTGCAATTCACCCAATTCATCAATCAAAACTGAGGGTAGAAAAAGGTTTTCAGCCATGTAAGTTGTCGAAATACAGAACTACCATGCATCTTTTTCTCAGGGAGCCACAGTTTGTCATACTCTCACAAAAAGAGGGAGTAAATGAAGACCTGAGACCCAGGAAATGAGAACCAAAACAATACACAAGCAAGAGAAATACTAAAGAAAATGGTAAAGAGAGCTCAGAGTGACAACTATGCCTCAAGCCAAGAATGCCACCAATCCAGAAGAAAGAGGTCTCCAAAAATGTGAAACTGACAGAATTTCTAAAATGTCTGACTGCAAAGACAGATGAGATACAACTGGAAGAGAGCTTGAAAGTAAGTACAGAGAACACTAAACTAAAAAGACTACTAGATTCAGGGATAAGAAGTTGCATGAGAAAGGAAAAACAGTCTATAAATCATAGAGTACATAGCTTAGCTGCGACTACCATTTACATAATCATGAAAAGGTAAACACTAGGGGCACCTGGGTGGCTCAAGTCAGTTGAGCGACTGACTTCGGCTAGAGTCATGATCTCGCAGTTCACGAGTTTGAACCCCTCGTCGGGCTCTGTATTGACAGCTCAGAGCCTGGAGCCTACTTTGGATTCTGTGTCTCCCTCTCTCTCTGCCCGCCCCCCCCATCCCCCAACTCATACTCTTTCTCTCTCTCTCTCTCAAATAAACATAAAAAAAAAAAAAAAGGTAAACGTTGTAATCAAATAGTTCTTAACCAGATACCCCATATCATACCTCAGTGCAATATTTGGAAATGTGTGGGAAATTCTTCATTGTTCCAATGAATTTAGGCTGGTATTGATACTTAGTGTCTAGTGTAATACTAAATACCGTGTAATGGACAAGATGAGGAACTATCTCATCCAAAATGACAATACTGCCCCTATTGAGAAAAACTGCATCTAGCCCAAATTCGGGGATCACTAGACAGTGAGGACAGATGGAATACAGTGGAGGATAAGATGCATACATGTATACGGAAGTGAGGAGCACACGTGAAAGAAGTTCATCTTTGTCTTCCCTAGTCTATAGATAAAGCCTAAAACTAGGAAATCAAAAGTAACATTAAAAAAAAGCTTACTTAGGGACATGCTGTTTATACCAAAAGAACAGCTCAGACTTGAAAGTGCCTGTCGCTGGGAAACAGGAAATGGCGGAAAGGGGCAGGATTCTGGGAACTAAGTCAGGAAAGAGGGCTAGAGGCTTCTCGTTCAGTATTTTTCTTAGTCCCTTTATAAAGCACATGCATCCCATCCTCAAATAGGCAAGGTTCCTTCAGTCCAGAGACTGTTTTACCCTCTCCACACTACACACTAAATCTCTAGTTACCTTGTTTTTATGTGTAGGGAGAAGAAAATGTCAGATCTGGAAGGATTTTTCTTAAACAGACTTTCAATCACTTATGTATATATATTGTTGTCTCGCCTTCACCTCCACTTCCACAGTCCATGACACCACTCACTAATCCTGAAACTTTTAAAAGGTTCTGAAACACAAACATGACTACTTGTTGGCTTTCTCCATTTGTTGGTTTAGGATTCGGCTTTCTCAAGTCTGTTAATCAGTTACCACCAGTCTTTTCTGCTTTCCAGCTTCCAGAATTTTGTTGTTGTTCTCACTGCTGCCACTCTTTGTCATTTGGGTTAAAAACAAAACAAAAACAAAAACACTCTATAGTTTTTTAAGCAATCTCTACACCCAATGTTTGGGGCTTGAACTCACCCCAAAATCAAGAGTTGCATGCTCTACCGACTGAGCCAGCCAGGCATCCCTCACTTCTCTACAGTTTTAATGGAGTTTTTCAGGCTGGTGTGGAATTAAATGTGTATGTCCAATCCAATTTCTTTACCATAATGAATGATAAAAAAAAAAAAAAAAGTGCTAATCAAAATGTATAAGCCCATTTTTTGCTAAGTGGAAAAAATCATGTGTGTATTTTGAATATTTATAGGGGAAAACATGTCTAAAAGAATTTATACCAAACTATTAAGAGTTTAGGCCCACAGTTCCTAAACTGTGTGCCATGGAACCCGAGGGTTCTGGAGTAAATTCACAAGGATATCATAAGGTATTCTAAATCAGAAAGGAAAAAACGACATTCTTTATCTGTCATACCTATTAAACACCCGATAAACTACCAACTTAATACAATTCAGTTCCAAATTAGATCATGGTATATTCCTTCTAATGACATCCTATCTTTGCAAAGTTGGTTTTTTGTTGTTACTGTAACGATAAAAAAATAATGTGCAAAAATCTATTTGGAGCAGAAAATGTGGGTAGCAGTGTCTAATGATTCAAAAGTTTGAGAAGTTTCATAGTACCCAATCAGTGCATTAGGTAACTGATTATTTAAAAATGAAATACGGGTGCCTGGGTGGCTCAGTAGGTTAAGCGGCCGACTTCAGCTCAGGTTATGATCTCACTGTCTGTGAGTTTGAGCCCCACGTCAGGCTCTGTGCTGACAGCTCAGAGTCTGAAACCTGCTTTGGATTCTGTGTCTCCCTCTCTCTGCCCTTCCCTACTCAAGCTCTGTCTCTTGGTCTCTCAAAAATATATAAACATTAAAAAAAATAAAAATAAATGAATGAAATAAAAATACAATTATTTCGATTGATGTGTATTTTAATTTTTTTAAGTTTGTTTATTTATTTTGAGAGAGAGGGAAAGAGAATCAGTGAGGGAAGAGCAAAAAGGGGGGACAGAGGATCCAAAGCAGGCTCTGTGCTGACAGCAGAGAGCCCAAGATGGGGTTCGAACCCACAAACTGCGAGATCATGACCTGAGATGAGGTCAGATGCTTAACTGACTGAGCCACCCAGGCGCCCAACATGTATGTGTATTTTTTTTAAACTATTAGATTGCTAGAATATAAATATTTATTAAGCTGTTTAGAGCTAATTACTTAATAAATTACTAATTATTTAACTATTAGGGCTAAGGACACTATGAAAAAGACACCAAGAGGGCAGTAAACAAAGTTTAGAAACTGCTGGTTTAGGGTACTGTATTTATTTATTTATATTCTTAGTTTCTTTTTTAGTGTTTTATTTATTTGGGGGGGGTGAGGAGGGCAGAGAGGGAGAGAGAGGATCCGAAGCAGGCTCTGTGCTGACAGCACCAAATCCAATGCAGGGCTCAAACTCATAAACTATGAGGTCGTGACCTGATCCAAAGTCAGATGCTGAACCAACTGAACCCCCCAGGTGCCCCCTTTACTTTATCAGTGGAAAAAGAAATTTTAAAATAAACTTCTTAATATGAAATTCAAATACATTCCCATTGTGCACTACCAACATAAAAGGAGATTTGGAATTTATTCTTTGTAATACTTAAATGTAATATAATTGCTGAAAAATCTTATTAATAAGATGTTTATTCATTTATTTTGAGAGAGAGAGAGAGAGAAAGAGAGAGAGAGAGAACAAGCAGGGGAGGGGCAGAGAGGGATGGGACAGAGAAAATCCCAAGCTGGTTCGCACTGTCAGTGCAGAGCCTGATGCAGGGCTGGAACTCACAAACCAGGAGATCATGACCTGAGCCGAAATCGAGTCAGACGCCTGCCTAACTGACTGAGCCACCCATGTACCCCTATAAGATATTTATTCTATAAAAACACACATGGAGCTACATAATTATGAGTTTGTAATGAATCTTGATTGAAGAAGGGGGTAAAAAATGTTAATTAAGATCTTAAAAATCCTGCCCAAATTAGAGAAACTATCTGAACTGTACCTTAAAAAGTTAATCTAACATATTTCTTAGTGGTGGTTACATCACCAATAATGCTGAAATTGTAAAAATATACAAACATCTTTCAAATTTCAATTCAATAAATGAGTTTTTACAAACATGATGATATGTGAGTGTTCAAAAAAATTACTGTAGTCTACTGTGAGAGTCATTTGAACAGGTATTCACAAACGTAATGAATAGAAGGTAAAATTAAGAGTATTATGGGAAGGGGCACCTCGGTGTCTCAGTCAGTTAAACACCAACTCTTGATTTTGGCTCAGGTCATGATCTCACCATTCCTGAGATTGAGGCCCACATAGGGCTCTACCCTGACAGTGTAGAGCCTACTTGGGATTCTCCCTCTCTCTCTCTCTCTCTGCCCCCTACTCCCACTTGTGCTCTCTACATTAAAAACAACAACAACAGAGTATTGAGAATATCTGGCAAAAGGGTTAGGAAAGATCTCTCTGAATAAATTATTTTTAAGCTGAGACGAAGGATGAGAAATAGTTACTAGGCAAAGAAAACAGATCAACAAAAGCCCAGGACAGGGAATCTAGTATTCAAAGAAACTGAAAGAAACTTCACTATCACTTAGAGGAGGACCTGGAGAGGTAGCCAAAGGATAGAAAATATAAACTAAGGGTGCTACTACTTAACATAAAGGTAGTGTCAAGCCACTAAAAGACAAAGAGTGGTACAAGACCTGGTTTGTGTGCTTAAAAAGATCATTCTACCTGCTGTGTACAGAATGGCTGGGAGAAGGCCACAGCAAAGGAAACCTGTTAGGAGACTGTTACAGGTAAATGTTGGCAAGGTGCAAAGCCACTCAGATTAAGGGAAAATGGAGAGAAAACAGCAAAGTCAATCAACCTTGGGACTTTTCAGAAGACTTTTTGAGGGGAGATGAGGGGAGTACGAGTTTTGGTATGAGCTACTGGGCAGATGGTATAATTTAAATGGAACAAATGGAGAAAAAGATTGGAGGAAGTTTATACTGGTTATGCCTTTAGTTTTAGACATGGTAGATTTGAGGTGACTTTAGGAAATCCAAGTGGACTTGCAAGTCAGGAAGTCTAAAGAGGATACCACAGGAATTATAGTTTGGGCCACCAGCTTATAGTAACTACAGAAACTGATAAACTCACCGAGGGAGACTCTGTGTAAGGGCAGTATTTGGACAAACTCTGGGATATAAGAGTGAGGTAAAGGAAGACTACTTACTTAGCAAAGGAAAGTGAGAAGGAATCATCAGGGAAACAGGCAGAAAATTAGGTTAGTGTGGTATCAGGAAAGCTAAAGAAAGTTTCTAGGAGGGAAATGGTCAAAGGCTGGTAAGAGCTCAAGCAAGATAAGGACTGGGTTGCTTAACTGGCCCAGTCAGTAGAACATGAAACTCTTGATCTTGGTCATGAGTTTGAGCCCCATGTTAGGTGTGGAGATAACTTAAAAAAAAAAAAAAAAAAAGGGCAACATAAGGATTAAAATGTCTCCATTTGATTCTTATTACACTTGTAAGTCAAACTTTAATAGAATGGAGAGAACAAAAACCAAGATGGACTGAAGAAGATAATATATAAAACTGCTCAAGAAGCCCAAGTAAATATGAGATACACAGGGCAGAGTTTTTAATGGAGACAGTTATTCATATATAAATGCTGATAGTGTACTCTACCTATGGAAAAAGATGGCAGACTGAATACATTTTACTCTTACTCCCTCCGAAATCCCATTAAAATGAAAATAAAGCATTATTTTATTTTTTTAAGATATACTTTATAAAAAATGAAACGTACAGATAAAAAGGCTTTGGGTTTTTTAAGCACATGTACATGTTGAAAGTCATCTTGGGCTCACAGGTTGAGCCGCCTCCCTGGGTGGAAAGGCAGATGATTGCAAGGCTCCTGCCAATTAAATGGCACCCAGTCTTACCGCCTTCTAAATTATTTTTCAGGCTTGGATTTCTTGAGCTGCTCTCGTTGGCCCCAAGGAATGTAATGCTCTTTTGTTTTATGGCATTTAAATAAAAAGGAAGGACCTGGAGCATGATGCTTTGATGGATTACATCTGATGGGAGTAGCCTGGCCATAAGTAATCTTAAAGTTGCTTCTTGGGGATGGGTTGCACAGATAGCAGTTATGAGCTGGCTGGATAGTGGTGTGATTTGTGTAAACATTGTGCCCCTATTATGTAAATTCACTCATTCACAAGCAAAGGACAAGCATTGGGAATTCTGTCCTTGCTGGATGGGTTGCACCTCCCCTACTGTAGTTGGAACAATAGGCAGAAGGACTCCTGGCCTGTTTATGACAATTAATATAAAGCCTCAAGGTAACACCCTATTCTCTCCCCCTGCCTTAAATTTATATGCTAATTAACTTGAAAACAACCTGCAAGATTGAGAAATTGCCCCTTTGCTGATAAAGACACACTGTTGTTAAAGATATCAAACTATGCTTACTGATGGGATGTCACTCATTGCTGTAATGTCACTCACTACTTTTAAATAAAGACACTGAGACCGGCAGGGCGGAGATGCCAGAATTGTCAAAGATGCCTGCTTGGTGATCAGACTAGTCTCGTGGCTCTCTCATTCCTACCGCCGACCGTCCATCCTTTGGGGACCCCCTGGACTCATCGGAGAGGGACTCCGGCAAGTGGTGCCTGGAACAGGGACATGAAGGTAATCCTCTTTTTAAGCTCACTCCAAGATAGTAGGGATGGTTAGGACCCCACCTAAGGGTGCTGCAGACCCCCTTGTAGAGATAGGCAAGGTGAGTGTGGTGGGTAGGTTCAGAACTTAAACTTTTGAGATGCTACGCGCCACACTGAGTCCAAAAAAAGAGGATTCAGTATAGAAATCAGAACTTAAACTTTTGAGAAGCACGGGCCATAATGAATCTAAAGAAAAGAGCCTCTTTAATGACATTATTCATAATCTCCTCATTAAGAAGGGGATTAAAGCTTCCAAACAACAGGTAGCATGCTTTTTACATTTTGTACAAGAGCAATGTCCTTGGTTTCCAGAGCAAGGAGCCGTAAACCTAAAAACTTGGAATAAGGTTGGTGAAGAGATGAAGCTCTACTATACACTTCAGGGACCATGAAAGTTTCCCGTGAATGTTTTCTCTTTATGGAATCTTGTCAGGGATGCCTTAAATCCCCAGGTGGAGGCTGAAAAGTTAACCAGAGCGCTAAAGAATATGCCTCCTGAGGAGGATATACCTCTCCTTGTTGCTCCTAATATTAACAACCTCACCATCTCTAAAATGGAAGAAATCAATTTATATAAATGGATATATATATAGAGAGAAATGATATATATGGATACATATATATAGAATGTCAGTCATAAGAAGGAATGAGACCTTTCCATTTGTAAGGACATGGAACTAGTTATATGATACTAAGTGAAATAAGTCAGTCAGAAAAAGACAACTACCTTTCCATAATTTCATTTATATGTGGAACCGAAGAAATAAAGAAGCAAAGGGGAAAAGGTAAGAGGTAAAAACTCTATTAGGATTCTCTACCAGGAAACTTTCTAGCTCTCCCCCCAGTCCCTGACTCCCTACAAAAGCACTATATCCAACTCTCTCTCCCTCTCTCTCTCTGGTTAATCTAAGTATATGCGAGGGCTTCTCCCTCATTCTATGATGATTGGAGCTCATTGACTCTGGCTAGCCTACCTAAGGATAGAGATTTTAAGGAATATTACCAAGCAGCTGCCGAAACTCCTTTTGTTTCGGGGAACTTCCCTGTCCTTTCTGGCCGGGGACATAGGCTGCCTAATTCCACTAGTGGAAAACAAAAGAAACAAAACAAAGAATTCAAAAGAAAAGAAAATTTGGCGAGCTACTCATCTATCTGAGTTGATGGGACTTTAGGAAAGTCCCATGTGAAACTCCTTTCTCTGCCCTCTGAACCTTAGCCTGCCTTCAGGCCTCGGCGCTGCACCCATTCTGTCTTCCCTTCCCCCTCCTCCCTTTCTGCAACCACCTGGGGGCCTGGGGTGCGGCCTAGGTCTCTGGCTCTTCAGTGCCTCACATAGCATCTCACTCCCCACCCCCACACTGTCGTAACGCCAAAAACACCTCTTTAAACTTTAAATTTCCTCACTGGTTCCACGGAAAAAATTAACAATGGTAAACTTTTAAGGGGACATAGATAAAATATTATTAAGATAGATAGGTCTTTTAAATCATAAAACTTCATTCTACTAAGGTTGAGATGAATGGGATTTTAAAAGTGCACTGGTATAAGGTTGAAATTCTGCTTTTCTCTCTGTTCAAAACACAAAGTTTTCTTGGACTACTCTGCTCTTGATAAGACAATGTAAACAAAGATTTTCTTTTTTCTCTCTTTTCTACGGGAAAACCAAAGCTTTAGGTTTCATCTTTATCAGGTCTTTAATTGCTTAGTGAAAACTTCTCAATGGTAAAGGAGCTAGGTTTTACTAACAACTATATGATGCTATACATTAGCCTTTACGATCTTTTATCGCCACCTTGGTTACATAAAGTTTTAAGATTTGTAATGATCTGTAATCCTATTAAGTATGTGCTTTATAATAATTTCCTAAGGTTTTAACAAAGTTCCCAGGATTTAAGTAGAAAGTGAAATATATTTGGTGTTTAAACGAATTTAAGTTTGATGGATCTGTCTTTAAAGTTATCAGCATTAAATATAAAACTTAATTCTATTAAGGTTTACTGAAGGTCAAACAAGCTCATGTTATCTCTGTTCCAATTTGTTAGCAAAAGGAAGACTGAAAGTGATGGTTAACTTTGTGTAATAGTTTTCATGGGTAAATGTTAAGATAGCTTTCAAAGTCCTTGGTAACCTAAAACGTTAAAGTTTGGCTTACATGAGAAATTGAGATTGAATTCATCGGCTATCTAACGAAATAAGAAGCTGAAGCACTAATTACTAGATGTAGGATTGTGCTTTGGACCTGTTGCAAAAAACTAAGGATATTTGAAACTGTTGAAAAACATGCTTTGTGCTTAATGGATTCATAAGTTTGCCATCTAACAAAATTCTGTTATAACATAGAGTTCACAATTGGTTACTACTTAGTTTTCACTGGAGCCTAGGGTTTCTAGCAGTTAAAGTTCTGCGAAGTGTACTTAAGACTGAGGAAATAAGGAAAACAACTCTGTATGTAAGAAAGTAGGAGATATGAAAGAAAAATATAAAAAATGGAAATATACTTTTGCTGAAGCTAAAAAGAAAGTAAGTTTGTCCTAAATGAGACTGGTATTTGGAGAGAAATGGCTTGGGACAAAAATCTAAATGCAAAGAAAAGTTGTAGAAAGTTTGTGAAGGATAATCTTAAAAAGAAACTTTATACGCAGTCAGGACAGACTAAGGTTAAAAGACAGGGATTTTAAAAGTACACAGACTTGAGATAAAAATTCCTCCTCCTTTGATCCAAAGGCTAGGAAAGGCTAGGAAATGATGACTATACCCTTAATGCCAGCTTCCAAAATCCTCCACATTTGTGTTGTTCCTGTTTAGCAGAGAAATGGATGCCTATGCCATATAAAGGATGGATGATATATAAAGGACTTTTACTAAGATACATAAAGGCCATTTTACTAAACCTAGCCCACTGTACGCCACAAATGGATGTGCACATAGCACTCTCCCTGGCCCACTTCAGGAAGGAAACCAACAGGCAGATCTCCTAACAGGGGCAGGGATATTCTCAGCCATATAATAAGCTCCACTCTCTCATGGCTTGCATTATCAAACTGCTTCTGCACTTAGATTAAAATCCCTACAGAGGCTGCTCGAGGCATTGTCCATGACTTTGGTCATTGCCCTACTCATCTTCCTAGTCCTCCTACTGGAGTTAATCCAGGGGGACTCAGATCCAATGATCTTCGGCAAATGGATGTTACTCATATTCCATCTTTTGGTAAACTTTGCTATTTGCATGTGTATGGATACCTTTTCTCATGTTATTATTGCCTCCGCACGTACAAGAAAGGCCTTTAAAGATGTGATTCAGCACCTTTTTCTATACTTTTCCTACTTGGGAATTCCCAGGGCAATCAAAACTGACAGTGCCCCTGCTTATATATCAGCCACCTTCAAAATGTTTAATAGGATGTGGTATTAACCTGGGGTCGAGGGTATGCTTGAGTTTTTCCACAGAGCACCTAGTCTGGCCCTAGGTCAAATCCTCTGCCTCGGCCACCAAACTCCGCCCCTCTACCAGCCACCCAGCCACTGTGGGACAACAGCCCATGGAACATCAGCACCACTGCCACCGGAACCTAGATGCTGCTGTGCACCTGGTCACTTTGACCTGACCAACAAAACTGACTCCTTATAATGTTCAAACTTGCGTACAAACACCTTATGCGATTCTTAATCTCCACTACCACACAGAGTGTGCTTAATATTGTCCTGACTACAAATGGAAGTTATTGTTACCTGATTTGCTTGTATTTTGACAAACTGTGTATCTCCAAACAGTAATGTGAAATCTATAATTGTTAAGCAACCCCCTTATTTTATGCTTCCTGTTAAACTATTCCTTAGTATGATGATTATGGTTTACAAGTCATTCAGGAGATTAATGATGCTCTCATGTGACCTAAAAGGTTAACTGGAGCCTTGATTTTGGGTATAACTGCTCTAATTGCTATTATAGGGTCTGTGGCTGCTTCTGGTACTGCTCTGGTACAGGAGGTGCATACTGCACAACATGTCGATCAATTGACCAGGAACGTTTCATTTGCACTAACCACTCAAGAATTGATAGAAAATTAGATACAAAAGTTAATGCATTAGAGGAAGCCACGCTCTTTATTGGAAGTGAGTTAAATACCTTAGAAATACGTTTGGCTCTTCGCTGCCATAGAGAATATACTTGGATTTGTGTCATCCCTCCAATATAATGCAACCCTTAATCCTTGGAATCAAATCCAGAATCACCTGCTTGGAATCTGGAATCATTCTAACTTTAGTATCGATATTCAGTCTCTACATCAACAGATTCAATCCATCAATGAATCCTCCATTTTTGTTCCCTCTTCACAGGTGGCCGCATCCTTCTTAAATGAACTGCGTAACTTTTTCAGCTCTAAAGGGCTGTTTTCCCTACTAGTCAACGTTGTAGTTCTTGGTATCCTGCTTTTTATTATATGCCTGATCCCAGCTTTTTGCAGTCTTAAGTCGTAATATTCATAACATAAACGCTAAGTTACATACTTTGCACCTAAAATAGGAAGGGGGGAGATGCTGGGAGGCATCTTGAGCACACAGGTTGAGCCACCTCCCTGTGTGGAAAGGCAGATAGCTGCAAGTCTCCTGCCAATCAAATGGCACCCAGTCTTACCTCCTAAATAATTTTTCAGGCTTGGATTTCTTGAGCTGCTCTCGTTGGCACAAAATGGAAGAGGGGAAAACAACAAAACCTTTTGGAAGTTGGATGCAGATTGACTTAAAGACTGAAGAAAGTTAATCTCAAGCTCTCAATGGGGACGCAATCCAACTTATGTAACAATGCCTCAAAACAGGTCAGGAATTGGCAGCATCGGTTTTTATAAGAGGGGTATACACATGGTGCTAAAAACAAGACTAGACAAATCATTTAGATGACCACTTACTCTCCACAAAACCAGCCAACTACCCCTATCTCACCTTTGCAGAAGTATGGAGCATTATTTTCTATACTAGAACATGCTGTCTAATGAAACTTCTGCAATGACAGAAATATTTTATATCTGCCCTGTCCAATATGGTAGCCTTTGGACACATATGGTTACTAACCACTTGATGTGTCTGGTTCAAATAATTTTAATTATTAAATTTAAGTTGCTACATGTGGCCACTGGCTACCATATTGGATGCTGCAGCTCTAGAGGATAAAACAATGGATTCCTGAACTGAAAAACATCTGGCCCAGTTGGAAACATGGTATCATACTGAAAACAGCGGAGTTTGACACACCAAGATCTCTATCCCTTCACTCAGGTTAGCTACCAGGCTGTTGGAAGCCAGCTTATAAACTCCAAGCAGATCTAAAGAATTTTTTTTTTTAAGATTTTGTTTTTAAATAATCCCTATACCCAATGTAGGGATCAAACTTAACAACTCCAACTGAGCCAGCCAGGTGCCCCTGAAGATTTTTTCAGGAATCTAACTTGCTTAAAAGGAGAGCCAAAGATACTACTACTGAAGGTTCTCTAACAAGAGTCCATCCAGTGCATCCTAAAATCTGAAGCACATACTCATGGACATGTAACAAATTAAAAGCAACCTCCACAGGAGGTCCTTCAACATTTCTGCCCCAGTATTCCTGACCCTGTTGTGTGTTCATGTTCACCAAATACCAACATTTGTTCAAATATAAAATAGACCTACAAGGAAAACAAAAATGGGCTTTTGACTTTTATGAGATACTCATTGACTCCAAGACAGCCCTATATCTGAACAATCTTTAAGGGGTCCATATCTCGGTCAAAGTTTGCAGTGCAATCACCGTACAGGTTAACTCAAGAACTGCTATCAAAAAGTTCTTTTTAGCAGAGATATTAAGACAGAAAGCTGTTGTAGAGCAAATAAGCAGAGGTGGGGTTACTCACCCCAGAAAAATGAGAAAATGAACCATCTGTAGTAGTAAACAAGATTAAAAACAAAATGAAAACAAAAAGATGATGCCCACTGGCATCAGGGTACATGAATGAACCATAAAAAAGACAGACTGAGAACTGGAGACTTATACATTTATGGTACCTACTGGTGATGCTTTCATCACATTCACCTACCACATAAAAAGTTGATTTAAGTATCCGATTTTGGTCTTGGGGCACCTGGGTAGCTCAGTCGGTTGAGCATCCAACTCTTGATTTTGGCTCGGGTCATGATTTCATGGTTCACGGGTTATAGCCATGCATCAGTTTCCTCTCTGGCAGTGCAGAGCTTGCTTGAAATTCTCCCTCCCACCCTCCCTCCCTCCCTCTCTCTCTCTCTCTCTCTCACCTCCCCCCCACCCCCGCCCTTGCTTGGGCGCTCTCAAAAATTAGAGGGTGCCTGAGTGGCTCAGTCGGTTGAGCATCTGACTTTGGTTCAGGTCATGATCTTGCCATTCCGGGTTTGAGCCCCGCATCAGGTTCTGTGCTGACAGCTCAGAGCCTGCAGCCTGCTTCAGATTCTATGCCTCCCGCTGTCTGTCTGCCCCTCCCCTGCTTGCCCTGTCTCTCTCTCAAAAATAAACATAAAAAAAAATTTTTTAATTAATTAAAACAAAAGGTATCCAATTATGGTCTCAAGTACTCACAGACATAGAAGATTGCCTCAAAGACCAGCAAACAACTTCTATTAAACACCACTTTTCACATGGTCAAGTCATTACCCTCGGCCCATCTGTTTCCACGTTAAATCTGTAATATCAGTTTAGATTAAAATTGGAACTATGGGTTCACATTTACCCTTATTAAGTACCTCTAACTTGAAAATTTTGCTCTGTCAAAATCTGAAATTCAACAATTGTTAAAACCCAAAATTTAAAAATTTTAGAGACTCAGTAACTTGGCTTTTCTTCTCAGACGCATACCATGTTTCTCTAGACTCAAATTCAATTCATAGATACATACCTGTTAACCTGGGTTTGTTTTTTTTTAATATTTATCTCTGTACCCAATGTGGGACTTGAACTCATGACCCCAAGATCAAGAGTTGCATGTTCTACTAAGCTAGCCAGGCACCCCTGTTAACATGTTTGTTGTTTTTTAATTAACAAACTTAGAATGCCCTTTGTCATCTGCTTGTAGGAAGTTAACATGCTATAATCAGGGTCACTTTTAGAAAATAATTCAGGGTGCCTGGGTGGCTCAGTCAGTTAAGCATCTGACTTCAGCTAAGGTCATAATCTTGCAGTTTGTGAGTTCAAGCCCCACATCAGGCTCTGGTGACAGCTCAGTGCCTGGAGCCTGGTTTGGATTCTGTGTCTCCCTCTCTCTCTGCCCCTTCCCTGCTCATGCTCTGTCTCTCAAAAATAAACATTTGAAAATTTTTTTTAAAATTTCAACATCTTACTCCGCAAGACTTGTGACATAGGGTCCAACTCTGGCTCTCCTACTAACACAGAATAGGAATACTAAAGCAATGGGATTACTGAAGAATAATTGGAGAATGAGTATATCTCCCTAAGAGAATGTTCAACTCTGCCTGATTACCTTAGTAATTCTGAAAATATTAGAAAAACAGAAAACAAAACATAAAGAGGTTTTCACTATAAGAAAAATACACATGAAATACTGTTACTGCCTAATCAGTTGATCCTTTCCAGGCATCTATCAAATTACTACTTTTTTTTAATGTTTATTCATTTTTGAAAGAGGGTGAGTGGTGGGGAGGCAGAAAGAGAGGGGGACAAGATCCAAAGCAGGCTCCATGCTGACGAGAGCCAGATGCCACGCTTGAACTCATGAACTGCAAAATCATGCATGACCCGAGGTGAAGTCAGACACACAACCAAATGAGCCACGTAGGCGCCCCATCGAATGCTTTAAATCAGTGGGACATTACAACTTAACCAAGAAAAGAAAAGGGACTAAAAATACAAGGACAAGCTTAAATACCAAGAGCTTCTAGCTAAATTAGGCACTTATAAGGCAATTAGAGATGTTTGGAGCCCAGTTCGCAAACTGTGTTCCACTGGAAGCTGAATACTGATATAGAGCTGACTAGTGTATGTAGTCATACATACAAGGATGGAGGAAAAGGGCTTAAAAAGAAAACACCTGGGTTTATGATGAAGTCAGAAGAGCAAAATTTTCCTAAATTGGAATTTTTCCATAGCTTGTGAAAGGTTAGCATAAAAGCCTACTAAAAAGCTGATTTACAAAGTGATATACCCTTTATATAATTATACCAAAAAAAACCCTGAACATTTAGCAAGAAACTTTATTGTAAAAGTTAATACTTTCATCAAAGAGCTTCAAGGAGTGTTAATGCATAGGAAGCTACAAAAACAGAATTATACTGAGCTACTGACTTAAAGGACGACTTCTCTTCTGGGCTCAAGGTGGTACAAAAGAGTAAGTACTACTGATTCAAGTAAAGTGATTTGTTAAGGAAAGGAAGAGAAAGAAAAAAATTAAAAAGATACAGAAGGCAACAAACTAGTTGGGCATGACATTTCATCTGAACCTGTTTATAAACTAATATGTGAAACCTGCTCTACATCTGGGTTTTCAAAACTTGAGTATCACCTGCGAGGCTATTAAAGACCACAAATACCATGTGCGACTTTAGATCTACTGATGTCGTGCCCAGGCACCTGGGGTTTTGTTTTAATTACCCAAATGATTCCGATGCCCAGCCAGATTTAGGAACCACTGGATTCGATGATCCTCAAGGTCCCTTTTGTGTTCACGAGTTAAAATTCTCAACCGACAATTCTCTGTCATAGAAACTGAAGACTGCACTTGGCTACATACTGCATGGCAGTCACTGTGATGTTCCACTGAGGAAAATTGGTCTGACCAAGCAATTGTAAAAACAGGTGCCACTTACTCAAATCATTTGACTGCTCTCTTCCCCAAACACTTCTCTAACTTAGGGTCTACTCAACTTCAGCTCACATCACGATCTCACAGTTTGTGGGTTCGAGCCCCGCATCAGGCTGACAGCTCAGAGCCTGGACCCTGCTTCGGATTCTGTGTCTCCTCTCTCCGCCCCTCCCCTGCTCACACTGTCTCTCTTTCTCTCAAAAATAAATAAAACATTAAAAAGAAAAGAAAAACTAAACTTCAGAGTGCTGTATGTTCTACTTTCTCCAATACAGAGAAAGGCAGCTCCTCAGATTAACTCAGAACTGTAATGTCCAGCCAAAGGGTCAAGTTCTTGTTTTTATTCTCTGCACATTTTCAATTAACACGAAGTGTTTTAGAGGCAGAACGAGGAGTCCTCAGAAAGATGTACAAAGAATTTCTTCTAAAACCGGCCAAGTTGTAAATAAAGCCCCTCCAGCCCTTCTTCCTAGAAAGGGCCCACCGGACAAAACTATCCTGAGTAAGAAGCAAAACTGGTTTTAGGTTATTCCTCAGATACCAATAATGTTTTATCATTAAACAGGAGACGTCTGGTTGCCTAGGAGAATCTGACCTCTTCCTAATGCTGCCCAACCCAAAGTAGAGCCCGCAGTTAGGTTCTAACCACACAAGGTACTAGTTTCTCCTCGGGGCCCTACTCCATCGCAAGCGTACATTCTGAGTACAAGACGTAATTAAGAACCTACCATTAAATATCCAGGATATTCTTAAATCCAAAACGTTTAATGGCTAACATTCTGCTTTTCCCCCTTCTCTTCATTCTCCCAATTTACGTAGGTATAAGAAAGCTCCGCTTTACATGTGGTTAAAAATGTTTAAGTGTCTAGTTCGAGATTAAAACCACTAACAAATGGCAAGCTAGGATTTTAACTCGGCTCTTCCGACTCTTCAACACAAAACCCTCATTTCCCACATCCTCTCGGCGTCCCTCCTCCCCCAACAGAGTGGCCCTGTGGAAAGGGGCTTGATACTGCCCAGCAATGACAGAAAAACAGAAAGCCTGATCGAAAACAGACTTCCCACCATTCTAATGTTTAATTGTGCCATACCCATTTGCTACAACAGGGTCCTAACGGGCGGGGGGGGGGGACCAAACGCAGGAAGGAAGCAGAACTGTCGGAACAAATATAAACTCTCGGCTCTCAACACGGCAGTACTGGGAGGACCCCTAACAACGGCTCTTGCCCTCAAACCTTTCCCCGGCCTCAGAAGGGGCGCTGGCTTCCTCCGCTTCTGCGTCGTACAGTTCGGACCGGAGAGAGAAGGCGGAGGACGGCGGTCCCTCGGGACGAGCTCCCCTCCCGCCCCCAGGAAGGCAGAGCAGCGCCCAAGGAGAAATTTGCTGCCTCCGGTTCGGGCGTGGGGGAGGGCAGCGCTCGAGGCCTCCAGGCCGGGGTGCTGAGCTGGCGCGCACTGGCGCGGGAGTGGCCAGCAAGCCCGGTCCGTAAGCCATCCCGCTTTGACACCCTGGCTCCTACTTACCTACGTCCCTCGCTGCCGGCACCTGCCCCACCGCGGGTTCAGATACTGCGGCAGCTCGGACTGAGGCCCCGCCTTCGCCAGCTCTAGGGAACCCCAGACAGTGAGGAGGTGTCCGGCCTGCTCACGGCGGCCACGGCCACCGAGCTTCCTTTGCAGCCGCCGCCGCGACGCCGGCGCTCACTTACATCGTCACCTCCTTCCGTTCCCTTCCGCCTCAGCCCCGCCCGTGCCCCGTGCGAGCAGCGGAAGAGAGAGTGGCAGCCTGCGCCGGGCGCGTGGCTCCGCCTTCCCTCCGCTTCCGGCGACGCGTTTCCCCGCCCCCCGGGACGTCCGCCTGCCGCGTCCTGCCGCGCCACCGGGGCTCTTACCCGCGCCTCCCTGTGGAGAGGGGAATTGGTGGACACAGTTATCTGGCAATGGTAGAGGCTCGGCGGGGCTGCCCTGAGACTCCCTTTCAGCCCCCTCTCACCTTTATAACCCCAAAAGGGCTAAGGCCGACCACAACTTCTATGTGACCGCTCCCTCCGCTAATCCCTTGTCCTTTTGGCCAAAAGCGAAAGACCACATTCCTGCTCTGGATGCACTTTAAGGCTTGGCCCCAGCTCTTCTTTTCTGGCGTTCCCGTGATCTTACCTCTTGGTACAGGAATGTACCACTTCATCTGTGGAACACTTCCCCTGGAGAGCAGAGCCGGGGCTTATTAACGTTATAGCTCCAGCACCGAACAGTGTCTGGCCTACAAGTGCTTACTTAGCAAGTGTCCAGTAAAACTGTTACTTTCTTACGAGAGAGGAAAGTGACTTCAGCCTGGTATATTGAAGCAGGGTTCACTCAACAAACATTTTTTTAACGTAAACTTGAAGTAGTCTTTCTCTTGGAAGTCTTCAGTCTAATTGTGGGGAGTCATAAGTGGATAATACAATGTCTTGACAGAAAATATAATAGATTTTATAGTGGGAAGTGAATTCAATTTTGGCTATTCGAGTTGGAATAGAACGGAGATGGATACAAATGAGTATTAAGGGTGGGGTGCTTGGGGTCCTGCGCCCCGCAGGAAATTCTCCGGCATTGTCTCTTCAACTGTAGTTTTTGCTTCATTCCCTCCTTTCCTCTTTCCAGTTACACGTATAAGATTATTTGACCTTGTACATCATGTGTTCTAACACACTGTACCATCTTTCTTCTCAATTGATGCTTCAACTTGAATGTTTTCTCTTGTCCTATCTTTGGGTTTCCTAATTCTCTCTGTTGTGATCTTCGTCATTTGTCAAATCTGTACACTGAGTTCTTAATTTTTAATAATGTATATTCAGGGTTTTTCTTTTTTTCTTTTTTATTATTATTATTATTTTTAATGTTTTATTTATTTTTGAGAGCAGGAGAGACAAAGCATGAGCAGGGGAGGAGCAGAGAGAGAGGGAGACACAGAATCTGAAGCAGGCTCCAGGCTCTGAGCTGTCAGCACAGAGCCCGATGCAAGGCTCGAACCCACAGACCGTGAGATCATGACCCGAGCCGAAGTCGGAGGCTTAACA
Organism: Paguma larvata; assembly: GCA_030068075.1. Lineage (NCBI taxonomy): Eukaryota > Metazoa > Chordata > Mammalia > Carnivora > Viverridae > Paguma > Paguma larvata. The sequence continues at coordinate 83,201,920 of CM057824.1, forward strand.
GACTGAGCCACTCAGTCGCCCCGGTTTTTTTTGTTTTTTTTTTTTGTTTTTCTTTTTTTAATAAATTTTATGTAGATTCTAGTTATCTGTTGAAAGTCTCCATCTTTTCATTTTGTTCATCATTCCTTCTGTTTTCTTTATCATAGCTCCCCCCCCCCAAGTCCTTGTTTGCTAACTTCCACATTTTGATCATCTGTCAGTGGTTCAGTGATTCATTATTCTCTCTTGATTATCCGTCACATTTTCCTGCCACTTCACATGCTCCCTAGGTAATGTTTTCTTGGGTACATAAAAGAATTGAAGAAGGACAACACGATATCGACAGTGAGGATTCCCCCGTCCCTCTGTTAGGTTGGTAGAGGGGCGAGTCATCACAGTCTAATCAGGGATTAGGGGTCTTGGCAAGTTTGCCCTCCTAGACTCATTCTGCCTCTTGTTCACCCTTCAGGTGTAGCCCAAGTTTTTGATAGAAAATCTCTTGTCTCCTCAGCACTGGAAGACTACAGTACTTCCAGTTCATTCCTCTGGCATTTGAGCTTAGCTCTTTAGCCTCCAACTGATTCTGCCTCAAAATATGAGAAATGCCTTGCTGAGCTTACGAAAAAAAGAGAGAGAGAGAGAGAGAGAAATGTCTTGAGGGAGAGATTAGCCATGTGATTGAGGAGGCCATGTCCCTCTAGTGGGACATGGTTTCCCAAGCACCATGACTTTTTTTAAAGTTTTGGTTCAGTCTCACAGCCTCCCAAGCAGGTCTCGACTCAGAAAATGCCCCACATGGAAAACTAGCCGTGCATCAGGGTGCTTGTGCTCTCCATCACTCCCAGTAGCCCGCTAAAAGTTCCTCTGGGTTTTCTTCACTCCCATAGACGGCCTCTGCCTGGATTAAGACTGATCCCAGCCTGTACCTAAAATCAGCAAATGTTGGCAGGAAAGAAAACGGCTAGTGATTATCAACTCACCTTAGAAGGGCTCTCCCCTCTCTGGAATATTTGTTTACCTAAAATTAGGTAACAAGTCCTTTGTACTTCACAGCTCTCCGATACATTTTAAACTATGATATTTTTAACTTATTCTGCATTTTCTAAGGTTGGTAGCAGGAACATTGTCCTGCTACAACCTACTCCATCCTATTCGAAAGCAAAAGTCACTTGTAAGACTCAGTTATTAGCGTGTCTACAATGCCCGAGGTATAAATGATACCTTCTGTTTATAACCCATAATTCTCACATTTCTTTAGACTTAGACATTTATTTAGATTCATTCCTCACTACAAAAGCTGTCTCCATAATTCTTCCATCCATGATTTGGTAGACTTATTAGGAAAGTTTTAAAAAATCACCATAATTGAGTTCTTACCATGTACTCAACATTTTATGGACATCATAACATTTAACTTTGACAACAAACCCTTGATATGGGAATTTTTCTATTTTTTAAATGAAAACAAAAGAGTTTGTCATAAGCCTAGAGCCATGTAGATAGATCCATCTAATTTTAAAGTCCCTAAAAAAAATACTATTTTGCTTTCCTTTTAGTGTGAACTACTCTACAACTGTACTATAAAGAATAGCCATGAGCCACATGTAGCTACTAATTTAAATTAATAAAATTTAAATGCAGTTCCCCAGTGATACTATGTACATTTCATATCCTTAATAACTATATGCTTTAATAACTATATGTGGTTAAAGGCTACCATAATGGAAGGCAAAAATATAAATCATTTCCATCATTGCAGGAAGTTCTGCTGGAAGGTGCTACTACTTAGTTTTTTATAGGAGAAAAAAAGGAAGATTTTTTTTTAATGTTTGTTTATTTTTGAGACACAGCGAGACAGAGCATGAGTGGGGGAGGGGCGGAGAGAGAGGGAGACACAGAATCCGAAGCAGGCTCCAGGCTCTGAGCTGTCAGCACAGAGCCCGACACAGGGCTCAAACTCACGGACTGCGAGATCATGACCTGAGCCGAAGTCGGATCCTCAACCGACTGAGCCACCCTGGTGCCCCCTTTTTTTTTTTTTTTTGGAAGATTTTTAGACAAGGTACATAAGAACAAAATATTTTGAGGTCTTGCATATTTAAAAAATTTTTGTGATCTGGGTGCCTGAGTGCTCAGTAAGTTGAGTGTCTGACTTCAGCTCAGGTCATGATGTCAGGGTTTGCCAGGCTCTCTGCTGTCAGCACAGAGCCTGCTTCAGATCCTCTGTCCCCCTCTCTGTCTCTGCACCTCCCTCACTTGCACTCTCTCTCTCAAAAATAAATAAACATTAAAAAATTTTTTGATATGCGTGCCTTTACTTTTTCTATTTTAATGTTTTTGCATCCCTTTATTTTTGAATAATGATTTTGTAGCAGGATTCTCGCACAGAGAGTCATGACACAAGGCTTTTCTTTCCAGGAAGCAAATTTATTCCTGCCGGCACCACTCAGTTGGATTCGTACATGAAGAACTGAGCCCCGAACACCACAGGGCATAGTTTTTTATGTATTTTCCACTTCTTTGTCTCCCATATATGGTAACATACAATCATGTAGTCTGATTAAGTGGTCTCATGTTACAAGGTCGTGAGGGATGTTGTCACGTACACACATAACCATGTTACCTTGGGGTTTTTTGTTTTTTGGGTTTTTTTCTTTCCTTAGGGAGGAGACCCTACCACATTCCCCTCTTTGATACAGACCCCTCTATTTTGGGTCAGAGAGCATCATGTTGGTTTAGAGATTTATATTTTTATAACATTATTACATGAGTGGCCATCGTTTTTAATTTATGGCCTCAACGAGACCAGAAACAGACCGTACAACCAGGGTAGCTAAGCAGGGTAGGATTAAGCAACCTCCCAGAATTAGGAGGATAATTTTTATGAGAGTTTCGAATCCCCTGAAAATTGAAAAACAGTCTCTAAATAACTCCCCAGGGTTTTAACCATTCCAGGTCTGGACGGGGATAGGAGAAATCCTTTTTATTTGAAACGTGATCTCTTTTATGACTTTTTTCTCATTATCTAGCTGTAGGCAGCAGTTGCTTAGGTTAAACTTTTTCAAACTTCTTCCTCAGAAGCAAGTAGGTAATCTAAGGCCAAGAGATTTTGATAGATAGCATTGCACATTTCGATTTGTTGCCTGGCTAGTAAGTTAAGAGCTCTGGCAGTTTTATTGGTTATAATTTTTATAACTGCTTGTAGTCTGATTATGCAGTTTAGCATGTATATGGGAGTTTGATGGCCCAGGGACCCATCCTCTGCCCAGATGGCAGTGCCATAATATTGGATTATATGCTCGAAAGGCCATTTATCATCTTTTTAGTTGCCGATTCGTAAGGCATGCTGCTTTTTTTGAGTCTCCCGTCCCCATACACTTGGACTCCAAAATGTTTCCCTCTGGCAAGTGCGAGCAGGAAGAAAGGTGGATGAAGAGTTTCCAGCACACATGGCCCTAACCAATCTGAGGGAAGTACCATCTGGGCTGTCCTTCCACACGTCTAGTACAGTCCACCTGGGCCCCGCCATTTGATGGCTGCATTGACATTGTCCCAAGCCTCTCGGAGATGAGAGAAGTTAGACAAAGGGTGGGGATCTGGCTCAAGGTGATCTGAGGTCTCCCACCATTTTGTTTTTCAGGTAGTTGAGTTTTGTTTTTTTTTAGAAGTTTGGTTTTTTTTTAACATTTTAATTTATTATTGAGAGACAGAGACAGAGCATGAGCAGGGGAGGGGCAGAGAGACAGGGAGACACAGAATCTGAAGGAGGCTCCAGGCTCTGAGCTGTCAGCACAGAGCCCGACGTGGGGCTCGAACTCATACACTGCGAGATCATGACCTGAGCCGAAGTCGGACGCTCAACCGACTGAGCCACCCAGGCACCCAGGTAGTTGAGTTTTAAAATCTTTGGCCTAGGTTAAGTTGTTTTTTTTTTTTTTGAGATTTTATTTTTATTTTATTTTATAATAGTTTATTTTCAAATTGGTTTACATATAACACCAGTGTTCATCCCAACATGTGCCCTCTTTAATGCCTGTCACCCCCTCTCCCCCCTCGCTCACCCCCCTCACCCTCAGTTTGTTCTTAGTCTTTGAGAGTCTCTTATGTTTTATCTCCCTCCCTCTCTGTGTCTTTTTTTCCTCTCCCCTCTTCCCCTCACCCTGGTTTTTGCTTAGTCTCACAAAGTCCACCTATTCGTGGAAACATATGGTATCTGTCTTTTTCTGACTGACTTATTTCACTTAACATAATACCCTCCAGTTCCATCCATGTGGCTACACATGGCCAGATTTCATTTTTTCTCATTGCCACGTAGTAGTCCATTGTATATATGTACCACTAGGTTAAGTTTTTAACAGAGACGATGACGAAATTTTCCCCTGCTAAGCAAGATGTTTTTTCCCAATAGTTAAGCTTTTGAGAAGCCAAAGCCTGTAGTAGGACTGAGGTATTTTGTTGTACTATAAGGTGTGTGGGGATCTAATTTTCTAGTCTCTTATGACCATTGTTTCCCCATGTTGGTTCCAACGAAGTATCCTACCCACAAAAGGTTGAGTGTTAACAGAAACCTCTCACCACATTTTCAGCTGGCAGGGGCGGCCTCGTCAATCCTATGGCGAGGAGTAGAGCAAGAATACTAATAATAGGGAGAAACAAGGCATGACTGTGCGTCATAGTAAGGAAACAGATATAGAAAATAAGGACAGTCTTTTGTTTCACTAGACCGTGGATTCTCACGCTTCTGCTGTGCATATTAGTCAGCTTCCAGAGTGACTAAAGCAGGGCTGCAGTCTCCGGGAGCCTCTGGAGTTGCAGATTGCTTCTTCCATATGGTCAGCGTGCACGGCGTCTATGGATCAGGAATGCACTCCCAGTTTCGAGATGTCGGCTTCACTCTGTTGTAGTAAATCCAGGGATCCACTTTGGCTACCTTTACTGCAATAGGGGTGGACGAAATGACTGTGAATGGGCCCCTCCAGAGGGGTTTTAGGGGTTGGACATTTTATTCCTTTACCCACACAGCATCTCCTGGTTTAAAGGGGTGAGCATCTGTGGTCAGACTCAAAGGTAATTGCTCCCTGACCCAGCGGTGTAAGGTGGTTAGGGTGGAGCCAAGGGCCCGCATCTGTTGCCTTAGGGTTAGCTTGCCTAACTCACTTAGATCCCCCCTTATGCCCTTGACAATGAGGAGGAGGCACCCATAGAGGATTTTATAAAGGGAGAACCCCATCTTCTTCTTTAGCCTCCCATTTGCAGCTGCAGTCGGCCTCCCTGAAGTTCCCTTATGTCCCCCTGCCTAATGTTCACCCTTTCCCTATTTATTTCTCCCCTGGAATAGGGCCTGTCACTGCTGTTGGGGAACAGGGACAATGACTGTTCTGGCTTCTTCAAGCTGATAAGGGACGGTGTCGGGGTACAGCAGTTAGAGTCTACCCTAAGGTCAGTTGAATGGCCGACGATATGGTTCTACAGGAAGGCTGGCAGGCATGAGGGGGCATAAACATTAGCAGACACAAAGAGAAAAACACAAAGTATAGATTATACTGACCAACACGATGGCATCTTAAAATGTCCCCAGTTTTTAAACCTGTCAAACAATCTAGGAGAGACCCTGACTCTGTAAACAACCTGTGTCAGGGAATCTTCATAACCCAGGTGGGAGAAGCAGGAGCAGTAAGTCATCAATGATGGCTCTATTCCAAGAGATTGGCCCTATCTTAATTTTAAAAACAATTTTTTTTATTATTTTATTTTTGAGACAGAGAGAGGCAGAGCATGAGTGGGGGAGGGGCAGAGAGAGGGAGACACAGAATCCGAAGCAGGCTCCAGGCTCTGAGCTGTCAGCACAGAGCCCGACGCGGGGCTCAAACTCACAGACCGCGAGATCATGACCTGAGCCGAAGTCGGACGCTCAACCGACTGAGCCACCCAGGCGCCCCTAAAAACAATTTTTTAAGCATCTAATGCTTGCGAGGTGTTATTTAGAGTCTTGCTGAGTAGAAGCAGTCAGTCTGCTTTATTTTAAGGGGTAAAACTTTCCCAAGAGCCAGGAGTTCTACTAGAGAAAGACGCAAGGCAGCCATCTGCCATGATTAATCTGTGAATTTTTCGGTAAGCCGAATCTGGGTATTATTTTATAAAGCAGGATTTTTATTACTTTTTTGTGCCTTTTCTGTCTTGTAGGGGAAGGCCTTTACCCAGTTAGTAAAAGTATGAACCCATACAAACGGATGTTGAATTTCTTTGACCTCGAATGAGTGAAACCTGATTGTTAGTCTTTTCTGGATGGTCTCCAGTTCCTTGATTGTCTGGGCGAGCAAGTTTGTGGTTGAAAGGATTGTTTCTAAGACACACTTCACAGGCCTATGCTACTGGTAGAACTGTCCTTGACACATTTTTTTCCAGTAAACATCTTTTGGGATACATTTGATACATTTGATACATTTTGATACATTTTGTCCCTCCCTAAATGAAAGGCCTGATGCTGTGTTTTAATGATCTTTTAGCTCTGAGCTCGGGAAGAGTCATTGCCCTGCTCTGTTTGTAACCATTCATTCCAAGGGCTGGAGACAGTGTTTATGAGTCAGACCCCGGTTTATTTTGGGGGGAGAGCAGGTGGGATTGAGTCTCCTTTAATAATTGATATAGCAGCAAACTATTTTCCTGGACCTTGGTATCTATAGCCTACAATATCCAGTAATTTCCCAAAACTCACATAATTGTTTATCTGTCCTGGAGTTAGCAGCACCATAGTCTCTAATTTAGTTATAATGTCCCTTTCGAGCAAGGGAGGAAGGCTCTCTGGCATTATCGGGAAAGAGAAAAAATTAGGTTTCCCCATATACATCCCAGGGGCTGAGAGAAAAATTTAGAAGTTTTCTGGAGATGCCTCTAATCGTCAAACTGCATTTGGATAGTTGGCCTGGTGTGGAAAGGAGGACAGAAAATGGAGCTCTGGCGTTAAGAAGGAAATCAACCAGTTTTCCTTCTGTATTTAGAGTTACCTGAGGTTCTGGGTTTCTGAGAGACAGTTGGTTTAGGGGAGCCACAGTGAGGAGCCCCAGGTCCCAGTTAGTCCCTTCCAGGACTTTGGTTATCTGAGCCCTCACAGATAGAGGTCCCCTAGGGCATTCAGCTCTCCAGTGATTGTTTCCGTACAAGGGGCATGGCTTTATGGGGGTTTAATTTTGGTTGTCTTCTCTGAGGACGGTCTCATTTTAGTGCTCTGAATGGCCACATAAATGGCACTTGGTGCCAGGTCCTTGGGAAGTCCTGTCTGACATAGTAGTTAGGCCACAACTAAGGCCTCAGATTTTTTTTTTTTAAGCCTCCTTTTCATTTTGTTTGTTTTATTCTCCTCTTGATCTTGGTTGTAACATTACAGCAAGTACTCAGCGCCCTGGAAGAGACAAGCCACACGTACGCACTTGGGAATCAGAAAAGACTGTTTATAGTGTTGTCACCTCCAAAGACTGAGCCCTGAAACTTGGCATCATCTTTTATGGCTGGGATGGTAGAGGGTCCAGAGACAAAAGAAAAAGGGGAGAAGGCCATTATCAGTGGTGCTACATGGGTAGTTGGTGGAGGCAGGAGGCAAACAAGATTACAAAAGCCAAAAGTATGCAAGGGGAGTATCCAGCCTCGGGCATGTGGCTGGCCCCTTTTATCTTGCTTTTACTAGCTTTTCTTCTCATTTCCCCCTCTTGATTCTCAAGCTGCTAGAGCAGACTTAGAGAAAATCAGTTTGTGGGGGCCAGGGAACCCTTTGCTGCCATGGGAGGAGGGAGGAAACCCTTTCTGGCTTCTTCCTGCTGGACAGGGATGTCCAAGGGAGGGGTGAGGCAGTTAGGGTTCTTTGTCATCCAAAGGAGAGTAGTGACAGCTAGAATGGTCCAACTGTTGCATCATCTGGAATTCTATAGCATCTAGACAAGAGGAAACAAACCTGGTTAGCATATTAAGAATACAAGGACAGGGGCGCCTGGGTGGCCCAGTCGGTTAGGCGGCCCACTTCAGCTCAGGTCATGATCTTATGGTCTGTGAGTTCGAGCCCCGCATCCGGCTCTGTGCTGATGGCTCAGAGCCTGGGAGCCTGCTTTGGATTCTGTGTCTGCCTCTCTCTCTGCCCTTCCCCTGCTCATGCTCTGTCTCTCTGTCTCTCAAAAATAAATAAACGTTAAAAAAATTAAAAAAAAAAAAAAAAGAAAGAATACAAGGAGAAACAGGAGGACTATGAAAAGCACTAGGAGAAGACCAGCTAAGGGAGGAGTCAGGATACCCAGTTCCATATGGAGCGCTCCAAGAGTTCCATGAATCTGCTAGTTCCTGTCTTCGTTTGTTGATTCACTCCTGTAACTGCCATATCTCAGACTATCCCAATTGGTTGACAAAGAAGCAACATTCTTCATTTAGGAAGAGACATAGTCCTCCCCTTTCGGTAGTTAGCAGGTCCAGGCCTACAGCAAAGAGTATAGCAAGAAGTATGGAAGGAGAAATAGGTCGGGGGTGACAATGAAATCTGAGAGAGAACCATTTGTTATAGTTCATTTAAGTCGCTTGCTGATTTTCCTCAAGCTCCTGGTTACAGAGAGTTCTCAGGTGTTGGCTTGCAAGCCGCTGATCGTCTGCTATCTTCTGAAGGGTGATCTGTGGAGGATTATTCTGGTTAGCAGTTACTTTCCATTTCAAGTTGTTGTCAGGTGACAGGCGGGCTGCCTTTTTTCAAGAATGGTGGATCCAAGTGGTTAGTCCTGCAACCTTGAGGGCTGGGGGCGTGGTTAGCACAACTAAATAAGTTTCCTTCCAGTAAGTTTAAGCGGTTCCTTTTTCCAATGTTTTATCCAAACCTGATCCCCAGATTTTTTCCTAGGGAAATAGGTATCCTGTCTGTCACTCATCTATGCATCTCAAATACATTTTCCCCTAGTCTTTGTCGGTGTTTTTGTATTTCTAAATTCCCCAGCTCTGTCAGGGCCCCCTTGAATTTGACTAGTGGAGGGGGCCTTCCGTATAGAATCTCGAATGGAGAGAATCCTATTTTTGCCCGGGGCGCACAGAGTATTCGGAGAAGAGCTAGGGGTAGTGCATTTGGCCTGGGCAAGTTAGTTTCCTGACCCAGCTTTGCCATGGCTCATTTAAGGGTCCTGTTCAATGTTCCACTTTCCCTGAACTCTGAGGCCGGCACGCTGCATGTAAGTTCCGTTGGATACCTAGGGCTTATTGGCTACTTGCTGCACCCTGGCCACAAAAGCTGGGCCATTGTCTGAGCCTATAGCTAACAGCATTCCATGTCTGGGAATAATATCCCTTAGCAAGGCCTTAGTTACTTCTTTTGTCTTTTTGGTGTGTGTGGGAGTGGCTTCAACCCAGCCCGAAAACAAACGTGCAGACGAATACCAAAAGATACTTGTATCCTTCGCTGGGTCTTATTTCGGTAAAAGTCTACCGAAGTCTACTTCAAATCTTCGAAGGATGCCTGACCACAGCGTTGGATTCCCATGGGCCCAGGGGGGACTTGTCTGGCGTTATTTTGAGCCCAGAGGAGGCAGCGTTGAGAGACCGAAGCGCAGAGGGACAAGAGTTGAGCGATTACACAGGAACAGCTCAATAAGGTTTCAAGGGCGGTTTTTCCTTGGTGGGTGAGCTCATGCTGTCGGAGAACCACGTGGTAGGCTGGCCGCTCCGGTATATAGACTTTTGGCCTGAAAGTACCCACATCCTTTTGTCTGCCTTCCTTTTTCCTGTTGTGCCCATTTTGTGTACTTTGGGGAAGTTGGCAGCTCCGGGCCAGCATGATTTTTGAGGGTGTTGTTTGTTTAGCTGCAGCGTCAGCTCATCGGTTACCTTCTGACACTGAGTCCTTTCCTCTTTGGTGTGCCTTGCAGTGGGATGACTGCCACCTCCCTCGGTTCCCAGACTGCCCTTAATAGTTGCAGGATTTCTTCCCGATTTTTTATTTCTCTTCCTCCTGCAGTCACAAGCCCTCTCTCCTTGTACGGAGCCCCATGTACACGTAGAGTGCCAAAGGCATAGCGTGAGTCAGTGTATACATTGGCCCATTCATCTTTGCTGAGTTCTTGTGCTCTTATTAGGCCCCACAGTTCTGCTCTTTGGGCTGACCACCCTTATGGAAGGGCTTTTGCTTCTATGACCTCAAGATCAGAGACCACTGCATAACCAGCATATCTTTTGCCTTCGTTCATGAAGCTGCTGTGTACAGGATGAGGTCAGGATTTTGTAAGGGCCTGTCTGATAGGTGGGGTCGGCTAGAATAGACTTCATCAAGTACCTCTAGACAATCATGCTCTGGGGGCTCCGCCGCTGCGGGCAAGAAAGTGGCAGGGTTTAGAGTTTCTACAGCTTTTTCGTGGGTTCTTCCATAGCAGTCCCTGATATTGTATCAACCGAGCAAGCCTTAGCGAGTGTTGCCCTCTGGCATCCATCAAGGTAATAATAGAATGGGGAACCTTAATTTTTAGGTTTTGCCCCAACGTGAGTTTGTCTGCTTCCTTGGTTAAAAGTGTGGTGGCTGCAAGTGCCCTCAGACAGGGTGGCCATCCTGCTACAGCTGAGTCAGTCTGCTTTGAAAGGTATGCCACTGGTCTTTGCCAAGGTCCAAATTCCTGGGGGAGAACCCCCGGGGCCACCCCATTCTTCTCATGTACAAACAGGTTGAAATCTTGTGACACACCTGGGAGTTTCTTGATGAGGGCCCCAGAAAAGGGGTGCTCGCTCTTCCCCCCTTTAGTGCTTCGTATAGAGGTCCGGCCAACTCTGAGAACCCTGGGATCCATATTTGACAGAATCCCAAGATTCTGCTGCTCCCAAGAACTCTCAGATCGCCGGGGGAAGGGGGGGAGTGGGGGGAGTGGGAACCGGAATGGCACAGACTGCCTGCTTCCTTTCAGCTCCTAGCATGTTTGCCTTGGGTAATTTTGAAGCCCAAATATTTAACTTCCTGTTGGCAAATCTGTGCCTTTTTCTTTGACACCCAGTATCCTGCCTCTGCTAGTAGCCTGACTAGGGCCCTGGTTCCCTCCCAGCACTGGGTCCCTGTGGGACTGGCTAGCAGAAGACCATCAATATATTGGAGGAGGACGCATCCTAGGTCCTGTCCCAGAAACCTGGCTAAATCAGATGCCAGCGCCCCACTGAATAAGTCTGGTGAATTTTTGAATCCTTGCAGCAGTCTAGTCCAAGTGAACTGTTCCTTTGCCCCTGTGGCAGGGTTTTCCCATTTGAAAGCAAATAGAGGTCGGCTATTAGGTGCTAGCTGGAGTCAGAAGAAGATGTCTTTTAAATCTAGGCATGTGAACCATCCTGCTTCCGAGGGTGTGAGTCCTAGTAGAGTGTATGGGCTAGGCAATGCTGAACGCAGCGTAACCGCTGCTTCGTTAATGGCCCCATGCACACGTAGAGTGGCAAAGACATAGCGCGCGTCAGTGTATATATTGGCCCATTTGGCTTTACTTCACAGGGTGGTAATCATCTGTCCCAGGCTTTTTCACTAGCAGCAGGGGAGTATTCCACGGGGACTGGCATCCTTTTAGAAGTCCCCATTTGAGTAGCCTGTCCAAGTATGTCCAGATCCCCAGGCGTGCCTTCCGGGGGACCATGTGTTGGCATATTTTGATAGGTTGGGATCCAGGTTTTAGGTCAATTACTATGGGGGGGGGTTGCCAGCCCAGGGGGGTTTCCTTCCACCCAAACTGAAGGGAATTCAGTTTCTAACTGGGGGGCCACAGTTGGCTCCCCGAGAGAGGGAGTATGTAATCTCCATTCCTCTTCCCGTGGAACTGTCAGTGACATGGGCCCATGGGTTGGGCCTTTTTGTGTAGGCGCAATTGTGTCTGTCCATCTGGGAAGGCTGTTTCCGCACTCAACTGGGCTAGGAGGTCTCTACCTAACAGTCAAACCGGGCAGTCAGGTAGATCCGGAAATTCATGGACTACTTGGTGACCCCCACCCCCAGCTGGCACTGTTGGGGACCTCAAAATGGCCTTTGGATTAGCGCCCCTGTGGCTGCTACGATGGTGACATCTCGACAGAGGTGCCACCTTGTGTGTCACCACACAGTGTTTGACCCCAGTGTCACCACAGAGTGTTCAACCCAGTTTCGACGAGGAAGTCTATTGTTTGGTCCCCCACCTTCATTTTGACCATGGGCTTGTGGGGGCCTAGTTGGATAGAGCCTGGTCTTTCCTATTTCTTTTTTTTATTTTTTAATGTTTTTATTTATTTTTGAGAGCAGGAGAGACAACGCATGAGTGGGGAGGGTCAGAGAGAGAGAGGGAGACACAGAATCTGAAGCAGCCTCCAGGCTCTAAGCTGTCAGCACAGAGCCTGACGCGGGACTCGAACTCACAGACTGTGAGATCATGACCTGAGCCCAAGTCAGACACTTAACCGTCTGAGCCACCCAGGCGCCCCATCTTTTATTTTCTTTTAAATGTTTGTTTATTTTTGAGAGACAGAGAGACAGAGTGTGAGCAGGGGAGGGGCAGAGAGAGAGACAGACATAGAATCCGAAGCAGGCTCCAGGCTCTGAGCCATCAGCACAGAGCCTGACGCGGGGCCCGAACTCACAGACCGTGAGATCATGACCTGAGCCAAAGTCAGCTGCTTAACCGACTGAGCCACCCAGGTGCCCCAAGCCTGGTCTTTCCTAATCAGAGTTCGCTCCTGCCAGTCCGAATAGGTCAGCCTCAGCTGGTTCTGGTTGGTAGCGGCTGGGCGGAGCAGGTTTTTGGTTTCCCTTTTTTGGCAGTTGGGGCATTCATTTTTCCAGTGTCCAAATTCCTTGCAGTAGGCACATTGGTCCCGCCCCCGTGGTGCCCTTCTTTTCTGTTCTTGCATCCATCGTGGTTTCGGTGGGGGCCCTTCCCAATGGGGCGATCGCCCCAAGGCAGCGGGCAGGAGAGCTGCCGTTCATTTCATTCTTCGGTATGCCTCCTTTCTGGCAGCTTGATCCCTGTTTACAAAAACCTTGTTGGCGATTTCCAATAATTTGGTGGCATTTTTTCCAGCGAATCCTTCCAATTTTTGGAGCTTGTGTCTAATGTCACTTTGGGTCTGTCCCACAAAGGCAGCATTGACCATGTGCTGATTTTGGGGGGCTTCTGGGCTGAATGGAACGCAAACTCTGAAGGCTTCACATAATCTTTCATAGAAATCAGCTGGACTCTCTTCTGGCTTCTGTAGGACCTCAGACACCTTTGCCATGTTGGTGGGCTTTTTGGCTCCTGCTTTTACCCCCTGCAGAAAGGCGAGTCGGTATCCCCCTAATCTGTCCTTTCCCACCTCTGTGTTGGGGTCCCCGCAGGGCTCGTCTTTGGGCATGGCCCCCATATCCAAGCTTCGATGTCTAGGTTCCCATTTGGCGCCTGAGTCTGGAGCCGTTTTCTGGCTTCGGTGACAATTCGTTGGTGCTCTTCCGTGTTGAAAAGGGTAAGCGGAAGCTGCTTACAGTCGACCCAGGCAGAGCGGTGAGCCTGGATTATGGCTTCTAGGAGATCTATCATAGCCTGTGGCTTCTCAGAGTAGGGCGGCGTGTGGTGTTCCCAGTTGAGGAGGTCAGTAGGGTACAACGGTTGGCAGTAGAAAACTGATTTCCCTCTTGTAGGGTCCTGTCGGAGCCTATTCTCTGGGGCCCCTAGTCTCCCTCAGTGGCAACTGCATTGCCATTGTGGGCCTCGGACCGTGAGCCTCGGACCTAAGGCATCTTCCTACTGGTTCAGGTGTCCCTGGTGGGGGCGGGCTGGCTGCTGGCAGAGGCGTGACTGATGGAGGTGGACCATCAGGCAGGCGAGGTTCCCTTCCCTCAGCTGATGGGGCGCTGGGGGCATATGGTGGCAGAAATGGAAAGACTTCTTCTGAATTATCTTGGAGGATGGGGGGCATTTTTTCTGCTGTGAAACCTTCTTCTTGGCCTGTGCCACTAAGACCCTACATTGTCTCTTACCATCAACAGAGGACTGGACCCAAGGAGGCTTGACTTGGGCTATGTCTAGCCATTGATCAATGTATGGGAATTGACCTGGGTGGTCAGGGTCTCCACTAACTACTTTATAAACAGCTGGGGCCGTGGGGACATCTAGGGTGCCCTCGGGGGCCAGCCTACACCAAACATGGGTCATTCTAATTCACAGAGGGTGTGTAACTTACCGGGGGTCAATTTGATGCCATAGTCACCTAAAAATCCCTTTTTAAAAATTCTTGATCATACATTCCAAAACAGTTGGTTTGAGGAATCCCCCCCCCCCCATCCTCACATCCTAGATAGATCCCTTCCAATGTACGGTGTCACAGGACAAACATGAGAGAAGAGGTCTTTTTGTCCGCCTGGCCACTCCCCACGCAGGTGCTTAGATGCCTCTTGGCATTGGCAGGTGAGTATAAACCCCTGATTCGGATCAGGCCTCTGCAGACCTGACTCTGCCTTGAGCTGTAGGAGGTCGTCACGGAATCACAGGGTAGGACCCACTCAGGCTCCGTAGCCGAGACCATGGAGCACGGGCACTCACACACACATTCAGATAGATTGCAGACTTCCACCCAGGACTTCCCTGTCCTGTGTGGCGACTGTCACTCGAGAGGTGATCAGACTCCCCTTCCGGCTCTAGGGTGGGCCTGACCTCAGTCCTGGATCCCTGGGGAAACTTACCCCATCCGATGTCCCGTCCTGACAGAATTTTCTGGAGTCTGTCCAAGCACAGCAGGCGCCAACTATTTCCAGGAAGGGTCAGGGTCCAGTGAAATCACCGGCAGCACGCCTTCCTTTCTGTTGCAGGGCCCTTGAAGAGTGGCCTCTCGGCTCGCCTCCAACAATGGCGGCTCAAGGGGCCAGCATGTCTGTCAAGTTTCCCAGCCCATGCACCAAATGTTACAGCAGGTACTCGGTGCCCAGGAAGAGATAAGTCACACGCACTCTGGGAATCAGAAAAGACTGTTTGGGGGCGCCTGGGTGGCTCAGTCGGTTAAGCAGCCGACTTCGGCTCAGGTCATGATCTCGCGGTCTGTGAGTTCGAGCCCTGCGTCGGGCTCTGTGCTGATGTCTCAGAGCCTGGAGCCTGTTTCCGATTCTGTGTCTCCCTCTCTCTCTGCCCTTCCCCTGCTCACGCTCTGTCTCTATGTCTCTCAAAAATAAATAAACATTAAAAAGAAAAGACTGTTTGTTGCACACCGGTGCCGGTCCAACGGAGTCACCTCCAAAGGCTGAGCCCCAAACCTTGGCATTGGCTGGGATTGTAGGGGTTGAGAGACAAAAGAAAATGGGGAGGGGGCACTCATCAGTGGTGCTATCCAGGCAGTTGGTGGACACAGGAGGCAAACAAGATTACAGAAGCCAAAAGCAAGCAAGGGGAGTATCCAGCCTCAGGCATCTGGCTGGCCCCTTTTATCTTGTTTTTCCTAGATTTCTTCTCACTAATATACCCAACTAGTACCTCATAAGAGCTCCTCCAGGGTCCCTACAAGGCCAACAGCCAATTTTTGCATATTTTCTGAATATCTAGGGCTGATTGAGTGACAAATTTGTCCTTTAAAATTGTCTCAGCCTTAAGAGTGTCAGGGGAGATAACCATACATTTAATGAGAGCCTCCCTCAACCTCTCTGGGAAGGCCATCGGGCTCTCATTTTGTGTTTGTAAAATATTTTTTTGTAAAAATTTTTTTTTTGTAAAAAATTTTTTTACAAAATTAGCATAATTTAAGGGCTAAATCTTAGATTTCTTTAATTTTTTTTTTCAAAAACAGCTGTCTCATTAAGAGTCTGATTTAGGGGTGCCTGGGTGGCTCAGTCAGTTAAGCGGCCAACTTCAGCTCAGGTCATGATCTCACAGTCTGTGAGTTCGGGCCCCGAGTCGGGCTCTGTGCTGATGGCTCGGAGCCTGGAGCTTGCTTCGGATTCTGCGTCTGCCTCTCTCTCTCTCTGCCCTTCCCCTGCTCACTCTCTGTCTCTCAAAAATAAATAAACGTTAAAAAAATTTAAAAAAATTTTTTTTAATTTTTTTTACAAAATTTAGCATAATTTAAAGGCTAAATCTTAGATTTCTTTAATTTTTTTTTCAAAACAGCTGTCTCATTAAGAGTCTGATTTAGGGGCGCCTGGGTGGCTCAGTCGGTTAAGTGTCCGACTTCGGCTCAGGTCATGATCTCACAGTCTTTGAGTTCGAGCCCCGTGTTGGGCTCTGTGCTGACAGCTCAGAGCCTGAAGCCTGCTTCGAATTCTGTGTCTCCCTCTCTCTCTGCCCCTCCACTGCTCATACTTTGTCTCTCCTGCTCTCAAAAATAAATAAAATATTTAAAAAACAAGAGTCTGATTTAACAAAAGCATTATATCTTTTCAGGTCAACTGAAAAACATATGTAATATTCTGAAAAGCCTTTATAATTTATCTGATCAGGAAATTTATCTAGATTGCCATTTATCAGTTTTAACCCTTGTAATATAAATTTTTTTTTCTTCTGGCACTCCAGCTTCTTGTAAGGGAAACCTGCCTGTTACATTATGGGGAGGGCCTGGATAAGGTGGGTAGCAGGGAGCAGAACTGTATTTTTTTTTTAATAGATTGAGGACCCAAGGAGGAGGAGGTTGAGGTGGAAGACTTCCCTTCCTCCTTCTCTAGGTCTGTTTCGGATACAGGTAAGGGGCCGTTAATTGTTTCCCGTCCTGATTGCTGGACTTTAGAAAGGATTGCCATTAAATTAGAATCCACCTTATGTTACTTACATATATCTCAATTTTTTTTTTCTTAAGGCCCAAAAACAATGAACATAGGGGAATTCTCCCGTTTCCTTCACAGTTGCAAAACACGTCTAATTGTAGGGTAGCATTGTCAGTGATATTTCCCTCTGGAGGCCGGCTTCCCTTTTCCAGTTTGTACTGGGGCCAAAACTTTGGGCAAAAGAAAATAAGTCATAATGCGTTCCAAAGGAGTAATGACCTTGGTTGGGGAATTACCCATCCATAGGAAAAAGGAAGAAAGTGTCCCTTGTCTCATTTTCCTGAGAAACCTCATCTCCTGGCTCTGTGTTTCGGTTGGTTATGAGACTGGCAGCCCAAAGCCCTGTCAGTCTCGGGAGGTGATGGGAGTAGTCACATATATATATATATATATATATATATATATATATATATATATATATATATATATATATGTATGTGTGTGTATATACACACACGCACACAAGGCCATTTACAGCTATGTATTTCCTTTTAAACATGGTATTAGTTATGTCCTATAAGTTTTGATATATTTGACTTTTGCTTTCATTTATCTCAAAATATTTTATTTTTTAAGTTTTATTTTTTCGCTAGACAGAGAGAGAGAGACAGAGAGAGAGAGAGAGAGAGCATGCGTGTGCACATGTGAGTGGGGGAGGGGCAGAGAGAGAGGGAAAGAGAGAATCCCAAACAGGCTTCTCGCTGTCAGCTCAGACCCTGACATGGGGCTTGACCTTGTGAACCCTGGGATCATGACCCGAGCCGAGATCAGGGGTCGGACGCTTAACTGACTGAGCTGCCCAGGCACCCCTCCAAACCTCTTTTGAACTGTTTTTCTTCTTTGTACTTGGATATCCCCTCTAAACCACTGTGACCCAATTTTGCATTAGCTAATTGGCCCTAATATGACACTTCTGTGAAACACTCCTGCCCATGCTGCTCCCTCGGTTGTAGGTACCTCAACTCCATGAGCAAATAGCTACTCACCCCAACCCCCAGCCCAGATTCTGGAATTCTGCCTCTGCCCAGCCCTAAGCTCTTTCAGTATCTGAGACCATCTCCTCAAAGGCTCTTGAGAATCACAGTGAATAGAACAATTCCTCACATCTATCTAGCTTGTTTAGGTGAAAGAGTTACACTATGGGGATGAAGCCCCAAAGGAAGTCCCAGAAAATTAAGGTGAATTTTTTTTAATATTTATTTATTTTTGAGAGACAGAGAGAGAGAGACAGAGTGCAAGCAGGGGAGGGGCAAGAGAGAGAGGGAGATACAGAATCTGAAGCAGGCTCCAGGCTCTGAGCTGTCAGCACAGAGCTCGACACAGAAGTGGAACTCACGAACCCCAAGATCATGACCTGAGCTGAAGTCAGACACAACCAACTGAGCCACCCAGGCACCCCTAAGGTGAATATCTTGAATGCCTCCCAGGGACATGATGGTGTTAGAATGCTGAACTCCTGGGAATCAGGATAAGCTGAGAAAATAAAATTTTGGGATCCCTCATCGGTGCAGTTGCTTAAGCATCTGACTCTTGATTTTGGCTCAGGTCAAGATCTCATGGTTGAGAGATTGAGCCCCATGTTGGGCTTGTGCTGAGTGTGGAGCCTGCTTAAGATTCTCTCTCTCTCCCTCAGCCCCTCTACTCTGCTCACGTGCTTTCTATCTCTAAAAACAAAACAAAAATAAAAAAAACAAAAAGCAAAAGAGCACATAATATTCAGTGCAGTGTGGCACTCTGGATTGGATCCTGGAACAGAAAAAAGACGTTAATGGAAAAACTGGTGAAACCAAATAAAGCTTGTAGTTTAACATTATTGTACCAAATTGTCTGGTTTTGACAAATGCGCCATGGTTAGTAAGATGCTCTTGGGGGAAGCTGAATGAAGGGTAAATAAGATCTCTGTACTATCTTTGCAACTGTTTGGCAAACCTAAAGTTATCTTAAAGTTAAAAAAATAATAACACGTATTGCGGGATTTCTACGTGCTAGGCACTGTGCTAAGCACCTTATGTGAATTATTTCAAATAATCCTTGCAACAATCCACGAAGTCAGCACTACTGACCCCGTCTTACAGGTATAGGAAGAAGATTTAGGCCATTCTACTAACAACACATCAGAATACTCCATTTAGCAGGAAAAGAGTGAGGGTGGGGAGATAGTTTCTTGCAAAGTCCTTTTCCCATGCCCTGCAGAAAATAGAATTTCGCTGGTTATTAACAAAAGGAAAGAGAAGGTGTGGAATCTCTTTCCTCTTCTCTATATCCTATGAGATTTAAGATTGGTATGTAGGCAAAAGTGGATAGGTCCGATATTGGGCATCCCAAGTATGAACTTTAGTTTTTTTTTAATGTTTATTTATTTTTGAGACAGAGAGAGACAGAGCATGAGTGGGGGAGGGGCAGAGAGAGAGGGAGACACAGAATCTGAAGCAGGCTCCAGGCTCTGAGCTGTCAGCACAGAGCCCGACGCGGGGCTCAAACTCACAGACTGCGAGATCATGACCGGAGCCAAAGTCAGACACTCAATCGACTGAGCCACCCAGGCACCCCCCAAGTATGAACTTGAAAGATGATATAACTAGGACATAACTATGGCAGAACTAAACCTCTCTGAAGAATCTAGTCATTAGAATATTCTTGCCTATGGAAAAGCTCTCATCGTCTTGTGGAAGTTTTTTTTTTTTTTTTTTTTAAACAATTTTTTTAAAATTTTTTTAATGTTTCTTCATTTTTGAGAGACATAGAGGCACAGCGTGAACAGGGGAAGGGCAGAGAGAGAGGGAGACACAGAATCGGAAGCAGGCTCCAGGCTCTGAGCTGTCAGCACAGAGCCCGACGCGGGGCTCGAACTCACAGACCGCGAGATCATGACCTGAGCCGAAGTCGGCCGCCCAACCGACTGAGCCACCCAGGCGCCCCTTGTGGAAGTTTTAATTGGGTTGCATTCCATGCCTCCGAGAACTATGTATAAACATCTGAGGATCCTGAGATACGATTATGTAGAGTCAGTCACACTGTACTGGAATTGCATTCAGTGGAAATGACACCTGACCGGACTTCTGGGACTAAGACCGGAGGCACAATCTGCCACAGGCAACGTTAGCTGGTGCAGTAAATCTCTGACATCCTGATATCATCATAAATTCCAAAACAGCATTAAATAACAATGTCCATCAAAAAAAAAAAAAAAAAAAAGCACTGAAGTAGAACTGGAAATTTAAGCGATCCCTTTTAGCCGTATCTATTAGAACTTCCATGCGAGTCAGAAAAATGTGGATAAAGAGTGACCAGCTAAGGGGCGCCTGGGTGGCTCAGTCGGTTAGGCGGCCGACTTTGGCTCGGGTCATGATCTCACGGTCTGTGGGTTCGAGCCCCGCGTCGGGCTCTGTGCCAACGGCTCAGAGCCTGGAGCCTGCTTCGGATTCTATGTCTCCCTCTCTCTCTGCCCTTCCTCTGCTCACGCTCTGTCTCTGTGTCTCTCAAAAATAAATAAACATTAAAAAAAAATTTAAAAAAAGAGTGACGGGCTAAAATCACTGACCAGCCAATTGCCCCTCCTTCCTGTATCTTCTAGGTCATTTTACTTTAGTGAAATGATGAGCAACTATCGATGACTGCTAATAAGCACCTAAATTCACAAACATGAAACTGTAGATGATAAGAACTTCATCTGTATCACGACATCTGTAATTTGACATGTTTTAGCAACGACGGTGCGTGTTGTTCTAAGAAATTCACACACAAGGTGGAGTCGGTTCCTAGTCAGAAAGGTCATACCCTATAGGCAGCTACTACAAACACTTCCGTTTTTTTTGTTTTTTTAAATTTACATCCACGTTAGTTAGCATATAGTACAATAATGATTTCAGAAGTAGATTCGGGGATTCATCACTATGTATAACACCCAGTGCTCATCCCAACAAGTGCCCTCCTTAATGCCCCTTATCCATTTAGCAACCCTTATCCATCCTCCCACCCACAACCCCTCCAGCAACCCTCGGTTTGTTCTCTGTATTTAAGAGTCTCTTATGTTTTGTCCCTCTTCCTGTTTTTAGATTATTTTTGCTTCCCTTCCCTTATGTTCATCTGTTTTGTATCTTAAATTCCACATGAGTGAAGTCATATGATATGATTAGTCTTCCTCTGACTAATTTCACTTAGCATAATACCCTCTAGTTCCACCCATTCTTTTTTCTTTTAATATTTATTTTGAAAGAGAGCGAGAGAGTGAGCAAGGGAGAGGCAGAGAGAGAGGGAGAGAGAAAGAATCCTAAGCAGGCTCCGCACCATCAGCGCAGGGCCGCACACAGGGCTCAAACTCACAAACGGTGAGATCACTGAGCCAAAACCAAGAGCCACTTTAACCAACTGAGTCACCCAGGTGCCCCCTACAAGCTCTTCCGTATCCATATCTCGATCATCACCTAAAGCGCTGCTAACAAGCCAAATGGAGATGAGAGATGGGTGTTTCCCTCTGAAATTCATTGCTTGGTAGTTAGCAATGGGCTTTTATCTGTGAAACTAAGGATGTTTAAGCTATTTGGATTGGCTAAAGTAATTTGAGTGGAACTGGAGCCTTGAATGAGCAGGGTTTAAAAATCTAGTGAGGACTGCAACCTGAGTCCCTAAAGGGTGGCCTTCAAAGCTCAACCTCTAAATGAACACTGTTTAGGAGGATGTCTGGTTCCACGATGGCATCTTTAAGGGTAACAGAATCCTGGTCTCTGGAATGTTTCCTTCTTGCCTGAATGTTTCCTTCTTGCCGAAATCTTTCGTGCAAGGTGTGGACAGAGCACTTAACAGGACAGACAGCAAGGATTACGATGAGCTCTAGCACAGGCTGAATGAGTGCTTTTGCTAATAAATGTTTGCTTAATTGGCTTCTAGATGCATGGCAGAGCTTGGTTTGAGACTTGCTTACAATTTGGCCCCCAGGCGGGTGGTGAGGTTAGTTACCCCTCACCACTTCAAATTTTTTGAGTGGCTAGCTTTATCCAAAGAACCTAAGAGTAGTACACAAACAAATTGGCTTAGGTCAATTTTCGACAATCTGCAAGTCATGCTTTTCTTTGTCCCTTTCTAGTTCTTCTCTCTCCAAAAGTTGAGTCTACTTAATCATGGAAGATCTGGTACTCTGCAATCTGAACAGGGTCAGTTTTAAAAAAACCGCCTTTTGTTCTATCTTTCCCTACCCACTAATCCAGCCTAATCCAATGCTGATTTAAGTACTGCAACAGACCCTTAGCACATTTAGGAGTTGTATTACTACAGATCTTTTGAATTAGAAATATTAAAGTTTGCACGAAATCATCCTGAAAGAAGAAGGGCAGGGAGGAGTGACAGACAACGTCGTTTCATCCCTACTTGACTCCTCTTTCTGTTACTCTCCCTCTCAGCAATAGCATGACGGCACCTGAATTAGGATAGGCTGAAATTTACAACCTCTCAACGTATTCCCATTTTAAAAATGGTTGACACCAAGCCAAGATCCTACCCAAGCAAATTTGAGAAGTAAACATGGTTTATCCTCTATCAATGTTTTTCAAAAATATTGCCCCGTGTTCATCTTCTAATTTACACCCAGTACCGTCAAGGTCCCTCTTATCTTGATGGCCCTTCATACTTCACAATTCTTTTCATCCATCCTCTGAGGGATTAAAGAAGGCTCAACTAGAATTTAGACTGATGGATTAGTGAAATTTACACCAAAAGGATCTAAATCCTTCAAGGGGATATTTGCAACAAAGAGAACCTCATAATCCTAACAGATATTTTATTCATAGGACGTACTGGGACATAATTTCAACACTCATACACCGGGAGGAAAATATCTGAAATTGTTTTTCTATCATTAATCATTCCTTCAACTCTCTTTATTTAGCAAAAGAAGGGTGTTAGTGCAAAGAGGCTTCCAGAATTTAATCAAATTTCTTGACTGGAAGGATGGTTAGCAGTCAACAAAATGTAGCTCTGTAGAAACCAGTTCCCCCCAAGAACTGGGAACACCAAATGGGTGGGTACATTCCTCAGGCTGAAAGCACACACAAACCAAAACTACTGTCCAAAGGGGCTAGATGAGTACACAAGCCACGTCACGGCTTCTAAGAAGTGTCACCTTATACCAAAATTCAGGGGAATATGTATTTCTGACTTTGAACCAATGTTTCATCGATCTGGGTTAAACTGAATCAAATTGTTTCAGACTTTTTAAATTTTCTTTTCAATGTGCACCCTTGAAACTATCCTATCCATAAAGCAGTTCCCAACCCAAATTTAAACTCTTTCAATAAACTCTTCACATTATCTTTATAAATTTTTGGTATTACTTATTTCTAGATACTTTATATCTTTGATCTATTACGAATGGTAGATTTTTTTTTTAATTTTTTTTTCTAATGTTTATTTATTTTTGAGAGAGAGAGAGAGAGAGACAGAGCATGAGCAGGGGAGGGGCACAGACAGAGAGGGAGACACAGAATCCGAAGCAGGTTCCAGGCTCTGAGCTGTCAGCACAGAGCCCGACGCGGGGCTCGAACTCGGGAACGGGGAGATCATGACCTGAGCCGAAGTCGGACACTTAACCGACTGAGCCACCCAGGCACCCCATGAATGGTAGATTTTAAAGATAATTTCGAGAGCTTCTTCCATGTTATATATTCACTGGTAAAAATAGAATCCTGACTAAAAGTTTACCAAATCCATGGCTACATTACATTCTGGACCTTCGTCTGAAATAAATGTCTGGTCATGGCATTTAAAAGCTAGGAATAAAAGTCCTCTATTCTGAAACAAGGAAGTCTGAAAAAAGTAGAATTTTAGAAATTCTCAAAACCCCCCAGCGAGCACACTAGCAACCAGTTGAAGAAGTCATTTTTTTTTTTTTTTTTGATATTTTTGAGAATTGCCTGGACATTCAGTGGTTACCAGTGATATTAGGAAGAGTAGTTTCAATGACATGTTGAGGGCATTTACAATATGATAACGAAGAGAAAAACAGTAAGGTCTCCTCTTTCTACAAGTTTAGCTGAGAGAAATCAAGAGAAATTTGTTTTAAAAGGAGGATATGTAAGCATGCTTGTTTTGCTGAGGGTTACAGGTTGCAGGTAGAGGAGAGCCCAGGAAAGTCAGAGTGACCGAGGCTCTGGGAGGCGGTGAAACAGGGAAACAGGTCCTTAGCGAGGTTAGCTGCGGAGATGAAGAACATTTTCCACTGAGACCAAAAGTACGAAGTCAAAGGTAGAAACCAGGAACATTCCAGCAGTAGGGTAGAAGAACGTGTCGAGGTGGTGGTTCAAAGGGGTTGAGAACCATGAGATACGTTGGAGAAAAAGAAAACAAAACAAAACTAGGGTTAAAAGGAATGTTCGAACATCACCAAGAGCCCAGCTGAGAATTGAGAAAAGTCAACGTGTAAATGAGTGTTTGTTTGGTGCAGTGCCAGACAGCGCAATACTGAGTGTTGTTACACAAACAGTATTAAACCGCAAATGTGTACCAGACATCTGTAAAAAGTCTATGTGAAAGAATTAAAAGCAAAAAAGACACCAGCAAAAACACACAATCCAGCGATAATATGTCATGAATGTTTGTAATACCCGGAATCAAATGTTGAAGTCCTAACCCCCCACTCTATTGTTATTTTGAAGATGGAGACTTTGGAAGGGAATTATAGTCAGATAGTCATGAGGGTGGGACCTCATGAGGGGATTAGTGTTCTTCTAAAAAGAGACACCAGGGAGATTTCTCCCTTCCCATGTGCATATACAAAGAAGGGGTCCTGTGAAAACACAGCAAGATGGTGAGGGCCTATAAGCCCAGGCCTCAGAATGAAACCTGCCTTGTCCAACATCTCAGTCCTGGATTTCTGAGCCTCCAGAACTGTGAGAAACACATTTCTGTTGTTTAAATTATTCAGGCTATCATATTTTGTTATGATAGCCTGAACTAAGAAATAAACCTCACAATTTAATACCTTAGGAAAGGTAATACATTTATGAAGCAAAAACAGAAGGCCATAAAAACAAAGATCAGAAAATAAGAATGAGCTTTTGGAAATTAAAAATCTGATAGTTGGGGTGCCTGGGTGGCTCAGTCAGCTAAGCATCTGACTTTAGCTCAGGTCATGATCTCACGGTTCATGAGTCTGGGCCCTGTGTTGGGCTCTGTGCTGACAGCTCAGAACCTGGAGCCTGCTTCAGATTCTGTGTCTCCCTTTCTCTTTGCTCCCCCCGCCCCACCATGCTCTGTCTCTGTCTCTCTTGAAAATGAATAAATGCTAAATAAATTAAAAAAAAAAATCTGAGTTGACATATGTTCAAACAAGAGTCAGAGATTAAGGAAATTCTCCCAGAAAGTTAAAAACAAAAGGCAAAGAGATGGAAAAGCAGGAGAGAAAGGCAAAGGGTGCCTGGGTGGTTCAGTTGGTTGAGCAGCCAACTTTAACTCAGGTCTTGATCTCGCAGTCTGTGAGTTCGAGCCCCACACTGGGCTCACTGCTATCAGTGCAGAGCCCACTTCTGATCCTCTCTGTCCCCCCCCCCCTTCTCTCCTCGTCCCCCGCTCGTGCTCTCAAAAAAAATATAATACAATAAAACATTAAAAAGTAATAAATTATGAAAAAAAAGAAGTGAAAGGTAAGAAAACAGGAATGGAGGAATTCTAGAAATCACAGGGGGAAAAGTGGCAATTTTTAAAGAAATAATACAAGAATTTCCCAGAACTAAAGGAAAGGAGTCTGTTTTCAAGATGGTTTGCCATCTGCTCAAAGCTAATGAGAACGTATATACCCTCGCCAAGGCACTTAATGGTAAAATTTTAGAACGAGAGGCAGAAAAATGACTACATACAAACATCAGAAATGTCAGGTTATAAGACAGTGAAGAAGTGACTTCAAAATTCTCAAGGAAGAGGATTTCCAACCTAAATTTCTACATTACCAATTAAATGTGAGCCATTTTCAGACATGCAAGTTCAAGTTCCAGGAAAGAAAGAGGAACAGTCATTACCCGATATCCCTATCGGTATAGAAAACAGTCTTCACAGGGCTTTTGCAATTTTGTGGTGAGTTTGGGTTAACTTAGTTAATAGGAACACAGGAAACTTTCAAAGGAAGCAATAAGATGAGAAAATTAACAGGAAAAGCAACCAGTTGTACAGTAATGATATGTGATGATAATAAATTACTTAAGTAAACAACACTCCCACCTAGTCATAAGGTAAAACCTGCTACTCCAGTAAAAAATTGCTACCTCTTGGGGCGCCTGGGTGGCTCAGTTGGTTAAGCATCTGGTTCTTGATTTCAACTCAGGTCATGATTTCAAGGTTTGCGAGACGGAGCTCTGAGTCAGGCCCTGTGCTGACAGTGCAGATCTGCTTGGGATTCTCTCTCTCCCCTTATCCTTGTCCCTTCCCCGTGCATGCTTTCTCTCTCTCTAAAAAACAAACTTGAAAGAAAATTGCTACCTTTCTTAAATGGGAGACTCGATGGAGTGAAATGGAAGAATGGGATCAGGTATGACAGCACCCAAATTCTCAACTGCTGTAACAAGAAGTTACTAAAGTAAAATACAGGAATGTCCAGAAATACTTGTATAAGTCTATAATTTAGAAGTGTGAAGATTAATGCCTGCTACAAACAGCTCCGAGTTTAAAGTGGCATCCTCATGGAGCTGGACTTGCAGTGGGGAGTTTAAAGCTGGGGACTGGCACTGTCTGTTGCAAGTCCTTTAAGACTATTTGGATTTTTGATCTATGCACATTGCTTTAAGAACCTTAAATAATTAGGCCTAAAAAGACATTTCCCTTCATGTTCTCCTTTTTAAAAGATAAAACTCATTAATTTAGCATAAAAAATAACTCCCTAATTAAAAAAAAAAGCCATAAGTATCAAAAGTGTCAAGGTAGTAGTAGAGCATTAAGCTTCTACAAATAGTGCTTTATTAAAAAATTTTTTTTAATGTTTATTTTTGAGAGAGAGAGAGACAGAGCACAAGTGGGGGAGAAGCAGAGAGAGAGAGAGACACACACACACACACACACACAAAATCCAAAGCAGGCTCCAGGCCCTGAGCCGTCTGCACAGAGCCCAACACGGGGATCGAACTCGCGAACAGTGAGATCATGACACTTCACTGACTGAGCTACCCAGGCACCCCTCCTACGAATAGCGCTTTTTATGCCATCCAGGCAATTCTTTTTTTTTTTTTTTTTTCCATCCAGGCAATTCTAAACCTATCTTAGGCAAATATTTTAAACATTTGCTATAATTAAAGATATACAAATGTTAGCTTAACAAATATATATAATAATATTTATATTATATATAACATAACATTATATATATATGTGTATATATATATATATATATATATTTTTTTTTTTTAAGTAGGCTTTACGCTCAGTGCAGAGTCCAGTGCAGGGCTTGAACTCATGACCCTGAGACCAAGACCTGAACTGAGATCAAGAGCCAGATGCTTAACCAGCCGAGCCACCTAAACGCCCCATAAAAAATATATTTTAAGCAGTCATTACCTATATCCCACTCCATGGTAAAAAAATGTATAATTTTAGTTTTTGATAGTGAGCCCTCTATATTGCAGCTGTTTGCTACATTAGGGTATCCAACATTCCATATGAAAAGTGTATGATGTGGGGCCTTAAAGTTTTTGCACTTCGAAAGATCTCTTGGTGGGGCACCTGAGTGGCTCAGTTGGTTAAGTGTCTGACTCTTGATTTTGGCTCAGGTCATGATCTTGCACTTCGTGGGATCGTGCCCCCAGCCGGGTTCTGCACTGATAGCATGGAGCCTGGTTGGGGTTTTCTCTCTCTCCTCTCTCTCTCTCTGCCCCTTCCTCCCCTGCTCACATGAGTGCATGTGCTCTCTCTCAAAATAAACAAACATATATAAAAAAAGATCTCTTGGTGTATTTAACACAGAAAGGCTCGTTAAGATTATTATTACTTCAGTGAGGTAAGCATTAGAATTTCAGGCCAAGTTACAGAAGGTATTCAGATGGATAAGAAATGTTTCCCTGGGTTTGAGAGCCAGAACATTTACAAGAAATGTATCCTAGCGGCGCCTGGGTGGCTCAGCTGGTGGCCAAAACTCTTTAGTTTTGGCTCAGGTGATGATCTCACGGTTCTTAAGTTCAAGCTCCCTATTGGGCTCTGTGCTGACACTGTGGAGCCTGCTTGGTCTCTCCCTCTCTGTCTATTCTCTGCTCTCTCTCTCAATATAAACAAATAAATTTAAAAAGAAAAAAAAAAAAGAAACATATCTTAAACATGACTTAAAAGAGAGAAGGTTCATGCTTACTACCCATACGTTTCCAGAAACTTTTCTAACTGGGAGCTCTATAATACATTCAAAATGGTGCCATGTTTAAAAAACATTTATCCTTAGAAATATTGGAACGCTTTTTGAAAATGTATTATATTTGTTCTTTTAAACTATTCTGATCTAAAGAAAGAACTGAAGTTTAGGAAAGGGGAAAATGAACATAAAAAAATGTTTATTTCTAGCCCTGAAAGAACAAAATTATTGAACAAAGTCATCAAATACAGCAGTTAATGTCAATGTAACAATTAAATAATTGAACGGGATTAAATTAAAAATAAAAGTCAATATAAAATTTGAAGACAAAACAGAAAAGACGAGCTACTTTCACTTAATTCCATTTCTATCTACCAAAATAAGGGGGGGAAAGGCAACACATTCCTAGCAAAGACGTTCAATTCCAAGTATAATCCTTTGCTTTTCTTAATACAGAATGAAAATTTGTTTGACAGAATTGTACATTTCTTTCTCCCTTTCATGTGGCAACATTCTAGAATGGTGAGTAAAAAGGACTTCGACTCTCTCGAGGCCAGGCCAGTGCTTGATTCTCCTTTGTAATTCCCACAAGATCTACCATAGTGTCTTCGCCAAAGTGGTCAATAAATGTGTTGAGTGATTAAAAAAAAAAGCGTGTGTGTGTTTTCCTTTCGTATACACACACATGCACACACGCTGCGGGAAAACTAATTTTAATTGTTCAGCTATCTATTGTGGAAGCGATGGAAACACGGAAGACAAGCTTCACTTTATCTAACCATGAAATTCTGCTATCAAAAACCCGAAAGGAATATGAATCTGGATTTTAGCTCTAATTCTAAAATGATTTTTTGACATTTTACTGGATATGGATCTCATTAAAGTTTTTAAATTAAGAAAACTGGTGCAAATTCTTTAAGCACCCATTTTTTTTCTAACTACACCTACAGCCCAAACAGATCTAAAATTGTTCTGGCTAGAATACAGTTTATATAAATAGACATGTATTTATGTGAGCCCTATAAAGAAATACTCATAGGTAGTTTTAAGTTGCTTATTAAAGGCACAGGTTCATTTAGGACTGGTGGTAACTAGATACATTTCAAGCAGCTTAATATTTATGTGTGAAGAGAAAAGAATTTATTCTATGTGCCAGGCACTCGACACACAAAGACAGTTGTGTTAGCTTTGGTTTCTTGACGCTATCACAACCACTCTACTTTTTACTATTCTAAGTAGGATAAAATATTCAATATATTCATGATTTCTCAGTTTTAACTGTCCTTAAAAGCAGCAAAAGGAACAAGAGGAGAAGGAAACTTTAAAACCGCCAGAAAGTCTGAAATATAATAAATAAGTACTACAGTAATATTGTTCTAATAACGAGAGGACTACTAAGGTAATGTTTAGATTTAAGTGGGAATCTTCGTTCTAAAGTGAGGACAAAAAGGGTGAATACAAAAGGTAGTTACTAAAAAAACATGAACTTGATTCAGATATAATTTTTCTTTCAACAAGATCTGAACATTTTAATTTAAAAGTAACTAATAAATCACAATTCCATATTGCTTTTAGGATTATTTTGTTTAAAAATGACATATTTCAGAATTAACCAAAGTATATTTCTATTACAAGTTAGTTTATCCAAGTAAGTAAAGAATAAACCACAGTGTAGCTCCCTTAACCTAGGAGTCAGGTTTTGATGACAAAGTCCGTTGCCAGCAATGGACATGCAGGTAACCCTCAAAGAAGTTGTAAATACAAATCCCAGACTGCTTCTATAAATTGAAAAGACCTTTGTTGAGTCACAGGCATAAAAATAGGGCATTGGCACTGAATTGAAGGAATATGGTCTTTGTGACATGTGTATGGAAGGGCCTTCTAGAGAGTGGTCATGAGGATCACAGTCTTAACATCTAGTTGGTTTTCTATTTCATCGGTAGCATCTTCGTTATCGGAATCCATCCAAACAACTATTTACAGAGAATGTTCAAATCTGAAACTCAAGAGGCACTGGAGATGTTCATCAGAAATAAACCAGCTTCTTTCTGTAAGGTAACTTAGTAATAGCTGGAGGTGGCCAGCATGATCCAAAGAAAAGTGAAATCAAGAATCAAATTGGGGGGACCTGGGTGGCTCAGTTGGTTTAAGCGCCCGACTTTGGCTCAGGTCATGATCTCGCAGTTTGTGAGCTCAGAGCCTGGAGCCTACTTCAGATTCTGTGTCTCCCTCTCTCTGCCCCCCGCCTGCTCGCTCTCTGTCTCTCTCACTCTCTCTCAAAAATAAACTAAAAAAAAAAAAAAAAAAATCAAACTGAAAACAGAGGCCATTAAGTGCTCTAAGTAAAAGTTCCACTAATCATTTTACACGTTTTTGTCAATACCTTGCATTATCAATAAAAAGCAGCCATTTCTATCCTTGTATCTTAACACAGATGTGATGAAAATGATAGGACATAAAATTCTTTTAGTTCCCTTAATGTACTCAAAATTATTTTTATTGATGATCTGTAGTACTGCAGGAGGGCAAGTAGGTGCGAAGTTAATTAGGAGTGGTGGTGGGAACAAAATGCCTGAACCAAACCAGATTTTTTTCTTTCATGTGGCTTGAGGGATGACACTGCTTACACAAGGTAACAATAAAAAATAAGGAGAGAACAAAGGAGAGAACAGAAGGGGAGGAGGGAAGAGAGGGCACTCTCATAATTAATGCTACAGGTCACAGACCCTCTTAAAAATTTTAAAACAAAAAATGTAAAAGTATTGCTATCAACAAGCATATTTCATTTTTCTCCCATTCTCTAATTTTTTAAACACATCACTTATTTTCTTAAAAAAAAATCTAAAATAACATCTCAAATAATCTACGAATTTATCAAGAACTTTATCACGTAAGTTCTCATACACAGTAAAATGTTGGTACTGGGTTGGGAACAATATTTATACCAAATCTCACAGCTTACCGGTCAGAAGCTGCATCTCTATGTAACCGTCATTTCTCTTACATGAATATAATCATATCTAATTATTTCAGAGTTCTAGTCTCTCACTTTACTTCTGCTAGCTCCAAGTATTTTTCTCCTTCAAATGGAAAAAAAATTAACTTTTAAATTATGAAAATTCAATGGTTATGATATTATTCACCAAAGGGAGAGGGGTAGAGTAGGGTGAGAGAGGGTTAATTAAAAAACTAACTAACTAAAATTACAACATATACAGAAACTTATTTCCAAAATGAAGGGAAAGAAGGGGGAAGGACAAAGTAGCAGTACCAACCAGTCACGAAGCCCAAGTTGGAACAAGAAAAAGCAAGTAACTTTGGTTCCTAAAGCCCAATCTGAAGAGGATAGAGTTAGAAAGGAAACAAAATTGTAAGGATGTATAGTCAATGGGATTCTTCTTTCCGTCTCAACAATTTAGTTATAAATATAGATTATTAGTCTCTCTATACATGTAACAAATGCCAAACGACTCACTACTATGAAATTTCTAAAATTGACTCTTTCACATTGTTAAAAAAGGTAAAAATCACATATTTTTCTTCCCTTCCTTCAGTTCAAATTATGAACTGAAATACTACATGGAATAATAGCTGGCCCTAACTTCTATACAAAGCTATACGATTTTGAGCCCCTTTGCCAATAGAAGGAGCTACATAATTTTTATTACATTTGCCTCAAATTTAGGCTCAAGAAAAATTTCTCAAAGCAATTCAAAAAGAGCAAGTCGAGGGAAAAAAAGGCTATGGAGAGAAAAGACTAGCAGATGAAACAAATACTCTTGAAAAACTCGAATCTGCCATTCAAGTATTGAAGATACCCCCCCAAAAGGGACAATGAATGGGATCCATCACAATGAAATCAGCAAAATGAAATGCAAATCTCAAGCAGGATAAATGGCCCTGATGGGCTGTCTGCTGGAAGAAGGCTAGTGATTCAGTCCACAATTCCTTTTGGACCCTACAAAGAAGGGATTCGATGGAAAGTTGTCATTCCGTTTTGTAATTTTCTCTTGGTTGTCTTCAGGAAGCAGTAGTTTGCTTTTTCCTCCATGTTATGCAGACCATTTCTTTAAACCCCAAAGAGTAATAATTTTCATATATTAAAAGACTTCTTTTAGAAAACGGAAGCGAGACTACGAGGCCACGGCAACGGTGCTAACGGTTACTCTTCATCGCTTCTTTAGCTGCCATGATCAGCGGCGTCAAGCTGGACAGTGGTTTGGCCAGTTTCAGGAAGGGATGCTGCCAGAAAGAGGGGGAAAGATGTATGAACGCCACCAGTTTAGAACCTAAGTACCTCCTTTCGATTAAACCCCAAAGACTATTTTATGGATTATAAAGTATTTAACAAACACATATTTCAGTATGTGTACAAAATCGACATAATGTATCACTTTTATAGTTGAAATCAGTCTTTTCAGCTTATCTAATATTATAAAATCTCACCTAAATGGCCCAGATACCCACACTAGCAACGGACTTGTCTGTGGACTGACAACATGCAAACACTCATATGCTTAATTTTAACAGTATAGCAGATAAATCCTATACAGTGGCAGCTGCGATGTTGCTAGTGATAAATGAAGAGCAAAATGTTAATTATTAACCCTATGTAAACTATCTGTTGGTTACTCAAAAAACTCAACTTTGTCAAAACAGTATTATTTCCAAATTCACCTGTAACAATTCTTTGGCCGAACCCCTCTTCTCCACATCCATTTCCAAACAACGGTTTAAGAAATCCCGAAATATTGGTGAAAGTTTCTCTGGATTCTGAAGTTCTGGGGTTCCATTAGTTGCTATCAGGTACAAGGCCTAAAAACGGAAAACATCTTTGACATACTTAAAATAGCACAACAAAGTGAGACAGCACTTTATAATGTTTATGGGTCTTTTACTTAATCTTTTTTAAAAGATTTTTATTGGGGCCTCTGGGTGGCTCAGGCAGTTGAGCAGACTTGATTTCGGCTCAGGTGATGATCTCATAGTTTGTGAGTTCGAGCTCCGTGTAGGGCTCTGTGCTGACAGCTTGGAACCTGCTAGGGATTCTGTCTTCTCCCTTTCTCTCTGACCCTCCCCTGTGTGGTCTCTTGCGGGTGGGGAGATGAAAATCACTAGAAATACTAAGCTGAGGCTTAGTATTATTTCTGCCTATTTGTTTCAGATATTTTCCCTTTTTATTTTGAGAGAGAGAGAGAGATAGAGAGAGAGCACACAGGGGGAGGGGCAGAGAGAGAGAAAGAGAGAGAGAATCCTAAGCAGGCTCCACACCCAGTGCAAAGTCTGACAAGGTGCTCGACTTGCTATGACTGTGAGATTGTAACCTGAGCCAAAGTCAGACGCTTAACCAACTGAGCCACACAGGCATCCCTTCCATTGTTAGCTGTTACATTCTCCTAATTTCTTTTTCACATTTTTTAAAATATTTATTTATTTTTGAGAGACAGAAAGAGACAGAGCATAAGTGGGGGAAAGGAAGAGAGAGAATGAGACATAGAATCCGAAGCAGGCTCCAGGCCATTAGCTGTCAGCATAGAGCCCAACACGGGGCTCAAACTCACAAACTGTGATATCAGGACCTGAGCTAAAGTTGGATGCTTAACCAACTGAGCCACCCAGGCGCCCCTCCTAATTTATTTTTCAAAAATTATCCTCTTCTTTTCAGGGAGGAATTATAATAAATGTATTACATATTGATGAAAGAACTATAATACATAAGGGTAGAAAGAAAAATGAGCACAATCCCAATATTGACATATAGCATCCATTTACCTTTCTCAAGGTTTTTTTCCTCAAGTCATGCCAGATTTCAAAACAATGGGATTTCCTGAAACTTTTTTTAAAACTAGCTGTCTATAAAGCTATTGATGAAACAGGCAGAACAGAGGATTTTTAGGCTAGTGAAAATACTATGTATGGTAATGGACATATGTTATTATTATTCATATACATTTGTCCAAACCCATAGAATTGTACAACACCAAGTGTGCAACCTACTGTTACGGACTCTGGGCGAATGAGGTGCTAATGTAGGTTCATGGATTGTGGAACGTACCCTCTGGTGAGGGATGCTGATAATGGGGGAGGTTCCTTACATTAATACAATCAATTAATTACAATCAATTACACCAATTAAGTGATTAATTAATTACATTAATACATTAATTACATTAATACACCTGTTACAAGTGAAGAACCACTACTGATATACTTTCATTAAATGAAAGTCTATGGTTTACACTGGGGTTCACTCTTTGTGGGGTACAGTTCTATGGTTTTGACAAATGCACACGGTCATGTTTCTGACGTTACAGTATCCTACAGAATAATTTCAGAATAATTTCACTCTCCTAAAAATCTCTTGTGCTCCACCCATCATCCTCCCCATCTCATCTCTGCAAACACCTGGCAACCACTGGTCTTTTAAATTCTCTATATATAATGAAATCATGTCTTCTAAAGTGGTTGTACCTTTTTCCATTCCCACCAGTAACAAAAGAAAGTTCCTATTGCTCCACATTCTCACCAGCATTTGGTATTGTCATTAAAAAAAAAAATTTTTTTTTAGGCCACTGTAATAGGTGTCTATCTTACTGTTGCTTTAATTTTGCAGTTCCCTAATAACATGATGTTGAACATCTTATTATAGGCTTATTTGCCATCTGTGTATCTTCTTTAGTTGTCTGTGGAGATCTTTTGTCCATTTTTACATTAGGTTGTTTATTCTCTCATTGTTGAAGTTTGAAGAGTTTTTTTTATGTATTTTGGGTACATACATAATATGTATGGGTGTTTCTAATGGGTGTTTTGGAAATATTTTCTCCCAGTCCAAGTGACTTGCCTTTTCATTCTCTTAATAGTGTGTCAGAAAGGATGATTCTAATTTTATTAAAGTCCAATTTATTCTTTCATGGATCATACTTTTTGATTTTCTATCTAAAAACACTGCCAAACCCAAGGTCACCTAAATTTTTTCCTGAATTACTTCATGTTTCTGCTGTATCACCAAAATGTCATCAGAAAAGGATACCGACACTCAAACCAACAGGACATGAGTGTGCTCATTTCTTTGCTACCCGAGTTACTTTTATTTATGTGATAAACCTCCAAAATTTCCATTTACAAATGCCATGCTAAGACATTACCTGAGATAGCAATTCAAGTGACGATCCTCAGACTGCCGCCCCTGCACTTCCATCGGAAGGGGTTAAGAGGGAAGCCCATAAAAACGAGCACTCCTGTCAAGTATGTCTTCTCTCCAAACGCTTAACAGCCATTTTTCTACCTTGAAATAAGTCTTATTATCTGCATCTACGCTAGTGATCACAAGCAGTCTGGACTCCCGGCCGTTCCTGCAGCTTCTACACTCTCATGTCCACGTGGCTCTGCACACTCCCCTTTCCGCCTTCATTTCTTCATATGCTACTGCCCTTCCTCTTCTGAAGCGTTCTCCCCTGACGAACTGCCTCATCCACAGTGCTCTCTAGGAGTAGCCTGGTCCCTCCCAGCCCTCTGTACCACTGCACCTAGAGAAGGGGTGTCCTTTTGGCTCCTCACTGCCGCATATCTATCTTCCTCCTCTGGAACTCCCTGGCTTTCAAACTCACATCTATCTTTGTTTCAAACATCTACCAAACACTGCTGGGTGCCATCATGGGCACACAGGTTGACACTCTCCCTGTGTGAAAAGGCAGATGTTGCAAGGCTCCTGCCACCACGTTGGCACCCAATACTGTCTCCTTCTAATATTAACCTTTCAGGCTTGGATTTCTTGAATTGCCCTCGTTGGCCTCAAGGGATGTAATGTTCTTTTGTTTTATGGCATTTAAATAAAAAGGAAGGACCTGGAGCACGATGCTTTGATGGATTACATCTGAATGAGAGTAGCCTCACCAGAAGTAATCTTAAAGTTGCATCTTGGGAATGGGTTGCACAAATTGATAGCAGTTATGGGCTGGCTAAATATTATGTAAACATTAGGCCCCTATTATGTAAATTCACTCATTTACATGAGTAAAGGAACTTAGACAAGCCTTAGGAATTACATCTTTACCAGGAGAGTTACACCTCCCTCCGTGTAGTTTAGGAAGCTAGACGGAATGACTCTTAACCTTTCTATAGACGATTAATATAGGTACTAAGATGATAATGTATGCGCCCTCTGTTTACTGAGACTTAAGGCAACAACGATAACAACCCTGCTTGCTTCATAAATATCCTGTTCTCTCCCCCTGCAACAAATTTACCTAATCCTAAATCAAAGACAGCATATGTTACTTAGGAGCAGAATCACAAAACAGCTAAGATAAGAATTGTTTCCTTTATGGTGTAGAAAAGAATGATGTAAAACATGCAAGACTGAGGAAATTGCCCTTTGCTGATCAAGACACACTGTTGTTAAAGATATCAAACTATGCTTACTGATGGGATGGCACTCATTGCTGTAATGTTACTCACTACTTTTAAATAAAGACAGACCAGCAGAGCAGAGATGCCAGATTTGCCAGAGCTGCCTGCTTGGTGATCGGACTACATCTCGTGGCTCTCTCATTCCTTTCGCTGACCGTCCATCCTTCAGGGACCTTGGACTTGCTGGAGCTGGACTCCAGCAAAACACTGTTACCATCTCTAACAGTGTTCACAATTCAGAGCGATTTCAAGATGCCTGTGACAGTTCCTTGACCTCTTCTTCCATATTCTTGTGGTGTGGCCTCCCTTGGTCGCACAAGCCCATGGTCACAGCCTGTGCCTCATCAGTACCCATGACTGCAGCTCTGAAATTGCAGGTGCTGTCCACCTCCTACCTTCTTCATTCTGAACACCCCCAATGCCGCAATCCTGGGAGTCCACTAAACCTAAATAAATCCCATCCATCTTCCAGTGTTCATTCCTTTCACATAATCACTTTGACCCTCTTGCACTTCATAGCAACACTTTGCTACACATTAAACTTTGCCTGCTCCTTGCTTGTACTTCGGCAGCTAAGAACAGCAGAAGAAAAAGACAGATGCCTGCTGACTGGCATCATCAACCCCATAAAGGCCCTTGGTGCTTCCAGCATTCGTACCACAGATTTCCCTATTTCACTCCTCCTCCCACTATACATGACACTTCGTTGCCATGTCTCCTTGGGCTCCTCTTAGCAGTGACAATTTCTCAGGCTCTTCTTTGCTTTTGATGACCTTGACAGTGTGGAGTATTGGTCAGGTTTTATTTTACAGAATGTCTTCTACTGGAATTCGATGTTTTCTTCACGGTTAGAGTGAGAATATGTGCTTAGGGAAAGCAACGTGGCAGTTAGAGTGCCACTTTCATTGTATCATATTAGAAGTACAAACTATCAACATAATTTATGACTGTTGATGTTGACCTTTTCACCTCGCTGAGGCAGTGCCTGTCAGGCTTTGCTACTGAGAAGTCTTTTCTTCTGGTTTCTTACTGTGCTCTTCAGAAGAAAACCACTAGGTGCAGTCTGTACTTAAGGAGTACGGATTTACACTCCATCGCCCTTAGGGTGGAACATCCACATAAATCATTTAAAATTTTTCTGCATGAGAGTTGTCTATTCTGCCCATTTATTTATTCACTACTACTTATACCAGCACAGACACATAAATATTATTTTATACTTTTTTGACAAACCCATCAATATGGGCTCTTCTCTTTAACTCAGTATTATTTATGACTCTGTTTTAGCTCCTTAGCTGAATTTTATTAGGTATAATTCTTTCATTATTTTAGGGTTTGCTTAAGAGGTGAGGGTATACATCTTTCAACTTTCACAATCATCACAATATTATACCAGACTACAACAACCTCCTCATCCTTATGCTTTTGTTACCGTTTTTACTTGTACATACGTTTTTCCCTCCCCCTTCCATTATTATTTTGATGTAAACAGTTTTATCATTTATTTCAGTTTTATCTTTTAAACATATTTACATAATAAAAAAATTGTATTTACTCACATAGTTGCTATTTCTAACACTCCTCATTTCTTTGTGTAGAGCTATATTACCATTTTCTTTCTGCTTGAAAGATTTCTTTTAATATTTCTTATGGTGTAGATCTGCTGGTCATAAATTCTTTCAGTGTCTGTGTTTGAGAAAAAACCTTACTTCACCTTAATTTTTAAAAGATATTCATTGGCTGCAGAATTCCTGATTGACTAATTTTTCTCCCCAAAAAATCCTCACAGCTCACTACTGCTATTTCTTTTGTTTGCTGGTTGGTTTATTTTTGAGAAAAAGAGAGACAGAACCCGAGTAGGGAAGGGGTAGACAGAGAGAGACACACACACAGAATCCAAAGCAGGCTCCAGGCTCTGAGTTGTCAGCACAGAGCCCAGCACGGGGCTTGAACCCATGAACTGTGAGATCATGACCTGAGCTGAAGTCGGACGCTTAACCGACTGAGTCACCCAGGTGCCTCTGCTATTTCATTTCTTTAAAAAATTTATTTCTGTTTATTTTGGATAGCTTCTATTACTTTGTCTATGATTATCACTAATCATTTTTTCTGCAATGTATAACCTGCCATTAATTCAATCTCAAACTACAAACCTTCGAACTACACTGTAGTTTAATTTGGCTTTGAAAAAATATTCCTTCAAAATGCCTTTGGTCTTAAAAACTGTGTTAATGTCTTTGTGTACTCTTTTATCTGTGTCAGTTCTGGTCTGTTGCAATTGATTGATTTTTCTCATTATGGGTTGTACTTTCCTGCCCTTCTGCCTCCCTGACAAACTGCACATTTTAAGTGTTTGTTGGGTGCTGGATATTTCTGTATTCCTAAAAATATTCTTGAACTTTGTTCTACAACAGTTACTTGGGAACAGATCTCTTTAGGTCTTATTTTTAAGATTTGTTAGGGGGCGCCTGGGTGGCTCAGTCGGTTGAGCCTCTGACTTCAGCTCAGGTCATGATCTCGCGGTTTCTGAGTTCCAGCCCTGCGTTGGTTTCTGTGCTGACAGCTCAGAGCCTGGAGCCTACTTCAGATTCTGTGTTCTGTGTCTCTCTCTCTCTCTGCCCTTTCCCAGCTCACTCTCTCTGTCTCTCTCAAAAAAATAAAAAATTAAAAAAAAAAAAAAAAAAGATTTGTTAGGTGGGACCACAGCAGCATGTAGTCTAGGGTAATTATTTCCCATCACTGATGCAGGACTCTTGAGTCTTCCATTCAGTATCCTGTGAATTACAAGGTTTTCCACTGTGGCTGACAGAAGCAGGAACTGTTCCCAGCCTCTGTGTGAGCACCAAGCACTCTTTTCTCCAATCTTATCGGATGGATCCCCTGACCTTGGGTAGACTCTTCACACAGATGCACCAATCTATACTGAACGCTCAAAGGGGACTTCGCAGATCTCCAGAATCTTCTACGAAGCTTTCTCTTCTCTCATTCTCTGTCTTGTAAACTCTAGCTGCCTTATTCTCCCCAGACTCTCAGGGAGGCCACTGTGCTCCACCTGGGCCCTTCCTCCCTGTAGACGGCCTAGAAATTCTCTTAAGACATTAAGCTGGAGGCAATCACAGGGCTCACCTCAAGCCTTTCCCACTCTTGGAGATCACTGTTCTTCACTGTTTGATGTCCAGGGTCTTGCAAACCATTGTTTGACACATTCTCATTTTTTTTGTTGTTGTTCCTTTCGGCAAGGGTGGTTAATCTGGTGCCTATTATTCCATGTTGACAGGAAGCAGAAGTTCCTGCTTGCCAAGTTTCCGTCAATTACATTCACATTGCCAACTTGAACGATCAAGTCTTAGCCTCATCTTACTTGACATCACTGTAGTTTCTGATAAGCTGATGCCTCCCTCACTTTTTACGTGAAGATTCGTGAAGGCGTGTGTTTATTTTGGTTTTATGTCCTCTCCAGCCATTCCTTGTTGATCTGCCACGTCAACTGTTAACCACGGAACGAATGCCTCAGGATGCAAGTTGAATTTTTTCTATTGACTGTCCCTGCCTACTTGACCTGGTGATCTTCTGTAGCTGCAGAGCTTTAAATAATTCTATAGCTAACGAGTCTCAATTTTACATCTCTGAGCTGATCCTAGACTGGCATACCCAACAGCCTATTCAATAGATCCACTTGATGTCTTAATAGGCACCACAAATTTCACATGTCTAAAATATGCTAAATGGTTACCTCCTGATCTCCCACCTGCCACCCCACATGCCACTCTACCTGCAGTCTTCCCCATTTTGGTTAAGGTGAACTTGAATTTCACCATTCTAGTGGCTTAGGCCAAACTCTTGGGTCATCTTTCTCTCTCTCCCAGGTAGGCTCTCCTTTCCAAATACGTCCAGAATCCAACTACTTTTCCCCACCTCTACTGATACTATTCTGGTCTAGGATACCATCATGTCCTGCTGGATTACTGCAACAGCCTTCTAGCTGGTCATCTCGTGTCTGTCTTTACCTCACTTGACAATCTTTTCTCAACAGAGTAGTCTGAGTGATCCTGTTAAGATGTTAAGTAAGACCATTTCACTTCTCTGCTCAAAACTCTCCAATGGTTTGCCTGTCCCACCTATGAAGAAGCCAGAATTCTTCTTTTTTTTTTTTTAATGTTTATATATTTGAGGGAGCATGTGTGCATGTGTGCATGTGCACAAGTGAGGGAGGGGCAGAGAGAGAGGGAGAGAGAGAATTCCAAACAGCCTGTCAGTGCAGAGCCCAACACAGGGCTCAGTCTTATGAACCATGAGATCATGACCTGTGCCAAAAATCAAGAGTTGGATGTTCAATCGACTGATCCATTCAAGCACCCCCAGAATTCTTATAAAGGCCTAATAAAGCACTATACAGTCTGGTCTTATTTCTTCACCGATCTTTTTTCCCCTGCACCCTAGCTATGGAAAAATCTTCAAGATCTTTGAATATACAACGAATACTTCTGCTTCATGGCCTTTACATGTACTGTTCTTTCTGACTGGAATGTTCTTCCCTTAGTACCTTAGTAACACTTTCTTATCTCCTATGTTCAAATGTTGCCTCAGTGAAGCCCTCTCCAAGCACTCTTGTGAAATCAAACACTCCTGACTCCCTCCTACCAGTCTTGGCACTTAGACTCTACCATTTAATATATTACATATTATTCGTATTTATTTTGTTTATTGTTTCTACCTTCTATGAAGGCAGGAACTTTTGTCGGTAGACAGCACCTTGTACCGTGCCTACCACAGAGCAGGTACTTAAATCAGTATTTGTTAAACAAATGAATGAAATTAGAGGATTTTAAAAATTGTTTCAAAGTGTTCTAAAACTAATCACCTCTATTAAAGTACTGTAATTGTTTCCTTGAACTGGAATCTTTGCAAAAGCATTCAGGAAAAAGAGCATCAAAATCCAAAGCCACCCAGACAGGGCCCCTTCTACCTTGGCTTCTGGAGCCCATTTTATAACAAGTCCAACTTATTTGGGAAAAAAAATTTTCTGGCAATAAGTCTATACTCATATAGGGTAATTTAAAGACTTTAAAAATTGCTTCATTGAGATCTAATCTACATACTATAAAAATCACTTTTTTTCTTTTTAATGTTTATTTTTAAGAGAAAGAGACTGTGTGTGTGCAAGCGGGGGAGGGACAGAGTCTAGAGAGGGAGACACTGAATCCAAAGCAGGCTCAGGCTCTGAGCTGTCAGCACAGAGCCTGACATAGGGCTCAAACCCAAAGACTATGAGATTGACCTGAGCCGAAGTCAGATGCTTAACTGACTGAACCACCCAGTTACCCCCAAAATCACCCTTTTAAAGTGTAAAATTCACAGGGCACCTGGGTGGCTCAGTTGGTTAAGTGTCCGACTCCTGATTCTGGCTCAGGTCATGATCTCATGGTTCATGAGTCTGAGCCTTAACTCAGGCTCTGCACTGACAGTGAGAAGCCTGCTTGGGATTCTCTCTCTCCTTTTCTTTCTGCCCTTCCCCTGCTTGCATGTGCATGAGTGTGCGTGTGCGTGTGCACACACACGCACACTCTCTCTCTCTGTCTTTAAATGAATGAACGAATGAATAAATAAAGTGAACAATTCAGTGTCCTTACTATATTCACAAGGTTGTACAACCGTCACAACCAAGTCCAGAACATTTTTATCTCTCCAAAAAGAATACTCATGGGTATTATTGGTTACTTCCTATTCCCTCTTCTCAGTCCCTAGAAACCATTAATCTTTTATCTTTATAGATGTGCCTGTTCTAGAGATTTCATATGCTGTTGATCCTCACTACTTGCAAATTCCTTATATGTAAACTCACCTACTCATGCTAAAATTTATTTGTAACCCTCAAATAAATACCGTCAGTGTTTCTGTGGTCATTCACGGATATGAGCGGAGAAGTGAAAAGCAAAGTGCTGAAGCGCTATCTCACGTCCGAAGTGCAAGAAGGCTGTGACATGCAGTATGAAGACCATACATGTTTGGTAAGCTTCATTCAGGTATGAATTACAGTGCCATGAGTATACTGGCTGTGTGGTCAACCGTACTGAATCAACAACATCCATTAAAATGGTAAGGGGCGCCTGGGTGGCTCAGTTAAGTGTCTGACTCTGGATTTCGGCTCAGGTCATGATCCCAAGGTTGTGGGATCAATCCCTGTGTCAGGCTCCGTGCTGCCTGTGGAGTTACTAAAGATTCTCTCTCTCCTCCCTCTGCCCCATCCCGTGTGCATGCGCTTGTGCTCTCGCTCACTTGCTCTCTCAAAAAAAAAAAAAAATATATTTTTAAATATATATATTTTAAGTGGCTTTAAACAGAAACACACAAAAAGCAAGGTTATGTATTGACCTGTTGACAGAAATGTGACCAAAGGCTTGCAGGAACCCAACCCTATATTTCCCCTAAAAACAACAGTTCAGTATTTGTTAATTTAGTGTTTGCAGCTTTGCAAAACCTGAATAACAAAAATCGATAGCAAATGGAATCCTACAATATATGACCTTTTGTATATGACTTCTTTCATCTGGCATAATGCTTTCATGTTTAATGTTGTATGTACCTGTACTTCATTACTTTTATTATGACTAAATAATATTCCATTGTAGTGATACACCACTTTTGTTCATTCATTCATCAGGTGATGAGACATTTGGGTTGTTTTTACCTTTTGACTATTAGGCATAATGCTGGTATAAATATCTGTGTACAAATTTTTATGCGGATAAAAACTTTTAACTGCCTGAGGCAGCCAGGTGCCTTTTAATTATCGTGGGTGTATATCTAGCAGTGGAATTACTAGGTTATATGGTAACTCAACATTAACTTTAAGAGGAGCTGTCAATCATTTTCCAAGTGCTGCGCCATTTTACATTTCCACAAGCAAGGCATCAGGGTTCCAATTTCTTCACATTGTCATGAATACTTATTGTCCACCTTTTTGATTATAGTCATTCTTGAAGGTGTGAAGTGGTATCTTATTTGAGTTTTGATTTGCATTTCTTTAATAACTAATGATATTGAGCAGGATATGGTCATTTACAAGTAAAAGAAAGAATGAGAGAAAGAAAGAAGGAAAAAACAAACTCCTGAAGTCTCCACCTTAGCTACCAGAATATCTAATTGTTTAAAGCCTACTGGCCCCATCTCTAACTCGGGACCCTCACTCTTTTGTTTGAACGTGAGCTTTAACAGCACCATCTACACAGCTTTCTCACAGATGCAATCTTGCTTTCCTCTCCTGTGCACTTGGTGGTACAGAAGCCAAGGTTCGAAGTTGAAATCTGAAGGGTACATCTAGGGACCCTTTGTAGAAAAGTGAGCAAATTCTTATGTGCAAAGTTTAAAACCATACAGCTTACTGAAACTCTACAAACTCTTTACCTAACACTTTCAACTCAATAATCCAGAAGCAAATAATTTTTTGATGTGCAGAGTGAGGAGAGAGACTAGGTTACATCCACTTTGTATCTTAAATTTTTGGCCGTCGATGTCTGGTACAAGCAGATTCTAAATAAATGTTCCAAAGAAATGTACTTTCCTAAAAATAAGGCTGGTGTATAGTTGGTCTTACCCGCAAGGGATTTTCATTGAGGTATGGAGGCTCTCCTTCTACCATCTCAATAGCCATGATACCCAGAGACCATATGTCCACTTTGGGGCCATAAGCTTTCCGTGTAACCACCTCTGGTGCCATCCAGTATGGCGTTCCAACCATGGTACTTCGCTTGCTCTGCTCGGGGGTAATCTGGGCACAGAAACCAAAGTCAGCTATAAAAGAAAAACAAAAAACAACAAAACGTATCTAAGGTTAATGGGTGTCCATGGATAGTTCCATCTAAGAGTTTATGAGAGATGTCTTAATTTATTACACTGGACTGTTCAGCCTTTTTTTTTTTTT
Source organism: Paguma larvata (assembly GCA_030068075.1). NCBI lineage: Eukaryota > Metazoa > Chordata > Mammalia > Carnivora > Viverridae > Paguma > Paguma larvata. The sequence goes on from CM057824.1 coordinate 83,246,263, forward strand.
TGAAGACTGTATTAAAAAAAGTAAACCAGGGGCACCTGGCTGGCTCAGTCAGTAGAGCATGTAACTCTTGATCTTAGAGTTGTGAGTTCAAGCCCCACATTGGGCACAGAGCTCACATTAATTAAAAAAAAAAAAAAAAGTAAACCAGAATGGGTTTACAAATATTTTGATGATGTTACATACTCTTCACTTGTTTACTTTTACTTCCCACAAGCAAAGGACAAATTATCAGGAGGTCTTTTATTCTAAGTAATTATGCTAAAAATTTTAACAAAGTTGAAAAAGGTCTAAAAGAAAAAGGTAGCAAAGGTGAACACCAAAACTAAATTCTATAAAACAGGTAAAAGTCAGGAGGTGGGAGAAGAAATTATTTTGAAGAAAATAAACAGAAGGTAGTATTACTAAGTATCTGATTTAGCAGACATTCTAGAAAAAGAACAGCTTTAACTACAGCCGTACCTAACAAAGTCCTCGCCAGCATTACTCTGCTCCAGCCACCTCATTTTATAACGGGAGCAGAAAGCGTAGGTTAGCACTCGGTGTTTATTTAGTGGGAATATCGGGATGAGAATCTAGAATTTTCTCCTCTCTTCTACAGACCCTCGACTTCAAAAGTAACTATTACTGACATTTAGGTTTATAAGCTTTAGACTTTTTGTTATGAATTTACATAGGTACAAAAATTACCATGAACTGCATAGTTTATCTAGCTAAGATACTTTGTAAAGTGCTTTTTATTATTTTTTTTAAAGTAATCTCCATCCCCAATGTGGGGCTCTAACTCACAAATCTGAGATCAAGAGTCAAAGTGCCACCAACTGCTCCAGTAAACGGTTTCTTAAATTTATTTTTAGAGATTTTTCCATAGCTGTACATTGATCTACCTCATTACTATAATTATGCAATATTACAAAATAAGAAGGATTATAATTTATTCTACCATTCCTATACTCCTAGACATTTACGGTATTGTTTTTATTTTTACAACCTTGCATAGAACAACTTTGTATTTATTGTTGTGCTTGTATTCAGTAATCCTACAAAAAGAAGACTAAAAGAGCAACTGTTCTGCCAAATCATAATATTTATAGCTAAAATGAATACTTGTAACAAACCAGGGACTGTTCCATGTATCTTATAAGAATGAACATACCTAATCCTCATGATAACTCTATGAGATAGGCATATTTATTAATATTATTTTCATTTTACAAATTGGGTAACTAAGGCATACATATTTTTAGATAACTTACTGAAGATCATTCATCTAGTATGTGGAAGAGCCAGGATAAAATATTATACGAGAAAGTCTGAGTTTACATGTGTATCTACCAAAAAAGTATGAGAATGTCCATTTCTAATTTGCCCACCGATTAAGATTAGTAATCTTATGTTTTTGACCATCTAATAGAACCCTCTTTCTTGTGGTTGAATACTCTCTGAAGGAAGTATCTTAAAAAAAAGAGATGCTGAAAAAGGAGCCGAATATTCTAGCAGAACAGAAGGAAAACCTTTTGATTTCTTGATCCAAGGAATGCCTTGAATTCTGCATAGCTGCAGGAAACTCAATAGAAGTTCTTCTTGAATCTTTCAGAGGGCCTGGTTGAAACTGACAGATTATAGCCAACAGAGGAAAAGGAAGTCTAGGATTTTTTTCCCCCAGGACTCTATCATGTCTGATACAGAAAATAAGTAGGAAGAGAGGTTTATGGGAGTTTTTTCCCCCCTCATCATCTCTCAGGTCAGGGTCATATAGCCTTCCCTCAATCAGGCCCTGCTTTACCAAATCCAAAGAAAGCTGAACGGCATAATGAGGAAGATCTACCCTAACAGACAACTGAGTTAAATTCAAGCTTATCTTTGGAAGACAGCACCAGCATCACAACAGTCTAGGCACTGTTCTTCAGTGCTTTACATTTCTAATCCTCAGAAAAATTCTGCTAGGTACCCTTTATTTTCCTTATCATATAATTGAGAAAACAAACACAAAGAGATTAAGTAACTCACCCCAAATTAGTCAGCAAGAAGTAGCTGATCTGCTATTTAAACCCAAGTGGTCCAGTTGAGAGTTCATATTCTTTACCATTCTTTCCCTCCTCCTCCATATATTGTCATAAAAATATTAATAGGTTTCTTTATTTTTTAAAGTTTATTTTGAGAGAGAGCATGAGCAAGTGAGTGGGGAGGGGCAGGGACAGAGGGAGAAGAGAGAATCCAAGCAGGCTCTGCACTAACAGCATGGAGCCCGATGTGGGGCTTGAACCCATCAACTGTGAGATCGAGACTGAGCCAAAATCAAGAGTTGGACACCCAGCCATCTGAGTCACCCGGGCACCCCAATAGAAGGTTTTTTTTTTTTTTTTACTTAAACAAAAGGCAGAAGTGTAATAACAAATAAATGTTATTTCTTTATTTGTTACTCACTAAGTTTAACCGATCCTTCCATCCCCAAAAGCACATTGTCACTTTTGATGTCTCTGTGGATCACTTGATTAGCATGTAAAAACTCCAATGCCTGTAAACACTAAACAAGAAAAACACGAATCAATGAAACAGTCCCTGAAAAGTCCAAAGGAAGTTCCCATACAGCACTTATGGCCTGAGCATGACTTTGGAAGTCTAATCTAGCCACTGAAAAGTAGGTAAGATCCGGGAGGTCTGGCTCCACCCCGCTGCTCGTTGATGTGATGTAAGATGTTTTCTTCATTTCTTTCACAGTGGGTTTTACATAAAGCTATATCCACAACCTAACACCACTAATGAAAGAGTAATATTCTTCTTATGCTGTGTTTCAGAAAGCGCGGAGTCAGCAGTGAGGAAAAACTCACTCCTTCCTTAAATACAGGAACAAGATTAGACTTAAAATCTGCTTGTCCCTAAGCTTTTTAATATAAACAGAGTATAAATTATAAACATGGAAAAAGCTGTTTTTACTTCTTACCCTCAATAGAGGAAAACAACAAATAAAGGATGTACATTTTGAATAACAATTAAAAATCTCATTCAAAATATTCTACTATTCATTCAAGGAAAAACAGATAAACTGTGTAATACTCTATTACATTTACCAAGCACATAAGCAGATTCTTGAAAAGAACATATCCTCCCCACAACACTGGTACAAATGAACAGAAACAAATTTGTCCTTCATTTAACTGCTTTCTCTAACTTGCCAATTAGAGGAACTCCTAAAATAATTTTTAAAACAATTATGAAAAGAAGTTATTAGAGAAAAAAATTAAGTATAAATAAATTATTTTTTTTAAGTTTATTTATTTGAGAGAGAGTGTGAGTGGGGTAGGGTCAGAGAGAGAGGGACAGAGAGAATCCCAACTCAGGTCTTGAATCTACCCTGGAATCAATACCCAAGCTGAAATCAAGCGTCGGACACTCAACCGAGCCGCCCAGGTGTTCCATAAATAGATAAATTCTTAGTTTTTATTAGCTTTTAAGTGATCAAACATTCTTTGTTAGAGATATACTATTAAAATATCATATTCATAACTATTAAAGAGTTCTTATTTCCTTCCCTCCTGAAACAACCAAAGGCTTAGACTTATGGGCAACTTGGCAGAATTCTACTGGCTGAAGCAACTGTATGTCTAAAAATTCATTAATGAATATCAAGAAACAACCAGTTTTTCGCTTTCGATGAAATTAATAAAGCCTGAAGCAAACTTAACACTTAAGGTAAACATGTGTCTTGCTTTGCCTGAGACAGTCCATGTTTCCACTGTTGAATGGCCCTCCCTTTCAGTCTTAAAAGTACCTTGTTTGGATGCTAAATTTTAATGATCACCCCACTGAAATTTATCTGTGAGCTGGACTCTTCAAAAAACCATGTTCCATTCCAGAATTATTTTATACATGAAGGAAAAGGTTTAAACTCTCATGTAGGATAAAATGGTATGGGGACAACTTGCAAAGAATAATGTACATGGAACGAGTATTTCTCATAGTAAAAATTACCTGTGCAAAAAGCTTTCCCTTTTTTTTCCACTTCCTGCTTAACCACACATCGCTATAACTTACTGAAAAGGGGACAAGCTCACCTCTCTGCAGACAGCTGCTATCTGTGCTTCATCCATGCAGGTTTCTGTCACAACGTCAGTGAGTGAGCCCCCAGCAAGGTACTCCATCACCACAAACAACTCATCTCCCATCAGGTAGCTAAAATCATTACGAACACACAAAATACACTCATGTTTTTATTTTAACACCACTCTGTGTAGAAGACATCAAATGTCAGGCACCCCAATAACAAAACTAGAAAGCCGGAAGCTTTGAGAGCCAGGGAGAAAACTGGCAAGCTGCTATGCAACAGCGCAGAAAATTAACTGAGGGTCATTCTGAGTTTCCTGAGTGACTTGAAAGTTTGCCCACAATTGTGACTTGAGTATAGACATACATCATTCCAGTTAAAATAACACTGTTAGGTAGGAATTATTAGTCGTGTTTTACAGATGAAGAGATGGAGGCTTGGAGAAGTTACTCATCTAAGTTCACATAGCTAGTGAGTAAGAGAACTAGAATCTAAAGCCAAGTGTAACTGATTGCAAACCTAATGGCTTATCTCACCTGCCCTGCTAGACAGACTTGAAATAGTATTTCCAAAAGCAGGGAAATACACCTGGGAAGCTGGTGTTTATGAACATGTCCCCCTTACGAGGGCTAAAATCTAAAAATGTGTGATCTTTTCCCCATTCTAAACAAATGTAAATATGGAACAAAGAAAAGTCACCTATAATCCTCTAGATCTCCAATATAATCACTATTTTAATTTTCATTTATTTTTCCATTATTCTTCTTTCATTCACATATATGTAATTGCAGAATTGTACAATATATAATTTTTTACTCTGCTCTTTGTTCTGCTATTTAACATCAATTCTGAAATCAAATGAGGTTTTGACACACTATTTGCCCATGAAAGACAGCATTTAAAATTAAAACTGTTCTAAGTTTAAAAACCATGTGGCCAGGCACCTCTGTCAGTCAACACATTAATTACAGCTCATTTCATTAATGTTGCTGCTTGTGATCATTTACGATTAGTACAAGCACCAGCGGCAATGTCCTTCATCCAACTGCTCTCTCTAACTTGCCGAGTGAGATCTATGTAGAGAAAGGCCGGCTAAACTGCGATGTGCCATTTTCTTTTTACCTCTCCTCCTCCTGTAAGCTTCCTTTTCAACACTGACATTCCACTCTAGTTTTAACTCAAGGGGCTAGCCTCCAACACCAGGAGACTTGAAATATTCGTATTTACCTGTCCAAGAAATTAACTATGTTGGGATTCTTCAATTCTTTCATCACTAGAATTTCATTAATGATTAATTCCTTCTTTGGCTGTTTCTGTAAATTAATCTGTTTAATAGCAACCTACGATGGAAAGAGAAATAAGAAAAATCAGAACAAGTTTTCTAATTCTCTTACAAAATAACAAACACCAATCAGGTAATAATTTAATTTATTTTGTATCTATTATATTATACAGTGAACTTACTCACAGGTAATACTTTTACTTCCACACTGGCAATGCACAATGCTTTGTAATACATAAAACCTAACTACTTTTATATTTCTTCTAAAGCTGATTAATCAACCCAAGGTCATGCTGATGCCAGGAATCAATCCTCTTTTCATTCCAAGCTGGGAAAATAATCTTTTAAATATTTGCGCATTTATGAAATTCAATGCATTAATTCGTTCTTTTTTTCCCTATTAAGAAAAGTGCTATAAAATTATATAGAGTAATTCTTTCAACATATTCAACTGAAAGATTCCTATTGATTATTCACGGATTTATCTAGTTTCTTCCTATACTATAAGCTAATGGTAAAACCCAAAGTCAAAGTATGAAAAAGTAGCTACCTCCTGTCCCAATGCCACGTCCGTAGCAGTGAAAACTGTACCAGAAGCCCTAGGGGGAAAAAAGACACAACCAGATTTAAGGTTTCTCAAACACTATCATTTATATACTTAAAGACTTTATACTTGGAACAATTGCAAAAGGATTAAAGAACATTAAAGACTTAAACATCTTTTATTTATCTGTTTATTTATTTTGAGAGAGGGAGAGAGAGAGAGAATGAACGCGCACACATCGCACACATCAACATAAGTGAGCACAAGCAGGGGAGGGGCAGAGAGAGAGAGAGAGGATCCCAAGCAGGTCTGTGCTGTCAGTGCAGAGCCCAACCAGGCTCAATCCCCTGACTATAAGATCATGACCTGAGCTGAAATCAAGAGTAGGATGCATAACCAACTAAGCCACCCACACACCCCATGACATAACATGTTTAAACAGGAGTAAAAGTAAAAACAAAAGGGGAATAAATAAGAAAAAGGTAATCCCTGTGGCCGAAACTTATGTCAGAAATTTGTTATAAAAAGAAAGAAAAAAGGGATATATATACTCATGGATCCATTTCCCTGCTTAAGAAACGAAAACTACAAGTAACTTTGTAAGGTCCTTTGTGCACTTTACAAAGGCATTCTCCTTTCTCTCAAAGTAATCTGTATTTGGTGTTTACTCTGGAGTTGACATGCACCATTTCCATGCAGTTTCCTACACTTTAATTATAAAAGACGTAAGATGTGAGTTATATAAAATATATTTAACATAATTTTTAAATCTCTTACTAATGGTTTCATTTTATAGATTTTTCTGCAATTTGCTTTTTTAAAAAATTTCTAACAATGTTTATTTATTTTTGAGAGACAGAGAGAGACAGAGGATGAGTGGGGGAGAGGCAGAGAGAGAGGGAGACACAGAATGTGAGGCAGGCTTCAGGCTCTGAGCTGTCAGCACAGAGCCCGACGCAGGGCTTGAACTTATGAACAGTGAGATCATGACCTGAGCTGAAGTGAGACACTTAACTGACTGAGCCACCCAGGTGCCCCCTTTTTAAAAAATTTTTAAACATTTACTTTTGAGAAAGAGTTAAGAGCACAAGTAGGGGAGGAACAGAGAGAGAGGGAGACAGAGGATCCAAAGCAGGCTCTGCACTCACTGCAGATGGGGAGCTCGAACTCACAAATTGTGAGATCGAACGTGAACCAAAATTAGATGCTTAACCAACTAAGCCATCCAGGTGCCCCATGCGATTTAATGTTAATTCAACATTGGATTTGGGGTAAGTGTTATACTTGTTCATTCAAAATAATAATTTTTATATTATTCAATATAATTTATCCACTATCATGCTCAAGATATTAAGATGATTTTCAATTTTTGTTAGTAAACCAGTGATGCGACTACACTGGGTTTTTAAAAATATTTAGACAGAGAGCATGAGCAGGGGAGGGGACAGTGGGAGAGAGCGAATCTTAAGCAGGTTCCATGCTCAGTGAAGAGCCTGACATGGGGCTCAATCCCAACACTTTAGGATCATGCCCATAAATTTAGCTGGTTTTTTTTTTTTTTAATAATTTTTTTAACGTTCATTTATTTTTGAGAGACAGAGCGTGAGCAGGGGAAGGGCAGAGAGAGAGAGAGGCAGACGCAGAATCCAAAGCAGACTCCAGGCTCCGAGCCATCAGCACAGAGCCCGACGTGGGGCTCGAACTCACAGACGGTGAGATCATGACCTGAGCTGAAGTCGGCCGCTCAACCGACTGAGCCACCCAGGCGCCCCTGTTTTTTTTTTTTTTTTTTTAAGTTTAGTTATTTATTCTGAGAGTGAGAGTGAGAGACAGCGTGTGCACATGATTGCGGGAGGGGCAGAGAGACAGGGAGAGAGAATCCCAAGCAGGCTTCAAGCTGTCAGTGCAGAGTCCCACGCAGGGGCTGGAACCCACAAACTCTGAGATCATGACCCAAGCTAAAATCAAGTCGATCATTCAACCAACTGAACCACCCAGGCACCACTTAGACTTAGCTTTTAAAAAGAAATTCATATACACAAACATATTCATAGTTTTCAAAAAAGACTTACGCTCTCTTTCTAAATTCATAGAATACTTTCCAGAGATTAATAACATTAAAAATGGAAGATGGGCAGTGCGCCTGGGTGGCTCAGTCGGTTAAGCATCTGACTTCAGCTCAGGTTATGGTCTTGTGGTTCATGAGTTCGAGCCCAGTGTCAGGCTCTGAGCTGTCAGCTCATGCATGCTCTCTCTCAAAAAATAAACATTAAAAAAAAAATTAAAAATTGAAGATGGTCATTTGTTCCCAGACAACAGAAAAAAAGTATAATTTTTTTTGTGTTTATTTTTGAGAGAGAGAGAGAGAGAGAGAGAGAGAGAGAGAGACAAAGCGCGACTGGGAGAGGGGCAGAGAGAGAAGGAGACAGCATCCAAAGCAGGCTCCAGGCTCTCAGCTGTCAGCAGAGAGCCCAACACAGGGCTCGAACCCACGGACTGCAAGATCATGATGACCTGAGCTGAAGTCAGTGCTCAACTGACTGAGCCACTCAGGTGCCTCAAGTGTAGTTTTTTTTTTTTTTAATTTTTTTTTTTTTAACGTTTATTTATTTTTGAGAGACATAGAGACAGAGTATGAACAAGGGAAGGGCAGAGAGAGAGGGAGATACAGAATCTGAAGCAGGCTCCAGGCTCTGAGCCATCAGCACAGAGCCTGACATGGGGCTCGAACTCACAGACCATGAGATCATGACCTGAGCCGAAGTCGGCGCTTAACCAACTGAGCCACCCAGGCACCCCTCAAGTGTAGTTTAAAAATACAAATTACTGGTGGCACCTGGGTGGCTCAGTCAGTTAAGCACCTTCAGCTCAGGTCATGATCTCACAGTTCGTGGGTTCGAGCCTGGCCTTGGACTCTGTGCTGACAGCTCAGAGCCTGGAGCCTGCTTTGGATTCTCTCTCCGTCTCCCTCTGCCCTTCCCCTGCTGGTGCTCTCTCTCAAAAATAAGCATTAAAAAAAATTTTTTTTAAATTCAAATTACTGGACAAAATCAGAGTATCAGGCTCAAAATTCAATATTCAACAATGTGATTAAATACATGTTTTTATTGCTTATAATCTTGTAGTAAATGTTCTTATGATCTTTTAAATGTATTTGATGGGCAGGGCAATTTCCCCATCTAATGTCTTAAACATCAATTGGAAATAACATTTAAGAAAAAACAATGTATGATCATTGCTAAATCGTACAGTTTTTTAATAGCATGCAGAAATAAATGCATTACTTACAAGAATACCACTTATAGAATACTGTAAGTGTTCAATATCAACAGGCAAAGAAAAAGAAGTATCATACTATATACCCAAGAATATTTAAATATCACGTAACATATTCATGAATACTTACCCTTGCCCAATTTTTTCATATCTTGTGTATTTTTTCTTAGGGTCACCTATGCTCACAATAGTTCCTATTTTAAACAAGAAACAAACAAAACATTGGAAACTCAGTCAAGTATTTTAAAATTGTAAACTAATTCCATCATTATTCCTAATAAACTACTGACTTTAGAACATTAGCTTTCAAATATAACACTAAATTTCAAAACTAATGTATGTTTTAAAAACAAAACACTAATGAAACTTATATCAGAAGCAAGAAGATATTATTTCCATTAGGTTGGACCTCCTAACCAATGTCTTAATTATTCTATCACTTTCTCAAAAATAAACACACTTTAAAACGATCAACTGTGTTAGTTGGGTCTCAGGATGTGGGAGATTCAATCCTAATTGGGAAATTCCTGGGTAAGGATGAGTATTCTTTAAATACTGAAATGTATTAAACTCATGATAAGTTATGAAACTACTTACTATCAGAAATAATACCTAAATGATATCCACGTGAAAAAACCTAAATGGTTTTTCTGACTCTTCCCATATATCTTCTATCTTCCAATATTTAGAAAACCACTTATTACTATAAAGATTACTTTAGCATGAACTAATCATATATATATCTGTTTTTGGAAAGTTCACAAAGTCACAACTAAGAAACAGTTTTAAAATTAGAATTTGGATATAAAACTATTAATTTATATTCTTATTATCATTAAATCAAAACATGAGAAAACCACACTAAGTTTTCACTTGCTCCAGGTAAAAGGAGAAAGGATCATATCAAGGAAACTCACACAAATCATCCACTTTTATACAGGTACCTGACCTCGGGTCTACAGCCACTATAGCTGTGGTATTTCCCCGATCCCTCTCTATAAAGTGCTCTTTATAACTACAGCTGCTGTAGACTTGCACCGAGACATTATCGCTACCCTCTCCCCAGCACTCTGGACATTCTTTCCAATGGCTGATTCAGGCCCATAGCAGTGGATGGATATAAAGGGAGAAGTGAAAAAAATACATTTAATGTTTATGCATATATCTATACAGGAAGGCTATATTGTTTAGTTATTCGGGAACATTTTGTATTCTCACACCGAGAAGCTATAAGTATGCATAGACATAGACAAACTTCTTTTGACAAGGTTTCCAGTCATGATCCTTAGATTTGACCCTTTGGGAAAAAGTACTGTTCCCAAAAGTACTGTCCATTGCAAAGACATTACTCAATAGTCAACACATAATAAGCAAGCAAATTAGAGTATGATTTTGGCTTTAGCAGATTTTAATTGAAGCTATTGTTCTTAGAAAAAAACTATTTTTTCTGTCTTAAGCCAAAATATAAGGTATACATTAAAATCCATCTGAGCCAAACGCTTCAAGAACTATTAACAATTTAAGAATAATGTAAAGTGTAGGTGACATACTTAATTTCTCCATGATCTCTTCATCTGTCATTTTGGTCTTCTTTTTCTGTTTGTCAGAAGACTTGGCACCACTATCAACATTGGAATCACCAACTGGTGTAGGAATAGGGTCAATTACAGACCGTGTATAAATCTGTAGAGAGACAGTTAATTACTGAGATCTAAGGAAAAATATTTTTAGCTATTCTTACTGGCACATTATTCAGTTCTTTGATTTAAAATACATTTTTTTCTTTATTTTTATTTTATTTTCATTTTAGGAAGAGTGAGAAAGCATGCGCAAGCAAGCAAGGGAGAGGGACAGGGAGAGAGAGAGAACCTCAAGCAGGCTCCTTCATGGAGCCCAATGCGAGATTGTAACCTGAGCCGAAATCAAGAGTTGGTTACTTAACTGACTGAGCCTCCCAGGTAACCCTCAATTCTTTGATTTTTTTTTCTTTTTTTTTAGTGTTTATTTAATTTTGAGAGAGAGACAGAGAGCGAGTGGAGGAAGGCAGAGAGAGAGGGAGACACAGAATCTGAAGCAGACTCCAGGCTCTGCGCTGTCAGCACAGAGCCCGACGTGGGGCTCGAATTCATGAACCATGAGATCATGACCTGAGCTGAAGTTGGATGCTCAACCGACTGAGCCACCCAGGTGCTCCACGGTTCTTTGATTTTTTTTTTTTTTTTTTTAAATGTTTATTTATTTTTGAGACAGAGAGAGACAGAGCATGAGTGGGGGAGGGGCAGAGAGAGAGGGAGACACAGAATCTGAAGCAGGCTCCAGGCTCTGAGCTGTCAACACAGAGCCCGACGCGGGGCTCGAACCCACAGACCGCGAGATCATGACCTGAGCTGAAGTCGGACGCTCAACCGACTGAGCCACCCAGGCGCCCCGGTTCTTTGATTTTTAACCAAAACTAATTTTCTCCAGTGTTCTAAACAATGACAATTATTTTCAGAGTTGTCTTACTAGCTACTAATTTCCACAAAAACCTGTATCCAAAGATGATTTCTATCATTTCATTTTGAGCAGCCAATTCTAGGAGGTAAAGAAAGAAGTCAGAGGCCTGTCTCAATTAGACGATCCAGCGGCAGTCCTCGGAGTCCTTCCTGCCAATCGCGCCAGCTCTCCGGCACACAGCACCCTCCCCACACTTCCCTTGGGCTAGTACAGGGGAGGCACAGGACTCTTGCTGCCTCTGTCTGAGGTCATGAAACGGGAATGACCACAGTTGGGAATTTCACTCACAGCAGCCTCCTGAATGACACCAAGGCTTTGAGAGAAATGTAAAATGGGAGATAATGTACACAATCTGGGTAAGAAGTAAGATTTAAGTTTTAGATACAGTCCATTATCTGCACTGAAATAAACAGAGAAAGTCTCTAGAAGAGAGCGTGTAATATAGAAAGAAAAAACAATGAGTATTTTAACTTTTAAGGAAGGCATTCAATTTTAGTTTTCAATAAAAGTTAGTTTTCTGATGAGTGGTTTTCAGGTAAAGATCTCCAAGTCAAATTTCCCCATACTGACGGCTTTTGAAAATTAATCACTGGAAGTCAAATACAGACTGCTATTTTGTTTTTAACAACACACGCCCAGACACCCCCGGTCCAATTAATAATGAGACACGCACTGATTTTGTATGATCCGGTCGCGGGGCAATAACAGGAGGGGCGGCCTCTTCATCATCGTCATCTTCCTCTGTCATGACTGCTGATGTTTCTGACCCCTTGGTGTTCAGCTGTATTAATCACATGAGCAAAGTAAGGAAGATACGTCAAATACAACACTATGTTAAAATAGGACTCTCTTTTTAACATACTTGAAAAAGATGTAATAGCTTTGTATTCCTGTAATAGCTCATTTCAAAATGATAAAACCTCACTGTTTCTAATCTAATCACTTAAAGAGTAAAGGCAATTCAGTTTATGAAATAAATGTTTACAGTAAATATTAAGTTTTCTTAAGAGAAAATTTATACCTTTTATATGGAGAATTTTACATCCTTTAAACAAGCCCTATAAGGAATTAATCACTATTTGTTAAGACCAAAAACAAAGATCCTCTAGACTTTATAGAAGTCAGAGTCATTTTCAGTCATTTAAAACAGCCAGGTTATCACCATCAAAAATGGTGGCTAATGAAGTAAAAGAAGACGTTAACCTTTATACAGAGCTTATTATATGCCAGGTACGTGCTAGGTAGATACTTCACGTACTACCTCATTTAGTCTTTACTAGGAGACTGTTTCTTCCCAATTGAGGAAATTCTATTTACTTAATATGGCTTCCATATTTCCTTAATCAAGTGGCTAGCTTAAAATATATTAAGATAGATTGATAGATAGATAAAACATATTAAGTAGTTCTTTTTTTCTGGTGGCTGTAATTTGTTTTAGAAAGCAAAATAAAAACTGAGGTTTGTTTTGGGTAACCTAAGTTAGAAAAAGAGTTACAAGAAGTAACATATTAACTTACTCCTGGTGTTCCAGAAGGGAAGCCATCTTTCTCTGAATACGAAACAGAAAATAATGCTAAGTCAACAACTCAAAACATCAAACAACTTCTATATAATAAAAGGAAGAAAATACAAAGCAGAGCAAGTAAAATGTTCTTAGACTGATTTCATTTTAACTTGAATTAAGTCTTGAGAAAAACGACAGTTATCAATATTCAAATAAGAATTTATACAAGATTGTGCTAACAAAATGTCAAATCTAAATGGAACTGTAAATTTACTAAAAATCACTGATGTATATACTTCTAATGGGTGAATTTTATAGCATGTAAACTATGATTTTAATAAAGTTATTAAAAACATACCTAAAACTAAACTTGTCAGTATGTAATTAAAATAAAATGGAAGTTTATTTATAGCAATACTTCCTCCAGTAAACTATTGAGAAATTAAAGCAACTGTTCAATGGCAGTTGTGCAAAGGAAATTCTTTTTTTAATGTTTATTTATTTTTGAGAGAAAGGGAGAGAGAGAATGAGCAGGGAAGGGGCAGGAAAAGAGGGAGACACAGTTCCAAAGCAGGCTTCAGGCTTTGAACTGTCAGCACAGAGCCCCACTCGGGGCTGAACTCACCAGCTGGGAGATCATGACCTGAGCTGAAGTTGGATGCTTGACCAACTGAACCACCCAGGCATCCCAGGAATATGATTTCTTATTGATCAAAATTTATGTCAAGAATTTTTTGGGGGGGTGCCTGGGTAGCTCAGTTGGTTAAGCCTTTGACTTCTGCTCAGGTCATGATCTCATGGCTTGTGAGTTCGAGCCCCGTGCTGGGCTCTGTGCTGACAGCTCAGAGCCGAGAAACTGCTTCTGTTTCTGTCTCCATCTCTCTCTGCCCCTCCCCCACTCACGCATGGTCACCTTCTCTTTCTCTCAAATACAAACAAACATTAAAAAAAATTTTTTTTTTTAAATGAGAAAGCGGGGGCGCCTGGGTGGCTCAGTTGGTTAAGCGGCCGACTTCGGCTCAGGTCATGATCTCACGGTCTGTGAGTTCGAGCCCCGCGTCAGGCTCTGTGCTGTCAGCTCAGAGCCTGGAGCCTGCTTCAGATTCTGTATCTCCCTCTTTCTCTGCCCTTCCCCTGCTCACGCTCTGTCTCTATGTCTCTCAAAAATAAATAAACGTTAAAAAAATATTAAAAAAAATAAATGAGAAAGCATATTCCTGAAGGCAAACACAGTTCATAAAGACTAAATGTCAAAATACTCATTCTGGAGTTTAGAAAAGTTTTGTTTTGTTTTGTTTTTCAAAAGGCCCTGAGAAATTTACATTTTTATACACATATATAATATGTAATAATATACATTAAATAACATGTTAACATATGCATATATTAACATGTTATTTAACAGTGTTGATATATTAACATATTATAAATTAATATACTAAACATACTTATATATTATATAAATAATATAAGTATAATTTATAAATGTGATTATACTAAAGGTATATATTTAACACAACTTTAAACTTATATATATTAAAGATATAAAAAAGGTGAAAAGAATATACCATTTTCTGGTCAAGCACTGACTTAAAAAAATACTAATTTACACAGACTTATAGTTGACACGAAAGTTCTAAGGACAAGTCCGACCTTTTGCTAAGGATACAAAGGTCAAGATCTAGATAAAAAAGTCAAGATCATTTGGCCAAGTGGTCTCTATTTTTTCCTTGAGCATAGTCCTTATTTCTGTGAAAATGCAGTCAAATTAAGTACAGTTAACTAAAACTTCAAGTATGATTTTAGCTCAATCATGTTTTTGAAAGTACATGTATGGGGGCGCCTGGGTGGCTCAGTCGGCTAAGCGTCTGACTTCAGCTCAGGTCATGATCCCACAGTTCAGGAGTTCAAGCTCCGCAACGGGTTCTGTGCTAGCAGCATGACAGCTCAGAGCCTGGACTCTGCTTCAGATTCTTTGTCTCCCTCTCTCTCTTGGCCCCTCCCCCGCTTGCATTCTGTTTGTCTCAAAAATAAATAAAACATTTTAAAAAAAATTAAAAAAAAAATAATGAGTGCAGGTGTGGCTTTAAGGGTCAGAGAAACATATTAAATGACCCCCTAGGGATGTAATTAGCAAAATCCACTGAAGGAAACAGGACCCATGATCCTGTTTCTTCAACAAATAAATTGCAAGGAAAAGAGAGTCTAAGAATAAGCATGAGGGAGCCTAAACATCAAGAGATTCAAAAGACACAGTGATCAACTGTAATGTATGGACTTTATTCTGGTTCTGATTTGAATAAACTATTTTTAAAAATCGACTACACTCACACTTCTTACCAAATGATATTCTAATTCCAAGGTATAAAATCTTTTAGTTCTAATGCTTATTCTGTTTATATATTTGATTTTTGAATGAATTTCAAATTTTTGATGGCTTAAACATTTTTTTACTTTATAGTCTGTGTGTTTAATATAGCAAAACAACCCTCCTCCTGTCCCACTAACAATAAATATATTTCTAGTATGAATATGCCTATAAGTCAGCATCTTTCTCTTCTATTGCTGGGATTCATTCAAAAGCAGTGACAAGAAAAAACAAATAGGCCAAAACATCCCCTTTTGGTAAAACTAAGAGAATAACATACTCCTCAGACTCCAAATTACGCCCCAAAGCTGCTCCAATCAGTCTACAAAAGGCAAATCTAGAGCAGGGGGAAAAGCAGAACAAGAACCATAGCTTAGGTTTTTATTTTTCCAGAAGCAATCTTTTTATCTAGGTCTACTTCAAGATGCTGCAGTCCCACTTGAATCAGCCTTTTACCAGTATTGGACGTCTCACCTGGAGGAGTAAAGCTCAGATATTTCTGCTTCACTGTGTTGGAGTCATAGAACTTTAAGACATCCAGCACAGCCTGAGGATTCTTCTTTTGCTCTAGTTTGGTGATATTGGAGGTCTGTAACAATCGAGCCCACTGTTCTGGCATGCCCTACAAAAAGATATTCAGAAATTAGTGGTTTTGAGTTGCTCTAATAAAATCAACTTCCAGAGGAAAATGATAAGATACATAAAAAACAAGTCAATCTACATAGCTGTAGACCTGACTAAATTGTAGAAGGTCTTACTTTTCTAATGGTCAGTTTTCTAAATCTATTTTGTATAATTCTAACTAATGGGCTCAGCTCCCTAGAAGAAAGATACATCCAACCACAAACACTTTCATAAGAAGAGAAAAGCACTAAGAATTCACAGTTAACATGTGGACAGAAGAGTTCACTTGAAACGCAATGCTGCAAGGAAAGGTCTGTGTGTGGAGACATAAATGAGTACCAACTGGTACTCATAAGTAAACTTACTGTGAATTCTCCAGTAACCGCATCAAAGCCAACATGGATGGTGTGCTCAAAATCAGACGGAGGAGAAATTTCTGGCCGCTCCTTCTCTTTCTTCTTACTTCCTAGAGGGCAATAAAAAAAAAAATCAGCCTATTTAAACAAGATTAATAAAGGTACTCATAATCAGGTTTTCCCCAAAACCAAATTAGGAACAAAGTTATTCTAGAAGAGATTTCCCCTAAAGACACTGGCTGATAGGAAGCTGATAAAAGAAGTAAAGTAACCTATTCTGTCATCAAGCAGGGGTGGGGACAACCAGACAATGACCTGATTAAAGAGGCATAAGGACTGACCCAGCACTGGGCCTGAATAAAAGAGTACAGGGCAGAAGAGACAGCCTTCAGAACACCGGTTCTCATGAAGGCCTCCACTTTAGATCACAGAGCAAACCGGAAAACAATGTCTATTAAATCCTATTTCCGGGGCGCCTGGGCGGCTCAGTCAGTTAAGGGTCCTACTTTGGCCCAAGTCGTGATCTCCTGGTCTGTGGTTCAAGCAGACTGGAGCCTGGTTTGGATTCTGTGTCTCCCTCCCTCTCTGCTCCTCCCCGCTCATGATCTGTCTCTCAAAAATGAATAAATGTTAAAAAAAAAAAAATATGGTCTGTAATTTAAGCACATCTGTTCCTCCCTACTCCTCCACCGCCCACCTGCCTTGCTTTCATCTGCAGTTTATGCCTAGGGTTCTGGCCTAGCTATTGTCCCAGGACTTTTCTAAACTTTTACCCTGTACTAGAATCTACTTTCTCCATTACTCTGTTTTCTTCTTCTTAGTTTACCCCTTGATACTTCCTGACTATATATATTTAGGTTGAAAACGTTTTCCCCCCTCAGAACTTCTTCTCATTTCCAGTGCTGTTATTTAGGCCAATGCCATTTTGAACCACTGTTGAAGGTCAATTGTCCAAATATGCCTGAGTCTATTTCTAGACGCCCGACTTTGTTGCAATGATCTCTTTACCTTTATGCCCATACCAGCCTGCCTTGACTATTGTAGTTTAAAAATAAGCACTGAAACTACATAGCAGTACATCGTAGTAGCTTTTTCAAAGCTGTTTTGCTATTCTAGGTCCTTTGTAATTCCATGCAAATTTTATTTAATTTTTTAAATGTCTATTTAAAATTTTTTTAATGTTTTTATTTTATTTTTGAGAGAGTGAGAGAAAGAGAGCAGGGGAGGGGCAGAGATAGAGGGAGACAGACAATATGAAGTGGGCTCCGCGCTGACAGCAGAGAGCCTGATGTGGGGCTCGAACTCATCAACTGTGAGATCATACCCTAAGCCAAGTGGGACACTTAACCAACTGAGTCACCCAGGCGCCCCTATTTATTATTTTTGAGAGAGAGTGCGGTGCTCATGCATGTGAGTGGGGAAGGGGCAGAGAGAAAGGAGGAGAGAGAATTCCAACAAGGTTCCCAGCTATCAGACAGAGCCTGACACAGGGCTGATCTCAAAACCATGGGATCATGACCTGAGCCAAAACCAAGAGCCAGAGGCTTAACCAACTGAGCCACCTAGGTACCCTTGAATGCAAATTTTAGAATGAGCCCGATAATTTCTACAAAAAATCCTTCTCAGATTTTGATTGGAATTGCCTTCAATCTACAGATCAATTCGGAGAGAAGTGATTTCTTAACAACATTGAGTCTTCTAATCCATGAAAAACAGTGAATCTCTCCATTTATTTAGGATTTCTTTAACTTCTCTCAGCAATATTTCGGTCACCAGTGTGTAGATCTGTTGCCGCTTCTGTCAGATTTCTGCCTCAGTATTTAAAAATTTCTGTTGCAATTGCAATAGTACACCTTTTTATTTATTACACAACTTCAGGCACTGGTGGTTTTAATGGCAAAGCCAGTTTGTGAGGGAGTGTTCTAGTTCTTACAATGCAAGATACTAGCACTCACTGAACTTTGGAAAGGTTTTCTGGTTAACTGTGATACTATGTTTTACCAGTGAAAAATATTCTTTCTCTCCTGCCAAGGTATATTTATGGAAAAGCACTTAGTCTGAGGTCACTTTTTTTTTTTAAGTAAACTCTATCCCCAACATGGGGTTCAACCTCAAGAGTCACATGCTCTAGTGACTGAGTCAGTCAGGCACCCCACAAATGGTACAGCTTTTTAAATTTGGTTTTCAACTGTTCAGGGACGGCACAGAGAAACCCTGATACAGAGCTTATACCTGAAACCTTACAAGTATCTTCTTTTTAGTTCCAGTAACATCTTTGTATATATCGAGGATTTCATATAAAAATTCAATCATGTTTTTGGTGAACAAAGGTTTATTTCTTTCTCATTCTGAATTCCTTTCATATCTTTTCCTTATCTTACTATACTGGCTACAACCTCTCGTACACTGTTATCGTAAAGGAGAAACATTTATTTTTTTTTCCACAATTAAGCTTGACACTAGTGTAAGTTTTTCAAAGATGCTCTTTTTATCAGGTTAAAGGCATTTCCTTCTATTCCAAGTTTGCTGAATGTTTTTATCAGAAATAAATATTAGATACTGTCAAATGCTTCTTCTACCACTACTGAGGTGAACATGTTTTATCTTTCTTATTTTGTTAATATAATAAATTACACTGACTGATTCCCAAATATTACACCACCCCTGCATTCCTGAAATGAAATCCACTTGGACAGTATGTACTATGCCCTTTTCATATCTCATAAAATTCTAATTGCTAAAATCTTGCTAAGATTTTCCATCTATGTTAATGAGAAATATTGGTATGTAGCTTTCTTTTTTATAATGTCTTTGGTTGGGGCATCAGAGTAACGCTGGTCTCATAAAATAAGTTGGGGAGTATTCCTTCTCATTCAATTTTCTGTAAGATTATGTAGAAATGTTGACATTTCTTCCTAATGTTTGGTAGAATTCACCAACAGAGCCGTCTGCGTCCGACATTTTCTTTGTGGATGGTTAATAACTACAAACTAAATTTTCCTGGGAGACATAGTGTTTTTAGGTTTCCCATTTCTTCCTGAATGAATTTTGAAAATTTGTCTTTCAAATTTTCCCACTTTATCTATTTGTTGAATTCGTACCTTATCGTTTTTAGTATCTGTAAAAATGCCACCTCTTTAGGGCTCCTGGGTCGCTCAGTCAGTTAAGCATCCAGCTCTTGGTTTCAGCTCACGTCATGATCTCATGGTTTGTGGGATCAACCGCAGCATCCAGCTCTGCACTGACAGCACAGAACCTGCTTGGGACTCTCTCTCTCCTCTCTCTCTCTCTGCCCTTGCCTGCTACTTGCTCTAAGTAAATAAACATTTAAAAAATTGTTTTTAAATGCCACCTCTTTCTTTCTCAGTATCGGTAATTTGTGTCTTCTCTCACCACCTTACCCCCATGACGTCTATCTAGAGTTTTATCCATTTAACTGATATTCTCAATAAATCAGTTTGTGGTTGCACTGATTTTTCTATCTTTTTCTTCCTATTTTATTGATCTCCACTTTGATTTTTGTTATTTCTTTTCTTCTACTACTTTGGATCTCACTCACTTGCTCTTCCCTTCTAGTTTATTAAGACGGCTTTGCTTAAGTCAATTTAAAATCTTTTTCTTTTCTCATATGAGTGCTTAATAGCATAAATGTTCTTCTAAGTATTACCTTAGCATCCTACAGATACTGATGCTTTGAATTTTCTTTCTGTTTAATATACTCCTTAAATATCTTTTGAATTCTTCATTTATTTGGAGGTGGGTTTTTGTTGCTGTTTTTTTACTTTTGAAATATTTCCAGAGATTTTTCTGTTACTGATTTTTAATTATATTGTGGACATAGAACATACTTTGTGTGATTTGAATTCTTCTAAATTATCAGGTTTTAAAAATCTCCCTAGAATATGATATCAGTAAATGTTCCATGTTCACTTAGAAAAGAATATGTATTCTGCTGGGTGAAATACTCTATAAATGTCATCTGGTCAAGGTGTTTTGGCAATTTTCTATCTACTTGCTCTATCAATTATTGTTAAAAAGTATCCTGGAATCTCCAACTGTAAGTGTACTTATCTATTTTTCCTTAAATTTCTGTTTTTGTCTCATGTATTTCAAAGCTCTACTATTAAGTGCATATTTACTTCTATTATATCCTCTTGTTGAACTGACCTTATTATACCATTATAAAATAACCTATTTCTTATCCTTTTCCCTTAAATATTTAGAGCAGTATTTTTTGCTCTAAAATCTACCTTATCTGACATCAGTCAGTCCAGGTTTTCTCTTCACTATTAGCATACTTTAAAAATCCAAAGCAGGCTCCAGGCTCTCAGCTGTCAGCACAGACCTTGACACAGGGCTTGAACTTGTGAACCTCGAGATCATGACCTGAGCTGAAGTCGGATGCTTAACCGCCACCCAGACGCCCCTAACACCCTCTGCTTTTTAATTGGGGTGTCTAGATCAGTTATGATTAATGTGATTACTCATATAGCTGGGTTTAAACCTGCCATTCTATTATTTGTTTTCTAATGGTCTCTATTCTTTGTTTACATTTTCCTCCTTTTCTTCTTTTGGATTAACTATTTTTCATAATTCCCTTTTATTTCCTTTGTTGTTGTTGCTGTTTACTTCATACTCAGTGCAGAGCGCAACACAGGGCTTGAACTCACAACCCTGAGGTCAAGACCTGACCTGAGATCAAGAGTCGGACACTTTAAACTACTGAGCCACCAAGATGCCCTTTGTTTGTTGGTTTTTTAAGTGATAACTCTTTACATACCATAAAGCTCATCTGGGTTTTATTTGTATATAGAATTGTGCAACCATCACTGCAATCTAACTGTGGAACATTTTCATCATCCCTAAAAGAAACCTTGTCCTCATTAGCAATCATTACCCATTACTCCCTCTCTCCCTCCCAAGTTCTACACAACTACTAATCTTTCTGTCACCATACATTTGCCTGTTCTGGCCATTTCATATAAATAGGACCACAAGAGGGCGCCTGGGTGGCTCAGCTGGTTAGGCCTTTGATTTTTGGTCTCGGTTCAGGTCATGGACTGGTGGTTTCCCGAGTTCGAGCCCCGTGTCATTTTGGGAAAAGTCTGCTCAGGATTCTGTCTCCCTCTCTCTCTGCCCTTCCCCAACTTGCGCTGTCTCTCCCTCTCTCTCGCTCTCTCAAAGTAAACAAATAAACAAAAAAAAAAAAAAAAAAGGAGCACACAACTTAGGTGTAAATGGCTTTTTTACTTAGTTTTTGAGGTTCATCTGTGATAGGATGTATCGGGACTTCGTTTCTTAAAAACTTGATTTTTTTAGAGACTTAGCCAAGAAAAACCATTTTCAGTGATTTGCATTCCTTTACGCAGATCCACATTTTCCTTTTCCTTTTGTCTGAATGATTTGGTGTAATATTTCCTGACAGTGCAGGTCTGCTGGCGATAAATTCTTTCAGCCTTTACACATTTAAAAAAGTCTTTGTTTCCCCTTCGCTTTTGAAAGATATGTTCACAGACAGAGAATTCTAAACTGACGGGCTTTTTTCTTTCAGCACTTTACAGATGTTGCTCCTTGCCGCTGGGACGCACCATTACTGCCTTAAAGTCCACTGTCAGTTTTTGTTCTGGTAGCTTATGTTTTGGGTTACAACAGTAAGCTTTTTTTTTTTTTTTTTTTTTTTTAACAGACTTTATCTTTTAGAGAAGTTTTAGGTTCACAGAAAATTGAGCCAAGGTCGGAAAGCTTTTAAGATTTTCTCTTTATCACTGGTTTTAAACAATTTGATATGTGCCATGGTGTAGTTTTTCATCATGCTTCTTGTGCTTGGAATTCACTGATCTTCTTGAATCTATGGGTTTATAATTTTCATTAAATTTGTAAAGTTTTCAGCCACTTTTTAAAAAGTACAAAAAGTTTGTTTCTCCTCCCCATTCTTTGGAGACTTCAATTACGCTTGTATCAGGTCTGCATGAAGTTATCCCACAGCAGTTCACTTTTGTTTCAGATTTTTCCTCTTTTGTTTTATTTTTAAAAAACATTTTGGGAGAGAGTGCGCGTACACGTGGTCGTGCACATGAACAGGGGAGGGGCAGAGAGAGAGGAGAGAGAACCCCAGGCAGGCTCTGTACCATCAGCAGTGAGCCCGACATGGGGCCTGAACCCGCGAACTATGGGATCATGACCTGAGCCAAAATCAAGAGTCAGATGCTTAACATACTGAGCCACCCAGGTGTCCCTCTCTAAATGGCGTTTTAGACGGTTTCTATTGCCATGGTCTTCAAATTCACTAATCTCTTCTCCTGCAATGCCTAATCTACTGTGATTCTTATCTCTTATATTTCCCATCTCTAAAATTTTGTTCTTTTTTCTATCTTCATCGCTACTTCTAAATATGCTGAGTCTTTCTTTTGGGTTCTTCAACATATGGAATATAATTATTTCCAGGTCATTGCCTACTAATTCTGTCATCTGTGTCATTTATGGATTGATTCCAATCGATGGATTTTACTCATTATGGGTCTTTGCATGCCTGGAAAATATTGACTGGATGCCAGACATCAAAAATTTTCCTTGGTAGGTGTCTGATATTTTTGTATTCCTATAAATATTGGTGAGCTTTGTTCTGAGACACAGATAGGTGATTCTAAGCTGTTGACTTATATAGGAAAGAAACAAATTTAGGAAGAATTGATCCTTTTAGGAATTAAAGTTTTGTTAGACAAAACTGGAGTAACATTTAATCTAGAGCGAATTCCGCCCCATTACTGAGGCAAGACCCCTCTATTCAAAGTTTCTTATTCTGAAAGGTGGGACTAGGAAATATTCGGGGCCCTGTGTGAGCACTGAGGACAGCTTCCTCTCATCATTTCCAGTGGTTCCTTTTCCAGCTCCGGGTACCTCTCACACGCATGTGCTACCGAAGACTCAAGGGGGAGCTCCACAGATCTTTCTCCCTCTCTGGTGTGTGTGTACAAACTAGCTGCCTTGACATCTCCCAACTCCCGGCTCTGTTTCTTAGCTCTAAGAGACCCTCTAATTGTCCCTCCCCGTGCTGCAGCCTGGCAACTCTCTCCAGGAAGTAAGCTGGGTCAGTTATAGGACTCACCTCAATCATTTCCTATTTCTTAGGGATTACTTTTCTTTATTGTTTGATGTACAATATCATGAAAACCACTGTTTTTGCATATTTTCCCTCCAGTGTTTAGTTCTTTCAGGTGGAGGGGGTAAATCTGGTCACTGTTACTCCATCTGGACTCTAGACCTAACAGGTTTTGCTGTCTTAGCTGTGTTATTATGAAATTTCAGGATGATATTATTTGATGTGGTCTTTATTTTTTCATCATGCTGAGTACTTGGTAAGTCCTTTCCATCTGTAAATTATATTTTTCAGATTTGGGAAATTTTTTCTATTATTTCATTTTATTTTCTTTGTTCATTATTAGATCAGTACATCTTGGTCTGATCTTGTAACTGTTATATTTCTATTCTTTGTATTTTTAATAATCTGGGAAAATTTTCTTTTTTTTTTTTTAATTTTCTTAACTATCTTCCAATCTTCCACCTACTGATATCTTTTCTTTGTTTTGGTAATCTTAAATGTTGGTTTTCCAAGAATTGTTTCTCATTGTTCTCTGATCGTCCTTTCTCTGAGAATACTTTACTTATTTCATAGGTGCCATTTATCTTCTCTTTGAAGATTATATAGTTTACTTGTGTGTATAGCCTGGTTTTCTTCATACAGCAAAGTATTAAAAAGTTAACGGGGAGATGAGTCAGTCTTTTCATTAAAGATGGGGATGGGGGGGTACCTATACTTTTTTTTCCCCCCCAGGGCATTCTTTTCAACCAGAGAAAAATCTTCTAGTCTCTAGTCTGAGGGCTTTGAGTCAAGCTACAAGTATTCTGAAAGCAGGGTAGAGGAAAGAAGTTTAGTATGTTCACTTACATTGAATCTACTTTTCTTATTCTGGTGCTACACCTTCCACTGACTCCTCCAACAAGAATGAGCGGCCTCTGAAGTTCAATTTCTCCTCAAATACATATCAACATCAGTTTGTGTTTTGTTCTACCAGAAGATGGGACTTACAGCATTTATTGGCTGAATGGGATAAATAAGTTGTCCTAGGTGGCCTCTGGCACTTCCTACATAGATTTTCAACTAATTCCCCCTACCCGTTTTCAGCTTGTGTATTACACTCCCCTCCCCCACCACACACATGCTGTTGTATGCCTCTAAATTCTGAGTCTCTGAGATTTTTACACGAAAACTGGTTCACTTCTCACAGACGTTCCCTCTGTGGACGCTTAGGATAGGTCTTCATCTGTTCGGTTTAGTCAGCTGCCATTTTTCCACCCTTTCACCTTCCAAGTATGTACTGAAATCTTTTGTACACTACTGTCTCTTCTTCTATTCATTGCCCTTACGATGCTCAAAAAATTTTTTTAACTGTCACTTTACTTGGGTCTGGGGAGGGACAGCAAGTAGAGGTATGAGGTCAATCATGAGGCTTTGTTAACCAGAAAATTCTCCTAGTATAAAGGAGTTAAAAGTTGTGTTGTCTGTTAGGTCTGCATATCTACAATTGGAAAGTTACTGTATACTACTCGTTGTTTATAAGACACGAGTGACGTAGCATTAGCAGGAAATATATATTTTTTTGACTAGTGATGACAGATTTGTGCTCAAATGTCCATCTCCTTTCTAGGTCTCCTTGACATATGGAAAACTTATTTACAAGCGATCTGACTATTTCAAGAGGGCAGGGCACATTAGGCATGGCAAGGAGCAGAGGGAAATGCAACTATTAAAGCCTAGTCTGAATTCTGCTCTTTAGTGAAATGCATAATTCCGTCTATCATAAACAATCTCTTGGGGCATCTGGGTAGCTCAGTCAGTTAAGCATTCGGTTAAGTGTCCAAATCCTGACTTCGGCTCAAGTCATGATCTCACAGTTTGTGAGATGGAGCCCCGCATTGGGCTCTGCTCTGACAGTGTGGAGCCTGCTTGGGATTCTCTCTCTCCCTCTCTGGGTCCCTCCCCACCACGCTCTGTCTCTTTCAAAACAAATAAACTTAAAAACAACACAACAACAACAAAAAAAACACCTCTTGTTTTCCACTACACTATGAGTATTCTGAGGTTATGCCCTCTATTTCTCTTTAGAAGACTCTAGAAGTTCCTAGACTTCTCACTCGGTATCCTGAATATAGGAAGAAATATTTATTAACCAACTATAACAGTTTATTTTTTATATGGCTCTGAATTGATGACAGCAAAACATATAATTTCATGTGCTATATAAAAGTACTTGTTTCCTCTCCTTTTAAAACTTCCTTTTTTAAAAAAAAGATTTTAAGTAATCTATACAATCAACATGGGGCTTTATTTCATAACCTCAAGATCAAGAGTTGCATGTTCTTCTGACTGAGCCAGTCAGGTGCCCCTCCTCTTCTTTAAAAAAAAAAATCTGCTTTGGGGGCGGCTGGGTCAAGTCTTGATTTTGCCTCAGGTCATGAACTCAGAATTGTGAGATCAGCCTGTGTCAGGCTCTGTGCTGACAGTAAGGAGCCTGCCTGGGATTCTCTCTCTCCCTCTCTCTCTGCCCCTCTCCTGGTCGTGTTCTCTCTCTCTCTCTCTCAAAATATAAATAAATAAACGAAAAAAAAAAATTTAAGAAAAAAAATCTGCTTGGGGTGCCTGGGAGCTCAGTCAGTAAAGTGTTTGACTCTTGATTTTGGCTCAGGTCACAATCCCAGGGTTGTGGACTGAGCCTCATGTCGGGCTCCATGCTAAGTGTGGAGCCTGCTTAAAATTCTCTCTCCCTTCGCCCCTCTCCCCAGCTTGGACTCTCTCTCTAAAATAAAATAGAGGCAAGACATATAGCAAGAGGATTCCTGGCTCCGTTTGTGTCTAAGACCCAACCATATTTTTTAATTTGGGAATGTTAAGTGTAGAGACATATATTAAAGGAAGTTTCATATATATTAGGAGTATAGAATAAAAAGGTTAAAGAAATAAAACAAGCAGAACTTAAGACATTTACATACATTAATCTGCTATAAAAGAAATGACTCAATATCCTAAAAATCTGTTTAATTCCATTTGTTTTTATATAACACACGTACATACATACACATACTCCCTGTAATTTAGTTGTCTCAGGAAAGGAAAGGAGAGATTTAAAAACATATCTAAAAAAAAAAAAAAAAGATAACGAAGCATGTCTCAAATCAAACAATGTGCTGGAAGGATACTGTTACATAAACAGAATCATTCCTTTATAATTCTGGAAACCAAGAACTGCAAGGACCACCACCACCAACCCCTCCCCCCCCAATCTTCTATCTACAGATGTGCACCAGGCAACTGGGTACTAGATGGGAAGTAATGGAAAGAAAGGGAAGGGAAAGAAACTCTTTCTTTCAGAAATAAAACCCACAACTTCGTCATGAGGGAATAAAACAAGCAGGCCAGCAGCAACTTTCAGCCGAGGATGGGGGCCTTGAATCACGTGTTACACAGAAGGTACTTAAAAAGAATCATAAGTATGTCACTGCCACATTCTTTAAGGCCACCA
The DNA here is from genome assembly GCA_030068075.1 of Paguma larvata. Lineage (NCBI taxonomy): Eukaryota > Metazoa > Chordata > Mammalia > Carnivora > Viverridae > Paguma > Paguma larvata. The sequence continues at coordinate 83,273,332 of CM057824.1, forward strand.
CCTTTTAGGCTATATTTGAGTTTGAGTCTAAGGCTAAACCCCACCCCATGCCCCGTCTCCATAAAAGGAAGACTCTTCTATTTCTACTCTAACAGAATCAGTGATTAGCCCTTTGTTCCTTTGACCCAGAACAACTTCAAATGAGTGAAACTAAGTTTATTTCATGATGAAGAAGAGTATTCTCCAGAAAACAGGAAGAGGGGTATGGGCTACTCTTACTAAACCTAGAATTCAATTTTTGGACCGGAGGGGACATTCACAGTTCTAGCATCGTCATCACTGACCGGAAGTAAAGGTGCATCAGACTGAATGGCTACAAAATTGCCTTGGTTAATAAGTGCTATACCACTCAACACTAACTAACTCAAGAAGCTTTTAAAAATAAGCCAAGACAGTGGCTCATTGCCATTTTTATTAACAAAACTACTAGACTTGTTAAGCCATTTCTCACCTGGACTACTGCAAAATCCTCCTAACTAGCTTCCAACTTCAGTCTTAGGCCTCCAACAAAACCTATTTTCTATACAGCTACTAGTCTCTCCTATTTAAGACAGAAACGTGTCCGTGTCTTTCCCATGTTCAAAGTTCTGTAATGGTTCCCTAGGAAACAGGATAAAATCTGAGCTCTGTAGCATGGAATACAAGGCCCTTTATGACCTGCTCCCTGCCCACCTCTTCAGCTGCTTCTGCTGCGTGGAGTTTGTTTCCTCCATACATGACGCTATTATTCTTTCCCCCTCTTTGCTTTCGAGTCGCACCACACCGTACTCAGCTCCATGGATATGCTAGGATCCCTCCTGTAGCTGGGCCACTGAAACTTTTCTAGGCACACATTTAACTATCAAAATCTTCTATTTTCACTTATTCATTCTTCAGTCTTCAGGTCTATTGTCACTTCTTTAGGAAGCCTTCCTAGATAGCAGATGTCTTATACTAATCCTATTACCACTTTTCATAGTTTGTAACTTTATGTTTTAGTTTTTGATGTCATAGAAGCAGGGACACCATCTGCTTATCACTATCTCTGATGACTCACTGGGTACATATGATACATATGTATCAAAATGTGAAGAGATTTGTTCAAGTTGTCATAAGAAGTATAATTTCTAAGGGCTCCTGGGTGGCTCAGTCAGTTGAGCATCCAAGTTCAGCTTGGGTCATGATCTCATGGTTTGTGAGTTCGAGTCCCACATCGGGCTCGCTGCTGTCCCTTTGGATCCTCTGTCCTCTGCCCCACTCCCCCCCCCCACCCCTCCTCTGCTTGCATGCACTCTCTCCCTCTCAAAAAGGAATAAACACTTTAGAAAAAAAAAAAGTATAATTTCTAATTTTCTTAACTCTTCCAGTGACACTGATTAATCAATAGTGGATCACTGAAGTAGTCCAGTTTTGTTTTTTTTCTTTAACGAAAACATTAGCTGCCTGTTAGTAAGGACACCAGTAAGGGATGTAAATGTGAGTAAAATGAGTACTTCTAGATTAGGCTTTACATGAGAGATGGCACAAATCTTAGGGTAATTATGATTTTTTAAAATAAAAATATAATTTTTCCCTTCTAGACTCCATTTTCTTTAAAAAAAATTTTTTTTTAATGTTTATTCATTTTTGAGAGACAGAGTATGAGCTGGGGACGGGCAGAGAGAGAAGGAGACACAGGATCTGAAGCAGGCTCCAGGCTCTGAGCTGTCAGCACAGAGCCCAACGCGGGGCTAGAACTCAAGAGCTGTGAGATCATGACCTGAGCTGATGTCGGATGCTCAACCGACTGAGCCACCCAGGCGCCCCTAGACTCCATTTTCAAGATGACAGACTAACCACATACTGTAGCCCTCCCCTTTAGGTCAAATCTCTTTATTTATCATGGAATAAATCAGTGAGGAATGCCTAAAGATGGAAAGCAATTCAGATAAAACTCTGGGAGAGAAACAGCCACTCAGGAGGTAGGCAGGAGAATGCCAGTTCAGAAATGTCGGCAATCGTTAAGCAGCTAGATTTCTGTGTTCATAGAAGCATGAATGTGTGTGTGTATACGCACGCGCGCGCACACACACACACACACACACACACACACACACACAGGGTTCTCCCTTCCTAACCCTCAAAGCTTCAGGTCACACTTATTTAGAAGTGTCAGCTTCCAAGGAGAAACAAAAGTGTGGGAGGCTGGGTTGGAAAGGGAGGGAAGAACCCCAGGGAATGAGAGGAATTAAGGAGCACTCTACCCTCCAAACATTCCATCTCTCTTTCTCCTTCTCTCTCTACAATGAGGCTATATAAAGAGACCGTGCAGGTGCTCTACTCTTGACCACAAAGCCGAATGCAATTCTTCCCATCTCGCTCTATAAATTCAATGCAATTCTAATCACAACATCAGCAGGGTTTTCTGTTTTTGTTTTTTTTTAAAGTCCTTGATAAACGAATTTTAAAAGAGCAAAGGGCCAAAAGATCATAAAGAAGAACGTGGCAGCAGGCTTGCTCTCTCAGGTATTAAGAATTATAAGCTACAATACTTAAGACAGTACGGTATTAGCTCAGGTACAAATAAGTCAATGCAATAAAATAGACAACAGAGAAAAAGACCTTGGCATACGTGGAAACCTGACAGGTAACGGCTAGAACAGCAGGTCAGTGGCAAAATGATAATCAAGTTTCACTGAAAGGTTGGCAACACCGGTTACAAAAAAAGTGAAAATGGATCTCTCTTTACACACACACAAAAACCAAATCCAGACGGTTCAAAGGTTTAAATTATAAAAGGCATACTGTTAAACCTTTAGAAAAATATACAAAAACATCTTTGATCCATAGTTTGGCAAAGATTTCTTAAAACACAAAAAGCTCAAATGATAAAGGAATTGATCAATTCAACTACACCAAAATTAGTAACTTCTGTTCAACAAAAGATTATCACTGAGAGGGCGAAAAGGCAAATCACCACTTTGAAAACTGTATTTAGTAACATTTAACCGACAAAGGATTAGTACACAGACAATAAATGTTTATTAATAAAAAAGGAAAAAGCAACTCTATAGAAAAATGGATTGAGGAACAGATGTAACAGAAAACACAAATAAATGGGAAATTAACATAAGAAAAAACAATTTCCCAAGTCCTCAGGGAAATGGAAATTAAACCCACAACGAGATACTATTTCATACTTCCCAAGGTGGCAAAAATTAAAGTCCTGTAAAACAGGAATTTGCAAAGATGTTCAGCAACAGGAACATTCATGTGCTGTGGGTGAGAATGAACGTTAACAGACGTCAGAAAGCACTCTGATAAACCTAGTCAAGTCAAACTTGGGAATAGCCTGTAATCCTACGATTTTACTCTCAAGCACACACCTCAGAGCAACTTTTAAATCTTTGGCTAAGGCCCACACCAATACGTTTTACATTCTGATCTAATACACATAAGAGGAACAAAAGTTTCATGAATTCATGAAACAACTTTGTTTTGTTTTGTTTTTTTAGACAGAGAGAGAGAGAAAATATGCCAGGCAGTCTCCACATTCAGCATGCAGCCCAATTCAGGGCTTGATCCCGTAACCCTGGGATCATGTCTTGAGCTGAAATCAAGAGTCAGACGCTAGGGGCACCCGAGTGGCTCAGTTGGTTAAGCCTCTGACTTCAGCTCAGGTCATGATCTCACAACTCATGAGTTCAAGACCTACATCAGGCTCTGAGCTGACAGCTCAGAGCCTGGAGTTTACTTTGGATTCTGTGTGTGTCTCTCTCTCTGACCCTCCCTGACTTGTGCTCGCGTGCGCTCTTTCTCTCTCTCAAAAATAAAAAAAAAAAGAGACACTCAACTGACTGAGCCACCCAGGCGTCCCTTAATGAAACAACTCTTGCACTGTGTGCAACATACTCTATTCCTATTTCATTTAACATTATCCACTATATGGATTTAGCAAGCCACTAATGCAGTGGTTCTTAACATTGGTATATGTTAGAATCATAAGAGGTATTAAAAAAATTAAAAACAAGAACAAAACTGATGCCCAGGTAAGCCCCTGAAGACTGATTCAATTGATCTGGGATGGAACTTGGACACACATTTATTTTTTTTTAAGTCCCCCTCTCCATAAAAAAAGAGATTCTAATAAGCGATGAGAATCAAGAATTAAACTAATGGGTCATCTGATGCTTAATAAGCACTGCCCTAGAGAAATACTTGCACATGCCCTCAAGATTACCCATACGGCAGCACTGTTCATGAAAACAACCCAAATGTCTATTGATAGGAGATCGGCTGAATAAATTGCCATATATTTATACAGTGTACTAGTATACATCAGTGAAAATGAACAAAACACAGCTACATATAACAACATCAGCAGTGAAAATGAACTATAGCTATGTATACCAAAATGAACCTCAAAAGCATGGAGTTGAGGGGCGCCTGAGTGGCTCAGTCGGTTAAATGTCTGACTTTGGTTTAGGTCATGATCTCACAGTTTGTGGGTTTGAGCCTCGCATTAGGCTTTGTGCTGACAGCTCGGAGCCTGGAGCCTCTTTCAGATTCTGTGTCTCTCTCTCTCTGCCCCTCCCCTGCTTGCGCTCACTTTCTCTCTCTCAAAAATAAACGAAAAAAAAAGCATAAAACTGAGTGAAAATGTAAAATGTAAATCCTAGAAAAATGCATACATTAGGACTCCATTTATAAAATGTTCCCAAATAGGCATGCCTAAACCATACGTTATTTGGGGATATTATGTTGTAAAATTATAATAAACAAGGGATTTAAAAATTGCAGAATTCAAGATGGTGGATATTGGTGGGACGTGGAGAAAAGAGAGAAGATGGGTGTGGCAGATGGGGACTACAGAGGTGCTGATAAAATTCTAGGCTGGGTTATGGGTAGAAGGGTGTTTTACTAAAATATATACACTATTCTGCACTCTTGTGTGTATGACATCACCATAAAACTAAAATACTGAAGCAAAATTCTACGTACATAAAGTTCTGATCATAGGTGAAAAGTCAGTAGTTTCCTTAAAGGAGGGAAGGAACAGATTAGGACAGGATATGAATGAGTCCTGGGGAGATAAAAATGGTGTATAATGTGATATATTGATACAACGACTATGGCTTCCACAGGTGTACCCACTGGTCAAAACGGTACAGTTAATTTTTGTACATTTCAATCTATGTAAATTTTCACTGATTATGTATTCTTAACTCTCAAGGAAAATGTGTATTTATTATTATATTTTTTATTTAATATTTATGTACCATTCAATTCACGGTTCTGTAAGGGGAGATATATATTGGAAAAAAATACAGTTTTCTCATTCTGAAAATTCTGAATTGATTTTGCTTTTCAACAAGGGAAGCAACATACACACACATATGCATACAAACACACACAACAGTACTACCTTTGAAGTTAAAAAATATCAAATTTAAGTACTTAGAAATGACACCATCTAGGAAGGAAGAGTGAGGGCACAAGAAAAGTAATTTATGCCAACTTTCTTTCCTTGAATAGCATTTGTCTTTGGTTTGATACCCAACTGCGCTCATACTGGAAACTCGGTGAAAACTACGAGTCATTCTAGTCTGAAGTTACAACCCATGTATGACAAAGATGTTCTGAATGTAAGCCTATCCAACATATCAGATAAATTTTAGGGACTCTTGATGTCTCTTCTTTTACGTAAATTCAATTTCTATCTTGACATACTTTGGTTGATCAAGAAAACTAAAGGCTAAGGAACAGAAAGCTAACTTCTTTAAATGAGACAAAAGGAAAACTTTTTCCAATTATTACTGCAAATAAATCTTTCTTTGAAATACCAAATCAATTTCTTCACCTTATCATTTGATGGTTTTTCTCTTACTACTTCACTTCAGCAACCTATAAATTTGTCTAAATAATAATTAAATACCTTTCCTGTTTTTTTCAAGATAAAAACAATTAAATGATAGGAAAAGACACTAAAATGACTTCATATTTCAATTATGGCCTCTGCATTGAAAATCAATAGGAATTTTTCCAATTAACATTCAAATCTGTTAACCTCGCTATTAAAAAAAAATAACAAAAAAAACTCCATGAAAACCATCTTTGAAATAATTTAAATGAAGGCTCTACATATCAAAAACGGATTCACAAATCCCTACTACCATAGTCGTCAATTTTAACAAGTCTCCCAAATATGTCCTGTATTAGTTTTCTTGATTATGAGATGTCAATAATATGGAAACATTTTAAATATAACAGAACATTTAATTATATTAGTTCCTCATCAACACAACAGTCATTTAATGACGCTTATACTGGCCATTTCCATTGGTTGGCAGGAGACTCTTTCACTAAAAGCTCCCATGGTGTGCACTGTATCATTTTTCTTGGCAGACTTAGCTCATTTTCAGCCTGAAGAAATCACCTCTTCCAGTTGGCCACCCTGAAGTTGATCCACTTTAACCATACTCAACTGCTCATCTGTAATATGTTCTGTATACTTTCTATATGTTGCATTTTTAGGAATTTGCTCAAGAACATCAAGAATCATTGTGTACAATATTCTTAGCCTCTCCTGTGGACTGTTACACAAAGCCAATTGCACAAGGTCAGTGGTCTTCTTCAGCAAGCCCGCCATGACCACGCCAACAGGCCTTGTTTATTATTATGTACAAAGCACTACTCTTCTTCCACTTGGATTTCCTTCTCTGTGTTAACTTGGCTATCTATATAAGTAGAAATCTATCTTTATCTATACTTATATCTATTATTAGCTCTCAGAGCCACATGGTCATGCTTAATGTAATTAAATAAACTAATTCCTAATTCTTACTCTAAAATCCATTACCACTCCATAATCCCCATCTAATTCTAAAATCCAAAAAGCTCTGAAAACTACAACTTCTTTCCTTAGGTTTGGCACTAAAACAAACTTAGTGACTTCAATTTATATGAGATGACAATTTATAGTTTTTATCCCAGCTTGTGTGACTAGGCCGGTGGTTGGTTTTGTTTTTTTTTTTTTAATTTTATAAATTTTTTTAACATTTCTTTATTTTTGAGAAACATAGAGACAGAGTGTGAGCAGGGGAGGGGCAGAGAGAGAGGGAGATACAGAATCTGAAGCAGGCTCCAGGCTCTGATGAGCCGTCAGCACAGAGCCCAGCCCGACGTGGGGCTCGAACTCACAGACCGTGAGATCATGACCTGAGCTGAAGTCAGCCGCTCAACCAACTGAGCCACTCAGGCACCCCTAGGCCGGTGGTTGTTAACTGGAGGTGATTTTGCCCCACAGAGGATATCTGGCAATGTCTGGAGACAATTTTAGTTGTCATAGCTGGGTGGGAGGTGCTACTGACATCTAGTGGGTAAAAACTAGGAATGGTTATAGGATGTTCTATAATGCACAAGAAAGACCTCTGCATCAAAGTTATTTGGCCCCCAAATGTCCATCTTACCAAGACTGAGAAATCCTGGACTAGACTCATGTTTGCAGAAGACACACTAATGTACTGATCATGAGTGCTGCCTCGGAATACAAGATAAAAAGATAGTACTAAGTATTACTACTACTGAAAAATCAGAAACTCTCTTAATTAAGTCTTTTTCAAATCTCATTCAAGTTGGGAAGCCATAATCTACGGCCCAAGTCTTAGAAAATGAAGGAAAGGAGTACAGAAATTTATTTGATGTACCAAGTACAGGAGTAAAAAACTTAGTTTTATTCTGTACTATCAGAGGTTAAGAGAAACTAGCCTTTCTACTAGTGCCTATATACCACCATCAATTGTTTTCTTAGATCTGTTCTTCTCACCATAAAAATATCAACTTATTATTATACTTTAATTAAAAAGATATCATAACTGGAAAAAAAAAAGATCAAAATCGGTAACATAAAATACAACCGAGACTTGTGGGGTGCCTGGGTGGCTTAGTCAGTTGAGCGTCTGTTCAGCTTAGGTCAGGATCTCACAGTTCATGGGTTTAGGCCCCACGTTGGGCTCAGAGCCTGCTTTGGATTCTCTGTCTCCCTCTCTCTCTACCTCCCCGCCTCCCCACTCTCTCTCTTGCTCTCTTACTCAAAATAAATATTAAAAAAAGAACAATAATAATAATAATAACCAAGACTCTTGAAGCCACTGTAGCTATTTACCTTTCTCTGTGCCTGAAAATATAGAGATGATTTTATTCCTGGGCTTTTTTTCTTCTGGAACAGAGGGCAAAGGTTTCAAACTGTGATTGGCTGACAAAGGGTCTTTGCCTCCAGTGCTAAAAATGGTACTGCTCATTCGCACAGGAGGTGCTGGAGGCTTGTCTTCCAGTTCTCCGTTATCAGACATGATTCAGAATTATGATGTGGCCTGAAATAGATAGGCAAAAATGATACAGTCAATAACAAGGTAAAAAATAGTACAGAAAAGCAGAAACAGTAATAACTGCCCTCTTTCCAACTCTGAATTAGAAAATGTTATCCCTCTAGAGTGAAGTTTGCAAAATTTGTAAAACTCAATGAGTAAGAGACGAAATTGATATCAGATAATCAAATGAATAAATAAAATGGTGGGGTGCCAAATCTTCCTTATAAAAGAATTCCAAATAATAATTGTAGCTACATCCCCTCCTAGGAGTTGAACTTAACTTCCTTCCCCACTTGAGTATATGCTAGATCTACTGACTCATTTCCAAACGGGAGAATATGGAAAGGGAAAAATAACTTCATGGTGGAAAAATGTGGCAAACACTGCATTAACCAAGTGATCAAGGTTAACATCTCCAGTAATAAGTTATGCTGGCATCATTCACCACCTGATCCAACGTGATGAGAAACATACTTCACTTCTGTGGTGTTCTTCCTCAAACTCCATAACCCCAGTCTAACCATGGGAAAAATATCAGATAAACCCAAAATTGAGGGACATTCTACAAAAATTCCTAACCAATTCTCCTTAAAGGGGCACCTGGGTGGCTCAGTCAGTTAAGTGTCTAACTTTGGCACAGGTCATGATCTCATGGTTTGTGAGTTCGAGCCCCTAATCGGGCACTGCACTGACAGCTCGGAGCCTAGTGCCTGCTTCAGATTCTGTGTCTCCCTCTCTCAATGCGTCACCCCTGGTTGTGCTCTGTCTCTCTCTCTCTCAAAAATAAATATTAAAAAAAAAAAAACTATCAAGGACATGAAAAACAAAGACTGACAGAAACTGCCACAGAGCTGAGGGGTCTAAGGAGACATGACAATGTTATATTCTGGAACAAAAAAGGACATTAGTGGAAAAACTGGTGAAATCCAAATAAAATCTAGAATTTAGTTAACAGCAATGTACCAATGTTGGCTTCTTTGCTTTGACAGACATTTTAAGGTTTGTGTTAACATTAGGAGAAGATAGGTGACAGCTATACAGGAAATCTACTATCTATGCAAATCTAAAATTATTCCACAATAAAAAGTCTATTTAAAAAGGAATGATGTCATAAGTTTCTTAAAAAGTTATAGAATTATCTACAATGTGACCTAGCAATTCCACTCCCAGTATATACCTAAGAGAACTGAAAACATCTGTCCACAAATAAGTTGCATATGAATGTTCACAGCATTATTCATAAAAGCCAGAAGATAAAAACAACCCAAATACCCATCAACAGACGGACAGATAAAATGCTGCATATCTATACAATGGAATATTTGGACACAAAAAGGAGTGAAGTACTAATACAGGCTACAACGTGGAGGGACCTCGAAAACGTACGTGGAAAAAGAAAGACACTAAAAGACCACATATTGTATGATTTTATTTATACGAAATGTCGAGAACATGCAAATATTTCCACAAAGACAGAAGGTGACTAGTGGTCACTAAGAGGTGAGGGGAATGGGATGTGACTACTAATGGGTATGGAGTTTCTTTCTGGACAATGAAAATGTTCTGGAATTAGATGTCAGACACTGCACAACCTTTTTAATACTTAAAACCACTGAATTATATACTTTAAAATGGTAAGTTTCAGCTATGTGAATATCTCAAGTTAAAAAAATTTTTTTTCTAATGATTTATTTTTGAGAGAGAAAGACAGCACAAGTGGAAGAGGGGCAGAGAGAGAAGGAGCCACAGAATCCGAAGCAGCTCCAGTCTCTGAGCTGACAGCACAGAGTCCGATGCCGGGCTCAATCTCAAAAACCGGGAGATCATGACTTGAGCCAAAGTTGGACGCTTAACCAATTGAGCCACCCAGGCACCCCACTACAGAAAACACTTTAAAAGTGAACTTAAAAGTGAACTTAGAAGTAAAGATACTGGGGTGCCTGGGTGGCTCAGTCAGTTAAGCCTCTTACTTGATTTCAGCTCAGGTCACAATCTAACAGTCATGAGATGGAGCCCTGGGCAGGCTCTGCGCTGAGCATGGGGCCTGCTTGAGATTCTTGCCCTCCTCCCAAAAATGAAAATGAAAATAAAAATGAAAAAAAAGGACATACAACAAAATCAAACATTTTGTTAATTTCATGAAGTACATTCATTTATTTTTAATTTACATCCACATTCGTTGGCATATAGTACAATAATGATTTCAGAAGTAGATTCCAGGGATTCATCACTGTGTATAACACCCAGTGTTCATCCCAACAAGTGCCCTCCTTAATGCCCCTTGCCCATTTAGCCCATCCCCCCATCCACAACCCCTCCAGCAACCCTCGGTTTGTTCTCTGTATTTAAGAGTCTATTATGTTTTGTCCCCCTCCTCACTTTTATATTATTTTTGTTACCCTTCCCTTATGTTCATCTGTTTTATATCTTAAATTCCACATATGAGTGAAGTCATAGGATATTGTCTTCTCTAATTTTGCTTAGCATAATACCCTCCAGTTCATTCCACATAGTTGCAAATGTGAAGTACATTCTTAAGTGAAACTGGCTTTAAAAAAAAAAACCTACAAGTGCAGGGCCACTGCCTTGATTTGTGCTAAAATACAGGCAGTTTCACCTACCAGCACTGCAAATGCCAACAGTATGAAAGGCAAAGAATATCTTAGTATCATTATGAAAATAGATTTTGACCTCATAGACCCCAATGATACCAAAGACCACACTTAGAGAACTGCTGCTTTAAAGCATATCCCAGCTCTATGCTTCACCCTCATACTCCAATTATTGTTTTACTGAGGTGGCAAAAGATGCATATTTATTCATCCTTTCAAAACACAGCCTTTCCATATATAGTACTTTGTTAATCCAAAAAAATTTCTTTACTGCTGTACTTTAATTTACTGCACAGCAGCTTTTTAATTCGCTGCACAGACTCAGTCCAACAGAACTAAAGACGAGCTAATACGTTATTTGTTTCAGAACATTCTTCTGGTGATTATACATTACAGATAAAGTTAAATTACTTGTCTCAAGGAAATCCCAATTAACATGACGTTATTATCTTACAGGCAACACACATCTAAATAAACCCCAAATTTAACTTTAAGTGTATGGGTCACAGATGTCCTTAATGAAATTACTCAAGATGACAAATATGATAGCAACAATTCTAATCTGCCTCATAAGTGATTGGGTCTTCGTAAATATAAGCATGACGACCCTTGATACTCGGACATCGGTTTAGCTGAGGACTTCATTACTTCATCTCAGGATTGCTCTAACCGGTGTCTATATCTTCAACTGCTGCTCAGAGGAAGAGGTTAGAAGCTTTAACCAATTTCCTGAAGAGTTTCTATGCATTCAGGTTTTGCTTAGAGTTACCCATAACCAACAGACTGAGGACTAACCTCTGATATTTAGGGACATCTATTGCTGAATCAATCTGATATCATATGAATGCACCACATAAATTGTAAGCCTCATTTAACCCAAATACACCAAAGAATTTTCTGGCCTAACTTATCTTTGTGTATATATTTCTCCATTCTTAAATTTTCTTCAGCCTTTTCTCTATCTAACCAAATCTTCCAATGCTCAGCAAAAATTATTTCCCATGGAAGGCCGTCCCTGTCTATCCCTGTTCAAAATGATCCTTCACATCCCCTGAACAAGAATGGCCCCCTCCCCCACATCCTCTGAATACAAGTTACAGAGGAAAACTAATTCAGAGAGTAATGAAACGGGATTAGAATTTGTCTGGTCCATCCTTCTTACTTTCTATGTGAAGGACCCGACGCCCTCCAAAATAAGTAGGCAGAATCTAATTACTAACAAACTAAGACCAGGATTCAAGGTCAGTAACAACTCAAACTGGCGCTGCTTTTTCTGGGGCATCTGGCTGGCTCAGTCGGTAGAGTATAGGACTCTTGATCTCGGGGTTGTAAGTTTGACCCCATGCTGGGTGTAGAGATTTTTTTTAAAGACTATATTATTTTTGAAGTAATCTCTACACCCACATCTCAAACTCAAAACTGCGAGATCAAGCTCCACCAAGTCAGCCAGGCACCCCTAGAGATTACTTAAAAATAAAACCTTTAAAGGACTATTCTGGCAATGAGTTACGACTGTGCATCCTTAATTATTATTTTGGGTGTCTTTCCTGCTCAAGACTTCAAGCAATTGAAAGGCACCACCACCAGTACTATCATTATATATTGTACTATCTCCTTTGATGTTTAACACAGATCCTAGCATGTATTAAGACAATAGTATTTACTGATTTATGGTACTATACTCTGTCACCAGAGGAAATATTCTTTCTAAATTTATTAGTTCTCTATCAAATAGCATTTCACTAGCTAACATATAAGCCACCCTATATTAACAAAAATATCTTTGGAAAGATTTATACTTTTCCCCTAATACCTAATTCATGGCCTTAGTCTTTAATTCTTTTCCATAAAACAGTGTTATTTTTGTGTGTATTGCTTCTACTGATGGTGTCAAATGCCTAAAAAGTGCTAAAGTGACAATGTGATAAAGTTCTTTACATCTTATATTTTAGCCAGAAACAATAAATATAAAAACAATTCATGATAAAATTCTGATTTACCAATGTTTTGCTCCATCATTACCCAAAAATGTTTTATTAAAAAAATAAGTAGTGCCTCTTTCCAAATCTGTTCACTTTTTGCTACTTTTCGGTGAAAAACAAGTAGGCGAAACAAAAAGCCCCAAACACACTGTACTCTTCTAATAGGCCCATTGTTTAATTGTGACATGACTCAAAAACAAACAATTCCTCAATTGTCTACTGAAGGAGACTAGGGGAAGCTACATATACAACAGAAATGAAAAAAAAAAAAAGAGTGGTGCCTGCAACTAGTCAGTCTTAACTAGTAAAAATTATTAAATTTTTTACAATCTAATTTGGACCGACTATGGTACTAAATGTACAAACCACATACTATTAAAAATGATGATTTAAAAAGCACAACTTGCTTTATATTTTGACTTACATTTTACATAAATAACAAATGAATCTTAAGCTTTAAGTACCTTATAAATGTAATAATTAATAATATAACACTATTTGATAAGACTTCTAGCAATCTCTCAATAAGCTGTAAGAGGTCCCAAAACCCTGACCTCTCTTCCCCTCCCACCTCACAAAAGCCTCAAAAGTCTTTGAGAAAGTATCAATTAAAAATATCCCTAATCATCTCAAATGTACAACATACACTATGGAAGGCAAGTTCACGAATTAAAAAGAAAAGAGTGTTTTTATTTGGTGGCAATGGCCATAACATCAGGCCTATTAGTAGAAAAGCCAGAAAGGAAAGGGAAGTGGGGAAGAGATCGAAAACACAACTGGGGCACTGGAAAAGAATAAAGAAGGAAAGTAGAGAGAAACTTTGCTTCAAACTCAAATAAATGAAGGAGTGGATAACATATCAAATCTATAAAAATGCAAGGATAGGCTAGTTAAGATGAAAAGGATGTTTCCATAGAGCCCAAAGCAAAGTGAAACCAAGAATAGGAGAGTAAGCAATTTACCAATCCATTTATTCTTGAAGGATTTTTGACTAATTGCAGAGTCTTTAAATGTCCACGTTGATGGCTGTCACAGGGGACAGGTGATAAAACCAAGTCTGCCTGAACTGAAAAATCTAATAGAAATCCCTTCCACATAAGACCAGGACCTAAAAAGTATAATCTGTATAAGAGTAAATCAGGAATGAATCCCTTTGGGCCAAAGGGAACAAGAAAACCTTCAGTATTTTGAGTCCAGTGACACTATGGAGTAGGGGCTGGGGGTGAGGATCTCTGAGAAATCCTAACAACAAAATGTACATTTTTTGGTCTGAATTCATCCTACCTCTGAGGTCCCCCAAATTCTCAAATAGGTTTAATTAAATATGGTCATGCTAGTGAATGGCAAAATCAAACGAAAAGAACTTTAACACAGGTCTCAAATAATACCCAAAGATAAAATTCTAAGGAAAAGGAACATCTTCTAGTGAACATTCAGAAAACGAAACAAAGCACCATGACAGAACTAGCCAAAACAGACTGGTGAAATACATGTGGAATGATTTACATATTAGAAGCTTGAAAAAAAGCAAATATGAAAAACCACCATACAAAACTTTCAGTAAGGGGTGTCTCGGTGATTCAGTCAGTTAAGTGTCCGACTTTGGCTCAGGTGATGAACTCATGGTTCCTAAGTTCGAGCCCTTCAACAGGCACTGTCAGTGCAGAGCCTGCTTGGGTTCCTCTCTTTCCATCTCTCTCTCTCCCCCCCCCCCTTTCCCTGGCTCATGCTCACGTGCACGGATGCATGCTCTAATTAAAAAAAAAAAAAAAAAAGCTTTCAGTAAGAAAACATAATACCTGAATATTTGAACTTGACGTTTGAAGTAAAAAGGAATGCAGACTCAGCAGAAGAAAGAATTAGTGAACTGGGAGATGTAGGTCTTTTTAGAAAGTAACTAGAATACTGTGCAGAGACAAAGAGAGAGAAAATATGAAAGAGAAGTAAGATGAGTAGGTTGGATGACCTAAGATATAACTATTTGGAGTTTCAGAGGAGAGGACATAATGAATGAGGGAGTGGTTTACCAAATAAATTAGTAGCTGAGAAATTTCTAGAACTGATGAAGGACACAAAATCCACAGAAACCTAATAAGTCAAAAGCAGGATAAATGTAATCTACACACATCAAAGTAAAGACATCACAGTGAAATTAAGATCAAAGAGCAAAGAGTTCCTAAAATCAGTCAAAGGAGAAAAAAGGGCAATTGGACTTTAGCTTACTTCTTGATACCAATGACGACAGCCAGAAAACATTGGAACATTCTCAATGTCCAGAGAGAAGGTGCCAACATACTTCAGATTCAACAAAACTATCTTTCAAGAACGAGGACAAAATAAAAATATTCTGAGACAATGAAAATTTTCAAAAGATTAGAATTCCACTACACTCTTAACCAAAATCAGTCAAGCTGGAAACCAGTAACAAAAGGGAACTAGAAAAATGTACCTTAAGTTTTGGAAATTTTAAAATATCTCTAAAAAACTTATGGTTAAGAGAAGACATCACAATGCAAATTAGAAAATACTTAGAACTGAATGAGTGAAAAAGCTATGTATCAAAACTTACAGGATTGGATACACAAATTGTGGTATATACCTACTGTAGAGTATGTTCATGTTTAAAAAAGAAGTGAAATTTGTTATGTCCTCTAATAAGCATCAATTTTGAAAACATTAAGTAGAATGAGCCAGGCACAAAAGGCCTGTATAATTTCACTTCCATGAGGCATCTAGAGTGGTCAAATTCATAGAGACAGAAAGAATAGAGATCACCAGGGCCCAGGGGTAGAGTGAAATGGGGACTTACTGTTTAATGGGTACAGAGTTTCTGTTTTGGATGATAAAAAAAAGTTTCGAAAATGGTAAGTTTTATGTTATGTATATTTTACCCCCCCCACGCACACACTTGCAGGATGTGATTAAAGCACTTTAGGACACTTAGAATTCTGAAGTTTTACTTTATATAAACACTCATAGGAATTAAAAGGGGTTCTACTGGTATTTAGTGAGCAGAGATCACAGATAACCAGTATTTTGCAATGGGCCAGCCAAGTCCTTACAACTATTGAATGCCCCACCAAGCAATGGTTTATAGTTATATATATAATTATCTAAACCTAGAGCACAGTTCTTTTTTACATATAAAATATATTTTTTACACAGTTTTAAAAAATGTTTTTCTTTTTTTTTTTTTTAAGTTTTGGGAGAGAGAGAGAGAGAGAGAGAGAATGGCAGGGGAGGGGCATAGACAGAGAGGGAGACACAGAACCTGAAGCAGGCTCCAGGCTCCAAGCTGTCCGCACGGAGCCTGACACAGGGCTCGAACTCACAGACTGTGAGATCACGACTTGAGCTGAAGTCAGACACTTGACTGACTGAGCCACCCAGACATCCTTATTTTTTACAGTTTTAACTCTCACTGAATTTTCCAGCCACGCAACCACTATGAAACCAAGAGGACCCTGGCTTTTGTCTTGCTCTTTTCACTTTTACTTTTACCATTTGTAATATCCTATCACTTAAAGCAATGTGCTCATCATGCCGGTCGAGTCTTCGATGGCAGTACATCTATCTACATGAGATTGCATTAAGGCCAAGCCTATGAACAGACAGATACAGACACTTCATACTGATTTTAGAGTGGTTGTGATCAAGTATTTACAAACATGTATTATAGTTTTCCTTTTATTTCTTATAACGAATATGATAAACATATATAAAAATATATAAATATACATTATTATACATAAATAATGGGTTGTATTGCCTGTAAAAGCAAAATACTGGAAGCATCTCAAACAGTAATAAATAGGAGACTGGTTGATTAGCTATGAGATATCACCCACTAAAGTATTAATGTTATAAAACTATGAAAATGAATGAGAAAATCACTCTATCCCATGGAGTGATCTCAGGGTATACTACTCTTGAAAATGCAAGATGGGAGAAAAATATAGGTATCACATGCTACGATTTACCTAAGGGGAAAGAAAAGGCATGTCAACACAGAGACTAACACACATGCTTATTATAATCTTTTTAATGGAAGGATAAACCAGAATGTTTTAATGGTTACTCTGGGGGGAGGAAGAGAACAAAATGGAGGGGACTGGGGCACCTGGGTGGGTCAGTCAGTTAAACACTGACTCTTGATTTTGCCTCCGGTCATGATCTCGCAGTTTGCAGTCTCTACACGGAGCACAGAACCTGCTTGGGATTCTCATTCTCTCTCCCCCCTCCACCTCTCCCTCTATAAATAAATAAACAAAAAATAAACAAAAAAGATTCTTTCTCCTTCTTCTTCTGCCTCTCCCCCTCTTGCTTGTGCTTTCGTGCTCTCTCTCTCTTAAAAAATTGGAGGGAACTGAATTAAAGCTAGAATTCTTTGAATATATCTTGCTTTGTACATTTGATTTTGGAACTTTCTACGTTATATACAAATACCAACAAAAGTAGAATGAATGCTACTACTTGAAATAAAAAAGATACCACAGAGACCCAATTTAATAATCCAATGGCCGCTAAAAATGTCCTCGCATTTTTCGCTTCACAGACAATACATGAAACTTATTTAACTTTACGATCAAATGAAACAATGACCACTGTACAGAATTCAGTGTAATTTGGCAGTGGTTGAAAATTTCCATTTTCTTCTGTTCTTACATCTTTAGGGGTTACAACACCTACAATGGCAACTTTCTTCATTATTGTATGTATTTCACATTTAGCAAATACTCGTTAACCAAATTATGACACTGCTTCTATTATGAGCTATTATGATGTATCATATTTCCTCTACCGAACTCTCTTCGTGAGAAGGTACTAATTTTGTCTCTCTATTCGCCAACAGCACCTGGCAAAGTGTTATATACATATACGTCAACATTGTAGAATCTCGAAATGTGTTTTTTCACCTACCTAAACAATGTTAGCTGGTTTAGGCAAATAAACTACTGCAACTACTCAAGTTGTATACTGAAAGACAATTCACTTATCTCTCCAGTCCTCTAATTCAATTACCTATAAAATATAGTAATACCTGAATTACTATTTTCATAGTGACTAGGGACCGGAGACTGTAGGATGTGAAAAATGCTCTGAAATTTTATCTGGATTTATTATCATTTATTCCTTTTCTTTCAATGATTTTGCTATACTAGAAGAAACAAGTGTCATTAACTGCAAATAAAAAGATCGTCTACAAAATGCCAACAAAACTATGATAAATTATTAAGATAAACACAAATTTAGCAAATTTTGCAAGATAAAGAGGAATATACAAAACTGCATTTAAAAAAAATTTTTTTTTAACGTTTATTTATTCTTGAGAGACATAGAGACAGAGCATGAGCAGGGGAAGGGCAGAGAGAGAGGGAGACACAGAATCCGAAGCAGGCTCCAGGCTCTGATGAGCCGTCAGCACAGAGCCCGATGCGGGGCTCGAACTCACAGACCGTGAGATCATGACCTGAGCTGAAGCCGCCACTTAACCAACTGAGCCACCCAGGCGCCCCTGCATTTTTGTATACTGAACAGAAAATGAAATGGGAAAGGAAAAAGATGCCATTTATAACATAATAAAAAAAATATGAAGTTCCTAGAACAGAACTTCCCAAATCTTTTCAACTCACGGTGTCCTTGATAGTCTCAGTAAAGATTCACGATGACAAAAGAAATTCCAAAAGGGTTCATTTATTTAGTAGTTAGGTTCAAACAACTTTGTCAGTATTTATGTCCTAAAAACTTAGTAACTAATTTAAGAAGCTATACACATAATCTGAAAAAATTCATTTCTTTCTCAAGCACTCCCATGTTACAAATGGGAAACACGCACCTGATGGACACTGTACAAACTCATTTCCTGTTCCATATTGATCTTTATACTTTTAATCTCAGCAATTGCTTCAAAAAGACAGACATTATCAAATGTATCACAACTTAATGTTGAAACTGTGAACTCCCAAGAGCTGAAAGTCCACACAGTGTTCAACAGATGTCAGTCACCTATTCCCTCTAAAATTTAAAATCCCATGGTCACTCTGGGCTCAATGGGATATCATCCCAGGGTACGCTGGCACAGTTTGGGAACCATGTAATTAGAACGTTTATACAGAGGGGAAATATACTCAAAGATATTAAGTAGAACTAATAAATGGAGACAGATACTAATGTTCATGAATTTAACATCCAAAACTGTACAGATGCCAAATTTCCTCAAATTAATCTACAGATTCAAAGTAACTTAATCAGGGGCACCTGAATGGCTCAGTCATTTGAGCATCTGACTCTTGATTTTGGCTCAGGTTGTGATCCCAGGGTTGTGGGACTGAGCCCTGTGTGGGGCTTCATGCTGAGTGTGGAGCCTGCATGGGATTCTCTCCCTCCCTCCCCCCCTTTTTTCTCTCTCTCCCTCCCTCCCTCCCTCACTGCCCCCTCCCCTGCTCATGCACTAGCTTTAAAATAAGTAAATTTAAAAACGAAACAAAAAGTACTAAAATAATCTTAATCAAAATCCCAAGTGAGTTTTATGAAAAACTGGACAGCTAATTCTAAACTCTATATGGAAGAACAAAGGCTCAGGAATAGCAAAGAGACTCCTGAAATAGAATCATGTGGAGAGACTTGCCCTGATAGGAACATTTTTTATCTAAGAAATTGGATCCTGTACCAGATACCACACTACTTATGCATCTTTTCCAATCCTTTTAGCCTCACCTGTCTCTTGTTCAAGCTGCTACTCCACTGAGCCACCCAGGCGACCCTAATAAAAAATTTTAAAGTACTTACATAAATAAATTTTGTATAAACACCAAAGACAGTAAGTTTCTCAAAATGCTAGTACATATCATTTAGCATTGTTATATTTCAAAGCCAATTTTTTCTGTAAACAAATATACAAAGGCAGCAGCAAACACCACCACAGAAAGCTTTCTCCCCCAACTATCCTCTACCTAGCCATACTCGATCAAGTGACTAATACTGGATCTTTTTATGGGTAATAGAGCTGAATGCTTTCCCCGTCTTTCTACAATACACACGAGGAGAAAAATACTTGTCCATATTCTAATTTTTATAAATTGAACATGTACTGTTTTTGTAATGAGGAATAAAAGCTGTTGCCTTCAATTAAAAAAAATAAAAACCCTGGGTGGAAGGTAAAGGGGATTAAGAGGTACAAACATCCAGTTATAAATAAATAAGTCATAGGGATGAAAAGTACAGCACAGGGAATATAGTCACTAAGACTGTAGTAATAGCATTGTATGGTGACAGATTCACACTTGTTGTGGTGAGCACTTTGTAATATATGGAATTGTCAAATCACTACGCTGTACAGCTGAAACCAATATAACATTGTATGTCAACTAGAGGTGAATTAAAAAAAAACAAACCCTATTGATCTTACAAGAGCTTCCTATACTACTTTTTTTTAAAGAGAAAACAGTGTGAGTTGGGGAGGGGCAGAGAAAGACAGGGAGAAAGAGGATCCTCCAAGTTGTCAGCCCAGAGCCAGATGTGGGGCCCATCCTACAAACTGTGAGATCATGGCCTGAGCCAAAACCAAGCGTCAGAGGATTGACTGAGCCACCCAGGCGCCCCTCATATACTACTACTTCTTCAACTGTCATAATCCCACAGAAGCTCTACTCCTATGAGCTCTGACAGCACTAATACCATTCCCACGCTGGTTACTGATTTAGTGCCTCTCAATTCCAAGTTCACCCTTTCTGTCTACTCTGAAAATGAATCTGGGACTTTTAAATGTTTTTCCTTGGCCAGCTGGCATGATGCTAAGCTTTATCAGTAGAGGGCGCAGGAGAGACACTGTAGGAGAAAAGTTGTGCTTCCTGGTTCTGGTGTGTTTGCTTCCCAGACTCCTCCAGCATCAGGCAAGGTGACCAGGAGCATTCCCAGCCGCCACCAGGTTCCCCCTACTCTCTTCTTAGGAGCTTCTGTAGTGGAGTTAACTAACACCTCCTTGTCAACAGCTTTCTCTGGTACCCTAGAGAACAGATGTCCGGCAAGTTCTGCCCACACAGCACCACTGCCATTCAGGTGTCCACAGCCATGCTGTCTCCAACAAGGTCTAGATCTCAGCTTTGGGGGAAGGAGGGTTCCTTCCTACGTGCTGAGGTATAAGCCCAGGGTAGCTGCTGCTCCTTATATCTGCTGTTACTATATTCTTCAGACTTGTATTTACTTCTTACTAGCTCATGCCTCATTATTCCACCCTCGTTTTAAGCAAAAATTCTTTCCCTGTTCAAATTACTGCATGGTTTCTCTCCTGACTGGACTCAGAATGATACAGTCCCATCTGTAAGTTTCACACGTATTTCTTTGAACTTCAATCACCCGGCATCTAACTTTTCTTCTCTCTTTCTACAAGATATTTTTTTAAGTTTATTTACTTATTTTGAGAGAGAGACTGCATAAGCAGGTAAGGGGCAGAGAGAAGGCAGAATCCCAAACAGCTCTGCACCATCAGCACAGAGCCCAATGTGGGATTCGAACTCATGAACTGTGAGATCATGACCTGAGCCAAGATCAGGAGTCGGATGCTTAACTGACTCCACTATATAAGACTTTAAACTTGTGGCTGGCAAGGAACATTTTTCTTACTTTGCTGCATCAATCTGATGCAGTCCAGTATAATACTTTCAACAGAGAGGGACTAACAAATGTTTAAACTCACTTCGAATGATTCATAAATACTCTATACACCCTCATTAGTTTAAGGCCACTATAAACAAATAAAACACTTTCTAATGATCCACAATGGTTTTAGAATTTCACCACCCAAACCATAAATAATCATGATAGCCTAAGAATGCATTCCTTGGTGTCCCTAAAAGTTTCAGAGACAGAAACAGCCAACATGCTTAGACCTCCTAGACCTTGTAAGATAGGAGATATGAACTGCTCATGCTCAGACTGTTCATGGCTACAGGGTCAGAAAGAGGCTGAGGATGAATAATGCTTGAACAATAAGGTAAAAAATTATGCTCAGAACTAGGATGTTACGGCCAAGCGACAGGTTATTTACAATCAAGATAACTGCGTTGGAATTTCAGGGTGGCAGGGTTGGATATAAAGTAAAGGAGGACAAGGCTTTCTGGTAAACCTGCCTTCTGTGCTTCTGGAAACCTGGCAGAAACTCCCCTCTAACAAGCACAGTATCATCAAGACTGAGGGCACATCCTAGGAGGGAAAGCAGGAAAGGGTCAGAAGGCGACCCTCACTGGCCCCAGATTTAATTTGCCTGATCTTTGCTGAGACTGTACCCTCTAGCTCATCCCAATACAATATAACTAGCTTGTGTAAAATCTGTATGAAATGTGCGTGTCTCTCAAGCCTCAAAACCAGCCCTCTGTGGGATTACCTCAGTAGCAAGTTAGAATTGGGAGTCAGAACTGGAAGTACAGAAAATATAAGAAATAAGCAATTGCCGTGAGTTCAAACAGAAAAAGTTGCACGACTTTTCAAATGCCTTTTAGCAATTTAAAACAGTACCACTCAGAGAGAGTTACATGGACTGTTTTTACCAGTACTCAATGAAATACAAAAATTGAGAGAAAGTGTTTAGAAATTCTCACAGTACTTTGCTGTTGACACTAATAACAAAAGAGGCTAGTATTTCGTATGTCTAATTTTTCTTTCATTTTCTTTTTATAGTATTGTACAAAGGTTGTTAGTTCAGTTCAGAGAGGCACTGTTTTAAACCATTCAACTCTAAATGCAAGATACTTTCCGCAAAACTCTGAATACATATTTCTCGAAAGATATAAAAAAGGCCAATAGGCACATTAGAAGATACTCAATGTCATTAGCCATCAGAGAAATACAAATTAAAACCACAAAGAGATACCATTTCACACCCATTAGGATGGCTATAATAATAAAAAAAAAAAACAGGTGTTGGTGAGGATGTGGAGAAATTGGAACCCTCACACACCGTTGGCAGGACTGCAAAATGGTACAGTTGCTCTGGAAAACAGCCTGGTAGCTCCTCAAAAGGTTAAACAAGGAGTTATCCTATGACTCAGCAATTCCATTCCTATGTATATACTCAAAAGAAATGAGAGTATGTCCACACAAAAACCTATATACAAATGTTCACAGAAGCACTATGCATCTAACAGTCAAAAAGTAAAAGCAACCCTATTTCCATTAACTGATGAATAGACATACAATGCAATATTATTTAGCCATAAAAAGAAATGGAAATATACAAGATACAATATAGATCAACCTTGAAAACACTGCGCTAAAATGAAAGAAACAAGTCACATAAGACATTTTCCATGAATCTGCTTAAATATCCAGAACAAACTTTTAGAAACAGAAAACATATTGGTGGTTGCCTGGGACAAGAGGGGAGCAGCTGGGGTAAAATGAGTGACTGCTATCAGGTGCAAGAGTTCTACTGTGGTAATGAAAACATTAAAAAGTAGTGATGGTTAGGTAACCTTATGAATACAGTTAAAAAATAGAACAAACAAAACACACAAAAAACCCCACTTAAATGTATACCCTCTAAAGGGTGGATTTTATCATAAATGAATTCTCTCTCTCTTTTTTTTTTTTAACCTCAGGGAAAAGAAGCCATGATCTATAGATGCAGAAAGGGAATGATGGAAACAGAGGCAGGGATAGAGGGTTTACTTCTGGTAAAGAAGCTACTCACTCTAAAGAAATTGCTGCAGTCTCCTAGAGTAATTCAAAAAGAAGACTTCTAAACAAATGATTTGAAGAATAGAAATATCACTGGAATGATAATACGGCCTTTCAATGGGACAGCTTTCAAGGTGACAAAACTATTTAAAGTCACACTTCTTGCTGTATTCAGAAAATGAATGATTTTCATAACTTCAAAGCCATGCCCCCTACATTCCATGCTGCTCTTCTTCATATGTGAGAAAGAGACTGATAGCCATCATTTAACAAACAAAAAAATAAGGCCTGTCTGGATTATGTGTTATAATCTAATCTGTTTGTGTTTCTATCAGGTGACACAAAAATATGGAAGTAAAAATGTTCAGTTTTTCCTTTTTTAAGAAATTAATGGGGGCTCCTGGGTGGCTCAGTCGGTTGGGCGGCCTACTTCGGCTCAGGTCAAGATCTCACAGTCTGGGAGTTCGAGCCCCGTGTCGGGCTCTGTGCTGTCAGCTCAGAGCCTGGAGCCTGCTTCAGATTCTGTATCTCCCTCTCTCTCTGCCCTTCCCTTGCTCAAACTCTGTCTCTATGTCTCTCAAAAGTAAAATAAAAACATTAAAAAAATTTAAAAAAAAGAAATTAATATTCTTAGAGGAAAACAATTTTGAAAATAATTTGTTTCAGGCTTTCACACTCTATCATAATACCCTAATTCTCAAAATCATCCATGCCTCTCAAAACTTCTAAGTCACTGCAGCCCATGACTTAATCACACTTATTATCTCTAAATGCACTCTCAGCCCCTCCCAGTCTAATCTCCATACTGCAGGGAGCAACCTTGAAGTACATTAAACTTTGTCACTTCAGTGTCCTCCTTAAAGCCTTTAAGTGGAATACTGAAGATAAAGCCCAACAATACGTACATCATCAGGCCCCTAACTTTCTAGACTCATTTCTTCGTAGCCTTTCCCCCTTCGGGCTTTAAGTTTTATCCATTCTTTCTGTTTTTCTAATGGTCATCTCAGGCCTTCACACATAACCCTCCAGGGCAATTTTCTGTTCACCGACCAGTCATCCTATTTCCCTGGGACTAGGGACTTTTCCTGGGACATGGGACTTTCAGTACTAAACCCAGGAAAGCCCTCAGCAAACTGCAACTGAGTTGGTTACCACCAACCGCGACCAACTGTCCACCACCTCCACCTGTCCAGTATTGGTGTAAAGGTCACTTTCTCAGAAAACCTTCTCTGACACCTTTTCACTCCCATCCCATGTATACTATTTCCTTTGTTAAGGAAATAACTCATACTGGATTTGCCTTTTTACTGCCTGTCTTCTCTTACTATGCTATGAACTCTGTAAGCACAGATCCAGTATTTTGTTGACCCACATCACCTAGAATTGTGTCCAGTTCATCTGTCTACATGAGTAATTGTTGAATGAATAAACCAATGAAAGGTTTATCTACGATGGCATCAGAGTCAAGTAAAGGTTTTTTAGGCTAGAAGGAACCCAGCAAAATTTGAAGATACAGTCACTACTATCTCCTTTCATGTCACTATTCTAGAAAACTAAGACAATTAATTCAATGTTCTATTTATTCTGATCTTCACAATTGATAAAACTGATCCAGGAATCTCACCTTAACCACCATACATTCAGGATAAGACCAGGAAGACATTAAATAGTCTCAATTCTCACTATTCAATCCCTCGATTTACAACAGATCATGTTCCTACCCAGAAGGTGAGATGCCAGGCAAAAGGAATGAGTATGAACACGTAAAACGTAAGTATGATCTAGTTCATGGGACAGCAAGGAGACAAGAGGACATATGGCAGCAAGTAGTGAAAGGTCAGACTGTTGAGGGGGGCCAAAAAGTCACAGGTGCTGGGCAACAGGGAGCACCTGGAAGTTTGAAAGGTTTGGTTTTAAGTATTTTTTATTCTTGGGGTATCTGGGTGGCTCAGTGGATTAGGCATCTAACTCTTGATTTCAGCTCAGGTCATGATGTCTCCAACCATGAGATGGATCCCCGTGTTGGGCACCATGTCGACAGCGCAAAGCCTGCTTGGAATTCTCTCTCTTCCTTTCTCTCTGCCCCTCCTCGTTAAGACGTGTGCACTCTACCAAAATAAATAAACCTAAAAAAAAATGAGTTTAGGGGCGTCTGGGTGGCTCAGTTAAGCGTCCGACTTCAGCTCAGGTCATGATCTTGCGGTCTGTTAGTTCGAGCCCAGGGAGGGCACTGTGCCAACAGCTCAGAGCCTGGAGCCTGCTTCAGATTCAGTCTCCTTCTCTCTCTGCCCCTCCCCTGTGCACACGCTGTCTCCCTATCTCTCTCAAAAAAATAAACATTAGAAAAACTAAAAAAATTTTTTAAATTAAGAAATGAGTTTTAAAAAATAAGTAATTTTAATTTTCGTTTCTTATTCTCAGAAGTAGTACATGATCATTACAAAAAAAAACCCAGACCAGAATAAAATCTAAATATACATATTTGTAAACACACACACACACACATATATTCATAATTCCACTTCCCAGAAAGACCTGTTTTTTATTTTTTACACTAGAAGTAGGGAAGTGACATAGTTGAAGGAAAAAAACCTCAGGCTCTCTTAAGTCATTCAAATATTTATTTTGTGTCTACATTGTGTTAGATGCTAGACATCAAAGATAACTATGATTCAGTGTCCCCTCTGAGCTCACTATCAGTGGGAAAATAATAAGATGACTACTGTGAAATAAGGTAAGAGCGATAGGGATGAGTGGAATGTAACGGAAAAGAGGACCCATAGCTCCCATTTATATAAGTAATTAGGCCAAGAAATCAGACTTGGCTTTTGAAGGATGAGAAGGAATTTGCCAGGTAAGTGAAGAGAGGAAGGTCTCTATATACAGAGCAAGCAGTATGTAAAGAAATGTTGTAATCTAGGGGCGCCTGGGTGGCTCAGTCGGTTGGGCGGCCGACTTCAGCTCAGGTCATGATCTCGCAGTCTGTGAGTTCGAGCCCCGCGTCAGGCTCTGTGCTGACGGCTCAGAGCCTGGAGCCTGCTTCCGATTCTGTGTCTCCCTCTCTCTCTGCCCTTCCCCTGTTCATGCTGTGCCTCTATGTCTCTCAAAAATAAATAAACATTAAAAAAAAATTTAAAAAAAAAAAAAAAAAAAAAAAAAAAGAAATGTTGTAATCTAAATGTGATCCTTCTTTTTTTCTTCCCCTATGCCTTCACCAAATCTCCACACTAAAAAAGTGAAACAATGACCACGCATGAAAGAAGGGGCCAAGACTCAGAAAATGCTTCAAAATGCCTGTAAGGTAGAGAATGGGGAAATAAGGAACAACAAAGATTGCTTAAAAAAAAAAAAAAAAAAAGCTTTGGTCACAAACCCCAAACAGCAAATCAAAATTGACCAAAAAAAAAAAAAAAAAAAGGAGCGGGGCAATAAATATATGCAAAGAAAGATGCAAATTGGAACAAGATACCACTTCCTACTATCAAAGTGATAATCTATCGATCTAAAATAAGACCTTTTACTAAAAAATTGTCAATCGCCAACTGATTTTACTCAATTCCTTGGGTGGTTATCTAAGTTAAACGAAAACTGGAGCCAGCTTATTCTTGTAAAAAAATGGTATCAAATCAGAAGCCACCCATGGAGCCTATCCCAAATTTCCATGAAAACAATTTATATCAGATCTCTGAAGGATTTCCACTAGCTATAAGGTCAATCTTAACTGAGAAAAGATTCATGACCCAGCCATGCTCTGCTTCATAAAAGAAAGTTCAACCATCTGCTTAAGAGAAGATATGAAGGTATATTGTTCCTCTCTGCAAGCCACCTTTTATTTAGAGACCCAAAGTCAGCCTCAAAGAAACAAACTAATTAGCCAGCCTAGTTAAGCCGTTTCTTGCTATGTAGAGGTGGGTTTTGTGGCAGCCAGAGTTCCTTATTTTCCCCTCTGATCTTTCTACATACATTTAGGAGTTCTAGAAAACAAGCAAGAAGTGTCTATGTGCCTGTGTGTATGTAAGGTTCAGGTGGAGTTGTGTAAGTGCAGAGAAACATGGATTGGCACATGGCTTCCTGGGAGGTACAGTCATATAAAAGCAAAGTCTTGTGTTGTGGGTATAATGCTAGAATCACGCAGAGTCCTAACTACCATATTAGATGAATATCTACTAATCACTGGAACTCAGACTTGGAGCTGCATATTTTTCAGCAATACACCTAAGAAGAGGTTTCAACCAGAATCCCAGTCAACTATAGCAAGGATAATCCACAAATATTTCTAACAAATGCATATTAGACAATATATAACAGTTACAATTCAAAGATGAAGCAGAGAAAATTTTCGACAATTTTTGCCGATTCCAACAAAAAATAATGTAGCACAAGAGACAATTACCCATCACATAGAAGCAGAGCCTAACTTAGATGGTGAGTAACCTCAAGACACAACTAACTTCCAAATAGTTTGGCAAACTCTATGAAACAGGCATATATGGAGAGAAAAGACCATGATAAGACCG
This sequence comes from Paguma larvata, assembly GCA_030068075.1. NCBI lineage: Eukaryota > Metazoa > Chordata > Mammalia > Carnivora > Viverridae > Paguma > Paguma larvata. The sequence continues at coordinate 83,301,444 of CM057824.1, forward strand.
GAGTAAGAAGAAAAGGGAGTAGGGTAAATTTTTAACGGATGTAAAGAAACAAAAATTTCAATAGCAGAAATAAAGCCTACGTTGGAAGAGATAAATGAAAATCAAATGAATGAAAAGGACAAATATTTGAGAAGCTCATGCAAAAGACAAAAACAATAAGCCAGCCTACTTATTACAAGTATTTTCAAGAAAGAAAGCAGAACTAAATCAAAATAACCAAAAATATGTCTGGAAATGAAAAAAGAACCAAGTACAAAGATTGTAAGCAGCTAACATATCAGGCAATATTAATGACCATGTATAAGACATAATCTGTCAAAATATTTCAATAAAAAGGAAAATATCACCACCAGGCACAGGAAGCTCTGAGACAAGATGATTAATTAATTCAAGACAACGCAGAATACCTACAGAATTTCTGAGGATGTTAGTGATCTAGTAATTATTAAATATGTCTTCTAGTTACTCTTACTAAAAATATTAGCTGAAAATGCTGGTTGACGTACATGATCAATCAACTTAAATGTTAAGACTGGGAAAACTGGCTGGGGCGCCCGGGGGGCTCAGTCAGTTAAGTGTCTGACTCTTCATTTTGGCTCAGTTCACAATCTCACATCTCTTGAGTTCGACCCCCACATGGGACTCTGAGCTGACAGCACAGAGTCTGCTTGGCATTCTCTCTCTCCCCTTCTGTCTCTCTCAAAATTAAACACTAAAAAAAAAAAAAAAAAAAAGACTGAGAAAATTGGTAATGAGCACCGACTTCATTATAAAACTTAAAGAATTTGTGTTAACATTCAATGTAATTACCAAGATAAAAGTCTTGAAAGATAAGTTAAAAACACAAAGTGGATAAAAAATACAGTGACAGATATGAAGTTCCAAGCTCACCACAGAGGGAAAAAGCAGATAAAGTGAGAGTGGATTAAGAGGAGAAGCTAGTCTTCTAATATAGGGGGAGTCAAAGTGTAATTTTCTTTTTCAGATCGAAAACTCAGATTTATTTTTTTTAACCTAGAATTACACTTGAATTCATATAAACTATAAATTAGTGGACTTAAAACAGATGTACAAATTCCAAGTATCTGAGATAAAAGCAACCCAAATATAATTTACCATGCGAAAAACAGAAAATATCAACAGATAACTGGATAAACAAAATGTGGTATACAGCTGGCCCTTGAACAACACAGGTTTGAACTGTGCACTATATGGCAGTTTTTTGATATAATACAGTACTATAGATATGTTTTCCTTATGATTTCCTTTGTAACATTTTCTTTTATCTTCCTTTATCATAAGAATACAATCTATAATACATATAATGTGTAAATTATATGTTAATCATTGTTTATGTTATTGGTAAGGCTTCCGGTCAACAGTTGGGTATTATTGGTGGTTAAGGCTTCTGGTCAACAGTAGAGTACTAGTGGTTAAGTTTTGGGAGAGTCAAAAGTTATATGCAAACTGTGAGTGCGTTGACACCTCTAATCCTCGTATTGTTCAAAGGTCAAGTATATATATATATATATATAATGGAGTATTATCTAGCCTTAAAAAAGAATGAAGTATTAATACCTGCTACACATGGATAAAAACATTCTATGTTATGTGAAATAAGTCAGACACAAAAGGATAAACATTGTACGATTCCACTATATGAATCATCTAGAATAGGCAAAATCATAAGAGACATAAAGTAGATCAGAGATAGGTTACTAAGGACTGGGGGTAGGGAGAAATGGGGAGTTAGTGTTTAATGAGTATAGAGGTTCAGCTGGGGAAGAGAAGCTGAATGGTGAATATGGGTGTACAACAATGTATGTGTACTTAATGCAAAGATTTGCATACTTTAAAGTGGTTAAGTTGGTAGTTTTATCTTATGTATATTTTATAACAATTGAAGCAGCAATGAATCATTAAAAACAAAAGCATTAAAAATAAAATGATAGAAACATACCCAAAAGAATTCGTTATGACAATAAACAAACTTTAAGCATTCGCCTTGAATTAAAACAAAAACAAACTACATGTAATTTAAAAGATGCACAGCTAGGGGCACCTGGCTGGCTCAGCTGGTGGAGCATCCAACTTTTGATCTCAGGGTCATGAGTTTGAGCCTACTTTAAGGAAAAAAAAGAAAGAAAGAAAGAAAGAAAAAGGAGACACAACTAAAATAAAATGGCATGGAATGAGAAAGTCAGATAATTTATTGAACAAAGAAATTTAATATAGACAGGAATTTAAGTAAAACACAAGACTCATTAATTTTTTTGATTAAGTGTAATGTATAGTGAAGATCCTTAGCAGTAGAGAACTTACACATGCATCAAATAATACTGCATCAAAATACATGATAAAAATTATTAGAGTTGAGAGAATGAGAAGCCAAGCCACAGACTGGGGAAAAATACCTGCAAAAGAAACATCTGATATAAAGAATGAAAATATACAAAGAACTCTTAAAACTCAACAGTATAAAAATTAACAATCCAATTTAAAAATAGGCATATGATCTGAAGAGATACTTTACCAAAAAATGATAGAGAGATGGAAAAGAAGCACGTGAAAAGATGCTTAAGGCGCCTGGGTGGCTCAGTTGGTTAAGCATCTAACTCTTTTTTCTTTTGGGTGGGGGGAGGTGGAAAGAGCGAGAAAATGCAAGTAGGAGAGGAGCAGAGGAGGGGGACAGAGGGTCTGAAGTGGGCCCACACTGACAACACAGAGCCCAGTGTAGGGCTTGAACTCACAAACCATGAGATTATGGCCTGAGCCAAAGTCAGATGCTCAACCAACTGAACCACCCAGGTGCCCCAAAGCATCCAACTCATGACTTTAGCTCAGGTCATGACCTTAAGTTTGAGCCCCAGGTCGGGCTCTGCTGACAGCTTGAAGCCTGCTTCGGATTCTCTTTCTTTCCTTCTCTCTCTGCCCCTCCCCTAACTCACGCTCTGTCTCTCAAAATAAACAAACAAACAAACAAAAAGATGCTCACTATAAATCATTAGAGTACCACAAATCAAAACAATGAGATACCACTACATACACCTATTAAAATAGCTAAAGTCTGGGGCGCCTGGGTGGCTCAGTTGGTTGAGCGGCCGACTTCGGCTCAGGTCATGATCTCACCGTCTGTGAGTTCGAGTCCCACGTCAGGCTCCATGCTGATGGCCCAGAGCCTGGAACCTGCTTCAGATTCTGCGTCTCCCTCTCTCTCTGCCCTTCCCCTACTCATATTCTGTCTCTATGTCTCTCATAAATAAATAAATGCTAAAAAAATTAAAAAAAAATAAATAAAATAAAATAGCTAAAGTCTAAAACACTAACAACATCAAATGCTCACTGGGATGTTGAGCAACAGGAACTCTCACCTGCTGTTGGTTGAAAAGCAACACAGTATACGCACATTGAAAGACAATTTAGAGGCTTCTTACAAAAATAAACATACTCTTACCATATAATCCAACAATTGTGTTCCTTGGTATTTACTCAAATCAGCTGAAAACTTCTATCCATACAAAAACCAAACACAGGGGCACCTGGATGGCTCAGCTGGTCGAGGGTCCAACTCTTGGTTTCAACTCACAGTTTGGGTTTGAGCTCCACATCAAGCTCTGCGTTAACAGCACAGAGCCTGCTTGGGATTTTTCCTCTCTCTCTGCCCCTCCCCCGTTCATGCTCTGTCTCTCTCAAAATAAGTAAATTAACACATACACACACACACACACACCAAACACAGAGGTTTATAGCAACTCTATTCATAAATGACAAATGTGAAAGCTACTACTATGTCCTTCAGCAGGCAAACGAATAAACAAACTGTAGTACATCCAGGGAATGGAATAACATTCAGTGCTAAAAATGAACGAGCTATTAAGCCATGAAAAGATATGAAGGAAACTTAAATGCATATTCCAAGTTGAAAAGGTTACATACTGTATGATTCCAATTATAGGATATTCTGGAAAGGCAACACTATGGAGACAGTAGAAGCACCAGTGGTTGCGAGGCATTAGGGAGAAGGGAGGGATAAATGGGTGGAACACAGGGGACTTTTAGAGTTGGGAAACTGTTCTGTTTTTCTGATGGATATATGTCATTATGCACCATTCATCCACACCCATTGAATGTACAATATCAAGAGTGAACTCCGATGGAAACTATGGACTTTGGTTGATAATGTGTCCATATTGGTTCATCAGTTGTAACGAATGTACCACACACATGGCAAAATGTTGATTATGGGGGAAGGAGTGCTGGTTGTACAGGGGAGCTTGGGGTTTATTGGAACCTCTGTACTCTTATACTCAATTTTGCCATGAACCTAAAACTGCTATATAAAATAAGTCTATTAAGTTAAACATTAAAAATCATCAGAAATAAAAGAAACTGACAACCAACATGTACTTACTGCAAGCACATGCATTCTAAGTAGAATTAATAGCAAAGAAATAGAGAAATAAGAAAATGAAAGAAACCAAATAACTTCAAAAGAAAGTGCTATAAAGAAAGACACACAGAGATGCCTGACTGGCTCAGTCGGTAGAGCATGTGAATCTTCATCTTGGAGTCCTGAGCTCAAGCTCCACATTGGGCATGGAGCTTACTGTTTAAAAAAAAAAGAGAGACACAAAAGGGCAAGAAGTTAGACACCAAGTGGGGTAGGTGGAGACTATGTTAGTAGACTGATCAGGTAAGGCCCCTTCAAAACAGTAATGTATTAAGAGAAGACAGTATTTGGGCAGAAGAAACAAAAATGTAAAAGTCCCAATGTGAGAATGAGGCTCTTAAAAATAATGTTACCCTGTCAGTCTTTGATATATTAAGATTTAAAAATTAATGAAGACTAAGTTTTATAATTAATAAGAATTATTAAAAAGGAATAATAAACCAAATAAGAGAATATGAATAATTAAAGTTTTACATATATATTCTGCAAACAGAAAATGTTTTTCTTTTTTGTTAAAGCTTATTTATTTTGAGAGAGAGTGCCGGCAAGTAAGGGAGCAGGGGAGGGGCAGAGCGAGGGAGAGAGAAAGAATCCTAAGCAGGCTCCACACTGTCAGCATAGAGCCTGATACAGGCTCAAACTCACAAACCATGAGACCGACTGAGCCACCTAGGTACCCCAAAGAGAAAATGTTTTTAAGTTTTCACAGAACATTTACCAGATTGGATTATGCTTTAAATCACTCACACACACAAAACTCTCAGTAAATTAAAAAAAATTTTTTTTTTTTTAATTTTAAAGTAGGCCTCACATCTAGCACAGAGCCCAACATGGAGCTTGAACTCATGACCCTGAGATCAAGACCTGAGCTAAGATTAAGAGTTAGACGCTTAATCAACTGAGCCACTCAGGTGTCTCAGTAAATTTTAAAAAATAATTTAAAAGACTATAGTTACTGATGAACAAAACTCTGTCCTAAATACCACTTGAATCAAAGAGAAAATCAAACTAGAGCTACTATTTGGAAAGTAATGAATATAAGAACATGATTCATGTGAATTTTAGAGTGCAGCCAAAGCTTTACTCAAAGGCAAATTAAGAGCATTAATGTTTTCATTATTTAAAAAAAAAAAAAGAGGAACTAAGGAGTTAGAAAAAGCTCAAAAAAAAAAAAAAAAAAAAGAAAAGAAAACCAAAATAAGGAGAAAAGTGGAAATCAGGAAATCAGAAAACCAAGACAACTCACCTCGAAGTTGGTTATTCAAATCATCTAAGTAGACAAACATTTGGCAAATCGAATCAAGAAAAATAACAAAATCACTAATAATGAGGAAATACACACCACGGATTTTAATTAAATATTACATACATCCATATAATAACAAATTTGAAAATCTTAAAAGCATATATAAAAGGAAAAATATAAATTATTGAAACTGACTTATGAAAAAGTAAGGATTCCTCAAGATTCGACAGAAATAACTACATAAGTTAGCAGATGGCCTGTATACTATTAAGTTTCTGAGATTCTTTTCTACTCTTTCAATAAATTTTGTACATTTGACTAACATGAGTGGGGTTTTGGTACCTCATAATATGTGACTTTGGATACCTTTGGTTATTAGCAAATTTATGATATATATACTTTTATGTAATTGAAAGAAGAAAAACTCATCAACACTTAAAAAGTGTCATAAAAACATTTCCTAAAATTCAGAAGCCATTCCTATTTTTGTTAAAAAGGAACAGAATAAAATAATACTATCTCTCTAAAATCAACAGTTAGCATCATCCTTAATTGTAAAAATACCAGAGACATTCTAAGAATGACAATTTTGACCTCTCTTTTAAAAAAATTTTGTAAACATTTTAAAAAGTTTATTTATTTTGAGAGAGAGAGGGAGAGAGCACCAGCAGTGGAGTAGAGAGAAACAAGAAATAAGTTACACATTCAGCAATAGGAAAAGAATAAGGCACAGCTGTGCAATGAAATGTTAGGCAAACATTCAAAAATGATTTTAAGAATGAAAGGAAATGTTCAAGATTTAGGAAGATAACAAATCATAAAAAACAGGACTCCAATTTTATAAAAGTAACTGTTCACACACACATGTACACACACACATGCGTAACTGTGCGACACATGTGTATGTATGTGTGTATGTACGTGTGTGTGTGTGTGTGTATACTGGCAGGAAGCATACCAAAATATCAACAATACTTTGATATCCATACATAATGCATAAATGGAATAAGGGGTTTAAAAAAAAAGCAACTTTCTTCTTTTCAAGTATTTAATCAGGAAGGCGAAAAAAGTTCAGTAAGAATTTATAATAGAGATACTTTATCAAACACCTAGTTCAATTTCCATTATTATATGTGCCAATGTAATGTCTCCTTCTTTAATAATTTACTCTTTAGAGCACCTGAAATTTTGTTTAAATGCTTTACCCACCTCTTCCTGCTCATGTTTTTATTTTATTTGTTTTATTATATAATAATTTTGTTTTGTTCATAAGCCTATAAATTACTAAATATTCTCAAAATTAAGAATAGGAATTAAAAATTTTAAACCTGAATATACCTTAAAATACACCTTGTTCTTATGAAATAAAAGCAAGGCCAAAATGAAACTTTCTAGCTTTCCAGAACCTACTACATAATTACACGAAAAAACACTACCAATAGCTTGATCAAAAGATGTGAGGAAGAACTCAGTAGTACAAGCTAAAAGTGCTCTGCATGCATATATACATGTATCACTTAAAAAATTTTTGTTTATTTATTTTTGAGAGAAGTGTGCACACAAGCAGGGGAGGGGCAGAGAGAAGAAGAGACAGAACCCCAAGCAGGCTCCACACCATCAGTGCAGAGCCTGATAGGGCTTGAACTCATGAACTGTGAAATCATGACCTGAGCTGAGATCCAGAGTCAGATGCTTAACTGACTGTGCCACCCAGAGGCTCCTGTACATGTATCACTTTTAACTAACAATAGTGAGTTCTTCCTTGCACTTCCCTCTTTGATTAGTTTCAACTGGCAAAAATTGAGAAATAACTCTCATTTCCAGATAACTCATGTTTTCCCCACACAGCAAATAAAATTATGGATTAACACGTTAAGAAAATATATAAGAACAATAAGAATACCTAAACCACAGTGGAGCTCAAGAAAAACCGCCAAAGAGAGCTACATGCACAGGTGGAAATTTGAAGGATAAGGATGAAATCAGTAGAGGACAAAGATGGGGATAAGAGGGTTTTTTGGTTTTTGTTGCTTTTCAGATGTGACGCTTACAATAAAACCATTACAACACTAGTCCCTGAATCTCTGTAATCCATTTTCACAGTAACATAAAACTCCTAAAATTTTTTTCTATGTCCATATTTCACTTCAACAGCCAAGCTATTTTACATTCTTAAAACTCTTCCTTACCCCCATCATGCACATACACTAATTTCAGGACAGTATGACAATTATTATTATTTTCTAAAAGTTTTATATATTTAAGTAAACTCTACACACATAGAGCTCAAACTCATGACCCCAAGATCAAGAGTTGCATGCTCCTCCAGCTGAGGCAGCCAGGCACCCCAATACAGCAATTGTTAAGATTTTTTTTTTTTTTAATTTTTTAACGTTTATTTATCTTTGAGAGACATAGAGATAGAGCATGAGAAGGGGAAGGGCAGAGAGACACAGAATCCGAAGCAGGCTCCAGGCTCTGATGAGCCATCAGCACAGAGCCCGATGTGGGGCTCGAACTCACAGACCGCGAGATCATGACCTGAGCTGAAGTCGGCCGCTTAACCGACTGAGCCACCCAGGCGTCCCTAAGATTGTTTTTTGAGGGGCGCCTGGGTGGCTCAGTCGGTTGAGCGGCCGACTTCGGCTCAGGTCATGATCTCGCAGTCTGTGAGTTTGAGCCCCGTGTCGGGCTCTGTGCTGGCAGCTCAGAGCCTGGAGCCTGCTTCGGATTCTGTGTCTCCCTCTCTCTCTGCCCCTCCCCCACTCATGCTCTGTCTCTCTCTGTCTCAAAAATAAAATAAAACATTAAAAAAAAATTAAAAAAAAAGATTGTTTTTTGATAAAGATGCAATGGGAAAGAGCTTAAACAGAAGGTAAAAGATGATCAACTATTATGTATGAAAAGCTTCGACAATTTGATAAGGAAATATAGATTGATACAGCCTTTTAGGACAGCAATTTGGCATCAATCAAAACCTAAAAGGCACACTTATTAATCCTTTTTATGGAAATACTTGTATACATATGCATGTGCACCAAGATATGAGTTCACTAATGCTCCTGTTTTACTTACTCAAAAGTGAGACTAGACTGTCCCTGACTTCTCATGGTTCAACTTACAGTTTTTTGACTTTATGATGGTGCGAAAGTGAAGTTTCCACATTCAGTAGGAACCGTATTTTGAATTTTGCTCTTTTCCTGGGCTAGCAATATGCAGTACCACACTGTCTTACGACACTGGGCAGTGGCGGCAAGCTGTAGCTCCCAGTCAGCCACGCGATCAAGAAAGAGGGTAAACAACTGAAACACTTAAAACCATTTTACTTTTCACTTTCAGTAGTACGCTATTCAATAAAGCACATGAGATATTCAACACCTTAGTATAAAATAGGCATTGTGTTAGAGGGTTCTGCCCAACTTAGGCTAACCGAAGTGTTCTGAGCTCATTTAAGGTAGGCTAGACTGAGCTATAAGATTTTGGCTTACACCATTTTCAACTGACCGTGGGGTTATCGAGACAAAACCCCATTGTAAGTTGATGAAGATCTGCACAGTAGTCTTCTCTTACCCACCGTTTCTCTTTCCACAGTTTCAGCTGCCAGCAGTCAACTACAGACCTGGATCCTACTACCGACACATCGTCAGAAGGTCAGTAGTAGCCTATGGCTACATCACAGTGTCTACCTACGCCATTCACCTTACTTCATCTCATCACGTAGGCATTTTATCATCGCATCATCACAAGAAATGTTAGTAGAGTCCAATGAGATATTTTGAGAAAGACCATATTCACATAACTTCTATTATAGCATATCTTAATAACTGTCCTATGATCATTTATTGTTGTTAATCCCTTACTTTGCCTAACTTATAAACTAAACTCTATCACAGATATGTATACATAGGAAAAAACATAGTACATATAAGGTTCAGTCTACCCCTGGTTTCAGGAATCCACTGGAGGTCCTGGAACAAATCCTCCATGGATAAGAGGGGAACACTGTAACATAAATAACCTTGAATCATTAAACAAAGTACAACCATAGAATATACTACGCCATGACTGTTAAAAAGATAAAGTACAACTATATGTATTGAGATGGAAAAGATTATATAATGACTAGATCTTTTATTTTTTTTTAATGTTTATTTATTTTTGAGACAGAGAGAGACAGAACATGCATGCGGGAGGGGCAGAGAGAGAGGGAGACACAGAATCTGAAGCAGGCTCCAGGCTCTGAGCTGTCAGCACAGAGCCCGAAGTGGGGCTCAAACTCACAGACCGCGAGATCATGACCTGAGCCGAAGTCGGACGCTCAACCGACTGAGCCACCCAGGCGCCCCAGATCTTTTATTTTAAAAACTTGGTCAAACCCACACACATAATGCTTATTTCTAACTTCATAAAGAAAACAAAATTGTTAACAGGGGTACCTGTAGGGAATGGGACTAGAAAGTGAAGAAAGTGTAATTTTCATCTTTTTAATTCTAAATAATTGAGTTGCTTGAGCCTATATACTGCTTTTGGAAGTTAAAAATAAGGGAAAAAACACTAGTCTGTTATGATGGTTATCTCTGAGGCTACAGTTATTTTTGTCCACTTCTTAATAATCTCCAACACTCTCCAAATTTTCTATGAGAAATATGCATACTTTTTAAAATCTGAAAAACACGTCCTTAAAAAAACCTATATTTTATATCAGGGGCAAAACTTTTTCCCAAAAAATAACAGTTATGATCTCAGAAACTTGGTTATGAGGTTCCAGCTTCTTCCAGAAAGCATGCTTAAACCCAAGTTTGGGAGGGTAACATTCGCTCCAGAAGCAATTAAGTGTAAAACCTATTCTAGAATGAAATATTAAGTAACTTCTATAAAGAACTTAAGTACTACATTCACAAAGTACTTTACCTGTATTATCTCATTTACTTTAAATACCCCCATGAAATTTGTATTACATTGTTATTACTATCGATCCCCATTTTATAGATGAAGAAAACCAAATCTTGAAAAAAATACCCAGGGTCAAGTAGAAGAGCCAGGATTCAAACCCAGGTCTCCGGCACCTAACCATCTGAGACACATGAAATGGTAACGTACCTCAGAGATAATAATAGGCTAGTACTCTGAAATCCTGCAGGAATGTTCGGAATGACTATTCTTAAATAGGTTGGTGATCCTCAAATGAAGAAGCAGTGAAACTTCTGATCACAGAAGAAAACAATCAGTACTTCTTCAAAGCCAAGGGGGCTATTGTTCCTTCTCTTTCTGCTTCTACCAAGGTACCAGAAGGATACAAGGGACAACTCAGGTTTGTAAGCAACTTAGTGGTCCTCTGACTAGCCTCAAATTAGCCCTCTAACTAACTGGAAAGGCTTTTGAAAACAAACTGATTAGAATCCCAAAGGTTTAAAGCCTTCAACAAGGCCCAGTTTCAACTTTTAATCAAAAGGAGAAATTTCAAAAAGCCAAAATAAGCATTATACTTGAATATTAGAATTATCAATATTGACAGAAGAAACATAAGGATTTAAAAGTACCTACTTACTTTATTTTTATCTATTTGAAGAAGTTCTCTTTTGTAAAAAACAAAATTGAAAGTTTGTCATTAGCTACCTGAACAATTCTAAGTTTTTTCTTTAAAAAATGTATAATTAAAAAGAAATATACACGACTATTAATCATGTTTACTTGGAAACCTGCTTATCATAAAGATCAGAGAACCATAGGAACCCGATTCAACTGTTCAGTAGATACATCTCAAGTACAAACTTACCATCACTTTACAATTTGGGGTTTGCAAGGTTAGTATTAAATGTCACAAAGTAAAGAAGTAACTCTTTTTTTGAATAATGGTAAACCAGGCATCAAGGCCCTAAGGGAAGAGGAATGTCCAGGAACTCTTCCTTGGTAAAAGTTATCTGCTTATAGGAGCACCTGGGTGGCTTAGTCAGTTAAGCGTTAGACTTCAGTTCAGGTCATGATCTCCTAGTCTGTGAGTTCGAGCCCTGCCGCGGGCTCTGTGCTGACGGCTCAAAGCCTGGAGCCTGCTTCGGATTCTGTCTACCTCTCTCCCTGCCCCTCCCCTGTTCACACTCTGTCTCTCTCTCTCAAAAAAAGTAAACATTAAAAAAAAAATAGTATCTGCTTATAGAAACTGGCATAAAAGCTGACATTAACAGACCAAATTACACACTCTCATTTTTATACCTTCAAAAAGACCTCTCGATTAACTCAAGGACAACTGACACCAAATGAGGCCAATATTAAGGCTCAGTATTAACACTTAGCAGGTAAAAATAGAGTATTTAATGCAAACAAAATTCATTGAATTTAGATCAACCTCTTTCACCAAAACCTGGAAGTAGTCTTAAGACCTACGTATATTATAGGTCAAAAACATTTTAAGGTTCATTTCTCCTAATATAAATCAGGTCCTTGCATCATTAATAGCTAGAAAGATTTAAAAGCCAAGGATAAAAGAACTGCCTTAAATCAATACCCTTAATAAGAGAACATGAACAAAGCTTTTCATTTATGTGTGTATATAGTGTGTGTGTGTGTGTGTGTGTGTGTGTGTGTGTGTGTAGCTATACATATACACATAAAAAACATTTAGAAGTTAGTACGAATATGTTTTACAAATGCCACAGAACTTCTGGCAAAGCTGACAAGTTGTAACCTGCTTTAAAAATTACTATTCACTGCCTTCATCCCAATCTAATTTTATTTAATGTTATTTTTTTGGATAACCCTACAAAACTAAAACCCCCCAGGCAAATTCTTGTACATTTCAATATCCTGCCTACTTACAAGAGCGGAAGAGTCAAACAGAGCAGGGGAAAAAACGTGACGTGCACAACCTTGATCCAAAACACAGCTCGTCGTAGTCTAATTTTAGGCCTAACCATTTTGATTGTCTTTTACAGAGGTTAAAAAGAAAACAAACGACTATAGATCACTTTTAAAGAAGAACTGAAACAACTGTTATCAATGGAAGTTGGCATGATTTATCAAGGAGGAAACAAATCGCGCTCACAACTGCCTAGAGTATTCCAATTAAAATGAAGATGCAAGGAGGATACAGTCCCACGCCAACCGACAACAGAAATTACTTTTCATATTTTAATTCTGGGATAACTTTAAAGAATTACTCAAAAGGCTGAGTTCACCGAGGACTTTGCAGCAAAGTCGTATGTGTCTTGTTTTAAAGAAAACCAAACATGGTGAAAAGCCAACTTTCACCTAAATTACCTAAAGAAGCAAATATTCACCTCCTGGCTGAAGATCAAACGAGAATCACGAGAAGATCGAAAAGTTCAGTTGTTAGGTGAGGCCCTCAAACTCTCGGAAAACTATACGTTTCTACGAATACGGAATATGGAAGAGATTACACATTGTAGCTTAGAAAAGAGTAAAGGGACTAGAGACCATATGCCTAAGCAATGAAACTATGATGACCAGAGAAGTAGCAAGGAGGAGCTGGGACTCAGTAAGGAAAAATCGAGGACGAAACCCCGGGACGTCAGGACAAACACTAAAGTAAACTGAGCACAGGAGGAAGCTGAAAGGCTAGCAAAGGGAGACCGAGAGTGGGCAGAGCCTGTGGCGCGACACGGCCCTGGGCAGGGCTGGGTCCAGGAAGAGTCAGACTTCGCCAGCCCAGCAAGCTTCCCATTTCGGGCTGAAGCCGAAGAAAACAGCCCTAGGGAGCAGACAATGAGCCACCGCCCCGCGAGCCGCGGTTCCAGGCACGCAGGTGGCGGCTGCCCCGGCGCTGCTCCGGGCAGGTAGGCTGCCGCGGGCCGCTGGCGCCGGCCAGGCCGCGGAGAAGGAAGGAGGAAGAGAGCGACGGCCCGCGTCCCGGCCCGCCTGCACACTTACCCCAGGCGAGGAAAGGTCCCCGCCCCAGCGAGGCGCCTCGGTCCGAGCTCCCGGCGGGCTCTGGAGCCGCCCCGGGCAAGCGCGCGGCGCAGGGCAGGCGGGGAGGGAGGGGGAAGCGGGGCGGGAGGACGAGCCGCGCTGGAGCGCAGCCGCTGCTACCGCTAGGCCGAGCGGCAGCCGAGCCCCACGGGCGCCGGGAGGGGAGGGCAGGGAGCCTTCGGCAATGGCGACGGCCCGGGCCAGAGGGGAAGCGGAACAACCGCCGCCGCTGCGCGTGGCCACAACCCTGGGGGAGGGCGACGGCGGGGAGCGGGCAGGGGCGGGGCCAGAACACCGCCCCTCGCCGGCCCAAGCACCGAGCTCCACGGGGCGGAGACCGGTACCGCCTCCCGCTGGGCGGGCTCGCGCGGGGCCTGCTGGGAGTCGTAGTTTGGAGACTTGCAGTCGTTTTTTTTCTCGCCTTTCTCTTTCTTTTTTGGGACTTGATTTGGGGAGGCAGTATTCTTTAAACTGAGAAGGAATGCCAGTCCCTCGTTTAATTTAGCATGGTCTCCAGTCAGGTCTGTGCCAACCAAAGATGCTGACTGACATTGCTGTTATATAAACCCGCTCCAGAACATTTGTTTCTGGGAACTCATCCATTACCCATTTGCATTTTACTTACAAACTCTGTATGTTTTGCTGCTAAATTAAGTCCCACCTCCTTGAAATCAAGGCCTTCGTGGTTCTGTTTTTTTACCCACATTGGAGTTCATGAACATATTCACTAACTCTACAAACATTTGAGAATCTAAAATGTATCAGACATTTGGTTATCAGGGATACAAGGGTGAACATGAGTCACTTTGCCTTTGTGGAGCTTACAAATATGCAAACACGATATTAAACTAGTGATACCTGGTATGAGACAACTGGGGAGATTACTTTGGATCGGGTGGCCAGAGAAAGCATCTTTAAGGAGAAGGCATTTAAGCTGAAAACAGGAGAGACCCAGGAGAAGCTCCTAGAAGAAAGCATTACAGGCAGGAGGAAGAAGAGGACTTGCTATGGTCAGTTATGAAGACCTCTGTAGCTTGAACTTAGAGCAAGAAGAGTAATGTACTGTGAAAAAACAGTAGAGTGGGCAAGATTCAGGTCAAGAAGAATCTTGAATGCCATACTAAGGAATTTGGATTTATTCCAAGAAACTACTAAAGAGTTTTAAGCAGGGAAGTGATTTTATCTGGATTACACTTTCAGATCACTAGATTGCTATGTGGAGAATGGAGTATACAGATGCAAGAATAGAAGGGAAATAAACCAGAAAGGCTGTAATCATGACTGATACAGGAGAAAGCAGAAATGGAAAAAGGTAGCTAGGCTGTGTTTATCTATACCTGTAGAATACAACTGCTACAGAGAGAAAGGAATCAAAGACTAATATGACACACTGTTATTAGATAACCTGAAAAACAGTTCCATTATTAAACACACTGAAATGCTGGATAAAACAGAACATTATTTTGAAGGCATAACTAACTTTCAAGAAAGAGGAACACCACTGATAGTCTTCCAAACTCCATACTCAACCCAAAGAGAGAGCAAGAAACCTGAGTAGGACAGTGAGGCTATGGTTGTGTTGAGGGTATATACTTCTCTCAGAAAACTTCTTTTTTACGGACTGGACAGAAGAGCAAAGACAAGGCCTTGGGCTGTACAAGGAGTTGGGACAGTGATCCTGCATAAGGCTGGGAAACTCAAAGGGCTATGCCCTCCAAGAATAGACTGGGGATAAAAAATATCCCCTGCACCAGCCCAGGGAGGCAAGCAGACAATAGTATGTTTGTCTGGACTTGGTATGGACGGGGGGAAACAATTTCCTTTAGATTCATAACCACAAACTTTCCCTCACATGGGTTTGAAAGTTCAAACTGATATTACCTATACTGTCCAGGAAATTCCAGGACAAGAAAGTGGTCCCAGGCTGGTAGTGCTTGGAGGCCTGGAGGAAACAAATACGAATCCTCGCCACACAGGTTCATTCTTAATCCAGGACTGGAAGGATTTCCAAAGATAAACAGGATTTCAAAAGTTAAATATGAGCACCCAAAATATAATTACAATATACCTGAGAAAATAAGGCACCATGAATGAATCAGCTGAAATTATGAACAAAATAATGAAGTCTGAATTTTAGAGAGTGGAATTATTGGTTACAGAATATAAAACGAGTTTATTAAAATGGTTAAACAAAATAATACAGGAGCAAGAAACAAGAAACTATTTTTTTAATGTTTATTTTTGAGAGACAGCATACAAGAGGGGGAGGGGCAAGAGAGAGAGGGAGACAGAGGATTCGAAGTGGGCTCTGTGGTGACAACAGCAAGCCCGATGCTGAGCTTGAACTTGCCACCGGGAGATCATGCGCTGAGCTAAAGTCAGACACTCAACTGACTGAGCTACTCAGGTGCCCTGAAACTAGATACTATTTCTTAAAAAATGACCAATTTTGAGAAGTAACCAAGTAGAACTTCTACAAATAAAGAACTTAATAACTGAAATCAAAGCCAATGTTTGGGTTAAATAGCAGATTACATACTGAAGAAAGAATTACTATACTGGATCATAGATCTAAAGAAATTACAGAGAATAGCCCAGAGACAAGGGAAATATGAAAGAAAGATCATGAGACATGGGGATAGATTGTGATGGTCTATCATATGCTTAGCAAGAACTCTTGAGAGAAGAGAGAAAACAAAAGAGGCAGTATATAATGAGATAATGGCTAGGAATTTTCCAGAACTGAATAAAGACAAGATTCTTCAGATTCAGGAAGCAAAGTGAAGCCCAACCAGGATAAGGAAAAGAAACCTTTTCAAATACATCACTATGAAATTAAGAACAACAACAACAAAAAAAGGCAACCAGAAAGAAAAAACCTACCCTACAAAGAAATAACTATTAAATTTCTGAAGATTTCTCAACTGCAACAATGAGTACCAGTTGCCAATGGAAAAATATTTACCAAGATTACCAAAATATTACACCAAGATAAAATAACCAAGCTTAGAAGTGTATATGTAGCTAAATTATTGGTCATATGAGGGTAAAATAAAGATATCATCAAACAAAAACGGATGTTGCTGGTATTGTAATAGCACTGTATAGTGACAATGGTAGCTATACTTGTGAGCGTGGCATAAAATACAGACCTGTGGAATCACTGTGTTGTACATCTGAAACTAATTGTAACATTGTGTGTCAACTATACTTCAATTAAAAAAGAGAGAGATGTAGCCAACAACAGGGACCTACTAAAGGAACTCATTCCTCAGGAGGAAACAGATTCTAGGAGTAACGTCTAAGATGCAAATCAGACAGATAGCTAAACCTACCCATCCTATCACTGGTTAGGACAATCCTGAAGAGCATACTTTAGTCCACACTATTTCATTCTCTCAACTCTACATTCAACTACCTGCCAAAAGAATATTTTGTAAGTTTGGAGGATAATGCAGATAGGTATTGATCACCTCACTGTAATTAAGCTCCATATCTTACCAATAAGCACTAATTATCAAAATATAGGTGAGCAGCTTAAAATAGAGTATCTTACTAGAATAGTCCTTAAACTCATTATATTCTGAAATTATTAGAGCTCCAATAGACCTTTCCAGTTCCCAAGTCATAAATATACTATCTTCCCTAAGATCTAGTTAAGTAATCTAAATTCCTGGTAGAGTGGCTTAGACACACACACACACACACACACACACACACACACACACACACACACAATCTCTGCCCCATCACCACCCTTAGTTGAGGTAACCCATATTTCTGTTATGTTCATCCAAAAGAACTTATTACTTTAAAAAAACTAAACCATAAAAGTGGAGCAGATGCTGGAACAACATGACCAATAGGACAGTATCTATTTTCTTGGCTTTCAACAAAAAAGACCATACACAGAATTACAAAACTGATTTAAAAAGTAAAGTGCTGAGGGACCCCTGGGTGGCTCAGTTGGTTAAGCTTCTGACTCTTGATTTCAGTTCAGGTTGTGATCTTGCAGGTCGTGAGATCGAGCCCCCTGTTGGACTCTGCACTGAGAACACACAGCCTGCTTGGAATTCTCTCTCTCCTTCTCTCTCTCTACTCCTCTTGCACTCTCACTCACTCACTCTCTCAAAAATAAAAATAAACAAAGAAACAAATAAATAAAATGCTTAGGGGTGCCTTGCTGGCTCAGTAGACAGAGCATGTGACTCTCGATCTCAGGGGCATTGAGTTCAACCCCCACCTTGGGAATAGGGAGCTTAATTTAAAAAAATATTTTTAATTTAAAAAATATAAAGTGCTTATTCATTTTTTAAGCATCCAAAGAAGATAATATAAACAGTTCAAAACCAGAAATGTTCCATTGTATTAAAAGTGATGTCATTAGCAGCCACTTATTAGGCAAGAAGAGTCATATGAAAGTACTCTTTCTTCACTTACTTTCACATTTTTATTACACTTCTGAACACCTGTATAAATGCGTCAGTGGCTGAATCATGTTCCAAACCACCATCTCAAATATTAACTTGAAAACTTGTTTAAATACTGATGAAATTTTCCAATATGCAACAGAAAATAAAGATATATGTACACTCTGCCCTCCACCCCACATATACTCTCAAGAGGTACCACGTTCTCCTCTCCATATTTCAAAATTTGCCTGTTGATGTTACTGAATTTTAACTGATATATAATTTTATTTCAATTCCACTATATAAATCCCAGTGTGAAAGAAATGCTTGTAAGAAACATGGGAT
Organism: Paguma larvata; assembly: GCA_030068075.1. Classification (NCBI taxonomy): domain Eukaryota; kingdom Metazoa; phylum Chordata; class Mammalia; order Carnivora; family Viverridae; genus Paguma; species Paguma larvata. Next base: position 83,319,820 of record CM057824.1, read on the forward strand.
TCTTTCTTATAAGAAAACATTAAACATGTATAAAATTAGACTGGGTTGAAATGTTAGTGATCTCTAATATTTGTTTTATGGCACTTGGTTGCTTTTTTCAATATTTAAGTTCTTAAACACACCTTTAAGAAGAACTATTATGACTAGTCAAGTCATACATGTCAAATTATAAAAGATTTATTCCCATAAAAACACCAGAATGTTTTAGGAAATTAAGCAGTGACTTCATTAATAAATGTTTACCACCTATTACTCCATATGAAACAAACATGCCAACATACCCTGGTTTATTGGCTTCGTTCTTGTTCTAAATGCATTATTGGCTATGCTTGTTCTAAATGCATTGCCCTAAATAGACAGAAGGATATGTCTGTCTTTTTATTTTTTAATTAGCTTATGGCACTTACTTTATTTTCTAACTTTTTCCCCAAGAAAAATAGTAGATCAAGAGCTTTTATTTAAAAAAAAAATCACTGAAGATGCAAAGATTTTGTGCACATGTACAACCTAATAAAATATATTCTTTAAAATGACAGTCTGAATTGTCTTCCTGACAAATTCAGTACTAAATTAAAACTAAATCTTAGTACCTAGTTTCATCAAGTCCTTTGCAAATTCATATATTCAAAACAGTATAATGAAATATAAAAGAAGTATGGAAATGCTTTAAGGAATAATAAATTTTGATACTAATAATTTCTTAGCTGTCCTACTTTATTTTCTTTAAACTCTGCATAAGTAACTTTAATATTCTCATAAAATTGTTTAAATAAACTGATTCATCCAAAATATTTTATTCTTATTTATAATGATTTTCTCAATTTTTAGCTGAAATTTAAATGTTTCTATTCACAAAATGAGAATAATCTGTCTCTAATACATAAAGTACCCATTTTTGTAACTGAAATGAAGATAAAATCACTTCTCACACAAAAAAATATTAATTTAGCAAAATTAAGTTTCCTCTATTGGCACTTGCTCTAAGATGATCAAAGGTCTATACAACGGAGCATTAATTTTGGAATTAGTTGAAAATGATCCAAAATTTCCCCCAGTAGACATAATTTTAGTCCTAAATGAAGACAAAAATAATGACATAATTCTAGAAGAACACTTCTAGTCACAAGTAAATAGGTCTTATTTAGGTTTATGGAAAGCATTTAACTCCATAAAACTTATAGGGAAAAATGGCCATATTTGAAAACAGCCACAAGGATCAAAGTAGAACACAGGACGGTAATGAGCAGAGTCACAGAACATACTAAGGAGGTATGTATAGTCAGTCCCACTGGAACCTGTAGAGTCACATTCTTATATACCTACAGAGAAAGAGAGAGAGAAGTTAGAGATACTTAAAATGCACGCCCTACGGTGAAACCACAATTTCTTTAATTTTTAATTTAATTTGTTTCTTTTAAATATCTTCCAGTCAGTGCTACACTACATGCAACATTACTGTTTGAGTGATTCTTTTGGAGTCAACATTTTATTTAATATAACAGAATCACTCAATTCCCACAATAATCCCTAAATTCTCATTAGTTTTGACTTTTTCTGCTTTCTGCAGATGCCGGCTATCTCCCATCATCACCTCTGTGATCAATATAAACATTTATTTTCTCTTACTATGTTTCCTATTAGAATACAGAATTCTCTCACAGTTAAAGCCCTAAAGGAAAAACATTAAAACAACAATAAAGCTAAGTATCCGTTTACTCATGTTTTGTTGTTTCTTCCGTCAAATAGCTTTTAAAAGTCTGTTATTCACAAGTCACACAATTGAATGCAACTTTTACTGGAACAACATCAAATCTGTTGTACTAACCTGCAATACAAAAGTTCCACTATGTTCAACTTAGTTTCTATTTTCTATTTGGTTTTGAAGACAAAGGGGTTCAATTAGAAACTAATAAATTTTATAGTTTAAAAGTTTTTAAAAACATTAAAATTTAGGTAACTTGGGAATACTTTTATTTTTGGTTTCTTTTTATAAATATCTGGATTATAATTTGTTACAGAATCTGTAACAAAGCCACCCTACCAAAAAAATGGTGTCTGAACCAACAAGCCTTAGTGTGGATCACCACCTTAGTAATAGTCACCTATTTTTCTGGTATATATAAACAAACACACACATGTGCACACACACACACACACACACATACAATTCAAAGGGCTTAATTATGACCTCTTATTTCAAGTTACATGGTCTAAAAAAACTGAATTCAAAATATTTTAATAAGATAATTACTTATTTTGTAGCAATGCACACTACGAATATTTTAATTTTTTATGTTTATTTTATTTTTGAGAGAGAGAGAGATAGAGCGTGACACAGAGGAGGAGCAGAGAGAGAGGAGACACAGAATCTGAAGCAGGTTCCAACTCAAGAACCGTGAGATCATGACCTAAGCCGAAGTCGGAGTCTCAACCGACTGAGCCACCCAGGTGCCCCTTAAATTAATAAACCAGGGGCACCCGGGTGGCTCAGTCGGTTAAGTGTCCGACTTTGGCTCAGGTCATGATCTCACAATTCGTGGGTTTGAGCCCCGCATTGGGCTCTGTGCGGACAGCTCAGAGTCTGGAGCCTGCTTTGGATTCTGTCTCCCTCTCTCTCTGCTCCTTCCCCACTCATGCTCTCTCAAAAATTAAATAAACTTTAAGAAAAATAATAACAAAAAATTAATAAATCATAAGCAAACACTGATTATATTCTTCCTTCACATAAGAAAATCAAATGTAATTTTCCAGATGCATTTCTGAGTTTGAAAAAAAAAATTCAGGCTCCATATGTGAATGGAAATGTACTCAAAAGCAATTCTACACTGCAAAAGATATTGGCACAGTCATCCATCTTACCAACTGTCAGTTCTAAGAGAGGTCTCCAAAACAAAATAGCAGTGCTCCGTAGTAAGCCTGCACTCTAAGTAATTTTCTTGGCTAGCTGATAGACTTCAAAGCACAACTCCAAGGATAATACTTCAAATCTAAATATCCATAACTGCATTTATGAACAAATCTGCTTTATGTTTATCTGACTCACAGGCTGTCTAATATTTTAAATTTATTTTACTTTTTTGCAAATCCATTTGAGTCCTTGTAAAAGTAAATTGTAAAAATGATGACACAGGTTGTGCTACTCAACCAAAGCAAGTAGGCCTTAAAGAGAATTAGGGACAAAGAGAAACACAGACAGATATTACAACCACCAGTTAAAACGCAGCTCATAGAAGAGGAAGGAGAGCACAGAAAAAAAAAAAAAAAAAGAAAGAAAAGAGATGGATTAAATAAAACTAGCCACTCCGAAGAGAGGAAAAAAGTAGACCACGTTAACTAAAGAAGGTAAATAGAAAACTGTACACTCCTTAGACAAAGCCAAAGTTAATGAAGTACGAATACTTACCTATTAGCTGAAAACAAGTTGGGAGGCTAAAACTATAAAAATGGCCAGCAACAACCTAGATTTAGATATACAAATTACAATACAATGGTCTAAAACTTTATCACAGTTGAAATACTACTTTGAGTCTTATTTTCCTTTTTTCACCTGTTCTGTATAATATAGTGAAATTAATTTTTGTGTAAAAATTAATAAATCTTTTTATTAATTTTTGGTTTCTCTCCCTCTCAAAATAAACATTAAAAAAAGGAGGGGTGGTCCTGGGTGGCTCGGCTGGTTGAGCATCCAACTCCTGATTTGCCTCAGGTCATGACCTAACGATTTGTGACTTCGAGCCCCACATTGAACTCTGCTGACAGCACAGAGCCTGCTTAGGGTTTTCTTTCTTTCTTTTCTTTCTCTTTTCTTTTTCTTTTCTTTCTTCCTTCCTTCTTTCTTTCTTTCTTTCTTTCTTTCTTTCTTTCTTTCTTTCTTTCTTTCTTTCACTCTTTCTTTCACTCTTTCTCTCTCTCTCTCTCCCCCTTTCCCCCACTTGCCGTCTCCCTCTCTCTTTCTCCCTCTCTCTCAAAATAAACATCTAAAAAAAAAGCATATTAGTTATACTTAAACTCTGGACCAACGAGACATGGAACTAACCCTAAATATCTGGCCCTCAAATTAAATGATTCTATGACTCTATATAAATGAGGAACCACTGTTGCCATTAGTAGCAAAGAGACAACATTGAGAATAAACAAAACACAGCTTTCTATGGTAGAATATTATTAAATGTGGCAGAAACATTGTAAGTTTTAAATGAGGCAGCATGATCTAAAAACAACATAAACTATTAACTCACTGATTTATATTTCATATTGTTCCATTGGCAGATATCCTTATTCTTCAAAGCACAAGGAGCTGCCACTTCTGACTGAGCCCAGCATTTCAAAATTGGAAACTCTGAGAAGAAATGGTGGACATCAAATCAGAACAACTGTAACTGGACTACAAAGAGGTTAGGCCAGTCTTTCATGTTGAGATACGAGTATTCAAACATTTTAATACATAATGGACATGACCTGAATCCATCTATCACATGCTGTTTTATTTTAGCAGCCTGTTGTACATGGATGCCTAAGAAATTACAAAATTACTAAGACTGTGCAGAAGTTAACCATGACTTCTTAACAAATCCCACTACAGTAGGTACCACTTTTTTAAAAGTTTAACATAGGGGCACCTGGGTGGCTCAGTTGGTTGAGTGTTCAACTCTTGATTTTGGCTCAGGGCATGACCCCAGGGTCATGGGATTGAGCCCCACAACAGGCTCTGTGCTGAGCGTGGAACCTGCTTGGGAGTCTCTTTTTCTCCCTCTGCCCCCTCCCCCACACAATCTAAAATAAAATTTATAAGTAAATATTAAAATTTAACATAAACATTTTTTGAAGTATAACATATATTCAGAAAAATGGACAGATCCTAAGTATATAACCAAAAAAATTTCCACAGAGTAAACAAACCCATATGAAAGAGCATTCAGACCAAAAAAAAAGAACAACATCAGAACCCCAGATGCTCTCTCAAGAGAAGGTGTTTTTTCAAACTTTAGAATATTTAAGGAAGCAAGCTCGGTTGGATGAACAAATTTAACAGAATTGAACACTTTACTATTTTATCATCATGAAAAATATGATGTCAGCAGAGTAGGATTAAAAACTTCCAATCTCCCAGTCTTCAGTGCTATAATTTGTGAATATTCCAATTGACCCATATTTGGAGACACACAGAGCCAAAATCTGAAAGGAGATTCTTAAAGTCTTGATTCTAGGAAGACTGAAAATGGGGAAAGCACAGTTTTAAATTTACACAAATGCATACATAAGAACAGGTGTGTCCGGGTGGCTCAGTCACTTGAACAGCTGACTTTGGCTCAGGTCATGATCTCACGGTTTGTGAGTTTGAGCCCGCATTGGGCTCTGTGCTAATAGCTCAGAGCCTAGAGCCTGCTTTAGGTTCTGTGTCTCCCGTCTCTCTCTGTCCCTCTCCTACCTGTGCTCTGTCTCTTGAAAATAAAATAAACTTAAAAAAATTTTTTTAATGCAAAACAGAAAGAAAAATTATGCCCCAAACCAAAAACTCATGGCCAAGATTTTGAAAAAGTATCCCCACCAAATACAAAAATCCATGCAAGTGGATACAAAACACCAAGAACTTCAAGTACTGCAAATCAGCACGAAGAAAAGGAGAGCAGCAAAGAGGCAGAGAATCAATGGCTGAAAAAAGTAATACACTGGACATTATATGCTTACTCATACAAGAACACAGCATCACCTATAGTCTTGTCAAACAGCCAAAGCTGAATCTGATCACACACCTTCGCAGCCAGCAGCCAACTTCCAGGAAATAAAGAGGTTAGATGAACAGCATGAGTGTAATCACCAAAACCCCAACTATGAGAAACTCAGGTTATATGACCCAGGTTTCTCAATAGGTGAATTTTTATTTTATTTATTATTATTGTTATTATTATTTTTATTTTATTTTTAAGTAGGCTCCATACCCAACATGGGACTTGAACTCATAATCCTGAGATCAGGAGTCTCATGCTCTACTGACTAAGCCAGCCAGGTGCTCCTCAAAAGGGAAAGAGAGGGAACCTGTAAATTAAGAGACTTAATGGCAATACGTTTCTTTAAATGGTCAAGATGAAGCTTTATTCTCTAAGAATGCCCACTTGAGTGAAAAGAAACTATAAGAAACATAAGGAAGTGATTAAAAGGACAGGGGGTTAGTCTTAGAGGAAAGGAGGAAGCGATGATTGAGACAGGACACACAGAGCTGCTGCTAGGGTGACTGGTGACGTTCTACTTCTTGACCCGGGTGGTAGTTACAAGGGTATTGTAATAATAATATACTATTTATTATAATAAATTTACTATTTATTATATTTACTATTTACTACTTATTATATTAAATTATAGAATAATTTACTATTTATTTATGAAGGTTTTCTGTATCTATGGTTTATTTTACAATCAAAAAGTTAAACAACAAAAAAGAAACATGCTTTTGTCATCCCTGCCCTTGACTTCAGACTTGCCACTACACCTTTATTTTTATTTTCAGCCCCCAGAAAAGACTTGCAACCCTCACCTTGGTCACAATACATCAGTAAATCAGGATTATTGACCACAATAAAGGTTTCTCCATCTTTACTATGTGGCCGATGATAGCGGTAGTGCACAGGCAAAAACGCTTGGAAACAGTCGATGCACTGTGAATCTTGTCTGGCATAAATCAGAACTTCAGTTTCCTTGGACAAATAATTGGGAGCTTCTATACTAAAATTTTCTGAAACCATCACTGCCTGTCAAAAAAAGAGCAAATATTAATTCAGAAGAATAAATGAATTGGGAAGGTCAATAAATAAAACCAGAAGACTGCTACACAGCTGAACAGAAATGTCAAACTCACCCCCCTTCTACACAATTGCCATTCCACACCACCCCCAATTTTAAGTAGCAAACACGAGATGTGCTCTAACAGTTTGTTTACTAAAAGTAAACTGAGGAAATCATACTCTAGGGTGTGAGGCTTCCCTATAATAAAAATTATTTATTTGTAATATCTTTATCAACCTTTGTTTAGGTGACAAAGCAGGTACCAAGAAGAGAGAAATTCTGTGAATACAGCACTATTAAATAAATATGAAAACTATGACAAAAACAGTTAACCTAGTACTAGGTTGAAATGATTGGTATCATTCTGGTAATTTCCTGTTCTTCAGAGAAGCAAGTAAGATGGCAGTGAGTAAGACAGAGCGCTGTGGTCAGGAAGTCAAAGCAAAGGTCAGCACTCTTTCCATATTAGGTATAAAAAGTTAGTAGAAAAATACTTAATGATTCTTTAAAAAACTATGGTAAAAACCAATTTAAAACAGGTATTCTACACCGAAAGTAAAAATGCTTATGTGGCAGAAACTGGTCCTAAATTATAATGTTTGAGTGTGTGTATATATTATATATATATATATCCACCTTCACATATTTATGTATAAATACATATATGCACATGCACATACTTATAGACATATATAGGCGCTCTATACATAATCTATGAGTGTGTGTGTGTGTGTGTGTGTATGGACTCACACACATACAACTTGTCTTTAGATTCTCTATGCGAAGCCCTGATACATCTCAGGGAAAAAACAGAATTAACTTCTTCCCATCATGGCAAACATCTTAATTCTCCTGTTTGATGGAGGCGCCAAGTGCTTTATTTTTTCACATGTTTTTCCTTCTCTGATTATCACAGGAATAAAAAAAAAAAAAACTCATTGGCAAAAGCCAAGGAGTTATATAATCTTATGAGTCATAATGAACTTTAAAGGTGATCAAATTAAACCACTGTCCCAATGAGGACATTGTTCAAGGATCTAGCCACTGCTTGAATACTCTCAATGACTAAAAGGAAGCTTATTGCTTTGAGTCATCTCATTTTATCTACTGTTAAAAGGTTATTCTTTTTTTTTCTTTTTAGATTATTCCTTTTTTATGAGTAGAAATTTGATGCTCTGGCATGTAATATTCACAACTGTCCTTGCTTACAATACCTACAATAAATCTTTTCTGTATTTCAATAAGGGTCCCTCAAACATTTCCACTAAGTTTTCTCCTCCTCAGAGAAACATTCATAGCTCTCTTGGTTTCTCGTGATATGGTTTACAAATCGTTCATCATATTAGTTACCTTTGGAAACACTCAGGATATATAGTAGCAATATTACCTTCAGTCAAAACTTGCAGTAGCATTTTATCAGCCTTATTTTGGCGAGATATATACCCATATATAGAAGATACATATACTTTTTTAAAAATTAAGACTTTATTTTTCAGAGCAGTTTCAAGTTTACAGGAAAACGGAGCAGAAAATACAGCATCTCCATATATCACCCCCCCTACAGGCTTCTCTACTATTAACATAAGTATGGGACACTTGTTACAACTGATAAGCCAGTACTGATTAAATTATTGACTAGAGTCCATAGTTTAAGTTAGAGTTCAATCTTTATGTTGTGCATTCTATGTGTTTAGACAAATGTAAAAGGACATAAATTCGCCATCACAGTGTCCTACAGAGTAGTTCCACTGACCTTGTATGCCACCTATTCATTTCTACATTTTTCATTTGAAAATTTTGCAGAAAACTTTAAGAAACTTCCATACTATTTTTTCAAATAACTGACTTATTACTAACTAAATAAAGGACTTTAAATTTAGCTCTATTAAATTTTATCTTCCTGGCTATGGTCTATTTTTTCTAGGGTGTTGAGATTTAATTGAAATCCAACCTGTCAACCAACATTTATATAACATTTATGAATTTGGTAACTATATCTTCTGTATTTTTATCTAAGGATAAAAACATTGACCAGGAGGATCAAGAGCAAAGTCCTAAGGAATACTACTAGAGTCCTCCTACTAGATGTACTAATAAACTCTCCTTGGACATAACTAGATGTAAATTAAAAAAAAAAAGCCCAAAGATTTTCTTTTTTAATTTTTTTAATGTTTATTTTTGAGACAGAGAGAGACAGAGCATGAGTGGGGGGAGGGGCAGAGAGAGAGGGAGACACAGAATCTGAAGCAGGCTCCAGGCTCTGAGCTGTCAGCACAGAGCCCGACGCGGGGCTCGAACTCACGGACCGTGAGATCATGACCTGAGCTGAAGTCGGATGCTCAACCGACTGAGCCACCCAGGCGCCCCCCAAAGATTTTCTATCTTATGAACATCTTACTTTCTATCTTTTTTTAAAAATTTTTTAAATGTTTTAATTTATTTTTGAGAGAGAGAGACAGAGCGAGTAGGGGAAGTGCAGAGAGAGAGAGAGGGAGACACAGAATCCAAACCAGGCTCCAGGCTCTGAGCTGTCAGCACAGAGTCTGACGTGGGGCTTGAACTAACGAGCTATGGGATCATGACCTGAGCCGAAGTCGGACGCTTAACCAATTGAGCCACCCAGGTGCCCCTTCTATGCATCTTATGTATATATGACCTGATTAATAAGGATATCTTTATTTTTTTTTAATTTTTTTGACATTTATTCATTTCTGAGGGACAGAGTGTGGGTGGGGGAGAGGCAGAAAGAGAGGAAGACACAGATCTGAAGCAGGCTCTAGGCTCTGAGCTGTCAGCACAGAGCCCAATGCAAGGCTTGAACTCATGAACCATGAGACCATGACCTGAGCTGAAGTCTGACCCTTAACCGATTGAGCCACTCAGGCACCCCTAAAGATATCTTTCTTTGAGTAGTTACTATGCTGACAGGTGTTTCATTAAATGGCTTCTATATATTATCTCCTTTAATTTTCAAAAGAACCCTATCTGGTAAGAACTATCAGCCTTATTATATAAATGAGCAAACAAAGTATCTGAGTGGGTAAACAATATAAAGAATAAATAGAGGAGCCAAGACTCAAAGCCAGGTCACACAAATTCCCTTATTCAATTAGGTTAAACTAAACAAAATAACTAATATTTAATACAGGCGTACTTTAGAGATACTGTGTTTGGGTCTGGTTCCTGATCGCCACAACACAGCAAATCGAATGAGTCCTTTGGCGTCCCAGAGCAAATAAAAGTTATCCTTATACTATATTGTAATCTATTAAGTGTGCAATAGCATTATGCCTTAAAAAAAAAAAACCCAAAGTACACACCTTAACTTAAAAATATTTTATTGCTAAAAAATGCTAAGCAGCATTAAGCTTTCGGCAAGTTATAATCAGTGATCACCGATCACCATAACAAATATAATAATAAAAAAGTTAAAAATATTATGAGAATTACCAAAATGTGATCCTGAGACATGAGGTGAGCAAATGCTGTTAGAAAAATGATGCTGATAAGCTTGCTTGAACACAGTTGCCATAAACCTTCAATTTGTAACAAAACACACGATCTGTGAAGTACAATAAAGTCAACCACAGTACAATGAGATGTGCCTGTAGCTGAAAATTAAGCATAAGTAGAACTGATATAAAGTACATTCCTAATTGTGATGTTTAGAATTTATGATGGCATGAAGATCTTCAATTTCTCTAAATACTGAATTTTTTTCCTTGTTAATTTTTACCATAAAAATAAACATATGGTAACTTCTCAGAATTGAGAATTTTTAAAATATGAATTGAAACTGGGATCTAATGAAAATGAGGCAGGAAGAAATAACAATTGGGCCTTCAGAGAGGGCTCTGTTGGTCGAAGAGTTATTTGGTTCAAAACTTTTACACCGGGCATCTGAAACCTAAAAGTTAGCCTTAAAAGGGTTTCTTTGCAAATAATGAAAATATTCTAGAACAGTTGTGATGGTTGTACAATTTTATGAATACACTAAAAACTACTAAACTGTACATTTCAAAAGGGTGAATTTTGTGATGTAAATTGTATCTCAATTTTCAGAATGAGAATCTTTTTTTTTTTTACATGAACTTCAAAGACCTAAATCCATTTTAAACCAAGATCAATTAAGAACCAACATAAGCTAATCCATAAAAAACAACTTGGGGTCTTGGAGGCGATTCAGGAGTTTCAGCTATAAGTTTCTTAAAACCTACCTACAATAAAGAAGGGGGAAAAATTGTACAAGCAGGTACATCAATTGACAGGTGAGCAAAACCTCAGACAGCTGGAGATGTGTATATCACTTTAAATTTAAAACAACAGAAAAATATTTTTGGACATCGTACCCTGACTATCAAAAGACAATGGCTAGTCTTTTGACTAGCTAGTAGATTTCCCAAATATGTGCCTAAACTATCAATGCATCTCCCAAAAGGCCAGTGACTATATACTTGTCTGCAAAAAATATTTTGTTATTCCATTTTCACTGCAGATAAAATAGCAATAATGTATTATCAAAAACTGAAATTATGCATCAAAAATTAATCCAGAAGAAACATACACTGGTTAACAGACATGGATCTATACTCTTTTATGACAATAGTTGAGTTCTCAAGTGACTACGAATGTCAGAAACCACTATAGCTAAGTTAAATGAGTTAAGCTACGAAGTTGTGCTGTATCGATAACATTTGCCATATCTTTCCTCATGAACTAGAGCTCTTAAAAAAAATTCTCCCGGGGCGCCTGGTGGCTCAGTTGGTTGAGTGTCCGACTTCAGCTCAGGTCATGATCTCACAGTCTGTGAGTTCGAGCCCTGCGTCGGGCCTCTGTGCTGACAGCTCGGAGCCTGGAGCCTGCTTCACATTCTGTGTTTCCCCCTCTCTCTGCCCCTCCCCCACTCATGCTCTCTCTCTGTCTCAAAAATAAACAAACATTTAAAAAAAAAAATTCTCCCAATTAAGACACAGTAACTGATGCCTTTGAACAACTTCTACGATCTACAAATCTTAACTTTATAAAAATGAAATGTATAATACTTTTCTGACACTGTGTTAATTCTAACAATACATTTTTTTAATGACCTATTCCTGGGGCACTGGGATGGCTCATAATACTTTTCTGACACTGTGTTAATTCTAACAATACATTTTTTTAATGACCTATTCCTGGGGCACTGGGATGGCTCAGTCGGTTAAGCATCCTACTTTGGTTCAGGGCATGATCTCGAGGTTGGTGAGGTCGAACTCTGCATTGGGGTTCTGTGCTGACGATATGGAGCCTGCTTGGGATTCTCACTGTCTTCTCTCTGCCCCTTCTCCACTCATGCTTTCTTTCTCTCAAAATAAATAAACTTAAGTCACATGTTCTACCAACTGAGCCAGCCCAGGCACCCCCAATGAAAAATTTTAAAGTATACTCTCTTAACTTTCAAATATACATTATTTTTTAATTATTATTTTTTAATCTTTACTTATTTTTGAGAGAGAGAGAGAGAGAGTGCTAGCGGGTGTTGGAACAGAAAGAGAGGGAGACACAAAATCCAAGGCAGGCTTCAGGTTCCGAGCTGTCAGCACAGAGCCTGACGCGGGGCTCGAACTCATGAACCGCAAGATCATGACCTGAGCCAAAGTTGGACACTCAACCGACTGAGCCACCCAGGCGCCCCTCAAAATACATCGTTAACTACAGTCACCATCCTATACACTAGATTCCCAGAACTTACTCATAACTGGATGTATGTACTCTTTGACCACTTTTGCCTATTTCTCCCACACTTTTGCTCCTGGCAAACCAATCTACTCTCTGATTCTGTTTTGTTTTGTTTTGTTTTTAGATTCCACATATAAGTGAGATTTATCTTTCTCTGTCTGACTTATTTAGCATAATGCCCTCAAGGTTCATGTGTGTTGATGCAAATGGCAGGATTTTCTTCTTTTTTATAGGTGAATAACATTCCATTGTATATATACATACACACATATTTTGTCTATCCATTCATCTGTTGATGGACACTTAGGTTGTTTCCATAGCTTGTCTATTGTGAATAATGCTGCAAGGAATATGGCATAGAGATTTCTCTTCAAGATAGTCCAATCACAGGGACAGCAGGCCACTTGAAGTTGTCCCACAACTCACTACTCCTCCATTTACTTTTTACATTTGTATTTTTTAATGTGTTTTATATTTTTGGTGGTTTTTATTACTATGTTTTCAAGTTTATTAAATCTTTTCTTCTGCAAAGCTTGAATATCTTCGTAAGTTCAATGTTGTCCTTTTATATATCTTCCACATCTCTACTTATCTTTTCGAACATAGGAATACAGTAATAATGACAGTTTTCATGGCCTGTTAATTCTAATATGTGGGTCAGTTCTGGACTAGTTTTGATGTATTCATTTATCTCCTCATTACAGGTCATATTTCTCCCCAACTTTTCATACCTGTTAATTTGTTATTAGAATCAAGACATTGTGATTTTGATCTTACCGGGTGCTGGATATTTCTGTGTTCCTACAAGTATTCTTGAGCTTTGCTTGTATGCAAGTAAAGTTACTTGCAAACAGTTTGGTTTTTTGAAGGCCTTGCTTTTAAGATTTATTAAACAGAACTGCCATGATGTTCAGTCTAGGGCTAAGTATCTCCCACTACTGAGTAAAATTTCTTCTATTTACTCTGTCTAGTGTCCAATGAATCATGAGGCTTTTCCTAACCTGGTTGCTGGGAGCAAACACTACTACTGGCCGTATATGAGTAACAGACACTGTAACCTCTAATTTTTTCATACGGTTCTTTTCCAGCAGCAAGTAGTTTCCTCACATGCACGCACTGATCAATACTCAACTATGTACTTGAGAGGAATCTTGTATGGATCTCTCAAATTGTTTCTACGCAATTCTCTTCTCTCTACTACGCTGTCTTGTGAATTCTGGTGACCTTGGTCTCCCCAGAATCTCACCTTCATCTCCTCTACTCAAGAAGTCCACCAGGTTCTGCTTGGACCCCTGCTCCCATATTACAGCCTGAAAACTCTCCAAGGCGGTCAGCTGGGATGGTCTTGGAGCTCACCTTATTTATTGCCCATTTATTTCAGATATCACTGCCCTCACTGTCTGATATTCAATGATCTTTTCCATTATTTCACATATTTTGTCTATTTCTTGGTTGTTTCAAGTGGAAGAGTAAATCTGGTCACAGTCCTTCAACTTGGTCAGGGCACAGATCCTAATACTACATATTTTGATTGAGTAAACTTATGATTTCAAAAATACAGCATTTCCATTTTGACCTACAGTACAGCAATTTCATGTTTCAATCTAATTATGCTGTTTTCAAAGAATGCGAGTGATTCTGAGTAACTATATCTAATAGCCTTATCTAAAAATGAAATGAGATTCATTTGATGTGCCTTATCCGTGGTAAACCTATTTAAAGCTTATCTTTATTTTCGAATTGCTCATAAACCATCACGAACTACTTACAACACATTTTGTTGCCACATATCACTCATTTAATTTGAACCCATTGTTCCGTGTGCTGCAGTCACAAATTTTATCTCTTGGAACAGTCATGATCGCTATCTAAATATATAAGCATCGGTCATTCCCTACATATAAATTTCCTTCTATCCACTTCTCGTGACAAAGTTTCTATGCACAAAAACAATTGGACCAGAGTCTCAACTCACCTAGGCAGAAGGAAATAGCATCTCTTATATCAAGAAATCAACTTTCAATTATCTATGTGTCACAAACAAGACATCGTAAGTTTGAGCCCCATATTGGATGAGCTCTGAGCCCTGCCTGCGGTGAGCTCGAGCCCCGCTTCAGGACACTCTCTCTTTCTCTCTCCCTCTCTGCCCCTAGCTCACTCGCTCTCTCTCAAAAAGAAAAAAAGAAAAAGAAAATTAGGGAACAGAAAATCAAGATAAACATGTCAATCAATCCAGAGTGGCATCTTCTGCCTGCCCAGGTTTCTTGCTACAATTATCTGCACATATCCCAATCTCATCCCTACACCAAGAGGGTGGGCATGTGACCTTTTTTTAGGCACTCCTATGCAAAAATAATTCCATTTTATTAAACCATGGTAGGCAATTTTATTAAGGAGGTTTAAATATGATTCTAATCCATGTCACTACAAGCTAAGACTTGATTTAAATTTGAAACCTATTATTAAAATTTCAAAAGCCTCATTCAAAATTCATGACTCAGTGAAGGAAACAAATGAGGAAAAAATCAATGAGGTCTTTCCACATGTGTATATGTACTGACACAACCATATGTGCGAACACGTGTATCTAAACTGCTATAGATGTGCAAAAAAACCAGAACACAGAAGAAATTTGGGGAACGGGGGTTGAGATCGGTGGAAGCTCATCACTGTACACTTTCTCCTACCTCCTGAATTTTGCACCATGAAAATTACCTATTCAAAAAGAAATTTAAGTAAGTAATTAAAACAGGTGAAGAAACTGTACTAAACCACAATTAGAAATAAAATGTCATTATAAATTACTCTTAGTATATTTATTTTACCGTTTCTATATTCATATAGAGATTATAATCTAATGAACAAAGATTTCCCAAAATTTCTTAATAGGAATCATCTGAGGTGTTAAAAACAAGATTTTTGGGTCCCATCTAGATGTACTGAATTAAGATTTCCCAGAAAGACATAATCTGCACAAAAAGCAGCCCCAAGTAATTCTTACCAAAAGTCAGGGAAACGATTAACTAAGGTGTAAGATTCATTTCTGGAAAGAGCAACAACTTTGCAATTAGACAATCCTGGATTTATCTATTGGCTCTTCTATTTACCTGTGTGATTCTGGATAAGTTACTTTATCTCTTTGTGCCTCAGGTTCCTGATCTATAAAATGGAAAGATAATACTTCTAGGGTTTTTATAAAGATTGATCTGTGAAGAAGGTATGGGACATAGTCTTTCTCTAATCCTTAATATATCTTGCTTCTTTAAAAAAATGAAGCTATCTGGCGTATAGATATCCGATAAATAGCTTCTTTTCCTTCCACATTCAAATTATACAGATATTGGGGTATATGTCACTCTAATAATACTGTTAAATGCTGAAGCAGTATTTATTAATCATTAATCTTCACAAAAACATACAATATTATTAGTCACTCAATCAGGGCCCATTCTGACAAAAAGCATTTAACTAGTTCAGTTTAGTTGGTTTATTACTGACAAGTTTGACACAGATCACTCATTTTTTAGAGAATATTCCCATCCTACTTAAAAAAAGTTACTTTATACGCTTTAACAAAATGAATAAAGAGTACAATGTTGCCTTGTCTACTTTTCCTTAATCCAAATTACGACATCCCCAAGATAAAGTCTCTCTCAAAAAAATTCTCTAATAGTTATACCTCTGTTACATTTCTCTCTCGTAATGAAGCCAACTCATATGGATCCACAAAAAGTCCTGCTGGGATGTACTGTTTAATTAAGAGTCGGCAGGTCTGTAAGTCCTCAATGCTTTCTCCGAATTTCACTTTTATTAAGAGGTCTCTGTAAGATAAGTATGTTTAAAATAAATCTCTTCATTCAATTGTTAAATAGCATAACATTACATTCGAATTAGTAAAAACATTGTATTTCAAATTCATTTTTCAGAAGATTATAAAGTCAAATGAAGTATTTACACCATGTCAGAACCACTCATGAGATTGTTCATGAATTCATTTCATAAGCCACAGTATAGTATTAGTATGAAAACAGACAAAAATCAATGGTAAGAACTAAGAGTCCAAAAACAGACACACACTCACGTTTATATGGCAATAAAGGTGCTGACATAATTTGATGGGGAAAGGAGGGTCTTTTCAACATGTAATACTGAAACAAGAAATCTACACAGAAAAAAATGAACCTTGACCTCAGCCTCATACCACATACAAATATTAATTTGAAATAGATTATAAACCTAAACGTATAACTGTCCCAGCTTTCTGTCTGAAGGCACGTGTTGGACCAAGTACAGGGAAGGAAATCCAAAGCACAACACAGTGGTTTTGCTTAATTATAAAACAGAGACAGAAGTAAAGGGAGGGGCGCCTGGATGGCTAAGTTGGTTCAGCATCCACCTCTTGATCTCCGCTCAGGTCGTGATCTCAAGGTTTGTGAATTTGAGCCCTGTGTTTGACTTTGCACTGCCGGTGCAGAGCCTACTTGGAATTCTCTCTCCCCGTCTCTCTCTCTCTTTCTCAAAATAAATAAACTTAAAAAAAAAAAAGTTAAGGGAGACTGAAGTAGCTGGAAGACAAGGTGCTAAATTCCAGACAGGAGGGAACTATGTAGGAGTTCTATAAATCCGAATCGGTCTCCCTTTGATTTTTGCTGAATACTAAGAAAAGCATGAGTAAAATATAATTCCACAAGACTGAGCAAAGAATGACCAGGGAACTGAAAATTGAGAAACTGTAAAATTTCACACGGGTTGGGAGAAATCTGCATTTCCAACCAACCAAAGTATACAGACCATAACTTTTGGTAGAGATACCAATAAGGTAAGGTCTTTGCAGCTAAACTGGCCTTGCAGTAAAGGCCACTTTAATTTTAGACCTATACAAAAAAAGGTTAAGAGTTAATTTAACTGCTAATAGAAAAAATAAGCCCAATGCCCTTTAAAGGAAGATAAAATCCACATATGCAAAAATGCTCAGATCAGGGAGTCTCAGTGGCTCAGTCAGTTAAGTGTCCCCACTTTGGCTCAGGTCTTGATCTCGCAGTCTGTGAATTTGAGCCCCATGTCAGGCTCTGTGCTGACAGTTTGGAGCCTGGAGCCTGCTTTGGATTCTGTGTCTCCCTCTCATCTCTGCCCTTCCCCCACTTGTGTGAGCACTCACATGTGCTCTTTCTCTGTCTCAAGAATAAACATTTAAAAAAATTTTTTAAATGCTCATATCTACAACATTCGATGTTCAATCAAAAGTCACTAAACAGGCAAAAAGCAGGGACCTGTGACCAATAACCAAGAAAAAGATCTTTCAAAAGATATAGATCTAGAAATGATGGAAGTGACAAAATTAGCAAAGAACATTAAAAGTCCTTTTAAATATGCCCAACACATTCAAAGGTTTAAAGAAAAACATGAACATTGTGAAGAGATTTTATACATATATGAAGAACTGAATGCAACTTTGAGATGAAAAACACAATTTCAAAATAAAAAAGTATCCAGATATGATTAAAAGCAATTAGACACTGCAAAAGACAAGACCAGTAACTTGGGGACAAAGCAACAAAAAAGTTATCCAAACAGAAGAATAGAGAGAAAAAAGAAAAGATTGAGGGAAAAAAGTAAACAGTGACCTTTAAATAATATCAAGTGGTTAAATATATATATATACACACATACACACAATATACACATATACATATACATACATATATACACACACATTAAAGTCCTAAAAAAAAAGAGATAATAAAAAAATATCTTGAGACAAAATGGCTGGAAATGTTCTGAATTTCATGAAACTTATAAGCCCAAAAATCCAAGAAACTCAACAAATCCCAAGCAGGATAAACACAAAGAAAATCACACCAATACATCTTATCATCTACTCACTGGGAAAAAAATCTTAAAAGCTATCAGGAAAAAGGAGTATAATATAGAGAATAACAAAGAGAAAGCCAGAAGACCATGGGACAATGTATATAAAGTATTAAACCTAGCGGCACCTGGGTGGCTCAGCCAGTTAAGCATCCAACTCCTGATTTTGGCTCAGGTCATAACCTCACCGTTTGTGAGCTTGAGCCCCACGTGGGGCTCTGTGCTCTCTCTCTTCCTCTCTCTCTGCCCCTCCCCTGTTCACACCCTCAAGATAAATAAAAACTTTAAAAAGATTAACTATTAAACATAAAAAGGCTATCAATATAGAAATATATATCTAAAAGGAAAGTCCTGGGGTGCCTGGGTGGCTCAATAGTTTAAGTGTGTGACTTCAGCTTAGGTCATGATCTTGATGTTTGTGTGTTTGAGCCCCACGTCAGGCTCCGTGCTGACAGCTCAGAACCTGGAGCCTGCTTCGGATTCTGTGTCTCCCTCTCTCTCTGCCCCTCCCCTGCTCATACTGTCTCTCAAAAATAAATAAAACATTTAAAAAATAATAAAAATATTGAAATGATAATAATAACAAAAATATCATAAAAAATGCAGACTGCAGGACAAGGAATATTGTCAGGGATAAAGAAGGACATTACACAAAGATAAAAGGACCAATTCATCCAAAGCCTATTCTTAAGTGTGCTATAATCCACCTAAAAACAATGCTTCAAAATGATCATGTATTTCACTTCACAGCAAAAACTGGTTGAGCTTCAAGGATAAAGAGACAAATCTGCAATTACAGCCAGAGATTTTAATACTCCTCTCTCAATAATGGATAGAAGAAGTAGAAAATCAGTAAAGATATAGAAGGCACGAACAATCTGCAACCAAGTTTATCTAACTGACGTTTATAGAATGTTCTACCAAACAAGAGCACGTTGCACAAGAAAATCTATATGCTAGGCAACAGAAGTCTCCAGAAGTTTCAAAGAACTGAAATCTTGTTGGGTATAGTCTCTAACCACATGGAACTGAGTTAGAAATCAAAGGAGGAGGAGATACCGCCTTCACCAAAGCCACAGCCTCAGGCTCCGTCTCCTCCCTCCCCTATGCCTGGGATCTGCGGCCAGGAAGCTTTGGCTTCACAGCTACATGTGTAGTCTCAGGTTTTTTACCTCCAGAAAGAAAAAAAATGACACCCTGCATCCTGGAAATTCATTTAGGAGCTTGAAATTAGGACCTCTTTCAAATTTGGACATGGCTAATTGAGGAGCAACAAGACCCAACAGGCCAAATACTGTAAATAAAATATGCCAGTTCGAACTAGTACTTCTGGAAGAGTCTGCTGTTGGCAAATCAAGCCTAGTTCTTTGTTTTGTGAAGGGCCCATTTCATGAATTTCAAGAGAATACCGCTGTGGCTGCTTTTGTAACCCAACTTGGCTAGCTTGATAGTACAACTGTGAAGTCTGAAATAGGGGATGCAGCTGGCCAAGAATGATACTATTGCCTCGCACCGGTGTACCATAGAGGAGCACAGGTAGCCAGATTTGAATATGAGATTTCAAATGAGGAGTTCTTTGCAAGAGCAAAAAACTGGGTTAAAGAACTTCAGAGGCAAGCAAGTCCTAACGCTGTCATAGTTTTACCAGGACACAAAGCTGATCTAGCATAAATGAGCTGTAGATGTCCAGGAAGCACAGTCCCGTGCAGACGACAAGTTTACCGTTCACGGACACATCAGTTAAAACATCGGTGAATGTAAATGAACTATTTACAGGAATACCAAAAAAACTGCCAAATAATGAACCACAGAATCCAGGAGCAAATTCTCCCAGAGGAAGAGCAGCAGAATTTATTGAACGCACAGAGCCAACCAGGGGTCAGCGTTGTAGTAATTAAACCTCCAGTTTGAGCTAGCAAGAATATTCTTGTGCTTCCTAAATGTTAACAGTGAAACTGGTACACTTAACTGATCCAATGGAATTTTCAAAAAGAGACTTATGATAGAGTCAAGTTTCTAACACAGAATTATTTTAAGTGTTTTGAACTTAATTTTTAATAACACACGTGTCCGTCTGTTTCAGCAACAGAAGGAGAAAACGAGAGCCGTGTGTTCACTGCTTTATTGGAAAGTTAGAGGAAATCATTTCTCACATCAGAGATATAAAAAAATTTTTTTTTAAATAAAAAAAAAAAAGGAGGTTCTGGGGCGCCTGGGTGGCTCAGTTGGTTAAGCATCTGACTTCGGCTTGGGTCATGATCTTGCAGTCTGTGAGTTGGAGCCCCATGTCAGGCTCTATGCTGACAGCTCAGAGCCTGGAGCCTGCTTCAGATGCTGTCTCCCTCTCTCTCTGCCCTTCCCCTGCTCACGTTCAGTCTCTCAAAAATAAATAAAACATTAAAAAAAATTAAAAAGGAGGTTCTAAAGACTTATACTTTGCTACATAATTCAGACAAATGATAATATCTCCTAGTATCTACATTTAAAGTGTATATTCCACATCTGAACAAATTAACCACGAGAAAACAATCCCATATCTTCAGGGGGGAAAAATAAACACCAGTGGCATCTCAACTATAGCCGGTCCTATTATTTTTTAAATAGACTTAAAAAAAACAAATGTAACCACATCTACATTTAGAGGAAACATCACTATACAATCTCTACATATGAAGAGGACAATAAAGGAATACTTGAATAATTTTATTCCAATAAATTAAATAACAAATAAAATAGCTAAATTCCTGGAAAGAAAAAATTACAAAACTGACCAAAAAAAAAAACACCCCAGAATATCTAAATATCTCTGTATCTTGAATTTATAATAAAAAAAAGTTTAAAGCCTTCCCACATGGAAAATCTCAGTCCTAGATGGCTTTATTGTTGAATTCTATTAAATATTTAAAATAGAAATAATACCAATGCTACAAAATCAGAAAATAAATTAGAAGGAAATATTTCCCAATTTATTTGACAAGGCCAGCACTGGTCTGACACCAAAACCCAAATAAAGCATCACAACGAAAGATAAGTAGAGACCAATATTCCTCATGAATAGAGAAGTATATATCCCTTTTAAGAAATTTTTATTTTTTAATTTTTTATTCTTTTTTATTTTTTCAATTTATTTTTTTGCCTTTTTTTAAGGTTTAGTTACTTTTGAGAGAGAGAGAGACCGCACAAGTCGGGGAGGAGCAGAGAGAGAGGGAGACATAAGATCTGAAGCAGGCTCCAGGCTCTGAGCTGTCAGCACAGAGCCCAATGCGGGACTCGAACTCACGAGCTGTGAAATCATGACCTGAGCCCGAAGTTGGACGCCCAACTGACTGAGCCACCCAGACACTCCAGAAGTAAAAATCCGTAACAATTATTATCAACTTATATACTGTACAATATTGACAGAATAAATTAGAAAAATCATGTGATTCTCTTAGATGCATAAAAAGCTTTTAACAAAGCTTAATATTAATCACTAAAAAAAAACTTGCAGGAAACTAGGATCATAAAAGAACATCCTCGACTGATATAAGCCATCTACAAAAATACCTAACATAAATACCATATTTAATGGTGAAAGGCTGGATATGTTCCTTTTAAGACGAGAAACAAGGATGGATGGAAAGGGAAGGATGTTTTATTCAACACTGTATTAGGAAAAAAATGAAAAATAAATTAAAAAGTAAAAAAATTAAAACAACAACAACATTGTATTTAGGTTTCTAGCCAGTTCAAAAAGGGAAGGATATAAGAATCATACAGGGGCATCTGGGTGGCTCAGTTGGTTAAACATCCGACTCGATTTCAGCTCGGGTCATGATCTCATGGTTCATGAGTTTCAGCCCCGCAACAGGCTCTGTACTGACAGCGTGGACGCTACTTTGCATTCTCCATCTCCCTCTGTCTCTGCTGTTTGTCCTCCACTCATGCTCACACACAGTCTTACTCTCTCAAAAATAAATAACTGTTTTTTAAAAAAATCATACAGATTGTCTTTTGCAAACCCATGATCACCTATCGAGAATATCCTAAGGAATCCATGAAAAAGCTACAGGCATTGATAAGTGATCTCAGTGAGGAATTAGGCTACAATGTAAACATACAAAAATCAACTGTACTTTATTACCAGCAAAAACCAACCAGAAATAAAAACTTAAAAAAAATATTTTTTACATTAAAAAAACCCATGAAATACTTAGGGGTAAATTTAACAAAATATGTGCAAGACTTATACTCTGAAAGTTACCATATTGTCAGGTTAAACTGATAAAGCCTAAATAAATGAAGATGCTATATTCATGTGCTAGAAAACTCATTCATAGTAACATAACACTTCTCTACAAATTAATCTAGAGTTTCAACAGAATCCTAATCAAAAGTGCATGAAGTTTTTTTGAAGAAATCTATGAATTAATTCCAAAAGTTAACAACTTAAAAAAAAAAAGCCGAAGAACTCAGACGTTCTGATTTGAAGCCATAACATCAAGCTACAGTTATCGAGGTGGTACGTTAGTAGCATATGGATGGATGTCTAGATCAGGGGTTGGCAAACTTTTTCTGTAAAGGTCCTAATGGTAAATATTTAAGGCTTTGTGAACCTTACAAGATTTCTGTAACATATTTTTCTTATCTTAAAAAAGAAAAAAAAAAAACCTTCAAAAATATAAAAATCATTTTTAGCTCAAGGGTAGTACAAAATAAGCCCTATGCAGGATTTGGCCTTGGACCAGTTTGCCAAATGTTTGTGCATTATAGAGTGCACAACTAGACCCTCACATATAAGGTAATTAATATTCAACAAATGTGTCAATGTAATTTGCTGAAGAAAGAATAATCCTTTCACCAAGTGATGCTGGGTCACCAGGATAGCCATAAAGAAAAAAATTAATCTCAACCCTTCCCTAACAGTATACACAAAAATTAATTCAAAATGGATCATATCCCATAGGATACTTCTAAAAGAAAATTTCAATGATCTTAGAATAGGAATGGATTTCTTACTTAGGACACAAAAACCACAAAGTATAAAAGAAAAAACATTTATAAACTAGACTCCATTAAAATTAGAATTCTTACAACCCAATAAT
Source organism: Paguma larvata (assembly GCA_030068075.1). Taxonomy (NCBI): domain Eukaryota; kingdom Metazoa; phylum Chordata; class Mammalia; order Carnivora; family Viverridae; genus Paguma; species Paguma larvata. The sequence continues at coordinate 83,343,267 of CM057824.1, forward strand.
AAGCCATTCAGTTTAAAAATGGGCAAGAAGGGGCGCCTGCGTGGCTCAGTCCATTCAGCGTCCAACTTTGGCTCAGGTCATGATCTCAGAGTTCATGGGATTGAGCCCTGCATCAGGCTCTGTGCTGACAGCTCAGAGCGTGAAGCCTGTTTTGGAGTCTGTGTCTCCCTCTTTCTCTGTCCTCCCCTACTCACGCGATCTCTCTCTCTCTCAAAATAAACATTAAAAAAAATTTTTTTAATAAATTAAAATGGACAAGAAAATAAATAAATAAAAATAAAAACGGACAAGACTTAAGCACATGCTTCACAAAGGAAGGTACACCAGTGGCCAAAAAGCACATGAAACAATGCTCAACATCATTAGTCATCAGAGAAATAAAAATTAAAGCCACAGTGAGTTGCCACTCCACACCTACCAGAATCTCTAAAATTAAAAAGAGTAACCAAACCAAGTGTTGGCGATGGATGTGTCAAAAACGGAACTCTTAATATATTATTCATAATAATGTAAAACAGCATAACCCTTTTGGAAAACAGTTTGGCAGTTTCTCAAAACGTTCAACATATATCTACCATATACCCAGCAACCCAAGAGAAATGAAAATATGTTCACGCAAAGACTTGTACACAGATATTCACTATAGCTTTATTTATCATAGCCCGAAAACTAGAAATGACCCCAATGCCATAAACATGTGAATGAATAAACAAATTTTCACACTCAGCAGCAAAAAGGAACAATTTACTGTCATGTGGAACATGGATAAACCTCATGGATATGATGCTAAGCAAAAGAAGCCACAGATTATCAAAAGGATACACTGTATGGTTTCATTTATATAAAATTCTGGAAAATCTATACAGTGACAGAAAATAGATCAGCGGTTGGCTGAGTGTGGGTACGGATGAGAGAGAACAATTCCAAGCAGCAGCATATGCCTATTTTTGGAAATAATGGGAATACTCTATATTTTGATTGGGGTGGTGGTACATGGGTATATAGAATTGTTAAAATTCAATGAAGTTGATTAAAAAGTCACAATGAAATAGTACTGTTATAATTTCTATTTTACCTGTAAGAAAACAAAGCACCAGGGTTAAAATACCTGTATTACCATCTTTATAGGAAAACCGTCACCTCTAACTCAAAAAGTATGGGGAAATGCTTTTAGCTTTTATATATATAAATGCCTAATATATATATTAGGTTTTGGTTCTCAGACAATCAATAAATTTTTATGGACTCACTGCTCCAAGAACACCATAGCAATTTCAAGAACTGATTATGGGGGCGTCTGGGTGGCTCAGTTGATTGAGCCTCCAACTTCAGCTCAGGTCATGATCTCGCAGTTTGTGGGTTTGAGCCCCGCATCGGGCTCTGTGCTGACAGCTCAGAGCCTGAAGCCTGCTTGGGATTCTGTGTCTCCCTCTTTCTCTCTCCCTCTCCCTGCTTGTGCTCGCTCTCTCTCAAAAATAAACATTAAAAAAAAAAAAGAATGCATATAAAGAATTGATTACCAACAGCAGGTAAATACAGAGTTTTTGTTTCTTTGCTTATATTCTTCCAAATAGCATGAGGTAATTTTATATATAGCATTTTATTTTCCTACTAATTTATATGAACTGAAAGAATTTTGAACAATATTTGTGGCACTGTTATATTCTATTTTCATCCAAAAAATATCATTTCTAGTAATGTAAAATCTAAGGATAAAATATGCAAATCAATTAAATCCCAAAGATCTGTATTTATATGGGAGGAAATAAAAACACTTTCCCTCTTGAAAAAAAAGAAAAGAAAACCAAAGCACTAAGAAACTAATTTACCCAAGAGTCAAGATTCAAACCCCAGTAGTTATACTCTAACCCCTACATTCTTAGCACTATATCACTCTGCCTCTATAAAAGTAGAATATACTTATAATTTCTTTTCTTCCAGATAATGTACATGTAATTATAAATATATGTACTATTTTATAATTAGAAAAACATAATATATACTTAAAAAGACAGACTCTTCAGAACCTCCCTCCAAGATGACATTCAATCAATTAATCAGAACATGTTAGATGAATCTGTTAATTTTTTTTATTTTATTAATCTTTACGAAGTCATTCCTGTTTTATCTTCTAGTTCACATTCTTTATCTTCTTTACAAATACAACATGTAAAACTTCATCAAAAGTCTTGCTGAAAATCAAATATACTATATCTACAGCATTTCTCTGATCTACCTATTTGGTGGATCTCTATAAAAGACATAAATTTGTAATAAATTCATGCTAGTTCCCAGAGACCACCACTTCTTATTTTGTGTTCACAAACCACCCTTTTAATAATCTGAGCTAGAATTTTGCCCAGAATCGACATCAACTAACTAACTCCCAGATTATCCAAGGATTACAAACAGAAGTTCAGCAATCATTTAAGAAAATTCTTCTGGTACATATATACAATGTACTACTAAGTGGCAATGAGAAAAAATGAAATCTGGCCATGTGTAGCAACATGGATGGAACTGGAGGGTATTATGTTAAGTGAAATAAGTCAGTCAGAAAAAGACAGATACCGTATGTTTCCACCCCTAGGTGGATTTCAAGAGACTAAGCAAAAACCAGGGGGGAGGGGAAGAGGGGAAAGGAAAAAAAGACACAGAGAGGGAGGGAGATAAAACATAAGAGACTCAAAGACTAAGAACAAACTGAGGGTGAAGGGGGTGGGGGGGGAGAGGGGGTGATGGGCATTAAAAAGGGCACATGTTGGGATGAACACTGGGTGTTATATGTAAACCAATTTGAAAATAAACTATTATAAATTAAAAAAAAAAGATAATAAATTATTATAATAAAAATTAAAAAAAAAAGAAAATTCTTCTATTGCACTAAGATATACTTCATCACACAAGACTCTAAACTCATTTATAATAGTAAAGTCCTTTTATGTAATTCCCATACATATTCTGCACTTCATTTTCCTACTACCAATACCTTCTTGTCCCTCTCCAGAGTGGAAGTAATTCTTCTTAACCAAGAGGACGGAAATAATTCTATTTATTATAATCTGTTAATGTTTCCTCCTCCAGCCAAACAGTAAGACTACACCTGCTCTAATAACTAAAAAACCTTTTTAAAAAAATGATTACTGGTGGGGCACCTGGGTGGCTCAGTTGGTTAAGCATCCGAATCTTGATTTCAGCTCAGGTCATGAGATTGGGCCCCCATCAGATTCCTCGATGAGCTTGAAGCCTGCTTGGGATTCCCTCTCTCTTATCTCTCCCCTCCCCACCCTCAATAAATAAACATTAAAAAAAATTATTTCTGGCATTTTCTGAAGGTCTCACATAACTCTGAGATTTCTAGTTTCTGAAGCTATTCTTATGGGTTCTATCACTTTTCACCCTTAGTTTTATGTCCTGGTTTTTATTTTCAGTACTTCTAATTGGACAGCTACTTTTGCTGTCACCATAAGCCTCTTCGAGCACTTCTTTATTCCTCATTGGAATCATTTATGGTTGCACTATCAAATTTGCATTATTTAGGATTCCCCATTCCTTCTGAAAATATATCCCAATTTAAATTTTTTTAATGTTCATTTATTTTTGAGACAGAGAAAGAGAGAGAGACAAGTGAACGGGGAAGGGCAGAGAGAGAGGGAGATACAGAATCCGAAGCAGGCTACAGGCTCTGAGCTGTTAGCACAGAGCCCAATGAGGGGCTGGAACTCACAAATCACAAGATCATGACCGAAGCTGAAGTCAGACACTTAACCAACTGAGCCCCTCAGGTACCACCCTCCCAATTACTTTAAAGAGAGATGCTAAATACTTGGCATTATTATCCTGACGTTGATTAAAATATATCTGAAACTTGGCCAAAAACTCCTTCAGGAGTGAGTTCCTTCCCAAAATCAGTTTTATTACTTTATAGTCACATCTCCTCTTTGACAGAAACTGTATTGCCTAGCTTGGTCACCTATCTCATTATTTATTTATTTATGTCTTTAATTTTAAATGTTTAGTTTTGAGAGAGAGTATGAGTGGGGGAGGAGCAGACAGAAGGGACAGAGGATCCGAAGCAGGCTCTGTGCCGACAGCAGCATGCCCAATGTGGGGCTCAAACTCACAAACTGTGAGATCATGACCTGAGCCAAAACCAAGAGTCAGACCCTAACCAACTGAGCCACCCAGGCACCCCCACCTATCTCATTATTAAGAATCAAAACTAACATTTCCTGGGAATGTACTATGTGACAAGCACCACATTAAGAGGCTGTCCATATAGTCTCAGATTTAATCCTCATAACGCTAATGAGGAAATGCTATCATTATCCAATTTTACTGGTAAGGTAGCAAAGATGTCAATAAACTTGACTAAGGCCACACAGTTAATAAATAACAGAGCTACACTCTGAGCCCAAATTTGTCTGAGTTAAAAAAATAAAACAAGGGGTATCTGGGTAACTCAGTTGGTTGAGAGTCCAACTCTTGATTTTGGCTCGAGTCATGATCCCTGGTTCATGAGATGGAGCCCTATATTGAGCCCCGTGTTGGGCTCTGTGCTCAGTGTGGAGCCTGTTTAAGGTTCTCTCTCTCTCCCTCTGCCCTTCTCCCCTATTCACTCTGAAATTAAAAAAAAAATAAAAAAATAACCAAAAACCCCAAAACAAAACCCAAGTTTTTTCTATTATGCCTCCTAGCCATTCACATGTAGGCCAACTTTAAAGAGAGTGGAATATGAGAGGTTTCATTTTAAGGTGACTTATAAAACGCAGTGATTCTAAAAAAAAAAAAAATGCATCAGAACTGGTAAAAGAAGTGTTTGAGAATCATTTCATATCAATTACCTTGAAAAGCTTTAAAGTTTGGGAAGTTTTCTTACAGCTTAGATCTAGGGGCACCTGGGTGGCTCAGTCGGCTGAGCATCAGACTTCAGCTCAGGTCATGATCTCACACTCGTGAGTTCAAGCCCCACATCGGGCTCTGCGCTGATAGCCTGGTGCCTGGAGGCTGCTTCAGATTCTGTCTCCCTCTCTCTCTGCCCCTCCCCCACTCGCACTCTGTGTCTCTCTCTCCCTCTCTCAAAATAAATAAACATAAAATTTTTTTTAAAAAAAAGAACAGCTTCTACAACTTTTTAACCATTTTTTAAACATCTTCAATCCTGGCAAATATTCATTTTTGAAAATAATTTCTATTTTGAAAATAGCTTGGTCATTTGGAACCAAGTATTATAAATCAGAAACAGTGACTTAGGTTGGTATAACATCTTAGAACTTGATAGCATGCTTTAGAATATGACAGTCATAAATCTGAGTCAGAGCTCTACCATCCTAACTTCTACTAAATTAAATTCTCTGAGCCCTAGTTCTCTCAACTAAAAAGGAAGAAAGGTATCATCTATCTCACAACCATTGTGAACATTAAATGAATACCGTATATATAGTTTCTGGCTATATAGATATATGTATGTATTATATATATAATACACATGTATGGTAGATAATAATCATTTATTTTCTTCTCTGTTATTTTAATCATTACTTCAACTATGAACCACTTATGACAAACCTGTCACATAATACAAGAAAGCAAGTGATTTTTAGTTTACCCATTTTCCAGTTATTGATTTTTTTTGCTCTAATTATATGAAACAGCATTTTGATGTAAGTAGAAGTCAGTGTGCAACTTACCTGTGGAAACCATCTTTCAAAACTTCTTGCCTCAAAATAATTTCAGAACAAGTGGCTCTTATGCCTACAAGAACCAGAAGATTTTTTAAAAATAAGCACTCTATGAAAGAATATTTAAATAATTAGAAAGTAATTGTTTGAATAGGCTTCGCTTGCCTGCAAAACCTAACCAACCTATAAACAAAACAAAAGCTTTTAAAACTTAAGCAATTTGAGCTACCTAAAAAAGCTACTTCTATTACAGCGTAGGGATTAAGAACATTGACTTCAGAGTTAGACAGCCTACTTTTAAATCCCAGTCTGTCACTTAATAGCTATGTGACTTTGGACAAGATAGTTTATCTCTCTGCTAGTTGTCTTGAAAATGTAATAAATGCAGAAGCACTGACAACAGGGCTTACCACATAGTAAGAGCTGAATGCAGGTGTTTGTTATTGAGACTACTTTGTCCAGATGATCCCAGGACACCAAAAGGAACAGAATGGCTAAAGAGCCAGGAGATCTCACTTTTAATCCTAGCTCACTGAAACTGTGTGTCTGATACACCCTGCCAACTTCTGTATACCATCTGTACCTGTAAAACTGCGAAGATGGTACTTTCACGCCCTGTGCAGATGTTGGGAATGTTTAAAACACAGAAACAAAAAGTAGAGGCTTTTCAAAGATTCAAAGGGTTCCTTTATAAACTTAGAATAACCAGAAATCTCACTATACTGAGATTTCTATACACTATGCCAAATTCAGATATTAAAACTATTACTTGATGTTAATATCATAATATTAAAAATTCAGTTACTAATGATCATCAACTCTGCTATGGAATTTTACTCCATTTTCAAAAGTTGGGAGTGTGTAGGAAGAACATTAAAAACAAACAAAGAAAACCATAAACCATCATGTTTTGCCAAGTCCATTAGGTAAATTCCTGAAAAGACACATGAAAAAAATGATATGAAAATAAAAACACTGAAAAAAGTGTGAATTATTATTTATTATATAATATCCAGGGGCACCTGGGTGGCTCAGTAGGTTAAGCTTCTCCGACTTAGGCCCAGGTCATGATATGGTTCATGAGTTGGAGCCCCACATTAAGCTATCAGCACAGAGCCCGCTTCAGATCTGTCTCTTGCTCTCTCTGCCCCTCCCCAGCTCATGCTCACTCTTTCTCTCTCTCTCAAAAATAAATTAAAAAAAAAATCTATATGATAGATCTACTTAGGGCTTTCATGTGTTTTAATTTTCACAACCTAGCAAAATATGCAGGCAAAATTATTGCCATTTGCACACAGGAGAAAACTAATTCTAGGGGTGCCTGCCTGGCTCTGTATAAAGAGCATGCGACTCCTAATCTCGGGGTCATATGTTCTAGCCCCACATTGGGTGTAGAGATTACTTAAATAAATGTTAATAAAAAAAAAAAATAGTTCTGACTCTAGGCCATACCACTAAGTAAGTGACTGATTAGAAGCAAGATTTCCCTGACTTTTAAAGCCTAAAATATTTCCACTCTGCTAGATATTTAAAGAAATATTTATTTGTTCTGGAAACAAATTACTGTTGTTTGCTTGTTTGTTTCAAACAAATAACTCTGAGTATCTCTTGTACAAATCCAGATGTTTCTTCATTATGTTTAATTTTAATAGGGGTGGGGAGTAAGTGTTTATGTCTACCTGTAGATTAAATTAGAAAAAAAAAAGAAAAGTCCAGATTAATCAGCTTAAATTCTACTGGATATACACTAAAGAACAGTAAATCACATTCACGGGGGATGGAAGAAAGGCTGATTTACAGACAGTATAGCAAATAGTACTTATGATTTTCAGGGCAAAAATAACATTTTCAAAGTGAATCTGTTGCCTGTCAATTCACCTTCAAGATTGGTCTCCTAAATATTGCTTTATTTGGTTACTGTGGCCTGAACTGGCTCTGGAAATTGACCTCTTTTTAAACATAAAATATCAGTGGTGGAAAAGTCGTTAGAGATCACCAAGACCAGTTGCTTAAAAATTCATTTTAGCTTCATAATACTTCACATAAATTTGGAAACCTAATATGTGAAGACACAGAAGCAGTGACCGACCCTAGTCTAATATCCTCACTTTACAGATGGAGAAACTTAACTGTTTGGACTGATTTTCCTTCTTGTTAAGACAAATAATCCCTCACTACTCTGCAAGCTGGATCCACAGCACCTGGCACAGTGGCCCACCAACTCGGGCCCAAAGAAATGAATCAACTCCCATGCCCAGCCCGGAGTCATAAGAAAAACCCCAGCCCAATCCGGTCTATTACAAAAAAAATATTTTTAAAACAAAACATAGTTGTCCTCCCCTTCCCACGCCCCCACTCCCGGCGGGCTCTGTATTCTGGACTGGGATTTTCATATCCCACAGGGCGCTGTGGCCTTGGTGGTCCCCTCGGTGGTCACAAGCTTCTTGCATCCCAAGACATCTGACGGCTGTCCTTCCTTCAGAATTATTTTGGTAATAGTACGGCTACTACTAACTCTGAACGACAAAGCCCAATTCTTCAGAGACCCAAGAAGGGCCTCCAAGCAGTGGCGGCGGGAAGGGGTGTGGGAAGAGAGAGAGGCACGTGTCCTGTTTTTAACCTCCCCTAGGTCACCCATCAGGTAAGGCCCGTGGGCCGAGGTACGGAGAGGTACGGTACCTGTGCAAGCCCGGGAGGACCTGGGAGTCTGCACGGCCCCCGACCAAGTCAAGCCCCACCCCCACTCAAACAGCCCCGCCCCTCCCTTTACCAGTGTCGGTGGGGGCGGCAGAGAAGGCTGTGGCTGGTATGCTGGTGAATCCGGCCACCTCCCAGAGGAACAGCCAGGCCACCGCCCGGACGCCCACGGCCCTGGCAGCCAGGACGCCGGAGAACGCGCTCCCCAGAGGAGCGCGCGCGGACGATATGCGGACGGAAGAGCTTGCGGACGCAGGGGCCTGCGCACACTTCACGCCTTTCCTGGAGCGTGCTGCCACGGAGTCGGTGACCGGGACAGAAGAGTCGGTGACGCGCGCCTGCGATCCTGCCGTTCCCCGGCTCCCCACAGCAGTGGACCCCCGAAAGTTCCGGCGTCGCGGGAGGCTGCAACCCGGTCCGCCTACTTGCTCTCTCTCTGCCCGCCCCTCGCCGTCCGGTCGGGGGCGGGGCGAGGAGCGGCGCAGGCGCCGTAACGTGCGCCAGGTCTGTTGCTTTGGGAACGCCTGCCTGGGCCCCCATCCAGACCCCGACCCACGGATGCAGTCCTTCGAGCAGGATCTGGGAGCTCCCTGTCTCCACCCGCACTTACAGGTACTTGCGGATTCGGGCCTCCTGCAGGGAAATTCACCTCTGCGGGGCTGTGGCCGTCGACTCTTAACTGCAAGCGCCAGGTTCCGGCCGGCCACAAAATCGAGTTCAGTGCTCCTCTGTGCATAGCAGTTGGGTGGAAACAACACTCTTACGGCGGTTTTAGATCTTCCCCTGCAGAAGATGCATTTTCTGTACTTCTCTAAGGGTAAGAAAGTCAGCCTTGCGCTAGTGGGGACGTGAGTAGGCAGAGGATCGTCTACCTATTGGCAAAATCCGTTCACTTTTAGATGCTGTGGGGGATGTTTAGCAAGGTTATGGCAGTCATTGATCCCCGAGGAGAAAAGTATTAATGCCTAGGAGGAAGACTTAGGTCGATATGTCGTCTGTCTTCATGAATTAAGTTGAATCTGCAAGTAGGCCTAGATGCAGATTGGAGCGGAACAGAGAGCTCTAGGACAGGTGTCTGTAAGAGGAGAGATGCCAGAATGTACTATCAAATACTGAAAACAGCAGTATAAACATGCTATTAAGAAATATGGGGGGGACGCCAGTGTGGCTCAGTCGGTTAAGCATCTCGGTTGGGGAGTTCGAGCCCCGCCCCCTCCCAGTGGGGCTCTGTGCTGACAGCTCTGAGCTTGGAGCCTGCTTGGGATTCTATGTATCCCTCTCTCTCCGCCCCTCCCATGCTCATGCTCTGTTTCTCTCTCAAAAATAAAAGTAAACATTAAAAAAAATTTTTTAAGAAATATGGAGAAACACTTTTGGAAGAAACACTTAAAAGAATTGAAACTGGTTGCCAGTGAAGAGAGGAAGGGCAGAGGACAACAGTTATTTGTTAATGATCCTCACAGAATTATTTTACATTTTATTTCTTTTATTTATTTATTTATTTTTGACTTTTTTTTATTATAATAGTTTATTTTCAAATTGGTTTACATATAACACCCAGTGTTCATCCCAACACGTGCCCTCTTTAATATCCGTCACCCCCTCTCCCCCCTCCCTCACCTCCCTCACCTCCCTCACCCTCAGATTGTTCTTAGTCTTTGAGAGTCTCTTATGTTTTATCTCCCTCCCTCTCTGTGTCTTTTTTTCCTTTCCCCTCTAGCCCTCCCCCTGGTTTTTGCTTAGTCTCACAAAGTCCACCTATTCGTGGAAACATATGGTATCTGTCTTTTTCTGACTGACTTATTTCACTTAACATAATACCCTCCAGTTCCATCCATGTTGCTACACATGGCCAGATTTCATTTTTTCTCATTGCCACGTAGTAGTCCATTGTATATATGTGCCACAACTTCTTTATCCATTCGTCAGTTGATGGGCACTTGGTTTGCTTCCATGATTTGGCTATTGTCGAAAGTGCTGCTATGAACATTGGGGTACACGTACTCCTATGCATCAGCATTCCTGTGTCTCTTGGGTAGATTCCTAGCAGTGCTATTGCTGGGTCATAGGGTAGCTCTATTTTCATTTTTTTGAGGAACCTCCACACCGTTTTCCAGAGCGGCTGCACCAGTTTGCATTCCCACCAACAGTGTAGGAGGGCGCCTGCTTCTCCACATCCCCGCCAGCATCTATAGTTTCCTGATTTATTCATTTTAGCCACTCGAACCGGTGTAAGGTGGTATCTCAGTGTGGTTTTGATTTGTGTTTCCCTGATGATGAGTGATTTTGAGCATCGTTTCATGTGTCTGTTAGCCATCTGAATGTCCTCTTTGGAGAAGTGTCTGTTCATATCTTCTGCCCACTTTTTCACTGGATTATTTGTTTTTCGGGTGTGGAGTTTGGTAAGTTCTTTATAGATTTTAGGTACTAGTCCTTTATCTGATATGTCATTTGCGATTATCCTTTCCCATTCCGTCGGTTGTCTATTAGTTTTGTTGGTTGTTTCCTTTGCCGTGCAGAAGCTTTTTATCTTGATGAGGTCCCAATAGTTCATTTTTGCTTTCAATTCCCTCGCCTCTGGAGATGTGTTGCATAGAAAATTGCTGCGGCTCAGGTCAAAGAGGTTTTTTCCTGCTTTCTCCTCTAGGATTTTGATGGTTTCCTGTCTCACATTCAGATCCTTCATCCATTTAGAGTTTATTTTTGTGAGTGGTGTAAGGAAGTGGTCTAGTTTCATTCTCCAGTTCTCCCAGCACCATTTGTTAAAGAGGATGTCTTTTTTCCATTGGATACTCTTTCTTGCTTGGTCAAAGATTAGATGGCCATATGCTTGTGGGTCCATCTCTGGGTTCTCTATTCTATTCCATTGGTCTATGTGTCTGTTCTTGTGCCAATACCATGCTGTCTTGATGACTACCGCTTTGTAGTAGAGGTTAAAATCTGGGATTGTGATGCCTCCCGCTTTGGTTTTATTCTTCAGAATTACTTTGGCTATTTGGGGTCTTTTGTGGTTCCATACAAATTTTAGGATTGTTTGCTCTAGCTTTGAGAAGTATGCTGGTGCAATTTTGATTGGGATTGCATTGAATGTGTAGATTGCTTTAGGTAGTATTGCCATTTTAACGATATTTATTCTTCCGATCCATGAGCATGGGATGTTTTTCCATTTCCTTGTGTCTTCCTCAATTTCCTTCATAAGTTTTTTATAGTTTTCCACATAAAGGTCTTTTACATCTTTGGTTAGGTTTATTCCTAGGTATTTGGTGGTTTTTGGTGCAATTGTGAATGGGATTCGCTTCTTTATTTCTCTTTCTATTGCTTCATTATTGGTGTAAAGGAAAGCAACCGATTTCTGTCGTTGATTTTGTATCCTGCAACTTTGCCAAATTCATGGATCAGTTCTAGTAGGCTTTCGGTGGATTCTGTTGGGTTTTCCATGTAAAGTATCATGTCGTCTGCAAAAAGTGAAAGTTTGACTTCGTCCTTGCCTATCCTGATGCCTTTTATTTTGCTTTCTTGTCTGATTGCTGATGCTAGGACCTCCAACACTATGTTAAATAGCAGTGGTGAGAGTGGACATCCATGAGCTGTGGGCTTTTCATAAATGGCTTTTATGATGTCTAAGTATGTTCCTTCTATCCCGATTTTCTCGAGAGTTTTTATTAAGAAGGGATGCTGTATTTTGTCAAATGCTTTTTCTGCATCAATCGACAGGATCATATGGTTCTTATCTTTTCTTTTGTTAATGTGATGTATCACGTTGATTGATTTACGAATGTTGAACCATCCCTGCAACCCAGGGATGAATCCTACTTGATCGTGGTGGATAATTCTTTTTATATGCTGTTGGATTCTATTTGCTAATATCTTGTTAAGAATTTTTGCATCCATGTTCATCAAGGATATCGGTTCTTTTATTTATTAATTTTTTTAACGTTTATTTATTTTTGAGGGACAGAGCACGAGTGGGGGAGGGGCAGAGAGAGAGGGAGACAGAGGATCCCAAGCAGACTCTGCAGCCTGACAGCAGATGCCCGATGTAGGGCTGAAACCCACAAACCATGAGATCATGACCTGAGCCGGAGTTAGACACTTAACCGAGTTAGCCCCTATTTATTTTTTAATGTTTATTTATTTTTGAAGAAGAGAGAGAGAGACAGAGCATGAGTGAGGGAGGGTCGGAGAGAGGAGATAATAGAATCTGAAGCCAGCTCCATGCTCTGGGCTGTTAGCACAGAGCCCAACGCAGGGCTCGAACTCACAAACTGTGAGATCATGACCTGAGCCAAAGTTCACCTGCTTAACCGACTGAGCCACCCAGACTCCCCAGTTTATTATTGTTTTTAACCATTGCATTTTTAAAATTTTTCTCTCCCTCAATCTGGGTATCCAGTCAATCAATCAATCACATCACCAAGACAGCAGACAACTACCCCCTTAGCACCTTTGAAATTGAATCTTCAACCCCCCTGCCAGTCTCAGTGCAGAGCCTCCTAACTTAGGGTTGCTACTGTCCCTCCCAATACCCAGCTTTCTGTGTCATCCTCTTCCAACCTAGAACCACACTTCTACTGCTCTGATTCCAATCCTTTTAGAGTTCACTAGAGCTTTTAGGGTAAAGCTCGAATTCCCCAGTAAGATCAAACCATAAAGCTCTGAATGGTGTGACTACTACTGCCTGATTCTGACCTATCCCACTTCTTATTTTATCTCAAAGCCTATCCATGTTTCAGTTCCGACAATAATGAATGCCTTCGAGTTATGCATTTGGCATAACCAGATGCTATTCCCTTTATCGGAATTCCTTTCACCTCCTATGCTTAACTCCTATTTATTCTTCAAAGCAGAGTTCTGAACTTGATATATTCTTGGAGGGGGTTGTTTCTATTTGTTTCTGTAGCAGAAATACGTTTGTCCTGACATAATCCTTCTCTTCTCTCTGACCACTTTTTTTTTTCTTATTCTTTTTAAAGTTAGTTAAGTTAGTTAACATATAATGCAATAATGATTTCAAGAATAGAATTTAGTAATTCATCACTTACATATAACACCCAGTGCTCATCCCAACAAGTGTCCTCCTTAATGCCCCTTGCCCTTTTAGACCCCACCCAAAATCCCTCTAGCAACCCTAATTTTGTTCTCTGTATTTAAGAGTCTCTTATGGTTTGTCTCCCTCCCTGTTTTTATATTATTTTTGCTTGCCTTCCTTTATGTTCATCTGTTTTATATCTTAAATTCCACATATGAGTGAAATCATATGATATTTATCTTTCTCTGACTTGTTTCACTTAGCAAAATGCGCTCTACTTACATCCACGTTGTTGCAAATGGCAAGATTTCATTCTTTTTAATCCCCCAGTAATATTCCATCGTATGTATACATATACCATATCTTCTTTGTCCATTCATTAGTTGATGGACGTTTGGGCTCTTTCCATACTTTGGCTATTGTCAATAGTGCTACTATAAACATTGGGGTGCATGTGCCCCTTTGAAACAGCACACTTGTATCCTATGGATAAATACCCAGCAGTGCAATTGCTGGGTCATAGAGTAGTTCTATTTTCAATATTTTGAGGAAACTCCATACTGTTTTCCAGACTGGCTGCACCAGTTTGCATTCCCACCAGCTGTGCAAAAGGGTTCCTCTTTCTCCGCATCCTTGCCAACATCTGTTTTTGCCTGAGTTGTTCTTTTTCGCCAATCTGACAGGTGCGAGGTGGTATCTCATTGCGGTTTTTGATTTGTATTTCCCTGATAATGAATGATATTGAGCATTTTTTCATGTGTCTGTTAGCCATCTGGATGTCTTCTTTGGAAAAGTGTCTATTCGTGTCTTTTGCCCATTTCTTCACTGGATTTTGTTTTTTGGGTGTCGAGTTTGACAAGTTCCTTATAGATTTTGGATACTAACCCTTTATCTGATATTTCAATTACAAATATCTTCTCCCATTCCATCAATTGCCTTTAAGTTTTGCTGATTGTTTCCTTTGCTGTGCAGAAGCTTTTTATCTTGATAAAGTCCCAATAGTTCATTTTTGCTTTTGTTTCCCTTGCCTCTGGAGATGTGTGAAGAAGTTGCTGCAGCTGAGGTCAAAGAGATTGTTGCCTGTTTTCTCCTCTAGGATTTTGATGGCTTCCTGTCTTATGTTTAGGTCTCTCATCCATTTCGAGTTTATTTTTGTGTATGGTATAAGAAAGTGGTCCAAGTTCAGTCTTCTGCCTGTCGCTGTCCAGTTTTCCCAACACCATTTGCTGAAGAGAGTGTCTTTTTTCCATTGGATACTCTTTCCTGCTTTGTCAAAGATTAGTTGGCCATATGTTTGTGGGTGCATTTCTGGGTTCTTTATTCCGTTCCATTGGTCTATGTGTCTGTTTTTGTGCCAGTACCACACTGTCTTGATGATTACAGCTTTGTAACACAGCTTCAAGTCTGGAATTGTGACGCCTCCTGCTTTGGTTTTTTTTTTTCAGGATTGCTTTGGCTATTCAGGATCTTTTCTGGTTCCGTAAAAATTTTAGGACTGTTTGTTCTAGCTCTGTGAAGAATGCTGGTGCTATTTTGATAGGGATTGCTATTTTACATTTTAAACAGAAAATAGACATTACTTTAGTACAAAGAAAAGTTAAATTTTAAAAAGAAAAGACTGTAGTCAAAAAAAACCATTATTTAATCAATTGCATACATCATTCATGAGCACAGGCATTTGCTCGAGTGTGTAGAATTTATATTGTGCTCAATAGGATCTTCTAGAAAGCTTACTAACAGAGGAGATTTTAGCGAGGTGACCTGGGAGTAGTATCTGTTAAGAAGAAGGGGATGGGTGGAATCATTACCTCGGATCAGAGGCAGAGCACGGTAATTTGAAAAAGCAGTTCTTTACGATTAATTTCTTAACAGTAAAAATTCTGATGTCCAGCAATAAGGGGTGAATGATATAGATTATGGTATGTCCATAGGACAAAACACTTGAAAATCATTAAAAATTTTGCATTTTAGTAGAACATCTAATGACAAAATCAAAATTACATAGGTTGTTAAATTTAAAAGGCAGGAAATAGAGGCTCTTGGCTGGCTCAATTGGTAGAGCATGCGACTCTTGATCTCAGGGTCGTGAGTTTGAGCCCTGTTGGGTGTGGAGCCTACTTTAAGAGGCAGAAAACAGATGTTTCCTATAAAAAATGCTATATTAAGAAAAAAACTACATGTAGAAAAAAACTGGAAAGAATCAAGGGTAATTATTGAATTTGTTTCCTCCTCCTCCTCTCCCACCTTACCCCCAGTTTTCTCCATTGTACTATTTCCCTAAAGTGATTCTCTAACAGAACTAAGTTTATGAAGATATCATGACCCTATGCTGCTTTACCTCTAGGTTCCTTGACATTTAGAAATCTCCCTAAGAGGCACCTGGGTGGCTCAGTCGGTTGAGCGGCCGACTTCGACTCAGGTCATGATCTCACGGTTCGTGGGTTCGAGCCCCACATCGGGCTCTGTGCTGACAGCTCAGAGCCTGGAGTCGGCTTCGGATTCTGTGTCTCCCTCTCTCTCTCTTCCCTTCCTCTTCGAATGCTCTGCTCTGTCTCTCTCTCTCTCAAAAGTGAATAAACATTAAAAAAAAAATCTCCCTAAGAATGTCATAGTCCTGTCTAAGGCAGTCCCTATCATTAAGTGTATTTTGGCACTGGACGCCAGAAGAGAGAATAGAAAGTATTAACTGCAAAATAGCTGTGTTTCTTGTGACTGAAAAAACATATAGTGAGACAAATCAGTTGAAATAAAAGCCATGTAAATTTTATTGTTTGTGTATGTAGAGGTTGAATCTGCATCTGCACAGACTTCTGGACTGTGAACACTTAGAGGGTGTACAGAGGCTGTGTCTTGTATTAGTACATTAAATAAAACAAGTATGTATGGAATGCCTACTACATTCCAGGTATTGTGCTGGAACATTCTGGCGAACAATGAATATGTTCCTTACCTCATGTAGCATGTAAAATAGAAGGGAAGAGGGGTGCCTGACTGGCTCAGTCAGTAGAGCATGTGACTTTTTTTTATTAACCTTTATTTTTATTTTTGAGAGACACAGACAGAGCACAAGGAGGGAAGGAGGGGCAGAGAGAGAAAGAGACACAGAATCCGAAGCAGGCTCCAGGCTCTGAGCACAGAGCGTGAAGTGGGGCTTGAACTCACGAACCGCGAGATCATGAACTAAGAAGTCAGACACTTAACCGACTGAGCCACCCAAGCGCCCTGAGCATGTGACTCTTGATCTTGGAGTTGTGAGTTTGAGCCCCACGTTGGCTGTAGAGAGTACTTAAAAATAAAATATTGAAAGAAAAAAAAGAAAGAAGGGTAGGTATATGATTAAATAGATAATCATAAAAAGCTTGATGAGTAAAACGATTGGGAAAGTACAGAGGAGACAGACCTGGTCGGGTGAATCTCTCAGGACATAATGTTTTTTTGTTTTTTTGTTTTTAAATTTTTTTTTAACATTTATTTATTTTTGAGAGACATAGAGACAGAGTGTGAGCAGGGGAAGGGCAGAGAGAGAGAGGGAGACAGAGAATCCGAAGCAGGCTCCAGGCTCTGAGCCGTCAGCACAGAGCCTGACGTGGGGCTCGAACTCACAGATCGCGAGAACATGACCTGAGTTGAAGTTGGCCGCTTAACTGACTGAGCCACCCAGGCGCCCCTAGGACATAATGTTTAAGGTTAAAAAATCTTAGTATCTTGCCATAGAGGGTATACATGCTTATTTAACTGGTAAATGGATAAAAAAGATCCTCTAAGTTGATTCTTGAGCTGGCTCAGGTTCATTTACAATCTTTGGTTAAGAATGCAGTATAGCAAGAGGTCCAGACTGAACTGCATATCCAGGCTCGTGTGTGAACAAGCCTACACGCTTCAATGAACCAGGGATAACCAGGATAACTGAGGGCCAAAGTGAACTTTCAAGGTGCCTCTCAAAGTCCCGGGCTTGATAGGCTGAGCACGCATTCCTTGAACTGGACTAGAGCCAGACCTGCTGGGGGAGGCGGGGTACTGGGGAGTGCGATTTATCCCACACTTACATTTTTTTCCCCTTTGGCAGGAAGTCATTATGTGACTAACACATTTTCATCAGATTTCCTCTGATTTGCCCTGAACTGTACGTGAGAATGATGTGCACTGCCAAAAAATGTGGAATTAGGTTCCAGCCTCCAGCTATTATCTTAATCTATGAGAATGAAACGAAGGGGAAAAGTCGCCAACGCATCATGCCAGTCCGAAACTTTTCAAAGTTTTCAGGTACCTCATGTTTTATCTTACCTGTCTAAAATATTCTCTAAGTCACTTAGTAAGAATGGTTTGAGTCTCATAATGAAGTGACATGGCCTTCAGAGTTACACAGGCTTAGGTTCAAATCCTGACTATCAGGGTAGATGTGTGAACTCAGCTAAATTACTTATTCTCAGTGAGCTTCAGTTCCCTGATCTGTAAGAGGAAATTGATAATCCTACCCATTCAGAATTGGATACGGGTTAAATGAGATAGCATTATTCAATAATATTAACTCCCTTCTCTCCCTCCAAAAGTGTTTTTTATGAGCAGTCTTGACATTAGTACCAGCACTAATATCTAAAACTGCAATACTACCTTTTCATTTTAGATGTTTTTTCCAGTTGCAAGTGTGTAACATCTCCTCAAGGTGATTTTAAGTTAAGGAAATAAAAAAATGCATCCCTCCTCCCCACTCCCCCACCCGAAACTCAATATAAAGGAATAGTTCTCCAAAATAATTCATTCTGAAAAAGCCACTTTGTTTCTTGGCTATAATAGCAGGTAATGCTTTCAGTAGTTTGTGGTACATCAGTACTTTGTGGTGTATGTGTTATGTGCGGTATATTGTTTTGTTTCTCCCTCCTAGATTGCAACAGAGCTGCTGAACAATTAAAGAATAATCCACGACACAAGAATTACCTGGAACAAGTGTCCCTGAGGCAACTAGAGAAGCTATTCAGTTTTCTACGAGGTTATTTGTGGGGGCAAAGTTTGGCAGAAACGATGGAACAAATTCAGCGGGAAACAACAATTGATCCTGAGGAAGACCTGAACAAACTAGATGACAAGGAACTTGCCAAAAGAAAGAGCATCATGGATGAACTTTTTGAGAAAAATCAGAAGAAGAAGGACGATCCGAATTTTGTTTACGACATCGAAGTCGAGTTCCCACAGGATGAACAACTACAGTCTTGTGGCTGGGACACAGAGTCAGCTGACGAGTTCTGATACCAGAAACTCAAAGAACGTATTGGGCTAGCAGAAGAACCATGTTTAGACGTTCTTTGTATAATCGTGTAATTGTATAATACAGTTGTATAATGCAATATAACACAATTGTACGATTATACAAAGAATGTCTAAACATGGTTCTAGAAAAATCTGTAAAGAACACGAAATGTACGTGTTGGGTCATGTTTGGAGTGACCATGTTACTTTTTAAAACCAAGACATGTAGAGTATCTACTATGTAGATGCATGAGGAATATAGGAAAAACCGAATATAGGAATATGCCGTTAAGGAGCTTACAATCTAATTGGAAAATAAGTCAAAAACTTGTGAAAAGCTAATTAATAGAATTAGGCAGCGAAAAAGATTAGAGCCAAATGCTTAATAAAGGTTAAAGAGGGCCAGAGCCTAGATTACTATAGGGCAGAATAGTCAGGGAAGACTTTGCCCTTTCGTGGAGAGATGGGCCTTTGCCTGGCCCTTGAAATGGTAGTTTTTGGATGTGGTAGTATTTGGATAGAAGTTTACATAGAATTCCAGATGAGAGAAACTGGAAGAAAGAAAAAGGGGAGGAGGCTAACGATAAAGAGATAGGGATGAGAACATTTTATTTGAGGAGCAGAAAGAAAATTCTAGTTTGCAGGGATTGAAGGGCATAAATGGTTACAGGGGATCGTTCCATGTGCAGCATGTCTGTGTGTGTTTAGCTGTGGAGTGCAAGAGCAGCCCTCCCGGATGCCCTGCTGCCGCACACGGATGTCACCTGACGGACGGCAGGGGAACGCTGCCCCTCCAGGATCAGGAAATGCATTCTAAAGACATTCTGAAGCCCTGAAGCTCTTCCCATAACTACAGAAGCTTGTTTGTAAAATGGGAAATCTACCCGAACTAAATGAACAATAGGCTTTGTCAGTTTAGGCCCATTTATGAGTTTGGATCTACAAAGAGAAGGTCTTTGTTGAACCAGGTTATATGCATACGTTTACATCTTTCTTCCTATTAGAATATTGTTTAAGTGGCAAATACTCTATGTTTCCTGCAAGGAACTTAGTATTAAATAAAACTGTAAAAATTACCCACTCTTTTTACCTGTCTATCCCCACTCTCTTTACCATTAAAAGCTCCATTAAAAGGATCATTCCTTTTTTTTTTTAATTTTATTTATTTTGAGAGAGAGAGAGAGAGTGCATGTGGGAGGAGCAGAGAGAGAGGGAGGGAGGGAGAGAGAGAACCCAAGCAGGCTCCGCACCGTCGGTACAGAGCCCAATGTGGGGGTCGAACTCACAAACTGTGAAATCATGACCTGAGCGGAAACCAAGAGTCAGGCACTTAACCGACTGAGCCACCCAGACGCCCCAAATATTTCATTCTTACAGTGACATCACCAGGGGCTTAAGATGGTCATGTGATATATGTATAATATTTGCCAAAAGCAGCAAGAGAATTTTCAGAATCGGAGATTCTTCTGTATCTGCATAGTAATTCCATTGTATAGATGTGAATGATATATTTTAAAAGCTGACCTTAGGTTGTTTATCCTTTCACTATTAGAAACAATGCCACAGAGAATAACCTTGTACATTCTTTATTTTGTGCCTGTGTAAAACTGTCAGTAATGCCTAGAGGGGAATTGCTGGGTATGTCTACTCTAATTTTTTTTTCTATTCTAAATTTTAATAGCTGTTGCTAAGTTGTCCTTCAAAGAAGTTTGTTCATTCATTCATTCATTCATTCGTCCACTGTGTGTACCTAATGAACACCTATTACATACTGAACCCGTACTGTTCTAGAGTCTATGTACACAGAAGTATGCACAACAAAGTCCTTGCCTTTACAAGGTTTACAGTCTAATGGGAGAGGAGAGATAATAAACAAATACATAGAATAATGTCGTATATGATCTCCCAGTTTGTGAGTTCGATCCCCGCGTCGGGCTCTGTGCGGACAGCTCGGAGCCTGGAGCCTGCTTCAGATTCTGTGTCTCATTCTCTCTCTGTCTCTCTCCCACTCGAACTCTGCCTCTCTCTGTCTCTCAAAAATAAATAAATGTAAAATAAAATAAAAAAATTTAAAAAAAAGATAATGTCCTATAATAAGTGCCTGG
This sequence comes from Paguma larvata, assembly GCA_030068075.1. NCBI lineage: Eukaryota > Metazoa > Chordata > Mammalia > Carnivora > Viverridae > Paguma > Paguma larvata. The sequence goes on from CM057824.1 coordinate 83,364,023, forward strand.
AATTAAAAACAGGGTTAAAAAATGATGGAGGGGTTTGGGAGCCACTTTTTTGACAGCGATCAGCGAATGCCTCACCGTAGAAGGGACATTTGAGCAAAGACCTGAAGGAGGTAAGGAAAAATTGATGTGCATTTCAGGAGTAGTAGGGAAAGGTAGGTGCCTAGGCACCTGGGGCTGGAGTGTGCTTGGCTTATTTGAAGAGGAGCAAGGACACCAGAGTGGCTAATTTGGATTGAACAAGAGAAAAATGGTAGGCGACGAGGCCGGAGTGTTTATTTTACCAACTCACAGTACTTCCATGCGGGTTGCCCCAACTTAAATTGTCAGCAGTACGTGAGAGTATCTGTCTTCCCCAAATGCTCCTCAAAAGACAGTGTTATCAGACTGATTGATCTTTGCCAATTTTATAATTTAAAAATGGTATCTCATAGCCTTGGAGTTTTTTGGTTTGTTTTTTTTTTTTTTTTTTGTAGCTCAGAGTTTTAATTTGCATTTTTTTTTATTACGAGTAAGACTGAGCGTCTTCATACACTTGAAGGGCAATTTTTTTATGAAATAACGTGTTATTTGCTCATGTTTCTACTGTATTGCTGGTCTTTTTCTTACTGATTTCTTTTTTTTTTTTTAATGTTTATTTATTTTTGAGAGACATAGAGACAGAGTATGAGCAGGGGAAGGGCAGAGAGAGAGGGAGACACAGAATCCGAAGCAGGCTCCAGGCTCTGAGCCGTCAGCACAGAGCCCGACACGGAGCTCGAACTCACAGACCGTGAGATCATGACCCGAGCCGAAGTCGGACGCTTAACCGACTAAGCCACCCAGGCGCCCCGCTTACTGATTTCTAAAAAGTTCTTTATTAAGAAAAGCAGTCTTTGGTCTATGGTATGAATTGTAGATATTTTCACCTCTGTCATTTGTTACTTGAGTTTATGATATTTTTTCCAGGCCAATTTTTTTTCTGGTCAAGTTAATATTTTTCTCTGTGCTACTGCATTTTTGTCCTATATAAAGGGGCATTCCTCTGTCCAAGTTTTTTTGCTTTTGTTTTATCCCATGATTTTTTCTACACAGGAATTTATTTTGGTATAAGACACGAGATGTGAATCCCAACTTGACTTTTTCCCAGATGCCCATTCAGCTGTCCCAACACTACTATATATTGGATTACCTATCTTTTCCCCCAATGATTTGAAGTGCAAGTTCCCATCTGCATTGAAACACTTCTCTCTCTCTCTCTCTCTCTCTCTTTGAAACACTTCTCTTTTGATTATGTTAATGTCATCTGCAGCACACTCTCCCAGTCCATGTTTTTTGGTGTTTATTGAGCACATCCGTTCACTTAATTAAGAGCTATAGTAAGATACAAAATGGGCCATAACTTTTGTTTTTAAGATCGTAACATAGTTGAGCCAAAGCCACAAAACTGGCATATACGAGCTAGAGGTACTGACCCTATCTAAAGCAGGAGGGGGCGGAGATCATGTGAGCTGAGCAGCCGTGGGGTTTTTTTCTTTATGTGCCTTATCCAAAGCTAATTCTGTTGAGCTCTCTAAATTTTTTTCTCATTGTAAAATGAATACATAATCAATACTCATTATTTTAAAAATATAGACAAATACCAGACTGTAAAAATGAAATGGGAAAATTCTCCCCTCGATTTCACTCAATTCCCACTCTGCAGAGAATCTGGCTTTCCTAGAGGGTTCCAGAGCTCATCTTCTCCTGTGACCTTGCTTCACCAATATTCTTTCTCTCTCTGCCCCTGTCTTTCCCATTTTCGGCTTCATTCTCTGCTGGTTCATTCTCTCTAATCTGTAAACCTGCCATATTGAAACAAACAAACAAAAAAAATGCATCGCCTTGTCTTTATTTACCTATTACCATTTCTAACCAAATTATAGCTCACCTAGTTGTTAGATAAATCTAGTCCTTCCCCCACCACCGTACCCTTTAGAGCAGATCTGACTGTAGTCTAATTCTAGACTAGACTAGAGATGCATGCTTAGCCTACGAAACTCAATACTTTGAGAACTGCCCTTATAGTTCAGTTTGGCCCTGGGTTATTCTCAGTCTAAGAATCTCCATCGACAGGTGTAGGTTTCTTCACAGGTGGGAATACAATCCAGTTTGGACCTCTTAGTGTACCATAGTTGGGTTTTTTTTTTTAATGTTTATTACTTTTAAGAGAGAGAGAGAGAGCATAAGCAGGGGAGGGGAAGAAAGAGAGAGAAACACAGAATCTGAAGCAGGCTCCAGGCTCTGAACTGTCAAGCACAGAGCCTGGTGCAGGGCTCAACCCATGAGCCGTGAGATCATGACCTGAGCCGAAGTTGGACACTCAACTGAGCCACACAGGTGTCCTTAGTGTGCCGTAGTCTTAACCCAAAATTGTATGCAAATCCCTGGGTCAGCACAAGAATTAAGCTGAAGGGTTTTTTCTATTTACCAATTAAACAAGTAGGTATCAAGCACCCTGTATGTGAAGGTACTGTGAGTAGTCACTTTAAACATCAGGTCCTGAGAGTTTCACCAGATCTGTCTCCCTTGCGCTTTTGCAATTAGTTTACTTACAAGTTTTTTTTGTAATTCTTTCATCGCCTACCTAATATTTTGACAAAAGTAGTAGATGAAAATTGAGGAAAGGCCATTAGATTTGGTAGCTAGGTCTCTTAATATTTTTAATCATACCCTGGCACCCGGTAGCCCATGTGATAAAAAGATTAACATCTTTGTAGTCTTTGGGGACAAACTTTTGATATAATGGCTGACATACTTTATTAAACTTTCAACTTTTGACATTTTCACCTATGAGAGGAGGTGGGAACAGGAAACAGGCAAAAGATGAAGAAGCCAAACTGAGAAGTCAAACAAATAAAGGACAACTGCCATATGAAGGGTCACGCCACCTTTGGGTCCCAGCTGGCCCTAGCAAGCGAGCTGTGTCACTATCTTCCTGACCCCGCCTCTGGGTAGGCCTCCTGGAGCACTGCCAAAGTAACCTGTGGGACTCCAGAATAAGAGTGCTGGTGGAAGCTATCTGGCTGGAAGGGTTCGAAAAGGGTGTAGACAGGAGCATTGTCTTGAACGTACACAGCAAGTGCATCATGCATCTGAAAGTCCCTCCTAGCCACTCCTTGCCTCTGCCATTGCCCACAGCCATAGCTCCATCGTAAGGGAACTAGAATATTCGACTACTGCTGCTAAAATTAAAAACAAAAAACGCACTACCATTAGAGGGCAGTGTGTGTGTGTGTGTGTGTGTGTGTGTTATCTATCAAAAAGCAGCTTGGCTTAGCACTGGAAGGATGTTAGTAATGTTTGCTTAAAATTTAAGCACCGTGCCTATACCCACGTCCAGAGTGAATGCTGGGGTGAAGTTTGCTCAGCCTTTACATTGTTTTTAAATTTTTTTTTAAATTTTTTTAAGTATATTTGTTTATTTTGAGAAAGAAAGAGAGAGAGAGGGACAGAGAGAGAGTGTCAGAGAGAGAGAATCCCAGGTGGGCTCTGTGTCACGAGTGCATAGCCCAAAGCGGGGCTTGAACTCCCAAACCATAAGATCATGCTCTGAGCCAAAATCAAGAGTGAGCCACTTAACTGACTGAACCACCCAGGTGCCCCAAATAATTTTTTTTTTCTTTTAAGTGCTCGGTTTTCTACATCCTGCTTAGATTCTGGGTAATAGGGATATAGAGGAGAACACGGCAGAAAGCACCCTGCATTCATGGGGCTCATATTTCAGTGGGGAGAAATAAGTAAAAAAGAAACTTCTCGGGGCGCCTGGGTGGCTCAGTCGGTTAAGCGTCCGACTTCGGCTCAGGTCAGAATCTCACAGTTTGTGGGTTCGAGCCCCGCGTCAGGCTGTGTGCTGATAGTTCAGAGCCTGGAGCCTGCTTCAGATTGTGTCCCCCTCTCTCTCTGGCCTTCCCCCGCTCTGTCTCTCTCTCTCACTCTCAGAAATAAATAAATGTTAAAAAAAATTTTTTTAATTAAAAAAAAAGAAACTTCTCTTAAGACCAAAAATACTGTGCAATAAATTAAAGTAGGGCTATATGGGGTTGATCCTTCCCTTAATCACCATTCACTCCTACAGAGTGTAGAAAGGAAAACAAAGAAAAAGAACTCTGTCAGCTTGATAAAGCCATGACTACAAATTTTAAGATCATGTAACTAAAACGCCTGTAGAACCAAGTCACATTTTATAGCATCATATGCCCAATAGACTTTGTTTTTAAAATCCAACTTTATCTTTCCTGGTCGTTTCTCTTTTTTTTCTTTTCCTAGTTGTTTCTAATTTTTGTCCATTCCTGTGTGCAACTTCAACTCCTTCAAAAGGCTAATGAGATGTCACCCCAATAAAAAGAAGCCAGGAGTTAGTTTTTCTGCTCTCCCTCTCTGTGGCCAAAGCTTTTCAGCCACGGGTGAACCCACGCCTCCCTTTAGGGGGAGTCTGTCGTGGTGTGTGTGTGTGTGTGTGTGCATAGGAGCAACTGTGTGGTCAGTTGTCTCTGAGACTGATGACCGGTGAGAAAGAGTCCTCAGAGAACAGAATACCTTCATCTTTGTCCCTTCCCCTCCATTTCCTCATTTGTAAAATGAGATGTTATTTCCTGTTTTCACTGGGCGAGTGTAAAGATTAAATAAGATAGTGTATGCATAGTACAGAATATAACGAGGAGTAAGTATTCAATAAATAGAAGTTTAAAAAAATGTCTCTTGCCCTCATGCACTGCTGGTGGGAATTGTAAACTGGTGCAGCCACTACGGAAAACAGTGTGGAGTTTCCTCAAAAAATGAAAAATAGAAATACCATATGGTCCAGTAATTCCGCTACCAGGTGTTTACCCAAAGAAAACGAAAACACTAATTTGAAATGACACATGCACCCCTCTGTTTATTGCAGCCTTGCTTACAATAGCCAAGGTATGGAAGCAACCCAAGGGTGCACCGATAGATGAACGGACAAAGAAGATGTGGAATGTTAGCCATAATATACATTGGAATATTAGCTGCAAAAAAGAATATGATCTTGCCAACTGCGACAGCATGAACAGACCTAGAGGGTGTTATGCTAAGTGAAATAAGTAAGACGGACAAAAACAAATATCATATGATTTCACTTATATGTGGAATCTGAAAAACAAAAGGAACAAACAAAAAATAAACGAAAAGCAGAAACAGACGCAGAAATATAGAAGACAAACTGATGGTTGCCAGAGCAGAGGGGTGGAGGAATGGGCAAAATGGGGGAAGGGGAGTGAGAGATGCAGGCTTCCAGTTAATGGAATGAATAAGTCACAGGAAGAAAAGGTGCAGCCTGGGAATAGAGTCAATGCTATTGTAATAGCGGGTGTGGTGACAGATGGCAGCTACATTTGTGGCGAGCGTAACATAACGTACGGACTTGTCATAGCCCTATGTTGTACACCTGGGACGAATGTAACATTGTGTGTCAACTATACCTCGATTAAAAAAAATTATTTTTAACTGAAAAAAAAAAAGACTCTTGCCTCTACCGCTGCTCTCCTACGCTGCAGATACATGTTGGTGGTCTTTTAGAGATACAGAAGTAACACTAAAATTCAAGGCAACTGAGGCTGGGCAGTAATAGCTCACTGAGCAACAGAATCAAGATTTTATAATATTTTGAGTGACTGGACTAATACCAATAGGATGAAATATTATTGAGATCAAAGTAAAGCCAAGAGCTTAGATTAAGAAAAATCAACTGCAGGAACACAGGCTGGGAAAGAATTCACTTAACAGCAATTAACATGAAACAGAGGGGGTTTAATTGACAGGAGATTCAGTATGAACAGACTGCGGAGTGGCTGCCAGGGAAGCTAGTGTAATCCCATGCTGCACTAATTGAGGTTTAATGTCCAGATCAAGGAATGGAATGGCCTGTTGTATGCTGCCCTGGCCAAATCCTGTCTGGAGCCGCTATCTCTTTCAGGAGCCTCATTTTATTTTATTATTACTTTTTAAATGTTTATTTATTTTTGAGAGAGAGACAGAGGGACAGAGAGACCGAGTGTGAGCGGAGGAGGGGCAGAGAGAAGGGGAGACAGAATCTGAAGCAGGCTCCAGGCTCTGAGCACAGTGCCAAATGTGGGGCTCTGGCCCACCCACTGTGAGATCATGTCTTGAACCGAAGTCAGACGCTCAGCTGACTGAGCCACCCAGTTGCCCCCAGGAGCCTCATTTTAAAAGGGACATTGACAAACTGGACCACGTCACATGAGAATCTATGGGGAGATGTGATGGGGTTTTTGCCTGGAAAAGAGAAGATTGTTCCTAATGTATTTTTATTTATTTATTTATTTATTTGAATATTTATTTATTTTTGAGAGAGACCATGAGCAGGGGAGGGGCAGAGAGAGAGAGGGAGGGAGACACAGAACTGGAAGCAGATTCCAGCTATCAGCACAGAGCCCCATGCAGGGCTCAAACTCAGGAGCCATGAGATCATGACCTGAGCTGAAATCGGACGCTTAACTGACCGAGCTGCCCAGGTGCCCTTTAATGCATATTATTTAAAAAAAATTTGTACAAGGGCGCCTGGGCGGCTCAGTCAGTTAAGCATCCAGCTTCGGCTCAGGTCAGAATCTTGTGGTTTGTGAGTTTGAGCCCTGCATCGGGCTCTGTGCTGACAGCTCAGAGCCTGGAGCCTGCTTCAGATTCTGTGTCTCCTCCTCTCTCTGCCCCTCCTCTGCTCACGCTCTGTCTCCATCTCTCAATAATAAATACACATTTAAAAAAATTTTTTTTAATTTTTGTACAAAAAAGTGTTTCCAGAGAGAAAATCTAGGCACAGTGGGTGGAAGTTTAAGAAGCATGTCTCAGGGGCGCCTGGGTGTCTCAGTTGGTTAAGTGGCCGACTTCGGCTCAGGTCATGACCTCACGGTCTGTGAGTTCGAGCCCCGAGTCAGGCTCTGTGCTGACAGCTCAGAGCCTGGAGCCTGCTTCAGATTCTGTGTCTCCCTCTCTCTCTGCCCCTCCCCCACTCATGCTCTGTCTCTCTCTCTCTGTCTCAAAAATAAATAAATATTAAAAAAAAAAAAAGCATGTCTCACCTTAACAAAAGAAAGAACTTTCTGAGGATCAAAACTTCCAACAATAGAAAGGATGACTTTGTTACGTAATGATCTAGCCGTTCCTAAAAGTAGTCTAGGGACACTGGTTGGGAGGTTAACTGGATCAGTCATTTTTATATTGCTTTTTTAAAGTTTATTTATTTATTTTGAGAGAGAGTGTGCGCGTGCAGGAGCATGAGTGGAGGAGAGACAGAGAGAGAATCTGGAGCAGGCTCTGCGCCGCCAGCTCAGAGCCCAAAGCGGGGCTCAATCTCACAAATTGCGACCAAAAAATCAAGAGTCGGAGGACACTAAACTGACCGAGGCATGCAGGTGCCCCAAGGTCTTCCTGCTGAAGAAATTCAGAGAAGGGAAGGATTAGTGTAGGCTGTAGAAACTGGGAAATCTTTAAAAAAGGGGTCAGATTTCAGTTCATCCTCAAAGGGAGACTTGTCTGTTTAGAATGGAGAGGAAGGAGGATTTCCGACAAGTAAACCAATAGCCAATGATCCCTGAAAACAGGAACATATGTTGAGATGACACTGAGGAAACAGGCTCACCCTGGCACACACGTCTCTTCCACGAAGTGCTGAAGTATTGTTATGGGAAGGCATCCTGTCTACGGCCGGAACGTTTATAACTTACTAAGTGCAGCCAACGGCACTGGAGGCGAAGCGATGTTGACCTTGTCATCGGCTGCTACGTTGTTCAGGAGCCCCAGAGGCAGGGCTGCTGTGTGGCCCCCCCGCATCACCACCAAGGGACTGAGGGTGTTCACTCCTAACGCCTAGGACAGATGATTCCACTTCTTCTTTCGGTGGAAAAGCCCCCACCCCTGCAGGGTGTAGCAAGAGCTGACCTGAGGAAGGAGTTTTGCTCAATAGGAAATGAGCTACTGTGGTGAAATGAGGAAGCCCTTCTGGGCTGCAGCTTGATGGTTTTGAATTACAGAAAGTAAAGAATATGTAAAGAGTGAACCTGATAGTGGGAGAACGGAAACAACCTAAGCATCCCTCAACAAGACATTGGTTATTCAAGTCCCTGTCCGGGCACCAAAAAATAAATAAAAAAATAAAATACAATAAAATAGTAAATAAAACAAAATAAAATAAAATAAAAGACACTAGTTAAATAAGTTTAGAGTGTCCATGCCATGCTGTATTGTGAAGCACAAAGGAAAAAGGAGGTAGAGCTGGACATAGTGACGTGGAAAAACCTCCTGGTTATACAGTGAAGTGAGAAAAACAAGTTGCCAAAGTGAATGCATTATAATCCCATAATTTGAAAAATATATCAGCAAAAACTCTTGAAAGATGATTACAAGGTAACTGTTAACAGTTTCCAGTAAAGAGGGGAGTGATGTTAACATCGGCGGTATGGAGCTTGGGAGCCTATGTGGGATTAATAATTTTTAAAATTGAATTTCTGAATGGTTTGAATCATTTTACATGTACTTAGAATAAATACTAGCTAATGCTTACTAATGCCAGACAGTATCTTAGACCTATTAATTTATTGAATCTTTCCAATAAATCTACGGAGGTAGGTATTATCAATTTCCCCCATTTTACTGATAAATAAACGGAGACACAACATTTTTGTTAATGTTTATTTTATTTATTTTGAGAAAGAGAGCAGGAGAGGGGCAGAGAGGGAGAATTCCAAGCAGGCCAGGCACTGTCAGCGCAGAGCCTGATGTGGGGTTCGATCCTGCGAACCGTGAGACCATGACCCGAGCCGAAATCAAGAGTCAGATACCTAACCGATTGAGCGGCCCAGGTGCCCCTGAGACACAGCATTTAAGTGACCTATCCAACGGCTTAGTCGGTTAAGCGCTCGACTGCAGCTCAGGTTATAATCTCACGGTGTGTGAGCCAAGCCCTGCATTGGGCTTTCTCCGCCAGCTTGGGATTCTCTGTCTCCCTCTCTCTCTGGCCCTCCACGCCCCCAAAATAAAAACAAAACATTGGAAAATGTTAAAAAAAGAGTATAAAAGGGGCGCCTGGGTGGCCCAGTTGGTTGGGTGGCCGACTTCAGCTCAGGTCATGATCTCGCACTCTGTGAGTTCGAGCCCCGCATCAGGCTCTGTGCTGACGGCTCGGAGCCTGGAGCCTGCTTCCGATTCTGTGTCTCTCTCTCTCTCTGCCCTTCCCCTGTTTCACGCTGTGCCTCTATATCTCTCATAAATAAATAAACATTAAAAAAAATTAAAAAAAAAAGAGTATAAAAATAAATGGCCCACCTAAGGCCACACAGGTAATAAATGGAAGAGCTGGGATTTGAACTGAGGCCGGCTGGCTCCAGAATTCGTGCACTAAATCCTCCCACTAGTACACCCCTCAATGGACCGTGTTAACTGTATGTGTAATAAGTAGCCCAACTAAAAAACAAACTATGTGCATAGAAAAAAAAGGGAATGTAGGTTCTCTAAAGCTTTCCTTTTAAAATACTGATCCAGGGGCTCCTGGGTGGCTCAGTTGGTTGAGCGGCCGACTTCAGCTCAGGTCATGATCTCACGGTCTGTGAGTTCGAGCCCCACGTCAGGCTCTGTGCTGATGGCTCGGAGCCTGGAGCCTGCTTCAGATTCTGTATCTCACTCTTTCTCTCTGCCCTTCCCCTGCTCTCTCTATGTCTCTCAAAAATAAAATAAACGTTAAAAAAATAAAATATTGATCCAAGTGTTCACTCTGAATTCCAGCTTACATAGGATAATTTGGGCATAAAATAAATGATTTCGGAGCACAGGAAAGCCTTGTTTCTCTTCCTTATCACAAACTGTCAATTAACATTTCTTGGACAAGTGCTAGATGTTTTTACTACTCAAATAAAGATAAGGTTTAATATCCAAATACTTCTGGACAAGATGTAACTACCTCAGATTTAGTTGTATAAATCTCTGATTTAAGACTGTGTAGGTATGGATGGTAATTATACACAAAGAGCAGGTTGTATGAGGGGAAGGGAGAAGAGAGGCAGGAAGGAGAATCTGAGAATGCCGTAAAGTTGATATGGGGAGGCTGGAGGTGGCCGATTATCACATACTAGCTATTAATGCTGCTGTTTTACAGTGATAAGAGCCTTGCCTTCTCTAAGTCCTTGCCCATGTATTTTACACATTTGATCTTTACAACTTCTTATGGGCTACAGAAAAAAAGATATACCCATTTTATAGATAAGGAAATCAAGTCTCTAGGAGGTTATGGCTTGGCAAATCATCAAGTCAGAGCTGGAAGCCGAAACCCTCAATTCTCCTTCCAGGACTCTTGAATCACACCCAGATACCTCAGCCACATCACAATCTTATCCAGGGCTGGGCCCCAATCAGCACTGGTGGAAGAAAGTCTAGCCAATAAAAGCTCTCCATGTCCAGGGTAGGGATGGGGTCCTGAGCAGGACCTGCCAAAGGATATCCAGGTGGGATGACAGAAGAGGAGCACTGGTCAACCCAAAGGCAAGCGTGCCAGGGTCTTTGCTCCCACCCCTTCCAGCACCCCACCCCCATTTCTGAACCCTTCCTCCTACTCCTTTCCCTTCTGTCTTTGCTTCCCCTCTTACTCCAACTCCAACCTCACATTCACAGTCATGTAAAGCAGGAAAATACATATTTTAAAAAAGAAATTTGCAGGGTACCTGGGTGGCTCAGTGATTAAGCATCCAAGTCTTGATTTCAGCTCAGGTCATGATCGCACAGTTTGTGAGTTTGAGCCCTGAGTCAGTGTGGAGCCTGCTTGGGATTCTCTCTCCTTCTCTCTCTCTGCCCTTCCCTTGCTTGTGCTCTCTCTCTCTCTCTCTCTCTTTCAAAATAAATAAATATACTTTAAAAAAAAAGAAGAAATATGTTAAAATAAATAAATAAAAAGAAATGTGCTGTACCATTGGGGTCAGATTTATAATCCCATTCCCTTCAATCCAATTAAAAGCCCTGATAATTTGGGGGCATGTGGGTGGCTCCATCAGTTAAGCATCTGACTCTTGATTTTGGCTCAGGTCATGAGTTTCCTGAGATGGAGTCCTGCATCAAGCCCCGTGTTGAACTCTGGTTTGAGCCCCATGTAGGGCTCCTCACTGACAGTGCAAGCCTGCTCGGGATTCTCTCTCTCTGCCCCTCCCCTGTTCATGCTCTCGTTCTCTCTCTCAAAATAAATAAACATTAAAAAAAAAAAAAGCCTTGATAATTCTTTGAACTTCTTTCCACTTTGTCACCTAATTAGGATGGGTGAAATTCCATAACTCAATTGTTTCACTTCTTAATTAAATTAAATTCGTCAATCTGTTGATTCATTAAATCTTGAATTTTTTCATATTCTCTATCTGCTAGGGCCACAACGGTTTCACATATTGAAATGATCTCCAGGTGGATTCTGTATATCTCCCATGGCTTTGTTTAATTCTATGGTCACACCTCCTAAAAAGGCCATGCTAATGGCACAAAGACATGGCTATGACTCACAAATCCATGTGATCTGGAGGAGAAGCCAATATACAAATGAAAACAAATGTACCACAATTCCTCTGGAGTAATTGGATGACTCCGGAAATTTCCTCCGGAAATGTCTTTGGACTCCTAGTATTAGGAGGGAAATAGCACTAAGGAGCAAGAAAATTAATAATCAAAAAGCTAGTGTGCACTACGAGGAAGGCATCTCATGATTTTTGTTTTTATGTTTTATTCGAGCCCTTACCACAACCCACCTAGTTTTAAAAATCACCACCAGGGGGCAGGAGTGTGCCAATGTCAGACATTTGAATCTGCTGGGTCTGGATTTCCTTTCAGAGAATTTCCTCACGGAATTTCCTGTTTGGATTATCCAGATTAAGGAACTAAGGCAGAGCAAAGTAAATAGTAGGCAACCTAGCATCGTGTGAGTGGCAGAGGTAGGATGTGCACACTGATTTCAGTAATCCATCCAGGAGGCTCTTTTAGAACTCACTTGAGTTTGTAGCTATGATTTCTACATTTTTCCCCGCAGTGTTTACAACCCCTTTTTATTAAAGGCAATGAATTAAGAAAACTTTAAACAGTGTTACTACAACTGCTTCTTTTGTCCTGTTTTCTCTCACTTATTCCTAATTTTTGTCATTCATAATTCTTTCATCCCTGTGCTCAAGGTCAGAGAGCGTCTTGTTCTCTTCCACTAAACTTGCCTTTCTGTTCTCAGTCCTTTCTGTGACAGCTTCTGTTCTGTTGTCTACGATTTACTTTAGAGACTTTGGCAGAATTACATGGTATAAATGTGTGTGTGGATTAGAATTGAACTACATGCTAGGAATGGCTGGATATCCCATGCAATAATACATACACGGGGGCCGGGGGAAGGGGGCAGGTGAGCAAAGCCTGTCATCAAATGCTTCCAGTAGTTCTGTGTCCAGGTCACACCAGAGGTTTTGTCAACTAGCATAATGGATGTTAGAAACATTTCACTGCCGGGGCACCTAGATGGCTCAGTCGGTTATGTGCCCGACTCTTAATCTCGACTCAGGTCTTGATCTCAGGATTGTGGGTTCAAGCCCCACACTGGGCTCCATGCTGAGTGTGAAGTCTACTTAAAAAAAAAAAGAAAGAAACGTTTCCCTGCTGAAATTAGTAGTGTCCCAAGTATACGTGGGTTCTCTGGAAATACTGAAGACCATCTCTGCCCTTGCGTGGTCAGTCACAGGCTGGTGGCCCACACCCCACAGAATGGCACTCTGGGCTTGTCTCCTAAGTAGTCCTGTGATCCAGCTACTGATTCAGAAGAGTTCTGGTGCTTTGAGTTTGACAAGATGGGAGCTGAATCCTCACGGGAGAATAATATTTCACGTGTTTCAAGTGAAATAGAGTACTTAAAGGAACAGCCCTGCGGCTTCATCAAGTCCATGAAACAAATTTATGTTTTTTAATTTTTTAATGTTTATTTTTGAGAGACAGAGAGTGCACGAGCCAGCAGGAGTGGTGGAGGGGCAGAGAGAAGGGAGACAGAATGTGAAGCAGGATCCAGGCTCTGCACTGTCAGTCCAGAGCCCAATGTGGGGCTTGAACTCACAAACTGTGAGATCATGACCTGAGCCAAAGTCAGAAGCTTAACTGACTGAGCTACACCGGCGCCCCCCATGAAACAAATTTTAAGGCTGCTTTTATACCTGCTTAAAAATGAACATTATGTGTGTGTGGCCAAATTTGGGTTGAGACTTGTTTTCATTGTAGGAACCTCATCTCTTATCTACCAAATTGACCCTAATAGTGATAAACAGCCCAATTGCCTTCGGTTGCTTCAAAATACTTTTGTTTACACCCTGCTTTGGAGGAAAAAAATTCCCTCCACAAATATATCTGCATCTCATTCCTTCTTGCAAGAGGGAAAAGTACAGTCACCTACATACTTAACACCACATTTTCACCACTTGCCGGAGGAAACATCTTTCTCTCCTCTGGTATACAGAGTCCTGCTCCCCACAGTTCCTTTCTTGTTTTTGTTTTCTCACAGGGAGTTGCATGTGTGTTAGGTAATTAACACACCCCCTTTGGCAAGTTTTCCTAAGCTGGGTTGTAACACTTGGCAATTCATTTTTAGAAAAAAAAAATATATCAACTATTTAAAGCAATATTCTCCCTTAAAATACCAGATATGACTGAAAAGGAAATAAATATATTTATTCATTATGAGATGGCTATTTCCACACTGTTCTTTCTTTCTAAGGAGTTGCTGCTACTGTTGATACTATTAACTCCTGAAGAGTCAACTGAGAAATTACGACACTTGCCCCCCACCCACCTAAACATCTACCACGTCTGTTGCATTTGTCCTGACTTTTATGATCTCTTGTCTATATTGTTGTTATTGTCTAGATTGGTTACTGTTGTTGTTCCATAGTTTTTCTATTTAATTGAAGTTTAGCAAGCTGCATCAATTTTAAACATGCAGGTCAGTGAATATTTTCATATACGCGTATGTGATACCACCAATATGGAGGAATAGCACATCTCCGGCACTCCGGGAAACTCCCTTTTGCCCCTTCCCTGTCAATACACAATCCCCTCAAAGATTACAACGGACACATAACCTACTGAGCCATCTTGGTGCCCCGGCAGTGAAATGTATCTAACATCCATTATGCTAGTTGACAAAACCTCTGGTGTGACCTGGACACAGAACTACTGGAAGCATTTTCTGACTGCTACCACCATGGATTGTTTTCATCTTTGCTTGAATATAATTGAGTTAGACAGTATGCACTCTTCGGCATCAGTTTCTTTGGTCAACATAGAGTGGTGAGATTAATTCACTGTGGTATGTAATTCCTCTTTTATATTGCTGCGCGGTATTCCACTGTATGCATAAGTCACAATTGGCTTATCCAACACTTTATGGATAAACTTTTAGCTTGTTGCCAGTATTTAGCCATTATGAACAAAACTGCTAAAAACGTTCTTGCATGTGTCTTTTGGTGGAGATTTTCCTTGGCTGTATACTAGGAATAGAAGAGCTGGGTTGTAGGATAGGCATACAATTAACATAGGTACATACTACTCTATGATTTCCCAAAGTTATCCTATATTTCCACTAGGATAGAGCTCAGTGGTTTCATATTCTCATCAACAGTTGGTATTATCAGTCTCTTAAAAATTTGAGGCATTATAGTGAATGACAGTTAGTAAATTATTCTGGCCTTAATTGCACTTTCCTTATTTGAGCATCTTTTTTATGTGTTTATTTGTTCATTTGGATATCCTTTTTTTGTGAAATTTTGTCTTTTGCCCATTAAAAAAATTAGATTGTTGGTTTTTCTTTCTTATTGATTTGTAAAAGTTCTTTTTATATTCTGATAATGAGTCTTTTGTTGACTATACATATTGTGATAATCTTCTCTAGTATAAGGTTGGAATTTCATTCAATGATATTTCTTTGATAAATGGTCTTAATTTTAATCAGTCTAAAGCATCAGTTTTTTTCTTTTGTTTATTGCCTTGTGTGTTCTGCCTAAAATATCTTTGCCTATCCCAAAGTCATAACGATATGCTTTCATTTCTTTTAGAAATTTTACTGTTTTAGTTTTAATACTCAGGTCTATGACCTACTTCATATAAAATGTTATAGATGATGTGAGCTAGAGGATCAATTTTTTTTCCTGTCAGAATAACCAGTTGCTTTAGTCCCACTTATTGACAATATCATCTTTCCCCTCATTAAATTTCAGTGGTGCCTGACACCAGTGACAGTATATGTGTTAAGTTTATTTCTAAATTCTCTATTCTCTCCTATGAATGAATTTGTTTGTCTTCACCCCCATACAATGCAGTCTTGATTAATTGTAATTTATACTAAGTTTTGAAATCTGGTAGTATAACTCCTCCAACTTTGTTCTTTTTAAATATATCTTGACCCTTCTAGGTCCTTTGCATTTCTATATAAATTTTGGAATCTTCCCATCAATTACTACAAAAAAAATCTTATTGGGATTTTGAATGGGATAGCACTAAATCTAGAGATCAATTTGGTAAGAGGCAACATCTTAGCAATATGAGTCTTCCAATCCATGAACATGGTATATTTCTCCATTGGTATGTTGTCTTTAATTTCTCTTAGCAATGTTTTGTAGGTTTTAGTATATGGCTTTTGCACATCCTTCATTATATTTATTTTGAGGTATTTGGTGTTTTTATGTTATTATAAGTTCCATTTTTAAGATTTTTCATTTTCTAATTGATTGTAGAAGCATATAAGAATACAGCTGGGGGCACCTGAGTGGCTCAGTCAGTTGAGCATCCAACTTTTGGTTTCAGCTCAGATCATCATCTCACGGTTGTGCCACTGAGCTCTGCATCAGGTTCTGACCTGAACCTGGAACCTGCTTGAGATTCTCTCTCTCTCTCTCTCTCTCTCTCTCCCTCTCCCCCATTCGGTGCTCTCTCTAAAATAATAAAAAAATAATAAGACAAAAAAATACAACTGGTTTTGCAGATTGTTTTTATACCTAGCATCTTTACTTAATTGATTTATGAATTCTAATAGTTTATTTGCAGATTCTTTTAGATTTAGATTTTCTATGTATATTATCATGTCAACTGTGAATAATCACAGTTTTATTTCTTTATTTCTCATTTGTATAACTTTGTTCTTTCATTTTATGGTAATTGCTAGAACCTCTAGTACAGTATTGAATCAATCATATTCCTGATGTCAGGGGCAAAGTGTTCAATATTTAAGCAGTAAGTGTGATGATACTTACAAACTTTGTGTAGATAGTTACCATTTATTAGATTAAAAGAGGTTTTTTTTTTCCAATTAATGGCTTGCTGAGTGTTTTATCATTAACTGATATTGAATTCTGTTAAATACTTTTTCGCATATTGGATGGCTACATAGTTATTCTCCTTTAATCTTTAATGTAAAGATTTACATAAGTTGATTGCAACTTTTATACTAATCTTGCATTACTGAAATAAATGTGGCATTACTGGTCAGGATGTGATGTAATTTATTTGTATATTGCTGAATTTGATTTGTGAATATTTTGGTTTGCATATTTATATCTAGGTTCATGAAAGATATTTATTGTTTAATAATTTCCTTTTGCGTAATGTGATGTAATTTTCCTTTTTTGCTATCAGGATTATCTTAGCATCCTAAAACAGATTGGGAAGTATTCCCTTTTCTTTTACTCTTTGAAAGTATTTTTTTTTTAAGTTTGTTTATTTATTTTGAGAGGTCCTATGCATGAGAGTGTGTGGGAGGGGCAGAAAAAGGAGGAGAGAAAATCCCAAGCAGGCTCTGCACTGTTAGTACAAAGCCCGATGCAAGGCTCTATCTCACAAGTCATGGCCTGAGCCGAAATCAAGAGTCCTACACTTAACCGACTGAGCTGTGGGATATCAAACAGTTATATCCTCATTAAGGAGATTATAGGGAACCCATTACACTGCTTTCTGGCCCTGCCAAAACAGCTGACCAGTGTCTAGTTAATGCGTATTTAGGGACTGGGTCCTGCCTGTGCTCATGAATTCCTTAGACCATGTTATCTATGGAATATCTTATCTTGTTCTCCACCCTGCTTTTAGCATCTGCTCTTTTGTAGTCTTGGGAATGCCTTGGTTTTTTGTTTGTTTGGTGGTGTTTTTTTTTTTTGGCACACTTTCTATACATTCTTATTGGCACGTAGCTACCAAAAACATTGTGCAATGTTTTTCCTGTGATGTATGCCTAAGAGCTTGAGAGCAGCTCAGGGAGACTTCCCTTCACCTCTCTCTCACCTCTCTTGATTTGCTTGGAGTCTTGAGTAATCCTTTTTGCTGTTCTGGGCTTTGCTGGACAAAGCTGAAAGCTAAACCCACAATTGGTGACCCCAATGCGATAAGCTGAACTTGTGCTCAGCCACCTAGGTGCCCCTGAAAGTATTTGAACAATATTTATATTGTATCTTTCATAAATATTTTGAGTAACTCACTAGTGAAGCCATCTAGACATGGAATGTTCTTTGTGGGAATATTTTAATTACAGATTTAATTGATAGGACTGTTCAGATTTTTTCTTTCTTCTGTAACAGTTTTATTTACTTGTATTTTTCAAGGACTGCTAATTTCACCTAAATCATTAAATTTTTTGCACAAAGATCGTTTTTTCATCTTACTATCTTTTGAATGTTGTAGTATCTGTAGCAGTATTTTTATTTACATTCCCAATATTGATGATTCGTGTTTTTTCCTCTTAATCAGTCTTGCTAGAAAACTTTTTAAGTAAACTTTTTGTTTTGGAATAATTTTAGATTTACAGAAAAGTTGTGAAGATAGCACAGAAAGTTCCCATGCCCCTTCCGATTTGTTTCCCCTTGTCAAAATTAAGAAACCAACATCGACACGTTACTATTAGCTAAACTCCAGACTCCTATTTCACCAGACTCTTTCGTTAATGACCTTTGTCTGTTCCAGGAGCCAACCCAGGATAATACATTGTGTTTAGTCTTTCCTTGTTTTTCATGACCTTGGGTTTTGAAGACTACTGGTCAGATATTTGTAGAATGTCCTTCAAATTGGGTTTGTCTTCTGTTTTTCTCTTGATTAGACTGAGGTTATGGGTTTTGGAAAGAATTCCACAGAGATGAAGTGCCCATCGCATCACATCATGTCAGAGGAGGCATAACATCCACACGATACGTTGGTGCTGTTAACCTTGATCGCTGGGTTCAAGTAATATCTGCCACATCTCTCCTGCCATCACAACTGTAAAGTTGTTATTTTTCCCTCTCCATTTTCTTTGGAAGCCAGCCGCTAACTCTAGCCCACACTCAAAAGCAAGGGGGATGAGAGGAGGCTGAGTTTTGCCTTTTGGAGTGGTGTGTATTTACATGCATTATTTGGAATTCTTCTGTAGGGAATACTTATCTCCTCTTCTTAACGGGTCAAGAATGGATTTGAAAGTACTATAAATAGGCAGTCGACTGGCACCAGGGCTCAAGCCAATATTACTTGTTTCTTAGTTTCTTTGAGATTCTGAGACTCAGAGCTTGGGCTAAAGTATCTTTTGGTTGACTGGCTCTGCAATGGGTTAATGTCTATGTCCCCCAGCTTTAGAATCAAGAGTAAAAAGGGGCCACTGTGCAGATTTGTATTATGTGACAAATAAATGGTTGGCACAGGAACAGAAACTCTTTCATCTTTCAGGAGCACATTAAATTAAGAAAACTGAAGACACAGAAAAGAGTGTATATGACACTTGTGATACTCTCTTTTTGTAACTGCCCGAATATAGCAAGGAGTACCTCAGCCCCGTACTCACCAGCCTAGTTCAGGACTCTGGCTCTCAAGGATACTGATGAGAGCCAAAAACAGTGGAGGATCGAAGAGAGGGAAGTGAAGAAAAGTATTTATAAATGACAACCTATGAGAAGAAAAATAGCTTTGTATATATCCCCAGAGCTAAGCAACGCCTGGCACGTAGCAGAGGCTCACTGAATATTTCCTGAATAAATGAATGTCTTGGGGAACCTGTGCCCACTCCTTCACTGTAGAGCACTGAGGGGCATGGAACAAGGAGTGAGGTATTTCTTCTGGGCATGTGAACTTGAAATAAGCCCCAAGCAAATGAATGACTATCCTTAAAAGGTAGCAAAACTACAAGGTCCATCATGTTGAAATCATAGGGAAGACACTGAGCTATAATTCCCTGATTAGGACATCAGATTTAAGGATGTGGCAGTGCGGTGATGAAGCTGGTGTGGTTTTTTTTGTTTTTTTTTTTTAAGCTCCAGTTGACTGATACCAAGAAATCTGTGGGCAGTTCTCTAGCAGAGCACTCCTTGTCATGCTTGGTAACTTCTAACCTTCCGCTTGCCCTGTTCTCCTCAGTTGCTGTCAGTTGATTTGTGGCAGAGGGGAATTCCAGCCCATTTTAGGGGCATTAAGCGGGAAGTTCTGGTCAGTATCCCTTAAGTGGATCCTAGAATCCTGAGGAGAAAGGTAGAGCTAAGACACCAGTCTAAGAGGGTTACTGGATCAAAACTGTCCAGACAACAAGCCAAGAAAAAAAAAATCCATGTGTTCTCAAAAATCTGGAAGCTCATGGTTACACATGATAAGATAAAAGTGTGTACCGGAAGCTAAGTCTTCTCCATTATCATCTTTGGGCCATTAGCAAACCAGGCACCTTTGTATCACTCCATTTCTCACCTAACCTGACTCCCCACTCTTTCTAACTTTATTTAAAAATTTACTATTTTATTTATAAATATTTATAATAGTTGCTATCTTCATTCACGTAGTCCAACAGAAAGCTCCTTAGAACCAAGGAATGTTAGATTTGCAAGGCACTATAGAGACAATCTAGCTCAATCTCCTTATTTTCTGGTGGTGAAGGTGAAGTCCAGGAGAGAAATCTGTGATTTAAGGGGACCCGTTGAGCTAGAGGCCACGCTGGGACTATAACCTCAGCTATAACTCCAAGCTTAAGGCTCAGAGTAGATTCGACAGCCAGACCTGAGACATCCTGCCTTCCTGCCATCAGAACTCAGGAACTGATGGTGGAAAAACTTATCATTAAATGATTAGTTTAAAATTGTTTATATAGAAAAGAAGAAAAGAATAGGTTGGAATTGGGAAGAAGACTATGTCCCAAGAAAGGTGGAAATTGTTAGTCACTGAGGACTCAAACGAGCAGGATCCTTCAAACAGCAATCCTCCCTCACTTCATATAAGCCCCCCAAAGAGACTATACTCAGTCACCTCAAAGGAGGTGATGAGCAAGCACTGTCATCCGCCACCAGAAATTAAGCCGGATCTAGAATTTAATATCGAAACCCAGTAATATGAGAACCTAGTAGTTTCGTTACCAACTCAAACTCCAGTTGTCCTCTAAAAATGAACAAACCTTATGGACATGAAAGTTCAGGCATCAGTTAAGTCTTAACAAACGAGCCATGACAGTCACCATCTTGGTAACCATGCAACAGAAATACATCTCCCTAAATGACTCAGTGATTAAAGCTACAAACAAAATACAAAAATAAACAGTAAGGCCAACATTGTGCAAGGGTACAGAGACTTAGATTTGTGGGGCCAAAAAACAACACTGGAAAGCTAAGTCTCCCAAAAGAAGCAAAATTTGGTCATGAACTCACAAAAATTACCCAAGAAGAGCACCTAACAATGAAAGAAGGGGGGTGAGGAGGTACAAACTTGGGAGTGGGGGAGAAGATTAAATAAAACAGGAAGAGAAAAGATAATAAATTCAGTGATGACCCGACGGAATTCAGTGCCAGCGACCAGAGGCTGAGCTTTTCAAATAATTCGAGTATCAGCAATTTTCTTCCTTTGAGGCCTGAAAAATGAATTGTACCAATTTACAAGATCTTAAATGCTGAAAAGGGGGGAGTACTCAAGTTAATAGCTATCAGAAGAAAATACAATCCAGTTGTCAAAAGATTTCACCATTTGTAAAAAAGTACAAAGTTGTTCTACCTCCTAAGGGAAGTGGGTAGGGCGTTGGGGCCCCGCAAACCTCGAGAAAGCTGAATAGTGGCAGGAACTCCTTTCTCCAGGATTCTATTCAGAGAGTGACTTCAAAAAAAAAACCAGTTTCTTGTTTGTGAACACAGTCTTTAAAAAAAATAAATAAAAAGAAATTTTTAATGTTTATTTTTGAGAGAGATTGACAAGAGACAGAGTATGAGTGGGGGAAGGGCAGAGAGAGAGGGAGACACACAATCCGAACCAGGCTCCAGGCTCTGAGCTGTCAGCACAGAGCCTGTTGTGGGGCTTGAACCCACAAACTATGAGATCGTGACCTGACCTGATGTCGGACGCTTAACTGACAGCCACCCAGGCGTCCCCCCAAAAAAAGATTTTTAAAAAATTATTTATTTATTTAAATAATCTCTACACTCCATGTGGGACTTGAACTCACAACCTTAAGATCAAGAGTCCCCTGCTCCTTCGACTGAGCCAGCCAGACACCCCTGTAAACACACTTTATGCAAACAGTCTTTCATTTCTGAATGAAACTGTCTTTATGAAATAGACTATTTTTACTTTCATCCCCCTTTTTCATCTTTTGTGTTATTAATTCGTCCCATTGATAATATCTTCACTGAACTATTTGTATTTTTTGTACACTTTGAATTTCTACTGTTCTGTTAAACTTTTATCCTTTAATATTTATAAAATGGGGATCTTGCATTCGTTTTCTATTCATGGACCCTCTTTTGTTTTGTTTTGTTTTGTGTTTGTTTTTTAAATTATTTTATTTTATTTTTTTAATTTAAATTCTAGTTAGTTAACATATAGTGCAATATTGGTTTCAGGAGAGGAATTCAGGAATTGATTCATCACTTGCATACAACACCCGGGGCTCATCCCAACAAGTGCTCTCCTGATACCCATCACCCATCTAGCCCATCTCCCACTCTCCTCCCTCCCCCTTCTTATTTTTTCTTCACATGCAATATCTTCATCTGTCTATCTCATACACATATCCAAATGGCATTAAAATCCCTGTGAAACTGGAGGTTAGGTAAAGGCCTGTGTGTCTTTGCCTTATCTTGGGCAACTACTTTCTCTATATCCATCGAATAGATTGATTTGCTCAAAATGTGGCATGCTCATGGGTTGCACTGTGTTTTCATTACTACCCAATCCACATAATGTGAACCTTTTTTTTTTTTCATGTTTATTTATATCTTTTGAGAGAGAGCACACATGTGCACAGGAGAGGGGCAGAGAGAGGGAGAGAGGGAATTCCAATCAGGCTCCACACTCAGCGCAGAGCCCAAGGCGGGGTTCGATCCCACAACCATGAGACACAGCCTGAGCCAATATGGAGAGTCAGATGCATAACCCACTGAGCCACCCAGATGCTCCACCTTTTTTTTTCTTTACATCATGATCATTTAAGCTTGCAATCCCTGTGTCTGTACGGTCTTTCCTTTCTTAAGGAACCACTTGCATTGTACTTGTTTCAATTAATGCTTTAGTAAAATTTGTAGCCATTTTTGCCATTAATGACAGTTTTTTGTTTGAACAGTGAAAAGGAAAGGAAAACGTAACTCATAACTCGGTCTTTGTTGCAACACTCCCCACTCCTGAGGAGAGCCAGCTGAGAGAGCTGACCCTCTGTGCTTCAGGTTGTCTCTGGACATGTATATCAGGTCTTTTCTCTGGGATGTGATAGATATTGCAGAATATCTGATAATCTTTCAGAACTACCAGTCCAGAAGGTCATTTAAATACCATTGGAGTGGGGCGCCTGGGTGGCTCAGTCGGTTAACTGTCCGACTTCAGCTCAGGTCATGATCTCCCAGTCCTCGAGATCGAGCCCCATGTCTGGCTCTGTGCTGACAGCTCAGAGCCTGGAGCCTGCTTTGGATTCTGTGTCTCCGTCTCTCTGCTCCTCCCCTGCTCATGCTCTGTTTCAGTCTCTCCAAAATAAATAAATGTTAAAAAAAAATTAAATACCATTGGAGCTTCTAGTAAAAAAGAGTAGAGTGAAGTAGGAAAACATTGTCTTTAGAAACAAACTGGATGTAACAAAAAAGAAAGTTCTGTGATGTTAGTAACATAGATGACTGTGCCCTTTTGCCCACCTAACTTGCCTGTTAGGAAAACTGTAGGACATGGAGTTGGGGATGCAAAACTTATTCATATTTCAAGGGGAAAGTATGACATTTCTGAAAAGTTAGAAAGTTGGAGGGAGTTTCTTTTTCTAATCAACCGTTATGATCAAAGTGGAATTTTTGTTTTTATCTCTTTAAGAGGAAGGATGTTCTGCGATGTGAAACACACGCAGTAGAGGAAGATAATATTGTTAAAGAAATATAGTTCAGGGAAGTCAGGGTTGACTTGAAATGTTTAAGAGAAATTTCTCGCATCATCCCAAAGTCTTAGGGGAGGTGGCATTAGCCAACTGCAGTTTGAAAACAGCCTTTTCTAGAGGCGCCTGGATGGCTCAGTCGGTTGCGCGTCCGACTTCGGCTCAGGTCATGATCTTGCGGTCTGTGAGTTCGAGCCCCGCATGGAGCTCTGCGCTGACAGCTCAGAGCCTGGAGCCTGCTTCGGATTGTGTGTCTCCCTCTCTCTCTGCCCCTCCCCCGCTCGTGCTCTGTCTCTCTCTGTCTCAAAAATAAACGTTAAAAAAAATTTAAAAAAAAAAGAAAAGAAAACAGCCTTTTCCAAAAAAACATTATCCAAGAGCAGGGCTTGGGGAAGGTACACAGCCAAAGAAGATTTTAATGGGGATAAAACTGGCAAGGGTAGACTATTTTGCTAAGTGACACTTTATGTAATGGGATTGATCGATAGATCGATAGATCGATGGATGTATGGTGACCTGTGGTCACTGCTTGTTTACTCCACCCTGGAGGCCGGGGTATTATTTCAGCTAGATCTCAAGAAGTGTCTCCTAGGTAGCTAAGATGCTCGTTGCAGCAAAATAAAACAGAATCTGATATGAAAACGATTCTTTCCAACACCGTAAAACTTTGGAAGTAGAGTCTCACAGAGATTTTCAGGGCATTAATGCAGGGGATAGGTAGATTTTTCTGGCAGCATCTCCCTATATGCATTTCTTTATTCTTTCCTTTAAGATCTTCAACTTTATTGTCTATTCTGTGGCTTCTCATAGAGTTCCCTTCTATATTGGAGAGATTGTTTTCTGGATCCTGACGGCTGTGAGAAGCAGCTGGCGTCTAGGGTGTGTCCTTCCTCCTACCTTTCCAGGAAACGATGAGCTGGGTATCCTCCTGGAAATCCCTGACCTAGCCAGAGGGGTTTCCCATTTCTTCCTCTTTTCCCCGTTTTTCTTTATTTCTACATTGCATTTTGCAGCACTGGTAAGACAACAGGAAGCTCGGGGCTTCCTCTCCAGGGCATTCAGCTGAAGGGATGTGCTTACCGCATCGATAACAGTAGCCGGAAAAGAGAGAAGCACACCCACCCTCCAGAGAGCGTGACCCTCTGGCTCGCTCGGCGCCCTCCCCAGGCTGGCCCCCCCCTTCTCCCTTGGAGGCTTAGGGGCCCCTTTGGGGTTGCACTTTACAAGCCAGTTCAGTGTTCAGGCCAATTTTATGTCCGTTTAAATTTGGTCTGGCCGTATACCTTCCCTGAACCCTCCTCTTAGACAACGTTTTTCGGAGATCTGCAGGAAAGGCTGTTTTCAAACTGTAATCTGCTAATGCCACCTCCCCTAAGATGGTGAGATTATGCAAGAAACTTCTCTCAGTTTCAGCAGCATGTGAGGTACTGTTGCTTAAAGTAACTAGGGATTAATCATTGTGATACAGACTCAACTGGTATCAGTATTGCTGCGCATGTTCTTGTACATAAAATGGTATGTGCTGCCCGTTATAAGTGAAACCCTTTTGAAATAAGCAAAGGGAGGGACTAGCGTGTCCAGGGATGAGAGTTTTAAACAGGCTAGAAGTTTGGAGTCTAGTATATTCCATATTAAGGGATCTGAAGGCGGTGGGAGGGCAGGACTGGGCACCTGAGGAATGTCCACAGGACCAAGAACAGCCAAAAAGGCTGCTGAGGACAGTCGTTGCACTGACGTGATGATGGGACAGTTAAAACAAAAGTGTGGAGGGAGGTATGGGAGGGGGAGAGTGGGTGACAGGCATTGAGGAGGGCACTTGTTGGGATGAGCACTGGGTGTTATATGGAAACCAATTTGAAAATACATTTTTTTAAAAAATAAAATAAATAAAACAAAAGTGTGAAAGACACAGGCAGCTCTTGGGAACAGTCACTAAAGGTTCTAAGAGCTCTTGATAAGTACGATGTGAGAGAGACTTTTGTGCGGAATGTCGAGGCCTGCGGGTGGCAGTTCTCCTCTGTTTGTCTTCTCTGGGGTTCGGGGGCCCTCGTCTGCCATACACGGTAACGCAGAGACCAAGAGCTGCCCGGGCTCTCGGAGGTCTTCCAGCACTGTGGACTTCCTCATCTATGCGCCGTATGAACCTTCCACATCCGCCATTTAATCAGCCAGCCTGCGCTGGTCAGCAGCGGCCAGCCACCTGCAGGGTGCCATCCTTAGATAGCGTGGTGAACTTGATAAAGACAGTCAAGTTGCCCGAAGCTCTTTTCTCTTCTTCAACTTAATGCTAATAATGTCTTCCCACAGTTCAGTGCGACCTTGGGCAAATTTCAACTGCTCTCAATCCGAGGTTTTCTCAAATTAAGTGAAATTATCCTTATAAAAGCTTAGCACAAAATAAGCACTTAGTAATCTTTGACGAGAATGGAATAGAAGAGGACTAGTTAGTGAGGAGTATCTTCCTTATTCTTTTCTTTATGACACTTATTTCTTAGCCCCATTGTCTGTTTTCTTTGGTGCCATGCCATCACGATACTCATACTTTTTATTTTATTTTATTTATTAAAATTTTTTTATTGTTTATTTTTATTATTGAGAGAGAGAGAGGGAAAGGGAGAGAGTGAGCGGGGGAGGGGCAGAGAGAGAGAGTTACATAGAATCTAAAATATGTCCCAGGCTCTGAGCTGTCAGCACAGAGCCTGACGTGGGGCTCGAACCCACAAACCACAAGATCGTGACCTAAGTCAAAGTTGGACACTTAACCGACTGAGCCACCTAGGTCCCTCTATTTATTTATTTTTTTAATGTTTCTTTTCGAGAGAGAGAGAGAGAGAGAGAGAGAGAGAGTGCGAGCAGGGGAGGGCAGAGAGAGAGGGAGACCCAGAATCCAAAGCAGGCTCCAGGCTGTCAGCACAGAGTGGGACTCGGGCCTTGAACCCAGGAATGTGAGCCAAAGCCAGATGCTTAATCGATTGAGCTAGCCAGGTGCTCCTACTCACACTTTTTAAAAGAAGGTCTCCAAGGCTGGAAACTACGTTCTCTCCAATTTGGGCCACAGCTGAATTTATTGGTAGTATGATGAGGTATGCCATCTTCCTCATGTCCAGCTTCTTCCTCATGTCCACTCACAATGGATCTTGAGGACAACCGTCTCCAGGGGCTTGCCTCTATACTTAGCCTTCCGTGGCTTTCTGACACAAGTACTGAGACTTCTTTAGTTCAGTATCACTAAATAAATAACAAACTGTATTGCTCAGGGTCCCAACAGGAACCAGATGGGTGAACGTGGGAACCACATTCAAACCAGGGTAACTCAAGGACGATTTCTAAGGAGACTGTTTACAAAGGGACAGGCAGAGGGGCATCTGGGTGGCTCAGTCAGTTGAGTGTCCGACTTCAGTTCAGGTCATGATCTCAAATTTTGTGAGTTCAAGCCCCAGGTCGGGCTCTGTGCTGGCAGCTTGGAGCCTGGAGCCTGCTTCAGATTCTGTGTTTCCCTTTCTCTCTTCCCCTCCCCTGTTCATGCTCTGTCTCTCACTCTCTCAAAAATAAATAGGGGCACCTGGGTGGCTCAGTTGGTTAAGCGTCCAACTTCGGCTCAGGTCATGATCTCACAGTTCGTGGGTTTGAGCCCTGTGTTGGGCTCTGTGCAGACAGCTCAGAGCCTGGAGCCTGCTTCGGATTCTGTCTCCCTCTCTCTCTGCTCCTCCCCTGTTCATGCTCTGTCTCTCAAAAACTAAATAAACATTAAAAAAAAAACATTAAAAAAAATAAAATAAAACAAAGGGACAGGTAGGGAAAGGCAAACCCAAGGCATAATGCAATGACACGGGGCTGGTAATGACTGGGCTGTTACCCACCCCTATCGGCTCCTAGAACCTCGAGGCAGAGATTTGTGTAGAAAGGGCCACCTTAAGAGGAGTGTGAATTTGGTTGTGAGTGCAGCCAGTTTGAGACAAATCCAGAGGGAACAGCCAGGAGAATAAACACCCTGACGTCACTATCTTCCTTCTCTCTGATCTGCCAAGGCTCCTTCTTAGCCAAGTACAATCGGAAACCAGAGAGCGAGGGAGCCCATTAAGGCTGACCTCCTGGGGCAGGACGGAGGAG
The DNA here is from genome assembly GCA_030068075.1 of Paguma larvata. Classification (NCBI taxonomy): domain Eukaryota; kingdom Metazoa; phylum Chordata; class Mammalia; order Carnivora; family Viverridae; genus Paguma; species Paguma larvata. The sequence goes on from CM057824.1 coordinate 83,391,483, forward strand.
GGTGGAGAGTGGATCTGGAGGGGCAAATGCAAGATATCTGACACCTTACACAAATAAAAGTGGGCCCTGTATGGACCGATGATGACCAAAGATGACCGGTGACATGAAACAAGGATTATAGTTCATCCAATCTTTTGCGACTAGGCTTCTCAAAAAAAAAAAAAAAAAAAAAAAATCAGTTGACCCCCTCCTAGTAGCATTTGTGCCTCTAGAAAAATCTGAAGCTTTTGTTTTACGACTGGATTTTCAAGATCCGAATTACCATTACTCATGTTAACAGTCCAATCTCTGACATTATGTATCTTTGATTCTAACTGTTCGGGCATGTGGCAGCTGGAGGTGGCCCCCACTTCCCAGCCAGGGAGGCAGAACCACTCGGTGCTCAATCTGGCTGTCTGGGAGGCCGCAGGCACACACCGTTCTGATTCCTCCAGGGAGCTCAAAACAAGCTCTGTGCGATTTAAGCAGCATGGGGGTTTAGTGAAGATAGCCCTCATGCCTGTAACCCGCCCAGAGCGGACAGTAGTGTATACTCTTCTCCTGCAGGTGGAGGGAGGGGTGGGCAAAGGAGGACAAAGTTACAGAATTTGCTGGTGAATCTAGCTCAGCCCTGGATGCAGAAATCCATCTGCTGTTCTCATTCCTCTCACCACACTGAGAGAAACCCAGGAAGTCACCGTTGGACCCTCGCGATGGACCCATCGACTTAGAAAAGGCCACAGCCTTCTGAAGTTACTGCCACGGCAGGAGTAGGGCTCTGTCCTAACATCCTCGCCATTCGCCGTTCTGCAAGGCTAGGCCGTTGAGGACACGCAGAGTGAGTGGTGAGCTACACAGTGTGACCTGAGTGGCTTCAAAAGGCCTGCTGGACCCCAGACTATCTCCCTTGCTGGCCCGAGGGTCTTCCTGAAGTTTCCATTGCTTGAGTCATTCCTTTATGCTAAGAGTTTGCTTCAAAAGTCCTCTGCTGAAATGTACATGCTGCCTGAGGGTGTGGTGCACATTTGTCTTTTTTTTTTTTTTGTCTTCTCAACATTGAACTTCCCTTCCTGTTTTGAGAACTCCACCCTGTATAGTACTTATAGGAAGAGAGCCCATTTTCTACCACCAGGGCAGGGGCACATGACCTAAGGTCAACGGGCCAGGTCCACTTGCTTCAGACCGGGCATCAGGAGCTAGTGATACAAGACGGCAGGATTTGGAACGCCATGTGTTTCGGCAGCGGGCAGCAGCAGCGGCAGTGAACTCTGTGGCAGTGGCCCTGTCCAGAGCTGTCAGTGGCAGCAGGGTACACTGTGGTGGCCACCGTCACGTCCTCACAATTGTTCGTGGCATGATTTGGGCTGCGGTCAGAACTGCTGTGTAGCATCCGGGTTCCTGCCCGTTTCTCAGCTCTGTCCCTCAGCCTTCCCAGAGAGTCCGGAGCTTCCCAGGGTCCCTTTACTAAACCCCCATGCTGCTTAAGTCACACAAAGTCATCTCCAGTTGCAAGAAACTAAGAACATTAACTGATAGGAGGGGTGACACCTTAACTCAAGAGAAACCGTAAATGTACAAGCCACAGATAATTTGTCTAATTAGTTAGCTGCCACCCTCGGAAACAGCAAGACCCCAGGAAAAAGTGTTTGTGTTGATGCAGGAAGACATCAGGGGTGTCTGGTCTTATGGACATGGGGTGACGGGACCCTCCCAGGACAGCACTGGACAAAGGCGACCTGAGGGACACGCAAGGCTCTAGGCTGGGGCAGTGCCGGCTGGAGAGAGACACGCCGGCAGGAGAGATGGAGGGGCAGTACCAGCAACAGCTAGCACCGGCTGACACGGTGCTTGCGTGCGGAGCCTTACTGGAATGGCCTTTTCTGCCCTTGTAGAGCGGCCGAGGGAAGTTTCTGCTTTGTCAAATTAAGACCACTGTTTTTATCTCTCTGATTTGCCTAAAAAACATTTCTGCTGACATGTAGTCTTCACGGTAGCAGTAATCAGCTTGTGGGATTTCTATCCTCTCCCTCCACCTCCTCCCCACCTACCCTGCATTTAGCCCCTTTATGATTTGATAAACAGGGATTAAAAAGTGCAAGGACAGCATAAATTCTAAACTACCGAAAGGGCGAGGCCTGTGTCTTCGTTGTCTTTTCCCCACAGAGGGGCACAGAAATTGTTCTCTGTTCGCCGAGGGAAGGAGGAGAAGGAAACTAGGAATGTAGTGAGTGCGCGTATACTCAACGTCGTCAGCTGAGAGGCTGTCTGTGGTTTTTGTGTGAAGTAGGGGCAGCCTACGAGTTAGCAGAAGTCACTCCTTCCTACATTCCTCTCTACTTTCCCTCAAACAAGAGCTGCGCCTGGTGTTCAGTTCACTGCACAATGAACTCGGGGCCCAGGTATTGCCCTCTTAACTTTTCCATGAAAGGGTCATGCTTGCCTGCAGAGACTGCAGGTGTGAACCCAGGGCGCTCAGAGAGGACCCGGCCGCACGCCCACTCTGGCTGCAGTGACCATGCGAGCCAAGACAGGAGGGGAGAATTCTCACTTCGGACTCCCGGCTCCTCTCTGAAATTCTTGTCCTTGGTGAACCCCCAGGGCACCGTCTCTCGCCATCCACGGGACATGCTCTTGGAGTTGTTTTTGCCTGAATTGCCACCCTTTCTAGCCAGCTCCATGGAGATCACCAAGGGAAGGGCACGGAAAAGTAATCTAAGAGAAACTACCAAAAGGCAGGACAGAAAGAAAAAACACAAGGCACGTTTGATTTAAAAAATACTTATGAGACATGTGTTTTATTTTCACAGAACATCACTTAATAAATATTTTACCAGGATGAATCACAATGATGGAAGAAAAACGTGGGGCAACTAAGGGTTGGAAACATTTTAAAGTTTAACTTAGACCTCCGTTCCCCGGCTCTGTTCTCTGCATCGGGTCTGGCCACCCGGCAGAGAACGTGTTCTTCCGCGCACAGACCAAACGTCTGACCTTGGCACATGGCCGGGTCAGTATATGGAAGACCAGTGGCAGCGGCTCTTGATGACCTGAAGCAAGGGCTTCCTGAAAGTGAGGAAGATGACAGTGCAGGCCACCAGCAGGGTGAGGCAGCTGGGAAGGATGAGCACGAGGTACAGCAGGCCCATGTCCACCCGCTCCCATTTGCAGTCCCGAGGCACGCCTCCGGGCAGCTCGATCAGGCGGACGACCTTGGAGGAGAGGTTGCAAGTGACCATGGCCGAGTCGGCGACGGCGTGCAGGCGCTGCAGGGACCCCCAGCCCTCCACCCCACAGCAGTCATACGGATTCTGACTGAGGTAGATGGTCCGCAGGCTTCTCGTGAGCTGCTCAGACACGGCCCTCTGGGGAAGAGCTGTGAGCGAGTTTCTGCGGAGATCCAGGGTCTGCAGGGCCAGGCTGCCTCTGAACCGTGGGAAACTGGTCAAAGAATTCCCTGACAGATCCAAGTCTCTCAGATTCCCAAACCCAGAGAAGTCCAGCTCCCTGAAGCTGGAACTGAGGCCCACGTTCCTCAGAGACAGGACCTGTAACGTGGGCGCGATATCCCGGAGAGGGGCGACGGTCCCATTCAGAACCCCCCAGTTGCCAGACAGGTCTAAGTGGGTGAGGGCGGTGCCCTGGAACGAGCAGTCTTGTAACGCCCCCAGTCCGCAGCCCTCGAGAGAGAGGCTCCTCAAGGACGCCACATTCCTAAAATCCACGCAGTTTGGGGGGCCCGGGAAGTCCAAGCCAGTCGGCTGGGGACAAAGTGAGATCTGATTGTGGCTCATGTCAATTGTAGTGATGTTACTGGCATCAGCAAAAAGGCCAGTGGGGATACCCATGAGCTGGTTGGAGCTCAAGTTGAATGACCGGAGGCTCCTCAGGCAGCCGGGGAGCCCCGGGGCCAAGTGCAGCTCTGACAGCTGGTTCTGGCTCAGGTCCAGCTCCGTGAGCGCCCTTGGGGGCTCGTGCTCTCGGATGTGGAGAGTCACCAGGCAATTCTGGTTGAGGTTCAGGTGGGAGAGGGAAGGCATTTTCTTTAGGAAGCCATCGGGCAGGTATTGGAACTGGTTCTGGCTCATATCCAGGAAGCGTAGGTCCGCAAGGTCGCTGGACGCAAACTCTTCCCAGAGGTTGACGGTGGTGATGTTGGTCACGTTGCCATCCACGAGGAGGAACTGGGCCACCATCTCCCTCGGCGAAGAGGCGTTGTACAGGTCCCTGTAGAAGCCCATGTTGTTGTCCCGCAGGAGGAGGGTGTGCAACTTGCTGCACTGGGGCAAGAGTGGGAAAAAGAGCAGCTGATTGTGAGAGAGGTCCAGGGTCTCCAGCTCAAAGGCAGCCTCTTCCCCTGATGCCAGGAACCATTCCAGGACGTTGTAGCTGACATTGAGGAACTGTAGCTGTGTGAGGCTGAAGTCCACGATGCAAGGGAGGTTGTTATAGGCCAGGTTGAGGCGTCGCAGCTCAGTCAAGCCATCGAAAGCGCCACCCTCAATCTCAAAGATGTAGTTTCTCTGCAAATCCAGTTCCCTGAGGCGCCCCAAGCCCTCAAAGACAGCGTCGTCGAGCCTCATGATGGTGTTCCTCGCTAGGGACACAGACTCCAGTGAAGAGAGGTTCTGGAGCATGAGGGTCACCATGTCTTCTGTCAGGGAGTTCCCCGACAAGTCCAGCCTCCGCAGAGCCCGCAGGTGGTGGAGGGCAGCCGCTGTCTCCTTGTAGCTCTCTGAGAGGGAGTTGTCGGGCAGCGCCAGGCTGCGCAGATGGGCCTGAGCTAGGAAGGCGCCTCGGCCGATGCGCTCCAGGAGGCACCTGTGCAGACTGAGGCTCTCCAGGAGAGGGTAGCGCTGGAGGGAATGGTTCCACAGGCTCTTGAGCGGGTTGGCATCCAGGATGAGCATCTGGGTGTAGGGCGGGAGATCGCTGGGCACGGACGCAAGGTTCTGCCCTTGGCAGTTGGCTATTCCGTCAACCTAGGGTCAGACAGATGCTGGTCAGCAGGGAGGAGGGCCTCTGAGGCAGACAAGTTTATGTACAGAAAAGTGGCTGATTCACTTGACTTTTACTGCAACTGTTGAGAGCGAGTCTAGAGATCATCATTTGTTTTTGAAAAGCTAGGAAAATGCGGAACAAAAGGAAACTTTTCTTTGTTCTTTACCTTCTCATCGAAATAGCTAGGAGCTGAGTTCCAGCCCTCACTTAAAACACGCTTCATGTTGGAGAAAATCTGAGCACCTGTGTTTTGGGTTCTGCGTGGTGACAACTGTGCTTGCAGTTTGGTTTCAACTGTGAGAAGGACTGAGAAGCAGGGCTGTACCCCGGTTTGGATCCCACCTCTGCCATTTGTTTCCTACGTGACCTTGGGCAAATAACTTAGTGTAAGTCTGTTATTTCCTCTGAAAAAACAGAGATGAAGATAGAGAGTAGCTAGCTCAGAGGACTGCAGTGAGATCGGGCGAGAGGCTGCCCAGCGCCTGACACGCAGCAAGCACCGTGAATGCAAACGGTCACTATTGTATTGTTACCGCTATTACTATAACACCTGTGTGTCCACCTGTCAACACCAAACAACCAAGATGCTGTGGCATCTTCACGTCACCCCAAGGAATTTTGCCTGGGATGCTCCTCTGCATTGTGGGCTGATAAATATTACAGCTTAAAAAGGCTTCAGTGCTCATCGTCACCCTGAATTATATACAGAAGTGGAGTCTGGAGAGAAGCGAAGAGCCATCGGCATTGCAGGGGCAGGAGCCCAGAGCTTCTAACGCCCAATTCAGTGCTTTTCCCGGATGTGTTCTACCACAACTGTGCAACCGAAGGAGGCAGGATGGATGGGACAACCCTGTTCTCACTGCAGAAATCACACAAGCCTTAGGATGCTTTAATGCAGCCCAGTGTTCTACGGGACTGGCAAAAACAATCAGTCACAGGTTGTCAGGTGGCCAGGAAAAAAGTTTTAGGTGATAAGCTAGAAGAATAATGACATTCCTTTCTAAGGATTGGTCAGTAAGACAGAGCCAGTGATCGCTGAAAAAAAAATTTTTTTAATGAGTCCATACTCTGCAAGCTGTCCAGTAATCTACGTTTACTTTTGATAATATGTATAGACATATTGTCTTGGCAATAAAAATAAATTTGATCACATTCCATTACGTAACTCTATAACAGTTCATTTCAGGAATATCACGATGGTTAAAAGCAAGAGTTCTAGGGTCAGTCCGGTTTGGTTCTGCTTTTTATCACACGGGTGACTTGGGGCTGGTTACCTAACCAGTCGGAACTTTCATTACTCCACCAGTAACGTGGAAATTATACTTGTAATTTTCTCCTAGGGGCTTTTTTTTCCCCCTCGTGATTGTTTACAGAACCCAGCACATAAGTGCTTAATAAGTGTTAGCTATAATTAGCATGATCTGATTAATTAATCTCTATTGTTGCGCATTTGAGTCGTTTTTAGTTTCTAGATGAACCTCAGAGTGAATTTGCCAAGTTCCTTCCACACTTCCCCTCCCCCCAGAAGTCTATGGAATTTTGATTGGGATTACGCCACAATTATGGGTGAATTGGGGGGTAATTGACATCTTTACAAAATGAATCTCCCCATGCAGACACAAGGTGTATTTCTTTATTTGAGTAAGTGCTAGTCTCCCCCTAACAGGGACTCTCTGGAGAATGTTGTGGTTAGGGGCTTTCCTCAAGCCATGAGACCCTGTTTCACCACAGCTGCTATAGGCACGGGGGTCAACCTCTGCAGTTCCCGGCGGCCCCACTGAGGTGCTGCAAAAGGACCACGTGGCTGTCAGAGCCCAAGAAAACCCTCGCCATGTCCACTTGCAGGTAACATGTGACTTAGGCAAGGAGGGGCCCTGGAGGTATCTGGACCCTCAAACTCTCAGCCTTCCAAGAGTCATGGGTAATCCACTCTTTGAACCCCCTGGCGGCTGACCCCTGCTCTTGCCCACCAGGCTGGAGAGGGTCAGACGGGCAGTGTAGCCTGAACCCTGAAAGGCTATCAAAGAACTCACATTTTATTTCCTCCTCTTTCTATGCCTGATTCCCTCCTGAATTAGCTACTGTGAAGTTAATCTTTTTTTATTATTATTTTTTAATGTTTTTATTTTATTTTTGAGAGACATAGAGACAGAGCGTGAGCAGGGGAAGGGCAGAGAGAGAGGGAGATACAGAATCTGAAGCAGGCTCCAAGCTCTGAGCCGTCAGCACAGAGCCCGACGCGGGGCTCAAATTCACAGACCGTAAGATCATGACCTGAGCCGAAGTCGGACGCCTAACCGACTGAGCCACCCAGGTGCCCCTGAAGTTAATCTTTAAATGTTGCTTTTTAATGTTTATTTATTAATTATGAGAGAGAGAGAGAGAGAGAGCTGTCAGTGCGGAGCCTGACATGGGGCTCAATCCCACAAACCATGAGATCATGACCTGAGCCGAAATCAAGATTTGGACACTTCACCAGCTGAGCCACCCAGGCGCCCCTGAAGTTAATCTTTAATCGCCTCTGTAAGGAATTAATGGAAGTCTGTAGTAGCAGAGACTAACAACAATAATAATAGATAAAACACATAGCTCTTAGTACAAACGAGGCCCTGTTCTGAGAGCTTTATTGTATACACTAGCTCATTTAATCATCATGGCAACACAGTGTCACAGTACTATTGGTTGGTGCCACTATTCCCTATTTTACAGATGAGGACACTGAGACACAGAGTGCCCCCCCCAATGTCACCAACTAGTAATATGGGATTAACATTTTTAAAAAATATTTATTTACTTTTGAGAGAGAGACAGAGCACGAGCAGAGGAGGGGCAGAGAGAGAGGGTGACACAGAATCCGAACCAGGCTCCAGGCTCTGAGCTGTTAGCACAGAGCCCAACACGGGGCTTGAACCCACGAACTGTGAGATCACGACCTGAGCCGAATTCAGACACTTAAACTTAGCCACCCAGGCGCCCCAAGCTAGGATTTAAACCTGGTCTGGCTCATAACCCCCACTCTGTACTAGAGTATACTACAGCATAGTGGTTAGAGGTTACTAAAGGTGGTTAAGAACCATGACCAGCTGGGTTTTTAAGATTTATCAGCTTTAAGAACACATTTTTGAATGTAGGTATTAACCCCGACATCCAATTTGTCTTCCTAGTACCTAGTATATAATAGGACTCAAGGAATGTTTATGAAATGTATGTTTCTCAAGCAGACTTTTTGACTTATTAGCAAGGGAGACAATTTACAGAAATGTGCCCAGTTGTTATGAGCCAGGTCTGTGTCCACATATAGGCTGCAAGCCCTGGAGAAGGTAAGCTGTAAAAGCTCAGGAATCCACTACCTTGATCGTCTTAAGCCTGAACGTGATCAAGAATGTTGCTCTTCGGCACAGCTGTTGGAGCATTTGCTATTGGCTCATACACAAGCTCTGAGTCAGGGCTTATCCAACTTCACTAAGCCCTACTCAGGGATTCTGATACCATCAGCAGAGCTCAATCATCCAGATTTTTAACAGGGTGCTCTTGTTTCAGGTGACTAACCTATGCCTGTCTCTGGGGCCTCCTGTCTTCGGCAGGTATGAAAAAGATGAGCAGGGACCGCCTGGTCTTTCCCAGGTATGATCTTAACCTTTGGTTAAGGAGCAGCTTGCACATGGTCTCATGCTAGGCAGCTACAGACTCTTTCATTCTCTGCCCTCTTTGACTGACAACGCATCAGTCTTCCCAACAGACAGGGCGAAACCAACAGACAGCTCAGAGTTCCCCGGAAAACTCACCAACTCGCAGTCCCCTTGGGAAGCTGCTGTGGCCATTCCACTTTGATTCCTCCATTCCACTGTCAAGAAGTGAAAACCCAGGCACAGCCAGAGGGGCAGTAACTCCATCTCAAGTGCAGCACTGTGGACAGAGGGCAAGAAGAAGTGAGTAAGAGAAAGACATTCCCAGAGGGCTGCTTTGCGCTCTTGGTAGAAAAAGCCAGTTCCCAGCTATGTCTGGTCTGGAGGCCCACAGCTTTCAGGAGGTGGAAACCCACAGATTATTCAAATACCTCAAGTTAGCCAACACTTTCAACATTTCACTGCAACTGTAGACAAGAGCTTATTTTTGTTTTGCCTCTACCATTTGATGGACAGGTGGCTGAACACTGAAACTTCTAAGAGCCCAACAACAGAAGAGAGAGGCAAAGGACTTGAGGAACTAGATCTCGGGTCACCTAGAGTTTGCCACACTTTGTAGCTCTGTTGAAGTTTTCCTCCCAAAGCTACCTGATGCATTGCCTGAGCTCAATAAATATTTGCTGCATGAACGAACGAATGAATGAATGAACGAATGAAGGAATGAATGTATGAACAAAAGAATGGTGAGCTAGGACTGAAATACTAATTGTAGCTTCCAGTCCTGTAGAGTTACTAATTGCGGTGTTGACATGAGGCTTTTAGGAGAGTAGATCTCATTGGTTTTGACTCATTTGAATGCAGCCCTTTGACAAAAAAAAAAAAAAAAAAAAAAAAAGGACTTTGATATTTTGCCTGGATAAGAGAAAAAACTGAGGGGCAAATGAAAAGTAATCTTCGGGTATAATAAGGATTATTGATGAGGTGTGGTTGCCAGCCCTCTTACCTTGGCCAGTGAACACAGAACAGGAACCATGAGAAGGCTTAAAATTATACATATACCAACAGAATTTTAGAACGAAGCGAAACCATACTGGAAGTATAGTATATTCTCTGCCATTGCATTTTTACAGGAGAACATTCAAAGGCCCAGAGATACTAAGGGCTTATTCAAGGTTCCAGATCAACTTAGTAGCAGGACTGAAAGCAGCCCCCACTCAGGTCCCCCTCCCTGAGCTCCAGGATGAGTCACCAGCAAGATTTCTCTCCCTGAGCATGCTGTTGAGTTGACCGCCCTTCTGTTGGAAGGGCTTATAGCCCAGGGACAGTCCCCTCTCAGCTCTGCGTTCCTCACAATCAGACGTAAGTGCCTGGTCCCAGCATTTCATCTGCTCCATCCTCTCCTTGACATCCCCCCAGGAGGGACCCCAGGGCCTGCTCCCTAACCTTCTCCTAGGCCAGCAGCCCAGCACTGATATGAACCACCTCACCTATTCCATGGGACCCACAGACCTTTCTGCCTCACACACCCAGGCCATCTTGGGCCCCTTCCTCTTTCTCTTTCTTTGAATAAGTTTACACATCTCTGAGGCTAACTTTAACTTCCTCGTCAGATTTTAATACTCTCCAGTGAAAACAGACAAACAGAAAAGCAAAGCGAAACCAGGTAAATCAGCTTTAACCTTTACTTCAGGTCGGGTCAGCGCTCCTTACCACAGAGGGAACCTCCAATTTGGAATTCATCAGTATTTGTTGGACACTGGGAATCCCCTTCCCGGCCCTCCTTGCGCTTCTGCACCTGTGCAGGAAGTACGACCTCATGGCGTGTACAGGGCACAGATGGCAAAAGCAGAGCCATATGGCTTTGTCCTTAGGATCTGCACAGGACACACACACACACACACACACACACACATGAAACAACCTTGGGATCACTGCCCACCTGGAGATAAGGCTGCCAGACTTAGAAAATTATAAGACGCCATTTGAATGTAAGGTAAACAACGAATAACTTTTTAGTGCAAACATGTCCCGTGCAACATTTGGGACATACTTATACTAAAGAAATTCATTGTTTACCTGACGTTCAAATTTCACTGGGTGTCCTATATTTTATTGAAGGCAGACAGGGAAATGGGAACCATGGACTTGCCCCTCTACCTTCCTCCCTCAACCCGCCCCCACCATGAGGCTTGGGATGGTACATGTTGCTGTGACAATGACCCTTCTAGAACAGCCATTTCAATTTATACTGAAATGCTGAATCTAGATGCGTACAGGGCAAAATTGTGATTTCTTCAGGGAGAGTATAACTCTTTAGACTGGAATGTTAGATAGGCCTGATGTCACGCCCTCAGTATAATTTTAATTTCTGGGTCAACGAGAACATTTTTGCAAATTTAAAATATATTTTCTCCTTCCTCCTAAACTCAGCCAACCAGCCCAGAAAAACTATAGCTGTTCCTTCTGGGAAACTCCTTCTCTCCTGAGGCAGCATGGGAAAATTATGGGATTTAGAACCAGACAGACCAGGGTTTGAATTCTGGCTCCAGTATTTGTTTTTTTGTCCTTGAGCAATTCATATAAAGTCTCCAAGACTCCGATATCCATAAAATGGGGATAATAATTATTCAGCATTTTTATGAGACCAAGCAGTATATGTGAAAGTGCTTCATTAACTATGAAGGTAGTTAATAACATAATTATTATTTATGAATTTCAAACACCATTGGGCTGGTTGAGTGGTTGTTACATGTAATCTCCAAGATAATTCGACAGTTACACAAAGAAGGGAAAAGAATGAAAAATCTGGATGGAAGAATGAATATATCATTATACCAACTGATGTGTGAAAGGTATGCAGGAAGATTGCATTAAACATTCTATGTTAATAAGTTCCAGGACAAGGTTAATCCCAGCAACAGAAGACTATGCCTGTTGAGAGCTGTTTGTCCTCAGATAGATGCCTTACCCTGCTCTGTATCATAGGGAACGGACTTCTGAAGGCTGTTTCCCACGCTCTGGGTGTCAGCTGGCCTCTGGCTGGTTTGGTCAATGGGAGGCACTATGGGAAGTTAGACAGCAGAAGCAGGACTGAATCTTTCCCTCTCTCTCTGCCTTGGACTGAGAAGTCCTTGAACTTCTGTTGGGACTCCTAGACTCTAGTATCATCTTCCTGCCTTTATCCTTCCTCTACTAGGGAAGGTAACAGCTTCCTGAAATTGCTAACCTCTGGATTGACTGTCTATTTTCTGGTTAGCTTCTTAGCCTCTTCATATTTCCCGCATTAAATATCCTCCTTAACAAATAATCTGGGTGTTTCTGTTTCCTGGTCGGGCCCCAACAGATACAATGATGTAAGAGAGAATGGCTTTGGACCAGTCCTAAACAAAAACGGTATAAAGTGACCCTGAAAATAATAAAAGGCTTTTTATTCTTTCTCAACCATTCAGGTTGAGAAACACTATTCCAAGAGTATGTAGAAGGATTCCTCAGAGCCATGGCGCTGCAAAGAGTACAAGATGAGTTTGGATGGCAAATCTCACTGGAAATCCCATGAACCCTCTTGCTATGTGCACAGGACTGCTTCCCTCCTTAGTTGGGTGAGGACCACTCCACAGAGTCTCCAGCTGTAAGAGAGCATCTAAGCTTGTGGCAAATAAGTAACTGTCCCACTTCACTCCAATCTCTCTGGCATCTTCTAGAAAATACATCCATTTTTTTAAGCCAAATCACCTTAACTACATTTTGGGTAGAGAAAAGGAAGTGAAAGGAAAATAATTATAATGGAAGTACACATGGCAGTATGACATTAATAATTTTAAAAAACTTTTAGGGGCGCCTGGGTGGCTCAGTTGGTTGAGCGTCCGACTTCGGCTCAGGTCACGATCTCGCGGTCTGTGAGTTCAAGCCCCGCGTTGGGCTCTGTGCTGACAGCTCAGAGCCCGGAGCCTGCTTCAGATTCTGTGTCTCCCTCTCTCTCTGCCTCTCCCCCGCTCATGTTCTGCCTGTCTCAAAAATAAATAAATACTAAAAAACAAAAACAAAAACACAAAACTTTTAAATGTTTATTTATTTTTGAGAGAGAGAGAGAGACAGAGCACAAGTGAGGGACGGCGGGGAGAGAGAGAGAGAGAGAGAGAGAGAGGGAGAGAGAGACGGAATCTGAAGCAGGCTCTGGGCTCTGAGCTGTCAACACAGAGCCCGACACGGGGCTAGAACTCACAAATTATGAGATCGTGACCGAGCCAAAGTCAGACACTTAACTGACTGAGCCACCCAGGCGCTCTTTGGCATTAATAATTTAAATGAGGTAACCTGGAGCCTCCCCTCACTATAATTAAAAGGGCCTGGATTTATGGTTCCCATTTCATGGACTATGAACCATGGCAGAAGCCGCAGAGGAACTGGAGCCACAAGAAACTGCAAATCGTTCCCCAAGCAGGGTCTGAGTAAGTATCGCGTCTCCTAGTCTGGGTGGCCACTGGGAAAGTCACCTACATAAAAGCTGAGATCCTGACATGAGAAGCAGATGGCATTAACAGACTCAGCTCGTACCTTCTTCTTAAACCAGGTAACAAAATTGAAGAGTTCCTTCTAAGCATGGAGGCAAAAAAAATGGTAAGTCCTGTTCTCTTTTGTATAGAGTCTACAATTCTACCTTCTTTTATTCAGTTAACAATTTCTATAAGGTCTCTCTATATCTTATCCGGTCATGGTTTTTCATGATCATGGCTAATGCCAGAGATTGTCAGCTTCTAATTAGTGAAAAGCTTTGAGAGACAAGGCACTACTGACGCGCAGGTGCTAGCAGAACATAAGTACTGTACCGTGTCTGCAACACATTTGACTTGGAGATATTAAGATTATAAATCCTACCTCCTGGTAGGCTGAAGTCCTCTTAGTATTGCATGTATATTTATTCTTTATCTTCTAACCACTCTGTTTGTGTTCTGTCATCACAAAATGTCCTTGCTGGTCCTTGTCTAAGAAGTCCTTGAGATATCAGGACCTCCAGTGGCACCCCTATGCAACTGATGGTCTGGAGACCATGCATCCTAATTGCTTATCATGAAACCTGTGATCCAACCCATATAAATCCCAGGTCATGCAGTGTTCCTTTCTTTAAAAAATTATTGGGGCGCCTGGGTGGCTCAGTGGGTTAAGCGTCCGACTTCAGCTCAGGTCATGATCTCACGGTTTGTGGGTTCGAGCCCCACGTCGGGCTCTGTGCTGACTGCTTGGAGCCTGGAGCCTGCTTCGGATTCTGTCTCCTTTGCTCTCTGCCCATTCCCCACTTGTACTGTCTCTCTCAAAAAATGAATAAACATTAAAATTAAAAAAATATATTTATTTATTTTAAGTAATCTCTGTGCCCAATGTAGGGCTGGAACTTACGACCCTGAGATCAAGCGTCTCATGCTCTCCCAACTGAGCCAACCTACAGGGCCGCCCTACGCAGTGTTCCTTTTCAGGCAGAAATACAGTATGGCTTTTTGCCTGGCTTTTCTCTGTTCATGCCTAGTGTTAACATAAACGGTGAAAACCGATTCACTTCATAAAAACAACATGAATCGAGACTGTATTCTAGAACAAGAGAACACTAACGGGGAGGAAGAAGAAGGCACATCAGCTATAAAAGCTCCGCTTCGTTTTAGAAAGTATGCTTGTTTGCTTTTTCTGTTTCCACAAGATAGGAGGGAGAAGGTCCTGCTTCACTGAGCCACGTAAGGTCAAAGAAGCCTGAGCAGGTGGCCCTGGGAGCTTGAAGGGGGTGGGAACATTTCCTCCTTTGGGACAGGATGCCCCGATCCTGCCAGCAGCAGCTTGACTGTACGCCGGGCGAGCACTTTCCGTGTCCACCCCCATGACCACATCAGTTCTGGGCTCAGGACCCCTTTCATGAAAGAAGATGGCAGCGTGCAGACCAAGGAATGGCTTCAGCGAGCAGACATGTGGGTCACTGCTTGCTTTTGCAAAGGACAGGGAGGAGAGGGCGAGTGGGTCTTTTGACTGCCCTCTGCTTCTGGAAGCCCTGAAATCTCCATCACAAAAATCAAAATCGTTCAGGGGTGCAGCGGCATCCTTAGTTTTATTAGGCCCCCTCACACTTACACATACCTGTACACTACTTTTTTTCCAAATGCACGTGGATTTTCCTGTATTAATAAAATAAATCCTTTTTTTAAGTGTTATTAATTCCAAGTAGCTTTCTATCACAATGAAATGTCTTAATCAGCTGGGAGGGAAACACGACCACATGTAAAGGCTAATCTACAGGTATTTTTGTCCATAAAAAGATCTCCTCGTACTATAAGTTTGGGGATGCTAAGGATTAGCTCTGACATGAGTCTTGGTTTTGTGGCGTGGGAGGGTTCTGATTCATTTCAGGAAACGAGGCTGCATTTCTAATATTCAGGGGCACCCCGAATATCACCTTACTCCCAAACTCTCACCTCCCCACTTCCTGTCATCGCTGCTACTCCAGCAGCTGCTGCCAGAGCGCGGACTGCGCACTCTTTGCTAAAGGCGCTATCGGTAAGTGTTAAGAATGTTATACATACATTAGCATGTAATTGAGAACTTTCTCCTCAAAATAATCAAATAAGCTGAAAACGCTTTATAGAAAGAGGACTTTGGAGAAGGATAGGAACTCTCAGAGGTACTGGTGCCAGAAACAAATATTTGTAGACTGGTCTGAGGGGAGGAAATCTCTAGCGGCAGAGAAGGCACGAGTGTGGGGTGTGAATGTGTGAGGTTGACGCCCGTGAAGAACGGTGCAGTTGCCAGCTAGAGGGTTCCGCAGAGAGAGAGTCTGCCTTCATTTAAAATCCAAAGCGCAAATCCCACCTGGGATCCTGGGAGAAAGGGTAGGGCAGCTGGTCACACACCACAAAGAACAGATAACAAAGAACAGAAACCCCAGTCTGTGACCACTTCAAATAATTCCTACTACCAAGAAGTATTTGAAGGCCCCAAGCAAATGGCTTTGGTCTCTTTGATCGTAGCAAAAATTTAGAGTGACTTTAGCCCTCGCCAAATGTTCACACTTAGCATCTCCCATAGTGAGCCCACCTGATACTCTGAGCCCCCAGGTGTGGCGCCTTGGGAAACACAGAGCCCCACCTCGGCAGTACCCGGGCCAAACACGTTTGCCCTGGATTCAGTCATGAGGGGAACAATCAGACAGATCGAGGCTATACATTGTCCTGCAAGACAACTGGCTTGGGCCCTTCGAAGAAAGCAAAGTCTTGAAACATAAAGAAAGGCAGTGGAGGGGAAAGGAAAAGAGGGAGGTTTGATTACAAGTGAGGAAGAAGCGCCCAGGCGCCTGGGTGACTCAGTCGGTTAAGTGTCCATTCTTGATTTCGGCTCAGGTCGCGATCTCATGATTCATGAGATTGAGCCCCGCATCAGGCTCTGCACTGGCAGTGTGGAGCCTGCTTGGGATTCTCTCTCTCCTGCTTGGAAGTCTCTCTCTGCCTCTCCCCCACTTGCATGCTTGTGTGCATTCACTCTCTCTCTCAAAATAAATAAAGTTAAAAGTTATGAAAAATTAACATATAAAAGCACAAATGGTTTTAAAAAGTGCACTCTAGGGGCACCTGGGTGGCTCAGTCGGTTAAGCAATCAACTCATGATTTCTGCTCAGGTAATGATCTCATAGTTCATGGGATCCAGCCCCCATCTGGTGCGTGCTCTCTGCCCCTCCCCCATTCTCTTTCAAAATAAATTTTTTTTAAAGTGCACTCTAAAACTAATTAAATTCTTGTTACAGGAGAATTGACTTATTTTGGATACTGACAAATCATCATGTTAGATGACTGTAGACATCATTTCTGTTTTATAAGAATCTGCACATAAAACTAACTTGATTTGCAAGATTTTTGCTTGGAGAAATTATACTCACACCAAGCAAATGGTTTAGCAAGATATATTTATTGCTTAAAGTGTAGTCTGGAAAAAGAAAGAAGAAAGGGAGGGAGGGAAGAAAAAAAAAGAAAAGCAAGAATGACATTTTGGCTCAAACTTTATGTTGGGGTTTTTTTTTGTTTGGTTTTGTTTTGAGATTTTATTTTCAAGTAATCTCTACATCCAATGTGGGACTCAAACTCTCAACCTCAAGATCAAGAGTTGCATGCTCTAACTGACTAAGCCAGCCAGGGACCCCATTGGTTCAAACTTTAAATTCAAAATGAGAAGGGGGGGCAAGTCCTTCTGATTGAGGTGAGTAAATAAATAGCTAAATTCAAGATAAAAACTATTCGACTTTTAAATAGTGAGTTTAGAATTACTTTGCTAACTAGCTATCAAATCTAAAAATGTCTAAAAAAGGTTTAAAGATAGTCTGTGTTCTCTTTTCCTGCAAAATAAGCCACAGATATACTTTGAAAATTGAGACATCACTCACATACTATATAATTCACCAGGGGTTTTTAGTATATTCACCAAGTTGTGCAAGCATCACCATTGTCTAGTTCCAGAACATTTGCATCACCCCAAAATGAGACCCTGTACTCATTAGCAGTCACTTCCCCCGCCTCCCTTGGCAAACACTAGTCTGCTTTCCATTTCTATGGATTTGTCTATTCTGGACGTTTTATGTCTATTGAATCATACAATGTGTGGCCTTTTATGTCTGTCTTCTTTCACTTAGGATAATGCTTTCGAAGTTCCTCCATGTCACAGCACATATTAATCAGTATTTCCTTCCTTTTTATGGCTGCATAATATTCATCATCTGGACAAACTTACCACATTTGTTTATGAATTCATTAGTTGATGAACATTTGGATTGTTACCATCTTTTGGTTACTATGAATGATGCATCTCTGAACATTCATGTCCAAGTCTTTGTGTGGCCACATTTTCATTCTCTTGCCTCTACATCCCGGGAACGAAATTGCTGGGTCATATTGTAATTCTGTTTGATGCTGAAGAACTGCCAGACTGTTTTCCAATCTCTGCACCATTTTATATCCCCACCAGCAGGGCAGGAGTGTTCCATTTCCTTCTTGCGATCCTCGACACTGGGTATTTTCTGTCGTTTGTATTCCGCCATCCACGTAAGTGTGAGGTGCTCTCTCTTTGTGACTTTGATTTGCATTTCATGGCATTTGCATGGCTAATCATGTTGAACATTCACATGCCTTTATTGACTTATTTCTATACCTTCTTCAGATAAAGGTCCAAAATGTGTACTTTTAAATCCAAAGATTTTTTAAAATTTGATTTTGGTATTATATGTGAAAGAAAATAAAGAAGAGTCATAAAAGTGAATCTTCGGTTGAACTAGTACATTCTTATATTTTGCATAGAATCAATGTTCAGATGGTGAACACTCCTAAAACAGAACTTGCATCCTGAGGATTGGGCAACACGGCATTTAGAATTCTGATGTGTGAATTCAGACCTCACAGTTTGCTTCTCTGGCTTTCTCACTTAATAATGAACTTGTTAAAACATAGGCAACACAATAGCTTTTGAGTCCCCATCACCCCCAGAATCGTCTTAGACGCTGAAGGTGGGAGGGAAGACTGGCACACTTTTTCTGAAGGACAATTTTACGAAATTAATCAAAGATGTTGAAAATGTAGATTATTTTTGATTCAAAAATTTGCCTTCTAGGGGGTTATCGTAAAGAATTATAAGGTATGTAAAAATATTTTTACAGAGATAGTGCAATATTAGTGATAATAATTTTAAAAAGTAGACACCATCTATAAGTCCAACAATGAAAGGACTGGCTAAATACATTATGATACAGCTATATGATAGGAATAACGCACTACAATTAAAAATGTTTCAGCGGCAATATATTTAGTGACATGGAAAGATGTTCATAATAAAATATTAAGAAAAAAAGGAGGGCGCAAAACAGAATGTATGGTATAATCCCAAGTTTGCTAAAGGACTCGCACTCATCTGCACATGCATGGAAAATGCTTGAACGGGTACACATCTGAATCTCAACAGTGGAAAGAACTGCATCTGGGATTTACTTCTCCATGTCTGCATTTTTGCTTCTTAGTGTTTTCTAATTTTCCAACAATCAATATTAAGACAGGTTTTTTTTTAAGTTTATTTATTTATTTTGAGACAGAGAGACAGAGAGACAGTAGGGGAAGGGCAGAGAGAGAGGGAGAGAGAGAGAATCCCCGAGCAGGCTCTACACTGTCAGTGCAGAGCTCGATGCAGGTCTCAAACTCATGAGCCACGAGATCGGGACCTGAGCCAGAGTCGGACACTTAACCAACTGAGCCACCCAGGCTCCCTAAGATAAGTTTTAAAAGAATAGAATCAATCTACTATTAATTAAAATGAAAATAGATATTATAATCAGAGTTTAATAAATACCACAAAAATAGAGAATTTCTTATAGGTACTTAAAATTGAAATTATTGTGAGCATGCTTAAAGGGATATTTGGAGTTAATGGAAGAAAACTATCACTGACTAATAACTAAAATAAGTTGTTTTATAGATAGTAGTTTTCTTTTTTAGGGGCTTGGGGACTTAGATTTGGAGCTGCATGTTCTTAGTCCAACTTCTGGAAAGGTGACTGTAAGGGTGAAGGAAGAGCCCATGCTAAGGGGACAGATGGAACAGGTTCAAAGCCTGGCTCTGACCTTCAGTACATCACTCAATTTCTTGGCCTCGACTTCCTCCCCAGTAAAATGGGAATCGTAATGCCTGTGGGGTAGGGTTGCTACTATATGAAGGTAAGTAATAAAAGAGGGTTCAAAAAATAGTCTTTGTCATTTTTATCGTGTCATCCTTGACAGGTAATGCACCTGCCTGTGCTTAAACACACCTTGGGAGGGAGCTCACTGCTTTGTGAGCAGCTGGTTGCGCAAATACGCTTCGCATTTGCTTCTAGAACCTGGATCCCACTCTAAGCCTGCACAAAGAAGTGACGAGTGTCATTTGAATTTGTTAGAATGCTCCTAGGATGTGTGGCCCCAAGAATTTATGTTCTGTTGCACATGACTCTTCCGGCGCATGCGTTTTCATTCAAATTTAGTAACTGACTTTTTTTTTTTATTCTTCAGGAGAATTGTAGCATTTCTAAGGAACTACCCGCCCGTGTTTTGGAGGTGAGAACACTCAGGCCAGAGAGACTAGAGGACATGGAGAAGGTGCCACAGGGAACACAGTGCAATGGTTTCCAAGCACTGGTTTAAAATACAGATCTCTTGGGCGCCTGGGTGGCTCAGTCGGTTGAGTGTCCGACTTCGGCTCAGGTCATGACCTCTCGGTCTGTGAGTTCGAGCCCCGCGTCGGGCTCTGTGTTGACAGCTCAGAGCCTGGAGTCTGCTTTGGATTCTGTGTTTCTCTCTCTCCCTGCCCCTCCCCGACTCATGCTCTGTCTCTCTCTGTCTCAAAAATAAATAAACATTTAAAAAAATAAAATAAAATAAAATACAGATCTCTTGTTCCCACCACAGCCTAGCACACCTGCTCAGGCAGGCTTCCCCACGCTTGGGGGGAGGGTCTTCATCTGGGAATGGCTTAGGTTCTGTCCCCGTCTGAGGGAGGCTGGAGGGCATAGCAGCTTTTCTTCTCTGGGGCTCTTCCTATAACCAACTCCTGGCAGCCGGAGTGGAGGGAATGCTGCTTAGACACTATCCTGCCTGACTCTGTTGCCTCAGAGCTACAAATGAGTCAGCCAGTTTCCCTATGTGGTCAAGGTCAGCCCTATAGAAGCAAGGGAGGTCAGTTCACTCTGTCCTGTCCCGTGACCACAGGTTTTAAAAAATGCAGATATGGTCCCACTGGGAGCTCTTACGTGGCTGGTAGTGGGAACGCGTGGTCGCCTTTGTTTATGAGAGACCCACATACTCTCTGTGGACAGGAACCCCACCGACAATGCATTAGTTTCAAACTTGTCATTTCCTTTCAATATCACAGGTTTCTCTCTCACACTCCATTGTGGCCGCAGGTGACAGTAATACCTGCCTTGCTGACTTCACAGGGTTGTGTCGAGGCTGAATGAGAGAATGTGTGGAGAACTTCGGTCAATCCACGGAAATGTCGTGGACTTCGCTGGTGAGACAAGGTAGCGTCGGAATTAAAGGCAGAATTTCTCTGTGCAAACAGGGAGCTGGTGTTAAAATAAATAAAACAGAGGAGTGGCAGTACCTTCTCCCATCCGTCTGACTGTGGAGTGTGGACCCAGGGATGTTCAGAAGAGGAGAGACCACCCAAAGTCTGTGGGAGACTAAGGGCAGGGAAGGGGTGCTAGGTGAGAACCAAGGCTTATGGCCCAGAGTGGAACTATATTGCTCCCCCGCTCCAACTTTGGTTCCCTTGAGAAAGAGCACAACCGAGGAAAGAAACGACGAAGATTCCGGATAACTGACCAGCTCAGTGGGCTGGTATTCAAGCTCCCAAATCGCTTCCCAGGCTCTCAATTGCGATCGCTAATGTTTATTGAGTGCTCATCTTGGGATAAGTGCCATGCTAAGTGCTTTGCATAGAATAATCCTCACAAAAGCCGAGCAGCTAAATGTTATCATATTCATTTTATACATGGTAAATTGAGGCTCACAAAGGTTCAGGTCGTATAGTTAAGAGAATGTCAGAGTTCCACTTCAAACCTAGTTTGTGAATCCAGCAACCTCAATGCCACAAGCCGCAGCCACCCGGGATCCTTGCTGTCCATGCCTAAATCGTGTATTTTCACATGCTATTTCCTTTGTGGGAAAGGTCGTTTTTCTGGTCTTCTCCATCTGCCAAGTTCCCATCCATCCTTCAAGGCCTAGTGCATGTGTCACCTCCTCATCTCATTCTGATAGTTCAGTTGAGCGATGATCCAATGATCCATACAATATAATAATACAGAGAGTTACAGCTCTTATTGAAGTTTTTTATATTTTTAATATTTGACTTCTATGTTTATGAAAGCAATATGAGCAATTACTAGGTAGTGTCAGTAATTTAACTTTTCCCCAAAATTTTATTATGAGGATTTTTAACACACGGCAAAGTTGAAAGACTTTGACAGTGATTGCTGGTATATCCATCACCTAGATTCTACTGTTGACTTCTTACCATATTTGTTTTTATCACATAGGTATCCATCTACCTACCCTTCTATCCATCCTTTGATCCATCCTATATTTTTAAAAAATTTTTAAAGATTTTTTTTGTTTGTTTATTCACTTTTGAGAGAGACGCAGAGAGAGAGCACGGGCGAGAGGCAGACAGAGACAAAGGGAGAATCCCAAACAGGCTCCCTGCTGCCAGCACAGAGCCTGATGTGGCCCTTGAACTCACAAGTCTTGAGATCATGACCTGAGCTGAAACCAAGAGTCAGACGCTTAACTGACCGAGCCACCCTGGTGCCCAATTCATCTTGTTTTTTTGATGCATTTATAAATAGACTGCAGTCAGGGCGCCTAGGTGGCTCAGTTGGTTAAGCGTCCGATTCTTGATTTCGGCTCAGGTCACGATGTCACTGTTTGCAAGTTCGAGCCCTGCCTTGGGCTCTGTGCTGACCATGCAGAGCCTACTTGGGATCCTCCCTTCCTCTCTCTCTGCCCCTCCCCTGCGCGCTCTCTCTCTCCCCCTCTCTCTCTCTCAATAAATAAATAAATAAACTTAAAAAAAAGATACAGATTGCAGTCATCAGTATACATCCCCCTGAATACTTTAGAATGCATATCAAGTGATTTAACGAAAAATGAAGTTACTACTTGTTCAATCTTCTAGATCAATCTAATGAATTTAATCTCAATTTAATTGAGACTGCAAAGTCTGCTATTTGAGGGAAAATTTGTCTTGTTAAAAAAAAAAAAAAGATTTGCTAATCACTGCCTTAGTGTTCCAGTCAGAGTTAGGAGGAAAGCAGTTTACACTGTAGTGTAAATGACAGATATCCTCTTTAATCCACTGCTCTTTGATGGATAGCCTACACTTTACAGCTCTTTACACTGAGATGCTCTTTAAAACAGTGCTCTTTTATACAGGTAATGATGAAAAATACTCAAGTTTTCATGGTGTAGTTTTGGGACAGTAGGAGAGAGAATTTTGTCTTTTTCAAAATCCCTCAAACTGTACTGACAAGGTGGCTACCTGTTCTAAGGCTGATTTTTCTTCCTCACTAAAATGTATTTGAATTCACAGAGGAAAGGGAGTAATGTGATTTTAAAAAAAGAAACCTCCTCCACCAAAAATAACAACGATTTTTAAACTAATATTCTTTTTTTAAAGTTTATATATTTTGAGAGAGAGAGTGTGTGCACAAGTGGGGGAGGAGCAAAAAGAGAGGAAGAAGGAGGCTCCATACTGTCAGTGTGGAGCCCAATGCGGGGCTCAAACTCACGAACTGAACCGTGAGATCATGACCTGAGCCAAAACCGACAGCTGGATGTTTCACCAAATGAGCCACCCAGGTGCCCCGATACCAATGATTCCTAGGGAATTCTTTTTTTTAACAATTTTTTAAACATTTATTCATTTTTGAGAGAGACAGAACATCAGCGAGGGAGGGGCAGAGAGAGAGAGGGAGACACAGAATCCAAAGCAGGCTCCAGGCTCTGAGCTATCAGCACAGAGCCTGACGTGGGACTCGAACCCACAAACCGTGAGACCATAACCTGAGCCAAAATCAGACACTCAACTGACTGAGCCAGCCAGGCGCCCCAGGGAATTCTTGGATAAAGCCAAAACAATTGGATTTTAACTTAACGCTATTGAATAATAATAGCAATAATAGCATGAGTTGCAAAGGCTTCTTATAGACCTTGGATCTCACTTAGTTCACCTCACAACAGTTCTATAAAGTAGGCATTGCTGTCTCCATTTTCGCTGTGGTAAAATACACATAAAACCTACCATTTTAAGCCTTTTTGAGTGCACAATTCAGTAGCATTAAATACACTCACTTTGCCGTGCAGTCTCACCCTTATCCTTGTCCAGAACCTCTCCAGTATCTCAAACGGAAACTCTGCACCCACTCAACAGGAACTCTCCATCCCCCCTCCCCTCAGTTCTTGGTAACCACCATTATTTCTTGGTCCATACGTTTTCCTATCCTAGGTACCTCATGTAAGTGGAGCCATGTAATATCTGCCCTTTTGTGCCTGGCTTATTTCACTTAGCGTCATGCTTCTAGGGTCCCTCCATGTCGTAGCATGTATCAGAATTTCATTCCTTTTGATAGCTGAATAATATTCCACTGTATGTATAGATCACATTCTGTTTCTCCATTCACCCATCAGTGGGCATTTGGGTTATTTCCACCTTTTGGTCATTGTGAATAAGACTGCTATGAATACTGGCATAGAAAACTCTATGTTCAAGTCCCTGCTTATTATCTCCATTTTATAGGCAGGAAGTCCAAGGCTCAGAAAGACCAAAATGAATTGCTCGGCAAAGCCAAAACCAGAGCTGTGTTCTGGCCCAGGCAGGAGGTGCTGGATTGCACCTGCCTGGGAGGAATACATGTTGAGCAAATGCTCAGCTGGGTTGCATAGGTTTGTATGTTGGTAGATAGCTATCCCGTGACCCTGGCCCCTCTCTGGGAACTGCCAGGCCCCCACCATGATCGAGCAACCAGGGAGGTAACACCTGACCCGACAAGGGCCCCAGGATTCTGATTCTAATAACAATGTCCATTCCGATTGGTCAGTGCCTCTGCCGTGCAGTGTTTGATATTCCGAACAGTACCCCTGAGTGTTCACGGGGCCAGGGTCTTCTGTGGGTAGCCTGTCAATGCCAGGAAGTGTAAATATGACAAAGAAGAAGGCCTTTACAGGTTTGCAAAAGGAGCTAGAAAGCCTCGGGAAAACCTGGGAATTTTAGAAGGAAATGAGAAGCCATTCTTACTAAATATAACGGAAGCTTCAGTTCAGGGATTGGAGAAAGGTCTGGAGAATCTGGAACAAGAGAAAGGTCATTGGAGAGTCCCATGAGGATGCCAGGCTAGGCAGTGATAGGGAGACAATTAGCATGTCTGAAGCTGAAGGAGGGGACCCAGGGCCAACCATGGAAAGACCCGAGGGAGAGAGCTCAGCCTTGGCATCTGGCAGGACCCCTGAGGAGACGCTGGAAAGGCAGGAGAGACCCAAGGGACCATGGCTGGTCTAGACAAGGAGTAACAACAGGAAGGACCAGAAGGAGCCAGTGTCCAGCCGGACATCTAAAAAGGAGTGACATGAGGTTACTGGAGAACATGATGTGTACGCCAAGGTGAGCCCCCGCGGGCACTGCGGGTGCCAGGCTGCCTCAGACATTTAGGTCCTGCTTGAGAAGAGTCAAGGTAGAAAAGACAGAGCTCCAAATCCCCTCTCGCTTCTTTTTTTTTCTTGGAGGTGGCAGCAGAAAGTTTCTCGGGGCACACAGCTGGTGCCTGACTACAGCGTTGGGGCTGGACGTGGGGCAGCCCTGTGTCCTCACTGGGCTTTGTGGTCGCATTCAGGCCGTCGTAGGCACGAGCTCTGCTGCTCATGCCCACCTCGCTGGTGAGGACACGACGGGGCTCTACTTCCTCTTTCTTCCCTTTGTTCGGTCTGAAATCACTCACGCATCACAGTGAGAAGATACAACTGCTCTGGTCTCCGCACCTGACTCCCTTTGCTCTGGAAATCAGTTGGTTTTTCCTCCCCACACTCATTTCTCCTTCTGGTAACAGCTCTTCAATTCCCCTTTGAGGAAATGACCACTTCCTTTTTTCTTTCTTTTTTTACTTTGTTGCTTTTTAACTGTAAAATATTTGTAGCATAAAACTTACCATCTTAACCATTTTTATTTTTATTTATTATTATTTTTTTAATGTTTATTCATTTGGGGGGAAGAGGGAGACACAGAATCTGAAGCAGGCTCCAGGCTCTGAGGTGTCAGCACAGAGCCCGACATGGGGCTCGAACCCACAAACTGTGAGATCATGCCCTGAGCTGCCATCCTACGCTCAACGGATTGAGCCATGCAGGTGCCCCGTTAACCATTTTTAAACGTAAAGCTCAATAGTGTTAAGTACATTTACGTTGTCATGCAACGAATCCCTTTCCTTTCTTAAAAAGTCCATGTTTGTTTGGGTTTGACCTCAATCCCTGGCTCCAAGGAGGGACCTATGCATGAGGCCCAGGCCAGGCCCATCGGAGACCCCTATTTCCCTACCCGCAGTGATGGGTTTCCATTGGGTACCTCACAGCTGACAGGCCCACGACAATCAGCAGAAGGATTGCTGTTAGAACTACTGGGAAAGAGGTTTTCTGTTCCTGCTCCAGATGCCAAACTGGTGGGACCTAAGCTCGGAGCTGCAGTTCTTTGAATTCATGGAGGAATGGGGAGTATCTTCGCCGCCAACTTTAGGACCCACCTAATAACAGGAAAAAGCAAAGCTGGCAGTGTATGAGCACCTGGACCCAGCCATGCCTGAAGCTATTCCACCCAGACTTTTTGGTTATTTGAAACAAGAAATCTTTTTTTTTTTTTCCTGAAGCCAGGCTGAGTTAGGTTTTTGTCATTTGCAACTAAAAGGCCCCTGAGCGGTGCCTGAGCGGCTCAGTCGGTTCCAGCTCAGGTCATGATCTCATCCTGTGTGAGTTCGAGCCCCGCGTCGGGCTCTGTGCTGATGGCTCAGAGCCTGGAGCCTGCTTCAGATTCTGCGTCTGCCTCTCTCTCTCTGCCCTTCCCCTGCTCATGCTAAAAAAAAAGGCCCCTGAACTCAGATTACCAGTTGCTTGCAAAGCTTGACAAGATCCAAGTGCCAGTCTCCTTTTTCCCCTCTCCTCACCTCTCTGAGCTGTCAGAAATCGTCACCTAACCTAGCCCCGAAGCCCGCACACACTGAGCACCTGACATTCTATCAGTGATGCACGAAGAATAGTTCAAGGGGTGGGAAATGAGTATAATAAAGAAGTTCTATCAAAGGCTAGAAGATTTGTCACTAACATCCAGACGGGTCAGTAAGCGTCATTGAGCATACAGCATGCCCTGAGAAAGAGAACGTTTTTCAGTCACGGTCGAAAGCCCGCTGTCCCCTAGCTTCTGTGGTTATAATGTGGGTCTGAGGAGAGTGTGCGGCACATCTAGCTGTCCATCCAAGAGTCTACCTTACACATTGTGGTGTGGATGCACGCTGCAGCCAGAATGAAGATTATAATTGGTACCGGCATCACCCTTCTGCGAGGAAGAAAGAAGCCAGAGACACAGGTCAATGCATTCCTAAATCAGGCCTCAGGCCAAAGGCCCCGGGCCCTGCCTTCTGTTCGGGAAGCCCCCGCTCTTGAATGAACAGTTTGAACACTACGCGGGATCAGGTTTATATGGGTTTTCATGAAGTTCCTATAAGGCACCCGCTAGACGAAAGCACCTCTTTGTGAAACAGGCTTTTGTTTTGTTTTGTTTTAACCTAAAGGCGGTAATCAAGGTTTTGTTTTGTTCTGTTTTTGTGGGTTTTTTCTTGGCCCACAATTTTCTAATCACCCCTAGGAACTCTCAGACAGACACACACAAACCTATGGGGTGTGTGAGAGAAAAAAATAATAAGTGTCAGGGCTATAGAACGCAGCAAACTGTCCCCATCCGCAGAAGCGGTCTGTGCGGCACAGCCAGTAGGTGAAGGGGGCACAACCCGGCCTCGCCAGGCCTGCTCTGGATACTGAAATGTTTCTCCCATCAGACTCCTCTAGGCTGCACCCATCAGGGAAGAAACGTCCAGCCGGGTCCCCTGGAAGTGCACGACTCAGGACCAGCCCTGCCCAGGGCCTGCATTCTTAAGATCCTGCTCAGCCTCCTATAGTTCCAGCCACGGCTGGGCACGTGGCCACCTTTTCTGGGGGTAAAGCCTGGTCAGTGACTCCTTATTTATGACAGCCCCTAAGTGCGCGGCGATACAGGCTGAACCTCTATAATCCGGCCCACACGGATAGACCACCAGGGCTACTACAGAACAGCACCGGAGAAGGGGCCAGAAAAGCCTGGGGTCTAGTTTCCCTCTGATACTTACTAGCTGTGGGTCCGAGTAACAGAACCCTATAGAATTTCCCAAGGACAAAAACTCCGGGGAATGGGCTGTGCCTGTCTTATCCAAGTTCTAGCCGCAACTTCTTGCACGCACCTGCACATGTAAGACATCCATAACTATGCGTCGCCGTCAATGAGTCTCAGTGCCTTCATCTAGGAAATGGTGATTCTCAGTCCACGTTGTGGGGCAGGAAAGGAGATCCGCGCAAGCACTCAGCATGCTGAGCGTTCACAGTCTAGTCTCATGGCCTCCAGTCACTCAGCCCAGGAAGGGAGCGTTAGTGTTCCCATTTCACAGATGAAGAAACTGAGACCCAGAAGGTCTCCCCAGAGAGCCAGGACTCAAACACCCACAGGAGGAATCCGAAGCCTTCACTGCTTTCACGACACCGCACCACCTTTTTCGGCTCTAAGTGCTCCCGCAGGGAGGTTTGTCCACCTCCTCGGGCTGAGGCCCCCACACTGAGCACAAGAGGGGTGGCGTTTGGATGCAGCCAGCCACAACTTCCCCGTCAGTCCCGACCCGCGAGCCACCGCGCCGACCTCCCGCCGCCCGCCCGGCCGCGCGGACTCGCCCACCCCGGCAGGGCCGCCCCGCGGGCAGTACTCACGGCTCCCGCAGGCCCAGGCGGCTCCGCCGGGCGCATCCTCTCCCGGGCCTTCGGACTCCTCGAGAGCAGCCGAGCGCGGGGCCGGGCTGCCGCCTCTCCCTGGGGCATCGGATTATTTTAGCACTTGCGGAAGGAACGGACGGAAACTGAAGTCACATGGAGAGCAAGCTGCTCAGCGACTCAGCACTCGCAGGCGCAGGCATCTTAAGAGGGAACTGCCGCGCGGTACTGACTGGGGGGGGGGTGGGGGAATGGGAGGGCGGCTGGCAGGACGCAGTCCCCCCCCTCTCCCGCCGGGCTACCTGCACGCTAGCCACGAAAAAGTCTGGCTCTTTGTGGGGGTCTCCCAGCAGTGCCAAGGTGACCCCGGCTTTCTTGCCTGGGACTTTTTTTTTTTTTTTTTTTTTTAGTTTTATTTTAATCATCCTCTTGTTCATCACAAGTGGACCCCTTAATCCCCATCGCCTATTTCACCCATTCCCCCACCCCCACCATCAGTTTGTTCTCTATAGTTAGTGTGGCTCTTGGTTTGCCGCTCTCTCTCTCTTTTTCCATTTGCTCATTTGTTTTGTTTCTTGACTTCTACATGAGTGAAATCATATGGTATTTATCTTTCTCTGCCTTATTTAGCATTATACTCTGTAGCTCAATCCATGTGGTTGCAAATGGCAAGATTTCATTCTTTTTTATGGCTGAGTAATAGTCCATTGGGTATATATACCGCATCTTCAGCCATTCATCAGTTGATGGACACTTGGGCTGCTTCCCTATCTTGGCTATTGTAAATAACCCTGCTATAAACATAGGGAAACATGTATCCCTTTGAATTAGTATTTTTGTATTCTTTGGGTAAATACCCAGTGTTTTGCTGGATCATAGGGTAATTCTATTTTTAACTTCTTGAGGAACCTCCACACTGTTTTCCACAGGGGCTGTACCAGTTTGCATTCCCACTAACCAAGTTTTCTTTTTCTCCACATCCTCACCAACAGTTGTTGTTTCTTATGTTTTTATTTTAGCCATTCAGACAGATGTGAGTGATAGTTTTGACTTGCCTTTCCCTGATAAGTAATGCTGAACATCTTTTCATGTCTGTTGGTCCTCTGTATGTCTTCTCTGGAGAAATGTCTGTTCATGTCTTCTGCCCATTTTTAATTGGGTTGTTTGGGAGTTTTTTGGTGTTGAAGTGTGTAAGTTCTGTATATATTTTGGATATTAACCTTTTTTCAGATGTCATTTGCAAGCATCTTCTCCCATTCTGTAGGTTGTCTTTTAGTTTTGTTGATTGTTTCCTTTGCTGTGCAGAAGCTTTTTATTTTGACATAGTCCTAATAGTTTATTTTTGCTTTTGTTTCCCTTGTGTCAGAGGACCTATCTAGCAAAATGTTGCTATGGCCAGTGTCAGAGAAGTTACTGCCTGGGCTCTCTTCTATGATTTTTACGGTTTCAGGCCTCACATTTAGGTCTTTAATCCATTTTGAATGTCTTGTCTTAGAGATTTTGAGGGATAGTGAACCAATGCCTGTGAGCCCTGCTGACCCAGAAACTCTTCTCCCTGGTTACAGCCAAGGGCCAACCAGGAGCAGACTTGGGAAATGGGTAAGATATGCATTTTTCTGATCAGGAGAGAGTCCACCTTTCGAAGAGTCATCCACTCAGTTTATTAATAATCTCCATTTATGTGTCCTGCACATCAAAACAGAAATTGCTTTGTGGTGGACTTTTCAAGTGCCATGAACTTTAAAAAAAATTTTTTTTTTAATGTTTATTTACTTTTTGAGAGAGAGTGAGACAGAGGCAGAGTGTGAGCAGGGAGATGCAGAGAGAGAGAGAGAGAGAGAGAGAGAGAGAGAGAGAGGGAGACACAGAATCTGAAGCAGGCTCCAGGCTCTGAACTCTCAGCACAGAGCCTGACACAGGACTCGAACTCATGAACTGCGAGACCACGACCTGAGCCAAAGTCTGACCAACTGAGCCACCAGGTGCCTGGTTAAGTGCCACTATCTTCTTGATCATAGGTCATATGGATTAATTTTTTGTACCTTATATGCACAAAATTCCTTGCTAGCTCTTGCCAAGAGGTCGAAAGAATAATTGAGCTAATAATAGCCACCATCAAAGGGCTGCCAGGCACGACTATGCAGAGAGCTTTATGTGCATTATATCATTGCTTCTGTTCTCAAGGAGCTGGAATCTAGTGGAGAAGGCAAAATATTTATAGTGTCTGCTGCATCCCGAGTGGGAAATGCAGGCAACCACAGTAGGAGAGTCAGGGATGGGATCTCCAGTTCTGTTCTTTCCCACCAGAGCTAGAGGGTTAAAGCGTCCTGGAGGGCTGGCTCACATCTCGTAGCCTGTCGATTTGTGATTCTGTATGGCATTATTATTCTTGGAATGTCCATCCTAAGAGAACAAGAGTAAGTCTTTCCTGCTCCAAATACCCAGAAAATTATCTTTGCTCCCTAAAATACTCATTCATAATGGTAATAATAATGACATTAATGAAAAAACTAAATAAAAGTCAAATGGAAGAGAGTAAAGTTTCTCTTCCAGACCTTTTTCTTCTCGTGGGATGCATTTTCTACTCACGTGTCTTTTGTGTCAACCTTTATATATGTTGATAACTCCTGAATTGTAATCTCCACCGTGTCTTTTGTGTCAACCTTTATATATGTTGATAACTCCTGAATTGTAATCTCCAGCTCCGATGTTCTCTCCCAAGGTCTTGCCAATAAACTCCAGGCTTTTGTTTTTAACTGTCTGCTGCTCCATCAACTCTTCCCAGAGTGGCTGCAACGCAATGTATCCTAAAACTGAATTCTCATCCTTTGTCCCGGCCAGTTTCTCTCCCTGTTTGGCCGTCACTATTCATGGAAAGACTTCACCCCTCACATCCAATTGGTCACCCATTCCTACTGATTCTAACTCGGAAATGTTTCTTGAATCCAAACGTACTCTTCATCCTTTCTGCCGCTGTCCTGGGTCTAGACTCATCAGCTGACGTCTGGACCGTTTCAGTAGCCTCCTGTCTCTCCTTCAGGGCTCTCTGTCGCCAGTGTAGATTCCACCCAGCGGCCACCAGCGTCTTTCTAAAATGAATATCGGATTGTCTCACTCCCTGCCTAAAGCACTTTCACAGCTAGCCATTGCCTTTCTTACCTTAAAACCGGGTTCAGTGGGTTTCGGGGATCCTCAGAGGCACCTGGTGGGACTCCAGGCACTTCATCACCTCCTCTTCCCAAGCAATTCCAATGTTTTATACATTGAGATTCTTCATAGAATTTCTTCTGAGGAAGGCAGCTGCCACCCTCTGAAAAAATAAAAACGAAACAAAAACCAAAACCCTTAGAAAACCAGTGGTCTTGATGGATGTGTGGAAACAAATCAGTCCGTTGGCAAATTGAACCCACAATTCCTGAGCGAGCTGGAAGGACCTAAGACTTCCAGTTGAAACCAATGTTGCTTTACGGCTGTAAACAGATCACTTCTCATGCCAGCAAGGCTGTAGCCTCGGCTGCATAGCCCAGCATTGGACCCCCTCCCAAGCAGGCTGGTCAAGGCAGAGGGGATCAGGGTACTTCCTCTGGAGCACAACCGTGCACCCAGCCCTGCCCTCGCCAAGCACATCCCCCCTTGGGATGGCGACAGTCTGGGGGACTCTGTGCCTTTTTCTCCTGCTCAAGTGTAACAAAGCCAAATTTAGTGTCAAGTAGGACACCAAGATTTCTTTTCTTTTTTTAAAATTTCAATGTTTTTATTTATTTTTGAGAGACAGAGACAGAGCACAAGTGGGGAAGGGGCAGAGGGAGAGGGAGAGGGAGACACAGAATCCGAAGCAGGCTCCGGGCTCTGAGCCGTCAGCACAGAGCCCGACGCGGGGCTCGAACTCACGAACCTTGAGATCATGACCTTAGCTGAAGTCAGATGCTCAACCGACTGAGCCACTCAGGCGCCCCAGGGACACCAGGATTTCTGAGGAGACCTGAGGTGAAAGCAAGGAACTGGGCACTCATCACCTGGAGGAGAAAGTCTAGATGCCTCTTGTAGCCCGATCTTGCCTCCAACCTCTCATCCTTGTTACCTCCCACACTTGAACACGTGTCCACGAGTGTGTTTCATCCAGTAACTTTTTTCTGAAAGAGAACTTTTTATTACTTTTATGTACAGAAAATTCAACCGCGTGCACTGAGCCCAGTTTGGTGGCCAGTACTTTAGCCTTTGCTTTTTCCAACTTGGCAATGTGAGCCACCGACTTTGGACTCAGGGACGTTACCTCCTCAGTGACAGTGCATGTCATCATTTCTGTCATTGTGATTGTTCTTGACGGCTTCCACCAGCTTAGCCAGAGCACCTTTGTCTTCCGAGTTATCCTGTGTGAAGGCGACATTGGTGCAGGTCTTCCCGTGGACCAGACGCCCCGGTCTGGCCTTCCCCTTGATAATGCAGTGGGGGACCCCGGTCTTACAACACACGGCCGGCAGGAAGACAGTCAGCTCAATTGGATCCACATCGTGTGCAATCACTACCAGCCAAGACTTCTTATCTTCCATCCAGGTGGTGACAGTTTTAACCCCAGCTCGAAGGATGGCGGCCACCGAGTGGGGGCATCCCCTTTGCTGGCAGCTTTCTTCTCATCTCAGGCCAACAATATCTGCTTCTTCTCTTGCTTTGTCTCTGGTCTGCATTTGTGGGCCAGCTTAAGCAGTTGAGTACCTGTTTGGCGGTCTAAGGCCTGGGTGAACTGGTTAATCACGAGAGGCACTTTTAGACGTTTCTAGAGAATGGCCCTTTGCCTCTGCAGCCAGATGTAGCGGGGCCATTTGAAAAAGCAGGTGAGGTCCCTTTTGGGCTGGATGTCCTATCTGATGCCACAATTCTTGGGCCTTGTCTCAGACAGAAGATTGACCGCCTTCTTGGCCTCCTGCTTGTTGACGACAGGAGGGGCTGGGACCACCTTCTTCTTCTTAGCCTTCTTTCCTTTTGGCAAAGAGAGTGGGTTTCATCCAATCTGATCTGCTCACGATTTCTCTAAACTCAGAACAAATGTTCCCCACTCTGTACTCCTCCATCAGAGGCTTCCCTTGTTGGCAATGGCCTCTCCTCCGCCTACCCTAAGCCTCCCCATCCCCAAGGCATTGCCTGGGCTCCCCTCCTCTATGAAGTCTCCCCACTGAGATCTCCACCTGTGGTGTTTTCCGGCCAACCTTGGGTTCTCCACCCCAACCACAGACAGGGCAGTCCTTCCATCTGGCCCTCTACCTGGGTGGCTTGGCCTGGCCAAGCAGTGAGCTAGTGCCTCCCCCACTTCTCCTGGCCTCAGCACATGACAGGGAGGGGATTTCCTTTGGGGCCTTAACTGGGAATTGTTCTCTTGCCCTACATCAGCTGGCTGCTGGGGGAGAGTGTTCAGTGGTTTCATTTCCCTAGTTTGGAATGTAGTTTTTAAGAACCAAAAGTCAAAAAAGGAAAGAAGAGAAGCCACCACCCACATTGGAACCACTCAACCCCTCATGATGCCAGTCCTGGAAAAGCTAGGGTTCAATGCAAAGACTGAGGGTGAGGGAGGATGGCTTGGCTGAAGGTCCTTCTTGGCTTGTTTATTTCTCTGCTCGGACCAGCTTGGGGACGGGGTGGGTGACAGATCCTCAGATCAGCTCCTCTTGCTTCTTCTTACACAGTTCACAAAGCCCATGGCGTCCCTCAGCCACTAATTCCAGTGTGTGGACCCTGCCTCTTCCTTCTCTGGAAATACTGACGGTATCGACATATGATCAAAGATTTTGCGTGGTGCAAAGATGACAAGATTCTTACAGAAGGATCCTGTCAGAGCCAGGGCACGGCTAGCGCTGTGACATTGATAGGGAGGGACACACACAATAGGCATGATTTCGTTCAGGGCAGAGTCAGGAGGGAATAAATCATGGAAAGACAGGTGCTGGGAGAGTCATGGGAGAAGCATGCACGACTATTGGGTGACTCCAATAGTGGAGAAGGTAGCGTCTGAATTGCATGCTTACAAGATGGGACTGAGTGTGGGGTCAAAGACTGAAGGAGAGATTGAGAAGATGATGCATGAGATAAAGCGATGTCAAGGAAAGACTGTAGGAGAGATGACGGCATCTCTTTGTGTCTCTGCAGGTCTCTGATCAAGGCTCCGTCCACTGCTGTGCACGGGCAGATCTTGTTCCACTTCTGCCTTTCCCGGGGCAGGGGGTCCTGCAGGCAGGGACTACGGTTTGTTCACATTGGTACGCATTCCCGGCAATACCTGGTCTGGCACCTAGTGGGTGCCCAGCAAAGGTTTTTCTTTCTTTCTTTTTTCTTTCTTTATTGAAGTGTCGTTGGCAAATAATACATACAATATCGTATTAGTTTCAGGGGTACCTCACAGTGATTCAACTCTGCATACATTAAGAAGTGATCACTGTGAGAAGCCTAGCTACCACCTGTCACCATATGAGGTTGTTACAATGTCGTGAACTATATTCCCTAATGCTGTACGCTACATCTCCTTGATTTATTTTATGCCTTTTTAATCCCCTTCTTTTACCCATCTTTTAATCCCCTTCTCCTATTTTTTCCATCCCCCAACCCCTTCCCTCTTGCAACCACCAGATTGTTTTCTGTATGAGTTTGTTTTTGTTTGTTTGAATGTTTACTTATTTTGAGAGGGAAAGAGGGAGCAGGGGAGGGGCAGAGAGGGAGAGAGAGAATCCCAAGCAAGCTCCGTGCTGCCAGTCTAGAGCCCAATGTAGGGCTCGATCCCATGAACTGTGTGATCATGACCCCAGTCCAAATCAAGAGTCTGATGCCCAACGGGCTGAACCACTCAGGGATCGTTTGTTTTTTAGCAACAGAACTTTTTTGAATGTTTATTATTATTTTTTTTTTTTGAGAGAGCACAAGCGAGGGGGGGTGCAGAAAGAAGGGGACAGAGGATCCAAAGTGGGCTCTGTGCTGACAGTCTGACAGCCCCAAGCCCAATATGGGGCTCGAACTCAAGAATTGTGAGATTATGACCTCAGCCGAAGTCAGAAGCTCAACCTGCTGAGCCACCAGGTGCCCCTAGCAACAGAAATTTCTTAAATGAATGAAGGTTGAAGTGTCATTTGCTCTAGAGCAGTTGGAGAGGTTGAAGATTTGGGAAAAGTCACTTATTGGTCATTGAGAAATCCTTTTTCACAATGGATGGATATAAGGAGTCCTTACTGGGCCGCCTGGGTGGGTCAGTTGGTTAAGCATCTGACTCTTGATTTGGGCTCAGGTCATGATCTTATGGTTCTTGATCTTAACTATTCCTGAGATTACACCCCATGTTGGGCTCTATGTGGACAGCATGGAGCTTGCTTTGGAATTCTCTCTCTCCCCCTCTCTCTCTCAAAATAAAATTAAAAAATAAAACAAAAGACAATAGAATCCTTATCACAGCCTCAAGGCCTTGCATGATCTGATTCTATTGGGGAATGTGATCAAAAAAGACATGACCACTGACTGACCCATGAGCTGGACCTGGGCACTCACAGGCTTCTCCCTCCCTCCCCTGTCCTTTGGAATATGCGTTCCACTTTCCTTTCCCACTCCCAGAGTCTCCTCCAAGGACAGAGCCTTGAGATGGTGACGTGATGTTGAAAACACCTGCATGGTATCTCTGTGCCCAATCAGGTCCTCTTTATAAACCTTTTTTTAAAATTTTTTTAATGTTTATTTATTTATTTATTTTTGAGAGAGAGACAGAGCATGAGTGGAGGAGGGGCAGAGAGAAGGAGAGATACAGAATCTGAAGCCGGCTCCAGGCTCTGAGCCGTCAGCACACAGCGCGATGCACAACCCACAAACTGTGAGATCATGACCTGAGCCGAAGTCAGACACTCAATTACCTGAGCCACCCACGCGCCCCAGGTCCTCTTTATAAACTTTTAAGATTGGGGGGCGGGTGCGGAGACCCATTCATCTTGCTGCTGCCCAGGACGAGCCTTGTGTATAAGTTGTCTTAGCTGTTATTAACATTGCCACCTACCCACCCTAGCCGCCTGCCCTTTCTTAGGTCTCTCCCTGCCCTCTGAGTTCAGGGGCCAGTTCCAGAGTACAGGAGGTAGAGGCATTACTCTCTCTGCTGCCTCTGATTTCATAGCCTACCACTTTCCTCCTCATTTGCTCCACTCCGAGCATATTGTCCCCCTGATAGCTCCTCATTTGAGCCACACAGGCTTGTCTCAAGGCTTTAGCCATTTACCCTTTCCTCGGCCTGGAATGCCCTCTCCCTCCCCCAGACATCCAAACACCGCACTCCCTAATTTCCTTTAGGCTTCTGCTCAAATGTCACCTCCTCAAAGAGGCTTTCCTTGAACGTAGCATCTAAAAGGGCACCCCTCCAGTTTATTTTAAAATTTTAAAATTCATGTCACTGGCTAACATCTTATTATAAATAGACTTGCTAATTGTCTGCCTCTCCAACTAGATTGGGTGCTCCTGAAGGAAAGAACTGTTAGTCACTGCTGACACACACCAGATGCTTATAAACATACGTGGACTAAATGAACGATCTTAAAAACAGCAGTTTTTTATTTATTTCTTTTAATGTTTATTTATTTTTTTGAGAGAGACAGAGCATGACCCGGGGAGGAGGAGAGAGAGGGAGACACAGAAACCGAAGCAGGGTCCAGGCTCTGAGCTGTCAGCACAGGGCCCAACACGGGCTCGAACTCACAAACCACGAGATCAAGACCTGAGTCAAAGTCGGACGCCTAACCAATTGAGCCACGCAGACGCCCCATAAAAAGCAGCAGTTTTTAAGCAGAGGGGTGGGGTCAAGGAGCCAGGCTACTGGTTAATTAGTGCCAGGGGTATGAAAATAAACACAGGGAGGGACATTGCTCTTTCAAGAAATAAGGTAATGAAAGGAAGGGTCAGTGCTGAATATCTCTCGCAAAGCATATAGTACCATATAAATATATCTATATTCCCCGGCAGAGGGGTCAGGTAGAGATGAGTAGAAACGGGATCAAGTCCACAACTGGGATAAGACTTGGCAGACTGGGAAACCCTCTGCATGTGGCAGAAGTCAAGGCAACGTGTGGCGCCTGGGGGCTCAGTTGGTTAAGTGTCCGAATTCAGTTAGGTTCATCTCCTGGTTCGTGAGTTTGAGCCCCATATTGAGCTCTGAGCTGATGGCACAGGGCCTGCTTGGGAGTCTGTCTTCCTCTCTCTCTGCCCCTCTCCTGCGCTCCCTATCAAAAGAAAGAAAGAAAGCAGACCGTGACAAGAGGTTCAAAATCATAGCCACCTGCCCAGGTACATACGTTGTCCCTCAGCAACTCTGTAAAGGTAGGTACTAATAGTCTTAAATTACAGAAGAGAAAATTGGGCTCAGGTTGGCCACGTGTTTTGTCTGAGGCCACAAAGTAAAAAGTATTAGTACCAACTTGTTTTTACTAACAGTTAGTGTTTGTTTTTTTTTTCAAAAAAATTGCTGATTAAAAGAGCATTACATAGTCACTGGAAAGGCTAAAAAGAAGAAAATCAACAAGGAGGCACAATACAGAGACAACTCCCTATTAACATTATGGCGTCTTGCATTCCAAGCTTTTTCTATGCATAAGTTATATTTTTTTAATATAAAGTTCAGGGCCGCCTGGTGTCTCAGTCGGTCAAGCACCGACTTCAGCTCAGGGCATGACCTCCCAGTTCCTGGGTTCGAGCCCCGCATGGGGCTCTGTACTGATAGCCTGGAGCCTGCTTCGGATTCCGTGTTTCCCTCTCTCTCTGCCCTTCCCCGGCTTGTGCCAGGCCCGCGTGCGCTCTCTCAAAAATAAAGTTCGGATTCCATGTGCTCTTTTAAAAATTTACGTAAATAATTTATAACAATATATTGCAATTGTTTTCCTATACCCTTCGGTTTTCATGGCTGTGATTCTGATCGGCTCCATGGTATTCTCTCACACGGACGTCTATGATCATCCAGGCCTCTTCTGTGCGGCATTAGAGTGCGGGTCCAAAATAACCCATCCTAAAATTCTGTGGCCAAAAGCGTTTCAAAAAATCATGACTTTTCATGAATTAGAAGAGTAACACAGTGCATATGCTAGCTAATTCTTTCAACAGGGTCTAGAACCACACCCCCAAATCAGCGAATGAATATGTGGTCAACTTGTAATATGTGGCAAACATGAGTATTTCCACTAAGTGGGCAAAAGATAAAGTGAACAAAGTACAGTTTTGTCAGTTCGGGTCAGGTTTCGCAAGCCAGTAAGTTTGTGCCAAACTCACAAAACAAAAACAAAAACAAACAAACGAAACAAACGAAAACCACCTTTGATATTCAGAGCTTTTTGGATTTCAGAATGGTGGGCTCATGTCAGCCCATTGAAGCCGGGTTTGCTCCGTAGCCTGACTGAGTTTCCCAACAGCTTGGGCTTTCTAGAAAGCCAGCAGAAGGAAAGGCATAAGCATGAAACAAGGTCCTAGCTGCTCCGGGAAGCAAAAGAATAAAAAAAAAAATGGTGATGGGATTCCTCAGACAGGGAGGGTGCGGGCCTGGAGGTCAGCTGTAGGACAAGGAGCGGTTCCTTAGAAGGGAGGGAGCCCACGGAAGAGAAGGAAGTGCTGGTTGTGGAGACCCGAGAGGCCTTGGCCCAAGGCGGTGGGGCAAGGTGCAAACTGCCACAGAGCACCCGTCAAAGCTCTCAAATTCATTTTACATGCACCCACCACCCCTACAAGGGCTACAGGTCAAAAAGAAGACTACCACCAGGGGCCCTGCCAGGCCTCCCGAGACCCTGGGAGAGGGGAAGGAAGGGCAGAAGACTGAGTAGCAGCCTGTTGTGGGAGGAGAAGGAGCACAACCTTGTTGATTTCGTAGAGGCGGAGAGCAGTGGGCCCCATTCTCCTCCCTGTTCCTGTGTCAAGTGTGGTTTGCTGTCAAGTGGTAGCAGGTTCAGCCACAGTCAGGGGAGGTAGTGAGGAGAGGCCCCCGGAGGGCGAGAGGCCCCGTGCTGGGCGCCCTGAACCTGGAAGCTGATTTGCTACTGCTGCTTTCAGCTGAGGACCAGAATGAATGGTGGGGACTGGGGACGGGGCTTCTGGGTTGTGCAAGGCATGCTGGGAAGTGTGGGTTTTAATTGGCAGTTGGGCAGTTTAGCCGCAAGCTGGGGGCAGGGTGGGGTCCGCAGTGGAGGGGAAGCTGGGGAGCGGAAACAGGGAGGCGTGAGCTTTTTTTTTTTCTTCTCACACCAGCACAACAGAGAATGATTGACCTGTCAGAACCAATTATTATTACTGAGTGCAGAGGCTGAATTTAGGCAAACTTCACCGCTCTGAAGGGCATTCTCCCTCTTTATCGCTCCTCACCAGAGTTACCAAGATCCCCTGCACCCACGATGCATTTCCCATACACGTCTTGCAAAGTCCCCCCTCAGGGATCACCTCTTCTCTGTCAGGTTATTGTCACTACCTTAGCGATTTCACTGAAGACTCCCCTCCCCCAAACCCTGCCGCACTTAATCCCATCCTATGCCATTTATTATCTCTACTTACGTAAAATGCCACCTAATTCTTCCAGAAATCAAATTCCTGGCCACTATAATTAACCAAAACGCAGCAGAATGCTGGCTCAAAGCCCAGGCACCTCATACATGGGATAAACGGAGTCACCCTCAGCCTCTGTCTGGAGTAATAAATATTTAGGCCTCTGAGAATAAGGGGTGATGGTTGAGAGTAAGAAAAAAAGATAAATATAAATATTTGAGGACATGCTCTTACAACTGATGTTTAGTTCTTCCTGACTGTGCCATGTTGCCCTTTAACGTAGGGCAGTGCGCCTCAGTCATTGACACTCACAACAGGGCTCCAAGTCATCAAGAACAGACTAACTCACGTGAAGAATTCTTACAACTCGATAATAAAAATACAAATAGACCAAGTAAAAAATGGGCAAAGAATGTGAACACATGTTCCTCCAGAAAATACACAAATGACCAATAAGCACATGAAAAGACGCTCAGTATCACTTGTCATCAGGAAAATGCGACTCAAAACCACAATGAGACGTCACTGTACACCGACCAGGATGGCTAAAATCAAAGGACAGATAACAAGCACCGGCAAAGATGGGGAGAAACTGGGACCCTCACACACCCCTGACAGGAATGCAAAGCGGTACAGAAACTTTGGAAAATTGCCTGGCAGTTTCTCAAAGGGTGAAACATGGAGTCGTCACATGATCCAGCCATTCCTTTCGTAGGTACCCATAAGAAATGAAAATATAGATCCATATAAAAATATATGCAGCAGTATTTGCGACAGCCAAAAAGTGGAAACAACCAAAACAACCAACGAAGGACACGTGGAAAAACAAAATGTAGTATATCTATACAATGGAATATTATCCGACCATAAAAAGAATAAAGTTCTGGTACCTGCTACGGCACAGATGAACCTTGAAAACCTACTAAGTGAAAGAAGTCAGTCACTAAAGGCCACATACATGATTCTATTTGTATTCCATGTCCAGAAGAGGCAAATCTATAGAGAGGGAAAGATGAGCAGTTACCTAGGTCTGGGGCTTGAACAGCGCTGGGGAAAGGGTGCTAACGGGTATGGAGTTTCTTTCTGAAGTGTTGAAAACGTTCTAACATCGATTGTGGTGATGGGTGTACAACTCTGTGAATCTGCCTGGGTGGCTCAGTGGGTTAAGCGACGGACTCTTAATTCAGCTCAGGTCACGATCTCGTGGTCATGAGATCAAGCCCTGTGTGGGCTCCACACTGAGCATGGAGCCTGCTTGGGATTCTCTCTTCCTCTCTCTGTGCCCCTCCCCTGCTTGTGTGTGCGAGCTTGCCCGCGCCCACTCTCTCTCTCAAAACAAATAAAGAAACATTAAAAAAAAGAATGTTTAAAAATCAGAATGAAAAAAATCAGTGCTGAGGTTGATACTCTCTAGTCATCTGGAAAATGCGTTTATGGAAAACATCTTGTTTCCTAACTATCACACCCTAAAGCAGATGAGATACTAGAGCAAATGTCAGCATCTTAATGCTCAAAAATACAAAGTGACAGAGTGACATAGTATTTGACCACACTATCTTGAAAGTGCGCAGAGCTTCTCTTTGTAGCTGGGGAGTATTTCAAGTTTATATATTTAGCCTTCCAAAGTAAAAATATTTCCCTGCTGTTGAACTCTCCCTTTAACACCTGTTTAAATGTGGTTTTTTAAAAAATAGTTTTAATGCTTGTTTATTTTTGAGAGAGAAACAGAGCGCTAGAAGGGGAGGGGGCAGAGAGACAGAATCTGAATCAGGCTTCAGGCTCTGAGCTGTCAACATAGAGCTGCACACAGGGCTCGAACCCACGGACTGTGAGATCATGATGTAGGCCGAAGTTGGACGCTTAACCAACTGAACCACCTACGCACCCGTGTTTAAGTGCTTTTAAATGTTATGTTTCGGAGATTTTGAAGTTACAGATTTCTTATTTATCATTCCAATTTTGGCATATGTGCTGCCGGAGCAAGTGCTGTACATTTCTTACTTAAAATACAATTATCCTAATCCTATGTGGGAGATGGTTGCTAAGGAGATCATTAATATGTATTAATTATACTATATTAATATATTATCCAATTATTTTAAGTGTAATATAAAGATAATAAATATATAAATATTTACAAATTCATATAATTTAAATATAAAATTAATTATATATCATTATATTTCAGAAAACTTCAGGCAGCTGCTATTCCTTGTGGTTTGGGTTACTATCATTGTAGATTATGTATAATACATATTATTTATTATATAATTATTATTTAAACTATTCTGAAATTATAATTCTATATAATTATGATCACAGTTATTACAATTGGAATAATTGACAAGAAAATAATTCTAAGTTTATAGTGGTTGATGGGTTAAATCGGGCAATACTGAATTTAAGATCATTTCTTTTTTTTTTTATTTTTAATGTTTATTTTATTTTAGAGAGAGAGAGACAGAGACTGTGAGCAGGGGAAGGGCAGAGACTGGGGGAGACACAGAATCCAAAGCAGGCTCCAGGCTCTGAGCTGTCAGCACAGAGCCTGACACAGGGCTGTAACTCACGAACCGCGAGATCATGACCTGAGCTGAAGTTGGATGCCCAACCAATTGAGCCCCCAGGTTCCCCTAAGATCATATCAATGAAATGTTCCTTCTTTCAATCTTAGGATCTCTTCAATCATACAAATTGTGATTATTGAGGTTTTTGTTACTTGGCGTAAGGTCAGATGTATTCCCAATGACTGTTAAAGGAAACAGGCTCGGGCAGCAGTTTAACTGAAACAGGGTCACTTAAGAAACCCAAAAGGTGTAACGCTCTCCAAACTTACCTAACTTTAGAAGCAAAAACAAAAGAGCAGAACTGTTTAGAGGAGGAGCCCCAGGAATAACTGTTCTACTTGGAATCCTAAGGTCAAGTGGCCCCCAGAGCTGTGCCCCTGTTATCTTTCCGCCACCACATCTATGAGGAGTGCAAGATGATCTGTCAGCAGGAGGAAGCAAAGACATTTAAAAAAAACCCTCCCTTTAGGGGGCCTGGGTGGCTCAGTCGGTTAAGCATCGACTTGACTTTGGCTCAGGTCATGATCTCCCAGTCTGTGGGTTTGAGCCCAGCATTGGTCTCTGTGCTGACAGCTCAGAGCCTGGAGCCTGCTGCAGATTCTGGGTCTCCTTCTCTTTCTCTTCCCCTCCCCCACTCACACTCTGTCTCTCTCTTTCAAAAAATGAGTAAACATTTAAAAAAATAAATAAAAATTTAAAAAGCCTCTCTGCCTGACTTGTCGGGGGAAGGGATGAAGTCATCTGGGAAGTAACCAAGAAGCCCATGTCAGGAGTGGAAAGGGTTGTAGGTCATGAGGATCGAAGGCTGACGGTGGGAGGAGGAGAGGGGAGATCCGGAAGGCTGACCACTAGCCTTTCCGCATCATAAAAATGGCCCAGAAGTAGGGAGATGCTCCTGGGGAGATCTTTACATCCTCAGTGCCGGCTGGGAGTCGGTCCAGCTAAAACCGAGTGTGAGTGTGATACGCTCTTATTGCCGGAGACAGAACTTGGGCTCTAGAGTCAGACTCTGGCTCTAATGTCCAGGCTCCAGCACCTGCCAAGAGGGTGAACTTGAGCAGACACCTATCTTCTTGGGGCCTCAGCTTCCCCATACGAAAAGGTGCCCCTTAACCAGCGAGCACTCAATAGACCTTAGCTATTATTATTGCCTGCTGACAATTTCATCTTCCAGAGAGCAGAGGAAGTGATAAGGGGAACTGCCACTCTGAGCCTAAATTTGGCCAAAAGGAGGAATTGGTTGGCAGGGTGGAAGTGACAGGAACCTCTGGAAGAGAGAAACTGTATCTTCTTGAAGTTTGTGGTGGTGAGAAAAATGACAGCACACAGTGAGGTGTGTTCCCTCAATTTTATTTTTGTTTAAGTTTATTTTATTCATTTTTGAAAGAGAGAGCGCAGGGGAGGGGCAGAGAGAGAGGGAGAGAAAGAGAATCCCAAGAAGGCTCCTCCCTGTCAGCGCAGAGCCCAACCCGGGGCTCGATCCCATGACTATGAGATCATGACCTGAGTCGATATCAAGAGTCAGACGGT
Source organism: Paguma larvata (assembly GCA_030068075.1). Taxonomy (NCBI): domain Eukaryota; kingdom Metazoa; phylum Chordata; class Mammalia; order Carnivora; family Viverridae; genus Paguma; species Paguma larvata. The sequence goes on from CM057824.1 coordinate 83,435,285, forward strand.
TAAACGACTGAGCCACCCAGGTACCCCAAATTCAGGAACATTCACTTTACCTGTAAAATCCCAAGTCAATGAAAAAGGGAAAGGAGCTTAAAGGAACCAAACAGTTGCATATATGTTTGTTTATTTGATTGGATGAGAAAGTAACCCCAAGATGAACAGAGAGGTGCGTAACCACATCTTGTGTGATGAACACAAGAACATGGAACAGATGTCCAACGGACTTTTGAGAAAGTGAAAGCCTCACATGAACAGAGGCCCATAAAGGGCTTCATAAAGTCATATTCAAAGCAAAAAAGGGATACACTGTTTGCGGTCAATGTTGTCATGTTGGTGGGTGACAAAGAGAAAGCAGAACTCTTCAATTTGTGTTTTGCTTCTGTTTTTTCTGTGGAAGGGAATGTTCTTAGAATAGAAACACCCAGAGGAAAAGTTAACCCAAGGTGGGAGAAAAAGTTGCAAGAGACAACCCCAGTGACTTTATACGAATTCCAGGAATCTGATCAGAACAAATTGTTTTTCAGAGTCTGGGGAGCCTTGCGAATGAATGACCCTTGAAGCATTGTCTAAGGGACAGACCTGTGGAGGCAGACACGTTACAATTTTCAAAACGGTGAGGAAATTCAATACACACCACAAGCCATTGTGTTTATTTCCATCCTCAGAACCAAAATGGATTATTAATGAGATGGTTCGTGGGCACCTCAAAGGGCAGTGGTCACTAGGAGTTGGTGGTAGGAAGCTTCAGAACATTTTGATCTTTTCCATCTTGTCCCCAAGGAGCTTTTCAATGCAAACACTTCAAATGAATTTTACCAACATTGATTAATTTTCATCAGGAGTGTGCTTTTCTGGAACAAACACTGAGTCATTTTAATTCTTTGATTATCTTTCTATGATATTGAGACATTTCCATTTTATCTGTTTTTTATTTTTAGTCAACTGAGACATTTTCACCAGGATCGATTCTTCTTTATTTAAATTTTTAAATTAAGTTTTGTCTCATTGCTCAGTTTCTTCCTCTGTATCAGATCTGTATCAAGTTTTACCACAGTTTCTGTCATTTTAGGTGACATTGCAATTGCATTCCCCGCCCCCACCCCGACATCTATTTCCTTATTCCTGGTGACTACCCCAACTTTTGTCCAGGAACCATATCTCCACCAGGCAATCCAGGAACTCTGAGGAAGGCTAACTCCACCCCTGGCTGAAGCACTGGAATGTTGTTATGGCGGGAGGTAGGACATGACTTAACTCAGGCCAATGAAGTTGGAAAAAGACTTTTGGTGAGGCTTCCAGAAAAGCAGTTCCCTTCTCTTCCTCTGCTTAGGGTCATATGAAGATGTGAAGCCTAGAAGCCTTGTAGCCATTTTGTTGCCATGAGGAAATTCTGGCTGAGGACTAAACCAGCACACAGAGTGGGTGCAGGACCTAGGGGCTGCCATGGAAACGAAACTGATCAAACTACATCTGAAAGAGCTATTTTATGGGCATTATGGTTGCTGAACAGCCATTAAATCTCCTCTCTACTCCCCCTTCCCAAGCCAGTCTAGTTGAACTTTCTGTTCCTTGCAACTGAAATTGCCTTAATGACCACTGTGAGTTGTTTACATGGCCATTATGTGTACAAAATCCAAATTTTCTTTTTTTGTTGTTTATTTATTTATTTATTTTTCTAAAGTAATCTCTGCACCCAGCATGGGGCTTGAACTCACAACCCCAAGACAAGAATTGGACGCTCTTCTGACTGAGCCAGCCAGGCGCCCCTATGAAGTCCAAATTTTCTGACTCGAATTTTGCAGGCCTAAATTTTGTTAAAATATTTGTATTTCCAATGTTTAGTTACAACTTTTATTGAATATTTCCTTATGAGCGATTGTCAGTTTTATTTTCTGTCGATTGCGTCTATCAGTAATAGTCATTATGAACTGGATAAAAGATTAAAGGTCGTTCATATTTTTTGGCGAATTCGTGAGGATATTGCAAACAGTGAGTCAGAAGGAGGGAGAGAAAGGGATGGGGGGTGGGGATTGCTGCAGGCACAATGTAAGAATCTAAATACTTGAAGGGAGGAGGAGATTGGGGAACTCAAAATACCGTGCCTTATTCAGAAGCGGTTTGGACATGTTACTGGTGTTGGGGATAGACTAAGTGTTCACAACCTCAGAACCCCTCAACCCTGAGACTATGCTTCTCTGAAGGTTAACTTGCACTATGAAGTGTTGAGGGAAGGATTAACTACTAGGTTGGCAGTACCACCAGCAGCTCCAGTGCAGGGCTTCGGCTATACGGTGTGTCTCTGCGTGAGTTAGAAGGAATGCCCTCCAGCCAGACACAGCCCACGGGTAAAAGAGTGGGCAGATTTGAGCCTTCGCTCCTCCCCTCAGCTCGGTGCTCTTTGCAGTGACCCAGCACAGCTGTGTGGCATGGTGCTCAGCTTGGCATGAGCTTTGGCTCCGGAGCCACGTGACTGGAAGCAACCAGCTGAGGGACCAAAAGTCTCAAGGACATCAGTCTTGGTCACGAAGGGATAGTATGCTGAGGAAAAAAGCAATGACTGACCGAGTTTGCTGGCTGAGGGCCATGTAGCCTCTCAAGAGCAAGGCAAGGATGAAGAGACATAAGCCTTGGTCTGATTTTAAATATAGATTAGGGGCATCTGGGTAGCTCAGTCGATTAAGCCACTGACTCTTGATTTTGGCTCAGGTCATGATCTCACAATTTGTGAAGATCGAGCCCCATGTTGGGCTCTGCACTGTCAGCATAGAGCCTTCTTGGGATTCTCTCTCTCCCTCTTTCTCTGCCCCCCCCCAATAAAGAAACAAACATAAAAAAATATATAGATTAAGTATTAGATCATTGTAATTAATTGCTAGGTATTTTTACTTCAGCTCTGCTGGGAAAACATTCTTATGTTTTAAAGGTATACACTGCCGTACCTGGAAGCAAAATGCCATGATGGCTTTAAATATGCTTTTAAATATTTTAGCAAACATTAATAAAGTGAGTGGAACGGGGGGAAAATGTCTTCCCAGAAGACACAGGGCTCACAGGAAGAGGAAAAGGCAGTATGTCAAAGTCGTAGTAAACATCAGAGTAAACCCCGGGTCTCCTTGGCAAGGAAAGAGCTCACTAAGGACACTGTTCTCAGCATTTCCTTCCCACTTAGGCTCCTGTCCTGACTCCCTTTGGGTTCGTAAGTTTCTGAGAAACTCAAGCTTTTATCAGGATCTCCCTGGGGTGGGGGATGGTCAGCCTGGAGACAGGCATCTGAAGGGCTGTCCCATGAGGAGAGAGGGCAGGAAGGACTGCAAGAGGCAGATTTCAGCTGGATAAAAGGCAAACTGGAGCTGATTTCTTGGGGAAGCAGCACAACTCCTATCTCTGGAAGAATCCAGTACGTGTTGGAAGACTTGAGAACGCTGGCCTTGACTTAGCCAGTCCCTTTCAGCCTCCCATGCCGGGCCCCAGGAAAAGGGTATGTGAGGCGAGAGGTGGGGAGAACAAGACAGAGCTGTAAGAAAGGAGGGGGTGGGGACGGGGCCAGGCACTGATGGGGCTGGACCGTGTGCTAAATCTCTAGTGTCCCTCCTGGACCCTGCTTCTTACGGCTGCTTCCTGTCTGTCACAATCTGGAGAAGGCAATTTCCTGCAGTGACTGATTTCATGTGATAAGGAAAAGGAGGGGGGTCCAAGCCAAACCATAATGGGGCCTGTCCTTGAGCAGAAATGGGAGTTTAGTCCTGCCAGTTCCTACTCCTATCCCACTTGGTCCTCAAAGGAGGGAGAGTTAGGAGAGAAATAGCAAGCCAGATTATTGCAAAGGTTGTTTTGGACTTCGCAAATACTGTATTTCAAGCATGGGGACCAGTATATATTCTAGCTCTGGTGAGGACAGAACAATAGAGATCAGGTCAACAAACTGGGCCCCGGGGCCATTTTGTGCTGCAATTAGATGGGACCTCAAGGCGAATGGAGGATTTCCTTCCCTCAGAGCATTCAAAACCTTCAACTGCAGCCAAAGGGCAAAAATAAAATACACAGCTCACTGTAAAGCATGCTTAGACTGAGTTACCAGGAGAGGATACGGAATTTCCCAGGAAACACCTAACAAACAGACTATCTGCCATATTCTTTCTTATCCATCTGGTATAGTTTCTTTTTAAGTTTATTTATTTATTTAAGTTTATTTACTTATTTTGAGAGAGAGAGAAAGGGAGGAGAGAGAGAGGGATAGAGAGAGAGAGAATTCCAAGCAGCTCCTGTGCTGTCGGCGTGGAGCCTGATGCAGGGCTCGAACTCACAAGTTGTGAGGTCATGGCCTGAGCTGAAATCAAGAGTTGAACATTTAACCAAACTGAATCACTCAGGTGCCTCATATCTGGTGTAGTTTAGATGCAGGCTTAGGTGAGGGGCGGGGAAATGGTCTTAGACTGATGACTCTCTGGTGGTCTTGTCCACACCAGAATTCTAGAAATAGATCTCCCTATTAGTCTCTGGTGGCCACGGGAGAAAAGAAGAAGAAGGAGGAGGAGGAGGAGGAGGAGAAGTGGAAGGAGAAGAAGGAGAAGGAGAAGGAGGAAGAGGAGGAGGAAGAGGAGGAGGAGGAAGAGGAGGAGGAGGAAGAGGAGGAGGAGGAGGAGGAGGAGAAAGAGAAGGAGAAGGAGAAGGAGAAGGAGGAGAAGAAGAAGTGGTGGAAGGAGAAGAAGGAGAAGGAGGAGGAGGAGAAGGAGGAGGAGGACTATGACTAGGAGGAGGACTATGACTAGGAGGAGGAGGAGGAGGAGAAGAAGAAAAAGGAGAAGGAGAAGGAGAAGAAGAAGTGGTGGAAGGAGAAGAAGGAGGAGGAGGAGGAGAAGAAGAGAAGAGAAGGAGAAGGAGGAGAAGGAGAAGAAGAAAGAAATCCCCTCCTCTCACAGAAGGCTAGGAGTCAAGTCCCTAGAAATAGTCCCACTCTGTTCTGTCTTGCCCGATAGCCCTGGAACCTTCAAAAAACCAATTTGTCCCAATACCTGATTCTGTGCCCATGAAACAGGAGCCAAAGAATACTTGAAAAAGAACTCGTTGTAATAAATAATGTTTCGAAAGCATCCTGTTGTTTATAAAATCTTTTCGTATCATTATCTCACACGCCTATCTCCATTCTGTGAGGTAGTCAGGGAGGGCATTGCTAACTTCCATTCGCAGATGAGAAAACTGAGGCTTGCAGGTAAGTGATTTGCCCAAAACCACAGAGCAGTAAGTGTATGGCTTGTGGCCGAGTCCTGCCGCGCCCCCCAGGTGACAACCTCCCAAGTGTTTTCTGTCCCCCACCCCCGCCACTGCCTCTACTGCAATATGCCCGCCCGGACAGAGGTCCTGTGGAAGGGCACCGTACCAGTGGGTTTGGGGGGAAAGCAGTGAGAAGGTGCTAGGGTCACATTCTTTCGGGATCCCTCACCACTCTGCTTTGATCCCCACCCCCACATGTGCGGCTCCCTGGGATTCCTTCCCCGCAGGGCACGCAGGAGGGCACCAAGCTACAGGCCAGACTGCAAGTGGGTGCCCACATTCTCATCCCCTCTGGGCGGAGGAGCCAGCAGGCGACTGAAGGTGTGTAAGAGATTGCCAGAGGCCTTCGATAGAGGTGATTAGAGTCTTGAAGAGAAATGTGATACTTCTGGGGGCAGTGAAGAGCTAGCGGAGGGAGCCGCAGGCTTTGCCCCTCCCTCTCACGGCCTCTCTGTTCCCAGGGGGACCGGGGGTCAGTAAGGTGATGATGTAGATAGTTAATAATCATGGCAGTGGGAAAATAGAGGAAATGAAAGAACGGGAGAAAGAAAGCTGGAGGAACTAGAACTTTCATGAGCAAAAGCAGAAGATAAAGTATTAGGAAAAAACAAAGAATGAAAAGTCAGGTCCTCAAACCTACTTGTTCTTTTATTTATTTGTTTCTTTGTTTGTTTACTTATTTACTTAAATATAACTTATTGTCAAGTTGGCTAACATATAGCGTATACAGTGTGCTCTTGGTTTTGGGGGTAGATTGCCGTGATTCACTGCTTATACACTCAAAACTATTGAGAGCGTTCTCCTCCCTCCAGAGGAAAAGACTGTCGGCCTTACAGAAAACCCGGTGTTTGGTGTCACCCACCACAGGGTGTGGGTTTGGCTCTGAAGTGGGACTGAGGAACTAGTTAACTTTTTCCACTCTATGGGTTTCCTCCTGCAAGCTCCTCCCCACAGGGCACCTCACAACACCCCACCCTCCCCACAGCACCTGAAGTGTGCCACTGCCGCCCCCTGCTGGGAGAACCCTGCGGGAGACCCAGGGAAGAGGGATGCCTTTGGGGGATGGCCCCTTTCCACCTCGGGGGCACTTAAAATACTCCAAGGAGTGGGCGATTAAACACAGCATTTGAGGGGCGCCTGGGTGGCTCAGTCGATTGAGCGGCCGACTTCGGCTCAGGTCATGATCTCGCGGTCTGTGAGTTCGAGCCCCATGTCGGGCTCTGTGCTGACGGCTCAGAGCCTGGAGCCTACTTCAGATTCTGTGTCTCCCTCTCTCTCTGCCCTTCCCCTGCTCATACTCTGTCTCTATGTCTCTCAAAAATAAAATAAATGTTAAAAAAAAAAAACAAAAAAAAACCACAGCATTTGAAATACAGAAACACACAAATGTGGACAATGTCTGAAACATCTGGCTTATAATAAGCATACAGGCCTGTTAAAAAGGTCAAGACTGAGCAAGGAGGAGAGATTCCCCCTGAGACCAAGGCTTTTAATGAGCCCTAGACTACCCGACTTCTCCCTTTGGCGTCCGAAACATATTACTTTTCCTAAATCGCAGTGTTTATTGTGTGGGGGAAAAGTCTTCCGAGACCACATACATGGCTAGGAGGATAGCGTCGAAAATCTTCACCTCTACTTTTCTCTTATTCCAAAGTTCACAGACTGACCCGACCTACCTTTTCAGCTGCTGCCTCCCACTGGTCTTCGTTCCACAGGCTGTGTCCTGTCAAACTGAACTCTTCCTGGTTCTCAAACTCTCCCGCCCCCCCCTCCTTTCACTACGATTTCAGTGTCAATGCTTCTCTCCTCCCTCGCCCATACTTACAGCCCAATGACTTACTTGCATTATACAGATAACAAAATTATGAAACACAAATTGACAAAAATGAAATAAGAACAGGTAGGTAGATATCTTAAAAACTCAATAACCTCTTCATTATATTTTGTATCTTTTGAATTTTGTATAAGAAACCTATAATAATAAATTAATTAAATGTTTTATTTCTTAATCAGAAAACATTGGATTAGAAATCTTGGGAACATAATATTTATTCAATGATTTCAAAAAACAGCAGATAGAAGCAAAAGAGAAAATATACTAATTAAAATATAACACAGGAGGGCGCGCGGGTGGCTCAGTGGGTTAAGCATCTGACTCTTGATTTTTGGCTCAGGTCATGATCTCCTGGTTTGTGAGTTTGATCCCGCGTTGGTCCCTGACAGTATGGAGTCTGCTTGGGATTCTCTCTCTCTCCTGTGCTCTCTGTCCCTCCCCCGCTTGAGCGCACGCACGCACGCATGCACGCACTCTCTCTCTCTCTCTCTCAAAATAAATAAACATTTAAAAAAAAAACTTAGGGGCACCTGGGTGGCTCAGTCGGTTAAGTGGCCGGCTTCAGCTCAGGTCATGATCTCGCGGTCTGTGAGTTCGAGCCCCATGTCAGGCTCTGTGCTGACGGCTCATCAGAGCCTGGAGCCTGCTTCGGATCCTGTATCTCCCTCTCTCTCTGCCCTTCCCCTGCTCATGCTCTGTCTCTATGTCTCTCAAAAATAAATAAATGGTTAAAAAAAAAAAAAAAAACTTAAATAAGGGCACCTGGGTGGCTCAGTCGGTTAAGGGTCCAGCTTTGGCTCATGCCGTAATCTCACGATTTGTGAGTTGGAGCCCTACATTGGTATGTGCTGACAGCTCAGAGCCTGGAGCCTGCTTTGGATTTTATGTCTCCTTCTCTCTCTCTGCCCCTCCCCTGCTCGTGCTCTCTCTCTCTCTCTCTAATATAAATAAATATTAAAAAAAAAAACTTAAACACAAATAACAGAGGAGTAATGATTTTTTTAAGTAAAAAACACATAACAGCAAAGTAACGTGAAGAATAGATTAAGTGTCTAATCTAATCTTTTAGAAGTCTCAGAAGAAAAGAATAGAAAGAATGGTGAAGAAGAATTTTCTTTTATGACTTATTTATTTTTAAATGTATCCTTGTTAAAAATATTTTTTAATGTTAATTATTTTTGGCAGAGAGAGAGCACGAGCAGGGGAGGGCAGACAGAGAAGGGGACAGAGAATCTGAAGCAGGCTCTGCACTGACAGCAGAGAGCCCAATGTGGGGCTCAAACTCACCAACTCTAAGACAATGACCTGAGCTAAAGTCCAACATTTAACCGACTGAGCCACCCAGGTGCCCCCAGAAGAATTTTTTAAGTTAATAGTTCACATGTACATCTGAATGCAAAAGAATGAAGTTGGACCCCCCACTTCATACCATAAACAGAAAATTAACTCCAAATGCCCATAGACCTAAATGTAATAGCTGAAACTATAAAGCCTTAAAAACAACAACAACAACAACAACAAAGGAGTAAAATTTTGTGATCTTGAATTAGGTAAATGTTTCTTAGATAAGACACCAAATGTCCAACTGATAAAAGAAGAAACGAATAAATTGGACTTCATCAAATTGAATTTTTTTGTACTTCAAAAGGACACCATCATTCTAGGATATGTAATGAACTCCTACAATTCAACAATAAAAAGACAAGTTTTACAATTTAAAAATGGATAAAGGATTTGAAGAAACATTTCTCAAAATAACATACACAAATGCTAGTAAGTACATAAAAAGATGTTCAACATCATTTGAAAACACAAGATTCCACTCCATACCCACTAGAATGATAGAATTAAAAAATTAAAAAAACAAATGTTGACAAGGATGTGGAGCAATTGGAATCCTCATAATACACTGCTCTTGGGAATGTAAAATGGCACAGCCATTATGGAAAATAGTCTGGCCGTTCCTCAAAATTTAAACATAGAATTACCAAATGACCCAGCAATTCTACTTCTAGAGAATTCCAACCAAGGGAATTGAAAGCATAGGTTCACGCATATGTTCACATAAAAACATGCACACAAATGTTCATAACAGCATTATTCATAATAGCCAAGAAGTGGAAACCCAAATGTCTGTCAACTGATGAATGGATAAACAAAATGTGATATACTCATACAACGAAATACTATACAACATAAAAAGGAATCAAGTATCAATACAAGCTACAACATGGATGAACCTCAAAATTATTTTGTTGGGGCCCATGGGTGGCTCAGTTGGTTAGGCGGCCGACTTCAGCTCAGGTCACGATTTCACGGTCTGTGGGTTCGAGCCCCACATAGGATTCTGTGCTGACGGCTCATCAGAGTCTGGAGCCTGCTTCGGATTCTGTGTCTCTCTCTCTCTCTGCCCTTCCCCTGCTCACGCTCTGTCTCTATGTCTCTCAAAAATAAATAAACGTTAAAAAATATTAAAAAAATATATTTTGTTAAGTGAAAGAAGCCAGACACCAAATGTCACATATTATGTGTTTCCATTTATACGAAATGTCGAGAATAGGCAAATCTATTGAGATAGAAAGTAAGTTAGTGGTTGCCAGGGAATGGGGGAAGGGGGGGACATGGAGAGTGATTACTAATAGATATGGGGTTTCTTTTTGCTGTGATGAAATGTTCTGGAACTAGATAGTGGTGATGGTTACGCAGATTTGTGACTATACTAAAAATCACTGAACTGTGTGTTTTACAATGGTGAATTTTATGGTATATGAATTATATCTCAATAAAGCTATAAAAACAGTTGAAAATTGTCTAGAATTGAAGAAAAACATAAGGTCTCATATAAAAAGTCCAGGCTGAGGAATCAGAGCTATAAATACACAGAACAAACTGATGGTGGCCAGAAGGGTGTGGCGAAATGGGCGAAATGGGTCCAGGGGAGTGGGAGATACAGGCTTCGGGTTGTGGAATAAATAAGTCATGGGAATAAAAGGCACAGCATAAGGAGTATTGTCAATGAAATTGTTTTCTATATGTATTTTTTAATTCTTTTTTTTTTTTTAAGAATTTTTTAATTTTGAGCAGGATGTGGGGCTTGAACTCACGAACTGTGAGATAATGACCCAAGCTAAAGTCATATGCTTAACAGACTGAGCCACCCAGCACCCCGCAGTCAGTGATATTGTGATGGGGACAGATGGTAACTACACTTGTAGTGAAATAGCGTCACGTATAAATTCTTTGAATCACTATGTTGTACACCTGAGCTAATGTAATATTGTGTGTGAACTATATTCAAAAAAATTTTGAAAGCACACGCCGAGTACCAAGTAAGATAAATAAAAATAAATTTGTATCTGGGTGCACTGAAGTGGAATTGTGGAATAATTAAGGTAAAGAGAATATCTTAATAGCTATTAAAGAAGAAAAAGATTAACTCCAGAGAAATGATAATTAGCCAGACAGCAGACTTCTTATTACCAGCTATTCATGCCAGAAAATAATAAGGCAATATTTCAAAGTGCTAAGGAAAAGGAACTGTTAACTTAGAAATTGTTTCACTAGTCAAACTTATTTAAGGATGAGAGCAAAAGGAAGACATTTTCTACACATTCGAAGAATTGGGAGAGTCTCGCTAAAAGATATATGTCAAATGCCTAGATTTTGTGTTCTAAATACCATTCCCTAGTAAAAGATCCCAGTGTTCCTTGCTAAAGCAATTGACTCCAGGTCTGGGGCAGGAAAGGTGCAAGATGAACCTAGGGCATCTTGTTATGTCAAAAATCTATCCCACGTGTGTTTAAAATGACACGTGTACAAGGTTATTTATTGCAGTGTGTCTGTAATAAGGAAAGGCTGGGAATAAGCTAAATGCCCATCAACAGGGACTGGATAAATAAGCCTTGGGTCACAGAGAAGTTTGTGTGGGGCCTTAGTGTGATGACTCTGAAGTCAGACTGCCCAACCAGAGCCAGTCTCTGCCGCTTTCTAGGCTTGTGACCTTGACCAAGCTACCCAAACTCTTCGTTGCCTCAGTTTCCTCATAGAGAAGAGGAATGATAACAGTGTCTATCTCATAAGATCGTTCTAAGGTTACTGAAAATGGGGTCATCCTAGATAAACCAGTAGAATTCCTATATATTGATAGTAACCAATAAGAAAATATAATGGGAAACAAATTCCATTCTTAATTTAACGAAACCAAGCACCCTAGGTGCCTGTAAAGAAGAATACTTCTTTTCTACTTGTAAGATTTTCATACATTTGAAAGGAAGTCTACTGGGGTGGTACTCTGTCTTTCTGCCCCTTTACTCATTCTGCTCCTTGGAGGACAGGGTGACATTAAATAGTACAGTTAGGAAGAATAATCTGGACATGCCAGGCTCGGTTCTGTTTTTCTTCTTCTTGGGGAGCAACTGCTGACACTGTCCTGTATATGTCTACGTCTATTATATTGTTTGCATAACTCTGTTGAGTGCTTACTAACGTTTGTTGGCTTGATCTACCAATCACTTGGTTATCTAACATGAAGCACATCCTCCAACATGGTCTCTATCAGCAGTAAAGGTAAAATTCTCGCCTCCCAGGTACCATTCCTTTTTTCCCCCAATTTGTTCCAAACCTTAGTGGGGCACGCTATCTAATTATTGTACACTCAAAGGTAACACTGAAAGAGATCAGAGATGGTGAGATGTACCATGATCATGGACAAGAATACACTTTGTCGTAAAGATATCAGTTCTTCCCAAAGCTATTAATTCCACATGTATATTGATTTATATTTTCTACTTTTAATACAAATCATAACAGAACTTTCAGATAACTTGGTAAGCTACATCTAACGATCGAATGGAAAAGCAAAAGGGGCCAAGAATAATCAAAACGGGGGTGCCTGGGTGGCTCAGCTGCTTAAGCCATCAAGGCTCAGGTCTTGATCTCACCATTTGTGGGATGGAGTCCTATGTTGGCTCCGTGCTAACAGCACAGAGCCTGCTTGGGATTTTCTCTGCCTCTCTCCTACGCATGCACATGCGCTTTCTCTCTCTACATAAATAAATAAACATTTAAAAACAAGAAAACATTTTTTTACAGATTTTTTTTTGTCAGTAATTTCCACAACCAGTATGGGGCTTGAACTCACAACAAGCTCTACTGACTGAGCCAGCCAGGTGCCCCGAATCAGAACATTTTTTTTAATTACAAGTTTGCGGGAGTTGCTCTGTCAAAAATGATTGTAAGACTGATTATAAAGTGAGAATGATTAAGAATGGATGGTGTTAGCCTCTGTGTGGATAAATAGACCAAAAGAAGAGAACGAGGAGGCCAGAAACTGACCCGTGCATGTATGGAAAATCGGTAAGTGACAAGAGGGGGCATTGCCGAGTCGATAGAGCAAAGTGTAAATCATTCAATAAACAGGACAACAAGGCAACCTCATTGTTTTAAATAATGAAACTTCTACTTTCTTCATAATAAAAATAAGTTCTAGATAGATCGAAGACCTACATTAAAATTGTTTAAACGCTCTCCCTTTGTATTACGGAAAGGACAGAAAGCTTCAAAATACCTTTTTTATAAAAATACCTCTCACAGCCATGATGCAAACTCATCACAATGTTATCAGCTGGTGAACACCTTGGGTTGGAAGGCCTATACTTAACAAGTTCCCAGGGCTGAGGTGTAATGCAGAGAGATAAACCAGCTTTTTTCAGCTGGACCGCCATTGTGAGCCTCTCTCAGACAGCCTAGAAATAAACTGGTTCTTTGGGGAGCGCTGCAAAGCCTCTGGCCTATAAATTCTCTGAATTATTGGGCTGTTTCTAACACATTTCTCCTGCCAGGAAGGCTGACCCCTTAACCACAAAGCCAGCTTGGTCAGATCATCCTGTTTCCTCCATACTCCTTTATAAACATGTGTGGTGAGAGCACGCGCTCTATCCAGCTGTGCTTGGCCTGAGCGCACTTGCCCGTGAAATAGTCAGAAACCGGGGTGCCGTATATATCCCCTTATACCTGTGTTGAAACATGCTTTTATTTAGTATTATCTGTGGGGTTTGCCCTTGCCCCTGGCTTGATAAACAGAAATATTGCTCCTGAGAGTAATTGTTCCAAATATTTGGAAAACAATTAGGCAATATCTAACAAAAGTAAAGCTGAACATAACTTATAGCCCAAGAGTACCCCTTCTAGAAATATATTCTGCTTGTGGGTTTGAGCCCCACGTCGGGCTGTGTGCTGACAGGTCAGAGCCTGGAGCCTGTTTCGGATTCTGTGTCTCCCTCTCCCTCTGCCTGCCTCTGCTCGTGCTCTGTCTCTTTCTCTCAAAAATAAATAAACATTTAAAAAAACAATAATACAAAGTGTGAAATAACCTAAATGGTCATCAACAGAAGAATAAATATATTGTAGTATATTTGTCAAATGGAATACTATTCAGTAACTTACAATGAATTAACAGTTCTAGGTTTAAGTATGGATAAGTCACCAGGATATAATATTACAGAAGGATATAAACAGTATTATGTATGTATAGTTTATAAATATGCAAAACAATAAACATTCTTTATGGAATCACGCCTATGTAGGAAAGGATAAGAACAAACATGGGAATGAGAACGGTCAGATTCCGGAGAGGAAGGGAAAGGAAAGGAATCAAATCACAGGCAAGGACCCATACGGGCTCCAACTGTATCTGTAGGTTTTGTTTCTGGGAAAAAAATGATCTGGAGAAAATACGGGAAAATGTTAAGATTTGTTACAGCTGAACAGTGGGCGCACGACTTTATTGTTACTCTCTTTACTTTTGTTTATTTCAAAGATGTCAGAATTACAAAGGAATAGTCACAAGATAGAGAAAGCTTTCTGGCACGTGTCAGGAGCAGGGGGTACCAACGGGGAATGAAGTCAGTGCAGTCACACAAGTCCAGGGAGGTAGCAAGATGGATTTAGAATTGGATGGAAGAGAGAAATCAACCTTAAAATATTTTTGATATGAACATGGCCTGAGATTAAAAAAAAATAATAATAATAAATTCATTATTTGGAAGCCTGGGTGAGAAAAACCAAATTGCTATATTCTATAAATACTTAAAAGAAACAAATTTCTAGTGAGCTGATCATTTGACTAATTGATAAATTACTATCAATGAACCAGTGTTCAACAATTTAATATTTAGCAAATTCAGAGATGTTTAAACACTATATATATATCCTTTGATAAATATCCTTTGCAGGGCATCTGAGTGGCTCAGTTGCTAAGTGGCCAACTCTATCTCAGTTCAGGTTTCGATCTCAGGGTCATGAGTTCAAGCTCCTTGTTGGTTTCAATGTTGGGCGTGGAGCCTACTTTAAAACAAAAGAAAAAAGAAAATGAAAGATAAATATCCTTTGCTCAAATAACACTTCCTCCATGAGGCTGCCTGGATTGAACACCTCCCTTCCCCCAAAATGCCTTCTTCTTCCTCTGAAGTCCCACAGCATTTTCTCTGCATCTTCCTTGGGCGTTATTTTCTAATACATGTTACAGGTGTTTAGACAGGTCTTGGCTTCCTTGCAGGGCCATGAGATCCCTGAGGGCAAAGTTTCGCTTGTCTCTGCCTGTCTGATAATGCGGTGTCCATGGTAGGTCCTTAATAAGTATCTGAACAGGGGAGAGGAGAGAGGCCAAGAACTCCAAGTGAAGAAAGAATCAAGTAACTGAAAACATCTGTTTCTGTCCAGCGTGCAAAGTGAAGGATGTTGATAACAGTCTGTGCTTTGAGTTTAAGCCCCAACATTCTGCTGTTTCAACATTTTGTCCTCTTGGGCCATTTCCTTTGAGAAGAACTTCTGCCAATTTCTATCTTCAGGTTCCGCCTATGGTGCCAGCCTGCCCGGGTGATGCCGACGAGGTGCTCTCCGAGGAAGCAAAGCAAGAAAATATGGTGAAAACTTTTCTCTGCCAGAGCAGCAGACCTAGCTGTCAGGCTGGGACTTGTAGAGGGCTTGGGTGGGGACCGGCAGCCCGGCCAGGCTGCTATCAGGATGCTACGCGGAAAAGTCAAGGGTTAACATGGCTGCTGACAGTCGGGATGAGATAAGAGGCCTCTGGCTGGCTTTTACAGTCACCAGATTTCACAAATAAAAATACAGGACACCCAGGGAAATTTGAATTTCAGATAAGCCCTGAATAATTCTTTAGCATAATTGTATCTCATGCAACTTTGGGGGCATACTTAAACTAAACAATTGTGTGTTTATCCAAAATTCAGATTTCATTGGGCATCCCGTATTTTATCTGGCAAGCCAGACACAGGCCAGGGGTTATACGGTTATTGCTGATTAAAATTAATAGGCAGACCAAGAGGGAATGGTTCGCAGAGTTGAGGAGGGAAGCAGAGAGGAGCTAGTCCAGACCCTGAATGTGACCTCAGGGTGGGGAATAGGTATTGTTCCCATATGCCTCCCAGTCCTGAAGAATAAATCGTTAGCCAGTGTCTCCAGTCTCTCCGGGCAGCCAGCCACCACCGCCGCTGCTCATGTCTGCCTCTTTAAGAGAACTCCCCTTGTTATCTGTTGAAATGACTGCTTCCCCCTTGAATGCATTAGGGACCACGCTTTTGAGTCAGGGTTCAAAATCCAGAATGCATTAGGGACCACGCTTTTGAGTCAGGGTTCAAAATCCAGAATGCATTAGGGACCACGCTTTTGAGTCTGGGTTCAAATCCAGATTCTGAAACTTAAAGCCATGTAGTGTCAGCAGGTCACTTACCCACTGAGAATGTCATTTTCTCTCTTATAAAAAATGAAAACCATCAAGACGCGATAAATACAAGAGATAATGTAGGTAAAGCACATAGTAGGTGCTCAGAAATACTAAGCACAACATCCTTGAGGACTCGAGTGCATAGCACCGTATGTGCTATGCAAGGCGGGGGAGGGGGGCAGATAAATAGACAATCCAAGTGAGGGGGGTGAGCTCTTTATTAATGCTCTACACCAGAGACTCTTACATTTTATTCCTACTGTTAGTCATCATCTGATGGAAAAAGAGATAAGAAAGCCTCAATCATAATTTTCCACCAGCCACTTCTGATAAGGCCCTGAACGAGAGCGGCACAGAGAGCAGGGCCTCGTGGTGCTGTTATCACTTACCATATCCTGTGCTCCCTCTGGAGAGGCGCCCCTGCAGGGAAGAGCCTTGAACTCTTCATGGGGTCCCTAAGGATGGCAGACCACAACAGGTCCTGAAATCAAGGAACACATCCAGGTTTGGGCAGAGAGGACAGTCTCGAGGGTGCGGCACGTCTTCTGGAACCGCTCTGGGCAGGTGCCTGGCTCCGCCTTCCTACAAAGGCTCCTTTTCTACCTCAAAACCCATAGATCTGAGTTCTGCTGGATGAGAGGCGGGAGCATTTCACTTGGTCGAAGCAGTGGAGGGTTTGGACATATAATTCCGTCGCTGTCTGTTTTGGACTGAATGTTTTCCGCCAAAATTCACATGTTGTAACCTTAAACCCCCCTCCCCCGTAGGATAGTATTAGGAGGTGGGGCCTTGGGGAGGTGACGAGGATTAGATGATGTCACAAGGGTGGGGCCTTCCTGATGTGATGAATGCCCTTCAAAGAATCAGGAGAGAGCTTGCCTCTTCTTCCTGCTCTCTGCCGTGTGCCTGTGCGAGGATACAAGTGTGAAGTCTGCAATCTGCAAGAGGGGCTCTCACCAGACGCCGACCGTGCTGGGTGCCCCGATCTCAGAAACTTCTGTCATTCATAATCTACCCTGTTCATGGTATTTCGTTATCATAGCCCTATCTGAGTAAGACGCTGTCCTTTCCCTAAAATATGTCCTCAGTTCACCGCATCGCCAAACTCCCCTCCAGACTGTGACCCTCGATTTACTACAGTACCCCCCAAAGCAACTAAAATTAAACTCTGGGGTCTTGGGAAAGGAATCCAGTGCCTTGTGTAAGCATAATGCCCATAAGAGAGGGAGCAACTTATTAACAATGCAATTACCCTCATTTTAAATACTCAAAATGAGCAGCGGGATGCTAATGACCCATGATCACCGAAACAAAGAGCAAACCACTGAACTGGCTTTCCTTTGAACTTCCAACCTCACGCTCCGTTACTCTCGTTACTTTCACTCTTAAAGCAGGGAACAGCATCTTGAAGGAAGAACCAGTTTCTTTTTGAAGAGCCAAAAGACTTGATCTTTTTATTCTTGCCCTTGACTTAACAGACCCAGTCCTGCTGAGACTCAGCCCCTGCTGCCCGGTCTGTTGCTTCTCAGAGCTGAGTCTGGCAGCAAGAGGGTCCTCTTCCCCCCTCTCAGCCCCTTTGTCCTTTTTGCTCTTGGGTTCCCTAAGAATGCTATTCTTTAGGAGGCCAGACTTTGAGATAAAAGCATGTTTGTGAGCGTCTGTCCAGCCCCTCTTCTTTGTGACTGCCTCTGCCAGCCCCAGGGTCTCAGAACCGGGATTCTAGCAGTTACCTAGGGGCCGTGTGAACCTGCTTCCCGCTCCATGACCCGCCACAGCTGAGGGACTAGCATGGGAAATGGAATCCCTGTCAGTATTAAGACTAAGAGCCCGATCTTGTCCTGGGTTGATCCCTTAAAAAGAGGAGAGGTATTGACAGCTATCTTCCGCAGTGTGGACTGTGTAGGACAGAATGTTTGGGGAAAGATGAAGAGATGTCTCAGAGACAAGGAAGAGGTGGTATTCCCAGACTCCCAATGACTTTCCATTGTCTTGTCCAAGTCTCTCATAAGGCCGTTCTCGCCTTTGACCTCTGCGAGATACCCCGTAATCTCCATAATTAACTCCTTTTGTTACAAGTTACCTCAAGTTTCTGTTGGTTCAAGTATTTTAAAAGTGTTTCCTCTTCCCAATTTTAGTACAAAATAAGTTAAAAGTTGTTTTCCTCATAGGCACACACACATACACACACACATGCTACAAGCAAAAATCGCTTTTCTCTTGGTTCCTAATGATACTTACAACTATTATTGTAGAACAGTTCAGTAATAATAATGAGAAATTATTTACTATGCTCCTGGTACTAGTCTAAGCAGCTCAATACACCTTTCATTTCACTCTCACAATGTTTTGTTGTTTTTTTTTTTAACATTTATTTATTTTTGAGAGACATAGAGACAGAGCATGAGCAGGGGAAGGGCAGAGAGAGAGGGAGACACAGAATCCGAAGCAGGCTCCAGGCTCTGAGCCATCAGCACAGAGCCGGACGCGGGGCTCGAACTCACAGACCGAGAGATCATGACCTGAGCTGAAGTCAGACGCTTAACCGACTGAGCCACCCAGGCACCCCACACAACGTTTTTTAAATGAGGTAGTACTATTCTACCCATTCTGAGGCACAGAGAAATCAAATGTCCTCCCCAAAGTAACAGAACTAATAAGTGGTAGAACTGGGTTTGAATCCAGGCAGTGTTGACTTCAGGATGCTTTTAATCCCTGTACTTTGTATTTTACAAATGCTAGGTTACCAATGCAGCCTGACAAAGGACCTTCCAGCAAATCTATCACACTCCTCAAGTTGTTCCTGGCCCTTATTCCAACCAACCACGGAACACAGCATTGAAGTTGTCTCCAGAGAGGAATAGCAGAATTGGTGGAGAAAACTTACCAGGTGTACTCGTTTCCTAGGGCAAAATACCACACACCGGGCGGCTTACACAACAAAAATGTATCATCTCACTGTTCTGGAGGATAGACGCCTGAGACCGGAGTGTGGGCAGAGCGGGTTCCTTCTGAGGGCTGTGAGGGAGGAATCTGTTCCGTGCCTCTTTCCTAGCATGGGAGGGGGAGGGGGCTGACCATCTTTGGCATTCCTTGGCTTCTGCTGCATTATACCAATCTCTGTTTTCATGTTTATGTGGTGTTCTCTCTGTGCACACGTCTGTATCCAAATATCCGCTTTATGGGGCGCTTGGGTGACTCAGTCAGTTGAGCATCTGACTCTTGATTTCAGCTCAGATCATGATACCAGGGTTTCGGGATTGAGGCCCATGTTGGGCTCTGCACTGAGCATAAAGCCTGCTTCAGATTCTCTCTCTCTTTCTCTCTCCCTCTGCCCCTCTCTCCGTCTCGCGCTCTTTCTCTCTTAAAAAAAAAAAAAAAAAAAAAAAGCAAAAAAACAAAATGTAGCGCCTAGGTGGCTCAGTCAGTTAAGTGACCAACTTCCACTCAGGTCATGATCTCATTGTTCATGAGTTCAAGCCCTGCGTGGGGCTCGGTGACAGCTCAGAGCCTGGAGCCCGCTTCAGACTCTGTGTCTCCCTCTCTCTGTCCTTCTGCTGCTCATGCTCTCTCTCTTGAAGAATAAATAAACATTAAAAAATTTTTTTAAAAACCAAATATCCACTTTTCATAAGGACACCAGTCACATTGGTTTAGAGGCCCACCCTCTTCCGGTATGACCTCAACTAATTACAAGCGATTACTCTGTTTCCAAATAAGGTCACCGGTTGAGGTATTGGGGATTAGGACTTCAACATATGAATTTTGGGGAGCCACCATCCAACCCATAACACAAGGTTTTTTCATTTCTTCCCTGCTGCAATTTACAATGATTATATCTCCTTTTTTTCAGAGCAGTAAAAAGTTTGATTCTAAGATGTGACAAACCACAGGTGCAGCTTCTCAGCTTCTGTTTAACACTGAAATTTCACTGCTACTCTGATTCAGGAAGGATACCAAATCCACTGTCCCCGAAAGACTCCTGATAAGGACACTGACCTCTTTTAAATGACCACATACCTTTAGCTCACTAAGGGTCATGGAAGGACCCACGGAAGAGGTATTCGATGCTTTCAGCACTAGCTCTGGCTCTGTCATTGACTTCTTCTTAGTGTATGGCTAGTTGCTTTTTTTTTTGTTTGTATTTTCCTGGTCATAAAACAAGAGATTGTGCTTCTACTCTCAGGCTCAAATGTCAGTCCTGAATCGTGATCCCTTAGTTCGAAGGATCTAAAACCTTGACGCTGATGCCTCAGTCCATCCCCCATGCTAATTAATCTGCCTGGGCATCTTACCTTTTAAAAATTTCCCAGATATTTAGTCTCCTGACTGTGACAGATGAATACAGATGCCAAAACTTATCAAATTGCACACTTTAATATGTATAGCTTATTGTATGTCAATTATATCTCAATAAAGCTGTTTAAGAAATTAAAAGCTTCTCCAAAGGCAAGAGAATTAAAAGCAAAGATGAACTATTGGGACCTCATCAAGATAAAAAGCTTCTGCACAGCAAAAGAAACAACCAACAAAACGAATAGGCAACCAATGGAATGGGAAAAGATCATCGCAAATGACATATCGGATAAAGGACTAATATCTAAAATTTATAAAGAACTTACCAAACTCCAAACCCGAAAAACAAACAACCCAGTGAAGAAATGGGCGGAAGATATGAATAGACACTTCTCCAAAGGGGACATTCAGATGGCCAACAGACACATGAAACGATGCTCAATGTCACTCATCATCAGGGAAATACAAATCAAAACTACACTGAGATACCACCTCACACCAGTCAGAGTGGCTAAAATGAACAAATCAGGAAACTATAGATGCTGGCGAGGATGTGGAGAAGTAGGCACCCTCCTACACTGTTGGTGGGAATGCAAACTGGTGCAGCCACTCTGGAAAACGGTGTGGAGGTTCCTCAAAAAAATGAAAATAGAGCTACCCTATGACCCAGCAATAGCCCTGCTAGGAATCTACCCAAGAGACACAGGAATGCTGATGCATAGGAGCACGTGTACCCCAATGTTCATAGCAGCACTTTCGACAATAGCCAAATCATGGAAAGAGACCAAGTGCCCATCAACTGACGAATGGATAAAGAAGTTATGGTACTTATATACAATGGACTACTACGTGGCAATGAGAAAAAATGAAATCTGGCCATGTGTAGCAACATGGATGGAACTGGAGGGTATTATGTTAAGTGAAATAAGTCAGTCAGAAAAAGACAGATACCATATGTTTCCACGAATAGGTGGACTTTGTGAAACTAAGCAAAAACCAGGGGGAGGGGAAGAGGGGAAAGAAAAAAAAGACACAGAGAGGGAGGGAGATAAAACATAAGAGACTCTCAAAGACTAAGAAAAAACTGAGGGTAAGGGGGATGAGGGAGGGGGGGAGAGGGGGTGATGGGCATTAAAAAGGGCACATGTTGGGATGAACACTGGGTGTTATATGTAAACCAATTTGAAAATAAACTATATAACAAAAAAAAAAAAAAAAAGAAAGAAATTAAAAGCTTCCAAGGTGATTATATAGCGGGCATCCCAAAATGAAAGCCATCAAGCTGGGTCACCCTCCTCGTGTAAGCAGATGAAGGAACGGACCTGGAAGGGAGGAAATCTGCTCAGGACTTAGAACCCATGACTCCTGAACTACAGCACCAGGCTTCTTGCCTGAAAACCAAAATGATAGGAAATTAAAAAACTTAAAAAGAGGCATTAAAAAATTTGAAGTGCTAGGATTGTTGCTCACAGGAGGAGGGCACACCGGAGCTAAAACAAAAAAACAACCCACCAGCCTTTACCTGGTAGAGTCACCACGTGGAGGGGCAGATAGTTGTCTTTTCAGGTGCTCCAGGCATCCGGGCCCCTCACTCTGCCCACAGGGTTGTGGGCCTCCCCTCCCCGCACTCCCCTCCATCTCGGGGCTGGTAGAACCAGTGTGGGAAAGCAAAGTGTCAGCAGCTCTCACTCCCTGTTCACCGGCCCGTTGGCTGTCTCTCTCCCTAACTCCGGACAGTCATTCTAACTGCTTTTTGTGTATTTCTACCTCAGATTCAACAAGTTCAAGACTGAACGCATCACCTCCTCCTCCAATCTATTCCTCCTTTTCAATTCCTTATCCTAGAGTACCATGATTCTCCCAAACACGCATACCAAAAAAAGTGCCTCACCCTTTACACACAAATCGTCTCCATTTATCTTCCTGAATGTCTCCTTAATATATCTTCCCTCTACATCTTTACAGCCACTTCCCGCCCAGACCTCCCGACTCATCTCCCATTTTTCTGTCACTGCCTTTTGCAGCTAGAGTCATCGTCAAAGCCCACAGATCACGCCATGTCCCTGCTTCAAACCTCTGAATGGCTTCCCCGTGAAAAACAGGATGACACCCAAACTCCTTAACATGGCAGTTATGGTCTGGCCCCAAACCCCTGGCTCCATACCCTCCCCTGCTACTCCTCCAGGGTGCACTGTCTCCACACATACCAGATCCACTCGTGCCTCCGTATCACGTACATGCTACTCCGTGTGCCTGCAATAGTGGAACTACCCTCACTCCTAGTCATCTTCTAGGACTCAGGTTTTTTGTTTTGTTTTGTTTTTTTAGTTTATTGATTTTGAGAGAGAAAGAGAGAGAGAGAGAGTGTGTGTGTGGGAGGGGCAGAGAGAGAGAAAGAGAGACAGAATCCCAAGCAGGCTCTGCGCCGTCAGTGTGGAGTCCGATGCGGGGCTTGAAATCACAAACCGAGACCATGACATGAGCTGAGCCATCCCAGTGCACCCTACAACTCAGTTTAAATATTACTCCGGGTTAAGTCAAATATTCCTTCTCTCCCATGCCCCACTGGCCCTCATACATAACTCCATTAAAACAATTATTCCGCTGTTACATTGTAGTCTATTTCCACATGCTTTCTCACTAGATTGTGAACAGCATTAAAGCAGCAGCGTTTTTGCTTTTTCTCATTTCTAAATCCCTAGGACCTGACAAGACCCTGGAACATACATATAGATGCATAAGAATATTTCATGAATTTGGAATTTCTTTCTGCTTTTTTCATTCTTTCTAAATACTGAGTAGGTGACTAGCAGCTAGGTGTGCTCCACAATTTCAGAAGCTATGGCTCACCTGTGGTCACATAAAACCCAGAGTGGCCTAGGGAGTTATTATCGGTTCCATGTGGCTCCATGGGGACTTAAATTCACTATTCCTATGCTTGGAAGGGTAGATGCATCTGGCTGCTCCCCAAAACTCACTGTAGCCAGTCTCTGCTACCAACATGCCTTTCAGCAAGCAGCCATCTGTCCCCGTCCTTCACTGCTCTGGGCAATTTGGTCATGAACTGTATCACTCTTTGGTCTGCTAAAGGAGAGAAATCATTGACCACTCTCATTCCAACCTTAAAGCTTCCCTTTCCTCCAAGGTAAAAGTGAGCAACAAAGGGGGACAAATGAAAGGCATTTTTTTTTTAAGGAGTGCCTGAGCGGCTCAGTTGGTTAAGCATTTGACTCTTGATTTTGGCTCGGTCATGATCTCATGGTTTGTGAGATTCAGTCCTGAGTTGGGCTCCACGCTGTCAGTGCCTTCCCCGCTCATGTGTGCACTCTCTCCCTCTCTCTCAAAATAAACATTAAAAAATTTTTTTAAAAGTTTTCTTTAAATAATCTCTACACCCAACATGGGGCTCAAACTCATGAGCCCGAGTTTAAGAGTCATGTGCTCTTCCAACTGAGCCAACCACGTGTCCCATGAAAGATCTTTTATTTTTTTATTTCCTTAAAATGTATTTATTTGAGGGGGGGAGGGGCAGAGAGAGAGAGGGAGTGAATCCCAAGTAGGCTCTGCATTACTGTGGGAGAGCCTGGCGCTAGGCTTAGACTCACGAAACAAGAGATCATGACCTGAACCTAAACCAAGAGTCGGACACTTAACTGAGCCACCCAGGCGCCCCTGAAAGACATTTTTTTTTCTTATTTTTGAAAGACCTTTTAAACACTGGTTGGAAAATGTGAACAGGTTAGCTACACTGGCTATTTCCATTACAATATGCCTTTAATTAACCTAACTTTGGATATTAGCATTTTAATAAATTACTTCAAGGAGCTGGTTTCAAGGAAGATAGGATCTCAAAACGTACTCCCATTACTCAATTTCACGCCCCCCCATTTATTTATAGAGGGAAAAGGGTAGCAGAAATACCATGACTTACTAAATATCATACAACAGACAGGACTTGATTTCCTTAAACTCTTCTGTTTTCTTGTCTAAAAAGAAACAGAACTTAATGACTGTCAACAGGGTAACCTAAAGAAAACCCCCTAAATAATTCTTACTTCCTAAGTCACTTATCATGAAATCCTATATACGCAAGCTGATTAACGACAATTTTAATTCTGAGAGCCTATTTCTTTTAACAAAACAATTACTGAAGAGGCTAGAATATGCCCTCAATAATATTTTAATGACTACATTAAATAAATAAAAAGCAAATGGTTCGGGGAGGACCAAGAAAAGAAATTAGGACAACAGAGTAGTAAAGCTCTTCCTAAACAAAAGATACAGAAATTTTACATCCACTTTTCTCCTTAGGGAATCAAAGCCCTTTGTAAAATTTGAACACACTAATACATCAAGCAACTTTTAGCAACATGATCAGCTAATTCTCTTTTAAGCTTCTGGATCACAGGAGCATTTGTTCAAGCCATGCTTGCCTCACATAACTCTTGGCAAACATTATCAAACGACTGTTAGCTGGGGTGGAGGTAATGGAGGAACAGGATCCTCGTGAATCACTATTCTCTGTTCGTCTTCCTTGCTAAACACGGGAAATGTGGACTCCATTATTAAAAGACATGCAATTTATACATAAATTCCATCACATTTGGCTCTTCAGCTACCTCAGTTTTCCTTTCCGACCGATATATATAAAAGTTGTTTTAAATGTAAGCAATCACAGGTGGTTAATGTTTGTTTTAGCTTTTTATTAAGAAACTAAAGCAAAACGACAGAATTTCAAAAAAATTAAAATACAGAATTCTAATTTTAATTCTAAACAAATATGAAATTTACACCCAAAACTAAAAATCAGTTTATCAATATTTAAGCATAAAGGGGAATGGCTAAAATGCATTCACAGTCATTATTTCTTCCTTATTAACCTCAGATTTACATCCCTTTCCTTCGTGCTTCACTTAAAACAGGATACAGAATTTCTTTCTCATCTATCTTTTGTTAGTATAGTCTGTAACTTCAGAGCAGCTTTAGTGTCCCTACATAATTCTTCCTCTATTCCTTCAGCAAATATTCGAGCACCTGCCTATTGGGCTTAGATGATGTGGGCATAAAGATCAGTCCATCACAGATCCTGTCCTAAGATGTTTAGAGGAGATAAGACACCAACAAATAATAAATATGAATAAATTTATACAAGGTATAAAGTAATATAGCATGAGTTAAGTATAGGTAAATATAAAAATAGGGAAATTTGAAGGAAGGAGAGATTACATTCAGCTAGAGAAATTAGGAATGCTTTATGAAGACAGTATTTGTATCGGGTATGAACTGTTCCTTCCAGAAGGGCTTCAGAGTGGTCCTAATTGAGATGGTCTTGATTTCCAGGAAGCAATCTTTAAAACCCTTTACATTTCTATCTCTTCAAAACTGTTTTTTTAAAAAGATCAAAAAATATTAATATTATAGTTTATATAAACAGCAGTTTGGGGACTTAAGTTATAAGTTTATTATAATACCTATTGTATGGTTTGGGGCTGTTATTTTTGTACCTTTCAGGTTAAATCGTATCTAAAAGGCAGATGATGCCTAATCATTTAGCCATGACTTTAGTCAACTGGGCAAAATCTACTTGCTTTATGTGCTTTATAAAACCTATATCTAAATTTACATGAGTAAGAATGAAGGAGATGAAATAAGTGGCTTAACATTTCATCAGATAATGAAAAAAAATAATAGCAACTATGAAATGATTATATATTAACCGCAGAACTCCTTGTACGAAAAGTTTTAATGAATTATGAGCCATTGGCCATTACAGACTTTCAGCCTTAATGTTTCTTTCCTATGTAGAACCAGATAATTAAAACAGCCTATCTCAAGCATGACAGAAGACTATAGTATGAATCAGAATAACAGTATTGTGTGTTTACATATCTGCATGCTTCACTAAAGTTAGGAACCAAAGAGAATAGTCTCGGTTTCCTATGTCAACAAAGTAAATTCAATTACAGATTTTTCTTTCTTGATCATAGTTTCAGTTGAAATACAACAAATACTACTTTGCCTTTCAAAAGCACTTTTTATCCATCACACAAGTACTTTCCTATTATTTTCTCCTTTACCCTCAATATACTTGTGAGGTAGTGAAGGGGAGCAAGGATTTTTCTTTTTTTTAATTTTGCAGATGAGAAAACTTAAGGTGAATTTTAAACTCAACCTTAGCAGCATATTGAAATCACCTAGGAAGCTTAAAAAAATCCTTAGGACCGTGTCCAACCTCAGACCAACATCAGAATTTTAGGGTATGGAACCCCAAAAACATCAGTATTTTAAAATGCACGTGACTCCACGGTACAGCTAAGTTTGAGAACCACTGGTTTAGATGATTCACTCAACTTTCAGGTGCAAAATGCTCTCTCAGCACCAGTGAAAAAGAGATTCCTTTTCCTTGAACATTCTCTGTACAGCTATTGGTCTCCAGTAATAAAATAATTTACCAAGTTATAAATGAAGGCTCTTCATTCCCCTGATGCTCATTCTAAATATGAACCTCCATTTTACAAAACTGCAAACAGCATATTAGAGAATTTAAGTTTCGAGATAAGAATGGCTTGTTGTTAAATATTTAGGCAATTCTTTGATTCTAGATTCAATGTGCAATAACCATGTGTTTCTGTTTTCCATTCAGCACCTTCGAAACTTTGTTACAAATGAACGTTTACTAATAAGACAAAACAAGTTATAAACAAAACTCCCAGCAAAAGCTCTTGGAATTGGCTATTATCATACCCTGAAAAAAGACCAAGCACATAAGGGACTTTATTGTTTCATCGCTTATCAATCTTCACCCTGAACCAGTTTTCTTTAAATTTTAAGCTTTGCCAATTAAATCGCGTTGTTCTACACCAAGAAATATCATGTTCTGTAGCAGCTATATTCTCTAATACATTTAACATATAGTCTCACTCTGTACTATTAAATATGGTTTTCAGGTTTCCTCTTGACATGGATATTGAAAAGGACTTTTAACGAATTTCACCTTTAAGCAACATACCAAATACACAATAAACATTTGTAAACCTGTCAGGTGGCAAAAATAAATCTTTGTTCATGACTGAAATCCCCTGCTTCATGAGAGTACTGATAAGTTTAACTCTCAACGAGCAACCCAAGAAATCAGCCAGCTGCTTGCTATCTCTAATTTGATTAGATTTAAAACAAAATTACACACAGCAATAACCTCAAAGGCAAAGATTCCATCTGGCTTAGTCAATTCTTATCATAAAGATGCATCTGAAACCATACATTTACACTTTCATATGGAAAGATGTTTGTTTCTCTTATAACAAAAGAAAATCTCAGCTCATGTATGTTAGATTAACTCAAGAATATTAGTGAAATCAGATTTATTAGGTCAAAAACTCAGAATAGGAATTAATGTCAAGCTCTTTTACAATGAAACCTTTGAAATATTGCCAACCTGAAGTTTTCAGCACAAGGTATTTTATTTCAAGTCCCATGGGGGCAATTATCTATGATGAGATTAAGAACATTCTTAACCCGGGTTCAGGCTGGCACTGTTTCAGGTGGGTGAGTAAACATTTTCTTGATAACCCCAATGAAGAGTCTGAGGCTTAGATTTGTTGCCATGATGTAAACAATATAAAATTAAAAAAATTATAATATCCATAGCATTATGAAGTTACAAAATAAAAGGACCATTAATTCTTTTCCTAAGGTCTGTGACTAACAACTTTCATATTTGAGGTCTGTAAGAGCAAACAGCAATGGTCTGTGTTGTTACTAGACACTTTCTTAGAAGGCCAAAAAATAAAACCAGATACTCTAAGATGCACATTATTCTTACTACTGATATATGTTATGATTAAAAATAGATTACCTTCCCTCAATCTTAAACTCAAGAGACTGAGGGATTTTCACAATAATTTTGATCATTAAAAGAAAAATAACTAGACTGTAATAGCGATGGAAACTGTAAACCAAGTTAATTTAGAAATGAGCCAATACAGCACATCTCCTCTTAATCCTCTTCTTTGTAGTTACCTAATTTTTCCTAAATGTTATTCTAATTTTGTACCATGTAGTGGTTTTTAAGAAATTGAACTAGAACAAAGCAACCCCTTTGTCCTGTTTTTGTTTTTTACAGATTTTTTTTTACACACTTATTATATATACAATTTTTAAAATAGCTGCACAATTTTACATCTCACCGTTAGAGAAGTGCAGTCCAGGCAGACCATGCTTCTCAATATATTAAAAATATTAAATAAAACCCAACCAGTTTCATACTTTTCTAATAGTCAAGCTGGCTGGAAAAAAAGGGTCTGGAGAAAAAACAGGCAGTTGTAAAACAGGATCAGTCTTTCTTCACAAACACACTACTTAGAAATCTTGCTATTTCCTTATCTTATCCCTTTTATAGCATCTCTAAAATCTCACCTTAAAAGTTGGAAATAACACATTGCTAACTTAGAGACAAAATCTGTTGCAACATGCATATGTCAACTGCCCACTCAACCAACTGCAACCCTGAGGATTTTTCTGGCCCAGTAGAAAGAGGAAACACTAAGATAATCTCTGCTGTAGAGTTGCTTCTCCAGTTAACGATTTCATGTGTTTTTCAGGATGTTTCTTGGGCATGCATGTATGACACTGTCACTTCATGATTCTACTTTCCACAAGCAGATATCTTCTCCATTCAGTTTTTCATCTCACGAAAGCCACTGTCATCCATCCAAAGGTTTCCCAAGGTAAACCAAAGTCACTTCTGTGTTGCCATATACAGCAGAAACTGCTGGATATAAGCAGGCCTTTGGAAGTCCTCTAAAGGCCACCCCCAGGAACTCATACCCACGTTCAAAAGCTAAAGTCTTATCTTCCATGTCCAAAATGACTCGAATTCTTTCTCCTATCTGCAAAGAGACACCAAAAGAAGGTTAGAAGAAAACTCACCAAGGGCATAGCTAGAAGAAATAAGATAAAAATCAACAGGTTAAAATATTAAGAATATATATTCTAAAAGTTATCTAGAAAAATGATGAGAAGCTTTCTGGTCAGGGAGAAACACATCCAAAGCAGGCTCTAGGCTCCGAGCTGTCAGCACAGAGCCTGACGTGGGGCTCGAACTCACGAACTATGAGATCATGACCTGAGCTGAAGCTGGACGGTCAACTGACTGAACCACCCACGTGCCCCCAGTTTTTTTTTTTTTTTTTTTTTTGAGAGGGTGCGAGTGCTTGTAAATATGCAAGTGAGTGAGCTAGGGAGGGGCAGAGGGAGAGGGAGAGAGAGAAATCTTAAGCAAGATTCATGCCCAGCTGAGACCCCTAAGTGGGGCCACCCAGGTGCCCAATAGTGTTTTGTTTTTTCAACTTTTTTTTTTTTTTTTTTGAAAGACAGCTTAAGCAGGGGAAGGACAGAGAGAGAGGTAGACACAGAACCTGAAGCAGGCTCCAGGCTCCGAGCTGTCAGCACAGAGCCCAATGCGGGGCTCGAACTCACAAATTGTGAGATCATGACCTGAGTCGAAGTCGTATGCTTAACCGACTGAGCCACCCAGGCGCCCCAGTGTTTTTTTTTTTAAGATGGGATCTGCATTTAATACCAAAACTTTTAATGTTCCTACTCAACAGTTCCCAGATTTTATTTACTCTTCGTTTAAAGGTTTTTCTTAGAAGTTTACTACTAAAATTTGTAACTTGGAATATTTTACCAAAAAAGTCTATCTAAATAATCTTTTCAAATATTATAATATGCATATACAATGGAATATTATTCAGCCATAAAAAGAAATGCAATTTTGATATATGCCACAACACAGATGATCCTTGAAAACATTATGTTATATGAAATAAGCCAGACACGAAAAGATATATTTATATGACTCTACTTATATAAAGCACCTGCAATATTCAAATCGTAGAGTCAGGAAATAGAACAGAGGTTACCAGAGGCTAGAGGAAAGGAGAGATGGGAAGTTATTGTTTAATGAGCACAGAGTTTATGCTGCAGATGATGAAAAAAGTCTCAGGTATAGATAGTGGTGATGGATAAACATATAGTGTATGTATTAATGCCACTGCATTGTACACTTAGAAATGGTTAAAATAATGTGTATGTTTTACCACAATAAAAATTACTATAATAAAAACACTTATATAACTTTTACAGTTGACAAAGCAGTTCTTCAAACAGTGTGGAACTCATATAATCATGAAGAGCCAAATCTGACTATAAGTTCTAAAGATGCAGAATAGGCTTATTAGTCATTTTATGGGCTGCTGCTCTGAAACACCTGTTTGTTATAAAAACAGCAGCACTGATTGTTAAACTAAAGCAGAAACACAATATATTCCGTTCTTTTCTCACATGGAGAAGTGCAGACAAATAAGGATAAGAAAGATATTTTATTTTTATAATTTGCATCTATAAAAGGTTGTTTTATTTACATACTTAGAGGCAGAAAGTCCTAACACTAGCAATCAAAAGTCAGAATTTAATACTTCCCAATTATGATAACTCTTGCTGTTGTTGTTACTTTCCATCATTGAATTTTCTGTCATAGACAACTATAAACATCTACTTTTTCCTTCCCTTTGCCCAACTCATATTTTATGAGTTACACCCAATTTTATGGACCCACGATCATCCTAATTATCATCACGACTATTGCCACCCACAAAACAAACAACAAATAGAAATGAAAAGTTAATATTTTGTTGGGTGTTCATTTCATGGTTTATTTGTGTTATCTCATTTAATCCTCACCTCTATCCTAGGATTTGTCCCTATTTTATAGAAGGTGGAAACTAAGATGGTAGAACCATTCCTGGTGAGATTTGCAAATCTGCTTCACCTCTGACAGAGCATACAGCATGTATACAGCACAGAGAACAGATAGCAAAAATCTTACTAGTTTTAGGTGTCAGAGGGCAAAACTTGGGAGATGGCAGAGCACCGGAAACTTAGAAGAGGAACTCTAGAAGTAATGGAACCGTAAAGAGAATGAACCCTAAATCCAAGAATAAACTCTGCCCAAATCATTGTGTGATCACTGTCTTACACAGACACAGGGGAAACCCCAACAGAACCAGGCTGGAAAAGTAGCGGCTAGAAGCCAAACCTCCCCCACCACAAAAACAAAAAAAAACAATAAAGACATTAGCTGCTGTTACACCATCGGGGAGACAGAGTTCACAGTTTGAAGAATCTAGGCAAGTTAACTGCCTACTAAAATAAGAAAGCCCACACTTTTCAGAAAAGCAAAGTGATTCCTAAAAACAAAACATTCCAGTATTACTAGTATATTATCTATAATTTCCAATTTTCAATTTAAAAATGACTGGATATGAAAAGAAACATGAAATGCAACTCATACACTGGGGAAAAAAAGCAGTCAACAGAAACCAATTCCAAGTAGGCCTACATGTTGGATTTGGTAGACAAAGACTTCAAAGCAGTTATGATAAATATGTGCAAAGAACTAAAGAAAATTCTAATATTAATGAACAGAGAATCTCAACTGAAAAATGGAAACTATAAAAAAAATTCCAGAGTTGAAAAATACAATAAACAAAATTCACTACCCTGGCTTAATAGCCATAGAACCTATGAACTTGAAGATAGAGCAATAGGAATTATCTAATCAAAAAAACAAAGAGAAAAAACATTTAAAAAAAAAGAACACAACTTCAGAGGCAGAGAGATCAGGACACCATCAAGCAGTCCAACAACTACATTAAATGTAAACGAGTTAAACACTCAAATCAAAAGGCAGAGATTATGAGACTGGGTTAGATTAAAAGACCCAATTATATGCCAGCTAGGAGACCCATTTTAAACAAAGACATTGAAAGTAAAAGAATAGGGGAAAAGAGGTATCTTGCAATAGTAAGCATAAAAAAGTTGAAGTTGCTATATTAACATCAGACAAAACAGACTTAACGACAGTACTGAAATCTCCAACTATACTTGCTAACATGTCTATTTCTTCTTTCAATTCTGTAAGTTTTTGCTTCATGTGTTTTAGAGCTCTGTTATTAGGTGCATATACATTTACGATTATTATATCTCTTTACCTGATTAACTCCCTTATTGTTATGAAATGACTCTAATAATAACCCTTTTTAAAATTTTTTTATTTTTGAGAGAAAGAGAAAGTGAGCATGTGAGCATAGGCAGGGGAGGGGCAGAGAGAGAAGAAGACATAGAATCCAAAGCAGGTTCCAGGCTCTAAGCTGCCAGCACAGAGCCAGACATGGGGCTTGAACTTGTGAACCACAAGATCATGACCTGGGCCAAAGTTGGATGCTCAACTGAATGAGCCACCCAGGTGCCCCTAATATCTCTTATTCTTACATCTATAATTCTTTAAAATTTCCAGTTTCTTTAAAAATTTTTTTAACGTTTATTCTTTTTTTGAGAGAGAGAGACAGAGTACGAGTGAGGGAGTGGCAGAGAGAGAGAGGGAGACACAGAATCTGAAGCAGGCTCCAGGTTCTGAGTTGTCAGCATAGAGCCTAATGCGGGCTGGAACTCAGGAACTGCAAGATCATGACCTGAGCCAAAGTCAGATGCTTGACTGACTGAGCCACGCAGGCACCCCAAAAATTTCCAATTTCATATAAGATTTTGTGTTTTAGACTCTGCTGAATCTATGCTAATCATATGGCATTTACAAATAGGAACTATAATTTTGACCCTAGAACCAAATGGGTATGGCATTAAGATAAGATGAAGAGAATAAAAAAAACTCAGTAGTTTGCCTAAATTTGCCTATCTTATAGAAATCACTGACATCTCCAGAGGCTCTGAATCCACAAACAGATTAATGAATAGCAAAGGGTGAATATGTGTGTGCCTGTGCACAAGTACATTTGTGGGAGTCAGAAGTCTAGAAAAAAGTAGGTTCGGATATGCCACGATATGGGAAAAAGGACAATCTAGTGTATGTGTTGGCAAACTATGTCATTGGGCCAAATCTTGCCTCCAGCCCATAAACAAGGTTTTATTAGAACATAGCTATGTTCACTCATT
The DNA here is from genome assembly GCA_030068075.1 of Paguma larvata. Lineage (NCBI taxonomy): Eukaryota > Metazoa > Chordata > Mammalia > Carnivora > Viverridae > Paguma > Paguma larvata. The sequence continues at coordinate 83,468,434 of CM057824.1, forward strand.
TACATATTATCTATGGTTGCTTTTGTACAACAACAGAGTTGAATAGTTGTGACAAGGACCACAGTTCCTGTACAGAAACAAGTTTGCCAACTCCTGACTTAGAGCAAAGACAGACTGCTCAAAGTCAGTATGCATTAGAAAACAAATATGGAAATACTAAAAGATTATTAAAGTACCAAAGAAAGGCCAGTTACACTATTTATTTTTAAATTACCAAAAAGACATGCAAAGCTGCTATATAAAATTTTGTTAATTTAAAACATTTTAGTACATGATTTATGATTTGACGAAGGTCCACAACTGAGAAAATACCCAATTTCTCACCTGGTATTTTGGTGCATTGTTGCACTGTGGAAAACTCCCATTGACTTCTCCATTATGTAGTAGATTATTGTCCACCAGATTCCAGCCCCAGCTCTGGTCATCACTGCCCAGTAATGCCACATAACCTTGGCATTGCATGGGGGCCCGTTTTGTAGCAATTCCAATCACTGCCACAGTGCCCAGAGGGCCTTCCCACCACACTTCCCATGCATGGCGGCCCTCACTGAAACCAATCTTGGTCCTTGCACCATCAGTACTCTGAGCAATGGGGTTTCGATGTAAAGTAAAACCATTTTTCTTAATGTAGACATTCCTGGAGCAGTCATTAGTGCTGAAGGCATGTTGGAAAGCACGCACCTGAAAAGATGAAAAAAAGACCAAAGAAATAGAAATTTGATTTTTTTTAACATTAAAAAGTACCCAAACTTTAGGCTACATGTTTTTTAGGCAATAAAGTTATATATTTTTAAATAATACAATATGTATTGCCAAAAAATGGCTAGTTTCAGGATGAGATACTAACAAAATATATATGCAATATTTAAAATAATTGCTAGCGCCTGGGTGGCTCAGTCAGTTAAGCCTCCAACTTCAGCCCAGGTCATGATATGGTGGTCTGTGGGTTTGAGCCTTGCATCGGGCTCTGTGCTGACAGCTCAGAGCTTCGGATAGTGTGTGTGTGTGTGTGTGTGTGTGTGTGTGTGTGTGTGTGTGTGTCTCTCTGTCTCTGCCCCTCCCCTGCTCACACTCTGTCTCTGTCTCTCTCTCTCAAAAATAAATAAACACTAGAAAATAAAATGACTGCCAACTGCTTCATTATTGATCAAAATTCTAAGCTGTGGTATCATTTCTCCAAATAGACTTCTTAAAATATCAAAAGATATACACAAGAATCCTCATATTTTAGAGATAATACTGAGATGTTTATGGATGACATAAGAATATCTCAGAATTGCTCTGAAATATCCAAGGCTGCAGTGAAAGAATGGATGAGGTAAACACAAAACTAGATTGCCTGTGAATTTAATCACTGGCAAAGCTTGGTGACAGGTTTGGGAGGTTAATTAAACTATTTTCTCTATTCTAGTTTGTATTTAGTATTTTTATATCAAAAAGTTAAGGGATATACAGTTTTCATGTTGGCGATGTTGCCATCAAAAATATTTTTTTGTTGAAAAAAATTTTTTTAATGTTTATTTTTGCAAGAGAGAGAATGTGCGTGCGTACACATGCATGTGCAAGCAGGGGAGAGGCATAAAGTGAGGGAGACACAGAATCCAAAGCAGGCTCCAGGCTCTGAGCTGTCAGCCAAGAGCCTGACATGGGGCTTGAACCCATGAACTATGAGATCGCAACCTGAGTCGAAGTCAGATGCTTAACTGAGCCACTCAGGGGCTCCCCAAAAATATTTTAATAGAGAACCTAGTCATAGCAGTTCTAAAGTTTATGAAAAATATTAATAACCACAATCTATGTTAGATCCTCAGCCTCCTTGCTTGTTATTACTCATACATTGAGACAGCACCACTCTCATTTTGCCAAATCAAATACCCCCCAGACAGTATCTAATTTCAAGTACTAGAAAATTTATTATAAAAAGATAGTCATTAAGAGCAGCTACCATAGATAGTATAGATTAGTTGATCTTCATAATCAGCTTTTTAAGCTTCCAAAATAAAACAGTATGAAAATTGCTACTCTGTATAAATAAACATTTCTCATGCTTTAACAATTTAAAGTTTTTGATTTGTATGTTTTTTGAAAATCCCTTCTTTATTCAAACTACCCCAAAGCAGTCAAAGGCTGGGGTCTACTGCTTTAAGTTAATCTGAGCCACCAACTCCACAAAATCATAGAATTTCAGCATTAGGAAGGGCTTTAAAGGGACCTACTGCAACACAGGGACGAGGGCACAGACCTAAAAGTCAATGCTAGTTACAGCAAGAGTCCCAAAGAGAAGTCAGGTATCTAGTCCCTTCATCCAGTGTTCAGTTACTATTGGCCAGTACCTCACTGCTTCATTGTTACACTGAAGAGCAGAGACATTAACAAACAAACAAACACTCTGCTTGATTCAGGAGGCTGTAATACTGAAGTATTTAAAAAAAATTTTTTTTAACTTTTATTCTTTTTTGAGAGACAAAGAGAGAGCAGGAGCAGGGAGAGAAAGGGAGAAACAGAATCCGAAGCAGGTTCCAGGCTCTGAGTTGTCAGCACAGAGCCTGACTCAGAGCTCAAACCCACGAACTGGGAGATCATGACCTGGGCTGAAGTCGTTTGCTTAACCGACTGAGCCACCCAGGCGCCCCAATACTGAAGTATTTCTAAATATTTTCCTATCTGTTCCTATTATAACACACTCCTAAGCATGTAAAAAGATCAAAATATAAGATTAAATGGGGGAGTAAGATGTCTCCAAATTTTAAGTATTTTAAAACTCAAGAGATTACTGTCAAGACAAGTAAAATATAAAATATTTTATAAAATCCTCATTATAAAATATTTAACTGATAGTTACCCATGTCTAGTCCCTAATTCTTAAAAATACCAATTGCTTTTTCTCTATCCTCCTCTGTCACAATGACACTGTTGCCAGCCTCTTCTCCAAACTGCTATGACCTCTTTGTATTCCTCTGGACTGATCTTTCTTCACTTTACCCTTTTTTGGTGACCATACCTCTGTCACCTAAAACTCTCCCAAACTCAAACCCTAACTCTCTACCTAAATTCTTTCCAGACCTATTTTTCTAAAACAGCATCTTTATCACATTTCATCCCAGTTCAATCACTCTTGATGGTTCCATACTAACTACCATATAAACTGTGCATTATCCTTCCTGGCTTTCGCAGTCCTCCAGGTCTGGTTCCTCCTATTTCCCTTTCTAACTTCATGTTGTTCTCCCTATCTGTAGTGTCATACCTGCTTTCCTCCTCCAACATATCCTGTATCTTCTAAAACCAGAATCAGTCTTACCACTTGTATGAAATTATTCTAACCACAACTACCCAATCTTCCATATTTCACTCTCCTAAATTCTTATCCACCACAGTTGGCACCATAAAACATTTAAGTCTGCATCCAATCCAACCACTTGATTCTAGTAGAAAATACACTGAAAAACAACAAGAACAAAAACATTAACAATACAAATCTTACCTAAATTGATCAAACCGCTCTCGGTCTAAGACAGAAGAGCATGTTAAGGAATACTATGGGAATGAAATCTGCAAAATCCAGACTGTGGGAAACTCTACAGGGTAAACAACCTCATTTCTTCAATGGATAAGTTGCAAGAATGGGAGTTAGGGGAGATGGAGGGCGAATCTGTTGGCTAAAACAGCCTTAAGAGATATATGTCAGCAATTTGCCATGAGAATCTTACACAGATATTGACTAAATAAACTGAAAATGTAAAATGTGACATTTGATATTTGTGAAACAATTGGAAATTTAAACACTGCATTGTTTATATTAAGGAATTATTAACTTCTTAACACTTTAGGTGTGATGATACTGTGATTCTATTAAGTGTTCTTATCTTTTAGAGATGGACACTGAAAAATTGAGATGAAATGAAAAAATAAATACACAAATTAATAAATAAAAACAATCCATAGTTCCTTTCCCACTGCCTCATGTACAACCTAAATTTTCCATTGTAACAAACACTTTTAAGACCTACTTTAGAATCCAGGTTTGAAATTCAGAGAATATATTATAGTTAGATGCTAAGTATGACTGGAATAATTGGTGTTCTTTGGTGACATGGAAAATATAAACTTTTAAAAAGAAGACAAATCCCAAATAGACTGGCAATTCCAAATACTTTCCAGTTTTATGTTATCCCACACCTGTCCCCATCCTCCTCCCTGCTACCCAGGCCCCCTGGAAATCCTCTTCCTCATCTCACCAGCTCCCAGCTGTCCACCTATGCAGATTTGTTCTCTGCAGTAGCTCTCCCAGCCATCCTCTTCTCTCCACTACACACTTGTTCAGGTCTTCAGTACCTCTGGTATAGGTACTAACCCCTACTCTCTCCAATTCATCCAATGGCCTATTTTTCTAAAGCATAGCTCTTATTTGTCACTGCTCTGTTCAAACTTCTATGGTTTATAATGGTAGAACAAAGCCCAAACTATACACTGAAGGCTATATGCCAAGTGTATAATCATATTTCCCACTACTTCAATTCAATCTCACTAGACCCTATATAAAGATGTAAATCTTTAGCCTTTCCTCTAAGCTCCAAACTGTAACAGCTGCCTATCTGAAATCTCTTGGATGTCTCAAAAACTGTAAATTCTACTCTACCAAAATTGAACTCACTGCTATTTCTCCTAAATCTAGCCCAGGTGATTCCCATGTTATGTAAGCTGGATATCTAGGAGTCATTCTTAACACCTCCCTCTTTCTCACCCCTATTTCAGATCTATTACCAAATCCGGTAGGTTTTACTTCCTAAATCTTTCTTGTTCCTCCCCATCTCCTCCACTACCCACTTCCTAACTGATCTATCCATATTTCTAAGGTCCGCCTCCAATCTGTTCTCCATACCAAAGTCAGAAATAACCTCTTAAAAATGCAAGAAAATCACATCACCAATCCCCACACTCCTAACCCCCTCTTGCTTACAATTCAAAATGGCTTCCCTGTAGTTTGACCTCAGTCCACCTCTTTCATCTTCCCTCAAACCCGTCTCACCTTTGTTCTCTGATTCAGCCACACTGATGTATTTTCTGTCCCTCATAACCATCAAGTTACGTCCTGGAAGTCTCCTCTCTCCCCTTGGCTTTATTGTTCAGGTCTTAGTACATGCATTATTTCCTCAGAGAAAGCCTTTCTTGACCTCCCTACCTTGGTCAAATCCTCCATTACTGACATTCAGAGCACCATGCACCTCTCTCTCCTTCATAGTCCCTAACACAGATGCAATTTTACAACTGTGTATTTGATTAGTATCTATTTCACCCCACTAAACTGTAAGCTCCGTAAGAAAGGCATCCATAAAAGTTTTGTGTCTGTTTTCATTCATCGTTGAGTCTGCAAGTGAGCATAGCGCCTGGCGCTCACCCTTTTTAAAATAAATATATATGCTGTGCAAAGCCTTTGCTTTTCTCTTGTTCTGCTTTTGTTCAGGGTATTTAGTCTTAGTAAAATGTTCAAATCCTCCTTATCTTTAAAATTCAGATCAGATATAATCCTAACCTGAAACCCTCTCTAAGGCTCCACTCAACTTGTAAATCTCTCTTTTCACTGAAATTCTAGTGTGTGTGTGTATATATATATACATATATATATATATATATGTATATATATACTTCCAGTATATGTTACTTATATATATCTCTAACAGGAGCAATTTCTATCATGTGTTAGTTATTTCTATACATTTTTCTTCTTCTCTGCTTAACTGAGGACTTCCTTACTAGGGTAACTGACTTCTTTTGAATTAATCTTTTTATCCTCAAGATAGTCTTCCTATGTCGTGCAACATCTGAACGAACATATGATTAATACAATACCAATCACGGGTATGGTAGAAAGACAATATAAAGTATTAAAAACCTAAGAAACCTAAAATATCTCTGGAAGGATACAGGTAACACAGGTTGCCTCCAAGAAGGCAAACTGGGTGGCTGGCAGACAAGGGCAAAAGGAAGACATTTTGCTTATACTATATTGCTTCTTTTGCATGTTGACTCGCATGAACACGTGTGTAACACATACTGTCATATGAATCCTGACTCATGTAAATATATCTTTTACAGACCAATTACAAAAATGTCTTAAAGCCTACCGGTTTATCAGGCAAAGTAGGACAAAACTGCAATGTTCTGCATTCTACTACATAAAGTACGACTAGTATCCACTGTGCATCCACCAAGTACAAATACTGTCCTAGTAAATTAACGTGTTGGGGCACCTGGGTGGCTCAGTCGGTTAGGCAGTCTTTTTTTTTTTTTTCCGTTTTGTTTTTTTTTGTGTGTGTGTGTTTTGAGAGACATAGAGACAGAGTGTGAGCAAGGGAAGGGCAGAGAGAGAGGGGGACACAGAATCCGAAACAGGCTCCAGGCTCTGATGAGCCATCAGCACAGAGCCCAACACGGGGCTCAAACTCACAGACCGTGAGATCATGACCTGAGCTGAAGTCGGCCGCCCAACCGACTGAGCCACCCAGGCGCCCCGGTTAAGCATTCTTGATTTCAGCTCAGGTCATGATTTTCACATTTTATTTTGTGAGATCGAGCCCAACGTCCTGCTCCGTGCTGACAACCCTGAGCCTGCTTGGGATTCTCTCTTCTTCTCTCTCTGCTCCCCCCCCATGCCCCCGCTCCTGCTCCCGCTCACTCATGCACGTGCTCTTTCTCAAAATAAACTTAAAAAAAAATTAATGTGTTATTTCACTTAACAGAAAAAAAAACTAATTTGATAGTTGACGTATTTAATTGCAACATTCCTTATCTCATTAAACTAAAACCTGCTTTATTACAGAAGAATAAATCTTACATCTATTTCACAAGGGGAAAAAAATTTACTCTGACTCCCCCTTTGGCAGTCTAGCTTTAAAAAGGGTATCTGCCTTTTTTAGTTATTGATGTATTTCTTATGTTTACCACATTCTAGAACAGACTTCACATATGTTCTTGGTGACTGCTATACTGAATAGCTGTTACCCATCCAACTGAATTCAAGCTCCAGGCCTCTGTTTATATTGCCTGAAGAATCTTCTCAGCCCTACTATAAGCTGCTCCTTGAAAATTTTGTGTATGAAGAAGGCAGGAATGTGTACAAGAATCTAGGAGGAAAAGGCATCAAAACCAGAATCAGCACGTTAGATGACACACAGAACAGAAGAGGCACACCATCAAGGTGGAACTATGAAAAAGTTGGCAGGGAAGTAGCCAATAATAGTGGGACAAGGCAGCATTAGGAGGGTTAAGTGGTGGCGACGGGGGAAGGGGAGAGGATGTTCTATTAAAGCCTGTAATTTGAAAGTTAGCAGAATGTCTAGGACTACACTCACTTGTAAGTCTGAAACATAATCGAGGGAATTAAAGAGAACTTAGCTGAAAATAGAAAGAAAAAAAAAAACAGTTGTAAATCAGAGCTTGGAAAGAGTGAGGTGAATGTGGGGTGAAAGCAAAGATCTTAGAAACTCAGCCCGTGCTAAGGCAGCTAAGATGATCGAATAAAAAATAGGAGAGTAGTGAATGGTACAACAATGGGGGTGGTCTGTCCTTATGGGCGAAGACTGTGGAAAGTGGAATGAGTGATGGAAACCAGGAACTGGAAACTATCTGGTCCTTTAAAAAGTGTATCACGGAAGTGAGGGGGGTAGGTTTAAGGAGCAGAACTTCAAAGAGAAGAGGATCTTTATGGAGGGGGACGTGAAGTAAGGTTTTGACTGCAGCCGTGCAAAGGCGGGATGGTGAGGCGAGGCGTCTGAGTCAGAGCTCAGAGGAGAAGCACGGAGACTGAGAGCGGCGCAGAGAAGCGGGATGGGGGGCAGCGGCGTGGCCCGGGGCTCCCTCACCTTGGCCTTGTAGCTGGGCAGGTTGCAGAGGATGTCCGTGCGCAGAGCCTCTTCTGCCAGGCTGCGGGCGCAAAGGCTCCGCCACACCTCGCTGTTCTCATCGCCGTGCAGGCAGCGGTACCAGTGCTTGCACACCAGGGCGCAGCTCCGCAGCTCGGACAGCTCCAGGTAGGAAAACACCAACTCCAGCACCCGGCTGGGCAGCCGGCCCCCTGCCCCCGCGGACCCGGAGCCCGAGCCGCCGACCGCGCCGCCGCCGCCACCGCTACAGCCAGCGCCACCAGAGGCTCCCCCAGGCCCTGGGGCTGGTGCCGCCATCGCCTCACCAGCCGGCCCAAGGGCCGCCGCCGCCGCCGCCTCTTCCCCACGTCTCTGCTGGGGAGGCCAAGCCTCGCCTTGAGACCGAAGCACCTCGCTCACCGCCCCTTTCACAGCCAACCACCGGCCCTCCACCACTCCCGCCCCTGCCCGGGGGCGTCCGCCGCGCGCCCCGCCTCACTGAGGGCAGACGCACCGGCCGCACGGGCGTCCCCCGCCCCTCCTCCCCGGCTCAGCGCGGGCGTCGGAACCGCCCGACTCGCACGGCCTCCCCGCGGCGCGCCCGTGGCTCCGCCATACTGGTTGAGGGCACGAAGCAAGGGCGCACGCCCAGCTCGCTCGCGGTTCCTCTCAGCCCCGGATGTGACTGTTTGGCTGAGGCGCGCCGCGCCCGGCGTTAGATGGGATTGGGCGCCCCCAGGTGAGGTCATCACGAGGCGCCGAGGAAGGAAGCGGGAAGCGCAGGTATGAGGCTGGCGCCTGTGGCTTTGTGGCTGTTCTTCGGTGTCTTTTCCTCTTTTTGGTCTAGTGGTCTCGCGTCTGCTTTCCTGGGTCCCGTTCCCTGCGAGGTTTTCTGTGTCAGGTCCCTGCTGCAGACTCCATCCTAACGCATGAAACTTCCAGTTCCTTCCTGGCCAATTCCTAGCTCCGCCACTTTCGACTTGAGTTGGATCTGGGGTCGTCTGCTCATGTTCAAGCTCTTTTGTTCTTTATTGGTGCTGGTACTTATCAAAACATGAGTCCTATTGTGTATTCGGAAAATAAGGTCGTCGTATTTGAATCCCGGCACCCCCTGCCCAAATGTTCCGATAGCCTGAAAGTGCCGTGTAATTGCTGATTAAGTGCTCCATTCTTTTGCTCAAAATGTAGCCTTTCCCAGTCTTTCCTGCTAACCCGATTCGTAGGCGGATCCAGGCAGCGCGTCTTTATATAATTAGACATTCCAATAGGGAGAATGATGTGAAGGCTGTAATTACAGATGGCTTCTCGGAAGAGAGAATTTAAGCATTGTTTGGTCACATTGCATTTTCCTAGGTGGCCAGAAGTTTTCCGACAGCCTTTAAAGAATGCTTAGTGAGAGAAAATAATAACCACCATGTGATCAAGGCATTGCGCTAGGTCTTTTATTCGGGTTTTATATAATTCTCAAGACAACTCTGAGGTAATTATTATAGGTCTCACAGATTCCCTTAGTAGTCACCTCCATTGTCTTGCCATTATGTAGTAAGAAATCTTTTCAGGAGTTCCTTCTGTGTATAATACATTTCTAATTCTCCATTAAAAACAAAAGAACAGCAACTACTTTCTCTACTCTCTGGTAAATGGTGTTTGATTATTACTGACTAGTCGCATCTTCCCAGATGTTTTTTTCTCCCAGTTTAGTAACCCAGATTCTTTCCTAACTAGTGCTAATGGCACAGCCCTTCAATCATTTGGGTTGCTATCTAGCTTCTCCACATCAAGACCGCCTTTGGAAAACCCAAACGTGTGAAGAAAAATTGACCTATACTTATTATAGTGATAGCGGCTACTCTATCTCGTTTGAATGGTAGTGTAATCTCAGACTATGGAGTTTTATTTATTAATCAGTTTTCAGCTTTCAACTATGGGACATCCAAGGTAGGAGGTCCAAGTTTTTGTTTGGGAAGGCACTTAAAAAAAAGTGTTTTTTTTCTTTTTTTTTTTTTTTTTGCGCTTTTTTTGCGCTTTTTTTTTTGTTTTGTTTTTCTATTCTTCAAAGATAAGTAGAGTTTGGTCCATCTGAGAAGGGGACAAAGAACCAGACAGAATCAACAGCATTGAAGGCATAGACCCTTAAAAAGTGGGCACATGGAAATAGAACTGGAGCAGTATTTAAAGATCATTCAAAGTTATTAAAAACTTTGACGTTACCCTGTCTGTCACAGTATAGGCGAAGTAGAGCCTTTGAGGGATCTGATGAGATAATTCTGGTGCTAATCTAGCCCAGTCAGTGAGGTGACTTCGTGCCAAAGTCCCCCCAAGTGCCCCAGGCAGAATTTCAAAGTAGGAAAAGATTTAAAAAAAAAAATTTTTTTTTAGCGTTTTTATTTTATTTTTGAGAGACATAGAGACAGAGAGTGAGAACGGGAAGGGCAGAGAGAGAGGGAGATACAGAATCTGAAGTAGGCTCCAGGCTCTGAGTCATCAGCACAGAGCCTGACACGGGGCTCGAACTCACAGATTGTGAGATCATGACTGGAGCTGAAGTCGGCGGCTTAACCAACTGAGCCACCCAGGTGCCCCAAAGTAGGGAAAGATTTTATGACTGAGGCCTTTTCTTTCTACAGATCACCCTCCTGGCCTTGCCCTTCCCCCATGTTTATAGTACCCTCCTGCCTTCTCCCTGTTCAGAACTTCCATCTTCCCCTTCCACCCTTTCTAAAAATGTTCTCAAGATACCCCACATTTCCCTGCCCACTCCATGATTTCGTTAGGTGTTAAAGGAAACTATGATATAATTAGAGTAATGCACAATAGGCTATGATTAAGTGCTTTAGGCGTTACCTATGAGAAGAGAAGCTTGTTGACCTGATACCTGAACGTGGAGAAAATGGCACTGACTTATTTCTTGTAGGCTTTCCTGTCCCAGTAAGAGAAAAACAAGAAACAGTGGCTTGACAACTCATTTCTGAAAGATTGTTTTGATTTGACCCAGATTTAATTACATTTTTTTGCCACTACCTTATACCACAGCAGACTTGTTTTATGCTTTTTTTTTAAGTTTTTTATTTATTTTGAGAGAGAGAGAGAGTACAAGTGGGAGAGGAGCAAAGAGAGAGGAAGAAAGAATCCCCAGCAGGCTCCACACGGTGAGCCCAGAGCCCATTGCAGGGCTCAGATTCACAAACCATGAGAGCATAACCTGAGCTGAGATCAAGAGTCAGACTCTCAACCAACGTGCCACCCAGGCACCCCTGTTGTTTAATAGTTTTTGATACTGGCCTTTGGGTATGTTTCGAATAAGAACAAATAATTTTGTAGACTAAGTAAACAGGCGATACCTGAGGCTCTAGTTGGCTCCTGTGATCAATACCCTGCGTGAGAAGCTGAAAAGCTTCAATATATAGTAGATTTCTGGGACTTTCCCAGCTGTTTTTCTTCTAATTTTATTTTTTAAATGTTTGTTTATTTTTGAGAGAAAGAGAGTACACAAGCGGGGGAAGGGCAGAGAGCGGAGAGGAACAGAGGATCTGTGCTAATAGCAGAGAGCCCGACATGGGACTCGAACTCATGAACTGTGAGATCATGATCTGAGCCAAAGTCAGATGCTTAGCCAACTGAGCCACCCTAAAGTCCCTCAACTATTTTTCTTAACATTCTCCATAATAGGTCTTTACTTTTATTTTTCTGATTAGCTTGGTGATCAGTAAATATTCATGTGATGTAGAAATTAGAAGTTTAGTTTGTATTTTACACTGGTGCATAGAGGTTAAGGTAGAGCTGACCTTGATTTTGTGAAATTAATAGACACTACTGGTTCTATTATGGAAAAATTTTCAGGAACTGTGTTGTCTGTTATAGTTCCTTTAAGTACAAAATCCATTTATTGCCTAATTTCTCACACTTTGAGGTGAGCTTATCCACGTGTGTCTTTAAAATTGAGTCAGTTTTTTCCAGAAAAAAATTATATTAGGCAGAAAACCCGCTAAAACTTTACCAGTCAGCATTTACCTAGGTCCCCTGTGGGTAGATATGTGATGGGAAAATAGAAGTACTAGAAACCTGTCTCATTCTTGTCTTAGAGAAAATTTAAAATCCCAGTAGGAATCCAAAAACATATGCACACAAAATTCTAAAGCTGTAGAGGGCAGACTTCCCCGGACTTTAAAGTGGATTCACTGTAGAAAAATTAAAACTAACATGGGAAATAATTGATCAGTTTTCTAAGGAAAAGAGTTAAAATTATTTGTAACTTAAGTGGCCTTTTCAATGGTTAGTACAAACTTCATATTTTATTTATATTATACGATAAGTCAGTAGTCACCACAGATGACAGTCCCTAAGCCTAAATAATGTTAAACTTGTGCTAAGTGACCTTTTTTCTTGGTTTATTTGGAACATTTGGCAAAAGTCTTTCTTATGGTAGAACATTTTTAACTACTATTTCATTACTTGTCAGCAAAAATCAAACCACCAGGGGTTCCCTGTCTTTACCTCTCTCTGAGTCATTTCCTCTCCAGACCTCTCCTTTAAAACTTATTTGCTTCAGTCTTTAATTAGTTTCCTCTGTATACTGATTCAGTGCTTCTGCTGAAGTAAATGTATCTTTTTGTCTTTCCCATTTTGTCATCTTTATGAAAATTGCTATATCTGATTATGTGACCGTGTTGCTGTTACTTTCCTCCCCCCTACCCCTCTGTTACTTTGATTACTAAAATATTGGTGATTTTTTTGCAGTCTAGTTAGTGATTCTGTGTATATGTGAGTGCCTAAAAATGGGAGGAAATAAGCTTTGTGACGAGAATAGAAACTTTAGGCAGATTGCCAGATTATTTTAAATCATTTTTCAAAACAATATTAGGAAATTTATCTCTGTACTATTGGACTAAATTCAGATTTTATATCTGAAAATACAAAAGCAACTATGGCGGTTTCTCACTAGATAAATTCTCCCGGTAGATCTGTTTGCTTTCTTTTGTCTAGCCACTTAGAGTTATATAAATTGCCCTGATTTCCTTTTTATGCTTTACCCAACAGGCAGTTAAGGCAGGGTAGTATTATGTGGCAGTTTCATTGTATAAATCTGGGATGCCTAGTGTATCAGGAATCTCAATTCTGTACATAACTATTACTGTTAAGTGTAAGTGGGTGATAAAGTAATTAAAAACACATGAGTATGGGGCATCTGGCTGGCTCAGTCAATAGAGCATGTGACTCTTCATCTCGGGATTGTGCGTTTGAGCCCCATGTTGGGTGTAGAGAGTACTTAAATAAATAAACTTAAAAATATAGGAGTACTTTAAAAGCATTAATGAATCATTCATGGCTTTTCGTTATTTTCTGTACTTTCAGAGAATCCTAACAAGTTAAAAACTATTGACAAGTGGTCGGGGCGCCTGAGTGACTCAGTCGGTTAAGCATCCCGACTTCGGCTGAGGTCATGATCTCACAGTTCTTGAGTTCAAGCCCTGTGTCCGGGTCTGTGCTGACAGCTCAAAGCCTGGAACCTGCTTCAGATTCTGTGTCTCCCGCTCTGCACCTCCGCTGCTCATGCTCTGTCTCTCACAAAATGAATAAATGTTAAAAAAAATTTTTTTTAAACAATCGTCAAATGGAATTGTTAGAAAAGTGTCTTCGTTATTTAAAAGTTTGGGATCCTTTTATATTGGATCCCATGTACAAATCCTAAAGGCCAAGATGACTTTGGTCAAATTATTTCTGAATCTCAAGTTTTATTATTTTTAAAGTGGAATAATACTAAACAGAAGGCTGTTTTAAGAATAAAATTAAATAATGTACCGAATTAATCTCTGGTGGTAAAAATCCAAGAGCCTACATTTTTAACTATTTCCCTGGATGATTATTGGTGTAGTACAGGTTCTCAAATTTTAGCATACATCAGCATCACCGGAGGACTTGTTAAAACGCATGGCTGGGCCCCAGCCCCAGCATTTCTGATTCTCTAGTGTAGTATTGGGCAATTTATATTTCTAAGTTCCTAGGTTATGCTCATGCTGCTGGTGTGGAGGCCATACTTTGAGGACTATTGAGGTAGATCTACAATGCCACTTTGACCAGCCTGATAAAAATGGGAGAAGTGAGGGGCACTGGGCTGGCTCAGTCAGTGGAGCATGTGAGTCTTGATCTTGCGTTTGTGAGTTAGAGCTCCATGTTGGGTGTAGAGATTACATTAAAAAAATTTTTTAATAGGAAAAATGATAATGGTAATATTTGTCAAGCACTCATCATGTACCAGACACTATTATAGTGCTTTACATGTATTTACTTCTCTATGATCCTATGAAATGGTGCTATTATATTTATTACCCTCCGTTTATAGAGAAGGAAAATGAACCACAGAGAAGTTCAGTAACTTGCCCAGAATCACCCAGTTAGTAATAGGTAGTAGAGCTATTCAAACCTAGAGAATCTAGCTCCAGAGATTCTCTAAATGTTCTCTAATGTTCTCTAAAACATTATTCAGATAAAAGATATAACTTGATGATTGAGCAGCTCTCTTTTATTTTTTATTTTTTTAAGTTTATTTTTATTTTTTTTTAATGTTTATTTGTTTTTGAGAGATAGAGAGCACAAGTGGGGAAGGGGTAGAGAGAGAGGGAAGCAGAGAATCTGAAGCAGGCTCAGGACTCTGAGCTATCCGCACAGAGCCCAATATGGGGCTCGAACCCACAAACTGTGAGATCGTGACCTGAGTTGAAGTCAGATGCTCAACTGACTGAGCCACCCACATGCCCCTAAAGTTTATTTATTGATCTTGAGAGAGAGAGAGAGAGAATGAGTGGGGGAGGGGTGGGGGGGGCAGTGGGGGAGAATCCCAAGCAGGCTCCGCACTGTCAGTGCAGAGCCGGACATGGAGCTCAAACTCATGAACCATGAGATCATGACCTGAGCTGAAATCAAAAGTCATCCAGGTGCCCCAAGCAGCTCTCTTTTAAAAATAATTTTTACTAATTTAAATATATAATGTTTATTCTTTTTTTTTCATGTTTATTTATTTTTGAGACAGAGAGAGACAGAGCATGAGTGGGGGAGGGGCAGAGAGAGAGGGAGATACAGAATGTGAAGCAGGCTCCAGGCTCTGTGCTGACAGACGCGGGGCTCGAACTCACAGACCGCGAGATCATGACCTGAGCCGAAGTCGGCCGCTTAACCAACTGAGCCACCTAGGCGCCCATATAATGTTTATTCTTATGTGAACCTCACATCAGATGATGGAGGGCAAAGTTTGCCTGGATCCCTGATTGCAAAGAAAGCCCATTTAGGCATATGCCAGCCAGGTGTACACAATCCTGTGTTCAACTAGGCTTTTGTAGACTTGATCTTCAAATTTTTTTTTTTAAATTATGCTTTTTTGGATGTCTTTTTAAAATATTTAAGTGAAATACTGTGTATTGTATTTGTCTCCTCCCATCAAGTTCTTAAGAGATTATAGTAATTTTCCCCCTCTCCACAGTGTGTTCTGGGCCATAATGGCAGTCAAGTGGACTGGTGGACATTCTTCACCTATTCTCTGCCTGAATGCAAGTCAAGAAGGGCTGGTGGCTTCTGGAGCAGAGGGTGGTGAGCTTATGGTTTGGGGTGAAGATGGGACTCCATTAGGACATACACACTTCCAAGGGGCTGATGATGTTACCAGTGTCTTATTCTCTCCCTCCTGCCCCACCAAGCTCTATGCCGCACATGGAGAAACTATTAGCTTACTGGATGTCAGGTCCCTCAAAGATTCCTTGGACCATTTTCGTGTGAATGAAGAAGAAATCAATTGTCTCTCATTGAATGAAACTGAAGACCTGCTGGCTTCTGCTGATGACTCCGGGGCAATCAAAATCCTAGATTTGGAAAATAAGAAAGTTAGCAGATCACTGAAGAGACATTCCAATATCTGTTCTTCTGTAGCTTTTCGGCCTCAAAGGCCTCAGAGCCTGGTGTCATGTGGACTGGATATGCAGGTAATGAATGCTTTGCAGAGAGTACTTGGGTAATTTCTCTTGGGTTTGGTAACAATCAAATTACTGACCAGGCTAAATATATCTTTGCATTTTCTGTTCTCTGCTAATGTGTCTTATCTGCGTATGAAACATAAGCTTTACTTCTGCACGTTTAATGCTAACTTGACAAAGCCTAGTAGATTTTATTCACAAAGTAACCATTTATCCTTTAGCCTTCCCTTTTCTGTGCTTAAGACAGTCATAAAACCTGAGAATTCAAATATTTGGTTCTAAACATCTTTTTAAACAAAGGAGCATGCTGAAGGCAGACTATCACCCGTTCTTTACAAACTCTATATTGTTTTTTCATAAAAAAAAATAAGAAAGAGACTGGATCTGTTGTTCTTACTTTAAAATTCTGTGGTACATTAATTGAATTATTGCATACTGTTGACCAAGATCAGAGCATTGCATTCAATAAGTTTTAAAAGGAACATCACAAATTAGACCAAATTCAGAGGAAAGCTATCAGGAGAGTGGATATATCAAGAAGCCCCATTATGTGGGTGAAATGGAAGTGTTTGCTTGTTTATTTTTTATTCATCTATTTATTAGAGCATGAGCTGGGGAGGGAGCTGGGGAGGGAAGGAGGGGGAGAGAGAGAGAGAGAGAGAGAGAAAGAGAATGAGAATCCCAAGCAGGCTCCACACTGTCAATGCAGGAGCTCAATGCAGGGTTCTAACTCACGAACTGTGAGATCACAACCTGAACTGAAGCCAAGAGTTGGATGCTTAACTGACTCAGCCATCCAGGCACCTGGAAATGGAAGTGTTTAATTCTTGGTTTTCATGAGGGGGGAAAAGTGGAATGTGCTAGTCGAAAATCTTGTAGGGGTGCCTCGGTGGCTCAGTCAGTTAAGTGTCCAACTTTTGATCTCAGCTCAGGTCTTGATCTCAGGGTTGTGAGTTCAGGCCCCACATTGGGCTCCATGCTGGGCATGAAGCCTAGTTTAAAAAAAAAAAAAGTATCACTGGAGTGAGAATAATCATGGCTTCTCTTTGGTGAGCACTTAACTACTCGCCAGTGCTTTACATATATTAGTTTTCATTCGAATCACACTCTGATAATTACTATTGCTTTTTTAGAAATGAGACTGAGGTTCAAATTAAGTATCCATATAGCTGCCTGAATTGATATTCAGACTTGATTGAGTCTCTCTGGCTCCAAAGCCTGAATTTTTTTCTGTGACACCAGAGGTATCAAACAGGAGATCATCAGTAATGGGATAGAAAAGGTTCTTGGTTTGCAAGTGGGTGTATTCTAAAAAAAGAACCATTGTTTATTAATGACTTGTGTGTTCTGCAGTGTTTTAGGCATTTAATCTACATTCTTCTTTTAAAATATTTATTTATTTTGAGAAAGAGTGTGTGTGGAGGAGGGGCAGAGGGAGGGAAGGAAGGAGAATCCCAAGCAGGCTCCATGCTGTCCACACAGAGAGCCCAATGTGCAGCTCCATCCCATGAACCATGAGATTATGACCTAAGCTGAAATCAAGAGGCAGATGGTTTATCAGCTGAGCCACCCACGTGCCCCAGTCTATATTCTTTATTTTGTACAGTATCTTTCAAGACTCTATGATTCCATTAATACCATCAGAAACTTTGTCTTCCTATGTTTTTGGCCAGCAATCTTTACCACTCCCTCTCTACCCTCTACACCCCTTCCTAAGTTAAAAATAAACGAGGCTGGGTTTTGTTGTTTTCATAATGACTTCTATTACTCTTCCCCATGCTACTGGTATTTAGTAGGCAGAATCAGTGGATGGCCAGCAGCACTGGGATAGTTCCTAAATAATAAAGAATTGTCTTACCAAAAATGTCTATATATAGTTCCTTTATTGAGAATCATTGTATACTTGAGGGGCACAGTGACCCTATGACCTATAAACTCTCTTTCCACACTTAGGTCTTGACCAAGCCCTTACAAACCTACATTTTCTACCCTCATGGTGATAATCTGCCTATTTTGGTTATACAGAAAGACACACACACACACACACACACAAGACCTACATATCCAGGTGGATATCTATGTTGAATAGGCAGATCGTACAGTGTCTCTTTGACTAGTCATTCTTTCAACCTTAAGCTATGGCAGTTTTCAGTCACTGGTTCATTAATTTACTAGGCATGGCAGTAAACAATTAGGTGTGCAAAAATGACCTATATATTTCTCAGATTAGATAAGAAATGAGCATTTAGAATTCATTTTCCCTTCAGTTCTAGGAGAGAAGTTCTAGTGGCAGGCAGCTGTTAGAGAGCAACGTAGAACATAAATATTTTGTGAAAAGGAGGCTTGGTAATTGCTTATTTGATTTGACTAAAAAACCTAAATATTCACTGTAGATTAATTTCTGCATTGGGTTGTGATAAAACAACAGTGGTAAGACAGCTCAACTAAGCTTTTAAGAAATTACTTTCCTTGGGGCACCTGAGTGGCTCAGTTAAGCATTTGACTCCTGCTCAGGTTGTGATCTTGTGGTTCGTGAGTTTGAGCCCTTCATCGGGCTCTTCACTGGTGGTTCAGAGCCTGCGGGATTCTCTCCCACCCTCCCTCTGCCCCTTCCCCACTTATGCACACTCTTTCTCTTTCAAAAAAAAATTACTTTCCTTAACTGAAATTGAAACTGTAGTATCTAACAGTTTACTTCTTAAAACCTGGTTATCTGGTATTATTCTAAACTTTAAGAATAGCCAGTCTATGGAGGAGTCCAAGAATGTAGGCATAATAGTGGAACGGAGTTGTTATAAGGTTAATTTTGAGAGTTCTTTCTCTCCGAACAAACACATATTATCTCAAGGCAGGAACTGAATTATTGCCACACACAGGGGATATGTTCAATGTACCTATCTTTGTTATTATAGAGATAATAAAAATTATACCCTTTGATTTACATCGGTTTAAATAATTAGGCAAAGCACACTTAGAGGCACACTTAACAATTGATTTATTAAGACTCTTGAGACTGCTTAATTTTTTTTTTTTTTTTAATTTTTAGAGTGTGAATGGGGGAGAGGGGCAGAGAAGGAAAGAGAGGATCTTGAGCAGGCTCCACACAAACAGCACAGACCCCAAGACCCTGGGATCGTGACCCAAGCCAAAATCAAGAGTCGGACACTCAACCGACTGAGCCACCCAGGAGCCCTGAGACTGCTTAATTTTTTATTTTATTTTTTATTTTTCCTCCCTCCCCCCTTAATTTTTTATTAAATAGCTATAAGATATTTATAATATATGTGTAAAGTATAAGAACATTAAATACATGTGTAGCCACCACTCAGATACAGTTTTCTCTTGTAAAGACCTTTGGAAGTTTGAGACCATCATATATTTTTGTGGCATACACGTTGATTTTTTTTTGCCCCTCATTTCCACATCTGAAAATAAAGGTTTCAAAAGGTTTATTGTTCTTTCTGGAGTTTGAAAGATCACTAGTACCAACACTTAAGGATCAGGATGGCAGAAAGGCTTTTTTTCCCTTAAAAATGAATCTTTTATATGGAAAGAAATGTTTTAGTAGGGGGAGGAATTTGTGAGCAGGGTCACTTTGATGTGATTGCATTCACTTCTGAACATTTGCCAGTTGTCCACTTTCTCCCCGCTCTGACATTTTATAGGACTATAAACCCCAAACTCTTGTATTCTTTTCTTTCAGTGTCTCTTGCTTTTCTGCTTAGAGTAACACCACTTGAACCAGGTGGTTGAGAAATTGTGAAACACCTTGGAATCTTTGAAGAGTAAAGTAGTGTGGAGAGTGTCCAGGCAGGAACAGTCTGGAAATCTTCAACACTTGAAAATGATTCTTGGATTGGTAGAATCTGGGATGGCTGTTAACACATTTAGATGATTTCAGTAAATACAAAAATGTTTAAGCTGCCGAAAACACTTTGAGTATAGTTCATGTCTTAAAAGGGCAAAAAATAAAATCCAGGCATCATGCACGGCTGTGCAAGAAAGACTTGGGGATACCTGCCAAGACATTTAAGCTAGCAGATTCTAGAATGTGCCATTTTTCTTGTGCTCAGATTTTGTTTTATAGAGATTTGTTTCCATGTCACATCTTTGTTACATTTTCTGATACTTCTTTATTTTACTTCAGTTTACTTTGATTTATTAATATTTTAGCTTTAGCCAAATAGTAACTGCTGGCCACTTAGTAAAATGTTATTATAAGTCCAATCAAAAATGTTTTCAGTGCTTTCCTTGATAGAAGCACAATGTGTTATTAGAGGTGCCTTCTTGCAGAGGCTGAGTTGAAGGAACTTACCTTCAATAGAAAACCAAATCCTTAATATCATCAGCAGTAGTAATCTTGTCAATTCAGATCTGTGCTTTTGACTGATATTCTAGTGTCCATTTTAAATTATGAGTAATAATTAAGGGATAATACTAGATGGTAAAATAAAGCTGTCTATTCTTGAAAGTATGAAGAATATTTTCCTTTTCAAATTGGTTGCTGTGGGAAGAAAATGAATCACTAGATTATAGAGCAAAATCAATTCACAAAGTTTTTTGTTTTGTTTTAAACAGGTTTTAATTAGCATTTCATTTAAATCAATTTAGTAGGTCCAAAATCATGGTAGGGGACAACAAAGAAAACCACATATACCAGGATGTCAAATTAATCAACAGATAGGTATGGAATTTTTGCTCTTTCCAGGCCTTAAGCAAAGATGAATTAAATCTCAGGGTGCCTGGCTGGCTTAGTTGTTAGAGCACATGACTCTTGAATCAATCCCCGTGTTGGGCGTGGAGCCTACCTAAATTAAAAAAAAAAAAAAAAATTAAATCTTAAGAAACTGGCAAGCTAGTAGTATATGTTAATTAATAGCACAGAAATAAAATACAGGAAAGAAAGCAGTGGGCTGGAATACTTAAAAGCCTTCCTAGAGGGACAGGAACTTGAGGTAAGCTTCTAAAATGGGTACTTTTTAGGTAGTATGAAAGGAAAGAGAAAGCATTCCAGATACAAATCATTTCAGTGATAATCCAGATTTCATTTATGTAGTTGACAGGCATTTTGACTTGCAACCAGCATAGATTAAAATTAATTAATAAGGGGCGCCTGGGTGGCTCAGTCAGTTAAGCGGCGACTTCGGCTTGGGTCATGATCTTGTGGTCTGTGAGTTCGAGCCCCGCGTCAGGCTCTGTGCTGACGGCTCGGAGCCTGGAGCCTGCTTCAGATTCTGTGTCTCCCTCTCTGCTCTTCCCTTGCTCACTCTATGTCTCTCAAAAATAAAAACAAAACAAAACAAAGTAAGTTTTATAATCTTCTATTTTACTTCTAGAGATGAGGGTACGGTGACAAAGAAATGCCACTGCTTGGGATGCCTGGGTGGCTCAGTCGGTTAAGTGTCTGACTTCGGCTCAGGTCTGATTTCACCATTTGTGAGTTCGAGTCCCACACTGGAGTCCCACACTGTCTATGGACAGCTCAGAGCTTGGATCCTGCTTTAGATTCTGTGTCTCCCTCTCTCTGACCCTCCCCCACTAGTACTCTGTATCTCTCTCTCTCTCAAAAATAAACAATAAAAAAAGTAAAAAGAAAAATGCAACTGCTTAAGAATGTGGATTACATTTCGATGTTCGTTGATCCCAAGTTATTACCTTATTGTACATTGGCATCCGAGTTTTGGCACCAGGGTAGCATTCCACTGGCATATTGTGGTGCCAGCTAAATTTTTAAAAATTTAATATTGCTGAAATGTATCATACTAATTATTGTCAGACTACTTTGATTACTTTATTACAAGTGGAAAAAGCATGTTAGTTGAGCAAAATGACTCAGCCTCTATTTGACTGCATAACTTCCTCTTATTTAAAGGTGATGCTGTGGAACCTTCAGAAAGCACGGCCACTCTGGATTACAAATTTGCAGGAAGACGAAACAGAAGAGACGGAAAGTCCACAATCACCTGGTCAGCTTTTAAACCCTGCTTTAGCCCACTCTGTGTCTGTAGCATCATGTGGCAATATTTTTAGCTGTGGTGCAGAAGATGGTAAGGTTCGAATCTTTAGGGTGTTGGGAGTTAAGTGTGAACAAGAACTGGGATTTAAGGGCCACGCTTTAGGAGTATCCCAGGTCTGCTTTCTGCCAGAATCCTATATGCTGCTTACCGGAGGGAATGATGGGAAGATAATGTTGTGGGATGTAAGCAGTGAAGTTGAAAAAAAACAGAAGAGCCCTACAAAACATACCCACAGGAAGAAAACTAAAAGAGCAGCTTACACGAAGCAGGGTGGAAATGCTCATGCTCTAGTAGCAGATGAAGAACAGCATGGCAAAATTTTACCAAAGCTAAGTATTGAACACGGAGAAAAGGTGAACTGGCTCTTGAGTACAAAAATAAAGGGATACCAGAATATATTAGTGGCTGATCAAACTAGTTGTATATCTGTATATCCCTTAAAAGCATTTTAAATACAATAAAAACATGTGAAAAACTGCAGCAAAACTTTTTATAGGTTAAAAAAAATCCTGATTCTTCATTTTTGTCATTCTTAATGTTTGTCATATTTTGAATAATATTCCATTGTATAAATTATAAGACATTTGAGCAAAAGATAATTGGGTAATACTTTATATAGTAAATGACATATTAAAATTTGGGGGAAGAGAACTAATAACTCACTGAGTATATTCACATGTACCACCCATTTTACATGTTTCATTTTTTTTTTTTAAAGTTTATTTATTTTGAGAGAGAGTGAGTAAGGGGAGGGGCAGAGGGAGAAGGAGAGAGAGAATCCAAAGCAGGCTCCACTCAGTGCAGAGCCCAACTCGGGGCTCGGTCTCACAAACTGTGAGATCATGACCTGAGCCGAAATCAAGAATGATGTTTGACCAACTGAGCCACCCAGGCGCCCTGTGTTTCATTTCTTATTCCAAATCCATGAATTTTATGTGGCAATCATTTTATTGCCACAGTAATTGGACTCAAAGTTATTAAGTAACAAGAACCAGGAAAATTACAGGCATGATTACTTACCTGGAAAGGATCTTGGTTGTCTTGTCAAGCCTCCTGCCGCAGGGAAGCCCACATATGATCTAATCCAAGTGTAGTATTACCAAGTGACATTGGTTAATTCAGGTCCTAGGATGTCTTGAGGAGCCTTACCAAGCTGGAAGAAGAAACCTGTTCTTGCTTGTTCTCTGTAAAGCCCAGAAGGCTTTGCTGACAATCACTGTCTGTTGTTTCTGAGAAAAGGGCTTCAGGATCAGATCAGTTTAGGATATTATGCAGGAATCCAAGCTGTGGTGTTGGTACAACAAAGAATAAGCCGAAGTTATGAATAAGCAGAAGTTCTGACTGAGCAGAAGATATAAAGTAGAGAAGAGATAGAAGAAGTGAAGAATAGAAACCAAGATAGTATGTCAAGAGTAAGTTCCTAAACTTGCAACTAAAAGTTCTGACCGCTGGAGTGGGCAATAATCAATAAAGATTGTTGAATGATCTCACTTGGAATTTAAGGAAAGAAGAATACCATCTTGGCCCTAAAAATTCATTGGCAGGGCACCTGGCTGGCTCAGTTGGTGGAATATACAACTCTTGATCTTGGGGTTGTGAGTTCAAGCCCCACATTGCGCATGGAGATTACTTAAAAAAAAAAATTCATTGGTTAAGGAGCTTGGCCTGAGTATTGACAGAAACAAGGTTCTAATCCCACACTGGGCAAGGTTCTTGGCCACTTTGTGCTTTAGTTTCTTTGAAAGTGAAGGGCTTGAATTAGAAACCCTCTAAGGTGCCTTTCATGCCACTGTTTAATGAAATGAAAATACCATCATCATAATATTATGCTTATCCAGTGGTTCTAATATCAGGAAAGACTAACGCTCATGGCTAATCTCTGGAGGTTTTAGAAGGACCCTTTCAGAAATTGCCCAAGTACAGCATCATTTTAGCTATTGAGCCTGAATAGATGTATGGGAACAAGGTAAGAAGTACTTAAACCAGGTTTGAAACATCAGTCTTAAACTTCTTTTAGTTCCTGTCAGACTGCCTAAGCACAAAAGGAAATTTACTATGAGGACACTGGGGCATGGGGTGCAGAATTCTCTAAATTACTGGAGCAGAAATGTAGCTTGGTTTCACTTGAGTCTCTAACAAGTGAGGCCATTAAGAATCAAGGCAGCTGTGGGGGCGCCTGGATGACTCGGTTGAGTGACCAACTCTTGATTTTGGTTTGGGTAGTGATCCAGGGTTGTGGGATTGAGCCCCGTGTCAGGCTCTGAGTTGAACATGGAGCCTGCTTGGGATTCTCTCCCTCTGCCCCTCTCCCAAACTTGCTTTCTCTCCCCCTTTCTCTTTCTCTTAAAAAAAATTAAATAAAAAAAAAAAAGTCTTAAAGGGGTGCCCAGTTAGCTCAGATGATGAGCGTCCTGGCTGTTGATTTCAGCTCAAGTCATGATCTGGCAGTTTGTAAAATAGAGCCCCACCTCAGGCTCCGTGCTGACAGGGCAGAGCCTGCTTAGTATTCTCTGTCCATCTCTCTCCCCCTCCCCCGATCACATGCACACATGTGCACACACTCTCTCAAAATAAATAAACTTAAAAAAAAAAGAGTTTAGGGGTGCCTGGATGGTTCAGTTGGTTAAGCATACGACTTTGGCTTAGGTCATGATCTTGTAGTCAGGGAGTTCGAGCCCCCTGTCAGGTTCTGTGCTGACAGCTCAGAGCCTGGTGCCTGCTTCAGATTTTGTGTCTCCCCCTCTCTCTCTGGCCCTTCCCTGCTTGTGCTGTGTCTTTCTCAAAAAAATAAGTACACATCAAAAAAAAAAATTTTTTTTTAAGTTTAAAATAAATTAAAAAAAGAATCAAGGCAGCTGCATTTTCTTGAGTTCTCATGGTCACTTGTCTCTGCTTCTCCCTACATGATGGTTTTTACTTACAAAAAGGTGGCCTTTCAGGGCTATATGAACAATCCATTTCAATTCCAGAAACCAAATGAGCAGTGCCCCAAGTCCCTGAAGAGAATATGATTGATCCAACTTAGTTAAGCACCTGTCTTTGATCCAGTCAGCTCTGGCTAGGGGGCTACTGTCATTTAATATCAGCACATCCAAAAGGGCCCACTCCCATAGTTGGGGAGGCAGTTCTCAGAGAAAGGGAGTATAGGCTAAACTAATAGTCGAACGATCTACAATTAACTATTGATATTTGTATGAAAATTCTATATAAAATGAACCCTTCTTAGGTCAGCTATGTTGTTACAGTGTGACCCTTTCAATTGGCAAGAACAGAGACCTACCCAGGTTATTTTAGTTAATGAAAGTTTGAGGAAACATAATGGTAAAATAAGTAAAGGAAGACACCCCCATCTGGGCTTATAGAGAATCAGGATACCATTTTGAATATAGCTTGGCTCTAGTAGCCAGCTAGCTGTTCAAATAATAAATAAGAACTTGAGTAGTCACCCCTTAGAAGTGGGCTTTCCAGGGCACCTGGGTGGCTCAGTCAATTAAGCATCCAATTCTTGATTTCAGCTCAAGTCGTGATCTCACAGTTGTGAGATTGAGCCCTGTGTCAGTCTCCACTGGGTGTGGAGCCCGCTTGGAATTCGCTCTCTCTGTCTCCCCTCTCCCGCCAAGTGGGCTTTCCAAAGTCCCTCATCTGTAGTAGGCTGAACATGTCTCCCAAAGGTAACAGGTTCTAATCCCTGGAACCTGTAAATGTTAACTTGCGTGAAAAGATCTTGGCAGATGTAATTATGTTGCAAGTAGTAAAGGATTATGTTAAACATATTTGTGGTAATTGTGTATCTACTTTTTTATTTTTAAAGTTTATTTTGAGAGACCAAGTGCAAGCGAGTAAGGGGCAGAGAGAGGGAGAGAGAATCCCAAACAGGTTATGTGCTGTCAGCAGGGTGGCCTACACAGGGCTCGATCTCATGAACCATGAGATCATGACCTGAGCTGAAATCAAGAGTCCGATGCTTAACTGAATGAGCCACCCAGTCCCCCCTATTAGACTGTAAGATGCTTGAGGGCAAGGATTCTGCCCTTTTAGTTTCAGAGCTTATGGTCTGGTCTATCCTGGATCCCCTCAACTCATACAGACAGTACTCATTAAATGTTAAATGGATCAAGGTAGGTCCCAAAAGTATAACTATTAAGAAAAGTAGATAAAAAATAAAAAAGGTCTACCTGAAGGCTTGCCTGGCAACCGGACTGAACCCTTTGCTTGTGCTTCACGTTATTTTTAAGAACAGCTGTCAGGGCTACACATGGTTTTCCCGACCAGTGCTCAATTTACAGACACCCAGACGTGCTCCTTCCATATTTGATGTTCCCTCTTCACATTACAATCAGTTTGTGGTCCAGGATACACAATGCTGAGGCTGATGCAGTGGCACCCAGTTGCTTCTACCTGCCAAGAGCAAAAATACCTTTAGGATTAATCAGTCACCCTTTGGCAGAATCACGTATAATTCTGGTGCCTTATAACCTATGAACAGATCTCCCTTGACCTCAGTTTTTCTGTTTATAAGCAGGCAATTACTGGAAAACAGATTAATATACTGCACAGATGCTGGGTGTGTGTGTATTTGATTTTCTGAATTATTTGAAAGTGAGATACCATAGCACTTTTCTCAAAATACATCGGCACACATCTCCTAAAAAAGACACTTTCCAATAAAATCATAATCCTAATATATCTAAGAAATTTAGCAGTAATTACATTCTTGCTCTTGGCCAGCCAGTTGTGACTAATACCATCCTTATTGCGCTAAAGTCTGGTGGTGGGAGAGGGTGGCAGCCAGAAGTGCAAAACATGGGCCCCTCAGCCCTGGGTAGGGCTTATAGAGGTGAAAGGCTGGGAACAAGAGGATCCTTGAGGTGCAGTCTGGTGTCTGAGCAGAAATGGGTCTCCTTTGTATACAACCCTCTTCCTGTGGTGTGCCCCTAGTGAGGAAGATTGCCCTTTCCACTGGGCTAAAGTCCATTTTAGAGACTATAACTATCAGGCCAGAGGGACACCAGGAGAGTGAGGATAGGAGTCTCCATGGGAGTGAACAAAGTACTCTGCTATGGCCACCACCATTAAGACCATATGCTAGCCAGAGGAGCAAGATTTAATCTAGGCCCAGGAGAGAATGTGGAAGAAATTCAGAACACCTCCCAAAACAGGAAAGCCCTGTCATACCCTGGTACTCTTGGTGGAGGAAAAGTCTGGGCTGGTATTTAATAGAGTCTCCTTCAGGTCCTCCTCTATAGCTATAAAGTACATTTGTGGGGAAGTGACCCTCCACTTGGGCATGATTTTTCAGTAATCCTTCTAGGCAATGATTGAAGAAGCATCCAGAGCATGAAGTGGTCAAGTAAAAACAATGACTTATAAATGTTGACACAACAGGTCACAGGTAGGCCTGAAAATGGAGTGCATCTCTGAAAGTTTATTTAGCTAATTTGTTTGATCTTAGAATTTCTACAAAGTATACCATCAAATGTGCAATTATGAAATACAGTGAAAGAGTTTGTAAGAATTGTATGCTTTCTGAGTCCATAGACTAAACAAAATCTGCATCTACTTCTCAAACCTGAATGTACTCATAAATAACCATATGTTGCACTGTCAGGAGTTCAGTTATTAGATTCATTAAGTATTATATCTGGGAAGTACAACATTGTTAATTGTGTTATAAACCAAGGTGTGACTAGATAAATGCAAATATTATTTTATTAAAAATTATGATATAACAGTAAGTAAACTGGTTCAGCCACTATGAAGAACAGCATGGAGATTCTTCTAAAAATTAAAAGTAGAACTACCATGCAGTCTTGTTATCCCACTTCTGGGTATATATCCAAAGGAAATGAGAACACATTATTGAAGAGACATATGTACTCCCATTTTTATTGCAGCATCATTCACAATAGTCAAGATACAGAAACAACCTAGATGTCTGGCAAAGGATGAATGGATAAAGAAGATGTGGCGGCATATATATGTGTACACGCGTGCACGCACACATATATATATACATATACACATACATATATATAATGGAATACTGTCAGCCATGAGAAGAGTAATTCTGCCCTTTGCTACAATGTGGGTGGACCTTGAAAACATGCTGAGTGGGATAAGTCAAATAGAGAAAGACATGATATCTCTTATGTGTGGAATCTTAAAATCGTAAAAGCAGAAACTAAAATGGTTATGAGGGGTTGGTGGAGTAGGGGAATAGTACAGATGTTTAATAGAATTTACAGGAAGAATTTATGTCATAGAGTATTTTTGGCTTAAAAAACATTAAAAGTGTTTTAAAATAGGTATATTTAGTTTTTAAAAAAATTCTGTAAATCTAAAATTGATAAACCAAGAATGCATGAACCAAGTGATGCATGTAATTCAATTAGATAAATGTCTTACAATTGAGTCACTGCTCTGCCCAAGGCGGTATCAACTTGCCAAATGCAAAGAACCTCCTCTAAAGCAATTAGTGCCAAATTCATGTGAGAGGTAATTTAGTTTCAGCAGAACAGCATCAGCCATTATAATAAATTAATGTTGACAATTTATTAGTTGTAATTTGGTTTGTGTTTAATATGTAAGGTTTTTTGAGTTTACTTTGAGACAGAGAGAGAGCAAGTGAGTGAGAGTCTGTGTACAAAAACAGGAGGCGGGGGAGAGAAAGGGAGAAAGAGAGAATCCCAAGCAGGCTTTGCATTGTCAGCGTGGAGCCCGATGCGGGGCTTGAACTCATGAACTGTGAGATCGTGACCTGAGCTGAAACCAAAAGTAGTCTATACCTAATGTTGGATTTGGACATATTTAAGCAACATTATACTAAAAAGTCATTTCGGTATAAAAAGTAATTAATCAATCCTAGAAACCTAATAATTTTTTCTTTTAAAACCTTCCAGTACTCAAGCTTAAATGCATCGACTTGTAGACAGAATCCTGAAAATCTTCTTGAGTGGCCTTTAGCACCTCCATCTAAGACTAGGACTAAGTGATGGTCCTGTGGAATGTAGGGAAATAGCAAGGGCAGAACCCATAGTTTGCTGTGGAAGACGGTATTTTAGAGAAGCATAAATTGTTCAGAATAAATTCTAAAGGAGTCAGGGAAACTAGTCATATTATCAGAGTCAAGAATGAAGCCTAAGTTTTTGGTTTCAGTGACTGGGTGGATCCTAGGGCCATAATTTCAGGTAGCGAGCACAAGAGGATGGGCAGGTTTGACTACTTAGACCTACCTAATCTGCCCTGCCTGGCCCTCACCATTCTGGTGTCATTACCATCATCTCCAAAATGGCATATAGCTGTTATTAGTCAGGAGTCTGGTGGCACTGGAGAGGCAGGGGTCATGTGAGTCTTACTGGACTCCTTTAAGCCAGAGCGGGGACTAGGCAGACATTTCTTTCTCTTTGTTTCCCTTAAACCTTTTACCCTTAGACTTGTTCCTTTCTTAATAATGTGCTCTAATTTTCTAATTGATGTTACTGCTATTCATGAAGCACTACTTTTTTTGGTTCTTAGAATTTTCATTATTTTCCTTTCCTGCATTGTTCCATAGAGGTTCAGCGCCCCCTAGAGATATAATCCCCAACTTTCCTGGTTTTCAGAGATTTTTGATAGCCTCAAATTAGTCAAATAACTTGATTCATCTCTACCTGAACTTTTTCTATTTTTCTTTTCTCAGTGATTTGGATAATATACATCTCATTATCACTTAAATTTCTTTTTTTTTCTTTCTTGGTAACAAGGAATTCTTCATGGCTCTAAGTAACCATTTATTATTTAGATATCAAATATTTAAAATTATTTTTTGGTCTACTTAGACCTCTTTAAAATTAATATATTTTGGATTTTCAAAAGTTTAAAAAATTATTTTCCAAAAAATATCATTTTCATGGTTATAGAATCCTTGGTTATTATTTCTGAAATGTCATTCAGCTCTGCTATTTCCTCTACTATCCACATATTTTCATTGTCTATAATATTCCCGTCATTAGATGTGGCTGTTTCTTCAAAGGATGACTTTTCCTTCAAAGCTTATGTCCTCTGAGACGAAGGTGTCTTCATAATCTTAGCTGCAAATCAGATTCACCAATGAAGATTTTTAAAATACCCAGATATCTGGATCCTATCCCTCAAAAACCCAATTCAGTACTCATTATAGAGTTGCAGATCAACTCACCCTACAAAATTACTAAATAATCTGGGGGCACTGGGCTGGCTCAGTCTGTGGAACATGCGACTCTTAATCTCAGGGTTGTGAGTTTGACCCCCATGTTGGGTGTAGAGATTATGTAAAAATAACATCTTTAAAAATATACTAAATAATCTGAATGAAATATTTTTTAATTGATTTGCACTCCTGTCAGAATGGCTAAAATAAAAAATTTGGTGATAACACCAAATGCTGGTAAGGATGTCGAGAAACTAATCTCTCATCTGTTGATGGTGGGAATATAAAATGGTAAAGCTACTCTGGAAAACAGTTTGGCATTTTCCTATAAACAAAATATGCCAGAACCATACGAGCCAGCAATTGTTCTCCTGGGCATTGAAACATATGTTCATGTAAAAACCTGTGCACGAATATTTATAGCAATTTTATTCATGATAGCCCCAAACTTGAATTAGCCCAGATTCCTTAAACAGAAAAATAGTTACACAATCTGTGACAAATCCATATTGTGGAATACTACTCCACAATAAAAAGGAATAAAAAGAATAAAGAATAAAAAGGAACAAACTATTGATACATGCAGCAAACTGGATTTCATGTGTATTTTCAAATTTATTGTCATGAATTTCTTTATAATATCTTTTATTGGTCTTGTCAGGAGTTTTTTAATACAGTCTTTTCAAAGAACCAATATTTGCCTTTGATAATCCTTTGTTTTCTGTTTATTTGTTTTCTGTTTAATTCCTGCTCTAATCATTAGTATTTCCTCCATTCTGCTATCTTTAGGTTTAATTTGCTCTTTTTCTAACACTTTGAGATGGACGCTTAATTCATTGATTTTTTAGCCCTCCTCCTTTTTGGTGTATATGCATTTAAGGCTATAAACTTTCTTCTAAGTATGGCTTTAGTTATAACTTTCTAGTTTTATGTGCCACACTCTCATTAACTGTTCCAATATAACATTTTTTTCAATGTAACATTTAAAATTTTCATCGTGATTTATTCTTTGATACATGGATTATTTAGAAACATGGCAAATATTGACACATTTCCCCTGATATTGGGTACAAGAGATGAAGAATATGTTCACCATTATTTCTATTTGAAATTCTGCCAGAGGTCCTAGAAAAGTACAATATGAAAGAAAAAGAAATTAAAGCCCTAAGATTAGAAAGTAAGAAGTAAAACAGTTATTTATAGACATTCTGTATGCAGAAAATCAAAAGAATCTATAGATGAATTGCTAAAATTAAAAATGTATTTAGTAAGGTTGTTGAGTAAAAAGATAAATATACAAGGGCACCCGAGTGGCTCAGTTGGTTGATAGTCCAGCATTGGCTCAGGTCATGATCTTGTGGTTGGTGAGTTCGAGGCTGGCATTGGGTTCTCTGCTGTCAGCACAGAGCCCACTTCAGATCCTCTGTCCCTCACTTGCACTCTTTCTCTCTCTCTCTCAAAAATAAACATTAAAAAAATATATATACAAAAAATGGTAGTATTCCTATAAAATACCAACAATAAAGGAAAAATTTTAAATACCATTTACAATAGCAACAAGAAACATCAAATACTGATAAATGTAATGAAAGACATACAAAACTGTAAAATGTGATTGAGAAAAAGAAAATATGAGGGCTTTATCATATTCATGAATTAGAAGACTAAATACTATAAAGATGTCAGTATAATGCTAATCAATCCCACCTAGTACTGGTCTAGAATAGACCAGATAAACTTGAAGAACAGAGGTGGAAGACTCACAGTCTCATATGAGAAGTTTACAATAAAACTACAATAACTAAGAATGTGACATGGGCGCAAGAATAGATAAATAGACCAACAGGATAGGATAGAGAACAGATAGATATTTAGGAACATAAAAAGGACAGTCTTTGTCTTTTTTATGGGATTGGATCAGTTGTATATCCATATGGAGAAGAGATGAATATTGATTCTTTGTTTACACTATCCAAAATTTTTTTCTAGGTGTGCTTCAGATGTAAATGTCACTGGTAAAGGAATAAAGCTTCTAAATAATAATAAAAAATATATTTTTTCATGACCTTGGGGTAGGAAAGGTTTCAAATATAAGATCAAAATGAAAACATTGATAAATTGGACTACATTAAATTAAGAACCTCTGTTCATCAAAATACACTGTTCAGAAGGTAAAAAGGCAAGCCACAGAGTAGAATAAGATATGTGCAATACGTGTAACTAACAAACGACTGAAATCTAGAATGGAAAAATACTCAATTGATTAACTGATTAATCAACAAAAGAAAAAAGTCAGACAATCCAAAAGAAAAAGGAAAAAAGATATGAATAAGCAAATAGATATACAAAACGGCAATAAACATATGAAAAGGTGATCAGCTGCACTGGAAAGCAGAATGTACATCCTAAAACACACCCACCAGAAGGGCTAATATTTAAAAAGTTGATAATACCAAGTGTTAATGAAGCATGGAGTAACTGGGACTCCCATACAACTGTACATGAGCATGAAAGTTGGTACAACTATTTTGCAAAACTAATTGGCAATACGTGTAAATCTGACTATATGCATAGCCTATCCAGCAATTCCATTTCTAGATACATATCCAACAGGAGTTCATATACCAAAAGACATGTATAAGAGTGTTTATAACAGCATTATTTATAATAGCTCCAAAATGGAAACTACTCAAATGTCCAATAGAATATATAAGTAAATTGTGAAATATTCAGTTATAGAATACCATATAGAAATAAGGGAGCTAAATATTTCACTCAACAACAAGCATGAATCCACAAACATAATATTGAGTAAAAAGGGAACTAGTTAAAAAAACATACACATCTAGCCATGACAGAGTAACTGGTACCAGACTAAACCGCCTGTCATACACAACTGGATAACTGTACAACAAATACCATTGGACCAAATATTTTCAGTCATTGGACCAAAGCAGCACAAGACAGTAATTACTGAGAGAAGGGAAAAAATGAAGTTGAGTCCTATGATTTCCTTAGCTTTCTTCCTGGTGGCATTTACCAAATATAAGCATAGGAAGGAGGATCCCAAGCAAGGCATGGCAGGCTTGATCTGAGAAAAAAGTCAGAGCCTGTAGAGACTGAGGCAGCTAAAAGTTATAGAACAGAATACCAGAGAGATGGGAACTATACAGAGAATGAGATCCAGAAATCTCTTGACACCAACCTAGAAGCTCTCCAAATGCTTTTAGTTAGGATTTTTATAAGGTTTCATTATAATAGGCTTGATTGATTAAGTTGTTGGCTATTAGTGATTAACTTAACTCCAGGGGCACCTGGGTGGCTCAGTAAGTTAAGCCTTGGACTCTTGTTTTGGCTCAGGTCATGATCTCATGGTTTGTGAGTTTGAGCCCCACATTGGACTTTGCGATGATAGTGCAGAGCCTGCTTGGGATTCTCTCTCTCCCTCTGTCTCTTTGACCTCCCCTGCTCACTCTCTCTCTCTCAAAAAATAAACTAAAAAGAAAAACAATTAAACTCCAGCCCTCTTCCCTCTCCAGAGGCTGAGGGGTGGGGCTGAAAATTCCAATTGTCTAATCACAAGGTCAGTTCACTGGCAATCAGCCCTCATCCTTAGGGGCTTTCTAAAAATTGCCTCATTACCATAAACTCAGGTGTGGTTGAAAGGGGTATGTTATAAACAATAAAAGGCACTCCTTCACTTTTATCATTTTAGAACTATTTCAGTAACTAGGGGTAAAAACCAAATATTATAATGAAAGATGCTCCTTTCACCTGTTTTAGGAGCTGGGGACAATATATATATATATATAGATAGATATATATAACAGAAGATGTTGCTATGGTTCTTATCATTTAGGAAGTTATAAGAGTTTGATTAGCTCTGTCCCCAGAACTGGGACAAAGACCAAATATAAATTTCTTATTATATCACATCATAGTCATGAAATACTTAATTTTTAAAATATCTTATTAGGGTGCTTGAGTGGCCCAGATGGTTTAGTGTCTGACTCTTGATTTCAGCTCAAGTCATGATAACAGAGCTGAGGGATCAGCCCCTGCTTAAGATTCTCTCTGTGCCTCTGCCCTGTTCATGTGCATGTTCTCCTCTCTCAAAAATAAAATAAAATAAAATGCCTTATTAATTTTCAAATATTCAGTAGATTTGAAGTTGGTTTACTTACTTTACTGAATCCTTCTGTAGTCTGTATGAATTCACAAACTGAGGGACTCCTTTCTCTGATGTATTGGTGTAGGTAAGTATTCGGGCTGAATGCATCTTCCTGAGGATTGCACTATGAGCAAAGTGCAAAGTGGACAAAACCAGGTTGGCAGCCCTGCTGACAAAGTATCGTTTTAACAAATCCTCTTTCCAACCACATGTGCTACTGTTACAAGAACAAGAGTTCTTGTTACTAATGGTAACAATCTCTGGCAAAAACTCCTA
Organism: Paguma larvata; assembly: GCA_030068075.1. Taxonomy (NCBI): domain Eukaryota; kingdom Metazoa; phylum Chordata; class Mammalia; order Carnivora; family Viverridae; genus Paguma; species Paguma larvata. Next base: position 83,502,885 of record CM057824.1, read on the forward strand.
GATCTTTTCCCCTGAGTTAGAAGCCTTTGGAAATAACATTTCTCTATTAGTATCTGTACTTCGAGTTCAGCACTTTGGGTTTAGCACTCAAAGCATAGTACTCAAAGTTAGTACTCAATTGTTAGTACTTGATTCAACTCTACAACAAACAGCAAAAACCTCTGCTGCTTTAGATGCTTGTTTTCAGATGTTTGTTTTAGCAAAGTACTATTTATTTCTTGGCACTGCTGTTTAGCTTTTGAACAACACAGCCTTCTTTCAAAGATCTATACCCTGTGACAAAGTAGGCAGGAATCCAGGCTACAGCTTTGTTATAAAAAAGTTTGTGAGAGAAAATACTGATAAAGACGCAACTGATAAATGTGCGAAGAACCCTTAAAACTCAACAATAAGAAACAAGCTGATTTTAAAAAGGGCAAAGCACCTGGACAGCCACTTCACTGAAGATACACAGATGGCAAGCAAGCCTTAATGTGCAACATTATTTGTCATCAAGGAAATGCAAATTAAAATTACAACACAACTACACACCTATTCAAATGGCCAAAATCCAAAACAGTGACAACACCAAATGCTGGCAAGGATGTGGAGCAACAAAACTATCATTCACTGCTGACAGAAATGCAAAATGGTACAGCCACCTTGGAAAATGGTTCAGCAATTTATTTTTTTTTAATGTTTGCTTCTTTCTTTATTTATAGAGCAATAGAGCATCAGTCAGAGAGGGCCAGAGAGAGGGAATTCCAAGCAGGCTCCGCACTGTCAGCACAGAGCCTTGAACCCATGAACTGTGAGAGATCATGACCTGAGCCGAAATCAAGAATCATGCTTGGGGGGCCTGGGTGGCTCAGTTGGTTAAGCAGCCGACTTCAGCTCAGGTCATGATCTCACGGTCTGTGGGTTTGAGCCCCGCATCGGGCTCTATGCTGACCACTTAGAGCCTGAAGCCTGCTTCAGATTCTGTATTTCCCTCTCTCTCTGCCCTTCCCTTGCTTACACTCTGTCTCTATGTCTCTCAAAAATAAAATAAAAACGTTAAAAAAAATTTTTTAAATTAAATTATTAAAAAAAAAAAAGAATCAGATGCTTAACTGACTGAACCACCCAGGTGCCCCCAGCTTGGCAGTTTCTTCCTTCCTTCCTTCCTCCCTCCCTCCCTCCCTCCCTCCCTTCCTTCCTTCCTTCCTTCCTTCCTTCCTTCCAAGTTTATTTATTTTGAGAGAGAGATAGAGCAAGTGGGGGAGGGACAGAGAGAGAGGAAGACCGAGAATCCCAAGCAGGCTCTGCACTGTCAGTGCAGTTCTTGAGGCAGGGCTTGAATCCACCAACTGTGAGATCATGCCCTGAGCCAAAATCAAGTCAGACACTTAACTGACTGAGCCACCCCCTGGGGCCCCAATTTGGCAGTTTCTTACAAAACTAAACATACTCTTCCTGTGCAACCCATGAGTCATGGTCCTTGGAATTTACTCAAATAAACTGAAAACTTATGCCCAGACAAAAACCTGCACACAGATGTTTATAGCAGTTTCATTAATAATTGCCACAACTTGAAAATACTCATTCTCCAATAGGTGAGTGAATAAAGGAACTATGGCACATCCCGACACGAAATATTATTCAGCACTAAAAGGAACTGAGCTATCAGTTTACCTACACTGTAATCTAGGCCCTCTTCACCTCACATCTGATCATGCCTCCGGAGAGACTTCTCTGCCTCTGGTTTTCTTCACACTTGAATTGTCTTTACAGACAAAACTTTACAGAAGGAACAGCTCACCTCTGCCCAAACTCCTTACCAGGCTATCTAGAACCATCCGCTCTTTTGTTATTCTTGTTTTCTGTCTCCCTACTGCTACACTCCTTAGGGCAAAGAAACTTACCTTCCTCATTGTATTCTCAGTATCTAGAACAGTGATCATTCATTCATAGGTTTTATCCATTCAATTGATATTTATGGTGTTCACGAAGTATTGAGTTAGAGAATAAATTATTCGATGAATGAATAAATCCATGACCTGGATCTTATTCGTTTAAATGTTATGGGTTTTTTTTTTTATTGTTTTTCTTTTCCTCACATGACTTTTTTGCTTAAGGCATTTACACTCATTTTTTCCTGACCACATCGTATACCTTGCCTCTCTGATTTTGCTCACATAATTTCTCCAGTTTTATAATACCCTTTCTCTCTTCTCTGATAAACAAACATCTACATTTCCTTTAAGCCTAAGCCCAAATCCTACCTTCAACGTATTTCTCAATTATCCAAGGCTTCAGTGACTTACTCTCTCATCTATGATTTTTATGGTCTGTACCTATTGAGTGCACAACATTTTATATACATTTAAACATGTTGAATTCAGGAATCCTGTTTGATGTCTGTTTCCATTTTTAATACTTCATCTAATACTAGAAGCTCTCAATAAATATTTATTAGTTTCTAAGGAGGATTAGATTTTTAGCATTGATATATCATAAGAGGTCTGGGGCTCTCTTTAAACCTCATTTAGATTATAACTGAATAATTAAGCTGTTAAAATTTGAGAGTACTATTTCCATCAATTTAATCCTAGTATATGTATATATTTGTATGCCCATATATACATTTATTGGAATATACATAGCGCCACAATTACATCTGGTGGTTGTGCTATGTTGATGTACTACAGATCACTTTACAAAGGCAAACATTATAGTGGGTTCTAGGACACCTGTGTTCACAAGATCAGTTCTCTGAAACTATATTTGGCTGTACAAGCTATTAAAAGCTTCTTGTACTGAGTGACCTTTGAGGCAGAATTCAGATCAAATACTCGCACAAGCCGCTGCTTGTTGCTGAGTGGAAGACAGCAGGAAACCCTGGATTCAAACCTTCATTAGGTTTTTATTTTCCTTGTTTCGTTTCCTTTCATTTTGTGTAAAGAAGATGAACAATGAAACCACAACCCTGATATCCTTGAAGGAGGCAATGAAAAGGTTGCTAAGGGCTACAGGGCGGGAACAAGCATAGGTCTGCTTTTCTGGGAAGATGGGTAAGAGAAGAATAAAGAATAAACACAGGCAAAGAACTACAGACATGCTAATTAGAATTCTGTCTCTATTTAAAGTGGTTTAAGTCTTCCAGGTTAAAATATAAATAAAATATATATATTTAACACATATTTAAATATATATTTAACACATATATTTAACACATATTTAACTATATATTTAATATATATATATATATATCAAATTAATATAAAGAAAAATCTACTCCCAGGTGAATTCCATCCAATTAATGTATGTGCTCTATTCTAGGAATACAAAATAAATAAAATGTTGTTTCCGTCCTCAAGGAGCTCAAAGCCTATAGGGAGAAGAGAATTATTCAAAAATACTTAGACTTTAATGTGATCGAGCTTGTAACGGTGATGTTTGTAAAGGGCTATGAGGGCACGAAGCGAGGATCAATTAATTTTGCCTTTGACACCAGGAAAAGGAACGCTTCATAGAGGGACATTTAAACTGGATCTTAAAGTATGAGTAAAATGCTACCAGAAAGAAAAATATGGGAAGGAATTCTAGGCTGAGGAAACAGAACCTGGAACACGTACATGGAACACGGAGGCCACAGAAGCCTGGAATCACATACTGTGTTCAGTCAGCTCCTGGATGTCTCGTGTGGCTAGTGACTAGGATATGAGGGGACTGGCAGAAGACGGGAGCAAAGGGTTAAGGGCCTTAGGTTTTCTTCTGAGGATAGCCAATTTGGCTCTAACTGTATCTTTGGGCAAGTCAGGGCAGCATAAAGCGTGTGTAATCAGTTGAGTCACATGATCAGAATTGTGTTTTAGAACCACATTTCTGTAAGGATGGATTAGAGGTGGCAGAAATTGAAAGCAGGGATCCAGTTAGGCTACTGTAATCCTAAATCAAAGTGAAAGATAGTTATTAACTGGTTTAGCGGTGACGGAGAGGAGGGGATAGTTTAGGGGCATTAGTGTAGAGGAAGAAAAAAAAAGGTAAGAACCGTTCTGAAAGTTCTAGTTCAAGCACTTGAATAGATGGTGATGTCACTAACTGACCTGGGGAATTACAGTAGAACACAGACTTGAATTTGCAGACATGTCGTTCAGGATTTATTTGGAACGGTGTGGGAATGCCCTTTTGTGAGAGGCTTCAGAAAAAATGTTAACAACTGTCAACTTTTATAGGCTGGCAAGCTAGAGTTCCTCTTTAGAGTTCAAGCTAGAAAGGACCTATAAGCAATATAGTCTTAAAGGTGTCAAAGTTAATACAGACAGTATGCCAGATGACATTGTTTTCATATGTAGACAGAGATTGCTGTCATATTAGGTCAAACAGATTTCAAGTGGGCCTTATCTGTATGTAACTAAAATATCCAAAGCAGTGAGAAAACTCCAACCATAGTCATTTCTGAAGATGAAGGAGAGGGTAGTGAGTAGGTTCAGTTTAGGATGGTTGGGTTTAGAGATGCCCAAAACATAGTTAAAGATACAGCTCTAGGGGCGCCTGAGTGGCTCAGTTGGTTAAGTGTCCAACTTTCAGCTCAGGTCATGATGTTGTGGTTCATGAATTCGAGCCCCAAGTCAGGCTCTGTGCTGACAGCTCAGAGCCTGGAGCCTGCTTTGGATTCTGTGTGTCCCCCTCTTTCTGTTCCTCCCCTGATCACACTCTGTCTCTCTCTCTCAAAAATAAAGATTAAAAATAATTAAAAAAAAAAGATACAGCTCTAGAGCTTTAGAGTGGTACTTAAGCTGAATTAGCCTTGAGAGAAACTGAGGACCTAGGAGAGAAGATGGACAAGGACGGCACCTGGGCACACACCAAGTATTCAGGTCACTGAGGACACAGAGGCTCAGGGAAGTGACACCTGTATTTGTGTATCACTTCTTTCTCATGAAAATGTGGGTGCATTTAGGTAAGTGAGTTGTGTTGTTTCAGTTCTTTGTGATTCAGTTTAACATAATTCTGGTGCCACAGTGCCCTCTGATGATTAAGGCTGTTCAGAGCTACTCGAATGCCCTTGTTGGGTTACATAGCTCAGCATCTCATTCACATTCTGGATGTCGATCATATGAGACCTATTTTCTTACTTCTGTGTAAGGCCTTTGCTAGGTATTGGGGGACAGGCATAAAGATGTCCAAGAAATAGTCTCTGATCCCCTTTCTCTAACAGTTTACAATTTTGTTCGTGAAATCCTAACTCTAAAAATAAAGCAGGAGATGAGGAGTGACAGGTAATAGAGGCAGTCCCTGTGAAAATGAAGTAGGCAGGGCAATCTCCAGGCAGAAAGGCTAGGGGACTCAAGCAGACAGTGTGGAAAGTGAGCTTATCCTTGAAGGTAGGATACAATCTGGGTAATCAGAATAGAGAAAGGCACCTTTTTAAATAGTGGTCCCAGCACTAACTAGCTACAACATTAGATCTCAATCTTCTTGAGACTTGATTTATCTGTAACATAATAAAAATGACTGCTTCACTTCTTATGGTTGTCGTGAGAATCAAAGTAATGCTTATATTTAAAATACTTTTGGGGGTGCACCTGGGTGACTCAGTTGGTTAAATGTCTGACTCTTGATTTTGGCTCAGGTCATGATTTCCAGTTTGGAGTTCAAGCCCTGTGTTGGGCTCTGTGCTGGCAACGTGGAGCCTGCTTGGGATTCTCTCCATTGCCTCTCTCTCTGCCCCACCCCCACTCTCTGGCGAGCACACACTCTCTCTCAAAATAAATAAACTTAAAAAATTTTTTTTGAATTAAAAATCCTTTTCTTTTTTTTTAGGTAGGCTCTATACCCAATGTGCAGCTTGAACTCACAACCCTGAGATTGAGAGTTGCATACTCCACTGACTCAGGCAGCAAGGCACCCCTGAAATACTTTTTAAAGTATAAAGTTCAACACAAAAACAAGATATGTTAGATAATTCAAGTAATTAGACAACTCAGAGGGTTGGCAATATAAGGAATATAAGAACTGGGATGATGGCTAGAGAGGATGGCAAATGGAAACACCTATTCATAATCTTAAATTTAGATAGTTACCCAAATTAATAGTGACCATAACAATGTATTAAAACCTTCTCTTAAGGCAAAATCTTAGTACTCTCCCTCGACCTAAAGTACCCGTTGATTCTTTTATCCTGTAGAGTAGACCACAAACTCCAAGCTTTAGAAGCACAGTTTAAAGAACTGGACTTGACTAAGGATAGCCTGACACAGAAATTTGAACATCACAGCAAGGCTTTGGCAAGCCAGGCCGCCCACGATGAGCTGTGGACAGCAGTTCTGGCACTCAAGTGAGTATCCAGTGAGAAATCAGTGGAATTCTGTGGCTTTGTGAGAGCTTGCAGTGGACATTCTAAACTTGAATTTCTTAATATGGTTCTAACAATGGATTGTGAAGAAATCATGTTTTTTTTTACGTTAACTCATTTGAAAAAGATTGAGCACCCGTTGCTATGCCAGCACTGCCATATACATCTCATCGCAGAGTCTCTTGCTTGCCAATGTCTTACTAATACAGAGATGGATGACCTAACCCCCCTGCCATTGACAAATGTGTGGTGTGAGTGGCCTGAGAACTAAGCTATCCAGTATAGTGCAGGCCCTATTTCTAAAGTAAGTATTGGGGTGCCTAGGTGGCTCAGTCGGTTAAGTGTCCGACTTAGCTCAGGTCATGATCTCACAGTCTGTGAGTTCGAGCCCCACGTCGGGCTTTGTGCTCACAGCTCAGAGCCTGGAGCCTGCTTCAGATTCTGTATCTCCCTCTCTCTCTCTGACCCTCCTCCGCTCATGCTTTGTCTCTCCTGCTCTCAAAAATAAAAAAATAAAATAAAATAAAGTAAGTATTTTCTAAAATACAACAGCTGGTTCTTCTAGTGGGTTTGTATCCTAATAGACTTCGTTTTATGTTTGTACATAGAGTTGCACTGCTTACGAAGCTCTCCACATTTTTTGTAGATTCACTTCAATGGAACTGAATATTTTATACAGCTATGTCATGGAAGTACTAATCTGCTTGCACAGTCGTGTGCTTGAGAAGCTGCCAGACCTGGTGAGAGGTCTTCCCACCTTAGCCTCTGTCCTAAGACGAAAAGTCAAGAACCAGCGCATTAGAGGTGTGTGGGAGTCTGTCCTGGAGGAATGTGGGCTGGAAGAAGGAGATGTCACAGCACTTTGTACCTTCTTTATTGCCTATGGTAACAAGGCAGAATACTATGTTGCTAAAGTGAGGCAGATGTATATCAGGGATGTCACTTTCCTGATCACTAACATGGTAAAGAACCAGGCTTTGCAGGATGGCTTGCTCAGGGCTGTGCAGGTCATTGAGAAGGGGAAAGCAGTGAGGACCTCTGAAGAGCAAAAGTCCCCCTTAAAAGAGTTGATACCATTAGTCAAAAACTAACTTTACCCTATGACCAAGGGATTCTACTTCTAGTAGTTTATCTTGCAAATGGGGGGAAAATGTATGTACAATTTATTACACACCTATTTTTATAGGAAAACTAAGGAGAGCCTTAAACAAAATATGATCAATTGATACAATGGATACTTTCTGTGTAGCAATATAAGAGAATGAAGAAGCTCTTTGTGTAACTGTACAACGATATGGAGCTATCACCAAGATGTGTTGTTTTAAAATACTTCCTATAGGGGCGCCTGGGTGGCTCAGTCGTAGATAAGTGGCCGACTTCGGCTCAGGTTGTGATTTCACGGTTTGTGAGTTCGAGCCCCACGTTGAGCTCTGTGCTGACAGCTTGGAGCTCGGAGCTTGGAGCCTGCTTCGGATTCTGTGTCGCTCTCTCCTTCTGCCCCTCCCCCACTCACGGTCTCTCTCAAAAATAAACAAACATAAAAAATTTTAAAATAAATACTTCCTATATATTGTTAAATGGGGGAAAAGGGGGCAAAAATGAATATTTATACACACACACACACACATATACAAGCTAGTATACCCATAAACTTCATAAGTTTCTTTTGGAGAGATATGTTAGACAGTGGTAACTTTGGCTGTCTCAGGGAAAAAAATAAAGAGGCTAGGGGTCAAAGGTAGGAGGAATTCTTTTCATTGTTAAAGAATGTACTGTTTTGTACCTTTTGAATTTTGAACCATGTGAATGTATTATATATTAAAAGACAAAAAACTACAAACACCTAATATATATTGTATGTTGTACATTTTCTCTTTGGTACAGTACTACAGTTATTTTACACTGGAAAGGGAACTCTAATACATTGACTATATATTAAAATATTTATTGGACACCAAATGCCATGTGCTAGGTACTGTGAATTAACAGAAACATTTAAAACTGTGGAGCTTGTCTTCCAGGTAAAGGTTGAGTGCTTATGTTTTATTTGGGAAGTACAAATTCAAACTTTTTTTTCTAATGTTGATTTTATCTTTGAGAGAGAGAGACAATAGTCTAAGCTGGGGAGGGGCAGAGAGAGAGGGAGACACAGAATATGAAGCAGGCTCCAGGCTCTGAGGTGTCAGCACAGAGCCCGATGCAGGGCTTGAACCCATGAACCATGAGATCATGGACTGAGCCGAAGTCAGACACGTAACTGACTGAGCCACCCAGGTGCACTGGGAGACACAAATTCAGATCAACCAGAATGAGGTAACACTCTGGAAAGGCGTTAGGTAGAGGGTTCAAAGTAATACAAAATGATGTTACCATGCTGGTCCCTCCTTGAAAATGAGCCATGAGACACAACAGCTTGCTTGGTAGATAAACGCACTCAGTGTTGGGGTGCCTGGCTGGCTCCGTCAGTAGAGCATGCGACTCTTGATCTCAAGGTTGTAAGTTTGAGCCCAACGCTGGGTGTAGAGATTACTTAAAAACAACATCTTAACAACCATGCCTTAGAAGGAAGATGGAAAGGGAATTTCTCTGTCATGCTCATTTAGTCTACTGTTTTCAGTTGGTCAAAGTTTGTTCGGTGGGGAGTGACCAACTCCCCCATACTTCCAGGATGCACCTTCTAAGCCCTCCCAGCAGTCAGTTGGAAGCCAGAGCCTGCATTGTTCAGTGCAGTGTTTTACTGGAATCCAGAAGTGATAGGAAGAGCCAGAGATTCTAGAAATGCAACTGGTCAGTTCCAGACAGAGCTAGGGAGTGTGACTGTGGGTCCAGAAAGTAAACAAAGTCAAGGAAATCTGAAGTACATAAAACGTACCCATTATACCTGACATAAGTACCTGAGCATAGAAATCAAAACGCAGGGGTGCCTGGGCGGCTCAGCCGGTTGGGCATCTGACTTTCAATTTTGGCTCAGGTCATGATCCTGGAGTCATGGGATCAAGCCCCATGTGGGGCTCCTCGCCGAGCATGGAGCATGCTTGAGTTTTTTTTTCTCTCTCTCTCTCTCTCTCCCCCTCTGCCTCCTCCTCTGCTCGATCTCTCTCTAAAAATAACACACACACACACAAATGCAAGAGTTAAATAATAGGACTACAATAAAAACCAGTGTCACTAGGCAATATATGATTGGGCGAGTTCGGGAGGGTTATCACTATGTGATTGAGAAGTATTTTTCTGGAAGAAGTACACTGAAGTGATCCTTCAAGTAGGCAAAGCAACAAAGTAGCTCATTAGGATGAATTAAGATTTCAAACAATGGCCTGAAAGCACAAGATCTGGATGACAGGGAATAGATCATGGTTTAATGTTTAAGAGAATAACGGGAGATTCCACAGGACCTAGTAGAGAGCCTGGAATTCCAGTCTAAGGCTTTGATATCATGGACAACTGGATGATAAACATAAGTTTCTGAATTCTCATTAAAACAAAACAAAAGCTCCCAAAGCTCTCTACCAAGAACCTACAACCTCCTAGCTTTGGCTCCATCTGGAAACCATGTTGCCACCTGAATGACCTCAGCAAATCCAAAAGACCTTAAAGACTATATTCATGCACAGTGATTTTTTCTCTTTCTCCACATCTATGTAACATTTCCTCAAAAAAAACCTCAGGCCTTGTTTTTTTTTTTCCAAAAATTTTCTTATTGTGGTAAAATACACATAAAATTTACCATCTGAACCATTTTTAAATGTACAGTTCAGTGTATTATATACATTCATAATTTTGTGCAACTGTGACCACCATCCATCTGAAAACAAGCTGTACCCTTTAAACAACCCTCCCAGCCCCTAGCAAACATCATATTTTCTGGCTGTCGGCTTGGTTCTTAAGTACTAGGGATCAATCTATTTAATCCTCTTCATTTTTCCTAGCCAAAATCTACTTTTTGCATGGAATTAGGATTCAATACAATAAGCACAGGAACTTAATACCAAAGTGGAAAAACTTATTTTAATGCATAAAATGTGGGGCAGCTGGGTGGTTCAGTTGGTTAAGCCTCTGACTTCGGCTTAGGTCATGTCCTCACGTCCGTGGTTTTGAGCCTAGAGTAGGGCTCTGTGCTGACAGCTCAGAGCCTGGAGCCTGTTTCAGATTCAATGTCTCCACCCCTCCCCCACTTGCGCTCTCTCTCTCTCTTCTCTCAAAAATTAAAAATTAAATTAAATGCATAAGATGTTAAATATTTTTTACCTCCTTTGTAATTTTGACTGTTCTAGACTGAAATTTAAGACGGGAATACACCATAAATGATGCACACGACAGCTAAGCCCCAGGATCGAGGCCGCCCTGCAGTTTGTTTTCCAAGCCCTTAAGAAACCGCTATAGAAATGTAAAAATGGATGGAAACGAATACGGACACGCTAATGCAAGACTGGACTTTAAAGGGAACACATTGGTCTCTTCCTCATACTTGAAGCCTCCCCTTCCCTTTCACTTGTTTTCTGTAGCATCTTTCGTTCCAAGAACTGGATATGGATGTTGATACTTAGTAACGAGGCTTGGATGGCCGATGGCAGCGCTAGTGATGAGACGACTTTGAAGATTTAAGGAACATGGCGGGCAGCACGCCTCACATTCCTATGGAAACTGCCTACATCCTGTATTTTCCTGTAAAACCCTCTCAGCCTTTTGCCCTGGGCAGACTTGCAGTCTTGGAGGCATTAGCCTACTGCAGCCTCCTTTCCCAGGCAAAGTAAACACATACAAACTGTCTTCGCCTTCATATTTCGGCCCCAGAGCGCAGAGGTCGGTTTTGGACAACACTTAGAAGGAAAGGCAATCCTAAAACAACCGATCTCTGGGCCTCAGACTGAAGAAGGGATGGGTTATAGAAAGAAGCGTCAGTAGGTGTTAAACTGTGGCAAGTTTGCGGATTCTCTGACCACAACCTTTCTAGATCAACCTCGGAGATGCAGTCTTTCACAACTCTGGAAAGCAACCTAAGAGGCTTCGTACAAGATAGCAGAAACAGAAAAGTAGCCTGAGAAGTAGAATTTTAAAAAGAAGAGGGAAGAATTTTTAATATTACTGTTCGTTCTTTAATTCGTCTTCAGGTTTCCCTTTTTCTGCCAGATTCCAACCTCGCGACACTCCCGGATTTCCGCAGCCTCGGGGCGCATATAGCTCAGGGGAGGGTCGGACTTCCCTCAACCTGCAGCGAAAGGGATTGCGACGCAAGGGGCGGGCCCTCTGCGGGGCGGCGGGGAGAGGGACTGGGCGGGCGGCGCGCACAGGACCCGGAAGTCCCACCCAGCCGAACGTCAGAGGTGTTCGCTCTAGGGCGGTTCTCTGGGTGGGAGGGCCCGTTTGGGTGAGCAGTTGTGACGTCACTAGCCCTTGTTGGGTTGCGAAGGCACAACCGCAAAGATCAGGCTTGTTGGCTGACCGAGGAAAGGGGAGTGTGGGTTCAGAGCGCTGGGAACCCGCTCCAGGTGCGCGAAAGCTGGGACGCGGGGCGTCGCGTGCTGCCCGCACAGCAACGGTAAAACGGAAGTCCTGCTCGCGCGCAGCGCGCCCGGCGTCTGGGCGGAAACGGCGTTCTTCCCGGAGCCGAGGCCCCGAAGCTTCGCGCCTGGGCGGTCTCGGGCTTGGCTGCGCAGAGCTAAGGGAGCATCCTCAGCTGGTAAGAGGGAGGAGGGGAATTTGGCGCGTACTTCCCGCCGCGCGGGAAGGCTGGAGCCCACCGTCAGCCCTCACAAAGGTTGTGTTATGCCTCGGTGCTGTCTAGGTCTCCCGACGAAAACGTTCGTTCCCTTACCCGACGTTTGTCTGAAACATGGACCAGTACTCCGCCTTCCAGGGTAGTGCTGTTTACCTGGGTCCCAGGGGGTCTTTTTACTTGAGGACGCTGTGTGATGTTCCCAGTCTCCAAATTCTGATACGCAGCTTGGGCATAATATTTAAACACAAAACTGTGGATTTCCCTTCTCCGTAATTGGGACGGAAATGAGATTTTTTTCCTCTTTCAGGTATTGATGCTGAATATGCCTTTTTAGCATATTAAAATGGCTGTGCCCGCAAACGCCATCCCTTCCTTGTCGGAATGCCTGTGCCGCATCTGTGTGGAAATCCTAATCGAGCCCATAACACTGCCTTGTAACCACACGCTCTGTAATCCTTGCTTCCAATCGACTGTCGAAAAGGCAAGTTTATGCTGTCCTTTCTGTCGCCGCCGGGTCTCTTCGTGGACCCGGTATCACGCCCGAAGAAATTCTCTTGTCAACATGGAACTGTGGGAGATAATCCAAAAACACTATCCAAAGGAATGCAAGCTTAGAGTCTCCGGGCAGGAATCAGAGGAGATCGGTGAGTAAAACTCAGCGTGTTTGTTGTGTGAAAAATCAAAATTATTTAATAAGTGAATTACCACCGATCCGTTTTCGAAAAGGATTGAAAAGAAACCGACTAATATTTGTCTAATTCTTTTTCTCGGGGGTTTTGGGTTTCATGGGCCCCAAAATGTTGATTGAAGTCGATAGCAAGATTGTGTTTATTGGAATAATGCCTAGGTCGCGTTCAGGCGGTGTTTGTTGGGTTAAAAATGAAAACAAAGAAACAAACCCACAAGAATGACCCACATAGAGCCTTGAGTCGTATGAAAGTTACATAAATATTCACAGAACAGCAACGTGAGAAGTATGGAAAGTACTGGATTGCTGTAGTACTGTTCTTTTAGTTTCATGCATTTTCTTTAGTCTACTCGACTCTACATCTCCATTTATTTAACTCTTCTCTTAAGCATGCAACCTAAAATAGCTTTCAGGGACCAGTTCCATCTAGTTCAGTCATTTTTATTTAAAGCCCTCCACCCTGTAGACTCAGCAGCTGTGTACCCCAAACAGAACAGTTGACTCCAGGACTCAGGTGATTAATAAGCCACCGCAGTTTCTTGTTTAGGCTTTGAATACGGTGCCTGTGTTCTGGTGTACTGGCCTTTTTGGGAGGGGGGGGGGTGGAATTAATTTTATTGTGGTAAATATGTATAATAAATTTGCCATTTAACGATGTTTTCACAGTAGTTACACTTTATTAAGACATCTTTATTGAGATAGTCACATAGAATTGATACATTTACATTGTCCAATTCTGGGGCATCTGGATGGCTCAGTGGGAAGAGGGTGCGACTCTCAGGGTCGTGAGTTCAAGCCCCTTGTTGGGTATAGAGAGTGAGGCTGCTGACTCTCAGGTCATGAGTTCAAGCCCCTTGCTGGGTGTAGTAGAGATTACTAAAAAATAAATAAACACTTTAAAAAAGTGTACAGTTCAGTGGTTTTGGTGGTTTATATCAGTTTTTTCAAAATTGTGATAAAATATATATAGCATAAAATTTGTCATTTTAACCTAAGTGTACAATTCAGTGGCATAAATTATCTTTACAATGTATAACCATCACCACTATGTTTCCACTTTTTCATCACCCATCACCCATCTTTAACCATTAAGCAATGATCTCCATTTGTCTCCTTCCCTGCCTCTCCACCCCAAGTTTCTATTTACTTTGTCTCTATGAATTTGCTTGTTCTAGGTATTTCATATAAATGCATTCATACAATATATGATCTGTTGTGTCTGGCTTCTTTCAGTTAAATGTTTCCAAGGTTATTCACAGTTGCAGCATATATCAGTATTACATTCCTTTTTAGAGCTGAATAATTTTTCATTTTATGGATTATATTATATTTTGTTTATCCATTCATCCACTGATGGACATTTGAGTTGTTTCCACCTTTTGTCTATTTGAAGTAGTGCTGATATGAATATTCATGTACAAGTATTTGAACATCTTTCCAGTTCTTTTGTGTATGTACCTAGGAGTGGAAGTGCTGGACCATATAGTAATTCCAGGTTTAGCTTTTTGAGGAGCTGCTAAACCTTTCCCTGGTGCTGTGCCATTCTGCATTCCCACCTGCAATGTATAATGGTTCCAATTTCTCCACTTCTAACCAACACTTGTTATTTTCTGGGTTTTTTGGTGGTTTTTTTAAATAGCCATCCTAGTACTGGTGTGAAGTGTATCTTAGTTTCTGTGTCTTTTTAATTGTTGGGAAGTATGCATAACAAAATTTACGATTCCCCCTTTTTTTTTTTAAATATTTATTTTTGAGGGTGCACAAGCAGGGAAGGGGCAGAGAGAGGGAGACAGGACCTGAAGCGGGTTCTGCGCTGTCAGGCTGACAGCAGTGAGCTTGATGTGGGGCTCGAACTCACCAACTTTTAGATCAAGACCTGAGTTGAAGTCAGATGCTCAACCAACTGAGCCACCCAAGTGGCCCCCGATTCCCACCGTTTTTAAGTGTACACTTCAGTGGCATTAAGTATCATCACACTGGTGTACAACCGTCATCACCATCCATCTCCAGACCTCTCTCATCTTCCCAAACTGAAACTCCATACCCATTAAACAATAACTCCCCAGCTCCTTCTCCTTCCAGCCCTTTTAACCGCAATTCTACTTCCTGTCTCTATGAATTTGACCACGTTAGGTATCTCATATCATAGTAAGTATTTGTCTTTTTGGATCTGGTTTATTTCACTTAGATATCTTCAGGGTTCATCCACGTTGTAGCATGTGTTAGAATTTCTTCCCTTTCTATGGCTAAATAATATCCCATCGAATGTATTTACCACATTTTGTTTATTCATTAGTGGACACTTGGGTTACTTCCACCTTTTGGCTGTTGTGAATAATGGTGTTGTGAATAGTGGTATACCAATATTTTTTTAAGTTCCTGCTTTCAACTCCTTTGAGTATGTACCCAGAAAGGAATTGCTGGATCATATGCTAATTCTATGGGGTTTTTTTTGAGGAACTGCCATACTCTTTTCCATAGCAACAGCACTGTTTTACATTCCCACCAGCAATATACAAGGACTCTTTATTTTTTCCACATTCTCACAGCACTTTGTTACTTTCTGTTTTTTTTTTTTAATCGAGCCACCCTAATGAGTATGAGATACTATCTCATTGTGGTTTTGATTTGTGTTTCCCTAATGACTAATGATGTTGAACATCTTTTCATCTGTTTATTGGCCATTTGTTTATCTTCTTTGGAGAAATGTTTATTCAGGTCCTTTGCTTATGTTTAATTGGTTTATTTGTTTTTTGTTGTTGGGTTGATGGTGTTATATATATATTCTGGATGTTAACTCCTTATCAGATATGATTTGCAAATATTTTCCATTTTCCAGGTTGCCATTTCAGTCTGATTATTTATGTAGTTTGATATAGTCCTGTTTGTCTATTCCTGCTTTTATTGATTGTGGTTTTGGTGTTATATCCGAGAAATCATTGCTAAATTTCAATATCATGGAGGTTTTTTCCCCTGTTTTCGTCTAGGAACTTTATAGTTTTAGGTCTTTAAACTGCTTTGAGTTAATTTTTTTTTATATATATGATATGGGGTAAGGGTTCAATTTCCTTTTTTTTTTTTACACTTGGATATCCAGTGTTTCTAGTGCCATTTGTTGATAAGACGGCTGTTTTAAACTTTTTAGCTAGTGTTTCAAAGGGGCACCTATACCCCAGTGTTTATAGCAACACTATCGACAATAGCCAAAGTATGGAAAGAGCCTAAATGTCCACCAATGGATGAATGGATAAAGAAGATGTGGTATATGTACACAATGGAGTATTACTCGGCAATCAAAAAGAATGAAATCTTGTGATTTGCAAGTATGTGGATGGAACTAGAGGGTATTATGCTAAGTGAAATTAGTCAGAGAAAGACAAATATATAACTTCACTCATATGAGGACTTTAAGATACAAAACAGATGAACAAAAGGGAAGGGCAGTAAAATAATATAAAAACAGGGAGGGGGATGAAACACAAGAGACTCTTAAATATGGAGAACAGAGGGTTGCTGGAGGGCTTGTGGAAGGGGGGATGGACGGGAGGATGGGCTAATTGGGTAAGGGGCATTAAAGAATCTACTCTTGAGGCGCCTGAGTGGCTCAGTTGGTTAAGCAGCCGACTTCGGCTCAGGTCATGATCTCACGGTCTGTGAGTTCAAGCCCCGAGTTGGGCTTCTGGCTCAGAGCCTGGAGCCTGCTTCAGAGTCTGTGTCTCCCTCTCTCTCTGCCTTTCCCCTGCTCATACTCTGTCTCTATGTCTCTCAAAAATAAATAAACATTAAAAAAAAAAAAAAGAATCTACTCCTGAAACCACTGTTGTACTATATGCTAACTAACATGGATGTAAATTAAAAAAAATAATAATAAAGAAAAGCTAATAGAATACTTTATTTTCACCTTAAAAAAAAGTTTTAGCTAGTAAGTCTGATGTCTGGACTTCCCCAAGAATGGTTTCTGTTAATTTTGTTCTTATGAATTGTCCATGCTCTTTCTTGTTTCTTTGTATGCCTTGTGTTTTTTGTTGTTTGTTTGTTTTAGAAAATTGGACATTTGAATGTTACAGTATGGTGACGCTGAAAGTCAGATTCTTCCTCTTCCCCAGAGTTTATCTTTTTTTTTTTTATTGTCGAAGGCTGTAACAGTCCATTTGTTTCCTAACTTTCCCAAATTATTTTTGTAAAGACTATATACCTCCTTGTATGTGGTCACCTAAGTCTCTGTGCCTTAACTTGTGTTCAGTTAGTGTTTTGACAGATTCCCTTGCATGTCAGGAGCTAAAAAACAAAAACAAAAAGAAACGTAACAAAAAAGTACCTTTTTGTCTTGGAACATGGGCTCAGTGCCAAGATGATCCTTCAACACTTAGCCAGGCTTGCACCGAGCCTAGGGATCAGCCCAAAGTGAAAGTTTGGAGTCTTCTCACTTGGCTTCCAAACATGTGTCCTGCCCTGTGTATCCTGCAGCCCCTCCAGAACCACGGATCGGTATCCCATTCTGCGAATGTGGGTTTCCTTCTTCAAGGCTGTCACTATACTGAGGAAGAGGTAGGGAGAGAGTAAAAATGCCACAAAACTTTCCTACTATTTTAAAGTTGCCTTTTTCTTGGTTCATCATTTTTTTGGTTGTTGTTAACCTTTGATTGTTTTCCAGAGTTCCGACAATATCGGCTCTGATAGTTGCTGCTTGTTTTTTAATGTTTTCGTGGAGGGATGAGAGCTTGGAACTGCCTACTCTGCCATTTTGCTGACAGCACTCCATCAGCCTTAAGTGCTTTACCACCAAAAATGACTTCATTTTCAAGAATGCCCTTATTCTTGAAATTCTCCCCATTCTGTTCTAAATAAAGTCACTTTCTTTGAGGGAAATCTTTGGAGCTCTCAGCTCTTATGGCCTGCCTCTTTCCCTGGGCAAAATCTGAGTTACCGCTCTAGAGCTGGAGGCAGAGACGATGGCTTACTTCTCTCTTTATGTACAGGCTAGTAGGCAGATATAGTAGCCTCCAGTTTTCTTGGCTTGCCTGCCCTAGAACCTTTGCCCTGTGAGTGAGCTGTGATGAGGGTGATGGGGCCCTAGTATTCTCTACCTGCTGTGCCCGGGGTCATGTTTCCCTTCTGTGAGTGGGAAGTAGATGGAGGAAGGGAGCCCACAGTCTCTCAGGTCCACTCACCTGGAATTCAGCCTCTGCACCAGTAAGCTGGAAGGGATAAATGCTGGCAGTTTGTTCCTTCTGGAGGGAATGCGGTAGCCCTTCACCAGGAGCTGGGGAAACCAGCCTTGGCCACACCCTCTTGGACTGGAACTCAAGTACCACAGATTCTCACTTTTCTTACTGAGATTTAGTAAAAAGTTTTTGGAAATGTTTGTTTACTGTATGCTCGTAAAGCAATTTCAAGGGATTTTATATGACCCGTTATTTATACCTTTCTCCAGTTGTGGTGGTTTTGCTGAAAAACAGGTCTGCAGATCTCCTCGCTTTACTCTTCTAGAAGTTGATCCTTCTTAGTTTTTCATGTAGATTTTTTTGAAACTTAATGTACATATAAAAGTATACAAATCATGAGTATGCAGTTCAGTGAATTTTCAAAGTGAAAATGTCTATGTAACCAGCATTCCGATCAAGACCTAGAACTTTACCAGAACTCCTAAGTCCTCCTTGTGGCCCCCTTGCAGTCTCTGTTCGCTCACCATTCCTGTAACTGCTGTTCTTAATTTTTTTTTTTGCATTTATTTATTTTTGAGAGACAGAGTGAGACATTGCAAGTGGAGGAGGGGCAGGAAAAGGAGACACTGAATCCAAAGCAGGCTCCAGGCTCTGAGCAAGTGTTCAGCACAGAGCCGGATGTCGGGCTCCAACCCACAAACCGTGAGATCATGACCTGAGCTGAAGTCGGATGCTCAACCGACTGAGCTACCCAGGCACCCCTGTAACTACTGTTCTGATGTGTAACACCATAGATTGCTTTTACCTATTTCTGAACCTTTTAAAAAATGGTATCTTTTGGGGCACCTGGGTGACTCAGTTAAGTGTCTGGCTCAGGTCTTGATCTCAGAGTCATGAGTTCAAGTCCCGTGTTGGGCTCCGTGCTGGGTGTGAAGCCTACTTAGAAAAAAGGAATCATGGGGTGCCTGGGTGGCTCAATTGGTTAAGCATCGACTTTGGCTCAGGTCATGATCTTGCAGTTAATGAGTTTGAGCCCTGCGTTGGGCTCTGTGCTGACAGGTCAGAGCCTGGACCCTGCTTTGGATTCTGTGTCTCCCTCTCTCTCTGCTCCTCCCCTACTTATGCTCTCTCTCTGTCTCTCAAAAATAAATAAAAGTTAAAAAAAATTGAAAAGGAATCTTGTGTTTTGTGTCTGGCTTCTTTAGTTCACCATTATATTGGTGAGATTGGTCCATGTGATTGGGGTTTCTTTATTTTCCTTGCTGTATGGTACTATGTTGTGTAGACACTAGATAATGAAAGCAATGAAAAATTTTATGTCCATTGACATTTGGCATTTTAGGCTGTTATGAATAGTGCTATTGTGAATATTTTTATACTTGTATTTTAAAAAAATATTTATTTTTGGGAGAGTGCAAAAGAATGTTTGGGGGTCACAGAGTGTGAGTAAAAAGTTAAATCCTTTCCTGTGCTAGATGAGAATCCATCCTTCGATTAAACCTCTAGTTTTGTTTCCCTTAAACCTGAAGATAAGAATGTTAATGGTTACTAGGCAACATTGCTTAATGAGAAAAATGATCCCCAGCTGACAAATTGCTTCTCTATTGGAAGGAATTGTAGGTACTGATTGGGATATTTTGCTTTGTGCTCCTCTAGCATAGTGACCATTGTAACTGAGCGTGTTCCTCGTGGGGAGCCTGGGCCTGTATTGTTGCCATAAGAAGTGTTTGCTGCTGTGGAGCAAGGATATCTGGCTTCCTTGCTCTCATGTTAGGTTGATGCCAAATGTGGTCCTGTGGCCAGTTTTGGAGTCTGAATGTTTAGTATAGCCTCAGACTACCCGTTGGTGGGTGTTACAGGTAGGGTGAGCCTTAGGAGATACTGCCAGTGTTCCAAAGTAGTTTTACCAATTTATACTCCTGCCAGTGGTGTATGAGAGTTGTAGTTGCACCACACTCTTGCCAACACTTGGTTTTTCTTTCTTTCATTTTTTTAAAGAAATTTTGGTAATGTACTTACTATTTTCAGCATTTTATTGTGAAAGATTTTAAACATGTAGAAAGCTGAAAGCATTTTATAGTGAACTCTCATATACCTGTAACCAGATGTGAGAATATTTTACTGTGTCACAGATCTTTCGTCTGTCCATCTGTCAGTCTATCTTATTTTTTCATTTATTTCACTTTCCCTTAAATAAATAGACATATTATAAAGATCAATGTTAGCTTATAACTTTTCTTTTAATATAAATTTACATATAATGTAATATTCAAGTCTTTTTTTTTTAAGTTTATTTATTTTGAGAGAGAGAGCAGGGGAGGGCAGAGTGAGAGTATCCCAAGCAGGCTCTGCACTGTCAGCGCAGAGCCTGATGTAGGACTTGAACTCACGAACCGTGAGATCATGACCTGAGCTGAAACCAAGAGTGGGATGCTTAACTGACTGAGCCACCCAGGTGCCCCTGTAATGTGCAAAATCTTAATCAGACCTTCACTGAGTGTTCACATATGTATGACCTCTTATAACATGAACCTTTGTTAAAATACAGAGTATTACCATCACCCTTGAAAGTACTCTCATGTCCTTTCCAGTTAATCTCATCCCTGCCCTCCTTAAGTCAACCAGTGTTTTTATTTTTCCCCACCATAGATGAATTTTGCCTTTTCCAGAACTTCATGTAATTGGAATTAGTGTACAAGAGTTGACATAACAAAGTACCACACACTGGTGGCATAACAGAAATTTATTTTCCCACAGTTCTGGACTCTAAAACCCCAAATGCAAGGTGTTAGCAGGAACGTGTTCTCTTGTATGTTCTAGAGGAGAATCTGTTCCATGCCTTTCTCTTAGCTTCTGTTGCTGACAGTCCGTGGTATTCCTTGACTTACTGCTGTGCAACTCCAATCTCTGCCTCCATAGTCATATGGCATTCTCCTGCTGTGTCTGTCTTTACATGGCTGTCTCCACTCTGTGTCTCTCTCCTTTTTTATAAGGACACCAGCCAGACTGCATTGAGAGCCCACCCTACTCCAGTATGAACTCAACTATGTCTACAACTGTTTCCCAGTAAGGTCCCATTCTAAGTACAGGGATGAGAACTTCAACGTATCTTTTTGGGGGACACAATTCAACCCACAATAGTAATCATGCACTGTATATTCTTTAGTGTAAGATTCTTTTATTTAGTATAATGTTTGAGATTCATCATTATTGTAGGTATTAGTAGTTTATTTCCTTTTATTTTTAAATATCATTCTTCCATTTGACTGTATTATACTTTGTTAGCAGTTCTCCAGTTCATGGTGTCTTAGCTATTGCCAGGTTTTGGCTCCTAGGAATAAAGTCGCTAGGAAGATTCTTATAGTAGTTTTTTTGGTTTTTGGTTTTTTGTTTTTTTTGTGTGTGTGGTCATATGTTTTCATTTTTTCTTGGGTTAATACTTAGAAATGGAATTGCTCAGAGTAGGTATATACTTAGTTATGTAAGAAAGGATGTACTATCATTTTCCAAAATGGTTATATTAATTTCTAATACCAGCAACAATGTTTGCAAATTCTGGTTTCTACTCATCTGTCTTAGTTTGGGCTGCTGTAACAAAGTATATAGACCAGGTGGCCTAATATTTTTTCCACAGTTCTGGAAGCTGGGAAGTCTAAAATCAAGTTGCTATCTGACTTAGTTCTTTGTTGGAACCCTCTTCCTGGTTATGGCTTTACATGGTGGAAAGCTAGCTAGGTCTCTGGCCTCCTGGAAGGGTGCTAATCCCAGTCAGGAGCGGTCGACCCTTCTGACCTAATTACCCCCCGAAGTTTCTATCCCCAAATACTATCCAGTTGGATTAGAGTTTCAACATAGAATTTAGGAGGCAACACATTTAGTTCACTTACAACATGCTCACTGGTGTTACCTATCTATTTAACCGTTCTGATAGATTTGTAGTTGTATTTCATTGTAGTTTTTATTAGCATTTTCCTGGTGACTAATGATGTTGAATCTGTTTGTTTATTGATGATTTATATATCTTCCATTTTGAAATGTCTATCTGAATTTTTCATCTCAGCTTGTTTGTCTTTGTATTATTGAGTTGTAGGAGTTCTTTATATATTTTGGATACCAGTACTTTGCAAGATGTTTTGTGAATATTTTCTTACAGTCTGTGGCTTGCTTATTCATTTTCTTAATGGTGTCTTTTTGATGAGCTGAAATGTTTTTAAAGATTTTATTTATCTATTTAAAAAATTTTTTTTAACGTTTATTTATTTTTGAGACATAGAGACAGAGCATGAGCAGAAGAAGGGCAGAGAGAGAGGGAGACACAGACTCCGAAGCAAGCTCCAGGCTCTGAGCTGTCAGCACAGAGCCTGACGCGGGGCTCGAACTCACAGGCCACGAGATCATGACCTGAGCTGAAGTCAGCCACTTAACCAACTGAGCCACCCAGGCGCCCCTATTTATCTATTTTTTAAGTAATCTCTATACCCAACGTGGGGCTCAACTCAGAGCCTTGAGATCAAGAATGGCATACTCCACTGAATGAGCCAGCTAGGTGCCCTGTTGAGCTAAAATTTTTAATTTTCATGAAGTCTAATTAATAAACTTTTCCTTTTATGTTATTTCTGTGTTCTGAAAAACTTTATCTTCTGTAGTAAAAAAATATTTCTATGTTTTTTCTAAAAACGTTATAGTTTTAGGGGCACCTGGGTGGCTCAGTCATTTAAACATCCAGCTTTGGCCCAGGTCGTCATCTCCCAGTTTGTGGGTTTGAGCCCCGCATGGGCTCTATGCTGACAGCTGAGAGCCTGGAGCCTGTTTTGAATTCTGTGTCTCCCTCTCTCTCTGCCCCTTTACCTCTCCTGCTCTATCTCTCAAAAATAAATGTTATAAAAAAATTTTTTTTAAATAAAAGCTTTATAGTTTTAGCTTTTCTGTTTAGGTCTATGATCCATTTGAAATGTTGTGAATATTGTGTGAGATAGGGGTTGAGGTTAATTTTTCCTGTATGGATATCACTTACTCCTAGACCTTTGTTGAAAAGGCTTTTGCAAGTCTATTCGATTGATTTATTGATTTTAGTGTTAAAATTATACCGTTGAGGGAGTGCCTGGGTGGCTCAGTTGGTTAAGGGTCCAACTTCAGCTCCAGGTCATGAGCTCATGGTTCCTGAATTTGATCCCTGGATTAGGCTCTCTGCTGTCAGCTCAGAGCCTGCTTCAGATCCTCTGTCTCCCTCTCTCTCTGCCCCTCTACCATTCTCTCTCTCTCTCTCTCAAAAATAAACATTTAAAAAGTTTTTAGAAAGGTTTTATAAAAAAAACTGCATCGTTGATTACTGTAGCTGTACAGAAAGTCTTGAAGACACAGTGATAGCTCTCCAACTTTATAATTATTTTTCATGTTTGCTTTGGGTATCCTAGATCCTTTCTATTTTCATGTAGATTTTTTTAATCTACCTGTCAGTGTCTACCAAAAGCATAGTAGGAGTTGATTTGGGTTGTGTTAAATCTTTAGATCAGTTTGGGGAGAATTGATATCTTAACAACATAGAGCCCTTGTACCCATGAAAATAGTCTCTTTCTCCGTTTATTTAGGTTTAATTTCTCTCAGTAATGTTTTATAGTTTTTCGGTGAGGACAACTTATACATTGTTGTATGTTGAATTGTGTCTCCTCAAAAAGATAGGTTGAAGTCCTAGCCCCTAATACTTGAGACCTTATTTGGAAATAGGATCTTTACCTAGGTAGTCAAGTTAAGGTCATTAGTGTGGGCCCTAATCCATTATGACTGGTGTCCTTTCTAAAAGGGAGAATTTGCACACACAGACAGACGCAGAAAACCCTCAGTGACAACACTGTGTGAAGACAGAGGGTTGGAGTGATGCATCTACAACCCAGCGAACACCAAAGATTGCTGGCAAGCCACCAGAAACTAGGAAGAGTCAAGGAACCCTACAGGCTTAGAACTGAGCAAATTTAATGGGGAGAAGAAAACTTTATTTCCATGATGATGTAAGCAGAGTCAAATAAGTGATGAAAAAAATACTTTAATAAACAGCTTAATAAACCAAGTTAGGTTTATTGTGATTTTGGTCCAGTATTGGACATTCAGTTCTTTGATTAATGTGGATTTTTCTTTCAGAATAAAGAGTATATTGTAAGACAGCAATATTAGGTGCAGTGGGAACATTTAATTTGAGTGCATCACAACAGAAATTTGAGTTAACAAAACTGCAGTGTTGATAAGTTGTTTCCAACAGATGGCAAAAATTGACTGTCACAGTCCAGTTTGAATTTTAGTCAAAAAAATAAATAAATTTTATAGTCTGTAAAACTAATTTTTTTCAAATTCCTCATATACTTAGAAACTAAGAAATAGCAGATAATTGCTGCACCTGGATATTAGAAACATATTATGGCAATTTTATTTGTTGTGTCTTTGGTTCGAGAAAGTTAACTGCTCTCAGTTTAGATTTTCCTTGTGTACAAATAAGTAAACTTTAAAAAAAATTTTTTTAATGTTTATTTATTTTTGAGACAGAGAGACAGAGCATGAATGGGGGAGGGGCAGAGAGAGAGGTAGACACAGAATCTGAAACAAGCTCTAGGCTCTGAGCCTTCAGCACAGAGCCCAATGTGGGGCTTGAACTCACAGACCGCGAGGTGACCTGAGCCGAAGTCGGATGCTCAACCAACTGAGCCACCCAGGCGCCCCCAAATAAGTAAACTTTAAAAGTCTCAGTAGTTCCCTGGGTTATTTTTCCTCCTTTTTTTTTTTTTTTTTAATGTTTGTTTATTTTCGAGAGGGAGAGAAGGCACACACGCACAAGCTGGGAGGGGCAGAGAGCACCGATGTGGGGCGCAAACCTGCAAACCGTGAGATCATGACCTGTGCCGAAGTCAGACGCTCAATCTACTGAGCCACCCAGGTGCCCCTGTTTTGTTTTTTAAATTACAGTTCTCTCTGCTTACTATAGAGTAGTTAAACATCTTTTGTAAATTGTATGTTTCTTTGCCCATTAATGTAGTTATGTTTTTCTTAATCTGTAAAAGTTCTTGTTATATTCTGGACATTAATTCTCTATTGATGTATGTATTTGCAAATAATTTCTCCCAGTTTATTGTTTTTAATTTTGTGATGTTTGTCATCATATAGAACTATTAAGAAAAATTTAACCAAGAAAATTTGAAGATCTAATTGACTTTATTAAATGAATCATGAATCAGGCAGCATCTCATCTAGCCAGCAATGGAGAGCTCTGGTGAGCTGCAGGAAAGGAAGGGCAGAGAAGAGGCACTAAACAAGAAAACCCAAAAAAACCCCACAATTTATTAGCAAGGAATGCAGTGTTTAGGCAGAGTTGTCCTGCTAAGGGGGAAGGGTTCTCTCAGGGGATTGCCTACAGGAAATTACAGTTTGAGTGGTTAAAGGTTACATTTGAGGGGATTGAGGCTGAAGTTAGGTTAGATATTAAATCTTGATTTACTGATGTGGGGCTTAAGTGGCTCCATTATGGCTCTGTGTTTTTCTTTTTTAATTTTTATTCCAAAGCCATTTTACTATCATTATTATTATTATTATTATTATTATTATTATTATTATTATTATTTTTAGAGAAAGAAACAGAGCATGAGCAGGAAAGGGTCAGAGAGAAAGGGAGACAAAGAATCCAGAGCAGGCTCCAGGACCCGTGCTGTCAGTACAGAGCCTGACACAGGGCTTGAATTCATGTACCTCGAGATCATGACGTGAGCTGAAGTTGGACACTTAACCAACTAAGCCACCTAGGCATCCCTATTACTATTTTATTTTAGAGGAGAGAGAGAGAGTGAGCACTAGTGAGAGAGCAGAGCGCACAGGCAGGGGAGAGGGAGGAGGGGAGGGGAGAGAGAGAGAGAATGAATCTCAAGCAGGCTCCACACACAGCGCAGAGCTCCACACGGGGCTCGATCCCATGACCCTAGGATCATGACCTGAGCCAAAGTCAAGAGTTGGACACTCCACGACTGAGCCACCCAGGTGCTCCCTGAAAAGCCATTTTAAATCTTTAAGTAAAAATCCAGTGTTGCCACCCAAGACATTAACGATGGGTGGTTATCCAAGGTGGCTTTTATTCTACAAAATGACCCCAAAGAGCATGTGACTCTCTAAAGAGAAGGAAACAAGCCATCCTCCTGTGGTTTCCTTTTCTAACAGAAATTTTGATTGTTCTTGTTACTGGCTTTTTGTTTGTTTTTCTGGTAAAATACATATAACAAAATTTACTGTTTTAGTCATTTTTAAGCGTATAGTTCAGCAGCATTGAGTACAGTCACATTGGTATGCAACCATCACTACCATCCATCTCTAGAACTTTTTCATCTTCTCCAATTGAAACTGTACCCAATAACAGTTATTATAAACAATAACTCCCCAATTCCTCCTTCCCCTGGCCCTTGGCACACACCATTCTACTTGTGTCAGATTTGACCAGATACCTTGTATAAGTAGCATTATAGTAGGTATTGTCCTATTGTCTGACTTCTTTCACTTAGCATACTATCTTCATGGTTCATCCTTGTTATAGTGTGCGTCAGAATGTCTTCCATTTTGTGACAGTAATGTTGTACTGTATGTATTTACCACATTTTATTCATCCATTTATCTGTTGATAAATGCTTGGGTTACTTGTGCCTTTGTAAAGGAAGTGTTAGTAGATCAGAGGCACTGTACTCATCATCTAGGTGAGTGAGTGCTTTTGCACTTACAGTGGCAAGAGTTGAATTACTCCTACAAAAACTGCATTGCCCACAAAGCATAAAATATTTATTATCTTTACAGAAAAAGTTTGCCCACCCCCAAAGCTGTCACATCTGATACTACACTACCTCTCTATCCATACCCTGTCCTCCTCTATTAGAAACGCTATAATTGCTGTCCCTCCTGTCTTCTTGGGCTTTGTTTCTAGCCCCTAGTAATTTTTCTGGAGCCTTAACACTTCTCTCTCCTGTATTTCCCACTGTGTGGTCTCAGATGAATCCTCTTCAACAGCTAAAATAAGAACTTAGTATACTTCTTTGCTACCTGTAATGGAGTTGCATTACTGTTTTTAGTTCCTCTATTGTAGAATTTGCAAACTACTGGCCTGCAAGCTATGTCAAGGTTACAGACATGTTTTCTGTTACCCATTCAGTGCCAACATTTAAAATTTGGAGATTTTACGTTAACATATAGATTTCTGGATTGTCTTAAAAAAGTCAGAAAATATGACAAGGACAGACCTAAGTTGCCTAGCTCCTGGGTGGCAGGAGTCAGCTGGAGTTGAGTAACAGCTGCCCCTGTAGAGAAGCGATTGCGTTCTCTTTTTCTGGATTCAATTCAAGATTATTTTTTCCTTCTCTGCATCTTAGTGTTTCTTTAGCCCTGTAGATTTGTTTGAAATGTCTGATGATTCTTGGTTTTGCTTTCATATTTAAAAATGAGGCCCTAGAATAAAGCTCCTTGTACATATATTGGCATTTGGTGACTGGCAGACATTGTTTGAGGTTAAACGTGGCCATTATGCTTTGCCATCCCTGAGTGCCAGATTTTAGAGGGCTTTGCTCTGGGTCATCACCTCTCATATTAGCTACACGGGCTTTGTCCAGACAGTGTAGTTTCTTTAAAAAATAACTTCATTGTGATATGTACACTTAATATCTAGGAACAAATGCCTATCAACTAAGTATTCTGACTTAACAGATTATAAACTTTGAATTACCTGTCCTATACTCATTCACTGTGGTCTCTGTTGTGCCTTGTGTTTTTGAGCCTGAGCTGCCTTTCAAGTAAATAGGGCAGGTCTCCTCCCACCTCACCTTCCCTTTCAAGGATTCCATTTTTCTTCATTCTGCTGCATAAGTCACCTCTTTTATATCGACTTCCCATTTTCTAGACATTTATTAAAGTTTCTTGTTTACCAATTGACCCTCTTTGCTGTTGTAGGATTACTTTTAAAAAAATTCCTTCACTGTTATTTTAACAGATTCTAGAGCAGGAGTTAAGTATATGTATTCATGTGCCATTTTGAACCAGAAAATCTCTGGACTTTTCTTTTAAAATGGAATTCTGTAGAGAAGTTATTGCTATAATTGTTAATAATTGTACATTTATTTTAATATCACATTTTCATGTTAATATAGGGTTTTTAAAAATTGTTTTTAATGTTTATTTTATTTTTTGAGAGAGAGAGACAGAGCATGAGCAGGGGAGAGGGAGAGAGAGAGGGAGACAGCATCCGAAGCAGGCTCCAGGCTCTGAGATGTCAGCACAGAGCTTGATGTGGGGCTTGAACCCATGAACTGTGAGATCATGACCTGAGCCAAAGTCGGACATTCAACCGACTGAGCCACCCAGGCACCTCTCATGTTAATACAGGTTTAACGAAAGACCCAAGCTAGCCATAAAATTCTGTGTGGCCTATGATATTATTTTCTTCCTTGATCTCTAACAGTTGATGACTATCAGCCAGTTCGCTTGTTAAGTAAACCTGGGGAATTAAGAAGAGAATATGAAGAGGAGATCAGCAAGGTAGGTACTAGTTATTCTTTTTTGTTTTTAAGTTTATTTATTTATTTATTTTGAGAGAGAGGGAGGAGCAGAGAGAGAGAGTGAGGGAATCTACGCTAGCCTCTACGCTATCAGTGTGGAGCCCAACACAGGGTTTGGTCTTGTGAACCATGAGATCATGACCAGAGTCATGAAACCAAGAGTTGGGCATTTAACCGACTGAGCCACCCAGGTGCCCCAAATGTTTATTCTTTTTTGGAAATATTCTCTGCTGTGTTTTCAATTTTAGATTTTACATACAGTTTTATGTGCCTATATAAATAATATATACTGTAATATAATTAATTTTAATGTACTTTATAAAAGCTCTATTTTTTACATGTTTAAAATTAGCTTTAGGGGCGCCTGGGTGGCTCAGTGGGTTAAGCGGCCAACTTCGGCTCAGGTCATGCTCTCACAGTCTCTGAGTTTGAGCCCCGTGTCGGGCTCTGTGCTGCCGGCTCAGAGCCTGGAGCCTGCTTCGGATTCTGTATCTCCCTCTCTCTCTGCCCTTCCTCTGCTCATACTCTGTCTCTGTGTCTCTCAAAAATAAATAAGTGCTTAAAAAAATTAGCTTTATTTGTATATAATTCGTACTCTTATGTGATAGTGATTTTTTTTTTCATTTTCCCTTCCTTATCTTTTTAAAAAATGTTGTAATTTTATTTATTTTTGTGAGAGAGAGAGCACGAACATATGCGCGTGAGCAGGGGACGGGCAGAGAAAGAGGGAGACACAGAATCCAAAACAGGCTCCAGGCTCTGCGCTGTCAGCACAGAGCCCATGTGGGGCTCGAACCCACGACCTGGGAGACCATGACCAAGCCAAAGCTGGACGCTTAACTGTCTGAGCCACCTAGGTACCCCTGAATGTGTAGAATATTAACATATACCCAAACATAAAAATTACATAGAAAGTTACTCTCAGAGAGAATAACTCCCTCCTGTATCTTATCTACTCTGTGTCTGCCCACATTGTAGATAACTAATTTCATTATTAGGGAGTTTATCCTTTCTTTGGTGTCTTTTGTAAAGACAAACATATATAACTGCTCTTATTTACTAAATACTGCATACTGTATATTTTCTAATTACAAATAGTACTTCAGTACTGTGCATGTATATTTTAATATTATTAGAAGTATATCTCCAGGGTAAATTTCTAGACGTGAGATTGCCAGGTCAAAAGGTAAATGGTATATAGATTTGTTAGAACTGTCAAATTCTCTTTGATTGGAGTACCATTTTGCATTCCCAATGAGAGCACCTATTTCGAAACACCCTTGCCAACAGAGTACTATCAGGCTTTCTTCGGCTCGGGTCGTGATCTCACAGTTTGTGAGTTCGAGTCCCACATCAGGCTCTATGTTGACAGCTCAGAGCCTGGAGCCTGCTTTGGATTCTGTGTCTCCCTCTCGCTGTCTGCCCCTCCCCCACTCGTGCTCTGTCTATCTGTCTCTCTCTCTCAAAAATAAATAAGCATTAAAAAAAAATAGAGTGCTGTCAAGCTTTTGAATTTTTGGTAATCTGATATGTGAGTATGGTATTGGCCTAGTTTGTCTTTAAAAAAAACAAAAAGCTTCGTTGAGGTAGAATTTATCCATAGTAAATTTCAGTATAGGAATATTTACTAATTTTAGGTATACATTTGATAATTTTGCTTAAACGAAGGTCACAAAAATTTCTTCTGGAATTTGTTTTATTTCTTATGTTTAGATGTATAATTCATTCAATTAGTTTTTGAGTATGACATGACGTAGGGTTGAGATTCATTTTTTTTCTCATACAACTATTCTGTATTCTACCCCCGTGTATTGTAACAAGCATCTTTTCCTCAGTAAATTGTCTGTGAACCTTTTAAAATATCAAGTGACCCTAAGTATGGGGTCAGTTTCCACCGGTGTCAGATTATGTTAGCTCCAGGCTTAAAGCCAGGAGGAGCAGTTTGTCTGATATGCTCACTCTCCAGTTCCTTCCGTAGTTGCTTATCATGTCTAGGCTTTAAAGCCAGTTTTTTTCTGGAAGATGTCTTCCACCAGTGTTTTATTCTATCATTACTAGAAACCGGAAGTCCTATCTCAGTGTAGATTTAATTGATATTTCTCTTATTATGAGGAAGATTATCTTTTCATATAATTAGGGACATTTTTATAATTTCTTTTGGTTGCTCAAGATTCTCTCTCTCCTCCCCTCTCTCTGCCCCTCTCCCCAGCTCGCACTCTCTCTAGAAAAGAAAAGAGAATTGTTTTTAAGAAAAGAGAAATATTGCAAGTATAATCAAAAGTTCAGAGAAGTGTTCTTTATTAATTTTTTTTTAAGGTGGAGGCAGAACGACGAGCCAGTGAGGAAGAAGAAAACAAAGCCAGCGAAGCATACATACAGAGATTACTGGCAGAGGAAGAAGAGGAGGAAAAACAACAAGCAGAAAAAAGGCGAAGAGAGATGGAAGAACAACTGAAAAGCGATGAAGAACTAGCAAGAAAGCTAAGCATTAATATTGTAAGTTTTGGGAGCACTTTGAAGTACACTCCCATTGCTTGTGTGGTTTCCAAAGATCTGAGGAAGTGTTTCTGACTTGTTCTACTTAAAACAATTTTTTTTGCATGTTGTTATATATTTGCTCTGATTGAAGTATACTTAAAACTTCCTGTGTTAGAAAATTTCTATGTGTTATAGGAAAGCTTCCTCTCTCCCCTTCCACATCTATGTGCCCGTTCCTGTTCTTTTACATCAGTCTCTTTCCCCAAAGGTTAGCACTATTAACAGCTTATCATTTTTTCTTATTCACCTAAAAAGGATGTATCAAGCATACTGTTTTTTTTTACTTGTCTTTTTTCACTTGATATGTCTTAGAGATTTTTTTTTATGTAACTATAGTCTTTCTTTTTTAATTTTTTTAATGTTTATTTTTTTCTTTTTTTGAGAGAGAGGCACATACAGTGTGAACAGGGGAGGGGCAGAGAGAGAGAGGGAAATACAGACTCTGAAGCAGGCTCCAAGCTCTGATCTGACAGCACAGCGCCCAGTGTGGGACTTGAACTCACAAACCACGAGATCATGACCTGAGCCGAAGTCAAGACAGTTAACCGACTGAGCCACCCAGGAACCCCAGTGTAATTACACAGAGTCTTATGTAATTCTTTCTTTAAGAGTGGCATAATATTCCATTGTATGGATGTAAACCATTTTTTGGAAGTGAAGCACATTAAAGTTTTAAGTAATACAATAGACCTGAATTTTATTACCTTGCTGTAGTTAAATTATTGCCTCAGGAAAAACTAATGGAAGAAAGGATGATAAAATCATACGGTAAGACCTGAGGGTACAGTGGGACCCAGTGATTTGAAAGAACCTGGCAGAATTCGTTTGGGGTTCTTTTAAAAATACAAATTCCCATATCTTTTCTAAATCTACTGAATCATAATCTCTGGGGATAGAATTTAGGGAATACCATTCCCAGAGGCATCTAAGGAAGCCAGATGTACATTCAGGTAAAAACAATTCCTCTGTGTTCAAACAACAAATATCCTAAAATATAAATACCAAAATGAAGTATATCCAGAATTGGGATTTTTTTTTTTTTGAAGGGACTACTGTTCTTAATAGTGTATCCAAGTTTTATTTATTTATTTATTTATAATTTTATTTTTTTTAGAGAGAGAGCATGAGTGGAGGAGGGACAGAGGTTGGGGGACAGAGGATCTGAAGCAGGCTGTGCTCTGACAGCAGCAAGCCTGACGTGGGGCTCAAACTCAGCCGAAGTCCGACGCTTATTCGACTAAGCCACCCAGGTGCCCCATTAGTGTATCCAAGTTTTAGATTGTAAGCCCTTTTTAATAATTTTTTTTTAATTGTAGTAGAATAGTTTTGAAAAGGTACACAGTCAGGAAATTAAGTAAAAGACATTGACCAGTAGAATAACAGATGAGATAGGTAAGAAAATGCATCAAAGAGGAGAATCTGATGTTATCTTTACCTGTCTTTTAAGAGTCTTTTTCTGATCCTGTTTTTAACAGCGATTATAAAAGTAGAACTGTTGATATTTTAGAAGAATTCTTGTGCCTACGTGGCTCAGTCGGTTAAGCATCCGGCTTTGGCTCAGGTCATCATCTCACAGTTTGTAAGTTCAAGCCCTTCATCAGGCTCTTTGCTGACAGCTCAGAGTCTGGAGCCTGCTTCGGGTTCTGTGTGTCCCTCTCTTTCTGCTTCTCCCCTGCTCATGCTCTGTCTCAATCTCTCTCTCTCAAAAATACATAAACGTTTAAAAAAAAAAAGAAGAAGAAGAAAAATTCTTGGGTTTACTTGAGAAAGTTTGGTGGTCCAAAACCAAATGTCTACCACCACCAATTATATTAATTTTCCAGTAGTGTAGTAAGAAACTTATAAGACTGGTAATAGCAAGTAAGTATGTATGATATGGGTATGTTCTCAAATCTCCAAATTAAATTATCTTTATATAAAATTAATTTTATTCCAGGCATATCCACAACTCTTTGAATTTTTCCCTATAGATTAAGGTAGTTATAATTATATGAAGCTATTCATTAGAAAAATGAATATTAGTAACATGCCCTTTGTGCTCTTAATGTAGAGTAAAAATGCAATTCATGTAGACCAACTTGGATGGATTGAATCTTATTTGTACTAATTTTTGCATGGTCGCTATTATTCAAAAGCTGTGTAAACTTTCAATGTGAGCATAATTCCTGAAAAATTCTGCTGTGGAGTCTGAATTAATCAAAATAAGAGGCTTATTATAATTTTTGTAAATAATGTCCATTATGCCTTTTCTTTTGTTGAAGAATAATTTCCGTGATGGAAGTGTCTTGGCTTCTCCCTTGAATTCCAGAAAATCTGATACAGTCACAACCAAGTCTCAAAAGAAAAGTAAGAACAAACAAACAAACACTGGAGATATTCAGAAGTAAGTGAACATGTATTTATCAACTATTTATTGATCATTTACTGTATGCTGGTGTTTTTGTTCATATAGTCCACTGATAAACAAAATTCGGTCTACGAACTCTGAGCGAAAACTCTCCAGATGGTCTGAGATGGATGTAGAGTACAAGCGTGCTACTCAAATAGCTTAGACACCTGGCTAGCATCAAGAGAGATATGAAGTCTTCTTTTATCTTGATTCCTCAGGATTTTCATGTTCTCATTTTCTCAAAATTAACCAGTTGGATTCCTTTTTCTCCTGGTTTAGATTCAGCTGAGAAAAGCTGGTCCCATAAGGTCATTCTCACTGGAGGTTATAACTTGGTATCTAGGTCATTCCCATGCCCTCTTTCCCCCAGTCTATGCATTATATTTCTTCTTTACTATACAAAAAATATACTACTATTCAGGTAGTCAGTAGTAGAGTGATTTAGTCTCCTCACAGTGCCTCTCCAGCAGCAGGCAGAGTTGATGATTTTATAAGGACATAAGCTTTCCCATAGTAACTAACAGTTGGAAGAGTTTAAGAACCACAGTTAAGACTTGAAAAATAGGGGCACGTGGCTGGTCCAGTTGGCAGAGCATGCCACTCTTTTTTTTTTTTATTTTTTTTATTTTTTTTTATTTTTAGTATTTATTTATTTTTGAGGGGGAGAGAGACAGAGACAGAGCAAGCAGGAGCGGGACAGAGAGAGAGGGAGACACAGAATCCGAAGCAGGCTGCAAGCTGTCAGCACAGACCCCGATGCAGGGCTTGAACTCACAAACTGTGAGATGACCTTAGCTGAAGTCGGATGCTTAACTGAAGTCACCCAGACACCTGAGCATGCAACTCTTAATCTCAGGGTTAAGTCCCATGTTGGTCATGGAACCTACTTTAAAAATAAATAAAATAAAAATGTGTAAACGCTTTTGGTTCAATTGAGTAAATATTTGTAGGTAATTTGCCTCCTTCCAAAACTTACAGAAATTTTTGTTTTGGGGCAAAGAGATGGAAATTTGGGGTGGAGGGGGGTAGAGTTAAATGAGGTGATTGCTATTAAAAGAGAAAATAGATGTCCTAATATCAATATATTTAATGCCATTATTATGCAAAGTAGAAATCAAGAGAAAAATCATTAAAAGAATAGCAGAGATATTTCATATTGATAAAATGTTCTGCTTAAAGGATGTAGCTGTCACGAATCTTCATGTACTTAAATAATGTACTTTGAAATATATAAAGATAAAAACTTATTAGAAATACAATAATGAACAGATGAATTTAAAAACAGAAATTGAAGCAGTTAAACTAGTAGATTAAAGTTAAAGCAAAGTTAAAAACAGATAAGATCTAGTCTCTAGAGTATGTAAAGAATTCTTTTTATTTATTTATTTTAATGTTTATTTATTTTTGAGAGAGACAGAGACAGAGTGTGAGCTGGGAAGGGGCAGAGATAGAGGGAAACATAGAATCCGAAGCAGGCTCTAGGCTCTGAGCTGTTTGCACAGAGCCCGACACTGGGCTCAAACTCACAAACTATGAGATCATGACCTGAGCCGAAGTTAGACGCTTAACAAACTGAGCCACCCGGCTCCCCTAGAATATGTAAAGAAGTTTTATATAACTTAACAAAAAACAAACATTCCAATTTCAAAATGAGCAAGGACATGAATGGACATTTCTCCAATGATGGGCATATGGCCAATAAGCACATAGAAAGATGCCCAATACCATAAGTTATGCAGATCAAACCACAATGAGATACCATTTCACATCCACTAGGATGTCTGTAATCCAAAAAAAGGAAAATAATAAGTGTTGGCAATGATTAGAGAAATTGGAATCTTGTACATTACTGGTAAGCATATAAAATGGTATGATATGGCAGTTTCTCAGAAAATTAAACAGAATTACCATATGTCTCAGCAATTCTACCCATGTACTCAAAAGAATTGAAAACAGAATTCAAACAAATACTTAATACACAAATGTTTGTGTCAGTACTTCAAACAGCCAAAGGATGGAAACAACACAAATGTCCATTGAGGGATGAATGGGCAAACAAAATGTGGTATGATCCATGCAATGGAATAGTATTCAGCCCTAAAAAAGGAGTGACCTACTGATAAAGTTGTAATATGAATGAACCTCAGAAACATGCTAAGTGAAAGAAGCCAGACAAAAAGGGCTGCCTGTTATATGATTTTATTTATACGAAATAGCTAGAGTTAGGTAAATCTATAGAGACAGAAAGTAGGTTAGTAGTTGCCAGGGGCTAGGGAAAGGTGTGAATGGGGAATTACTGCTTAACATATACATGGTTTCCTTTGGGGATGATGAAAATGTTTTAGAACTAAATAGAAGTGGTGGTTGTACAACTTTGTGAACATACTAAAATGTCACTGAATTGTACACTTTAAAATGCTTAATTTTAGGGGTACCTGAGTAGCTCAGTTGGTTAAGTGTCCGACTTCAGCTTGGGTCACGATCTTGCAGTTTGAGGGTTTGAGCCCCACATTGGGTTCTTTGCTGACAGCTCAGAGCCTGGAGCCTTCTTTAGATTCTGTGTTTCCTTCTCTCTCTGCCCCTCCCTCACTTCCTCCTTCTCTCTCCTCTCTCTCTCAAAAATAAATGAACATTAAAAAAAATTTTTTAGTGAGAAAATAGTTAATTTTATGTTATATGGATTTCATCTCAGATTTCAAATGATTAGCAAAAAGGCTACACAAGTGTTTGAAAATTAAGTAACTCTTTTTGGTTAAAGAGTAAGTCTTGATGGAGGTACCTGGGCGGCTCTGTTGGTTAAGCATCTAGGTCTTGATCTCAGGGTTGTGAGTTCAAGCCATGTATTGGGCTCTGCACAAGGCATGAAGCCTACTTAAAAAAAAGAATAAATCTTGGTGAAAATAATAGAACTGAAAGCATTATATACATCAAAACTTTTGGGAGGTAGCTAACATGGTATTTAGAAAACTTTCAATGCCATATCAGAAAAAAAGAAAGGCCGAAAATATATTTTAAATGACAATACCAGTAATATATTGCTGGCTTAATATTGGAACATGAATTAATGGGGATTGGCAGGGACCATCTTCATAGCTGGCCACTGGCAGTACCATGGCGACCTCTAACCCCCATTCCCAAGGTGTGTGGGACTTTTGTTCTAGAGAGTTGGAAAGCTTGCAGCAATTGTAGTAGGTGGTGGCTTTCTTCAGATTGCCAGTCACAGTGGCTATATGCAGATTGACTGGAAGTGAGTTGAAAAAGATGTGAACAAAGTGAAAAGATAGATAAGAAATGAGCAAATAAGGCAGCACCTGGAAGCAACAGAATTTATCAAGCAGAACATTGTGACATCTAGTGGATTTGTGGGAGGCCTTGCATCTTAAGGAGATGAATATTCTGTCACAATGGGGTCACCTGTAAGAAGAGAAATGGTACCAACAATGTGGTTTCTCAACATCACCCACCAAAAGATCCTTCAGGGCAGCAAGAAACAACTAAGTGGACACTACCAAACTCACAACTTAGTGTTTTGCCATTGAAGTTTGGCAAACTAGTATCTGCTGTAAAAACAACCTATATGGTATGTGTATAATAGTATTCCTGAGCAAAACATGGCTCTCATTTATCTTTTTAAAATTTGCATTTGTTTTTAAATTAGCCTATAAAATACCACCTTTGGATGTAGATATATATAGAGAAAAAAGTGTTGGGTATATTCCCCAGTGAAATATTATCCTTGTTTTATTTAAATAAGATGTTTTTCGTTTTGCATTTAGTACGGTGCCAGTAATTAAAAATTTATATTATAGCTTCAACATTAAGGTTGGCGTTTTTTTTTTTAAGATACATTTGCAATAAACTGAAGAACTGTAATGCCCTTTTGTAGAAGGATTTAGGAGTAATAGAATTATTAAAGATATTAAACATATTTAATTCCAAGAAAAAATGAATTAATGTTAAGCTATTAACTTTAAATATGAAAAGCATGGGAATGACAATTTTTTTAATGTTTATTTTTTTAGAGAGAGATTGATAATTTTTAATGAAGTAGGAATAGGAAGAAACTTAACGTGTTAAAGGATATCTACTAGAAAATTTACATCAGATATACTTCATGGTAGAAAATTGAAATCATTCCTCTTAAGACCAGGAAAACACAAGAGTGGCCTGCTGTTTATCACTTATTTTCAGTGTCATACTGGAGATTTCAGCTGCACAGGGAGACAGTAAAAGGAAACAAAAGATAAGAGCTTGGAAAAGAAGCCATTATTAATTAGGGGTGCTTGGGTTGTTCAGTTGGTTGAGCGTCCAACTTCAGCTCAGGTCGTGATCTCAGAGTTTGTGAGTTCAAGCCCCACATCGGGCTCTCTATTGCCTGCACAGAGCCTGCTTCAGATCCTCTGTCCCCTCTCTCTCTACCCAACTCCTGCTCGTGCGTGCTTGCTCTCTCTCTCACTCTCAAAAAAAAATAAACATTAAAAAAATAAATAAGTTACCATTGCGGGTTAAAAACAAAAAGAAGCCATTGTTATTAGCGGTGGAATATAGAAAATACATTGAAAATCCAGGAATTCAGAGATAGAGTTTTAAAATTAATAAGAGTTTGGGGTGCCTGGATGGTGAAGTTAGTTAACCATCTGACTCTAAAAATTTATATGGAAGAGAAAGGACTTTCAGGTACCACCAAAGAAATAAAATGTGTGGTGGAGAGTTGGATGCTTTAAATTTATAAGTAAATATATGTGATATTTCCACAAGGATAGTTAAACAAAATGATTAAGACAGTGTAATAACTTAGAAATACAGGGGCGCCTGGGTGGCTCCGTCGGTTGGGCGGCCGACTTCGGCTCAGGTCATGATCTCGCAGTCTGTGAGTTCGAGCCCCGCGTCGGGCTCTGTGCTGATGGCTCAGAGCCTGGAGCCTGCTTCCGATTCTGTGTCTCCCTCTCTCTCTGCCCTTCCCCTGTTCACGCTGTGCCTCTATGTCTCTCAAAAATAAATAAACATTTAAAAAAAAAAAAGAAATACAATAGTTAATGGTGCCTTCATGATGGCTTTGGTGTTTTAAAATATGTCCACAAATTCTTTGATAGTCTTCCTTAAAAAGACAAAGCCCAATTCCCTTCCACTTGAATGTGGCTGGACTTAAGTATACAAATAGAATTACCCAAAGGGACATTGTATATTTCAGAGACTAAGTCTTGGAAGGCACTGTGACTTTTCTCTTTTTTGGATTACCTGCTCTGGGAAGTTTAGCTGCCCTGTCGTGAGCAGCCCTGTGGAGAGGCCCACATGGTAAGGAACCAAGGCCTCTGCCAACAGCTATTAACAAAATGAAACTTCCAGAATCGCCTTTGTGAGTGAGCCTTCTTGGAAGATAATCCTCTAAGCCCCAGTGAAGCCTTCAGATAACTGACATCTTCACTAGACCCTAATGAGAGATCCTGACCTC
The DNA here is from genome assembly GCA_030068075.1 of Paguma larvata. Lineage (NCBI taxonomy): Eukaryota > Metazoa > Chordata > Mammalia > Carnivora > Viverridae > Paguma > Paguma larvata. The sequence continues at coordinate 83,541,717 of CM057824.1, forward strand.
AAACCACCCAGCTAAGCTGCTCTTGGACTCCTGACCCTCAGAAACTGTGAGATAATGTTATTTTAAGCCACTAAGTTATAGGGTACTTTGGGTAACTAATACGGTAGTGGTCATTTTAATCAGTGGGAAAAGAATGAACTTGTCAGTAAATGCCTCAGGGATAATTGATTATACAAGGAAAAAATGAGCTTGGACCTCTACTTATATTACATATATAATTAAGGTGAATTAAAGGTCTACTAAAAAGATAAACAATAAAACTTTAAGAAGATAATGAAGGAGATTATCTTTGGGGAAGGATATTATAAAGAGCAAAACATAATTAGATTGTAAGATTAAAAATGTCTTTATCAAAATACCTTTAGAGAATAAAATGATACTATTCTGTCTTTTAAGAAGATAATTTAACATATTTAACTAAAAAAAGATTGTGCGCTCTTAAAGAAATACCCACTTATGAGTAAGAAAAAGATCAGTAGAAAAAGAGGCAAAAAATTTTGACTTTATAGAAAATGAAACCCTGAAAATTAACATGTGTTTGTAAAGAAGGAAACACAAATTGAACTCACAGTGAGGTAGCATTTCATACTCATCCTAGTGGAAAAATTAAGCTTTCTGGCAGTGTAAAGTGTTGTAGACAATAAGGAGCACTTACGTGTTTCATGGGAATGTAAAAGGTTGATATTCTAGGACTCTGGGGTGCAGACACTAAAGAAATCCCAGAAAAGGGGTGCCTGGTGGCTCAGTTGGTTAAGCGTCCAACTTGCTGCTCAGGTCACGATCCCAGAATTAGTGAGTTTTGAGCCCGGCGTTGGGCTCTGTGCTGTCAGCATAGAGCCTGCTTCAGATGCCCTGTCCCCCCTCTCTGTGCCCCTCCCCCCACTCATGTTTTTTTTTTTTCTCTTTCTCTCTCAAACAAATGAACTTTAAAAAATATATTAAAAGAAAAAAAAAAGAAACCCTAGAAGACCTCTACAAGATGTTCCCAGCAGTACTATTTGTAACAGCAAAAAGCAGAAGTACCCAGATGTCCAAAAGTAGAACTGAATACTGTCCAACAGTCAAAATGAATCTAGCTGAGGACAACATGCATGAGTCAGGAAAATGGGTGAAGAAAAAAATTATAGAATGATATAGTACGGCTCCATATATGTAAAGTTCAAAATCATGCAGTACTAAGCAGTACATGTTAGAGTTACAAATGTGTGGTAAAACTATTTTTAAAAGCAAGAGATAAGAAACAGGATAGTCATCTCTGAGGTGGAGGCCAAAGAGGAGGCTCCATAAAGGATTTCATTTATTTATTTATTTATTTATTTAAATACGGTTTAAAACTCTAAAAATTGTGATATACATATATTAAAATAGACTAATCTTAAGTGTACTTTAAGTGAATTTTTACATGTTATAAACCACCCTCCAGATTAGCTACAGAATACTTCCTAAAGGTTCACTGGTGCCCTTTCCCTCAGTATCCCTCTCCCTGAACCACAATATATTATGATTCTTATGATTCTTACATATATTTGTAATTATTCCCTTGTAAACTCTTTGTTTTTATGAATTAGATGTATATATGTGTGTGTGTATATATGTACATATACATGTGCCCTCTTAGATCTTTAAGACATAAGTGAAAAGGAAATCAGAAGAATGTGATAGTTTTAAAAAAGAAAGTGTGCACTATAGAAGTCATATTTTTTAAAGAATTGGTTACATGTGAGGAAATAAATAGGAATGGAAAAGGGTATATGTCCTATATTTCTATTTTTTTTTTTTTTATGTTTAGTGTTTATTTGTGAGAGAGAGAGAGTGAGTAGAGGAGCAGCAGGGGGGGTACAGAGGATCTGAAGCAGGCTCTGCACTGAGAGCAGCGAGCCTGATGCGGGGCTTGAACTCATGAACTGTGAGATCATGATTCTGTCTGATAAATCAGCCAAGCAGCAAACAGACAACCTGCACATAAATAGCTAGTGTGACGTATTGTATTGGTCACATACCACTTGTCTGTCAAAGCGTTCAAACTTTGGTAAACTTTTTTTTTTGTTGTTGTTAAGGTATTTGTCACCTAAATCTCAATTTGGGTCAGCATCACAGTCTGAAGTTGTAGAAGAAAGCAGGAAAAACTCCATGTCCAAGGTATGTGGATACTAAAGATGTTCTTAGTTTGGCAATTTTACTAACCCTACAGATTGCTAATACTTGTAATTTCCTCACTTTTTTTTTTAGATCACTGTTGTATATGGAACCCCCTTTCTTAGGCATCTTAGGCTCATCTACACTAGGAGTCAGCAAACTTTTCTAAGGGGCCAGATAGTAAATATCTTTGTGGCCTGTATGGTCTCTGTCACAGCTATTCAACTATGCTGTTTCGTGCGAAAGCATCCATAGACAATACATAAACAAATGGGCTTCTCTGATCAATGAAAACTTTTGATAAAAACAAGCAGCAGGCTGAATTTGGGCCGTGGTTTGTGGATCCCTGACTTAGACAGTCAGACTCGCAAAACTAAATAGGCTGCACATGGTACTGACTTCACTTTCAGTGAAGATTACAGGATGGGAAACAAAGCATGCTGGTAGGGCAGCATAAGGCATATCTGTGCAGCAAGAGTCGTCACTGCAGAACTCCTAAGGGACAGCCTACAAATGAGACATGCAGGTGAGTTTGGAAACCACCCTGGCTTAGAATCCCCGTGCCCCATAAGAGTCGCTTAATGTATCACCCCATGGGTGTAGCTTCCTGGGGTCCTGGTAAGGAACACACCAAGTCAAAAGAGTTATAAGTCCTTATAGAAGCCCCAAGATTTGGCTTCCTGCTAAATCTATAAGCAAGTGCTTATAGATCATTCACCGTTCTTCTAGTATAGATTCAGTTCACCAATAAGGTCGTTTTTACCATAAGTTATGTGGCCTAGTAACACAGGTGCCATTTCACATTTATCAGGTTTCTAGGAAAATAGAACCAGGAAAAAAAAAAGTGAGCTGACACCAAAATTGATTTCTTATAGAGAAGTTTTATTAACACTTTATTAAGAGGTTCCTAAAATTTTTTAAACTCACCTATCATAATTGGCATTTACCATGTGCCTGATAATGTATGTGTTATTTTCTTCAATCTCTGTCACAAGCAACAGCTCTATAAGGTAGGTATTCATTCTTGTGCCCATTTTACAGTTAAGAAAATCGAGGCACACAGAGATATGAGACTTGCACAAACACTTAAGTAGAAATGATAGAGGGAGGATTCAGGTCCACATGGTCTGGCTCATAATGGAACTGAGGATGGAAAAGGCATTGTAGAGTGGGGATATTTTTCCTACCCTGGTTTTCATATTTACAGCAAAACTAGGTAAGCAACCTGGAATTTGTCTAGTCCAACCACATTGGTTCATAAGAAATGCTATAAGGAATGATAAGTACAAAGTAGATAAAAGAAAGATTTAAGGTCAAAACTAATCCTAGGTCTTTACTTACCTAAGACCTGTAAGTGAGAAGAAGTATACTGACAAAAGCAAAGTTTCTTAACCTAATAAGGTCTACAGTTAGAATCCAAGGAGTGTATATGAACCTCAGTGGATGAAGAGGTTTATCTTTACTTTCACCTAACCTGTCATTCCTTTAATTATGGATATAGACTGCAAACCATAATACTATTAGCAAAAGCTGTGCCTTCGATCATCCGTGGAAAGCACAGGTTTTTATCACGTTACATTTGTGGCAGGTCTCTTGAAATATCATTGTTATTCATCCCTACTTCAATATTACAAGTTATTAGACTTGCCACTAGATCTTATTATTTAGTGTATCAATGGGTACACATTATGTATCAGAAATTAAAACACTTAATAATTGTGTTGCAATATAGATTGTTCCCTTTGTAATCCTATATTTTTATATTGAAAAATATTCAGTAGACATCTGTAAGTTTTAACAAAGTGCTGAAAGGTAGAGAGTCCATGGCACAGAAAGGGGCTAAAAACCTCCAGGCTAGAGGAAGTTTGTAAGGTGAGAGGTCAGGCCCTAATGCCAGTTTATTGGCCATGTATAGAATCCAGTTTGTGCATTTTAATCTGTAGGTATTCATGGGAGTGAAAAATGAAGGAATGCCTTAATCTAAATTGGCACACAGAATAAAAATACTATTTAAAGAGGCACCTGGGTAGCTCAGTCAGTTAAGCATCCGACTTCGATTCAGGTCATGATCTCATGGTCCGTGGGTTCAAGCCCCACATCAGGCCCTGTGCTGACAGCTCAGAGCCTGGAGCCTGCTTCAGTTTCTGTCTTCCTCTCTCTCTGCCCCTCCCCCACTCACACTCTATCTCTCTCTCTCAAATATAAACATTAAAAAATAACAAAACTTAAAAAAATACTATTTAAAGTTTTTATTTATTTTGAGAGAGAGAACTCATGCACACAAGCAGGGGAGAGGCAGATAGAGAGCGAGAGAGAGAATGCCAAGCACGCCCAGTGCTGTCAGTGCAGAGCCCGATGTAAGGCTCGATCTTAGAAAACTGTGAGGTCATGACCTGAGCCGAAGTCAATAGTTGGACACTTAACCAACTGAGCCACCCAGGCGCCCCCAGAATACAAATACTATTAAGAATTAATATATGTTATTAGTAGTAATGAATGCTACGGTGTTTTTTTTTTTCAACGGGAGGGTACAAGAGAGAAGAGAGAATCTTTTTTTTTAAGTTTGTTTATTTTGAGAAAGAATGAGTGAGCAGAGGAGGGGCAGAGTGAGGGAGAGAGAATCCTAAGCAGGCTCTGCACCCTCAGCATGGACACCTGATGAGGGGCTCAAACCCATGAACCAAGAGATCATGATCTGAGCCGCAATAGAGTTGGGCACTTAACCGACTGAGCCACTCAGGTGCCCAAAGAAAGAGAATCTTAAGCAGGCTCCATGCTCATAGATCCTGACATGGGGTTCGATCCCACAACCCTGGGATCGTGACTTAAGCTAAAATCAGGAATTAGACACTCAACTGACTGAGCTACCCAGGGACACCTAATGCTAATAACTATCTTATAGTTACAATTCAGCTAGAGTATCGGTATAATTAGACTTCTGTATTACAACTTGATGTTTTCCTGTGGTTCACTCAGTCTTTTTCGTTTTCTACAGGAAACTGATGGTACTATTGTAAATAGCCCTACAAGGCAAGATACAGAAATTGAAGAAGATATGCCCACACTTTCTCCGCAAATATGCATGGACACTCAAGAACAAGGTGCAAAGTCTTCAGTAGAGGCACCTATGCCTCAGTTATATGCCAGTGGTAGAGAGTGGTGCCTTGAAGCAAAAGTCAAAATGAGACCAAGCAATCATGATAAAGAGTTAGGTGTCCTAAATCATGAGGAACCCGAAGCCAGAGTTCCCCGCTCTGGAGAAGCAGAGAGTGCATGCACTATATCAGGTATGACGCAGATAATTGGAAGTAACACAGTTGAGACAGAAAATGAAGAGTCTAGCCTACTGATCAGTGAAGATATTTCCAAACGAAAAAACCAGGAGTCTTCGTTCGAAGCAGTCAGGGATCCATGCATTTCTGCAAAAAGAAGGAAAATATTGTCCAAAGCTTCCTCAGACCAAGAGGAAACAGAAATCAACTTTACCCAAAAACTGATAGATTTGGAACGCTTACTTTTTGAGAGACATGAACAGGAAGAACAGGACAGGTTGTTAGCAGTACAACTTCAGAAAGAAGTAGATAGAGAACAAATGAAGCCAAACCGGCAAAAAGGATCCCCAGATGGATATCAGTTACGTCCTACGTCTTCACCGCCAGACAAGTTGCTAAATGGACAGAGGAAGAGTTCCAGAGACAGGAACTTCAAAAGACAGACTGGTATGGAGCATTCAAAATCTCGCAGAGGCTCAAAAAGTGAAAACTGGCAGCCATCTTTTAAGATCCAGTTGAAACGTTCAGTTAATGGGAGAAAGATGCCAAATTCTTCTAGAGATAATTGTAGTGTGTCTAAAAGTGCTTGTTCCCTGCAGCCTAGCAAGTCACAGAAAAGTATCTTTCAGATGTTTCAGAGGTATACAAAGTGATGCGCGGGTAAAGGGAGTGGTTCGTAAGCGAGTAAAGCTGGATTGTGAAGCTCTCTTTCTATCATAGAATCTTTATAAGTTTTTTCATTAATTCTGCTCTGTGGTCACACACCTTGCCCTTAATTAAAGGACCGGTGATTACAAGGGAGAAATGTATAAATGTGTTTCTGCCAAACACAGTGGTAAGCAGGAGTCCCAGTCCTTTCCTTTTTTAATAACTGCGATGTACTGTTCGACAGTCCTTATGAATATAAAAATGCCTTGGTGAACTCCCAAGAAATCTTCAAGTGCCATCCTCTTTCCAAAAACTGCATGTTTTATGGCCTTTGTCTCCTTCCCTTTTTGTCCTAACTAGCAATCAAAGTAAGATTATTCTATACCAAGTAGTTAGGAATCCAGGCAGGGCGAGTTTTCTTACTACTTTCCCAGGTATTTGCAGAGCATGTGACATGCACCTTCCATAACACTAACGTGATCTAGTTTTCATCTCCACTTTAATTATTTTAAGCATCGTAGCATTTTCTTCAATTTAAAATGGTTTATGATCAATGTGAAATCAGAAAAAAAAAAAAGGGTTTCCTGGAAAATTAAGAATTAGTTGACAAAGGAAACTAGACTCTTGTTACAAAAGGAGTTATGGGGTAGGCTCAGTGGGGTGGATTGACAATTTGGAAACCCTGGGACTGAGTGAATCATTAGAAACGGGGACCCAGGATGAGATGGCAGGTGAGGTTTGGCAGAGGATTCCCCTCCTCCTTTCTTTGCTAAATGACATGGAAAACATTTGGGTTTAGGCTTTTCACACCATAGTATCTTGGTGTCGAAATCAAAATCAGTAACTAAATTGCCTGAGATTTGGGGATTCACATTTCTATTATTCTGCTATTCCAGGGGAAAAAATGGGAATTTACTGTAGGAGAGTTAGATATCATAATATCTCATATTATGGGACCTGAGACATAACCATGTTTTTATTTCCTTATATTATCATTTGTATTGATACTGACTTTTATTTGTGTGTACGGACAGAAAAAGTAATGCTTGGGTTTTTGCCGACTTACCCCTGAACGTTAAATCAGAAAGCAGTGATTTCGTTTTGTGAAATTTAACTTAGAGACGTAATCGCTTGTTCATTAATATGAACTTTAAGCGAATAACAGTTTAAACAGCATTTCTTTGATCTCTAGTTATCCATCCTTTTAAAATAAAAGTATAATAAAATGTCCTGGAGCTAATTCTAGCTTAAATTTGTCAGTATTTTTATACCCTTATTATTTTTCCCTCCAAATTTCGTAGCTGAAATTCTGTTAATCTTTGCATACTTGGTGCCATCTAGTTCAGTATTGATTGGGTAATTATGGGTAGAGTTCTCATGCTAATTTAAAATTTAGTTTGCCCTTTCTCAAAAAAAGAATGATTGCCCTCTGAGTAATGATTGTGCTGAAATGAAGTCTAGTCAGAAGCTAACCAGATTTCTCTAAAATACACTAAAGTCTATTTTTTTCAAGCTGGTATTTTTCTAAGAGCAATTTCACTTTATGTTTTAGGGTAGATACTCTTGGAACTCTTGAAAAATTATATAATTAAATTTTCCAGGAATAGTCCATGACCAGAAAGGGAAATAGTGTGACATCTTTAGGATTTATACATTTAACCATTTATTTGTGAAGAAGGCTTGCTGACCTTAAGATGAATTTTAATTTCTCTATTGGTTTTTCGGATAGTCTGACCTTATATGCCTTTTTGTTAGAAACTAATAAATGTTTTGTGTCCGTCATTGGAGTGTTTTGCTACTTCTCTCTTTTTTGTGGAAGGGACATGAGTGATTAACTTCTCAGGGAGCACTAGGACCGCAGAGGTGAAGAATCTGGAAATTAAAATAATAAACATAAAAATGGACTCTTACATATATTTTATTTTAATTTAATTATTAATTATTTTATTAAAAAATAAAAATTAAGTACATAAAAATGAAAAGTTCTGCATAACTAAAACTACTACCATAATGAAAAATTGGAAAACATGGCAAACCGGGGAAGAAATAGATTCATCAGAAAGAGCTCATTTCCTTTATATGAAGTGTCCCCCAATACATTATGAAAGTGACTAGTAACTCAAAGGGAAAAATTAGAAATATTCCCAAGAGGGCAAGAAAGGGTGGCTCAGTCGGTTGAGCGTCTGACTTCAGCTCAGGACATGATCTCATGGTTTGTGAGTTCGAGCCCGGTGTCAGTCTCTGTGCTGATAGCTCGGAGCCTGGAATCTGCTTCTCTCTCTCTCTCTCAAAAACAAATAAACATTAAAAAATTATTGGCACCTGGGTGGCTCAGTTGGTTAAGCATCTGACTTCACCTCAGGTTCATGATCTCTCAGTTTGGGAGTTCAAGCCCCGCATCAAGCCCTGTGCTGACAGCTCAGAGCCTGGAGCCTTCTTTGGATCATGTGTCTCCCTCTCTCTCTGCCCTTCCCCTGCTTATGCTCTATCTGTCTCTCTCTCTCTCAAATTAAAAACAAACAACAAATACTCCCAAGAAACATAGTTCCCCGGAAAGGAAATACTAATGGCTCTTAAATATGTGAAAGGCATAACATCACTTACATTAATGTTCATACATTTTTGTTTTTCTACCCTTCAAATTAGTTAAGATAAAGGTGCTTTCTTGTTTTGTTTTTATGTATGTGTGCATTTTTCATCATGGCAAGAGTGTAGGGAAATAGGCACTCTTATCTGTTGCTTAGTGTCAATAGAAAATTTAAAATGCCAGTTCTAAACTGGGCAATTTAACCTCTAGGAATTTCCTAAAACTATCTGCGTGTGTGTATAGAATGATATATACAAAACATTTCTCTATGGCATTGTTTATAATGCCATGGCTTTATTAGCTTATAAGCCTAGAAACAGACTTAATGTCATATCAGTAGGTAATAAATGGTACAATGAAATACTGTATAGCAATTAACAGCAACAAAATCACTTTACTGATGTGAAAGACATATACATGTATTTGCATAAAATGTCTAGAAAGAGAAGCAGTAAATGTTGCCAGCAGGAAGAGAAACTGGGTGGCTGGGAGATACGGGTGGAAGAATGACTTTTCACTCTGTTCTTTTATACTTTTTTGGTCAACCATATTGAATATATCAAAAAAATATATATATATGTAGTCAAATATAAATACATATATAGTCAAAATTTAAATGTTACTAAAATATTGCAAGATGGAGGCATCTGGCAGGCTCAGTTGGAAGAGCTCTTGATCTTGGGGTTGTGAGTTTGAGCCCCACATTAGATACAGAGATTACCAAAAAAATAATAAACTTAAAAAAATACATTGCAGGATAAAGGAAGTTTATTCATCTCAGCCTGTACCCCTGTAAATGGTCTTTTTGCCTTTAAATTTTAAAAATCATAATTCAGTAAGGTTTTTTTCAGTGTGGAAAAAGTACAGCATTGTGAATGAATTTGAATGTATTTTGCTTTAAGATACTATTTTTAAATTATTTGAAAAGCTAGGCTTACGGTTTCCGTAACATTGCAGCAGACCTGTAGTCCTGCTGACAGCAATGAGAAAAGCCAGGTAAAAACGTAAAGGGGCGCCGGGGGTCTCAGTTTAAGCGTCAGTTAAGTGCCAGTTAGGTATCCAACTCTTGACTTAAGCTCAGGTCACGATCTCAGTGTGAGATCAAGCCCCGAGTTGGGCTCTGCACTGACAAGCATGGTGCCTGCTTGGGATTCTCTCTCTGCCCCTCCCCCCATTCGTGAGCTCGCGTGCGTGCGCTCTCTCTCTCTTTCTCTCAAAATAAATAAACATGAAAAAAATTAAAAGGGTAAAATTGCCTAATTTTTGAAAAACGTCAGAGAGCTGCTGAAACAATGAGGACTAAATTCGGGTCTAAGATTCTAGAGGAGGGAGACTTTTGAGAAGTGAACTGATGTTTGCAACCAAAAAGTGGTTCCGATGGTCACACGTGCCTGTTTTGAAAGCAGGTGAACCAAAACTGGCAGAGCTCTTGGCTTTCTGATGAAGCTGGAATGATGAGGATATTGGACTCGGAAGTCCTCAAACACAAGGCCAGCTTTCCCGCCGAGGTGTAATTGCAGAATTTTGATGCTGCTTGAGGCAGAGGCTAAAAGGCTGAAAACCCCTGAAAAGCAGAGAGAGTTGTCCTCAAGTGCATACTGCTGATGAGACAAAAGCATTCATGGCCTCCCAGGGGAAGGAAGCCTGTTCAACACACCAGGACGTCAGTTGGAAGCCCTAGCTTAGGAGTCTGGTAAAGTACATCCCAGGGACCAAATCTGCATACTCTTGTTTTTTAGGGCCTGTGGGCTAAGAATCGTTTTAAATGGCTTTTAGATTTCTTAGCTCACAAATAGTTAATCCACAAGGAATTTAACTACGGGGCTAGTAATTTGTGCATGTTTTGGACTATAAAAACAAGGACGAATAGTGCAGGAAAGAAGGAAGAAAAAGAATTCCCTTCTTAATTTGGTTTCTACCTGTATGACCTTAGGTGAACTACTTACCTTTCATTATCTCACTTTCTTAATTTCTATTTGGGAATCATAATGTAACTAACCTAGATGCTACCAAAAGGTAAGCACCTGGCACAGGCTTTGACTCAAAAAAGAACCAGAATAAGTGATGGTTCCTTCCCCCTGGCTATTCTCTGCCCACTTCCTGGAAGGGTCTCACTTCATGCAGTGACTTCGTGCTCCCATAAATCTCCAAATGTGGCATCCAATAAATTGCAATTATCTTCTGTCTATTGATGACTCCACTCACCTCTCCTCTGCCAGGTGTGTCTGCAGCTCCCTGTATCACGAGAGCCTGCTGCCCATAAATCCCCCTGTGTGACAGCTCCCAGGTCACAAGAGACCTTGGCCCCAGAGGAAACTAATTCTCAGAAATCCTATGTGGCATCCACAAATGCCTATACTAATTCACAGTTGGTGTGCGTAAAGGTGTGAGAAACACTAAACACTTTGAGATCTAAAAGATGGGAGTTGAGCCACTGCTGTATGTTTACCCATTTCTTATTCCTTGCATAAAGATCTTAAACAATTATGACCTTAAAACTTTGAGTCTGATTTTTTTCCAAATTTTGCCTTGTCTTGGCAGGACTTGGAGCAACTTGAACCTCGAGTTCAACTAAGGGGACTCTACATTTTACTGACTTTACATTTCTCTTCAACTCGGCTTTTGTAACCCAGGCTGTCTACTATTAGGCTCTTGTCCCTGGAACTAGTTCAGTTCAGAAGGCTTTCAGTTGGAGGTCATACACTGTCCATTTTTTTTGTATCCTTCCACTCCATCTCTTTAAGTCCCATAAGAAGTTTGGGTGTCTCTTTTTTACTGTGGTTTAGACTGACTTACCATGGACTTTCCTGAGGACGAGACCCACCCCACTCCCTATTCGGTTTATATTAAATGTATGTAGTGTATTGATCAGGGTCCAGTTAAAAAACAAAAACCACAATCAATACTTCAACAGAGGGTACACAGTATAGGGAATTGGCTAGACAGGTACTGGAGCAAAAGGGAACACGGAGGGAATGCAGAGATGATAACTGCAGGAAGTGGCTATGCCCTCAAAGCTGGGAAATGAGGGAAGGGTTTCAGTTACTAGAACGAGGCACTTAGGAGGTGGAGGAGGGCTGATGGCATGGAGTCGGTGTTGAGAGCTCTGAGGAGGACCCTTAGATGCTACTAGTGCTGTGAAAGGGTCCAGTGAGTCTAGTTCTAGAAAAGTTAAAGGAATTTGGTAGCTAGAGTCCATGCCGCTGCTGGGGTAACGTTGACCGGAACTGCAAAACACAAGATGTCCCCTTTTCCCCTTTTGTCACTTCTTAATAGAACTGAGGAGGGAACTTGCTGATGGAGTGTGGGAGAGTCTGGGAAAGTGTCTTTTATATCACAACAGAGTTTGGAATGGCAGACTTAGGAGCTGAAACAGAAAAGGGGGAAAAAACCACACCAAAGAAAATTTCCTTCACTGGATTCTGGGATTAAGATGTCTTGAATTTTTTAAAACAATTTTTAATGAGGGGCACCTGGGTGGCTCAGTCCATTAAGTGTCCAACTTCGGCTCAGGTCATGATCTTGGGGTTCGTGAGTTCGAACCCCACGTCCGGCTCTGTGCTGACCACTCAGAGCCTGGAGCCTGCTTCGAATTCTGTATCTCCCTCTCTGCCTCTCCCCCACTCGTGCTTGCTCTCTCTCTTTCTCTCTCAAAAATAAACATTAAAAAAAATAATAAACATTTATTTGGCTCATGACCTGAGCCAAAGTTGGACGATTAACGGACTGAGCCAGCCCTAATGTCTTGAATTTTCTAAGGCAAAATCATGGAAGCTCTTATCCTGACAAGATGGAGTAATTTGTGTGGGGAAATGATGCTTACATGCAAATGTGCAGAAGTAAAACTTCATTAAGGATCTATGGAAGAAAACTGTGGAGCACCTTCCCAAGTACCTGAGGAAAGCCCTCCCAATTGTTCAGTTTCTATTGCCCTGATGATACCCGAGTGTCCCCATCTTGATCAAAGTTGAAATTCAAAGTTTTGTGTGTGCCACTCCACACAGACTAACCACCTAAAGCCACCATTGTCCTGACTCGCTACAAGCTTTCCGGTTCCTCACCTACAGGGATGCCAAGAACCCCTCTCTGACATTTCTTATATAGAAAATTGAGGCCTCAGGCACCATCACTAAATTCCCAGAGCTCCTAGGAGTGTATTTCTGGGTACATCTCAGAGATAATAGAGTTAGAACACCTGGATAAAATTTAAAGGAGGGCATCTGAGTAACTGAAGTAGATCATAATGACGTATAACTCTCCGGGGTAAACCTAGATTGCAAAAAAAGTTAGATGACAGAGGAATTACATAATTTTAGCAAGAGACACTGAGACAATACTAGATCAATTTTGGCTTTAATGTGTGACAGAATTGTTCCACTTCCAAAGAGCTAGAAGTGCTGTATTCTAAACTGTATTCTAAATTTACTGAATTGAAAACAGTGTTCAAAAATGTCAGGATTTCGAGAATGATTTACTATTTGGGGGGAAAAACATCTTGTAAACAAAAAAATCTACTTGATTCCTTCTACTGGCAAATGCTTAGCACACTTGTATTTAAAGCTTTTATTTGTATAAAGCTAAAATTACATTAATTGGCTTATTTTTTAAAGTAGAGAATTTTTGGGGGGCGGTGTAGGTAAGAGCAGGTCACAAACTAAAAAATAGATAAGAGGCCTAATTACCCAAGTCTTTGGGGGGAGGGAGACAAGTAGCAATTTTAATGTTGCATAATAGTAAAAGAAACAAAAAAAAAAAAATGAGAACTGAACCCAACTGTGCCTCTTTTCTTTGGCTTAAAAAAAATTCTTAAAAAAAAAATCTTTGATGTATCTATCTTGTATTTTTCTGAAACATTCTGAGTTTGGTGGCTTTTGCATTAAATTGTCTTAAAAATGTCAAAAAGTTATTTTGACATCTCACCTTTATTTTATGGAATGTAGTTTGTGTTTTTCTCCAGGGTCTCAAGAGCAGTTACTATAGAAAATACTTATTTTGAATGAGGTCGACAGCTTTGCGCAGTGGCAGTATCGTAGCCAATGAGGTTTATCCGAGGTGCGATTATTGCTAATTGAATGAGGTCGAGGTGGTGTTTTTTTTTTTATTAATGTTCTAAGAACAGTATTTATTTTTGTTTGCATTCTTATTTTTCTGTGGAGTTGTTGGATTTTCTTCTCCATTTCTAGGGACTCTTTATGTATTGGGAAGATTGACTCTTTCTTTGTAATAAGTTACCAAAAAAAATTCCCAATGGGAATAAAAGAGTCCCCATACTCTGAGAAAAAAGATTGATTGTTCTATAGCCATGGCAACAAATAACCTTACCAGAACAGGTTATAAGCCTGTCTAATCAATCAATGACAACTTGGTTCACTGAACACACTTCTGAGAACCAGCCAATCAGTGACAGCCTCATGCTTTGAAAGTCAGGTAATCATTGGTGTCTAATGCCAGTAAACACTTTCCAACACAATCAATACTATCATACTTCCCTATATGAGATTGGCAGTTTGTTTTGTGAAATGCTGATCACTGACCACCTGCATAGCTGTCCCTTTCATAGATAATAAACTCAGATTTGGGGTCTTAGTTACTGAATGTTGACCTTGTATTTTGACACCAATTTGTCATTGGCAAGTTGGCTGCTTTTTTTTTTTTTTTTTTTGCCATGCTGAAATTCTTGATCTTTATGTAATTTTTCAGTCGTTTAAAAAAAAAACAAATTTTGAGGTTTTTGTTCAAAGGATTCTCTCCACAGCTATAAAGATGTTATGTTCCCACCCCCCTGTCCTAAATATGTGTGTGTGTTTTACATTTCAATGTTTGACTCATTTGATATTTAACCTGGTGTGGGAGTTAAGTATGGTCCAACTTTTTTTCCATTATTTATCCAGTTTTCCCATCACCATTTTTGAAGTTCATGTGTTTATTTATTAAGATTTCTTATTTATTTTGAGAGAGAGAGAGAGAGAGAGAGAGAGAGCAAGGGAGGGGCAGAGAGAGAGGGAGAGAGAGGATCACAAGCAGATGCCACACCGTCAGCACAGAACCCAAGGAGGGGCTCAAACCCATGAACGCTGAGATCATGACCTAAGCCGAAATCAAGAGTTGGACACTCAAACAACTGAACCACCCAGGCAGCCCTGTTTATGTATTTAGAACTAGAAATTACAACCCTGAGATCAAGAGTCATATGCTTTTCCAACTGAGCCAGCCAGCTCCCTCCGTTCTACCCCTGCCTGTCCCCTGACCATCACCATTTTTTGAAAAGTCTTTTATTGCCACTAATCTGAGATGCTTACTTACTATATGCTAAATGTATTAGGGTCTATATCCGGATTTCCTATTCTGTTTCATTGTCATGCTATCCATTATGTGTTGATAACATACTATTTTTAGTTACTGAAATTTTATGATAGAGCAAGTCACCCCTCATGGCTCTTTTTTTTTCCCCCTCACAATATCTTGGCTATTCTTATTATTTTTTCCATATAAACTAGAATCCCATTCTGTTTCTGGTGGGCTCTCACCTCTAACCACTTCCTTTCTTTGAATTACAGTGGCTGCTGCTAAGGGATACTGCCTCTGCTTTCTAAAGAGATTCCCTCTCAAATTCGCCATCACTAGTTATAATTTTCTCATCTTTCCTCTCCACCCGCCTCTCCGGCCTCCCCCTGCAATGCTTATGCTTGGCCCTGTTTGTTCCCAGATCTGCACACAGAAGTTCTGCACACAGGGAACCCTACCTTCAGAAGATGAATGTTTGCTGATGTTTTTCTGAGATCCACCACCTCTAGGGCCCCTCGGCAGTTCCCCCTTCTGGCCCAATCGCGCTCTCTAGATCCACCACACCTTTTTGACTTCCCCAGTTGGTGGGTCTGGCAAAGAATGTTTAAAGCCATAGTGGATAAACTAAAGGAAGTATGAGTGGCCTCCAACTGACAGCCAGCAAAAATCAAAGTTCTCTGTACTACAGCTGCCAAGAACCACACCAGCAGGGAAGTAGATCCTGCCCCCAGAGGAGCCTCCAAATGAGAACTCAGCCCTCGCCAACACCTCAACTGCAACCTTAGGAGATCTTAAGCAGACAATGTAACTAAGCGGTGCCCAGACTTCTGACTATGTAATATATGTGCTGTTGTTTCAAGACACTATGGTTATATTGTTACGCATCAGTAGTTAAACAATATAGGTCATAGGGTCCGAGAAACTGCTGAGTTCAAAATGGCCTTTGCTCCCCATTCGCCACCCCTGCCTCCAAAAAAACCTTCCCATAAGAGGTCTTGCTACTTCTTTCGTAAATTCATTTACCAGTATAACACATATTTTCTGATTGCCCTTCCAGATGCCACTTTTCACTCTTGTCCCAGGAATGTCCCAAGAAGATAACCTGTAAGGAGCCTTGCTTACGCTCTGACTTCTAGTTGAATTATAGTTAGCAGGAAACCAGAGAGAGAGGAGACTATGATTGGAGTACTTCTCTCCCTCATCCCACTGCAGGACCACCCCAGTTTGGCCGGTTGTGCCTCTCAACTGAGTCATAGCTCCTGGAAGGAAGTACTGCCATACAGCCCATCTTTCCTGGGTCTGGTAACTGCTTCCTCCTCTCCACCCTTCTGATCTAGGAGTGGTAACAGCTCTCTGGCATTGCTACAAGGAACCATCTTGTGCTTTCCCCACACCATGCCCACGCCTTTATAAATAATCCCTCTTCTCAAATTATCTAGTTTTAACTGAGCCATCTATCTCTTGCCAGGCCCCTAAGTGGTACTGTTAGCTAGACTAGGAAGCATACCAGTTACTAAAAATCATGGAGATGTTCCATTTCTTAAAAACTCATTGAACAGGTACACTTAAAATGTATGCATTTTATTGCATGTAAATTATAGCTGAATTAAAAAAAAAATTAGTCCACGGGGGCACCTGGATGGCTCAGTCAGTTAAGCGTCTGACTTCAGCTCAGATCATGATCTCACAGTTCCTGAGTTCGAGCCCCACATCGGGCATTGTGCTGACAGCTCAGAGCTTGGAGCCTTCTTTGGATTCTGTGTCTCTCTCTCTCTCTGCCCCTCCTCCACTTGTGCTCTGTCTCTCTCACTCTCAAAAATAAATAAACATTAAAAAATTTTTGTTTTAACTAGTCCATGTTAACCCATGCCCGTTGGTTGCTATGATTCACGCAATGATCCTTTGGATAGTTTCCGTATCACAAGAGACCCCTGCCTACATGCTCTCCTGTGTCTCCAGAGATCCCTGAAGAAGAAGGAAGAAGAAGAGGGAAATAGTTAACAGGCAGGAAAAAAAAAATCTTTACGGCTTCCTCAAGTTATTATAGTAGTTCCACATATTTGTTCTGAACAAAGACACATTGTTTAAAGCTTGTAATTTTAAGGTGATAAGAGAGTTGAACCTTGCCTGTATGTGTGCTGCTCTGTTTCTCCTTCCTGTCTACAGATCTTAGTAAATGACAGTCTTACTTTAAACTTGGAGACTATCGTCTATATCTTCTACTCTCTCTCCACCTTCTCTCATTTTAGCTATTTTTAAACAGTAGTTAAGAGGAAAGGACACCTATTCACATGTATTATCATGCGACCACCTATTGTGTCCAAAATATTTTTCATTCATTTCAATGACAAGGTGTTTGGAGACAAATTAGAAGTCAGAGCATTTCTGAAAACGCTGTTGAAGAGAGACATTGCCTCGGGTGATCCCACCATCCATTCTCACTCTCGAGTCACTTTCTCCAGAATTTTCTCTGCTTTTCAAAACACCTTTCCCATTTGTGCATCCCCGGGTTCTTGTAAATGTCTAGAAAGGTTTCCTGTGGTAATGGGGCTCTAGGTGAGGAGGGGCGCAGGGGCAGCATCAAGGAAGAGAGACATCATGTGATCTTTTGCACGTATCGGTGATTAACTTGGACATTAGTGAAAGCCAGCACTACTAATAGCACACACTTTGGGGCACAAAGGTGAAGATGTTATATTCAGAAGCTGTTACTTTCTTCCACCCTCACTCTATAAAAGTTAACTTACTGGGGTGACTGGCTGGCTTAGTTGGTAGAGCGTTTGACTCTTGACCTTGGGGTTATGGGTTTGAGCCCTGCACTGGGCATAGAGCTTACTTAAATAAATAAAACAGGGTGCCTGGATGGCTCAGTTGGTTGAGCATCTGACTCTTGATTTCAGCTCAGGTCATGATGCCAGGGTCATGGGCTCAAGCCCCACATCTGGCTCTGTGCTAAACGTGGAGCCTGCTTAAGACTCTCTCTTTCTCTCTCTCTGCCTTTCTTTCTCTCTAAAATGAATCAATCAATTAATTAAAGATTAATTTATCGTTATATATAAGAAAAAGTCCCAATTACAGGCATCAATATTCTGAGTTTCAGGTTAAGATACTGCTGAGTCACACTCAGGTGCCTAACTTACTCTGGTGTTAACCTTGGTAAAAGGTGTGCCAACTTTTTCAAGATATTCAGTGTCATTCATCATCTCTAAATTACATCTTGTTTGGGGACGATTCTAGAGTTTCAAGTAATCAAAACTGAAATATGCCTGCCTAAATGCATGAGATGATAATTATTTCCAAGAGTTAACATTATTCAAAACTAATTATGGGCTAGGCACTGTGCTATGTGCTTAACATTTCATTTAATCCTTTCAACAAATCTGTGAGGTAGATACTATCATCATGCCTGTTGTACAGACAAAGGAAACTGAAACTTAAAGAGCCTGAGTAATTTGCTCAAGGCCAGATAGAAAGAATGAGGCACAGTAAGGATTTGAACACAGGACTACTTGACCCCCGGAGACGGGACTCTGACTCTATTCTACTCAGGAAGGAAATAAGCGAGGATCTAATTTAGAAGGAAAAAAGGAAGGGATTGTGTGCTGTTCCAGACACCTAATAAGGGGATGGTATGCCCCATTTTATAGAGGAAGAACCTGAGACCCGGGCAGTTAACACTTCCCAAGGGGATTCTGACGGTAAGTGGAAAAAGTCAGAATTGTATCTACATCAGATTCTAAAGCCCGTTTCTCTCAAGCAAAATGTGCTGCCTTGTTAAATATAAGTTATATAAAATAAATATAAAGACTTAATGCATAACACCTAAAATATGTAAATCACATTTTTTTCTGGTGTTAAAACCGAGGAAGACTTCCTGTCCTGCGAAGGACAATGGGGAGAGGCCCGAGCAGGCCCAAGGACAGTGGGCGGCTGCCGGAGAACACACTACAGAGGAGAGGGAGGACCAGACAGACAGCAGGGAAATCACAGCGATGCTACTTGGGAAGCCAAGAGTGAGACTGTTCTGAGAAAAAGGAGTAAGCAAATGCCAAATTCTACGGAAAACTCAGTGAAGCTAAAGGCTGATAAACATCTATAAGAATGAGCAACTTTGAGGTCTTAGGTGACCCTAGTAAAAGCGGATTGTGTGGAGTGTGAGCAGAAATCTGAATAGAGCGGTTTCTAGGTGAGTAGGAGGGAAGAAAAATGGAGATGGTTGTGTAGACAGTAATGAAGGGAAGTCTGGTTTGAAAGGAGTTGGGAGTGATTAGGGTATAGGTATGCGGGGAGGGGAGCCCACCTGGACATATGTAAGTGCCAGTAGAGAGGGTCCAGTTGAGAAGGACTGTGTTCCTCTACTCAGGTAGGCAAAAGAAGGGATAGATCTTGGGCAAGAGGAGAGACGGCTTTTCTGACATGAGCGAGGACAAGATGAGTGAAGTTGCACGTACATCTGTGGGGGCAGTGGCTACAGGTCAATGGAGTTCTTGACCTCCAGTTTTCATGTTCTCAGCTGAGAATGGGCAGGGAGGGTGGCCATACAAGATTTGAGGAGAGAGAACCATAGTAGGGGACACGTCATCATCTCTTTGGATTTCCTTGGTTTTACCTGCCTCTTATTCCAGCCACCACTACAGCAACCGGTTCTGCCTCAGCTCTGAACTGCTATGGGTGGCTGCTGCCACACAGTCCTGGTCACGTGGCCTGTGCCATGTGCCAGGTCTGCGGTTTGATTTTACCCTACTTACAAGCTAAGAAGTTAGCCTATTACTGTTTCACCGGTGCTGGCAGAAGCCCTGAGATTGCTGGGTCAGAGAAAAAGGATCTCATTCTTCACGGCACAGCAGGCATTATGAGCATCAAAATTGTCAGTTCTCCTTGCCAAGGAGACGAGACAAGAGAGCAGCAATGCTTAGCAAAGTAAACATATTCTTGAACATCTTTGAGAATCTTCGTGGGACACATTTTGAACGGGCTGATATCCTGTGGGAACAAGTGAAGGGTGACCTGGCAGCAAAATTTTGAGTAAGTGCTAATGTGACCTCGTATGAACCCACAGTCTGATGAGGCATGGAGCCTTTAGGTTACACTTCCAAATGCCTATCCATAGTGTATGGTGAGATGACAAGATCAGGGTTCTAGAATCAGATAGATATGGATTCAAATTTACCATCTAGCTATGAAGTCCTAACATCTCTGAGTGTTTCTTGCAACTGTAAAAAAGACAATAAACTCTTCCTCACAGAATTGCTGAAAAGGCTCAATGATATGGCATATGTAGGCAAGATCAGGTTTTTGTATGTTTATTTTTAATCCAATAGTTAACGTATAGTGTAAGAATAGTTTCAGGAATCGAACTTAGTGATTCATCACTTACAACACCTAGTGCTCATCCCAACAAGTATCTTTCTGAATGCCCATCACCTATTTAGCCCATCTACCCACCTAACACCCCTCCGGGAATCCTCAGTTTGTTCTCTGTATTTAAGAGTCTCTTATGATTTGTCTCCCTCTCTGTTTTTCTTATTTCGGTTTCCCTTCCTCTATGTTCATCTGTTTTGTTTCTTAAATTCCACATATGAGTGAAAGCATATATTTGTCTTTCTCTGACTGACTTACTTCGCTTAGCACAATACACTTGTGCCCCATTCACATTGTTGTAAATGGCAAGATTTCATTCTTTTTGAGCGCTGAGTAATATTCCATTGCGTATATATACCACATCTTCATCCATTCATCATTGTTGGACATTTGGGTTCTTTCCATACTTTGGCTATTGTCAATAGTGCTTTTATAAACATTGGGGTACATGTGCCCCTTCAAATCAGCATTTTTGTATCCTTTGGATAAATACATAGTAGTGCAATTGCTGGGTCGTAGGGTAGTTCTATTTTCAATTTTTGGGGGAATCTTCATACTGTTTTTCAGAGTGGCTGCAACAGTTTGCATTCCCACCTGAAGTGCAAAAGGGTTCCTCTTTCTCCGAATCCTCGCCAACATCTGTTGTTGCCGGAGTTGTTCATTTTAGCCACTCTGACAAGTATGAGGTGGTATCTCATTGTGGTTTTGATTTATATTTCCCTGATTATGAGTGATATTGAGCATCTTTTCATGTGTCTGTTAGCCATCTGGATGTCTTTGGAAAAGTGTCTATTCATGTCTTCTGCCCATTTCTTCACTGGATTATTTGTTTTTTGGGTGTCAAGTTTGACAAGTTCTTTATAGATTTGGATACTAACACTTTTTCTGATATGTCATTTGCAAATATCTTCTCCCATTCCATCAATTGCCTTTTAGTTTTGCTCATTGTTTTCTTCACTGTGCAGAAGCTTTTTATCTTAATGAGATCCCAATAGTTCAATTTTTCTTTTGTTTCCCTTGCTTCTGGAAACGTGTCAAGTAAGAACTCGCTGCGGTCAAGGTCAAAAAAGGTTGTTGCCTGTTTTCTCCTCTAGGATTTGATCACTTCCTATCTTATGTTTAAGTCTTTCATCCATTTTGAGTTTATTTCTGTGAATGGTGTAAGAAAGTGGTCCAAGTTCAATCTTCTGCATGTCACTGTCCAGTTTTCCCAACACCATTTGCTGAAGAGACTGTCTTTTTTTCTGTTGGATATTCTTTCCTGCTTTGTCAAAGATTAGTTGGCCATATGTTTGTGGACCCATTTCTGGGTTCTCTATTCTGTTCCATTGATCTGAGTGTCTGTTTTTGTGCCAGTACCATACTATCTTGATGATTACAGCTTCGTATTTCAGCTTTAAGTCCGGAATTGTGAAGGCTCCAGCTTTGTTTTTTTTTTTTGTTTGTTTGTTTTCTTTTTTTTTTTAATTTTACTTTTGAGAGACATAGAGACAAAGCATGAGCAAGGGACGGGCAGAGAGAGAGGGAGACACAGAATCTGAAGCAGGCTCCAGGCTCTGAGCGGTCAGCACAGAGCCCGATGCGGGGCTCGAACTCACAGACCATGAGATCATGACCTGAGCCGAAGTCAGCCGCCCAACCGACTGAGCCACCCAGGCGCCCCTGTTTGTTTGTTTTCAACATTACTTTTGCTACTCAGGGTCTTTTCTGGTCCCATACAAATTTTAGGATTGTTTGTTCTAGTTCTGTGAAGAATGCAGGTGTTATTTTGATAGTGATTGCTTTGAATATGTAGATCGTTTTGGGTAGTATCAACATTTTAACAATATTTATTCTTCCAATCCATGAGCATGGAATGTTTTTCCAAGTTTTTGTGTCTTCTTTAATTTCTTTCATAAGCTTTCTAGTTTTCAATGTATAGATTTTTCACCTCTTTGCTAGGCTTATTCCTAGGTACTTTATGGTTTTTTGGTGCAGTTGTAAATAGGATCAATTCCTTGATTTTTCTTTCTGCTGCTTCATTATTGGTGTATAGAAATGCAACCAATTTCTGTGCATTGATTTTATATGGCAGGATCAGTTTTCAAAATATTAACCAATATTCTACTCTGTCCTTGCATTTTTTGGTCACGTTTAGTCATCAAGGCTATTTGACATTTATTTCTTCTGGAAAAGTTCACCCAGAAAAAAACAGGAAAAAAGAAGCCAGTCATGGGGTTTTGAGTCTCAAAATCTAGCCCCCCCACAGAGAACTCAACACAAGAACAATAGATTTGTAAGAATACCTAATGCCGAGTGCAAGAGATCAGAACATGCCACCCTAAAATATACCACTTAGTATAAAGATTATTTTAAGCTGAAGACATTTGAGATTCAACAGATGCAGAAAAATAGCCTTCTCAGAGCTTTCTTATGTGACTAAAAGCAACAATGTCTAGGAAATAAGACTGCCATAAATACCTCTTCAGGGAAAATCTACTCCCAGAAGAGAGAAGAAGAATAAAACTACCCCAAATTCCTTCTCCAAGGAAATTTTATGGCCCTGAAAGAGACAGAAAGACCACTCGTAAGTAATAGACAAGCTATTACAACTTTCTTACCTCCTGTTTGTTCTCCTGGAAACCCAAACATTTTTATCTTTCTAAAAAGCCATTTATCTTCCTGTAAATGCTTCTCTTCCCATTCTTCTTTACCTATTAAGATGGTATAGAAGCCCTAAATTCTAACCCCTCCTATGAGTTACTCATCACTGAATTCTCTAGTGTTGTACGTGTAAATAAGCTCTTTTTTCCCCTCATTAATCTGTCTTTTGTCAGTTTATTTTATTTTTTTCTAAATGTTTATTTATTTTTTGAGGGAGGAGGGGAAGAGGGGAAGAGAGAGAGAGAATCTCATGGGACTCAAACTCGAAACCATGAGATCATGACCTGAGCTGAAATCAAGAGTTGGACACTCAACTGACTGAGCCACCGAGGCGCCCTTATTAGTTTAATTTACATGGCCTAAGTATATGAACTAAGAAGGTAGAGGAAAAATTTGTTTCTTCCTCTACATGAGTAAGACAGGATCCCTATTCTCAGATTAAATAAAGAATCTCTGGGGTGATAGAGAGGGAGAAGGAGAAGTATTACAAGTGGAGGTATAATATGGGTCCCTGGAGAGAGAGAGGCCCCAGACCTCTACATGTCTCAGAAACATGTTCCAAACAACATGGAACCAGGAAAGACAATCTTAGAGCTTCCTTTGCCCCATTTGTGGGATGGAAGCAATAAAACATTTCCTGTATGCTCAAAAGTGACACAGACATGTAGTCCAAATGTCTTTGGAGCCAAAGAAATCCTGCAGATGGGAACAAGGGAGAACCCCGTGGTGCCCGAGGGAACATTAAGCAAGGCTGTGCCAATATCTCAGAGATGCTGGTGTAGAGAGATGGCAAGCAAGGACCATATGCATCCCCCAGTGAGCCTAATGCAAGACCTCTTAGAACGTAGGCATAATTTAGCTAGGGCATGAGGAAACCAACTTAACAACTTAAGTGAAACTAGATTTTGCCACCCCAATGACAGGGGTTCACAATAGAAATTAAATTGAATTACAGAGGAGCAAAGCTATTGTACAACTACTTCTGATTCATGATCAGTATTGGCTACTTGTGGGGTGACATCCAGGGTGTCTTAGAATTCTGGGGTAGCCTATATCTGCTTGAAGACTGAATACTAACCCTAGATCAGGATTAGAGCCCAGTCATTCTGAGACAAAGTCTGTGATCTGGTTGGAAATTTGTTGTGTAGAACTAATGTGACTCTTCAGCAGTCTTTGCTGATTCAGAAATGCCAGTGGAGAGCGATAAGAACGAACATGAAGTGGGGCGCCTGGGCGGCTCAGTGGGTTAAGTGTCTGACTCTTGATTACAGCTCAGGTTATGAGGTTCGTAGGATCAAGCCCCACATTGGGCTCTGCACTAACTGCACGGCCCTCTTCGGATTCTCTCTCTTCCTCTCGCTGCCCCTCTCCTGCTCACTCTCTCTCAAAATAAGTAAAATAAAATAAAATAAAAAAGAGCAAGCATGAAAGAGTCCTACAGAATGATTAGATTCCCTAGATGCACACAGGATGATTGATAAAGGAGGGGGAAGGAACCCATGTTAGAGTTTGTGTTCATGATTAAATTCTTTAAATCAGAAATGAATAAGGTCATTATTATGGATAGAACGGAATCTCCCTTAAAAAAGGGTATGTTCAAGTTGTAACCCCCAGTACCTGAGAATGTGACCATATGTGGAAATTGGGTTGTCGTAGGGGTAATTAGTTAATATGAGCTCTTATTGGATTATGATGGGCCTCTAATATAATATGATTGATGTCTTTATAAGAAGATGGCCATGTGAATACACAGAGCCATGCAGCAAGAATGCCATGTAACGACAGAGGTAGAGATTGGAGTTACAAAGCTGTAAGCCAAGAAATGCCAATGACTGGCAGTAAACACTAGAAGCTAAGAGCAAGGCATGGAATACATTCTTCTCCAGAAACTTAAAGAAAGTATAATCCTGCCGACACCTTAATTTTGGACTACTAAGCCTCCAGAACTGTGAGAGAATGAATTTCTGTGTTTAAAGCCACCCAGTTGTGGTATTTTGTTACAGCAGCTCTAGGAATCTAATACAGTCACTATGCAACCCTTGTCTCAGGGCGAATTTCTAAAATACTGAGCTTCTTTTTAAGAAAGGAAGAGAAATTTCAATGGCATCTACCCCAGCTGCCAAAGTAGAGAAGCTCCCCACCGAAAACCTTTCAAAACTGGCACACCTCTTAACCTGCTATAAAAATGGTGGCCTGAGTTTTGGAGGATGAGGCTAATCTCTACAGTACTGTCTAGCTCCCAGCATCCAGGGGTGGAATTATGAGGAATTATTTAGACCCTTAAGATTGCTGCTAAGGGGCACGTGGTGGTTCATTCGGCTGGGCGTCATGATATCACCATTCGTGGGTTTGGGCCCTGTATCAGGCTCTGTGCTGACAGCTCAGAGCCTGGAGGCTGCTTCAGATTCTGTGTCTCCCTCTCTCTCTGCCCCTCCCCTGTTCATGCTCTGTCGGTCTCTCTCTTAGGAATAAACATTTAAAAAAGTTAAAAAAAAAAAAAAAAGATTGCTGTTAAGAGTTTAGGGAAGGGATGCCTGGGTGGCTCAGTTGGTTAAGCGGCCGACTTCGGCTCAGGTCATGATCTCGCGGTCTGTGAGTTCGAGCCCCACATCGGGCTCTGTACTGATGGCTCAGAGCCTGGAGCCTGCTTCGGATTCTGTGTCTCCCTCTCTCTCTCTGCCCTTCTCCTGCTCACGCTCTGTCTCTGTGTCTCAAACATAAATAAACATTTAAAAAAAAAGAGTTTAGGGAAGTGCAAACATCTCTCTCTTTCCCCCTACGACTACTACTACTACTTAGTGGTTAAAATGGACAATTTCTAAATTCACAAACAGAACTCAGCTATTAATGCAGAAGCTAAGTCAGGCCTTGGGGAAGACATTGTCTCAGAAGCTAGAAAATAATCCGAGTCTCCACAATACTTAATTTCACTCTTAGGTAGATAGCCTCAGCCCTGAAACTGGCCTATGTAGTGTAGGAAGGAAGATGGGAGACGGCCTAGCAGAAACACTAGTGATAAATAACAAATTGCTCTGAAACTTAGTGACTTAAAATGACACTAAGCATTTTTATCATCCCACCTAGTTTCTGTGGGTCAGAAATTCTGGAGTGGCTTAGCTGGGTGGTTCTGTCTAGGGCTCCATACAGTTATAGCCAAGATGTCAGTTGGGGCTGCAAACATCTGAAGACTTGACTGAGGCTGGCAAATCAGTGCCGGTTGTTGGCAAGAGGTCTCAGTTCTTTGCCACAGAGCTGCTCGAGTGTTCTCATGATGTGGCGGCTGTTTTTTCCCAAGCAAGTGATCCAAGAGGGAGCAAGGAGGAGAGTGCAGTACCTTTTATGACTTTGGCTTGGAAATCATGTGCTGCCACTTCTTTCATGCTCTTTTCATTAGAAGCAAGTTGTTACATCTGGCCCACACTAAAGAGGAGAGTAATTAGTTGCCATTTTCTAAACGGAAGCACGTCGAAGAATTTTTAGATGTTTTTTAAAACCACCACGGGTATCATGAACACAGCCCTGAGCTGCTTTGTAAGAGGGAGTTTCTATATTGTGGAATCTAATTTGGGATAAACACCCAAGTTCCATCATCATGAAGGTCAGGGACTTTGGGATGAGAAGTCTTTTTTTTTTTTGTGATTATGCCCTATAACACAATCATGGCCTATGAGAAAAATACAAGAATCTGCTGGAGGTTTCTGGGAAAGTTTTTGCTTTGCCTTTCCTTTTCCTTCTGCCCAAACAGAGGTGTGATGTCTGGAGGTACAAAAGCTATCTCCTAAGTATGAGAAAAAGGCCAAATATTATCAGCCCTGTCTCCACTGAACCAGTACCAGCCTGCCTGCTTCTGGATGTCTTGTTATGTAAGGAAAACAGCACTCTATTACTCAAGCCAATAATATCCAAGTTTTCTGTTTTGGACAGCCAAAACCACTCCTAATTAATGCCAATGATACAGTAGAAAGCAGAAAAAGAAATTGAGTCCATGCTTGGCTTCTGAATCTTAAAACCTAGGCCTCAGGGTGGTAAACAAAAACAGAAACAAGAAAACCCTCACAGCATGGACTACAGATCTGGGAGATCTGGAATACCTGAAGACCCCCTGGTCTGTAAATAATAAAAATTAAATGGAGTCATGGAAAAATAAAATTATATTTTTTGTTATGAGAATTTGTGCACTAAGATTTATACTTCCTATATGGTAGCTTTCATTTGACTGAAGATGTTGTTCCCGTCTTACCCTTTGATGTCTTACTATCTACTATCTACTATCATGAGCACTAAACAGTGCTCATGTCATTTTTTCTGAAAATTCATTTTTCTTCTAGCTTTCTTGATGGAAACCACCATTCTTTTTTTCTCCTCTGCTTGAAGATTTGAGGTTGTCCTTCACTTTTTTATTTATATCTTATGTCTGATCTGCTATTTCCTGACTTTTCTTTTTTTCTCTCTCTCCTTGCACTCTCTCTCTCTCTCCCTCTCCCTCCTCCTTCTTTCCTACTCATTATCCTCCTTATTTCTCTAACTGTGTCCTTCTCTCTCCCTTCCTCCCTCTCTCCCTCTACCTTTCTTCCTCTTTCCTTCTTGAAGTCTTCCAGTACTGGGACTGTGGATGTCTTTACATTAACTCCTCACCATGAGGGAGCTGTACCTCCAGCAAACTTGATCTGTGGAGAGAGGTATTTGGATAAGCCGTGTTAGAGAAAGCAACTAAAAATGCTGGATACTATTTTAAAACAAAAATTCTTAAAACCACTGAAGAACTGACAAAAGATAATAAGGAATTGTTGGGCCAAATTTCAAAGAGAATATAGAAATCTCAGAAAGGAAAAGGAACATTGAAGTCTCCTTTCTTTGAGGGCATATACCAAATCTGGCACGTTTGAACAACAATTTTCACAGCCCCTTAGGGTGTAGAATAAAGAAGTCAAAGGCCAGGGCTATGAAAAGTGGGGAGTTGTATTAGTTTGCTGGGACTACCATAACAAAATATTCCAGACTCGGCGGCTTAAACAACAGAAATTTATTGCCTCCCAGTCCCGGAGGCTAGAAATCAAAAGTCAAGCTGTTGGCAGGTTTGGTTTAATTCTAGGTCTCTCTCCTTGGCTTGCAAATGGTTGCCTTTTCC
This sequence comes from Paguma larvata, assembly GCA_030068075.1. Taxonomy (NCBI): domain Eukaryota; kingdom Metazoa; phylum Chordata; class Mammalia; order Carnivora; family Viverridae; genus Paguma; species Paguma larvata. The sequence continues at coordinate 83,569,777 of CM057824.1, forward strand.
CTGTGCCTTCACGTGACCTTTCCTCTGTGCACGGGCATCCCTGGTGTCTCCTTTCGTGTCCACATTTCCTCTTCATATAGAAAACCAGTCAGATTGGATTATGACCCATGCTAACAGCCTCACTTAATCACCTCTTTAAAGGTCCTATCTCCATAGGCAGTCACATTCTGAGGTATGAGTGGTCAGAACTTCAATATACGAATTTAGCAGGAAGGTAGACATGATTCAGCCCATAAAAGGAGTATAATATGGAACATTCCCCATAACAGTAAGACCCCTCTGGTAGGAGAGAGAGAACCAGAAGTAAATAACCCTTCTACTTCCTGTCACCATGGGGGTGCATGGAAACTTGCCTTGGAGATGGGTAATGGAGAGTGGGGGCTGTCTGTGAGAACATGTATCCCCAGACCAGCTCCCACATGTCAATTTGTAGTCCAAATTCTTATCACTTGTGTAGTTCAGAAAGCTTCAAAATTATGTTTAGTTTAGATTGGTCCCCGTATGGTAGTGCCCCTAAATGGTCGGCAGGAACAAAGGTAAATCCCCTCTAGAGAAATGCATCTCCACCTAAGACCTTGACAAATTCCCATAAATACTTTTGCAAAAACTAATCACCTCATGTAAAAACAAACAAACAAAAACTAACCTCGCACACAGAAATCTATGTATGAAAAACAGTGTAAACAACAGACAGAATGAATAGATACCAGAATTATCAGACATGAATTTAAAAATAGCTATGAGGGGCGCCTGGGTGGCTCATTCAGTTGAGTGTCTGACTCTTGATTCAGGCTCAGGTCATGATCTCACAGGTTCATGAGCTCAAGCACCATGTCGGGCTCCACACTGAGTATGGAGCCTGCTTGGGATTCTTTTACCCTCTCTCTCTCTCTGCCTTTCCCCTTCCCTACTCCCTCTTTTGCTCTCTCAAATACAATAAAAAAATTAAATAAAATTAAATAAAAATAGCTATGAAGATCATGTTAAAAGAAATAAGATATTAGCTTGAAAGCATCTCCAAGAAACAAGAAATCATTAAAGAAAAAACAAACAGATTTGAAGTATAAACAGAACTTATTGAAAATGAAAAAATACAATAATTAAATATTCTTATTTCAGGCACCTAGCTGGCTCAGTTGGTAGAGCATGTGACTCTTGACCTTGGGGTCATGAGTTTGAGCCCTACATTGGGTGTAGGGATTACTAAAAAGAGATTACTATAGAGAAAATAAGCTTTAAAAAACTATTAATTTTTTTCTCAGATTTTCATATAAGATACAAAATACAGAAAAGTTGAAAGAACAGTATAATGAACACCTATGTAATACCACTTACATCCAACAACTGTTAACATTTTATCATAGCTTTTTTATGTTTTTAAAATGCTGTTCTTTAAAAGCAAGTTTCAGACATCATCTTTTACCCCTAAATACACTGCATTTCTAAGAAACAACACTGTTTATAATTACAGTGTTATCACATCTAAGAAAATTAATAATTTCCTAATGTCATCTCATACTGAATCTATGCTAAAATTTTCAGTTTGAGGGCATCAGGGTGGCTCAGTCGGTTGAGCACCGACTTCTGACTTTCGCTCAGGTCATTATCTTGTGGTTTGTGGGTTCGAGCCCCACATGAGGCTGCACTGCTGTCAGTCCAGGGCCCGTTTGGGATCCCTGTCCCCCTCTATTTGCCCCTCTCCTACTTGTGCTCTCTCAAAAACAAACATTTAAAAAAATAAAATTTTCAGTTTGCCAAAAAAATTCTTTTATAACTTTTTTTTTTGTTTTTATTTCTATCTAGGATCTAATCAAAGCATTGCATTTAGTTGTAATGTCTTTTTACTCTCTTTTCATCTAGAACAATCCTCCTGCCTTCCCCCTTCCCACTCCCACCTGCTCCCATCCCATGACATTGACTTTTTGAAGAGACCAGGACAATTGTCTTTGAATGCCCATATTCTGGATTTGTCTTGAGTGCTTCCTCATGGTGTCCTTTAACTTTTTTCTTGATTTTTCTGTATTTCCGGTAGTCTGAAAATTAGGTCTAGAAGCTTGATTAGAATCAGGGTAACAATTTTGCCAAGAATGTGTCATAGGTGATGCTGTGTATTTCCTAACACAGCACCATAGGAATACAAAATATCAGTTTGTCTCATTCTTAGTTAATACGAAGTGTGATCACTTGGTTAAGGTGATGATTTCCAGGCCTCTCCCTCAAACTAAAATTTTAAAATCCCTGGACAGCTTATCAATTTCTTATAAAGTCAAACATACACTCACCAAACGACTGAGAAATTCTACACCTAGGTGTTTTCCCAAGAGAAGTCAAAACTTATGTTCACATGGGAAGTTATACATGAGTTTAAAGGAGCTTTATTCATAATTCCCCTTAACTGGAAACAACCCAAATGCCCTTTAACTGGTGACTGGATGAACAGACTGTCGTACATCCTTACTATGAGATTTTACTCAGCAATAAAAACGATTGAGATGCTGGCGCAGGCAGCAACATGCATGACTCTTAAATATATTTTGCTAAGTTCAAGAAGCTGGACTCAAAAGGGTACATACGACCTGTATTTATGTAACATTCTAGAAATAGTAAAAATAATAGGAATAGAAAACTCCAACCCTACACCAAAATATACCAGGTTTTAAATCTCATATTAGAAGATGGAAGTTTCCAGGGGCACCTGGGTGGCTCAGTGGTTAAGTGTCTGACTCTTGATTTTGGCTCAGGTCAGGTTCTCACAATTGTGAGGTAGAGCCCCATGTGCGGTTCTGCCCTGGGCCTAGAGCCTGCTTAAGATTCTCTGTCTCCCTCTCCCTCTGCCCCTCCCCTGCTCAGACTCTCTCTCTCTCTCTCTCTCTCTCTCTCTGTCTCAAAAAAAAAAAAAAAAAGAAGATAAAAGTTTCCATGACCATAGAACATACTCTTTTTTTTTTTTTTTTTTTACTTTTTTAAAATTTATTTTTGAGAGCAAGCAGGGGAGGGGCAGAAAGAGAGAGGGGGACAGAGGATCCGAAGTGGGCTCCATGCCGACGGCAGCAAGCCTGATGTGGGGATTGAGCTTACATGAACTGTGAGATCATGACCTGAGCTGAAGTCAGATGCTCAACTGACTGAGCCACCCAGGCGGCCTCTAACATGCTCTTATACCACTTCCCTGGTATCAAGAAACCTGGGCAAGTTAATTGTCACTCAGAAAGGTTCTAGGTAGGGGCACCTGGGTGGCCCAGTCAGTTGAGTGTCTAACTCAGTTTTGGCTCATGTCATGCATGATCTCAGACTTCACGGGTTCGAGCCCCAGGTCAGGTTCTGTGCTGACAGTACAGAGCCTGCTTGGAACGATCTCTCCTTCTCTCTCTCTCTGCCCCTTCCCTGCTCTCTTTTTCTCTCTCAAAATAAATAAATCAACTTAAAAAGAAAGTTCTAGGCAAAGGCAGAATCAGAAAAAAGAGAAGTGGAGGAATATTTCATCGTGCTCAGAGTGAAGCTTTATGAATGGAGCATATTCTGCTAGTTGCCTAATTAACATCTATTCCCCTCCTTCTCTCTTCCTAAAAGCACCAGACTTTAAGGAGGCATCCGCCTTCCTCCACAACACCATATGCTTTACTAAACCAGTTATGTTTATCTCACATCCCTTGGCAGGGATGGCTTTCGGAACCAAATTATGATTCAATTCACACTGATAAATTTTGAAGAAAAGTCTCCTAAAGGGACTTCTAGAAAATAATTCTCAATTAAAAAAACAGACCTGTTAGGCAAGCCAAGGTAAGTAGTTCTTCCTCTGGATGTCATTGTAACTGAAAGTGGTGCTTGGAACCGCTGTTGCTATCTTGCTACCAGCATGGGGCAAAGCTCAGACAGATGAAGGGAAGTCAAGACAGATGCAGAGCTGGAACCCTGTGGTCCTGGGGTACAGACCCTGCCCTAACTTTTCTGATTATTTAAGCCGCTGAGTTGGGGTTTCCTGATATAATACCTAATACCCTAAATGACTTAATGCCTGTCTCACAATAATAAACCTTTTTGATGGCAGTAATACTGGGCCTACATGAAAGACGCTGAAAAAAAACCTGTAATATTTTTATTGTTTGGATTTTCTTTTTATAATTGCTGGGCACACCGCTCCTCAGCATTTTTGTCAGTTCATTTTTGTTTGGGTTTAAATTCCAGTCTTACCTCTGATGTTACAGGCATTTATAATTTTAATGTTGTCAAATTTATTACTCTTTCCCTTTGTGGTTTGTGATTTTATATCTTCTTTACAAAATCTTTCCCTTCCCGGATCAGGACTCTTGTGATACACTTGAAGGCTTTCCTCCAATCACCTTGTGTTCCACACGAATGGCGCCCCCTGGTGCACAAAGTGCGTGGCATCCCTTTCTTAGGTTGTGCAAAGCAGTTCTCCTTGAAATCATTAGGATAGGCTTCTATATTCTCTTCTGAAAGCTGTCAAGTTTTGCTCTTCTTAATTAAATCTTTAATCAATCTATAAATTATTCTCGTATCTTACATGGAGCTGCAAACCAACTTTATTTGGTCCCATGGCCACTGACGGGTTAGTCCATCCTTTCCTTCACTGATTTGTAGTCACTTCTGTCACAGTGTCCACGTATGTTTGTGTCTATCTCCGAACTCCCTATTTGTACTCTATTTGTCTTAACCACCAATCCCTCGCAGACTTAGTGACTACACATTTATAGTAATTCTTGGTATCTAGTAGACTAAAACTTCCTTTTTGTTCTTCTACTTCAAAATGTCGTGACTATTGTTAATCCTTTATTCTTGAAATAAAATTTTTTTTAATGTTTTTATTTACCTTTGAGAGAGAGAGAGGAACAGAGCAGGAGCAGAGGAGGGTCAGAGAGAGAGGGAGACACAGAATCTGAAGCAGGCTCCAGGCTCTGAGCTGTCAACACAGAGCCCAACACAGGGCTCCAACTCGTGAACCGAACCGTGAGATAATGACTTGAGCCAAAGTCAGTTGGTTAACCAATTGAGCTACTCAGGAGCCACTATTCTTGAATTTTAAAATAACCTTATTAAAATACTTGAGAAACTCTATGGGATTTTGATTGGAATTACATTGAATTTATTAATATATGCAAAATTGACATTTTTATAATACTGAGTCTTTCCATACGTGATTTATATCATTGATTTTTCTGTATCTAATCAAATGGATCAAATGTTTTCCCTTATTTGTTCTACCATCATGAATCACATTGAAAGACCTTTTTCCTGTAAAATTATTCTTGCATTCATGAGATAAATCCAATTAAAAATGGGGGGGTGGAGAAGAGGGGAAAATGAGTGATGGGCATTGAAGAGGGCACTTGGGATGAGCACTGGGTGTTATATGTAAGCCATGAACCATGGGGATCTACCCCCAAAACCAAGAGCACACTTTACACACTGTATGTTAGCCAATTTGACAATAAATTACATTAAAAAATAATAAATGTATACATGTACGCATGTACATGTACATATATGTGTAACTGGCTTTCTAAAGTTTGGTTTTAATATTTTTATTTTTGTAACCTTAACTGAGGCTGAGCTTTCATTTGCTGTTTTGTTTGGCTTTGGTATTAAGGTTAGCCTAGCCTCAGAGAAGGAGCTATTTGTCCCCTTTGTTTCCCTCTGGAATAACTTGTATATTATTTATGAATAATAATTGCATATTGGGGTTATCTGTTTCTTAACTTTTTTGATAGAAATCACCTGTAAAATCATCTGAGACTGAATGTTTATTTGTATGGTAGATTCAATTTCATTAATTGTCATAAATCTACTCATAGTTGAATCAGTTCTGGTAAATTATATTTTTCCAGGAAACTGCCATTTATCTATTCCTAATTCACTGGCATAAAATTGCTCATAATATTCTTTTATTTAAAAAATTTTTTAATTAAAAAATTTTTATTTTTTTTTTCATATATTTTTTATTGTTTTATTTTTGAGAGAGAGAGAGAGAACATGCGCGCCCAAGTGGGGGAGAGGCAGAGTGAGAGGGAGACAGAATCGGAAGCAGTCTCCAGGCTCTGAACTGTCAGCACAGAGCCCGATGCGGGGCTCAAACCCACCAACTGTGAGATCATGATTTGAACCGAAGTCAGATGCTTAACCAACTGACCATCCAGGCACCCCCCCCAAATTGTTTTTAATGTTTATTCATTTTTGAGAGACAGAGAGACAAGAGCGTGAGTGGAGGAGGAACATAGAGAGAGGGAGACACAGAATCCGAAGCAGGCTCCAGGCTCTGAGCTGTCAGCGCAGAGCCTAATATGGGGCTTGAACTCAGGAACTGTAAGATCATAACCGGAGCCAACGTCAGATGTTCAACCGACTGAGCCACCCAGATGCCCCAATATTCTTTTATTTTTAAAGTCACTGCTGTATCTGCTGTGTTCTTTTCTTTTCCATTCCTAATATTGTTTTTTTTTCTTTTTTTCTTAATATACTTTGTCAAAGGACTTAAGTTTTACTTAAGAACCAGATTTTGGTGGACACATCTTCTCTTTTTTCTTTTCTTTATTGATTTCTTCATTTCCCCCTTCAAATTTCCCTAGGTTTACTCCCTTGTTCCTTTATTAAGTTCTTGATTAGATGTTGAGCTACTCATTTTCTAATCTTCTCCAATATAAACATTTAAGGTTACATTTTTTTCCTTAAGGTACTGTGAAAAGTGCATGCCACAAATTTTGATATATATTTCCAAGATCATTCCATTTTAAATATTTTCCACTTCCTATTTGTGCCTATCAACTTCCTTTTGCCCCTCCAAATCCACTCGCTTCCTCCTTTCTCTACCCTGCTCTCTGGCGCACAGGCTGCCTGTATAGACATCAGTGGGCTGCTGTGCCTTCTTGTCTTCTTGTTGGGTTCTGCCAGTGGGGATTCCTGGCAGGAGATGAGAGAGGGGGAGAGCAAGGTCAGGATGTCTATTTCCTTGGTCTCTTCTCTGAGATTGCTTCAAGCTGTTTACAACACTTGACAGATCACTTCTTCATAAAAGGTGACCTACTCTACAGATATGATTCTGTCTTTTGGGATTCCAGGAAGTCCTCTCTCATCCTTTGGACCCAGAGGTTGTGACTATTCTGCTGTTGCAAGTTGCAGATCCTCCACTGTGCCCTGATTCCAGCATATCCCACCTACACCTTTAAAATTTGTTCCTTTATAAATCATTTGCATGACATCTGTTGTCTGTTGGTACCATGGATGATACCCCATTTTTATTTTGTCTTTGGTTCATGAGTTATTTATTTATAAGTTCGTTTTTAACTTTCCAAGTATATGAGTTGAAGTTATTCTTTTAAAACTAATTTTTTAAAGTTTATTTATTTCAGTAATATCTACACCCAATGTGGGGCTCAAACTCAGAATCTTGAGATCAGGAGCCTCATGCAATAGTGACTGAGCAAGCCAGGTGCCCCTTTTTATTTATTTATTTATTTTTATTTTTTATTTTTTTTAAATGTTTATTCATTTTTGAGACAGAGAGAGACAGAGCATGAGCGGGGGAGGGGCAGAGAGAGAGGGAGACACAGAATCCGAAGCAGGCTCCAGGCTCCGAGCTGTCAGCACAGAGCAGGACGCGAGGCTCGAACCCACAGACCGCGAGATCATGACCTGAGCCGAAGCCGGTCGCTCAACTGACTGAGCCACCCAGGCGCCCCAGGTGCCCCTTTTTAAACTAATATCTAATTTAACTGATACGTATGTATGTATTTACTTATTTTTTAATTGATATGTATTTAGAGAACATGTTCTATATTATAAGGTTCTTTGACATTTGTTGAGACTTGCTTGTGGTCAATTTGTATTTTGTGCCACATACGCCTAATAGAATACGTATTTTCTATATCTTTACTACTTTTGTCTGAGAGAAATGGGTTGTACAATTGCATATTTGTCAAATTTCTTCTTTAAACATTAACTTTTTTTAAAAAAATTTTTAAATGTTTATTTATTTTTGAAGGAGAGAGATACATAGTGTGAGTGGGGGAGGGGCTGAAAGAGAGGGACACAGAATCCGAAGCAGGCTCCAGGCTCCGAGCTGTCAGCACAGAGCCCAACGTGGGGCTTGAACTCACAAACTATGAGATCATGACCTGAGCTAAAGTCGGACGCTCAACCGACTGAGCCACCCAGGCACCCCAACATTAACTTTTTAAATAGGCCCTTGAGATCATGTTATTGGGTGCATACGGTTTGAAATTATTTTATCTTTCTGGTTGTTTTTTTGTTATTATGTAGTGATCCTTTTATCTTTATTGATACATTTTGTTTTAAAATCTACTGCGGCTTTCATTTCCTTAATGCTACTTCTGAATGTTTTACTTTTCCCTTCAACATTTATCCTATGTTTTACTCCTGCCTTGTGTCAACAGTTGAATTTTTAAAAGCTATTTAATATAATTATCTGGTTTAAAAATACTTTTTTTGTAATGTTTATTCTTGAGAGAGAGAGACAGAGCATGAGCGGGGGAGGGGCAGAGAGAGAGGGAGACACACAATCCGAAGCAGGCTCCAGACTCTGAGCTGTCAGCACAGAGCCTGATGCGGGGCTTGAACCCACGAACCGTGAGATGACGACCTGAGCTGAAGGTGGACGCTTAACGGACTGAGCCACCCAGATACCCTTATAATTATCTGTTTTTTTAAACAAAAGAAATACTGCCATTTAAAATCAAAGTATAGTACATTTGTCTAGGATTCAAGAGATCTGGATTCTAGGCTCCACCCTATCATTTTATAACCTTGAACAACTCAAACTCTGAATCTCAGAGGGTCATGATAAAAGGCTAGTGTTTAATCAGATTATTTTGACTTTACCTTCTAGCTAATTTACTCCATCATTTCATTCAATTACAGTAACATATTACAAATTGTTTTGAGACAGGAAGTCTTAAAGCCAGACCTAAAATTAAAAATAAATCCTACCGTAATTTGGTGAAATAATTCAAATAGTAACTTGAATGTGTAGCTTAGGGATATTTGCTCTTTGTTATCTAAAATTTTAATTTTCATTATTCAATATATAATAGTTTTGCAGTTTCTTTTCTGAGGATAGTCCATGTTTTTTAAAACATATTTTCCATGATTTGAGGAATGTATTTAAATATATTTTCTTATGATTGTAAAGATCGTTCATATTGTTAATAATTCAAAATGGCTTTTTAAATATAGTTTATTTATTTTGAGAAAGAGAGCCTGAGTGCAGGAGGGGAAGAGAGTGAGAGGGAAAGAGAAAATCCCAAGCTGACTCCACGCTGAACACAGAGCCTGACTTGGGGCTCAATTACACAATGACTGTGAGATCATGACCTAAGCCAAAATCAGGATTCAAATGCTTAACCACTTAACTGACTGAGCTATCCAGGTGCCCTTAAACAGGCTTTTCAAAGTTGTATGATTAATTTCCTGTCTCATTTTCTTTTATTTTTTAATCTATACAAAATCTTTTCTAGAGTGTGGATAGCATAATCTTTACCATTTTTTCACAAGATTAACCTAAAAATCAATTCTCTATATCTGAATTCTATGACCTTGGAAATAAATCAACACATCTTATGGTTACCCTCTCCACTATCAGCACAGAGCCTGACTGGGGGCTCCATCTCATGAATGAGGTGGGGAGGGTTTGCTGTCAGCACAAAGCTGCTGCTGGGCTGGAATCTACAAATCCACAAATCGTGAGATCATGACCTGAGCTGAAGTCAGAGGCTTAACCGACTGAGCCACACAGGGGCCCCTAAGTCTCCTTAATTTTATTCTCATAAATAAAGGGAGGGATAATCCGATCTGCATGTACCCCTACAATTGTTTTAAAAATATAAATAATATACTAATATTATCTTTGAAAACGAAGGATAAAAAGCCCTCAAAATCTCCTTTTGCCATCCTTCCTATTGCTCCCCTCTCTAAGGGTAACCAGTAACGTTTTGTGTACAACTTTCCAGTGCCTTTCTATACATATATACATACAGTGTATATACATATACACGTTTTCCTTTTGCTCAAATGACACCCCCTCGTTTTATAGGCCAGGAAACTAAGTGAGATCTTGAGGGGAGACGTGGGTCGACGAATTTATTGAAGGCAAGTGGACTGCACAATCATTTATTTAAATCTACTATATGGCAGACTCTGCGTCTAGTGCTTTATTGGCACGAAAGGTTCTGGGATTTTACTTCTGTTGGATGGGTCGTCGCACCAGGTTAGCTAAACAACTAGTTTAAAGGTTGGAAAGCAGGTGCGAAAGTCGCTTCAGTGCGATGAGGTAGGATTTATATTTTGATAGGAGCTGCAGGAAACCTAGCAAAGGTCTGTAGAGCTCCAAAAAAAGAAGGAAAAACTGTCAACCACAGTTAGGTCTGTCAGCAAACCTCGTGAAACTAAAACGCAAAGAGCCTACTACCTGCCCAGCCCGAAGCTTATTTCGCAAACCAGCAACATACATAGCATCTGTGACACCGGCCTTGGAGCTTGGAGAGAAAGGCACCTAGACGTTGCAAGTAAGGATGCAGCCGGCAGGCAGCAACGGGAGAGCCAACCGGGAGGGCAGAGAGCGCTCCCGGACGGGCCCGGAAGTGCGCCTGCGCCGACCGCCGCGGGGGGGGGGGGGGGGGGGGACGGGGTGGGAGGGGCGGAGTTTGGGGGCGGTCAATGAGCCTGCGCAAACCGCGCGGCGAGGTGGGGGAGGGAGGTCCGTGTGTGTCTGTGTTGTTGTTCGGCGGCAGCGGCGGCGGCGGTAAGATGGCTGCCCACGGGGGCTCCGCGGCGTCCTCGGCGCTGAAGGGGTTAATTCAGCAGTTCACCGCCATCACCGGTAAGAGACGCGGTTACCGGAAGGTGGAGAGTGGGGTCTGGAGCGGACGGCCGTTCCGCCCTGGGCTTCCCCTTACCTTCATGCATTTCTCCCTCGGGCTTTACCCATAGCTCCCGTCCTCCCTTCTGAGGAAGAGGCGACGACGGCGTCGGGTCTCCGGGTTCAGGCGGGAGACAGCCCCCCCCCCCCGCGTACCCCATGCCTCGTTCTCGGTCTCCTCGCAGTGTGGAGGGAGACACCCCTAGCCCCCCAGCACCCCCCTTGTCAGCTAAGACCTGGGGAATGGGCCGATCCCATTCGCCCCCGCCGGTCCGGGGACCTGGGGGCGGGAGAGGTGGGGGGCCGCACCCCGGCCACCGCCCTCCTCCTTCTTCATCATCATCTCTTCTCTGTGCAGCCCTGGGGTGCAGTGCATCTTCTCACCTCCTTTTTCCATTCTTCCTTGGTCAGGTCATTCTCCTTTAGTCCCTGATCTGCCCTTCCCCTTTCTGGGCCCCTCTGAGCCATCGCCGTGGCCCTGGCGTGCTCGGGCCCTCCCGCCTTAACGGCGAGGCTGGTGGGTTCGGCAGCGCCTTTAACGATCCTGGGGGATAGGCCGCTAGAAAGAGGGGTGCTAAGGAGTACCTTCAAGACAGAGGTTTTGAGAAGAGAATGAGGGGGAGCCCCCCCCCCCAACCTTAAGAGGGAAGGCCTGGAGGAATCCTAGGTGGCGTTTCCCACCTCCCCATAATAAAATCATAAAGACTGGGACGATGGCGCCGGATCCTCCTGCTGATAAAATAGGGATGGCGGCAGAAACTTCTTTGAGAGAAAGTCAGTTTCTGGGTGTCAGTATCCCCCAAACCCTCGGTTATTCTTTTCCTTTGGACCCCTGCGAAGGGCACACGCAGATCCTCTTACCGCCTGGAGGAAAGGCCCTAAGCCATTCTATGAATTCTCTATGCCTTGTTTCTCTCTGATGGTGCTGAACTTTTTTTGCATGAGTTATTAGAGGGCGGAGCAAATGATGAAGTTCTCTGTGGAGTGATTTGAGAGAAGAGTACTCCATGTGCCTGAGTGTAATTTTGCCGTTCTAGTTTGTCATTTTGGAAGGAGGTTAGAATGTTAGTTCCCTCCCTGATCAGATCTATACTTTATCTGATTACTTATTAGGTGCAGAGAATGTTTCTACTGTTAATGTACGTAGAGTTTGACGTGTAAGATCTGGTTAAATAAAATTTTATATTGTTCTAACCAGACAGGTTGTATGCAAGTTGCCGTTTTATAATTTAAAGCTAGTTTTGTCTTCTGTTCTGCAATGACAACTAGACGTTTCATGCATTATGTAGCTGGTGGGCATGAAACGTTACATCAAAATTGGTAAAGTAAGATTTGTAATAAAATTGGGATGAGGAATGGAATGATCATTTTTTCTTAATGTTTTAAAACTTTTGTGATTGGACTGTTAAAGATGTAATGCATTTCCCAATGTCTAAGCAGTTCGTAGTTATTGGGAAAAATAGAAAATTATTGTATATATAAGTTAATGTTGCAGCATTATATTTTCATAGAAAAATCTTCATAGTGAGTCAGATATGGAAGTGATTATCAATCTTTAGATTTTTATAGACTTGATTTAAGATGCCACCTATTTAATTTCAGTTTTTTATGCTAATTACCACCACTTCAGGAACTCACACTGTTTTTATACTAACAACCACCCCTGGGGAACTCAGAACCTCACATTATTTCTTCTAATGGAACTTTTTTGTTAGATATGGACAAAACCCAAAGTGTGGTGAGATAAAATGGCTCACTTATTTGCTTTAAATCTATTTCTGTTTGGTAGCCTACATGGCTTATTTCTTGGTCACAGGCCTTTCTATGCTTGAATTATGTTGGAGATCCTTAGTAAACAATGGTATCTGGAAGTCTGCAGAAGAGAAAATACCTTAGATTGTTCTTGATGTATTATGGATTTCTATTAATAATTTTGGGGCTTTTTTTTTTTTACAAGAGAGTGATTAACTGTTAGAAATACATAATTGACCCTTTTAGTCTTTTTTTAATTTAATTTTAATTTTTTTTAATGTTTCTTTATTTTTGAGACCGAGAGAGACAGAGCATGAGTGGGGGAGGGGCAGAGAGAGAGGGAGACCAGAATCCGAAGCAGGCAGGCTCCAGGCTCTGAGCTGTCAGCACAGAGCCCTACGCGGGGCTCGAACCCACGGACCGCGAGATCATGACCTGAGCCGACGTCGGACGCTCAACCGACTGAGCCACTCAGGCGCCCCTAGTCTTTTTCACATTTTTATTTTATTTTATTTTATTTTATTTTATTTTATTTATTTTATTTTATTTTATTATTTTTAGTGAGCTCTACCCTTAATGTGGGGCTCAAACTCATGACCCTGAGATCAGGCATTGCATGCTCTACTGACTGAGCCAGCCAGGTGCCCCCTTTTTGATATATTTTAAAAAGACAGTTTGGGGTTATGTTCATATATATTTTAATTGTAGTATTTATGATAGAAGGGTATTTGATATTTACTTGTTGCTGAATGAATTTAATTGACCTTAAGAGCTTATGCTCTGATTTCAGAAAGATTTTTCTTATCTGGAAGCTCAACATTCTGATTAAAGCAATGCATTTTCAAAAATGTGAGCCTTACCTTTTCTGTGGCATTTAGAAATAGAACAGGAAACTGAAAGAATTTTAAGTCTTATTTCTTACTAAGAAGAACAAGATATATGAGTATGAAGAAATGACTCTGATTTTTTTTCTTGAGTAAAGTTGACCTGGCACACATGTTATATTAGCATCGGGTGTAATGACTCTAGTTTTTATTTTATTTTATTTTTAAAATTTTTATTTATTTATTTTTAAATAGGTTCCAGGGGCGCCTGGGTGGCTCAGTGGTTGAGCGTCTGACTTTGGCTCAGGTCATGATCTCGCTCATGGGTTCGGCCCGGTCGGGCTCTGTACTGACAGCTGGGAGCCTGGAACCTGCTTTGGATTCTGTGTCTCCCTCTCTCTCTCTGCCCTTCCCCTGCTCATGCTCTGTCTCTCTCTCTCTCTCAAAATAAATGCCAAATAAATAAATAAATAAATAAATAGGTTCCGTGTCCAACGTGGGGCTTGAACTCATGACCCTGAGATTAAGAGTCACGTGCTCTACCAGCTGAACCTGCCATGCACTCTTACTCTGATTTTTTAAAAAAATTATTAAAAAAAAAATCACACAGAGTGCCTGGGTGGCTTTGTCAGTTAAGTGTCTGACATCAGCTCAGGTTGAGCCCCACGTTGGGCTCTGTGCTGACAGTGTGGGACTTGGAACCTGCTTCAGATTCTATCTTCCTCGCTTTCTGCCCCTCTCCCACTTGTGCTCTGTCTCTCTCTCTCTCTCTCTCTCTCAAAAATAAACATTAAAAAAAATTCAAAATCACACACACAAAATCATAACATGAAATGATTTTGAAAGAAGTTAAAGCTAATCTCTCACAGCAGCAATATTATTTATTTTACATATTATCTTCCAAATCTTGTCTGTATACTTTTATTTTTACTTTTTCATATTTTTATTTTGTGGACCATAGTATACATAATTTAGAATGCTAAGATTTTCAATTAATATTACATCATAAACATTTTTTGATCAAACTGTGATAACCAAGTAGCCAAAGGAAATGTATCTTTGAAAATAATCACATTGAGAAACTATATGCCTTTACCATTGATGATGTTGGGATCATTTGAAGCTGAATAGAAAACCAGTCCACTGGTTACTTTATAGTCCACTACATTTTGCAGTATTACTCAGTTTGATCTCTCTTGATATTCATCATACTTGGGTTTGAATGACTGCTAACTGCTTTCAGAAGTCATATAAATTCTCAAAACATGAGGAACGAATGTGTGGCTAGATCTGAAGGTAATTCTAAAAGAACAATAAAAAAAATTAAGTTTTATATACCCCAAATGGGGCCCCCCACATGCCCTCCAAAAGAACAAGTTTTAAAAATGTTTTGAACTGGGGCCTCTGGCTAGCTTAGTCAGAAGAGTATGTGACTCTTGATCTCAGGGTCTTGAGTTTGAGCTCCAAGTTGGGTGTAGAGATTACTTAAATGAATAAATAAAAACTTTTTTCAAAAAGGACTAAAATTTAAATAAATAAATAAATATTAAAAAAATGTTTTGAACCATGGCAGTATCCCATTAACACCATCTTGGGCTAACATTCAGGCACACATAGACAAAATGTACAGATATAATCGAATAATTTCTTTAGATGAAGGATATGTAGATGCTATAGAATTGGTGAAAAAATAAACAGGCAGTAGAAGGTAAGGACAAATTGTGAGGGAATAGAAAGTGGAGGCTGGGAGAGTACAAAAGGTTATTAGTATAGAATTCCATAAAGTTTCATGCATAGTAGGCATTCACATACTTAGTGAAGTATGTGATACTTTCATTTAGATACTTTTTTATTTTTATTTTTTTATTTTAGAGAGAGAGAGCGTGAGTGGGAGAGAAGGGCAGAGAGAGATTGAGAGAGAGAGAATCTTAAGCAGGCTCCATGCTCAGCACAGGGCCAGGGGCTGGGGAGTTGGGGCGGGGGTGCGGCTATATCCCACAACTCTTGAGATCATGATCCGAGCTGAAACCAAGAGTTGGACACTCAGCCGGCTGAGCCACCCTTGTGCCCCACTTAATGAAACTATAAAATCTCAGTTATAGAAGAGACATTAGTTTAATCTCTCTCTAAAATTGTTGAATGAATGCGTATTAGTTACAGAAATTAGAAACTGATATGTGTAGTAGTTGGCTTTGTGGCTAATTTCTATAGATACTCTTTTCTACAGTTTATTTCTCTTTGATTAGTATTAAAATGCATTTCTCTGTCAGGAAAGATGATTGTAAGTGTTCTAGATATCAAGACTCAACTCTTGGAATTTTAAGAACTATTTTGGAAGGTGATTATGTTTGAGCAGAATTTAGAGAGGTAATAAATTTTGAATTGTAAATGGAATCTTACTAATAAATTTAATATTGATAGATTGCTGTGTGCCAGGCATGATTCAGATCTGCGGGATACTACTGTGAGCAAGACCAGTTGTCTTTGCTCAAAAAGCATAAAAGTTAATAAGAATACAGACACAAATAGGTGTTACAATACAATGGGAAAATGGTAGGGAGCTATTATGGGAGCACAATAGATGGAGGTAAAGAAAGGCTTCCCAGAAGAAGTAACTTTATTTATTTATTTATTTATTTATTTATTTATTTATTATCTATCTATCTATCTTTATTTTTGAGAGACATAGAGACAGCATGAGCAGGGGAAGGACAGAGAGAGAGGGAGACACAGAATCCGAAGCAGGCTCCGGGCTCTGAGCCACCAGCACAGAGCCTGACGCGGGGCTGGAACTCACAGACCGCGAGATCATGACCTGAGCCGAAGTCGGCGGCTTAACCAACTGAGCCACCCAGGCGCCCCGAAGAAGTAATTTTTAAGCTAAATTTAGAGGAGAGATGTTTCTGGCAGGAGGAACGTGTACAAAGACCTGAAGGGAGAGAGGGGCAGACGGAGAGAGGGACAGATAGATACACATACAGAGACAAGAAAGGAGAGACAATAGGTTTAGGGAATTGATGATAATTCCAAATAAAGAGGGCATAGCTAGTGGGAGATGCAGTAAATTGAGCTGAAGAGTTAAGAGGGTGGGTGCCAAGTTAGGAAGGGCCTTGTAACCCATGTTAAGAAATCTTGGCTGTATTCCAAATGTAGTGGGAAGTCAATGATAATTTAAGTGGAGGAGTAACATAACCAGATTTAGGTTTTTTAGAAAGAACTACTTGCCTATAGTGGAGAAGGGGTAGGCATAGAGATCAGTAGAAGACTGTTGCATTAATCTAAGAAAGACACTGGTGTCTTGCAATAAGGTTGTGGCAGAGAAGTGGAAGGTAAGCGAAGAAAGATAGGAAAAAGTCACAGGAGTCAGAATGAAGCTTAGGATTCTGTTTCAGACATCTAGGTATATACAGGGCTATTTGTGAAGGTTATAGTAGGATGGTAGGAGAGATTTGGGGAGAAGATGATTAGTTCAGTTTTAGATAGACTTCCAAGTAGAGCAAATGAATATTGGTCTAGAAAGAGGAGTGACCTCTGAGGCATCATAGTGATGGCGGTTGAAGCTATAAAAGTAGATAGCTTCTTGCAGGGAAGTGTACTCTGACAAAACAATAGGCTCTGGGACACAAAGTTGAAGGAACACTAACATCCGAAACACTGCAAAGAAAAAAGTACAGGGAAGACTCCAAAGAAACCAAAAGTATGGGAGGAAAACCAGGAGAATGTGATGGTACTTCCAACATTAGGAGTATGGCAGTAACTAAGATATTATGTAGGCATTTGGGGAAACCAGAAATCATTTAACATTCATAGTTTTGTTTTGGTTTTGGTTTTGGTTTTGATCAGGGGTGGAAGATATATTAAAAACCATCTTGACCCATTTCTGAGTTAATCAAATAAAAGTAAAGTGACTTAGGGTTATATGTCTAGGTCAGTGCTTCTCAAATTTATTTCGAGGAAAGGACTTTTTTTTTTAAATTTCCAGTCTTTGTGGACCAGTACTTTTATCAAATACAACAAAAATTAATTGCTTCAAAAATGAAATAAAAATAAAAACGCATACAAAATATAAGTCCGAGTTCTTTTTAAAATCAAGGTACAATTTGCATGCAGTACTTTGCCCTTTTTAGTGTGTAATTATAAGTTTTGATAAGTGTGTACAATTCTGTAACCACAGTAAAGATGCAGAACAATTCTATCATCGTCCAAAAATTTCTCCTGCCCCTTTGTACTCAACCCCTCCCCCCACCTGTAGCCTAATCTTTTTGTCTATTTTTCTTTAGTAGAATGTCATATAAATAGAATCACAGTACGTAGCCTTTTGAGTCTGGCCTCTTTCATTTAGCATACTGCATTTGAAATTCATTCATACTGTGGTATGAATATTTCCTGCCTTTTTATTGGTGATTAGTATACCATCGAATGAATATACTATTTGTTTATCCATTCATTAAGTAAATGGGTAATTGTATTGTTTCCCATTTGGGAGATTATAAATAAAGCTCCTAAAAACATTAGTGTATAATGTGTGAATGTAAGTTTTTGTTTCTCTTTGATAAATACCTAGGCTAGGATTATTGGATTATGTGATAGGTGTATAACTTTAAGAAATTGCAAAATTGTTTTCCAAGGTCATGATTACAGTTTTGCATTCCCAGCAGTAATGTATGAGAGTTCAGTTACCCATTTTGTATTAATTTTTTGTAGTCGTTTTAATAGGTGTATAATGGTATAGTATTGTGGTTTTAATTTGAATTTCCCTAGCTACTAATGATACTGGGCATTTTTTCTTATGATAATTTGACATCCATAAATCTTTCAAGCCTGAACTTTTAATTCCACAGACATAAAATTACTCTATCAAATTGTCACAAAAATTTCTAAATGCTTGCACTTGATTTCTGTTTTAATCTTGCCGTGGACTAGAGATAGCTGCTCTGAGGACCACACTTTGAGTAGCACTGGTCTTAGACAGTGGCAGAACAGGGACTAGAATTCTGGTGTCTTTACTCCTAGGCCCATGCATTTTTCACCATATCACTGCTACTCCCCTTACTTAGTTTCCTTTTTATTGATCCAACAAAAATTATTTTTGTTTATCTGTCCCCTAACTTAATCATTTCATTATTCTTACACTTAGTAAATTTAGTTTTTTGGGTATAAAGTTTTTTTTAAAAATGTTTTCTACTCCTGAATGCTTAAGAACTTCAAGATGGGATACTGATGAGGCTAAGTTACACCTTATTTCTTGCAACTATCACCCACTCCTGTTTCCTAGGTGGACAGTCGAACTTATTTTGTTATAATTTCTAAGGGAAATGTAGAACCAGAAAGGAGTCTCTTTGTGTCTCTGTCATTTCTGTTCCTATCCTTCTGGGATAAGAAGGGCTCAATAGAGGGATTCTTGCTTTTCTTTCTTTTTATCTGTCTGTCTCTGTGATTGCTATGCTTTGATTCCTTGATGGTAGTGAAGAGACTGTCATTTTTTTGGCACTGGATAGTAATGTAGAGAATAGGCATAAAGGACTACTATAGTTTGGAGAATCTCTTGACTCTTCCAGCTCTAGTGGAGAGATGGACTGCATTACAGGTTTTGGGCTATTTCTTATATTAAGTCATTAATGGAGAGAGTGAACTAAGAGGCCACAGCAAAGAGATGGGCACTGGTAAATTGTGTACCACAGGCTGGGTTAAATAATGTACTTTGATGCCATTAGCAAGCTTAAAACATGGTAGGAAGAAAAGATAGGGGTAAAATAAAAAGGACACCTATAGTGAGAAACAGCAAAGTGGAGCTCCTGCCATAGATTATAGATTGAATTTTTGTGTTCTTCCACCTCCCAACATTTCATATGTTGATATCCTAAACCCCAAGCATGATGGTATCAGGAGATGGGAGCCTTTAGAAAGGAATTAGGTCATGAGGGTGGAGCTCTCATGGATAGGACTAGTATCCTTAAAAAAGAGACCCCCAGGAGGGACGCCTGGGTAGCTCAGTTGATTAAATGTCTGACTTGGCTCAGGTCATGATCTCATGGTTCGTGGGTTTGAGCCTTTGCGTTGGATTCTGTGCCGACAGCTGAGAGCCTGGAGCTTGCTTCCATTTCTGTGTCTCCCTCTCTCTCTGTCCCTCCCCCTCTTACGATCTGTCTTTCTCTCAAAATAAATAAACATAAAAAAAAAAAAAAAGTGTCCGTAGGAAGCCTTCTTGCCCCTTCTGTGAGGACACAGTAAGGAGACAACAGTTTTTGTTTTTATTTTTTTATATATATTTTCTAAAAATTTATTGATTTTGACGTTTATTTATTTATTTTGAGAAAGAGAGAGCCAGTGTGCGAGTCGGGGAAGGGCAGAGAGAGAGGGAGAGAGAGAATCCCAAGCAAGCTCTGGGCCATCAGCGCGGAGTCTGACACAGGTCTCAATTCCACAGGCTGAGATCGTGACCCAAGCCAAAATCAAGAGTCAGACGCTTAACCAACTAAGCCATTCAGGCACCCCCAATTTTTTATTTATTAAAGTTATCTTTACACCCAGCATGGGGCTCAAACTTACAACGCTAAGATCAAGAGTTGTATGCTCTATCAACTGAGCCAGCCGGGTGCCCCAAGATAGCTGTCTTGGAACCAGGAAGCGGGCTTGTACCACACACCAAATCTTCTGAGGCCTTCATCTTAGACTTCCCAGCCTCCAGAACTGTGAGACATAAATGTTGTTTAAGCCACCCAATAAATGGTATTTTTGTTATAGCAGCCCATACACACTAAGACGCCAGGTTAGATTAAGCTATCCTGTTGCTACCTATAATACGAGACTGCAAAATAAGCCTATTTAAACAAGTTACAGATAATTTAAATCTGCAAACTTGTGGGCCGCCTGGGTGGCTCAGTCAGTTAAATGTCTGACTCTTGATTTTGGCTCAGGTCATGATCTCATGGTTTGTTAGGTTGAGCCCCGTGTTGGGCTCTGTGCTAAGAACACGGACTCTGCTTGGGATTCTCTCTATCTTTCTCTATCTCAAAATAAATAAACTTCTAAAACTGCAAACTTGTGTTATTAGTTCCCCCTCCCTTTAAAAAAGGTATGTTTTTATTCTGAATGTGATAAAGTTCAAATTTTTTATAGCTGACCCATCAAAAATAGTTATTATTTCTGAGGCTATGGATAAAACTTGCAACCTGATTAAACTTGTCGATTACTGTTCCTTTCCCCTATATATCATTTAGTTCTCCATACTTTTCCTTTGCCTTCTTAGTAAACCTTCACTTCATATTCTGTTTAATTCAGTGGGAGTGTTACTGGCATTTTGGCTGGGACAATTTTTCATTGTATAGGATTGTTCCATCTGTTGCAGAAGATTTA
The DNA here is from genome assembly GCA_030068075.1 of Paguma larvata. Taxonomy (NCBI): domain Eukaryota; kingdom Metazoa; phylum Chordata; class Mammalia; order Carnivora; family Viverridae; genus Paguma; species Paguma larvata. Next base: position 83,590,597 of record CM057824.1, read on the forward strand.
GCACCTGTATTTGTTTCCAGTGGCTGCTATAACAAATTGCCACAAACTGCATGGCTTAACACACATTTATTCTCTTACGGTTCTGGAGGTAGTAAGTCTTAAATGAAGGTGTGAGCAGTCTTTGGGTAAGGGGAGGCATTTTTCAATGTGCTATAACATCCCTGGCTTCTCGCCACTAAATGCCAGTAGTGTTCTCCCAGCCCCTAGTCATGAAACACCAAAAATGGTCACATTACTAAATGCCTCTACTACTTTCCAACATAAAGAACTACCGGAACCTGTAATTATCTCTCTGTTGTCTTCTGTTTCTAAAATGATACACTAAATGATATAAGTGATACACTAAGAATGATTATACCAGCAAGATGACTCAGATAATTTGGCTTTATTTAAGAAAGTGAATGGTGTACTTGTTTCTTAGGTCTCTCTTTAATACTGCCTTCTTCAGTCTTGCCAGGATTTAGCGTATGTACTTCCTTTAAAAAATAAATATTCATAGGTAGAGGCCCCTCTTTTTTTTTGAACACTCTTACAGGTCACTATCCTGACAAGCTCCAGGGATGCAGGTTATCCTGTCAGATTGTCAACAGAGATATGATAGGGCCATCTCTGGGATATGCTGCCTGCAGCTTAGATTCTAACATCATATGGTTAAGTAAGGATTATAAATAGGATGGCAATTCTAGGCCTCCAGTGTTGGTACCATCTGCCCCCAAAATATCAGTTATATTTCCTTTATTAGGGCTTTATTTTTGTATCTTAAAGTCATTCCCTTTAAGAATGACTTTAAGGAATTCCCTTTAGAATCCCTTTTAATAAAGTTCAGTAAACCTATGGACCTAGGAGATTTCGGAATACTTACCTATACTTTTATTAAGTTTTCTGCTGCCTCTGCTTCAGCTCCTGATGCTTCTCAGTCATCCTAGAATGCTGCTTAGTTATAAATTTCTTTAAAGCACATATCTTTTGGTATAGTTTCATGGTTTATAACTTTTTACTTTTTTCTAGAGTGATAGTTCTTATTTTACTCCTGCTTTAAAAAAAAGTGAGTGTTTAACATGAGTGAAGTAAATGTTCATGCACCAGATGAGTGAGGGAAAGAAAACTGTGAGATGTCTTAGTCTGCTTGCCTGTTTGCCAATAAGGAGCTGTGCCAAGTTCTTTAATGTGAATTTTCTTTTTTTTTTTAATGTTTTTATTTATTTTTTGAGAGAGAAAGAGAGCATAAGCAGAGGAGGAGCAAAGAGAGGGGGACAGAAGATCTGAAGCAGGCTCTGCGCTGACAGGCTGACAGCAGCAAGCCCACATGGGGCTTGAACTCACGAACGGTGAGATCGTGACCTGAGCTAAAGTCAGATGCTCAACTGACTGAGGCACCTAGGTGCCCTACTGTGAATTTGCTTAATCTACACAACATTTCATGAAGTTGATAATATCCCCATTTTATAACTGAGGAAACTGAGGGAGCTGGAGAAATTAGTAACTAGATCAAAGTCCCATAACTAGTATGTGAAAGAACTAGAAGTCAAACCCAGGTTTATCTGAGTAGTATCTAGGCTCTTAATATCTATACTATACTCCGTAGCCTGAGAACCAAAGGGAACATGAAAAATGTTATTCTCAGGGCACCTGGGTGGCTCAGTTGTTTGAGTGCCCAACTCTTGATTTTGGCTCAGGTCATGATCTTACGGTTTGTGGGATCAAGCCCTGCCTCGGGGTCCATGCTGGCAGCACAGAGCCTGCTTAGGATTCTCTCTCTCTCTCTTTTTCTTTCTCTTTGCCCTTCCCCTGTTTGCATGTGTGTGCATGTATGTTCTCTCTCTCTCTCAAGATAAATAAATAAACTTAAAAAAAAAAAGATGTTATTCTCTTATGATGTATAGGACTGGCCAGAGGAAAACTTTTGGTAATTTTATTGCATCTGTTTGGTGTCTGTCCCCAGGTACCCAGTATCTTTTTTCATGCTCTAAGGTACTTCCTACCCCTATGTGGCACTTCATGTAGGCCTTTTTTAGCTTTCCTCCAAAAGGTACCTGGAATGCTAAAGCTACTTATATCTCTTTTTTTCCTGACCTAGCTTCCTGAATCTCATATCTTAACCTTCATCTCTTAGTGAATTTTAGGGAGGAGCAATATGATTGCATTAATTCACATTGTGAAATAATTGATACATCCTTAATTGTTCAGTAGGTGTTTATTGTTTTAAAAAGCATGTTTGTTGACCCAAATTAATCTCTTAGGTGGTTGCATTTTAGGCAGCATAATAAAGTAAAGAAAAAAATTTAGGCAGTTATGAAAAGACTTTTAGGATAGGCAGACCATATTGTTGACAGGCTAGCTTGCTTGAGGATTAGCTTTACAAGTTCCCAATTTTAATAACATCTTTTATTTCACTTCAGAGCCTACAAATTCTCCAGAGAGTTCCCATGTAATTGGCGTTGGAGTTCTGATAGCTGGAGGGTGGTGAAGAGGATGACAGCTATTTGTATGCAGTGGTCATTTTTAACTTGAATTTTCTTATCAACACATTTCAGAAGGGGTGAAAGCAGCTAGCATTGGTTGGTGTTATGGCAGAGGGAGTTTCACTCCCTCACCAGCAGTTCTTTTGTGCTTTTTGTGGTGCTTTAGTGCGACGTGAACACCTAGAAAGACAAGAGCCAAAAGTGATATGAACTCAGCCATTTAGTTCTCTGAAAAGGAAAAGATTAGTAGAGAATGTAACAGTTCATGCATCAGTTTGCTAGAATAAGCCAGAGGAGTCAACCTATAGGAACCTTTCAACTAGAAGTTGCTGTGTAGATAAGTAAATTAAAACGGAGTACAGTTGACACTGAACATATAGACTAGCATTTGAGAAACATAATACAACACACTGTAACTGGACATAATGGAAGAATAATAGGAAGGCACTAAAACAAAGCCTTAGGTTTTATCGGAAATAATATGGAAGCACATGAGTCTTGAAATTGTTCATCAGTTTGTGCTGGGTTTGTCCTGAGACTAGCTAACATAAGGTTGACTATTGGGATATTTGAACTCCTCCTTCCCCTCAAAAAGTTGCATTTGTTTGTGTTTTGAAATTTCATTTTTTAAGTGTTTATTAATGGTTAGAAAGTAAATTTGTACATACTAGAACTGGAGAATTTTTGGTTTAGTTTGGTTGGGAACTTAGGGGGAGATAACTGGTATGAGAAAAGTGAGAACTGGGCTAGTTCAGTGAGTTCTTAAAGTTTGCTAGATAGGAAAGCTTGCAGAGACAAGGGTAGAGATGGAAACTGAATGGAAAAGTGTATATTTACTCCTGTATCTACTTCAGGGTGAGGAATGGAAGGGGAGTCCAAAACTTTATCAGAAAGGTGGTTATTTGGTGTGTTGTTAAGAAAAATGAAGGGACTGATTTGATGATGTCACTATCCATATAATGCAGAGAAAAGTACCACCAAGGGCTCTGCTTAGATAGCGTATACCTGTGTGGCTGGAGGGAATAGTATAGGGCGAGATGAGAGCAGGGGGGTATCATTTGAGAGCAGTTATAAATAAGGGCCAAATCTTTTTTTTTTTAAGTTTATTTATATATTTTGAGAAAAAAAGCATGAGCAGGGGAGGGGCAGAGAGAGAGAGACAGAGACAGAGACAGAATCCCAAGTAGGCTCTGCATTGTCATTGTAGAGCCTGATGCAGGGCTCAGTATCATGAACCGTGAGATCATGACCTAAGCCAAAACCAAGAGTCCTTAACCAACTGAGCCACCCAGGCACCCCAACAAGGACCAAATCTTAATGGCAGCTTGAGTGGCAGAACTGTTGATACAGAGGAAGACAATTAAATTTACATTATTTTGCAGTGTAGAAGGTGTATCAAAGGGAGCATGACCAAGAGCAGAGAGATGCACTAGTTCACGTAAGAGGTGAAGGCTTGAACTAAGATTATAGCAGTGGACATAGAACGAACAGGATGGTTAGGAGTGGTATCATTTAGATGGAAACAATGGGGATTTTTGGTTGACCCATGGGATGTTTGCAGTTGAAGGAGAGAGAAGAGTTGGAAGTTTCTTAAGTTTGGATAATATATGAAGCCTTTTTAAAGGAAAAAATCTCCTTGCTTCTGTGTAACTAAAATGACCATGTATATACCCACATATATGGCAAACCCCAAATGAAAGGCTGTTCTCTATTTGTCCAATTTCAAGAGAGACTTGTTGCTGACATTAATATGTCAATTTCTGGAGATCTAAGTGAAATGATCAGATGTTTTTTGTAATTTTTTTTTTACTGATTTAACATTAAATCCTAATATTATGTATTTACGGTTTTTTCACTTGTGTTTCGTGAAACAGTTTTTTTTTTTTCAAATCTTACTGTTTTTTTTAAGTTAAACTCTACCCCTAACCTGGGGCTTGAACTCATGACCCTGAGATCAAGAGTCACATGCTCTACCTACTGAGCCAGCCATAAACCCTACATGAAATAATTTTGTTCAGTGTTTTTCACTGACAGCTTAGATATATGTCTTTGTCAGCTGTCTGACAAAGTTATATCTACTCTATCATCCAACAGATTTTTGAACATATGATTTTCACTTTACATTGTTTGAGGTTGACCACTTTTAAAATTTGTGTGTAATGCTCTCACTGGAAATTTAATCTTAAAAACATGTATCTTAAGTACCCATTTGCTGTTTGTGATTTGTACAGTGTAACCATATTGCTTTATAAACGAAAGTTAAAGCATAAACATAACGCACACAGTATAAAATTCAAAGGATATGGAAACATTGTTTTGGCCGAAGCCTGACCTTTCTTTCTCTGGTGTATTAACTGGTGAACTGAAGTACTGAGATAGCTCTAAGTCAGTTTATTAGATATTGATCACATGGAAGGAAACACAATGCTAGGTGCTGGAGATACCAAGAGAGAAACCAGTTGAGGAGCCAGAAAGAAAACCGACATTGACTGCTTAGTAGTATGTTCATATACATAATAGAAGAGTGTCGTAGAGATGGGAGCGGGGAGGTAGTGTAAAGAACGCTTAGCACACAAATTGGCAACGTAGCGCTTAGGGTGATTTCTGAACATGGATGAACTAGATGAAGGGGAGAGGAGGAGGAGGATAAGGACATTCCAAGCATGAATTCCATTCAGTATGATTATACTGAATTGTGTTGGATAGGGAAGAGGAGAGGCAAAACCAGAGAGATGAGCTGAGGTTTGATCAGAAAGGACTTTCCATATCATGAGGGCTTTGGAATTTATACTGTATACTGTGGTGTCAGAGAGCCATTAAAGAGTTTTAAATGGGTGTGCGTGTGAGAGAGAGAAGGGTGGTGGGGGAGGAGGAGGGAGAGGGAGAAGAAGAAGAAGAATCAGACTTGTATTTTGGAGCATAACCTCAGCAGCCTGGTGGAAGATAGAATGATGATCAATTACGAGTGTGTCGTAGTAATCCAGGTAAGAAGTGTTATGGGCTTGATTTAAAAGCCTTAGAAATAATAGTGGAGAAGAGAAAACGTATGAAAGGTATTAAGAAGTAGAGTCAGTGCTTCTATTTCCGGGCAGTAGGGTAAACTAGAGATAACATGAATAACCCTCTTGCTAAGAAAAGTCCTAAATGGAATGAATATTTAAAAATTTTTATTCAAAATACATCTTTGGGTTGGTGAGAAAGTAAGGAATACTCTGAGGCTAAAAATGAAATGAAATTGGGAATGCAGGTGTTAGCTAGATTTAAAGGAAGCCTTCACCCTAGTGGAATCTGCCCAAATTGAATGGCTTTAAACTTCTCTTTTGATAGCCTCATAGGCCACAGGAAATGGGAAACAAAGCCTGTGACCTTCCTAAGTAAGAGAAGGAGTCAGAAAGGAGACCCTTCCCCTTAATGAAGCTGAGACTTTGTTTCAACCTTGGCATTTGGAGAGTGGCAGGAGATATTGTCACTGAGAATTTATAACAAGGGTCTTTTATAGGGTCCCATTTTCCATGTGGTTTTACCCAACTTAAGAATGTTTTTGGGGACACCTGGTTGGCTCAGTCAGTTAAGCATCTGACTTCAGCTCAGGTCATGATCTCGCCGTTTATGGGTTCAAGCCCCACATCGGGCTTTGTGCTGACAGCTCAGATTCTGTTTGTGTCTCCCTCTCTCTCTGCCCCTCCCCCACTTGTGCCAGCTCGCTCTCAAAAATAATAAACATTAACAAAAAATTAAAAGAATGTATTTAAAGTAGTCTTTGTTTGGTAATGCCCACAGGTGCCTTAAAAAACCTATCAAATCATAGAATTACCTTATGACAGAGCAATTGCGCTACTAGGAATTTATCCAAAGGATACAGGAGTGCTGATTCAAAGGGGCAGTGCACCCCAATATTTAAAGCAGCATTATCAACAATAGCCAAAGTGTGGAAAGAGCCCAAATGTCCCATCAGCTGATGAGTGGATAAAGAAGATGTGATATATATACACAATGGAATAATACTCAACGATGAAAAAGAATGAAATCTTGCCATTTGCAGCAACGTGGATGGAACTGGATGGTATTAAGCTATGCAAAAAAAGTCAGTCAGAGAAAGATATCATCTGATTTCACTCACATATGGAATTTGAGAAATTTAACAGATGACCATAGAGGAAGGGAAGGAAAAATAAGATAGAGAGGGAGGCAAGCCTTAAGAGAGTCTTAAATACAGAGAACAAACTGAAGGTCGATGGCGGGGAGAAAGTGGGTGCATTGAGGAGTGCACTCATTGGAATGAGCACTGGGTGTCGTATGTAAGTGCTAAATCATGGGAATTTACTCCTGAAACCAAGACTACACTGTATGTTAGCTAACTTGACCATAAAACAAAACAAAACAAAACAAACCCAGTATCAAATTACATCCTTTTAGGAGGAATTTACCTTCAACCACTACTTTAAAAATCTACAGAATTAAAAATCCAAGGCCCAAGAGATCACAGGGAAAAAAAAACACAGAATGCCCAAAAACCATGGCATAAGGCAAGAGCCACAAGAAACAAACAAGAGCCAGCCAAAACAAGATGATGACCCCTACAGTTTACAGAAAGTTACTTTTTTCTTAATAATTCCAATAAGTTTGATCAATATGTTTGAAGAAATAAAAAGATTGAAATATGAATACAAAGGGTCTTTGAAACATGGTCAGGCATATTAGGAAAAAAACAAAAACAGAACTTCTAATTATAAAAAATTAACTGAAATTAAAAACCCAGTGAACAGATTAAAAAAAAAACCAGACCGGCACAGCATAGAGCAAAGAGTTGTAATATAAATCTAATTGGAATTTCAGAAAGAAGTAAATGTGAATGGAAGAGTGTGGTAATTGTTAAATAGAAATAGCTGAGAATTTTTCAGAATTGATTAAAGATAACATTCCTTACATGGTAGAAGTGCAGTGAATCCCAAGGAGAAAAATAATATCAGCCATGCAGACTAGAGCGAAACTATAGAAGACCAAAGACAGAAAAAAAATCTTAAAAGCAACTAGAGAGGAACAACAGATTGCTATAAAAATGATTTCCTCTGGTCCAGCAACTGATTTCCCAGCAGCAACAACAGAAGCCGGAGGACATTGGAATGCCATCTTTACTGAGAGAAAATAGCTGTCAGCCTGAAAATAGAATATCCAAGTAAAACTGTCTTTTAGGAATGACAGCAAAATAAAGACATTTTCAGACCCAACACACACATACAAATCCCCTAGAAGGAAATTATAAGGGACATGATTCTGGTAGAAGGAAAGTCATCCCAGATGATGTTTATTTATTTATTTGGAGAGAGAGAAAACAGGGGAGGGGCAGAGAGAGACAGAGAGGGAGAATCCTAAGCAGGCAATTTGCTGTCAGCCCAGAGCACAGTGCAAGCTCGGTCTCATGAACTGTGAGATCATGACTTGAGCCGAAATCAAGAGTCAGATGTGTAACCAACTGAGACACCTAGGCACCCCCTGAGATGCTTTTTAATGGTCACAAAATGTTCCAGCAAATAAATTCTACAATTTAGACTCAGTACTATTGGATATTTATGTTTCCAGTATTTCAATATTAACTGAAATAATACTAGACGTGTATATGGACATGTTTGTACATGTAGTAGTAGTTGATGTGGAATAAGTAAAAGAATAAGTATTTTTTTGTCTAGAAAGCCCAAATTACTGGGTCAAAAAGGAAGGAGTACTTTTTGATACATGTTGTAAAATTGTTTTTGTAAAGGGCTTTACCAGTTTATATCGTGTCTAAGAGACTGTGCTGGCTTTACTTTACTGATGAATAAATGTGTGATAGGGCCAGTTTTAAATGATGAAGATTGACATTTCTTATCACATTTTGACCTGGTTTTGTTATTGACAAAAATGTCCCATCTCACTTCTCTCTGTTATTATTAAAAATGCTTTCCTTTAGTGGAAACAGAAGTGCTAACTGACTGAAATGCATTCTAACAAAATATTTCTCATTTTCTAGAATGTCAACTTTCATTTTTCTTTCTTTTTTTTCAGTTTATTAACAAATATGTAGTTGGTCCATTTAAAGACATGCTTTATTTAGTTTGGTTTTATTATGAAGGAAGACCACTATTTTAATGCTGTTAGTTTCTTTTCTAGCTTTATATATTTACTAATCAAACAGCATTGTAAAAGTAAACAAACAGGTTTTAGTTTTTTATTGTTTGTTTTAAGTCATTCATCCTAAAAGGGAAAAAGTATTGTTAGTTTGCTTGGGAATTCTGTATTCTAACATGAACTGAATGTAAGAAGGTGTCTTTTTTTTTTTTTTAATCTTTTTCCCTGTCTTTTTGCTATTTCAGGTGCAAGCGAAAGTGTAGGGAAACATATGCTCGAAGCCTGCAACAATAATCTGGAGATGGCAGTCACTATGTTTTTGGATGGCGGAGGAATTGCTGAAGAGCCCAGTACCAGTTCAGCAAGTGTCTCCACAGTCAGACCACACACAGAGTATGAATTTATTATTTATTGTTAGGAGCTACTCCTTGCCTAAATTGAGCAGTTGCATTTTATCAGTTAGGTTAATTCTCTGGTTTTGAAAAAATTAAAAGTTGAAAGCATCTGAAAAAGTGTCATGTGGAAATTTTTATATTTATATACTTTAAATTTTCTAGAGCACAGTTATGTCTATTATTTAATCTTCAAAAGAACCCTAAAGGATGACATTATTATCCGCAATTTACAGATGAGAAAGCAGAAGTATTGCCAATTTCCTAAGCTACACAGTAATTACTTAGCAGATATGGATGGAAATATGGCTCACTAAAGCTCAGATTTCCCAATTCTAGATTTACCCACATTGTCCCAGGAGAGTTTTGAGTCACCATGAAAAGTTTTTGAAAAATAGTTATAGTCCTTTATACCTTAAAGGTAGTTACATGTAGTTAATCATTAGAAGCATCTTTAGCATATGGAACTGTACTCTGTAGAGACTGATAATTGGCAGGGAACGGATTTGGATGTTTTTCGCCCTTTACATTTGATACCATTGAACAGTTGAAATGAATACCTTACAGGCAAAATTTCCAAGTTTTTGAAAAATATTAGAGATGCATGCTACTCAAGGAAAACCATTGATTTTTCAAACAAGATTATGCAGATCCTTAAATAAGACTTTAACACTTAGAGCTCTTTATAACTCTTGGTATTTACAACATGAGATACTAGACAAGAGGAACCCTCTATTTAAGGGAATAGACTAAAGACATGGATGGATGTTATTTTTAAATTAGAGATAGAGTTAAAGAGCCAAATAACATTCAAGACAGAGCTGCCTCTAGCTCCAGAGTCTGGAGTAATAATTGTTTCCACTTGAAGAGTGAACTTTAGGGATCATTATTAATACATAAAGTTTTTTCTTAGGAGTATTGGTCGTCTATTTCAGATGTTGATATCACATTCTCCCCCAACATAGTTCAAATTTTTCATGAAAATCAATATGAAAATGATTTAGTTCATAGAAGCTTGAGTAACAGGTGTTCACAGCTCATTTGGGGGAATATAACTGTTCTTACCATACAAAAGATGTTTTCTTAATTGTGTTTAAAAAATAGTTTTGATATGGGGTGCCTGGCTGGCTCAGTCAATAGAACATGAAACTCTTGATCTCAGGGCCATGAGTTCAAGCCCCACATTGGACACGGAGCTTTACCTAAAAAATTAATTAATTAATTAAAAATAAAAATAAAACTAGTTTTGGTAGATGAATGTCTTTCCTTATGAATTACATTATAATTTGACTTAGATTATTTGTATTGCTAATTGATTAACACTTGATAATGGCTCCTAATTCCTAAACTGTAATTTTCACTCTTTACAGTTTACCTTTTTCTGTTCCATTCTTTCATTTCGTTAGGTAGCTAATAATCTTGGAACAGATACCCTCAAACATGTAGTAACCAAGTTTTCTGTATAAGGACTACTACTTAATCCATCCCCTAATTGATGTATTTCATCAGATTAAGGTTTGTTTTCTGAGTAATTAAGCTGTCTTAGATTGAGATAATTTTATATATATGCGGTAAAATGAAGTATAGCAGTCATGGAAAGATTTATTTAGCTTTAAAAGGTCTTCTAAATTCTTAATTTTCTTAAGATAATAGACTAGTAGGATTAGTCTATTAAACTAATAGACTTTGATGAAAGAGGATTAGTAGAGCTTCCTCTTCCTCTTATAGATGCATTGTCTGTTCCTTCAGATTAGTGAAATTTGTGTGTGAGCAGTGACTGATGTACTTGACATAATTTTGAATTGCCCTTTATCCTTCATCATTTGGCTTATTGTATTTGTCCAACTAGTTCTTTTTGTTGTTGGATGTTTTTGTTGACAAATGAGTATTCATAGTTTATTTCATAAAGTATGTTTTAAAGTTCCAGCTCTTTGATATCAAAAGCAGGACCTTAAGCTCAGTTATTTCTATTAGAAATACCTGAATGAAAAACATAGGCCTAACTTAAATTAATATTGTAAGCAGGACAGTAATAAATTTGGAACTCACTCTTACTTGCTGTGAACGTAATAAGTAGAGATTACTTTTGAGTTTAAACTATAAAATAGTTAAACATATTTAAAGGAGTATACACCATTTTTACAGTATTTCTAAATGAGTATTTTTACTAGAAGAGATAGGTTATTAGTAAACTCTTTGGAGATAAGCTTTGAAGAGTTTATAGGCCTTTAAAAGATGAGTAATTACTTTTTATGTTCTCTGTATATTAGAGTCTATTTAATAAATAATCCAAGATAATACTTATGTTTACCATCTTCATAACTAGCATAAAATTCACTGCTTGAGTATTTAAGCTTATTTTAATATATCTGTGATTTAATGGTGTACTGTTTGATGTAGTAGTAATATAATACTGCTTTTATTATGCCTATATTTTTCCATTAGTTTAAAAAATATATATTTATTTTGAGAGCATGTCTGCTCAGGTGGGCAGGGGAAGGGCAGAGAGAGAGAGAGAGAGAATTCCAAGTAGGTGCTATACTATCAGCACAGAGCCCATGAGATCATTACCTGAGCTGAAATCAAGAGTTGGATACTCAACTGAACCACCCAGGTGCCCCTCCATTAATTTTTTTGTCTGATTTTCTGTTTTGTTTTTGGTAAGCTCACTTTTTTTCCTGAAAAGAATCTAGGGTAAAGACCGTGAGAGGAAAGGGGAAAATTTTTTTCTTTTTCTGTTTGTTCTCTTTTTTTTTACTATTTTTAAATTTATTTTTTAGGTTTATTATTTGTTTTTGAGAGAGAGCAAGTGAGCATCACTGAGGGAGGGGGCAGAGAGAGAGGGAAAGAGAGAATCCCATGTAGGCTCCTTGTTGCCAGCACAGAGCCCAATGTGGGGCTCGAACTCACAAATTGTGAGATTGTGACCTGAGCCAAAATCAAGAGTCAGACACTTAACCGACTGAGCCACCCAGATGCCCTTGTTCTCTTTTTTTAGAAATCACTTGAGCCATCTCTGTTTCGAAACCATCTAGCAGTCATTTAACACCATGGTTCCTAAAAGTCACTGTTTGATGTTTATGTTACTTGTTAATTTGAATGCGTTCACAATAGTTATAGAGAGAACATGTAGTAGAAAACAGTTTTCCTTTTGATATTTTCCTACTTCTTTTAATAGAGAAGAAGTTCGTGCCCCAATTCCTCAAAAGCAGGAAATATTGGTGGAACCAGAACCTTTGTTTGGTGGTAAGTTCACCTTTTTTCCTTAGTTTTGTTGGACTCTGTTGTTATCTTTAGAGTTTTAATGAAGCTATCAAAAGATGTGAAGACTTGATCAGAGATTATTACTTCAAATATAGGGTCAATTCTTATCATATAATTCTGTACTTCCTTCAGGAAAATTGCACAGTTAGTTCTTTCCAAGGAGAAAACCAGATTAAAAGGTTGATATTTATTGTAGGAGGCCAAAAGGAGGAAAATTAGCAAAAGAACTACTACTTTATAATGGAAACAAATCTGTCATTTAAAGACTGCAATTACGGTTTGTTTTTTGGGGCACTTACTCGACTGCCATATCCTTACTGTCTTGATATGCCTTATCTTTACTCTTTCTTAATTTCCAGAAGCGCTATTCCTGTTTTGAACAAAGGAGAAAGTAATACCTAATCCATGCAAAAAATTGTGATATCAATCTGGGTGCATAGAGAGGATTATAGAAAATGGGACATTTAATTAGATTTAAAGAAAACTTACAGTTTTAGTTTAATAAGCACTTACTTTTTGCAAGCAAATATTTTAGGCATTAATAGGTATGTTAAAAAATAGAAAACAAGGTATAATCTGGGGAGGGAAAGTCATAGAAATGTATATTGTACATATTGAAAACAGTGATGCAGAGAAAGAGACCTATAAAAAGTTTTGTAGGTAAACTAGAATAAAGGAGAAGAAATAAATGCTAAGAAAAGGATGAACAAAATGATATAAACTGTATGTTTTGATTTGAAAAAACACCTTAGTTGGAGTTTTTTTAAAGCAATCTTTGACTTGGCAGCTTTGGAGTTTACTGTAGTAAGAAATAACAGAATATACTGTCTAGATTCAGAAATAAAGATGGGAGGAAGAAAACTAAGAACTGAATATTGAAGTATAATATGGGCTTTCTGGACTTTGATTCTTCCAGTCATTGTGCTGTTAATATACCAGAAATAATAAAGTATTGTTCATGATTTTTTTTTAATATAAGTGTTAAGAATGGATTTTGGAATTGAGGAGTGATGCCCTTGGAAGCTTTATCTTTTCTTTATTGCAAGGAATAAGGCAGGATTTCTGAATGGGGTAGACTACAGGAAATAAATTCTGTGTTGTTTTACCGTTGTAAAGAGGCCAAAGAGTTCCCATTTGAAACCCTTTCCTTCTTTTACCTCAGGCTTGATATACAGCAGAGGGGGGTGAGAATGACTATATGGTAAGGAAGTCAGTCCGAACTTTCATATTAGATCTTATTGTACCTTGATAAAGGTCTTTAGAATACTGTTTTCTTCTTAGGACAGTATTGATTTAACGTGTGGTCTGGGTGTGTATAAGGTCAAAATTATTTTCATAAGAAGTTATTTGCCTTTTTTACATTATTGACATTTGGACTGATGGTTCAAAAGCAATGATGAACCAAACCGCTGCATCTTAATTGAAACAGGGCAGTGACACCAAACTGTAAAGTCTTCACTGCTATACACTCACAATTTAAAAAAAAAAAAAAGACTATTTTATTTAATAATGTTCTTGATGTAGCAATATAAATTAGTTTCATTAAACCTTGACCCCCGAGTACACGTTTTTAAACTATTCTGTTTTATGAAATAGGGTATGCATAAAGCATTTCTGCATACTGAAGTACTGTGGTTTCTTTAAGGAAAATCACTTGTACAGTTGTTTGAGTTGTGAGCTACACTAGCTGCTTTTGTCATGGAACATTAATTTTACTTGAAAAATTCCTGACAAACTATGGTTATTTAGACTTAGGCATATGGCAGACATTTTCTTGAATATGAACAAAAGCCTGTTACTGCTTTAAGACAACCGACATTACTAGTTACCAGTTATTTAAAAAAAAAAAAAGCTTTAGGCAGAAATTAGAATTTTTAGCAAGTTGATATCCACAATTATGAGCTTGATAGCTTCTCAATACTTAAAGGCTTTCTGATAAGATTAGTGGTGGCCTTAACAGATGGTGATTTTTAAATTATTATTGTATAATTAAATGCTTGGTGTTTGGAATGTTTGCATAACTCAGTAAACAAATGTTTTCTTTTTCTTTTTTTTTTTTTTTTTCGGTGCAAAAAGGGTGGTTTATTAAAGCACAAGGATAGGACCTATGGGCAGAAAGAACTGTGACAAATATATTCAAATGACCAGTGTACCATATTACAAAATTGTACATAGGTAAAAGATCTATTCAGACAGTAAGATGGATTGCACATATATATATATACACACATATATATGTATATATATAGAGAGAGATGAGTTATCTATTGATATATAACAAATTGCTCCAAAATTTAGCTTCCTGAAATAACAAACATTTGTTATCTCACAGTGTCTATGGTCCAGAAATCCAGGACTGGCTTAGCTGGGTATCTACAACGGTGTAGTCAAGGTGTCAGCCAGAGCTATAATCATCTCAAAGCTTGAATAGACGATCTTCTAACTTACTCATGTGACTGTTGGTTGGCTGGAGACATCAGATCCTTACCACAGAGCAAACGAGAGAGCAATAGAAGGCAGCCCATTCGAGAACCCATCATCTTTATGTAATCTAATCTTAGAAGTGACATTCACGTTGCCTCTGCTACATTCTATTTGGTCCTGCCCACCCATTTTCAAGATATTCACACACAAGTTACGAATATCAAAGATTGGGATAATTGGAAGCCATCCTAGAGACTGCCTACCACATAGACTAGTGGATTTTAATATAACAGATCATGAAAAGTTCATTGATAAGATTTTAGATTCCATGCTGCAACTAACCTTTAAGAAGCTACCACTGGTTGAGTTTTGCTATAGTATCAAAGGAGAATATTCACAATGATCTTAAAACACTATTAAAATTCTCCTCCCCTTTACAACTCTATCTGTGTTAGGTCGAATTTTAATTTTCTTCATTTATTTGAACTATGGAATAACAATAGATTGAATGCAGAAAGGGATCTAAAAATCCAGATATCTTCTCCTAAGTCAGTTATTAATAAGGATTTGTGAAATGTGTGCAGTGCCACTTTTCTCACTAAATTTTTATTCTCTACCTGTCCCACTCTCCTATTCTATGGAGCTCCTTTTGAATCTCTTCTTAGCTCTTTGTAGCTTAGCCTCTTTGACCTCAGTGACCAGCAGTCCTGGTATGTGGGCAATAGAGTAAGAATCAAAGGACTGATGTTTGCTGTATAGCAGATGGTTTGGAAGAGTCAGGAAACCACATATTGAAGAGGCAGGTGGGAGTATGGACATGCCTTTTTTATTGTGCTTTGCAGATACTTTTTTTTTTTTTTTTAACAAATGAATGGTTTGTGGTAACCATTATATTTGTCACAGTGGTCTTTGTACTATTTTAATTGTTTTGGGGCACCACCAACCATACCCTTATGAGATGGTGGACTTGATATGATGATTCACCAACCAGTCATTCCCTTATCTCTCTCTCTTCTTGGGCCTTTCTATTCCCTGAAACACAGAAATATTGGAATTAGGCCAGTTAATAACCCTACAGTGTCCTCTAAGTGTTCAAGTGAAAGGAAAAGTTATATATCTCTTACTTTAAATCAAAAGCCAGAAATGATCAAGCTTTGTGAGGAAGGCATATTGAAGGCTAAGACAGGCCAAAAGCTAGGCCTCCTGTGCCAAATAGTTAGCCTAGTTGTGAATGCAAAGGAAAAAAATTTTTTTGAAGTTTATTTATTTATTTTGAGAGAGAGAATCGAGGGGGAGCAGGGGGCAGAGAGAGAGGGAGAGAGAGAATCCCAAAGGCTCCATGCTGTCAATGCAGAGCCAGATGCAGGGCTCAAACTTAGAAACAGATCATGACCTGAGTCGAAATCAAGAGTCAGAACTTTAACCAAGTGAACTACCCAGGCACCCTGCAAAGGAAACATTTTTGAAAGAAATGAGAAATGCTACTCCATTGAACATAAAAATTATGAGAAAGTGAAATAACATAGTGGTGATAAGGAGAAAGTTTTAGTGTCAGGATCGAAGATCAAACAAGCTGCAACATTCCCTTAACTGAACGTCTAACCCAGAGCAAGGCCCTAACTCTACAGTTCTATGAAGGCTGAGAGGTGAGGAAGCTATAGATGAAAAATATGAAGTTAGCAGAGGTTGGTTCATGAGGTTTAAGGGAAGAAGCCACCTCCATAACATAATGCAAAGTGAAACAGCAAGTGCTGATGTCGAAGCTAAAGCAAGTTATCCAGAAGATCTAGTTTGGATAATCAATGAAGGTGGCTACACTAAGCAACAGGTTTTCAGTGTTGACAAAACAGCCTTCTCTTGGAAGAAGATGCTATCTAGGACTTCATAGCTAGAGAGAAGTCAGTGCTTCGGATCTTCAAAGGATAGGTTGGCTCTGTTGTTCGCGGCTATCGTGGCTGGTGACTTGAAGTTGAAGCCAGTGCTCAATTTACCATTCTGAAAATCCTAAGGCCCTTAAGCATTACGCTAAATCTGCTGTGCCTGAGCTCTGTAAATGGAACAAGAAAGCCTGGATGGCAGCACATCTGTTTACAACATGGTTTAGTAAATATTTAAGCCCACTATTGAGACCTGCTCAGAAAAAAAGATTCTTTTCAAAATATGACTGCTCAGTGACAACACACCTGGTCATCTAAGAGCTCCGATGGTAATGTCCAACAAGGTTAATGTTGTCTTCTTTCTTGCTAACACGACATCTGTTCTGCAGCCTGTGGATTAAGGAGTAATTTTTACTTTCAAGTCTTATTATTAAAAAAATGTATCTCATAAGGCCAGAGACAGTGATTCTTCTGATAGATCTGGGAAATGTAAATTGAAATCCTTGTAGAAAGATTTACCATTGTAGATGCCATTAAGAACATTCATGATTCATAGAAAGTGGTCAAAATAACATTAACAAGAATTTGGAAGCAGTTGATTCCAGCCCCTCTGGATGATTTTGAGGGCTCAAGACTCCAGTGAAGGAAGTAACTGCAGATGTGGTAGAAATAGCAAGAGAACTAGAATTAGAAGTAGAGCCTGAAGATGTAACTGAATTGCTGCAGCCTCTTGATAAAACTTGAATGGATGAGGGGTTGCTTCTTAGGGATAAGCAAAGAAAATGGTTTCTTGAGATGGAAGCTTCTCCTGGTGAAGATGCTGTGAAGAATGTTGAGATGATAGCAAAGGATTTAGAATATTACATAAATTTAACTGATAAAGCAGTGACAGGGTTTGAGAGGATTGACTCTAGTTCTTAAAAAAATTATTTATTTATTTAAATAGTTTCTGCACCCGATGTGGGGCTCAAACTCATGACTTCATGATCAAGAGTTGCACACTCCACTGACTGAGCCAGCCAGGCACCCCTTGATTAACTCCCGATTTTGAAAGAAGTTCCTCCCAAATACTGTCAAACAACATTGTATGCTGTAGAGAAATCATTTGTGAAAATAGGAGTCAATTTATGCAGGAAACTTTATTATCTTAAGAAGTTGCCACAGCCACCCCAACTTCAGCAACCACTGTGATAACTCAGCAGTCATCAACATAGAGGCAAGATCCTCCACCAGCAAAAAAAACTACAACTTGCTGAAAGCTGCAACAATGGTTAGCATTTTTTAGCGATACATTTTTTAAAATTTTATTTTAGAGTTAGTGCTAGTAGGGTAGAGGGGCAGAGGGAGAGAGAGAGAGAATCCTGAGCAGGCTCCGTGTCTAGTGCAGAGCCCGACGTAGGGCTAGATCCTATGGCCCTGGGATCATGACCTGAGCTGAAAATCAAGAGTTGAACACCCAACTGACGGAGCCACTCAGGTGCCCCAGCAAGAAAAATATTTTAAATCAGTGTGTACATTTTTAAAGACATGGTGCTATTGCACATGTAATGGACTACAGTATACAGTTGTCCCTTGAACAATTCAAGGGTTAGGGGAGCAGACTCCTGAGTAGTTGAAAATCTGCATATAACTTTTGACTCTTCCCAAAACTTAGCCTATGGTTGACCAGAAGCCTTATCAATAACATAAACAATTGATTAACATATGTTTTGTATGTTATATATATTATATACTGTATTCTTAACAAAAAAGGAAGCTGGAGAAAAAATGTTATAAAAATCATAAGAGAAAAACTATACTGTATTTGTTCAAAGTATCAGCATATAAGTAGAGCCTTGCAGTTCAAATCTGTATTATTCAAAGGTCCACTTTAGTGTAAACATAACTTTTATATGCAATGGGAAACTAAAAAATGCATTTGGCTCATTTTAATGCGATATTTGCTTTATTGCAGTAGTCTGAAACCAAACTTACGTTATTTCTGAGATACGCCTATAATAATGATCCTAGTACCAGAGGTGTGTCGTGTGTGGACTGAGGAGAGGTTCTTTGGTTCTTTATTAAGAGAGGGGGGGGGGGTGAACAGAGGAGAGGGGAGGAGGGGGAGGAGACAAAGAATCTTAACTAGGCGCCATGCTCAGTGCAGAGCCCAATGCAGGGCTCAATCTCGTAACAGTGAGATCATGACCTGAACTGAAACCAAGAGTCAGACACTTAATTGACCGAGCCACCCAGGCGCTCCTTTTATTTTTTTTTTTCTGAGGAAATTCTTAGATTAGACTTAGCATAAATGAGGAAGAAACAAATGGGAGCAGACAATGAGTCCAAGAAATAAAAGAGGTTGGGTGCAAGGCTAGCAAAAGAGGAAGTAGGAGACATCAGGTGCTTAATAGAGAAGGCTAAAGTGCAAAGAGAGTGGGTATGTGTGTGAAATAATGTAGAATATTGAGTGGCCTGCCTTTGGCAGCTTTAAAAGTAAAAGAAAACTATCTTTTATATGCTACCTGCCTATTCATAATATGCTCTTTTTAGGCAGCCCGTTCTGTGCCTTATCCTCTGATACCCTTTCTTTCTTCTTATGGTTAAAAAGTATCTGATAATGAGTTTTAAGAAGACATTATTTGAGAGGCCATATTATTCTTGCCAGAAACATACATTTGAAATAGGAACTCTTGATTAAAAATAGTTCCAAGATTGAAAAGAGTAACATTCCTGGATGCTAGAAGGGAAGAGAAAATACGGCACTACTTAAATTTTAAAATTTTCGATTAAAAAGTTCAATATAAATAAAATTCGATACAGAACTAAAATCATGGAAGTTTCTTTCTCAATCAAATCTCTTTTCCTAGAGATTATATTGTGATTTTTAATATAAATACACAAAAGTACATTAATTATATACAAATGATACTTTAAACAAAAATGAGTTTTTTAAATATATGGTTCTGCATTTTGCTTTTTATTCCATTGTTCTTAGAAAGAATTATATAATGACATACACAGACTTTTGGGGAAAGATGCTTTAATATAGGGTGGAGGACTTTTATACTTTGTATCTAATCTTACTGCTCAATTTATCATTTATTAACATGAAGCATTGTTCTGTTTACATACTGGCCAGGCATGGCATAAGCCATTTAATAAATGATTTTAAGAACTTTTAAGTGTCCTTGTTTATTATAATATATATAAATCTGGTTTATTGTAATGTATATAAATGATCTGGCAAATGATCCGAACATATACATATAGGAAGATAACATTTTTATTATTGCTTTCTAAACTTCATCTATAAAATACTTAAGGATTGGGTAATAGACACTATTTCGAGTATCAGAAGACCTTGGTTCTGTTCACTTTTCTCTCATTAAACCATTGTGTAATTGGAAAAAAAATTTTTTTTCAAAATTAAAAATGTTTTTTGTGTTTATAATTCTACCTGTGTACCCACTCACTAAGAATATATAATATTCTAGTTTAGAAGTTAGGTACTTACTCGAGTGTCACACCAAAGGGTAGTCCAGTTCCTTAGGCTAACCTAACTTAGATATTTGCAGCATGTATATAGCTTTATCACCAGGGGGAGTCATCCTCAAAATCTTCTTTCTTCTTGTCTTTTACATAAGTTTGGTTAAGTCTCTTAACTGGGCCTTAATTTTCTTATTTGTAAAACAAAATGGTTGGGCCAAAGATGGCTGAGTTTTTGTGTATGAATGACTTGAAGGTTTTTAAATATTTTAGTTTTTGAAGAGGGCACCTTTATAAATCTATGAGTGTTTTAAAACAAGACTTACAGATAAGAAAGTTTTTAGAGTTGTTTCAAAATTAAGGTTTAAATTTCTGTATCAATTCTATTTTTTTCCCCCCTAAAGCTCCTAAAAGACGACGGCCTGCACGTTCAATATTTGATGGTTTCCGAGATTTTCAAACTGAAACTAGTAGGTATCTGGGCCAGTTTGTTATCTCTCTCTTCCTCCTCTCTCCTCTCCTCTTCCCTCATTCTCCCACATAGAAAACCACAAGTTGGGAAAAGCACCCATACACTCTGCTACAAGTCAAGATACTGGTTTGTTTTATGTAGGTTTTATTTTTTTAAGAAAAAGATGGTTAATATAAGGAGTCACCTTATTTTATTTATTTATTTTAAAAATTATTTTAGAGAGAGAGAGTACGTGTGAGTTGGGGAGAGGGACAGAAGGGGAGAGAGAGAGAGAGAGAGAGAGGGAGGGAGGGAGGGAGGGAGAGGGAGAGGAAGTCTCAATCGCCTCCATGCTTAGCACAGAGCCCAACATGGGCCTTGATCCCACAACCCCTGGATCATGACCTGAGCTGAAATCAAGAGCTGGACACTCAGCTGACTGAGGCACCCAGGCGCCTCACAAATCACCTTAAATTTTTTAAAAAATATTTTTATTTTATATTATTAGTAGTAGTATTTTAGAGAGAGAGAGAGAGAGAGTGTGGGAGGGGCAGAGAGGGAGAGAATACCAAACGTGTTCTGCGCTGAGCACAGAGCCTGACTTGGGGCTCGGTTTCATGACTGTGAGATCATGACCTGAGCCGAAATCAAGAGTTGGATGCTCAGCTGACTAAGCCACCCAGGAACCCCAGAAATCACCTTATTTTATTTTATTATTTTATTCATTTCATTTCGTTTCAATTCTATTATTACATTTATTTTTTATTTATTTCGAGAGAGAGCAAGTAGGGGAGGGGCAGAGAGAGCGGGAGACAGAATTCCAAGCAGGCTCTGTGTTGGCAGTGCAGAGCTCAACACAGGGCTCGAACTCATGAACTGTGAGAACATGACCTGAGCCAAAATCAGGAGTCGGATGCCCAACAGACTGAGCCACCCAGACGCCCCTGAATCACCTTATTTTAAAAGGAAATTATGAATTCAGTCTGTGATTGTTATTAACTTCCCTTTGAGCTGAATTGTTCCAAATGCTAACCTAACTGGTGATAGAATAGTAAGAGTGATGGAGAAATGTAAGAAATCTGGTAATTTACAAAGTTAATCAGCTTTTGAATGAGCCCTTAAATGTTGACTATAATAAAAGAAAAAGATGGTTTCCCACAAAGTCTTGATATCTCACCTCACAGCAGTCGTAATGGATAGTACCAGATAGACAAGCAGTAAGACGTGTTGGCAAAGATGTGGAGAATAGGGAACCCTTGTGCACTGCTGATGGGATTGCAGATTGGTGCAGCATATGGAAAACAATATGGAGGTTCTCAAAAAATGAAAAATAGCAATACCGTATGACTCAATAATCACAATTTTTGCTATTTATCCTAAGAAAACAAGAAATATGCACCCCTGTGTTTATTGCAACATTATTTTGAGTAGCCAAGATACGGAAGCAACCTAAGTGCCCGTGGATAAAGAAGATATGGTATTACACAATGGAGTATTACTCAGCCACAGAAAAGAATGAAACCGAGGTGCCTGGGTGGCTCAGTTGGTTGGGCATCCGACTTCAGCTCAGGTCATGATCTCACAGTTTGTAAGTTCAAGCCTTATGGTGGGCTCTGTGCTGACAGCTTGGAGCTTGGAGCTTGGAGCCTGCTTCAGATTCTGTGTCTCACTCTCTCTCTGCCCCTCCCCCACTCATACTCTGTCTTGCTCTCTCCTTCAAAACTAAACATTAAAAAAAAAAAGAAACCTCGCCATTCACGGTAACATGTATGGACCTTGAGGATATTATGCTAAATGAAATAGGTCAAAGAAAGATGAATACCATATGATTTCACCTACATGTGGAATCTAAAAAACACATATGAGCAAACAAGTGAAAAAGAGACTCCTACGTGCAGAGAATAAATTGGTAGTTGCCAAAGGGGAGTGGGAGGATAGGTGAAATAGATGAAGAGGATTAAAAAGTACAAACTTCTAGGTATAAGGGGCGCGTGGGTGGCTTAGTTGGTTAAGCGTCTTGATTCTTGATTTCGACTCAGGCCATAATTCCACGGTTGTGAGATCAAGCCCCATGTCAGGCTGTGCTGGGCGTGGAACCTACTTAAGATTCTCCATCTCCTCTGCTCCTCCCTCCCCCCAGCCCACTGCTTGCATTCATGTGTGTGGGTGTGCGCTTGCGCACACGCACCCGTGGGCTCTCTCTCAAAAAAAGGAAAAGTTACGGTGATGAAAACTACAACATTGTGAATATAGTCAGTTAATACCGTAATAATTTGTATGATGACAAACGTAACTACACTTACAGTGGTAAGCATTTTGTAATGTATATAATTGTTGAATCACTATGTTACACACCTTAAAGTAAAAGAATATTATGTGTCAACTATATTTCAACTTAATAATTGAATAATTGGCAACAACAACGACAACAAAAGATCCTGATAGCTGTCAGTTTAAAGGAATGACCACAGTGAAAATGGATTATTGTAGTGTATTGAAAAACAGAACAGGAAAAACCCATACCACCCAAAGCAGCCACTATTAACATTTTGGCTACAGTTGTTTGGAGTAGGTTTATCTCTTTCTGTGGAGTAAGTAAGAATGAGATTCTTGGTCTTGTTCTTTTAGAGGATTTAGTACTGATTCAGCAATGGAATCAAATGGAAGAAAAGGAAAGTTGTTTAGAGAATATGTGGAAAACTGTTAGGCCATGCTTGATTTTGTAGTTGATTTATAATGAGCTCACTGAAGCACAGATAGGTCTTGTAACTTTGGAGAGAGTTGAAGGGGAACCCAGACTAACTCCGGCCATCCAGGGAAGCCTGTGTGCTTCCAGGAGATGGTGACAACAGATGGTGGTATTCTCTTACTGCCAGAATCTTTAAAGATTGGGTGTGTAGCTAGAAATGGCAGATACATTAGGGTCACTGAACTGGATAAATAGAGATGGAGTTTTCTCCTCTGCTAAAGTTGGTGTAGAATATGAAAAGGAAATACTTTCATTGGGTGACTCTACTATAATTTTCAGCTTTTGTCCTTCCTTACATTTGGATTGAGAGCACCACTAAGTCTTAAGACTCCCTCCCTACCTTGCTTTGTTTTTTTCTTTTTCTTTTTCTTTCTTTTTTTTTTTTTTTTCAGAATCAGCATTCGATATTTGCATTTGGGATGTTGTTCAGTCATTCTTGCAGTTGATGCATGTTTTTTTATATTTCTAGATTCATGACTTTTATTTTCTGGCTAACTGAAATTTCCTTATCCTCCTGTGTTGCAGTTCGGCAAGAACAGGAATTAAGAAATGGAGGAGCAATAGATAAGAAACTAACTACCCTTGCAGATCTATTCCGGCCACCCATTGATCTGATGCATAAAGGCAGCTTTGAAACAGTAAGTTGTTGGAAATTTTAAGCCTTAGGTATGAATCCTTTTGCATTTTCAATGCCATGTTTTTCTTTCTAAGAACAAAAAAGTTTGCAGCATAGAGAGATTTGGCATCTTAATAAGTATGACACAAGTGTGAGATACCAAAAAGGTTACATTGATTTATATTTCTACCAGCAGTATATGAGATGATTTGATAAAATCCTTTTATTACCCTTGTGTGGTATCACTTCAGAATCTCTGCCATTTTGGTAGCTTTTGAAAAAAAATTTTTTAATTTTCTTTAGTTTGTGTGTATCTTTGATTACTACTGAGACTGGTGTGCCTGTGTTTATTGGCCATTTGTTAATTATAGGTATCTTTTGCTCATATTTCTTTGGAGATGTTACTGCATTTTAAAAAAGTATCAATGTAGTTGCAGAATATATTCTCCCTCAGTTCTTGATTTTAATTTGGCTAATGCCAAAGAAAAACTTTCCAGAGCAGGTTTATTTCATTGCCTGCTAAATTATAAGCTTAATGAGGGCAGGGGTAACATGTTTCTTTTTATTTTGGTAATCTTGGGACCCAGTTTATGGTGTTTTATAGAAACATAGTATTTGTGAAACAAATGAATTTAGGATTTTAAATATTCTTCTCTTGAAGTGTTCAGACAGCTCCTTTTGTATGTTGACTAGCATGTTAATGCTCTTTTGAATCAGAATAGCATTTCCATAGATGTAAATCACTTAAATTTTAGGTAAGTTTTATCTGTTAGGATAAAGTGGGCCTAACAGTAATCAGAAAAATGAAGTTTGTAGGTACATATTTGGAAGTGAGTTACGATTGCTTTTTAAAAAAGATTTTGTACTTTGACATATTCCTATAGTAGCCTAAATGAAATACTGAGGATTAAAATTTTAACTGTAAGCCTGTTCTTCAGTTTTAATTTTCTGAATTGTAACACCTCAAAGTGTGTGACTGCATGTAACAGAAAATCCAAATGATGGTGATTTGACCAAACAAGCATTGCTTTTTGTTGTGGAAATAAGACTAGAGTTGAGGGAGTTCATTAGTCAGCTCAAAGATGTTTTCTTTCTTTGCTGGCGATCTTAATATGATAACTGCCCATCCTCTCTGCTGTTCTTGTGGTAATTTTGCCATCGAGAGAGAATAGCAGCAATATGAAAGACAGAAGGGATCCGAGTATATTTTGCCGTGTTTCCCATTTTTAGTAGCTTCTGAGTTGCTCAGGGCTGAATGAAAGAACTCTGAGCTTGATTTCATTTGATCACTTTGGGCTCATAAAAGCAGTTACTTTGCTGCTTGTTCGTTGAGGAAAGTGTGAATCTTTTTTGATCTTGTCCTCTGAAGTTTGCTTTGCTTTAAGTTATATGACCTGTTTTTCTTTGTAAATCATGACCTATATTATTCGCAGCAATCTTTTATTTACTGATAATATTAAACTTTATTGTTTACAAGTCTTTAAATGACATAAACGCTTTAAATGACATATCACTAGGGCTAGTGATAAGTCCATTAGTTTTATAAAAATTAGGGAGGTCTTATATAGAATTAAGTCACTGAAGATTAAACAGGTGAATGTTAAAAATTAGAGGGACACTGGCTGCGCAAGCAGAAGCTGTAGGTTTGGGCACCATTTTAGATCTAGATTTGAGCCACAGTTTTACAGGTTTAGAAACTGGACTTTCTTAGTGTAACTAGAGCTAGAGTATATTCAAGGGTTCTGGTTCATGCTAACCAAATGAGAGACTGATTAATTCACTTGTTCACTCAGTAACTATTTATCAAAGCCTTCTATTATAAGGTCTTGTTCTAGGTAATGGGGATTATATTTGTTGGGATAAAGAGTTGATAGCATTTGAGAGAGACTAGGAAGAAAACAAACAACTTAAACAAGATAGAAGTCCAGATTGTTAGTGGTTCTGCTATATGAAGTTATTAGGAGTGGAGTGTTTTCCTGTATTTCACTGTTGTTGCCTAGGTCTTGCTTGCTTCTGTTCATATGATTCAAGATGGCTTACCACCTTGTTTGCTTTCCAGCCAGCATGAAGTGGGGAAGGGGCACGCTTTTTCCCTTTAAAGGCGCAACCCAAGAGTTGTACATATCACTTCTGTTCACATCCCATTAAGCAGAACTCAACAACATAGCCACACCTAGCTGCAAGGGACACTAGGAAATCCAGATGCTTAGCAAAAATTGGAGGTTCTGTTACTAAGAGGAAGAAGAGGAAAATGGGTATTTGGTACCTATAAGCAGTTTCTGACATAGGGAAATAGTGATGAACAAATTATACAGAGTTCTTTCTATCAAAGAGTTTATAATCTAGGGGGAGAAACAGACTATAAACAAACAAAAAACAAATAATATAGAACATATATTTGTGTATATAAATTTTATATGTATGTTTGATATGTATACATAGAGAGGCATAAGGGAAGGGAGAGAGGAAGAAAAATTTCAGGTTATAGTAGTTGCTGGGAGAAAGAAAAATAGAATAAGGGAAGGAGAGAGGGCTATTTTTTTTTAATGTTTATTTTAAAAAAAAATTTTTTTAATGTTTTTTTATTTTTGAGACATAGAGACAGAGCGTGAGCAGGAGAAGGGCAAAGAGAGAGTGAGACACAGAATCTGAAGCAGGCTCCAGGCTCTGAGCTTTCAGCACAGAGCCCGACACGGGGCTGGAACTCACAGACCGCGAGATCATGACCTGAGCCGAAGTCGGAGGCTTAACCGACCGAGCCACCCAGGCGCCCCTTAATGTTTATTTTTGAGACAACACGTGTATGCAGGTGCACACAAGCAAGAGAGGGCCAGGGAGAGAGGGAGAGAGAATCCCAAGCAGGCTCTGTGCCCGAGTGGCTCAGTTGGTTAAGGGTCCAGCTCCTGATTTTGGCTCAGGCCCCAATCTGACAATTCTTGGGATCAAGCCCTGCATCGGGCTCTGTGCTGACCATACGGAGCCTGCTTGGGATTCTCTCTCTGTCTCTCTCTGTGTCTCTCTCTCTCTCTCTCTCTCTCTGTCTCTCAAAATAAATAAACTTTTTTTTAAAAAAGGTACAAGTGTTCTTAATGGAAATTGAAAGCAAGATTAATTTCATAAGTTTCACATATATGTCTATAATTGTGATAGGCCAAAACTATTTTAGATAGTAAAATCAGAGAACATTATGAAAGGATGAGATTTGATAGAAACCTGAATAGAGTGAAGGACTGTGAATCATAGGAATGTCCTGAGGAAGAGCAGACAAAACAGTTAAGTGTAAAGGTACTAATACTGGAAAGACCTAGGCCTAGTTCTGCTACAGCCAAGAAAACCAGTGTAGCTGGAGCTGAGTGAACATAGCACTTAGGATGAATGATCTGACCTGGGCAACGGAACATTTCTTAGGTTTTCTTTTTTCTCCACTAGCCCATAAGTTCCATGAACACAGGGACTTTGTTTTATTTACTGTTACACAGTGCCTGGGAGAATTTCTGGCACATGGTTGGTTGGCCCTCATTAAATCTTTGTTAAATGATTGAATGGCATAATCTGGAGTGCATTGTACAGAAAGAGTCAGAACAATTTCCCTGACATTCCTTATTTCAATAAAAAATGCATATTTGTTAAAGTTGCCATTCAGTTACACATGCATCTAGTTCTAATTACTAAGAGGAATTTCAAAAGTACTTATAAAAATAATTAACATTTCCACAAAAAAATACTGTGTATATTTTAATATTTCCTTCAGCGTTATATTTATACATATATATTTATTACTGAAACAAATTATTTTTTCCTCTATATCCTTATTTTTCATACTTTCCTGATCTGTATGGGACTGAGAGAGAGGTTAGTCTTTACTGTTTCCCCCTTATCATGATAAATCCCATCACATACCTCTCTGTTTGGTAGCCATATTTACACTTGCATCTCCCTGTAATGGCTTTTAAATATTGACTCAGAACAGCCTAATAGATTCCAAGAGGGAAGATTCATCATTGTCACATGGTCCACTTACACCTCTAGCCCTCGACTCATATAATTTGTATAGTAAGTGAGATTGTGTTCAGACTCTTTTACAATTAGTTCAGACATTGTTGCTTTGTATGAAATTTGTATCTTCTGTGACTCCTTCCTTCTTGCAGTAGTTTCTTAATAGATCTTCAGGTGTTTTTGCTGGTATAAGGTTTTGCCCCGATGTAAGCTTCAGGAAGGCAGGGGTTTTTGTGTTTTGGTAACTGCTGTAACCCAGTATCCATAACTATACCTGAAACATGTTAGATACTCAAATACTTGGTGAATGAATGAATCTGAACTAATGAAAGCATGAACGTAAATAAATGAATTTTTAAAAAACAAATCAAAAATGATTTGCATCATTTTTAAACTCTGAACTTTTAAAAATTTATTTTTGTGAGAGAGAGAACAAGCACATGAGCTGCGGAGAGGCAGAGAGAGAGAGAGGGAGGCAGAGGATCCAAAGCGGGTCTCTGCGCTGACAGCAGAGAGCCTGATGTGGGCTCAAACCCATGAACCATGCTGTCATGACCTGACCTGAGTTTGGATGCTTACCTGATTGAGCCACCCAGGCTCCCCTGGACTTTTATTATTTTTGATGTTATACATTTCTTTCTTTGTCAAGTGTTATAGTCGAGGCAGATGTAAATTTCCCCTTGTGTTAATTTTTTTCTTTATTCTCAAATAGATTTTCTTTTTCTTGAGTTATTCTCAAATAGTAATAAGTGTAATTACTTACTATTCATTTTTTAAATCTGTATGCATGCTATAGGTAAGGAAGTAAGTGGGGCACTACTACTTCCTAGCAGCAAGAAGTTATTTGTGTACTTGAAAATAAGCCTTTGACCAGTTAAATACAGCTTCCTGGCTCAAATCCATGGATGCTTCTTTTTAGAACTTGGGTTTTCACTTGTGGTTTCAGTAGTGAATATTAGGAAATGATTTTCTCTGGGGGATTCATACAAAAAATTGGATAAATATTTTCAAGATTGCATAAACGTTAAAACAAGATATTCTTAGTTTTGCATTTTATGATACTTTGAAAATGTTCTGTGTTTTTCAGTTGTTATTAACCTGAATTGATTCTTGAGATTTTCCCATGTCAAATTGATCAGGAAAATAATATTATTCCAGGACAAAATTATTCAAAACTGTGGCTTTCATTTCAGTTCCTGTGCAGAGGTTTGAGGTAGCATTTGCTCATTTGCTTTTCTGCCATTCTTTTCCTATTCATCAACATTTCTTAGGTCTTTGTGGTGACAAAGAACTGTGAGGCAAAAAAGTACACACGTGACTGATGTTTGTACTATACGTTGGGGAGTCTTGGAGATCTTTCTGAAATAGTCTGTGATCTCATTTTTTGAAATCCAGTCTTAGGAATAATAACCCCAAGAGAATGAATCCTCAGCAGCTTTTACTGAAATGTTTAGGGTAATTCTATAAAATAGCAGTCAACGCATACTGCTTACATTTGTTTAAAAGGAGAGAGATTTGTGGATAGGGATTGGAAGAGACAATATGATAGAATAACATGACTTGACCTTGTTTGTGAAATTTTTTAGGTAAAAATGTTTAAATGTACAAAAGAAATCTAGCCATTAGAACAATAACAGTGTACAAATGAAAAGCAGTACATTTAAATTAAAAAAATGCTTGAAAATGGACCTTAAAATTATATACATATGCTCAAAATAATGCATGGATACTGAAAACTCTAGATGTCATATTTGAAAAAAAAATAGTATATATATGAGGACAGCTTCTAAATTCTGAAACATATCAGTTACCACGTAGAAAGTGTTTCTAACAAATGTTATATAACTTTACTCTTACAGGCCAAAGAGTGCGGCCAGATGCAAAATAAGTGGCTAATGATAAACATTCAAAATGTACAAGATTTTGCATGCCAGTGCCTCAATCGTGATGTATGGAGCAATGAAGCTGTGAAGAATATTATCCGGGAACATTTCATTTTCTGGCAGGTGAGGAGAGTTAATCAAAATTTTGGTAGTATTTTACTTTTGTAGTATGAGATGTTGGGAGGAGGCATTAGGTTATAAAATGGGAAAAAAGTTAACAGTTAAATTGTGATATATGAAAAAGTAAAACCACCCATAGTGGCTGAAATGGTAAGGACAAGTGAAAATAAGGTCAGCAATGAAGAACTGCTAAGAGAAGGAGGAGGAAGAACCAAGCCATGTAAGCCTTGGAATATTCATATCTCAGAAGAGTTGATATATTTCGATAGCATGTACAACTATACTATTTAGAAATATAATGTGAGCTACATAAGTAATTTTTCTAGTAGCCAAAAGAAATAAACGGAATTAATTTTAATACATTTTTAAAGTCCCTTTCTCTCATATAAAACTAATATTAAAATATGAAGGAGTTTTGTCCGTTTGTTTTTTGGTGTTATTTTATACTTAACCAGAATTGGACTAGCCACATTTCAAGTGCTTCAGTACCACATGTTCTAGTGGCTACTATAACTGACAGCACAGATATAGAAGTTCTTGGAGTAATGGAAAAACATTTGACTAAGGCCTGGATTTCAGCTTGATTTTGATAGTCCCATCTGTGTGTCCTTACACTTTTTTCACTTAGGGTCTTCTTTTTATATACATTATCAAGCTAAGGTTAGATGATCTTGCTCTGGTTTTTTATTTTATGAAAAATAAATTGAAAATAAAAACTTCTGAATGAACTTAATTCTTTTCTCAATGCAAGATATGCTGTAGTTTTGCCTGTTTTCGTGTGTTATAGGCCCCTAAATTCAATATGATTTTTCTGAATGGTAACCTTTTATTCTACACCTGTTGACTATCTCTTTGCCTAACATTATGCTAGGCACTTGAACCATTTTATATATAATACATTGTGATTTATTAAGATGTGTATGGTCGAAAGTCAGGAATGACATAGATGGACAGATAACTCGAACAGGAAGGGCAATACCTCTTCTGAACTGGGAAGAGAGGAAGAACAGACTGATAATGTTTCTACAAGTTTCCAGAGGCATTGAGGGCAGGAAGTTGAGGGAGTTCACATCAGATGACTTTCATGTTCTAAGATAGGAGTGAAAATCTAACACGTACCAAAGGTATATTTGGATAATTAATTGCTGTTGGTATATTTAACAAAGAATATAGTTGACCATTTTTGTAATATCAATGACTTCACAGGTTTATCATGACAGTGAAGAAGGTCAGAGATACATACAGTTTTACAAGCTAGGGGATTTCCCCTACGTTTCTATCTTGGATCCACGGACAGGTGAGATTTACGTCAGCTTACAGCCTTTAATTTATTTATCTGTTACTTATCTAAATAATTGACCTTTAATATTTGATTTAGATCCAGTTTCAGAATTATTTGTTTGTTTGTTTTTAAATGTTTATTTATTGTGAGAGAGAGAGCATGAGCAGGGGAGGGGCAGAGAGAGAGAGAATCCCAAGCGAGCTCAGCGCTGATAGTGCAGAGCCTGACACAGGCTCGATCCCTAGACCATGAGATCATGGCCTGCGCCGAATCAAGAGTTGGATGCTTAACTGACTGAGCCACCCAGGCATCCTTAGAATTATTTCTAATAGTTTAGATGCAGGGTTTTTGTTCATGTCCTTGAGAAATATTTAAATATCTGTGAAGTATATGTTTAGGAGTCTGTTTCTGGGAACTTTGAGAGATGGTAGTATTATTATACTTCTGTATAATTCTGTCCTTTGGAAGAATAACTGTTTTTCTTGTCATTTTATAAGGAATCTCCTTAGGTTTTCTATCATTAAAATATTAAGATTGTTCAATGGCTGGTTGTAATCCCATCAGAGAAGCAGAAGGTAGAGTTAGTTTTATTATTAATTGAGTTTCATACAGATACTGCTTTGTCTGAATCTCTTCTTCAATGGCAGTTAATGATATCAGCGGTAAAGTAGCTGCGATGTCATGATGACCAGGAATCTCTTAGGTTGATTATAATTAACGCGTTCACTAGTTTATGCACATACTATGTAACTTATGCTAGTGAGGGGTGTTGTGTTCTCAGTAAATTTTAATTATGCATACATCAAAAGAAATATTTAATGAGCATATTCGGAAAATAGTACTGATTTTATCCTGGCTTATCCTGGTTTTTAATTTTTAGGTCAGAAGCTAGTAGAGTGGCACCAGTTAGATGTATCTTCTTTCTTGGACCAAGTAACAGGATTTCTGGGTGAACATGGGCAACTGGACGGACTTTCTAGCAGTCCCCCCAAAAAATGTGCCCGTTCAGTAAGTATGACGGAGAGGTGGTGATGGGGAATTAAGTGTAATTGCATATAAATATCTTGAGTCAAATGTTTGAGTAAAGATAATAATATAAGTATTGGACAGTTAAAAGTTTGTAGCTGCACATCTTAGACACCCTCCTTATATTTTGATAATTTCCTACATAGGTGTTCTAACTTCTCAGTGTGATTATGAGATTCATATTCCCAGTCTCCTTAACAGAGTAAGGGCATGTGACCGGACCTGGATTTAGAAGTAAACAGTGTGAATGTGTGCCAGTAGGCAGGAAGACTGATATGGCAAGCCCGGTGACAGAGGAATCCACTTCTCTTCAGGGTCAACACGTCACCCCTTTTGGTATCCAAGTCTAAGCAGCAGTGGAAATGGTATTTTTCCTAGACAGCTTTCATGGTGTACCTGGACATTAGTACCAGTTATATAGCTTTGGGGCCTGGCTCCCTGGCTCACCCAGAGATTATTTCAGTACTTAATTGCTAGGATATGCTATTATGAGGCAGACCTTTTTGATAATTGGAATCAAGATTAGTGGTGAGTAAGAGACCTTCAAAGATATGGGAGTCTCATTTGGTGGTAGGAGCTATTTGGGTTTGATGGCAGTGAAAATAAAATTAGTTTTAGAGGATATGATTTTAGCTGTCCCTATCATGCAGTTATGAGACCGTTCCTTAAGTTTATCACCTAGAATAAAGTAACCCCAGGCACAGAATGGTATGGACGCTTGCCAACGGGTGGTATAGAATTCTTTTTTTCCCTTTAGAGAAGTTTTATTTAGGTAGATATGGTAGTGCAAAACTGAAACATTGTTTCAGCTTCTTTTGTTTGTTTTTTTTTTCCATTATTCAGAGAAGTTTTGCTTAGGTAGAATTCTTTTTTAAGGCAAAAGAAACCCAGAGAGTCTTTATAATTGCCCTAAGAGAGTTTCTTATCTTTTGCAGTCATACCTAAGGCTGATATTTTCAAAAACCAGAGCCTGAGCTTGTGAGTTGCTGAATTACAACAACATAAATTAAGTTAACAACTTCACCAGGTCTCTTATCAAAAGTAAGGCGTTTAGTGGGAAAGAATGGGACTATTACATTGGACAAATACATAGGGATGATTTGGGTGACTAGTACCTCAGACCTCACTTTTGATACTAAATTCTTTGAATGTTACAAATATTGATCAACTGTGTGCAAGAGAAACACCAACAGATAATGACTTAAACAAGGAAAACATCTACTTTGCTCAACAAGAAGTCGAGGCAGGCAGTTTAGAATGTGACTCCCGTGGATGTCATCAAGAAACCAGATTCCTAATATGCCCTTCCCCGCCCCCCCCATCCCCATCCTTAATACTGGCTTTTGTTCTTACGGTCACAGTGTAGATGGTCTGCTCCCAAGTATCGTATCCAAGCATGGACAAGAAGGATGGGGTTAGTGCTCTATACAAAATTAAACAGCTGCAGATAAGAGTTCTACTTATTTTAACTGGACGTATTTTCGTGCAAATACATTTGAGGTTCTGTTAAGGAAGCAAAGAAGACTGAATGTGAGATAGGAAACTAGTAGTGTCTGTTGTAGTGGTGCACTGTACTCTGGTACAGAGTGTTATTATCTGCAGTCAGTCTAAGCCATTGTGTGTCATGTGGGCATATCTATTTGCTTTTATGTGTGGGATAAGTTAGCCTTGAATTTATTTTATTTTTAAAAAGTTGTAGCTATTAAAAAAAATTTATTAAGTAACTTCTACACCAAACGTGGGGCTCAAACTCACGACCCTGAGATCAAGAGTCACATGCTCTACCAACTGAGCCAGCCAGGTTTTAAAAAGTTACAGCTTTAAAAAATATTTTTTTTAATGTTTTTATTTATTTTTGAGTGAGAGAAAGCATGAGTGGGGGAGGGGCAGAGAGCAAGGGAGACACAGAATCTGCAGCAGGCTCCAGGCTCTGTCAGCACAGAGGCCGATGTGGGACTCCAACCCACAAACTGTTAGAGCACAACCTGAGCCAAAGTCAGATGTTCAACCGACTGAGCCACCCAGGCACCCCAGCTCTTTTTTTTTTTTTTTAAGTTTATTTTTATTTTTATTTATTTATTTATTTTTTTTTAACGTTTATTTATTTTTGAGAGACATAGAGACAGAGTATGAGCAGGGGAAGGGCAGAGAGAGAGGGAGATACAGAACCCGAAGCAGGCTCCAGGCTCCGAGCCGTCAGCACAGAGCCTGATGCGGGGGGGCTCGAACTCACAGACAGTGAGATCATGACCTGAGCCAAAGTCGGTCGCCCAACCAACTGAGCCACCCAGGCGCCCCTATTTTTATTTTTGAGAGAGAGAGTGTGAGTGGGAGGGGGCAAAGAGAGAGGGGGACAAAGGGTCTGAAGTGGGCTCTGCGTTGACAGCAGTGAGCCTAATGTGGGGCTTGAACCCACCAACTGTGGGATCATGACCTGAGCCAAAGAAAGTCATACACTTAACCAACTGAGCCACCCAGGTACCCCATAAAAAAAGTTACAGCTTCGTTAAGGTACAATTAATGTGCAATAAACAGCATATTTTAAAATTTGTGATTTACAGTTTTTGATATGAGCGTCTTTTCAGGAGCTTTTATGCTAGCTATTCATATCGCTGGCTCGTGTTTTTAGTGGGTTGTATGTCTCTTAGTGGGTTGCAAGAGTTCCTTAGATAAGCCTTTGTTGGGTATGTGGTTTCTCCCAGTCTGTTGCTTACTTGCTCATTTCATTAAAGTGTTTTGAAGAGCAAATTAAAAAAATTTTTTTTAATGTTTATTTTTGAAAGAGAGAGAGAGTGGGAGAGGGGCAGAGAGAGATGGAGACACAGAATATGAAGCAGGCTCCATGCTCTGAGCTGTCAGCACAGAGCCTGACGTTCGTCTTGAACCCAGGAACCGCAGCATGACCTGAGCTGAAGTCAGATGCTTAACCAACTGAGCTACCCTCTCAAAGAGCAAATTCTCAATTTTTCATGAAATTCAATTTATCAACTTTTATACCTTGTGCTTTTTGTCTCTTATCTAAGAAATCTTAGCCTGACCCAAGATATTATCTCATGTTTTTTTATATTTTAGCTTTATCCCATTTTTTTAATATTTTAGCTCTTAAGTCTGATCCATTTTGAATGAATTTTTGTATATGATATTAGGATAGGGTTGAGTTGGGGCTTTTTGTCTTGTTCCAGCACTATTTGTTGAAAACATTATCCTCTCTCCATTGAATTGCCCTTTGCACCTTTGTCACAAAATGATCATATATATGTGTGGGTTTATGGACTCTTCCTTCCAGTGATTGATATGTCTTTCTTTATACCAATTTTTTCTGTCTTAGTGATACTGTAGTTTTCTAAGTCTCAAAATTGCATGGTATAAGTTCTCCAACTTTATTCTTCTTTATAGTTGTTTGGTTATTTCACATCCTTTGTGTTTCCACACAAGTTTTAGAATCAGTTTGTCGCTTTTTTAATTTTTTGAGGAACCCCCCATACTGTTCCAGAATGGCTGCACCAGTTTGCATTCCCACCAATAGTGTAGAAGTGTTCCACTTTCTCTATATCCTCGCCAACATCTGTTGTTTCTGAGTTCTAATTTTAGCCGCTCTGACAGGTATGAGGTGGTATCTCATTGTGATTTTGATTTCTATTTCCCTGATGATGAGTGATGTTGGGCATCTTTTCATGTGCCTGTTAGCCATCTTGATGTCTTCTTTGGAAAAGTGTCTATTCATGTCTTCTGCCCTTTTCTTCACTGGATTATTTGTTTTTTGGATGTTGAGTTTGGCAAGTTCTTTATAATTTTGAATACTAACCCTTTATCCAGTATGTCTTTTGCAAATATCTTCTCCCATTCCATTGGTTGCCTTTAGCAAGGACAGCTGCTGGGATTTTGATTGAATTTGCCTTGGCTTTATGGATCATTTTGGAGAGAATTGACATCCTAACAATATTGAGTATTCAGATCCATGAACATATATCTCTCCATTTTTTTAAGTCTTAAATTTCTCTCAACAGTATTTTACAGTTTTTGTATATTGATCTTGTAGCCTACAGCCTTGCTAAATTTACTTACTAGTTCCAGTAGCATTTTTGTAGATCCCTTAGAATTTTCTGTATATATAGATGGTCGTGTTGTCAGCAAATACTTATTTTACTTCCTCCTTTCCAATCTCTATGCCTTTTCTTTTTCTTAGCTAGGACATCCAATACAAAGACAGAAGTAGTGACATTAGACATCGTTAACTTGCGTCTGGTGTTGGGGTGAAAGTATTCACTCTTTTACCATTAACTTTGATGTTACCTTTATGTTTCTTATGGATACACTTGATTTGCTAAAATTCTGTCAAGAATTCTTGGGTCTGTATGTTCATGAAGAATATGGGTTTGTAATTTCCTGTCATTTGTTTTGTCTTCCTTGTAATGTCTTCTTTTGGTTTTGGTAGTAGGTTAATGCTGGCCTTACAATGAATTGGGAAGTGTTTTTTTCTGCTTCTGTTTCAGGAAGAATTTGTGTAAAATTCATATTATTTCTTCCTTAATGTTTGATGACATTCACCAATAAAGCCGCCTGGGCCCAGAGCTTTCTTTGTGGGAAGTTTTAAGCTCAAATTCACTTTAGTAATAGCTATAGGACTACTCAAGTATCTACTTCTTCTTTAATGAATTTTTTAGTAGGTTTTGTCTTTCTAGGGCTTTGTCCATTTTACCTGAGGGGCTGAATATATTGACATAAAGCTGTCCGTTATATTTCCTTGTTACTCCCTTTAATGACTGAAGCATCTGTAGTGATTGTTATTAATCCTTAACAATCCTGTTAATCCTGTTATTGGTAATTTGTGGTTTCTTTTTCCTGACAATCCAGTTAGAAGCTTATCAGTTTTATTGACTTTAAACAACCAGCTTTTGGTTTTAATGATTTCTCTTTTGTTTTCTAGGTTGTTGATTTCTGTCCTTTCTCTTTCCTTCTCTGCAGTTTGGATTTAATTTCATTTTCTTTTTCTCTGTGGGTACTTTTTTTAATTTAAGATGAAAACTTAGTCATTAATTTCAGACTTTTCTATTACATGTGTTGACTTCCGTAATTTCTCTATAAGTGCTTCTTTAGCTCCATATCACAATTTTTTTTCCAGCTTCAAGGGAAATTGATAAGTGGAATTTTTTAGCTGGATGTGTTTTCTTTTATAGACGTGATTAGGATTCTGTAAGTAAGGAAACAAAGGAAAGTGGATATTGGATAGGAAGTCAGCAGTGTCTGCCGTGGACACAGTCTTTAAAATCTAACTGCATGCCGTGCAAGGTCATTATTATGAACCTACAATCCACTTAAAAGCCATTGCGGGTCACATACTTGCCCTTTTTTTGTGTGGTAGATTAGCCTTAAGTTTATTGAACATTTTTTCCTTAATTTTTTTGCTATATGATTTAATGTGTTTTTGCTATATGATATAAAAGCCAAAATGAGATTCCTTTAGTTTTTTTGTTAGTGACTCATGTATTTTTTACCTTTTTATTGTGGAAAATTTTAAGCATATTCATCAGTAGGAATTTATTGAGCCTGTGTGTATCCATTAACTAATTTCAGTAATTAGTGCACGTGGCCAGTCTTGTTTCATTTATACTCCATCCTATTCACATTATTTTGAAACAAATCTCAGAACTCATTTTTTATTCATTTATACTTTGGCATATATCTTTAAAAGATAAAGACTATTTTTTTTTAATTTTTTAACGTTTATTTATTTTTGAGAGACAGAGAGACAGAGCGTGAGCAGAGGAAGGGCAGAGAGAGAGGCAGACACAGAATCCGAAGCAGGCTCCAGGCTCTGAGCCATCAGCACAGAGCCTGATGTGGGGCTCGAACTCACAGGTTGAGAGATCATGACCTGAGCCGAAGTCAGCCGCTTAACTGACTGAGCCACCCAGGCGCCCTAAGACTATTTTTTTGAAACACAATCACAATACCAGTAACACATCCTTAAAAAATTAAGAGCAATTCCTTAATATCGTGAGATGCCTACTGTTCAATTTACAAAATTTACAAAATTTTATTACCTTATAAAAATTTTTTAATGCTATGAGTTATCCTCTCAATAAGTTCTATTCAAACAACCCATATTTTGTGACTCAATCAGTTTAGTGATATTTGTGACAGAACTTTACCTAGGGGAAAACTGTCGAAATTTGCATTTCTCATGATTACAGTGAAAACCTTTATTGTAATTAAGCTTGGGAAAATATAGTTGTTGTTTTTCTCTATTTATTATATGCTGTTTTATTTTGGTTCAGATGTTACAGATCTGTTAGATTTTTTGCAAAATGATGATTACTGAGTTACTGTTACCCTCTCTGTGTCAAAGCAGTGCTAGTTGAAGAATATAGTAATGAGCAAGGTAGACATCCTTTTCTATTTTAAAAACTAATGTTTTGGTCTTATATTTAATTCTTGGATTTTTCTGGGCCAGGAATAAACTGTTTTCTTGATTTTATTAATTTTGATGTAAAGAAAACTTGTGCTTGCAACACCATTGTGCCAGGTCGTAGGACAGTTTTGTTTTGTTTTGTTTTAAATATACATTCCATCTCCTCTATGTAAGACAAAGTTGTTGCACTTACATAGCTTAAAATTTAGTAAAGAGAAACATTCAGCAGAAAATAATACTGGCAAACTTTTATATTTCTTACATCCTGTTTGACTCTATTTTTGGGTTTAACTGTTTTCTTTTTCTTTCCACCCATGTTTTATGACTGCAACTTGCAGGAGAGCCTTATAGATGCAAGTGAAGACAGCCAGCTAGAAGCTGCCATCAGAGCCTCTTTGCAAGAGACACACTTTGATTCAACACAGACAAAACAGGATAGCCGCTCAGATGAAGAATCTGAATCTGAACTTTTTTCTGGCAGTGAGGAGTTCATATCCGTTTGTGGCTCTGATGAAGAAGAGGAGATAGAGAATCTTGCCAAGTCCAGAAAATCTCCCCATAAAGATTTGGGGCATAGAAAAGAGGAGAATAGAAGGCCGCTGACTGAGCCCCCAGCCAGAACTGAGCCTGGAACAGCCACAAACCACCAAGGATTGCCAGCCGTGGATTCAGAAATATTGGAGATGTCACCTGAAAAATCAGATGGGATAGTGGAGGGCATAGATGTAAATGGTGAGTTACATTCTAGACCTGCTTTACCTTAAACTTGAATGTTACTGAAGGGGTTTATATATTTGTTTAAATTAGTCTTCTGTCTTAAGCTGTTGTATCTTTTTCTTTTTTTTTTTAACCCTTCCTTTAGGACCAAAAGCACAGCTGATGTTGCGGTATCCAGATGGAAAAAGGGAACAGATCACTCTTCCAGAGCAAGCTAAACTGCTGGTAAGTATTTCTAATTGGAAGTGTTTACTTGAAGCAGAGAAACTAATTGATTGGCATAATTGGCTTTACGAGTCTTTGAAATAGATGGCATTTATTAGTCTGGCCCCTAATTGGAAACTTAACTGTGGGGTGAATCTTAATTCTGATTACTTTATTTCCTTCTTAAATTTATCTTAGGCAAGTTACATAGAGTTTCTCCAGTCAAGGATTTTCTATTCCATGGCTGCATGGGATAGAAACCCAACTGAAATTATTACCTGGAAAAGGGAAGTGGGGTGGTTATTTTGAACATTATAGTGGGGCTCTTGGGTTTCCTAGTAGCTGAAACTGCAAAGGGATTGTTTTCCTGTGTGGCTCTCCTGGGGCTTGTTTTGTTTCCCTCCCGTGATTTTCTGCTTCACACCATTCTTCTCTCCTTATACTGGTGGTTTTTATTTACCTCTCAGCTTGTACATGTTCATCATAGCGATGCTGAGGGCCTTTTCCTCTAAAGTCCACAGCTAATGGGCCTTTCCTCTGTGTTTTCTAACCCCTGCAAAAGAGAATGGGTCTGACTGGCTTAGCCTAGCCTATGAGTGAATCCCCCCTAGGTCAGGTGTCCACACCTAGCTGCTTGCTGTGGCCGGAGATAATTAATCTGATTCTTCAAGACTATGAGTACAAGTAGGCTGTGGCTGCTGGTGCTGATACCCAGAACTATCTCCCTGGTCTAGCATTTGGAAGGGAAGGGGAGATGAGACAGTGGACAGAGCAAGTATAGATCACTTTTTTGAGAAGTTTGGTAGTGAAGCTAGTGGGAGAATGGGCAATGATCAGAGGGGAAAGAATGATTGAAGGAAAGACTGAACATGTTTAAATCTGTTGGGAAGCATCGGGAGAGAGGGAGACGTTGAAGATACTTATAAAAGGGAATATTCTGTAGTGGCCCGGTTTCTAAGAAGGCAAGAAGGGATTCAGTGCACAGGAGGCAAGATTACCTGTAGGTAGACTGGAGGACATATCTTCTCTAATAAAAAGAAGGAAAGAAATTGATAAAATGTTTAAAAAGAGGGCAGTAACTTTACAAATAGAAATTGGGTTTATTGGGAAAAAAGACATAATCCTCTATATTTCAGTACCACTTAATGGCCCTAAATTATTGGATACAGGTTTGTTATCTCCCCTTCCAGGGACTTATATTGACCCTTCCACAAGGGTAAGGTTTGGTTTTGTGAAAGAATAACTTAAACTTCAAATATCTCATCTGACATGATAAAAATCAATAGAGGATGTTTAA
Source organism: Paguma larvata (assembly GCA_030068075.1). Lineage (NCBI taxonomy): Eukaryota > Metazoa > Chordata > Mammalia > Carnivora > Viverridae > Paguma > Paguma larvata. The sequence continues at coordinate 83,631,342 of CM057824.1, forward strand.
TTCCTTAATATATTCTTTCTTTTTATTTTCATCTAACAGCTTTGTCTTTCTTTTGTTTCTCGTAGGCTTTGGTGAAGCATGTCCAGTCTAAAGGATATCCAAATGAACGTTTTGAACTTCTCACCAACTTCCCTCGAAGGAAACTCTCTCATCTGGACTATGACATTACATTACAAGAGGCAGGCCTTTGTCCTCAAGAGACTGTCTTTGTACAGGAAAGAAATTAACATCATGGCCTGACCTCTCTCAGCTTACCCCTTTTTTCCCTTTTCCTGTGAGATACCATGTCACTAAGTATGCATTTTGGCTCATAGGACCATAGAGCCAAAGTTGGGCAAGCAAGTCACCTGCCTTCTCTTTTATTTCTTGCTCTCTCCTATATTCAGTCTCTTCCCCCACCCCCTGTTTTCACTCCTCTTTTGTTTTCTCCTTTTTCCTACTATTCTTTCTTTCTTACCTAATCTGGTGACCAAATGGAAGTGTAAGAATTAGACCTCCTAGTACAGGCAGCAGGAAATGTGTGTTCCAATAAGTGGTCTCTTGCACGGCACTTTTTTGGGATCAAGTGATAATGTTACTCCTCAGGCTCCTTTGGTAAAGGAATGGCTAGATTCAGAATAAGAACAACCTCCTTTTTTTGTAAGCCCCAGTTTTGGTAGGGAAAAGAAATTCTATAACACTTCGTCGTTCATGTAAGAAATACCACGTAACAAAATATCCAGGCTTTTGTTTACATGGAAGAAGCATCCCTTATAATTATTGTTCATTATATTTAAAATTTTTTTTCAAAGGATTCCCAGGTTCCCACCCAAAATTATTTCCATGATATGTGTTCTTGGCAGATTGAGTGTTAAATGTAGGGTGAGTAGCATGGAGTGGCCTAGCCTGAAACAGCTTTCTTCATTATTACTTTATAAACTGTATTGATCCTGTTAGTCCTGGAACGGACATTTAGTGAGGCAATTTTGGTGACTGAGATAGGAAGGTGCTTGCTGTTTTCGCCAGTACAGCATATTATTTCCTTTGGCCCTTCCATTGTTAGGGTCCACAAGTGATCTATAGGAAGGCAGCTGTTCAATTAATCATGCAGTACAGCGGCTTGTGGTTGTAACCACTGTGGTTATTGATTGTCCTATGTGCTTTAAGGCATACTTATGTATGTCCCGGGGGGTGGGGGGAGAAAAAGATGCAGCTGAGAGTTGTTAACCATGTTCCTACGGTTAGAAAGAATGATTCATTTTTTTACCCCTGGTTGGAACAATTTCTGAAAGGCTCTGGTGATGGAATGATCTTAATTCCTCTACTGTTTTCTTGCAAAAGGTATCAAAACTGAAAGCCTCTCTAAGGCGAAGACCTTTAAATTCAGTTTATAAGACAACATTTAGTAAGGGAGGTGGAGAAGGTTACCAGTAATCTTCAGATACGAGGTTCTTCTGCCGACAAAAGCCACATTCAGACTTAGTTGGTGAAAGTTTTTTTCAGTATTATTTAGAAGAGGCCATCTTGAATCTAAGTAATACTGTCGGACTTATCACCTTCACCATATGCTCAATTCTTACTTTGAGCTTTAAATAGAGTCCTCTGAAGGGGTAGTAGTGATTCTGGTGGCAAAATCAGAACTTCAACCTGTTCTGTAGCATGGACCTATTTTGTCAATTGGGGATTTGGATCGATTGATTCTTCTACTTGAAGAACATAAATTGCTATTGCTCAGAGACCTTTAGGTTTCCATCTATTTTAAGATCACTCTCTCGGCAACCTGGGGATTAAAAAAAAAAAGATGCTTATTGTGTTGCTAGTACACAATTAGAGACTATGGTTTCTAATGGTTGGATTTTGAGGGACCCTTCCTAAAGAATGAGTTATGTATCTCCTCAAGGAAATCATGGAAAATTCTGTTTATTCTTCAGTGAGTCCTTTTGAATTAATGTTCTTACATTTTTTTCTAAGTCTGTGTAAGTGCTTATGTATAAGTATATAATTGTATAAATATTTATAAATATATTTATATAATTACAATTTCATTTATACCTTGAGTCAAAGTTCTCTCTTTAGATTGGTGACTGAGTAATACCATTTCGGTGTTTTTCTCATAGGCTCTCAAGGCTAACTAGCAGCTTCTCATTTATTGGGGAAACATGGTTTTCATGTTAATTCCTCAATTGTATCTCTGAACTTGGATATATACTTGCTGTCTGAGGAATAGAGCTATATACTAGCAAAGGTGCAGTAGAAGGTTAAAAAATTGTTGGTAGTAGACAAAGTCAGAAATTAAAAATTCAGGGAGGCACAGGGTAAGAACTGAGGGTGTGCCCAGCTTTGGTGCTGTGTTGGCACCCATCTCCACTCTCAGCAAAGTCACAGCTAAAGTCCAAATCTGTCAAAAATGTGAAGTTAAGAATTTTCCCTGTGGGACTCTGTTTCATTCTTTTACCTACTAACTTCTCTTGATAAAGTATCTCAAGAACCTGAGACATGTTCATTAATGGTAGGATGTAGTGCTTTTCGATGAGGTCAGCCGTGGCATATCCATTTATGAGAAACCAAAGTGACTTTTTCAACTTGGATAACTGTGAGATGACCGAGTATATATAAAGTGATTTAAGTAAGCATATCAAAGACTTAGGGCATGAGATACTGATCCAACTTAGATACAATTGGTGTTTTTAGCAAGATGTAGAGGATTTTATTTTACTTTGAGGCAAGAGTGTAACTATCCTGGGCTTCATATAGAAGCCCCTGGGGGAGGGATTATGGATTATACATGGGAAGAGTAAGTGAAAAAGGAGTACTGCTTCGCTCATGAACTCAGTTCACTAAGGGAGTATGCCTCCTCCAGTTTGTCTTCTTTCCTCTGCAAATTCCTTTGCTCTTTGGAGGAAAGATTTTTTTGAATAGGTTTAATGAGGCTAGTAAGATTAGTTAAAAATAGTCGTTCCTTGTAGGTATTGGAAACAGCTCAAAAGAAAAGATGGGGAGAAAAAGGACAAGATAGACTTTGAGAAGGACAAGAAACAAATATGGGGAGATGGAATGGAAACTAGTGGGGGAAAAAAGTGACAGGAAATATCTTTTGAATTTGATTTAGAAAGGAACCAGAGAAGAGGAAGAACAGCCAAAGAAAGAACTGAGGGAAGAATGGGGAACTAATTTTGAGTAACTAGCATGTGCTAGGTGCTTTGTGTGGGTTTTCTCCTTTAATCTTCCTAAGAACTCTACAAAATACATTCTCTCCCCATTTTGGAGACAGGAAGAAAGTGAAGTTCATAGAACCCATTCAGGATGTCACAGCTAGTAATTGGCAAAACCAAAATAGGCATCCAGAGTCCATGCTTTTTTTACTCCCTTGCTGTAGTCTCTCACAACAGGGGAGTCAGTGTACCCAAAAGGTTATCTTCCTGTGTTTGGCTCTGTAAATTATCATTTGGTTTTGTGTCCTTTTAAAGCTTGTGGGATTTGCACTATGCCTATAAATTCTTACCTACACCACTGTTTTGAGGGACTGATTATTGCTTTTTAAAAATGATGCACTGATAAAAATGTGAAAGGAAAATATGTGGCACTATTTGCCAAGAATAAATGGAAAAGATAAAAAATAACTTTATCTTTTTTAAACCATTTTTTGGAAAAGATATAATTTTCTTTGTCCCGTCCATACCAGATTATTGAACTCTTTATGTGTGTGTTTTTAAATCTTCTATAAAATTCTACTTCCTTGACTCTAGAAGTCAACAAGTATTTATTGAGTCCTTAATCAAGGTTGGAAATGTCTTGAAGTCCAATATCTGGTTTCTTCCTGTTTTATCCAGTTGGAAAGACACACTACACATGAGATAATTGAGGAGCATGCAAATGTTTACCTTTCTGGGGTTGAAGTATAATTACAATAAAAGTTTAGAAAAGGGAAAGACTTGTGTAGGCTTTCATTAGGATAGTGCACAAAAAACTAAAACTGAAAAGTGGCAAACACTGTAGCTCAAAAGTTTTTGACTCACCTGTATTCCTTAGTTCCACCTTTTGTAACTACTAGACTTAGGACAAAACGTTTATCGGTAGTGTACACCCAGCATCCAAGTAGGAAAGGGTTATTGATCCTAGGACTAAAGATTTTAGCTAGCAAGGATCTCACTTGGATGCTTAGGAAAATACCAGAGGGAGCCACTGGCAACTGGAAAGCGAAGGAAAGATTTAATTTCTCTACCCAGGTACAAATGAAATGTATAACGGAGCACCGTATGGAGGCATGAGTGCACTTGAGTAATAGCTCTGCCACTAATAGTGAATTGGACTGGATCAGTAGTTCTGTTTATTCACATTAAAGGACTTATTAAAGTTTGGCAGGAATGGGCAATTATGGGATTACATACTAATAACATTAAGACCATAGCTGGAGAAAATGTGCATATGAAATTGCAAACCCTTTGCAAAAACTCTAGGAACCCACAGATTGTAGACCACCGAATTGGATTATCTCCGAAGTCCTTTCCACGCTAAAATTTTATGTTTCTAGTTTCTCCTCTTTATTATATCTTATCCTTAGGCTAATTAAAAGTTTACTTGTTAATCAGTTCTTTTGCTTTTTTTCTGTGTCCAGGTGTCATTTGCCCAATAACTTCCTCTAACCCCACTGTGTGACTAAAATCTCCAAAAAGGAGAGTATCATAGTTCTAGATCTAGTAATGATCTTTTAAACACAATTCATTAATTTTTAAAACTTCATGCTGTGCTTCAAATCAGTGTTAAGTATGACTAAAATGTAATTGATGAGCACCAAATATTTCACCAACACCAGAATTAAATTTTCTTTTACCTGTGTGCTTAAAGCACTTTACTGGATGAGCAATTGTTAGGGGATTGATTTGACTAAGTTGTAAAATTTACACTTGGTTTTAGCAGAAACAACTTTTTCAAAATCTAATTAGACCAACTTTTAAAAATATTTCTTATCCCACAAGAGCGTATCTCCATTACGTCATTCATATTCTCTCTCTCTCTCAGTCTGACCCTCTTTCACTTAACTACTCGATAGTAAATCATGGGATGCAGGTTGCTGAATAAGTGATGGCTTGTGTAAAGCTAAATGAGATAGGAAGAACCAACCCTACTGACGAACATGACAGTTTTCCAATACTACAAGCCTTGATGAAAAGGCTACTTAAAGACTGCTGTGTCCTATGAATATTCAACTTCATTGATTTGCCTTGTGTAGCATATCAATTATTGTCTTGCCTTGACACTTAGTATTGCGTTGTACACAGTTTAGAGTAGTGGCAAGAATGTTCTTTAGTACAGAAAATAACCAGGAGAGAATACCAAGGCACTGTCTTGATTTCTCTTGTTACATAGAAATTTGGTATTTCAGTGCTGGTTATTTTGGTCTTTGACTCACCCGTGTGTCAATTCTGCTAGAGAGTTTGGAATCAAGAATATTTTCTTAGTAGAGATTATGATGACTTTGATCGTTTTCCCATGAAGTGAACTTGTGATTAAATTATTGGATGTGACTGTAAGGCCACTAATTAGAAACTATTTTCATCCTACTTTCTCTTTTACTTTTCCATCCTCTATTCTCAATTTTTGGGACATCCATTAACTGAAAATTAGTCATGACTTTTAATGAAATTAGCTATGTTTAAGAAGTTCAATTTCTAAGTTTGAATATGTAACATTTTTAATTTTCATAAGTTAATATATAAAGGAAGAATTTGAAGCAAACGGTTTTATAGCTCATTTTCTCTCTGTACCTAAGGATTCTCTAATTCCATATATATAGAACGGCTAGCTCCATGATACCCTTACCCCTTTCTTTGTCATACAGAATGCTCTGTACTGCTTAGAATCTCAGTCCTTCTCATAAACATGATAATTTTTGGTTCAAGCCTTTATTTGCCATATGATCTCAAAGTAGAGGTGGGTAGTCCAATATGAGCTCCTTCAATAAAACAGTTGAGCATTTCTGAAAAGTGTTTTCAAGAGATGACCAGATTTACCTGGATTAGAGATACAAATACCAATGGTAGCATTTTGCCTAAACAATTCCACATTAATCTCTTCATATGGGAGGTCGTCGTCTTGTACTTTATTCTGTGGCAACAAACAGCAAGTTTTTGTTGTCCGATATTGCCTATAAGCAGACCAGAATGCCCTAAGATTTTATCTCTTACAGGGTCACTTGAGTCTTCAAATAGGAAGAATAGTCAAACCTACGCTGGACTGAATATAAGAAAAATTTTATCTGCATCAAAACAAGCTATTAATCTAACTGGGCTACCATGCATCATTCATTTATTAGATGTAAATAAGTAAAATGAGAGACATTTCAAATCATTGGATAAATTCTGACCTGGAATCAAATTCTCCTTCTCTTAAAATCTTTTATTTGGTTTTTTCATAGACTCAGTATGAGCATCTTAACTAATAAGGGAGAGATTCTTGATCTGGAACTGTTCCCTGCCTTCTGCTTTTTTTTTTCTTCTACTTTTGTCAAGCTCGCTAGCTTTAGAAGAGTACATGTTACCAGGTTCTGTTTCAAGTTAATGACTTTGGAATGCTGACACTCAACTGGGTATCTGAATGTTTTCAACAAAATGGTTTTATAGTGTGCTTTTCCTGGAGCTTCTGTGTTCTTAATAATGGAAAATATCAATAAATTATGTGATTCAAATATAAATAGGTTTTTTACCCTAATCATATGTTCTTAACAGTAACTTTTTGATGATTTATAGCCCTGTAAATTAAAGCTACATGAAGTTACCGTTGCCACCAGAAAATTCCCTTTTACCTGCTCATTAGAATGAAAGTAGTATGTGACCTCCACTTTTTAGTTAATGAGTGTAGCCACCTTGTAGTAGGGGCTGCTTGTCTTACCCATTTTGGGACTTCGGCCTTGTTACCTTCTTCTGTTTATCCCTTCGGGTTTGGAAAGGCTGTTTAAAACTCTTGTTGGGAAACAGACAGCAAAGCTATGATATAATCCTCTAGTCTTAGATAGAGAGAAATGAGTCCCAGTTGATGCTAACATGATAATTAGACTTCGAGGGTCTTTCATCCAAGCTTTGGCATGAGTCTTTTACATACAATTTTTTCATTCTTTTAAAAATCTTTTCTAGAACCGTTTTCCTTCTGATTGTTAACAACTTCTAAGCATCTGGTGTCTTTTTTTTTTTTTTTTTAAACCCTTTAAGGAAAGTCCTTTTTCGAGTAGGTATTGATTGTTCCATGAATACTCTCAGGAGTGTTTGTAGGCTCCGTGCATGCTTTGTATGAGTTCGGTTTGAACAATGCGTTTTGAATCACCTGGGATGTTCCCGTTCTGGCATGTCTTCACTAATTGTGTTTTTTAAACATTTTCACATCATTTCCCAAACCTCACTTCCCATCTTATTCAGAGAGGTTAATCAAGGAATGAAATTTGTTTGGGGAATAGGGATCGGGTGGGTTGGGGACTTGAGTGAGGTCAGCTTGGGGTTTTGCTTTAAAGTGTTTCTCAAGCAGTTCCTAACAGTATTTAGAGATTCCCTGGGAATCCTTATTCTGGACAAAGTGGTGGTCTTAGTGAGATTTGCATTTTTAATGCAGGACAGGCTCTAAATTTAATCTGTAGTATAACTTGATTGAATCCAAGAAGATAATGGACAGAGACAGTGCTCCTTTTGTAGCGTTTCTGGCAAGTGCTCCCTAAAAGGCACATAGAGTTCTCAGTTTTCTGGGCTTCTAATCCCATGGTGCTAGGAGATATTTGTTTCTGCAGCTCTTCTCAAAAGTGGGAAGAAGTGTTCGGGACCAGTGAGCAAGGGGCAACTGGATCATCCACTAAATTTTTTTGTTCACGACACACTAGAGACCCCTCCTGTATGTCTAGCAAGTGATAATTAAAGTGCTAGGGAAAGCCTTAAATCTGAAGACACATGGAGGCGGTAGAAAATCTAAACTTGGAGGAGGAGGAAAACATGCCATTAGATGAAGCAGAGCTGTGACTGCTGGCTAGGACTCCATGGAACTTCCACTTGCTCTAAAACCAGGGAAATCTTAGATAACTGGGTGTGATATATCTATAGATACACATAGTCTATAGGTAAATAATTTCTAAAATGGGGGTCTTTCAGTTGGTGATCCTCTGGTTTTGGCTGTACCAAATTGTGAATATTGCTGTGTTGTACCCAGTTGCTTTATATTGGTACTGCAACTTGAATGGGGAGGTGGGGTGGGACATTTGGGGTGGGGGCGGGAGGGGAGTGGGACGATCAGTCTTTTGAAGACATCAGCTCACTGTGCTGAGAGAGGGACCAAACTCAAGGAAACCTCTGATCTATAAATTCAACTGCTGCATTTTTTTATAAATACATGTAAATGTCCTGTTGTAATATTTGATCTTGGAAATAAAATCAAAAACTTTTCAGTATTAGTTTTTTGTTACTGTTTTTGTGAGCGAAGACTCGCTAGATATTACTTTTAATTACTATCATTAAGGTATCAAAAGCTCGCCCTCATAGTCTCGTGTTTAGGACACTGAAGTATTTTTTGACAAAGGTTAGTTCATAGTCGCATTGTCAAGGATAATGTTTGCTAGCTTCTCTGATGTTAGTAGTATGTTGAACATTTATGGTAAGTGCTGTATGAATGTTGGTCAAATTGTCATGAAATCATTGGGTGAGCTAGCTTTTTAGGAAAGTAGGATCCTATAACTGTCAATGTTTGGGCAATTCAAGCTGTAGTCTTTCAGACCAGGAATAATGACTAAGGACTCAGTTTAAACAAGTAAAGGAAAAAAAGAATTACTATATTGATGGGAGAAAAGCCAGGAGATCGGATTGTATTGTGTCATAGAAATTGAGGTCACTGCCTAACTCATGGTAACCCCAGGAACCAGTTTGTGCTATTCCACTTAAGGAATTATTCCTCATCCCCATGCTTCAGCACCCTACCCTGATGGGACTTGCCATCTTCTTCCAAGACTGGGTCTCCCTGGCCACGTGGATCAGCCAAGGGTTGGACATAAATATTAAATTGGACTGAGAGGGGGTCTCTCCCAGCCACAGAATACTTAACCAGCCAAAAAATAGAAATACAGGGATGAAGACAACAAGACATAGCCCTGTCCTCAAGGAACTTATTTTCAGTTAATACAGACAATAAATTTAAAGATTTCATTCAAATACTGTGGAAAAAAATGGAAAGGCAGAGAATTCTGCTTTAAATAAGACGGGGAGTTAACATTTAGGCTGAGACCTGGAGGATGCAGAGAAGGTGGCCATGCCAAGAGTAGGAGTGAAACCTACAAGCAGACAACCACTGCAAGAGCTGGGGAGCAGGAGGGTTTCTGATGTACTTGAGGTATCAAGAGAAGGGTCTGGCATGTAGCGAGCAGAGGGAGTGGCCTAAACTGAGTAAGAGCCAGGTCATTCAAGGCCTTATTAGGCCCTGGTAAGGAGCTCAGATCATGTTCCAAGTGTAATGAGAAGGCCTTATATGGACAGTGAGTTGGAAGAGAGCCAGAGGAGAGACTGTCGCAGTGATCAAACTGCAAAACAGGTCACTTGGACCAGAGAATGAGAGTGGAACTATAGCAGTGTACGGATTAGGGATGCATTATGAAAGTAGAAATGGAAAGACTTACTGTTGGATTCGATGTGGAGCAATGAAGGAAAGCGAAATCAAGAATCACATGAGTTTCTGGCAAAGGGTAGGTAGTGGTGTCATTACTGAGGCAGGAAGACATGATCAGGCAGGTTTGGTGGGGGGAGAAATCATTTTGGACGTGTTCACTGTGATACTTCCAAGGGTAGGAGTAGTGCAGGAAGTTGGACATATAAGCACGAAGGTTGGAGGAGAGGTGGACTGGAATTAAAGATCTGAAAAATCATCAGCATTGTACAGTTTAGTCCCATGAGACAGAATGAGGTCACCTGGAGAGAAAGTTAAAGCAGAGAGTCCGGAATCCAGGTCTGCAAATCACCCAACAGAAAGAGGCCCAGTCAAGGAGACGCAGCCAGTGAGAGGAGAAACACCAGAGTGAGGTGTCAAGGGACCAAAGAGCCAAGAATTTCAAAAAGGATCTAGAGGCCAACTAGGTCTTGGGGTCAAGTAAAAAGGACAATGAAGTGTTTATTAGATGCAAAAAGTCACCGAAGAGACCGAAAACAATCTCAGTGTGGTGTCGGAAACAGAAGCCTAATTGGAGTGGGTTGACGTCTGTAATATTTGTATACTAAAAAAGAAAAACAATACTTCCTCTTCGGTGGACTGGTATGAATGGCAATTCTTTCAACATCTCCTATCTTCCTTTTGTTCTCTCTCCAATTAAGGGAATGTGCTCTCCTGTTTAGTCAGCTGTCAGTTGAGGTGGGAGCCCACCCACAAGGAAGCTGACAGTCTGTCACTCTTATTTGGGGAAGACTGGCCCAATGGTCATCATCTTTTCCCCTTCCCTTCTGCCAGTGAATTCCATGTTCTCGTGATCCTCTATTACTTGCCCAGATCCCACCACCAGACCACTTATCCCTCAGAATAGAACATCTGTCTATGCTGTTCTCCTGAGCCTTTCAGTCTTGGTTTATGGCATTAGGCAAATTATTTTCCCACCCAAGCCCCGTTCTTAATGTGTGCCTTTCCTAGACTCCCGTTTGCTTCTCCCTGGAAATGTCACCACCAAAGGGTCTCCGGTGGAGCCAAATTCTAAGATTATTCACACATCTGTAAAAAGGTAATGCTTTAGTTTTTTGTGGCAGTGCCCAGGCCTCCATTACCGTAGAGGCTTATCACAGGGACGTGAAGAATTTGAACTAAAGCTGGCCTTACTAAGTAAAACTGTTGGTTGGAAGTATGTGGTTTCTAAAAGAAGTGTCTTTGTAAGACTAATCATTGAATTAATTGTTGCACATTTACCCTAAGGCACAAAGACCTACTGCTGCTATCATAAGCCCCAAAGAAGTTTGGTATTTTAAGGGGTTAAAGACAAATTCTACCACTTCGCTTTGCCCCATAAGCACCATTTTAGTGATACCCATATGAGAGTGTTCGATAAGCCATTGAGTTGGGAACAGAGATGCCTTCTAAAAATCTGAGTGATATCTGACAGTCAGCCATCAGGTCACTCTAATTGCCTAAGTACCAGATTTCTAACAGATCCTGCCTATGAAATCCTTTTGCTAAGCTGAGGTCCAAGAACAGCAGGAGAGGAGTAACTCATTCTAGGCATATTTAATTTTCAAAATAAACTTACAAGGTAAGCATCATTTTTTAAATGAAAAACTGAGGCCCAGGTTATTACTGGGGCTCTGTAAACTACCCAAGTTCACGTAGCTAATAGGTATTTGTGGCAGGAATTGAGACCCAGGTCCCTTAGGTGCCAAAGCACCACAGTACTGTCTCTAAGAGGAAACACCTTAAGATGGTTGGAATCTGGGTTGGGGGGAAAAAAAAAAGCTCAAGCATCAACGTGGAACAGTATAGAGTGTAGTCAGTAACAGGATCAGTTCCCCAACCTCATTCACTCTGAGCAAGTCAAATCCCTCTGCACTAGAATCTTCATCTGCAAAATAAAGCTAACCTAACATGCATTTTACTTGCCGTAAGACTGTTGTAAAGATCTAATGAGATAGTGTGTAAATGTGTTTTATAAGGTAAATAAATGTTTCTTCATAGTATAAAGCTTTTTGAGTCCTCAGTCTACTGTCGTTTACCAAAATTCAGTTCTCTGGAAAGACACAAGAATTCATTTAGGCTCTAAATGATTCCCTTTTGCAGTGAAAACGAAAACCGAATTCTATTTAATGAACTTTTCAATAGTTATTTACCAGCTTTTGCTTCAGGCACGTGTACATCCTCATACATAGAAAGCAGCTCGTATGTCGTTTTAAAAAATGTAATAGCCAGTTATAATTATCGCTTCTCATATATATTCATCATTGGTTTTCTCAGTATTATTTGTTTTCATCATTAGAAGTAAAATCTCTGTGCACAGAGACTATGTGTGTGTGTTACTTCGTCTGGTGGATGAATTAATTCATTAACCAAGTGATTCCTGAACTCCTACCTTGTTCTAAGCTGTATGGTAGGCTCTGGGTATACAGCACAGAGTAGGATACAGCCTCTGACTCAGGGAGCTCTCAGTTGTGGGAGAAGAGGCGTATAAACAGCACAGGTAAATCAAATGCAGTTGGAAGTGCAACAAAAAGCAGTGACGGTAAAGGAAAAGATTGATAAATGGGACTCAATGAAAATCAAGAACTTCTCTTCATCAAAAGATATCATCATTAGAAAGCAGAAAGGCAAACCACGGACGAGAGATAACACTCATAATACAAACATCTGACAAATGTGTCATGTCTGGAATTACAAAGAACTCCCACAAATCAGTAAGAAAGAACCAATAAAAATGGAGGAAATGACTTGAGCAGGCACTTCTCAAAAAAGGAACTCCAAATGGCCGGGTAAGTATATAAAAAGGTGCTTACTCATCAAGAAAATTCAAATTAAAACCACAATGAGAAACTACTAAACCATTGGAATGCCTAAAATTAAAAATGTGGGTGAGAATGGGAAGCAACTGGAACTCTCACACACTGTTGCTGGGAATGTAAATTGGTAGGACCACTTTGGGTTACTGACAATATCATTTCCCAGAATTCAATATCCACCTACCCTATGACCCACCAATCCCACTCCTAGGTATATTCCGTAGAAAAATTAGTGCATCGGTGTTCCAAAAGAAATGTATCAGAATATTATAGTGGCATGATCTATAATAGGTAGAAATTGGAAATGATCTAAATGTCCATCAACAAGGAGAATAAATTGTAATATAATTCCATATAATGGAATAATAAAAAGAATGAATTATATGACGGATGAACCTTATATATACAATATTGTGTGAAGAAAACCAGACACAATGAAGTACACACTATATGATTCCATTTATATGAAATTCAAAGATAGCCAAAAGCTAATTGGTAATAAAAGCCAAAATAAATACACAGGGAATGAGGATAATGATGAGAGGGGAGATACTAGAACCTTCTGGGGATTTGGAAGTATCCCGTATCTTGATTTGTAACGACTCGGTTACCCTGGGTACACATATACAAATTCATTAAGTTTCATTTAAAAAAAATTTTTTTTAACGTTTTATTTTTGAGAGCAAGAGAGAGCATGAGCAGGAGAGGGGCAGAGAGAGAGGGAGACACAGAATCTGAAGCAGGCTCCAGGCTCTGAGCTGTCAGCACAGAGCCCGACACGGGGTTTGAACTCAAGAACTGTGAGATCATGACTTGAGCCAAAGTCTGATGCTCAACCGACTGAGCCACCCAGGCGCCCCCAAATTCATTAAGTTTTATAGTTAAGTTTTGTGGGAGCACCTGGCTGGCTCATTTGGTGGAGCATGTGATTCTTGATCTTTGGGCTGTAGGTTTGAGCTCCAGATTGGGTGTAGAGATTACTTTAAAAAGCTCTTTAAAAAATTAAGTTTTGTGTATTTTACTGTGGGTATATAATACTTCAATTTAAAAAAAAATAATAAAGTGCAATGAGAACATAGAGAAAGAAGCGCCTAACTCTGAGTGAAGAAATCAGGGCGGACCTACTTCCCTGGGGATGATTGAACGGAACCTTGAATAGGAGCTTGTCAGAAGGGGATCAGAGATCTCCCATGCAGAGAGCACCACAAAATGCTCAGCACTCTGGTGTGACTGCTACAAGATGGTGGCCTGGGGCTTGAACAAAAGAGTTAGGAGGCTCGTAAAAGAACCATGCAACATATCGAGCCCCCTAAGAGCAAAGTAAGGAGGGTGAAAAGGAAAAAACGGTGGCTGCTCTGTCCGGTGCTGGTTTTCCAAAGAGCCCCGATTCTGCAATGAGTGAAACAGATAACGGCTGCTAGCACGTGAAAAAGTGTTGCTGCTTGAGAAAGAAGGGAGGATAAGGTATTTCTCATGGGTTCTTGTCTGACTCATTGAGGCACTTAGCTCACGAGGCCATGGCTCCTGGTTCCTTCCTTAAGGTCACATGAAAATGAGCAGAGGGTGGGTCATCAGGAGAGGGCTCTCCAAGAAGAGCAGAGCTCCTTCAATGGAGGCCTGTGGGCAGTGGCGTGGGGGCACACGCACACTCACACGCTCCCCCGCCCGGGTGACCTCTGTATATATACTGAGCCTCCCCGCCCTCTTGGAGGGTCCTGAAACGGGAGCCTCCGGCCTGCCCTGTAGGAGTTGTGGTCCCGGCCAGGGCTGTGGGAGCACAGGCCAACGCTGAAGACGGAGCCCTTCTCCAGCTTCTTTCTCTCCCATCCAGATTCTTGCCACTGGATGCAGGTAAGCCGGGATGAAAGGGCTCAGTGAAGAGACAGCCAGGGAACAGTACGGCCTAACAGTTAAGGGTGCAGACTTCCAACTCCAATGAGCCCTGACTCGGCCACGGAGCAGCTGTGAGGCTTTAGGCAATTCATGTCACTTCTCTTTGCCTCAGTCTGTCAACTTTGGGCTTCTACGCATGCTTAGAATACTTTTCCTTCCTGAATTTGCCTGCCTAATGCCTCGTTGTCAGTGAAGTTTTAGCTTGGTCAGCACTTCCCCCGGAAGGTGTTACCTTGCTTCTGCAGGACAAGATTAGGCGATCCCTGGTGTGCCTCCATTACACCTTTGGTTGGACACCTCTGCCCAGCACCTGCTTATTGCCCTGTCATTGTCCCCATTAGGCTTTAAGCTGCTCAAGAGAAGAGACTATCTCTGATTTGTCATGGTATCTCCAGGTCCTAGCGTCGTGACTGCCAGAAAGCAGTCACTTACACTTAATAAACATTGACCGATGGAGGAATGAAAGAAAAGGCTGTCGGGGTGATGAGTGAGGTAGATAGACACACAGAGAACGCGCAGTCTCTTCCCCCATATGACTTAGCTGATTGCTTCTATTGTTGCCTCGACATCCGGCCGGCGATTTGTTTACCCGACCAGGATCTCAGGTTAGAACAAGGCCTGCCCTAACGGCTGGTTTTAAGGTTTCACCTTATGAACCTGCTTATCCCTTCAGAGGGCGAATTAGCCAACCTCTTTGCTAATTTCCTGGCTCACAGTTGTGGTAGTGTTTCTCAGAATGTGGTGATTTCTCGGGGAACAGGAAGAAGGAGTGACATTCAAACTAATCTGAATTAGTTGGAGCAGCCCAGCAAATGCTTTTCTAGATCAGTGGACGGCCAGGATTCTCTGAATTCCATCCATCCCGAAGGCCATGCTCCACTTCTTAATTTTCCCTCTGCAGGTTTATATTTTTTTAGTTTCCCTTAAAAACTCTTTCCTGAGAGAAAAATTTCCACAGAACAGATCGTCCGGTGGGTTTATTTTGGTTATCTATGTCTAGACAGGCCTTACTCATAGGTGGCATGATTCAAAGGTGGCCCGAGGCATTCCTGAACAAAAGCTCCTCCCAGCCCGTGGTCTACAGCGCGGGCTTGAAAGTCCAGCCACACACTGGCCCTTACTTGGGCCCCTGACAAGATGTCAGTCATCTGGGAGGGGGTAGCGGTTAAAGTTACTTGCTGACACCCTGGAGGAGTTCATTCGCGCCAACACAGAGACACACTGAGAGCCCTCCACTCAATGACCGAACAGTCTGGGAGGGAGGCTGCCCAGACATGCACTTACATCGTGAAGGCTGGTGGGCAGACTGCAGGGAGAACTGTTTTCCTACAGGTGCCCTGTCTCTCCACTGCAGGGCCAGCTCATCACCCTAAGGCCCCGAGGATGCAGCAGCTAGTACTTCAGGAAAAGAGGCCTCCGTAGTGGGCCAGCTGGGAGAGGGCGGTGGGAAGGAAACACGGCATCCCTCCTGATCCCTGGTCTCCACCCTTCCCTCCAGCCTCCTTGTACCCCTGGGGCAAGAGTCACTGTTCCTCCATATCCTACCCCCAACTCCCCCTCCCTGGAGGCCTGAATTTACTTTCATCCAGGGGCACATTCTTTTATTCACTGTGAGAAACAATGGCTTAAGGAGCAAATACCCAGTGGCAAGGGCGCACAGTGAAGACAACTCTATTCACTAAAGCACTAGGCCCTGCAGCAGGAAGGTCTCCCCTGGGAAGAGTCGCAGGAGGCAAGCTTGGGCTCTGAGAGTAGGGGAAGCAGAGATCACGAAGGGCTGCGGGGGTTCGGGAGTGATGGGAAGAGCACAGGAGCATAACCCCCAACCCAAAGGTCTGCTCCGTGCCGTGTCTGGCACCCATCTCTTTACCATAAGCTGCAGTTGGACAAATACAAAACACTGGGCTAATCAAGTTTTTGTTTTAAAAATTGAGTTTGCGAGTTGTAAAACTATCTGTGTTTAATGTTTATTTTTGAGAGAGAGAGAGAGAGAGTACAAGTGGGGAGGGGCAGAGAGAGAGGGAGACACAGAATCCAGGAGAGGGAGACACAGAACACAGAATCCAAGACACAGAATCTGAGACACGCTACAGTGCAGAGTCTGCTTGGGATTCTCTCTCTCCTCTCTCTCTGCCCCTACCCTGAGCGCACGTTCTCTCTCAAAATAAACAAACTTAAAATAATTTTTTAAAAAAGGGATGATAAAATAAAAATTTAGGATAGTCCTTCCTAGGAAGGGATCCAGGAAAATGGTAGGATTGATAGGCACACGGAGGGCTTCAATATTAGTGGCAACGACCCGTTTTGTAAGCTGGTTTGTATTTATATGGGTGTTGTTTAATTTTTCCATACAACTTATAAGGGTAATAAATACAATGTTTTTAATTCTGAGATCTTTTATTATGTATGTATGTGTATGTATGTGTGTAAAAGAGAGAAGGGAGTCTCTGATTCACACATATTTTCTAATGTGTTAGGAAGGGAGCATCAAGAGGCTTAGCGGGAGATGGACTCAGCTAAATCCCAAGGCAGCAACAGGCAACCTCTTCGGGGCGTCAAAGCACTGATTTTTTGTCAGATCCGTATTGACGTGAGTCTACCAAATATCACTGGCCCTATTCTAACTCACATTTAGAAAAACAACAAGAAGAAGTTTACGAATCAGTGAAAATGTAACAAGGAGAAATGGCTATAAGCAAAGGTGTGGGGGTGGCACTTTTCACCTTATCTAGCTGAGACAGGTCATTTTTCAAGTTCGTTGATATGTAATTAAAACACAATAACCTCCTGTTTCATTGCCTGGTAGAGGTACTCAATTACATGGGTAAACCACAATTTCTTTATTCACCTGTTGATGAACGTTTGAATTATTTCTTATTTTTAGTTGACTTTTTTTTTATTACGGTAGCATGTATATATCATGACATTTGTTATTTTAAACAGTTTAATGTGTACTATGTAGTGGCATCTATTGCATTCAAAATATTGTGTAACCATTACCACTATGTATTTCTAAAATTATTTTATCACCCCGAACAGAAACTCTGTAACCATTAAACGATAACTCCCCTTTCCTCCACTCTCAGTCCCTGGTAACCACTAACCTACTTCTGTCTCTCTGAATTTGCCTACTCTGGATATTTCATATAAGTGAAATAATACAATATTTGGCCTTCAGTGTCTAGCTTCTTTCATTTAGCATGATGTTTTCAAGTTTCATCCATGTTGTAGCATGCTTCAGAACTTCTTTCCGTTTCATGGCTGTATAATATTCCATTGTACGCATATGCCACATTTGGCTTATCCATTTATCTGTTGGTGGACACTTAAATTGTTTCCCTTTTTCTAACTCGTAGTTATCATGGATAAAGCTGCTGTGGACATTCAAGTCCTAATCTTTGTGTGGACGTGTGCTTTCATTTCTCTTGGATAAATACGCAGAAGTGGAATTACTTGATCATTTGGTAAGTAATTTGTTTAGCTTTATAAAAACTGCCAAGCTAATTTACAAAGTGGTCTGGGGGCGCCTGGGGGGCTGAGTCAGTTAAGTGTCCGACTCTTGATTTTGGCTCAGGTCATGATCTCACAGTTCTGAGTTCGAGCCCCTCATCGGCGTGGAGCCTATTTGGGATGCTCTCTGTCCCCCTCTATCTCTGCCCTTCCCCCACTTGTGGGTTCTCTCTCTCTTTCTCTCTCTCTCTCTCATAATAAATAAGCTTTAGAAAAAAAACAAATAAAATACAAATGTATCATTTGCATTCTCACCAGCTACCTACGAATGTTCTATCTGCTCCACGTCACACCAACACCTGGTGTAGTCCAACTTTTTAATTGAAACAATTCTGGTGAGTGTGTAGTAGGATTTTATTTAGCTTTAACTTGTGTTTCCTTATGTTAATGATGTTGAGCATCTTTTCATGCTCTTAGCTGTCATCCACATCTCTTCTTCTGTGAGGTGAAATGAAGTATCTGTTTAAATCTTTTTGCCATTTTCTAAATCAACTTGTCTTATTACTATAGAGATTTAAGAGTTCTTCCTATCGTCTAGTTACCGTGTGTTATCAGATGTGTATGTGCTCACAATCACACACACATTTACAAAATTTGTGTTGTGAAGATTTTCTGCCAGTCTGTGGTTTGCTTCATTTTCTTCATGATGTCTTTTGAAGAACAAATTAATTTTGAAGTAGTTTAATTTATAGTTTTTATGGGTTGTACTTTTTGTATTTTATCTAATAAATTTTTTTCCAACTCAAGATCCCAATGTTTTCTCCTCTGTTTTCTTCTAAAATTTTAACGAGTTTAGACCTATGGTTCATTTCTAACTAATTATTGAATATGGTTTGCAGTAATAGTCATTATATGTGTGTGTATATATACATATATACATACATATACTTTTTTTGCACATAGATTGTTAGGGCACTATTTGAGACTATCCTTTTCCCACTGAAATAATATCTTTTTCAAAAATCATTTGCTCATATATGTGTATGTCTATTTCTGAATTCTCTAGTCTGTTCTAGCAGTCTGTATGTCTTTATATGTCAGCACTTTACTTTCTGTACCTTTACCGTAACTTTATAACATCTTGAAATCATATGGTGTAAGTCCTCCAACTTCGTTCTTTTTCAAAATTATTTTGGCTAATCTAGGACCTTGGCATTTCCATATAAATTTAGATTGCGTTTGTTAGTTTCTACAACAAGATGCTGCTAGAATTTTGGGTGAGATTGTATTGAATCTACACATAAATTTAAAAAATGTTTTTAAATGTTTAATATTTATTTTTGAGAGAGAGAGAGAGAGAGCATGAGGAGGGGAGGGGCAGAGAGAGAGAGAGAGAGATACACAGAATCCAAAGCAGGCCCCTGAGCTGTCAGCACAGAGCCCAATGTGGGGCTTGAATCCACAAACCGTGAGATTATGAGCCGAGGTTGAATGCTTAAAAGATTGAGCCATGCAAGCGTCTCTACTAAAAATCAATTTAGAGAGAATTGACATGTTAATGATAAAGTCTTTTGACCCATGGATGTGGTATGTATCTCTCTATTTATTTAGGTCTTTAATTTTTCTCAGGAATATTTTGTTCTTTTTAGTGTACAGGTCTTGCACATATTTTGTTAAATTTATCCATAAGTATTTTCTCTTATGCTATTTATTTATTTTTAATTTTTTAAAGTTATTTATTTATTTTTGAGAGACAGACAAGAGACAGAGAGAGTGAGTGGAGGAGGGGCAGAGAGAGAGGGAGAGAGAGAATCCCAAGCAGGCTCTGCACTGTCAGCACGGAGCCCGATGTGGGGGCTCAAAGTCACAAACTGTGAGATCATGACCTGAGCCAAAATCATGAGTTGGGTGCTTAACTGACTGAGCCACCCAGGCGCCCCCCTATCTAATGCTATTTAAATGATAGTGTTTAATTTTTTCAATTTGTCATTGCTTGTGTATAGAAATTGTTGTGCATAGAAATACAACAGAATCCTTGCATATTAATTTTTTCAATTAAAACATTTTTTAATGTTTATCTATTTTAGAGAGAGAGCATGCAAGTGGGAGAGGGGCAGAAAGAATGGGACAGAGGATCCAAAGCACTGACAATAGAGCCTGATGCGGGACTCAAACTCATAAACTGTGAGATCATGACCTGAGCCAAAGTCAGACGCTTAACAGACTGAGCCACCCAGGCGCCCCAGTATATTAATTTCTTATCCTGCGACTTGCTAAACTCACTTACTAATTCTAGTAACTTTTCGATACATTCTTTTGGATTTTCTACATATCTTATTTCTTTTGGATCTTCTATATTATCTTACTTCTTTCTTTCCTATCCGTTTTCTTTCCTTACTCCTTTCTTTCCTACCCAGGGAGGTGGCAGGGGAGTGGTGTTGTATTTCTATATACAAGCAATGACAAATTGCTTCTTTTTATTTTCTTAGTGCCCTGGAGAGCACTTCCTGCACAATAATGAGTGGAAGTGGTAAGAGTAGACATCTTTAAAATGGTATTTTTTTAAAGAGAGAGGGTGATATCTTTAAAAGATTTTTTCTGTACAAATAGAAATAATCACTGGCTGTAACAGAGGTACGGCAAAATATGAGGGGATGAGGAGTGTGTGCTTGTGAGTGGCGGTTGGCAGAAAATGGAGCAATTAAATCCTATCCACTGGGGACTATTTATAAAAGGCAGCGTTTTAAAGCAAGTTGCTTGGCTCTTCTTGACCTGACCCCGGGAGGTGATAGTATCTGTAGTCTCCCCCGCCCACCCTGGCTCTGAGTGTTCTCCTTCCTGACGCTCCCAGCAGCAGAGCCGCCATGACCCTCCATCCATTGGTTCCAGGATGCTGTCCTCTCCCGATGTGATGGCGTGCTCAAGGACCTGCTCCCGCATCCTGGGGCTGAGCCTCGGGACTACTGCCCTGTTTGCTGCTGGAGCCAACACAGTGCTCCTCTTTCCTAACTGGGATGTCACCTACCTGTCGAGAGGCCTCATTGGCAGGCATGCCATGCTGGGCTCTGGGCTCTGGGGAGGAGGCCTCATGGTAAGTGTTCAGAGTTCCCCAGGCGCAAACTCCCCAGACACCCCTCAGGGTGGAGTGAGGAGGTGGCAGGGGAGTGATGTTTTGGTTCCTTACAAGAATGCTTGATCTGCCTGGCTGTCTCAGTGGGTACAGCGTGTGCCATCTTGATCTCAGGGTGAGTTCGAGCCCCATGTTGGGTGATTTACTTAAAAATAAAATCTTAAAGAAAAAAAAAAAAGAATGCTTGATCTAGCGAGCCGGTCTTAGGCGTATACCAATTCCAAGGAATAGGAGATTCTAGGAAGACTTGTCAAGTCTCGTTGCTGAACTTCGACTTGGGACTAGCAGGCTAGGGGTAAACGTTGCCATCCAGAGAGGCCGATCAGGCTAGTCATCCAGCTGGGTGCTGATAGCCAAAGCCAAACCCTCTGGGAAAGATAGGATAACCAAGTCCATGTGAGGTGCCCAACCGACCTATTTCAGCAGCTAGAAAGGTCAATTACCAACTCTCTTTTTACCGTTCTTCTCTCCTCTCCCAGGTGCTCACTGCAGCTACCCTCATCTCCTTGGTGGGCTGGAGATACGGCTGCTTCCGCGAGAGTGGGCCCTGCCGGAGTGTAAGCACCAGATTCTACTCTTCTAACACCCAGAATGTCCCTACATTCTGTCACTCTACAGGCAGAGTGGTAAAGAGGCGATGTCAGTCTTGGGTTTTGAAGTCAAGTCCTGACTGTACCCCTTAATCATCCTAAACTATCGGGCAGCTTCCCTAACCTTTCTGAGCCTCAGGTCCTCATCTGTAAAACGGGAGTGAACAGGATCAAGTCAACGGAGTAGGTGCTTAACGAGCCAGAAATGTCTATAAACATGTAGGAACTTTTACTATTATTCTTAGCCTATGGAGCAATACGGACATGACTTAAGTGCACTGCAATCATGTGTCTTTCATAGAAACTTTCCTGGATATTTTAACTTTTCTTAGTGTTGGAAAGTTTTCCAGAAATCATCTAATGACTAGATTCTAGTATCGCCCCTCCATTTTACGGATAATGAAACTGAGGCCCAGAAAAAATCTGCACTTGTTAATTACAGTGGCATTTCTGAAAAACCTTAGTACAAATATAGTAGAAGATACATTGCTTATTCAGTCTCAGACACACGAATTTGTGGCTTCCTTACAGTAACTCTGCAGCCCACATGCGGGGAATCCCTCTGATTCAGAATTTTATGTTAAAGAATTAAACATCAGCACCCACGCATTTCATTCACAAACTATTCTCAGCCTCGCCTGGTTTTCCCCTAGGCGAGTGCGTAGTTCTCAGACTTGAGCCTGCGTCAGAAGCCCTGAAGGCTTTGGTTGGGCCTCACCCCCAGATTTTCTGATTCAGTGGTGGGGGTGAAGTGGGAAATCGGGCATTTCTAACCAGTTTGCAGGTGGTGCGATGCTGCCGGGACAGGGATCACCTTGCAAGGGCCACTGTTCTAGGCTTCTATCAGACTAGTGGAACTTGAATCTTTAACTTAGAGTCAAAACTGACCCTGGCCCCTCCCAAGCTCCAAACCAGCTAGACATAAAATGACTCCATGATTCTGTATAAAAGCTATATATAGGGGCACCTGGGTGGCTCAGTTGGTTAAGCCTCCGACTTCGGCTCAGGTCATGATCTCACGGTCTGTGAGTTCAAGCCCCGCATCGGGCTCTGTGCTGACGGCTCAGAGCCTGGAGCCTGCTTCAGATTCTGTGTCTCCCTCTCTCTCTGCCCCTCCTCTGCTCATGCTCTGTCTCTTTCTCTCAAAAATAAAAGCATTAAAAAAAAAGCTATATATATATATGTTTTATTTAAAATTATTTTAAAATATGTATTCTTTTCAAGGGAGAAAATGACCTAGCATCCTTGAAAGAAGCCAATTTATAAGCGAGCCAGATTCCTGCCAAGGAAATTAGCTCATTGTTACCTTTTGGGAGGGAAGCGAGTGGTACAAAGACTAGAAAAGTACAGTGACGGAACTGGAGTCACTTCAGAGTTGACTGTCATTTCTCTCTGTCTCTGTCTCCCTCCCTCCTTTCTTTTCTACCCTCCTTCTCTCTTTCCTCCCTTGCTTCCTTTCATGCTTGACTTGAGAAAGAGAGGAATCAGGGATGGGAATGTGGAATTTTGAGAACAAGCTTTCCCTTAGAAGAGTCAGAAGTGGGCTTGCAATGACAGTCAAACCCTTCAACCCAGAGGCTGAACGGCTGCAGTCTGAGTGTAAAAGCTTTTAATGCCAACCTGCTGAGAAGCTCTAGAGAGCCTGCTGGGTCAGGGAGACCCACCCAGGTCTGTGTGCACTACTTTCCACTTCTCAGTGCTTTCTCTCCCTCCCCTTTCCCCTTCTCAGTGCTTTCTCTCTCTCCCCACCCCCACACTTTCTGGCTCTACCACTGACCCCTCATAGCCGCCTTGCCTTGGTTATGCCTTCAAGGAGGTGCCAGAGGCAGAATTACCCCCATGTGATATGATGGGGAGAAGCCCAAGCACCAGAGAAGTTAGACTTGTTCACATCACCCCACCACCTGGTCACAACCCCATCTCACTCTTCTCTCCCTCTACAGATGCTCACTGCTCTGCTGTCCAGTAGCCTGGCTTTTCTAGGAGCCTTGATTTGCTTTATCACTTCTGGGGCAGCCCTGAAAGATGGCCCTTTTTGCATGTTTGATGCCGCATCCTTCAATCAGATGCAAGCCTGGAAATACGGTTACCCGTTCAAAGACTTGCATAACAGGTAAACAGATGGAGTCTCTTCACAGACACAAAGAAAGATGACAGAAAGACACACAGATGGACCATAAACTCATTTTGGTCACACAGTTTAGCATCTCCTTCCCTGGGAAGATGCTCAGAATTTTGCAGATGCAGCAACAATAGTTACCCTCAAAAGTCTAGGCCTATGACCTTGACTGGGGAAGGCACCAGGTGTCTACTGAGGTTGCTTATTTGGCTTTTATTTCTTTTTCCTCAACCCCTGGTCTCCTTATTTTTTTGGGGATAGGAATTATTTGTATGACCAGTCGCTCTGGAACTCTGTCTGCCTGGAGCCTTCTAAAGCTGTCGTCTGGCACGTGTCCTTCTTCTCCACCCTTCTGTGCATCAGCCTCCTCCAGATTCTCCTGGTGATCATTCATTTCATCAACAGCTTCCTGGGCCTTTTCTGCAGCCTCTGTGAGAAGTCATAGGTAGCGCCTTTTCATGTGAGGGAGTTTTCCTCAGAAGCTGTCTGGAATCCCGTCTGTAAGAAGTGGGTATGGATTGTAAACCAACTTCCCTTGTAGGTATTCCTGTAACAATAATGATTCCTTGCACATAGGCTGCATGATATTGATGAGTTTTAAATCACATTGTAGACTGCAAGTCATTATTAGTGCGTAGGAACTTAATGGTTCATAAAATGTCTTCCAGCATGGTCTCAATTCAGCCTCTCAATAACCCTATAAAATTGGTCACAGGTCACAGATACAGAAGTTGAAGTTCCTAGAACATAATGGACTCAATGCCTAAAGGCACTCAACGGGGCTCAGGTAAAGTTGGTACTTGAGCTCTTCTGAATTCAAGTTCACCCATTTTTATGGACTGAATTGTGTATCCCCAAAATTCATAGGTTGAAGCCCTCAGCCCTAATGTGTCTATATTTGTAGATAGAACTGTTAAGAAGCTAATCAATGTTAACTGAGGTCATAAAGGTAGGACTTTAATCCAGTAGGATTGGCATCTTGTTTTTTTTTTTTTTAATGTTTATTTATTTTTGAAAGAGAGAGAGAGACAGAGTGCAAGCAGGGGAAAGGGAGAGAGAGAGGTAGACACAGAATCCGAAACAGGCTCCAGGCTCTGAGTGGTCAGCACAAAGCCTGATGCAGGGGTCAAACTGATGAACTGTGAGATCATGACCTGAGTCAAAGTCGGATGCTCAACCAACTGAGCCACCCAGGTGCCCAGGACTGGCATTTTTATAAGAAGCGGATGAGATACCAAATCTTTCTCTCCACACAAGCACAGAAGAAAACGCCATGTGAGGACACAGCCAGAGGGTGGCCATCTGCAAGCCAGCGAGAGAGGCCTCAATCAAAACCAAACTTGTTGGTACCTTAATGTTGGACTTCCAGCCTCCGGAAAATAAATGTCTGTTGTTTGAGCCACTCAGTCTGTAGTGTTTTGTTATTGCAGCCTGAGCTGATTAATCCACCAGTGTTCTTTTCATTCATGTTCAGTGCAGTTCAATAAGCGATATACACCGAGTATCCACTGTGTGGCTGGCTCTGTTGTGCATGCAGTGGATCCAAAGATGACCGAGACATGGTCCTTGACCTTGGATCCTGCCTTGTCCTTGAAGAGCTCATGGTCAGGTTAAGGGAACAAACACATCCCCCAACAATTTAAGTGTCATATGGTAAGGGCTATGTTAGAGGTCAACAGGACACAAAGAGAGCTCAGAGGAACAGCGAGCCTCCAAGGAGAGAGTCTGTGAGAGATCAACAAAGGCTTCGATTGTGCCTGAGCTGATTCTTGAAATAGTTATCCCAGAAGAGAGAGGAGAAAGGGATTCCCTAGCAGAGGAAACAGCACACTCCAAGGCATGGAGGGGAGGCACAGGATGGAGTGTGAGGAGAACTGCGGAGCCACTGCTGTTTCTCAAGTGGAATGAGGAAAGCAGAGAACCCCCCCTCCCTCCCACCTCAGGATCTTGGTCAGGAGGTGGTGCCGGATGGTGAGTAGAGTCAGGAGTGGGATAAAGGAGATCCGGATGGGAAAGTCTGACGGGCGGGGAACAAGATGAAGCGGGTAGAAGCAGCCTGGGAAGAAGATGGGTACTGGCATGAGAGGAGGGAGTGGACAGGTCCAGGTTATGAGTTTGAGAACCCCAGACTCTGGAGCCACAGAGTGGACAAAGCCAGGAAGGGAGTATGTGGGTCCAGGTGCTGCAGTACCCCCTCCACAGTCCCCTGAACCCCAGCTCTGTCCCAGTACTGTCCCAGGTCAGGGAGGAACCACTGAAGCACCAGATGCCTCCGGAATACAGGAATTCTTCTGTTACCAGGGAGGAGAGGGAAGGGGAAAAGGAAAGGAAAACAGGAGAGGGAGAAGCAAGGGAGAAGAGGGAGTTATGCATTCATTCAACCATGGGCTCCATAGCCCTCCACACCTGGTTTGTTGGCCGCCCTCTGTGGCATTCCACAGGACACCTGCATCCCTTTCCTTCTCCCTACATCCCAGGACCACCTCACACTCAGAATGGGCCTTCACCCTGGTTTTTTCTCCTCAAAGGAAAGCTACGTCTGGCTCTTGGCTTGACTGCCAATCAGGTTTTGGGCAGGAGGGCCTATGTTAATCTGTTCATCAAGACAGTGTTAATATTTGGTTAAGAAGAAAAGTTGTCTGTCCCTTGCCTTGTGAATGCCTTCTTGAATATCATTCTGGAATGAAGAGGATGCTGCCTTGTTTATGATCCTGCTCAGAGAAAAGTAGGCCCATCTTAGGAATACATTGGCCTTCAGTTTTCTGTTACAGCAACTGGCACTCTATGTAGTAACAAGTAGTTTAGCCCATTGCTCCCCTGTTCACTCTTTGGGGCAAGGCCTGGGTTTTATTCACTTTTGTATTTCCAGCCCCTAGCACAGATGGAATAATAAAATGTGTATTGAATTAAATTACACACCTAATCTTCTGTGTTTTTAGTTGGACCGGAGTAGGTAGGGGGAGAGAGAAATATAGCTGAAGAAATCACAAAAGGGGAGGAAAAGTTGGTGCATTAGAAGTATGATTTCTTTCTTTTTTTAAAAACACCTTTTTAATGTTTATTTATTATTTTGAGATAGAGAAGGAAAGACAGAGACAGAACCCAATCCGGGGAGGGGAAGAGAGAGGGAGATGCAGAATCCGAAGCAGGCTCCCGGCTCAGAGTGTCAGCACAGAGCCCAATGCAGGGCTCAAACCCACGAACTGTGAAATCATGAAATCATGACTTGAGCCAAAGCCAGATGCTTAACTGACTGAGCCACCCAGGTGCCCCTGGGAATATGATTTCTTAAGGCTGGTGAAACAGCAAGGAGAAAAACACTATCTGCCCCTAGGAGACACTGAATTTCTGTGCAAGGCCAGCCTGTGGATACATGACCCTAGACAAAGATGGGGTTGTTGCTGCTGAACCAAGGGGCAGCTAAAGAGGGCATGGTTGAGGCAGCACTGAGCTGACCCTGTAGCCCTTGCACAGACCCCAGTCTGCTGGTCAGTGCCAGGAGGAAGGTTCAGCAGCCCTGCCAAATGATGAAAGGTCTTATTGCAGCAAATGCTGGGGAGATGCTCATAAGGAACCATTGAAAGATTTCAAGCAGAGCGCGGACAAAGGAAAGCCATTCTGGGGGCAGTGGGAAGGGCAGACTGGGAAGGTGAAGTTCAGGAGAGTTTACTGGAGTCAGGGAGACCAATCTAGGCTATACTATCAAGAAAACGCATTGTACACCTGCCGGGGTCTGCCCTGAGAGGACGCCAGCTCCTACTTCAGGGCTTCCGGCTGGTCCAGGGTTTCAATGGCGTGAGGGTTGGTCTAGGCGCGAGAGATGACGTGAAGTCAGTCTCTTGGAGTCAGCCTCGTATCAGGACTGGTCCAGGGCTCCCTATGTAAGGGCTGAGACAGAAAACATAAAGACAAGACAAAGACAAATGACACAGAGACAGCCTCTTATTTGGACTGCTCAAAGTTCATTTTTTCTTTAGGGTTTTTATGCATTTTCTCTAAAAATCCTGCAAAGATTGGCAGGATGAAAACACTCCAATTTCTCAAGGTTCTTAGTAAAAATAAAAGAAACTGATTAAAACAAACTTTACCTCCCATAAAACTTCAAAGAACCCTTGTTTCTCAAGGTTACGTAGATTGTTTAAACAATTAGTATATGAGGGTAAAAAACAGCACACCTGCAGTCAAAGGATAACTAATGGATACATTCTGGTGAATATCATGGGTTGGAAGGATAAGAACAAAGTATACAGATATCAATTAAAGGCTCTAACTACAATTAGAGGATTGTGTGAAAAACATATTTTTCTCTAAAGTTACTCTCTAAGATTATTTATTATCTACTGACCATTAATAATATCTTAACTCAAAAACTACAGCAATTATCACATTCGGGAGGGTTGGGCTGCACTCTTAGGTTTAATAGAACAATTAGAGATTTATTTTATTTTTGGATTATTTCTATATTACCTGAGGCAAACTAAAGCCTCCTAAATGATTTTCTTATTATTTTCATGATGATCAACATTATATCTCTCTCTATTCTAAACCTATTAAGAGGAATAACACCAGCAGCATTAATTGGCTAGCGGAGGGGATGCCATAAGACCCTCTTTTACTTCACCCTGCAGCTGCTGCTAGCAGGGACTTTTCTTCAATATTATCATCACTCTGAGTGCAGGGATTCTTACAGACCCAATGTTCTTATCGTAGGCCTGGCACGAATTACCTCCTGATGGTCCTTTTGCGGCTCTGCCTGTCTTAGGTTGTCCCCCCTCTGAGGGATCTTACCCGTCACTGGCTAAACAGCCATCCTCTTAGGGCCAAAGTGAGGAAATCAAAAGCCATAACTCTTATGGCCTCAGGCCTAATACTTGCCTTAGGACACCTCCACCCGCCGGCCGGGGGCGGCGGGGGCGGTGATCCAGGCTCCGGGCAGCCTGGACCTTGGGCCTTACTTCTTCATCCTGGGCATCGCTCCCAGGGCCATGGCCTCTTGGTCCCCGGCATACACCAAAGCTTGAGTCTCTACTGGAACTTGCAAACGTATAATTTTATAGAAATACTCCTTTTGCATCTTATAGAAGGAAGTTCTGGAATTTGTTAATCTAACCAATAGGAGGCCTGGATGGATACCGGGGGAATTTCTTTTCTTAGTTTTTGAGGCTGGTAGAGGCCAAGGTACTAGTCTTCTGAAACAGGACCAGAAACTGGAGCTCTTAAGTAGGGAATACACCTTAATGTCTGCTCCTTTCTGAATTTTGCACGGGGAGTAAGTGTGTGGGTGAGGCTGGGGAACTGTGAGTTGGCAGTTATGGACTAGAGCAGGACACTGCAAACTTTTTCTGTGAAGGGCCAGATAAAAGTTTAGATTTTAAGGGCCATGTGGTTTCTGTTGCAACTGCTGAATTCTACCAATACAGTGCAAAAGCTGCCACACATGTATAGCTACGTTACAACAGAACTTTTCGGATTCTGAAATTTTAAATTCACGTGTAGTTTTCATGTGTCATGAAATATTCTTTTGATTTTTTTCCTTCGATCATTTAAAATATAAAACCCGTTCACAAGTCGTGCAAAACTAAATGAAGGCTGGACTTGTCCGCAGGACAGAGAGAAGGCTCCTTTTTTAGTTAGGGCCCTGCCGCTCAATAGCCTTATATCCTTGGATCTCTATGAACCTCAGGTTCCGCGTCAATTTCCTAAAATTGCAGCGCGGTTCATAAAAACTGACAAGCTTCAAAGCGCTTAGCGATTCTCACAGGAATAAAACAGTCCTGAGCGAAACATAGGGGCGTCCTAGCTCAGCCAGTTTCCGCCCAGCAGCTGGAGCGCAGGCGCGGAGGAGGGCCTCCAGACCTGCAGAAAAGGGAGGGCCTCTGTGGTACGAGCACGCAGCCGCGTCACGTCAGGGCCAAGGGCGGCGCTGTTGCCCAGGCGACGGTTTCGCAGCCCCGCGCCGCAACCAGCCAGGCCTTCATCTCGACACACTGGGCCAAGAAAGCCCTAGCCATGACCTCGACGACCTCAACGGCCGCTGCGTCCTTTCCTATAAGCGCGGCCGATGGGTTGCTTGAGTCTGAGAAGAACGCAGGGGAGTCCGAGAATACCTATATTCTACGGCCCATTTTCCAGCAAAGGCGGGTAACGGACGGGTTGTGGTGGGGGCAACCTGCGAGGCTGCTAGGTCTGGCAGGCAGAGCTCGCCTGGAAGCCTCGGCGTTGGTAACGTGCCCGGAGAGCCGCGGAGTGGGCGGGGCTGGAGGGGGGCAGGTTGGGGCAGAGAGGCGGGGCTGGAGAGTGAGGGGCGGAGCTAGAGAGGGCGGGGTGGAGCTGCGACAAGGAAGGTGTTGAGTTGGAGTCCAGAGATAAGCTGGCAGGGAGGGAGGGCGGGTCTGGAGCTGCAGTGGCAAGCCGAGGAGGGGGAGGGCCAGGAGGGTGAGAAGCTATTTTTCGTGAGCTTTCAGCTGCTAAGGGCAGCTGAGGACCCGTCCTGCGGTTGCAGTGTTAGGGCGCCGGGAGCGCCTAAAGCTAGCGCAGTGGGAATGGTTGGCTCTAGGAGACCTGGGACGTTGGCAGAGGAAAGGAGATGGATGGAATAGAGAGAAGAGCAGTAAAGAAGCGCCTTGAATAGAATGCCATTCAGCAACACGCATACTGTGTGCATACGTGTGCCAGAATACGCTTACTCCTTTGCAGGGTATGGGACCTGTATGTATATGAAGCCTTACCCAGGTAGTATTTGGATGTTCTAGGCCCACCACTGCGATACTTTCCCAGAGTTAAAGTACACAGTCTAGTGCAGGGGACAGTCCGTTAGGGCTGTAGACTCTATCATATAAATTAAAAAAAAAAAAAAGCCCCTCTGTTGCTTGCAACCAGATTGCTGAATCAAATGCTTGGCAAATACTGGAAACCAGGAACTTTAGTTATAATGTGATAAAAAAAAATTTTCATGCAACATTTTTCGGGTGGGTAGAATGGACATATAAAAAGGTATGTTCAGTTATCTTGGTAAAAGTTTCTAAATGCATAGATTGCCATTTGCCTGCGTTTCTGTTGTAAAACAGAACAAAAGCAGAACAAGATTAACAAATATATATTGTGTAGAAATAATCCTATGAGATTATTTGTGACTTGTTTCACAAAACTTTTAACATTTCACTGAGAATGAAAAGGTTTTAAGGAGAAGAACCAGATGTGGTATGTTTATTAATAGGAAGACCCCTTTTTGAACAGATCAAATCCCGAAAATTTGTTGGTGATTCTAAAGTTCATCTGTGAGAATAACCATGCAAGAGAGCAAAGAAAATACTGTTAAAGAGTAATAAGGGGCCACTAATACTACCACATATTATATACTTCATTATAAGCTCAGAACCTGAAACATTCTGGTCACTTGGTAATAGACAAATCAACTGATAGAATATATAGCCTAGAAAATCAACCTAGTGTTGTAATATATGATCAATAAAACAAAAATGCTAATGGTATTGTTAGGGTGGTAAAATTAGGGGAGATTTTTTTCTGTCTTCATTTATTCAATAATCCATTCCTTCAAAAAGTATTTATTATCTACTATATGCTGGGTACCGTTCTGAGAAATGGAGATATAACAGTGAACGGAGCAGAGACAAATCCCTGCCTTCATGGAGCTTCTGTTCTAGCCGGGTAGAAGGACAACAAACAAAATAATCACAGAAGTGAACTCTGTAGTGTATGAGATAGTAATCAGTACTGGGAAGTGAGATATAAAGCAATGTGGTAGGAGGGCAATTTGAGGTTTTAGAGTAGGTGGCTGGAGAAAGTGACTTTTGGAAAAAGACTTGAAAGAAGTGAGGGAGGTAGCTATGCATATAGAATGAGACTTGAACTTCAGGCAGAGGTTAACAGCAAGTGCAGAAGCGCTGACGTTGGCGTGCCTGGTGTGATCAAAGAACATAGAGAAGGCCAGCATGGCCTGAGTGGAGAACTAGTGGGAAAGGTAGTAGAAAACAAGGTCACAGAGTTTGACTGTGCAAGCTGTGGGACTTGCAAACTGTGCAAGTTTGACTGTGCATATGGGACTGTGCAAGCCATAGTTAGGATGCTGCTGTCATTCTGAGTGAGATGGGAAATATTTGGGTATTTTGAATAAAGGAGTGCCATGATCTGACATATATTTTAACAGGACCAGTCTAGTTGCTATGTTGAGAACAGGATCTGGAAGCAAAGGCAGAGACAGAGAGACTTGTTAGGAGCCATTGTAATCCAGGCTGTAAGGGTAGTGTGGACCAAACTGGCGCATTGGATGATGAGAGAGATTGAATTTCAGATTATTTGGAAGGTAGAACTGCTTCAGATTTGCTTATGATTTAAGCAAGATTTGCTTATGAACCAGGATGTGTTTTGTGAGAGAGAAAGGCAGCAAGACTGACATCAAGGTTTTTGGCCTGAGCAAATGGAAGAATGGAGTTACCATTGACTGATACAACTCTAGGGAGGGGAGATGGTTAGAAGCTTAATGTTGGGGGCATCTGGGTGGCTCCGTTGGTTGAGCGTCCTCCTTCGGCTCAGGTCATGATTTCACAGTTCGTGAGTTTGAGCCCCGCGTCGGGCTCTGTGCTGACAGCTCAGAACCTGGAGCCTGCTTCAGATTCTGTGTCTCCTTCTGTCTCTCTCTGCTCCTCCCTGGCTCATGCTCTGTCTCTCTCTCTCAAAAATAAGTAAAATTAAAAAATTTTTTAAAAAGCTTAATGGTAGGTGTATTGAATTTGAATTGTCTATATTAGGCATCCAGATGGAATATGTGTTGGAATATGTGGTCTGAAGTTCAGAAGAAAGGTCCAGGCTGGAGGTATAAATCAGGAATATGACTTGTTTTCTTAATTTGTTTCTATCACTTTTATAATAAAAAATATGGAAATGAAAGATTGAATTGTTCTAGTGACAAAGAGCTGAGGGAAGTTGGACTGCAAAGGTAAATTGGAGTTTTGGAGTTACCAATTATATGTTTCAAACTGTTTCATTTAGGTTCAGACCCTCTGTGGTTAAGGACTGTATCCATGCTGTGCTTAAGGAGGAACTGGCAAATGCTGAATACTCTCCAGAAGAAATGCCTCAACTCACAAAACGTTTATCGGAAACCATTAAAGATAAATTAAAAGGTAATTATGATGAAAATTGGAAATTATATGTTCCCTTCAAACATTCGATTTTACCTATTTGTTTCCTTCCCGGACTTTAAACAAGGGACATAAACTGTGCATTCTTTTAAACACAAATTCCTTTTCAGTGGTCTAGTCTTCTCAATTATTTGGTAACTTTTACTCATGTGGGTTTTTGCAGATAGTGGGAAAGTGTAAAGATGTGAAATAAAAGATTGTAGGCAAGCACTATCTGAGAAATTCCAGTATGGGAAAGACCAGAAATTACAAGGGCTCCTTTCTCCCGTCATTGTTGATTGTTTTTCTCACCAGCATGTCAACCAGGCATTCATACCCTCACAGTCTGACCTCAGCTCAGCCCATCTCTCCAGTTGAGTCTTTAACTAGTTGCCCTACTCAACTCTCCACTCCTGCTAAGCTCTACGTATACAGAACACACTTTGTGCTTTTTCTCCCTGTTCTCTTGGTCTCTGTCTCTTTTTGTGTTAATAATGCTATACCCTTTGAAAAGTCCTTTCTGTCTACCTTTTCAAAAATATAACATTTTTTTGCACAGAAGAAAATGTCTATGTAACAATAATATGTTTTCATTATACTAATCTAACAGTCTAGAAAAATACACGTAAAGTTTTTTTTAATTACATAAAATTCCATTACCCAAATGTAATTACTATTTAATATTTTGGTGTATTTTCTTCTTTTTCTTAATTTGTTTCAGTTTTTAGAAATTAAAAAAATATATACATATATATAAGTACAAAGAAGAAAATAGAAATTCTGTGACTTTCTATCACCCAGAATTAACTACTGTTTGTATAGTAGCATTTTTATTTTCACTTTAAAAAAAGTTTTATTTATTTATTTTTGAGAGAGAGGGGGAGAGAGAGTGAGCATGCATGTATGAGTTGAGGGTGGGCAGAGAGGGAGGGAGACAGGGAATCCCAAGCAGGCTCTGTGCTAATAGCACAGAGCCCGACTCAGGGCTCAAACCCACGACCATAAGATCATGACCTGAGCCGGAATCAAGAGTCAGATTCTTAACTGACTGAACCAGCCAGATGCCCCTTCACTTTTTAAAAAAAGTTATTTATTTATTCATTTAAGTAATCTCTGTTCCCAACATGGAGCTTGAACTCATGATCTCAAAATCAAGAGTTACGTGCTGTACCAACTGAGTCAGCCAGATGCCCCTTTATTTTCACTTTTTAATAAAAATTGACTATTAAAATTATTGTAAAAAAGATACATCTCCATTATAAATAAATTTAAATGTGTAGAAAAATACATAAAATTAGAAAAACATCCCAAATGCCACCACCACATTAAATATCAATATTTAATGATAATCATTAATATCAGGTGAACATATCAGACCTCTTTTCTATGTATATATACAGATAAATAAATACTTTAATAAAAACAGCATACCATAGACATATTTCACATAGTGGTATAACATTCATTCTTTCTCTCTCTCTCTCTCTCTCTCTCTTTTTTTTTTGGCATTTGTTCTATATTTAAATGGAATGATTACTCACTATTTAGTCCTTTTATCATGCCATTTCCGTTGCTGAGTTCTTTATTTTGGTTCAATTCTTACCTGATGAGATTTTGTTGTAAGTTTTTTTAGGAAGGGCTCAGAAATGCTACATTCTCTGGGTTCTTTCATGTCTGAGGATGTCTGCCTCTTGCCTTTAAACCAGAATAGTTTTTGGATGAATATAATATTTTGAGGTAATAACTTATTTTCTTGAGAATCTTATAGGCTTTTTTTCATTGTCTTTTGGCATTGAATATTACTGAAGAGGAATCTAAGGCCACTTGATGTCCTCTGCTTAAAAAAAATTCCACCTTTAACCTTGACGCTCAATAGGTTTTTTGGAATATGGCTTGGTAGTGAAAATTTTATAGCTTTCAATCTACAGATTTTATTTTTTCCAATTTTCTTCTATCTCTGAAAACATTTCCTGTTGTTTTATTAGACTCTCTTCTTTAGGAAAACAAATACTGATATGTCGCATCTTCTTTATCTTCCATATCTGTTAGCTTTTCTGTGCCATACTTTCTTCCTTTTCCTTTGATATTTACTTGTGATTATCTTAAGCCAATTATTCAATTTTCTTTTGTGTCTGTTCTTTCCTTTGCCATTTTTAATTTATTAGGTCTGCACTGATATTATGTGAAGATTCAGTGTGTTTCTTCAGGCTGTGATCTTCCTTTTCATCTTTCTGCTGTTTATAATCCGAGTTCTTATTTTGTCCAATTTATGAGCTAATTTTGTTCTATACTGTGAATGATTTGTGAAGAATTTCTCTTTGTTCCTTGGTTTATAATATCTCCTAGGTTGATGGGTTTTGTTTTTGTCTTTTTAAAAAAAATTTTTTTAAATGTTTATTCTTGAGAGATAGAGCACGAGCAGGGGAGGGGCAGAGAGAGACACAGAATCAGAAGCAGGTTCCAGGCTCTAAGCTGTCAGCACAGAACCCAATGCAGAGCTTGAACCCATGGGCCGCGGGATCATAACCAGAGCTGAAGTCAGACACCTAACCAACTGAGCCACCCATGCGCCCGTTTTTGTCTTTTAAACAGTGTATTTGTTTCTTTCTTGTTATTCTTTTGTTTGTTTTTGCTGCTGCATCATTGCATATTGCTAGTTGGCTTCTTTCCATTTTACTCTGATGTGGTATGGTTTTCAGATCTTTTCATTTGCTCTTTTCATAATTGCTTCAACATAGTGTGAGTGATATCTTTTGTACTTTCCCACTATATCTGAGATTATTTTATTTTTCCCTCAGAACTATGATTTAAGGGCTGTATATATAATATTCTAGCTGCATGGTATCAGAAAAGAAGGAAGAGAAATGGGTAGAGAAAAGAGGAAGCTTCGTGGAACTTTGTGCAGTGTTTTGGGCTCTGTCTCTTGAGATTTTGTTAAGTATCCTGAATTAGGCTTCTTGTTTCACATGGTCCTAGGAGACCTGTGGTCTTCAGATTGTTTGCCTAATATAATCCTGGAGCCTTTACTATAATCAGAGTTTGCTCTGTTTCAACTTTGCCCATTTCCTTTCCTTTTTTTTTTTCAACTGTTTCCACTGGTCTTTGGTTAGAAAAGCAGGGGAGAGACAGAGATGCCCATTCAGTTTTCTTCTCTCTAGATTTGGTGTTAGTATTTTTAGGATTTTGCTGCTTTAGCAGTATAGTTTTTGGGGAAGCAGCAGAGTTGTGCTAGGCCACACCATTATACTTCAGAATCTTATGCTATTATTTTCTTTTTTCCCTACTGAACAGCTTGCAGTTTCTAAATATCCCATATTCTATGCCTTTGGACATGCCATTCCCTCTCCATAAAATGGAGAGACATTGTCTGCCTGGTAAATTCTCACTTGTCTTTTAAGACTCAGCTCATCTATCTCATCTTCCAAGAAGTCTTTTCTGGTCAACCCTTCCCTACTGTCTAAACAAAGGAAGGGGTTGCCATCCCTGTGCTCCCAAAAGATATGCCACTCCTGGAATTATTAATACATTGCATTTTCATTTTATTTTTCATGTTTGCCTTTCCAACTACTGTGAGTTCTTTAAGGCAAGAAGAATGTCTTATTTATTTCTGTGTTTTGAGGGCCTACCAGTACCTGACTTACAGTAGGGGAGAAATGAAGGAAGCTGTAATTTATTGAGAAAGTAGTATGTATCAATACTGTTCTAGATGCTTTACATATTGTGAAAATTGATAAAGCTAAACCTCACTAAAATGTTGGAGTTGAGAGGCCAGAAGGGGGAGCTCTAATACCATACCATTCCTTATCAGCCCAACAGGAAGAAGCCTATACTACCTCAGCAGGAGAAAGAAAGATTTTCTGCTTGCCCAGCAACAGACCAGCCAATGAGAGACTATCAAATTCAGGCAATGAAAAGCCACTACACTTCTAACTCCCAGTTTACTCCAATGAACTTTTTGTTTATAACAGCCCTCCCGATGTCCTCCTTTCCTCTACAAAAGAACTGACCTCTTTGTTCTCTGGACTTACAAATGGTTTTGCTGTAGCTTTCATATCCTGAATTGCAATTCTCTGCCCTTCTCGAACAAACTCATTTTTTGCTGGTAAAATAACTGACAGTTTTATTTTTAAGGTCAATGTAATATATCTTATCTCTTCTCACCTCACAGTGTCCCCTGGGGTAGGTAGTAATATTTTTCATTTAACAGATGAGAAAGACTTAAGCCAAGAAGGTAAATAACTTGTCCAAGGTTACACACTTGGTCAGCTGACTTACTCACCCAAGTAAAATTTGTCCTCTGGTCTCTCTGACTCTAAGCTTATCAACCTACTCAGTCAGTGCTTTTAGACTGAATGCCTATGTCCGTTTCTAGGCAAATATACTGTCATATTTATCACGTTTATCACTTTTTACTTATAATTTTATCACTTTTACTTTATCACTTTTACTTACAGATAACCTTCTTATTTTTCTTTCTAGAATTGGGATTCGACCGATATAAAATGGTGGTGCAAGTAGTGATTGGAGAACAGAGAGGTGAAGGAGTATTGTGAGTAGTTGGTTTTTCCTTCTTGTTTTTATTCTTAAATGTTTCCTATTAGGTATGCATCCTCCTGACAATTCAGAAAGATTCTGTCTTTGTAAGAGTGAGAGGAAAGGACAATATAACAAAATGTAGCTGTGAACCCAAATGATCCCGGTACTGAACAGTGGGGTTGACAAGTCTGGGTGAGCTCCGTGAGGTAACTCCCTTTTTGTCATATCCGTAGTGTTTATGTATATACGCTCCTGAAAGCGAGTATGGGAATATGTATGAATGATGTTTTTTCCTAAATTCCTTTTTGCCTGGTTTTTGTTCCTATCATTCTCCTAAATTAATTTCTTTAAAATTGTCTGAGAACTCTTTGTTAGCATATCTGGTAAGCCTTTCTTACCTCTTTACCTCCTATATCTTACCTTTCTTACCTCTTATTCTTGGCCTAGGCTTCTATTTCTTAAAATTCATTGTTGTTTTTTTGGTTGTTGTTGTTGTTTGTTTGTTTATTTTTGGCCCTGATGTCACTTATCTAACTTGTTTCTCTTCTCTTTTTCTAACTAGTGATCGTCTTTCCTTTTCTGGTTCCTTTCTCCCTTCATCGCCAGCTGTGAGCTTTCATCAAGGCTCCGTTCTTGTTCTTGGGCCCTTCTCAATGCTTTTTCAATGAGCTCATTCATTCTCATGACCTCAAACTGTCGTTCATGTATTGGTGAATTCAGAATTTGTATTTCCTGTCTTTTCCGATGCCCAAGTGTTAATCTCACGTTTCCCTTTGCAAACAGTGCTAGGTATAGTATTTTATAAGAAAGTATTAAAATATTTGGTAAAGGAATTTAAAAAATACGTTGTAGATGTTACGAGTGAGAATTTTTACTATAGAATGTTGGATTTGGAAGGGACTGTGGATATTTTCTAGCATCTACTCCCCTTAATTTATAGATGACACTTATGAGCATCACTATATTTTGCCCAAAATTATTTATCTGGCTGGTGTCAGATTGTCTAATAGAGCCTCGCCTTCTGGCTCTTGGCGCAGTCTCTTCACCATGGTGACCTCTACCATTCGGCCAAAAGGCTTTGGAGAATTTCTCTCCCCAAAGACATAAATACTTCCCTACTTTATCACCCCTGATTCAACATGTTTAAAGACAGTTATAAATTTCTTCTCCGTTCATCTCCTTCAGTCAACCTGTCATTTTAACTTCTCTGTCTTTCACAATATTACCAAGGTTCTATTGACTCTGGCTTAAAACCTCAGAGTCCTCTTTTGTCTTGTTTAGCCGTTACTCTCTCCCACTGTATGCACTGTAATCTGGATGCCAGAGTTACTTAGCAGCCTCTTATCAGCATTTCCAGACTCTGGTCTCTCTCCTCTGTATTTCGTTTTGCATACTAGAGCAGTCTTTCAGAAGTACACCTCATTTTCTTTCCATGAACTCTTTAGAGTTTATTTTAAACCCTGTCAGGTATAAACTCCTTAAACTGGTTGTAATTCACTTTGTTAAATGTGATAAGGACAAATTCTAAAGCATAGCATTCAAGGCCTACCCCCTCCTTTTAAAAAACTTTTATCATCTAAAATTTCAAACATACGCAAAAGTACAGGGAGTAAGGAACTCCCATTTTTCCGTTACTTAGCTTCAAAGTTTATCAGCTTATACAGATACTGTTTTATTTGTCCCTCTGCCTACTCTCCCTGTCCCATCAGATTATTTTGAAGCAAATTCCAGTTATCATACCTTTCATTTGTAAATACAACAGTATACAATATCTCTAAAGTTTAAGGACCCTTTTAATTTTATTTATTTTTTAAAAATGTTTATTTATTTATTTTGAGAGAGAGAGAGCAGGAGGGGCAGAGAGAGGAGGGAAGAGAGTGAATCCCAAGTAGGCTCTGCATTGTCAGCATAGAGCCTGAAGCGAGGCTCGAACCCACGAACCGTGAGATCATTACTTGAGCCAAAAATCAAGTGTTGGATGCTTAACCCACCAAGCCACTCAGGTGCCCCAAGGACCCTTTTTAACATACTGAAATATCACATCTAAAATACTGTCGATCCCAATATTATAAAATATTCAGTTACTGTTCAAATATCCCCAGTTGTCTCATAATATAGTCGACACTTGTGCACTGTATGGGGGTTAGGGGCGCCAACCCCTGCACAATCAAAAATAACTTTTTGTATATGCATATAACTTTGACTCTTCCAACACTTAACTACTAATAGCCTACTGTTGATTGGAAGCGTTACTGAGAACATAAACAGTCGATTAACACATGTCTTTATATAGGTATTATATACTGTATTCTTACAATAAAGTAAGCTAGAAAAAAGAAAATATTACTAAGAAAATAATAAAGGAGAGAAAATACATTTACAGTTCTGTACTTATTTATTGAAAAAACATGTGCACATAAGTGGACCTGTGCAGTGCAACCCAGGCTGTTCAGGGGTCTCTGTATACGTGTATGAATATGTATTTAAGTGTATGTGTTTATGTATTTATATTTTTTTACAATTTGTTCAGATCACGATCCAGATAAAGTTCACACATTGCATTTAGTTAATACATCTCTCTCTTTTTTTAATGTTTATTTTTGAGAGCGAGAGAGAGGAAGACACAGAATCCAAAGCAGGCTCCAGGCTCTGAGCTGTCAGCACAGAGCCTGACGCAGGGCTCGAACTCCCAAACTGTAAGATCGTGACTGGAGTCAAAGTCGGAAGCTTAACGGACTGAGCCACCCAGGTGTCCCCAAACCCACCAAATTTGAATAAAGACATCATCGAAGGAATTCGGACACAATTAAAGTTTGCTTTAAATATTTCTTTGGGGGAGAGGACACCACATTTCTACTCAATTAAGAGAAACATTTTTACAGTCTTGAGGCCTTTTATTTTTTTTACATTTACCATGCCATGGATTCATAGGGAATGGGTTCCAGCAGCTCAGGCTCCTTTCCATTGGTTCTCACAAAGTGTGCTTCTCTGGGTGGGCCAGGCTGGGGCTTCAGTTGAACCCACGTACCTTTCTCCTTGGCTTTCTTCTTTTTCTGATCATTTTCCCCCACACGCTTCAGGAAGCTAGCTCGGCTCTGAGTGCGTAATGTGCTCCATACGTACATTAATTCTCTTAGCAAGAATCTTGCCCTTAACTTGTTTGTTTACAACAATGCCAACAGCATGCTGGGAAACATTGTAGACTCTTCCAGTTTTGCCATGGTAACATTTGTGAGGGCATTCCTTTTTGAACAGTGCGCATTCCCTTAATGTCACAATATCACCTTTCTTGTAGATTGACATGTATGTTGGCAAGGGAACAGCTCCATGTTTTCTAAAAGGCCTAGAGAACATAAAGAGAGTACCTCTCTTCTTTCCCTTTGTGTTGGTCATTTTGGCCAATTACTGGAAGATGGCGGTTCTGGCCGAAAGGAGTTGATACATCTCTTAAATTTCTTTTGATCTATCATTTTTACTCCCTCTTTGATCTCATTTTCTCTTTTTTTTACCTTGGCACTTAATTGTAAAAGAAATTGAGTTGTTTGTCCTGTAGAGTTTCCTACATTCTGGCCTTTACTAATTGTATCTTTTCATTTATTTATTATTATTTTCAGGATTTTTATACTTTGGATTATAATCTAGTACTACCTTATTTATTACTCAGTGTTCCATCCTGGGCCATTGGCAGCTCTTTCAGTTGACTCCTGTGTCCCTTTGACATACCCTACTATTATGGGGTTTCTTGAGCACTTCCTTTCTTACTGGCACTGTAAGATGCTTCATCTTATTCATTCCCTGCCCCAGCCCTAGAATTAGCCATTTCTCCAAGGAGCTCTGGTTCATTTTATTGGAGAATAGCATTAGAAACTAACATCTGGGTGCTAGGCGTGGCCATTAACTTTTTAAGTATTGCTTCTGCTCCCTTTGGTCTCTGTTGGCCTTTTTGGACTCCAGTTACCTGTATATAGATGGAGATGCTCTTTTTACTGTATTCCACATATCTTTAATGGTCTTCTCTGAGTTTTTGTGTTTTTTCTCTGTACTTCCTTTTGGATATTTTTCTTTCTTTCTTTTTTTTTTTTTTGTTGTTTTTTAGGGAAAGAGTGAGCATGTATGTGCATGCCTGAGCAAGTGGAGAAGAGGGAGAGAGAGAATCCCAAGCAGGCTCTGCGCTATCAGACAAGGGGCTAGATCTCATGACTGTAAGATCATGACCTGAACCAAAATCAAGAGTCAGATGTTTAACTGACTGAACCCACCCAGTTGCCTAGCTTTGGGATACTTTTCTGTTGACCTTGTCTTTCCGTTAATGCATTCTTTTCTGTTGTGTCTAATCTGATATTCAACTCGCTGACTGCATTCTTTTTTTGTTCTTAATTTTTTCAATGTTTATTTTATTTTTGAGAGAGGGAGACAGAGTGCAAGCAGGGGAGCAGCAGAGAGAGGAGACACAGAATCCGAGGTAGGCTCCAGGCTCTAAGCTGTCAGCACAGGATGCGGGGCTCCAACCCACGAACCGTGAGATCATGACCTGATCTGAAGTCGAACGATTAACTGACTGAGCCATCCAAGTGCCCCTGACTGAATTCTTAATATCATTTATTATAATTTTCAGATCTAGAATATCCATTTATTTTTTATAGATTCCAATTCTGTAGTGAAATTATTATTTTTTGATACCACACGAGCATTATTTGTACAATCTGTGAAAGAGATTTCTGAATCTGTCCCAAGGCCAGAAGGGGCCTTTCTCTCACTCCTTCACTAAAATGTAAATTAATATAATTGCTGATCAAACTTACACACTGTTGGCAAATAACTTTTAGCCTCTATTTTAGGTATTGTGATCATCAGTGGGGAAAAAACTTTTTCCTAAGACACTCAGCTGCAAAGGGCAGGCAGTGTTGGGACCCCCCTCAGATACTGCCCCACTCTGGAAAATATGCCTTCAGGCTCCTTCTCATCACCGAAGGCAGCGGCAAATCCTTCCTGTCACCACACTGTCAGTGCAGAGCCTAACACACGGCTTGACATGGGGCTTGACCCCATGA
Source organism: Paguma larvata (assembly GCA_030068075.1). NCBI lineage: Eukaryota > Metazoa > Chordata > Mammalia > Carnivora > Viverridae > Paguma > Paguma larvata. The sequence goes on from CM057824.1 coordinate 83,673,709, forward strand.
ACTGTGAGATCCTGACCTGAGCCAGAAGCAAGAGTCAGATACTTAACCAACTGAGTGCCCCAAGTGTCCAACTCTTGCTTTCTGTTCAGGTCATGATCTCTCGGTCATGAGATCAAGCTCCGCATCGGGCTCTGTGCTGGGTATGGAGCCTGCTTAAGAGTCTTTCTCTCTCCCTGTCCCTCTGTGTCCCTCCTCCCACCTTCAAAACTAAATATATAAACATAAAAAAAAAGTCTTTTTTTCATACATGGCTAGATCTGCAAGTGCTCTCCTGGTGAACTACACCCGGCACTTAATTAAATTGACAATGAATGCTGGTGCTTTAAGCTGTGTTCCTGGGAGGCAGCTGCGATTTGATTAATCTAGGGTGTCCTCATGTCCCTCTTTGCACTTTGGTGCATTTTACGGATGCCCTGGTTACAGCTCTGACTGCCAGCCGGTAGCACCATGCATGCTTCAGCACCTCCTGGACTGGCTAGTAGGGGTCAGTGAGGCCAATGAAATTATTTTTTTATCCAGTTCTTCATCCTTCATCTCTCCTCCCTTTTTACATTTTGGTCATAGCAATTATCTTAGTCATTGTCTGCTTATTCTAGTATCTGGATCATGTGTGATTCTGTTTCCGTTGATTTTTTTTCTTGGCAATCCTTCATGTGGCTCTGTTAGCATGCCTAATTTAAATCTTGGACACTGTGTCGAAAAATTATAGAACCTCCAGATAATATTATTTTCTTCTAGAGAGGTTTACACTTTCCTTTTTCATTCAGGTAGACTATGGACTGCTTACCTTAATCCAGCCAGGTACTAAGCAGAGTTGAGGTTGGGTTGCAGTTTTGATGAGGCTCCCTCTACCTTTAGTTCACCCTTCTTTCCTGAATAAGCCCTCCAGACGGGATCCCACCCCCATCAGGTACCGACTTTTATGTTTGTCTCCTCAGTATAAAACTACTCTTCAAAAGTTTTTGCATTAGTGTATAGCTTTCTATCGCTGCTGTAAAAAATTATCACAGGCAACTGGCTGACTCAGTTGGAAGAGTGTGTGACTCTTGATCTTGGGGTTGTGAGTTTGAGTCTTGTGTTGGGTATAGAGATCACTAAAATAAACAAACAAACAAACTTAAAAAAATTACCCCAAACCCAGTGGGCTTAAAAGTATTATTTTACAGTTCTGGAGGTCATAAATCCAAAATGGGTTTCATTCAGCTAAAATTAAGGTATCAGAAAGACTGCATTCCTTCTGGAAGCTCTAGGGGAGAATCCCTTCTTTTGCCCATTCCCACTTATAGAGCTTGCCTGCACTCTTAGCCTATAAACCCTTCCTCCAGCTTCAAAGGCAGCAGCATCTTCAAATATTTCTCTTCTCTGACCCTCCCACCTCCTCCTTTCTTTTGTAAGGACTCACATGATTACATTGAACCCACGTGGACAATCCAGGAGACTCTCCTTATCTCAGGGTCCTTAGTAATATATCTGTAAAACTCTTTTTTCCCCCATATAATGTAACATATTCACAGGTTCTGAGGATTAGGACATAGACATATTTGGTGAGAGGGCTGTTATTTTGCCTACCATACTTGGCTTTCAGTTTCAAAATTCAGCACATGTCTTGAGGGGAAAACCTACCATGTGACAGGCTCAGTTCTACTCTGTTCTTTTTCACAGTGGTCTTGGTTCCTCAAGTCTCCAGTTTTATCTCTTTAGCGGCCAGCAGTCCTGCTGGTTTCTTTTTCCCTCAGTAATTGGTTCTCTAGCTGGGCAAAAGCCTGGGTTCTTAGCTTTTCATCCTGTGCCTGGACTTGGCAAATGCCCCAGGGAGAATTCCGATGCAGGATATCCGCTTACCTCCTTGCAGTGCTTCTCACTCTGGAATTTTGGCTCCCCTGGTCTTGCTTGCTTCTGCTGCATTCTGATTCACTTAATCCAGCCTCGCTAACTGTTCTTGGTGGGAACACTGGCCTCTACAAACTGTTCCATCATACTTCTTCTCAGTCCTTTTGACACAAATACTTATACTTAAATATAGTCGTTTGTTTGTTTGTTTGTTTGTTTTTTTATGGCCCTGGGTTTGGGTGTGACCCAAAGGTCTCAGGTTTGTCTTTTACATTTGTAGCCCTGGCCCTAGAATTGGCCATTTCTCTGAGAAGTCTTGGTTCCTTTTATTGGCAAATGAAATATAAACCACATTTGGAAGGCAAGGATTGTGTTTTATGCATCTTTGTATCATTTGTAACTAGCACTTTGCATCGTATGTAATAGATCTTCAACAAATGTTTGTTAAGTAAATGTTTATATTCCTGCTTTCATTTGTCTCTACTCAGCTTAAGTACTACGTTCTTTATGCAGTATTTTTTGGCTTTTTCTTCTGTATAAATTCTCTAAACTTCTATAGCACTTCTACAAACTTAGTACAAATGTGCAAATTAGACTTAGACTAGACAGATTTTACAATACTTCTGAATCCTAATAACTGATAAATTAGCATCAATCATACATTATCTTATTCTTTTTATGTGTGTTAATTTTTTTACCTAATTGGGAATTATTTGAGGATTGACATAGATTTTTCTCTTTTTGGACATATGGTAAATGCTAAGTAAATGCTTGTTGGTGATGAATTAAGTAGACTAATTTTATTTCACATTGCTACTGTTGCAATTTGGAAATAGATGGAACTTTTTTGATTTAGGAATGAGTGAGGGGCACCTGAGTGGCTCAGTCAGTTAGGTGTCTGACCCTTGATTTCAGCTTAGTCCATGATCTCAAGGTTGGTGGGATCGAGCCTTGCGCTAGGCTCTGCACTGACAGCATGGAGCCTGCTTGGGATTCTCTCTGTCCTCTGTTTCTCTGTCCACCCACTGCCTGTGTGGGTGCTCTCTCTCTCTCAAAATAAATAAATAAACATTAAAAAAAAAAGGAATGTGTGAAATATTAGGATGGGAGATTCTTCTATGCAAAACTATAAAAAAAGTACTTCTAAAAATGAATCAATATTAATATGGCATATGTATTATCCTTCTCTATAACTTGAATCTGAACTGCCTAGGTTCAAAACCAGACTTTGAAATTAAGTTTACTTAATTTCTCTGATACTCAGTTTCCATATTTACTAAATGGGTATAATAATAGTACCTACTTCACAGGATTAAATGAGTGAATACATGTAAAGCACTTAGACTAGTGGCTGGCACAAAGTAAGTGCCCAATTAATGGTAATGATGACATATATATATATATGTCAGAGCCTGACATGAATTGTGAGATTATGACCTGAGCTGAAATCAAGAGTTGGACACTTAACTGACTGGGCTACCCAGGCACCTGTTTCCATTTTCTAATTGGTTTTTATTTTGCCTAACTTTCTATATATATATATATACATATATGGTTTTTATTTTGCCTATTCTTTCTATATATATATATATATATACATATATATATACACACACACACACACACACACACACAATTTATATATATGAAATGGTAATGATGACATATATATACATACATTTAATTAAAATGTAAAACATTTGTAATTAGTTTTTTTACTTTATATTGTGAACATATTTTCATTTTTTGTAAAGTTTGTAAACATTTTTGTAAAAGTTCTTTGTAAAATATCTCTTTAATGGCAGCTGACAGCATAGAATTTCATTGCCATCAAATATCATAATTTCATCTACAATTTACTACTGTGAATTTAAGTTGTTTCCATTACTTATTTTTCAAAATTTAATTTTTTTAAACTAATTTCTATATGTAACATGGGGCTCAAACCCACAACCCCAAGAGTAAGAATCATATGCTGTACTGACTGAGCCAGTCAGGCACCCCATAAGTTGTTTCCATTTTTTAAAAAATGTTTATTTGAGAGAGGGAGAGAGAGAGAGAGAGAGAGAGAGAGAGAGAGAACACGCATGAGCGCAGGAGAGGGGCGGGGTGGGGGGGGTGGGAAGAGAATCCCAATCAGGCTCCATGCTCAGCGCAGAGCCTGACGTGAATTGTGAGATTATGACCTGAGCTGAAATCAAGAGTTGGGCACTTAACTGACTGGGCTACCCAGGCACCTGTTTCCATTTTTTAATTGGTTTTTATTTTGCCTAATATTCTTTCTTACTCAAGATTTGGGGAGAGGAAAATGGCCAATTTGAGAATTCAAAGGTAGCATAGCAATTCTGTAGAGACAATACCGGGTGTAGAAGTAGTTAGAAGATTGAGTTCTAGTTTAGAGTTTGTCCTTTTCTTTTCTAGAACTCTACAAAATGAGCAGGTTGGATTAATTAATCTATTGGGTCCTTTCCAGACCTACTTTTTAATATTATTGTGCAGGATTGAGCTCATTTCAGTCACAAATCTTAGGTATTAATTTCCTCTTAAAGTTACACAAAAATATCTTGGCTGAAGTAATCTATAACAGAGCCTCCCACCCAGAACACCAAGGTCTTCAAAGTACTGACTCCTTAAGCTGTCAGAGTCTGAGGCTGTGAGAGCCCCTGGACTGTCACCTCCAGTGACATCTATGTTTCCGGTCCCTCCTAGTTTATCCGGTATGTTCCGCTGTATACAAATAGGATTTTTGTTGTGCCAATCTGTGAATAGGTTGTTTGGAAGCACTGATCTACAAGAATGTATCAAGGAAAACTTTTGCTCATGGCAAATATATGCAGCTCCTTGTTCTATTGTTTATAATTCTTTATTCTTTGACTTTTCAGCATGGCTGCTCGCTGTTTCTGGGATGCTGACGCTGACAACTATGTTCATGATGTTTTCATGAATGTAAGTCCATTTGGAAGCCTTTTTGTCCTTTCCAAGAACATGTGGATATTCCAAATCCCGTTAATATTAAGATATGAGGACACTTTAGTTTTAGATGTTTGTCTTAGGCTCCTGGATAAGATGATTTTACTGTTCCTTTACTGTGTTCCTAAAGCAGAAGAAACCTAATGTGCTGCTAATAGGCCAGGAGACTCGTAGGTGTGCAGATGACATAATTGCATAAGTGTGGTTTTGAGAATATCAGATTGTTTATTGAGTGCTAACAGACATATGGCACTTGGCTAACTACAAGGAAATTTCGGTGGCGGGGATTCCATGAGTAAAGGTGATTTTTGTTCGGTAATAAAATTAATTACTTAAAGCTATTTCTCAAAACTAAGCAAAAATAGACATTTTTAAAAAGAGGTTTCATTTAAACATTGATATGCTATTGGCTGAATGTTTTATCTATTGTAATCATATGTTGTTTTATTATACTTCCTTCCAGGAAGGATCCCTTTCTCTATCCATATGCTTCTAGGTTGCGAATTAGAAGAATCAGAATGAAAGTATAGTAGAATAGGTGTGCCTGGCCAGCTCAGTTGGTGGAGCATGTGACTTCTGATCTTGGGCCCCACGCTGGGTATATAGATTACTTAAATAAATAAAACTTAAAAAAAATTTTTTTTTAAAGTATAGTAGAATAGAACAGAAACTGGGTTGAGTGAATTAAGAGAAGGGTTCCATTTCCAGCTCTGTAACTTTCTAATTGAATGACTTTAGGTAAGTCACTGGACTTTTCTCTGATTGTATCAGTAACATCAGGAAGCTATACTAGATTTTCCCAAAGACTGGCTGTGGCTACCCAAAAATAATTTGGGGAACTGGTTTAAATTTTTTTAATGTTTATTTATTTTTGAGAGCAAGCGAGAGAGAGAGTGAGTGGGGAAGAGGCAGAGAGAGAGGGGGACAGAGGATCTCAAGTGGGATCTGCTTTGACAGCAGAGAGCCTGATGCAGGGCTTGAACTCAACAAACCATGAGATCATGATCTGAGCCGAAGCTGGACACTCAACCGACTGAGCCACCCAGGGGTCCCTGGGGAACTAGTTTAAAATACAGATGCCAAGACCCTACTCAAGTAGATTCTGACCTGATAAGTCAGGTGTTGAGTCAGTGAGTCTGAATTTTTTAAAAAGTTTCCCACATGCTTATGCTTACTGCCAGGTTTGGAAGCTGCTTGTGTTGAGGAATTTAAGATACCTTTTAGCTCTAAAATTCTGTGATCCTGCTGGTTTCATTTAATGCTCAACTCCCCTAGGGATCAAAGGCTGAACAGTGGGGAGTAGTACTATGTAAATCTCCATTTATCTGCTCTCTAGGGGAAGGGTCAAGCTAAAGCGATGATTTTTCCTGCTTTTTGGAGTTAAAAATGCATATTTCCCTGAGTCCTTACACAATACAATTCATTCATTCAACAAATATTCCGAGCTCCTACTATGTGACAGCCCTGTACTGGAGGTGCTGAGGAAAAAGTGATGAATCAGACAGGCATGGTTTCTGCTTGTAGAGAGCTTATAAATCAGTGGGGGGTCAGACAATACTCACATTAACAAATATTTAATTTAAAACTTTAGTTTTCAGTTATTACTTAAGAAAGATGATCAGGGTCTGCTTTTAGAGTACAAGATTGGTGGGAGAGATGTCTACAAATCCTTTTAAAAAATTAAAATAATTTTTCAGAGCCTGGTTTAGGTTGCTGACTTCATCTGCTGTACCTTTAGTCCAGTTTGTTGAGTCAAGTGTGTATTTAGATCTCATTTTCAGCGCTTGTTTGGTTTATTTGGTAGAAGACCCCAGGAAGCACTGGTAGAGGTTGAGGACATGAGAGAGGAGAGAGAAGAGTATATGTCATTATGCCTATAACTGCTGTGGATACCGGGCTGGGTCTCTCAGGAGAACTCTGGGCAGCGCTGTAGAACAGCGGCCAAAGTGGGGGTCCGCGCAGACCAGCGCCTGTTTCCAGGTCCTTCCTGAAACAAGTACATAGAGTGTAACAGTTTAGAAATTCTTACAGGAATTTGACAAAGCAATTTATATCGATTAAACCTGATAATAAACTGTTTAGGCTGTATTTGTAGGTTTCTTTTTTCATTTCATTTTCATGCTTATTAATTTTTATTGTGTTTTACAAAAGTATCAGTCCATAAGGGCCTGAAAAATTGAAACAAGAACAAGTTTCTCACGATAGCACCATTGTAGGACACAGCTCATAGTTATTCCACCCAAGGAGGCAGGGAACTGGGCTAACCAAAGAATTTTGCTTTGGTTAGTAATCAGGTACTTGAGTTCAGATTGTTTTTCTGCCAGTAGCACCAGGCTGGAGGTGAGATTTGTTGGTCGGGAGTTGCTGAGGCAACAGATGGATCTCCTGTAATAATTACCTAAAAGCTGTTTTACAAGTTGAACTGGGATTTGGAAAACATTTTGTGATTCCAAGTTAAAAGATGGACAAATGAATTTTATCAATTAAGAACATACACCCAGGAACCATTTGCCCTTATCCAGAATTTATGACAAGGTGCTGTTTTTATCTATGATGTTAAAATTTAGTTACGCATTTCCTCCAAAAAACTCAAGGTATTTCATACATTATTTCTGTGATAAATCAGGGAAAATGGGAATACTTATTTTATGAATATGACTTACATAAAGTTCATTAGTTTGCATTTTACTTCTACCTTCAGAAAATCTCATTCTTTACCTATCCGACCGTTTGAGCAAGCAATTTCGTAGTTACCCTGAAGCAAGCAACTTTATGGCTATAATCTGGAAACTCTTTGTCTATTGAAGAAGAAAAAAACCTTCCTGATTAAAAATTGCAGAGATCTGAGATGATGTTTATTTCAATTGCCTATGCTGCCCTTAGCCCTTCATTAGTACTAACGTTCTGGATTTGTGTGTTTTCTGTTTTGCTTGCTTTTTAGGAGAGTTTATTCTGTGTTGTAGCAGCATTCGGCTGTTTCTACTATTGAATCTTTGAAAAATTGGATAAAGATATGACCATGAAGAAATATGAATTTTTTTATACTGTTAAATATCTCAACAAAATAAAGACAATTTGGCAGCTTGGCAACTGAGTCTATTGAGTTTTAGGCCTTATATTTTAGTGTTTTGATTTTTGTTGTAATATGTTCTTACTGTATTTGCTGTGTGGGGAGAATCCATATTTCAATTGTTCAGTAAATATTTGGGTGTATTTTCTACCAGTGTTTTTTATTTTATTTGCAGTGTTTAAAAAAATTATATAGACAGTTTTGCACCTTGATTTTTCACTTCTCCTAGGGTCATGTGCAGTGTCCATGTCATTTTATTTGCATTAGGATTTTCATAAGCATAATTTAATAGCTGCACTTACTCCATTAGGTTATACATTGGCTATTTTTGCCATTTCCTTAGTAAGAGATTGATTAATTTGTATTTTTTTTACTATTATAAATAACATCGAAATGAATTTATTTGTGCATCAAGTTTTTTTCATACATTTTGAACTATTGTCTTTATCTCTCATCCAGTGTTTTTGCTTAGCTATTGTGACTCCACACCTTACACAGCTTATTAGGTTAAGCACACATTCATTTTCTCCAGGGTTTGCCCATAGTGTCAGGGACGCTGTCCAAGTTGTGTATGAAATTAGCCCTTCTTTAAGACTCTGAGATTATTGTGACTACCCAGCCTCGCTCTATCTTTGTAGTAATGTTCCCCTTGCAATTACTTTTTTTTTTAGTGTTTATTTTTGAGAGAGAGAGAGTGTGAGTGTGGGAGGGGCAGAGAGAGAGGGGGGACAGAGGACCCAAAGCGGCCCGTGCTGACAGCATACAGCCCCATCCCGACTTAACTCAGGAATTGGGAGATCATGACCTGAACCACGCAGGGTTGAACGCTCAAAGGACTAAACCACGCAGGCGTCCCCGTCCCTTGTAGTTCCTGATGTCTTCTCCAGCTAGCAGTCAGTCCTTATTTGGAGCATCTTAGTCTGTAGGCCATGTTCAAATAACTATTTGAAATTCAAAAGGGAAAGGGTGACAGTAAATCCTATTTCTCCCTGGAGGCTCCTCAGCAGAGGCATAAGTGTATCTACTCACTTTTCTTCTCAGCCACTTTCAAGTCAAGCATGTGGACAAAAAATAATAGTGAATACATCAAAAAGTTCTTTTACATTCTTCTCCCATGACACTGGGTATTTGCTTGCCTTACATCTATGGAATCAAAAGGGACCCTTCTCCAAAGGTTCATTCTAGCAAAGGAAAAATTTCTCTTCACCAGATACGCCGCTACACGTGATTTCCTACCAGCTGGCCTCCCTTGAAGCCGCTTCTGCTCAACTAGCCCTCGGTTGATTCCTACTGATCATTTCACGGCGAGCCAACCTGGGTCAGAAATAACAGGAGGAAACCCGGCTCTGGGACCAGCTTACAGGTTACCACACGACTTAATTGCCGGACACGAATTCTTCCTACATGGCCGAGTAGGGCAAAGTTGGCGCCGTGGGGAAGCAGTCGCCCAGGGGTCTCCGGTGGAAGGCGTCACGGCCATCTGCCCTGCGCCAGACGCTGGAGACAAGAGCGGACTGGTTCTCCCTGGAGGAACCTGGCCCGCAGCTGGGGGAACGGGAAGCCGCCGCTTAACGCATGTTGACTGACTGCCGGAGAGCAGCCGCGACAGTTCACGGTCGTATCTCCTCACGAGAAGGCGTCTTCACCGCAAACTCCAGTTCCGCATGGAATCTGCCCCTTAGTCACTTGGTCTCCTGTGCCTGGTATTTTCCGCTCAGCCGCTCCACCCCAAGGGCTTCTGTGGAGGCGGAACTACTGTGTCAGGGGTCGCGGTTTTCAGGGAAGTGTCGCGGTCGGATTGACAAGAGGGCGGGCAGTAGGCGGGACTTCCGGCCCGCTGTTCCGTCAGCTGCCTTTCCCGGGCGTCTCCCCGCAACCTCCTCAACTTCCCTTGTCCGTGACGCGGCGCCTGGAAGAGATCCGACGCGACAGGGGCCGGGGGAGCGTGACCTCACCGCTGCAGGTGAGGACCCGGTGCGTGCATATGCTTGCGGCTGTCTTTGAGAGAACAGACTGTGGGGCCAGGACCGTGAGGAGACTGACTGAAAGAAGAGTGGGTCAGTGACAGCGAGGGGAGTGTAAGGAGGGGCTGTGAGGCTACCGTGACCCAGAGGGGCAGTGACAGCGAGGGGACTGTGACCGAGATGTAGCTGCTTGCGAGGAGTGTGCGACCCAGAGGCAGTGAATGCAAAGGGACTCTGACCTCGGAGAGCACGAGGCAGAGGCTGCGAAGGGACTACGATCAAGAAAGTACGAGGCAGTGGCTCGGAGCAGACTCTGGTCGATGGATAATGACTGTGAAGGGACTCCATCTAAGGGAACATGAAGGGGCGGCCCCAGGGGACCGACAGGCAGTAACTTTGAGGGGCCGACTTGGACAAGCGTGAGCTCAGTGACTGGACATGGTGCTGCAGGGTTAAGCCTGGGCACTGGGTGTGGTTGGGTGGTCATGACTGGGCAGAGAAGGTGTTTAGTGTAGAGGACCCTTGTTTGGGACCTATCAGACAGACCCGAGTTTAATTTTATGGACAAAAGTCTCGTGGCTGGGAAAGGAAACCTCAGGACTGAGCTTCTTCATCAGTGAATGGGAAGTTTGGACTAGATTAATGTTTCCTGGACTGTGGATTCCATCCTATTATTGGGTTGTGAAGTCCATTTAGTGGATAGCACCTGAATTACAAAAAAAAAAAAAAAGAACTACAATAGAAATTTTCGGTGCATTCACATAGTAGGGGTAAGTACTGTCTCCTGAAACTTGTTTCAGCTGTCTGTGTATGAGATTATGATGCCAAATAGATTTCATATATCTTAAAATGTATGAAATATAGTAAAAATGTTTAAAAAACATTGAACCAGATTATTTTGAGTTTTCTTTCAGGTCTACAACGCCACGATTGTTATGTTTAGGAGACTGTTTCGAGGTACAAAGACTGGCTCTGGCCGGGGCACAGGCTCCATCAGATTGACTTAACGGGAGAAAGCTTCCCAAATATAAGTGAGGTGACTGGTCATGACGGGCGACTGACACTCACGATCTCAGGTGGGAGAACTAGAACTCACTTTCCGAAACAGGGACAGTGATATTTATAGAGGCGGTGAGGAGACAGGGGTTTGTGATAGGAAAAGCTGCTAGAAATAGACATTGAGAAAGAGGAAGGTTTGAGGGGGGTAGAACAAGACTTAGGAAGGGAACTGAAGATGGAGACAGAACACGTTGTGCCAAGAATAAAACGGGAGTAGGGAGATAGGGCCTTCAGGGTCCTTTCCAATCTTGATGTTTAGTGATTCTGTGAGTATCGAGAATCGCTGGCAGGAAGATAGGAGTTGAGAATGGCATCGGTGCGGTAAGCAGTGGTAGACAGACGGTGACCCGCATGGGGAAGAAAGGATGATGCTTAGAAAGTCAGCAGTGGTGACTGGAACACCATACTGGAGAGGCCTGGATATGGTTAGCTGGGCAGCTCAGTGATTTGCGCACTGGAGGCCCAGTGTGGCGTCCTGGGAATGACACGTGCTGCGGGTCATGTTTTAGCTGCTGCTTTTCTTCCCTACGGATCCCGTTTGTGAGGGCGGTTGGTGATGCGGATGAAATGAACTAAAGTGATCTCACTCCCCCCTCTCTACAAACCTTGGTAGAAGGTGCTACTGATTGTACCACCCAGTGTTGTATTTTTTTTTTAATCTATAGAAGAAACTTGAGATAATTTTAATTTATTCGACACTGCGTTTATCTGATAACCTAATAGTCACCCCCACCTCCTATACATGTACGCTTTGCGATGCAGGAAGGGAGTTCAGAAAGATTCTTGAGTGGTAGCGAGTTGTGAATGATGGGGGAGAGCCTTTGTTTAGCTAAATAATGGCTAATTACACCTTTTTCTAAAACATTAGTTTTTTACTTGGCTGACATTCTACATAACTTAAAGAAACTACTCAAGAATTTCTTTCTCTAACCGAACATGGTTGGCCCTTGAGCAACACAGGTTTGAGCTGTGTGGGTCCACGTACCTGTGGATATTTTTTCGATACTGTACATTTTACAATACTGTAAATGTATTTTTTCTTTCTTATGATTTTTTTAAAAATTTTTATTTATTTTTTTAACAAATTTTTTTTTAACATTTACTTATTTTTGAGTGACAGAGACAGAGCGTGAGCAGGGGAGGGGCAGAGAGAGAGGGAGACACAGAATCTGAAGCAGGCTCCAGGCTCCGAGCTGTCAGCACAGAGCCCGATGCGGGGCTTGAACCCACAGACCGTGAGATCATGACCTCAGCTGAAGTCTGTGGCTTAACCGACTGAGCCACCCAGTCTGGGCAGAGAAGGATTTTCTTAATAAAATTTTGTTTTCACTAGCCTTATTGTAAGAATACAGTATAAAATACATATAACATACAAAATATGTTAATCAACTATCTATGTTATTGGTAAGGCTTCCAGTCAACAGTAGGCTATTAGCAGACAGGTTTTGGAGAAGTCAGAAGTTACATGCAGATTTTCAACATGTGTGTGTTGGGGAGCAGTGCACCTAATCTCTGTGTTGTTCAAGGGTCCGTTTTATATGCTTCAAGGTAACTGACTTAGAAGAGAAGACATTTAGGCTTGGGGACTGCACTACTGCCTCTGGGTTCCTTTGTGTTTGTTGAATGAAAGGATTCTTTTTGACCTACCTGTTTTACAAATTCCCTTCAAAAACAAGTATAATGTCCTGATTGATAAAGAATGAACTTTCTTCTTTTCTTAGCCTATGATTTCTCTTCCAATAAACAGGTGAGGTTTTATTTTCTTGGGGACCTTCTTGTTGGATATGTGATCCCTTAGGGAAAGTAATCTAGTCAGAGCCTTGGATTCAGAAATCCCAGGTTGCTTTATCTGATGTTAACACGGACTCACTCCGTGAGTATGGGAAGAATTGTTTCCTTTCTCTTGTTTTAGCTTTTCTAACTATGGCAGAAGTTGCTATTTGTCTGCTTAAACAATTCTTTAATAATCCGAAACATATGCACACTTAAAATTTGTGTACAGTCTCATGGCATTTGTAAACCACCTGACCCCATTCATGATTCCCCTATAGAGCTGTCTGATCTCTAGGTTAGACATCGTTACCCTAGGGAGCTGAATTATTTTTCCAGATTATAAATGCTGATAATTAATTTATAAAATATTTATAGAAGGCAAGAATAATAATTTGCTATTGTTATTAGCAATGAGTAATGACAAAGATATCTAGTAATAATTGTAATTTTATGCTTTTCACATATTTGCATAAGTCTTATCTGAAGTCAGATCTTTTGGCTTTTATACTAATAGAGAACGCCCTCTTCTACAATTCAATCAGTAAATTCAGGGAATATACATTTTTACAACTCTATTTTGCAGTATGTGCCAAAGCTCCACTCCAGAAGGGGGAGGAAAAAAGAACTGTTTGTGAGTCTCTAACAGACATTTAGCATTGTGTTAGGTTTGTTTACATATATTATCTCATTAACATAATAATTGCATTGCTTGTATTTTACTGTTTGCAAACCAGATTAGTAGATAGATATACAGCTGGCCTTTTTTGTTTTTTATTTTGTCTTTTTTCTCTCTTTCTTTTGATAACTCTCTTGTTAAAAGTTAGATTAGTTTGACGCTTTCTATATTTGGACTAGAGTGACTGCCGGTGAGCCAGGGGAACCCCTGGCTGTTAGATCATATTCACAACTATTTGCAAACCAGCTGTGAAGGCTGGTTAAAAAAAAAAATAGAGACATATGGTCTTTGCTCTATGCTAGAGAACAAAATGGTGTGTAGCACTTAACAGAAAACAGGTAGTTTTTGGTTTTGTTTTTAGGTGGTTTTTCTTATCTAAAGGGAATTATCTTAGATATGATTATTCTTGTTTGTTTTTTGGCCCTAAAGTAGAAGTTTTTTTTTTTTTTTAGAGTAGAAATCTTAAATCTTTTTGGTGCCATGGATGCCTTTGGCAGTATGGTGAAGCCTTGTGGTTTCCCTTTTGGAATAATATTTTTATGTGCAAAAAATAAAATATAATTATAAAGGAAACTGTTGAAATATAGCTATCAAAATGTTTTTAATATGCGTGATATAATGCTATATGTGCTTTTTATTAACATGGTAAATGATGTTTACTATCAATGGATCTTATAACCATAATTATTAATTATTATTACTTTCTTAATATTTTCTTAAAAAGTTTATTTATTTTGAGAGAGAGAAAAGCATGAGTGGGGGAGGGCCAGAGACAGGGAGAGATAGAGAATCCCAAGTAGGCTCCGCATGGTCAGCGCAGAGTCAGAGGCAGGGCTCAGATTCATGAACCCATGAACCCATAAGATCATGACCTGAGCCTAAGTCAGATGCTTAACTGACTGAGCCACCCAGGTGGCCCTAACCATAATAACTTTATAAGGACCATATGTTTAAACAGTATTTCAATATACTTGTAATAAGTGTAATGTCTGAATATATGTAGGATTTCAATTGGTAACAAAGTCTACTATGACTGTTGTGGCCTATGTTCATAACTGAAGGAAGTGGTGAATTTGCCAGAGGTTAGTAAAAATGAAGATATGCTTTTTTTTTTGTTCAAATCCCAGACTCCGTGAATCTATTGTAGACCCTGCCTTAGAGATGTAAATTCTGTAAGTCACTCTAGGAAGAGCAGAAATTAAACACAGGGTTTACTTACCGAATCTTGTAGTGGAAAAGTGGTAGAGCAAAATCGTTCAACCGTAAGAATTATTTCAAGTGTCCCTTGTGGTTTTTAGTATAATCTCTTTCCAAAATAATTCTCTTGTATGGCCAGGTCCAAATATAAGCTTTATTTTGTTCCAGGGTGAGCCCAGGGTCTGGCACAGAGGAAGTGCCCACTCAGTGTTTGCTGAAAAAAGGTTTCTCTGAAGAAATTAGAGGGAAGAGATGAGTTCAAAGATAAGGTCTTAGATGTAGCAATTTACAGGCCTCAGATATTGAGGCATAACATTGAGCTCTGGTTTAAAACTAATCTGTCAGTGCAGGTTATGTTGTGACATTTACTTTCTGCCCCTCCCCCACTCATGCTCTGTCTCTCTCTCTCTCTCAAAAATAAATAAACGTTTAAAACACACACACACACACACACACACACACACACACACACACACACGCCACTTTATTAAGCTCTGCAATGGTAGAAGCAGGTTAAGATCCCAAATATAAAGTATGCTTGCTCACTCAGCTTTGGAACTGGACGTAGTGTAAAACCATACTGAGCATATGGTTTTACTGAGGAAGATACTGTTGTCCCAGAGATGGGAGAAGCAGGAATAGAATGTGAAGGAAAGGAAAAATTCATGTTTCCTGTTTTTGCAGATAGTTCCCTGTAGTACTCTGTCAAATTTGAGTTCAGGTTTTGCAACTTGAAGAGTATATGTGATCGCAGCTTGCCATTACTTAGGTTGTTGCGTGGGTAAGGAAGCAGAATCTACCTCCTCTTTCACCCTGGAGTGCTTACTAGATTTATTAGCAATAAGGAAGTAGAATAGAAGGATTGAGTGGGAGTCCTTAAAATGTACTTGTAGAGCCTTTCATCTTTAAACCACAAGCATCTGCATGCCGGTACCCAGATTTTGTCTGCCTCAGGATACGTATTGGAAAAATGCTTGACTAGATTTATCTTCAGTATCTCCTCCCTGCCACCCTTCCCACCTCATACACATTTCCACTTCTTTGTGCTTCTTAGTAGCCAATTTGATGCATTCAAGCAGGCATTTATTAGAACATTGAAGAACAAGACAAGCAGTGTGTACTGGGAGGTGAGTCAGCAGAAATGGAGCCAGATTTTGTGAATCTGAGTAAAAATCACAGGCAAAATACTACATTCTGTATCTTGAAAGCAGTTTGGAGACACTAATTCATTTAATGGGCTTGCTGGTGGTCTGGTAGTGGTGGCGGTTGTCTATATTTAGTTTGGGCACGAATGGGGAATTTGATTAAGATAACGTGACTAATCTAGGGACTGAAAAGGTAGCAATGTTGGAAAGATCAGGCCTTACAAATGCTGCACTCTCTCTGTCAGCTTCCTTTGACAAAGACATTTTTTGTAGGATAAACCACTAAGGAAACAGGAAGTTTTGGCACACCCCAATGAGCTCATGAGGGAGGCTATGCATCCAGTCTTCAACAACTTTCATTCTCACTCATCCTAGCTTCATGTGGATGCTATGGTTGGAAGCCAGGATCCACATGCACAGTATTGGGTAATTGCTCATTTTGATCTTATACCATATTGGTTCATTTCCTAGCCTTATTGCCTTCTGGACAGCCTGCTATGTTAAGGCAGCCTGTGTATGTATTTTTTTTCCCCCTTCTTTTAAAAAAAAATATTTTTTTTTCATTTTTTTAAAAAAATTTTTCAAATATTTATTTATTTTTGAAGGAGGAGAGAGACACACAGAGTGTGAGCGGGGGAGGGGCAGAGAGAGAAGGAGACACAGAATCTGAATAGGCTCCAGGCTCTGAGCTGTCAGCACAGAGCCCAATGTGGGGCTCGAACCCACGAACCAAACCGTGAGATCATGACCTGAGCTGAAGTCAGTTGCTTAACCGACTGAACCACCCAGGCGCCCCTCCCCTTCTTGAAGGTAGTTGTTTTAACGTCACCTTTTCCAGAAAGAACATGCACCTTTACTTAAGGGTGTTGGTTGATTACAAAGGTGCAGTTGTCATAAATGGAGAGTTTGGGAAGTATTGTTCCTCATTGTTGTAGGTATTCAGGTACTGAGCGATTGTGAATATGATATAGGTGATGTGCTTTCAGGTACAGCAAAGTTTCAGTATAATGAACTAAAAGCCAACATGTATTTACTATCCTCAGTATGTCCTCATCCTCCCACATGCCTTTTCTCAATAGCAAACTTGATACGCCTTGGCAGGCATCTGTTGTAACTTGGGGAACTGGTAATTTTTTCTGGTAAGGCATTAATAATTAATGGAACTCTTTTTTTTTCTAATAAGGCAGTAATTATTAAATTATTCTATATGCTTTTGTGGTGTATAAGTTAGTAGATGTGAGGGAGCATGGGGATGGTCCGAGAGAGCCAGAAAATGGTTTCTTCAGAGATCTATAAAGTCAAAATTTAAAAAGTAGTAGTAGTTTTAGAGGAAAGGCATAAGGGTTAATCTCTTTATGATTTCTGAATTCATTTAGAATTATTGTTATGGAATGTCTGTGACCTTTGTGCTCTTCATTTCCTAAGAAAGTCGATAAGATATAGAAGTGTTTTACATGAAACACCAAAAGTATTAGATCTATAGGCTCTTAAGACCTCAGTTTAAGTATAATGTGTAATGTTCAGTTTAAAGTATAATGTAAAATACAGTGTAAGACACAAAAGTCATCTTTAGAAAATAGAAGAATTATATATAAACAGATAAGGAATAATATGAGCAGATAAGGAAAAAATATTTTTAACAGAATGGGACTTTTGTTGTGTAATTTTTTAATACACTTATAAACTGACAAGAACTTGACCCCTTTCCATCAAAACAGTAATGTATAAAGAAAGTGCTTTTTAAAATTTCAGAGTGGTTTTCTATACTTAGTATATTTATTCAAATAGTTATTGAGCGCCTACTCTGTGTCAGAGCTCATTGCTAGGTGTTGGATGCATCAGGTGTGATGTTTGCAGTTCCAAGTGGTAAGAAACCCAATTTAACTGACTTAAGCAAAAAGGGGAGTGTATTGGTTGGCATAACTAGACAGTCGAGGAACTGAATTCTCTCCATCACTAGCTTGCTTTCTCTGTGTCTGTGCTGACAATTTCAAAAATGCTTTCCTCCTGGTGATAGGATGGGACACTAGATTGTCACAAGATGGTTCCCAAAGCCATGTCTCTAGGTTCAGATCACAGAGAAAGAAGTGATCATCTTTGTCCAAACGTTTCCATCTGGCAAGTTCTGAAATTTACTCTGATTGGACTGGCTTAGGTCACCTATTACTGCCTGTCCCTTCTCCCTTCCTCTCCCAATCTATGGCCAGGGGAGAGTGGTGTGCTGATGGGTTTAGGTTTGGCACATGTGATCTGATGCTAGGGTTTGAGATTGAAGCTTACACAGACCAAATGAAAGTGAGTCTTCAAATGAAAATGGGCTCTTTTTGGAGCAGGAGGGTTGAACAGTAGGAAGACAAACAATAAACTTCCACTACATCAGGGAGTTTATAGTCTAATTTCTCATTTGACCCTTGTCATGACTTAGAGATTAAGTACATTTTCTTAGAGCCTTCCTTAATCACATGAAGAAACTCAGACTCAAGGGACTTCCTTAACCTCAAGTTAAGTTACCAGAAGGACCTAGAATTTAATCCCAGTTTATATGGTATGATTCCTAGTCTCGTGCCTTCTCTACTCTTTTATTTTGGCCCAAATCAAAACAAGTCCCTAGAGTTCTTGAGTAGTCTGCCATCAATATGCCCAGTGAGAAGGGAGCCCTCTGTTTAGGAAAGATGAAAGTAAGTTCCTATCTGATAGAATATAAGTGGTTTTGATTAAATTTATATATGATCATTTTATATACTAGGTAGCATAGTGTTGTTAAGTGCACAGACTCCAGAGCCAGAATGCTTAGGTTCAAATCCTGTTTTTGCCCTGTCCTAGGTGTGTGACCTCAGTTATTTAATTTAGCTGTGCCTTAATTTCCTCATCTCCAAAATAGGGATAATAGTATTACCTACCTTATAGCATTGTTGTGATGGTTAAATTATTTAATATATGCAGAAGTTAAAATTTCTTGGCCATAAAAAGTATTCTATAAGCGTTAGCTATAATTACTATCATCACTATTACCTTCATAATCTTTGGTATCGTGATAGAAAAATATAGATTGTGTGATAATGCAACGAAACAGATTTACAGCTGATTGAATACCCTAATCATTAAGAATTTTAAATATATTCTCTATTCTATTTTCTAAAGATAAACTCTACCATGTTTTATATTGTATTAATCTAGAGTATTAAGAGTGGATCTTATTTTGGCTCAGGTCATGATCTCGCAGTTCGTGGAATTAGGCCTCACGTCGGGCTGTGTGTCAGGCTCTGTGCTATTGGCTCAGAGCCTGCTTGGGATTCTCTCTTCCCCCCTGTCTCTCTGCCCTCCCCCTGTGCACATGTGTGTTCCTCTCAAAATAAATAAATAAACATTAAGAAAGACTGGATCATAACAAGGGGGAAAGGACCTAGTGGTATTGTAACATTGGTATATGATGACATGTATCAATCCTGATCAATATTTTCATCAGTGACTTGGAGGGAGACATAAAAACCTTTTCAAGTTTACAGACTACACAAAATTTTGATAAATAGCAATATTATAGATTGCAGTCAAGATTTGAAATTATTTTAACAGATTGGAATAAGCAAAAAGATCAACCCAAATGGACTTTAACAGGATAATGACCAAAAAACCAAATAAGTGTGTTTCTTCACAACCTCTGCTCGAATGCCCTGGTGTGCCAAAATGAGGTGACTCCTGAAGTAACCTAGTCCCGTTTCAGATAACTTTTGTTCCTAAAAAGGTTTTAATTATGTTTAGTTAAAATTTATAACTCTGCATATTCCAATAATCCATTTTTTTGTTGACTTTCATAGAACATTTGTTTGCTCTATCCAACATGACAAACATTCAGATATTTAAAGATAGTTATTAGGTACCTTCTTGTGTAGTATAGTTTTGTATCACATTGTATAATGTATACTATAGTAGTTAGGGGTGTGTAGCCTGCAGCCAGCCCGACTGAATTTGATTCCTAGCTTCTCAACTTACTAGTTTTGTGACCTTATCTGTGCCTAGGTTTTCTCATCTGTAAAAATAGTGTTAAAATATATACCTATGTCAAAGAATTGTGAAATTAAGGGAGTTTTAAATATTTTAAAATATTTAGGTATACAGGTGTTATATAAGTGCTCACTGTTAGTAGTAGTGGTGGTAATATTTCTTTCTTCATCACAGCTTATTATCAGACTCTAGAAGGGGTACCTGAGTGTCTTAGTCAGTTAAGTGTCTGACTCTTGTTGTGGCTCAGATCATGATCTCACAGTTTGTGGGATCGAGCCCCAAGTTGAGCTCTGTGTTGGCAGCATGGAGCCTGCTTGGGATTCTCTCTCTCTTCCTCTCTCTCTTCTCCTTGCTCACATGCACACACTCTCTTTCTCTCTCAAATAAATAAACTTAAAAAAAATCAGACTTTAGAAGAGTACTTGCTACAACAGTAGTTCTTAAATGGAGTAGATAGCAGTGGGGGAGATATAGCAGGAGATACAGCATATTTAATATTTTACCATATTTTTACCTTCAAAGTGTACTTTGTATAATAGCAATCTCAGGGGGAAAACTTGACAAAATCGTTTTAGATATAGGGGTACACAGAAGTCAAGCTTTAAGGCAGATGATGACAGCTACTAATACTAAATAATATAGTAGCTGATATTTACAAGCACGCTGTGTGCCAGGCACTGAGCTAAGGCTTTACATGGAGTAACCATTAAACCTCATTTGTTAGGTGATGCAACTCTGACGATTAAGGAATTTGTTCCAAGTTCTCATGGCTAATAACTGATAGAGATAGGATTCCTATTTAGATCATCTGACTTTAGGGCCTGAACTCTTTTAATCACTACACTATGCTGATAGAGTGAGGTTAAGATTTCTATATTTCTTAAAATGGAGCATGGATAAAAAATATTGAGAAACACTGCCTTAGACGTTTGATTAAGGTGTTTATATAAGGCAGATGGAGAGATTTTGGTGTATGTACTCAAATGAAATACAGGTAAAATATATTAGTCTTACTATCATTTCCCAAAGGGCTTTGTAACATATTAATAACAATTGTCTTGATTCTTTCTATGTTTGTGAAGTTTACTTTAGCTTTTTAATTAACTAATCATGCAAATCCTTTCTCTTGCCTCGAGTATGCATTATGAATTTTTATGTTTTTTGTATGATTTTTAAAATATGTTTATTTATTTATTTTGAGAGAGAGACAATAGGGGAGAGACACAGAGAGAGAGAGAGAGAGAGAGAGAGGGTGAGAGAGAATCCCAAGCAGGCTCCACACTGTCAGTGCAGAGCCCCACACGGAGCTCGAATCCACGAACTATGAGATCATAACCTGAGCCAAAATCAAGAGTCGATGCTTAACTGACTGAGCCACCCAGGCACCCCTATAATTTTTTAATCCAGAGAAATAGATCCAGTGTCACAAGGTCCAACCACCCCAGATACTACTTTGGCTTTAGAATGTCTTTAAAACCACAGTGACAATATTTTAACTCTTAGAAGGAAAGCCTTTGCTTCTTTCTAGTATAATAATATCCATCATGTGTTTGTCTAGTTAAGTTGAATCATATGACCAGATGGTTCAGTCCTTCAAGATGTAAGCAGTTCGAAAGCAAAGCAAATTTTATGTTATGTATATTTTGCCACAATATAAAACAAACAAAAAATCAAAGCGAAGTTGAAATTGGGGAGGGAGGGATAGATGATAAAGTGAGTGGCATAAGGAAACCTGAGAGTGATAGTTATGTTGTTTATCTTAATTTTGATGATTCACAGATGTATAGATATGTTAAAACTTTTAAATTATATACTTTACATACAGCTTATTGTATGTCAATTATACTTCAATAAGCTATAACAAATTTTGTAGCACACATACCCCTCAACCCCTTCCTCCCGCCAACTGAGCAAAGACTTCTGAGAAATTCCTTTAAACATGTCTTTGGATCAGTTAAGTATTTTTTGTTAAATATTAAAGAATTTTAACTGTAATTTATGGAAAATAATTGTTGAAAATATGACATGACATTTATTCCCTCAATTTTTTATGGCACCCTTTAAATTGCTTTGTATCATGAATAGAAAGTGCCACCTATTTGTAATGTCAGAAGAGGAAGGAACAGAGATTAAAGAATTCTTTTTTTTTTTTTTGAGAGAGAGAGCTCAAGTGAGTGCGGGGGCAGGGGGTGGGAGTAGAGAGAATGAGAATCTGCTCAGCTCATTGCCGTACATGGGGCTCCATCTCATGACTCTGGGACATTGACCCCACCCAAAATCAAGAGTGGGAAGCTCAACTAACTGAGCCACCCACGTGCCCCAAGAATTCTTTATTGCTTAAGTTGAAAGCTTAGAAAAATCATAGCAAAAGTATCCAACAGGGAAGATCTAATATCTGTATAGCTGACAAATTGGACTGCTTCCTAATCAGGCCAATAGCCATGTCAGTTATGTTTGATTGATCCTGGGGCCTTGTTTACCTTTAAGTAGCTGCGACCTTTTATTCTGTGCAGTTAGGACTGATTTACATCTGCAAGAACGTAAGAGATCCATGCTATAGAGAGAATGTTCTTGATAGAGGGAAGCAGCAGTATTGATGATGAGACTGCTTCTTTTTAAAAGTGTGGGATTTCTGGGGCACCTGGGTGCCTCAGTTGGTTAAGTGTCGGACTTCAGCTCAGGTCGTGATCTGACGTGAGTTTGGGTCCCGCATCAGGGTCTCTGCTGTCAGTGTGGAGCCTGCTTTGGATCCTGTATCTCCCTCTCTCTCTCTCTGCCCCTCCCCTGTTCACTCTCTCTCTCTCCCAAAAATAAACATTATAAATAAATAAATAAATAAATAGATAGATAAATAAATAGATAAATAAATAAATAAAATGTAAAACCCTTGGATTTCTGGGAGACAGACGGAAATAGTGGTAAGAAAGGACTTTGGAATTAGGCAAGTCTGGATTTAAATCCTGGCTTTCCCACTGGCTAGCCGTGTGATCTGTTGAATATGTTGTTTAACTTCCCTGATCCTTAGTTTTCTGATTTGTAAGTTGGGGCTAATAATACCTGCATCTCAGGTTGTATGGGTTAAATGACAATAATGTGTATTAAGTGCCTATCACAGTGCTTGGCACATAGTAAATATTCAAAAAGAGATAGCCATTATTATGACTGTTGCTGTTATGATCTTCCTTGCAAGATGTTTAGATTACTAAAACATAACTTGGAATGATTTGTATCATATATACTAAATCAAAGAGTTACAAAGGAGAAGGAATAAGTTTCTAGAGAATCCAAAAGACAATCTTATATGAGAGCCTGTCTATGTGGAAAATTGTTACAGAACATTTTAAAAATTAAACTTTTGGGGCACCTGGGTGGCTCAGTCGGTTAAATGGCCGACTTCAGCTCAGGTCAGATCTCACGGTCTGTGGGTTCGAGCCCCACGTCTCGCTCTGTGCTGATGGCTCATCAGAGCCTGGAGCCTGCTTCGGATTCTGTGCCTCCCTCTCTCTCTGCCCTTCCCCTGCTCACACTCTGTCTCTATGTCTCTCAGAAATAAATAAATGTTTCAAAAATAAATAAATAAATAAATAAATAAATAAATAAATAAATAAAAATTAAACTTTTTATTTGA
This sequence comes from Paguma larvata, assembly GCA_030068075.1. Taxonomy (NCBI): domain Eukaryota; kingdom Metazoa; phylum Chordata; class Mammalia; order Carnivora; family Viverridae; genus Paguma; species Paguma larvata. Next base: position 83,697,023 of record CM057824.1, read on the forward strand.
AAAGTGTAAAGCCTATAGAAAAGTTGCAAGAATATTAAAATTAACTCCTTTATACCCCATCTAGTTTCATACATTGATAACATTTTGCCATGTTTGCTTTACCTTTTTTTATATATATCATAGTATACATAATTTTCTTATTCTTTCTCCCCCACTCCTTTCCTTCCTTCCTCTCCCCCTCCTTCGCTTTCTTCTCCTCTGTCTTCTTCCTTCATTCCCTCCTCCCTCCCTTGTCCTTCTTCCTATGCTGCTACTGCTGCTGCTGAGGGTACAGTTGCACAGATCATGACCCTTTTGCCCCAAGGTACTTCAGCATTTATCTCCTTAAAACAAGGATAGTCTTTTACATAACGCAGTGTAATTATCAGGAAGTTTATTTTTTTTAATGTTTCTTTATTTTTGAGACAGAGAAAGAGAGAGCATGCCTGAGTGGGAGAGGGACAGAGAGAGAGGGAGACAGGATCTGAAGCAGGCTCTGTGCTGACAGCAGAGAGCCCAGTGTGAGGCCTAAACTCATGAACCCTAAGATCATGACCTGAGCTGGAGTTGGACACTTAGTTGACTGAGCTACCCAGGTGCCCCAGGAAGTTTATTTTAATATTGATGTGTATTATGATTTGGTACACAGTCGGTATTCAGATTTTACTGATCGTCCTAATAACTATCCTTTATAAGAATTTCTCCCACAATCTAGAAATGAAATTCTAGGGAATAATCCCTCAGCCTTTTAGTGTGTGTGTGTGTGTGTGTGTGTGTGTGTGTGTGTGTGTGTGTTAATTTATTATTTATTTTGAAAGAGAGAGCTCAGCGTGCTTGAGCTGGGGAGAGGCAGAAAGAGAGAGAATCCCAAGCAGGCTCCACACCATCAGTGTGAACCAACATAAGCGCTTGAACTCATGAGCCATGAGATCCTGGCCTGAGCAGAAATTAAGAGTTGGATGCTTAAACGACTGAGCCACTCAGGCGCCCTTCGTTGTTTTTCATGGTTTACCTTTTTTGAAGAGTAACAGGCTTGATGTTGTTTTTTAAAATTTTTGAACATTTGTATTTATTTTTTTATTTATCTAGGCTCAGCGTGGAGCCCGACGTGGGGCTCATGACCTGAGCCAAAAATCAGGAGTCTACATTCAACCAACTGAGTCACCCAGGCACCCTGTAGAATCTTTTTTTTTTTTTTTTCTTTTTGAGAGAGAGAGAATGTGTGTGAACTCACATGCTGGGAGGTGCAGAGAGAGAAGGGGTTCAGAGGATCTGAAACAGGCTCTGTGCTGACTGCAGGGAGCCTGATACAGGCTTGATCCATGAGGTCATGGCCAAAGTCTGGTGCTTAACCAGCTGAGCCACCCAGGTGCCCCTAGAATGTTTTTTAATTGAGATTTGTTTGCTTGTTCCTTATAAATCCATACAGGCTATGCATTCGGGGCAGGCAATGTGTCCTCATTGCCTCACATCGGGAGGTGTTATTGGTGATGTTAATTACCTTGGATTACTTAGCTAAGAAATTTTTTCATTATAAAGTAACTCTTTTCCTTTGTAATTAATAAGTAATTTATGAGGATTGCTTAAAAATACTTGGAGATACTTTGAAACTGTCTAAATATCCTCTTCTTTAACAAATTTCCTCCAGTGGTTTTAGAATCCTAAGGAGCACTTTTATATCATAAACCGTGGTTTCTTCAGCTGAATTGAAGTCTTCTTGAGAAAATAGTTTACTTCAAAAAGTATGTTACAGAATCTTGTGCACAGTAAGTTCCCACTATTGGTGACTACCTGACCTTCAGCTGCCTGACACCAGATTGCTTGTTACATTTTTCATAATGGATTTTGTCTACTTACCCCAAGAAGAAGTTAACAGAGAGTTAAGCAAAAGTCTTATTGTGTGTAAATTAGAAATGGTCACTAATTGCACTGATTAGGTGTTTTTAGTAGGTCTCTCAGACCAGTGAGATGGGAGTAGTAATACAACCTCTGGATATTTTGAAACATATAATAACTATAATGAAGAAAAGCTCTGATCATCACTGGAAAACTTATTAAATGTATAGTACTTTTATTCCATTTTAATTTGCTTTTGTGATGAAAGGAAGTTTCTGGGTGGTGTTCATCTTTCACTTTGGACTCTGACATTTTTCCTGTTAGCCTAATACTTAGCCATGACTCATGGGTGTCACCTTCACTCTTTAAGAATTAGGTCAGGTTTCTTGTTGATCTTGTCGTATTGCCACTTGGAATTTAGCCGGAGGAAAGAAAGTAAGGCACAATTGCAGTTGTTTAGATGAACATCTTATTCAGGAGGGCTTATTAGAGGCAGTAAGGTGGAATAGAATGTCTTCATTCTGTCTGGCATTTTTTAAATAATATTTTATTTTGGGGAGAGTGCAAGTGGGAGAGGGGCAAGAGAGAGGGGGACAGGAGCCAAACCAGACTCTGCACTGACAGGCTGATAGCAGCGAGCCTGATGTGGGGCTCGAACTCATGAACCTGAGCCAAAGTAGGATGCTCAACTGACTGAGCCACTCCGTGCCCCTGGCATTTTTTTGTTTTTCATCTCTGCTCTGAGGATCTTTTTTCCACCTTTCACTGTACATATCTTGGGCAGAGATGACAGTTGACCATTAAAGTTCCTCTATCCCAGTTTCTGGCTGATGCCTAAAATTGCATCATTATCAAATTAATTTATTTGTACAAATTATGTTACCCAAGGAAAATGCAGACATCCTTGCGAGGTGTTGGAGAGGTAGCACAAGCCAACATCTAAACATGAACATCAAATATTTCAGAACTGTTCTGTGGTAGCTAGTTGCTAGAAGCTCTCTGCTAAGTGAGAGAGTAATTTATAAGTTTTCACTGGGGAGGGAGAAGCCAGGGTGAGCTTTTAATAGTTGAGGCTCTGAATAGCTTAAGGTGCTAACTCTGAAAGAGGAAGAAGAAATGGGTATTAGACAAGAAAAGGGACATTTAAAAGACACAATATACTTACTTCACAATTTTCATAGATAACCCTGGTGGAGTGGTCTCTGAAATCTACAGAGCGTTAAGAGTTAAGAAATACATGCTTTGTTCAACCAGGAATTGGTGATGGCTGTCTCTTTTAAAAAGGCTCTTTTTTCCATCTGCACCATAGACATACCTTTCACTTTTCCATGTACCTGTCATATCTCCAAATGTACCAGGGATGTTATTAGGGGAAGGTGGTAAATTCTATATAACTAACTTTCCCTACTCTGATCTTTTACATTTAGTCAGGATATGAAATTAGCAGTTAGTATACAGGCTGCATTGGTCAGGGTAATAATTTCCAAGGTCAAGGATTAATTGTGGCCATTGTTCCACAGAGAGGCATTTCAGTGTTTCTACTAGAGCATGTGTTTTGTGAAGCTTTGTTGTTTTTTGCCAGATGCAACTGGCTCACCTTGTGAAATGTGTGCTATGGAATTGATCTTTTGCTCAGTGTATCTGTGTTAACATCTCTGAAATACAGGTGACAGACTTTTTCTCCATTTCAATGAGAAAAAAATTCTTTTTCACTTTCTATGACCAGTTAAAAGAAGATGGATGCCCAGAGTTCAGCCAAAGTGAACACAAGAAAGAGGAGGAAAGAGGTACCTGGACCCAATGGGGCAACAGAAGAAGATGGAATTTCTTCAAAAATACCACGCTGTGCAATTGTAAGGAAGAGATTTCTTTTTCGAACCCTTAACCTGGCAGGGGGATGGTAGAAACTGATATAAAATTGATGATATCAGTATGACAAATCTTCTGAAATAATGGAAAGAATGATTAGTAAGTACGAATAGTATTTTCACAGTTGTTAGAAATTTCTACTTTCTTATCAAATAGTAGTTCACAGCTAAGTTGCAAAAGCTTTACATTGGAACTGGAAAAAGAATGTTAAGAAAATTTGGAGGTTGTTAAGTTAGTTTATTAAGCTAAAGATTAAATTAAAATGAATGAAATAGAGAAATTGGAGCTCCAGGCAATCATCTGATCTTAGTATCATCTCATGTCGTTTAGTTTTTCTGTGTCTTACTTTTTTTTCTCCCATGTCATTCCTTCAGTCTATTACTGGTTATATCTTAGATGAGAACCTTTTTCTGTTATTGCCTACCTTACGTTCCTTTATCCCTGGGACGTTATCTTGTATTTCCTAACCACTGCCAAACCGTCGATGAAAGATCCCATTCCAAACTGTTCATCCTGTTTCGGTTTGGTTCCCTTCCTAAAGCTTCCTCTAAAAAACATGTCAATGAACACATTTACAATTGAAGTTATTATTGATATATAATATTATTATGAAATCCATGTTTCAAAATTCCAGTGAAAGGATTATATATTTCTATGTTTTCTCTACCTGTATTGACTTACCCGTTGATCAAAGTGCAGTTTCCACTAGTTAGCTTTAGAACTTCATGTAGTGCAAAGGGAAAAATGTTTTTATTCTGACACAATTAACATTAGTTCCAAACCAATATTCTATCTTGAGCAGTAAAAGCAACTGGACTCCACCAATAGGCATATGCTTCAGGCCTGATATTGATGATATTGGTAGGGGCAAGTATATTACTTTCTTATTGCTGCTTAACAAATTGCCACATATGTAGTGGCCTAAAACAATACAGATATATTATCTTACAGTTCTGGAGGCTAGAAGTATGAAATGGATTTTGGAGAGCTAAAATCAAAGTGTCGACAGGGCTGGAGGTTATAAGGGAGATCTGTTTTCTTGTCTTTTCCAGCTTTGAGGGGCTGCCCCCATTGCTTTGCTCACGGTGCCAGCCAGCAATCACATCACTCTGACCACTGCTTCTCATCACATCTCTTCTATTTTTTTATTTTCTATTTTTTTAACGTCTTTTTATTTATTTTTGAGAGACATAGAGACAGACTATGAGCAGGGGAAGGACAGAGAGAGAGGGAGACACAGAATCTGAAGCAGGCTCCAGCCGTCAGCACAGAGCCCAACGCGGGGCTCAAACTCACAGACCGTGAGATCATGACCTGAGCTGAAGTCGGCCGCTTAACCGTCTGAGTCACCCAGGTGCCCCTCTTCTATTTTTTTAAAGTTTTGGGGCGCCTGGGTGGCTCAGTCGGTTAAGCAGCCAACTTCGGCTCAGGTCATGATCTCGCGGTCTGTGAGTTCGAGCCCCACGTCGGGCTCTGTGCTGACAGCTCAGAGCCTGGCATCCTGCTTCGGATTCTGTGTCTCCCTCTCTCTCTGCCCTCCTCCTGCTCATGCTCTGTCTCTATGTCTCAAAAATAAAATAAACGTTAAAAAAAATTAAAAAAAATTAAGTTTTATTTATTTATTTTAAGAGAGAGAGAGAGAACCCAAGCATGAGCCAGGGAGGGGCAGAGAGAAAGGGAGAAAGAGAATCACAAGTAGGTTCCATGCTGTCAGTGCAGAGCCCAACGAGGGCTTGATGGACTTGATCTCACCTGATCTGTAATCAAGAGTCATACACTTAACTGACTGAGCCACCCAGGCGCCCCTCATCACGTGTCTTTTGAATCTGACTCTGCTACTTCCTCATTCACTTATAAAGACCCTTATGATGGGGTAATTGGGTGGCTCAGTCAGTTGAGTGTCTGACTTTGGCTCCGGTCATGATCTTGTGGTTTGTGAGTTTGAGCCCCATATCGGGCTCTCGTCTGTCAGTGCAGAGCATGTCTCAGATTTTCTGTTTCCCTCTCGCTCTGCCCCTTCTTCTGTCTCTCTCTCTCTCCGAATAAAATAAACATAAAAAAAATTTTTTTTTAAAAAGATCCCTGTAATTACATCGAACATACTTGGATAATCCAGGATAATCACCCTATCTCAAAATCCTTTAATTTAATCTTATCTGCAAAGTCCCCTTTGCCATGTAAGGTAACATAGTCACAGGTTCCAGAGAATAACATGGAGACATCTTTAGGAAGCCATTATTCTGTACACCATAGCAGATGTACTCAGAAAATGACTCAGCAGTCAAGAAAACAAGACATTGTTAATTTCTGAATGTTTAGAGAATTTAGGTTACGGAGATGATGGTAGGCACCAATTCAGCAATCAGTCTTGGAGTAGGGACAAGTTATAGCCAAGTAGATGATACTCTTAGCCAGACACAATAGCCAGGAATAGAGCAAAGAAGGCAAGTTATAGTGGAATGGGCTTTGAAGAGACTTAAATTTCTTGATCCTTAGAATTGAGGAATTTCAGTGCTTTAGATTGCTTTGCTTTGTATGTTCATGTCATAGATCAATTGAATGACTAAATGATCATTTAGTATTATTCTATATTCCTTTCTAGTACACACTGGCTATTTAGCACGGTCAAAGATTCATTCACCCAACAGGATGTACCAACCCGAGTGAGGAGTGTCTGCTAAATAAACTTGTCTGTCCTCGTATACTTGTGCTTTCTATCTCTGATCTCTTTTCAACTCTGTAGTAAAAGCAAACAATATTTTTTTCCTGTTTTTATAACAGCTCTATTGAGACCATATAATCCACCCATTTAGACTGTATAATTCAATGGTTTCGGGTATATTTGGAATTGTGCAACCATCACCACAACCAATTTTAGAATATTTTATGTATCTATAATGTGGATACCACATTTTATGTATTCACTCATTAGTTGACATTGGGTTGAGCAAACAAGATTTTATCACACACAATGTGCCAGCATAGCCAGTAGGTGGTAAGGGTGTAAAAATAAATAAGACCTTCCCTTTGAGAGATGTGAGCCTAATGGGGCTCAGAAGAATTTTTTTCTTTGCAAGGGTGGAGAGAAATTGGAAGGATCATTTAGTATTAAGTAGCTGCATTGGGAGGTCAGGATGATTTGGAAAGAAGAGAGAAAAGAACTGAGGAAAAACGAAGGGATAACTTTATGGCTAGTTTGTTTGTAAGTATAAAGAAGTTACTGACTCTTAAATACAGAAAACAAACAGGGTTGCTGGAAGGGAGGTGGGTTGGGGGGGGAGTTAAATGAGTAATGGGCATTAAGGAGGGCAGTTGTTGGGATGAGCACTGGGTGTTATATGTGAGTGATGAATCACTGGGTTCTACTCCTGAAACCAATACTACACTGTATGTTAACTTGAATTTAAATTAAAAAAATAAAAAAAGAATTTACTGATACAGATGTTTCTAAAGATACAATCAAAAAGAATCACAAAAGTATTTATGAAGAATAAGACATTTAGCCTATCTCAATATTTATCATACATATGGATAAGTCACAAATTGGTAACAGTTCTGCTAATGGAGATAGATCTCACAATATCATATATTGAGAACATCTGTGTGCCACTTGCTATGCACTAGAGATGCTCAGATGAAAAGATGAAATGACCTTGCTCTTAAGAAGCTCACAGACAAATATGGGAAATAGATAAGTTAAGATATAGAATGAAAAGGGCCAAATAGAAGAAAGTTAGAAATACAGTGGCTGTCTAGATGAGCAACAGATTAACTTTGACCTAGAGATGGGGACAGTGGTTTTGGAAAAGCTTCACTGAGGAGAGTATTTCTTTCTTTTTTTTTTTTTTAATAATTTATTGTCAAATTAGTTTCCATACAACACCCAGTGCTCATCCCAACAAGGGCTGAGGAGAGTATTTTTGAACCGAACTTTGAAGAATAAATAGGAACTCAAGAAATAGACAGCAGATTGAATACAAGTTCAAGTATGAAATAGTTTGTTTAGCAAACCATGAGTAATATTATTAGAGTTTAAAGTTCAGAAAATAATCTGCCATAGATAAGGTTAGCAACAACCTGACTACGAAGGATTTTGTGTGCTGTGCTAAGGAGTTTGAACCTTATCCTATGGATAATGCAATCAGATTTGCAATTTAGATCATCCTGATTGCTTTGGAAAGGATGAGCTGAAACAACAATAGACATAAACCAGAGAACTAGTTGTGAGATTGTTGTAATGATCCAGGTTGGAGATAATGACTTAAACTAAAATTTTAATTTTTTAAAATAGATAATTCTGGGGCGCCTGGGTGGCTCAGTCGGTTAAGCGGCCGACTTTGGCTCAGGTCATGATCTCACAGTCCGCGAGTTCCAGCCCCACATCCATCTCTGTGCTGACAGCTCAGAGCCTGGAGCCTGCTTCGGATTCTGTGTCTCCCTCTCTCTCTGCTCCTCCTCTGCTCATGCTCTGTCTCAGTCTCTCAAAAATAAATAAACGTTAAAAAAAATTTTTTTTAATAGATAATTCTTGGAAATCAGGATGTAAAGGATGAGAGGTGTTAAAGATGACTCCTAGCTAGATTTCAGTCTTAGGTAGATTGTGTAGATGGGATGCTTCTTACTTAAACAAGAAATACAGAAAGAAGAGCCAGTTTAGGAGAAAGATGGTAAGTTTAATGCAAGTTCATCTTAGAAGGTCTAGGAAACATCCAAATAGTAGTTAAATAGATGAGTTCATTGTTTACATCCATTGAAATGGCAATAGGAGTCTGAGAAAATTATTACTTTTCTTTTTTCCTTCATCCTTTCCTCCCTCCCTCCCTCCTTCCTTCCTTCCTTCCTTCCTTCTTCCTTCCTTCCTTCCTTCCTTCCTTCTTTCCTTCCTTCCTTCTTTTCTTCTTATCCCCAGGGAGTGGAATCTTTCTGCTCTGTTCCTTGTCACTTCTTTCTCACACCATATGGTATTCCTCTTGACTCCATAACCTTTCCTCTAATATTATGGAAATAATTTAGATCTCAGGAACACCTGTTATTATACCACATGTTTGAGTAAAAAGGACATGTTTCTCTGTGTCATTCTGAAAGCTTTTGCTGAAAAATATTTAAGAATCCTTAGAAGTAGAATACTGGGAAGCCAGTATCAAGTTCTGGGCTTAATCTGAGTTATCTCCATTTCCCTATTTTTAAAAAAATTTTAAGTTTATTTGCTTGTTTTGAGAGAGTGAGAGAGAGGGCAAGCATGAGTGTGGGAGGAGCAGAGAGAGGGAGAGAGAATCCCAAGCAGGCTCCATGCTGTCAGTGCAGAGCCCGATGCGGGGTTTGAACCCACAAACCATGAGATCATGACCTGAGCTGAAATCAAGAGTTGGACGCCCAACCAGCTGAGCCACCCAGGCTCCCCTCCATTTCCCTAATTTAAGGACACCAGAATCTCATCTCTCTGACTGGAATTCTGAGGAATAGTGCATTAATATATGTGAACATAATCAGGAAAAGATTTTATGAAAGCAATGTTGCGTTTAGAAGACCATAATTTGTGAAACGATCATTAATAGTCAGAATTTTTAGTTATAGTATTAGTATTAGTAATAATTAGTTATAGAATTATAGTATTAGTTATAATTTGTATAGAATTAGAAACTTCATATAGCATTTAGAAGCTAACCTCTTAGATTAATACAATTATTTCATTTTGTTGATATAACGAAATGCTGTGTTCCATAGAATGGAACAGAAAATGAACCTCATGTTATTGATGATGATCTAAATTGTTGAGTGCCACTAATGTAAAAAGTTGTGATAGTTACTTTGCCTATGCTATTTTATTTAACTCTCAAGTAACCTTGTGGGGTCAGTGTTATTATCTTCCATTTTATAGAAGATGAAATCTGTGATTTCACAGCTATTAAGTGATAGAGCTGGAATTTAGATCTAAGTGTTTTAAAGTTCTAAACCAATGCTTTTTCATTTATGCTTCACAACCAGATAGTCAAACGACTTGAAAATAATACTATTCTGTAGCATTCTCTTGAGGTTAAAATGAAAGAGGTATGTTTTAGGAGAATATAGGTAGAAATACTTAGTCCTGCTTTTATAAAGCATCTTCTAGAGATACTGTTTTTAGAAACATGTTTTTAAAAATACTATTTATTCTGACTGAAGACAACTCTAGAGAGAAAAATTTTGCTGATCTGTTGTAGTTGAAGAACCTTTGGTTTCATTTTCTATACTTAGAAGGAATTGAAATCCTAGCCAGGAAGGATAGCTGTATTTGCTTTTGCCTTGGAATGTACACAGTAATCAGAAAATATTGAAGGAGCAATTATAAAAGATAGGATACTTTAATGTATGTTTTTAAATTAAGATAAAATTCATAGAACATAAAATTTAACATTTAAACCATTTTAAAGTGTACAATTCAGGGGGTTTTAGTGTGTTCACAGTGTTACACAACCATCACCACTATCTAATTCCAGAACATTTTCATCACCACAAAAAGAAACCCCATATCTATTACAGTCACTCTCCATCCCCCCAACCTACACTTAGCAACCAATCACTTATCTACTTTCTGTCTTCAGGTGTTTGTCTATTTTGGGCATTTCATATAAATGGAATCCTACAATATGTAGCCTTTTGTGGCTGGCTTCTTATATTTAACATACTATTTTCAAGGTCCATCCAATGTATTAATATTTCATTCCTTTTTATAGGTGAATAATATTACATATGGACATAGTATTTTGTTTATTCATCAGTTGATAAACATTTGGATTGTTTATACTTTTTGGCTATTGTGAATAATGCTGTTATTAATATTATTTGTGTTCAGGTTTTTTAAGAAATGTGTCTCCAGGGCCGCCTGGTTGGCTCAGTCAGTAGCACATGTGACTCTCAATCTTGAGGTTGTGAGTTCAAGCCCCGCGTTTGGTGTAGCGCCTACTTAAAAAATAATAATAAATTTTAAAAATTTATGTTTTCAGTCTCTTGGTTATATACCCACAGGTATAGTTTCTGGACCATATGATATTATATGTTTAACATTTTGAAGAACTGTTTTCCAAAGTTGGGCACCAATTTACATTCACAGCAGCAGTGTATGTAGGTTCCAGTTTCTCCACATTCTTGCCATCACTGTTATTGCCTGTCTTTTTTGCTCATAGCCATCCTGGTGGATGTGAAGTAGTATTGTTGTGGTTTTGATTTGCATTTCCACGATGCCTAATGTTGTTGGGCATCTTTCCATGTGTTTTTGACAATTAGTATATCTTCTTTGGAGAAATGTCTAGATCCCTTTGCCTCCTTAACTCTTCACTGCCCCCTTCTGCCTCCCTCCATTTCATCATGGCCTAACCCTAGATCTTTACAGTTTCTGTTAATTCTTTGTTTCTCTTCCTGGACTGTTAACTTGGCCTTCTATAGATTAATGTTGCTAGCTTGGTCTGGGCTTAATATGGCGCCCAGTATTTGCTGATGCTCTGCAAATATTTCCCACAGCAGCTCTTCCACGTATTTTCTAGTTTCCTCAAGATTTTGGTCTCATGCAAACCTCCCTGTTTTTAATAGCTAATTTTATGTCCTTCTGACTATACTGAGAAAATTGAGGACACCAGTTATAAATTTGTACATCTTGCCTCCTTTACATCTAACATTGTCCTTTTCTCACCTTCCCTTTCTTCTGCTTTTAGAAAAGTGTGATCTTTCTTGTTTCTAGGGCTAATATCTTCTCCTGTACTATCCTTTGAAGCCATTTCTCTAGACTCTTCCTTCCTGTTATCTGTTATATTCCTTCTTCCGTATTTTCCATCTCTTTGACTCCTTTTCCACTGTCTTGAAAATGCACAGATCTCCTTAACTTAAAACAAACAAACAAACAAACTGCCACTCAATCTTTCTGTCTCCTTTAGGTACCTTGCAGTTTTTCTTATTCCCTTTATGGGTACACATATCTACTGAGAGATTATTGCTAATCTATTTCCTTTTCTTCTAGTTTTCTTTTTTTTAATTTTTAAAATCTTAATTTTATTAAAATTGTTTTTAATGTCTTTATTTATTTTTGAGAGAAAGGGACAAAGTACGAGCAGGGGAGGGGCAGAGAGAGAGAGAAGGAGACACAGAATCTGAAGCAGGCTCCAGGTTCTGAGCTGTTAGCACAGAGCCCGACATGAGGCTCAGAGTCATGAACTGTGAGATCATGACCTGACCCAAAGTCTGATGCTTAACCAACTGAGCCACTCAGGTGCCCCTTCTTCTAATTTTCTTAAAGGCACTGGTGTTCTACTTTCATTACTATCCTAAAAGATCTCTCATGGTCATTTGAATCACCACACTGAAGGACTTCTCTCACTTCTCATTTTCTTTGATCTCAACTCCTTTTTTTTAAAACTTCTCCATCCCTGCTACTGGTAGTACAGTCTAATTTTCTTCAGTTCAAAAACTCATTATAAATGCCTCTTTTTCTCAAGTGACAATATTTGTTCTTTTTACCATGTCCTACCTATTCTGCCTTCACAAAATCTGCCACCCTTTCTATTTCCACTGCAACATTACTGGAAAAATCTGCCGACCATTTTCTTCTCCCTATAATAACCTCAGAACTCTTTCTAAGTATGCAAAATAACCAGTGGCGTTCTAGTAAACTGGCTCCCTGAGGGAAAAGCCCTCTGATATGTAGCACTTGTTGATTTCTGTGGCTAATAAGTTCAGACTGCCAATGATTTAATAAATGGCCCACAGAATTCCTCAATATTTAACAACCAGCGTCTGTACACCATTGATAATAACTTTCAGAGACACAATAAAGCTCATCTTTTATCTACATGTACTATTGTTTATAAACATAATTTTTTCTATTTGATGTATTTTTGCCTGAACTTTATTGAGATGTAATTCATATACGATTATAATTCACATACCCATTCAAAATGTGCAATCCAGTGGTTTTTAGAATATTCAGAGTGTGCCGCCATTATCATAATCTATTTTAGGACGTTTTCATCACCCCAGAGAGAAACCCGATACCCATTATCAGTCACTCTCCATTTCTCCCTCACCCTCCAAGCCCAGTGTAACCACTAATTTGCTTTCTGTTGATAAATTTTCCTATTCTAGATATTATATATAAATGAAATCATACAATAAGTGGTCTTTTATGACTGCCTTCTTTCACATAGCATAATGTTTTCAGGATTTCAAGATCCATGTTGTAGCATGTATCAATACTGTGTTCCTTTTTATGGCCAAATATCACTTGTTTCTAGAGGTATAACTAACATACAGTAGAGTGCACAAACCTTAAGTGTACAGCTCAATAAATTTTTACATATGTATACCTGTTGCCAGAGCCAGCTCCAGCATGTCCAGGGATTTCCGATGGAAGAATGGTGTCAGCGCGACGAATGATTCAAGAGAGTAGCGTAGTTTCTAGAACCAAGGAGGCATCCCTGCTCTACTGATCTTAGTTTCTTTCTTTAAAGGCAGTGAGTGACATACATTCGTGACAAGACATCATTTACAATTTTTTTCTTAGGTTGGCATATTCGTGAATCCCCCAGACTTAGAAGGAGATAGTTTTTTTTCTTAGATTAGGCAGTAACTGTTTTTATGATCCCGTTCCAAAATCACACATTGTTTTTGAGACAGAGCAGGGGAAATAACAAGATAAAGTCTTTAAGAAGAGAGCAGGATTGTCGTAGCCCTTGGTAAACAGAGGCACATACATTGTTGCCTTAAGACCTATGTTAACCATCTATAGATTAGGAGACATTCTATCCATAATCTTTAACCATAATGGAGGAGGTATAACTCACTTGGTAGAGACATAATCTCTAATGCTTGTCTAAGTTCTTTTCCTTTGTGAGTGAGTGAGCCTATATCGTAAGGGTTCATGTCTATCTGTTCTTTATACAAATAGCAGTTTCTGTAAAAGTATTTTGTTATTGCCTTTTTATTATAAGGAAGCATGGGGATGGGAATTGCAAAAGGATTTGTGAAATGTTAACCTCAGGAAGGTACTCAATATCTGTTGTTGATCAGTGAAGATATGTATAGCTACTTTTGTTTGGCTACTGTTTGTGCCTTATCTATAAACTGCTCTTAACTTTTGGGCTAAGCTAACCTCCGGAGAAGGTCCCAGGTCTCTTACAACCTCTCCTATCAATCTGTTGAGCAAATACTGAGAGAAGCTTTACAGAGATGTGCCTTGAGGTTTTATGGTGGGGCTGAGGGGATGTTTAACACAATGCATTCCCTGCAGAGAAATCTAGTTTAGTTCAAGGAGTCTTGGGGCCTGATGTCTACTAATTTCTAGCCAACTCATAACTGCTATTCTGTATGATCAATTTGTGTAAACTATCCCCAAGAGGCAACTTTGAGGTTACTTCTGGCTAGATTACTCTCATTCAAATATTATCCATCAAGACATCGCACTCCAGGTCCCCTTTTTATCTAAATGCCATAAAACAAAACAGCATTACATTCCTTGGGGCCAATGAGAGCAGCTCAAGAAATACAAGCCTCAAAAATTATTTAGAAGGACATAAGACTAGACACCATCTTGGCCGGCAGGAGCTTCGCTTCAACCACCTTTTCCACACAGGGAGGGGTCTCAACCTGTGAGCCCAAAATGGATCCCAACGACCTGTATTCCCAAAAGACTCATGTCCCTGCTCGTCAGTATCCACTTTCCCCAAATTTCCTCTTTTCCCCCTGGCTTCTATTCATCATAGATTTAGCTTTGCCTGTTTTTGACTTTTATATAGATGGAATTGTAGAATACGTATTATTTTGTGAATGGCATATTCTTTTAGAAACGCACTACTGTTAAGCAACTCTTTTGAATACTGACTTCTAGAAGATAAATTGTCTTATCTAATTTAATCTGTAGAGAAATCTCTATTAATTACAGAGAACTGTATATTTGTGTCCTTGGTCTATTCTTACCTCTTTTATAAAATGTTCTTAAAGGAGTGCCTGCGTGGCTCAGTGCTGAGCCTGTTTGGGATTCTCAATCTCTCCCTCTCCCTCTCTCTCTCTCTCTGCCCTTTCCTGCGTGCGTGCTCTCTCTCTCTCTCTCTAATATAAAATTCTAAACTAAAAAAAGTTCTTAAAAAGGATAATACACATATGCACACATATCTCCTAAAAATGAATGTTTTCATTTATCTTTATAGCTTTAGCATATCTTAACTAAGCTTATATAAGTAATTTTTATTTTTTTATATTAAAAAATGTTTAATGTTTATTTTTGAGAGACAGTGACAGAGTGTGAGCTGAGGAGGCGCAGAGAGCGAGGGAGACAGAATCTGAAGCAGGCTCCAGGCTCTGAGCTGTCAGCATAGAACTCAACATGGGGCTTGAACTCATGAACTGTGAGATCATGACCTGAGCCTAAGTCGGACACTTAACTGACTGAGCCACCTAGGCGCCCCATATAAGTGATTTTTAAAAAGAAACACGTTTTAATTTTAAAATCTAATCTTAAAAATCTATCCTTATCTGAAAACAAAACAAAACAATGTTTTCCCAGTCCCTGGATTCAGCCCAATCATGATGCGATCTGTTTAAAATTTAAAATTCTAAGTGAACATCACTTAGACAGAAATTAAGAGAATTATAAGGGAATGTTATGAACAACTAAATGCCAAAAAAAGTTGACAATTTAAATGAAATAGACATTGCTAGAAAGAGACAAATTGCCAAAACTGACCCAAAATGAAATAGAGAATGTTAATGTACCTATCCCAAGTTAAAAAAATAAAAAATCAAATTAGTCATTAAAAATCTTCCCACAAAGACAAGTCCAGACCCAGATGCTTCATTGGTGAATTCTTTCAAACATTTAAGGAAGTAATAGTTTCCTATTATGAACAAACAGTTTCAGAAAATAGAGGAAAATAAAATAGTTCTATCCCATTTTGTGAAGCCAAGCATCAAAGTCAGGCAAAAAAGCACAAGAAAAGAAAACTATAGTTCAAAATTTCTCACAAACTCGGATGGGAAATTCTGTAACAATGTATTAACAGATTAAGTCCAGGAACATAAAAAAGATTTATACAACACGACTAACGGGGATTTCACTCAGGAATGCAAAGTTGGTTTAACATCCTAAAATCAATTAATCTAATACACTATAAGTAACAAAAGACAAAAACAGAATATGCTTGTTTCAGAAAAAGCATATGACAAAATCCAAGCCCCATTATAAAAACTGTAAACAAATTACAAAAATAAGGACGGTTCCTCAGCTGATAAACAGCAGCTACAAAAACCCTATAGTTAACATAATATTTAATGGTGAAAGATTGCATACTTCACCCCTAAGATTGGGGAAAAGGCAAAGATCCTTGTCCTTGTTACTTCTCTTCAGCATTGTGCTAGAGATCCCAACTAAGGCAAAAAGGAGTAATAAAAGGAAATTAAAGGCATCCAAATTGGAAAGGAGTAAGTAAAACTGTCTTGAGTCATAGATTACATGATCTCAAATGTAGAAAATCCTAAGGAATCTACCAAAGTGCTAGAACTAATAATTGAGTTTATCAAAGTCACAAGACATAAGATCAATATACAAAAATCACCTGAAATTACATACACAGACACACATTTGCACATATAAATCAACTTGGATTTTTATATACCAGCAAGGAACAATCCAAAAATAAAGTGAAGAAAAACAATTCCCTTCCTAATAACATCAAATAGAATAAAATACTTACAAATAAATTTAACAAAAACTCTTAAGAAGGTTTTCCTCTGTAGAGGAAAGAGCATTCCTGCATTCTTATTTCAGTTTTGCCTCTGAGTAATTGCATATAATTCATATAACTTCTTTGAACCTTGTTTTCCCCATCTTTAAATTGAGGATACTGACTTGTACTACTTGTGTCACAGGGCTGTATGAGCATTAGAACATATTTAAAGATGGGGCACCTGGGTGGCACAGTTGGTTAAGCATCCAACTTTGGCTCAGGTCATGATCTCACAGTCCATGGGTTTGAGTTCCGTGTCGGGCTCTGTGTTGACAACTCAGAGCCTGGAGCCTGCTTCAGATTCTGTATCTCCCTCTCTCTCTGCCCCTCCCCGCTCACTCTTTCTCTCTCTCTCTCAAAAATTAATAAACATTAAAAAAATTTAAAAAAGAGCATATTTATAGTGTAAAGCATTATACAGAGATAATCATACTTAATAAAGCATACAGGAACTATTTGCCTTCCCAGTCCCTTAGTTGAAGTGGTATAAAAATGCACATTAGAAACTTTGCAATTTCATCACATAGAACAAAGTTGGGTATTCTGCCATGTGACCGAGGAACCATCATTCTGGACCCAGTTAGCTGGGACTATGCTTAGTTTCCCAGCCACCTCACTCAATATTATCCTTAAATCACCAGCAAGATATTTATTTTTCATATCATGATTTACCGATTTACCTGTTTGGTAAAAGGTTGCAACTTTCACCTGTCATTTTGGAATGCCCTTTTTTCTTTTTGTATGTTATGAGGTTTTAGGAGGAATTTAATCACCAGCATATTGAATAACTGATTGTTCTTTAAAGCTGCCATTTTTTGAGTATTTCAGTCTATACCATTGAATTTAACTTTCTTTTCCTTCACTTCTCATCTTAAGGGCTTACAGCAGCCAGCTCCTTTTTCTGACGAAATTGAAGTTGACTTTAGTAAGCCCTATGTCAGGGTAACTATGGAAGAAGCCAGCAGAGGAACTCCTTGTAAGTAAATGCCTAATTATTTTGTTGTTTTACTCTTGTTTTTAGCATTCAGTTGTATTTATCAAGTACACACCTACTTTCTGTTTTTTTCTCGGTTTACCTGTAAAGGGTAGTTGGGAGAGGGCTTCCTCCTATTTCCCAGCTGTTCTATTTGGGAGGATAACTGTATTCCATAAAATTTCATTTTTTCTAATTATTTTAAGCCTGTTTCCTAGGATGTTGTTACAGCTGTGAGGTATAGTGGAACAGAGACAATAGGTTATTAGCCTGAGCTGGATTATAATCCTGTCTGTTTTTACAAAGGTCCAAATAATATGTCAGGCTGTCACATTTTTAATAGCTTTCAGAATTGGCCCCTAGATCTCCCTTTCTATAAGTTAATACCCTCGTTAGCTGCCGCTGAATGATTGAGGATAAAATCTCTTAAGTGGGGAGATTCTTGTCACTTAACTTTATCTTTACAGATATAATTTTTTAGGTTGTTTTAAAAACTCACTTTATTATTTTTAACCCTATACTCTTTATTTCTATGCTTAGTTTACATCACTAAGTAGCAATATTTGACTACATAAGCTATTAATATATGTTCTAGATACTCCTCCTGTTTTGGACAAGTGGTTTTAGAGATTATTAATTTTTTTTTAGTTTAAGTTGTTTTATTTCATTTATTTATTCATTTATTTTTGAGAGAGAGAGATCGCGCGCACAGGTGAGGAAGGGGCAGAGAGAGAGAATCCCATGAGAGGCAGAGACAGCAAGTGAGAGGGAGAAAGAGTGAGAAGTGGGGCTCACTTGAAATGGGGCTCGTGCTCACTCAAAATGGGGCTTGATCTCACCCGATG
Organism: Paguma larvata; assembly: GCA_030068075.1. Taxonomy (NCBI): domain Eukaryota; kingdom Metazoa; phylum Chordata; class Mammalia; order Carnivora; family Viverridae; genus Paguma; species Paguma larvata. The sequence goes on from CM057824.1 coordinate 83,715,271, forward strand.
TGGGACCTAAACTCACCAACTGTGAGATAATGACCGGAGCCTAAGACAGATGCTTAACCAACTGAGCCACGCAGGTGCCCTGGTTTTAGGGATTATTATAAAGAGAAACTTCCTTGAATATTTGTTAGGAATACAAAGTCCTATAGGTAGCTGTCCTTACTTATCTGTAAATTCTCAAGTTCTCTTTTTCAATCCTTTTTCGATTCTTTCCATTACTGTGGTAAATGTTCTATCTGCTCTGTAAATGTAGGCTTAGACTCAAACCCAGGTAAGCACTTGGGAATAAGAGGCAGTTACAGCCACAAACGTATACATTTCCAGTATATAGAAGATATTTGTGGTTTCTTCTTAATAGTGTTAGTATATTTGTTGTCTGTTGTAATGGAGGAGTAGCAAAATACAAATAGACGTGGATGCTGGACAGTTTCAGGCCAGGGATCCCAGTACTCCTTAGCTAAATCATGGCTTTATGAAGCATAGTTTTTGAGTCCTCAAAATTCCAGAGAATCCTTTTTCATTTTGCAGGAGTGTTCGATAATGTCTCATCACAGTCCTTCAGATTTATGATGTGATATTTTAAGCTTGCCTCCCCTTGAGTAATAAGCAGGTCGATGGGGCAGGGTAAAATGACAACAAGGAAAAACAGGGTATATGTAACAAGGCGTAGTGGTGTCAGGTCAGAGTTCAAAATGCCATCAAACAGTTCAAGGACCATGTTCAGATGTGATAGTAGAGCGTAAGAGGACATTAGCTGTATTACCCAGCCTGCTGTTAATCTATCCACAAATCATTTGTGGTTCATAAGATGTATGTGTATTTTAAGCTTATAACTAACATGCACTAATTTTTAACAATTTTAGAATTTTATAAGTAAGTCATTTTTGAGATAATCTACTTTATGGTCTCATTATATACATGAAGAAATTAAAGTCCATAGAAACTAAGAAGTGAAAGCTCCCCTATAGTAAAACAAATAATTAGTGATAGAACTGAAACTAAAACCTAAGTTTTTCCATCTTCGTGTTCTTTTTACCCTGGAGTGGTGCTGCTGTTTATAGACATTAGTTATAAATAATAGAAGGCCACCGACAAACTGATTGCATTTTAGGTGGAACAAATAGTCACACATTTGCTTATAAAGTTTGTCGGTCTAGTTTGATCTCCAGTATTTCTCCTATATCTCATTCTGCCTGTTAAGTTTTATGTTAAATAACCAAGGGACTATTCATGCCAGTAGTGGACAAGGAGTAAGCCAAGGGGGCATCCTTCCCTCCTCCACCGCGTTTTCATTAGGGAAGTTAAGGGAGTACAAAAGAAGTTGGTAATAATCTAGGAAAAAACTCACTACCCAGAGAAAAAAACAAATATAGCTTGAGAGATAAGATTATTTCTTTTGGAAGATGAAAGAAAAAAAAATCAGCAATGTGTTTTCTAGGAGAAAGAAAAAGGCAAAGTCTGAAGGGCAGTGGAATCTGTTAGAGACAAAATATTTTGGTGATAGGCATTTGAGAGAATATACTAAAAGACACAATAAATTGAAAGCCAAGTTTGTTCTGCCTAAGGAGAACATATATTTATTTAGTGCAAAGACTATAATTTATATCAAAAACCAGGACCATTTTAAAAGTGAAAGGGGGTTGCTCTTATTAGTATGCTCATTTTGAAAGTGATGAAAGGGGGTTGCTGTTATTAATATGCTGAAACAACAGATGTAAATCAGAGGGTTTGGTTATCCTCACCAATAGCCACTTGGGAAAAGAATGGATAACTTGTATTTAGTCCCCAGATTTTCTCATTAACAGTGGCCCTTCTGGCCATTTGGTTACTATACCCGCCCAGGTTTGCCAAAGACTTGGGACTAAGTCATAGAGAATTGAGAGGCTGAGTGGCTGAGGAAACACTGAAGAGGGCAAGAAGCACAGCTGGAGCTGGTCCAAGAAAGGCTTTGGTGGTGACTTGGCCTGATGTGGGATGATTCACCCTGACAAACAGCCTGTCCATCTACCGTATTCTGTGCTACTTCCACCATCCTGGAAATGTGTTTATGGAGCTAAATCCCCCTCATCTCTCTTTGCCCTTGCTGTACGCTAATGTCAAAGAAACAACAACAAACTATTCTTAATTTTTGTGTTCTGTCCTTTGTCTTTTAGGATCAAAAAAAGTGAGATCATAGCCACTCTGGACTTGTTTAGGAAAGATGGATTTCTAGGATGTAGAAGATTATGCTCCTCAGGTTTTGTTGTGTTTTGCTTTGTTCTATAGATGAGGAAACTGAGTCTGAAAGAGGTTAAGATTATAGAGGAAGGAGGCTGGTTGTTAAGTTTGAGCTATAAGTTTTCGACTCTTAAATCCATTATGTTATTGGTTTTTCACTGTATTGGTGTATCTATTTTATTTAAAAATTTATTTCCTGTATTATAAAACCAATACATTCCCGTGGCCTAATATTCATAAAATACAATAAGGGTATAGAGTGAAAAGTCTTCCTATTATCACTGTCTCACAGCCACCCAGTATCCCTTCCTCTCACCCTTAGTAGGTGTATCCTGGTAAGTTCAGTCTTCCGTTGAAATTTAAGTTGTTTCCAAACTTTTACTATTCCAAACTATGCTGCAATGAATACCATGCATATTTACAAATATATCTATGAAATAAATTCCTAGAATTGGAATAACTGGGGTAAAGGGTATAAGCATTTAGGTATCTTTTGACAGATATTATCTAATTGCCCTTTTTCAAAGTTGTACCAATTTACATTTCTGTCACCAAAATGTGATTTCTCTGTTTAAATGTTTATTTATTTTTGAGAGAGAGAGAGAGAGAGAGCGCATGTGTGCGCGAGCAAGTGGGGGAGAGACAGAGAGAGGGAGAGACAGAGGGAGAGACAGAGGGGGAGAGAGAGAGGGAGACACAGAATCTAAAGCAGGCTCCAGGCTCCAAGCTGTCAGCACAGAGACTGACATGGGGCTCAAACACACAAACTGTGGGATCATGACTTAAGCTGAAGTCTGATGTTTAACTGACTGAGCCATCCAGACGCCCCATACTTGTTTAAAGTTTAAGCTACCCAGGTGGCTTAGTCAGTTAAGCAGCCAACTCTTGATTTCGGCTCAGGTCGTGATCTCAACCGTCACAAGATTGAGCCCTGTGTCAGGCTCCACACTGAGTGTTGAGCCTGTGTGGGATTCTTTCTTTCCTTCTCCCTCTGACCATCCCCTGATTGTGTGCATTCTCTCTCAAAATAAATAAATAAACTTAAAAAAAAAAAGGCTACTTATTTATGGATAAAACTATCTAGAAAGAAAAGTCCATAAACCTACTGAGAACCAATTTTCTCCCTCTTGATTCGTGGTTCTCAAGACAAGGGAGTTGTATCTTATGCCTATCTTCAGTATGGTATGTTCGATGAGGCTTTGGCCCTTCTTTCCCAGATGATGTAGCTGTTCCTACTGTTACTTTCTGTTGCTATAGTGAAATAAATTTTCTTTTATTTACGTATAGGAATATGTTACTAAGACTTGTTAGATTTATTATATGAAGTATGATGAACCATTATGTCAATTCCATTCTCAGTGTGTTTGTTTGGCTTTGGAATAGTCTTGTACTCTAAGAGATCATTTCCTGACTTTTCTTTCATAGTCCACTACCAGTGAAAATAAATTGACAATCTGTTCTCTGTCATTTTCACTAATGGAGAGAAGAGGAAAAGCTCTGATATAAAGTCCTATAATATTTATATTTGACTTTAAAATACTTAGTACATCACCCTCTACTGAGAAAGTGTCACATCATGCTCACTGTCAAGGAGAAATACTTGAAGGAATCCTATCAGTTATCACAGAGCAGATATTGAAGGTGAATCTGGGCCTGAGAAGCAATAATTTGATAACTAGTACTTACCTTCCCTTTTTCTCAGTCGCACCTCTCTGGATCACTCCTTACTCACTGGGCAATCGGAGGGAGGTTTATTTTTATAGCAAAGCTTATTTATTAGGGCAAAGCGTAGTTATTAGTAATCAAGGCAGCCTGAACATGAGAGAGCAAGCAGCCAGAGTATAGCTTAACTATACTCTTAAACATGACTGAAATTTAAACATAAGCTGAAGGTGAGAATTTTAAAGTTTAGGACACATATGTAACTCTTCCCATTCACTTCTAAAATAACTTTAAGAAAAAGCAATCATGATATCCAGTTACATGAGCAGTTGGTGAAATCAGGCTGACAAAGAGAGTCAATGGATGTGATGTCAAAAGGGTCTTTGTAGCCAAGGAAGTCTGTGATGCTATTCGTCACAGCCCCAATCTGCCCCTAAATTAGGGTGAATATCTAGAAAACATCTTAAGAGAGGGGCATACAAGGATGGAACACAGTGCCACTTCTATTTGTGAAATATGAGGTCTTGAATCAATGTGTTTTTGTGATAAATTCTTTCCTTTGGATTTAGGTGACCGGCCTGTGAGAGTTTACGCAGACGGAATATTTGACTTATTTCACTGTGGTCATGCCCGGGCTCTGATGCAAGCAAAAAACCTTTTCCCTAATACATATCTAATTGTAGGAGGTAAGAAAATATCTGATGGCTTTAGGTGCATTCCAGAAAAAAAAAAATTATAGTAGGCCTTTTCTCCTTTCATAATCTGAGCACTGGCTCTTGCTTCGGTTTTTAAATGAGGGATGTAGAACAACCTCTCTACAACATGAAGTATGCGAAGTACATGACGTGTACAGGCCTGGGGAGAGATGCTACAAGCTCGTTGACCTGAGTCGACCAGTTTTGTTTTGTTTTTTTTTAAAGTTTTATTAAGTAATCTCTGTACCCAGCATGGGACTCACACTTATGACCCTGAGATCAAGAGTCGCATGCTTTTCCGATTGAGCCAGCCAGGCATCCCAGAGATGTCTAATTTTTTGTTTTTTGTTTTTTCACCTAGTAACCGTAATTTATTTTTCTCCCTCATTTCAATTCAGATTAGGTTTCAGAAGTCTTAGTACATATTCAGTTTCAATTCGCTTACTGTTATGTATTTAGGTTTGATCATATTTGCAGTATAATGTAGTTCCAAAAATTCTCACAACTCCTCTATCAAGCATATACCACTAGACAGGCCACATTGGGGAAATGCTCAAGAACCGATTAAAAGTTTTTGAGATGTCTAGTTTTTATCTCACTGTTTTCATTTGACTTTCTGCAGTTTTGGGAGCAACAGTGACCCCTATTGCCTACTTAAGAACAGCATTTATTCCAGATTTCAATTTATCATTTTGAATCAACTGAAGTACCAAAGTCTGTTAAGCAAATGTTATGTGATCCGGTACAGTCTTATAAAAATGTATTAAGAAAACATTAAAAAAACTTTGTTAACGTTTATTCATTTTCGAAAGAGAGAGTCAGAGTGCAGGCAGGGAAGGGGCAGAGAGAGAGGGAGACACAGAATCCGAAGCAGTCTCCAGGCTCTGAGTTGTCAGCACAAACCCGACACAGGGCTCGAACCCACAGACCACGAGATCATGACCTGAGCCAAAGTTAGACACTTAACCGACTGAGCCACCCAGGTGCCCCAACAAAACATTTTTAAAAACTTAATTGCTGTAGAAATTCACAGCAGATTAATTTCAAAGCCAAAGATCTTAGTCCCTTATTGTATCCTCTCTTCTCTAAAGTGTGAACATACTATTTAGTGAGTATTGCTCCTGAAGGTATGTCTTGGATTAGGAAAAAAGCATTGCTATCTAGAATGAGCTATATCCAGAAAATACTTCTCCGTGTGGGAAGATTGGTTAACAGTCTTAGGAAATGGGAAAAGTTGGTGGCTGAGGAATGGTTAAGCAAAGGGGACTTTGACTTACAACTTTACGACGTGGTGAACTCAGTTTGCAGTGATGAGCTCACGCACAACTTCAAAGGCTTCACAGTGATGAACGAAAATGAGCGCTATGATGCAGTGCAGCACTGCCGCTATGTGGATGAGGTGGTGAGGAATGCCCCCTGGACCCTGACCCCAGAGTTCCTCGCAGAACACCGGGTAAGAAACTGAGTACCTGTCCCCATTCCCCTCCTGGAATTCCCTCAACTCTCAAGACTTCTGGGACTCGGGCTAGTTTTCCACTGGCCTTATTTTACTTCTATGTTCTATGTAAATTTCACATAGAAGAGGTCACAGTGATTTTACTACTACTAACAGTCATCCTTAACATTTATAATGGGGTTTGGTGGCTTAAAGCACTTTTATATCATTATATCTCATTTGTCCCCCGCAGTCTTATTGGGTAGTTTTGGTTTCTACTTTATATCTGAGAACAGAGCCAGAAAGACCAAATAACCTGGTCCAGGATATATAGTAGCAGGGCTAGAAATTGAACTCTTCAATTAAGTGATTTTTATCCCTTCTCCCCCACAATGAATGTGTCCATCCTCCTAACATACCGGTCCAGCCATGTTCTCAGGAGTTCTAGGAAATAACACAGTTAAGCATAGACTTATTTTGTATTGACTTAAATCTAGCTTCAGGGCTTTGATTTGGGGCTAGAAGTTGTATGGGATCAGGAATGACTAAGTAAGGTTAGCATGTCTCTCTGAAAGATTATTGATCCCAGTCCCATTGATATCTTCTCATCGTTGCAAGAGGTATTGATGGTAGTAAAATGATAGAAACCAAGACCAAAAGGTCTTTAATGGCTTTGAGTTTTACATTCCTCAGGGGTGTAGATGTATCTGTTCTAGTAAAAGGACTCTTGGTTGCTATTTTTATATTCCCACTCATCTCCTGGATTGAGAGAGAAACCAGCTAACAACGAAGTGACCTCTTTTGCATATTTTTAGAAACCCTTATTTGGCCAACCCTTATAAACCCAGGAGGATGGCAAGATTTCCTTTCTTCTTTCCGTGGCTCCCCTCACTAGCTAACACATCAGCAAATCCTCAGTCCTATTTACTGTAGTATGGTGACTGGTATGCAGTGTGAGGGGAGCACTTCCAGTGTACCAGGAGAAATAGCTAAAAACAGGAACTGGCCAACTTCATATTTATGATTGAAAAATAATTAGTTTGGGTGGTTTGTGAATGAATCATGGAAAGTATGAAGCAAAGCAAAGAGAGATACAGAAAAAAAAGTCCATTTGAGGCCTGGCATTTCCTTGTCCTCTATCTGGGTCCGGGAGAGTATTTATTGGGAGAGTGTTTACTGGTTCTTTCTGATGGCAGTTATCCTAGGTTTTAAATGATGTTTCCTTATTTCAGATTGATTTTGTAGCCCATGATGACATTCCTTATTCTTCTGCTGGAGTGATGATGTTTATAAGCACATCAAGGAAGCAGGTGAGTAAGCTGATGTATATATCCTCACTTTATGGAGTCTCAAGGACAGTGACAGAGATTCAACACCATCTTCTTTACAGAGGAAAATGTATACACTTAGAAATTCAACATCTGCCTTCAGGTCACACTTCAGATAAAAGGTTAAAGTGAGCATAGCTCTGACATCCATCAATTCTCAGTCTTAAAATCTACTTTCAATATCTCTTTTAATTCCAGTTATATATATATATATATTTTTTTTTTTTTGAGAGAAAGAGAGAGAGAGAGAAAGAGAGAAAGGGGGCACAAGTGAACAAGGGACAGAGAGAAGTGGGGCTCACCCGAAGCAGGGCTTGTACTCACCCAATGCAGGACTCGAACTCACGAACTGTGAGATCATGACCTGAACCACCCAGGTGCCCACCCCATATTTTTCTTAGTATTAGGGCCATAAAGCTCCTGCTTTCTTTACCCTAGCCTTTAATTCAGTCCTCTCATGTCTGTCAGTATCTCCAGACTTCACTTAGTAATAGCAGATTCAGCTTTTTGAGGAAAACAGTGTTGCTCCCAGTTTCTATCTAGTCCTACTGCCTGTTTACCAGAATGTCACAGTGTTTGTATGTGTTCTCGGATTAGGCATGTTTGCTCCAACACAGAGGACAGAAGGTATCTCCACATCAGATATCATCACCCGAATTGTCCGGGACTATGATGTGTATGCCAGACGGAACCTACAGAGGGGCTACACGGCAAAGGAGCTCAATGTCAGCTTTATCAATGTGAGTTCCAACCTCATCCCAGAGGTCCCTGGCCTTGTAGGACACACATTTGCCGCCCACTTCATCTGAGCTGAAGTCGCTTCTTTTCAGTCTGCTGTAATTATCACCTCTAAAATTCAGTGAATGCCTCTTTGCTGATAACACTATGCTAGGCTATTTACAAAGAAAATAAAACAGGCATTTTCTGTCTTTATGGCTTAGTATCCGCACATTGCCATAAAGACATACAGTTAAATAAATAACAATACGTAACTTACGTAGTACAATATTTATATCAATTTATATCAATTATTTACATTTTTTTAAAGTTTATTTATTTATTTTGAGAGACAGAGACAGAGAGAGAGAGTGCGCACGTACGTGGGAACAAATGGGTGGGGGAGCGCAGAGAGAGAGGGAGAATCCCAAACAGGCTTGGCACCATTGGTGCAAAGCTCAGTGCAGGGCTTGAACCCATGGAACTGTGAGATCATGACCTAAGCTGAAGCCAAAAGTTGGATGCTTAACCGACTGAGCCAGGCGCACCTCTATATCAATTATATTTAGAACAGTAGTTCTTAACCTTTTATTTTTATTCATTCATTCATTCATTCATTCATTCATTCATTCATTCATTGGTTGGTCTTTGGAAAACCTAATGAAAGCTATGTAACCTCTCCCTCTGTGGACAGTGACACACAACATTTTACATGCCGTTTCTCAAGACATGTGGACCTAGGTTTTAGAATTTGATTTATGAAAGCAAAGTTTATCTTAGCTTAGTATTGCCTTTTAGAAACAAATGGCCGTATATTTTATATGGAAATTGTATCTTAATAAAGTTGATTATAAAAGCAGGAAGCTTCTAACTCTATCTTCTACATAAGTAGTTTGCTGTGCTCTCTTGCCTACTACCAATTCTGTGAATTATGAATAGGTGAAATGATTTCATATAAATATGATTTATCTATGCGGATAGACCCTAGCTGTTGTTAACCACCTACTACAGAATCTCTATGTTCAGGTGTTTAAAAATCCTAAATATATTCCCTTTCCCCTTTATGATATGGAAATTATGAAAATACTTTTTTCATTTCGCAAAACTTCCCCCCATCTTTAGAGGGTTCATACCATTTTCCCTTCTCTTTAGGGAAGCTCATAGGAACAGAGAGTGTCCTCTTCCTTTTGCAACTGAGTAAACAGACCTCCAAATACCAAAAAATAAAACAAATAGTTCTTCTGAAATCATAGAATAAGCCATTAATAGAGGGGAAAACATCTAATACAATAAACTAATCAAATAAAAGATCTGCTACTTCAACCTATTATTCTTGGCGATATTGTGCAGTAATCTTGTGGCTCCCTATATATCTTCATCTAGAATGAGGTTTGGGGGGCGCCTGGGTGGCTCAGTCGGTTAAGCCTCCGACTTCGACTCAGGTCATGATCTCACGGTCTGTGAGTTCGAGCCCCGCGTCGGGCTCTGTGCTGACAGCTCAGAGCCTGGAGCCTGTTTCAGATTCTCTGTCTCCCTCTCTCTGCCCCTCTGCTGCTCACACTCTGTCTCTTTCTCTCAAAAATAAATAAACATTTTTAAAAAATAGAATGAGGTTCGGGTTATGCTGGGGATGTTTATGTTCCAAGTTTATGTTTTGTCCTAAAAAATCTGACTCATTTGGCTATGTGCCTGTCTGTTGCTGAGCCTACTCTATATATTTAGTTTAGTCTAGGCTTCCACAATGTTCGAGTTATCACACTTTTGTATAAGATGATGATCCAGAGTATATTTTATGTTACTATGATAGAGAAATATAGGGTAGATTAGAGTGAAGTGAAGTTCTAATGACTGGAAATAGTGTCCATAGAGTGTCAGACCATTTTTTTCTTTTCCCTTTGGAATGGAGGTCAGAGTTGAGTATTATTTCTCAAAACAGTTATTTCTTTACTTAGGAGAAGAAATACCACTTACAGGAACGGGTTGACAAAGTAAAGAAGAAAGTGAAAGACGTGGAGGAAAAGTCAAAAGAATTTGTTCAGAAGGTCGAAGAAAAAAGCATTGACCTCATTCAGAAATGGGAGGAGAAATCTCGAGAATTCATTGGAAGTTTCCTGGAAATGTTTGGTCCAGAAGGAGCACTGGTATGTTCTTTTCTGGTGGACAGCTTGGGAAATTTCAGAAAAATATAGAGAATTCTCCTGCTGTGGAAAGAATTATAGAATTATAGAAAGAGATATCAACATTAAGTAGTTATCTAATTTGTCCCTTACATTGGGCAGAACTATCTTTTGACTATCCCCAAAAAGTTCTTTAAAATGTTTATAGAAAGAAGTTACACATTCTTCTAAATAATTTTGCTAAATATCTGTCCAAATCTGGTGGTAAGTAAGTAAGGAACCTTGCTCAGCTTACTTCTACACTATAGTTTTAGATGAAAGGAGAGAACAAAGAACAGTAAGAAGAAAGCTGCCTCTGCTCTAAGCAGCTGCTGCAGAACTGCTGGCTGAGGTGAGAATTCTGCCCTTGAGGAGTAACAAGGTCTTTTCTAGCCAAACAGAAGGTGAAGTGTAGCTATTTAGCCAGTGAGCCCTAGGTTATCAGAAAGGATCTAACTGTGAGACTGTTTGATACCAGAATAGATTATTCAGGAAGAATATAGAATTTCCTTTTCAGAGAGCTCTATAACTAGGATAGGTAGCCTTTTGTCTGAGTTAGTTCCTTTGTTTTTGCCTGGAGCCTGGACTGTGGACCAAGTAGCCCTTCAAGAATTCCTTTGACATAGAAGTCAGGTTTGGGTGACTATGGGTAACATGTAGGAACCTATAGATAAGTTGCATAGCATGGACTACTTTAGGGAGGAAGTTACTTAAAATTATAGCTATGTCCCTCCCCTAGCTTATGCAGTCACTCGTGACATTGCACAGGGCACTTGTGATAACTTGAAGTCTCAGATCCTCCAGTGGTGATTTAGTAGGATCCATAGGTTTCTTCTAATTTTACCTTTTGGTCTCCCCAGAAACATATGCTGAAAGAGGGGAAAGGCCGGATGCTGCAGGCCATCAGTCCAAAGCAGAGTCCCAGCAGCAGCCCCACTCGGGAACGCTCCCCCTCCCCGTCTTTCCGATGGCCTTTTTCTGGCAAGACTTCCCCACCTTCTTCCCCAGCAAACCTCTCCAGGCACAAGGCTGCAACCTATGACATCAGTGAGGACGAAGAAGACTAAGTTTTCATCCCTCCTTTCCTCTCCCCTCCCTCTGCCCCCTAACCTTTGGAAGTTCTCTGTCGAATTCCAAATTGTGATCCCAACACTAAACCTGAGGACAGCTACAAAAGAAAGTTGGGGCAGGAGGACGTAGGATGGGATCAACCCATCCTCCAAGAGGCATCACCCACTCACACCAAGAAGGAGGCTGAGTACACCTTAGAAGCCTTTTCTGCATCCATATTCCCTCTCCACAGACTTTGCTTTACTGTTTATGTTCATGTGATCTTGACAGGGAAATTGTCATTTTTATTAATTTTTTAAAAATTAGTCTTTCAAATGTTGTAAGTAGAACTAATTTTTTGCCCCTGAGGAGTGGGCAGAAGGAAGTGGTGTATTACCCAGAGGCCTTTTCTTCCTGATACACTGTAGTGTTTGCCTTCTGTTCTGAGGCAAAATGACTTGCCAAGTCCTTCAAGCAATGAGCCATGCTGATGAGTGATTTCATGGGGAGGGGGAAATAGCATAATTTTGGCGTCCTTAAAAAAAATCTAAAAGCTGAGTAAGCTCAGTCACAAATCCCCTAAATGTACTGCTGGCACAAGTGTCAATGTGGCTGTGAGAAGAAGGAGATCTGAGCCTAACTTTTCTTACTCCCTGAGGAGTTTCGTGTTGGACCCAATGGGGTCCATGGAAGACACTGATGGGGATGGAACCAGACCACATGGCGTCATCTGTGGTTTTCCTGCTGTGTTCATCTTCCCAGAAAACTCTGTTGCCCAGTTATTTGGGAACTCTTGTCAGTCGCATTCCTGTAGTCTACCTTTGAAGGAAGGAACACTTTCAGGTTTATTGTGATCGAGGAGGGGAGTGGGACAATAATCAATCCTATATGGGGTCAGTTCAGGTTAATTTTCCCAGCTGGGAGTAAGTCCCTGGCCCTGCTACTCCTATTTCGAGGCTTATTACCTAGCTTTTGCAAAGGATGCTTTGTAAATGTGTGCAGTTTGAGTATGATCTGTTAATCCATGTTGCTCAAAGCCATACTGAATATTTGGAGAAATTTGCACAGAATTTAAACACAGAAGTATGAGGAAACACCCCTTTTCTGAAGCCTTATCTTGAACTGTGGCCCTCTTAAGAAAGTTTTTTGTTTTGTTTTGTTTTGTTTTAAACAAAGTTCTTGACTGGAACTAGTGCTCCAGGTAGTGTTCCATTTCCTTGGAGAGTTGCAGCTGCAGGGACTTCCCTGCCCTGCCCCTCCAGCAGGCCACAGAGCATGGGTTCACATTACGAGAGTATGGTAGGTTCTCTCCCTTTCCCACGTGTGCCTGCTGGTTATGGTCCCACTTCCCCTGTTAGGTTGCCCAGGGGGATTCACCACTTACATTTCCCATCAGAGATGCTGAAGCTTAACACTTGCAGTTGAGAGTGAGCTCATCTGAAGCCTCTAGCATTCTACAGCTGCCTGAGCTAGCAGGCCATCATCTCACTAGTCCTATAGCTGGGTTCAGGGGAAAACCGCTATGTCCAGGCCCCACCCTGTCATTCATAAATGTAGAATTTGGGTGTTTCTTGTAGGGGTAGAATTTGGGTGTTTTCAGCTCAGAAAACCACATTGTATCTTTCCTTGCCCCTACGCTAGGGCTGTGAGCATCTCATAGTCTCCTCTCTAATACTTTCTGGAAGAACCTGCTCTTCTGTCTGAGGATCAGAGGCTAGAATCACTGCCTGCCTGCACAGCAGGACTCCCTTGGTTCCTAAAATTCTGATCACATAGAGAGGCAGAGCAGAGACACAAAGAGAGAGAAATCTCTTGTTGTCGTGTCGGCCTATGGAAACTGCATTTCTGACCTCACAAAGTGCTATTTTTGCTATCAAATCCAGTTTACTTGAGCTTTGGCATGGAATCCTTCTTTTGAAACAGTTCAAGTTATTATTTTCCTACATTAACCGGCTTCATAGGATGACACATTTTAGCTTTTTTGCTTCAGTCTTCCCTCTTTGGGAATTCTGCCTATCACTCTCCCTGGTATAGATACATGATGAATGATTACTGAAGCTCACCTACGTGTTCCCTCAAAGTACATGTTAGCCAAATGTATTTGGCAACGGAGATGCTCAGAATGCGGTTTCCTGCCTGCAGTCAGTCCTCTCGAGTTTACTGCCTAGGACCTCTTCCTCCACTCTGTCAGTGGGCTCCTTCTCGCATTCCCTGCCCTTGGAATATGACCGCTGTGCTGGTAAGCTCTGTGAGACTACCAGGGCCAGCATATGCACGTGTTCTAGGAAAGCCCTCTCTCCCCCTTTGACAAGCCTCTACAGCCTCAGTCTCCTAACACCAGTGCGTCTTCAAATAATTTTTACTTAAAGCAAAAACTTTTATGGTGTGGCATATTTGCTTCTTTGGGATAAATGTGATCCTAAGTGCTGGACAAGTGGAGGGAGGAAGCTGTTGGGATGATGCATTATTTGATCATTTGTGCCTAATTAAATGAAGTTAGTGGCTTGCCTACCATGACCATGCCTGTGATCTATAAATCTTTGAATATTAATTTTAATATTAACTGGTAATGTTAGTTTCTAATATTAATATTAGCTGTTTCCCGGAATCCCACACACAAAGCAATAGGCCAAATGTAGCAGAGATGGGAGAGCTTAACAGTTGGTTGGCTTCAGAGTTCAGTGTATACGACCGAAGAATGGAGGTAGATACCCAGGAGCTGGTGCTGAGGAGGTGTTATTGCAGCAGTTATCTTGAGATGGCTGGACAGAAAGTTTGCTCTTTTCATACACTAGACTCAGGAGCACTAAGGAATAGAGGTTGAAACTCTTGAGGAGTAGAAATGGATCGTTCGTACTACTGCAGCTGTTTCTGATAGCTAGAGCCAAAGACCATTATTTTGCTGAGGCTTAGGTAAGAAGGGTGGGGATATGAGGAGGTTGAAGATCCTAAATAAGAAAAAACATGAAGGAGGTCAAGAGAACTTTTGACTTTTTTTGACTGCCGATAACCCAGCACCTGAGTTAGATTCTTATTTTACTTGTGACCACACAGCTGGTCAAGCAGCTTCTGGATGTCCCCTCTACGATGGTTCTTCACAGTGCTTTTGTTTCTCTGGGTTGTCTTGACCTGTGGGTAGCTTCTGTTTTTCTGGAGCTGATTGCCTTTTTGACCCTGTTCCAGATCTCATGTCAAAAATCTTTCCAGATCAATTATATTTTGCTGCTGTTCTTTAATTCCCTAAAAGCCATAGCTTCTACCTTTTCTGTCAGCACACACTTTCACCAGAAGTTGAACTAATACAGGTAGGAAAAAAAAAATGCTCCCTTAACAATGTTTTTAACTAATGGTATTTTTTTTTAAGCTTTCCAATATGAGTATTTTTAAAGGTTGTATTTTTCAAAGTCATACAATGATTGTTCTTGTTTTCTCTCATAGAACAGATTGTCATGGGATAAAGAATGGTCCCTAGCTTCTATTTTTCCAAATAAGTAGAACATGTTCTTGGGATTATACTATTAAATGTTAATTTTCTTTAAAAGAATTAAAGATTTTCTGTCTGCCAAAGTTTTATGTTATTAATACTCAGATTGGGGTAGAGAACAAAAATGCTAGGTTTAACACTGGGATGACTCAAGTTGTATTCCTTTTGGTTTAAAGAGTGTTTTCCCTCCCTTCTTAGGGGAGCACCGACTGTTTTAAACACAGAGACTTGATCAGTTGGGTTGTCTTGTAAGAAAAAGGCATGTTGGGAAGAAATGCTGGCCCTGGCATGAGTGTTAGCCTCATCCCATCCCCAGTGCCGGCAGTCCACAGGACATCTTCCTCAATCGGTGTTCAGCATATTGTTTTCCTACGTGAGTGTTACTAACTCATTCAGAGGTATTTTGGCCTTTGTCATTTAGCCAAATAAAGGCAAAGTGGTTTTACCTAATGTTCCATTTCCTGTATTTTTGAGCTGGTTACACGTGTGTAATATGTGTTATATATTTGGGGCTTTTACCCATGCCTTCAGTTTCTTTGTCTTTGCATCCTAATTTGGCTCTTCAAAATTGTTCCATGACCATATTATTAGGAACGTCCTTTTGCAGCTTTGCGCAGAAGCTATTGTTCCACAAGGGGAGGCTGGTCCAGATCTATGAGGTCTAATGTCATCAATGCCCTAACAACACTTCGGTCATTCAGAATCCATTAGTCTTCCATCTGTTCTTCAGAAGCCCGTTTCTTCGAGACTGGGTTTGTACTATTTTGCCTTGTTGAGTTCTGTTTTCTTTTTTTTTTTAGTTGACACACGATGTTACATTAATTTCAGGTGTACAACTTAGTGATATGACAAGTTTATACTTTACACTGTGTTCACCACATTATCATTACCTATATATTCTTTATGCTCTGCTTTTAATTCCTGTGACTTACTCCTTCCACAGCTGGAGGCCCGTATCTCCCTCTCCCCTTTACCCATTTTGCCTAACCTCCCACCCCCTCCCCTTTGACAACCATCAACTTATTATCTGCATTTATAGTTCTGATTCTGCTTTTCATTTATTTTTTTTAGATTCCATTTACGAGTGGAATTGTATGGTATTTATCTTTCTCAGTCTGATTTATTTCACTTAGCATAATACCCTCTAGGTCCATTCATGTTGTCTCATATGGCATGATCTCATCCTTTTTTATGGCCATGTAATACTCTATTATATTGTTTATATATATAATTCTATGCATTATATATATATACACACACGCACACACACGCACTCACACACACCATACTTTCCTTATCCATTCATCTATTGATGGATGCTTACATTGCTTCCATGTCTTGGTTATTGTAAATAATGCTGCAGTAAACATAGTGGTTTGCCTGGTTGAGTTTTACACCTGTTCTTTTTTTTTTAATTTTTTTATGGTTTTTATTTACTTTTGAGAGGGAGAGAGAGAGACAGCATGAGCAGGGGAGGGACAGAAAGAGAGGGAGACACAGAATCCAAAGATAGTCTCTAGGCTCTGAGCTAGCTGTCAGCACAGAGCGCAATGCAGGGCTTGAACCCACAAACCGTGAGATTGTGACCTGAGCTGAAGTCGGACGCTTAACTGACTGAGCCACCCAGATGCCCCACTCCTGTTCTTATACCAGGAAAACTACCATGTTCTTCCCCCTTTTCCATTGGCTTTAGGAAAACTCAGAGTGACCTTTCGATATACAAGCTTCAAGGGCTAATAGTGTCACCCACAGAGGCAATGTACCCAGTTATAGAGTTTTAAACTCTATCCTGTTTGTTTATTATAAAACCTAAAATACCTTCTCCAGGCAAGATCCAAAATAATTGCATCCTATTCCACAATTCTCCTTCATTCTTATAGTCAAATGTAATCTGCCAGCTTGTGCTGACAATGAAACCCATCCCCAATTGGTCAAGGTTGAGTGAGGAAATCTTGTGCCCGCTTAATATGTAGAGTCTCTTTCATTGTTCAAACCATCCACCTCAGGCTTTGAAGTCACATCCTGGTCTGGGGAAGAGAAAGGCTCATATCCAACCTTGTTGTCTTTCCTTCGGTAGTACACGCGTGTCAGGACAGTTATTACAAAAGTCTCCAGTACAAGAAGGTGACAATTCATCACTGCAATGTGGAGCAAAATATAATGTAGGTTATGCTAAACTGTAGAGGCAGCATCCCACTAGCAGCCCTGGCATATGAGTTCAGGAACACTTTCTCTACTTTATCCTCAAACCAAGCCTAGAGATATGAAGTTGTCATAAATAACATACCAAATGAATGGTAGAGCCAGAACTAGAACGTGGCTCTCTACTTTCTGCAATCTGAGGCCAGCATTAAACCCCATTTCTTTTGTGTGTTTTATCAGCGTGACCTTCTGCTTCCAAACCACACCCATTGCTCTCCCAGGAGCTAACGATTGAACCCATGACTTCCTGGGTTGGCCACCAGAGCTGGCCTCAAGCTGTGGAATTATAGCTCTCCACTGTGTGGTCAGAGAAGTCACTGTCTCCTGAGAGCCTCACTAGGATTTCTTGGCGATACATTTGTCTGCATAGAAACCAGGATGACCCAAACTCTGTTCTGAGGTCCTCTCTTCCCTGGCCCTCCCTTCTCGCCCATCCTGGAATGGGAGAGGAGCCCCTGTGTGCTCACCTTGAGACCTGACTTTAGAGGAAAAGGGAGGTGAACAAGCAATCTGCCCGCCATTGGCCAAGACTGAGAAGATGGATGGCTGCAGGGCGGTCAGGATGAGGAGCACCTACGGACCAGAGGAGAAACAAGGGCAGGATGGGCCCAGCATCTGTGGCTTGTCCTTCCACTGTGCGCTCAGCTGACCTCTATCTGTGCAGCTGCAGAGGGTTGAAACTCACCTGAGTAAAATTTTGTGGAGTTTTAATCGTTAGGCAAATTACAATCTTGACTGTGCCCAATATTTTGTGAACATTTGAGACAAGAAACAGCTGATTGGGGTTTCATGTTTATTTCCCCTATTTCAGTCATGGATACTAACAAGTTACTTGATGGATGAAAAGGATGAATGGTTAGAGAAGGCTATTTCCATTTGCTCAAGTATCTGAGATCCCTGCTCCTAGAATGATGGATAATTAGCCATGAAGGTGTCCTTTGGAAAATCTCTGCTATGCCTGGGGCTGGGCGGCAGGGGGAATGGGGAATTAATGTTTAATGGGTACAGAGTTTCTGTGTGGAAGACGAAAAAGTTCCGGAAATGGATGGTGATAATAATGCTTGCACAACAATGTGAATGCATTTAATGCCACTGAACTATACACTTAAAAATGGTTAAAATGGCAAATTGTATGTTATGTGTATTTTAATACAATAAGGAAAAAAAAAAACAAGAAAAAAAGTCTGTCCAGAGACGCCAGCAACACCATTTATCTTAGTACTTGCCCTCCAAGAGCACTTTTCTTCCAGGTAGACTTAGCATGTCCCACAATAATCACGGGCAGGCTCGAGGATCACAGGGCTTTCACCCTGTGGCATGACCCTAAGTGCTTCCGGGATCCAGATCCTTTCTGCCCTTTCAGTCCCTGACTTCATTTCGGGCTCTTCCGGCCTCTCCTCCAATTCTACCTATTATGTGCCCGGAAATTCATATTTCGGAGGCATCTGCTTAGGTCAAATGAGAATTTATGTGAAATCACTCTGTTGACTACAAAGCAGTTACTGTGCCTTGGGAGTAGGAGAAGGGCCTAGCAAGGAGACAGAAAGAATGGGGAGAGAAGGAAAATAAGACTGGGCTAAAAATCATTGTATTTAGGGGTGCCCGGGTGGCTCAGTTGGTTAAGTGTCCGACTTTGGCTCAGGTCATTATCTCACGGTTTGTGAGTTTGAGTCCTGCGCCTGACTATGTGCTGACAGCGTCAAGCCTGGAGCCTGCTTTAGTTTCTGTGTCTCCCTCTCTCTCTGCCACCTCCCCAACCTGCGCTCTGTCTCTCTCTCAAAAATAAATTTTAAAAAATTTATTTAAATTAAAGGTCATTGTATTTGGTGGAAGTTATCTGAGCTTAGAGAATAGAAAGTGTAAAAAGTGAACAAATGTGGTTTGCAGAGAATTTTCAGAAGAGGCGTGAAGGTGTGAAGAGACAGTAATGAGAACAAGGAAGTTGGATTTGGGAGTCAGATCTAAGTTTAAATTTTAGCCCCATACATATGTGCCTTTGAGGAAGCCCAATAATATCTCTGGGTCTCAGTTTCCTCCTTTGTAAAATAGAAATAATAATGACTCTGAAGATTGTTGTGCAAATTCAAATGTAATGTATGGACAGTGCCTAGCATGTAGTGTAGGTAGTTCATAACTGTGATAATGCTGAAGCTAGTGGTGGTGGTGAATCCCTGAGTTTTAGGAAGTATTGGGTAGAAAAGAAAAGAAAAAAGAAAAAGGAGAATTTAAGGTCGGTAATACATCTCTTATGAGTTGAAATGGGTCCCCTAAAATTGTATGTTGAAGTCCTAACCCCCAGGACCTCAGAATGTGATCTTATTTGGAAAGAGCATCATTGTTCTGGGTGTAATTAGGTGTAATTAGTTAAGATGAGGTCGTGCTGGAGTAGCCTGGGTCCTTATTCCAAAATACTGTTGTCCTTATAAGAAGAGGAAAAGAGACACAAGACTCTGACACGCCATGTCATGACAGAGGCAAAATCAGTGATGTAGCCTCAAGCCGGGGATTGCTGGCAAAGCACCAGGAGTTAGGAGAAGTCAAGGAAGAATTCTCCCTTGTAGGCTTCAGAGGGAGCATGGCCTGGCTGACACCTTGATTTTGGACTTCATTTCTGTTGTTTTAAGCCACCCAGTTTGTGGTATTTTGTTAGGCCTGGATCAGGGGATGTTGGCTTCAGCTATTCCTTCTAGAGCTCAGAGGAACTGAGTCTTGGACTTTGTTGCCCCTTACTCCTGGCTTACGTCTGCTGGGTCATAGATGGAGCGCTAGGAGACTATTAAAGCACAGGAAAAGCAAAAACTGGGAAGGGGCAGGAATCCTTTTCCAGATTCCTGGAAGCCATGGAAACCTAGGCTTAAGATTCCCAGACCTGCTTTCGGTCTTTATTAGCCTCACCTCCTAACCCCAATTCTAGTTACCTGGAACAGAACAAATTTGCCTCCTATATTCTGCTCGCCCAGGTGCATCTTGGCTTGACGGAAAAGGATGGCTAGGGTCCAGAGAGCCAGCAGGGTGGACACACCGAGGAGGGTGTTGATCCACAGAGCTGTGCTCGTCTCCGAAATCTGGTGGCAGATCAGAAAGTAGTCAGTGAGGAAGGCAAGCCCTTTTCTCCTCCTATTTCTCCTCTTCCATGGTGGGAAAAGTAATTTAAAAAAAGCCCCAAAGCCTTGGCCTGTTCCACTCTCCTCTCCCCACCAGAGTCCAAGCCCATACTTTTCCATGGTCACACTGTTGCCGGGGCTACCCTATCCATGGAGGCCTGGATCAGGGGATGTTGGCTTCAGCTATTCCTTCTAGAGCTCAGAGGAACTGAGTCTTGGACTTTGTTGCCCCTCACTCCTGGCTTACGTCTGCTGGGTCATAGATGCCGTCAGGGATGAGGAACAGGCCTGCCAGGCTCAGTGTTATCTTGAAGAAGGCATACTGAAATGGGCCCAACATCAGCAACTGAAGCTTCTTCCTAAAAGAAGAAGAGGGTTAGGAAGGAACACGAACCCAAAAAATGTTCACCTCAAGAAGACCTTCCATCTCCCTCACTAGGCTCCTGGGCTGAAGTTTGGCTGTCATAATAGACACCAAAATGGCTAGATGGATGAGGACATAGGAAGAAGGCAGAATGTCGAGAGCATTGGGAACTTTCTTCTTGCCTCCCACTCATCCCCTGACCAGAATGCTGCCTTTGGAGCAAGGACTATCAGAAATTTGACCCCAACCTCTTTAACCAAAATGGGCAGAAGGGACAAGTAAGTAGCCCAAAGTCCAGTTTGCTCTGGGTGGTGAAGTGTGTAGGCAGCAGGGAGCTTAAGTGATGGAAATTGGAGTCCTCCTTCCTCTGCTTCCCTCCTCCCTGGGTGGGGGCCCAGTGTGTGGGTGCAGGCTGCAGAATCCTGCCCTGTCATCATTGGCTTTGTTCCATTCAAGCCTGATTCCAAGAGGCTTGAAGCAGGGCTGAGGGAGCCAGAGAGACTCTTGGGAGAGTGCAGGAAGAGGCTAACCTGTTCCTCAATGGAGCCTCTCCCTCCCACCTTACCTGGTGAGCATGAGCGGGGGGCAGCAGGGGCAGCAGCAGCAGCAGGGGCCAGTGTGGACCCTCATCGGAGTGTCCTTCAGTGTCCTTAGTACTGCCTCCTTCCCACCGAAGCCTTCCACCATGACATGCATCAGCAGGTAAAAGCATACCGCGTAAAACCTGGAGTGGGAGTAAAGGTGGGCTTTACAGAGAGGGAGGTGGCAAAGTGGATACCCCTTTGCTGCCAAAGACATAGTGCAAAGGGTGAAGGAGAGGTGGGGCTCACTGAGGGGGTCCGGTAGGGACCTATGGGAACAAAATGGTGACTGAGGATGAACAGAACCAGAAGTTCAAGAGACTCGGATTAGCACAAGTTGAAAGGGGCTAGACTCATGGTCAATTGATTTGCAGGGATTTATGGAAGGGATAGGGGATAAAAGAAGATGCAAGACTCTGGAGTCCTGGGTGAGTGGGGAACAAAAGGGTACCCATCTCAGAGCCGGGGGTGGGGCAGGACACTCACGAAGTTATGGCCATTTCCACAAGCATGAGGGAACGAGGGATCCAGAGACCAAAACAGCAGAACACAGACACGACCTGCTTGGGCACGAGCAAGAAGCTGGTTGGAGCAGGAAGGGAGTCCTTGTGCTCACCCTTTCAAACTTTTTGTGGCAAAGGCTCAAGGGAGCAAAACTGAACTCCTGAGGCAGCGTTACTTAAAAGTGGCCAGATGGAAAAACACTCAAGTCAACTAATTTTTTTTTTTTTTTTTAATTCAGCAGTCAGTTCCTTCTATATCTAGGGTTAGAGACAGCCAGTCACCTTAAGTCAAAATGTCATTTTGAAGACTATTTCATCCTATATCCCTGGAGTAGAAGTAGGCAAGTTCATCCTTAGGAGGAATTGGATCAAGATCCAGCCCTTCCTTTTCAATGCCACATGTTACTAGAGCATCTCTGATGACTTGAGATGGCCCAGGCAGGTGTCATCTCCTAGAAAAGGACCTCGAGGGCTCCATTCTCCACCCCAGACACACACACAGACTGGAAGGAAATGGAAGTCTAATCTTATGGCCTGGGAGCAAGTCAGAGACCTATCTAATAGTTACAAGAGTGGGTTATAAAGGCCTATAATGTAAGGATAGAGTTGAGTTGTCCCCATGGGAAAAAAAATTCTTTCCCTCCCTTCCATCTGAGAAACCACTGCTTGCCTGTGCAGGAAGGAAGCTTGCTTTTAACAGTACTACTGTGGTGGGGAAGTAGTGAGTGGGGCTGCTGGTGGGTCGAGCAGTTTCTCCAGTTGTCTCTGTGGCCCCAAGTATTCGAACTCTGTCCCACTGCCTGTTGACCCAAGCATGGGGTCCCAACTGCATATGGAGATCACATTACAAATCCCCCTCCTAAATGGGTAGAAGCAGGCGATTCTTTGCTGTCTTGAAATGCTGAGTTTAGAGGAATTCCTGGAATGGTTCCTGTCTCTTGTTTAGTCCCTCCCAAAGGGCAACCACCAGGCCCTCACCGTGGGTGCGGAGCTGCTCCAGAGCAAAGTCCTTCTCTTGATGGGGCAACGGGTGTTCTTGTACAGGTAGACCGCATCCTCCAGGAAGATGACGACAGAGCCCAGGGCAAGCAAAGTCATAATGACTGTGAGGGCAATTTCTGCAGGACCCAAGGCTAAAGTAGAAAGAGAAGGCAAACTCTCGTGAGCTAAAGACCAGGAATGAGGGGCAGAAGATGTGGGGTTCCTCACTTGGATCTAAATGGCTTTACCATATCTAGAATTATCTGGTCTAGGCTTCCGCCCATGCAGAAGAATGGCCTTTTCTTAGACCTTAGCATGTAGCTAAAAAGTAGTCATTCTTCTGCATGGATGGGAGACAAGACCAGATAATTCTAGGTATGCTAAGGCTTACCTGAACCAGGACATAGACACCAAACAAATTTTTACATAATTAGCAAAATTTTTGAATTAGGAGGTTAACAGGATCTATTCAACGACTACTTCCAGTAAATGGTGTCATGCTAGCAGACATGGACCAATTAATATTATAATTAAAGTAGAACGTAATGAATGGTATATACTTTAGAACTGTTTAAATTTGATTTCAAAAATTATGTCATGAAACTGGGACATTAGGATGGGAATTTAACAAAAGAGAAATGGATACAAGTAAAGACTCCAAGGACATTTGACTTGTGTTGGCCTCATAATTAGTCTTAAATGAAATGCAGTCCAGTAGCTCTCTTCAGTGTTTCTTGTAGTCATTTTAAGAGTTGTTAAAAACCAGCTGTCTGGGTCCTACCCTCAGAGATGCTGCTTTAATAGATCTGGGATGGGCCCAGTAATCTGCATTTTCAACAAGCTCACCCGGTAATGGTCAGAGGATAACAAATATTTTGACAAACACCGGTGAAGCTCCTCTGGCTTCACTATCACTAACAGGAAAGACTGTCATCAGCACAATATGTGTTTCTGAACATATAATTCATGAGTGCAACAATTAGTTAAAAAAAAAAACCTTTTTTGTGTGTTGTCCTAGCGCACTGGGAGTAAAGTAGGAGGAAGACATTGGCTAGTCCACCCTACGTTTTGATGACTGAGGTCAGCTCGGTCAGAGAGATGAAACCTCAGGGAGGAAGAAGGTCACACCGAAGTAAGAGCTTGAGTTGTCATCTGGATCAGCTATACCTGGTGCCACCACAAGGAGCAACCAAGGCAAAGATGAATCTGTCCAAAAATACCGCACTGATCCTGATTGCTTTTATTTTAGGGCACGCGTTTTTCTCTCTGTTGCTTTATCCAGAGGAGGCCCTTCACTTCTGACCACAGTTAGGTTGAATGACCAATCCAGAGGACCTGCATGGGGGAGGTGGCCCTTAGACTCTAGTTCCCAAGCTGGACTTGTAAGGTCAGTAGTAAACTTTTTCTATCACAGACCACAAAAGACAGGGTTTTGCTATTTTTCTTTCCTTCTACCCAGCCCTTCCTTTACCTACCTCTGCTTAGTCAGGGTACTAAGTGACTCAACTACTGGCTTGATTTTGCTCTTACTGTTTAGCTCTGCTGCCTCTTTCTCAGTTATCTCTTCAGATACTGTTCCAGAAGGCCCTGCAAGGTTTGGACATTAAAAAAACTGGTTGCAGTCCTTTACTAAAAGGACTTTACCTTCTCCTCTTCGAAACTTTTAAATTATAAACATCAGACAATTTTTAAATATAATTTTACCCTTTACAACAAAAATCAGTATTTCAAACACCCATAGAGATACCAATAAAGTCTGACGTAGATCATGAAAATTCTAGATAGATAAAGGGATGTCTTTAAAAATCAGACAGGAAAAATTGAGAGGAAAAAAAAGAGAGAGAGAATTGTATTTTCATGAAGGTTTTGGAGAGGGAAGACTTTCCTCAGCTTAGGAGTAATCTGAGAACTCACAAAGAGAACAATGGTCAAATTTAATGTAAAGTGTTTAAACTTCTTTCTGAATGTTTAAAAGAAAGAGACAGCAAACAGACTGAGGAAAAAGCTTTTCAATAAATGTATACTCAAGTTTAAGATCTTTAGTAGATAAAGAGAATTGATAACTAAAGCAAGACACTTGCAAATAAATGGAAAAAGATATTAACACAGTTCAGGACATGTGGGAAAATAGTCAACCTGCTTAGTCGTCAGATAAGAGCAAAGTAACTCTGATATATTATTTTTGTTCCATTAAAAGATAATGTTTATAATATATTGACTAATAGTCCTAAGTTATAAACAACTTAAGTGCCCAACGATATTGGAATTATTAAATACAGTACCTAACTGAATATTATCGAGGTATGAAAAATTTGTGCCATAAAAAATCTTTGTGAAGAATATGTAATAATTCTTGTGAAGAATAATCACTTATTAACACTCAAAAAAACAAAAAATGCATTAACAGACCCCCGCATATATGGTTATCTGATTTATGACAGAATTTCCACTAAAATTCATGGGGAAAAGGGCGTTTTGTTTTGTTTTGTTTTGTTTTGTTTCAAAAAAGAGTCATGGGTTAACTGGGTATCCTTTGGGGGATAAAAAATAACATTGACCCCTCCCTCATATCATACAAAAACACCTAAATGTGAAAGTTAAAACGAAAGTTTTTAGAGCAAAAAGAAACATATACCTTCATGACTTTAAGATAAGCAAAGAACTTTTAAAATAGGACACAAAAGCACTCCCCATATATAAAAAATATTGATAAATTGGACTTTCTTAAAATTAAAAATTTTCATTTGTCAGAAGAAACCTAAGAAAATGAAAAGACAAACTCAGAGTGAGAGAAGATATTTGCAATACAGATCTCCAACAAAAGACTTGTATCTATAATATATAAAGAATTCCTATCTGTAAGAAAAAGACAACACAATGTTTTTAAATGAAAAAAAAAAAAAAAAAAAAAGGGCCTAAACAGTTACTTCACAAAAGCAAGTACTTCAATGTTTGAGAAGCATAAAAAGTGCTAAATATCAACAGTCACCAGGTAATACAAATACGAGATGCCATTACACACCCACCAGCAGGGCTAAAAATAAAAGGACTCGCGATTCCACGTGGTGATGGGGATAAGGAAAAAATGGAACTCTCATATATTTCGGGTGGGAGCAGCACAACGGCTTTGGAAAGCAGTTTGGGAGTATGTATTGAAGCTAAACATACATCTACCCTATGACGCAGAAATTCCACTTCTGGGTACCTAGTCAATAGAAACGAGGGCTTGTCATCACCAAAAGAATGCTCAGAGCAGCATTATTCATAATGGCCCAAACTGGAAATGGCTCATAATTGATTCAATAAGAATACAGATAAATACACGGATCCTTGAACAGTGCACAGTTGAAACTCTGCATGTAATTCTCGACTCCCCTAAAACTTAGCTACTAATAGGCTACTGTTGACCAGAAGCCTTACTGATTAACACATATTTTGTATGTTATATGTATTATATTCTGTATTCTTGCAATAAAGTAAGCTAGAGAAGAGAAAATCTTACAAAGATAATAATAAGAAAGAGAAAATATATATAAATATATATACACACATATATATGTACATACATTTATTGAAAAAAATACTCATAGGGCGCCTGGGTGGCTCAGTTAGTTAAGCATCTGACTCTTGGTTTTGGCTCAGGTTATGATCTCATGGTTCGTAAGTTTGAGCCCTGCATTGGTCTCTGCACTGACAGCGAGGGGCCTGCTTGGGATTCTCTCTCCTTCACCCTCCCTCCTTCTCTATCCCTCCCCGACCTCTCTCTCTCTCAAAATAAATAAACTTAAAAAAATAAGAAAAAAATCCTTGTATAAGTGGACCTATGCATTCAAACCCATGTTGTTCAAAAGTCAACTGTAAATCGTGATACATTCCCACAATAGAATATCACACAGCAATAAAAAAGAATAAACTCTTGATACAGGCAACAGAATGGATCAATCTTAAAAACATAATGATGAGTGAAGGAAGCCAGACATAAGAGTACATACTGTTTGATAAACTGTCTGTGTATATAAATTGAAGAATAGGAGAAAATGATCTATAGAGGAGGTAAAGGTTAGAATAGTGGTCTCAGCGGGGGCGCCTGGGTGGCTGAGTCGGTTGTGTCCAACTTCGGCTCAGGTCATGATCTTGCAGCTTGTGAGTTTGAGCCGCTTGTCAGGCTCTATGCTGACAGCTCAGAGCCTGGAGCCTGCTTCAGATTCTGTGTCTCCCTCTCTCTCTACCCCTCCCCCACTAGTGATCTCTCTCTCTCTCTCTCTCTCTCTCTCTCTCTCTGTCTCTCTATCTCTCCTCTCTCTCTCTCTCAAAAATAAATAAAACATTTTAAAAAATTAAAAAAAAAGAAACTAACACTAAGGTATTTGCAGTGCCTGTCTCTGAGTGGCAGGAGTATAGATGATTCTTCCTCTTTCTACTTTCCTGGATTTTCAGATTTACTGAATATGAATTAGTTTTTACAGTGGAAATTTTGGTTAAAAAGAATAGGCACCAAAGATAAAGTCCAGATAGGCAGAAACCAAAATTAATTCCGTAGATTTCTAAAAATCTGTGTCTGTTGTTGGAAGGCTGAGTCACTGCTGGAGGTCTCTCTGGGCCTGACTTCCCCACTCCTCCTTGACCTTGTCCTCACCAGCTCAGGGAGAGCCCTTTCAGAAGTCATTCAAGGCCAAAGCCCTTCTCAGTCTTCACTTTTTCTTTTTTTTTTTTTTTTTAACGTTTATTTATTTTTGAGAGAGAGACAGAGACAGAGCATGAACTAGGGAGGGCAAAGAGAGGGAGACACAACAACGGAAGCAGGCTCCAGGCTCTGAGCTGTCAGTGCAGAGCCTGACATGGGGCTCAAACTCATGAACTTGACCGTGACCTGAGCCGGAGTTGGATGCTTAATGGACTGAGCCACCCAGGCGCACCCCTCTCCCTTTTTTTTTTTTTAATTTTCCCAGTCTTCACTGTCTTGACTGCTCCCACCTCCTTGAAAATCTGCCCTGTCTTGACTCCCAGAACCATAGTCCCCCTCCTGACCTCCGTCCCTAGGTCTCGGGCACTGATCCCTCATCCTCTCCCACACCCTGTGTTCTCCGATCTCAAACACTGGCTCAACTCTTCTCTGTTAATTGAGTTTAGGATTTCCCTGCCACTCCTTCACCCTCCCAATAACCATGTAAGCTGTGCCCACCTCCAGAACTTGGTGGCACTTGTTTTCTGCCCATTCGGCTTTTCTCCCTGAACTCCCTGTGGCTGGCTTCTCCTCACTGAGCTCTCTGCTCAAATGCCCCCTCTCAGCCAGTCTTCCCTGAGTGTGATATTGCCCCCATCTGCCTCCCACAGTGAAGTTATTTGCATACTTATTTATTCGCCTATTTTCTGCTGCCTTCTCCTGTGCCCCCCTCCCTCAACTGTGTAAACTCCAAGAAGGCAGGGACTTTGTCAAGCTCGTTTGTTCTCTGTTCCATTTCTAAGTGCCCGGAACAGCAACAGTGGCTATTTGTTGAAAGAAATAACCCATGAGAATTCCTATGGCGAATTCCCATTTTATAGTCTTTTCCAAGAAACTAGGCTTAGAGAGTTAAGCACCTTGGCCACGGTCACACAGCCTGGAAGTTATGGGGCTGGGTTTAAACCCAGGGGTTTCTGGCTAAGCCCATACTTACCGTTTTACACATCGACTCTTGGTGTGTGTTCACATGACTCTGGGAAGAAATGTGGAGTGCTATAAACAATCAAATGCAACCCTAAACATTTGTTTAAGTCTGTGAAGGTGGGGTGGGGGCATATTCTGATTATTCAGTATGTAAATGGCTTTTGCAGTCTCTTCTAACTGCTGGCTTTGGCACCCCATATTCTTTCTCATACTTGTGCTATCCCCAGGCTCTTGTATCCACTGCCACAGCACAAAAACTAAGAAAGAGAGCTCTGGCTCTCCATGCAACGCATGTATCTTCTTTGAGGATTGTCCCCTATCTTATTTTTCTTATTTATCATGGAACAAGAGTGTTCTATGGCCAAAGGAGTTTTGGAAATGCCTTAAACAAAATTAAATCTGTTTCTTCCCATACTCAAATTTTAAATCTGATTTACACTGTTAATTTCCTACTGGAGGTTATAGAATACAAATTTTACAAAACTTATTTTTTTTAAATAATTTTTTTAACATTTATTTATTTTTGAGAGACATAGAGACAGAGTATGAGCAGGGGAGGGTCAGAGAGAAAGAGAGAGACACAGAATCTGAAGCAGGCTCCAGGCTCTGAGCCGTAGGCACAGAGCCCGACACGGGGCTCGAACTCACAGACCGTGAGATCATGACCTGAGCTGAAGTTGGCCGCTTAACCAATTGAGCCACTCAGGTGCCCCCAAAACTTATTTTTGTAGATTCTGTGTTCATGAAGCTCTCCTTGAGATCAGTACTCCAGGGAACACACTTTGGGAAATGCTTGTGTAAGTGACCATTTTGAATACGATTATACCTTTAGCAACTAGCAAATGTCCCACTGTCTCTGAAATAGTAAAGATTACTTCTTTTAAATAATGAAAACAATACAAGGGCATTAAAATTTTGAAAGCGTATCACCCATAATTCCAGCTAGTTCCTAACCAAAAGTTATTTTCATTTTTGCATTTTGTTTTCATGGAAGTGAAGAACAGTCTCTGGAGTCAGAGTTCAGAGAAAAATTCCACTTACTACTTGCTCTTGACCTTGGACAGGTTATTCATTCATTAACCTCTTAGCACGGCCCCTGGCATGTAGTATTTGTTCAATAAAAAGTAGCTTTAAAAACACCCTGGTTAAAGTGCATATATAGTATATTACTACAATAGTATAACTTTATAGTATAATAAAATTTTATACTTTTAAAATGAATATCTCATCACAGCCTGTCAACAATGATTTTTTATAAATTAAAACAATTTATAAATTAAAATAATTATTAAATTACAAAAATTTCTAAAGTAAAGAGAACAATAGAGCAAACATAAATATACCCATAAGCCATTTTAAAGAGTGTTACGGTATTGCCAATTTTGGGGGCACCTGTGTGGCTCAGTCGGTTGAGCGTCTGACTTCAGCTCAGGTCATGATCTCACCATTCCCGAGTTCAAGCCTCGCATCGGGCTCCGTGCTGGCAGCTCGGAGCCTGGAGCCTGCTTCAGATTCTGTGTCTCCCTCTCTCTGCTCCTCCCCCACTCAATCTCTCTCTCTCTCTCTCTCTTAAAAATAAATAAAACATTAAAAAAGCTAAAAAAAAATTGCCAATTTTGTCTCAAAAGTTATTTTTAGAAAAATAAAACATTACAGATGTATTTGAAGGCCCCTGTACACACCTTCTGGATCATTTTCCCTTCCACACCTCACCTCCCAGAGCTAACTACTGTTCTGAAGTTGGTGTATATCTTTTCATTTATCTTTTAATTTTTTACAATATATGTCAATACTCAACATACTATATTGCTTTTCATTAAAAAAAATCTGTATGGGGAAGCCTGAGTGGCTCAGTTGGTTAAGCTTCCCACTCTTGATCCCAGCTCAGGTTTTGATCTCAGGGTTGCGAGTTCAAGCCCTGTGTTGCGCTCCGAGCTGGGTGTGAAGGCCACTGAATGATGAATGAATGAATGAATGAATGAATGAATAAATAAATAAATAAATAAATAAATTTAAAATCTATATAAATGACATCATCCTGCAAAATGCTTTTTCCACCCAAAATTGTTTTCGTGATATTATTTTCATTATGATAACAAATGCTTCTATACATACTCTTGGACATGTCTCCTTAGCACATAGAGGAGAATGCCTTTATTTATTTTATTTTATTTTAATTTTTATTTTTAGAGAGCGAAAGAGAGTGTGAGCCAGGGAGAGGGGTAAAGGGAGATAGAGAGCATTCCAAGCAGCCTCCATACTCCATGCGGAGCCCAACGCAGGGCTTGATCCCCACGGCCTTGGGATCATGACTTGAGCTGAAACCAAGAGTCATTCACTCAACCGACTGAGCCACACAGGTGCCCCTAGGAGAGTTCCTTTATGGAATTTCTGGGCTGGAGGAGATGAGCGTCTTCAGTGCTGTAGAGAGCTAATCAGCCTCCACAGTGGTTATCCCCATTAGACTCCCACTAGTGGCCCACGAGTGCTCACTGTCACCTCAAATTCATTGTAGTGAAATGATGTGCCATTGTGTAATTCACGGCTCCTTAAATCCTAACAAAATAGAATATCTTTTGTATATTTATTGGTCATTAGGGTTTCTTCTGTTACGAACTGTCTGTTCACATTTTATACAACTTTTATTGGGTAGTTTTTCTTATCCAAACTACTTATCCTTTGTTGATTAGACTTGAAAATATCTTCTCCCAGTCTATGGTTTGGCTTTTAGCTTTGTTTATAGTGTTTTTAGTTGTATAGAAGTTTGTTTGTTTGTTTATGTAGCCAATCTCTATGATCGTTTGTGCTTTTTTTGTGTTTTATTTAAGAAATTATTCTCTACGCCCAATCATAAAGATACCTTCCTGTATTTTCTTTTGTAAAAAAGTTTGCATTTTACATTTAGATGTTTAAGCTATCTGGATTGAAGCTACGTTGGAGCTGTATTGCCATAGGGACAGGTACATTGTCCAGGTCACTTCTTGAAGAGCCCATTCTGCCCACTGAGGTGCGTAGCATCCTTTCATAGAGCACATTCCCCACTGGGCTCTATTTCCGGGCATCCTGTTCTGTTCCATTTTCCACTTGTTAGGACTCTTGCACTTACTGCCTCATTGCTGAGTCTTAGTGTAAGCCTTAATCTCTGGGAGGACAGGTACCTTCCTTGCGCTTTTTCAAAATTGTCTTGGCTTTTCTTGACCCTCCACTCTTTCACATAAATGTTTGCATCAGCCCATTAAAAAAATCCTGTAGGGATTATAATTGCAATCGTATCACAGGCATTTCAAAAACAGATTATTGGGGGCACCTGGGCAGTTCAGTCGGTTAAGCATCCAACTTCGTCTCAGGTCGTGATCTCACAGCTCGTGAGTTCGTGCCCCCCATCGGGCTCTGTGCTGATGGCTCAGAGCCTGGAGCCTGCTTCGGTTCCATGTCCCTCCCACCCCCTCCCCCTCCCCTGCTTGTGTTCTTTCTCTCAAAAATAAATCAATAAACGTTTAAAAAACCAGATTATTAAAAGGTCCCATAGTTTTTCCAAAATAGCTCTTTCTTAAATGGCATCCAATTTAAGGACCAGTGGTTTATGAATGGAGGAGGAAGGGTTCTTGCCGCATCCTCAGTGGATGCCTCTTGCTGGCTTCCTGATCCTCACGTCTTGTCATCATCCTGCCCAGCTCCCCAGGGTGGTCGTTACAGTCTCTTTTTCCTTTGCTCACCTTGTCTCTGTATTGACCAGATCACCTGCTCTTTCTTTAGATAACCTTTGTCTTCCAACCTTCCCTTCCTTTCCCTAACACTTCTGGCTCAGACTCTTGTTCCTCATGCTGGGCTGGGGCAATAACTTCCAACTTATACCCGTGCTTCTCAAGGCTCTTCTTCCCTGAAGTCCTTCCTGATTACTGATTAGTTATCTTAAAGCACTCTCTAGCCCCTCCCAGTCTAGAGCCCTCACTGGCTCCTTCTCTCCCCACAGGATAAAGTACAACTTCTCCCGCCTGACGCTCATCAGGCCCCACCTTACCTGCCCAGCCCTCTCAGTTGTCCCCTGCCTCCTTACCAGCGACCTGGAATCCTGCCAGGTCAAGCTCCTCGGTGTGCGGGGAAGCTGCCTGCTCATTCTGTCTCTATTCCCACTCAGCAGTGCCCATTCTGACATTCCACCCCAACCCCGCCCCCGCCCCACCCAAGGCAGCTCTCGAGACTATCGGACGCAGAATCGTCTCCCTACTTTAAACATCGTTGGCGCTCCTGTTCACACATTCTGCAGCAAAGCCATGTGAGTGATTTTTACTGTGCGAGGCAGGTCTCAGTCTCAGCACTATTGACACTTTGGCCAAGATAACTTCTTGTTGGGGAGGGGGGGGAGGCAGGCCTTTGTATTCAGGGCAGCGTCCTCGGCCTCTCCCCACTAGATGCCAATAGCACCCTCTAGTTGTGGCAACTGAACTGTCTCTAGACATTGCCAGAAGTTCCCTGGGAGACAAAATTGCCTCTGGTTGACAACTGCTAATCTAAGGGAACACTTGTCCCACGAGCTGCACTCTGAACAAGAGGTTCCTGGAGCGGGACACGGCAGCTACCTACTGGCACAGACCCCAGAGCAGCTGCAAAGCCTCTCTGGACACCCTGGCAGCTGTCATTTGCTCTGAAACAAGGCTGAGATTGTCCAAGCACATGCCCGTGTCTGCCTTCTAATCCACACTGACCACATCCTGTTCAGAAACTCTATGCACCAAGGTGACGATATCAAGAAGGAGGCTGGGAAAAAACAGTAAGGATTCCATAGAGACACAGACTCCTATTCATGAAAGTCTAAGAGGTGGTTAATCATGAAGTAGGAATGACAAAATAAAATATGGTTGGGAGCCACATTTGCTATAATGATGCTAGGGTCATTCAGGTTGTCATCTTGTAGGTGGCCAGGGAATAAATGGAGTCCTATCTTCTGCTTTTCACGTTCAGAAGCAATTCAGTATAAGATCTAGCTGGCCGACACGGTCAGAATACTTTTACAGGTTCCCCTAAGTGTTAAGAACATTATTCATAATAACCAGGCCCTCTAGAATGATGTAGAGCCTTTCCCAAAGAGGCTATTCCCAAAGAGGCCCCTAGGGGATTCACTGCGGCTTGCATCATTTGGGCACCATCTTGATTCCCCAGATGGCTCTGGGATTTGAAAAATGCTCCAAGCCAGTGTCCCCAACTTGAATGAGCTTCGAGGCTGGGGTCTGCGGGAGGCCCAACATGCAACTGGGTGGTCATGCCCTTCTTTTGGCCTATTGGCTCCTCTTGGAGCTCCTCTTCCCCGAGGCCTTCCCCATGATATGTGGATACTCTCCAGGCTGGCCAGCTCAGGACCACCTCCCTTCAGCTTCACTCAGCTGTCCCGGCTTCCCGCTGGGGTGCTCATGTCCTCCTTTCAGTTCCCTCTGGGGAGGGGCCTTGACTCACCTCTCAGAAGTTGGGCTGCAGTGGGAGGGTAGGAGAAGCAGGCAGAGGGGATGCTGAAATTGGTTTTCAGCACCTCCACAAGATCCGCTGTGTACCTGAAGAGACACCAACCTACATTCAGAATATGGGGACTTGCGGGGGTGAGGGGGTGCAGAAGGAGCACCAATTCTTCAACACTCCCGCAAACACTCCTGAGTTTGGGTGGCTTGTACATTTCCCCTCGGCACCCTGATTCTTAGAGAAAATGGCAAATTGGCCCCGGCTACTGTGTAAGGCAAGCGCTGCCTAGGCCAGGGACAGGACGGCTTAGGTGCCCAAAGAGCCCACAATTCACTCTCTCCACTTCCACTGGGGCAGCAGTCCAGGGGCCGACCATAGAGAAAGAACAGAGCCTTAGAGAAAGAGTGGACCCTTAGCACCAGGGATGGGTCCACAGCTGGTTGGGGCTCTGTCTATGCCCTTCACAGCCCCTACCTCTTGAGACTTTTCTCTTCCCAGTCGAGGGACAAAGCCAAGCCTCTGAAGGGTCACACACTGGCCCAACCCCACAGGACCTTGGGGACAGCCGAACCATTATTAGTCCTTCTCATTCTGTGTCCTGGGAGCCGAAGGACCCGGGAGGGAGGGAGGCACAGGCCATTGAGATATGGGCCGCCACTGCTTAGCAACTGGCTCTTGACTCTGGGACTGCTGCCCTCACTCACCTGGGGTCAAGCTTTATCTGAGTCCTGTCTGGCTCCATCGTCTTCTCTTGCTCTCCGGCTTTCCCAGCAGGCACTGAGGGACAAGGAGGGGCAGGCAGGTGGGGGCCCTGAGGGAGGCGGCTCCCACCGGTCCTGCTGCCTGCCGGGCTCCTCAGAGGACCTGGGCCACGTGCAGGTGGAGTGGCAGGATCTTCCCCTCTGGCTCTCTTTTCTCAGGCTTCCCGTGCCTCCAAGATCCTAGAACCTATTTCAGAGTTCACCCTGGAGGAATTTGATCCTCTTGACGGGCCAAGTTCCCCCGTTCCTGACTCCTCCCTCTCCCTAGGTGTGGTCCTTCCTTTCTCCCACCCACAAATGACTTTGACTGCCCTTTGCTGCCTACCAACCCTCATCCTACATCCCCTCTAAGGAGTCTTCTAGGGTAATAAAGTTCTGTGGCTTCCCTGCAACACTACAGGTCAGCAGTCCCCTTTCTCCCAGGACCTGGCTGCAACCCAGCCTCTGGTCCCCTAGAGACGGGAGAGTCAGGGTCAATTCTGTGACTGTGCTGGCACTGTTGGCCTGGCAGGCAGAAGGGAGGACTAGCCGGAAAAGCCAGACGAGGCCCATGTGGGTTTCCCAAAGCTCAGCCCAGCTCAAGTTGATGATGGGTGTATTCAGCCAAACAGCAGCCAAAGACGCAGCAAAGACACAGAGGCAGCATTGCTGACTTAGATTTCTGAGCAATTTGACAGATTCTGAAAAGCCGTGCCAAGTGATGTGTTTCTAAACTATTTCATTGATTAGTGATTTCTCTTCCCTCTCCAAGTAGATTTAAAGCTATTTGAATCCAAGCACAGTACACTTAGGTGCCTGGCAGAGGGTCCAATACATGCTAAGTGGTCTTTAGAACTGTTTACATTATTGGGCCTCCTGGGTGGCTCAGTCGCTTAAGCGTCTGACTTCAGCTCAGGTCATGATCTTTCGGTTTGTGAGTTCGAGCCCGGCATCAGGCTCTGTGCTGACAGCTCGGAGCCTGGAGCCGGCTTTGGATTCTGTGTCTCCCTCTCTCTCTGCCCTTCCCCTGCTCGTGCTCTATCTCTCAAAAATAAATAAACATTAAAAAAAAAGACACAACTGCTCACATGACTGATGAAATAATAAAAGCACAGCAACAGCAGCAGCAAAGGTTTACTGAGCATTTTGGGCGCACCAGGCGCTGTAGAAAACGCAGCGTCTTCCTTATCTCCCTGAAGCTTTACAGCCAGCCTTGTAAGGTAAGTACTAGCTATTGTCATTTTACAGATGAAGAAACGGAGGCTCAGAGAAGTCATGACACTTCTTGGAAAGCCATGGGAGTGTAGAGAGAGACAGAAGGGACCTAGGTCAGGAGCTCCGTCGAGGTTCAGGTAAGATAGTAGGAAGAGGGCCCCGTGAGAGGTTCAAGAGAGTCGGTTCTGGGATGGGGAGGAGACACCATCAGAGGAAGCAGTCACTGACGTGGTACCAAGAGAGAACCGTCATGTGCAGTTCTCTCCCTCTTTCCCTCTTCTCCTAAAGTACAGCTCTTGGGACAGCACAGTGTAGTGATCCAAGAGTCTCAGGGACCCAGTTACCTCCTGAGGTGGAGGTACGGCGACAGCAAGGAAAACCAAGGCATTGACCCAGAGAGGGTCACTTGCCTTGGCCCCACCCTGACAAAGCCAAGACACAGGGCTGACTCAGCTCCCTCAAGAATTTCCGCAGGACTGCTCCCTGGGTCATTCCTCTCTAGCCTGGTGAGAGGCCTTGAGCTTAACTGCCAAAGCCCTGCACTTTAGACTTCCGTAGAGCAGATAAGCAAGGTGTCAAGGATGTTCTTGGAAACTTCGTCCGGACAGAGTTGTGGGAGGGGGAGGCAGGAGGAGGATGACGAAGAACCAGAGGGAGTCAGGAAGGGAAGGCAGCCAAGGCTGACACTGCGTTTATGACGTTTATGTGAGGAGAAGGGCTAATTCTTAGCTCGGATGACTGGAGAGGGAGGAATGGCACG
This sequence comes from Paguma larvata, assembly GCA_030068075.1. Classification (NCBI taxonomy): domain Eukaryota; kingdom Metazoa; phylum Chordata; class Mammalia; order Carnivora; family Viverridae; genus Paguma; species Paguma larvata. Next base: position 83,751,560 of record CM057824.1, read on the forward strand.
GTGTTGGGGAAGGGAGGGCTTTGCTCTGAGGGGATACTTCTGCCCCACCACGAGTCCTTAGGTGGCTGTCTTCTACGCGGTGTGACACATGGATTAGTCGAGGGCAGTGACGCCCTGACTCAACGCCAGACCATCCCCAGCTAAGGTATGGAAGAGATGAGCCGGACCAGCCAATCACATTCTCTTGCTAATTTTGGATCGCTAGCTGTCAAACACTGAATTTTAGACCCAAGAAGAAGGAATCGTTCTTCATTTCTTTCTTTTTCTTTTTGCCTTTCTTTCTTCCTTCCTTCCTTCCTTCCTTCCTTCCTTCCTTCCTTCCTTCCTTCCTTCCTTCCATCTTTCCATCTTTCTTTCTTTCCTTTCTTTCTCTCTCTCTCTCTCTCTCTCTCTCTCTTTCTTTCTTTCTTTTGCTTAAATATTCTCACAAAATTGCATGATTGCATGATTGCACCTATCACTTCAATATTGGCTCTCTTGGTGTAGGGATCATTTTTGAAAAATCACAATACGAAAACCCCATGAATTTCATCAGTTTTCCTCAGGGGTTCTCAATCATTTGATATTTAAAAGCCATTGTCTCTTTTTTAAAAAAATTTCTTATTGAGGTAAAATTCACATAACATAAAATTCACCAGTTTAGTCATTATAAAGTGTATAATTCTGTGGTTTTTTTTAAGAAATTTTTAAGCATTTATTTATTTTTGAGAGAAAGAGAGGCAGAGTGTGAGTGGGGGAAGGACAGATGGAGAGGGAGACACAGAATCTGAAGCAGGCTCCAGGCTCTGAGCTGTCAGCACAGAGCCCAACATGGGACCTGAACTCACGGACCGCGAGATCATGACCTGAGTCAAAGTCAGCCGCTTAACCAACTGAGCCACTCAGGCACCCCTAATTCAGTGGTTTTTTAGTGTATTTATAATGTTGTGCAACTATCACCATTACTCTAATTGCAGAAAAATTCCATCAGCCCAAAAAGAAACCTCCTACTTCCCAATTCTTCCTTCTTCCCATCCCCTGGCAACCACTAATCTAAAATAGAATCATACTGGGGCTCCTGGGTGGCTCAGTTGGCTGAGTGTTCGACGCTTGATTTTGGCTTGGGTCATAATTCCAGGGCTGTGGGATCGAACCCCATGTCAGGCACTGAGTGTGGAGCCTCTTGAGACCCTCTCTCTCTCTCTCTCTCTCTCTCTCTCTCTCTCTCTCTCCTCCCACCCCTTTCCCCCCTCTCATGCTTTCTCTTTAAAAATAAAAAAATAGAAACACATGTGGTGTTTTGTGCCTAACTTTTTTCATGGGACATGTGTTCAAGCTTCAACTATGTTGCAGCATGTACCAGTGCTTCGCTCCTTCTTATGGTTGAATAATATTCCATCGTGTGGACACACCATATTTTGCTTATCTATTCATCTGTTAATGGGCATTTGGGTTATTTCCATTTTTTATCTATTATGAATAATGCTGCTACTTTCCTGACTCATTTATTAGCTCTGATTGTGTGCGTGTGTGTATGTGGTATGCGTGTGTGCGTGTGTGTTCTTTAAGGTTTCCTATATACAGGGGCGCCTGGGTGGCTCAGTTGGTTAAGCGGCCGACTTCAGCTCAGGTCATGATCTCGCGGTCTGTGAGTTCGAGCCCTGCATCGGGCTCTGTGCTGACAGCTCAGAGCCTGGAGCCTGCTTCAGATTCTGTGTCTCCCTCTCTCTCTGCCCTTCCCCTGCTCATGCTCTGTCTCTATGTCTCAAAAATAAATAAACGTTAAAAAAAAAAGGTTTCCTATATACAAAATTGTGTCATCTGCAAATAGATTTTGGAGATTTGTAGGGCAGATGCTCTTTCTTCCTCTCTTTCTTTCTTTCTTTCTTCCTTCCTTCCTTCCTTCCTTCCTTCCTTCCTTCCTTCCTTCCTTCCTTTTTCCCTTCCTTCCTTCCTTCCCTAGTTGCTCTAACTACAAATTCCAGGATAATGTTAAATAAAAGTGGCAAAAGCAAGCATCCCTGTCTTGTTCCTGATCTTACAAGGAGAGCTTTCAGTCTTTCACCATTAAGTGTGATGTTAGCTGTGGGTTTTTCATAAATACCCTTTATTTGAGAAATATCCTTTCTATTGCTAGGCTGTGGAGTGTTTTAATCATGAAATGGTATTGGGTTTTGCCAAATGCCTTTTCTGGATTAAGATGACCATATCTATTTTTTCCTCTGTTCTATTAATGTGACTGACTGATTTATGTATGTTGGACCGCTCTTGGGTTCCTGGAAGAAATCCCACTTGGTCATGGTGTATAATCCTTTTAATACGCTGCTGGATTCAGTTTGCTAGTATTTTGCTGAAGATTTTCACATCCATATTCTTAAAGGATATCAATCTGTAGGGGAGTTTTTGTGATGTCTTCAGCTGGCTTTGGTGTCATGGTAATATTGACATCACAGAATGAGTTAGGATGTGCTCTTTCCTCTTCTATTTCTTGGAAGAGTTTGAGGAGGATTGGTGTTCATTTTTCAAGATAGAATTTACTAGCGAAGCTATTGGCCATTCTTTTTTGAAGAGCCTACTAGGCTGTCGACCTTGTTGATTTTTCTCTTCTCAACTTTTAGCTATTTTAGACTAGCTCCTTATTAGTTGATGACTTTTTGGGTGATTTAAATGGTGTTCCAATATCACTTCTATCAATATCATGAAATTCTGCTTCTTTGGCAAGATTTTAAGTGTCCCTTGGTAGTAAATTGTCATTGTACCTGCACTTGGCATTGTTTTTGCACCACAGTTGAGATGGAAAAGGGAGATGCTAGTTTTTTAAGTTTATTTATTTTGAGAGAGAAATAAAGCAAGGGAAGGGGCAGAGAGAAAGGGAGAGAGAGAATCCCAAGCAGGCACTGCACTGGCAGTGCAGAGCCCGAAGTGGGGCTCGAACCCCTGAACTGTGAGATCATGACTTGAGCGGAAGTCAAGAGCTAGATGCTTAACCAACTGAGCCACCCAGGCACCCCAGAAGATGCTAGTTTTAATGAAAGGTGATGTTTGAATGGGGTATCATTTCTTCTTCATTATTTAATATTTTTGTGTTTATTTTTTGTTTACTACATAGCATCATAAATTTAGAGATTCAGATAATGACGGCTAAGAATGCAAGAAGCAGGGGCACCTGACTCAGTCAGTTAAAAAATCAACTCTTGTTTTCAGCTCAGGTCATGATCTCAGGGTTTCTGAGCTTGAGTCCTGCATCAGGCTCCATGCTGGATGCCTGCTTGGGATTCTGTCTCTCCCTCTTTCTCTGTCCCTCCCCTGCTCACGCTCTCTCTCAAAATAAATAAATAGACTTAAAAAAAAAAGAACGCAGGGCGCCTGGGTGGCTCAGTCGGTTAAGCAACCGACTTCAGCTCAGGTCATGATCTCACGGTCTATGAGTTCGAGCCCTGCGTCGGGCTCTGTGCTGACAGCTCAGAGCCTGGAGCCTGTTTCGGATTCTGTGTCTCCCTTTCTCTCTGTTCCTTCTCCGCTTGTACTGTCTCTCTCTCTCTCTCAAAAATAAATAATGATTGAAAAAAAAAAGAACAGGAAAAAAATGTCAGCAAGGACGTGGAGAAACTGGAACCTTGTGCATTGCTGGTGAGAATGTAAAATGGCACAGCTGCCGTGGAAAGTCCTACGGCAGGTCCTCAAAAATGAAACACAAGATTACATCTGATCCAGAAACTCCGCTTCTGGATATGTACCCAAAAGAATGGAAAACAGGGACTTGAGTAGATATTTGCACACCCATGTTCATAGCAGCGTTGTTCACAACAGCTTAAAGGTGGAAACAACCTAAGTGCCATCAACAGGTGAATAAGACAAACAAAATGCGGCAAATACATACAATGAAATTATTCAGCCTCGAAAAGGAGGGCAATTCTGACACCTGCTACAACATACCAACTTTCAGGATGGCTAAAGGCCAATAATGAACCTTGAGGACATGATGCTGAGTGGTATTGTGTGATTCCACTTCTAGGAGGACATACAATAGTCTAATTCAGAGACAGAAAGTAAAGCAGTGATTACCGAATTGGGGAGGGGCGATTGAGGAGTTACTGTTTCCGGGTGGGGGAGGGGCGATTGAGGAGTCACTCTTTAGTGGGCATGGAGTTTCTGTTTGGGATGACGGAAAAGGCCTGAAATGGGTGGGGCGAAGGCTGCACAACATTGCGAACGTACTTAACTGGACACTAGAAAGTGGTTAAAATGATCGATTTTATGTTATGTATGTTTATCACACACATAAAAAGAGACGAATACCCCAACATTTCTACACTGAGATGTGGGCAAGCAAAAGATGGAAAAAGGCAATTCACAAAACAACTACAATAAAATGACCTCTAGGGGTATAAGAATACTTAAGTTCATAAGCAATTTAAGGAGATATAAATGAAATGATCAAGGTAACATTTGTCATCTATAAAATCTGAGAAATTATTTTATGTTGATATTTAATTATAGTGTTAGTATCATAAAATGCTTATGCTCATAAGAGCAGTATAAACACGTACAAACTTTCTGGAAAGTATCTTGCAAATTATGCAAAAGGCGTTTTAAATATTCACCTTTGTTGACCCAAAATCCACCTGTGAGGAGTGTACACTGAGGAAACAGTCAGAGCTGCAGGCATCTGGACCGTGCACAGTCACCACCTGAACAAAAGAACAGGAAGCAAGCTCTTCGCTCACATGTGTGGCAAAGGATTCCAGGGAAGCAGGAGAGTAAGTGCAAAGAACCCAGGAATGGAGAGTGCTGGGTGTGTTTGAGGAACGGCCAAGAGGCTAATGTGTCTGGCTGATGTGGAGTGAGTAGGGGGCTGAGTGCTAGGAAATGAGGTCAGAAAGATAGAGGAGCCAGGTCAGGGAGAGCCTTGAAGGCCACGGTAAGGACTTTGGGTTTTACTCTGAGTGACCTGTGAAGCAGTGGAAGGTCTGACCAGGGGCTGTGATCTAAGGTCTAAAAGGAGCACTGGCTGCTATTTGGAACAGTGTCTATTAAGGGTCAAGGGCAGAAGCAGCATGGGGCAGTTAGGAGGTTATTGCAATATCCAAGCAAGAGAGGGTGATGGCTTGGACCTGAGAGATTCTATTTTGATGGCAGAGCTGGTGGATTGGATGAGATAAAGACAGGAGTCAGGCGACTCCATGGGTTTGATCTGAACAATAGGGTGAATGATGGTCCTAACGCCTGGGACGAACAGCACTTGGGGGGACGTACGTTTTTGGAGGATGGAATCCAGGGATTGACTGGCAGGGAGGAGTCTGCTCCGGTGGTCACATCAGCTTATTCTAAGGCTGTCGGTAATCATGTGTCTATTCCCTGTATCCCTGTATGTCCTTCTGTGATGTTTCCTCCAGAAGACCCAATCTCTTGTCTGCAGCTTCACACAAAAATGAAAGGAGCGGAGAAGCCGTATGTTGGTAACAAGGCACATTAACCTGTTACAGGAGCTAACATTATCAGAATGGAGGAGAATAGAATCTCTACTGGGGCGACGCATATAAGTGATGGGTCCCCATAATTATTCCAGGAAGACTTAACTGGTAATTATCCTGAGGAGGAAAAATGAATTAATGGACAGTGAAAAACACCAACGAATCTGTTACCTGAAGCGTGTGCCAATATTGCTGCCAATTGACATACGTGTTTTAAACCAAGGAATAAAATAATCTCAGAAGCCAATCTGTCGACAGTCTGTGTTGGGCTTTGCACTGGAATTTGAATGTACTTTTACCCACCGCAAGAGTATCCAAATTACTGAAATTATTCATATTGATAACCTTTCACCTATACAGGTATTAGATTCAATCCTCTTTTTTATTTACCAGCTTACCCCACAATGTGGGCCCAATAAATAGGGCAGCTCTTACAATATTGTTGAGCACATAAGATGTGTTGACATCCTCCTATGTGTGGGGGTGCCATGTCACAGGTTATGAGGGGGCAGAGCAAGCCTTTGGTGTCCCCTATCAGTCAAAAAGACACAATGTCAATTTTATTCTTCGGAATTTGGGCCCCAGCTTCAGAAAATAGCAACATTAAGAGGCACCTGGGTGGCTCAGTGGGTTAAGCATCCGACTCTTGGTTTCGGCTCAGGTCATGATCTCAGGGTGGTGAGATCAAGCCCCATCAGGCTCCATGCTGAGTGTGCAGCCTGCTTCGGATTCGCTCTCTCTCTCTCTCTCTCTCTCTCTCTCTCTCCTCCTCCTTCCCCCTCCCCCACTCTCTCTCTCTAGCACTTCAGTGCTCTCTCTCTCTCTCAAAATAAACATGAAGAAAAAAACAAAAAACGAAAGTATTTTGAAATTACATATTTTATCCATGTTGAAGAATAATACAATCATTGTTGAAATTAAGGCGACATTCAAAATGGCCATCACACTTGTACACGCGGGAGCTCTGAACATGTGCGCAGCTGCTGAATCTCAGAAGATCCCCACTCGGTTGGCGGTAGCAGTTCTGAGGCTAATCGGTGGCGGCTGGGTCACGGGGCCATGCGCTAGCTGCAGGACAGGCTTTGAATGCAAGTATCTGGCAGTTTTAGCTCCAGCAGGCATGGGGAACGGTCTTTGCCCTTCCTGAAGAGGTACAGTGCAGGGAATCCTCCAAACGCAGAGGGGTTCAGAGGCTTAATAGCCAGAACAAATGACCAATGTCAGCCGCATGTAACAGAAAACCCAGTGATCTTCTCATATAATAAGCAGCTCAGAGAGAGGCAGTTTAAGTCTGGGGCAGTGACTCAGCAATGTCATTCTTTGTAACACGCTGACATACTGCCAGATGGGTCCAAATGGTACCGTCAGCCAGCACGTCTAGGTTCAAGACCAGACGAAAAGGACAAGGTAAATCTTTTCTGTGAACCCTCGGCAGACATCCCCTTTGCCTCGTGGACCAGAACTGTGTCATGAAGCCAGCCCTGGAAATGAGGGAAGCTGGAAAATTATCTAGCTGCCCCTCCACTCCCCAAAGTGGGATTTTGTAATAACGAAAAGGAAAAAAAAAATGGAGGTAGAGTGAACATCGAGCACTGTTTGGTTCCGTTAGCATTGAGCCTGAAAAGATGACTCGAATCGCCCACCTTCTCCCCATGTGTCTCTCTAATCTCATGTAGTCTCAAAGCCAGCCTCGTAAGGCAGGGGGCACACGTGCGGGACAGGGGTGATGGGGAGTGGGGGTTGCCGTCGGAAGTTCCGGTCACCGGTTGCAGACAGTTCTGCTGAGGAGCCGGTAGCCTCCGCTCTCCTCAACCTCTGTGATGTCACACTGGAACTTCTTTCCTTCCACCCTGGGCTGTGGCTTCCGAGGCTGCTGTGGCCATGGGGCTCCCGGAGCCAGCTGGGGCGAGGGAGCCTGGTGACCCTGATCTCCCCTGGGGGCGCAGGAGGTCCAGCCATGCCGCTCTTGAAGGACCCCATGCCCCTCATGAAGGAGCCCCATCTCCCGCCTCGGGTCCCGCTTCCCTGGATCCTCCCAAGCCTGTTTGCTGCCTTCAACGTAGTGCTGCTGGTAGTTTTCAGTGGCCTCTTCTTTGCATTCCCGTGAGTCTCCCTCCCACGCAAGCCACGGGTTTCCTACTGAGACAGAAAGGAAAACAGATAACGACAGTGCAGAGGCGGGGAAGGTGCAGAAGAGGGGTGAGAGAAGGGTGGATATCTAGGCAGAGGGAATCGAATGTGCAAAGGCACAGGTATACAGCGCTTGGTGCCTCTGGGAGCCGCGGGTGGCCCGTGACACTGGGTGCCATTTGGTGGAGTCTCTATGGATCCGTCACTAGGTATGTGGGTTCTGATCAAGTGTACCGGGTTCAGGGAGAGCTTCGCCCCCCGCCCCGGGCTGAGCCCTGCTTCGATCTCAGTTGCAGGTGGCTGGCCCAGAATGGGGAGTGGGCCTTTCCCCTCGTCACAGGCCTCCTCGGTATCCTCACCTTCTTCAGTCTCGTTTCACTCAATTTCTCCGACCCTGGCATCCTGCATCAAGGTGAGGCACTGGTCCCTGGGAGAAGGATGTAACCCCTCCGGAAGGGCCCTTCCATCTCCCCTCCTCAGGCCTCGGGACCCTTTCATTGCACATCGTCATTTTCCTAGGTCCTGCCTCTGGCACTTCATCGTCTAAGCCACGGAGATGTGGAAAACCAGATTTCTGGAGGTTTTCCGGTTGCCTTGGGTGGGGAGAGAAGCCAGCCCTTTGGAACCACTCGGTTCTCCCTTCGTCCTTCCCACTGCCCAAACTCCTTATAGTATCGGTCACAGTTTCAAAGGGCTGAGTTCTCACAGAACCCTTCTGGCTGGAAACCTGTCTTCCCTTTGAATGCCAGTCTCTCTGTGCTTGGGCAGATTGCTCAGTGGAGACTAGGGATGCCCCTGCCCACCTCTTCCCCACACTCCTGGAGCCCAGCAATGATTGGGAGCTGGCCCCCCCTACCCCCGGAGCAGCAGATGGTTGGAAGGCCCTCCTGCTGCTGCCCAATCCCCTTCCCATGCCAGGCTCCGACGAACAGAGCCCCATGATGGTGCATGTGGTGTGGGTGAACCAGAGGGCCTTCCGTCTGCAATGGTGCCCAAAGTGCCGCTTCCACCGCCCGCCCCGGACCTACCACTGTCCCTGGTGCAACATCTGTGTGGAAGTGAGTGCCCTTCTTCACTGCCCACCTGTCCCCTCCCCACCCCTGCCCAGGAGGCCCACGTACAAGGGGGCCTGTGGCAAGCGTGAAACCATTTCCGGGACCACTAAAGGCCAAGGGGGCAGTAACTCCCAGCCACTCTTGGTCACTCATGCAGGTCACTACCTGTCACCTGTCCTAGGAGGTTGGCCCTTGCCTGTGCAGGTGCTGACACGCAGAGGCATCCACACCTGTGCTGGGCCTGGTCAGGCCACTGGGAGAAAGACACACCTGTGTCTTCCCCCAGGCTTGCTGAGAGTAGGTGCGCGAGGCCCTCAGGCTGGCTTGTAGGCCTGGCCAGGGAAGCTTCACCTGCCGTCTTCTCGTGTCGCGGTCAGAGGGTCTCCTGGACTCCGAGTGCCGGGTTATCTCATGTGCACGGGCTGCAAAGGTTTACGAATGTGCTGTCTTACCTGGTCCTTACAACCCTTGGAGGCTACCTAGGCAAAAGTATTATTATCCTCGTTCCATGGATGAGAAAACAGAGGCCCAGAGATATTCTGTGTCCTGCCCAAAGTTACACCAGGATGTGTCCCACAGAAGACCAGGAAGGCCTTGTCCTCTAAAGGTCTCTTGACATATGACTTTGTGAGCCATGGAGACTTAGCAGTGTTCTAAGCATAGAAATGTGAACGTTAAGGACTTTGTGGCTGGGTTTCTTCCTAGGGTTGGAGCCAGTTTGAGGAGCCAAGGGCAGGTGGCCTTTGGGAACGTGGGTAAAGCCTCTGATTAGGGGCCCTCCAGGTCTGCCCCTCTCACTCTTGCCCAGGACTTTGACCACCATTGCAAATGGGTCAATAACTGCATCGGTCACCGCAACTTCCGCTTCTTCATGCTGCTCGTCCTGTCCTTATGCCTCTACTCGGGTGCCATTCTGGTGACCTGCCTGATCTTCCTGGTGCGCACAACCCACCTGCCCTTCTCCATGGACAAGGCCATCGCGTATCCGCCCTGGGACCCACGTAGGGAGCACTGGCGAGAGCGGGGTGGGAGTGAGGCGGGGTGGGAGTGAGGCGCAGGATTACCTGGGGGGGCGGGGTCACGCTCTCCCTCTCCCCCCACTAATGGTGGGCGGGGAGAAAGCCCAGGGACTAGGTAGGGGTGGGCAGGGCCAGCGAGATAGGCGGGGCTAGAAGAGACATGGAAGAGTTAAGAATGTAGCAGGGTCATAATGGGGAGTGCTAAAGGTGGCACGAGGCCTGGGGAGCGGAGCAGGGTGAGCCGTACCCGGGACGGAGCGCGGGGAGCGGATGGAAGGTCCTGGTTGGGGGCGGGGCCGTTGGGGCGGAGTCGGGCGAGGGGCGGGGCCAGGGAGGAAGGTCCGGCGGCCCTGCTCCTTAGCTGGTGCGCAGCATCCTGGTAGCTGTACCCGCCGCCGGCTTCCTGGTGCCACTTTTCCTGCTGCTGCTGATCCAGGCCATGTCGGTGAGCGCGGCGGAGCGCTCCTACGAGGGCAAGGTACGCGGGCCGAGCGGGGCGCCGGGATACCTGGCTGTGGGCGGTCACCTTGCGCCTCCGGGACCTCTGCCCTTTCCGCTTTGTGCGCCGCCCTGGTGCCTGACGGCCTGACCCGCCTCGAAGGCGCCTCATCAGCCCTTCTAGACCTAGACGCATCTCAAATCCCACCTGCTCCTGGAGCATCGAGGGCCTACTGTGTGCTGGGCCACGTGTGCTTAATTTTGAGCGTGGGGCGTAGAGGTGAGGCTACATCCTGCGCTTGTGTCGATAGGGAAACTGAAATCAGAATAACACCCCCCAGACACCGGTGAACGCGATGAGAAAGGGCCTCTCCTACGCTGAGTAGCGCAGACTCGGAAAGGAACTTGAGTTCAGGAAGGGCCGCTGTGTGGCGTAGGGCGTGCCGCTTAGTGGTTTGGGACCGTCAGAAAATGGAGAGAGCGGTTCAGGTGAGGGCGCAGCTGCAGAAAGGCAGGGAAGCCTGCGAGTCTGTGGAATGTGGAGAGGATGGCGAGGGAAACAGTGGTAACTGGAGCCGAAGGTGGCATGGGAAATCAAGTGGACTGCGCAGGACTGGCCGGAATGAGGAGGCTCAGAAAGTCAGGTGGAGAATTTAGTCTTGGTCCAGTGGAAACCTGGAAGCCATGATAGGTTTTATTTATTTATTTATTTATTTATTTATTTATTTATTTATTTATTTATTTTTGTTTTTTACATTAAAATTCACCTTGGTTCGGTGCACAGTTGCATGAGTTTTGACGAACATACATTAATCAAGATTTACAACAGTTCCATCACCGCCCCCCCCCAATTCCCTCATGCCTTTTGTAGCCAGTTTCTCTCCCTGTCCACAGCCTCCGGCAACCACTGTTCTGCTTTCTATGCCTATAGTTTTTCCTCTTCCGGAGACTCATATAACGGAATCATAGCCTTTTGAGTCCGGCTTCTTCCACTTGGCATACTGCATTGGAGACGCGTCCACGTTGGTGCCCATGGCAGTAGTTTCTTCCTTTTTATTGCCGTGCGGTACTGCATCCTATGGATATCCCGCTGCTTCTTTATCCGTTTGCCGATCGAACCATATTTGGGTTGTTTCCGGTTTTTGGCGGTTATAACTAAAACCACTATAAACATTGGTGTACAGGCATGTGAACAAAAATTTTCAATTCTTTTTGGGTAAGTACTTAGGGGTCATATTGCTTGGTCATACAGTAGCTGTACGTTTAACTTTGAGACTGCCAAATTCTTTTCCGAAATGGCTGCATCCCCCTTGTCCATTTCCACCGGCAATGTGTGAGAATTTCAGTGGCTCTACATCTTCACTAACATTTGGTATTGTCAGTTTTTAAAAAAAATTTGTTTACTGTTTATTTATTTTTGAGAGTGAGAGACAGAGTGCACGTGGGGGAGGGGCAGAGAGCAAGGGAAACGGAGTCTGAAGCAGGCTCCAGGCTCTGAGCTGTCAGCACAGAGCCCCATGCAGGTTTCAACCCACCAACTGTGAGATCGTGACCTGAGCTGAAGTCTGACGCTTAACGACTCAGCCACCCAGGTGCCCCTGATTTTTGTGTTTTAATTTTAGCCAGTCTAATAAATGCGAAGTAGTAGCTCACTGTGATTTTAATTGGCACTTTCCAAATGACTAGTGATGTTGAGCATTTTATTTGCCATCTGTGTATCTTTGATGAATTGTTCCAATGTTTTGCCCATGAAAAAATGTGGTGTTTTTGTTTTTTAAAAAGTTTTTTAGGGGCGCCTGGATGGCTCAGTCGGTTAAACGGCCGACTTCAGCTCAGGTCATGATCTCACAGTCTGTGAGTTCCAGCCCCGAGTGGGGCTCTGTGCTGACAGCTCAGAGCCTGGAGCCTGCTTCGGATTCTATGTCTTCGTCTCTTTCTCTGCCCTTCCCCAGCTCACGCTCTGTCTCTTTGTCTCTCAAAAATAAATAAAAAACGTTAAAGAAATTTTTTTAATGTTTATTTTTGAGGGGGGGGAGGGGCAGAGAGAGAGGGAGACACAGAATCCCAAGCAGGCTTCAGGCTCCAAGCTGTCAGCACAGAGCCCGACATGGAGCTCAAACTCATGAACCGTGAGATCATGACCTGAGCAGAAGTCGGATGCTCAACCGACTGAGCCACCCAGGCACCCCAAAAATGTTTTTTTCTTTTTTTGAAATTGTTGAGTCCTAAGACTTCTTTCTGTACTCTGGATTCAGATATGTGTTTTGCAAATATTTTCTCAGTCTGTGTGTCATCTCATTTGTTTAACAGCGCCTTCCAAACATCAGAAGTTTTAAATTTTGATGAAGTACACTATTGGTTTGTTCCTTTTATAGACCGTGTTTTTGGTGCTGTAATTAAGAAAGCTTTGCCTAACCCAAGGCCATAAAGATTTTCTCATATTTTTTTCTGGAAGTTTTATCGTTTTAGATTTTATATTTAGGACTATGACTCCTTTTGCATTAAATTTTGTATATGATGCAAGGTATGGATCAAGATCTATTATTTTGCATATGGGTTGTCCTAGCACCATTTGTTAAAAACACTATCCTCTTGCTTTGAGTTACCTCTGCACATGTGTCAAAAATCAGTTAACTATATAGTAATGGGTGTATTTCTGGACTCTATTCTTTTTTTTTTTTTTTTAAATTTTTTAACGTTTATTTATTTTTGAGACATAGAGACAGAGTGTGAGCAGGAGAAGGGCAGAGAGAGAGGGAGACACAGAATCCAAAGCAGGCTCCAGGCTCTAAGCTGTCGGCATAGAGCCCGACATGGGGCTCGAACTCACAGACTGCAAGATCATGACCTGAGCCGAAGTTGGCCGCTTAACCAACTGAGCCACCCAGGCGCCCCTGGACGCTATTCTTTTACCAATACCACACTGTCTGGATTAGTAGGTTTACATTACCTCTTAATCACACAGTGTGAGTTCTCCAACTTTGTTCTTTTTTGGAGTTTTTTTGGTTATCCTAATTCCTTTGATTTTCCAAATAACTTTTAGAATCAGCTTAATTTCCACAAAAATGTTTACTGAGTTTTTTATTTGGATTACACTCACCCTATAGGTCCATTTGGAAAATTGACATTTTAACAATATTGAGGTTTTGAGCCCGTGAACCTCTTTCCACTTCTTCAATTTCTTTCATTAGTGTTTTATAGTTTTCAGTATATAGATCTTGCATACATTGTGTTAGATCTTTTCTAAGTATTTTGCTTTTTGTGTTATTATAAATGTGATTTTATTTTTATTTAATTAAAAAAATTTTTTTTTTGGTAAACGTGGGCTCTTTTAATGTTTTTTACAATAGAATAAATAGTTCTTTTGATGGCTACAGATACATAAGGCTGTTTGGCAGTCTTTGGAAACCACCACAGTAATTGTGTCTTCCTAAGTGATGAGTAGTCTTCAGTAATTGTAAAGAGTTACTTGTCTGAAGCTGCTGTCAAACCGGCAAGACCGCATTTATGCATCCATCGTTTCTGCATTGTTGGTAACCTGGGCATATTTTCCCCAAATAACCTTGCCTCCTTGTGTCACAAGGCCCAGCTCACTCACGTTCACCTCAATGACAGTACCTTTGGTAATAACACCCAAAGATGTATATAGGGGGGATGAGGGATTCTTTTTTACACCAAGTATTGGCAGGCAAAAGGTGGCTTTCAATTCAGGATGTGTTACATGGGCCTTTTTGAAACGTAAGCCCATAGGCCTAATGAATCTTTCATATTTAGGTGGTTTTCGAGTAAAGCCATCTCCAACAAAGCAGACTTTAGTAACCATCCTCTTCTATGCTTTCTTCTTTCTCTTTCTGGTTCGAATAACTTTTAATACTTCTGTTTCTCCCTGGGCACGAACTTTGGGCAAAGGGACTTCCCATTTTCCCGCTTTCTCTTTTCATTTTTGTTTAATCCTATTGGAAAGTACTTTAGCCCGGGACTGTCCCTCCCTGTCCAGTAGATACACAGGTACTGCTCCTTGTGGGGTCTTTTCACCATTCTTTTGCTTGGTGTTTCTCTTTTCATGCATCTTGATAGTCTTTTTCATTTGTATTTTCTCGGCATGGCGCTGTTTATGGTAGAGCTTAGCTTTCAGACCAATCATCTTTTTGGCCTTCTTTGAACGTTCATGAGCCTCTCGACCTTCCTTCTTTCTCTTTTTCTCATGGTAATCCAAACGATAGCCATAGCGCTTCCGGTGTAACTCAATATATTCGTTTTGTGGTATGGTGATGGCTGCAGAGCTGCCGGGTGCAACTGCCGGAGCGCGAAGAGGCTCTCAATTTTCGGGTCTCAGAGACCCGCGAGCTCCCTCCACGCCAAAATATTTTTAAATTAATGGTTTATTTTTTAATTTACATCCCAGTTAGTTAGCGTACAGTGCAACAATGATTTCAGGAGTAGATTCCTTAATGCCCCTTCCCCATTCAGCCCATCCCCCCCTCCCAGAACCCCTCCAGGAACCCTCTGTTTGTTCTCTATATTTAAGAGTCTCTTATGTTTTGTTCCCCTCCCTGTTTTCATATTATTTTTTATTCCTATATTTTTTTATTTTTAAAGAGAGGGAGAGCGGCAGAGGGAGAGAGAGAGAGAGAGAGTCTTAAGCAGGCTCCGTGCTCAGTGTGGATCCCAATGCAGGGCCCGATCCCACAACCCTGGGATCCTGACCTGAGCTGAAATCAAGAGTCAGATGCTCAACTGACTCAGCCACCCAGGCTCCCCATAAATATGTTCTTCAATTTCATTTCTATTTGTTTATTATAAGGAAATACAGTGGATTTTTGTTTATTGGTCTTGAATCTTGCAAATTTGCCAGATTCACTTATTCTAATAGCTTTTTTGTTGATTCTACATAGGAAATCATGTCGTCTGTGAATAAAGACAGTTTCATTTCTTCCTTCGCAACATGTATGGCTTTATTTCTTTTTCTTGTCTTACTGTTCTGTCTTGGATCTCCAGTGCAATGCTGAGAAGGAGCGATAAAAGTGAACATCCTTGCCACGGGATTCCTTTAGCAGGACAATGACTTGGCTAAGGGTTGTTGCTGTTGCTGTTTTTTAAGTTGGCTCCATGCCCGATGTGGGGCTTGAACTCATGACTCTGAAATCAAGAGCTGCTGAAATCAAAAGCCACATGCTTTACCGACTGAGCCAGCCAGGCACCCCGACTGAAGGTTGTTTTAGGAAGACTATAGTTGGCTACATCGATGAGGCGGGGGTCGGAGACACCGAAACAACTGACAGGCCGGAGGAACCCTGTTTGCCCACCACCTTCTGTCCTTACAGCCACTACTCGACCACTCCAGCCCACCGGGGACTCCTCTTGCTCATTGCCCATTAGCCCTTACTCAGTACCTTCCGTGGTCTGCATGTCTTCTCTCTCCAGCCTCAGCCCATCATTTCAGCCTCCCTCGGGCAGCATTCCCCTTCCCACATCCCGTGGTTCTTCTAGCCCCACGTCAGGCCCTTGGCCCGCCCTCACTCCACTGCTCAGAATGGGGCTCTCCCAATCCGTGATCTGCAGTCTTAAGAAATCTAAACGGGGTCTGCACTCTGTGGCGCACTGCATCTGATAAATGCAACTCATTCATTCGGGGGGGCTCTGTCCCCTCACCTGCAGAACCCGTTTCAGGCATTCTTTTTTTTTTTTTAATTTTTTAATGTTTGTTTGTTTATTAGAGAGATAGAGACAGAGCATGAGTGGGTGAGAGTCAGAGAGAGAGGGAGACACAGAATCCGAAGCAGGCTCCAGGCTCTGAGCTGTCAGCACAGAGCCCGATGTGGGTCTCCAACCCACAAACCGTGAGATCATGACCTGAGCCAAAGTCGGACGCTCAACCGACTGAGCCACCCAGGTGCCCTCGTTTCAGGCATTCTTTACACACTTCAACTTCATTCCCTTCCTGCCTCCATCCCCGAACCATGTCTTCTGGGGCCGCTTGCCCCAGTGGTTGATAACAAAGGTTGATAACGAGGGCTCTGGAGCCAGTCTACATGAATTCCAACCACAGTTTCATATCGGCAGGGACATCTTGGATTTGTTACTTAGCCATCTGGTGCTTCAGTTTCCCCATCCGTAAAAGGGGGCCACACGGGTTAATACATGTAAGACCCAGAGAACAGGGGCCAGAACAAGCAGAAACCCTATATACTGTTGCTCTTATTACCGTTCTTTCCCATCGTCATTTACACGTGTTCGAGTCTCTCTCATCTCAGGAACAAAGCGAACACTCCTTAACATCATAAGCCTTCCCTCCAGCTGTTGCCTTCTCCCCCTCCAGCGGAGCCGTAGTTCTTGAATGAGCTGGCTGTGCTCACTGGTGTCATTCTTCACCTTCCTCAGCCCGCTTCGGCCTGGCCTCTCCTCACTGTCACACTGATGCCGTGCCCTCCGAGGGGCCAGCAGGCAGTCCTGAGACTTAATCTGTCCAGGCTGCACACAGTATCGTGAAAGCCGAATGCCCCTGCCCTGGCCACTCAGGGCCTTGCTGTCTGCTTCCCGGGGCCGCCACTCCTCTCCCTGCACCTTGGAGCCTTGGCCCCCGCTCCTGCTCTTCTGTGCACTGCCCGGACCACTCCCCGGCTGTCCGAAAGTTAAGGCGAGCTTTGGTGGTGGCGGTATGTCCTCGGCCCCCAGTGCCATGCCTAGGACATTGTCGAGGCCCCAAAATATTTCCAGGCGAATGAGTGAATCTGTACACAAAGGAATTTGATAATGCTTTGGGAGAGAAGGAGGGAGAGAAAGAGAGAGAGAAATGCCTGATGCCTCGATCTCGGGAAAGAAGGGCAGAGAGCAGAGGCAGCAGGGAGCTGGAGGGCAGGAGCTGGGGCGAGAAGATGCCCGCTTGGATTTTTGTCCTGTGGAGCCTGAGAGCATTTGAGACACGGAATTGGACCTGTTGGATTCCATTCACATCCGAGAGGCGCTCATGTGGGGAGAGGAAGGCGCCGTCTTTCATTAGCAGGTTCTAATGAGTTCATCAGACGATTCTCATTTCTTTAAATGTTGAACTGCTGTTTTTGTATATTTCATATACTTCTAACCAATCGCAACTTATTTCTCTACATTTAAAATTCTAATTGTAAATGTAATCGAACTCTTCTAACAGTTTAATTAAAATTGCAAACAGAATACCAGTTTCCCTTAAATGCTTTCAACTCGTTAAAGTAGGCAGAACTCAAAGTGTCGTGACGGTTGGTGTTGCTTTTTGGCAATGATGGGACATTGTGGAGCGGTTTTGACTTTTCCGCCCCTAGGCGTCAGGTGCCCTACATGGAGTCCTGACACCTTTTGATGGAGAATAGAGTTGAAGGTCAAAATCTTCGTGACAGGGGCACGGGACAAGTGGGAGCTTGTGATGGGCAGAGGTGCCCTTGGGCCCCTTTTGATCATGACAGACTTTTTGTAGCTAAGGCTCTTGAAGTCAGGGTGAGAATCTGCTTGTGCTGGGGAGAGGGGAGGAGGGCGACACCGATGGGTAGAGGGAGGGGAGGAGAAGAACTTGGTTAAGAGTGTCCAGGGGAGGACTTGACCTTTGGGCTTGACCTTCACTGCATAGGTGCTCAGGAACTTCAGTCCGGATTTCCAGGGCCCAGTTATTTTGTAGGGAAATATGACTGGGCCCCGGGCAAGTGGCCTTCTAGCTAGTGAAATTCAGTGAAGGCACAAGTGTGGAAAAAGTGAGAAGTGGGAAAGTAGGGAAGTTGAAGGAGGGGTGTGGAGCTGTCTTTGGAGCAGTTTCGCCACAAAATGAAGATCTGAAAGTGTGTCTCGAAGGAGGTAGCAGAGGATGTGGTGTGGCCAAAGGAAACAGAGAAGGAGAGAGGATATTGCAAAAGCGGTACAGGTGACGGGGGAGGATCCCCGAGAAGACAGAAGAGGCGGGTGTGGGGCCAGGGGTTGCCTGGAGAGAGCTACTCAGAGGTGGGTCAGGGGAGGCCTTGGCTCTCTCTTCCTGCCTCTCTGCCCCTTGGAGGCTTGCCTGGGCTGAGCTGACGGTTCAGGAAGAACCATCAGAGGGTGGGCCGCCCAGTCCTGCTGGGTCTGAGTTCCTCTTCTGGCCCTCACCTCCCTCCAGTGCCGATACCTGCAGGGATACAACCCCTTCGACCACGGCTGTGCCAGCAACTGGTATTTAACAATTTGTGCACCGCTGGGACCCAAGTGAGTTGGCAGACCAGGGGCCCTAGTGGTGGGGCTGGGTGGGGGTGGGGTGGGGGTGGTGGGATAAAACCGAGTCATCACCCCTGATCCCTTAGCCCAGCTCCCAGGCCCTTATACTCACTGTTCTTCTTTTGGGGTTTCCTTCATGGCATTGTAAGAGCCTCTGGAACCCCCACTTCCTTGCCTTTGTGGATTCTTACCCTAAGAGATGTGGTAGAGGGGCACTCCAGCCTGAATGAGCTGGTCCCAGCTCTCCGCAGGGCCAAGCCTTGGCCATGACCCCTTCCGTCTGGCTTGTTACTCCCCAGGTACATGGCTGAGGCTGTCTGGCTGCAGAGAATGGCGGAGTCTGACTGGGTGCCCATGCAGAACCTGCATTTCCCAATGTGCCCCTCGATGCTCGGTGCCCCAGCCCTCACGGAGCCTGGATCTGGCCCCCAGCCCCAACCTCCGAGTCTCCACAAACCAGGGAAGGGTCCCCCAAGGAGTGGTGAGGCTGCAGCCCTCTAGGAGGTAGGGAGAGGGAGAGAGAGAGAGTAGGTGTGTGCGCGTGCATGTGTGTACGTGCATGTGCGTACCTGTGTGTGTTGGGAGAGGGTTTCTGTGGACATTACAAGTATTGGGGGGAACCCCCTCGCCCCATGTTTGATTGACCCTGAGACTGGAGCACTCAGAGCTTGAGGGAGGGAGATCATAGACACGAGGAGTGCTGGAAGTAAAGTCAGAGTCCTCAGAATACACCAGGGGGCCCTGGAGACATAAAGGGAAGAGACCACACCACTCACTTGCTGGCTGGCCGTGGGCCAGACACATACCGTTTCTGGGTGTCAGTTTCCTCAGCTATTAGTGACTGAGACTAGGCCAGTGGTTCGTAATTCTGAGGGTAGAGTCCTTTACTTAAAGGCAACTTTTACTCTGAAGCCCAACATACGAAACGTGTGGAAGTGGACCGTTAGGAATGAGGTGGGGGCGTGTAATCTGCAGCGTCCCCCTCCCCCAGGGCCCCTGCAGTGACATTCTGTGGGGCCAGCCCACTCCCTTTGCTCTCTCTGTGGGGCTGGTGGCTTGGAGGCTGGTGCTCCCCAACTGGAGGGTCATGAGCTGTGGGGCAGCGGCTTGGGGAGATCCCCCAATCCCTCCGCTCTGTGTTTAGTTCCACACAGGCTGCCCCTGCTGCGGGAGTGCCCCAGATGAGGCTCTGCCAACCTCTCGCCCCTTCACACCCGGCGATGCCAGGAGCCCCTGCACCTGATCATCATCTCCTGAGCCCGGTGTGGAGGCCTGTCCATGCCCCACCCTTGCGCACTCCCCCGGTGGGAGTGTCGAGACCCTCTACCAAAGCCCATTAAATACCCACTGCCTGTCTCCTACAAAGGCCCTGTCTGTCCTATGGG
Source organism: Paguma larvata (assembly GCA_030068075.1). NCBI lineage: Eukaryota > Metazoa > Chordata > Mammalia > Carnivora > Viverridae > Paguma > Paguma larvata. The sequence continues at coordinate 83,771,251 of CM057824.1, forward strand.
TGAGGGAGCTTGGAGGTGAGGGGGGCGCTCTGAGGGGTTGGGACAAAGACTCTGGGAGGGAGGAGCCAGGGTCGCATATTGGCTGTCTCTGCAACTTTGGGCAAGGCACTCAACACTTCTCTCATCCTTAAAATGGGGCAACCATAAGGACTTCAGCAAGGGCTGGAGATGATGCCAGAGAAAAGTCGTCCCGTGGAGGTCAGCCCTGGGAAAGTCCCAGCCTCTGCCTGCCACTCCCCTGTCTGACTGCAGGGGGCACCCGCCGCCTGGGAATTGGCCAAGCCAGCCAGGTCCAGCCTCGCCACACTGGAGCCTCCCTGGTGACTTGGCGGCCCTCAGGCTGGGAGTGGACCCTTTTGCTGCCTCATCCCTGGGAGGTGGAGGGATGGGAGTATTCTCCATTACAGTACAATTCTGCATCTTTCTTGCCAGCTGGTGTCACCTTGGTCACTCCTTTCTGTTGGGGAGTCACATGCTGGTTCTGGTCCTGTCCCTGGGGTGGGTCCCAGACCCTGTGAGTCTGCAGGCCCCTGGGGGACAGGAAGAGGGTGGAGAGAAAGGGAACCACCTCGAATTGTGGTTTCTCTAGTGGCCAGTGTGTGACCTTGGGAATAGAAATGATGGCACCTTTCCCAGAAGGGTGTCAGAGGGCAGAATGAGGTGGTTCATGCCAAACATCGGGTGCACATAGGCACACTATGACTGCAGCAGTTATATTTATGGTTGTTTCCTCCACCGAGCACCTAACAGAGCACCAGCGTTTCTCCAAGGACCGCCTTCTCAGAATTGCCTGGGTCCTCAGACCACTGATTCAGAATCTCGGGGAGAGGGGAGGGCAGGAATCTGAATGTGAATTTTTGTCACGTGCCCCATGAGCTCCTGCCTCCCTGAAGGTTCAGAACTGCTACGTTAGGAGGTGAGGATGGGCACTAGCCACACCGCTTCCTGCCACCCTCGTTTCCAGGTGAGATCAGGATGTGGTGAAGGGGAGAGGAAGGGGTGTCCAGGGTCCCGTGGAGGTGTGTGTGCCTGTGTGTGCAGGCTCATGCTTATGGGGGGAGGCAGGAGCTCATTCTTTGGGGGTGTCGGCCTAGCCTGGAGAGGTGGGTGACCCACAATGCAGGCCATACTTCAGTTCTCTATATGCCGAGGGCCTCTCGCTGCCGCCCTTCCTTCTTCCTCCTACCTGGCACGTCCGCGGCGGCTTTGGGCCCTTCCGTGTCCGCCCCCGGCTTTACCCATGGCTCTGAGTCTGGCTCTCTGGGCCCCTGAACAGTCTTGCTCCACCCCAAAGACTGCAGCTCTTTCTTGTCCCCTTTGCCCTGGTCTCACGGACTCCCCATGCCAAGTGCTCTCGGCGTTCGAGCCTTTTCTCAGCTCTCACCCCTGCTTAACTCAGAGTTAACCTTGGGTTCTGGGAGGGGTGCAGAGCACTCACTGGCGTACAAAAAGGCAGCCTAGTTTTGGCCTTGTTGTAAATGGCTTCAGGGGCCACGTTTAAAAGTTTTAGGGCCAGCATTTACCAGTAAAGCTGAAGCAGTGTCGTCCGTCTGGGAAGCCTGCAGTCCAGGGGTGCCTGGTGAGGGGAAGAGGGCATGAGGCCTTTTGAGCCCCCAACCCCAGGGGTGTATGTGGTATGCATGTTTGTCACCTGTCTGGGTGGTTTCCGAGGGCACAGCTCAGCGCAGGCTGCCCAGCAGTGAGGAGAGGCTCAGGCCTGCTCCCAGGTGGGAGTCCTTGGTGGTGGTGGAGGGGCTGCTGAGCCTGGGCCAGGGAAGAAGAGAATCCAGGAATCCTGAGCCAAGGCCTGGATGGGGAGATACTCAGGTTACTGGCTGAGTACCCACGTGGTGCCTGCCTGGAGCCCCAGCTCCACCGGGGCCTGAGAAGGCCAGGTCCCAGGATCTGGGAGGCCTCGTCCTGTTCTGCCCCATGGCTTGTCTCTCTGCTGCCCTGCCTGGTTCAGAGCTGGCGGCTGGTCATTAGGACTGAACCTACTGGGTCGCTGCCCCCATCTGTACAGAGGACTCACCCCCTCTCCAGCAGGGCTTTCCAAGTCTTTTTTTAAAAAATTTTAATGTTTATTTTTGAGAGAGATATATATAGAGAGACAAAGCACTATTTGGGGAGAGGCAGAGAGAGAGGGAGACACAGAATCCAAAGCAGGCTCCAGGCTCTGAGCTGTCAGCCCCGAGCCAGACGCAGGGCCCGAACTCACGGGCTGTAAGATCATGACCTGAGCCAAAGTTGGACGCTTAACCAACCAAGCCACCCAGGTGCCCCAGGGCCTTCCAAGTCTTAAGCCAGGTGTGAGTCATCTCCCCGAAAGCCTGGGCCTCAGTTTCCCCACTGGGCAAAGACATAACTTTTCTCAGGTTCTCAAAGGCAGCCATGAGCCCTCTGTTCTGGGGCATAGATTCTGGGTCTCTCTCGTCCCTCCCAAGCTGAGGTTTTTAGGATGTCTTTAGGAAAGCCCCTTGGATCAGGCTCCTTTGCTCCTCAAAGGGTAAGGGGACCTAGCTCGCCCCTTCCTGTGACTCCTCCCACACCCGTCCCCTAAGCCTTAGACCCACCCTCAGAGATTCTTTCCTTCCAGACTAAAAGCTTCAGCTGAGCTGCACTCACCTTGCCTCCGTGCCCCCTCCCCACTTCCGCTGAACCTGCCCTTGATTCTCAGATACCCCCCTTGGGAGCCCTTGACCCACTAAGAAGAGCAGGGGGCTATCCAAGTCCAGTTAGGGGGACAGCTCTCCACACACCCAGAAAGCCTGCCATCCTTGCCTTCCCTGGACAGAAGCCGAGGAGTGACCTCTCACCCCGTGGGGCTGCCAGGTATCTGTGTGTCTGGAGCTCCTCTGAGGTCCCCAGCCCACACCTGGAACCTCACAGAGGGGTTTGGACCTGGGATGGGGGCCCAGAAGGAGCCGTGCTTTGGTCACGTCCGGACTTTTCCTCCATGGGCCTGCTAGAAGGTCAGGGCACGTGGGGTAGGAAGAGCACTGGCTTGGGTGTCCTTCAGCTCTGCCACCTAGTATGCTATGGGAGTGAGTCTCTTCCCTCTGCTCGGCTTGTCCATAAATAGGACGATCATCATGGCGGCCTCACAGGTGGTCACAGGATCCCAACTCTGTAGAGTTGCAAGGGACTCAGGGGTCACCTTCTCCAGCTGCCCCTCCACCCCCAGTTTCACAGACGGAGACTAGAGAGGGAAGGGGTTGCCTAAGATGTCACGGTATCCAAGCCAGGCGGCGTTCTCTCTGTTTGTCAGGCTGCTGCCTCCATTCTTGCTCCCGGGGACCATTCTAGAGGAGCAAGGACTTGGGCAACCACGACAGGGCCCCGCCTTCCAGCCCCCAAACTTCAGAGCCAGTGCGTTTCAGCATAGTGCTTGGGGAGCTGATAAGAAGGCCCTGCTTAACTCTGTCTCCAGCCCTGAGCTGGGAGTGATAACGATGCCCTGCCCTGCCCTTCCCTGCCTGCCCCACCCAGGAGGGCCCTGCTGGTGGCTGAGGATGGGGGAGGGACCGATGGGGCAGAGGAGGTTTGCCGCAATGAGGGATCAGGGCCCAGAATCCTACTGTGTCGCAGAGCCCTGCTGAGTGACCCTCCTGGGCACCTGGGCACAGTGCCTGGTACCCAGGCGATGCTCCCCCAGTGCCCGCATCCTGCTCTTTAGTTCTTGTGTGCAGAACGTGCAGGGCTGAAGGTTCGGCCGGCCCTGTAATGGGTGACAAAACCTTCACTGAGCCCCGCCGGGGCCTGGCCAGTGACAGGGGTTCACATGCACTTCTTTAATCCTCACAACCCTCTGAAGTTGTCACGTTTTAGAGATGCGGCAATCAGCACTGAGCAAACGGGCCCCTTCCCCAGGGTCATGCTTCTAAGTGGCACGGCCGCATGCCTGTGAGCCTTCACCATTGCACTGGACTTCTATGGGCAGCTGTATATATGTTTTTATTTTTTTTTTAATGTTTATTTATTTTTGAGAGAGAGACAGAGTGCAAGTGGGGGAGGGGCAGAGAGAGAGGGAGACACAGAATCCGAAGCAGGCTCCAGGCTCCGGGCTGTCAGCACAGAGCCCAGTGCGGGACTCAACCCACAAACTGTGAGATTATGACCTGAACCGAAGTCAGATGCTCAACTGACTGAGCCTCCCAGGTGCTCAGCAGTTGTATTTTATTGCAGTTTGTTACGGTAGTCCCCCTTATCCATGAGGGTATGCTCCAACACCCCCAGTGGATGCCTGGGACGGCCGGTACTACCGAGCCCTATATATCCGACGATAAAGTTTAATTTATAAAATAGGCACAATAGGATTCACTACGACAACTAAAACTAAGCTGGAACAATTATAACACACTGTGGTAAAAGCTATGTCAATGTGGTCCCTCTCAGCACCTCTTGCTGGACTGTACTCACCCTTGTGGTGCTGGTGCGAGATGATTAGATACCTCCCAGATGAGATGTAGTGAGGAGAATGGCGTCAGCACTGTGACACAGTGTTAGGCTAGCGTGGGCCTTCTGACGACACCTCAGAAGGAGGCTGATCTGATTCTAGCCCACGTGTGAGTAACCGAAACCGTGGATAAGGGCAGACCGCTTTTGTGGTTGAGACCTGGGCTCTGCAGGCAGACTGCTAGCTTCCCCTGCTGCGAAAGGAGATGCATCATTGTCCCTCATAGCGCTGTTCTGAGGACACGTCACGCAGTGCGTGCAAAGAGCTGGGCTCGGCCCGGACATCCTGGAGGCGCTTGATTAATGGCAGTGATCATGGCGTCCAAACGATGGGGGCGTTGCCCGGAGTCGGGACTCGGTGATCTCCTGTGGCCTCAGGATGCTGGTCACCATGGCAACAGCAGCCTGCCTCTGCCCGGTTCGCTGTGGGTTCCCTAACGGCCAGACTGCAAAGGTGAAGGGTGCTGCTTCAGAGGGGAGATTCATGGTCTCGTTTTAGAGAAAAGCAACCCATGGTCTCTGGGCCAAAGGAGAATGGAGGGGCGGCCTGAGAGTCTTCAAGGGAACAGCAGGATGACCACCCAAAGGCTCTGCCCTGCCACATGGTGACAGAGTTTCCTGTTAAGAAAACACATTGTTGCTTCTATTTTGTGACCAGGTAGTACCCTAGGCTGAAGGAGCTCAAAAGCCATGGTCATCTGAACCCTGGGTTTGGGCTGTGCTCTGAGCTCCTGCCTGCTCTCCCCTCTCCCTGCGGCCAGTCCTTCCCTCACCTCAGTCTTTGCTCCCCACTTCTCTTCCCCCCGCCCCCAACCCTGCTTCACCACCATCCCCAACCCCCCAACTGTTCCTGGACTACAGTTTCCAGGAACACAAAGTTAACTGTCTGGCAACTTTCAAGTAATACCTTTTAACTGTGATTCTTGGAAGTCCCTGGGCTTGGGTGTGGAAACCCACAGAGCTCTGGGCCAGGCCAGAGGCAGGCCTACACAGGGCGCCTTTGTCTGTCTCCAACGGGGCTTCCTCCTCCCAGCCAGGCACATGCTTTCACAGCTTTCTGGTTGGGGCAGTTTTGCTGCTGAAATCAGAGATTCCCAAACCGGAAGGGTCCCTCCTGAATATCTAGCCTATTTCTCAGTGAGAAGAAAACCAAGGCACTGATGGGGGAGGTTCAGCAGGGCCTCCCCCAGGTCATACACCTAAGTAGAGGCCAGGCCAGGCTGGGTTCCGGGTTCCAGACCTGCTGCTTCTGAGTCTTTCCATCAAGCCACTGTGAGCAGCCAGGTGGGTCAGAGGCCTGGCCTGTAAACTGGGAGGCTCTCTTCCTTCTCCTGGAGGCCTAGTAGCTTGGGTCTGGTGGGCAAACTCACAATACGATAATAATAGTACCTGTTTGAGTGCTAACTGTGGGGTGAGTGCTTTGCGGTATGTTTGCATCATCTCATTTAATCCTCGAAATGACTTGTGGGGAAAATGTTGCTATTACTTTTGTGGATGGGACCCTGGACTGGGCTCAGGCCCCTGTCTCTCTGTCTGCAAGGACAGAATTTTCTGGAAGCTCCCTAGGACTACTATTTCTCTGACCTGCTGGAAGTCCATCACTCAGTGACCAGGAAGGAGGGTCCCTAGTCTGGGGACAACCCCTGAGGTAGACTGGGACCTTGGCAGGGCTTATTGAATGATCCATTAGGGTCCTTTACCGGACCCTCATCTGTCCCCTGGTAGCAGGGGACACATTAGGTCACCAATCAAGGATACTAATCCCTGAGCAGGACCCTTGGCCACCTTGTGCTGGAAAGGCTCCCTGCCCATTGTTCTAGAAATCTGTCTGTTCCTCAGCCACTGACAAAAGTGGGAAGACTGTCCTATCTGCCCTTTTCCTGGCCGGGACAGTGGGGCTCTGGAGAGGGCACAGACTGGGCATCGGGAGAGCTGAGCTGGAAAGTAGACCCTGCTGCTTCTGGCCGTGTGGCCCTGGAAAGCCCCTATCATCTGAGAGCCACTGTTCCTACATCTGCAGAAAGGATACTAAAGCTCGTGCAGAGCTCCCTCAACGCTGTGGGGTCACGCAGTGCACTGTGGGAAGACACTGACAGTCACTTCTTTGCACAGGCCACAACTGAGTGGGTGTGGGGTTGCTGTGAAGGGAGCAGTAGGAGGGCCATACTTGGCTTGAGTATTTGTCTCCCTTTCCCCTCCTTGGGCCTTCTTCTCTGGCTCTGGATTTGGGCCATTTGGAAATGGTCAAAGCCAAGAATGGGCCGCCTCTTTTTAAGTCCCAGACAAAGCCTGGGTCCCCTTCCCTGGGTGACTTCTCAGCTCCCTGTCTTCCCCACCAAGTATCTGTCCCTAAGGAGATAACTAGCTGGACTTGGGTTCGGGGCAGGGATGTGGCTCTCTCTGCTCCCAACTGGTACCACCACCTGTCAGTCCCTCTGGGTCCCTGGCTTCAGGGTGCCCTGGAGTGGAAGCTTCTGGAAGGTCTCACGGTCTGGTTGGGCCAGGCTCACTCTGAACCTGCAGCAAAGACTTGGGCTGCGCCCATCTTGGCCAAGAGGCTCTCTCTACCTTGGACATAATTCAGACCAAAGAGTAAAGGAGGTTTGTTCCTAAAGCAGAGCCCAGAAGTAGGCACACAGAGGGCTCTTTGCTTTGGAGTTGAAGCTTTTAAAGATTTGTTTTCTTTAAATATCCTGCTGCAGGAAAGAGAAGTCAAAAATAAAACATTACCTAGACGTAAATTTCAGGTGGCTTTAAAGGCAGGATTTGTTTAGTTTCCGTCCCACCCTGTTTCTGCTCGGCAGGGTCTCAGGGATGTGTCCCTGGGGCTTGGGGGTGGGTCCACACCCTCCTAGGCTCACCTCTCCAGCTTCCCCGGGAGGTTTCCTCACTGCCAGAGCCAGCCAGGGGGCCTCCCGGCACAGCCTGACCCCAGGCTTGGTCCCGGGGAGGGTCTGTGCGCACCCAGCTCAGGAAGTGGAGGTAACTTCCCTCCGTCCTCAGCTGCATTGGTGCTGTTGATTATACCCTCTTCCTTGAAAACTCTCTCTTCATCCTTGACCTCAGGGATTTGACATACCTGCCTCTCCTCCTAACTCCTGCCCTATGACTCTCCCTCTCACCTCCTACCAGGAAACTTCCAGGCTCTGCCCTGCGCCTTCCTCTTGCAGAACTCATGCCTTTGCCTTCAGTAGTGCTGGGCCCTGCCAGTGCCCCAGGCTCTGGCCTTATTTTTTTTCTTTTTTTTCCAACTTTAGCAGGATATAATTGACAGATAAAATTATAAGGTACGTAAAGTGTACAACATGATAATTTGCTGTCTGTATGCATTGTGGAAGGATTCTCCCCATTGGATTGGCCTTAATTTTCTGATTGAACGATTCCCTTGGAGTCCCACCGGAGGCTCGGGGGTCCTTCCATATCCTAGCACAGTGGTGAAAGGAGAGAAGCAAAGACAAAACCAGCCACTGAGTGAAAGGAGCGCTTTGTTAGCATGAGGAAGCAGCTGAGCAGGTGCCAGGGCCTGGAACTGCGTGGAGAGGGCGTCTGGGTGTCCCAGCCTGTTCCCAAGCCTAATCCATAGCTGGCCTTGACCAAAAGAGGAGCAGGATGGGAGGAAACCTCTGGGCAGCATCATCTGCCCTCTTGGTCCCCAGGGTCCCTGCTGTGGTAGGGACCACATGGTAGGTCCGGGGAGGGCAGGGGAGGGAGGGCACGGGGTGGGGGCACGGGGTGGAGGAACTTGCAGAGGGGAAACCAATCAAGAGCTTAGTGATGTCATCCTAGGGAGGAGCCTGAACTGGGATAGTGGGGCTGAAAGTTCATTCATTCAACAAATACTGAATAACTGCAATGTATTCAGGAGGTGATGAAATTAGTTTTAAAAAATAATGTGTTCTTGTATTGCATAATTGTTAATTTTCAATTTTATATATGTATTTTTATTTTTTAACATTAAAATTTTTTGAATTTTTTTTTTTGAGAGAGAGAGAGAGAGAGAGAACGAATGTGGGAATGGCAGAGAGAGAGGGAGACACAGAATCCCAAGTAGGCTCCAGGCGCTGAGCTGTCAGCAGGAACTTGAACCCAAGCACCATGAGATCATGACCTGAGCCAAAATCAAGAGTCGGATGCTCAACCAACTGAGCCACTCAGGTGCCCCTATATATGTATTTTTAAAAGACTGGAAGCAAGTGCTTCCTAGTTGAAGGTGGGGGGAGGATTCTGACCGTCAGCCTGGGGGTTAGGACACCTGATTTCTAGGCCCAGCACTTCCTCTGTGGGTTTGTGTGACTGCAAAAAGCCCTTCCCCTCTCTGGACCTGTTCCCTTATCTGTGGAATGAGGATGTGGAACCAAAAGGTCTGTGCCTCTTTCCAGTGCCGACGGTACCTGAGAACACTCGGGGCTAGGGCATTACGGACAGTTTCGTAATGGCTTGCAAGTGGTGACTTGTCTGGGGCACCCACCGCCCCTGCAGGCTCCTCTCCTGGAGGGCTCCACAAAGGGGAGGTGGTGCCCACAGCCTGCTCGGCTCTCAGGCTCTGATCTCAAGTTAGAATCCTGTCTCTCATCAATTCATGCCCATTTTGAACCATGAAAGCCTCCCCACCCGCCCACCGCCCAGCCCTTCAGTCGCGGCCATCTCATGACGTGGCACAGAGCGGACTGTGACAGAGCTGCCGCCTTCACAGCCTTGACGGCCCCGAAGCCTCAGTCAAGAGGCGAGGGCACCAGCCAGACCAGGGGGTAATGTGTCGTTCGTTTGTGTCCCCTGTGTGCTAGACACTGTCTGAGTCATTCATTCTCCACGGCGGCCCTGGATGGGAGGTTTGTGTCTCATGGAGGAGGAGGTGAGAGGCAAAACCCCGGGTCCAGTCGCACAGCTGTGAGCTGCTGTCCCAGCATCAGAGTGGAAAGCAGCCCGAGCCCCAGGCTGCTCTTCCGAGGGTAGCGGGGGATCTTCAGCTGCCCTCAGACCTTGACTCCTGACCCCGCCTGACCCCCTGCCGGAATTCGTATGTGGCGGCAGGGGATAAATCCGTTTCTGATTGGACCCACTGGAAACCCCTTTGTCTTCCCTAGAAAATCCCATTGGGAGCATTGATTTTCCTCTCTTTGTTCTCGGAGCTCTGAGTCTACCAGACCCTCCAGCAGTCAGCAAATCCTGTACCTTCTGTCATCTTTCTGTGATGAGAGCAGCCTCCTGAATGGGAGAGAAGTTAGGGTCCCCAGCCTGCAGGCCTCCTCATGCTGAGCTGGCCTCACATACCTGCTTCTTGCTTTCACAACTTCCTCATTTGACCGTATTTGGTCAACTGTCTTTTTTCCCCAGTCTGCTGCCCCGCCCCCATACCACCAGGCCTTTCTTCTTTAAATTCTAAAATAGGAGGGCAGGGGAGGTATGTCCATTCTTCTCTCTGGGCCTCAGATTTTAGGCAGGCATTTGAGATAAGTAAAAAGTACTTTCTTTTTTTTTTTTTAATGTTTTTTTTAATGTTTTTTATTTATTATTGAGAGACAGAGACAGAGTATGAGCATGGGAAGAGCAGAGGGAGGGGGAGACACAGAATCTGAAGCAGGCTCCAGGCTCCGAGCTGTCAGCACAGAGCCCGACACGGGGCTTGAACTCACAAACATGAGATCATGACCTGAGCTGGAGTCGGATGCTTAACCTACTGAGCCACCTAGGAGCCCCTAAAAAGTGCTTTCTTATTAGATGCTTTCATTTTTTTATTTTGACTGCTGGGGTTACAGTAATAGTTTTTGAATGTTCATTGCACATATCCAGGAATCTGGAGTATTCTGGGTTAATTGGCCCTCCTTGGATTAGCCTGAGCACTCGTGTACCATAATAACCCTGTTTCACTGGGCAAGTGTCTTTAGACCACATCTTAGAATATGATCTAGTTGGAAATTGGGGCTGCCTGTAATTCTTAACAAATTCAAATCTGCTGCATCTTGGGTGGGATTCCCAACCTTGCTTATTTGGCTAATAGTCCATATGTCGTCATAGGACTGTTTTAAGTATTAAATGAGGTAAGGTATGGGAACATGCGAGCACACAGTGAGTGCTTGATAAATATTCCACGCTGTTTACCACCGCATGTTGCCCTGGGGGCTCATGTCTTAGCCTCTCTGAACCCCAGTGTTTTCATTTGTGAACTAGGGCCCCAGTCCTGGACTTGCTCGGACTACCTCCTAGGGTGGTGGTGAAGTACCAAGCAGAAAGCGTGAAAGTACCTTCTATGCCGAAGGCGCAGAGCACAATTAAGAGAATATTACATGCATGCTCCGTGGCACTGCTTAACTGACTTGTTTTTAAAGAGAGAGAGCTCCAGTCCCCAAACTCTTAAGTCCCGGTGAGGCTAGGCCACACCGAGCTTGGGAGTCCTGGAGTCGGGCCATGCTGCCCACATAGCTCTAGAGACCTGACCCATAATGAAAGGCAAAGGTGCCCTCACCCTTGTGTGGGCGTCTGCTCTCGGTCCCCAGGCCTCGGTTCCCAGGCGCTAATTGGCAGGAGGTGTGTGCTCTGACAGTGTCCACTGACGGCGGGACTCCCGGGAGAAGCTGGCCTCTCAGTTCACAGTCGGGCCCTAGGGCTCCTTGTCCTCTGTGTCCGCCTCTCCCAGTGGGGCGGTGGAGGTCCTGGTCCTTGTCCTCCAAGAGGGCCAGTGATGCCTCCAGGCAGAGATCCCCACGCCCACAGCCGCTACACACCCGCCCAGGGAGGGGTGGGCTCAGGCTGCCCATCTCTTACCTCAGGGTCTCCCAAAGCATGTCGCAACAGCCTGCATGTCCCTTCCCCAGAGGACTTTGGGTTTTATAGTTCAGTATTTATTGTAATGACTACTGGAAAAGTCTATCGCTGGCTCAAAAGACGCCTGGCCTGACCAAGAATGGAAGGATTTGGAGACAGGAGTTTTTAAGATGGATCATTTAAAAGGAACAAGAGAGTGACATATTAATCTATTGCATAGGCCCCGTGTTCTTTAGCAAAGTATATTTTTAACAGAGTGAGATGATTTGAAGTTGACTTGATAATAAACACCAAGTGAAAAGTAGAGCAGGTGATGTACAGGTATGGAAAAACCTGTGAGGGGAAATCAAATGACCAAAGTTTGGGAAGTGTTGTTTTCCATTTAATTCTCACAACAGTCCTGAGAGTATGTGTCATCGTCTCCTTCTCCAGAGGCAGAAACAGGTGCAGAGAGGTGAGGCGAGCTGCCCGAGCTCACTCAGTGAGGAAGTGAAGGAGCTAGTCAACGGCCATGACCCGTCTTCGGCGGGGTGGCGGGGCCTGGAGGGAGGGCTCCGTGCGGGACACTGAGCCGAGCTGGGGCGGCGGAACCCCGGGGCTGACAGTTCAGAGCTCGCCGCGGGCGTTGGTAAGCTGTGCCAGGCAGGAGCTTGTCCCCGCACCAGAAACGGTTGCATCAGACTGGCTGACCTCATGTCTGTGGCAGCACAGATAGCGAGGCCGACTGGGGGGACTAGGGAAGGGAGACGAGCAGAAGGAGAAGCAGACGGAGACAAAAGGCAGGCAGAGACCTGCCTGGCTGACCACCACAGGAATCCAGAACCCAGCACGTGGAGAAGGAACAAAGTAAGACACCCTGAGGGTCTTTTAACCACCGGTCTGGCCTAGAGTTGGCCTCCAAAAGGCTTCTAAAGCCTGATCTGATAGTAGGTGAGAAGAATCTGAGTCAAAGGACAGCTATAAACTCTGCAAATACACAACCATCCACCCAGACACCAGACACCGTCCTTACTACAGGCCCACACACGTACTGTGAGTGACTCTGGTCGGGGACCTTCCTACCTGAGCAGCCATCACAGATCTTTTGCCCTGGTGCCTCTTCACCTTCAGAGTGACATGTTGCTGACCTGTCCCCCTGCCTTTGTTCTGTTGTCACCATAAAGTTTAATAGCCACATGTCGTGGCTGTCGTTGCCAGAGATGTAAACTCAGGTTCAAATAAAACAAACCGGCAGTGAGCGCCCATGACAGCCTAGCACCATGCAAGGGATGGATCTGTTGGGTGAAAAGGAACAGGGAGGGGGCGAAAGATGAATGAGGTGGCCTTGGCCTCGAGGCCCTCGGAGCCCCTCAGAGGCAGGAGAGGGAGCTTGCTTGAGGAGACTGAAGTGACCAGCCAGCTGTAAGCCGCTTTCAGTAAGATTTGCAGATGACTGACATAGAAGAGTGGTCTTAATGACACACATGACTGTTCCCAGGGGCCAGAGCCACCTTTGGGTGGAGGCCGGAGTGTCGGGGAAGGCTTCCTCTTCCCGGGAGGCTGTGGGCACACCTGTGTTAATGCACACGTTACAGAGCGCACATTACCCGTGAGCTGGGGGCGGTGCAGGAGTAATCAGCCCCAATAGACAGATGAGGAAACTGAGGCTCAGGGAAGCACGCAAACTGCCCAGTGCACCAGGCCAAGGCAGTTAAGGATAGCTTCCAGACCCCTGAAGGGGATATCAAGCCAAAGATTGGCCTGGGCCTGGAGGGCGGGGAGGACACGGGTTACTCCAGGGGTATTTGGGGGAAGGAACAAATAACAAATAAGAGAAGGGCAGGGTAAGGTGTCCTGGAAGAGCAGCTCAGGGGGGCAGGGGAGGGGGAGGGGGAGCCGGAGCGGCACATTTGTTGGCGGGTGGGAGGAGGGCACAGTGGTGGTTACAGTTGGTTGAGAGATAAAGATTTCTGGTACCAGTTAAGAGAAACCTCAAAAACCTTCCATTCCAGACCTAGCTTTTGGTTTCAGAGATTATTCAACTCTCTTTATTTTTATCTTAAAGAAAGAGAGAGAGAGGGAGGGAGAAAGGAAGGAAGGAAGGAAGGAAGCTTTTCTTAAGTCCCTTCTATTCTTTTTAATACCTTGAGGCTGAGACGGGGGCGGGGGAGACCAGCAGCTACCTTTTGCCCAGTCTCTGCTGTGCCGAGGGCCACCTGTATGGGCCACTGAATCCCTCAGCCACCTTCGGAGACTTCTGTAGTCATCTCCATATCACAGCTGGGGAAGCCGAGGCACCAAATGGTCAAGCACATAGCTCTCAGCAAACAAATGGCACAGCTGAGGTGTGACCCTGGAGCTCACTCCGTCGCTGGCTTTCCAGCCGGAGGCTGGCTGCTTCGGTTATGCTCACTCCCGGCTCCAAGCACCGGCCACACACCCAGCCTGTGGCCCCCCTGCCTGCCGTCTTCTCCAGATCCCTGCAACTTTGAGATTGCTCTGATTTTGAAGTTAACACTTTTTTCTCCTGGCTACAAAACCGAAACATATCTATTTTGGAAAATTTGCGAAGTGTGGAAAAACACAAAGAAGAAAATGGAAGTTCTCTGTTAATTCCCACAACCCAGAACCATTTTGGAGAAGAGCCTTCCAGTCTTTCTTCTGTCTATCAATATGCATGTATAATAAAAATGACCACCGTGCTGTTTTGTCATTTGTAACAGCTTTCTGGAGATACAGCTGGCTAAACTGGACATACTTCAAGTGTACAGTCTAGTAAGTTTCGTCACACATGTTAATCTATGAAGCTGCACCACAATGAAGATACTGATCCCATCAGCCACCCACAAGCATTTCCCTGAGCCCCGTTCATATCCTTTCCTCCCTCCAGCCCCAGCCCGGTGCTGACATCCTGGAACTAGGGATTTCCGGCCAGTGTCACAGGCCCGCGTAGCAGGCGCCTGGCCAAGGGCCCTGCCTAAGCTCCGGCTCTGTCATGACGTGCTTCAGGGAGCATGAACAATGCCACCTTCTACAGGCCAAAGGGTGCATTCGATTTTGTCAGCTTCCTCCGGCAGCCAGGCCTCTGCTCCCTGGTGTGGCCGGCTCCCGGGTGGGCCTGTGCCTCTCCTCCCTCGGGCTCTTAGCCCTCTACCTCCACTGGCCCCTCCATCACGTGGATCTGCCTCCTCCTGAACCTTCCATCTCTGGGGTTGGCCTCACCCCTCCTTGGGTTCTGTAGCCTCTTCCAGGAAGACTGCAAGGGTCTCGAGTCGCAGGGGTCACAGGCCTGTGTGTAGCTATCGTTGCCTCTCCGGAGGGAGCAGAAGCTGGGCTGAGGTTGCCCGCTGGTGGGGGAGGTGCAGCAGGCTCCCCGCGAGGCACCCCCCACTTGCTTTTTGCTGCTTTTGACAGACGTCTTTCTGAATCTCATTACCCCAGCACTTCGGTGAGCAGGATTTCCTGAGTGTAATTTAATCTTTTCTCTATGACTCAGGCCATATTCGCAACCTCGTTTGCTAATGTGAGGAGGCAGATGCCGTGTGGAGTGTGGGTGGAGGGGAGACCAACCCCAGCCGTTTTACTGGAACTTGCTTTCTTGCGAAGACCACATGTGTCTTCCAGCCTCAGGAGGAGGATGGCCGTTGCGTTTCTGCCTGACGTATTGGCAGCAGCCAAGCATGCCACCAATTCATTAGCGAGTCAAGGGCAGCAACCTTCTCTCAAATGGCTTTCCCACCACCCTCCATCAGGTTAGCATGATGACGCCCGTATTTGCACCTTGTTTCGGAGCCCTCTCACGGGCATTTTCTGTTCCCACCTTCACACTAACACTGAGAAAGCCCGCCAGGTGCTCCTGCCCATCGCCGAGCTCTCTGCTCCACGGCAGTCTCAGGAATCAATCCCGGGTCCAGGATGGACGTTACAGGCAGTGGATAAAGCCTTAAGCAGCGAGTGTAGGAGAATACCTCTGTGACCTTGGGGTACGAAGAATGTCTTGAAAGCACTAACTGTTAAGAAAAAGTTGAATACATTCTACGGCATTAAAATGAAAAGCGGATAATGATGTGTCCACGTAGGTAAATCGATTGTAACACATGCCATCACTCCGGCAGGGGCTCTTGGTAGTCAGTGGCAGGGGCTGTAAATGTGTAAAACTATCAGTAGTTTCCACTCTGTACTTTTGCCGTGAACCCAAATTGCCCTTAAAAATAGTCTCTTTAAAAAGAAAAAAACAACGAAAGTCTTCCGTTCCTCAAAAGACACCGTAAATAAAGCCAAAAGTTGCCAAAGAAGAGAAGATACTCGCAACACATAATTGGTGCAGGATTAGAGTCCAGAATACGTGAAGAACTCCTAGAAATAAATAGGAAAAAAGGACAAGAAAAATGCGACATTGCAAAATGTCTTGCAAGAGAAAACATTGTCAGTAAACATATAAAAAGACGCTTAACTGATTAGGAATCGGGAGAATGCAAACCGAAGACACTAGGAAATACCATTTTACACCCACTGGATGGGGATAGGATTTAGCAGCTAGGATTATCTTGCAGTGTATGTTACCACTCTGATTGCTGCTACCCAGTCAAGACCCAGGCGGCAGTTCCCTGTAGGGCACGCCATGCAGAAGGTTCTGGGTGGCCACCGTTTGCAATGTCACAAAACCTGTAAGCAAACCGTATAGCTTTTTAAAGTAAATGGGTAAATTGTGGTATGTCATATAGAGGAACGTGGAGAGAAAACGAAGAGCTCTCAGGCTCATTCATTAACAAGTGCATTTCAAGAATATAGTATTGAATGATGTAATTGTTTCCTAGGGCTGCCATAATAAAATACCAAGACCAGACAGCTTAAAGAACAGGAACGTATTCTCTCGCAGTTCTGCGGGCTAGAAGTCCAAGATCAAGGTGCTGGCTCTGACGACACCAGGGAAGGAGGTGACCCAGGGTGCCCTCTTATAGTTTCTGGTCACTCCTTGGCTTGTGGTGGCAGAACTCCAGTCTTCCAGAATGTTGTCCCCGTGTGTGTGTGTCTCTGTGTCCCAATGTCCCCTGTTTATAAGGACACCAGTCATGTTGGAGTAGGGCCCACCCTAATGACCTCATTTTTTAACTCGATTACCTCTATGAAGTTCTCATCTCCAAAACAGGTCATATTCTGGGGATGGGGCTCACAATAGTCCTTTTTGGGCAGGGGGAGATACAATTCAATCACAACAAATGAAAAAGCAGCAGGATACATAAAACGTTTAATAATATATAAATGTTTAACAATAATGTAAAGTTTAGGGACACATATATAGTTTAATGGAGAGGAAGGGTGCCTGGGTGGCTCAGTCGGATAAGCATCTGACTGACTTCAGTCATGATCTCAGGTTCATGAGTTCCAACCCCGTGGCAGGCTCTGTGCTGACAGCTCAGATAATAAACATAAAATAAACATAAAATAAAAAACATATAAATAAATAAACATAAAAAAAGTTTAATGATCAGAAGGGAATGACATATGCTAGGTTTGGAATAGCGCTTACCCTGGCGTGGAGTAGACAGAGATGTTGGGGCCTCAGATGCCTTGGTATTCCCCGTTTCTTAAGCCGACCAACAGGTACATAGGTTTGTTTGAATATTCTTTGTAACATATAATGCATGTTTTTTTTTTTAATTTAAGAAGTCATTTGTATTAAGTGAAAATTTTTAAATAGAATTAGAAAGAAAGGGCTTGGGGGTAAGTGTAGACAACGCTTTGGAGGAATTTTGCTGTAGAGGGAAGGACTGAAATGGGGTGAGGTCTGGAGGAGAGTGAGGGAAGTTTTCCCAGTTTACACATGAAGAGCTGAGTTCAGAGAGGGGAACTCAGGAGTGGCTTCCCAGGCTGTCACAGCGGACCTGGCTCAGCCAGGAGCGGCACTGAGGTCCCCAGCCCCCCAGCACCCTGCTTCGTCCTTCCCCACAGTGGCTGCCTTTTTCTTGTGGTCATCATCAGGCTCCTTGGATGCTGGCCCTCATGTTGTTCCCTCAACTCCTACCAGAATTCTGGGATTCACAGAGCTTGGAGCTAGAGGACACCACACTGCCACCTCTTAACACACGTGACTGACCTTCCCTCTCACTTGTCCTTTTGCTGTGTTATGAAACCAGTATCCCGACATGCGTGTGATTGTGTGTGTGTGTGTGTGTGTGTGTGTGTGTGTCTCTGTCTTTTTAAGTTTATTTATTTTGAGTGAGGGAATGAGAGAGAATCCCAAGCAGGCTCTGCACTGTCAGCACAGATCCCATCGTGGTGCTCAAACCCACGAACTGTGAGATCATGACCTGAGCCAAGATCAAGAGTTGGACACTTAACCAACTGAGCCGCCCTCAGGTGCCTCTCTTATTATTACGTGTGGAAGTGTGTTTGGGGTCCTCATTAGTACTGAGTGTTGTGTGAGAATACTGCAGCTGTTACAGAATGAGTGTATCACGAGGATGAAAGATACAGCATAGGGAGTATATTCCGTGGTATTGCAATAGTGCTGTATGGTGACAGACAGAAGCTGCACTTGTGGTGAGCGTAGCGTAACGTGTAGGGTTGTTAAAAGACTGTGTCATGCGGCTGAAACAAAGGTAACATTGCGTGTTAACTATGCTTCCATAAAAATTTTAAATTTAATTAAAAAAATTTTTAAATGAAATAAATGAACCCATTAAAAAAAAACAAAACAAAAGATTGCACCTGTTGATTGGTCAACCTGGGCTGGAATTCTGACTGCATTTGCTACTAGTTGACCTTTGGTCAAGTTCTTTACCTTTTCCAAGACTCATCTGCAAAAGGGAGCTAATGCTTACCTCCTAGGGTGGTATTGAGGACTGGGGCAATAAGGTGGGTGCCCAGCACAGGGCCTGGCGCACAGCAGGTGCTCAGTGAAGGGGGCATCCTTTCCCGTCCTTCCCCACTTCGCTTCTTACACAGGGCAAGGCTGGGTCCTGTCTGCCTCTCTCCGGTCAGGTGCAGACCGTGCACCCACATGCCTGCCCACAGAAGGGCCGCCTGTATTATAAATGTGAGACATGATTTTCTGAGTTTACTGTATAAGAGTCTGAGCCGCTGTCCTGGAGAGTTTTATTGGCTCCTCCTGAGTGGTCATAAGACATAAGACAGTTATCACTCAGGCCATCGAAAAATGGCCCCAACTGACCCCACAGCTATTCTGGAACCTGGCAGTTGGTGCAGTGAGCTGGAGAATTTACTGTCTGCTGTGATCCCAAACCTCCCTGGGGTGATAGACCAAGTTCAGTTTTAGCTTGTTTTATCCATCAAGAAAAGGAAATATTATCCTCCTCGTGTGCCTACTTTTCCTGCTCTATAAAATGACAGGGTTGAATGAGGCCATCTTTAAGTTCTTTCCCACAACAGATTCTGGACTTTTTGTAAGATGTCAGTTGAACCTACCAGGTTAGCCCATTGAGACACAGGGACCCGGTTTTACTTTGCTTAAATCCCAGAGCCTCTAGTTCTGCGGTGCCTGCACCAGTCAAATCTAGCAGAAGTGAAAGGAGAGAAAGTCTGGGGTCTCGGGAGCCGGGGAAGGGACAGTGTGAGCACCGGATGGGCCCTGGCCCCGTCAGCCAAAACAGGGTTATCAGAGGAGGCCTCGTGAGTGTGCGCCATCCGCCCCAGCACACTTGTCTGTAGCTCCGTAACTTCGCCTCTGGGGAATGATTCTAAGAAAATGACTTGGGGAGAGGGGGCGGTGTGCCTGGGTGGCTTAGTAGGTTGAGTGTCCTATTTTGGTTCAGATCATGATCTCACGGATTGTGAGTTCAAGCCCTGTGTCTGTGCTGACAGCTCAGAGCGTGGAGCCTGTTTCGGATTCTGTGTCTCCTTCTCTCTTTGCCTCTCCCCCACTCATGCTCTGTCTCTGTCTCCCTCTCTCAAATATAAATACACATTTAAAATTTTTTTTTAAAAAAGGAAAATGACTGGGAATGGGAGCAACAGTATATACACAAGGATGTTTATCACAGTATTGTTTAAAATATTGAAGAAATTCAAATAGCCTGAATGTTCAGAAATAGAACACTAGTTGAACAAATTTTGTTTTGTCCATATGATTAAATATCAGGAAGCCATTAAAAATCATGTTATGGGAGATTTGGGAGATATTTATAATACATTAAGTGAAAAGGTAGCATATATAATTGTACCTATTTAATTTTTTTAATGTTTATTTATTTTTTGAGAGAGAGAGAGAGAACAGTGAGCAAGGGGCAGAGAGAGAGGGAGACACAGAATCCGAAGCAGGCTCCAGGCTTTGAGGTGTCAGTCTAGAACCTGACACCTGGGCTCGAACTCACAAACCATGAGATCATGACCTGAGCTGAAGTCAAACACTGACTAACCGACTGAGCCACCCAGGTGCCCCTATAATTGTACCTATTGAATGATATAAATTATAGATGGATGGATAGATGTTTACACATGTAAATATGTTCAAAATACAGAAGGAAGTAGGGCTGCCTGGATGGCTCAGGCGGTTTAGCGTCCAACTTTGGTTCAGGTCGTGATCTTGCAGTTTGTGAGTTTGAGCCCAGCCTCAGGCTCTGTGCTGGCAGCTCAGAGCCTGGAGCCCGTTTTGGATTCTGTATCTCTCTCCCTCTGCCCCTACCCCGCTCACACTCTGTCTCTCTCTCAAAAATAAATAAACATTTAAAAATTTTTTTAAAAATACAGAAGAAAGTATATCATGCTATTAACAGTAATTGTCTCTGGGTAGTAAGGTTGTGTCACTTTTATTTCACTCTGAGTTTTTTCATGTAATATATGAGATATATTACAACTTTGCATCTTTAGATTTTTCTATAAGTTCAAGAATTTAAAAAAATTTTTTTTAACGTTTTTATTTATTTTTGAGAGACATAGAGACAGAGTGCAAGCAGGGGAAGGGCAGAGAGAGAGGGAGACACAGAATCCGAAGCAGGCTCCAGGCTCTTGAGCCATCAGCACAGAGCCCGACGTGGGGCTCGAACTCACAGACCGTGAGGTCATGACCTGAGCTGAAGTCAGATGCTTAACCAATTGAGCCACCCAGGCGCCCCTATAAGTTGAAGAATTTTAATAAGCATTCCTTTATATGCAGAAAAACAGCAGAATGTTAAGATTTTTAATTTTAATAGTGGCAAATGCTTTTAATAGTGGTAAACTACGCACAATATAAAATTTACCATTTTAACCACTTTTAAGTGTACAGTTCAGTAGTGTTTTTTGCTGTTGTTATTTTTATTTCACTTCATCATGACAAGTGCTTTCTTTAATCCCCATCCCCTATTTCCTCCATCCTCCCATCCACCTCCCCTCTGCTCACCATCGGTTTGTTCTCTATAGTTAAGGGTCTTGTTTCTTGGTTTGTCTCACTCTCTCTCTTTTATTGCCTTTGCTCATTTGTTTTTTAAATTCCACATATGGGTGAAATCATATGGTATTTGTCTTTCTCTGATTTATTTTGCTTGGCATAAGACACTCTGGCTCCGTCCATGTTGTTGCAAATGGCAAGTTCCATACATTTTTATGGGTGCATAATATTCCATTGTATATACATGCTGCATCTTCTTTATCCATTCTTCAACTAATGGACACTTGGGCTGCTTCCATATCTTGGCTATTTGTAAATAAGGCTGCAGTGATCCTAGGGGTACATGTATTCCTTTGAATTAGTGTTTTCCTATTTCGGGGGTAAATACCCAGCAGTACTATTCCTGGATTGTAAGGTAGTTCTGTTTTTAATTTTTTGGGGAAATGCCATATGGTTTTCCACAGTGGCTGCACCAATTTGCACTCCCACCAACAGTACACAAGGGTTCCTTTTTCTCCGCATTCTCACCAACACTTGTTTCTTGTGTTTTTGATTTTAGCCATTCTGACAGGTATGAGGTGATATCTCATAGATAGTTTTGATTTGCATTTCCCTGTTGATGAGTGATGTTGAGCATCTTTTCATGTGTCTGTTGGGCATCTATATGTCTTTGGAGAAATGTCTGTTCATGTCATTTAGTTTAGTTTTTGGGTGTCGAGTTGTATCAGTTCTTTATGTATTTTGGATACTAACCCTTTATTGGAAATGTCATTTGCAAATATCTTCTCCCATTCTGTAGGTTGCCTTTAGTTTTGTTATTGTTTCCTTCGCTGTGCAGAAACTTAATGTTGATGTAATCCCAATGGCTTATTTTTACTTTTATTTCCCTTGCCTCAGGAGATGTATCTAGAAAAATGTTGCTATGACCCATATGGGGAAAATTACTGCTTGCACTGTCTTCAAGGATTTTTATGGTTTTATGTCTCATATTTAGGTCTTTAATCCATTTCGAGTTTATTTTTTTGTATGTTGGAAGAAAATGTTCCAGTTTCATTCTTTTGCACGTACTGTCCAGTGTTTCCAACACCATTTGTTGAAGAGACTGTCTTTTTCCCATTGTGTTTTCATCCCTCTTTTGTTGAAGATTAATTGACCATATAATTGTGGGTTCATTTCTGAGTTTTCTGTTCTATCTTATTGATCCATATGTCTATTTTCATGCTAGTACCATGCTGTTGTAATTACTATCGCTTTGTGGTATAACTTGAAATCTGGAATTGTGATGGCTCCAGTTTTGATTTTCTTTTTCAAGGTTGCTTTGGCTGTTCGAAGTCTTTTGTGGCTCCATACAACTTTTATGATCATTTGTTCCGTTCTCTAGCGTTAAGTACATTCACATTGTTGTGAAACCAATCTCTAGAACTATTTCATCTTGCAAAACTGAAACCCATGCCCGCTGAACAAGAACATACCGTTCCCACGTCTGACAGCCACCATTCTACTCTCTGTCTATGAATCTGACTACTCCAAGTACCTCACTTGAATGGACTCATACAATATTTGCCTTTGTGTGCCTGGCTTATTTCACTGGGCATCATGTCTTCCAGGTTCATCCTTGTTGTAGCATGTGCCACACTTTCCTTCCTTTCCAAGGCTGAGTAATATTCTGTTTTATGTGTCTGCCACGTTCGGTTTATCCATTTATCTGTAAATGGACACTCGAGTTGCTTCCACCTTTTGGCTGTTGTGAATATTACTGCTATGAGCATGGATATACACATATCTCTTCAAGACTCAAGTTTCAGTTCTTTGGGATACATACCCAGAAGTGGACTTGTTGGATCATATTGGTGGTTTTAATGTTTTGAGAAGCCACCAGGCTGTTTTCCATAGCAGCTGCACCATTTTACATTCCACCAACTGTGCACAAGGATTCCATTTTATCTCCCCGTACTGGCCAATGTTACTATTTTCCAGTTTTTGATGGTAGCTAAAAATCATCATTAAAAATTTTTTTTAACTCATTCCTTTATTTTTTTTGAGAGAGAGAGACAGCAGGGGAGGGGCAGAAAGAGAGGGAGACACAGAATCCATAGCAGGCCTCAGGCTCTGAGCTGTTAGCACAGAGCCCGATGCAGGGTTCAAACTCACAAACTGTGAGATCATGACCTGAGACAAAATTAAGAGTAAGATGCTTAACCGACTGAGCCACCCAGGCACCCCTAAAAATTGTCATTAAAAATTATTTTTTAATGTTTTTATTTTCGAGAGAGAGAGAGAAACAGAGCATGAATAGGGGAGGGGCAGAGAGAGAGGGAGACACAGAATCTGAAGCAGGCTCCAGGCCCTGAGCTGTCAGCACAGAGCCCGATGCGGGGCTTGAACTCACAAACCATGAGATCATGACCTGAGCCGAAGTCAGATGCTTAACTGGCTAGGTCACTCAGACACCCCTAAAAATTGTCATTTTTTAAAAATGTTTATTTATTTTTGAGAAAGAGAGAGACAGAGTGCAAGTGGCAGACAGAGACAGAGACACAGAATCCAAAGGAGGCTCTAGGCCCTGAGCTGTCAGCACAGAGCCTGATGTGGGGCTCGAACTCACAAACCATGACATCATGACCTGAGCCGAAGTTGGACACTTAACTGACTGGGTCACTCAGGCACCCCTAAAAGTTGTTAAAGAGGAAAGGCCCAGCTGAAATTCTGCCTACACCCTCTGAGTGCCAGACACTGATGCCTGGGCTCAGCACAGACAGGATACACAGAGCTTCATTATGGAGCCTCAGCTTCCCCAGAGCTTAGGGACCAGCTGGGAGACCTATCTTGGCTGCGACCCATCACTCAGGATGCCACTGGAGGTACCTGGGTGCATGTCCTAAACTCATTTCAAAAGAGGGATATTCGGAAAGTCGTCATGCCAGAGCTCAAACTGTAGAGGAGGGTTGCGAACCCTTCCTGTAACCGAGGACCGTAAAGGGGTGAGTTCAGGCCTGACCACGGCACACATGCAGTTTCCTTGCTTCTGGCATCACTGCCAGGAGAATCCTACGCCTAGCCTGTGTCCTTCTGGGCTGGTGTCTGGGGCTGAAGCAAAAGGAGTGGAGCTGGGTTGCCCCCAGGCAGAGCTGTCCCCAAAGGCGGTGCACAGAAATAGAGGTCCTCAGCCAAACTGCGGTGTTGACAAGGATCTGTTCTTGGACCCTGAGGAAGGTCAAAATAAGTCCTAAGTGGGCAGCAAGCGGTACGAGGACACGGCAGTGTCAGCTCTGTGCGTCTTTGGACCTGCGACACGGCCTCCCAGACGGTTGATGCCCCAGGGATGCTCCACGTCACAGAACTTTCTGTATTTGCCTTGAAATAACCGGAGGCGACTGATCTCTGGAAGGCCCAACCGGCCCAAGATGTCACTTGATGTATCACTTTTCTGCTGGCATCAAATAAATGTTTGTGTATACAGTATAGTGTATTCCATGTCCTATTTCAGTTCCTGTCCAGGGCATCCGTCTCTGAGAATGGAGTGTTCCTGGAGCTTCCTTCACCTGGGATCATTAGTGTCAGTGGCTCACAGCCCTTTTCCTGGCCCCTGAACCTTCTGCTGGTGTTTCGTGGTGAGGCAGAAGACACGGCGAGGGACCGGACATTGTCAACCGCCCTGAGACCATCGCAGGGCAGCTCTTCTCACGCTGGGGAAATTGCTGTCCATTCCAGCTTGTGGAAACCCAGAGTCACCCCCAGAGTCTGACTGTCATCAGACAGAAGTGAGTCTCCGGCAGAAGGGAGGAGCCGTGACGCACAGTCAGTAGCTTGGAGGCGGCCTGCTGGCCCGTCTCCCACAGAGTCTGCCCCCGCCCAACTTTCCCAGAGGCAGCAGCTGCTCTCTCTGCACCATCTGACTGACCAGCGTGGGGGTCATGGAATGGTGGCACTCGGGGCCGGCTGCATGGGCATGTGGCCTGTACAATCACAAAGGGCCCTCTGCTCAAAAGGGCCCCACATTTGGTTTAAGGCTCTGCAGTTGCCGAAATTTTTTCTTACCAGGTGCCCTGCAAGTTATACAGCTGGTTCTGGTGGCACCTCTTCCACCGCGGCTCTGGAGAACTCCCTAGGCAAGGAATGACAAGACCACACCATGCCCAGATTGCCTCTGCCGCTTAAGAAGTCCCAGCATAATGAATTATCATGACACGTCTTTCCCTATGACCTGCCTTTTTTGGGAGTTACTTGCCTGTGCGTGGCATTCCGCACATAGACTCTCAACTCCCAGTGGGCGAGGACCCGGCCCCCCTGTAGCAGAGTGCCTGGCCCTTGGTAAGTGTTAGCTGAAGTAACTACTGAGGACTTCAAGCCGGGCCAGCTTTTTAGTGGCAAAGGAAAATAAAATAGAAGACTCCTGATGATAAAGAGTTAGATTTCGTCAGGAAAGTGTGTGGGAAACCGTGCGATCGTGGTTTGTGCAAAACCAGAGGTGGTCCATGGCTGAACTTCCACAGTGCTGTATCTCTAGCAAGGCGCTGATGCTATCAAACACCTGCTGTCTCCAGGCATCGTGCTGGCTGCCCTAACCCACCATCTGTTTAATCCTGCCACTTCTCAAGGTTTAAGAGGCCCAGAGTAGCTTGCCACACGCTGACAAGCAGAATAAAGACCTGCGTGCGAGTCTGACTTTGAAAACCTCTTTACTGGTGTTTTGATCTGGGGGAAGGGTCAGAAATCAGTAACTTAGAGAAGGGGGGTGGGACAACTTCCTGTAAGGAGCAAATAGTTTAGGACCAAAAAGCTGAGGAGGATCCGGATTAAAGCCTGTGAAATCTTGACTCAGAGGTATTCCTGCAAAGTGTGATGTGCAAAGTATGAAACTCTCCTTTTTGCCTGCAGTATGGGGGAAGTAAGAACATTAACCTCGTGCGGTTGCTGTGAAGGTTAAATGAGACGATGAGTAATGATCGAGGGGATTGTCATCAAGGGTCTTGGATTGCCATTCTCAAAGCGGGCCTCGCTGTTTTCTGGAGACTCTTTCAGCTCAACTTTGGAATATTAATTCAGCGTGTACTGAAAATGTTCACCATTCAGGGCTGTCTGTGCTGGGCTTGGTTGCCTGCCCGATATCCATTTTCCCTTCTTCCCTACTAACAGAACCCCGATTTTGTCTGAATAACAGAGTGGCCCGCAGGGCTAAACCCTGGCAACCCTGCGCTCTGCTTCCCCAGCCTGCCTCGTGACTGGGGGTGACCTTGTGACCAGTTCTGGCCAATGGGATGCAAGTGGAAGTTGCCTGGTTCCATTCCCTTCTCTTCCTCCCTATTTTGAAAAGGTTCCTGATATTTGAAACCATGGTAACCGTATTTCCACAGGAAAAGCCAAGAGAACCACGGAGATGCCAGCCCCGACACTACTGAGCACCACGCCCACCCACTTTCAGATACTTTATTGTGTGACACAAAGAAACGCCTATTTGTTCAAGCACCTGCACGGCAGGTTTTCTGCTGCTTGCAGCCATCTTCTTGACTGGCACTGCCTCCTGCTCTCACTCCTGTGTGCTGGGTCTCAGGGCAGGAGGGATCCCATTAGGCCCTTGAGGAACTGGTGTAGCCAGACCTCTCCTCTCCTTCTTCAGCCTTTTGTTAGGCTGTTTTGTGCTCTGGGAGCCTGGAGGGCATCGCCGTCTCTCTCTGAGCGCTCTGCCCCGCCTTCCAGTTCCCTCCTCGCCTCTGACTTGAGTTTCCCATTTCCTCTGATGAACCCGCTCCTCGAAAAGTCAGCTTCCTAGCACCCGCACTGAGTCAGTGTCCCCTGACCTCATCATGTGGCACATAAACACCACATACACACACCCCCCTCATCATGTGCCTCTCTCCTGGCCTTCTCTCTTTTATTTTTCTTCCCGATATACAGAGAGCCGCGGGTCTGAAATCCAGTGTCCTGATTGCGCTTCTGCCCGGTTCCATCTGCTCTGGCCAGATGGAGTGCTTTTAATCCACATGTAATTTTAGAGACAGGAGAGAATGCCATGGGGAGCAGATGCCCTCACCAGTGCGCAGGGAGCCTGCCCTTTCTACCTCCCAGCTATGCCCAGCGGGCCTGCCCAGGGAAACATGCCAAGGAGGGTATAGAGCAGGGCCTCTCCAGGATTCTCAGTTGCAATGCCGACCTTGGAGGCCAGGACTCCCGAGCCACCCTGAGGGCTATTTGGGGATACCTCCCCGGGCCCCACCCCACTCTAAGCAAGCCCAAAGCTGGCCAGAGTAGATGATACTCGAGGGAATCAACTGTTCTCCACCGAAGCTCCCTCCTGCTAAGACAATGCTGCACTTCTGGCTGAGCAGACCCTGACCGCGGAGGGAGTCCTCGACCCTCCCCAGTGCAGGAAACGGGGAAACGGGAGCTTTGCCACTGAAAGGGTGATCCAAGGAGCTCTTGGGGGGGGCGTAGCTCACTGAGAGCGGTGGGGGGATCCTCTCATCTTTGGAGGAACCACTGCCTCCCTGCCTCTGTTGGGTTATATGACCTGGGCTGTAGGGAACAGCTCCCTGTCTGTGGGGCTAGGGATCAGCAGCAGCTCTGGCTCCTACACCACACGAGCATGCCTCCTCACCTTTGCAGAAGGTCCGAAAACTTTCCTGGCTTCCTGTACTCCGGCCTGGCAGGCACCTCTTCTGTCCTGGGCAGCCTTGCAGTGGTGTAGCTGAGAGATGGGTAATTAAGGCTTTCTCCTGGGTGTCAGGTGGCTGTGGGCTCACAGCGTTGACCCCCCTCCCCGGCACTCACGGCTCACATGGGGTCAACTTGGGGTCTGCCGGGTCAGCCCCTGCAGGGCTTGGCTGACAGTCAAGAAACGGGCAAAGGGAAGGAGTATCCTAACTTTAAAGCTTCCAGACCTGAGTCGAGCTCTCAGACTCCATGAGGCGTGCCCTAGTATGTTTTGGAAAGGGGCCTAATTCTGGGCTCAGAAGTCCTGAATTGAGACCTGGCCATTTGACCTTGAGCAAGTGGCTTTACCTCTCAGAATCTTGGAAGCTTCCTTCCCTGTGAACACCAAAGTTGTGCAGAGGAGGGTTTCTGTGGCCAGTGGCTGTTTCTT
Organism: Paguma larvata; assembly: GCA_030068075.1. Taxonomy (NCBI): domain Eukaryota; kingdom Metazoa; phylum Chordata; class Mammalia; order Carnivora; family Viverridae; genus Paguma; species Paguma larvata. The sequence continues at coordinate 83,798,856 of CM057824.1, forward strand.
TTGTCCGCCTCCACTTAGTGGGGACTGCCTTCTCTCCTGTGCTCTCTGTAGGCCCTGGAAATACTTGTGGAAGCCCCTGTGTTACCATATCAAACACAGTAAAACATGCCCGCAGCCCACAAAGAATGTTTTCTGCTATAAACTTTCTGGAAGAGATTTCAGAAAGTTGCTTTATAAATTATTTGGCAATAAATAATTAATTGAAGTTCGATTGGTTGATTTTTCCATGATCATGGTGTATATTGGAAATTCTTGGAAAGCAGAAAAGCTACAAAGTGTTCTAAATTGATGCTGCTATCTTGAACAGTGAACGAATGAGTTTGCAAGCCAGTTGGTCAAGCAGTTTAGGAGTCATGGGGGTCATGGGGGCAGTATTTACACCATGGAAGTAAGCAGAAGCTACAGATTAATGGTGTTCATTCATAGCTCCTCACCCCCTAATTGATTTACTCCCAACTACTAGGAGATTGTTTGCTTATTTGTTTGTTTGTTTTAAATCTCCCCGGGGGATCCAAATGTGTCACTGCTGAACCAGAAGAAGTTTGGGCTGGGAGTCCGCCGTGACGGGCCCTAACAAGACTGCAGCTCAGGAGGACCCCAGACTCGATTCCATGAGGAAAGATGAATTCTTGCAGGAGAAAGGGAATACTCCCGAGGGGAAGTGCTCACTACCACCAACCTCAGGCCCTGTTTTTGGTGAGTCCTAATTTAGATGAAGGCCTCATCAAAAAGGGTCTAATCTCTCTTTGTTTTTGTATTTGCGCTATAATCAGTTCGTTTTTTTTTTGTTTTGTTTTACTGCTGCCATTTTACTCAATAACAGCCTAGTTATCGTGTTTATTTTATTATACTTCTCGTTTTATCTTACATTGTTAGCAGGTCCTGTGGGCCAGCAGAGGTGTGGAGGGCTGGCCCAGCAGGGAGGAACTGAAGGTTGCCGCAAGCTCCTGGGGCTCTGCTGGGCCTTCCTGCTTCTGCGGCAGGTGGCCTGGGGGGGGGGGTGCGGGAGGAAGCCCTTGATCTTGAACCCAGACAGTTAAGGTCTGCCAGCGGCCTCTGCTTTCAAAGTGAACTCCCCACGATTCTGGCCTTTCCAGCTGAGTAAGTCTGTGAGCCTGGGAGGCTTCCTGAAAGTGCCTCAGGACCTAGTCCTCAAAGCCTCTAGCCCTCAGCAGCACTGGGAAATGGGGCAGGGGCTCGAGGCTACCACCAGGGGAAGGGTCCATCAAGCATGGCACATTTGAGTGGAATACTGCGGACCAAAGGAAAAACCAGATTTATGTGTTTCAACAGAAGAACTCTCAAAATGTGTAGTAAAAAATGCAAGTTGCTAAACCAAACATGATGCCATCTCTGTGAAAACACTCCCCCAAACACAATACAATATAGTTTGTGTAGGCTTATATATAAATAAAGGAGTGGAAATGTCTGTATTTTTTAAAGTTCTGGGGTGTACATCTCACACTCATAAATGATAGTTACCCCCGGGGATGTGGAGACAACAAGTTCTAATGGAAAGTGATGGAAAACAATGTATATCAGTAATGTTCTGATTTTTTTTAAGTTTATTTATTTTTGAGAGAGATCAAGATAGCACACTACCAGGGGAGGGGCAGGGAGAGACAGAAAGAAAGAGAATCCCAAGAGCAGACTTCACGCTGCCAGCACAGAGCCTGACGTGGGCCTTGAACTCAGGAAACCGTGAGATCATGACCTAAGCCTAAACCAAGAGTTGGATGCTTAACCAACTGAACCCCTGTTCTGTTTTTTTTTAAAGGAAATTAATTTACATATGTAATTAAGCTTTTATTTATTTATTTATTTATTTTATTATTTTTGAGAGAGAGAGAGAGCACGCGAGCAGGGAAGGAACAGAGAGAGAGGGAGACACAGAATCCCCAGCAGGCTCCAGGCTCTGAGCTGTTAACACAGAGCCTGACATGGGGCTCAAACTCACGAACTTCGATATCATGACCTGAGCCAAAGTCGGATGTTTAACCAGCTGAGTCACCCAGGTGCCCCAAGCTTATTTTTAAAAATCTAATTTTTTGTGTGTAAAGACAAAGCATAGGGCTTGGAGTTTGAGGGTGTGGATCAAAGCCCTTCTCCACTCCTATCATCCCTTGTTACTACATGGCCATGGGGCCATTATTAACCCCCTGCCTTCACTTACTGCCTGGGTAAAATGGGGATAAAAATTGAAATAGTGACTCAAGAGGGCTTCCTAAAGAACTAAGTGGCCTGCTGGAGAAAGATATATATATCTAGTTATAATTAGCATTTGTTTTTAAAAACACTTTATATAAAATCAGGCTCAAAATTAAATGCAAGATCTCTCCCCAAAGACAGAGAAAACAGAGCGTTTATAAAGGAGCCACCATGTTTCCTGAGATTAGGTCATGCCAGACTAACATAGCCTTTGTTCCTAGGAGAAGAAGGGCAGGGGAAGAAGCAAACAGATTTGCTGCTCTGACTGTGCCCCGGGCTCTGTGCTGGGTACACTCAGAGTTCACAGCACCCTGAGAATCAGGTTTCTCAATTTTACAGATGCGGAAGCCTGGAAAGGGTTTAGCTGCATTAAGGAACATGCCTCAGGGGATACTGAAGATCCGGATTCAGATCTACATACACACAGAGCCCAAGCAGCTAAGGAGCAGCGGCAGCAACAATAGCAATAGCCACTTCTGTCCCGGGATGTCATTATGGTAAGTTTTATCACTCACATTGTACAGGTGAAGAAAATGGGATGCAAGAGAGGGTGAGTAAGCCAGCCCAAATTCATAGGTCTGTCTCATTCCAAAGTCCAGACTCTTACCCATGCGCCTCTATGGCTTCCCTCCTCTAACTACCCCATCCCCATTCCCAGGAGATTCTGGCCTCCCCCAGGGGGAGATACCAGAATTTCTGAAGAACGGAAAGGGATGGGGCAGCCACATTCAGCTCCGGGTGGCAACCAGCACTCTAGACTGTGTTAGTAGATCAAGTTGACTGACTTACGCAGTTAGGGTACATGGAACCCATGGCTCTCTGGATTGCAGCAAAGCTTCTGACAGAGATGCTGTCCAGAGTTTGGAGGTCAAGAGAGAGATAAGGGAGATGAAGTCTGATGCCACTTGTGTAGTAGGTTGAATTGTGTCCGCTAAAAAGATACGTTGAAGGTCCTCACCCCTGATACCTGTGAATGTGGCCTCATTTGGAAATAGTCTTTGCAGATATAATCTAGTTAGGATGGACTCATACTGGATCAGGGTGCAGGCTAAGTCCAATGACTGGTGTCCATTTAGGAACAGGGAAATTTGGACACAGAAACACATAGAAAACACACTCAGAGGGAAGAATGCCATGTAAAGATGGAGGGATGCATCTAAAGCCAAGGGATGTCAAGGATTGCCGACGACCAAGAAAGGCTAGGAAGAGGCGAGGAAGGAGAAGTTCTTCTCTAGAGTCTTTGGAGGGAACGTCGCCCTACTGACACCCCAACTTTGGACCTGTAGCCTCCAGAACTGTGAGAGAATGAATGTCTGTTATTTTAAGCTACCCAGTTTGTGGTAATGGTTCTGGTAACCCTAGGAAACTAAAACAACTTGGTTGCTCCATAGCCAATTGCATAATCACAAGATAGCATGTGGACTTGGGCAGTAGGACAGAGGGCTTTATCCTTGACCTGAATTTATCTTATTATCCTCTTGGATGAAAATAAAGAGTATGTCTACCAATCAAATAGGGGGATTATGCAAAACCTGGAAAGATGCTTATACTGAAGACAGGATCCATATTCAAAAGACCTCAACCAACTGCAAAAATGGGCCAAATTTTATAAGTTGCAATTTTGCAAAGACAAATTCCTTTATTTAGGTTCAAAGAACCAACTGCATGAATGCAGAATGAGGAACCCCTGGCTTAATGACAGTTCATATAATGAGAGGTGTTGGCGGAAGCCGAATGTGAGCAAACAGTGCGTTGCAGTCACTGAGAAAAGCTAATGCACCTTCAAGGTGCTCCACTGAAAAGGAGAAACGAGACGAGCAATCCATGGGCATTTGGGCCAGTCAGGCCACATCTGGAGCTTCGTTCAACTCTGGGTACCTTGAATTAGTTTTTTGACACTACTCAGTATTTGGGGAAAGAGAGCTGGGAAGGTGAGGAGTCTAGAAACTGTCATGCAGGGGCACCTGGGTGGATCAGTAGTTTAAGCGTCTGACTTTGGCTCGGGTCATGATCTCGCAGTTCATGGGTTCAAACTCCACATCGGGGTCTGTGCTGACAGCTCAGAGCCTGGCGCTTGCTTGGGATTCTGTGTCTCCCTCTCTCTCTGCCCTTCCCCCTCTCACTCTCTCTGTCTGTCTCTCTTTCAAAAATAAATAAACATTAAAAAAAAAAACTGTCAAGCAAGGAAAATCAGAGGACTTAGGTTGTTTCCCTGGAGACCAGAAGATGTGGGAACGTGGGACATGTCTTTAAATATTGAACAGCTCTTGTGAAGCAGAGGGAATGGGCCAGTTATGTCGTGTTCTAGGAGGAGGTTCCTAACCAGCGGCTCCTGCGCTGATGAAGGCAAGCAGCAGTGTCTGTCTTCAGGCGAGAGCACAGCTGTTGGTTTTGCAGCATCTAACCTCTCTTTTTCTAGTAACAGCACCCAGATACCCTTTGCGAGACCATTTCACCCTCACTTTGTCCATGGGTCCAGGGGTGGGTGTGCGGCTCAGGCCTAGCCAATCCCAGTGCTCTATCTCTTCGGCTGTAGCACCCAGGTCAGGGATGAGCATGTGACCCAAGCAGATCCGTGAGTGTCTATCCCAGGCATTTTTTTGCACCTCCCAGGCAGAGACCCTCTCCTTCCTTTAGGATCGCAAAGCCGGTAGGTTAGAAACCTAGAGGTACTGGAGACGAGCTTGCCAAGGTGTGAGAGGAGCCTGCTTGGGAATGAAGTCAACATAGGAAATAAGAGCCAAGAAATGGAGACAGAAAGATCTCTGCGGATGCCGTGTGAACACTGGATCCAGCCATGACTGAAGCTTGTTTGTGACAGGACACAATAGGCGTTCACCAGTGTGAGTCGAGGCTTTGTCATTTGTGGCCAAGTGTCCTAATACATCGCACCTACCTGCAAGTATAGCGGGCTGATGAAGACGTCGTATGGAGGGAATAGTAAAGGTTGACACTTCTTGAAAATCTTCTATATGTAGAGATTGTGGTAGACTTTTTAAGTTTAATTTTTAAAAACATTGTACTTACATTGGTTTGACCAAGTTAAATAGTTCTGTAAGACTTGTTATGAAAAACAGTTGTCTCAGGCCACCTGGGTGGCTCGGTCAGTTAAGTGTTTGGCTCAGATCATGATCTCACGGTTCCTGAGTTTGAGCCCTGCCTCGGGCTTTCTGCTCTCAGCACGGAGCCAGTTTTGGATCCTCTGTCCCTTCTCTCGTTCTCTGCCCCTCCCCCGCTCATGCTTTCCATCTCTCTTTCAAAAATAAACATTTAACAAAGCAAAAAAGGAAAAAAACAGTTGTCTCTTGCAACTTAGACCGCATTTCCAACTCCTCGGAGCCACTTTCAACTTTTTCAGCTAATTCCTTGTCTATCTACTTATCACTATGTAAGTAAGATTAGGACTTAGCTCATTTTGCTCTCCCCGCCCCCACCACACAGCACACTTCCTGCCCTCCCTTCCTCCCAATTGAATTATGTTGTAATTTTCTTTAGATCAGTATTCACTGTTTATATTTTTGACCTTATAACTCTAGTCACAGCTTACGTAGTATACTACGATGACTTTTTCCTGTACAAGATTTTGTTTTTGCTGGAGTTAATAATTACCTTACTTTTTTCATTTGCTTAGTGTTCCTTATATCCATTACTAATTCAACCTCAATCATTCCCCCACTGGTGTATAAATCTCTAGGCAATATGCCCATTACATTAGCTGTTCTCTCAGTTGCTGCTTCCAGAACAGACCCATCCCTTCCTCTGCCTTCTGCTCTGCTGTGGTCTGGACTGGTCACCCTCCAGTCCTCGGCCACGGCTGTCGCCTTGGGCTCTTCCCTCACTATCATCTAGACAGCCCCTCCTCCTCACTTTATTGGCGCTCAGCTCCTGAATCCCATTCCTTCTTCTTTCTTGGTTTACACTCTGGTTTTGACAGAGCACATCCTTGAGTAGCTTCCTGAGACAGTGGATGGGTATGCAGAAAATTTTCGAGATCTTTTCTGAAAATGTTTCACACTCACACTTATTTAATTGCTGTGGATTGGATAGCATTTTCCTTAGAATTTGAAGATCTGGTTCCATTGTGTTCTAACTTCCAGAGTTGCTGTTGAGAAGGCTGATGTCATTCTGATTTGGGAACCATTCTTATGTAACCTTTATTTAATGTATTTTTTAGTCGATTTTTTTTTTTTTGGCATCCTGAAAACTTGTAGGTTCTTTTCGTTGTCCTCAGTGAGCTGCCCCAGCAGATCCAAAGATGAATAAGTCAGTCAGCCCCCAAGGAGATCTAAGGCCGATGGAGAAGATATTTATTGATTATCGAATTTCCCCTAAAGTTAGAGGCTTAAAACAACAACCATCTGTAATGTCAGTTTCTATGGGTCAGGAACCGGGGGACAGTTTAGCCAGATGCCTCTAACTCAACAAAACCGATCAAGTGTCAACAGGCACTGCCGTCACCTCAGAGGCTAGACTGAGGAAGAATCTGCTTCCGGCTCATTCATATAGCAATGGACTCACCTCTAGTCCTTACTGACTGTTGGCTAGAGACCTCTGTTCCCTACTACATGGGCCCCTCCATGGAATCCTCCATGGATGATTTGCTTTATCCAGAGTGAGGGCCCTGAGAGAGAGGAGTGGGGGCGGGGAGCGACCAAGTCAGAAACCACAGCCAGTGTTTTTGTAACCAATCTCAGAAGTGATATCCCTTCACTTCTGCCCTGTTCTTGTCATTGGAAGGAAGGTACTGAGCCCAACCCACACTCAAGGGGAGGGTGTGACCCAGGAGAGATATCAAGAGGCAGGGATCATGGGAGCCATCCAACTGGAGGCAAATGGGTAATTAGCACATAACGTGGTGAATACTGGGAGAGGAAAGTGTGGGCCGTGCAGGAGCTCAAGAGAAGAAATGCCAGCCTTTGCCCGAGGAGATCAGGGAGGGCTTCCCAGAAGCAGTAGCTTTGGATTGAGACTTGAAAGGTGAGTGGGAGATATTCCAGGTGGACCAGGAGGTATAAGAGCATCCCAGGGAAAGTACATGCAAAGGCCAGATGTGTGATAAGTTTTGGTGGGTTCTGGAAGCAACACAGCAGAGCCTGGAGCAGAGGGTAAGATGCAAGGCTGGGATGGGAAAGGCCCGCTCCCGAAGGACTTGTGTTCTCTCCCAAGGAGTTGGTGCTTTATCTTGGAGGCTCTGGGGAGCCACGCCTAGCTTTTAGGGGAGTGAGATGCCTAGATTGTGTTTTAGCCATCCCTGGTTGCCGGCTGAGCGGAGGACAGCAGGAGCAGAAGCGGGAGGCAGGAGACCAGTGACGAGGCTGTGACAGGTGTCCAGGTGGATGTGGAGGGTGACCTGGCGTGAGGTAAACGTGGCCAAGGGGGTTTTACAGTGTCCGTGGAAAGGGATCCAGCCTGTGAGCCGCATGAATGGAAGGGAGGGAGGGGCTGCACAGCCCAAAGTGGGCTCCGTGGATGCCTATATACTGGCTGGCAAGTGGTGAGCAGGCTGGGCCTTGCTCCTGGGGGGTTGGCAGGGCTGGGTAGTAACCTTGCAAGCCTGGGAAGAAAGGTGGGGGCGAAGATGTCCGCCACCCCTTTGGGTCCCCGGTTTGGCCCCGGGAGGTCCGTGTCTGAATCCTGTTAGCCGTTCTTCCCCCATACTTCTTAGATGCCTCCCTATCTGTGGCCTGCAGCCAAGGCTTAGTTCCTGCAGCCAAGGGCTTAGCATACGGGGCTCCTCGAATCCTCCCTCAAGCCCGCTCCAGCAGCCTTCTGAGTTAGGCTCGCCTTCGCCCTCCTGAAGCTCACGAAAGATCTTCAGGCCTTGAACTAGCTGTCACTGATCCGTCAGCCTCGTCGTCTTCCCCTTCTCCACGTGACTGTGGGCAAGTGAGTCGCTTCTCAGTCTTCCGTCTGTAAAATGAGGAGTTTGGGCCAGCTGCTTTGCATAGTCGGTGCTGGCTTGCCGGGGTTCTGTCTCCCACTTGCCTCTCTGGGTTCTGTGTGTACGATGCATACCAGCATCCTGATGGTGAGCTGCCTCCCCTTCTTTCCTGTGCTCAGGCCTGCCCTGGGGAGCTGGAGGGCTGCGGTGAACTTAGCTCCTCATCTGAGTATTCTTCAAACCTTTTTTTGAAGTTTGGCCTTGCTCAGCTGAGCACTTAGGTACTGAGATTGGGGTGTCCTGGCCTGGGGTCTACCCAGAACACCATGAACTATCGGCGGGACAGTCTTCCAGAAGTCATAGAGTCCACCCCTCTGCTCTGGGCATGACTGTTCATCACAGAGAATCCTACAAACAGGTACAGCGGAAACCTTTGTGTAATATGGTCATATTTTGCCAATCCCAATGACAAAGTTCTTTCTTAGATCTAGCCTAAATCCTTCAGGAAGCTTTGAACCAGAACAAAGCTACATTCTTAGGGCCCATGGATAGGAGGCTCAGCCTGGGTTCTGTCTCACTCAGTTTTCTGGCTCCAGAAGTGGGGGCTCAGGTCTCCAGGTGGGAAGGGGACCCTTTTCCTTTTACCTCCTGCCCTCTCTGACCAGGCCTAGCTCACACCTGCGTGGGGCCAGAGCTGGCTGCTGCCGCCCTTGGCACCAGAAGGGCTGAGGGTGTTACGTAACTGGTCTTGACCAGACATTCTGGTTCCACAGGTACAGCCTGCAAGTTAAAAATTGTTCTAAAAATGCAGTGCAGCTGCCTAAACACACAGTCCTAGAGGAGGAGGCCAGGGGGCAGAGGCCACAGTCAGCAGAAGGATGTGTTTTCCACGGTGACATTGGGCCCAAGCGCTTTGACCCGAAGGGAGACCTCACACTCAGGGACCAGTGACGCGTACCCACTCTCCAGAAACAGGTTCTGTGGCCTCGTACCCTCCGAGCTCTTTTGTCTAGACCTACGCTGTCTCCCTCTGATTCCCTCCAACCTCCGACCCCCATCCCGCCACCCCCATGACAAAGCGGCTCTGGCCTCACCTCTTCATAATCCTGTCTGTTTTCCACCTGTCCCTGCATCAGAGTCTTGCTTTTCTGGGTTTTTTTTTTTTTTTTTTTTTTTTATGTCTTGTTCCATTTCTGTATCTTCAGCTCCTCTAACCTTCCCCTGCTTCTTCTTCTTTGCTGGTCCCCTCTCTTCTTTGTTTTCCTCTTTTCCTCCCTTGCCTCTGCTCCTCCCTAAACTCTGCTCCTCACTCTAAGCCTCTGGTCTCTCCATCTGTGACCTTGGGGAAGTCCCTTCACCTCTCAGCCTCTGAGAACCAGACAGGAACGGTCCACTGTGTTGCCCGCCTCACAAAATGGTTGTGAAAATCCAGAGAGGCGGCTCTGACTTCTGTACACATGTGCAAAGACTTTAAAACACTTGGTCTTCAGTGCGTTTGTTACGTGTTTATTAAGCACGTGCAATTTGTCAGGCAACGTGGTACGTTCTGAGGGATGTAATGAGGAATCAAAGACACCAATGGGGGGGGGTGGTCCCTAAACCTGCTCATCAGAATTAGGTGGAAGGCTTTGGTTTGTGAGTTTGAGCTCCATATCAGGCTCTGTGCCAACAGTGTGGAGCCTGCTTGGGATTCTGTCTCTCTCTCCGTCTCCGTTTCTCTCTCTCTCTCCCTTTCTCTCTGCTCCTCCTGTGTACACGATCTCTCTCTCCCTCGTTCTCTCCCTTTCTCTCTGCTCCTCCTGCGTGCGTGCGCTCTCTCTCTCTCTCAAAAATAAATGAACTAAGTGATGACATTTATTTTAATACTGTTTTTCAGATTTTCTACCATAAACATGTATTGCTTTTATAATTTATTAAAAACGTAATTTTAAAAGAGAAAAGATGACTGGAGAAAAAGTTTGCAGCAAGTAAGACAAAAGATCAGGTTCATGAATAGCTAATCAAGACTGATTATGAGCAAAGAATGTGAACTAAATTTCATTCAAGGGGAACTTAAGTAGAGCTGCTATTTAATACCAGATTAAGCTAACGAGATTCAGTCATATTAACCCAAACACAAAAGCTCACAGCAGAGTTGGTGAGAACATGCTTACACACTGCTAGCAAAGTGTAAATGGTTCCACTGGGGAGCAATACAGCCATAAAGCATTAAAAGGCTGTAAATACAGGCGCCTGAGTGGCTCAGTTGGTTGAGCTTCTGACTCTTGATTTTAGCTTGGGTCATGATCTCAGGGTGGTAGAATCAAGCCCCATGTCAGGCTCCGTGCTGAACATGAAGCTTGCTTAAGATTCTCTCTCTCTCTCTCACTGTCCTGCTGCCCCTTCCCCCCCACTAGCTTTCTCTCTCTTAAAAAAAAAAAAAAGAAAGAAAAGAGAAACACAGGGAAAAAAAGGTCTATAAACAAATGTATATTTATTTTTTAACACCAAAAAGAAGCAAACTAGGGGTGCCTGGGTGGCTCAGTTAGTTAAGCGTCCGACTTTGGCTCAGGTCATGATCTCACGGTTCGTGGGTTCGAGCCCTGCGTTTGTGCTGATGGCTCAGAGCCTCTAGCCTGCTTTGGATTCTGTGTCTCCCTCTCTCTATGCCGCTCCCCCACTCACACACTCTCTCTCTTTAAAATAAACAAACATTAAAAAAAAAAAAAGAAGAAGCAAACTGAATACCCAGCATTAAGAAAATGAGTAACTAGGGCCACCAGGGTGGCTGGGCACTTACGACTCTCAGGGATCTCAGGGTTGTGTGTCCGAGCCCCACTTTGGGTGTAGAGATTACTTAAAAATAAAGTCTCAAAGAAAAAAGAAAGAAAGAAAAGAAAATGAATAACTAAATGTAGCTTCACCCACCTGATGGAAGATCGGGCTGCCATTAAAGTTCAGTGTATGAAGACTACAGTAGGATAACGAAGGAGCACTTATTTTTAAAATGTTAAGTGACCTGCAAAATATATGACATAGATCACCAGACGTGCGGCAATATCAGGTATGTGTGCATTTGGCCAAATGGGAAGAACTAGACAGAAAGAAAGCAACCATTTTAGGGTTAGAATGCCAAGATCATAGGTGTTTATTTTTCCCTTAAAATTTCCTTTAATGTCTCTATATTGTTGGTACAGCAGTTCTTTTTAAGGAGAAGTCAGGATGTGGGTAAGAATGTGGAGGAACGTGGAAAACATAGCCACGGCCCGTCTTCCCCCTCTCCTGCGGTCTTGCCCAGGCCTCCGCCCCCCACCTGGCCCTCCGGCCCCACACTCGGGAGAGTCCCGATGGCGGTGCAGACTCCGTTTCACCCTGTCATTGGCAGGCCCTGGCGGCTCCCCTTCGCCGAGCCTGCCTTCCCGTCAAGCTCTTACACACTTTATCTCAACGTAATCCTCACAAGTCAGTGAGGCAGGTGCTATTATCTCCATTTTCTAGATTTAAAAACTGACTCCTAGGGGTGCCTGGGCGGCTCAGTCAGTTAAGCGTCTGACTCTTGACTTCGGCCCAGGCCATGATCTCACGGTTCATGAGTCGGAGACCCGCGTCGGATTCCGTATTGACGGTGCGGAGCCCGCTTGGGATTCTCTCTTTCTCTCAATTTCCCCCTCCCCGCCCCTCAAAATAAATAAATAAACTTAAAAAAAAAAAAACCTGACTCACAGAGATTTGGATCACTTGCTCAAGGTTGCAGAGTGGGTAAATGCCAACTGCAGCCCTTTGTTCTTAACCTGGGCTGCTCGGCTGGGACTTTGGGCAGCTCCGCCTTGCGGCTTGCTGTGTGGCAAAGGAAGCTCCCTAACTTATCTGGTCTCCTGTTCACTCCTCAGTAACAAGGCGAAACACCTGGGGAGAAACCCACTCCCCGGGATCTAGGCTCAGAGCTCCACATGGATCTGAACAGTGCAGAGGATGGAGAGACCATCACCTCCATGGCTTTGTCCATTCATTTTCATTCATTCATTCATTCCACACACATCTATGCACCAAGGCACTGTTCTATCTTGTGATAACAACACATGGTCTCCGGGGAGCAGCTGGAAGGTGGGGGTACAAAAGCAACACGTGGTCTCCATTTAGCAAAGAGAGGAAGACATATCAACAGAGAAGTCTAATGGAATATTCTCTTCATTCGAACGTCACCTCCTAAGCGAGGATGCCCTGGGCCATGTCACGTTATCTAAAGCCTCTCTCCACAGCCAGTCACTCTCTTATTACCGTGTCGTTTCTTCATATAATTTAATCATTGTCTGATAGTCTTCTAGTATTCATCAGTTCCGTGAGGACCCACTTTCCTCCTTCGCCTCTGTATTTTCCGGGACTCAGGACAGAGTAAGTGCTTCATGCAGGTTTACTGTTTGCTGCATCACCTGAATGAATGGAAGTGTTGTGGGCACCATGGTAGTAGACACTCACAGAGCTGAGCGGAGCAGGGAGCCAAGGGCACTATTTCAAAAGGAGGAGAAGGGGGCAGAGAAATCACATCTGGGACAGCTTGAGAAAGGAGAGATATGTACGTCTTTGGTAAAAGATCACAAACACTTTCAAGACCCTTCAAGCACAGAAGAGACGTGCCTAGGGCAACGGGACGACAATCACAGGGTTTAGAGGCAGAGATCCTGGGCCCCCCTGGCTCTGCAGAGAAACTGAACCCAGGAGGTCCGCGCTGGAGGGAGCCTCTGAGCCAACGCTTAGGTTCTACCCGTTTTAAAGAGGCGTACCTAAAGAGACCGCGTTCCCTTCAGACTAGCAGTTTATCTAATTTGGCCTGAGGAAATCACGACAAGTGAGGGCAAAGGTGAGCATAGGATGTTCATCGCCGCATGGTTGGTAAGGACAGAAGCTAAGAAAGCCTGTCCACCCACACAGGGAAATGGTTCATAAGGACAAAAGCTAAGAAAGCCTGTCCGCCCACAGGGGAATGGTTCATAACGAAGGAGTCGCATGATGGAATAGTATGTACTCATTAAAATGCATGTGGAGACCTCTGTATTTATAGATTTGAAAAGATACTGAAGATACATATTTCATGAAAAAAACCCACTTCCAGGCAGCATGTTTTTTTTTTTATTATAATAGTTTATTTTCAAATTGGTTTACATATAACACCCAGTGTTCATCCCAAAACGTGCCCTCTTTAATATCCATCACCCCCTCTCCCCCCTCCCTCACCTCCCTCACCTCCCTCACCCTCAGATTGTTCTTAGTCCTTGAGAGTCTCTTATGTTTTATCTCCCTCCCTCTCTGTGTCTTTTTTTCCTTTCCCCTCTTCCCCTCCCCCTGGTTTTTGCTTAGTCTCACAAAGTCCACCTGTTCGTGGAAACATATGGTATCTGTCTTTTTCTGACTGACTTATTTCACTTAACATAATACCCTCCAGTTCCATCCATGTTGCTACACATGGCCAGATTTCATCTTTTCTCATTGCCACGCAGTAGTCCATTGTATATATATACCACAACTTCTTTATCCATTCGTCAGTTGATGGGCACTTGGTCTGCTTCCATGATTTGGCTGTTGTCGAAAGTGCTGCTATGAACATTGGGGTACACATGCCCCTATGCATCAGCATTCCTGTGTCTCTTGGGTAGATTCCTAGCAGTGCTATTGCTGGGTCATTGGGTAGCTCTATTTTCATTTTTTTGAGGAACCTCCACACTGTTTTCCAGAGCGGCTGCACCAGTTTGCATTCCCACCAACAGTGTAGGAGGGCAGGCAGCATGTTTGAGATTGTCTCATTTTGACAATGAGATTTGTCTCATTTTATTTTTTTTTAAGATTTTTAAAATAAAGTTTATTTATTTTGAGAGGCGGGGGAGGGAGAGAGAGGGAGAGAGAGAGAGAATGAGAACTCGAGCAGTGGAGGGACAGAGAGAGAGGGAGAGAGAGAATCCCAAGCAGGCTCTGCTGCTGTCAGCACAAAGCCCCACAAGGGGCTCGGACCCACAAACTTCGAGATCATGAGCTGGGACGTTGTAATCAAGAGTCGGGCGCTTAACCAACCGACTGAGCCACCCACGTGCCCCTCATTTTGACTGTATTGGTTATCTCTGATCAATGATTTGTGTCCTTTTTTGTGCTTATTTTTGAAAAACATTCTACATTAAATATAACTGACTTGGATAATGAAAATGAGAAGAAAATAAGAATAAATAAGATCTGGACTGTCCTCCAGAGAGGACCAGATGGGTGTGAGTTGACTAAAGGGAAAAGCACATGGAATTCCCAGGGAGCAATATCCCCAGGGAAGAAACCTCAGTCCCCGTGTGTCCACAGAGGAAATAAAATCTTCCCCAAACAGAGCAGGTATTGAAACCCAGTCAACTAACTCTAATCAGCTTAGCGTTCGTTCAATACACTCAAGGCATAGCCTGCCAGGTGTACGGATAATGGGATTAGAAATGCAAAACTGATTTGGGGACCACGGAGGATGTCCGAGGGTGGCGGCGTGGGGCGGAGGTCAACAGCTCCACTCCAGGCCTCCCAGCAAGTGCCAGCCATGCCAGGCACTGGGGGGTCTGACCCTCCCTGGGGCAGACGGGGTGGCAGAGCCTCTCCCTGGGGACCCTGTTCCTGTCAGTCCCCATCCAGGGAGTTCTTCCTTATACCAGGTTAAGTTTTCTGCCACTAGAATTACAAATCCAATATTTTCGTTGTTTTTCTCTGATTATAAAATACTCGAAAGATATAAAAATGTATCAGGGCGCCTGGCTGGCTCATGCGACTGTTGATCTTAGAGTCGAGAGTTCAAGCCTCATGTTGGGTGTAGAGATTACTAAGAAATGAATGTAAAAAAAAAGAATAATAATAAAAAAAGTTTTTCTGCCCTTAAAATATAAATAAGTAAAAGTTGCAATGTACATATGAGGAAGAAAAATATGACTGATAAACCCCTACCCCCGAAATAGTTTTTTTTAGTTCATTTTCCTTCTCTACTTCAGTTTGCACACATGGGCATATCGGCATCACCCCGTGTCCCGCCCCGGGATCCTGATCTGTTCACTTACCATCAAGAGTGTAGTCTCCCCAGAACCCCTAGAGAAGATTTCCCGGCCTCATTCCTTAGGTCCAGCTCCCCAGGCAGGGCTTGGCCCACCCCGATGACGGCTGACTGGATTATCTGCCCAACGGCGATGGAGACACCCCTTCCCCATGGTCTCGTCTGTCCTGAGAACCCTCGAGGAACAACACTCTCTCAACAGTGGACGGAATTCTCTTGGGGAACAACATGTGGAGGGGCCCAGAGTTGGGCTTAAGACCATAAAATCCCCTGTAACCATGTTTTCTTGTGCGTTAGCATCATCAAGACAGCACCCTGCACGAAGGACCACCACTGACACCGCCATATCCTTCATTTCACATAACGGGCACCTCACCATTCCCACTGTCCGTGTCTAGTTCTGTGGGATCCCCCTCACAGTTTCAACGAGACAATTGTGATTTTAGCTTGGCTCTGTGGCTGGTAACCCACATGGGAAAAGCTAGAGGACACCCCCTCATCACACAGCTTGGCCGGCTGCTGATTCTCTGACCTCCTGGTTTGGCTGCTGGGGTGTCTATGTGGCCCGCTCAGATTGAGATCCTGGAGAGTCCCCCTCTCTGTCCTCTCCGTCCAGGCTGCTTGTACTGCCAGAGTGTGCAAGCTGACACACGGCCCTAAATGGGCCCCACCAGCCAAGTCTGCACAGGCCCGGCAACCTATCCCCTTATGCCACTGACCTAGCCCGAGGCCAGCACCCACCTTCCTTAACTTCCCCTACTTCTCCCGAGGTTATACTATGTACAGCATAAAACCTCTACTCCAGCCCAGCCATTTGTCTCGGGTTTATCATCACCATCCCCAAGCATTTACTCTCCAATTTTTTTTAAATGCTTATTTATTTTTGAGAGAGAGAGAGAGAAAGCTAGCACAAGGAGAGGAGGGGCAGACAGAGAGGGGGACAGAGGATCTGAAGCAGGCTCTGTGCTGACAGCAGAGAGCCTTATGTGGGGCTCGAGCTCACAAACCATGAGATCATGACCTGAACCAAAACCAAACACTTAACCGAGCCTCCCATGCACCGCCACCCCCCACCCCCACCCCAGACCTGTACTTTCGAACTGGCTCCCTGCATCAGCACTCCATCGAAATGCAAACTCTTTTTACAAGATGTTCCACTGATCTGAAACCTCACAGTGGTTTCCTTCTTCACTCAAAGTTAAATCCATTCCTTACAAAGGCATCTTCCAGGGCTCCACTGGCCTCCTTATTGTTCCTCCGATACATCAGGCATGCTTCTGCCTCAGGGCCTTTGCACGTCATCCCCTCTACTTGGAATGCTCTCACCTCAGGTATCCATTTGGCCACCTCTCTCACCTAAAGTCTTTGTTCAGACCTCCCCTCATCAGTGAGGCCACTTTGTGCCAGTGTTCAATACTGCAGTCTGCCGTCCCGCCCATACCCGTCACTCTGCTCTCTGCTCTGTTTTCAACTGCTCTATCACCGTCTAACAGTCTACATAATGAGCTCGTTTATTACGTTTATTTTTTTAGTGTCCAGCCCCCACCACCCAAAGTGTAGGTTCCAGGAGAGCAGGGGTCTCTGTCCCTTTTGTTCACCGATAGTTCTTGCGTGTGTAGAACGGTGCCCCGCACAAGGCAGGTACACAAACACAGGCATTGAATGGATGAACAAAAGGTATTTAGAATTCTGTTTCTAGGAGGACATTACTGATGGGGAAGAATAAGTGTACTTTTACTTGGAGCCAGAGGCAGAAGTAGGGTGGAAAATGTCCACCACAGTCTGAGTCCCAGTTTGTTTTGTACTCGCCAGCTCACTCTCTTACGCTGCCCAGTCCGTAGTGAGGAGGAAGTGTCGTACGCGTGCACACTGCAGGTCTGTATGCGAGCCGTCCGGGGGACTTCAGTGTCAACAGGCAGAGATGCCCTAGGCCGCTTCAGCCTCCATCTTGGACCAATTAGGTTTGATCTCGGAGAACTTTCTGGACCATCCCAGGGAGGAGGGTGCTGCTGGCAGAGTCCAGCGGCCTGAGGGCCCACAGAATCATTCTCTCTGGTGATACTTTTCTTCCTGGGCCCAGCTGGGTGTGTCTTACCTGAAAGAAATGGGATGAATTAAATGATGCTCTAAAAGACCCTGAGGGGCGCTCGGGTGACTCAGTGGCTGAGCGTCCCACTTGTGCTCCGATCGTGATCTCTCCGTTTGTGAGTTCCACCCCCTCATCGGGGTCTCTGCGCCTGCTTTCGATCTTCCATCCCATCCCCGCCCCCGTGCCTCCCCGGCTTGTGCTCTCTCTCTCAAAACAAATAAACATTTAAAAGTTCCCGAGACAGCTGGGATTTGGTGGGAAAATTCCATGTTTTGTAGACGCAAGATGTGAGCTTGGGTTCCACCTCTGCCAATAACTAGCTGAGTGATAGCTTTGGACTCTACTCTGGTAGGAAGAAGAACGATCCCCAAGGAGGCCTGTGCCCTAATCCCCAGATGTGTGGATGCGTTATGTTACTTGACAAGGCGACCTTGCTGATGTGATTAAGGTTCTAGGCCTTGAGGTGGAGACATTGTCCCGGATCACCCGTGGTGGGCCCGGTCTAATCAAATGAGCCCTCAAAAGCAGAGAACTTTCTCTGGCTGAAGGATGAAGACGAATGAGGTCCAAGGGGAGGTCAGAGAGACTTGAAACATGAAAAGAACCCAACCACCATCGCCGGCTTTGGAGATGGAGCAAGGGAGCTACAGAGCAAGGGATGCAGGCCTCCGGAAGCTGAGACTGACCCCGGCTGACAGCCGGCAGGGACGTCGACCCCTCATCCCGCAGGGCCTGGAACTCAGTTCCGCCAAGTACTGGCATGGGCTTGCATGCAGATCCGTCTTCAGAGCCTCCAGAAAGGAACTGCTGGCAGCCGATTTCAGCATTGTGAAACCTGAAGCAGAGAACCGGCCGAGCCGTGCTGTGCCCTGACACCTGACCTGCCGGCATCCGACCTACAGAAAGCTAAGATAATGCATTTGTGTGGTTTTGCGGGGCTGAATTTGTGTCGTGTTGTTGCAGCAACAACAGAAAATGCATATTCTCTTTAGGCCTTGATTTCCCCAGCTATAAAATGGAGACAGCAATTATAGTATCCATCTTGCTGACTTGCTCAAGCACCTGAGAGATGCCCACTGTGCCCGGCAGTCCCACGCGGTGCTCTTTCCCGCCCTCCCTGCCTGCCCTGTCTCGGTTGAGGCTGGCAGGGGCGATCCCTCCGTTGAGAGCACAGAGCAGGAGTAGCAGGGATCTGCTACTCCCTGCTAAGGACAACAGAAGATGTCCTTCTGTTGAGGAGAGGACAGCCTCAAGAGTAGGAGCCCCATCCTTCTAAGACAGGCAAGGGGGCGGTGAACCCGCTTCCCAGCTCTTGGGGGAAGCCAAGGGCACGGTGGTTGAGAGGAGAGGTGGTCAGGGACCCCATCGCCTGTTCCTACTGCCCCCTAATGCACAATTCCACCCCTCCGGGAAGTCCTTCACAGACCCCTGCCCTAAGGCATACAGATCTGCCAAGTTAGAAGGGCTTTTTGAGACCCTCTGGCCCAAACTGCTGTCGGACACTTGGGAAACTGAAGCCCAGAGAGAAGGACCCTCCATCACACACGCAGTTCGGTGAGGAGGCCTCAGACTTCGTCTCTCTCCAAAATTCACACCATGCATCCAACAGGCTGCACCAAAAAGCAAGCTCAAGTCCCAAACAGCCCCCCACCTCCACCCACCGCGGGCCCTATCCCCTGCATCAGCCGGCAGCTTTCGGCTTCTAGACAGGGGCCCCGCCATCCTGTTTACTCTTAGCCAGAGGGGCTTATCGCAGAGGGGACCACATTCTCCCAAGACTAAATAAAAACAGCCACACTTCCAGATATTCATTCGCATATTTATTATTTATACCACACCTACTTCCAAAACCTATTTGAGGCGGCTCACAGTAAAAGCCACACGTACAACAGAGCTATTCAAAAGAGAATAAATGTCCAGTCAAAACCTGTCATGATTTTCAGACTGTGGGAGTGATTTTTTTTTTTTTTAAGGACAAAAGAGGTCTTTGAGCTGAGGTACTTGAAGGGGTCAGGTCTTGAGTGTAGATATTTAAGTGTGCCTGGTCAGGCTGAGGGGTTAAAACTGGAGCATCTGACGGAGTGCAGGAAGCAGGGGCAGGAAAGAACAACCATCGGGAGGCCAAGAGCAAGTGGAGGAGTAAAAGGCCCATTTTATCCTAGCCCCTATTCTTCTTGATGCTGAGGTACCATGATGTGATGCCTGGAGCTACAGCCACTGTCTTGCGGCCTTGAGGCAAGACACACCCAACACGCTGAGGATGACAGAAGGGAAGGAGCCTGGGTCTGGAGGACAGAGCTGAGTATTGAACCAACCCCGAAGAGTCCATCATCAGTTGTTTGAAATGATGAAATGTTTCTACGGTCGAAGCCACTATTAGTCAGATGTTCTGTTACTTGCAGCCGAGTGCATACAAATGGATTAACTGAAAGCTCATTATGGTCAGCATGAGATGCAGTGGAAACACAAAGGGTGAAGGACTTGTTTCTCCCAATGGATCATTAAAAGCTTCTTAGAAAACATCACTGAGGAGGGTCTTCATGGATGGGTAGGAGGGGCCCCTGGGTGGCTCAGCTGGTTCAGTGTCCAATTCTTGATTTCAGCTCAGGTCATGATCTCACAGTTGTGAGATTGAATGTGCGCCTGTTCTCTCTGTCTCTCTCTCTCAAAAAAAAAGGAAAGAAAGGATGAGTAGGAGTTTGCTAGGCAGGCAGGGGAGGGCAGGGCATGCCAGGCAGTAGACACCACATGGAAAAGGCTCGGAGGCAAGAAGGAAGATGCAGAGTAAAGGGGTCACTCCCAGAGGGCTCAGCGGTGAGAACGCCTCTGGAAGAACATAAGCAGAACACGAGGGGCCCAGACCCAGGATAAACGTGGATTTGGTTGAGCGGGCAAGAGGGAGCCAGTGTGGGACTTAGGCCAGGGCTAGAAGTGGGAACTGGAGGAGGTCCAGCAGGTTGCCAAATATCCACGAGGGGGATGAGCATCGGGAACGAGTCAGAGGGACCCGGAATACAGAGAGGGAGCCAGGATCAGTGTTGAGGCTTTAAAAATTTTTTTAAATTAATTAATTTATTTTTGAGAGAGAGAGAGCAAGTACACGGGGAAGGGGCAGAGAGTAGGAGAGAGAGAATCCCAAGCAGACTGTGCATCCCCGGCATGGAGCCCGCTGTGGGGCTCAAATTCGGAACTACGAGAATATGACCTGAGCCGAAGTCGGATGCTTAACCAACTGAGCCACCCAGGTGCCCTATTATTGGGACTTTTTTACCGAAGAATTTCTCCCCTTTGTTTAGGGGCTTATCTAGGGACTTCTTGTTTTGTAGGAACTAGTCACCCTGATGGTAAGCATGGTTAGTCACACAGAAAATCTGCGTGATTCACAGCAGCTGCTGGGAAAAGTCCTTACAAAGATCAGGAGCCCTCAAAAAGTGTGCTACAGCACTCCAGAGCCTCGGACCAGCAGGCCCCTTCGTGGCACAAACGAGGAAACTGAGCCCGCAGAAGGGGTGGGAGCGGAAGGCCACGCAGCCACCTGGAGGCACAGCAGGACCGGAACCCAGTTAGCCTGGTCCTTTGGACTAGCGCTCACCCCCACCATCCTCAACTCCAATCATAACCGTAAATGGCCATGGATCAAACAAAGAACAAACGAGAAAACCGGGCCCAACAGGATGACACGGCCCAGCCTCCCCTCAAACAAAGAGAAGACAGATCCACGTTTGAAGCATATTAAAAGGGCCTGTCCCCCAGAGTGAGGAAGTTAAAGATAAAATTCCTTAAGCCCATACTGATTACTTTTAATACTCCTTCAGAATTCCTAAGAAACTAAACTTTGCTTTGGAAAAAAAAAACAAAAACAAAAACAAAAACCAACAAACAAGCTTTGAAATCGTTTGAAGATAAAAAGTATTCTGTGGGCCAAGGCTGGCGAGGGGATGGCCTCTGTGTATTTTGAAACAAACTTGGGAGAGCTCCTCGCAGTTTGAGAGGCTTCTGCTGCGAGACCACCGACATATTTGGCACGACTTCACTGCGACAACGCACGGCGGCCTCAGAGCCTTTGAAGACCGCTCGAGTTACGCGGCCCTAACGTGCCAGGGCTGCCCGGGCCGCTGCCTTCAGATCTGTTTCATCACTTACCAGCTGCAGGCCTGTCACCTACTCTCTCTGTGCTTTGGCCTCCTCGCCCATAAATAAGGACTATAATAAGAGTCCCCACCTCATAACGCTGTTGTGAGGGTTAAATGAGTCGGTGTAAAGACTGAGGAGAGTGGTTGCACCTCGTCCCATAAGTCTCGGCGGGGAGAAGTGGACCAGCTGTATCCGGCCTGACCGGGTGGCCTCAGTCACTGGCTGAGTGGTAGGCCTTTGCTATTAAGCGTGGTCCCTGGACCAACAGTAACTGTCACCCGGGAGATAGTTAGGAAGGCTGAATCCAAGGCCCAACCCTTAGCCTACTGAGGCAGAATCTTCATTTTAGCAAAAGACCCTCAGGGGGTTCGGGGAAGCAGTAAAGTTGGAGGAGCCCCAAAACAGACCCCTGGAGTGAGCACCGAAGGCGTCTCTAAGTGGAGGGGTTTGGCCCCCGTCGCAGCCAGAATCTGCTGGCCCTCCCGATCTTGAGAGCCGATGGTTCTGGAGCTGCCGTGTGACGTCTCCCCCCTGCCTGCTGGTGACGCCCGGCCCCGGGGCCAGTCCAGCCTGACTGTGGCTTTCTGCAGGGCCGTCTGGATGTGACTTGTGTTTCCCTTTCTCTGGTTTGAGTCCAACAGGTGGGGGCACATGGGAGACCCCGGCCATGCCTTGAATTTGCCTGGAACAGAGGAGTGTGCTGCATCTTCTGTAGAACCTCTGGCTGTGCCCAGGAATGACCTTCCAGAAACCCCTAGGCCACGCAGAGCTCAAGGCACTTTCTAAAGGCCAGCCCTCCCTGCCCGGAGACGGGCGACGGTCATTGAACTGGCTGTGGGGGTGGCGAATTCTGAGAAGTTGGGGTCAACTAAAACTCTCAGCAGATCAGAGGGGGGCCCATTCATTCGTTAATTCTATCCAGTAACATTTTTAACTAAATGACTGCATTTAACTGGCTCAGGTAGCTCCCTTTGCTGCAGGAGTCAGGAAATCCTTGGTGTTGCCACTAAATATTTGTATGACCTCAAGCTGGTCAGTTTCCACGTTTGGGCTCACAAGGGGTTAGTTGTAAAATGACGGAAATTCTCTAAGATGCCTTTTCTCTGTTCAGAAGTAAAGTAAATACACCTGATTCAGTAAATGGGGATCCAGTCAGAAAAGACCTAAAAGCTAAGCTGCGAAATTCAGATTTGATGTTCTAAACCTGTATTGTAAAATACAGTTACCACTAGCCACCTGTGGCTGTGCACACCTGATACGTGGCTACTCTGAATGCGATATACTCCAGGTGTGTAATATATACAAGATTTTGAAACTTCGTATGACAAGAAGACTCTAAGATATCTCTTTAATATTATGTGGATACATGTTGAAATTACAATATTTGGGATATGTTGGGTGAAATAGTATACTTTATTACAATTAATTTCGCCTGTTTCTTTTTTATTTTATATGTGGCGACTAGATGATTTAAAATTACATATTGAAGGGGTGTCTGGGTGGCTCAGTCAGCTGAGTGTCCAACTCTCCATCTCCGCTCAGGTCATGAACTCATGGTTCATGAGATCCAGCTCCGCTTCCGGCTCTGCCCTGGCGGTGCGGAGACTCCTTGGGCATCTCTCTCCCTCTCTCTCTGTCTCTCATGAAAGTTCCAGATTTTGTTTATACCTCCCCCAAATGTCCATTTGAATATATAAACTATTGTTCTGTCTCTGGGGCATGACTTGGTGCTCAGGTGGTTGTAAACCGGGAAGAGGTCTCTGGAGTGTCAAGATAATTCTTTAGGTCATACTTTAATGACCTGGCAGAGAGGTAAGCGAAGATTCAAATGAAGAGACATATTCATGCTGGAAATGGTATTGCAATGTAATCTCCTGGGACAGTGAGTCCTTCCCAGGCCTAGGAGGCAATGCTTTGTGGTTTGGATAAAGACTGGAAGAGCAGCAAAACGTTCGCAGCGGCTTACAGGAAAGCAGTTACCAAACCATGCCTCTGTGGATCAACTTCCTCCCACGAAATTCCCCCAGAGTGGCCCCGTAGTCATCTGCCATATGGATTTTGAGAAACGGGCCCTTTCTTCACCTTCTGGCCTCCTGACCTTGCTGACTAGCTGCCATTCTGGGAGGCCTGGTCCGGATGCCTCTTCTCCCTTGTACATGCCTGACATGCTGCGTCCAGGGGCCGCCTAGGCTGGGGCCGACGTGGCAGTTGGAGTGAGGCTTGCAAGGGCACAAGAGAGGAAGCAAATACTTAAGTGTCAGCTCTGGGCCTCCCTTCGTCCCAGACAAAGCCTCCTGCCAAGCTACGGCAGGGAAGATCAGAGTGGCTCCCCCTCCCGGGTTCTGCTGACTCTACCCAGTACTCTGAGCCCTTGACTGTGGAGCATGGGACAGTGTGGATGGGCCGCTGTCCCCCCTGAAGACCATGTCCGGTGGGGTACTAGGACTGCATGGCCTGTGCCCTCTGGGCCAGTTGCTTGGGCTATTTACAATAAGCGCATTTTTCTCTCAGTGATTTGGAGAGGAACCAAATTCCCTTGACCTAAGCTCTCATTGTACAAACAAATGATGCCTCAAAAAGCCCTAGAATGAAAGGGTCATAGTATACTTTTGGAATAAAAAATACACAGGATCAGATAAGAACGGGCTTATTTATGGTGTGAACGAAGCTGGCCGCTCATTTCATGGGCGTCACTTGCTCCAGCCTCCCTCTCCATCCAACCCAGCCACCGAACACCCAGCTCTCTGTTACAAGGGTCCGGAGGAGGGGACTCCTGGCTCCGCAGTCCCAGCAGGGAGGGGGCATTTCTGATTCTGGTCCTTCCAGGCATTTCTGATGCTGGAGCCCCAGGCTGTCTCCGCTGACCTGGCCCTGATTGTCTCAGGCATCAGAATTGAGACAAGCATCATTCACGCCGTTCCTTCGTTCTTTCTTTTTTCCCTTATTTTCTCAGCCCTTTGTTTTTTATTTTTATATTATCTTACTTGACACTTGGAAGTGTATAAACAAAATAGATAGTGTAAGAATGGGCTGAGAGTTTGGGGGAATTTCTTTCAGAGGCTAGACCTGTTTAGGGTAAGAGTTCCTGGTTGCAGGGGCGCCTGAGTGGCTCCGTCGGTTAAGTATCTGACTTCAGCTCAGGTCATGATCTCACGGTTTGTGGGTTCCAGCCCCACCTTGGGCTCTGTGCTGATGGCTCAGAGACTGGAGCCTGCTCAGATTCTGTGTCTCCCTCTCTGCCCCTCCCCTGTTCATGCTCTGTCTCTCTGTCTCTCTGTCTCAAAAATAAATAAACATTCAAAACAAAACGAAAAAGAGTCCCTGGTTCCAGTGTAGCTGAATCAGGGCCTCGTGAGTTTCATGTTGGTTTCTCCTATTTAAAAAATGTAAGGTGACTGTCTACCCCAAGTATTCTTGCTGGTGCCCATCCTCTGAATCCAGCCGCCTCACCCCCCACCCACCCAGGGCTGGCCCAGCTGGCAGCTCTCTGCAGACTCATCGTGGAGAATGTCGTCTGGAGCACACGGCTCTGGTCTCAGAGAACAGGAGATATAATTCGCGAGCGGACGTCACGGGCTGCGTAAGCAGCCTGGTAGACACGTTCCATCCATCGGTACCTGCGTCCCCCTGCCCTCCGCAGTCAAGGCCACTTAACCCCAGCCATGTGTTGTGGGAACAATCCTGCTTTAGATCGGGAGCTGAATTTGATTCCGAGCCTGCTCTGACACTGTTATTTATTTATAGTTGTAATCGTTAACCATTTGTTGCACGCTTGCCGTGTGTCAGCTGCTCTACACATAGTGCCGTTTAAAGCTCTGGGAAAATAAATAAGTAAAACTTTGCGAGCCCTACAAGGAAGGAACTATCAAGGTCACGTAGAACATGACAAAACAGGTTGAGGGGATTTAGGAACTTAGTCCCAGAGCCAGATTCACTCCAGCTCCAAGTCTCCATTTTGTCTTTGGTGATCTTTTTTATTTTACGATCTAATGCATTACAACATGTATCTTATACACAAATCATTTCTTGGTATTTTAGCAATATGTTTATAGCCTGCTTTTTGCTTTCTTTTTGGAATCTTTTCATAAAAACAAATCCTTAATTTTAATGGAATAGAATTTATCAATATTTTCTTGTATGATTTGCCCTTACCATAGAGTATTTACAAAATCATTTCCTATTCTAAAGTCATAAAGATTTTCTATATTGTTTTCTACTTTGGCCTTTCATGTTTATATCTTAAAAATTATTTTTTCAATGTTTATTTATTTTTGAGAGAAAGAGAGAGAGAGAGAGCATGAGTGGGGGACGGGCAGAGAGAGAGGGAGACACAGAGTCCGAAGCAGGCTCCAGGCTCTGAGCTGTCAGCACAGAGCCCAAAGTGGGGCTCGGACTCACGAACCGAGATCATGACGGAAGCCAAAGTTGGACACTCAACCAACTGAGTCACCCAGGTGCCCCTCATGTTTGTATCTTTAAACAAACTAGAGGTCTTTTGTGTGTGCGCGCTTGTGTGTGTGTGTGTCTTGTTTTTTGAGCGTAATATAATGTATACGAAGTTACAGACATTGTGTGTGTGCTCTCTAAACTCACATAGGAACTACACAAACCAGGCATACTTCTTTCAGTTGAATTTTACGAGATTTTATTTAATATCTACTGTGGGTCCTGTATAGTTAAAAAAAAAAAAGAAATTACAGATTGCTAAAATCTTGAATCATTAGGAATTTACTGTTTGGGGAATACTGCATATTTTTTAGCTTCCTGACTGATGGTTTTCACATGAGTGTATATACGTTTATATAGGTTCTGTGGGCCATTGGGGATTGCCAAACTCACTTCCTTTGAAATGAATCTGGTGTAGTGTGGTAAGCCTTGGGTTCCTGTTCCCATTCTATTTTGTTACTTATCTTTCTCCACAGGGATATGCTACAGTCCAGAAATTTTTCTTAAGATCCTACAACGATCCTCTACTTTTTCGCAAGTAGAGAGAGGTGTTTATGAACAATGAAATCCTTTGTGTGCCTCTATGCTTCAAAAGTTATGTATACTCATGGTTAAGCTCAAATGGGCCATGTTTGGGTCATTAGGTCCAAACAACTGGCTTACCATAAGCCTACCATTGCCACCCTAGATAAACTTGAAGCTGATAGTCCATTATGTATGAATTTGTAGAACAGAGGTAGTTAGGGGAGTTCTTTCTCATCCAGTATGAAAAATTCCTTTTATTATAGAGTCACCATAGTGAAGGTTGAAGCAAAGGCTTCTGGAAGGCCTTTGTAGCCAGAGTCACCATGAAAAAAATAAAATAAAAAAGGCACTTACATAGGGGAAGAAAATATCTCAACTACTACAGAAGGCTATAAAATGAAACACTTCTCCTTCCCTTTTTCCTACCTTGGCCCACTCCCTAAAAGTTAATCATCATTGATAATATCTTGTGTCCATTCAGAAATTATTTTTAAGCATATAAGGAAAAAAATTTGTATTTCCTCTTTTATAACACAAATGGACATATCCCTGTTACCACCACTCGAAATGAGATATTAACATTTCCACCCCCCAGATGGTCTCCTCATGCCCCTTTCCAGTCAGT
Source organism: Paguma larvata (assembly GCA_030068075.1). Lineage (NCBI taxonomy): Eukaryota > Metazoa > Chordata > Mammalia > Carnivora > Viverridae > Paguma > Paguma larvata. The sequence goes on from CM057824.1 coordinate 83,825,803, forward strand.
TCCCACTGTCCCTGCTTCCTGCCTTCCCAAAGGCAACCATGTTGCAGCTTGCTTTTTTGACTGAATCTATCTTGGATGGGATTTGGTCTCAGTGCTTACAGCGCTACCTTGTTCTTTTAAATAGTTGTATAAAAAATGGTTGTATAGCGTACATGAGATGGATGCATCTGAGTTCTTATAGATAGACATTAAGAATATTACCACAGGGGCGCTTGGTTGGCTCAGTCGGTTGAGTATCTGACTCTTTATTTCGACTTTTTTTAAAATTTTTTTTAACGTTTATTTGTTTTTGAGAGAGAGAGACAGAGAGTGAGTGGGGGTGGGTCAGAGAGAGAGGGAGACAGAGAATCTGAAGCAGGCTCCAGGCTCTGAGTTGTCAGCACATAGCCTGATGTGGGGCCTGAACCCATGAACTGTGAGCTTATGACCTGAGCCAAAGTCGGATGCTTAACCAACTGAGCCACCCAGGCGCCCTGATTTTGACTCTTAACTCAATGATCCCAGGGTCGGTGGGATCAATCCCCACGTTGGGCTCTCCGCTGGGTGTGGAGCTTGCTTGGGATTCTCTCCCTTTCTTTCCCTGCCCATCTCCCCTCCTCGCTTTCTTTCTCTCTTAAAAAAAGTTACTGTCCCCCCAAAAAAGTTACCATTTAAAAAAATTATAAGCAATATCAATGTAATGCATTAAATTCCAAGTGACAGTAAGACAGTCGCTCAGCATGAAGCCCCAGGGTCCTGACTCAACACGGACTTCAGGGTTTACCCTTCCTTGTGTTGTATATGCAGACTTGACTTCATCCAGTTCCAAGTCCTGCTTTATCTTGTAAGAGGATATTATTATTTAAAAATCGTCATCAGAAGGGATGCTTGGGTGGCTTAGTCAGTTGGGTGTCCAATTCTCGGTTTCGGCTCAGGTTGTGATCTCACAGTTCATGAGTTTGAGCCCCACGTAGGGCTCTGCACTGACAATGCGGAGCCTGCTTGGAATTCTCTCTCTCCCTTTCTCTCTGCCCTTCCCACTCCCCGCTCATGGTCTCTCTCAAAATAAATAAATAAACTTAAAAAAATCAGCATCAGAAGAAAAAGTAGCCACTATTAATCCTACCAACAAATACAATATTTCTAAAATCGTGTACCAGCGACTACCCCTCTGTAAAGGGTCTCACTGGACCTCAGTTTGTACATCTGTACATTATGGGGAGGGACAAGATGAGCACTAAGGGTCTCTCATATGTGGACAGATGAGTATAATTATGGGCATAAATCTGAAGATTTTTTTAAAATAACCAACAAAAATAAACTGAAGTTGTCCTTGCTTTGACAACACAGTCACGAAAACTAGCTGAGGCGGAGGCATTGCTGACCCATATATACTCTTGAAAAAGAAAGCTATTTTGATATTTAATGAAGTATATAATGCAGAGGAATGGCTGATATGCTGTCCTACTTACATAATAACCACATTCTGGAGCATATACAGGAAAAGTGAACAAATATTTGCATCTGGTAGGAGTAAAAGCAAATAAAGCTATATCGAAATAAATAACTAGAGTAGTTTTATGCATGAAACTTGGGGTCCATCATGCATAGTGTCCGTTGGAAATCTAGAACATTTCTTATCTGACAATAGATTAGCACGATGAGCTTGGTCAATAGACCCAAGACCAGGTATCTCGAAGAATAAAGAAAGCTAAAACTGGCCACGTAGACCAAGGACCAGAGGAGACACAGCCATTCCCCCTGAGAAGAGAGTGTCTCTCACCTGCTCCCCCACTTGCCAGCACTCGCTCTGCACCCCAGTAATACACTGGAGAAAACTTTGCCCAGCTGACTTACTATTATTATGAGTATGCCCCCCTCCAAAGTGGTAAAATAAACATTTTAAAGACATGTTTACACTTTATGTGTGCACAAGTATAAACTGAACTCAAGAACTTCTGAGGACTCTCCTCGGAAATGGAGAAGAATCGTCCCTGAGTCCCACAGGTCTGCATGCATTCTTTTTCATCTCTGCAGCTGAATCAGTGACCTGCAAATTACTGAGGAGAAGGGGCATTGGCTCTCCTGGTGTTTTCTGGGGGTGAGCTTCATTTTGCAAGCTGGAATTTGACACCTATGTGTTTCCCTCTCTCCTTAAATCCCTGCAGTTAGGGCTTCATTAGGGAATTCATTATTATTAAAATTTAAAATTGGGGGGCACCTGGCTGACTCAGTCGGTGGAGCATGTGACCCTTGGTCTTGGGGTTGTGAGTTCAAACTCTGCATTGGGTGTAGAGATTACTTAAAAATTTTTTTTAAATCCTTAAAAATTTTTAAAAATTTTAATTAGTCTTAAAGATTTTTGTACTTTTTCTTACTCGCGGCGAACAGTGGGTTTTTCTTTTTTGCTTACCTTGAGGCTTCGGGGCAAAAACAAAAACTCAGTTTTTACTGTGGAGCTTTACAGAGCAAAGCAACGTTAATACCATGTCCTTCTGAGAAGTACGATTTGGATTGTTCCTCTTCAGTGGTTTGTGGGACTTTGTTAAAATTTTTTTTTTTCATTTGGGTAGGAGTGGAGGAAACATTAGGACTTTTGTGATTTCTCCCAGTCTCCAGTTTTGGTCATTTTCTATGGATTACCGAGTCTGGAGGGGACGGTCCCATCAGGGGAACTAGACCCATCGTGGAGACAGACACACTAGACTGTCAGAGATGGGGCCGCTTAATAATCAAACCGTATAACTGTCCCAGGTAGGGTGTCTGGGAAGAAGGCCAAGAGGAAGATTTTTACACAGGAGGTTATTAAAGATGGCTTCCCAACTAACGCTTGAAGAGGAGGGAGGGACGCCTGGGCTGCAGATGGAGCGAAGGCCGCAGCCGATCCCACAGTAAGACACTCTGGAGCTGGGTGACCCTTCCCCTGGGGAGGACACGAAGCAGGTCTCTCCAGCCTTGGATAATCTCCAGAGAGAAACTTCCCTTGTCCTAAATTCGTCTTACCAAGCACCCTTCTGAGTACCTTTCCGTGTCCTCTATGTTTTATCACTAGGAAAAGAATGTCTCATGTAGCTGCATGGGAAAAGTCTGGACTGCCTAAGAGTTTTTTCTTTATATTTTTTTCACCCCTGTATCATTCCCGAAGGGGATTGGAGGTGGCGATGGAGGTAAATACATCTTTTAAATTACTATATTGTCTATCTTTTATTGAGTCCTACTCAAGACCTGTGTACCGGGCTAATTATTTTACCTATTTTTTTAATGCTCAGAACAACCCTGTGAGGCAGGTACTCTAGATACCCTGTAGATATCTTATGGATAAGGATGATCATTGAAGGTAGGGTGTCTGAGAAACCGATCAAGAGGGAGATTTGTACACAGGACGTTCATTAAAAATGCCCGTGGGATTACTATCTGCAGAGGAGGGGGGCAGCAGGATTGGGAGAGGCTGGCTCAAAGGCAATTCAAAGAGGTCACATAGCTGGCCCAAGGCCACACAGTTGGTCGACAGCAATGCAGAAGTTTGGACAGGTTCCAAGTCTGTTGTTTTAACCCCTCGGTCCTATTGAGGATGACAGGAAGATAAGATGAAACCAGAAGGGTAGGGCCCCTATCTACAAAATGCACGCCCTGAAGTTGTGCATGGTGTTGGAATGGTGCCCCAGAATTGATTCTGACTCCCTGGGGCTACAGCAGAGAAAGAAACACAATCATGATCAAGATTCCCAGCAGCACCTCTGCAGGAAAAGCAAAGGCAGGATAAAAGAAGTTAGAATACCATTGTGGGCAGGGTATCAACTGAGAGGTGGCAAGTGGGAGGCTCCTGGGAGCTGGCAGTGTTCCACGTTGTGAATCAGGAGCTGTTTACCTGGGCTCAAGTACGTACGGACATTTTAAAAGTCATACACTCAAGGTTTATTCACTTTTGTATGTGCATAGGGTAAATAATTTTGTACATTGTATGTGTGTATTGTGTATATTGTGTAAAAAAAAAAGGGGGGTGCCTGGGTGGCTCCCCAGTTGAGGGTCCGACTTTGGCTCAGGTCATGAACTCATGGTCCGTGGAGCCCCGTGTCAGGCTCTGTGCTGGCAGCTCCGAGCCTAGAGCCTTCTTCAGATTCTGTGTCTCCCTCTCTCTCTCTCTACCCCTCCCCCACTCACACTCTCTCTCTGTCTCTCAAAAATGAATAAACGTTAAGAAAAAAAAGGCAATTAAAAATTGTGTCAAAAATAAAACCACCCAGTTGATCAGAAGAAGTTCGGCCTTTTCTGGTACTAAAGCCCTAGAAAAATTCCCAGAGCCCCAAAGACAGACACTGTTTGTGATGTGGTGAAGCCCATCTTTCTTAATCACTCCTGTGATAAGCTCTATCAATATTGAGGTTCGTGGGACTTTTCATTACTGTCCCTCAATGGAGGCAGTGGCATGATGCTAAAGAAGAATTTAGTGAAGACTTGAGATGTCCACGGTGTGGTCCCAAGGCAGAGCTCTGGGTTCTCTTTGTCATTATTGTTAAACTGGCCTTCGCAGTGCTATTGAGGGCTCCTGAATGGGGCTGCCGTCCTAGCTTTCTCCAAGACCCCTGTAAGTCACCCGCTGCTCTGGGAAATAGGGAAGCTATTGCTGCACACACATCCCGGGGGCATGGGGTGATTCCGTGGCTGGGGAGCTGGGGTCCACTTACCCTGCCCAAGTCTAGGATGCCTGAGACCACAGTCCCTTCTCTTACTTCACAGATGGTGCTACCAGCCACCAGACCTCCACACAGCTCCAGGGCGCACCACCCACACATGTGAACGTAGTGCAGTGCAGAGACCCTGTTAGCGATGGCCTGGCTTCTCTGCACTCTCTCTCTTTGGAAGAAGGGGACTTTCTGCCGAGGAGGAAGGAAAGGCTCCACCCCAGCCCCATTGCTCCAGAGTGGTTGTGCTGTGGCGGGGGTGGGGGGGGGGTGTTGAGGGGGAAGCCGGGAAGCCCCAAGGGCACTGTGGCCTGTGTGGTTGGCAGGCAGAGACGCTCAGGACCTGCTAACCTACCCTGCGGCCATCACTCTGAACCTTGAGTATTAGCCAACCGGACAAGCAGCCCGCCCGCACGCCTTGTGCTTCATCCCAGCCCAGGCCAACGTGGCTTCTGGAGTCAGTTGACCTGGATTCAAATTCTAGCCGTACACCTTCCTAGTGGGGCAGGTTCCTAACAACTCTAAGTTTTCTCAGCTGTAAAATGGGCACAATGATGACATGAGTGCCCCCCTCATTGGGCTGTTAGGAGAATCGATGTCCCCACGGTGCGTGGCACGTTGTATGTGCTCAGCATGAGTCAGCTATTGGCCCGAATCTCATGTCTGCATTGTGATGAGCATAAGAGAAAGATATGACTCTTATTATGTAATATAGATATAATATAAAAGCGAGAAAGTTGGGGGTTGTTTTTAAATAATTACTTTCATTTTCCATGGTTACAAAAATGTTGTGGGAGAGGGAAACAGGAAGATGTTGGTCAAGGGGTACAGAATTTCAATTCTGCAAGATGAATAAGCTCTGGAGATCTCATGTGCGACAATATGACTGTGATTAACGAGATTGTCTTACGTACTTGAAATTCGCCAGGAGGGTAGATCTTAAGTATTCTCACCACAAAAAGAAAACAAAACGGTAGCTACGGGAGGTGAGAGAGATGTTAAGTAGCTTAATTGTGGTAACTATTTCACAGCGTATATGTATATTAAATAACCTCTTAATATATATATATATCATTTTGAATTGTCAGCTATACCTCAATAAAGCTGGAAAAAATGACAGGTTTTTTTTTTTAATGTTCAAAGTAATACACAGTCATTAAGAAAGATTTAATGAAAAAGAAAAAAGTTTTAAAAATTATCTGCTATTAATTTTCTGGTATTTTTGCTTTTATTCCTTATCGACAACTATGTGTATATGTATACGTGTGTGTGTTTTAGCAACTTTACACAATACAGCATTATTAGCTATAGTCACCATGCTGTACATTACACCCCCAGGACTTATTTATTTATAACTAGAAGTTTATACCTTTTCCTCCCCTTTGCCTATATGTGGTTTTTAAAAGAAACTTTCTACATTAAAACATGTTTTTTGACTTACAGAAAAGGTACAAGGATAATTCAGAGAGTTCCCACATCCCTCACACCCGGTTTCTCCTACTGTTAACTTACATTGCTATGATACATTATCACACTTATCATATGAACCAATGTCGATACATTTTTTTTTTTAAGTAAGCTCTACACCCTGTGTGAGGCATGATCTCACACCCCCGAGATCAAGAGTCTCATGCTTTACCAAGGGAGCCAGCCAGATACCCCGATACATTATTCTTAACTAAAGTCCATACTTAAGTTTGGATTTCTTGGTTTTTACATACATTCTATTTCTGTTCTAGGATTTTGTCCAGGATTCCACATGCATATAGTTACCATGTCTCATTAGGCTCCGCTAGAATGTAAGAGTTTCTCAGACTTTTCTTGTTTTTAGTGAACTTGGCAGATTTGAGGAGTTCTGGTTAAGTATTTCATAGAATGTCCTTCAGTTGGGATTTATCTGATGTTTTCCTCAGGATTAGACTGGGGCTATGGGTTTTGGGGAGAAAACCATAGAAATACAGTTCCATTTGATCACATCATGTCAATGGTACCGTCAACATGATGTATCACTGTGGATGTTGGCCTCGCTGGCCTCGCTGAGGTATTATATGTAAAGTTTTCTTTTTTTCTCCCCCTTTCATACTGTATTCTTTGGGAAAAAGTCACTATGCACACCTTATACTTTAGGGGTAAGAAGTTATGCTTCATGTCCTTAATGAAACAATATCTACATGTATTGTTTGGAATTCTTCTGTCTTTTTCTACTTATTAGTCAATCATATACTGATATCAGTAGCTCTTATGGGTATTTATTTTATACTTTGAGTTATAATCCAGTATTATTATGCTATTTATTTTGTTGTTGACATAGTTCCAATTTTGACTATCGGGAGCTCCTTCAGTTGGCTCCTGTGCCATGGACATATCCTTGTACGTTTTTCTTTGAGCACTTCCTTACTTTCTGGTACTAGCGGATGCTCCATATTTATGTTGTATATTCCATGCCCCAGCCATTTCTCCAAGGAGCCTAGTTTCTTTTTATTGAGGAAATGGTATTGGAAATCAAGATCTGGGCACTGGGTGTCCTCATTGTGCCTGGGTATTGTTGCTTCTAGGCTCTGTCAGTGGACAGAGCTAAGATATATATGTAAATGCTAATAGCTTTTTAGTGGCTTCATCAGGATTTTCTATATACAAAATACTATTAATTGCAAATAGGAGATAGTTTCATTTCTTCCTTTTCAATCTGGGTCCATTTTATTTATTTATTTTTTTCTTGCAAAATTGCATTAGCTAGACCTCCAGCATGATGTTGAATACAAGTAGTGAGAGTAGGCATCTTTGTCTTGTTCCTGATCTTAGGGGAAGGCATTCTATGTTTTTTGTTTTTTTTAATTTTTATTTATTTTTGAGAGACAGAGAGAGAGACAGAGCATGAGTGGGGGAGAGGCAGAGAGAGCAGGAGACACAGAATCCGAAGCAGGCTCCAGGCTCCGAGTGGTCAGCACGGAGCCCGACCTGGGGCTCAAACTCACGAACTGTGAGATCATGACCTGGGCCAAAGTCATATGCTTAACCAACTGAGCCACCCAGGCATCCCTCTGGGGTTTTTTTTATAAGTGTTCTTTATCAGGTTGAGGTAGTTTCCTTTCATTTGTTAAGTGTTTTTTTTTTTAATGTTTATTTATTTTGAGACAGAGACAGAGTCAGAGCGTGAGTGGGGGAGGGGCAGAGAGAGAGGGAGACAGAGAATCTGAAACAGGCTGAAGGCTCTGAGCTGCCAGCACAGAGCCTGATGTGGGGCTTGAACTCACGGACCATGAGATCATGACCTGAGCCAATGTCAGATGCTTAACCAACTGAGCCACCCAGGTACCCCTGTTGAGTGTTTTTATAATGAAAGGGAGTTGAATTTTGTCAAATGCTTTTTCTGGATCTATTGAGATGATCATGTGGTTTTGGTTTTCTATTCTACTCTCATAGTATATTATATGAATTGATTTTCAGATGTTAAACCAACCTTGCACTCCTGGGATAAATCCTGCTTGGTCATGGTGTATAATCCTTTTTATATGTTGCTGATTTCAGTTTTCAAGTATCCTGTTGAAAATTTTTACATCTATATTCATGGGAGATATTGCTCTGTTTTTTTTTTTCCTATAAAGTGTTTGGTTTTGTTTTGAGGGTAATACTAACCTCATAGAGTGAGTTCGAAAGTGTTCGAACTTTTATTTTTGGAAGAGTTTGTGAAGAATTGTTATTCTTTCTTCCTTAAATATATGTTAGAATTCACCTGTGAAGCTATGTGGGCCTGAGCTTTTATTTGTAGGGAGTTTTAAAATTACTAGTTCAATATCTTGTTATAAGTTTATTTAAATTTTTATTTCTTCTTCAGTCAGTTTCCATAGTTTATGTCTTTCTAGGAATTTGTCCATTTCATCTAAATTGTCTAATTTGTTGGCATACAGCTATTCCCAGTATTATTTTATAATCTTTCTTATTTCTATAATGTTGGTAATGATGTTCTCTCACTCTTGATTTTCACATTTTGAGTGAGTTTTTCTCTCTTTTAATTTGGTCATTTTAGCTAAATTTTGTCAATCTTGATGATCTCTTCAAAGGACCAATTTTGGTTTGATTAACTTTATTGTTTTTGTACGTGTATACTCATCTGTGCATATACATACATCCACAATTGTTACTATATTATATCTATCTGTATCTATATTAAGCTAAACACGGTTTTATCCTGATGTCTCCACCTCAAGTCTAGAATCACATGATTCATTCTTGCTCATTTGTAACTTCACACTGTAAGAGTGGTAAATTTACCTGCCATCCATTTACTTACGTGTTTAATCCCAGTGTACGCATATAGTGGTTTCGGGATTGTTAACCCATTTCCCCCTGGGAAATAACTTTACCAATTCAAGTAGGGTGCTGAGGGACAGTTCCTTTCGCCTTTAGTCTTATGATTTCCACTCATTTCCAAAGTCATTTAGGTCAACATCCACTCTCTTCAGTTAAGTTACTATCGTATATTTTACTAACAGTTAGGTCTTTTTGTCATAGTCTACATTCTACTCTGGGATTTTCCTGACCTAATTTTTTTTTTTTTTTTGCATCCCTTAAGGTTGATTCCTTGTGCTATAAAGTTCTATGGGTTTGAAAAATGCATAGTCTCATGTAACATACAGAATAGTTTTACTGCCCTAAAACACAGTTCATCTCTTCAGCTCTCTCCACTCCCCAAACTCCTGGCAACCACTGATATATTCTCTATGTCTATCATTTTATGTCTTTCAGAGTGTTATATATATGGAATAGCCTTTTAAGATTGGCTCTTTCACTTTGCAGTCTGTATTTCATTTAGCAATATTTTCTGTCGTTGCATGAATTAATAGCTCGTTCCCTTTTATTGCTGACTAGTATTCCATTGTATGGATGTACTGCAGGGTTTTTTTTCATACTTTCACCTTTTGAGGACAATGTGGGTTGCTTCCAATTTCTGCAGATTATGAATAAAACCGCCCCGAACATTCATGTGTGGATTTTTGTGTACATAGTTTTCAAATCTGTTCAGTAAATGCCTATGGTTGCCATATTGAATGGTAAAAGTATATGTAACTTTGTAAGAAACTGCCAGTCTGTCTTTCAGAGTGGCTCTACCATTTTGTATTTCCACCAGCAATGAATAAGAATTCTTACGCACTGCGACAGAGGACTTTTCAGCTCAAATGACTCCAGATCTAAATTTATGGCCCTCTATTAATCTTGCTCTTTACTGCTCTGATGGATCTAACGCCGTGCCAAACTGCAGGAAAGTAAGGGTGTGCCTGGGAGGGAGATACAGACCCTTTGATTAATTTTATCAGCCCCTTTGCTAATGGCTAACCTTATAAGCACCAGATGTCCAAGGACATCTCATTCTGCTAACAGTAAAGGACTATAATCGTGGAGAGGAAAGTTCTTTTCCTTGCTAAACTGATAATCTCAACCTTTCGTGTGAGATTTCCTCCCGGCCACGTAGATTTTGCACCCCTTTCCAATAATCCAGATGGTACCATGCTATAGGGGACTACAAATAATATATTTAGAAAAACAGTACTTTAGTTAGCCTTTTGTATTTTGTTGTCTATAGTAGGAAAGGTATACATTTGGGTTGAATGTCTTAGGATAAGATGGTCCCTTTCTTATTATCTTTGAATTCCAATTAGAGATAAATCTTAAGATACAGCTGTGACAGAGGCGAATAAATTTCGCACCAGGAGTCCTGGCTTTAATGAGACTCAGTGGGACTGACAGGTACCAGGACACATTTGGGGAAAGGGGGTCAGGATGGTCAGTGAACAGGAGAGACAAAAAGAAAAGAATCATAATTCATTGGGGTCCCTGGGCGGCTCAGTCGGTTAAGTGTCCAACTCTTGATTTTGACTCGGGTCATGATCCTAGGTTGTGGGATCGAGCCCTGTGTCAGGCTCTGCACTGAGCATGGAGCCTGCTTACGATTCTCTCTCTTTCCCCCTCTGCCTCTCTCCCCTGCTTGCATTTTCTCTCTAAAATTAAAAAGAAAAAAAAAAGAATATGAACGAGAACTTATCAGGGGAAGAAGGGAGGAGCCCATGGCAAGAGCAGGTGAAGGGCCCTCCTGGGCCTGAAATAGAGGAGCTAGAGAAGGAGAAAGCTGAAGAAAGTCTGTCTGGAAGGTCAGGAGGAGAGAACAAATGGGGTCTGACCTGAAGTTTTGAGAACAACATTGGCAGCATCTAATACAGCTGAAGGCCTTCTCAGGTGCCCACACCATTCTAAACTCTTCACTGCATTATCTCACTTAAACCTGCGGGGTGAGCACTATTTTAGAGCATTTTAGAAGAGATGATTGGGGTTTGGAGAATTTAGGATACTTAGAGATAAATAAGTATCTCTAAGACACTTATCTTAAGTTGAGATTTCAGTCTGGGTTTGTTTGGCTCCAAAGGTACCTTCTTTTTGTCTGTGGGCTCTTGAATACCTTCTGTGCTTTAGCCGCGGAGTATCAAAGTGCTCACGGCCTGCACAGATGGAACCTTCTGGATTCCCCAGGCCTTGTTACCTCCAGGAAGCCCCCTACATCCTCGCGGCCAGTCTCCCCTCCTCTGAACCCCCAGAAGTCCTTGTCTAACAGCTCCCTGGCAAGCACATCTTGCCTCAGTTTCAACTTTTGCATTTATTATGCACCTCCTGAATTTTTCACAGTCTGCTTTTTCATTCATTTTTTCCCCCTAACCTTTTTTTCTTTTCAGATAGACTTTTTTTTTTTTTAGAATAGTTTTGGATTTATGACAACACTGTGAAGACAGTACAGGGTCCCTGCCTAGCCCCCACACTCAGTTTCCCCCACTATTACCTGTTAGTGTGGGGCGTCTCCCTCTTGACCATTTTCTGCACACATAACGTACATATCGACCAACTTCCAGAAACACGGTTTTGTCTGGTGTGTCTCAACCCGCTCCTCACAGCATAGAAACCATCACTCAACACAGGCCAAGTATCGCGGAGCCGGGCCAGGGTGAAGTTCTTGCTCTTCTTCCAGGACAGTGACTGGGGGTGACATGCTGAGGTTTCCAAGCAGGATGTGTCAATATCTCTTTTCCTTCCTTGAGGAAACTGGAAACTCTCCCAAGAGTGAGCTCTGACAACAAACAAAAACAAAGATAGAGGTGCTGGCATCCGTTCTATGCTACTCACCAGCAGCACCCGCTTTGTGATTATCTTTAATTCAGGGTAACTAGTTCGGAGAGGCCATCCAATGAGCAGGCTGGTTTTGTCTGAGCCCAGAACAAACTGATGCCGAAGGAGCTCCATTCAATAAACGCTTACTGCGTACCCCCCAGGTGGCTCTGGGGAGAGCCCCCGGAACTGCCAGAACTGCCTCCGAAATCTGTAAAACACGGTGTCCTGGAGCAGGGAAGACAGGAGGTAGAGGCACCAGCCTTGGGGAAGAGCATGTTGGGCTCTCTTTGGGACAGGTTGGATTTGAGTGGGTTATCCAGGTGGAGGTGTCCACGGGCACCTGGGAATAAAGATCTAGCGTGTAGAGAGAGAGGACACGAATTGGTATTTGTACTGTGAGCAGAAGGAATCTCATCGTAGAGATCCGGACTGGAGCATGTGGGTAGCTGGCCTCCGGCTCATCACGTACCTTCTCTCAGATAATTCACTACATTTGCATGTCTGTTGCCCACCTTATTTTATGAAGCTTCTTAGAAATTAGATAATGGTGAAGCACTTCTATAGATCTGCTATGCTGACCATATGTCTGTTTTAAGAGACAGGCAAATATGAAACAAGGATGCTCCTCTGAATATTTCAAAGGCTTTGATGCTGCCGAAGTGGAATGATAGGCTGCTGGAAGATGGGTAGGTGATCAGAGAGAACTCAAGGGAAGCATTCTTTTTTTTCCCTTTGTTTTGAATGTTTATTTATTTTTGAGAGAGAGAGTGTGCAAGCAGGGGGGAGGTAGAGAGAGAGGGGGACAGAGAATCCGAAGCAGGCTCTGTGCTGACCGCAGAGAGCCCAGTGTGGAGCTCGAACCCACGAACCGTGAGATCATGACCTGAGTTGAAGTCAGAGCTTAACCAGCTGGGCCACCCAGGCGCCCCTCAGGGGAAGCATTCTGAGGCAGCTGTTTATCGGCACAGTGCCTGACACACAGTAGATCCTCCATAAATATTCGTTAAATACACCATAAGTAAGGTAAGATGAATGGGAACATGAACCCGTAAAGGCTCACTCATTCACAGGCTGAGTCTATTCTGTGTACAGGGGAAAATCAGACAGGGAGTAGGGACACGACAGACGGCCCCGAAGCAGCTCAGGCTTAGAAACAGGACAATGTAAAGTTGGCTCTCTTGCAGAGGGATCGGATACCATGCAGACGAGCTCAGATCGGTGCCCGCTGCCACTGAGGCAGGATGCCGGTTTAGGGCTCTTCATGAGCCAGCCCAGTGCTGAGCAGCCAGAGAGAAATGGGTCAGGGCAAGGGCGGGCCTTCCAGGAGCTAACTGCACAGAGACGTCCAGACAGGCTGAAGCAGCGGCTGCGGGCTCCGTGTCTGAGGGCCTCAGGGGCAGAATCAGGGGCTCACCTGAGGCTTGGTCTCTAGAGAAGGACCTTGGTGGGTCAGGGACGCCTCAGGTCTAGGCTACCCTGGGGCCGAAAGGATAGTCTTGAGAACCCAATCTCAGGCAAGGCCCAACAATGCCACCCGCACTATGCACCTGTCCTCTGCAGCTCCGAGTGTGAGTGTCCTGACACAGCGGCCCCCTCCCTCTTCCTACTCAGAGAGGTGAAGAAAAGGAAGCCGGTCAAGGCTGGTGCCCCACTACAGCCAACCTTTAACTGGACTCCAAAATTAGGTTCCCAAATGTGCGCACTGTGGTTTCTTTCATCTCTTGTGAGTGTGGAGTGGCTGGCGGGGTGGGCAGGGAGGAGAGATCTAGTAAAGCCGACTGTTTTTGTTTCTTTGTTTGTTTGAAGGGGGGGGGGGTGGTATCGTGGTGGTGTTCGATCATTTTCGAAAAATCCTACCCTCGCTCCAGCCCTGGCTGGGTCTGCAGGAGAGAGAGGTGTTCCCGGGCAGGGTCTGCAGGGACTGGCTTATCCACCTGCTCTTCCCTGGAGTAACTCGGCGAAGTTCACAATAGCTCATTCCTCTAATTCAGTTTCAGAAACTCAATTTTATCAGTTCCCCGACGGTCGACGGTCGTTAGGAAATCTGCTACCCAGCGGCACAAAACACTGATTCATCAGGCGTCTTTATGAATCTGTGTGGAGCAAGAGGGCTGCTGGCGAGGCTGACTCTTCACGCCGCAGTCAGGTGTCCTCTCAGGAGGGAAGAGCCTCAAGAATGAGGAATTAGGATGAGTGGGTTGTTTGGCAATTGCGGAGTCCCAGCAAAGGCGCTGAATGGTCCAAAGGGCTGTTTTATTTAAGCTGTGATCGCCCCCCAGAAATTGCCCTCGTCCGCGGAAAAGCTCTGTAGAATATAAGCTGTTCCAGTTACAGAAAAACAGCTGCCAAGCAGAAACCACTTTCAAGTCAGCTGGCCACACAGCGTGCCCTCCCTGTAGGGAGTGCTGGAGATGGGGGCCAATGAAAACCTCTCTCCTCTACAATCTACTCAAATGTGCTCTGAAGCAATCTGGGCATCACCAGGGAGCTTGTTAAAATGCAGAGTCAAGTCATAGGCCCCCACTGGGAGCTTCCGAGTCAGAATCTGCATTTTAACAGACCCCCAGGAGACTGGCACGCACAGTATAGTTTAAGAGCCCCCGGCTAGAGTCCAGGCTCCGTGTGGATCTCAAAATCCACTTCGGTTTGATTCAACTTCAGCACGTGCAGGGAACCTGCCTTTCCCTTAATAAAGTCAAGGCTGGACCTTGGATCTCCCGCCGGAAATGCGGACAGCACCAGGCTCGGCAGGAATGCCTCTTGCTCCCTGGATTCTCTTTCCCTTTGGAGCTCTCTGCTGCCGCTGCCTACCTTTGAGTCCTGTGTTGGACTTCATTACACAAGCCAGTGGGTCCCTTCAGATGCTTCTTTGTTCGAATCCAGTCTCAGAAGCAGTCATCTTATGAAGTTTAGGGGTGGTTTATCATGACTACATCTTAGCTTGGCTGCTTTCTGCTTACCTAGCTGTGGGCTGCGGATCTTCGTGTCCTCAGTTAGGCAAATTCAAAATCTCCCTCTAGCGTAGGTTACTTCTGGGAAACATTCTGAGAGATCGTTCTTCCAGGCGCACTGCACCTAGTGAGCTTGTCCTTATATTTTAGAGTCTTTTATTTTGTGCCGGTCACATCAAATTCAATTAGAAACTGGACGCAAACCTTCCTGAGTCCGGTTAGAAGGTCCAGGCTGGAGTAAGTTACTCTACTCCGGGCACAGAGCTTCAACCATCTGCCTGTTGGAGAGTATTTTAAAATGCCAACCGAAGATATAGTGAAAGGTGGTTTTCAGATGGAAGATCTCAGAGGTCTGAAGCAAGGCGACGCCATTTAAAACTTGTGGCACTTGAGGTGATTGTTTTGTATTCTTTACACTTCCACTCGTTCGCCTATCAAATGGGTATGGGTGCCAATTTCGCAGGATGGTTGGGAGACTAAGATGCCGCGACACAGCAGAAGCACCCCGCCCGGCACCTGGACGGGGTCTGGCCTCAGCGAATGTTAGTAGCTCTGGAGCCCTGGCTCTGGGACACGGCTTCCCTACCATTTAAGAGTCTGTGTGAGATGAACCAGGGCAAGCCGGGCTAGCCCTCACAGATGTCGCCACCAAAAAGTTGCCTCTTTGACCACATTTCCGTGTATGAGAAATAAAAATTTTGGCAGAATCGTTTTCCAAACCAAGGGAACACTGGTCTACTTGTCTATATTAAGCGGAAGAAACCGAAACATTTCTGATGATACAGTATTTTTCCTGAGCCCTGGGTTTGCTGACTCGGGAGTTAGATTTAATTATCGGCTTGCAAGTGTCTTCTTGACACATATGTTCGTTTCCCCTGTTCACGTCAGCAGCCGCCAAGCACGTCACAATGTTCTTTCAAAGGCCTCTTTTTCGCTTTTTAAAAAAAGTCGTAATTTAAGCAATGCTTGGCCACGCGGCATACAGTTTATCAGAAGTGTTCTTGTTTAAGATGCCAGATGTCCACCACGAAGGAAGAGAAACTCCAACAGGAGTGAAAGGATTGCAAAGTACAGATGTCCAAAGGAGGAAGATGAAAATAAGAAACACTAAACAGACGTGCTGGTATTTTGGAAACAAACTTAATATGAATCTTTTAATTCAGTAGCTCTCCTTATCAAAGGTAGCATACATTGGGAGAATTCAAGGAAACCGGGATCTTGCAAGGACAAAAAGGAACACACCGCAATTCCGTTAAACATGTGGCCAGATTTCCCGAGCGTCGATTACACTACAAAATCTTGTGTTTAGAATTATCTGAGATTTCCTCCTCAACATGAATACGAATCCAAATTCTGAAATGCCATTAAAGCTGAAATGAAAAGTAAACGGATCCCCCTGGACTCCCAAATACTGGATCTTCTCAAATCATCCTACTTGGACTGTCTCTGAACCTCTTTAGTAAAGATTCTGCCTTGGGGAGAAGACCGTATGTACCCAGTCAGCTGTACCATGATTAGATTCGTAAAGAGATAGTAGGGTGGAGTTGTTTAGGGCTGGGTTCGGAAGCTAGATTGCCTAGGTTCGAATTCTGCTTATCACCACTTATTAGCCATATGACCTGGGGCAAATTCTTTAACTTATGTAGAATGCCAGTTTTGACACCTGGAAAACGGGGATAATGTTGTTATTTTTTAGGATTATTATGAAGATCACACAAACTAATCCTAATACTGTAAGAGGATTAGAAGTGTTCCCAGTGCCCAGTAGATGCTCAGGAAATCTTAGCTGTTACTGCTCTGTTGTCATTAGGTGCTGATGGCGAGGACCCTCCAAGCCAAGCAGGCTACACTCTTTTCCATCATGAGCTGACTAGACTGGTAATAAACTGGCGCAGACAGTCTGTGTAGTGTATCAGACTGCACCAGTATCTGGATATCACATTATCCCTGGAAATGAGAAAAATATGGGCTACGTGTCCAGTCAGCTAGTACATGGCAAAACTAGATTTTCAACTCAGGTCTCTCCGCGCCAGTGGCCAGTCTGTTCCCACTAAACCCTGTGGAAAGGTCAACAGGAGTTGACAGTATGCAGTGATTGGTAAGGTGGTGAATGGGGTGGCAGACAACACTTCCAGAAGTGACCAGTGGGAGGGGGAGATGTGGAATCGTGTCCTGTGTTGGTCCTTGTTGGGGATAGGATATTTAATCTGAAGAAGAGAAGCCAGCTGTGGACATGAGATCAATCTTCAAGCATTAGCAAATGTATAACATAGAGGGAGGAGGAATTCAGTTACAAATAAAAGCTTTCTCACTGTCTGAACTATCCAAAGCTCTCTGCTTGGGGAAGTGACAGATCTGCTCTCATTGGAAAGGTGAAGGAGAAGCTAGCTAATCACTTGACAGGGTGAAACAGAGGGATTTTGTTTGGTGAAGTCAACATTCATCGAACATCTATTATAGGCCAGGAGTTAAACTTCCTTCCAAACTAGAAGTTCTATTTTGCCCAGGTGAGACTAAATAGAACCTCATATCTTGCTCAAAACTCCAGCTGAGACCACTGGCTAACTGGCATAAGTAGCCTTCTGATCAATTTAAAAAGTAGTTATTCTTCATTCTTAATTAATTATTCTCGATTCTTCTTTCCTTGCCCTGAGTAACTTTTGCCACTTGCTATAACATAGGAGCAATCTCTTCCATAGTAACCTGGCAATTGCTCTTCTTCTATGTTCTCCTGGGTGAGCTTCCTTTTAGTACAGGGAAAACAAAAAATAATTTAGTCAGCAGAATTAGGGCAGGAAACTGAAGGTTCCCAAGTACATTTTTAAAGAAAAAAAAATGCAACATAAAATGGAAAATAGCACCAACCTCAAATATGTGAGCTGACAACCCACCCCCATTCTCTGGAACGCATCTTGTTCCAGTGTGCAGAGTTCCACGATTTTATTTTATGATTCCGGTCCTAAAGGGATTACCCTCGGCTCAGGATTCCAAGGTAAAGAAAATGGATACAGTTTGTCAAATGGGAGATGTGGTTGGGGCTGAATGTGGGTGACCGTGGCTTCTGTGGTAGTCGCCGTGAGCGAGCACCTACTGCGTGACAGGCAGAGAGGTCGGCTGTGATTGGCCAAAGTGTGTGCCAGCATTTGAAAGCATTCGAAAATACTTTATCGGTGTTTTCTAACTCATAAAACCTCAATCAATATTTGCGGAAGTGTAGGGTGGTAGAGAGTTGAAACAGTGGGCAAAGTAACAGGGAGAAACCTTGGGAGTTGAAATTTAACTTTGAGCAAGTCATTTGTCCTGTTCGCTAACAAGATTTGTGTTCTGAGACAAGAGATGGCCTCTGGCTATGGTTTTCAAGCATGGGACACAGCCCACTGAGAAATCAATTTAATGGGTTGAAATCAACATTTTAAAAATTAAATGGAAAACTCCAGAGTGTCTTGCACCTAGCAAAGGCATTATTTCATGAAACTCTTGTTTCGTGTGAATACACACACACACACACACACACACACACACACAAACATACACAACACATATATATGGAGTTGTGAAATAAAATGGATGTTTCACCATTGAGTGCAATCAAAAATATTTGCTCCTGGGGCGCCTGGGTGGTTCAGTCGGTTGGGCGTCTGCCTCTTAATTTCGGCTCAGGTCATGATCCCAGGGTCATGAGATGGACCTCACATTGGGCTCTATGCTGAGCATGGAGCCTGCTTAAGATTCTCTCTCTCTTTCCCTCTGCCCCTCTCCCCCACTTTCTCTCTCTCTTTCTCTCTCTAAATAAAAAAGTAAGTAAAATAAATTAAATCTAAAACAATTAAAAAATTTTTTTGACTGTAAAAGATCCCGCTTAGCACTTGGACCACAGATACGACGCCAGAGAGAGCAGATGGTTTTGGATCCTCTGTTACTGAGTTGCCATATTACTGTGTTTTTTAAAACTGTGATAAAATATACATAACATAAACTACTTACTTACTTAATTAATTAGTTTTTGAGAGAGAGTGAGTAGGGGAGGGGCAGAGAGAGAGGGGGACACGGGATCCAAAGCAGGCTCTGCACCGAGAGCAGCAAGCCTGATGCGGGGCTTGAGCTCACAAGCTGTGAGATCATGACCTGAACCAAAGTCCAACACTCAACTGGCTGAGCCACCCAGGTGTCCCAAAAAGATTAATGTTTTTAAATATAAGGAACAAAGTACTAAAACTAAGAATTTGCACCTCCAATTTGCATCCTCTTGCACCTTTGGGTTTACAATGCCTTTCCCCCTCCCTACGCACCTTTTTTTTTTTTTTCCCCTTCCTAGGTTCCTAGTCTGTAACTAAGGTAAGAGGTGTATGTTTTGACTTTGACCTTACGGGACAAGCAACCAAAGTTCCCTCTTGCTGCATCTGTGCCTGAGTTAGAGAGGAGAATGCGTCTACATGCAATTGTACATTTCTATTAAAAATAGGTTATTAAAAACAATTAAGCAGAAAGATTAACTAATCTAAATAGGCATATAATTTGGAGCAGGATTTAGAGAACTACAGGTGTGTCCTAGTGGGCACATCAAAGCCTTATGTATCATTTCAGATCTGGACATTTGGCTGTCATAGACCCCAGCTTGCTTTTATTTTTGCTCGTATTTAACATTTGCATCCTTGTTATCTGTCGCTTAAGTATAAATTCTGTTTCCCCAATTGTCTTCTGTGGCCTCTGTCTTTTCAGAGGTATAGATTTGTTTCATACCTGCTTATGAGTCTTTGCCTGATGCACAACACTACTACCGTAAGTGTTAATAATGATGGCAATTACCTTTTCTTCTCAGCCATTATCAATAATGAATCATCCCCCCCCTCCCTCCATCAGGGGATTGAAAGCTGTTAATGACAACTTTCCTTTTCTTAAGTAATAGTTGCTTAGAACTTTCCCATTTCTAGGCTTTTCCCCCTCTGGCCACATTTTCTCAAGTGGCTTGGGCCCTGAACTAGCGGCACCTTATATTTGTATAACCGTGTGGTTTAAGGAACTGTCCTCCACTTAATTCACTGGCGAAGGAAAGAAAAGGGTGTTATCTCCCTGTGACCAATGGGGAAACTGATGCACGGAGCTATTAAGCCTATGTTTCTTTTTTTTTTAAATATTTTTTTAAATTATTATTATTTTTTAATGTTTATTTATTTTTGAGAGACATAGAGACGGAGTATGAGCACGGGAAGGGCAGAGAGAGAGGGAGACGCAGAATCTGAAGCAGGCTCCAGGCTCTGAGCCGTCAGCACAGAGCCCAATGCGGGGCTCGAACCCACAGACCGTGAGATCATGACCTGAGCCGAAGTCGGCCGCCCAACCAACTGAGCCACCCAGGCGCCCCTAAGCCTATGTTTCTATACCACAGTCGGTAACAGCTCTGAGACCAGTTGCTGACTTCTAGGCCGGGATGCGTTTTCACTACGTCAGTGGGTTTTCTGGTTTGTTTTTTTTTTTCCTGCAGTTTCTCCTTTACCAAATAGCAAGACTTTTGCTTTCATCTCCAGGTGAAGACAAAAGGGAGAGGGGGAGAATTCTATAGCTGATGACTCCTGTCCCCTTTTCTCCCCCAGTAATTCCCCTGATGTAGCTGTCAGGTATTTCTGTAGACTAGGAGCTTTTAACGTTGGCGTGCCACAGGCTTGTTCTCACTTCAGAATCTTCGGGCAAATCATTCTCCTAGGCTGAAAGCCTCATTTCTTCCTCTTCATTAACCTAAAATCCTACACTGGTCCGCAGACACTTTCTGTGCTACTTTTCTGCCTGACTCTGCTCCATCCCACCCACACCGACTCCACCAATCCTGACCAAAGTCTACTATGTGCCAGTTTACTGTGTGTTTTTAGGAGCTTGCACCTGCCATATCTCATTTAAACACACACAGAAAATCTGCAAGGCAGGTATTTTAAATTTCATTTTGAGTAAGAGTGATTAAACAGAGATGAATTTTGTCTGAAGACCCATCTGTATGGCAGGGCGAACACTTAATTACCAAACATCTGCGCTTAGAGTCCTGTCATTTATCCTCCTTCCATTTAAAGCCCCAGGCCCCTCTCCCATTCCTTAGCTCAGCATGGCGTATAAGCCGCAATTGTCTAGGACGGAGGAAAAAATTTTTCTTTTCCCAAACTGCAAGAATTTCAGTTCTAGAGTAAGTCTTGCATCTGAAGAAGGTTGGAACTTGAATAATAGCCATTTCAGTTATGCTGGATAGTTTAAATAAAGATGATCAAAAACTTAGGTCATTGCAAGCATCCAAATTATTGGGTCTCCAGAAGTGGGAGCTAACGCTGTGTAATAATGGCAACGATGGGGCGCCTGGGTGGCTCAGTCAGTTAAGCCTCTGACTTCAGCTCAGGTCATGATCTCACGATCTGTGAGTTCGAGCCCCGCGTTGGTCTCTGTGCCAACAGCTCAGAGCCTGGAGCCTGCTTCGGATTCTGTGTCTCCCTCTCTCTCTGCCCCACCCTCACTCACATTCTCTGTCTCCCTCAACAATAAATAAACATGAAAAAAAAAATAATGGCAACCACAATGACAACAATGAAAATCAGATTAAAAAAATAAGACGTTTGGCCATTTGTATGGAATACTAAACAAAGCAAACTTGCCTCTCAGTGGGTATAGATTCTGCAACAAAGCAAGACAAATTTATATTCATCTATTTGAAATTGCAGAGGAAGGAGAGCCTGCAAAGCTTCTAGGGAGAAAGGGGCAGTAAAGGGAATTTAATTCCATAGTGTCCCACTATTACTAATAAAAAATATGAAATAAAAAATATAATTGACGTGTTCTTTAAAGTAGTGTCCTCTTGGTGGTTTCATTTTAGTGACTAAATTTTTTTCATGTTACTTTTTTAAAAATTTTTATTATTTTTTTTTCATTATGTTAAGTGTATTTTTTAATTCCTATTCCCTGCTTCTCCGATCCCCTCTCTACCTCCCCTCTGGTGCCCATCAGTTTGTTCTCTATATTTAAGATTCTGTTTCTTGGTTTGTCTTTTTTTCCCCTCTTTGTATGGTTTTTGGTAACCACCAGTAGTGCCATTACTGGGCCCCAGGGTAGTTCTATTTTTAACTTTTTGAGGAACCTCCATACTGTTTTCCACAGTTGCTGTACCAATGAATGTAAAATTTTTTGTGGAAACCTCGTGTTGCTTTCTATAATTTAGCGCAGAATAGGGGCGAAAAGCCAGAGCCCGAAGCCAGGAAACGGATTTGCATTTTAAAGGACTGTTCTGCGTCCCTCAGGGCACGGACCTGGAAAGCACTTTATCTGTAACCCTTTTATGGTCCAGCTCCTTTTCTCGCTTTGTAGCTGTTTGTAAACTTGTCTAATCTCCTTGCCTGGACTCTAAGTTACCGACTAGAGGTGGGGAGAGGGTGTGATTGTTGGAAAGAGTTTAAAAAGTGACAAGAATTCTAGTTTATTTGTTATGCATTGCACAACCCTATAACAACAATAATGGCAATGAACATGAAAGTTCATCTACAATTCTCTCCCCCAATAAATCACTTGTTTCTTTTCTTTCCATTCCCTCATGCATTAAACATGCAAAGCACTGTGCCCGTCTGCGTTCACGTGCATTTTTTACACATCCAACATACAAATTTGCATTTTGCTTTTAATTCTCTTTCCTTTTTGCTTAATCCTAAGTATTTATGAGGCTGCAAAATATACACTTACAATATGGCTTTAGTGGCTAGCTAATATTCCAACTAGGACATACACTTTAAAGAATTATTTCAGTGTTAGTATCCAAGATGTAAAAGTAAACGCCAACACCGTCACACTTCGTGCTGCAAGGCCTGCAGGTCGGTCAAGGTTAGACGGAGAGCTCCGAGTATGAAGGCTGCGGCCGGGGCCGCAGCGGAAGGCGGCGAGGAGGAAGCCAGTGCGGATTCCTCGGCTCCTCCCGGCACCTGCAGTCTTGGCGCCTTTTCCCTCGGACCACGCCCCGCCCCGCCCCTCCCCTCCCCGAACATTAGTGGAGCGCCCTTGTCCCAGTGCTTGCGCACGGCTCGCCCAGGGCAGTCCATTCCTGGGCACCTCTGGGGTGTACGTGAGGCAGGAAGTGACGCAAAGCCTGGGGGGGGTCGGAAGAGGGCGGGGCCAGGCTATAAACTGCCGGTTGGGGGCGTACATCCCCCAGAGAGCTTCAGCTTTGGCCTGTAGCGGCTCGGGCGGTAGCGGCCGGCCGGAGAGGGAGACTGTGTGAGTGACGCGCCGATGCTAGAATCTCGCGGACCCTCCTGGCCTCCCTTCAGCCTGCGGGGCGGGTGCGAGGGATCTCCGGTGTGGGCCCCCTTGGTGCTGTCCAGCGGCTGCCCTGCGGGGAGCCTCAGGGGGCGCGGGGAGGCTCGCGGCGCCTTCGGGAGGAGGGGGTGGGATGGAGCGGGGACCGCGTGCGGGACTGGAAGGGGCCGCCGCGGCGCGGGTAGCGGGCTGCAGGTGCAGCGAGATGGACCAGCTGTGCGGAGAAGGGCTCCCCTTCTCTGCCATTCTGCGCCCGCCTCGTTTCGGTAGCGGGGCGGCGAATGGTTTCTCTGTTAAGGCACTGAAGGCGAAATGAGGGGTACCCCGCTGTCGCTCTGCGCCCCGCCATTCTGCTTCCGGCCGTTCCTCAGGCCACCCCGATCCCTTGTCCTCACTAGCTCGTCCTTGAAAGATACAGGACCTCGTGGGACAGCTATAGGCCGCGGGCGCGGGAGTGGGAGCCACGCCGCCGCAGCGTAGACATGGTCTGCTGGGAGCACGTGGCCGCTCCGGGAAGTTTCCGCAAGGAACTGATGTGGGGTGTGCGGGTGACCTTGAGCTTGTAGCCCTACGCTCTGTAGGGGCCTACAGGCACTGGTCTCACTGCTCAAAGGGACAGAGCTGCCCTCCACTCGGTTACGGGTGCGCCCTAGGAATTTGATGTGAGCTTCTGTAAGCCGTGCATTTGAACTCTGGTACAACCTGATCTTTCAGCGATGCCGTTGGCTTTGTGTGTGGGTTCTCAGTTTTCCCTAGGCAAAAGCTGCCTGAATGCCGCAGGTGCTGACTCGAAGAATATTCTGGTTGCTAGGCCCTCCTTGCTATAAGATGGGAGATGCAGAAATAAGATTACTTTGTGAAAGCTATGGTCTAGAGGCTAAGTAAAAGCTATTTGGATTGGAATTGGCTTTCCCTTTCAGGAAATTAGCATTATGGTTATAGGGCTTGCTATATTGACAAATGACTTAGACGCCTATTTTGTCACTGTTTCTAGTGGATAGCTCTCTAATGTAGTAGTGGGTAGGGAAAGAAAATAGTATTTTGTGACTTGACTTTTTTCGTTTAACGTTTTTTCCTGTGCTTGTAGCGACCTTGGGTAAAGCAGAGGGAAATTAGTTGCTTCTGTTTTCTCCCTTTTTTGGGGGGTGGGGTGAGAGGATTGAAGTAGGAAATAGTTGTCCTCTTAGAAAAGTGTGTGGATACCTGATACCTTTATTCCAGGCTTAGATAGGAGTTGGAATACTAGATGCTGATTCAGTTGCCTCAGAGTTGGGGAGTTTGACCTTATTGACAAAGACGTTTAAGGTGATTTCCAGAAGTTGTTGTCTACTGCAAAATTCAGGTTTAGGCTATTTAAAGTACGTTTTGGCTCTTCTGTTTTTCTGTTTTGGGTTATCATAAACTTAATATACTTCACAAGATCTAGAATTTAAAGAGTTTTGTCATCGATATGAAATATTTTCCAAAAATCTACATACAGCATGACGCCTTTTAACTTTTCTTTGACGGAACGTGGAATGTTTTTGTGAAGTAATGGTTCTGAACTTCGCTTGCACTGAAGATTGTTGGGTAGAGACAACAACTTCGCTAACTCTCCCCTAATTTGTGGCAGTTATTTGCCTCTGATAATGTGCTTATCTATAGTGGAGCAAGGTGCCCGGCGAAGCTCGAATCAGACAACAACGAAAGCTAGTTAAAGATGATCCTCTGAGGCCTTTTGGACCCCTTCTCTGTATGTGCCGTTTGTCTGCTGTCTCAGACGAGCACAGTACCGGTAGACCGCAGCAACTTCAAGCGGTCCTGACCTTTTTACTTGGACAATCTTTTTACAGAAAGCTGAATAGAAGCGAAGATTCTCCTTGTTTTCCTCCATGGCCTTTTCATTTTAGACCCTTAAAGCTAGGAAAGACCTTGACCATCTCTTTACAAGTCACGCTTTACAAGTCTACGTGGGTAGACACGCTATCTGTGTCCTGAGGGCCCTGCAGAAGTTCTGTAAGTTCATGTAATCTTTTAATTTCTCCTGGAAATGCATAGGGAAACAATTTGCAAAACCAGTATCCATAACCAATTGCTTAAGATCTTGGAGCCCCACCAGCTGACCTTTAAAGTTTTTCTACTTTTTTTTTTTTAAGTTTGTGTGTTTGTTTGTTTATTTTGAGGAAGAAAGAGTGAGAAGGGGAGGGGCAGAGAGAGAGAGAGAATCCCAAGTAGGCTCCATGCTGTTATCACAGAGCCCGATGCAGGGGTCGAACTCATGAACCATAAGATCAGGACCTGAGCTGAAACCAAGAGTTGGACGCTTAACTAGCTGAGCCACCCAGGCGCCCCTGAAGTTTTTCTACTTTTTAAAATCTCCCTACTATCCATGCTTTGCCCCATGATTCTAGAATAAACCAGAGTAGTGGAAGAGATGGGAAACAAGTCCAGGTCCAAGTCCAAGGTTTTCATTGTATTCTTTTTTATATAATTTCCAAATCATATGAGAAATGAACTTTATATACATTTAAGCATGTCCCCATACTGTTAAGAAATAAAATATCTTTATTCTTTGTAAATTCCATATCAAGTATAGGGTAGGGAAATCAGTCAGAGAAGGCTTCATAAAGATGTTCCCTGAGCTGAGTCCAGAAGAAAGGAGAACAAAGGAAGGATGAATTCTCTCATTTTGGAGAAAGTAGAGGGCAGCGCTTATTAGGTAGTGAAGTTCTGTAGAACAGAGAGCCTCAAAACAGGTAGAGGAACTTCATTTCGTTGAGCTCCAAGGACTTGAGACTGTGGCCCATTTTCTAAATGGAAGTAGGCTTGTCAATAATAAACAAATAGCTTATTCTTATTTCAGGTAAAACGGAGTAGCAGCTTTGGGGATGTTACACATAGGTGCTGGTGTATTTTGGTGCGATGATCCCCCCACCCTTAGCTGTATGTATTGTGTACATACGGACTCCTGATTTTGAGACACCCCAAAGTAGCTTAAGACCTCGAGGTAATTACTGTATTTAAAAAAATTAAATAGAAATTAATGCCACATTTTAGAAAGTAGGAATAAGACGATCTGAATTATAAAGAAATTTAGGACTGTAGTCTAGCTTGTACATTTGCCTGCCTCCTGTCTTCCATCCCGTGGCTCAATTAAAAACCATTTCAGATACTCCTTCCATTTCATGTAATGTGAGAAACTGAATAGGTTTTCGAGTTATCATTGAGAGCACCAAAAATCTACAAGGTGCTAATATGTACAAAAATCCAGGTGGCGTTTGATTTGTCTTGTTCTGGGTTATCAGCAGTGGTGGTGACAGCTTGAAGTAAGCTACAATAAAAGATGTTTGGCTTTTAGATGCTGTCTTTTAACAGAACTATGTATAAACAGAACTGTTTATAGACTGTGATTATAACCGGTATGAAAAGTTTCTCTCATGCTTCTAGAGCATATAAATTAGAGTGATTTCAGTTGGAAGAAAATTCAGTAAGGGGTTCTTTTAAATACAGACCTTTATCGTGTATGAGGTCATTTTGAGAGAATGACTCAAATTTGTTATATGTAGAACTTAGGGAATAACTTGTAAATACCCTAGAATGATTGTGTTCTTCACAGATGCGGGGGTAATTATGAAGTTAAAATGGAAATTGCCTAAGTCACAATTTTCTTCCTCTGACTTGGTTTTTTTTATGTTATAGTCTTCATTTTGTGTCTGGATATTGAAATAGAGATAACATACTGGTGTTCTCAGTAAAAACTGTACTTAGATTTTAATTATACAAAATCATAATTACACGTTCTATTAATATCTGTTTATGCAAAATTGCAGTCAACTCAATCTCATCATCGTTTATTTAAATCCTTTATTTAGATCATTTATTTAAAAGTGTTGTCACTTTAGTCGCAAAATTAATTTAAAACTAGGAACCTTGAGGAATGGCTGGCTTAGATCAGCGTTAAACTTGTAAGCTGGTTTTTCCTAGAAAAGGGTGATTAAAATTGGTTCAGGGTGGGGTCTTCTAGTTCTGCTTCTAGTGATTGGGTATGTAGGGTTCTGGTGCGGTGACAGTGATAAACTTTGTGTACCAGATAGGGCATGAGACTATCTTGCTTCTTGCCTCTGGTCTTTAAAGCTAGAGGATTAAATTTTTGTTGCTGTTAACAGGTTTTGATAGGAGACTTTTCTAGTGCCAGTTTATGTAACGTCTTTTATTTTACAATCTGCGTATGTCTCCGTTTGCTTTGTGACATGTGGATGTTAAGTGCTCTGTAAGTGTACTTGTAGGAAAAGCCTTAAAATAGTATGAAATAAATGACCATTTTGTATATCTCAACATAGTATCACTTTAAAACATCTAAATGTACTCAAATCAAATTAATTCGGAAATCCGGATTTCACTTAATACCAATGCTGTAACTTAACATAGGACTTTTTTGGTTACAGAAGTGTTTTTTTACTTTTAAAATGGGTGTCAAGGTGCCTGGCTGGCTTAGTCAGTAGAGCATGTGACTCTTGATCTCTGAGTTGTAAATTCAATCCCCATGTTGGGTGTAGAGATTATTTGAAAATAAAAAAATGTTTTAGCAGTGCCTGGATAGCTCAGTCAGTTGAGCGTCCAACTCTTGATCTCGGCTCAGTCCTTGATCCCAGGGTGAGGCCCGTGTCTCCGCCCTGAGTGTGGAGCCTGCTTGGGATTCTGTCTGTCTTCCCTCTGCTCTTTCCTCTGTTTGGGATTCTCTCTCTCCCTTTCTCTTCCCTCTGCCCCTTGCCCACTCTCCTTCTCTCAAATAAAAAAAATTTTTAAATCTTAAAATAAGTAATAAAATGGTTGTCATTTATTTATTTTTAAATTTACTTAATTTATGGTGGTTGACATACAATATATAGTCTTAGGTACACAACATAGTGATTCAAAGGTTAAGATTAATTTCTTAAATTTCTGGAGATGAGAACACAATTTTTATAACCCAGTAGCTCATTGAACTTCAGGTTTTGGATTGTCAGTTTTCAACCTTGAACAAGACACCTAGCATCTCAGATATTTGGCCTCTTTGTAAAACAGCATCCTGTGTTTTTCTTTTGTCTATTCCTTTTGCATCAAAGATCTTTCAAATCATTTGTAAGAACTGGTCATTTAATCAGAACAATCAGGTTTTCTCTCCTTTTATATTGGAGATAGTTTATTACCGGTCTTTTTAGCATGACCAGCCTTTTTTTTTTTTTTTTAATAGTTTATTTTCAAATTGGTTTACATATAACACCCAGTGTTCATCCCAACACGTGCCCTCTTTAATATCCGTCACCCCCTCTCCCCCCTCCGTTACCCCCCTCACCCCCCTCACCCTCAGTTTGTTCTTAGTCTTTGAGAGTCTCTTATGTTTTATCTCCCTCCCCCTCTGTGTCTTTTTTTCCTTTCCCCTCTTCCCCTCCTCCCCCTGGTTTTTGCTTAGTCTCACAAAGTCCACCTATGTGTGGAAACATATGGTATCTGTCTTTTTCTGACTGACTTATTTCACTTAACATAATACCGTCCAGTTCCATCTTTGACTTAATTCTACTTTAGGGTTTTTTGTTTTGTTTTGCTTTGTTTTTCAGGTGCTAGTCTATTGTCTTTTATATTTGTCCCTTTGACTTCTAAACTCAGTTACTTAAATTTACCTGCCATGGTAGGTAGAACCGTGGTAGGAGAACTTGAAAGAATAGTATAGTTTATATCCATGTACCCTTTTTTCTGATTCATCAATTATTAATAGTTGCCACATTTGCTTTATTCCTTACACACTTTTAAATTAATTTATTAATTTATTTTTAGGTTATTTTGAGAGAGAAAGCCAACAGAGGGAGGACACAGAGAGAGAGGGGGAGAGAAAGAATCCCAAGCAGGCTTGCACCATCAGTGCAGAACCCAGTGTGGGGCTCAAACTCGTGAAATCCAGAGTGGGATGCCTAACTGACTTAGCCATCCAGGAGCCCCTAGGTGCCCCTCTTATACACTTTTTTTAAACTGAGCTATTTGAAAGTAAGTTATAGGTGTTGAGATACTTCATTCTTTTTTTTTTTTTAAGTTTTTCAATTTTCTTTAGTAATCTCTACACCCAACATATGGCTTGAACTCATAACCCCGAGAGCAAGAGTTGCATGCTCTTCCAGCGGAGCCAGCCAGGTGCCCCAATACTAAATTCTTAAATTCTTCTGCATTAATCTCCTAAGAACAAGGGCATTCTTTTCCAAAAGCAGAATAAATCATCACACTCTCCAAATCTAACACTGATACAATACTGTTATCCAGTATATAGTCTGTATTCAGATTTCTTATTTTTCCCATTAATGCCCTTTGTAGTTGTCCTCACCTCCTCCCCACCTTAATTCAGGATCTAATCAAGGGTTGCATTAAATTTAGTTTTCCTATGAACTAAATGTCTTTGTTGAAGACCCTTTCTGGGAAGGTGATGATATATTTAAAAGTAAATTTGATATATAATAATTTAGCATGGTAATGAAAACCTCTTACTTATAACTGGTACAGTGGTATCTATTTCATATTAAATTTCTGTTTTAATACCAGGCTCTTCTGTGTGGCAGCTCAGAATGATGGATCAAGCCAGATCAGCATTCTCTACCTTGGTAAGATATTTGAAGTTTTATTATTCCTTGTCACCAGTTTGTGAGAATATGAAATATAGAAGAATGACTCTCATCCAATAAGCATGGAATAATATTCAAAGCTATCATAAAATATTTGTTTATGTTGAAGTGGTGGTTTTGAGATGTAACTGCTCCCACAAAGAAGGATATATTCAGTCTTGAGTGGAGTTCATATGGGAAATCTTGTAAGAACTTACAGGGTATTTCGGGTGTGGTAGGAGGGGGACAGCCAGGTTGATAAGATGAACTACAGAAAGCTGATCAAAACGTATACCTGTGTTGGTAGGCATAGTAACAGAAACCCTGAATGAAAAGGCTGAATGAGATGAAAAAGGCCAGCGTGTGATCTAGCCCCTGTCTGCCATTGACAGAACTGGGCATCAGGAAGAATGTTGCTTTGAAAGAGGAACTTAAGAATATACAGCAAGTCATAGTAATGGCCCAATACTAAGTATAGCAGCGAACCAAACTTTCTATAGGTGTTCCTCTTCCCTTCTCTTTCATGATGCTTTCTTTCTTTTTTTCAAATCTCAGTTTGGTGGAGAACCATTGTCCTATACCCGGTTTAGTCTGGCTCGGCAAGTAGATGGTGACAACAGTCATGTGGAGATGAAACTAGCTGCAGATGAAGAAGAAAATGTTGACAATAACATGAGGGGTAATCGTGCCAGTGTCACAAAACCAAGAAGGTTTAATGGATTTATCTGCTATGGGACTATTGCTGTAATCCTCTTTTTCTTGATTGGTAAGAGTGCCTATTTAAAACTTAAATGTTCCTTGTGACCGACTCTAGGAAATCTGTTATTTCAGCCGAGCAAACATTTATTTTGTGCCTTTTTATGTGCCATTATACTAGGCAGTAGGAATAGAACGATGACTAAGATTCTATGCCTGCCTTTAAGTTTGACCTGGTGGGAGAAGAGAGACACATGAATCATTTCATTGTCATGTGCAAATGTTATACTAGAAACACACACAGGATGCCTGTGGCATAGAAGCTTGGCCTAAGGATTCAAGGAAGGCTTCTGGGAAGAAAAGTTACCTATATTTTAAAAAGGTAACTATGGACGGATGCCTGGCTGGCTCAGTCAGAAGAGCATGTGACTCTTCATCTCGGGGTCAAGAGTTCAAGCCCCAGGTTGGATATAGAGATTACTTAAATAAATAAATAATAAAATTAAAAGGCAAGTATTTAAAATAAAGTTATTATAAAGTTGACTCTTGAACAACATGGACTTGAACTGTGCGGGTCCATTTATATGCAGATTTTTGAAAAAATATATATATGTATTTTAATTAATTTATTTTGAGAGAGCAAGAGCGAGTCGCGGCAGGGCAGAGAGAGGAGAGAGAGAATCCCTAGCAGGCTCTGCACTGCTAGTGCAGAGCCCGATGCAGGGCTTGAACCCACGAAACATGAAATCATGACCTGAAATCATGAAACCAAGAGTCAGACACTTGTCTGACGGAGCCACACAGGCACCCCTCAATAAATATATTGGAAAAGTTTTTGGAGATTTGTGACAATTCGAAAAACTTGGCAGAACAACTGGGTAGCTTAGAAATACTGAAAAAGATAAGAAGATAGGTATTATTGTAAGAATATGGCACATAACATATATAACATACAAAATATGGGTTAATTGACAATGTTACCGTAAGGCTTCCAGTCAACAGTAGGTTATTAGTAGTTATGTTTTTGGAGAGTCAAAAGTAATATGCAGTTTTTATACTGTGTGGGGGTATAGACCCCTAACCCCTGCATCGTTCAAGAGTCAACTGTATGATTTATTAGATTGAATGGTTTAAACTATAAAAAAAACTGAGATTCATTATTTACTTTCAAACTGCTTACAATTTGATTAAAACCAGTATTTTCAAGGCTTAGCTGAAAATGTTAACAGTTCCCATAGGAATATATTGTCAGCTCTGAAACTTCTTATCCTTAGGGTTTATGATTGGCTACTTGGGCTATTGTAAACGTGTGGAACCAAAATCTGAATGTGAGAGACCAGCAGAAACAGAGTCTCCGGGGATAGAGGGAACCGAACCTTCGGAAGTAGGAGGGTACGCTCCTGCAACATCTTTGCGCTTATTTTGGTCGGACCTCAAAACAATGCTGTCAGAGAAACTGAGTAAGACAGAGTTCACCAGCGCCATCAGGTAAGCTTGAGCCACTTCACAAATTTAATCTCAATCCCGAACAAATACTGATTATTCAGAGCAACGAAACAAAACAAACTTGACAGTCTGGAGGAAAAACTTCTTATAGTGGGGGAGACTTCCCTTGTTTAGCTGGAGGGTAAAGAGTTAGTAAAGAATTCAAACTGTGTTGATGGGGAAAAAGAACTTTTGTGAGGATACTCCTTTTTCTTTAAAAAATTCAGAGGTCTTTGATCTTTTTGTCATCTGGTTCTTTATAGCTTGTTGCCTGCCGTCAGGCTTTCTTTGCTTTTCATCTCAACCCCTCGTAAGTCACGCTGAGCTTTGCTGCCATCAACAAGGGCATCAGTAGCCTTTTTTATTCTTAGATCAGGACTAACTCGACTGCTTGACTGGATATAGAGACACATCATGTCTTTAGTATTCCATGATTTCTTCTGGTTCTCATTAATCCATATGCCCTTAGAAGTGTCCTTACGGTTTCTGTCCTTTGGTTTTGAAGATCTTCCTCAGACACATATGTAACCTTCTGTAAAGAACGTATTCTTGTTTACCTATGAGTTGGTTTCCTATAGATTCAGTGGTACAATGATTCTCTTAGATTTAGATGAGGAATTTTGGCATTTTCACTTCACCTAATGGATACTTTTGTATATGCCTTATTCCAGGCATTATGGATAACGTGAGAGTGTAGTCTACCAGACAAAAATCAAATAACTAGTATGATGTACGTATATTTACAGTGAGACATAGGCGATCAGAACAAGGAGTAGTTTTGCTTCAAAGGTGAAAATTAAAGCTATACATCTTGAGTTCACCAACAGTAACACTTTGATTTTGCTTAAAGCTTACTCATTTCCTCTAAAATTACCCTAAGCAGATATATGTATTAAGATGGGGCTCTTGAAGGAGTACTATACTTTGGATAAAGAGGTTTTAACAAGCTAGAGTCATAAATTCCTTTAGATGTTAGGCAGAATTTTTTTTTTCTTATAAGTTTGTCTCTAGTCAATCCAGAAATTTGGGGTCATAGTTAATTTGTCTTAGCTATGATGAATAGTATCGAGTTATGCTTTTAAAACAATTTTCTTGAGATTTGAGTTCATTGTTTATCTTACATTAAATTTTAGTTCATTTAACAGTGATTTTTTTTCTCTAGGCAGCTGAATGGTGATGCATACGTCCCTCGTGAGGCTGGATCCCAAAAAGACGAAAGCCTTGCTTTTTTTATTGAGAATCAATTCCGTGAACTTCAACTTAGCAAAGCCTGGCATGATGAACATTTTGTTAAGGTTCAGGTCAAAGGCAGGTATGTCGAAATATGGTAAACTTATTTTACAGAAGTACCTCTTTTCAGGTGTGCTAATACAGCAAAGACTTGCAGAATAAATAATGCGAGTCAAATGCTAAATGTATTAAAGCCGTTTTTTCCCCAAGGCTGTCCTTACAGCTTCATTGTAACTTTAATCTGTTTTGCCAGTGATTCAAACTCAGTGACCATTGTGGGCACGGGCAGTGGCATGGTGTACGTGGCGGAGAGTCCAGAGGGCTACGTGGCGTACAGCAAGGCCGCGACAGTTACTGTGAGTAAGGCAGAACAGTGCATGAGATGGTCTTCCCTGTCGAAGAGCTCAGAAGCTCATTAACGTTACCTTTTTTAGGAATTTTGGTATAAATTTATTTGTGAAATGTAACTGATCGTGAGATGTTCTTGTTCTCAGCCGTCCTATGCCCCAGTGAAAGTGAAATCCTCAGTCTTCCTCCAGGACACTAAGGCCCTACGTAATCCTCCCGCTCTCTTCCTCTTTGACTCGGCTCTGGCCACTTCAGCCTCCCCGGTATTCCTAAAACACTCAGATGCAGGCACGAGTCTTCCTCAAGGCTTTTGTAAACCTCCCCTTTCCTTCTGCAGGCCCACTCTTCCCCTAAATACCAGTATGGCTGTTCCCTCCTTTTGTGCAAGTCTATTTTCCCATGTTACCTCCTTAGGGAAGCCTTCTTTGATTATCTTGTTAAAAATGGCCTTCCTCCAGTCACTTGCCTTTATCTGCTTTATTTTTCTTATTGGTACTTACACCCCTGACATTGCTCATTTGTTTCCACACTAGAATGAAAGCAGGGCTAGAGGTTGGCTTCATTTACTGCCGTGTCATAGAGCCTTGGACAGTGCCTGACACGTGGTGGTGTTTGCTGAACGAATGCGTGTATCAAGATTCCACCTTATGTGGGGACAGATATAAGTAACCGTCTTGGCTGGAGTACAGTCTTAGCTTGAATCTTTAATTTAGGCGAATATGGCCAAACCACCTCAGAAATTTAAAAAACAGCCAGATAGATCTATCTAGGGTTTTCAGGTTTAAAAACAAATGTTTGTATGTCAGGGGTCTATCTCCTGATGCCTTTCAAACCAGATGAAGTTTTACCTGTACTTAATCACTTTCCCTGACTACCCACAACCTAGGGGTTTGGAGGTAGGTTTTCTGTCAGAAACATTGAGGGTTTTAGTTCCCCTGCAAGCTTTCTGTATTTAGATTATTTGTTGTCAGCATCAGTTTATAGCTCTATTAATAGTCTAAGAATATTATGAGACAGCTTTTATAAACATCTAAAAATTGATCTATGCAAGGCACTTTATTTTAATAGATAGTGTTTAACAATTTTCGTACAGATTTCTTATCAGAACTTTCAGTTGAGACCTGTTTCTATGCATGTCCTCAATTATCTAGCATTCAAGCATTAGGAACGTTATGTAGTTGGTGCAGCCAGGACTAGCCTACAGTATTTATATCGGTTTGTGTCTCTTTGTTTATCATATCCTGTTAGGCTTTCTTTCTCCCCACAATGTTGGAAGCAATGTAAAAGAGATTAAATGTCAAGAGATCGATGCGAATGAGATTAAAGATAGCACGTGATGATGCAGGAGGTGACTGTAGGAGGCCAGAAGTCTTGATTCCCTCCTGATAACTCCGACTAGTTCGACTAGAATTCTCTTACATCCTTTTAGGCTTTGGCCTCCTTTTATCATCCCTATTTTCTCTGTTGGGTTTGCTCTGTAAAACCATCCTGTCTCAGACTCTATGGCTGTTCTAATACCATAATGCTCATTAAATCTGATGTCTTTATTCTAGGGCAGACTGGTCCATGCTAATTTTGGCACTAAAAAAGACTTTGAGAATTTACACTCTCCTGTGAATGGATCTTTAGTGATTGTTAGAGCAGGGAAAATCACTTTTGCTGAAAAGGTGAGTATAAGTTATTAAATACACTGGTATCAAACCAGTCTTCCTTTAAGTGGTATTATTAATTTGTTTTTCACATTCTGGAAACCATCAGCCTTAAACTCTCATACCTAATAATATACTTGAATTTATTTTTTATTTACTTATTAAGTTTTTAATGTTTATTTATTTTTAAGAGAGAGAGAGAGAGCACGCGCTCGAGTGGGAGAGGGGCAGAGAGCGAGGGAGGCACAGAATCTGAAGCAGGCTCCAGGCTCTGAGCTGTCAGCATAGAGCCCGATGTGGGGCTTGAACTCATGGACTGGAAGATTATGACCTGAGCTGAAGTCAGACTCTTAACTGACTGAGCCACCCAGGCGCCCCTAAACTTGAATTTACTAAAGTGTTCAACAAACCAAATTAGTTCCAATTATCTAAACTACAGGATACTTCCAGAACTATGGCATAGCCACTTGGAGTGTTCTGTAGTCATTGTCTCTCAGTAAAAATGAGGTAATCAGAAATGCTCAAGTGAAAGTTTAAATTTAAAATAGTAATAGTCTGTTGTTATATAGAATTGCTAAATTATTGTCAAATTAAGGTGCTTTAATTGTTAAGTTCTGTATAACCAAATTTTCTGTTTATATAAAAGTCAGTTATAACTATGTTTTTTGAAAAAGAAAATTAAGAGTCAGACCTACAAAAGGGCCTAAAATGGAGAATGCTAAAAAACAGTGGTTGCATTGGATGGGTTTTTATTATTTCTCTTATCTTTGAAACTCTCTTAATGAGTTAATTAAGGGAAGTATTTTTTCTCAACATGTGAGCTGTTTGCAACATTTGGTGGGAGTTTCAGTGCAGTCTTCTGTAACCTTTTGTCTTTTAGCATAAAGCCCAGTATGTATTCTAACTTTGTGATTACATCTTTGTTTTCTGACCTTTGCATGTTTTCTTTAGGTTGCAAATGCTGAAAGGTTCAATGCAATTGGTGTCTTGATATACATGGACCAGGCTAAATTTCCCATTGTTAACGCAGAGACTCCATTCTTTGGACACGTGAGTTCTTATTTCTTACATAAATGAATTTTAGGCTTCTACAAACTGTTGCTGGATTCCATCTGCATTAGTAGAAGTATAACATGCCTTCCTTATTCAGTACTCTTTTTTTTTTTCTGGGAGGGTCTTAGCAGTAACAAGAAGATGGATTATGGGACATTACCTTTTTAGTACTGTCTTGAATTGAGATTTGGCATATGCCATTGCCATGTGAAAACAGGCGTCACATATTTTAGGGCCACTCAGACCTTCACGCTTTGAGCTGCTAACCTAAACTTAGGCTATACGCTCATACCGAATCTTCTAAAGGATTTCTTGAATAAAGGTCTGACGGAGCACATTACTCTTTTGTTTACTAGGCTCATCTGGGAACAGGCGACCCGTATACACCTGGATTCCCTTCTTTCAATCATACTCAGTTTCCGCCATCTCAGTCATCAGGATTGCCCAATATACCTGTCCAGACAATCTCCAGAGCTGCTGCAGAAAAGTTGTTTGGGTAAGTTCTTACTTGAAAATCGTCTTATTTGAAAACTGGTTTTATGAGTAGAAAGGAATAATAATCTGTTCAAGTAATTTGATAACATTTTTTTTAAGTTTTTTTTTTTTTTTTTTTTTGAGAGAGAGAGAGAGTGCCCATGAGCAGGGGAGGGGCAGAAAGAGAGGGAGAGATAGAGAATCCCAAGCAGGCTACACCCTGTCAGCGCAGACCCCAACATGGGGTTCGAACTCACAAACCATAAGATCATGACCTGAGCCAAAATCAAGAGTTGGATGCTTAAGAGGTGCCCCGATTTGATAACATTTTAGATAATTGGCTATAGTTTTCCATATTTGGCATCTACTGGGGTGGATAACTCTTACCTTGGTGTAGATAAACATGAATTTTTTTCCTCCATAAAGTGGTATTAATAATTAGACATTGGATTTATAAACTCGGTTCTTGTTCAGTTTACCCAGTGAATTCCTTGTGTACTATTCCTGGCATAGCTTCCACTTGAGGACTTCCTGAGGTAAAGCACTCATTTTCTTCTTAGCACAACAATTCAAGTTTTCTTGTCTATGACGGAATATCTTCAGTTCTCACGACAGTTTCCAGATACAGGCATTAGTCCTGGATATCCTCCCTAATGTGTTAGTATCCATCTTTAAACATAGAACCCCATCTGATTAGAGTACATGTCATTAGTTTTTATCTTGATCTAGACATATTTCACTCCTGCTATTGGTATAGAATGTAGATCTGGTTTCAGACACTTAGGTGAGCATTTATTTGCTGCGTGATGTAGAACAAGTTACTCTAACCCCACTGACCATGTTTCTTTGACTTAATTAGATAGCCAGAATATAGTCTACTTAACGGGGTGACTGATTTCAAATGAAGAGCATCTACATGTAAGGACACACGTGTAATACCATGTGGCTATTAACCATGATATCCGTGAGCATTTTTTAAAGTTTATTTGTTTAGAGAGAGTAGTGCTTATGCTCGGGGGAGGGGTAGAGAGAGAGGGAGAGAGAGAATCCCAAGTGGGCTCCATGCTGTTAGTGCAGAGACTGACATGGGGCTCGATCTCCGAACTGTGAGATCATGACCTGAGCAGAGATTGGATGCTTAACCAACTGAGCCAGGCACCCCACGAGGCATTTTTAAAATGGTGGTTCTTATTGACTTATACCAAACTGCAAATCAGATCATTCTTACCACCACCTACAAGTCTTCCCTAACCTGTGAAGCCAGCTCCATGTCTTCTTCTTGTGTGGTGTAAGGTAATAATGTTTTGACATTTATGTAAATAGAGCAGTCCTTGCTTGGGTAACACGAGGAGTTCGACGGGAAGATATCAACTAGCAGCATGAAAATATTCTTTTATAATTGCAATAAAAATGTATACTAGTTAGTGTAGAGAGTCCAGAAACATGGGAATATACTCTCAGGCTTTTATGTAAGAACTTCATTCTGAGTCCGTCTTGGTATCTACTTCAAATGTAAATGGTCACTGTGTCTCTGCCAGAAAGGCACATTTCAGATGCGGATAGGTAGAGAAATTTTTTTAAAACATTGTTTAAACTAGGAGATAGCTGATGATTTTCAAGTGATTGCCTACAGATCGGAGTAAGACATGAATGGTTAGCCACCAAGGAGTAAATTTTGCGTATGTTTTCTTTATATGTCCTCTTAGCCTAAAACTTCACTGGACAGTAAGGAGGACTGATTTTGTAAACCTGAGGGAAGCCGTAATAACTCAGAACTCTGTTGTCTGTTTTCTACTTCTAGAAATATGGAAGGAGACTGTCCTTCTACTTGGGAAATAGATTCCTCCTGTAGGCTGAAAACCTCACCAAACTCGAATGTGAATCTCACTGTGAACAACGTGCTGAAAGAGATAAGAATTTTTAACGTATTTGGAGTTATTAAAGGTTTTGAAGAACCTGGTAAAGACCCTTGGTTTTTTGTTTTTTTTTTTTCTTT
The DNA here is from genome assembly GCA_030068075.1 of Paguma larvata. NCBI lineage: Eukaryota > Metazoa > Chordata > Mammalia > Carnivora > Viverridae > Paguma > Paguma larvata. The sequence goes on from CM057824.1 coordinate 83,864,377, forward strand.
TGTTAGTTTGTTTCTGTTTTCCTGTTTCTTAAGAATGTGGCCAGAAGAGAGAGTGCAGAAAGGCTGGCTTTGGCTTGGTTTTGTGGAGTGCTCTGGTCTGTCCTACAGTGAAGTTTAAGGTGTCACTTTTATTGGGAGGTAATAAGGCCCTAGGAAATTAACTTGTCAAAAACTGACCATTATGACTAGAGAATCTCTTTTAAGTTATTGAGTAGATCATCAGTAAGCAAACTACTTCTTAAAGGGGCAGATAATAAACATTTTGCAGGATGTACAGTGTCTGTTGCAACTCTGTACTTAACTCTGACATTGTCCCGTGAAAATAGCTGTAAACAATTCATAATGAACAGGCATGTAGGTTGTGGTTTATTGATCCCTGGAATATGCAATCTATCTATTTAAGTAGACTCTAATAGTCCTATGATTTAGTAAGGAAAGCCCTTGGACTTTGGTTGCTTATTAAACAATTAAGTAGTACAAATTAGTAGTCGATAAGTAAACTTAATTGGTAATGTAGAAAAAGACTAGCAATACTAACAAGGAAAAAGAGATTAGTATTGTCATGTTTTTAATTTCTGGAGTCCTAAGTCAGCTATGAAGTAAGATTCTCTGATCCTTAATGCATATATTGCATTTTTGCCCTTTTTACTAACATGCTTATTCGAGAGTTCAAAGTTCAATATTAAAAAACAGTTTAAGCGCCGATTGTATAATTTATCTTTTCCTTTTTTTTTTTTTGAAGATCGCTATGTTGTAGTAGGGGCTCAGAGGGATGCCTGGGGTCCTGGAGCTGCAAAGTCCAGTGTGGGAACAGCTCTCCTCTTGGAACTTGCACGGGTATTCTCTGATATGGTCCTAAAAGGTAGAGTGCAAGTTTTGAGAACTTGAATATCTATTTGCTATATATGGTTCTAAATATTATATGTTTTCCCACTTTTGCCCATATTATTGTGGTTCACTTGTGCTGGACTCTGAGTTTTAAGTACAAAAGCAGATAGATCATCTTTTGTTGGATCTGCCTTTGACTTGGAAACAGCTCTCCACGCAGTGTCTTCTTTGCACTGGGAATCAATTTTGTTGAGACACTCAAAAAGTGTTGTACCGGACCCTAGTTCTCAGTGCGACATATTCAGAATGATACGGCAAATCTAGCATGGTCCCTAAGGAATCTATTTTAAAGCAAGCAGTGGCAGACTTCGATACTAATTTTTCTATAATTTTGTTATAAAGTTATAATATGTAACTTGATTTATTATGTTTATAGATATAATACTGGATATGTTTTGATATATTTATAGTATATAGAGACTTTCAAACCTTTCTCCCTTGGTACTTGCCACTCCTCTACACACACCCACACACAGGCAAAACCCTTTCACATTCTTGAATCTTTGGGCCATAGAGTAAGTTGCAGTGCTGATGAACTTTTATGCAAAAGTACCTAATACAGAAAAGTGCATACCCAGGCAAAGGGGAGGGATGGAGGGGAGCTGTCATTAATGTAATTTCTCTGAAAAACTCTTTTTTATAACTTAAATTTGTAAATATTTATTCTGTTCCACAACAGTTGTTTATAAAAAGTAACCCAGTGTTTTCAGTGACTGACTTCTATGCAGATTCTTTTCAGAGAAGAGACACATTGTAGTTACACTGCGATTTCAAATATCTCTTGGTGTAGAACTTAAGGGACTCAAAGAATGGAGTTGAAACAAAAGTGACTTCCTGTGAAAACTGGTCCCTACGATGTATTTGAAATCTTATTTGCAAATGTTCTCTTCTCCTTTCTTTGTAGATTACCTTTAAAATTTATTTATTTATTTATTTTTGTTCTTTCACCTGGGGCCTCAAAAGGGAAAGAAGTATTTTTGAATCTGCTGTCTTGAATTAGAAATTTCTGATTTCATCTTAAGTCAGTTGCCTACATATGATTTTTCCCAAGATAAAACTAACTTTTTGTTATCTTTTAGGTGGCTTTAAACCCAGCAGAAGCATTGTCTTTGCCAGCTGGAGTGCTGGAGACTTCGGAGCTATTGGTGCCACTGAATGGCTCGAGGTATTACCTATACATCACCCACACCCAGAATGGGCACCTGCACTTGCCCTTGGCTTTGTTTGTCCCACAGAAACCAGGCTCTTTTAGATTTGATTACAATTGATCCTGAATAAGACAGGTTTGAACTGTGCAGGTTCATTTATACGTGGTTTTTTTTTTTTTTTTTTATAAATACAGAATAGTCCTTCAAAAAAAGTACAGTAATGGCCCTCTAAATGCATTTTCTCTTATGATTTTCTTAACATTTTTTTTTCTCTAGGTTACTTCACTGTAAGAGTACAATATATCATACATATACAAAATACATGTTAACTAGTTATGTTATTGGTAAGGCTTCTAGTCAACAATAAGCTGTTAGTAGTTCAGTGTTTGGGAGGTTACAAGTTACATATGGATTTTCAACGGCGTAGTGGGGGTGGGCAGCATCCCCAACCTCCCACATTAGGGAAGTCAACTACTTATCATTTTTGCCTTTGTACATTTAGTGTCCACACACTGTAATTTAAAAAGAGGTCCCTAATAAGAGATACTCTATGTGACTGTTAGATTAATACATATTAGTACATTTAGTATTTTTTCTTCTTCTAGGGATACCTTTCCTCCTTACATTTAAAGGCTTTCACTTACATTAATCTGGATAAAGCTGTTCTTGGTAAGTATCCTTTTCATCAGCTGTTAATGAATTCATATAAACTACTTACAAAACAGAAGAAAGCCGGGGCACCTGGGTGCCTTAGTTAGTTAAGCATCCTACTCTTGATTTCAGCTCAGGTCATGATCTCCTGGTTTCTGAGTTCGAGCCCCAAGACAGGTTCTGTGCTGGCTGTGCAGAGCCTGCTTGAGATTCTCCCTCTCCTCTGCCCTTTCTCTGCTTGTGAGCTTGCTCTTTCTCTCTCTCTCAAAGAAAAAACAAAAAACAAAAACAAAAAAAAAAAAACAAACATAACAAAAAAACAGAGGAAGGCTTTCTAAAGCAACGCTTGTTATTTTTTTTACAATTCACATTGTCCTTTCCCTGATCAAAAGACTGACGTAGCTTTCTCTTAATACTCCATTAAATTGGAGAACAGGTACAGATTGCCTTGTCTAATGCAGTCGTTCTCAGTGTGGTCCTCAATCAGTGGCATTAAGATCACCTGGGAACTGTTAAGGCCAGCAGACTATGTTTTAACAAGCACTCCAGGTGATTCTGATACACTAAAGTCTGAAACCACTAGTCTGGGCTGTATTTTAGACTGGAAGGAACTAAACCGTACTGTGTAGAGTGATACTTTTAGAGACTAATTCACATCTTGCTAGATTGTGGTATCATGAATAGAAATACCAGATAAACTTCTAAAAGAATTTGAATGTTATTAAAAGTACAGACGTAGCTAGTGGATAAACCGAGAAGAGTAGAATATCTCATTTGAAAGACAGAGAAAGGAATTAAAATTCAACTAAATCTAGGGGCCCCTGGGTAGCTCAGTCAGTTGGGTGTCCGACTCTTGATTTTGGGTGAGGTCATGGTCTCTTGGTTCATGGGATTCAGCCCCGTGTCAGGCTATCAGTGTTATCAGCTTGGAGCCTGCTTGGAATTCTGTCCCCCTCTGTCTCTGCTCCTCCCCTGGTTGTGTGCACACATGTGCGCAATCTCTCTCAAAATAAACATTAAAAAAAATTAAATCTTTATTAGATTAGTTGTCATTGCCATCTTACCTGTACAGCAGAAGGTATGGAATATAGCACAAATAGCTAGCAGATGATGGCCTTAAGATAGGTGAACTGAAAAAGTACCAAACAACAAAGCATTAACATTAACATGCAAACTAAGGAGTAAGATCTTCAGTCCAGTCAAATTAGAGTTAGCATTTACTAAAGCACTTGACTCGTAAATCACTTTTTTGTCTATTTCTTGAAGATTATAGTCATATTTGCCACTGATCTAGGTTATTGTCTTCCTTTTTTGTTGAGTACTTTCAGTTGTAGAAGTAGCCGTGTAAAAATTACTGGACTAGAGAAGGAGCAATGTTCAAATAATCTCTTTGCAGGTACCAACAACTTCAAGGTTTCTGCCAGCCCACTGTTGTATTCGCTTATTGAGATGATCATGAAAGATGTGAGTGTATACCTAATTACGAAATCTATCACTTAATTTTGTCATCTAATTTACAGAAAGTGAAAAGCATTGATGTAAATAACCAAGTGCAGGAATTTGTAGTAAATTCTACAGCAGCATTATTATTTTTTTAAAAATAATAATATTTTATTATTATACAGGCCACCGATAACATTAGCGTTAGTTAGTTATTGCATCAGGTTATTTGCATTTTTACCTTTCTCTTTCTAAATTGAAAGGTGTCTTAAGGGAACCATTATATCATAATCTATGTAAATGTTCTCACTTGGAGTTTACCCTTCAGTCGCCTGGGGATCTGAAGCACTTTCTCTCATGTTAAATTAATTTCACACAGTATATAGATGGGAGAAAGTAATTCATTTCTTTTTTTTTTAATAATTTATTGTCAAATTGGTTTCCATACAACACCCAGTGCTCATCCCAACAAGTGCCCTCCTCTGTGCCCGTCACCCACTCTCCCTCCTCCCACGCCCCCCTCTCCCCTCAGTTTGTTCTTAGTCTTTGAGAGTCTCTTATGTTTTGTCTCCCTCCCTCTCTGTGGCTTTTTTCCTTCCCCTCTTCCCCTCCCCCCTGGTTTTCTGTTAAGTCTCGCAAAGCCCACCTATGTGTGGAAACATATGGTATCTTTCTCTGATTGACTTATTTCACTCAGCATAATCCCCTCCAGTTCTATCCATGTTGCCACACATGGCCAGATTTCATTCTTTCTCATTGCTGCGTAGTATTCCATTGTGTATATAAACCACATCTTCTTTATCCATTCGTCAGTTGATGGACACTTAGTCTCTTTCCATGATTTGGCTATTGTCGAAAGTTACAGCAGCAATATTTAAGTCACGCTCTTAGCTGATTTGCCCTCAGTCTATTGAACCATGGGAGGTGAGGGTAAACTATTTGTTTACGCTCAGTAAATAAGGTGAGGGAATGCTAGGGAGGGCTCCGATTTCAAATAATATGTAGTCTATTTAGGAATATTGCAGAATTTCCTGAGGCCTAAGATGTATCGGAAGTGCCTACTGGTAGTTGTCTATAGACAACTATAGACAACAGGATGGTAAGGAAGCTTTAAATGAACCTGAGGGATGCCAACTGGCTCAGTTGGTAGAGCGTGTGACCCTTGATCTCGGGGTTGTGACTTCAAGCCTCATGTGGGGTGTAGAGATTGCTTAAAAATAGTCTTTTAAAAAAATTAAAAATATGGGGCGCTCAGTTGGTTAAGTGTCCGACTTCAGCTCAGGTCATGATCTCATGGTTTGTGAGTTCAAGCCCCTCATCAGGCTCTGTGCTGACAGCTCAGAGTCTAGAGCCTGCTTCGGATTCTGTGTCTTCCTCTTTCTCTGCCCCTCCCCCACTTAAGTTCTGTCTCTCTCTCTCTCTCAAAAATAAACATTTAAAAAAATAAATGAACTATACCTAATACTTAAATAAGAAGATCAGATGAAATAGTTACTGGGTAAAGATAAACGTGTGAATGACCATAGTTTTGCAATAGAGAGGAATAAGATTTGGCTAATGGACTTAGAGGCCATATATTGGAATGGTTAAAGATGGAGGAAACAAGGGTCAGAGAACTTGGCCTTGATCCTGTGGGAAACTAGGAATTGCTATAGAGTTTCCAGCAAGGCAGTAATGTGTTTGCAGGTTAGGCTGCAGTAGTATAAAACATGCTAGAAGAAAAAAGCCAGAAATAAGATAGGCATCATGAAGGCTAGACAGGGCTCTTAAAACTGTGGCTAAGCCATCTTTAAAATGGTTAAAGGAGGAAGACATTTTTTCTCTTGCTGTAACTAAAGGAACCGGCATCATGAGCCTAGTAGGAATAACTTTAGAAATTGGAGATTGTTTTAGCTATCATAAATTCTTGCCAAGAAGATACAATAAAAATTTTTTTGTAACTGTTATGTATGTTTGTGACTAGCCTGAATGACTGTATACAGAAAGATTGATTTTAGTGACAAACTAATTTTTCCTTTTTTAGATGAAACACCCAGTTACTGGGCAGTCTCTTTATCGGGACAGCAATTGGATCAACAAAGTGTAAGTTGAGAAAAGTGAATGAACAACTAATAGAAAAGCAGAATCCTCCATCTCTGCTATGTTAAGTAGATATAAACCTAACCTTGCAGTGAGCTTACCACCTATACTTAGAGTCCACTTAAGAATTTATTTGGGGATAGGGGTAGGGTTGCATGATAGCACAGGCTGTTCTTTAGAAAACCTAGAGACACGTTCTTGCTTTCCTTGCAGTGAGAAATTTTCTTTGGATAATGCCGCCTTCCCTTTCCTTGCGTATTCTGGAATCCCAGCAATTTCTTTCTGTTTTTGTGAGGTAAGTCTGAAGAACTCTCAAGTCATATCTTAGATCTTCTTCCTTCAGTTTTGAGACCAAGTTTCCGAGAGTGCTTGAAATGTTGTCAGAAGTTATACACCTGCAGTTACTACGTGCTCCCTTATTACCAGTCTTAACATGGAATTGTTCTCAGCTTAATTAGCATTGGAATTTATTTGCTAAACCATCTTCACTTAGGTATGATGAGTTTTAGTAACAAGGCTATCTACTGGACAGTGCAGGTATAGAATATTTCCACCAAACAGAAAGTTCAGCTAGACATTGCTGTTCTTGATTCCTGTTGAAATACAGTCCTAGACGTTTGTCCGAAGATGTTAATCTCCTAAACCAGATACAAGATGGTTGTTATGAGACAGAACTTTGAATTGACTGAGTTGTAGGAAAGCAAGATCGGCCTGTTTCAGGAGTCGGTTGGAAGGCCCTGAAAACCACGATGAGTAAACAAAATTCAGCTGCTGTGCTGAAGCTGGAAAGCCAGCTGTGTAGTGGGTTCTCCAAGGGGTGACGAGATCCTAGAGTTAGTGTAGGAGGTCAAGGTGGAAGCTGTTGACTTTGGCATCAAATTATTGACCCCGTGGAGGCCTTGTCCTCACAAGACTTCTTATCACTGGGTGTTTTGGCCTGGAATGAGGAGGGGAAAGGTCTGGAGCGAGGGAGTGATGTAAGATCTGGCTTTGGAGATGAACATAACTGGAGCTCCCGTGACCTTCTGCTGGAACAGCAGTGCAGATGGCATTGAAATAGTTGGTCGCAGTGTCTATTTAGTACATTAGGAACAACTGAATATCAGGTCGTATGGTTGTAGAGATTTATGGATGGTTTCTTTTGACCTCGAGAAGGTTTCTTAAAAACTTCTTCTTGGATGTCAAAAACCTAGCAGGTAATACAGAAGTGTATAGTCTGAAAGTAAGTAATTGAGGTCAGATCAAAGGATTGGCAGTGAAATTGTCACCAAGGACAACGGTAGGGAATAGAGTTGAAAAAGTAGTTACTCCTGTTGTCTAATGGAGGTGGAGAGTTGTTGTGAGCATCAGACATTTTTGTTACAAAGGTAACATGTATGAACGGATGGAGTGCTGAATCATTAGAAAGAAGGTAAATTTAGGTCTAAGCGTGATGCTTTATATCAAAAGCACACTTCATACATGCTCTCCTCTTTCCTTATTTAATGGACCAAACTTCCTAGAGAAGAAAACAAGGATACAACCTCAAGAAATTTGGCTAGAAATCTGTTCAGGGTATGTGATGTAATGGGACAGAGATACTGTAGACTCTAGACAAAGTAGTCATTTTAGGAGTAGGTCAGGCTCAGAGGAAGTAGCAAAAGTGGTATTAAAGTAGTGGATGTGAGATAAAATCGGGGTAGGTATATATTAGAAGCAAGGGAAGAATTGCAACTGTTTTTACCTTGAAGGGAAAACGAATGTGAGGCTCCTACTCTTATGACCCTCCTGTGAGTGCATTAACCTAGCTTTGTTTTTCAGGACACAGATTATCCGTATTTGGGGACTACCATGGATGTCTATGAGAAACTCAATGAGAAAGTTCCTCAGTTGAACAAAATGGCACGTGCAGCAGCAGAAGTAGCTGGTCAGCTTATAATAAAACTTACCTATGATCTTAAATTGAACCTGGACTACGAGATGTATAATGACAAAATACTTTCGTTTGTGAGGGATGTGAGCCGATTCAGAACAGACATGAAGGTAAGTACTAATTAAAATCAGGTTCTTATTGCTGAAATATCAAGCGATTATGACGTTTAGCTGTTCCTGAGAAAGGACATGATTGGTAGCCAAAGTACATTTTAAAGTGAGCTGATGTATAATTTTTCTTAGAATTTATAACTCATTTGAAAGGAAAGTTGAGAGACTATGAGTTATAAATCTAGGATATACCACCCTAAGTATTTCAGAGTCTAGAACTGTGTTAACTTTTGTTAAGATATGTTAAGTTTTTGTAATTCCAAGCAACCTGTGAAAAGAATCCAGAGAATGCAAAGATCTCAACCATGAATTTGAACCTATGAGTTTGGGCCATATATCATATATGCCTTTCAGGGGTGCCCCGGATGGAGAGACGACATGGTCAGTAATTATAGTCTTACTTAGTGTTGATCCTGTGTGCCTAGTATTCAAATATTTGATGAAATCGACTTAATAATGGGGCGTCTGGTTGACCCGGTAGAGCATGTGACTGTTGATCTCAGGGTTGTAAGTTCGAGCCCCACATTGGGTGTAGAGATTACTTACAAATAGAATCTTTTAAAAAATCAAATTAACATTAATACGTGGCTTCTAACTGGTTTTATGGCGCTGGAAGTCAATTTACCAGAGATCCCTTAAATGAAGTAAATCTCTGATAAACACATCTTAATGATTATGGCTTTCCTGAAACGTGAAACTAATTGTAACTGATCAGAAGATGGGAATCGTGAGACAAATCACTGGATTCTGAAGTTCACTGAACCAAAATGTTTTCAAATTTTCCCCCATAGGGAAATAGAACTGGAAACAATATACTACACAGGATTATATAGTATGTAAATTATGTTAAAGTTCTCGATGAGGACGGCTTCCTTATGAGACTAACAGTGGATAATTGTGTCGTCTGTTGGGCTCAAATATGAGTGTACTATGGTTTATAGTGCTTGGGGCCTCCTGGGCAAGGTGCCTAAGTCTTGCATTCTCTGCACCTCGGGCTTGTCCATGAGCCACCCCCTCCGACCAGAACCAGCTCACTGGTTACCACTAAATTAGAAAGGGATATAGAATAACATCCTTAGACATACAACATCTCCTAGGAAGTGTAATGTCTTTCCGCTTCAGGAGATGGATCTGAATCTACAGTGGCTGTATTCCGCTCGTGGAGACTTCTTCCGCGCCACCTCCAGACTGACAACAGATTATAGGAATGCCGAGAGAACGGACAGATTTATCATGAGGAACATCAATGACCGTATCATGAGAGTAAGTAAGCTCCGAAAAGTGGAAGAACTAAAGGATGTTAATTTTTAACTGGTGAGCCTTGCATTTCTAAAAAGCAGAGTAGTAGTACTACTCCAGGAGCCTAGCACTGTGCTGCTTTAGAACTGAGCACAGATTTTTAACTCTTACTTACTAGTAAGAGCTAGAACCATCATATCTAAACAGGAAATACAAGAGACATTTGTCCCGGTATTAATCTTTTTTGGATTTTAAAAAACATTTTTAAGAAGGGATCATTAATGATTTTTAGCTGTCATTTTCTCTGTATTGCTGTTCTCTAATTCAGCCCTTAACTGCTTTATCCTTTAATCATTAACCTGCCTGGAAGAGGCAGAAGACTTGACTACAGTGGAAGCTTGTAGATTTTCCATAGACATGCTCCAATTGAAAAAACCAGTACAGTCAGAGTTCACTTTTACAGAGGGATTGACCATTTACTTTATAACTTTAATGTTAGGAGATTAGTAGCCTGGTTCTCCACATCACTAAATTGGGGGAATTTTCACATTTCAAGCGAGAGAATGGCTGTTGTTCTACTGTGTCCGGTCCTTTCCTCACAGCAAAAGTCCCAGCACTGTGTAAGTTCTCATGTATGTTTTGTCTCCATAGGTGGAATATCACTTCCTCTCGCCCTATGTATCTCCGAGAGAGTCTCCTTTCCGACATATCTTTTGGGGCTCTGGCTCTCACACCGTGTCGGCATTGCTAGAGCATCTGAAGCTGCGCCAGGAGAATAACAGTGCTTTTAATGAAACGCTGTTTAGAAACCAGTTGGCTCTAACAACTTGGACTATTCAGGGAGCTGCCAATGCCCTCTCTGGTGACATTTGGGACATTGACAATGAGTTTTAAATGTGATACCCGTAACTTATATGAGAACAGCAGGGTAGTGTGATTTCTAGACTTGTGCTGGTTGTGCTAAATTTTTAGTAGGGCTACAAAACGTAATATTGTTAAAATTCTACCCAACCATCTTGGTACCACTAGATTTCTTTAGGCGGCAGCTTTTAATACAGGGTAGGTACCTGCACTTCAAGTTAAAGTGAATAACCACTTAAAAATGTTCATGATAGAATCTTTTCTCTGATTTTCTCTAAAATTTTAAATGCGTTGTACGGTAACTGCCTCTTTCTTGTTACAGTTATGACAAAGTCAGAACCAGTTACATAAACTCTTGCTCTAAATCCTGAGGACATGAACTGGTATCTTCTAAGTGGGAGGAGGAAGGTGGTATCTGCTGGAGGCTGAAGGCGGTAGCTTAGGGTGACCCTCCACCTGCACCTGATGCCGGACGGGAGATACCAGGGTGTAAGGCCTTATTCTCCAAATGAGATATATGCCTTCCATAAGGATTTAGCTGGTTTCCACATCCCTGAATGAAACAGTTAACTTTCAGGAGAGATGGGACTTGTGTTCTTGCCAGTAAGGTCTGAAACAGAGGTCCTTCCGCTGGATAAAGTGAGGTTCAACTGTTTATCACAGGAGTAAGGCCTTAACGCGTCAACCTCAAGATTATTTATGAAAAGAGGAGACCAGAAGCCAAAGACCTAGATTTTCTTTTCCTCTGCCCCTGCCCCATATGCCTTTGTTTATTAGTTTTTTGTCATTTTTGTGTGTTTCTCAAAGTATTTTGAAAGAAAACCAGCTTTAGAGGTTTAATTTCCAACTCAGTTTGTCAGACTTTAAAGAACACACTGCCAAATTTTGGCCAAAGTGTTAATTTTTTGGAAAAGCTTTCTATCATTTTGGCACTGAGATATTTATTGTTTATTTATCAGTGACAGAGTTCACTATAAATGGTGTTTTTTTTATAGAAGATAATTATCGGAAGCAGTGCCTTCCATAATTATGACAGTTATACTGTCGTTTTTTTTTAATAAAAGCAGCATCTGCTAATAAAACCCAACAGATACTGGAAGTTTTGCATTTATGGTCAACATTTGAGGGTTTTAAAAAACAGCCACGAGCCAAATAAAATTATAAAGCTAAATATTGGTGAAGAAATCAATTGAATTAGGAGTTGCTAATCAAGTTAGATTTCTGTTTAGCCAACCAGATAAAAAGGGCAGTTCTCTTGAAGGGAAGGACTTGTGACCATGTGACCAAGTTATACATTAATGTCACTTAAAGGTTGTGATAGTACTCGTACGTGTGAAATTTTACAGCTCAGTGTATCCAAGGTGTAACTTTAATTCGAATTTTGCAAAATTTCCAGTACCTTTGTCACAAAGCTAACTCACATTATCGGGAGCAGTGTCTTCCATAATGTATAAAGAACAAGGTAGTTTTTGCCTACCACAGTGTCTATATCGGAGACAGTGATCTCCATATGTTACACTAAGGGTGTACGTAATTATCGGGGACAGTGTTTCCCATAATTTTCTTCATGCAATGACATCTTCAAAGCTTGAAGATCGTTAGTATCTAACATGTATTCCCAACTCCCTATAATTCTCTATCTTTTAGTTTTAGTTGCAGAAACATTTTATGGTCACTAAACATTTGGTGGGTGAATTCAACCACTATAAAATTAAATTACTTCATTCGACATTCTTTGCTTTTAAACCTAACGTAACGTTTTGTTATATTTGTGGTTTCTCCAGGTCTTCTGTTTAGTGGGATGGTAGTCCACATTTACAACGTTTGCTGTTGTCAGATGAATTTAACTTTATCCCCTTATTTGCATGTCATCTCCTGGAAACTTAGTTCATACAAGTTTGAATCCAGACTTGACCTTTTAGCTTAAATCAGGGGAAACTTGTATAGGAGGCTCAGGGGGCGGTGGGGAGTGAAATGCGTAGGGAAGCGAAGCTTGCAGAAGGATCCTTGATCATGTCTCCCTACCCATTAGTATGTGGTGGTTTTAAGTTAAATAGAGATGCAAACAAGTAAGTTTGAAGCTACATGAGTAAAGACTTTATTTTCTAGTCCACTATCATTGGAAACCTGATAATCAGCTGTTTGTTATAGGGCAGTTCACCCGAAGAAACTGCCACCTAAGAACAAGTCCGTAGACTTCGTGTCCCTTACCTAACATAGGTCTAGATTATTACAGCCTCACTGAATTGTTTCACTGCTCACAGTCTGTTTAGTCTTCACGGTGTTTTATCTTGAACTGGTGTTTAGTGTAGCTAAGTGGAAAGGTCATAGCTGGGCTCCCCGGTTTGGGTATCATGCTTTACCACACTTTAATGAAAGCTCGGTAACTTCAAGACATACTGTGAATATGGGCATACATTTTACAGCAGTAGATCCCCTCAAAAACCTCTTTTCTATGATGAGGATTAAGTTATTTCTAATCAAAAACACCAGTACGTGGTAAGAGGCTTAATATTCCTGAATGAAATGTGTATCTGACTAGTAACAACCTGCTGGACTTCAGATTTCATCTGGTTATAGATTTCAGGTGCATCTTGAAGGTAAAGGATAAATGAGCTCTATCATGATTCGCTGTTCTAGAACTTGCATGACCTTTATTCTGTTTCCTCTTTGAATGTTCTTGAAATTTTAGTTGGCTAAACATGGCTTATTAGACTTGCCAACCTACTGCTCATCGATATCTTTGTAAACAAGTGATATGCCCTTACAATTGTGTCCAAGCTGGTATGTGCAACCGTGTGGAAATTCCTTACCTGATTGAATAAAATGCTTCAACACAGAGGTGTCATTTTTTTATAATAGATTTTATTGTTTTAGGGCATTTTGGGGTTCACAGCAAAACTGAGCAGAAAGTATAGAGTTCTGTATACTCTGCCTGCTCAGCCCTGGCCCAGCTTCCCCCGCTGTCAGCATCTCCCACCAGAGTCGTACACGTGTTAACAATTGAACGTACATTGACCCATCATTATCACCCAAAGCCTATAGTTTACATTAAAGTTCACTCTCAGTGTTGTATATTTTATGAGTTTGAAGAAATCTGTAATGAAACATATCCACCATTTATAATACAATACAGAATAGTTTTATTGTCTTGAAAATCCTCTGTTCTCTGCCTCTTCATCTTCCTTTCGCCTAATCCCTGATCTTTTTACTCCTCCTTCCTTCTGCCATAACCATTGATCTTTTTACTGTCCATAGTTTTTGCCTTTTCCAGAATGTCATGTGGTTAGAATCATACAGTAGGTAGCCTTTTCAGATTGGCTTCTTTCACTTAGTAGTAATATGCATTTAAGGGTTGATAGCTCACTTTTTTTTTTGAAGTTTATTTATTTTGAAAGACTGTGCATGTGCAAGGTAGAGAGAGAGCCAGCTAGCAGGGGAGGGGCAGAGAGAGGGAGGGACAGAATCCTAAGCAGAATCCTAACCAAGCTCAAATTCACCGAGATCATGACCTGAGCCCAGCGAGATGAAGAGTCAGATGCTTAACCAACTGAGCCACCCGGGCACCCCGATAGCTCACTTCTTTCTGGTGCTGAATTTTATTCCATTATCTGGATGTAACTTAGTTTCTTTATCCATTTATCTACTAAAGGACCTCTTCATTGCTCCCAAATTGGCAACTATGAATAAAGCTGCTATAAACATACGTTTTTATGTGGACAGGTTTTCAGTTCATCTGGGTAAAGACCGTACAATTGCCGGATCATGTGGAAATAGTATGCTTAGTTTTTTAAGAAATTTCCAAAGTGGCTGTCCCATGTGAATTCCTATAGCAGTGAAATGAGAGTGCCTGTTGCTTCACGTACTTGCCGGCATCTGGCGGTGTCCGGTGTTTTGGATTTTGGCCATCCTAATAGGCGTGCTGTGAAATCTTGTTTTGATTTCCATTTCCCCAATGACATGATGTTGAGCACCTTTTTATAGCTTACTTATCAAGCGTATAGCTTCGGTGAGGTGTCTGTTCACATCTTTTGCCGCTTTTTCAAATTGGGTTGTTCATTTTGTTGAGTTTTAGGAATTCCTTGTATATTTTGGATAACCATACCATCATTTGTCAGATTTATGTTTTGCAAATATTTTTTTCCCCAGTCTATGGCTTGTCTTCTCCAATGTCTTTTACAGAGCATGAGCTTATAATTTTAATGAGGTCCAACTTAATTATTCTTTCACGGATCATGCTTTTGGTAGTTTATCTAAGTCATTGCCAAACCCAATGTCCTCTAGATTCTCCTGTGCTGTCTTCTAGTAGTTTTATAGTTTTGCATATGACATTCAGGTCTGTGATCCATTTTGAATTCAGTTTTGTAAAGGGTATGTGGTCTGTGTCTAGATTCATTTTTTTGCATGTGGATGTCCAGTTGGGTCATGAATTTTTGTTAAGAATGCTCTAGTAAGACTCCCCTCCGAAAATATGAGCTAAGTAATTTTAAATGTCCCTATAGCCACATTAAAAAACAAAAGAAATATGTGAAATTTTTCTATTTTTAACTCCGTATATCCAAAATACTGTCATTTGAAAATGACTGCCAAGGTATTTTATATTCCTTTCTTCAGAGTTAAGTCTTCCAAATCCATTGTACTTGGAGCACATCTCACTTTGGAATACCCACATTTCAAGCGCTCCATAGCTGCTCATGGTGAGTGGGCACTGCTGCTGTATAGCAAAAGGCATAATTGGTAGGGCTTTCTTTTTTTCCTTTTTACAGGCTTGCTATGCAATCACCAAAACTATATAATTCAATCTCATCACTACAAGTGCCAGCTGGGATTCTTCAGTGTGATTGCAGGAACTGCAGCCCCTAGAATGGGGAAGCTTTTTAATCGCTTCGCCTGTGTCCAAGCTTTCCCCCGTGAGAATGAGTAGCCACTTGCATATCCTTGAGGGAGAAACAAGACAGTAATTAAACTGCTGTGTTCTATGGGGGGAAATGCCTACGTGAAAGATGGTGAGCGAGGAGACCGCCCTAACAAATACTTGAAGACATCTGTTGATTTGCGAGATATACTTTCCCTTGAATGTAATATATCAGATACTGATAGCTTCATTATGGCTGCCAATGGGTCTGCTTTTTTAGGTGATTAAGTCAGAGCCTTTGCCGTCTGCTCCACCTGTCCTTTAAACTGCCTCGTGCATCTCACATGGACTTTGACTAGTTAATACCTTTTTTGAAAATATGTACATAGTAACTAATGGTCAGTGTGCAGAAGGGTCTGATTGAAAAGTTTTCTTGTTTTTCACCATTTTTCTCCCTCTTCCCACAATCACCAGTTTCTTGTGTATACTTTCAAAGTAGTCTCTGCATAAGTGAGAATGTCCATGAAACCTTCATAACAGCACACGTGGCAGGGGAGGGAGGGTGTTGCTTCCACCATCACAACGGAAATCCCTACAACCCAACCTTCAGACTGCTTGCAATGAGAAACTGGTTAAAATTGAAAAACATTCTCTCTCCCTGCTCCTTCCCCCCTCAAAAATAAATGAATAAAACTTAAAAAAAGAGAGGGAGGTGCCTGGGTGGCTAAGTATCAGACTCTTGATTTTAGCTCAGGTCATGATCTCACCATTTGTGAGATTGAGCCTCATGGGCTCCGTGCTGATAGTACAGAGCCTGATGGGGATTCTCTCTTTCCCTCTCTGCCCTCCCTTGGTCCTGCACATGGGCTCTCTTTCTTGCTTTCTCTCTCAAAAATAAAACTAGGGCTTCTGGGTGGCTTAGTCGGTTGGGCGTCCAACTTCAACTCAGGTCATGGTCTCAGTGAGTTTGAGCCCCGCGCCGACTCTGTGCTGTGACAGCACGGAGCCTGGAGCCTTCTTCAAATTCTGTCTCCCTCTCTCTACCCCTACCCTGCTCACACTCTATCTCTCTCAAAAATGAACATTAAAAAAAATTTTTTTAATAAACTCTTTTTAAAAATAGAAAAAAAACAAGAAAACCACCAAAGAACTTTAAAAAGTAAATAAAGGCACACAGACTGTGGAGGGTAGTAAAACCTTAAGTGTTTGGCAAGGACAAAAAGAAGAAACAAAAAACTAATAGAATAATGGTATGCCAAAGTTCGATCATATCAATAATTATATTATTGCCCTATTAACATTTTAATTAAAAGTCTGACAGTGGGTTAGGGGGGAAAATGCTCATTTACATGCTGCCTATAAGAAACACTTTATTTTTATTTTTTAAAATATTTATTTATTTTTGGGAGAGCTCAAGTGGGGAAGGACTAGAGAGAGGGAGAAAGGATCTGAAGCTGTCTTCGTGCTGACAGGCTTGACAGCAGTGAACCATATGTGGGGCTCAAACACACGAACTGCAAGATCATGACCTGAGCCAAAGCTAGAAGTTCAAGTGAATCACCCAGGGGCCCCAAGAAACATTTTCAAGACACAGAGGAGTTTAAAGTTAAAAGATGGGGAAAAATATAGAACAGGAAAATTAGCATAGGACTAGAGTGGCTATTTAAATACCAGGTAAAATAGACTTCAACATAAAGATTATTACCATAGATAAAAATTAGGAACATTTCATAATGATAAAAGGAACAATTCATCAGAAAGATAGTACAAGTATCAATGTGTATGTGCCTAATAGCTTTAAAACACATGAATAAAAAGTTTAAAGAGTTGAAGGAAGTAACAATTTTGCCATTGTAGATTTTTCAAAAATTAAATAATAGAATTTTTTTAAAGTAGGCTCCATGCTCTGTGTGGAGCTTGAACTCATGACTCTGAGATCAAGAGTCCCGTACTCTACTGACTGAGCCACCCAGGTGCCCCACTGTAGTAAATTTTAAACATCCACTTAGTAGTCAGTAGACAAATCAGGACAAAAGATTTGAACCACTTTATCAGCCACCTCCATCTACTTGACATTTATGGAACATGACCTCCAACAACTGCAAAATACATTTTTTGGGCTACATATGGCATATTCATCAAGACTGAACATATTCTGTGCTGTAACGCAAGTGTCAATGAAAGTATTGAAATCATATTCTCGTATTCTCTGAATTGTATTCTCTGACCACAGTGGAGTGAGACATCCATAAAACCCCAAAACATCAGGAAATTAAGCCACATTTTTAAAAAGTAACTTATGGGTCAAAGATGAAATCACAAGAGAAATTAGACAAATGTGAACTGAATGATAATTACAATATAAAGTATGTGGATGCAGGTAAAGCAGTAGAGATACACTGCTCACTGCGGTAGCCACCAGCCATATGTGATTACATTTAAGTTAATTAGAATTAAAAGTTCCAATTCCTGGGGCACCTGGATGGCTCAGTCCTTTGAATGTCTGACTTCGGCTCAAGTCATGATCTCACGGTTTGTGAGTTTGAGCCCACATCAGGCTCGCTGCTGTCAGCCTGTCAGTGCAGAGCCCACTTTGGATCCTCTGTCCCCGTCTCTGCCCCTCCCCTGCTTACACTCTCTCAAAAAATAAACAAAACATTTTTAAAAAATATTTTTAAAAAGTTCAAATTTCTCAGACACACTGATCACATTTCAAGTGCCCAGTAGCTATATATGGCTAGTGGCTACTGTATTGGACAGCAGAAAGTCGAATATTTCCATCACTGTAGAAAGTTCTATTAGACAGTCGTGGCTTAGAGGGAAACTTACGGTTAAATATAGTAGAAAAGAAGAAACCTCTAAATTCAATGACCTAAGTTTCCACCGTAAGAAATTAGAGAAAGGAAAGCAAAGGAAGCCCAAACGATATGTAGAGAAGTATCATACAGAGCAAAAATCAATAAAGTGGAAATCAGACAATAGATAATGAAGCCAAAACCTAATTCTTGGGAATGCAAAGCATAACTGAAAAACCCCTAGCTAGACTGATTAAGGAACATATATGTTAATTTTTCAATTAGCATAAGAAAAATCAGGAAATCTGAATGGCTCTATATCAAAGAAATAAAATTTATCTAGACTTCCCAAAAAAGGAAACTGTGGACTCAATTTCATTGGTGAATTCTACCAAACATTCAAGGAAGGAATACCACCCATCTTACACAAACTCTTTCAGAAAACAGAGGAAGAGGAAACCGTTGGGGTTGATGCAATTTACCAAGAAAGACATTACAAAAACTACAGACCAATATTATAATGAATATAGATGCAAAAATCCCAAATAATACTAGCAAATTGAAAACCAACAATGCATAAAAGGATTATATATCATGACTAAGCAAGATTTATTCCAAGAATGCAGGGTTAATGCTCAAAAATCAATGTACCTAGCAATATCCCACCTATATATATACACCAGTGAAATGAAAACATGTCCACACAAAAGCTTATACATGAGAGATCATAGTAGCATTATTCCTAATAGTCAAAAACCAAAACCCAAATGTGGTATAAACATACAATGGAATATTACATGGCAATAAAAAGGAATGAAGTGAAGTAATATCATGGAAGATGGCAGAGTAGGAAGCCATTCCTTCACGTAACTAGCTATTGAACTGGCAAGAGCTGTCTAAAGTAACTATTTTGGAACTCTGCAGTCCAGTTGAATACTTGCAAAGTCCAGGGTAGAGCTTGATGAAGAAGGTAGTAAATTTCAGTAAATTCTAGTCGATTTTAGTCTTTCAGGTAGTGGCTACTCTCCCCCACTTCCCAGCCTCAGAGAAGACAGCTGAGAAGAGGGACGGTGGGCCATGATCCTGGGGCAGCTTCTTGGAGCCAGGGTAGGCAATAAGGACTTTGTCCTCTAAATATCAAGAGTTGTGTGTTTTGATTGACACTTAGTGCTTTCGATCACTGCTTTTGAGCCCTTGTTGGCTGAAGTGACTTACAAGGGATTTAAAGAGACAGTATTTCTCTTTGGGAACCAGACATTTAAGGAAATCTTTGTCAGGTACTGGCTGGCTGCAGAGATAAAAGAACAGAAACTTGAACCACCACACACAAGCAATACACACGTCGCAAAAATAGTTTGGAAATGTCACAAACACATGGCTTCGATCCTCAACAAGCAAGATTTAACAATCTCTGAGGAGTGAGAATTAGATTTCCAGAATTACCACAATATAATGCTTGGTATGTCCAATTCTCAGTAAAAAAAAAAATTACAGGAAACAGAAACAAAGTACAGCCCACACTGGGGGGAAAAATTGACAGAAATCACCCCCAGAGGAAGGCCAGATATTGGAATTACTCACTAAAGATGTTAAATCAACTGCTTTAAATATGTTAAATGAGCTAAAGGAAACCATGGGCAAAGAACCAAAGGAAATTAGGAAAACTATGTAGAACAAATAAGAATATCAGTAAAGAGATAGAAATTATAAGAAACCAAACACATTCTGGAGCTGGAAAGTAAAATAACTGCAGTGAAAAACTCACTAGAGAGGTTCAATAGCA
Source organism: Paguma larvata (assembly GCA_030068075.1). Taxonomy (NCBI): domain Eukaryota; kingdom Metazoa; phylum Chordata; class Mammalia; order Carnivora; family Viverridae; genus Paguma; species Paguma larvata. Next base: position 83,884,138 of record CM057824.1, read on the forward strand.
AATTTGAGCAGGCAGAAGAAAAGATCTGTGAACTTAAAGATAAGACCATTGAAATTATCCAGTATTAGGAGCAGAAAGGAAAAGGATAAAGAAAAATGAACAGAGCCTGAGGGACCCATGGAAAACCATCAAATGTACCAACGTAGGCATTAGCCCTGTGCTAGAACCCAGTCCCAGCCTTCCTTGATATCCAGCTGGTCCTCTCAACGAACCCCTTAAGGTGCTTTCTCATCACCCCCAACCAAGTGCACAGAGACTGGGCCACATAGAATCCTTAGATGTGAGTCCTCAGCTCCACTAAAACATGCTCATTCTCTTCCACTTGTTTTTGCAGCATGGCATACATGTATGCTAGAGGGGTTAGGGAGTTGGGTAAAAGAGAATTAGCAGAGTTTGTATCTGGGTCATGGAAATGCTAATCCAAATTCGGTCGCCACTCTTAAATTGTTGGGTATCCTTGGGTAACTTGCTTTACCTCTCAGAACCTCACCTTCCTCACTTCTACTCTAGGGGGTTAGGCCTGATGTTCTCTGATATCCTTTTGGCTCTAACACAAAATCCTCCTCTCACTGACAATGTGTCTTTCCTCTTTCAAACACAGATTCAGTTCTCTCCTTTAAGGGTGCCATTATAATCCTTTCTCCTCTTTCCCAAGAGCACAGATGTACTATTGATGAGACTGTGTTAATCTGAATTTATCTTGTAGACATTCTTCAGGCACTCGTTCAGGTGTCCCGGGTGTTCCCCTTGGTCTAACGATCTGATCACCTCCTTTGGGGCTGTTGATATTAAGGTGTCTTAGGTGACTAAAACTGATGTTCCAGAACTTGCCTTTTTACTATGGACAAGCCCACCATAGCAGGAGTTGTAGGTTAATATCCTTGCTGATGGTGACTTGTATTTGCTGTTCTAGCTGCTTTCCTGATTTCTGACGTACTGACTGCCTTATCTTCTGGAAACAGAATTTTCTTAAGTTCTAACCCGCAGACCTATCTATCTGGACCTCTAGTTTCAGCTTATTGCTCCGTCTGGACCCAATTTCCCACTGTGTTACCATGACCAGTCACTTGCCGTGATTTACAGACTACCTGGGGGGAAGTGGAGAGCAATTACAAGTTCTTGAGTAAGGCAGTAGGTTAACCAGTTTTTAGAAAGATTAATGGAGAGTTAACATGGAGGCACAGAGGCTGAAGTCGGTAAGGTCAGGAAGGAACATTTCCAGTAAAACACCATGCAAGGGTATAAATATCACAGTATCTATTGTCTTGTTGAATCCTTACAATCTCCCAGTGAAGGGAGAAACAGAGTCCTGCTGATGAAAGGCTTTGTTCCACCTCACAGGGAAGTAAACACATAATTTGATATGTAGCATTTCAAAGGTGCGTGATTACTATTTATTTATTTAAATGTTTATTTATTTTGAGAGAGAGAGAGCAAGTGGGGGAGGGGCAGAGAGAGAGAGAGAGAATCCCTATCAGGCTCTGCACTGTCAGCGTGGAGCCCATTGCGGGGTTCAGTTTCACAAACCGTGAGACCATGACCTGAGCTGAAATCAAGAGTCAGATGCCTCACCGACTGAGCCACCCAGGCCCCCCTTTGATTATCGCCGAAATGAAGAAATGGTGTGGTTGGTAAAGGTGGGTCCCGGGCCCGGGTTCTCCCTAACTGCACTGAGGTGGTGGCTGAGAGGAAGCCAGTCTGGAGCCAGGAGGGCAGGAGGGTGGAGCCCTGCAGTGTTGAGGTCTGCATGGAGTGCTAAGGGAGGAGCTGGATAAAGATGCTCAAGGCCCTGAGTCTGGTTTCTGGGCAAATGAGAGAGCCAGGGGAGTAAGGGAGACAGAGCTGGATTTGAGAGTTTGGATTCCCTTGCCACTTCCTCAGATTGATGTGACCAAATGCAAGTGTCCGGGCGTCAACATCGTCACTCTGGAGGCAGCCACTGATGCAGGAGGCTCTATCCACGTAGGCCTCACCAACTCAGATGTGTGTGTGTGTGTGGGGGGGTATCAGTAGACATGAGCTCACCGAGCGGAGAGGGTGTCTCTAAAGGCAGCTGGTAGGGGCTTCTCTGGGGCGGTCATCATTGGAGCAGCAGGAGAAAGAACAGACCGCAAAGGATTGGTAGTGTCTACACTACCAAACGGGAGATTTAAAAAAAGAAGGAGAGAGGAAAAGTGAAAAAATACCTCCTTGCCATTTAAGGATAAGCCCTGACAGCCCATTTCTAAAGTTAGTACAGTGCGTTCCAGGGGAAGCTAGATTTCAGGGACGTAAAGGAGTAGGTAGAACATAAAAGGAGCCAGGCTTCAATACAATTAGTCATTAGCAGTTTCCGGATTATGCACATGGGGCCATGTGACTGTGCCGGACACTGGCTGGACACGTAATAAATCTTGAGTACCTGTACCCACTTGGTCGTTCGTTACTAAACTTCAATTCTAGGTGTCCACCAGGGGGCGTTGGGACCCAGGTCTGTGGTGCTCCATTCTGAATAGCCCGTGTTGATCCAGGGTTTGTAATCTCTTGGCTCCTTAAGCCCTTTCTCTAGCTGGGCAGAGGGGCAGGTGCGTGGGAGCAGCTGGCAGCACCTCCTCCCAGTGCCCTGGTAAGGTTTTGAAACTGTCTGAATTGCTTGGGGGTATATGAGCCGGCCCATCTGAGCAGTTCCAGGGAGCTCTGGCTTGCTTGATAGGGTCAAGGCGCAGTGTGTTCTTAGTCCTGGGAGGACATGGCCTGGGCTAGCAGATAGCCCCGTGCCTAAGAATGCCTTCAGAAATCCCTCCCCCCACCTCCAGTAAGAGACAAATGGTCTCTTAGTCTCTTCTGGACTAAGAAATCTTCTGCCCTTTGTCAAATTGGTTTGTTTGCTCAGATGCCAGACTTGACACCACATCTCTCTCCCCCACCCCCACTTCAGCTCATGTCTTATTTTAGGCACTGGGGCTACACAGAGGACCCAGTTTCTGGTTGCATACTGGAATCATTTGGAGAACTTTTAAAAACTGTGAATGGGCCTGGGCATCACTGTTTTTAAAAGCTTCTCATGTGATTTCTTATGTGCAGCATAACTGAGAATCTCTGGGTCCAAGGCCTTGCTGCTCAAAGTGTAGAAGCTTGATAGGAAGGTAGCATCCCTTTCCAAACCTGCTGAATCAGATTTTCAAGAAGAGCCCAGCTCATTCGGTTGCACACTGGAGTTTGAGAAGCACCGATCTAATCAGCATATTGTTCTACTTCACCTGTGCTCACTACCTGGCCTGAATCACGGCCTCCGCCACTTTCACAAGCTGGAGCAGTGGCCTTTGGGAGTAGAAGGTTTTGACTGTGACCTACAGAAAGAAATAGATTTTATATCAAGAAGGAGAGTACATGTGCACATATAGTGACACAAAAATGTCACAAAAAAGAATACCTTTATTAGCTGTGATGCACTCGCATTCATTCAATATACATTTCTGGCACCTACCGGGCACTGTCGTAGGGGTCTGTGCCTGTCTATTCGCAGACAAAAACCTCTGTCCTTGTGGCGTTTACATTCTGTGTGTTGGGAGGGAGGAGGGTTGTCAGAAAGTTAAAAAGAAGTCATGAATATGAAGGATATGCTAGATTAATATATTTATTTTAAAAATTAAATTTGGAGGTACTCCCAGATGCTGGCTACATCCTGTGTCCTGATTCGGGGGTTGGGTACCTTCACTTTGTAAAATGTACACGTTTGCACTTCTCTGGATGTATGTCATACTTTAATAAAATGTTTAAAAACATTACCTTCTGATACTTTCGATTGCATTATTGTCCTCTTCCACTAAAAAAAAAAGTCAAAACCTACTGAATTCAGTTCACCTCCTATTCATAGGTTGCAACAGTAGTTTAAAAAAACATTGCTCTATTAAAAAAAAAAAAAGAACGAACAAACACCCTTCAGTCCAATCACTCAGCAGCATCTGCCACTCTTGGCTGAGCACCTGCTTGCTGGTATGAGCCAGGCTGCCCGTCACCACCTTCCTTGCCCTCCCGTACACCCTGCAGTGCAGCCATCTCACGGTGGAGATTCTTAAGGGCACCCCCACAAACCTCCCTCAAGCAGCTTGGTTCGCCTCCACTTAGAACTAGACCTGACAAGCCCTTCTCCCTGCAGTCCCTTTGCTGTGGGCAACTCTCCCCAAGTTCCAGATCTGGGAAGAGACTGGTACAGGCACGTTAAAGGCTTGGGCTTTATCCCCACAGCCACCTCCTTAAGCTCCTGAGCCTTTTGCTTCTAGACTGTGTCTCATTTCCTCTTATATGCCGTCAGCTCCCTGAGGGCAGAGCAGTCTTGCTAGGTGTCTCTAGGCGATAGTACTAGAGTCACAGAACAATGCAGAAGAGACAGACAGCCTCAGAGACCTCTCTCACCAGGAGTCCCTGGTGCTCAGCGTGATGCTGGAGAGAGTCCAAGAGTTGGGACTAGAGAGGATGGAGGAAGGGGGACCAGGAGACCCCTTTTCTGTGAAACTAAAGCTCTGGATAACCTTGCACCAAACACGTAAGAGGGATGGATCTGGCTCTTGTGGGCAGCTGGAGGGGAGGTGGGAGAATGGGGACTTGGGCTCCCCTAAGAAAATCACCTAGCAGGACTGACCGGGATACGAGTGCTTTGATGCTTTGCTTTGTTTGACGTGGAGCCTGATTTACAGGCAGAAAGCTTGCTCTAAATCAGTTGTTTGCGTCTATTGACCCCAAAATTTAGACCTTACACATTCCAAAGTGAGGCTCCTGGGTTTGGCGTTGCTTTGTTGTGCATTGGTGGCACAGGGCGGGCTTTGGAGTCAAAAACTGGATCTGAATCCTGGTTTTAATGCCAACAGCTGTATGACCCCGAGCAAGTTACTTAACTGTAAGGTCCGTTTTTAAAATGAGGATGGTAATGTGTACATCATTCGACTGTGGTGGCAGTTGGATGAGAATACATGCCAAGTGCAGGGCCTTACCCATAGGAAGTCTCCATAAACCTCAGCGACCGTCATCACTGACGTAGTGTGCAGGAGTTGGGAGAGGACTCCTCTCGGATTCCTTCCCCCTGACTTTTTCCTCTGAGATCAGGCAGCAAGGGGGAAGTTGGCCAAACCCAGAGGTGGAGTCAGGAGTCCTGCCTGCCCTAGTCCCTCCCTTGGACTGGTGCATTCACCCTGTGCTCTGGCTTCCTCATGAAGGGAAGCTGCTACATGCACTGTTATCAAATGATTTAGTGGAAAGGTGCCCAGCCTATCTCACAGGGCAAGACACCAAGACCCAAATCCACCCAGTCCAGACTCGCCATAGATGTCTCTATCCCATCCCGGTCTGTCTCGCCCTTGCCCCCGCCGCCGGCCAGAGCCTGCGGCGGGAGCCTTTGGGCTCATGCTGGACAATAGGGGTGCAGAAAGAGTCATCCTTACACAGTTCTTTGATGTCTGATCCTTGGGACAATTCTCTCTGGACTTGTTTTATTATTGTACCCATTTTATAGATGAGGTAGTCAGTAACAGTGCTAACTGGGCTTAAACCTTTGGGTTCTAAGCACCATTCCCCAAGGCTGCCTCCAACTAGCTGGTATCTGGGTGCAACAGCTGCTCTACCACTGGGAGGAGGAGCTCTGAATTCTCCTTCTTTGTGGGTGCAGGGAAGAAAGCAACCAAGAGGGAGCAGTGCAGGAGGGAGGAAGGGCCCCTTTCCCTGGGACTGTTTGTGCCTGTGTTCCCAGCAGGAAATGTCACAGGCCTGAAACCACCTCTCCCTTGTTGAAATGTCCTCACTTGGTCCCAGAGAAAGGATGGGGGTGGCCCAGGTTCCCAGGCCTCTGGGCTGCTACTGAGAGATTAGGACTCAAGTCCATTTCTGCAAACACTCACTGGATTGTGACTTTGGAAACTTTCCAATCCAACCTCCTCGTTTTAGAAACAAAGCAAGTGAGACCAGCTGGAAATGACTTTTTACGCGTCACGTGGTAAGTCAGCAGCAGCTGAACTAGCTACTGAGAATTCGAGACTCCTGTTTCAGTGCTCCTCCACTGGGCCCAGTTAACTGCACACTCTCAGTGTGAACTCCCTACCTTCGACTTCATCACTCCTCGCCTAGGCACACAGGAAGGCGCAAGCTGTACAGGCGGTGGGGAGATTCTGGAGAGTAAAGAAGCGGGATTGGTAGAAGGACTGAAGAGAGGGGAGAGGGGAGGAGCAAGTGGGACCTGGCTCCTTAAGAGGGCGGGCCAACCCTGCTGGACCCCGCCCCCCTGGGGCGGCGCAGGCGCAGGCGGGCTCCAGGAACTCAGGCGGGAGGGCGGGCGCTCCTGGCTCCCGGGCCGGCGCGCGGGGCCGCAGCACCTGCGGGGGCCGGCGCTGGGCGCGGCGCCCGGCGGGCGGACGTCGACGCCGGGAGGCTAGGGCGGGGAGGCGGGACTGGGACGTGGGGGTGGCCGCGGAACCCCAGGGGAGGCCAACCCGCAGCCCCCTCCCCAGGGGGACGGGGCGGAAGGAACCGGGCAGGGGGCGGTGTGAGCGGGCTCCGAGGGCAGCACCATCTGGAGGGGTGGGACCGCGCGGCCTCTTGGGGGCAGGCGAGTGCGCTGGGCAGTGCGGGCGAGGGGCCCCGAGCCGGGAGCGCAAGAGGAACGCGGCGGACTCAGTCCGGCGCTGCCGGAGCAGCAGCCACAGCGGGTCGGAGTTCTCAGCTGGGGCCCGCAGCAGCTTCGCGGGCTGAAGCTCGGCGTGGAGGAGCAGGGGGGCGTGGGTCCGGCCGTGCAGGAGGAGGGCGGGGTGGGCCCGGGGGTGCAGGAGCGGGGCGGCCGTGGCCACGAGCCCAGCCTGGGGGTGGTTTGGGGTCCGTCGGACGGCGCGGACTGGAGGCGCCCGCCGCTGTGGACGGGCTCGGCGGGCTGGCCTGTGGTGCAGGAGGAGGGGCTGGGGCCCCGCAAGCAGTACCAGGAGAAGGGGGGAGGCAGCCCCGCAGTGCAGGAGCGTGGGGAGGCCCGCGCCGGGGTGCAGGAGCAGGGGGAGGGGAGCCCACGCAGGCTGCTGCAGCAGCCCGAGCCACTCTCCGAGTTCGGGGACCGCTCCTGGGAGCGCGGGGAGGGGCTCGAAAGTTCCGGGGAGCAGGGGGGGCAGTCCTGGGAGAGCTGTGGGCACCTCAGGCGGGAGGCGGTGGTCCTGGGAGCGGCCCCGACACGCCGAGAGAGACTCGAGCTGGTGGGGAGGGCCAGGCCTGTGGGGCCCCAGGGGCCTGAGGGGGAGGGACGCCTGGGGGTGCAGGAAGCAAATTGGTTGCCCGGGGTGCAGGAAGGACAGGTGGTGCGGGCTGTCCAGGAGACATACCTGGACGAGAAGGGGTCCCAGGAGGGAGAGGGGCCCCCTGAGGGGCACAGGATCCGGAGGCGCCGGCGGAGGAGGAGGTGGTAACCTACAGACCGGCTGCCCAGCGCCCTGATCGCCCAAGGGCCGTGGTGAGCGCAAGATGTAGGGGTTTGGGGATTGGAGCGTTGGAAGCCACTGCCCGAGAGCAGGCAGTGTGTCCTGCTGGATCCTCTTCTGCCACCTCAGCCTGGACATCATCGAAACTGTGTCTGCAGGGAGGCAGCAGAAGGCAGCAGGTAAGGAAACCCAATTCCCTTCCCAGCGGGAGCTGGTGTGTTTTGAAGCAGGGGGCTGCAGTTATTTCAGGAGAGGGTGGTCTCCGAGCTGCTCTTGTTCACTCTCTTGTGTTTAAACCTGGGGAGGAAGGAAGCAGTGCAGTTTCAACAGTGAGGCAGGACCCCTCCCCCCAGTACTAAAAATGCCAACTGGAGTGATGGGGCATTTCCTTAGAGTCTAGACTGGAGGTGAGACTATCTGGGTGGCTGCCAGGCCTGGGCAGAAGGAAGAGAGGGGTGGCCCCAGGCTGAGGTTGCAGAGGAGGTAGTCACCCCTCCATCTGTCTACCCCTGGAGATAGGAGTGCCTCTGTGCCAGGGCTGGGATGGTGCAATCAGCACAGGTTTTCTCAAGTCCTCTAAACACATTCCAAAAAAGGGAAGGGGCAGCATCGCATTAACAGGGCTTTATCTAGTAACCCTGTTAGCCATGTGATGTGAGATGTGACTCTGGCCGCTAGTGACTGGAGCACGAGCCTGACCTGCTCCCCCCACACCTTCCTGTCACAGCTGATTAATAATGGAGGGCTCAGAGCCAGGAATGAATAGGGGTAGCAAGGCAGAGAACTGGTGAGGCCTCCTGTCTGGGTATGGGCTCTAGGCCTCTAGCCCGAAAGGGACACTCGAGGAGAGGGCGTTTGTACTACTGGGCTCTGGGCATCCTCCGTGGCCCAGAGCTCAGCCTGGGAGCCACGGCCGTGGCCACGGAGGATGCCCAGAGCCCAGCCCCACCCCATGGAGGTGGACAGATGGGCAGCTGTGGCATCATAGGTTCTGTACCAGCCAAGGCCAGCTTCTGTCGCAGCCTAGAGGTGGGGCTTGCAGGGGTGGGGACTAGATTTGGCTTCCTGTTGACTCCCCGGTGGCCGGGGTGCCTGGCCCACAGTGGTGCGGTTGGCCAGTTTATGGGCCTCATTCCTAGGGTTGTTCACCTCTCACTTGGCACCGTGTGAGGCCCTGCTCCCATGGCCCTCAGGTTGGGGTGGTTGCAGAGTTGCTGATTGCCTCAGGGCCTTAGCTGAGTCCTATCTCTGAGTCAGATGGCCCCAGGCCCCTTGTCTGAACCAGAGTAGGGGGAGATGGTCCTCTCTAGTCCGGGCATGGGGAATGCTGGTGGTGGTGGCTGGCGCAGCAGAGCCCTAGGCAGGCGGCTGCTGGGACTGTGCTGGAGGAGCCGGTTAGTCTGCTCCTCATGCAAACCCCACACCGACTGTCAGCTTCGTCCCACGCCTGCCTGTCACACTGCTGCCTCAAACACTCATGCACCGGCAGTTCAGCTGCTGTGTCCATGGTGCCTGGCCCTTCTGGGATGGCCAAACTGGTTCTGGCTCTCTAGGTCCAATGGAGAGAATTGTCTGTTCTGAACACATACACACGTAAGCATATATCTTTATCCTGTTTCAGGTCAACTTTTTTGAATTTGTGGTAGATGAAGAGAAGCACTTTGACAGTTCTGGGTCTAGACCACCTACTACCCGTGTAACCTGGGGCAAGATAACGTCTCTGAGCTTCAGTTTCTGTGCAGTGGGCCGTGGTTTGCTCTACACTGTCCTGAGTGCAGAGGGCTCAGTCCCCTCTTTGGCAGCATGGCGCCCACTTTGCCAGGACCCTTGGCTGGCAGATGTCAGGGAGGAGGTGTCTGTGCTCCCAGACCTTTTCCTCTGATCGCTAAATCCGCGATTATCCCCTGCCCTGTGCTTTATTCTGGAGAATGGAGTGGTTATTCTTTTTGTTTTTAATAGTGGCTTTATTGAGGTATAATAATATACAATGAAAGAAACATATTTAAAACATTAAGTTTTAACATATGCATATATCTGTAAAACCACCACCACAATCAAGGTAATGAACATACCTATTATTCCCAAACCCCGCATAGTTTTTTTGTGCCCCTTCCTAATTCCTTCTTCCCGCCCCTCCTTTGCCATGCCTTTTCCCCAGGCAACCGGCTGATCTGCTTTCTGTCATCATACATTAGTTCACATTACCTGGAATTTTATGTAAATGGAATCAGACAGCATGTGTCCTTATTTGCTTGACTTTTTAATTATTATTTTGAGATTCATGCATGTTGTGTAAGCTTCAATAGCTCATTTTTTATTGCTGAGTAGCATTTCATTATATGTATATACCACAATTTATCCATTCACCTGTGGATGGGTTGTTTTTAGTTTTTGGTTATTACAAATAAAACTGAACATTTGTGTAAGTTTTTCTGTGAACATACTATTTTATTTCTCTTGGGTAAATCCAGAGGACTGGAATTGTGAATCGTATGGTAGATATACATTGAACTTTAAGAAAATTGCCAGACTGTTTTCCAAAGTGGTTGGATTATTTTACATACCTAGTAGTAGTTATGGGGTGCCTGGATGGCTCAGTGGGTTAAGCGTCTGACTTTAGCTCAGGTCATGATCTCCCAGTTAGTGAGTTCGAGCCCCACATTGGGCTCCGTGCTGACAGCTCAGAGCCTGGAGCCTGCTTGGGATTCTGTCTCCCTCTTTCTCTGCCCCAACCCTGCTCACACTCTGTCTCTCTCTCCTATCTCTCAAAAATAAACAGACATTAAAAAAAAAAATTTACACACCTACTTAGTTATGTATGAAAGTTCGAATTCGTCCACTTTTTTGTCAGCACTTGGTATGATCAGTCTCTTTAACTTATTTTAATTTATTTTAATGTTTATTCATTTTTGAGAGAGAGATTGAGAGAGAGCAAGGGAGAGGCAGAGAAAGAGAGGGAGACAGAGGATTCAAAGTGGGCTCTGCACTGAAAGTAGCAAGCCTGACACTGGGCTCGAATTTATGGACCTTGAGATTGTGACCTGAGCTGAATTCGGATGCTCAACCGACTGAGCCACCCAGGTGCTCCAGTCTCTTTAATTTTAGACCTTTGAATAGGTCTGCAGTGGTTATCTCATTGATTTTAATTTGCATTTCCCTAATGACTAATATTTACTGAGCATCTTTTCATGTGCTTATTTGCCATTTGTTTTTTTTGTTTTTTTTTAAACGTTTATTTATTTTGAGAGACATAGAGACAGAGTATGAGCAGGGGAAGGGCAGAGAGAGAGGGAGACACAGAATCTGAAGCAGGCTCCAGGCTCTGAGCTGTCAGCACAGAGCCCGACGCGGGGCTCAAACCCACAGACCGTGAGATCATGACCTGAGCCGAAGTCGGCCGCCTAACCGACTGAGCCACCCAGGCGCCCCCTTATTTGCCATTTGTATATCTGGCGATATGTCTGTTCAAATTGTTTACCCATTTTTTAATTGTGGTTTTCTTTTTTGTATTGAATTTTATGAGTTCTTTATATATTCCGCGTGCAGACCCTTTATTGAATATGTTGAGATTGGATATGTTTGATTTGCAAATATTTCCTTCCAGTCTTTGGCTTGCATTTTCTCTTTACAGTGTCTTTTGATGAGCAGAAATTTAAAATTTTAATGAACTCCAGTTTAACAACTTGTTCTTTTGTGGTTTATGCTTTCAGTGTCATGTCTAAGAAATCTTTGCCTAACCCAAAGCACAGTGGTTTTCTCCTATTTTTCTTCTAGACATTTTATTTATTTATTTATTCTTAAAACAATTTTATTTTTAAGTAATCTCTGTAATCAGTGTGGGGCTCGAACTCACAACCCTGAGATCAGGAGTCTCATGCTCTACCACCTGAGCCAGCCAAGCTCCCTTTTCTAGTTATAAAAACTAGTTATATAAAACTTCTAGAAGTTTTATAGTTAGGGGTTTTACATTTAGGTCTAATGATCCATTTTGGGTTAATTCTTGCATATGGTGCAAGGAATGAATTGAAGTTCAGCTTTTTGCTTATGAAGATCCAATATTGTAGCACCGTTTGTTGAAAAAACGTGTCCTTCCATGGAATCGCCTTTGCACCTTCGTAAAAAATCAATAGTCTGTGTGTGTAGATAGAATTTGGACTCTTTTGTTCCATTGATCGTTTTGTCTATATCCTAATACCACACTATCTTGATCATTGTATATTTATAGTAAGTCTTGAAATCACGGTAAGACCATGAACGTTGTTCTTCCTTTTTAAAATTTTTAGTTATTTCAGGTTCTTTGCACTTCCGTATGCATTTTAGAATCAATATGTTAATTTCTACAAGAAAGCTTGCTGGGATTTTGGTTGGGATTGCATTGAATCAGTTTGGGAGAGATGTCCATTGCTTTAAATATTAAACCTTCTGACCCATAAACAATATATATGTCTGTATTTATTTGGATTTTTAAGAATTCTACCAATGTTTTATAGTTTAAGTATACAGATATTTCATATCTTTTTGTCAGATATATACTTAAGTATTATGTATTTTTTTGATGCTATGTAAATGTTATTTGGCTTTCTTAATTTTGGTAAAATATCTATAACATAAAATTTACCATCTTAACCATTTTTCAGGGTGTGGTTCAGTAGTGTAGGAACATTCATATTGTAACTATCACCACCATCCATCTCCAGAACTTTTTCATCTTGCAAAATTAAAACTCTGTACCTATTGAACAATAGCTCTCTATACCCTCTCCATCTTAGTGCTTGGAACCACATTCTACTTTGTCTGAATTTGGCTCTTCTGAATACCTCATAGGAGTAGAATCGTGCAGTGTTTGTCCTTTGGTGAATGGCTTTTTTCACTTACCATACATAATGTATTCAGAGTTCATCCATGTTGTGGCATGTGTTAGAATTTACTTCTTTTTTAAGGCTAAGTAATAATCCATCGTATAAATATGCCACATTTTGTTTATTCATCTACTCGTGGTGGTTTCCTCCTTTTGGCTTTTGTCAGTAATGCTGCTGTAAAATGGTATTGTTTTTAAATTTCTATTTCCTATTGTTTGTTGTTAGTATACATATAAACACAATTGATTTTTGTTTATTAATTTTGAATCCTACCACCTTGCTAAATGTGTTCTAGTAGCTTTTTGTAGCTTCCATTGGGTTTTATACATAGACTGTCATGTCATTTGTTAATAAAGATAGTTTTACTTCTTCCTTTCTGATCTTTATGCCTGATAGTTACCTCTTTTTCTTGTCTAATTGCACTGGCTATATCCTCTGGTATAAATTTGAATAGAAGATGAGATTACTTGTTCCTGATCTTAAGTCTTTTCACCATTATGCATGATATTAGCTGTAAAATTTTCATATGTGATCTTTATTAGGTTGAATAAACTCCCTCTGTTCCTATTTTGCTGAAATTTTTAATAGGAATGGATGTTGGATTTTGTCAAATTTTTTTCTGTGACTATAGGATATTTTTGTTTTAGTTTGTTAATATGTTGAATTACATTGATTTTCAAATTTTTGTTTTCTAAATATTTATTTTTGAGAGAGAGAGAGAGAGAAAATGAGCAGAGGAAGGGCAGAGAGAGAGGGGGACAGAGGATCTGAAGCAGGCTCTGCACTGACAGCACAGAGCCTGAATTGGGGCTCGAATTCATGAACCATGAGATCATGACCTGAGCTGAAGTCAGTCACTTAACCAACTGAGCCACCCAGGCACCCCTGATTTTCAAATGTTAAGCCAACCTTGCATTCCTTAGACAAACTCCGCTTGGTCATGGTGTGTTATTCTTTATATGTATTGTTGAATTCTATTTGCTAGAGAATTTGTTAAGAATTTTGCATCTGTGTTTATGAGGATAGTTTTCTTTCCTTGTACTGTCTATGGGATTCATAATATACATCTTTTTTAAAATATTTTTTGAATGTTTATTTTTGACAGTGAGCAGGGGAGGGGCAGAGAAAGGGGGGGTACAGAGGATCCACAGTGTCTGCTGACAGCAGACAGCCCCATGTGGGGCTTGAAATCACAAACTGAGATCATGACCCAACCTGAAGTCAGAAGCTTAACTGACTGAACTACCCAGGTGCCCTGGGATTCATAATATACATCTTTAGCATATCATAGTCTGCCTTCAAGTGATAATAGTATAAAAACCTGTATTTTTATTTCTCTCCTCCCTTTATGCTATTATTCAAAAATTATTCTTACACACATTGTAAACGCATACTATACTGGTATTATTTTTGTTTAAACAATTTATTTTTTAAAGTAATTTACATAATAAAAATATCTTAAGTGTTTACCCATGTAGTTGCTATTTCCAGTGCTTCATTTCTTTGCATAGATCCGTATTTCTGTACGGTATAATTTTCCTTCTGTCCGAAGGATTTCTTTTGACATTTATGGCAGTGCAGGTTGGTGATGAATTCTTTCATCTTTTGTATGTTTAAGAAGCTTATTTAGCCTTTATTTTAAAAAGGGTATTTTCATTGGACTAGAATTCTAGGTCACTAGTTTATTCTTTCAGTACTTTAATGATGTTGTTCCACTGTCTTATTTTCATTGCTGCAGGAAATCTGTTGTCATCTTTTTTTTAAGTAAGCTCTGTGTGTGCCCCTGGGGCTCGAACTCACAACCCTGAGATCAAAAGTTGCAGGCTTTACCAGCTGAGTCAGCCAGGCGCCCCCTCTGCTGTCATCTTTATCTTTGTTCCCTGTCTGTAACATACTTCCCTCACCCTCCCCAGCTACATTTTAAGATTTTTCTCCTTATCACTGATTTTGAACAATTTGATTATGAGGTGTGTTGGTATAGTCTTCTTCATGTGTCTTGTGCTTGGAGTTCATTGAACTTCTTGAGTCTGTGGGCTTATTCTTCATCAACTGTGGAAATATTTAGACGATTATTTCTTCAACTATATTTTTCTGTTCCCAGTGCTCTCTCCTTTCCTCAGGGAACTCCAACAATACAAATGTTAGGCCACTTGAAATTGTCCCACTGCTCACAGATGCTTTGTTCATTTATTTTTTTTTCTTTCAAATTTTTTAAAATTTATTTTAATGTTTATTTATTTTGAGAGAGAGAGAATAAGCAGGGAATGTCCAGAGAGAGGGAGACACAGAATCTGAAGTTGGCTTCAGGCTCTGAGCTGTCAGCACAGAGCCTGACATGGGGCTCGGACCTGTGAGCCATGAATTCATGACTTGAACTGGAGTTATATGCTTAACCAACCAAGCCACCCAGGTGCCCCCACCTTTTAAAAAAAAAAAGTTGTTTTCTCTTTTAAAAATTTTATTTAAATTCTAGTTAATTAACATACAATGCAGTATTGTTTCAGGAGCAGATGCCTTGTTCATTTAAAAAAGAATATTTTTTTCCCTCTCTGTGTTTCATTTTGGATAATTTCTATTACTGTGTCTTCAGGTACACCAGGTTTTTCTCCTGCAATGTCTAATCTGCCTTTAATTCCATTCAGTTAATTTTTTTATATCATGCAATGTAGTTTTGATTCTAGAAGTTCAATTATATTCTTTTTAAAAATATGTTATTAATAGCAATATAGTTCTATAGTAGTAATAGTTTTAATAATTATTTTAATGTTTAATTATTTTACTGTCCTTGCTAATTCTACCCTTTGTATCAGTTCTGAGTTGGTTTTGATTAATTACATTATCTTCTTTTTCTGGGTCATAGTTCCTGGCTTTTTTGCATGCCTTATAATTTTTTATTGGATACCAGACCATGTTAATTTTACCTGGTTGGTTGCTGGGTACTTTTATATTCTTTTAACTATTCTTGAGCTTTATTCTAGGATGCAGTGACTTGGAAACAGTTTGATTATCTTGGGTCTTGTTTTTAAGACTTGTTAGGTAGGATCAGAACCATGTTCCATCTAAGGCTACTACTTTTCCTGCTGAGGCAAGACCCATCTGTGAATTGTACCCAATGCCTAGCTTTTCCAGTTTGGCTGGTGGGAACAGGCACTTTTCCCAGCCTTGGGAGCACCAGACATTGTTACTTCTAATCCTTTTGGGTGGTTATTTTCCCCAGCCTTGGGTAATTTCCACATTCACATGATGATTAATGCTTAGCTAAATACTTGAGACTTTACAGACTTCTGTGGTACTCTCTCTTCTTTGATGTTCTGTTCTATGAACTCTTGCCCCCTAAGACTCCCCAAACTTTAAGCTCCATCTCCTCAACTCCTGGAGTCTTTTGGGGTCTGACACTTTGCCTTCTCTGTGCTGTATCCTGGAAACTCACCCATAGGGCTGATCTCTTTTATTTCCTGACTCACAGGTATCACTGTCTTTTGTTCCCTAATAATCTGGTGCCTTCAAAACCATTTTGTATATTTTGTCCAATTTTTTGTTGCAGTCAGGAGAGCAAATCTGACCCTTATTATTCCATCTTGGCCAAAGATGAGAATTTGAGTTTAATTTCCCAGTTGCTACCCTTCTACCCTTCCCATCTTTCAGTCTCTCCACTCTAGAAGTATCCTGTTTTTCCTTCATTCTACTGTCTGTGTTTACATTGTTATGGTGTAGTAAATTGCGATGACTTTTCCTTTCCTGCACAACTTTTTGTTCTTCCTGGAGTTGGTTTTGTTTGTTTGCTTAGTTTTCTGTGGACCTTTAAATTAGCCAAATTCCAGTAGCTGTCTAAGTTTCTCAAGATGTCAGTTCCATTAGATGTTCTATCAATTTATCTTTCTGAAGAAGTCTCTTTCAGAGCCTTGCACCCTGAAGCAGCATGGTCTGGTAGCTGTCTATTACAGATGCTTAGCCATCCTCCTGGGACCTCCTTTCAGCATCCTGAGCATCAACTTCACAGCTCTTCTGTGGTGAATCTCCGGCATCCCATGTCTTTCCTTTGTTGGTTTACTCTCTAGTTTTGGTAGAATCTATCCTTTAGTAGCTTCCTGAGAGAGGAGGGTGTATGGGTGGGAGATTATTTGGAGACCTTGCCAGCCCGGTACTCAATCAGCTGAATATAAAGATCTAGGTTGGAAATTGCTTTCCTTCATATCTTGAGGATACTGCTTTTAGGTTCTAGAATTAACACTGAAGTCTAAAGTCACTCCAAATCCTGTGTGGGACCCTCTCCCTTGCCCCAAAGTATGTAGGATCTTCTCTTTATCACCAATATTCTGTTTCCTAATGATTTCCTAATTATGTAGCTTAGTGTGGATCTGTTTCATGTCCTGCTGTATGCTCAGTGAGTCCTTTTAGTTTGGAAACTTGTACTTCAGGTCTGGGAAGTTTTCTTATATTATTTTGGTCATTTGTCTCTCTCTCTCTCTCTCAGCTCCTTTGGTTCAGATATTGGACCTTCTTATACTGATCATCTGGTGTTCTTACTTTTTTCTCTCTCCTGTTTGCCATCTTTGTTTTTTTTCTCTCTATTGTAGGAGACTTGAACTTTATCCTCCATCCCTTCTATTGTAATTTTAACAATTTTGATAGCAGTAAAGGTCTCTTGATACTATTTTATCCCATGTGTGGCATGGATGAGATAGACACAAAACTTCTAAATTCAACTTTAGTAATAGAAACCTTGGGAGAATGGGTTAGGATTTTTGACTAGAGAACTATCCACATTTCACTAAAAAACAAAAAACAACCTCTTCCTCCCCAAAAGGGCTTAACTTGATAAAGTTTCAACGTCCAGAGTAACAAAAAATTAGATTAAGATATGTGAGAATTTAATAAGGAAAACATTCTCAGAATGAATTTTGTGAGAATTCAGTAGCATGATTTTTCCATCCATTGACATTAATGAGGCTTAGAGAGAATTGAGAATTACTATCAGTATAATAAGTAGTCCCATAAACTGATGTTCATGGCCATAATGAGAAGGGCCTTCTGAGGGAGTGGTCAGTGCCAACAATGGGATAGGATATTTGAGAACAGGCCAGGTCAAACGAATTGGCACAATTACAGGCTTTCTCCAGAGAAGTGGTACTCAACTCCAGATTCATCTGAAGAGGCTTCAAGATATGATGTCTCAGGGAGCATCAGCTGGTTTCAGCTCAGGTCATGATCTCACAGTTTGTGAGTTCGAGCCCCACATCGGGCTTCACCTTGACAGCACAGAGCCTGCGTGGGATTCTCTCTTTCCCTCTCTCTTTGCCCCTCCTCCATTCTCTCTGTCTCTAAATCAAAATAAATAAACTTAAAACAAAAAAAGAAGATATGATGCTTCAGGGGTGCCCAGGTGGCTCAGTCAGTCAGCTAAGCATTTATTTGACTCTTGATTTCAGCTCAGGTCATGATCTCACCATTGTGAGATGACCCCCAGGTTGGGCTTTGCATGCTGAGGATGGAGCCTGCTTAAGATTCTCTCTCTCCCTCCCTCTCTTTCTGCCTCTTCCCTGCCTGCACGTGTGCTTGCGTGCTCGCTCTCTCTCTCTCTCAAAAAAAAAAAAAAAGCCTCAGTATCATCCGGGTCAAGTTGGTTAGAATCTCAGTGGGTGGGGCCTACACATTGACACTTTCCTAGCTCCAAGGTGATTTTTTAAAGAAATAATTTATGTCAAATTGACTTCTGTACAATACCCAGTGCTCATCCCAACAAGTGCCCTCCTCAATGCCCATCACCCACTTTTCCCTTTCTCACACCCCCCCATCAACCCTGTTTGTTCTCTGTATTTAAGAGTCTCTTATGGTTTGCCTCCCTCCCTCTCTGTTTGTAACTATTTTTTTTTCCTCTTTCCTTCTGTTGAGTTTCTCAAGATCCAAGTGTGAGTGAAAACATATGATACCGGTTTTTCTCTGCCTGACCTATTTCACTTAGTGTAATACCCTCAAGTTGCATCCGCATTGTGGCAAATGGCAAGATTTCATTCTTTCTCATTGCCAAGTAGCAGTCCATTGTATATATAAACCACATCTTCTTTATCCATTCATCAGTTGATGGACATTCAGGCACTTTCCATAATTTCGCTATTGTTGAAAGTGCTGCTATAAACATTGGGGTACATGTGCCCTATGCATCAGCACTCCTGTGTCTCTTAGGTAAATTTCTAGCAGTGCTATTGCTGGGTCATAGGGTCGTTCTATTTTTAATTTTTTGAGGAACCTCCATACTGTTTTCCAGAGCGGCTGCACCAGTTTGCATTCCCACCAACAGTGTAGGAGGGTGCCTGCTTCTCCACATCCTCACCAGCATCTATAGTTTCCTGATTTCTTCATTTTAGCCACTCTGACTGGTGTGAGGTGGTATCTCAGTGTGGCTTTAATTTGTATTTCCCTGATGATGAGCGACGTTGAGCCTTGTTTCATGTCTTTGGATGAAGTGTCTGTTCATGTCTTCTCTTCACTGGATTATTTGTTTTTCTGGTGTGGAGTTTGGTGAGTTCTTTATAGATTTTGAATTCTAGCCTCCAAGGTGATTTTAATGCATAGCCAGGGCAAAGAACACCTCCAGAGTTTACTGAGGACCCTTGCTTCTCAGAGTGTGGTCTACTGGACCAAAACACATGTCACTCCGGAGCTTGTTAGAAATGGAGAATCTTAGGCCCTACCCCATAGCCATGGAATCTGAATCTGCATTTTAACAATATCCCCAGGTGATCTGTATGTGCATTAAAGTTTGAGAATCACTACCTCATTTATCCATTCAACAGGTATTTATGAGTGAGCACCTGCTGTGGGCCAGACTCTGCCGGGTGGGGTGGGTATTGGTCTGTTGAATTTTGTATGTCACTTATTGTGTTTATAATTTTTTGTTTCCCCAATACTATCCTGTTTTTTTTGAAGATACAGTATCCGGTCTCTGAGGATATTTTTTTTTTGTTTTTTTTTAACGTTTATTTATTTTTGAGAGACAGACAGAACATGAGTAGGGGAAGGGCAGAGAGAGAGGGAGACACAGAAACCGAGGCAGGCTCCAGGCTCTGATGAGCCATCAGCACAGAGCCCAACATGGGGCTCGAACTCACCGTGAGATCATGACCTGAGCCGAAGTCGGCCACTTAACCAACTGAGCCACCAGGTGCCCCTCTGAGGATATATTAATGAGCGTTTTTTGTTTGTTTGTTTGTTTGTTTGTTTTGTCTGAAATTTTCTTCTCCTGCATAGCCTGTTTCCTCCTGGTTGCTTTTTTCTGTGTGTTTTACTCTCTCTCTCCCATTTTGGAGGCTTGTCTTGGCTGTCTGGTAATTTTGTGTTGTCTGCTCTCAACTGAGGATGGGGAACTACAGCACTGGGTGGTCTTGTTGACGGAGCTTCTTTGTGTGGTGACCTGGATGGGCCATTTGTTGGGAACTCCCAGCGTTGGTATCTTTATATCTCTCTTGGTCAGGTCAGAGTCACCAGAAAAGACACTCGTGTCTCCTGTCAAGATGTGGAAGCCTTGCTCCATGTTCCAAGAGCAAGCAGAGAAGGGGACTTGGATCTCAACATCTATGCATGCTTTCCTTGTTAGGGATGTAGTACCCACCCGCTGCCCCCCTGCTATCTTCCACGAAGCCCGCTGTGCCTGTCTTTAGATGCTCCATCTTATCTTCTGTAGGGAAATCCCTGGTTTTTGCAGGGTGGTAGAGGGACAGTCATCCAGTGGCTCTGTATTGGGGAAGGAATATAGGGAGGGGTCGTACTGCTTCTTAAATAGCTTTTAAATAATCTTTATTTTTAGCACTTCTCTCTCTCTCACCTCTTCTTCTTGTGGAGATTTCCAGAGCTTCCATTTCTCAGGCCATTTGAGGATTCTGTGGGGTCAGTCAGGTGCTACTCACCTTGGGAGTTGTGACTTTTTTTTTTAGGTTCTGCTCCCATTTGTCACTGGCCCATCATCTGCTTTCCAGCTTCCAAAGTTTTGTTGTGGTTGTTTCCTCTGCTCTTCTTCCCGTCATTAGGGACATCTGCCATTCAGAAAATTTCTCTTGAGGGACGCCTGGGTGGCTCAGTTGGTTAAGCATCCAGCTTCAGCTCAGGTCATGATCTTGTGGTTTGTGGGTTCAAGCCCCACATCAGGCTCTGTGCTGATAGCTCAGAGCCTGCCTCAGACCTTCTGTCTCCTCTGCTCAGATCCTTTCTGCCCCCCCCCCATGTGTGTTCTCTCTTCCTTTCAAAAATCAACATTTAAGAAAAGTTTCTCTTTAGAAAAATAAATTCTCTTTTTGAAACTTTAGTTTTGGAGGGGTTTTGAGAAGGAATGGAATTATATGCATGTGTGTAATTTATTGTTTTTTTCCTGGAACATCTGTCCCCTCTTTAAACTTCCTCACAGAATCCATGAATTCATTCAGTATCCAGTATATATTTAATGAATAGGACTGTAGCTCTGCCCTCCGTGGGCTCGCATCGTTGAGCCAATAAATTTAGTGTGCAGTTGTGTGTGGACTGAATCGTGGCTTCAGTTCTTACTCTCTGCATAACTCTGCTCACTTCTCTAGAACCTCATTTTCTTCCTCTGTAAGATGGGGGTAACGTAGAGTAGTAAGAGGAAGTTTTCAGTCAGTGAAGATAAAGCTTTTAAAGAACTGTACGTAGGGACTCCTGGCTGGCTCAGGGGATAGAGCGTGCAACTCTGTTGTGAGTTCAAGTCCCACATTGGGCATAGAACTCACTAAAAAAAAAAAAAATAGAAACAAATAGATAAAAAACATTGCTTTCCATTAAAAAAAAAAAAAAAAGAAAGAAAGAACCTGCGTGTACCGTCTTCTTGAGGACCTAGAACATAACTTCCCCTTCTTGTTTCCCCAGAACCCTAACACAGGATGAGCACACAGAAGGTGCTTGGTGAGTGACCAAGGAGGGGTTTAGCGCTAGAGTTTTGGCCTGGTCTCTTCCTTCAGCAGCTGTATCTCCTGGGAGCCCTGGAGCCAAGGGCCTTAGCTGGCTGTGAGAACACTGGGCTCCTCCTGTCTCTGCCTGTCCCCTGTATGCTGTGTTTTCTACTAAGGCAAGGCCTCCTCTTCCTGGGTCCTTACCTTTACTAACCTCTGACCTTTGTATGGCTGCTCCTCTGTGTCCAGAATCACCACCGCTCTGAACTGTCGATCTCCCCTAATTCCTAGGGATCTATTCCTGGTGATAGCTCCCTAAGTGCCTTGTCCCAGGCATGTCCCCTTTCCCTTTCAGGGTCTCAGTTTCTTTATTGCTAAAATGGATAGGCAGGATATAGTGGGAAGGTAGTCCAACATTTCTTTTACTCCTAGGTTCAGTCCCTTCGTCTCTTGGGCCCTGCAGCCTGTCCTTCACTGGGTGTTGCCAGCTCCTAGGGTTCTGGTATGGACGTGGTCCAGAGGGGATGAGCAGTCCCTCTTGCAGAATAAATGCTCTACCATTCACAGCTCTGGCTTTTTTCCCCACCCCACCTCCGGGGCTCAACAATAGGCCCCTTCAGCTCTAGGCTCTTGCTAAAGGGGTGGGGGTGGGATGAGGCCTGAGCCAACAGGCAGAGGACCAACCAGGCGGCTCCTGCCCAGCCCCAGCCCTAGGAGAGCTCTGGGAGTGGCTGGCTGCTGGGAGCTGGACTGCATCCTTCCTCCCTCCCCCGGGAGTCACTGCATCCCTTGGTGTTGTGATGATGCCTGGGCCAGAGGATTGGCAAGAGGCAGCTCTCTGCAGTGCCCTGCATCCCAGCCCTGGCACCAGGGCGCGCATGGTGTGCATGTGCACAAGACCCAGACAGCTGCTGGGGTCACACATGAGTGGGATTTTGTTGGTGGGGGAAGTGCTCCAGCAATATGTTAGAATTCTCAGTATCCTGGGTGTCAGGGTTGGCATGCCAATCTTGAGCCGCTGGAGCATGAAACAGCAACTAAATACTTTCAAGATCAAGTTGGTATATGTGGGGGAGGTGTTGAGTTCAGTGTGGGTCTGTGTAGTGACAAGGTTCAGTGTAAAGGTAGATTCTTTCCTTTCTCCGCTGGAGTCCAAGATGAGGCATAGTAGGTCCCTGTATCTGATCTGGGTCCCTGCTTCTGTGCCCTGCCTTCCCACCCGGTTATTCCCTTGCCCTCCTTGGCGAGACTGGGATGCCTGGCAAACTGAGCTTCCTTCCCATCAACACTGTTGTATCGTGTACCCCAGCTCTCCCTGCAGAGTCTAGGGAGAACGCAGCCTTCTGCAGAAGTACCGATTCCTGGCCCGCCTTCTGCCTGAGGGACTGACTGGCCTTGTCCTCCCTGGTGCTGAAACAGCTTTGTGGGAGCAAAGTAGCTTAGTGGGACTGGGACAGGAGTGGCTGTAATGAGATTGGCAGCCCCTTTTTCTATGAAGGTGCTTGCCTTTCTGGATTAGTAATACTGGGAGGGACCAAAGCCTGGGCGGGGAGTGGGGGGTGGGGACGAGGCTTATTTCTGATATCCGCTGGAAGTAAAGCAGCCCCCCTTTCTCCAGTGTCCGTCTTATGGGTTTGAAATCTTTCAGCAGCAAACTCTCTTGGCCAGGTACCTTGCCAGCTTCTGCCTTCAACTTGACAGATAAAAACAGCTGGCTACTCTGCAGGGTACAAACTACAGTAGAGGTGTGTACATGCAATCTCTCACTAGAATTATATATTCATACTGATTGTTATAAGAATAGTGACCCTTTAAGGATCAGAGTGTGATGGATAATTTGACAGTTTTATATTGATTTTGTTATTTTCCACATATACTACACTATAGTTGACTCTTGAACAACATGGGGGCCTAGGAGTACTGACTCCTCGCACAGTCTAAAATCCGCATATAACTTTCGACTCCCTGAAAACTGAACTACTGATAGCCTACTATTGACTGGAAAACTTAACCAATAACATAAACAGTCAGCACATATTTTCTATCCTAGATGTATCATGTACTGTATTCTTAGAACAAAGTAAACTGGAGAAAAGAAAATGTTGCTGTTGAGAAGATCATAAGAGAAGATACATTCCCAGTACTGTACTGTATTGAGAAAGGCCGCGTGTAAGTGGAGCTGCGCAGTTCAAGCCCATGTTGTTCAGTAGTTACCTGTATTGAGTGTTTATAGCATTCCTGCTTTCAAATGTTATTTTAAAAGAATAACATGGGAAACATGGCAAAAATAACCATTTGGAAGTAGGAAATGGCAGTTTACAGAGGAGACGACATGGGTCTTGAGGGATGTGTAAAAATTCACGTAGACCAAGAGAAGGACCATCACGAAGAGAACAGCTCAGAGACATTAAAATTTTTTTTAATGAGAAATGTTCTTTTTTTTTTTTAAGTTTATTTTTGAGAGAGAGAGAGAGGGAGAGAGAGAGAGAGCAAGTGGGAAAGAGGCAGGGAGAGAGGGAGAAAGAGAGAATCTCAAGCAGGCTCTGCCCTGTCAGCACAGAGTCCAATATGCAGCTCGAACTCATGAACTGAGATCATGACTTGAGCTGAAATCAAGAGTCAGACACTTAACTGACTAAGCCACCCAGGTGCCCCAAGACATTAAAATTAAAGAAGGGAGTGGGGCGCCTGGGTGGCTCAGTTGGTTAAGCATCCAGCTTCGGCTCAGGTCATGATCTCATGGTCCGTGGGTTTGAGCCCCATGTCTGGCTCCGTGCTTACAGCTCAGAGCCTGGAGCCCGTTTCAGATTCTGTGTCTCCCTCTCTCTCTGCCCCTTCTCCGCTTCACTTTGTCTCTCTCTCTCAAAAATAAGCATTAAAAAAAATAATTAAAGAAGGGAGTGTGCGTAGGGAAGGGCAAGTATTTGATTTGGTTGGAACATGGACATTTGAAGAAAATGATGAGGTATTGAGGTGGGCAGATAGGCAAGGGGAGGGTTCTGAAGGGCCTTGTGTTTGGCTCAGTGAGGATATAAGCAGGGGAAGCACTTCAGATGACAATAATAGCAATAGGCAGCTATGTGCCAGGTGCCGTGCTAAGTGTGCTGCTCATTATCTCATTGAATCTGTATTCTGTAAAATTCCCATTTTATAGGAGAGGACATTGAGTCTTAGAGGTTAAGTCATTTGCCCAAAAGTTGCTCAACTACAGAGTGACAGAGCTGTCTAACTCTTGATCCCAGGGAGGTCGTGAGTACTAATGAGGCAGAAACAAGATTTTGTGTCCTGCCCAATGGGGAAGGTAGGAAGTTACAGTTGGAGGGCCAGGGGTGAGGTTTCTAGCCTGAGTGGTTGACATAGGCTTGTGATATTTTCAGTCAGGATAGGAGCATGTGTTAGCCAGGTTTAAGGGGGTGATGATAAGCTCAGTACGGTTATACAGAACGCGTGGTGCTTGTGCATCCTCCTGGTGGAGCTGTCCCGTTAATGTCTGTAAGTGTGGGCCTAGAGCTTTAGGTGGGCAGAGATAGAGGCAGACAGCACATGGTAATTGGAACCTTGGGGGGAGAGGAAGTGACCCCCAGGGAGCAGAGCATCCACTGAGAAGAGAAGGGAGGGCGAGCTCAGAGGTCCTGGGGAAATATCAACAGTTAAGGAGAAGGGTAAAGAGGCTCCAGGGCTAGACTTGGGGCCTGCAGGCCCAGCACCACTAGCAAATATGCCTCAGCTTTGCCTCTCCTCAGAACCGCAGCTGCCAAGCTCTCTTGGGAGGGAGTGGGCCCCTGTGTCCTGGAGGTGGAGAGGGTGTGGACAGCCGTGGTGTGTGTCTGAATCACTGCCTGTCTCCATTGGCCCCAGGTCGGCCTCCTCCTCAGACCAGTGTGATGTCACAGCTGGGCTGACCTGAAGGTGTGGGGCGGCCTGGTG
The DNA here is from genome assembly GCA_030068075.1 of Paguma larvata. Classification (NCBI taxonomy): domain Eukaryota; kingdom Metazoa; phylum Chordata; class Mammalia; order Carnivora; family Viverridae; genus Paguma; species Paguma larvata. The sequence continues at coordinate 83,909,245 of CM057824.1, forward strand.
CAGTTCCCTCGGGATGAGGTTCCAAGAGGAGCCATCCTGGCCTTGGTCCAGAAGTTTGGGGCCTGTGTATGGAGGGGTGAGTTGAAGTTGACTGGGCTTTATGGGGCTGGCATGTGGAGGCAAGATAGTCCTCTGGCTGGGAGACGAACTATAAGCCCCCCTCCTCTTCCCCAATATGTTGTTTTCCCTCTAGGGCTTAGGGAAGAGGGAGGGCAGGGGTGGGAGAGGCCTGGCTTGGAGGTGAGGTTGGCATATATTCCCAAGAATACGGTAGATTGTTTTGGAAAAATCTCTTGGCCGGAAATTACATGTCATGTCTGCTCCTCAGTGTGGATTTGTCACTTCACTGATGCTGCTGGAGAGGCTGGGGGAGGGGAGTGGTCAGCAGAGGCAAGCTGGTTCCTGGCCACTCCCAGCTCCCTTTAGAGATATCGAGGCAGGTTGTAGACCACTTGTCTACATGTATACATGCAGGGTAGATCCCCCAAGTCCTAGAGGTAGTTTGGATCCTGTGTGAATCTTGGCAGGATGGCATGGGGGCGGGGAGGGCGGGGAGGAGATAGGGAGAAAGCAGGAAGGAGGAATGATTTGGTGATGGGCCTGGGATTTTCATGCTCTTTTCCTCTGACTTTGGGTCAGGACAGCTTCCTGACTTTGGCTGGGTTCTTGCAGCTTCCCACAAAACAAGCTGCCATATGTACACGCAGGAACTTCTGCTATAAGAAGTTCTGCGGTAAGATACCTGGGAACTTCTGCCTGGATAGATCTCCTGCTTGGAGGGGTCATCCCCCACCCCAGCATGCTTTAAGGTGCAGGAACTTGTGAAGAGAGTGAGCCTTATAGGAACTCACCTAGTATCCTGGGGTCTCTTTCCTCAGCCCTGAGGTCGAATTGGTTGAGGGGAGGGCAGGTGTCTCAGCATCTCCCTCCTCCTCTGCCCCAGCCCCGGAAAGGGAGGATGCCCTGAGCTCAGCCCTAAATACCTGGTAGTAAGGAGTCAGTGGATGCTTCAGATGCCAGCACAATGAGAGGGTGTGAGTGGGGCGCCTTGAGGCCCTCAGGGCTGGAGGGAGAGGAGGAGCCTCTGCAGTAGGACTTCCTTCGCTGAGCAGTGGCCTCCCCCTCCTCCCCCCCCCTGCCCCCGTGCTGGGTGGCAGAGCCCACGTGGGCACGTGTTGGAGCAGCTCCTCCCGCGGGGAGTGTAGGCACTCGAAGCACTCTTCTGAGGCCAGAGGTCAGCCCCAGCACTGTGCCCTGTCCTGAGCTCCCGTGCGCACAGCTTGTGCAGCCGTGGGGGAGGGCGGCGGGCACACCGAGAGATGTCAAGGTCCGGCTGGGAAGAGGCGTGGGGCTGGGGCGGGCTGTGGTCTCCCTCCCGGTGCCGGAGGCGTGGCTTCTACGGCTGGGCAGGTTCGCGGGGCGCTGAAAGAGTGGAGCGCAGTGGAGTGCGGAGTGGAGCGGCAGGGAGCTGGGCAGGTGGGCGCATGCTTGGAGCCTGGTGGAAGCCGGGCGGGTGGGGGTGATAGGCTTCAGGCCACGGCGAACCGAGGTGGGGGTCTCAGGCCGAGTCAGGATGGGGCTCCTTTTCTGTGAGCTTCTTAGATGGACCTCCTTATGTGGGAGATCTTGATTACCTAATTGGTGGCTGTGAAGCTCCGGGATCTTGGAGGTGGCCAAGGGGGTGAGGGGAGCTGTGGCCCTGTGGTCAGTGGAGGTGGGGGTCGAGGCACCTGACTGTCTCTGGGGGTCAGCAGGTGGTGCTACGGAGAGGGGAGAGGCGGCCGCTCCTTGGAATGGAGGCTGGGGAGGGGATTGGGGGAGGGGCCAGACGCAGGCCCGGCATAGGTGACCGCGACCATCCGATCATCCATCCGGGCTCGGCTCGGGCACTGGCCAACCAGTGGTGGATATGAGGCTGTGGGTGGGTATGCTGGCACGACCAGCCTTCTTGGTCGAGGCGCTCAAGCAGCCCCTGCCTTCCTTCTGGAGGATGCTGGAGGCCCGGCCCCTCAGGACGCAGGGCAGTGACGCTGCCGCAGCCGCTGCCGCTAGAGGGGCGGGGGCTGCGGGAGGGCTCTGCTCCCCTCCCTGGCCCTAACGCCGGGGAGTTTGGGTGCCATGGGGGAGAGATCTGCGTATCAGCGCCTGGCTGGGGGTGAGGAGGGACAGCAGGTAATGGGAGAGGCCTGGGGGATAGCCAGGTAGCTGGGTGCTAGACCCCATCATCTGCCAATGAGCTGAGGGCCCAGCCCTGCTCGGCAGTAGCCTCTCAGGAGTGAGGGGCATCCGTGCTTCTGGGCCCCAGGACAGATCCTGGGGGCTGAGAGGCTGGGTAAGGAGGTGTTTGTGTGTGTATGTGGTGAATGAGGGGCAAGTCACTGGTGGTAAATTACTGATGCTGCCACCTGCCTCAATGTCTCCGGGTTCCCTGGGACCCAATTAAATTGGCTTTTGGGCTTTCTTCAACACCCTATGGGAGCCCCAGAAGCAGTGCCAGGATTTGGGTGTAGTCTTTTATGGGCATCGAGTCCTTGTTCCCCTGGACATTCCTGCTTACTTTCAAATATGCATATCAAGCTAAATGTCCTTATTTGCTTTAGGAAATATGATCCTTTTTCATGGGGCTGCCTCCCTTTCTCCTTTGAGATCAAGCACTTTCTCTCTTGGTCGGCAGAGGGCGGTAGCTGACAGGACAAAGGGGACAGAAGAGGTGGAGGTTGTTTTCTGGGGCTGGGAGAAGGGGTCCAAGAACTGGCCTGAGCTCTGAGCTCTGACCAGGCTTTGCTTTTCCTCACAGCCTTTTGCAGCTGGATTGCTGAGCAAGTTGCTGAGGCTTGTTCTTACCCCAGGTCTAAGGGAAGAAGAGTCAGTCATGGGGTTCTGATGGATTTGGGGAACATCTTTTGGTGGTGGCTAGAATTTTTAAACTGGCCATTCTGATCCAGCAGCCCCCATCTTGCAGTAGAGGGAGTAATTTTGCTTAAATTGTCCCCTATAATCAGGCCCCTGGGTCTCCTTCAGGGTGGTGCCTGGTGGGAAGTAGGCAGTAGGCTTCTCTGAGCCATGGGCATTGTCTGCCAGGGTTTTGGGAAAAGTCATTTCCAGTGTGATCTCAGCCCAGCCTCATCTTGTCCATTAACTCCGACCCCAGCCTCAGACTGGTGATTCACTGGACCAAGGGGAGGCTACACCTGGCTGGCTCCACAAGCTTTGGGTGGTAGATGACACAGGGATGAGGAAGAAGGTCTGAGTCCTGGGATGTCCCCCAGTACCCACACCCCCTACCCCTGCCACGGGGTCAGACCAGGAAATGGCTGACCTTTCAGGTAACCTTCCCGCTAAGAGGGTCGAGCACTAAGAGAGGCCCTGGAAAGAGAACCTAAGATGCTAACTCCCCAAAACTTTCACCCAGCTGTCTGCCCCACCAGCCAGCTGGGGTTCCCAGAGCTGGTAGCCAGCTGGATAGGGACAAGAGAGCAGTGTACAAGAAACAGGCTCTCTGGGCAAGGCTGCTGTGGGGGGAGGGGATGCTGAGGGAGCCTGCAAGGACTTCCTGCAGCTGTCAGGTGTGTCTGGGGGCTGTAGTGAGGGGGGTATAGGAGCAGCTGGCACTCTTGAGGAGGGGCAGAGGGATCATTTGTCAGCTGTAGGAACATGGGGGGCCAATGGGGGCTTGATGGGTTTCTCCAGTTCCCTTTAGCTGAGGCTGTTGTCTGTGGGCGGGGAGTGCTATACAAGAAACATCCTATAGCCTAGAATCCTATTGCTTTGGGGTCAGGGCATCCCATCAGGGTTTAGGGACATTTTTGTTTGTTTAGAGGGGCTTTGGATCTTAGCCAGCCGGTCTGGGGGAGGAGGCACCCTGGATGTTGTGGGTAGTGCAAGGCAACCCCAGGGGAGGGGGTGGAGATTCCTCACCCCCACCACCCCCCTCGCTCTTGGCTGGACTGCCCCACTCTGGCAGGCTGCCGGCCTCCTATTTCCGTCGGGCACCAGGGTAACAGGGCCACATTAGGGCCTGAGCCAGGAGACGCCCAGCCAAGACTGGGACTGGGAGATGGGGGAGGGTCTCTGAAGGGTCTGCCTGCAGGGCCCAGGAATGTCTGTCTGGGGTCCAGGCCCCCAACTCAGGCTGCGTTCTAGTCCCCACAGCCCTGGCCAAGCCCATGTAGGAGCCTGTATCCCCTCTTTGTACATTGGTGCTTGATTCACTTAGCCCCCACCCTAAAATCCCAAGAGTTGTCTGCAACTATGGGGGCTGGGGTGGAAGCCAAAGACAGGGGGCCTTGTGTATGGGGAGGCAGGGGGGCCAGCGTGGGTGGCTGGGAGGAAGAGTCCCCTCATTCCCGCCACCCTCTTGGCAGTGATTCAGAAAGGTCCTTTTTCAGCCAGTGTCAGAGCTGCTCAGCTGGGGAGGGAGGGACGAAGGAGGGAGGGCGGTCAGGCGGGGGAGCCAGGGAGTAGGGCTGAGCTGTGACCATTGCACTGAAGAGAAGTCAGAGAAACAGAACAGAGGACCCAGGCTGCAGTCAGCCCAGAGAAGAGCTCACCTGCTCCTGTCAGACTAGCCAGCTGTGGAAACAGCTGTGCAGCAGAGAAAAGGAGCCCACCCTCTTCTTCTGCCCCGTTTCCCACTCGTCGTGTGGGATTTGGGAGACTCCTGGGGCAGGTCTTTCGCCAACTTCCTTTCTGGGCAGGACCTTAAATTCAGGAGCTGAAGGCTCTGCTCCCTCACTTCTTGGGCCAGAGTCCCAGGGACCCAGTCAGGGGGTCCAGCTCCGTGGAGATGCCAGCAGCCCGTCGGTTCCCTGGCCTGGAGCTCTCCTTCCCTCTCCTAGCCAGACTACGGCGACGCCTGTACACAGTGAGTGGGGGCTGGGAATGTGGGTAGGACTGACTGGGGACTGGGTCAGCTCCTCAGAGCCAGCGCTTCACTGAGGGGCAGAGTACAGGACGGGGAATGGCTGAGGGTTTGATAGGGGTTCTGAGCCCGGGGCTCTCCCCTCAGCTGCTGCATTCTGGTTGGTGAGCATGTTAGCAAAGTGTATGCAGGAAATGTGCGTGCGCAGAGAGCGCCACACCACACATCAGACACAGGTGTGGGACTGTGGGTGTGCTGGGGGCCAGGCACACCCAGAGCTGGAGACCGTGAGCAGGGTGGGGGGAAGCTTCAGAGACAAAGAAACTTGGCGGGGAAGCGGCACTTAGCGAAGGGGAAGGGGCTTATCCAGGGCCGCCCTGGGCCTGGTGGTAGAGACAGAACTAGGAGCCTGATTGCTTTCTTCTCACTGGGATCTCAGTGTTCTTCCCTGTCCCCCACATACCCCTACGCAGAGTAACTCTGTCCCTGGGGCTGGAGAACAGGGAGGGGAGTGAAGGAGGGGAGTGTCCAGCTGAGCTGGGGTCTGTTAGCTGATGTCTCGGGGAAAAGGAACAGGCCAGACGGTGCTTTCTGAGCAGCTTCGGGGAAAGGGCTCTGTGTCTCCCGAGTCCTGACCACCCAGGGCATGGCTTTGAGCAGTTGCCTCTAGAGGAGGGCCAGAGTGGGGAGTCTGGAGCCCTGAGACTTGGAGGCTGGGCAAGAAGAAGAGGAGGGGGTCTTCAGACTGCTTGCCCTGTTGGCAGACCACATCATGGGGCAGGCAGTGGGTGTACTCGCTTGCTCCAGGGACAGGGTAGTGATGGTGGAAGTGCTGGCTGGCCCTGCCTGGAGAGACACGGCCCAGGTCAGTGGTTTTCACGGTGCGCCTTTGGGACCTTCTTCTGGAAAGCAGCAACACCCTGCCCTCTTACGTCCATGCACTCCCTTGTGTGTAACAAATGGTTTTGTTGAGGGTGAGTCGATATGGCTAAGTGCTTAGAACCGTGCCTGGCATATAATTAGTTAAGGTGTTAGAGTTATTTTATAGTTCTTCTTAAATAAAAATAGTAAAAATATAACCTTTTTACTGTGTGCATGTATAGTCAGTCAACACGATGTCACCTATAGATAAAGGAGAAATAAAAGGAAAGTGATGATGACATTTCAAGTATTCGGATATGTCTGTACACTCTGACGTGATGAGGTAGTCAGCGCTAACACCTCTAGGAGGGCCACCGTGGGGGCAGCATCTGTGAGTGCTGACCGAGAGCGGGGTTTGGAAATAATAAGGGCAGGTTGCCTTCAGTGACATTTTTCTGATGAGTGAACAACTTTTGCTAGGTTCTGAACAAAGCAAAGGCCAGTGTTCCCTCTGTTTACACCATAGTTCCGTTCTAGGAAGGTTCGGTGTGTATTAAAACTGCAAACTACTTTTTTGTTCGGGTTTAAAATGGAATCCAATTCTAGGTTCAGATGTTTATAAACCAGCTTTTCCACCCGCACGCATTAAGTCGTGTGGGATTTGGAACAGTATGTGAGACTCCCCTGCACATTACAGGATAACTTAATGTTCTTGTCCCCCAGTCACCCACTTAATGCCACTAGTGGCCCCCCAACATCATGACCACCAAGAATGTCCCCTAGAAGGCTGTACAGACCTCACGAGAACCATCTGGGTAAAGGATCACAGCTTGAAGTTTGAAACCCCCCCTCTGGCCCAGCTGCCTTGGCGGAAGAGCCAGGGTTTGAACTGAGGGCTTCTCATTCCTGTTTGTCACTCTTTGTGCTGCCCTGAGCTGCCTGGGAAGCTCTGCTCTCCTGGTGGTTGGCTGGCAGCCCCTCTGGGAACTGTGGGGGCAGGAGGCTCATGCTCAGCCTGGGCTGCAAGCGCCGGCTTCTCTTGGTGCGCCTGTGATGAGAGCTGGAGGCCAAGGCCACCTCTGACTTGCAGGGTGTCGAGGGGCAGCTGGCTGTTTCCTTCTTGGAGGTCTTCCTCCATGGGATTGAACGTGGGTCAGAGGCCGGCCTGGCCAAGCTCTCAGCTCTGACGTGTCTTACTTGGACAAAGATGGGCTTGGTGTCCAGTGGGGCAGCCTGCTTCATGTTAAGTGTGCCCCGTCCTCTTTCTCTGGGCCGCACAGAGTGTAGGTCAGTGGTCACTCACTGGTGGCCTGTTGGCTGATTAGGGCCTGCACATGTGTTTTGCTTGGCTTGCACAGCACGTGTGTGTGTGTGTGTGTGTGTGTGTGTGTGTGATTTCAAACTTGAGTTAGTTGATATAATTAAAAAGTTAAGAGAAAGATGTAATGTTAAGTGAAAACAAGGAACAGAATGGTGTGGGTAATGGGTGAATGTGTGTGTGGGGGGAGACAGAGTCTGGAAGGATGTGTGAAAGTCATTTATGGCAGCCAGCTTTGGGGACGGGGGCTAGGTGGCTGTGCGGTAGGGCAGGGAATGGGACTTTATGGCTCCTGTGTGCTTTTTGAATATTTTACCATGTGCATATATTACCTTTTCCAAAAGAATTTTAGTAGTGAGATTTCACATATAAATTCCGATTTCCTGTATTTCTTGAAAAAATTAAATGCTTTGACAAGACTGGGCAGCAGTCTATGGTGACAGCCGTTGACAGAGCTAAGCAGGGCTGCCTCTTCGAGCCAGCATCTGAAAGCTCACCCCAGCCTCCGCCTGCCTCTCGCCTCACTGCAGTCATAAGGGCACTCCAGTGGTCTCCTGTGGGGTGGTGAGGGGAGAGGCTCAGGCGATGTCAGGCATTGGGTGGAACTTAGCTAGAGCTCATCTAGTCCACAGTGCTTGCTTTCTCTGGGGTCCACCAGGTCTGAGGAGCCTATGGATGGGTCTCGGGACCCTGCCCTCCCCCCAATTGTTTTTTTCGAACTTTTTTAATGTTTACTTATTTTTGAGAGAGAGAGAGAGAAACAGTGTGTGAGTGGGGTAGGGGCAGAGAGAGGGAGACAGAATACGAAGTAGGTTCCAAGCTCTGAGCTGTCAGCACAGAACCTGACACAGGGCTCCAACTCATGAACTGTGAGATCATGACCTGAACCGAAGTCGGATGCTTAACCCACCCAGGCGCCCCTCCCTCCAATTGTTTTTTAAAAAATTTTATTTTTAGGTAATCTCTGCACCCAGTGTGAGGCTTTAACTCATAACCCTGAGATCAAGAGTTGCAGGTTTTACTGATTGAGCCAGTTAGGCGCCCTCCCCCAATTTTTTAATGGAAATTTTATGAGTAAGTGTATATTTTCTTGAAACATAATTGGGCTTGTGACTCTCGGAGAACAGAGAGGTTGATCTCATGTCACTCAGCCACGGATCACAGAGTTTGGGCTTAAGACCTTGACTCTAGGGCCTGGGCTGTGTTTTACCCTTGTTGCTGCCAGGTAGTGGGCACAGGAGTATGGGCCATTCCGTACAGCCGTTTTGGGGAGCAAGAACGTGGTTTGAGTGCTTCCATTGAAGCAGGTTAGCAGGATGCGGGTGAACCTAGGGCACTCGGGACAGGGTCCCCTGCCGCCTCCCTGTATCCCCGGGCCCCTGAGCCATTCTTTCCTCCCCACAGAGGCTGGGGAGCAGCAGCATGCAGCCGGAGGAGGGCACAGGCTGGCTGCTGGAGCTGCTGTCCGAGGTGCAGCTACAACAGTACTTCCTGCGGCTCCGCGATGACCTCAATGTTACCCGGCTGTCCCACTTTGAGTATGTCAAGAATGAGGACCTGGAGAAGATTGGCATGGGCCGGCCTGGTAGGTGGGGACATTGGCCTTTCTTGTTGCTTTCCCACTGACCGTTTGCCTCCTTTATCCTCAGGATTGCCAACTGCATGGAAGAGCCCTCCTCCTTATTCCATGGGGAGGCATAGCTGAGAACTCCCGCTGCCTGTCCAGGAACCCCCAAGGTGGGGTGGAGGGGCGGCAGTAGATGCTGCACGCAGTGAGTGCTTGCGGGCAGTCTGCCATTGTCAAGGCGAGCTGTAGCTTGAGGACAATGAAGTCTTACTTAAAGCTCTGGATTCTCAGGATTAAAAACACACTGCTTTTGACTGGTTCAGACGATTGTAGGATGAATTTCCTCCATCTCCCCCTCCTTTATAAACGTGGCATTGAGTCTGCTCTGTTCACCTTTCTGAACATCAAGAGGAGTCAGTGTCCAGAGATCTGTATGGAGAAGAGAACCCTCAGATGATTTGCCAATTTTCTCTTAATCTGTCTCTTTCTCTCTCTTATAAAGATCTGTTCTAAACTGAACTCATTCTGTCTCTTTCCCATGCACAAAGATCTGCTCTAGAAGTTGAACTCATTTCTTTTCTATGTATTTATCCTAAAAGTAGCTATCATAGCATCTAGAAGCCGTGGTATTCTTTGTAGAGCATTAGAAACTTACTAGTACATTCAACTTAAAATAGCTAAATAAGTAATAATGTGCGAACATAGACACTGACACATACTACTTTGGGATTGGATAGTTGATATTTGATACCAGTAACAGAATTTTATGGGAGAAAAACTCAAAATTGGGTAAGTCCTACACATTGCCTTTTTTATTTTTTTTCCCTTGAGAGTTGGAAGAAGACCACTGTTGTTCAATTTTGGTGGTTAAACACCTCCATCTAGTCTGAGAACCACTGCTGAAAAGCGGACTGTCGTTGACCGTCTGGTTAACTATGGCCCCAGCTTGGTTAGAATGGTCTGTTTCCTTGGTGTCATTGTGCTGGGCAGTATCTAGAGGTGGGCCCACCCCAGGGGGACCGAGGAAGCATGCATGTGGGCAGCAGCTGCCCTGGGGGCTGTGAGCCACCTTAACAGCATTTGATGCCCCTTTTCCCCCTGCAGGACAGCGGCGATTGTGGGAGGCTGTGAAGAGGAGGAAGGCCATGTGCAAACGCAAGTCTTGGATGAGCAAGGTGTGTGGACGAGGAACAAGATGGGGTGGGCAGCCTCGCAGGCCTCGCTCTGATGTTAGTTCTAGGAAACTCTCCCATTCCCAGGCAGGTATGATCTTGTACTTTGTACAGACCTCCCTCTTCCAAGGTCTTGCCGGGCAGGGTACTTGTAGGACTGCCCAGCTAAGTGTCTGTCCACCAGAGATGGCACGTGAGTAGCCTGTGTGCAGCGATGGCTTCACCTCCCCTCCTGCTGTGCAGTGGCGCTGGGCGTGGAGCAGGCACCCGTTGACAAGTGCGCCGTAACTTGAGCCCTTGCACAGTCTGAGTGCTGGGGCCAGTGTCCAGGGCAGAGCAGTGGGGACTGTCTGGACCCAGGACATCTTTGCCTTGCTTCCCTCCTCCCCCACCCTCCCTAGTCTGCAGGGGGTTTCTCTGGTCATCTGGCCCTGCTGACCGCTTCCTTCCCCACAGTCTGCCCCCCTCTCCCTTTGCCCTAATTTGGGTCTGTGGAGTGGTGAGTCCCTGGTCTGACTCAGTGGAACTTTGCCCATTGTCTGGAAGACAATGCGAGAGGAAGTGAACCAGCCAGGGGCCTTCCCTCCCTGCTTCTGGCCTCAGGGCTGGGGTGGGGGGTGGGCAGGGCAGAACAGCTGGACTGGGATTGGGCAGCAGAGATTTCCTGGCTGCCATCTGGCAAAGGGGCTGTCTCTTGGGAGCCTGTGGCCTTTTCTGGGGACACTGTCCTGGTCCCTTGCCCAGGTTTTAGGGAAGGATGAGTTTGGCGGGCGGGTAAAGGCAGAAGGAAAGAGCCGTGCAGTGTTTCAGGGTTCAGGGGTCTTGGACCCACCACGCAGGAGGTCTTCAGGTCAGTCAGTGAACCTCTCCAGACTTGAGGCATGTCTGCAATAAACCCGTGCTGGCGGCCCTTGCGCCCAGCTCACCTCACGGGGCGGTGGAGAATGTCCCTGGAGATAAAGGCCGTGAAGGGCCTTGTTAACTGAACACTGCTTGCAAACATGAGGGATTTCAGTTACTAGGAGGAAGGACGGAGCAGTGGCTAGAAGAGGCTCTCAGATTGGAAACCCCCTGTACCCCATACAGATAAGGCTCTGCCAACCTTTGGGGGCAGGGCCCAACTGGACAGAGTCTACAGCCTGAGGCCCGGGCTTTGATGCCCCAGTCAGACTGATGGGGCCAGCTCCGCTACTCAGGGCCTCCTTCCTCCTGTCCCCTGACCTTTGGCCCCTTCCCTCCGCATCCCAGACCACAGAGTCGCCTCCAGTCTTCATTTCCCAGCTCTCAGCTCTAGTGCCTCCAGAAGCCCAGCTGTCTTCACAGCGAGACCTTGCTTCATCTGCACATACCCCCCCACCCCCACCCTGCACACATTCACAGTCCAACCTCAGGCTCAAATTATCCTCTCCGCTGGCAGGAGGAAGGGCAGTCAGCTCCCCGGGGAGGGTGGAGACAGACAGCGCCAAATGGGCAACCCAGAGAAGGGGCCAGGGCTAAAAATGGACAGGGAGGTGTTTGTGGAGGGCCCCTCAGGCTCCTGCCCATCTGCTCGGGTTAGGGGCCCGAGTCTGTGCTGGGTAGGGGGATAGGGAGGGACAGGTGGCGCAGAAGATGGGTCTGGAGTGGCTTTAGGCTGTCCCTGACCCTACAGCTGGGTGTGGGGCCACGGCAGTCAAGCTACATGCCTGTCAGTCCATTTCAGGCACATACCCTGAGGCCACACTGAGACTGGCTTCCCGGCTGAGGGTGTGGTCTGGAGGGGTGGGGTGGGCCTCCAGCCAGGATGCCCCCTGGCAGTTTGGCAAAGACAGGACCTCTCTGGAGGACTAGCCAAGAATTCTGTGGGGCAGGACTGAGTGACCAGCTCTGGGACCTCAGGGTTCCATCTGGCCCCTGGCTGCCTTCAAACAGGTATTCAGTGGAAAGCGACTGGAGGCTGAGTTCCCCCCTCATCACTCTCAGAGCACCTTCCGGAAGACCTCGCCCACTCCAGGGGGCCCAGCAGGGGAGGGGCCCTTGCAGAGCCTCACCTGCCTCATTGGGGAGAAGGACCTGCATCTCTTCGAGAAGCTAGGCGATGGCTCCTTTGGTGTGGTGCGCAGGGGCGAGTGGGATGCCCCCTCAGGGAAGACGGTGAGCTTTCTGGGTCCTGTGGCATGTGGCAGAGGGACAGACCTCTAGGAGACTCTGGCAGAGCCGCCCTCCCCACCACCCCGCTTCCCTGACTTTACCCTCTGAGGCAAATCTTTCCCCTCTGCTGGGATGCTAGTGTGGCCGGGCACAGATCAGAAAGGGGCTTCCGCTGGACTCCATGCTCAGGTTTAATTAGACACCTCTGTTTCCTTTTTCAATTATGAAAATAATTTACTTACTATAAAAGTTTGGAAACTATTTAAAAAATAAGAAAAAATAATTGTAATCCTCTCACTCAGGGGAAGCAGAATTAGCATTTCTGCTTCTTTTCACCCCAGGTATTTAGTTGAATTTGGTGAAGATACAAAGTGTGAATACAACTTCTAAAACCTTGCCTGTTCATCTTGGTGTTATATTTCCTGGAGGGATAGGTAGCATGTACACAATACAATAAAACACATGGTTCTTCCGTGGACAGCCTAGTGAATTTTTGTGTATGCACGGACCTACGTGACCACTGCCCGATCACGATAAAGAGCAGTTCCAGCCGCGGAAGTCTCCCTCCTGCCTCTTCCACTGAGTATTCTGACTTCTGTCACTGTATTTCTAGTTTCTGTGTGACTAGTTTCTTGTCATTATATTTACAGCATTTTCCTTCTACACCAAAAACATTTTTAATATTCCATTTTACTACAACATTTTAATATTCTGTCATCATACTGAAATCTCTTATTTTATGGTTACTATTTAATCTGGACGTTCCCCCAGGAAGGAGAGGCCTAGGAGAGGTCAGTCAGCTGCCCCAGTCAAGCCACAGACACCTGTGATACGCTCACCCATCCAGATGAGTGGATCTGAGGCAGGGATATTTGGACTGAGTTGGAGGGAGGAGCAGGTTGGCTCAGTGTTGGGGCCTGGGGCCTGTCCTGACTCCTTCTGATCCCCCTCTGGGCAGGTGAGTGTGGCTGTGAAGTGCCTGAAGCCTGATGTGCTAAGCCAGCCAGAGGCCATGGATGACTTTATCCGGGAGGTTAATGCCATGCACTCCTTGGACCATCGGAACCTCATTCGTCTCTATGGTGTGGTGCTCACACCGCCCATGAAGATGGTGAGTGCTGTGGGCAGAGGGCAGGTGCTCAGGCAGGGTCTCTGGGCCCCCAGGTCTGCCCCTCCTCCTGTCCGTGTGGTAGTTACTCCCTCCATCCTGATGAAGATGTTTTGGTCCCCCACCTGCTCTGGCAAGGTGGCTCCTAGGGGCTAGCCTGGTACTGTGTCCGCTGGGGCCCATGTCCATCTTTGGATTTTGTTTGTGCTCATTGGCAGAGAGTTGCACTCACAGGAGGGGATGGCCCTAGAGTTTAGTGTTTAGAAATTCTAATCTGAGCCTCTGTGGGTTGCTTCCCTTGGGGCCTCCGGTTCCCACGTTACCTGGAGGGAGAGGCTTGGGAAGCTGTAGAACTCTCAGAGGTCCCGTGAGGGCAGGCAAGGAAGGAGCATCCACATGGGGCACTGAGGGAGGGGCAGGGCTCAGCCACGCTTATTCCTCCTGCCTCCTCCGTGGCCTCAGGTGACAGAGCTGGCGCCGCTGGGATCGTTGTTGGACCGGCTGCGCAAGCACCAGGGCCACTTCCTCCTGGGAACTCTGAGCCGCTATGCCGTGCAAGTGGCTGAGGGCATGGGCTACCTAGAGTCCAAGCGCTTTATTCACCGTGACCTGGCTGCCCGAAATCTGCTGTTGGCCACCCGTGACCTGGTCAAGATTGGGGACTTCGGGTTGATGCGTGCACTACCCCAGAATGACGACCACTATGTCATGCAAGAGCATCGCAAGGTGCCCTTTGCCTGGTGAGGGACCGGTGCTGCTGGCTCACAGGGTCTGGACCCCGTCCTGCCCCTCCTGGTCCCTGCGTACCAGGCCTCAGAGTTTCCAGGGCTTCTATAACCACAACAGCCTTTGTCTTTTCTGGGTGCCCTTCTTGTGTGCAGTCCATTCACTCATCCATCCAGGAATTCTCTGGGCCCATGTACTACCAGGTACTGCGGTGCATGGGGATAAATGCTGCAGGGGCTCAGAAAGGCAGGACTCCCTATTAAGCTCCTGAACTATCAGAAGTTCACCAGGCAGAATGGTTGGCGAGTATGTTTCGGGTAGAGCTAGCGGCAGGCAGGGCCAGACCATGCCGGGCCTTGTAGACTAACCAGGGATGTTTACCTGCTCATTGAGGTGCTTCCTGGCCCTGCCCCGACCCTGCGTGAGCTTCTCCTGTGCTGACACCATTGTGGTCCACTGGCTTTGGAGGCACCCAGAGGAGTGTGGTCTCCTTGCTTCGGGGTGGGAGGAGTAGATCTAGTTCTTGCCAGAGTACCCTTCTCACCCAGGATGCATGGTCACCCTAATTAATAACTGCTTTTATATGTAGAGTGACCACACACATTTCAGATTATACCTGTTGTTCTGGAGTAGTTAATAGCATCCCCTTCATACCCAAGCATCCTGGTTTGAATGGTAAATTATAAGGTCCGCCTTACAATAGCACTGTGAGGTGAGCAGATTATTGTTAGTTGAGTTTCACAGATGAGGACCATGAGGCTTTAAGATCTTGAGTGACTGTCCCTGGGTCCCACCCCCTTTGAGTAGCAGGGCCAGCTCTCCAGTCCCAGGAGAGAGTCTTTGATTGTTCCTTTGGTCAGCTTCCCGATCACTCTGCACCTCAGCCCACCCTGGAATACCCCTTTGCTGGCGTCACTGCAGTGACATTTCTCTTCCTCACCCAAAAGGGAGTCCCAGAGGGAGTGTGAGATGTTTGGGTGAAGCGAGTGTAACTGTTTCCACCCGTTCTGGTTCTTCCCCAGACCCTATCCAAATTTCCCACCCACACCTTCCTGCTGAAATGACCCAAATCCCAGGATCCTGCCCCAAATCCGGAAACTGTCATCCTCCCACCACAATTAGAAAACAGCTTGCGATCTTATCCCCTCCCCTCCCCCCGCCAACTCCTGGAGCCTCTGACCTCCCAGCTTCCCTGACCTGGAAATTTCACCCTCTTCCTACCCCAGGCTCCATGTGAATAAAGACATGAGCATAGATGATTTTCTCTGTCTGTGCACTCCATAGTCAAAAAGTCCTGTCCCTATTCCTTTCGCACCCGTTCCCAATACCTACTGTTGAGCCTGGCACACAGGGTAACAACACGTTTGTTGAATGAATGTGTTCTCTCATTGGGCTAATGTGTGTAATGTGGGTGGGCGTGCTCTGAGGGGCCTTCTTTTTGACCCCTGCCTCTGCCAGGTGTGCTCCTGAGAGCCTGAAGACACGTACCTTCTCCCATGCCAGTGACACCTGGATGTTTGGGGTAACACTGTGGGAGATGTTCACCTACGGCCAGGAGCCCTGGATTGGCCTCAATGGCAGTCAAGTGAGTGGCTGGAGATGCGCGCCCTACACGACGGGTAGGGGTTGATTTGACTCCTGGCTCCCAACCTGGCCCTGTTGGAAGTAGCTCTTATTTGCTGGAGTCCTTGTCCCCCTTGCCCGGTGTCTGCATGACCTCTCAAATAGCTGAGCAAAGAGAAGAACCCCCAGTGCTTTAGGAGAGGGGCAGACTGGGGCTTGCTCACGTTCTTTTCCCTTGCCACAGCCACCTATCCAGAGGCCCCAGCCAAAGGGTCAGAGGCCCAGGGATCGGCTCCTGGAGACAGACCTTTTCTTTGGGGTGCCGGCATGGTGGCCCACAGCTCCAGTTATTCCATGGGCTGGAGGGAAGGTGGGAAGCGAAGAGCTGCATGCTCTGCCTGTGCTCAAACTGCACCACCCCACCCCCAGATCCTGCATAAGATTGACAAAGAGGGGGAACGTCTGCCGCGGCCTGAGGACTGCCCGCAGGATATCTACAATGTCATGGTTCAGTGCTGGGCTCATAAGCCAGAGGACAGACCCACCTTCGTGGCTCTGCGGGACTTCCTGCTGGAGGTGAGGACTGGTCTGCCTGTGGGGGCTGGGATATCCCAGCAGGGGTCAGTCCCAGGGTGGGCGATGACCTGTCTCTGTCCCCAGGCCCAGCCCACTGACATGAGGGCCCTTCAGGACTTTGAGGAACCAGACAAGCTGCACATCCAGATGAACGACGTCATCACTGTCATTGAGGGAAGGTAGGGAGAGTGCAGCTGCACCTGCACTGCCTCGAAGGGTGCAGGGTGGAGGGGCCTGTGGCCGAGAGCTCGTCTGCCTCCAGGGTTCCCATGGCAACACAGGCTGTGGGGAGCCTGAGCTGTGCAGTAAGGGGAGGACAGGCCTGGGTCCAGTCTTGCATGCCTGGGGTTAAGTACCAGATGCTGCTGCTAGGAGGGATTTTCCCTGCCTAGCACCACCCTTTCACCCTTTTCCCACTCGGCTCCAGCCCTGGCTGTGTGGGTCACAGCCAAACTGCCGATACGGTGAGGCGTAGGAAGTGGCTCAGCTTGGCCTCAGGGTCACAACTAGGGACTCTGGAACTCCTGAACATTCCTCTCATCCTCTCTCTCTTCCCTTCCCGCCTCCTCCCAGGACAGGGACTCAAGACTACCCACCTGGGTGCCTGTCCGTACCCCAAAGCAGCCCCATCCTCTTCCTGGCAGCCTCTGCCCTCCCACTGAACCCCATTACCCTCTTCTGGGGCTCCCCTCCATTTTCTGCTGGGCCGCCCACCTGGTCTCCTTTGTCCTCAGTCCACATCCCGGGATCCTCTCTTCCTTACCCCTCCCCTCAGACACCTGGGACACACTTCTTTGCCTCCAGGCAGCTTCTCCTGAGTCATGTCTCCTACCCATAGCCCCGTAGCCCCGTAGCCCCGTAGCCCCATTCAAGCCCTTCTGCTGAGGAAGCCCTACCCACCTGTCACCCCACCCTCTGTTATCTGATCCCCAGGGCTGCCGAGGAACTGGTTGGGGCAGGGCAGGCTTGAGGTGCCTTTGGGGTAGGGGGTGAGCATGGAAGACCAGGAAGAGGAGCAAGGCAGAGGAAATCCTCTGTGCTCCCAGCTCCTCTGACTCAGAGCCAGGCAGGGATGAGGACGGGTCGCTCCCCACAGAGCCCTTTCTACCCGGGCTTCAGGTTTGGGGGTCTGGGGCCTTTATTAGGGGTCTGGGGCCTGTAGTTCACTCAGTCCTGTGCCTCGTGGGGTGTTGGTGAGAGGGGAGGGCTTCTGCGTCGAGTCAGAGTGATAGAGTAGGCCCTGGAGCCCAGGCTGGTTCTGGAGAAACATGACCTGCCCTCCCTGTGGCCCTAGCACCTCTTCCCCAGGCCAGCGCTTGCCTAGCCTTTGGGCCCGGTATCTGAGAATATGAATGACATATCAACAAGTTGTGGGGGTGGAGCTTTGGGGAGTTAGTGGTGGTAAATGAAAGCAGAAAGCTTTTAGGAGAGAGGCTCAGGGGACAGGAAGGAAGATAGTCTGTGGGTTTGGGGCTGAGGAGCCAGACAAGGGACTGGGGAGCATTCTGGAAATAGGAAGATTAGGGTGAGGGACTGTCTAGAGGGGCACGGCAGGGCCTAAAGTCAGAAGTCTGGACCTATATCTGTTCCCACCTCCAGAAGCAGGAGGACCTTGAACCTGACCCCTCTTGTGCACCATAGCCCTGATGTCTTTACCTCCCCCATCCCTTGTTCTCATTGGGGGCCCAGTGTTCCCCAGTAGGTGACTCAGTTGCTTCTTGTGTTCCTGGGGTGTATGTCTCTGGAGCTGGAACCCTGGGTTACTACCAGAACTAGGCGGGCAACAGGTGGGGCCCCAGGGGAGCCGCTCCTCTCGGGAGGCACCGTGGTTGTGCCCTGCCCTTGCGTCACAGCCTCCAGTTGGCCCGGGCTGCTGGCTCCGCAGCTGCCTGCCAGTGTGGGCTTGCTGGGCTCCTCCTCCAGGGCCACGGCCGATTTGGACCACAGTGCCTGCTCTTGGTTCCTGGAGCTGCTCAGGAGGTGGGAGGTGAGGGGCAGGAGGCCACAACAGCCGGTGAGGCTTTGGGGGTGGGCCTGTGTGCGGATGGTACCCAGGCTTTAACTCTGCCCCCTTGATTTTTCAGTGCCCAGATGTCTCTCCGTTTGTTTGGCTGACTCTGTCTCCATGTCTCCCGGTGGAGGGGCTCTCTGTTCGTGTGTGTCTCTTTGGGTCTGGGCTAGGGCGTGTGGGTCTGTTTCTGCATCTCCTCTTAGCCTGGCTCTCAGCTCTGTTTCTGCTCATCTGTCAGCCTTGGACTCCTCTTGTGGAAGCCGTGCCAGTGTTTGTTTCCAAGTTGAGTGTGAGAGCCCCCTTGTCCCTGGCTCCATTTGCTTCTGTAGGCTCAGTGTTTCTCCGGGTTGCAGGCGGTGGGCAGAGAGAGGACACCTAGATGTTTTGCCGATCTTGTGAGGTGCTATCTAGATGGAGGCACAATGATGAACTGGGTCTTTTCCAGGGGGTCTTACTTGGGAATTAGGATGGCTGGCAGCTGTTTCATGTTCTGTTTTTATAGATCTAGAGAAGGGAGACAGGTTTGAAGTCCCATCTTCTGGGCCTTGGCCTGGCCTGGTCCCTGGAGCCTCTGCTTCCAGTGGTAGGTAGGGGAGGGGGACGCAAGGCCCTGGGTTGTCCCTCAAAACCAGGAGCTGCCTGGGTCTCTCAGAGAGAAGTGGGTGGGATAGGGTTTTGAGCAGAATGTTCAAGCAACATTTATCAGCCATTTTTGGACTACTTTAGGCCAGGAGTGGGACAGGGGGCTGAGATATCCAGAAGCTGGTCCCAAACGGAGCAGGGGCAGCCTGCGGCAGTCCTCAGCTCAGGCCTTGGCTTCCCATGTGCCACTCCACTCCTTGCCTGTCCCAGGACACTGACAGGCAGCATGAAATAGAGAGTTCACGCAGGAGGTGCTGGGCCCTTTCCCCTTCCCCCAGGGACTTCCGTCTGCACTGTAGTGTCTGCCCAAGGCCGGCCTGGTCCTCCCGTTGCTATGCAGACTCTGGCCTATTCAAGGAGGGGGAGTGGGTGTGGCCAGTGCAGGCGGGTGGGGAGGGTGGCCACGGTGGCCTCAGTCTTCTCTGAGCTGCTGGTACTTAGGCCCTGTCAATTCTCAGAGGGGGACAGGGTGGGCAGCACGATACAGCATTGACCATCTCAGCATTTACATTTGAGCCTTGTTGGGAGCATGCTGCTTCCGAGGGTGTCTGTCTTACACTTCCCCTGCCCTCCAGCTCCCCTCCCCTGGTAGTAAAGATCTTTCGGGAAGTGAGGTCAGGACTACCAGCAGTCCTGGAAGCTCTTGCCTCGGCCATACCTGTAATAAAGGGAGGTGGGTTGGCTTCTCTCACTCTCAGAAGTGGGTCCAAAGGAGCCACCGTGTGTTCGGCTGTGTTGGCAAAAGGAAGGGGGTGCAGGAAGTGATCTGCCAGTCTGGCCTTGCTCAGGGTCGACACAGGAAAGACATGGTCACAGGGTGGAACTGGCCTTGGATGTGATTCCATTCACTCTGAACTATCTCTCTGCCTCGGCTACCTCTCTCACCCAGGTTAATGAGCACCTCTGAAGAGGTGTGGAGAGCAGAGTCCAATGTCCATCTTGGGGTTGGTGTCTGAGAAGGTCCATGAAGGGGCATGCAGAACCCAGGGAGCAAGTGGGTACAGGGGCGAGCGGGGGAGAGCGGCAGTGGGGTCCCCTGGTCTCAGGCATACCTCTTCACCCTGCTTCATGGGAGGCCCTCAACCTCAGCTAGCCCCCGGGACTGGGGGCCTGGAAGGCATTTCTCTTCTCAAAACGGCCCTACTGTTTTGATGGGTTTTGTCCCTTCCTGGGTGTTGTCCTTGCTTCTTCCTTCCTTTCCTGCCCTTCCCACCCCAGGGCAGGGCGTAATCACAGGGCTGTTGTGTCTGGTGGTAGGCTGGTTAGCCGCCCTGTTTATGGGGAGGCTGGGCTCCCAGCCCTCCACCGCCCCACCTCCTGGCTTTCCAAGCACTGCTGTGCTCCTGGGGTTCCACCTGTGATCCCCAGAGCAGGCTGTTTGAGGTCGTGCTGTCCCAATGGGCCACATCACCTAATGGAGGAAGGTCCAGGAGCTCAGCCCCCATCTGCCCTTGGTGCCACAGTCTGGCTCCAGTTTGGAGGAGATACTCATGCTCCTGGCTGCACAGGTGGGGGTTGACTGGGTGTGCACATGTGTCCACCACAGCGGCGTGAGGCTGCACTACCTCTGCCTTAGCTCAGATTCTGCCCATGCCGTCGGGTGTGAGTGATCCTAGCGGCAGAGGCAGAGCCGCATCCTGCCACTCGAAGTGTTCAGGAGGGCATCCTCCTGCCCCAACCCCCACCCCAGGCTCGGGCTTAGGCAGAGGTTCTGAGTCTGAGATCAGAGTGAGGGGCCGATGGTCCCACAGTCCAGCCACACTGGGAGGCTGGGTCCTCTTATAGACCCCTTATTTAAGACAAGAGTAGAGCTCCCCAGGAGATGGCTGGGGGTAAGGGCATGGGTCCCATAGCCCTGCCTAGAGGTGGTGGAAGGCACTGGAGATACAAAAACTGGTGATGGGAAGGCATGGGTTGCTTGGAGTGCTTCCAAACGCACGAGGGGTTGCATGCATGTGGTTGGGGGCTTGGCTCCAAGCCTGGTGCTAAGGCCATGGTGTTCCTTGGCCCCCACAGCTTAGGATACCCGGGAACTGGGCTGAAGAGCAAGGTCAGGTGGCCAGAGGGTGGGAGTCCAGGCCTTGCCAGGGAGGAGGGAGGCAAGGTGGATTTATAGGAAGGGTGGTGGCTTGCAGACTAATAGCGGAATTTGAATCCTGGGTCTGCTCTCATCTGTTTGGGAACTGTAGGCAAGTCCTGTCACTTGTTTGAACCTATTTGCTTATTTGTAAACTGTAGGAAAAGGCTGTCTGGTCCACCTAAGTATCTTAGGGTAAGGTGTATATAAACAGCCAGGCCCTGTACTGGGAGAGTGACAGGTCGTGGGGCAGGCAGGCTGATGACAGACCACCCTGGTCTCAGGGCCATAGCCCTTGGGTCCCCTTCTCCCAAGGTGGTCAGATAATCATGGCTGGAGAGAGCTTGGAATGAAAAGGGTTCCACTCCCTGGGGCTACCCCACCACACCCTGGTGTTCACCCTGTCATCTCTATTGAGCAGGGCTGAGAATTATTGGTGGCGTGGGCAGAACACTCGGACACTGTGTGTGGGACCCTTTCCTCGCAACGTGGTGACCTCCGTGGCTGGCCTTTCGGCCCAGGACATCAGCCAACCCCTGCAGAATAGCTTCATCCACACGGGACATGGCGACAGTGACCCCCGCCACTGCTGGGGCTTCCCTGACAAGATTGACGAGTGAGTGTGTTTGTGGGGATGGGGGTCACCCGTGGCTCCAGAGTCATCAGCACCTCCCTGGACATGCAGGCTCTCACTGGCTTCCAGGGTCCTTGTCACAACCTTAGGGCAGAGGGTCCCTTATTGCCTGAAAGCTGTAACCTGTAGGAGCTTCAGAGAATGGAGGCACACTTCTGTTTGGGGGAAGCCCCCCCTCCCCCACCCCGGAACACCGACCTTAGGAACCCTTAGGACTTGGGAACAGCCTCTGGAAGTTCAGCAGGAAGGCTTCTGTCATGCCGCCTAGTGTTTGTGTACAGTCTGGGAGACAGAGTCTGCTGGGTCAAGCCCTGGGGATGTGCACAGGTCCCAGGGGATGAGTTGGGGGTGCAGAGAAAGAGCTCCCTGTGGGGAAGCCCCAGGAGGAAGGTTAGGCAGCACCCCCCACTGCGGCCACCTGCTCACTCTCTACGTGGCAGGGGGTTCAGTCTCCTTTAAGTGAAAGCATGAGGTTACTGGGGGGCATCTGCGGAGGACACAGAAGAGAAGAGTTAGTCACTTCCTGAGTGCCCTACCCCAGCGAGCCACCTGGCAGCTCCTCAGCCCGGGCTTCATGCCTCTCTGCTGGCCCCAGGGGGCTTCAAGGCAGCCCTTTCTCCTCTGACTTCTGACATTCGGTTCTGCCCTGAGAGGCACAGTGAAGCAGGCCTGCCCTCTTGCCCCCACACACCAGAATCCAGAGCCATGGGAGAGCAGCTGGTGAGAGCTGGCGCAGGCCCGAGGGATTTGGGGCGAGGTGTGTAGACGCCCTCCAGAAGGCAGCCCGGAGCCCTCTGCCCTGCTCCTGGCGTGCTGCAGCCAGCCCAGCCCCATTCCTCCAGGCTTTCATCAGCCCAGTGACTAAGTCCCAGGGCCTGACAGTCAGCACAGGGGTGAGAGGGTGAATCGGGAGCAGGGCGGGTGGCCCAGCCCCTCTCCCACCCGACGGAGGAGCAGAAGGGTGCCTTCTGCTCACCCCAATAGGAGTGTGGCCAGATGCCTTTGGGCCCGGTAGGAAGAGAGTGTGCCAGCAGGTGGCTGCCAGACATGGGTTGGGGTGCCGTGGCAGTCACCAAGGGCCAGCTCTGCCCTTGTAAAGTATTCTTGGAACCCCTTCAGTCCAAGCCTTTCACCCCACAGTCAGTTCTGTCTCTGCCCTTTCTCCATGACACCCTCCCCGAGTACAGTCTTTGGGGGAGTCACAAGCCCTGTGCTACAGACCCAAGTCTGTGCGGGGCTTGGACAAGATGCTACCCTGCATGCACTCAGGGTTTTGTTCTCTGCCTGACCCCGGGCATCTCCTGAGGTTCCCCCCACCATCACGACTCTACACCCTTCCCTCAGCCCCCACCTTCTGACCCGGTTCTCTCTCCACAGACTGTACCTGGGAAACCCCATGGACCCTCCTGACCTGCTGAGTGTGGAACTGAGCACCTCCCGACCCACCCAGCATCTAGGAAGGGTGAAAAGTAAGAGCCTGGCTCCCCAGTGCCCCCTAGTTCATCAGCTGCCCAGGAAGAGGCACTGTCTTGTGCAGGCACTCTGGGCCGGCTGTTCTGGCTCTGGGACAGTTGGGCCCGGGCTGCAGGGGGACAGCTGTGCCCTGGCTCCGGCTGCGTGTGGGGTGGAAGATGAGAGGCAGCTGTATCCGCCGAGGTGGGCATCCTCGGCCAGTCCTGTGTTGGCCTGCCCACCTCGGCTTCCCTCCTCCCTCCTTCCCGCCGTGCTCAGATCCTGGCTTTCCTCACCCCCCTAATCCTGCTGTCGTCTCCTGAGCCAAAACCACCCCACGGGCTTCACGTTGGCCGGGAGCCTCATCCATCTCCCGGATCCTGTGCCTGTCGTTCCGGAACCCAGTTTTCCCCATCCTGCCGCCCCATTGCTTCCCATTGCTCTTGGGTTTGTATGTTCACTCGCTCCTATTCACTGCCCTCTCTCTGTCTCTCTCCACATTCTGCCCTCTTGTCTGGCTGTCTTCCCTCCCCTGTCCTCTGTCTCTCCTGCTCTGTCCTCTCTATTCTCCGCATGGCCTTTCTTGCAGGGGAGCCTCCACCTCGCCCACCTCAGCCTGCCATCTTCGCTCAGAGTAAGTGGGGCTGCTCTCGATGCCTTGGCCCCTGCCCCCGCCCCCTCTCTCCTCTCATTCCTCTCCTTCTGGAAGGTACAGAGCCCTGGTGGGCTGGCTGGGCGGGAGGGGAGGGGGGTGTGTGTGCTGTGAGCTCGTGCTGCTGACCTGGCCCAGCATGCCTGCCTCTCCCCCTGCTCCCAAACACCTGGGCTTCCGGACCAATTGTGTGGTCCTGGTGCCCCTTCTCCACCACCTGGCCCTGCTCCACTCCCTTCGGGACCTGCAGAGGCTGTGTCTGGGCTTTCATGGTGGCTGGTTGGGAGCTCTGCCCTCCCAAGGATAGCTCCAGTTGCCCTTAATGGTGGGGATCGCCCACAGCCCGCTGCCTGCACTAGTGGTGTGCCGTGTGCCGTAACGGAATGGACCCAGGAGCCCCGCGTACCTGGGGTCTTGTGTGTTGGGGTATCGGGCAGGCAGGTGTGGGGTGTTGCTTGCTCTAGCTGAGATGGAGGCAGGGGCTCATCAGCCCATGTAGAGAGCTAATGGCGTCCAGAGCAAGTCCTGTCCTCCCGTGTGAATAGGGTTGGTGTGCCTTGAGAATTTTGGCAGCTGAGGGCTAACCTTTGGGGGCATTGGGAGTAGGGAGTTGGTGGAAGACACTGACTTTCTGTCTCCCTGATCCTGCCTTCTCGCTGGGATCTCCCTTTCTATTCTAGAGCCAACCTACGACCCAGTGAGTGAGGACCAGGACCCTCTGTCCAGCGACTTCAAGAGGCTGGGCCTCCGGAAACCAGGCCTGCCCCGTGGGCTGTGGCTGGCGAAGCCCTCAGCTCGGGTGCCGGGCACCAAGGCAGGGCGTGGCAGCGGAAGTGAGGTCACGCTCATCGACTTCGGCGAGGAGCCCGTCGTCCCCACCCCACGGCCCTGTGCACCCTCACTGGCACAGCTGGCCATGGACGCCTGCTCCTTGCTGGACAAGACCCCACCGCAGAGTCCCACGCGGGCACTGCCCCGGCCCCTGCACCCCACCCCCGTGGTGGACTGGGATGCCCGCCCGCTGCCCCCGCCTCCTGCCTACGACGATGTGGCCCAGGATGAGGATGACTTTGAGGTCTGCTCCATCAACAGCACCCTGGTGGGTGCAGGGGTCTGTGCTGGGCCCAGCCAGGGTGAAACCAATTACGCCTTTGTGCCTGAGCAGGCTCAGCTCCTCCCTCCCCTGGAGGACAATCTGTTCCTCCCACCCCAGGGTGGGAGCAAGCCTCCCAGCTCGGCCCAGACGGCGGAGATCTTCCAGGCGCTGCAGCAGGAGTGCATGCGGCAGCTGCAGGTGCCGGCTGGCTCCCTGGTCCCTTCACCCGGCCCAGCCCCAACGGGTGAGGACAAGCCCCAGGTGCCCCCCCGGGTGCCCATCCCCCCGAGACCCACTCGCCCACGCGGTGAGCTGTCTCCAGCCCCCTCAGGCGAGGAGGAGATAGGGCGGTGGCCTGGACCTGCCTCTCCTCCCCGGGTGCCTCCCCGGGAGCCACTGTCTCCTCAGGGCTCGAGGACCCCTAGCCCCCTAGTACCTCCTGGAAGCTCCCCGCTGCCGCCTCGGCTCTCAAGTTCACCTGGGAAGACCATGCCCACCACCCAGAGCTTCGCCTCAGACCCCAAGTATGCCACACCCCAAGTGATCCAGGCACCCGGCCCACGGGCTGGTCCCTGCATTCTACCCATCGTCCGCGATGGCAAGAAGGTCAGCAACACCCACTACTACCTGCTGCCCGAGCGCCCACCCTACCTGGAACGCTACCAGCGCTTCCTGCGTGAGGCCCAGAGCCCTGAAGAGCCTGCCCCATTGCCTGTGCCCCTCTTGCTGCCCCCACCCAGCACCCCGGCCCCTGCTGCCCCCACTGCCACTGTTCGACCGATGCCTCAGGCTGCCCCAGACCCCAAGGCCAACTTCTCCACCAACAACAGTAACCTAGGGGCCCGGCCACCAGCCCTGAGGGCCACTGCACGGCTGCCACAGAGGGGCTGCCCTGGGGACGGGCCAGAGGCTGGACGGCCAGCAGACAAGATTCAGATGGTGAGTACCAGGCCTGGCTGGTGGGTGGAGGGGCAGGGGCCCAAGGGCCCCAGAGGAATGGGCCCAAGTGGTGCTGATGGGTAGGTGGGTGGGTGTGCCCAGCTGCAGGCCATGGTGCATGGGGTGACCACAGAGGAGTGCCAGGCGGCCCTGCAGAGTCACAGCTGGAGCGTGCAGAGGGCTGCCCAGTATCTGAAGGTACCACCACCTCCTGCCCACTCTGGCTTTCAGGGACCCTGAAGACAGTTCTGCCGCTCCCACCTCCCCTTGCCCCTCCCCACCATCCTGCCTCTGGCTCTCCTCTGCCCCCACCCTGGCCGGTGCCCTTCAGCCCCAGTGTGTCCCATGGCACCACCCTCTGCTCCTCAGGTGGAGCAGCTCTTTGGGTTGGGTCTGCGGCCACGAAGCGAGTGCCACAAGGTGCTGGAGATGTGCGACTGGAACCTGGAGCAGGCTGGCTGCCACCTCCTGGGCTCCTGCGGCCCCGCCCACCACAAGTGAGTGAGCCTGTCAGGGCCCATACCTCCCTAGGAGAGGGCCCCGCAGGGCTGCCCAGCCGGGAGGAGGGAAGGCAGCTCCGAACCTGAGATGCAGGCAGTTCTGGGAGAAAACAGTTTCTCCTGAGCACATTTAGACTTTGTAGCCACTTGGTGCAAAAGAACTAATGAGTAAAGAGAGGGCATTGGAGACTCTCCCCTCTGGAGCTTGCTTCCTGAGCCTCAGACAGCACCCCTGAGCCTGTGCCAGGGAGCAGCACTTAGGGCCCAGTGATTTAAATGTATTTCTCACCTCTCCATTTCATATTTCAATTTAAAGTTTTAATGCCATTTTAATGGACCCAAAAATAATCCCATTACTTTCCTGTTAAAATTTATATATGTACATGTAACAAATGATAAAGATAAATGATCTGTAGTATAAACATAAATAAATATCATAAATGAGAATTTTATCAGGTCAGAAGTAGAGATATGGGTAGAGCCCAGCATTGTCCCCAGGGGGCGCTGGTGGGCTGTGGGGTTTGGAGCTAGTGGACCCTGGGGGCAGATAGCTGGAGTCAGAGCCCAGCCTTCCGCTCAGGGAGGGCGTCAGCTTGGGCACGTTTCCTGACCTCTCCGTCCTCATCTGTAAAATGTGTACAGATGAGGAGCGCCTAGCTGGCTCAGTCAGTAGAGCGTGTGATCTCAGGGTCATGAGTTCTAGCCCCACGTTGGGAGTAGAGATTACTTAGGGGGGAAGAAATCTGTACAAATGACAGTGTCTACCTCATTGAATTGGTAAGAAGAAACGAGGGATGCGTCCGTCAAATCACACACCAAGTGTCTGGCACATTGGACACCACCACTGAGTGTCAGCTGTTAACTTGTGGTTATTCTTACTAATTTGCATCCAAATGAATTTAGGCTTTACCCTGCCTATTGTCCTCTGATAGTCTGATACTCAATAGTGCTATTTTTTTTTTTAATTAAAAAAAGGCATCCCAGGATGATAAGTTCCAAAATTATTGCTGACTTTTCAACTGATTAGCCTACCACCAAGAGGCCGTCTTGTGCCCACACACTCTAGACACTCTGTTGATGGGCCCCTATGTTGACAGAGGGGCTTTCTGGTTGTTTCCCATCTTTTAGGCGCTGAGATGTCTGGAGAGCCAGAGGGTCCGCCCTGAAGGAATCACTTGAGCCTGTCCATCTGACAAGGGTGGGGAGAAGCCCTGCTCAGGCCTGGAGGACCTGCTGCCGCTTGCTGCTCCCGGTGGCAGAGCAAAGCCAAGGCAGCAGGAGACCGGGAGCCCCGCCTTGCCATCCCTCCCTCACCCAGTGCTGTCCCTGCAACTTTGGATCAGCTCTTGGTGCCCTTAGCCAAGGGGCGGGAAGGAGCTCCGTGAAGGCAGGCCTGGTGGCCGCCTCAGCAGGCCCTGCAGCTGACCTGCCTCTGGCTCCAGCCCCTGGTGGGGCCTGCGGCTGGAGTGTGTTTCCATGCTCTGCCGGCGGGAAAGCCCGGCTTGACTCGTGCGGCGAGGATGCGTTGGCCACACAGAAAGGCGGACCAGCACCCAGCAAGCCCTCCCCAGGGCAGGGTCCTTCTCCAGGGATCCCCTGGTGGGCAGTTGGGGTGTCAGAGAGAATGTGACTTGTGACCTCGCCATGGATACGTTATAGACTTGGCCAGTCTTAGGATCTTGTGCCTGGAAATAGCCCTGAGTGGGTCAGGAAGCAGAGCAAGGGTGCCAGATTGTTCTCTGGCAGGGACCAGGGCCCAAGGCCCCAGGGTTGGAAGGAGACCAAGGGGGCAGCTGCCCTGGAGGGATACCAGTGCTTCCTCTTTGACCCAGCTCCTCCCCTGTGCTGTTCCTTGTTTTCCTACCAGCCTGTGTCGCCAAAGTTGCTGCCCCAACTATGGATACCTGCTTCTTCCAGAGAAATAAAGTTAGTTTCTATTTTATGTTACTTACTTGTGCCTGCCTGTTTCTTTGCTTCTTGGTCAGCAGCCTGAGGCCCCAGGGCTTCCTTCCTAGGCCACCAACATCTATTCAGGGCAGCGGTCCTCTTGGCGCCACCTGTGGACAGAGGGAGGAAGTGCAGGCCTGGGCGACCCTGGCAAAGGGGCAGAATCCCTGCTGATGTAGTCACTGACTCACAGTCCCCATGATTTTGCTCTAGAGTTCTGTAAGGCTGTGTATTCTGTAGGATTGAGTACGATAACTCACCTAGCTAGAGCAAAGCCACAACGTTTAGTAAAATGAGGAAAGCTTCAATATGTATTTCATTTTTCTGAATATTTCATATGGTTCAAAATTCAAAAGGTATGGAAGAGTCTTCAGTGAAGTCTATTGCCCCAGCCACCACCTCCCCTCCCCAAAGGATGCCTTCTTGTTTTTCACGTACGGTACGTTCTGAAGAGTTCCATGACCATACTGAAAGAGCGCCCCCATTCTCGTTCAGGGGTGCATGGGTGTGTGGATGTACCATGGTCTGCTTAACCAGGCCCTTGGGCTGTTCTCAGTCCTTTGCACTTATAACCGTTGATGTAATAAATGACGTATATAGATTATTTTTCATTTGCAAGTCAGTCTGAAGGATGAGTTCACAGGAGTGGAACTTCTGAGTCCAAGAGTATGTGCAGTGGTGATGGATCTTTCTGAATTGCTCTCCACCAAGGAGGCTGTTCCTGTGGCCACAGCCACCAGCGTGTGAGCCTCCATGTGTTCCGGAACTTTATGATTTGGGCCAGTGAGACGGGTTTCTGTAGTTTTTGCATTTCCACAATGGGCGAATAAACATTATAAAAACTGATTTGGGGGCGCCTGGGTGGCTCAGTCAGTTAAGCGGCCGACTTCAGCTCAGGTCACCGTCTCACGGTCTGTGAGTTCGAGCCCTGCGTCGGGCTCTGTGCTGACAGCTCGGAGCCTGGAGCCTGCTTCGGATTCTGTGTCTCTCTTTCTCTCTCTGCCCTCCCCCTGCTCCTGCTCTGTCTCTATGTCTCTCAAAAATAAATAAAATAAAGGTTAAAAAAAAATTAAAAAAAAAACTGATTTGGGCCATTTATATTTTCTTTCCTGTCAGCTGCCTATTAATACCCTTGGCCCGTTTAAAAAGTAAATCATTAGTCTGTTACTGGTTCTTAGGAGATGACTGGATGAAGGCAATTAGCTCTTTGAGCTTTACCATGTGATCTGAACTTTAGGAAGAGAGCTAAATCATGAGAGGGGAAGCTGATGGTTTAGGTTTATTAAAAACTACAAAGGCCATTTAGGATGGACCTGGGTGCGGTCTGTGTGTCTGCAGCTCCAGGCTGGACTGCGTGGCGGGCCCTCAGGCCCAGGAGGTCTGTGGCCTTCAGATCCAGACATGTTCTGAATACCCTGTGTACTAAGTTAAGAATTCAATTATATTTAACTGCAATTTAAAAATATTTAGTCAAGGGGTGCCTGGGTGGCTCAGTTAAGCATCTGACTCTTGATTTCAGCTCAGGTCATGATCTCACAGTTCGTGAGATTGAGCGCCATATTGGGCTCTGTGCTGACAGCTGACAGCATGAAGCCTGCTTGGGATTCTCTTTCTTTCTCTCTCTCTCTCTCTCTCTCTCTGCCCCTCTTCAGTGTGCACTCTCTCAAAATAAACATTTAAGAAGAAATAAAAATATTTAGTCAAAATATATCACCCAAGAGAAAAAAGTATTGATAACTTTGGGCTTTGCCGTTAGACCTGGATTCCATTCTCAGTTCTGTTTGATCTTGGAGAAATTACTTAACCTTTCTGAGCCTATAATCTGGGGGACAGTAATCCCCGCTTTCTAGAATGGTGGTGCAGATTGAATGAGATTGCACAGGTAAACAATTTTCTTAGGGCATGGGCCACGATACGTAACTAATAAACTATTATCATTATACGTTTTATTCTTTCATGTTCCTGCTGTCTCTATCCATCGGTAGCTTATGTTATACACTGACTGCATCTCTTCGTGTGCAATTGTGTTTTTTTCCTCATTTTCCCTTAATATCATCTTATTTTTTTGAAACAATTTTGCTACAAAGTCATTTCTTTTTATAGATCATGGACATTTTCGACTCCCATTTTATTAAATGCTGTTTTTTGGTAAATGATGGCAGAGATAGTACATTTCAGAAAGGTATTTTGCAAAGGTGACACCAAAGGATCTGGGGGCTCCTCCGAGGATCGGGAAACCCGACGTACTTTTCTTACCAGATACACAGTCCCTAAATCCTAGGGCTTCTTGCCGTTTTTCTCACTTCTAACCAGACTGCCAGTTTTTGCAAGCATCTCCTGGGTCTGTTGAGAAGATCTTAAGGGAGGATGTTGAAAAAACTGGCCCAGGTTTGTTTGCCAACAAGGGGAATCAATACATCAGCAAGGATTCACTGGGTATCTTACTGAGTCAAGCCCTGAAGAGGGGATACAAGCTGAACAGTCTGTCCAAAGGACTGTGACATTATAGCAAAGTGATAAGTGCTCTAAGATCATAATGTGCCCGACGCCTTGGGAGCAAAGGAGGTGGCTCCCTGGAGGAGGTGACCTTGCGCTGTCTTGATGGGGAAGAACAGGCATATGTCAGGAAGGTGAAGGGGCATGCAAACATCGCAGGTGGAGGGCAATGACTTGTAAGTGCTCAAGTTTGGTAAGGCTGGAGGCCTTTGGTTGTGTTTTTGGGATGAGTCGGAGGTAGCCTTTAAGTGACCCTGATTCTGGCGGAGTGAGGCAGTCCAGGATCATGAAGCCGCTGATGTGACAGCCTGAGGCTTTTTGACCATGGAGATGAGGGGAGACGGCAGAGAATAAGGAGAGGAATGTCAGTCTCCGTTTATAACAGAGAGAGCTCTGCTTAAAAGTGGCTCACTGCTCCATTTTAACCATGAGTCGAGGAAAGATCTAGTAGATGTGTCTCACTTCACACTGGGGACACCGAGGTGTTCTTAATTTGGAGCAAATTAATTTTTACAGAAATTTCACCTTAGGGAATGAAGCGACCTCCAACTCCTGGAATCCTTGACCAGAGCAGGGGTTCCCAAAGGCCAATCCAGTGCCAGCGGCGGTCTAGGGTCAAGTTTTGGTCTGAGTCAAAATGGTAAGAATAAGAACCAAAGAACAGAATTTTTCTTAAAATATATTCAAGCTCAAGGACTGCGTTTATTCTGAGATTTTGTCTTCCTGTACTTTTGGTATTGAAATGGCTATTCTTGTGTGGCAATGGTAGTGATAGTGGCAGGTGATAAATTTGTCCCCGTGCCCTTCTGTGGCGATGCTGTATCAGCACGCTCTCTCCAGCAAATTATTATAAGGATCCCTGAAATCTAGCTTCAGAACCGCAGGGCAAAAGTGCTTTTGT
The DNA here is from genome assembly GCA_030068075.1 of Paguma larvata. Taxonomy (NCBI): domain Eukaryota; kingdom Metazoa; phylum Chordata; class Mammalia; order Carnivora; family Viverridae; genus Paguma; species Paguma larvata. The sequence goes on from CM057824.1 coordinate 83,940,474, forward strand.
GTTACGCAGCACCACCTATTGGCCAAAGAAGACATTGCAGTTAGGCCAAATCTCAGATGATGGAGAGAGAAGATTGTGTAAAAGTCATTGCCCAATAAATCCATTAAATCCAAAAGCTGCTGGCCCATGGTGCTTAAAGGGACTCATCCCAGGGAAGCTGGGAGGGGAGGGAACCGGTTTGCTCACCATCTGGAGCCAAATGGAGGCCAGCTAGGATTTAATGGCGGGAAAGGGGACTGGCTAGGGGGCTCTGAAGATCACCCCTATGCCTAGGAAAGAAACCAGGGTCTGCCTGGGGGGATGCTGTGGGCTGAGAAAGCAAATGCAGTCATTCACCAGTAAAAAGTCTCAGCGTGACACAAGCGTCCTTTGGGAAGCCCCAGTCACTACTGTATATTTTTTTAAATGTTTTTATGATTGCCATACATGCTCATTGTTCATCGAACATTCAGAAAAGCACGATGAGAAAATTAAATTTACCCAGAAAGGCACTTGGAATTTTGATATATTTTCTTCCAGTTTCTTTCCCGTGCACATATGTTGTGTGTATTACAGTTTCATAGCAATCATCCTGCTTATACTGTTTTGTAACCATTTTTTACTTAATATTTTATACCCCAGGCGGTTTTCCGTATCTTGAAACTCCTTGTCTCCAAGGACATTAAAACACAGCATAGTTTTCATTCTACAGAAATGAAATGTAGACCTTTTGTTATTTATTACCTTGTTAACATTTTTATTTGGCAACAAATTGTTTAACAAATACTGCTAAATGACTTTCTAGAAAGATTTGTCTCTTTTATTAAAACAAAGCACATGTGTTATTAAAGAGAGGACTTGTAGTTTGGAGAGACGTTTTAAAAGATTTCCGAATGAAGTGATCTGTTGAGAATAGTCGATGGTTGGAGGAAACGGGCCGGGCCGTGGGTTGATCACTGTTAAAGCGGATGATGGGGTATGAGGGCTTATTGTACTCCTCAAGACGAGGGATGTTCCCTTCCACAATAAAAAAGCTAAGCAAAGATGCATGCGTTCTCCAGCTGGGGACATTCCCACTGGTCCAGCTGTCTTCTCTGAAGTCGCCCCTTGGAGGTTTCCTTGTTCCTGTTGACACCCCCAGCGTGGCCCCCAGGGATGCGTGACTTCCACCTGTGTGGCTCTGGCCGAGTGTTCAGAACATCCTTCCCTTGCTAGCTTTTGTGAGGTAGCGTCAAGGTGGAGTTTCAGAGACCACAGAGCCAAATCCTGAGGGAAACATCTCCAGTCCTGTCACCAGCCTTGTCACAGACCCCATCCCGTGTGTTCACCCTTTATTCTGAGGCCTTGCTACTAAAAGGGCAGCATGAGGTCTGGCCACATCAGCATCACCTGAGAACCTGCTGGAAGTGCAGAATCCAAGCCCTATCCTGGACCTATTGAACCAGAATCTTCATTCTACCGAGATTTCCCAGGGGGGGTGTGCAGAAACGGTCAAGTGTGCAGCCTTGAACTAAGGCAGCTCTGCTCTAATACCAAAGAGCTGGTGGGCCTTGGGTGGCCCTACCTGGCTGCCGAGAGCCCCTGGTCCTCTTGGCCAGGGCTGTGCTCCCTGCGCCCCTTCCCGGGACCCATTACCCACCCTAACTGTCCTTTTTTGAATAAATAATTTGCTTAAACATATATGCAAAGAATTTAGTTGCCAAGTATTTATAATCATAAATAATTGGAAACCATCAAAATGTACCATCATAGGGGATTGGTTAAATATAACTTTCATCCACAGGATGGGAAATAACACCGCAAATCAAAGAATCCTTAAAAGAGTATTTGATTAATATTCAATTAATATTAAAATTGATTGTTTCTGAGATAGGAGATTGTGGCTTTGTTTAAACTTCTGTATTATGTTCTGCAAAATGGCTTCCTGTTATAGCTTTTTTTTTTTCAATTTTTTGTGGTAAATACATATATCATAAAACTTGGGCTTTTTTGGTTTTTTAAATAGCTCATCCTAATGAGCGTGAAGTGGCATCTTGCGGTTTTGATTTGCATTTCCCTAATGATTAGCGATGTGGAACATCTTTTCCTGTGCTTGCTGCTTATTTGTCTCTCTTCCATGTTTTAATTGGGTTGTTTGGATCTTGTTGTCCTAATTGCCCTTTTGCCTGACACCATGACCTGTGCCCCATCTCTTGCCATCTGGTTTCACTGGCCTTGGGAAAACTGCTTTCTGCCCTCCTCCTCTCTGCAAGCATGTGACGTGAGCTTGGCTCTCTCTCCACACACACACGAGTGCCTTCTGTCCGGGCCGTTTCTTTTTTTGAGGGAATTATCAGCCTGTTCTTGGACGAGCAGCACCACGCATGCGTCTCTCGGCGTCCCCATCTAGCCTGGCTCTACACCTGCCCAGAGACTGCTCGCGGTCCTGCTGATGGCCTCCAACTGTCCCCACATCCCCACGGCTGCCCCACCGTCCCCATGGCTGTCTGTCCCAGCCCCTCCAAGTCTGGCTGCCTTTTGTGCCTGCACGCAGGGCCAGCTGGCCCGCGGTTGTTCGTGGCGGTCCCATCTAGCTGTGAGCCACCTTCTAGGGCAGTAACTAGGCTCTCTGGGCTCACAGGGAGTGAGGGGCGGGGCTAAATTAGAAGGAGCAAAGATCAGAAATCCCTCACGTAATAAGAAATGGTGGCTGGACCGGGATTCAGGGAGGCGCGGGGGGGGGGGGGGGGCGGGGGGAAGGGGAGGTGGAGGTGGAGCCCAGAGAAAAGTTGGAAAGGTGGGCTCAGGGGATGGTTTTTTGTCTGTCTGAATAGGTCTTAAGCTCTCGAGAGCAGACTTGTATCTTATTCCTCCTTATGTGCTCCAGGAAAGTGTGTCCATTGTTTGCTTCCGTTGTTTTCCAGGTTAGCATTTTTATTTCCTTTCCCTGTCTCCCTCCTTCCTCCCTCCCCGTTGGAACTGAGGGAGTGGCTACTTTGGGGTACTTCGGATACATTAATTGTATGAATGTAAGACATGCGGTCTGACGAGGCAAATCACTGGCTCCCAGGCCCTTCCTCCCCGGCCAGCACCAGGCGGCCACGCAGGGCGGCGAGCACCCCGCGTCCTGTCAGGGGCAGACCTTCTTGGCCTGTTGGCTGCCGCCTCTCTCACTTACCTGCTTCCCCTTAGAACCTCGGGAAGGTTCTGGCCACGGAGGTAAAGGAGAGCTGGTGAGAGAAGAGCTGCAGAAAATCCACATCTGCCCAGGTTTTGGAGGAGCAGTTCGGCTGCCGAAAGCCCCAGAGTTCTGAGTGCTACGCCATGTCTGATGATCACGCTGCAGCCTAACCCACAGGGGAGGAGGCGCACAGCTTCCTCCAGTGTGCATTTATTCTTGTCTCAGTTACGTAGCTCCCGTTCAGAATAATTCTCCTTTTCAACTCCCTTATATCTCTACTAGGTATTTGGAAATTTTCAAGGATCAACTATTTCCAAATATGTCATCCATCCACTTATTCAACCAACATCGCCTGCATTCCTGCCGTGGACCAGACACCATTCTAGAAGCTGGAGGTCCAGTCAGGAACAAAATGGGGGTAGGCTCCTAGGCATGGCGTTTGCTTAATGCCCAACGAGCTATTGTTCCAGCTATGTCGCCTACCAAATAAAAAGAGTGTTTTTTTTTTCTTCCCAGATAAAACATTTCCTTCTTTGCCAGAAGGACATTCTCATTTTAGAATTTTCTGGAACATCAAAAAAAAAAAGTCTTTAGCTCAAGTGTAGTCTGACACTTGAATACAACCACCATGTAACATCTTGGTTTTGTCTTTTTTTCCCCCCATCGTGTTCACTTCCTGGTACAGCCATAAGCATAATCCACTGAGTACATGTGCCAAAATGTCCCTCTTAGTCATTCCCCTTTGGGTAGGTGTACAAGTACTTTCCATTTTTCTTCTAGAGTTCTTATTGCCAAAGCCAACTGCTAAATATATTACTATTTAATCAACTTCGCTCAGTGCTTAGCATTTCATCTGGTGTATTCCTTACAAAATAATTACCCGTCATGAACTGAGTCGAAATCAAGAGTCAGATGCTGAGCCGTCCAGGTGCCCCTCATCATGCTATTCTAGCTAAGTACGTATTAAGCACATCGACACCTAAGAACTTGTTTTTTCTTGAATGGCACCGTTTTGGCAAAAATGAAATCTTTAATGAAACTTCCGGAAGCCTTATTGTATGTAATTCCCCTTAGATATAGAGAGCTCAGGAAAGTGGGTGTTTCTGCCCCTGGTTGTATGATCTTTGCCAAGTCCCTGACCTTCCCTGGTTCCGAGATTCACAGGGCCATAAGGGAGCGGGTTGGAAGAGGGCCCCTACCAGCCTGCCGGCCCCGAGAGCCAGTGTTCTGTCCCCGGGACGAGAAGCTGGTGCTTTCGTTCTGCCCGCTGCCGGGTGCAGTCCTCACCCTTGTCTCTCTCGTGTTCCCTGTGTAAGGGTCCGGGGTCACAGACGGAAGCCCTGGTGACGGCCCGGGCTGCCACTCCTGTGCAACCTCCTTCCAATCTTTTAATCTCTCAGGAGCATCGGTTTCCTCATCTTGAAATGGGAGTGAGCAGTTGTGGGGAGTACGTGTATCAGGGCTTCCAGCGGTGAGATCTGATTACCCGTTACCTTTTGCTTCTCCCCCACAGCCCAGGTTGGAGGGGAGTCCTTAGCTTGCCAGATCTCCTCTTGTGTCTCCTGCCGTGTGAAGAGAGAGAAGAACCATCAGTCCCTTCCCGTAGGGAGCTTACACCTGGGTGGGGAGGCCAGCTCACAGAGGATGTGGTTAAGCAAATACGAATGCTGGGCTAGAAGGGCAGTACAGCCGGGTTCTGAGCGGGGGGGCTGGTGTGGACAGGCCAGGAAGGACTGGGCAGACTCACACATTTGTAGGCCACACCATAAGCATGTATGCACACATATGCGGCCACACCAAGGGTTCTGGGATCAAAGCCACTTGGTTTGGTGCTGGCCTGACGGCCTTACCCTGGTCTGCCAGACCCCAGGAGCACTAGGCCCTGCCTGCGAACTCCACGGCTTGTGGCTCATTCTGATGTTATGCCCCTCCAGTGAATTTTTTATTTAGGTTATTGTGTTTTTCACTTCTATAATTTCCATTTGGTTCTTTTAATATTTTATTTCTCTCCTGAAATTATCTTTTTATTCAGATCGAGAGTGTTTGTCGTCATTTCTTTTAAAAAAATTTTTTTTAATGTTTATTTGCTTTTGAAAGAGAGAGAGAGAGAGCTGGGGAGGGGCAGAGAGAGAGGGAGACACAGAATCTGAAGCAGGCTCCAGACTCCGAACTGTCAGCACAAGAGCCTGACGCAGGGCTCGAACTCACGAGTTGTGAAATCATAACCTGAGCTAAAGCCGGATGCTTAACCGACTGAGCCACCCAAGAGACCCGGTTTGTTGTTATTTCTTGGAGCATGGTTATAATAGCTGCTTTAAAGCCTCCCGGATAATTCCAACATCTGCCTCATCTTGGGACTGGTGTCTGATTATCTTTTTTCTTTGTGAGATGTTAGATTTTTTTTTTGGCTTCTTTGTATATTGAGTAGTTTTTGATTATATGTAGACATTGTGAAAATTATGTTCTAAGACTCTGGTCTTATTTAAAGCCTATGGAGAGTATTGTTTTGTTTGTCTTTGCATGTCCTTGATTTAGGTAGGTTCAGGCCACAAGTCTCCTTGCCTTCTGTAAGCCGTGTGGTTCCAGCGTCAGTCTGATTTTCAGGTCTTTGCTAGAGCTTTGCAGTGCGATTCTGATCTGCCCACGTACGCATCACCCAGGGGCCAGTTTGGGACCCGGGTGGCCATCTGTCCCATAGTTCAGTTCCCAAAGTCTTTGGTGTGTTGGTCAGGGTTGAATCCATGCCTGGGCAGCTTGTGGATGGGCCCAGGGATTCATCTACACCTTCACGGGGTTGATTTCTTGAGCCTCCTCCTCTTCACAGTCAACTTGGCACTTTGGTTCCCACGGACCCCCCGTTTCTGGTTCTCTGGCATGGCAGCCAACACTTGAGTTTCCCTGCTCTACCATGTGCTTCCTGTGACCGCGGCTGCCTCTGACCAAGCAAAGAGAGAAGGGAGAGAGAGGGGAAAGCGATGGGGATGTCTCCCACCTTTCTGGGACCGATCGGTCAGAGAGGAGTCCCCTCTCTTGGAGCTTGAGTGCCTATTGGCCGTTGCTGCCACTTCTGGTGTTTTCCTTCCCCAGTCCACCTGCCATCATTTACTTTTCAGAGTCTCAAGTAGCAGGCCTCAGACTAGACCAGGGATCTGCCTCCCAGCGAGCACTTCTGAGGGTGTGTGAAGAGGGGAAAGCCACAGGCTGATCAAGGATGTATCCTGGTCTAGAAAACTTACACTGGCCCCGTCACTTACTTAGCATCAACCTGATGACCGCAGCCCTACCCAGCCGCAAACTGCATCTCAGAGCCTAACACTGCCTCTGTGGAGCATTTACTAAGCACCTGCGCAGCTTAATACCTCATTGTGTATTATAACACAATAATAAGAGATTAGATTTTATTGGTCCTGTTTACCAGACAAGGAAACTGAGACTCAGAAAGGTTAGGCAATTTTTTCCAAAGCCACGGAAAGAGATGGTATTAGAATCCAAATTCAGATCTGGGTTACCTCACAGCCACATAGCGGCCTGCTGCGTGAGCACCCAGCATGGCCGCCCAACCGGATCCTGGGCAGCCAGTCATGAAGAGTCAGAGGACAGTCGAAGAAACCGCGTGACTTCCTGGAACCTCTCCTGGCGCCCTGAGCACACCTGAGGGAGAGAGATGGTGCATTCTGGCCTCCTGGGCAATACCCTAAGAGAGTCCTTCTGTCGCCCTCTGCCACCACTAATCAGGGTGACCATTCATCCCAGGCTCTCTGGCACACCCCCATGTATGTCCATTGCTCTTGTGTACTGCCAACAACAACGCTTTTCACCCTCCAGTATGGACCGTAGCTTGTAATAGATTTGCCTGACCACTGGGGTACATTTAGCCATGCTCAGCCTTGTTCTCAGGATAGAATAGGCACTAGCCCCTCCAGTTAAACCTCTGCATGGACCAGAAGGTGTTTCCTGAATCTTCCCTCAGCCTCTTCTTCTCCAGCCTGGCCAATCCCCAGAGGGCTTCCGGCAGACCGCAAGCTGCTATGGACAAGGCATGAGCTTTGGAACCCACAGACCTCGGCTTTCCACTTGCCGCCTCTGGTAAACTATTTAGTTTCCTTGAATCTTAGTATCTTCATCCATAAAAATGAGCGTAAGAAAACATATTTTGCGGTGGTTGTAAGGATTCGATGAAATAAAGGATGTAAAGCGCCTGCCACAAGCTTCAGGTTAGAGAAACTGGAGAAGAGGGAGGCAGCAGAGGGTCTGGGGAGGGGGCTCACTGCTGCAGCGGAGCCCTAATTAGGGAGCAGTGATGGTGCTTAAACACAGGTTCCCTGAACAAACACTAAGGTCTTAGTAGTCATGACTGTACTAGCTATTGAGAGCGGCTGCACTGTGTCTGCAGAGAAAGAACCCAGCAAGTGATTCATCCCCAGTTGGCAATGCCCAGCTGGGGGTGGCGAAATTGCGGGTAACCTTTAGTTCTTCTTAATGTGTGTGTGTGTGTGTGTGTGTGTGTGTGTGTACATTTTAGTTTTTCAACTTGCTTTTTTTGAGTTTATTTATTTATTTAGAGAGAGAGAGAGCATGAGTGGGGGATGGAGGGAGGGAGACAGAGAGAGAGAGAGAGAGAATTCTGAGTAGGTTCCACCTTCAGCATGGAGCCCAATGTGGGGCTCACTCCCATGAACCTGAGATCAAGACCTGAGCTGAAATCAAGAGTCAGACGCTCAATCAACTGAGCCACCCAGGCACCCCGGCTTTTCAACACTCTAAAATCATGTGTGTGCATGCATGTGTGTGTACAATTTTGTACTCAAAGGAAATCAAACATTACAGAAAGAAACCCGTCGTAATAATTGTGTGTATTAGTGAGTTAGAAAGTTATCTGAGGTTGATGGCTCCTGATAATCTAAATGGTCTATGGAGGACCCCAGGCGGAAACTCCTAGACTCTTAGAAAAATGTAGGAAAGTGTGTGCACGTTCATTTGCACAGATGACGACACTGTTCTCCCACCCGGGCCCTTATCTGGCTGTCCTTGAGGTTCCTGGGGTCTGGACTGAGCCTTGAGGACCCAGACTCAGAGCAAAAATAGAGCTTGCCCCAAGGAGAGGCCAGCAGTAGCAAGGGTTGCTGTGGAAAAGCCTCCTGCTCAAGATCCTTCAACTCCTTGACTGTCTCTCCCAGAAATCAGTCAGTGAGGGTCTGGGTGCAGGAGGACCTAGTGGAGGGAAGGCTGCAGAGGGAAAGAGGCCTAGGGTGGGCTTGGAGACGCCCACGAAGGCGGCCTCTGGCTCACCGAGCAACGGGCACTCCCCAACGGGCACTCCCCGTTCACCGAAGGGAAGTGTTCCCCTGTCCTCCCAAACTCGCTGACATGGCAGTCATCCTGCCCCGCAGCCGTGCCCCACTGCCCGATGTGACCCCCCCGCTAGCACTTGGCCCACACCACTGTGAGGGTCCGAGCACTCCCCTCTCCAGCCCGGTCCCTCCAGCATTTCAGTAAACACAGGGCTCAAACTGCAGCCTGAACGCAGCCTGACCTCTGTGTGCACTTTGCCAAGGCAGTGAGAGATGTCCTCCGGATGGTCTTAGAATGCTAGTGACGGCTACATGACATGTCTGTCAGGTCACTGGCAGAAGAGGAAGAGCTTTGGGGCCATTTAATCTTCTTTATCTTATTGCTATTGTTCTCTGGTCAAATCGTTTGCGTTGACTCAACAACCCCTCCCCAGCTGAGCAGGGGCCTCTCTCAGAGCCGTTTACCCCTTGTGGAGACGGCTTAGTATAAGGGGGCAGGGACTGAATTAGTCATTTTTGTTTTTCACCACCTTTGGGTTCTGGCACTCAGTAAGAATTTAACGAATAAATGAATGAGTGAATGAAAGGTTGGGCAAGAAATAATGAAAACTCGCCGGCGTCAGCGCAGAACCCTGGGGGAAGTTTTCCACGGGAGCTGAGGCTGCCGCACCCTCTCCTCGAGCGCCCGCCTGAGCAGTACGGAAACAAAGTTTGTTTTCTGTCCTTTGTTCTGGGCCCCTGGCTGAAGAAGTCTCCCCTGTCTTGGCTGTACCAGATTCATTGCAGAGGAGGGGGCGAAAAACAGGACAAAGGTAAAAATCCTGGAGACTTTTGCCTCAAGATGCATACAGTTCGTTTCCACTCCGATGGCCAGAAATACATCCATGGCATCCATGGCCGAGCTTGGCAACCTGGGGCTCCATGGGGATGACGCTGGGGGATGGGCAGGGAACACTCGGCCATAGGGTCATAGGACAATCTCTCACAGGCCACCCGCTCCATCCTCCCCTCCCCCAAGGAAATGGCCTACACATTCTGACCAGATGCGTTGGGGGCCACAGCCCTGGCTTTCTGGAGAGCCTCCTCAGCAGTTTTAACTGATTTCTCTTCAAAAGACCTATGAACCTTTTAAAACTTGGACAGATTTATTATCCCGCTTACTTCTCCTTTACCGGCTTTTTTTTTTTTAGTTACGCATTTTCATTTTAGTGGTTTCCGTGATTATTCTTTCTAATGATCTCATTTGCTTCCTGCAGTTCTGTGCGTCCATCCGCGGTCATTTTCCTGTAGTGTGAGAACTTCCTTTAATACTTCTTGTGGTGCAAGCTGGTTGGTGATAGATTCTTTCAGCCGTTGGAAAGGCCCTTCTCATCCACTTTTTCCATATTTTCCTCCTCATAGTAACCACAGTTGTTCTAAAGTCCTTGAATAACTTTGGGATCATCTGTGGGTCTACTTCTATTGTCTACTTTTCCCCCACGTTAGTCACTTTGCAGGGGAGGTGCTCTGTCTATGCCTGATGAATGCGGTACACTGAACGGTGTGTACGGAGGACTGAAGAGGCCCCAGATGGCACCTTCCATGAAGAAGCGTCCCTGCTTCCCTTTGTTCGGTATCTAGGGTGCACTTAGGGGCTGGATTAGCACTGGTGCACGTTACTAGGTGGCCCTCTTGCCATCCCAGAGGATCGTGAGCTACTCAGTATCCTGTAATACATACCTTTTCTTTTTTTATTTTATGAATTTTTTAAATGTTTATTTATTTTTGAGAGAAAGAGAGACAGAGCGTGGAACGGGGAGGGGCAGAGAGAGAGGGAGACACAGAATCTGAAGCAGATGCCAGGCTCTGAGCTGTCAGCACAGAGCCCGACGCAGGTCACCCAGTGCCCCTATTTTATTAAAAAATTTTAAGTTTATTTCTTTATTTTGAGAGAGACAGAGATAGCATGAGTGGGGCAGAGTGTGAGAATCCCAAGCAGGCTCTGCACTGTCAGCACAAAGCCCGACACAGGCTCGAACTCACGAAACGGTGAGATCATGACCTGAGCCAAAACCCAGAGTTGTACCCTTAACTGACTGAAGCACCCAAGCGCCCCTAACATATACCTTTTCTGTTTAAAATAGCCAGGGGTAGCTTCTATGGCTAGTAACGAGAACCTGACTGAGATGAGAGATGAAGCCCCGAGGACAAGAATCTGTTAAATGCAGACAGCCTGGAGGGAGCCAGAAGAAAGGGGAGACTTTCACCAGGACCTCGGCAGCCACAGACTGGCACAGGTTGTGGGTTGGGTGGTGGGCCATCTGGAGGGCGGATACGGGCCTAAAACCGAAAACTGGGATCACAGTGTCTAACCGCCTGGCACTTGCTAGAATGTAATCTCCATGGGGGCAAGGGCCTTTGTTGCTTTGTTTCTTGACGGATCTTTAAGTGCTTGAAACAGTGCCTGGCACCTGGTAATCACCCAATAAATGTTTGTCAAGTTTGGCGAACTATTGCTTTTATTAATAGACACTTGCACCAATTAGTACGTACAGAGGTTCGAGATGAAACCCAGAGCCCCCTTTCTGTAACAAATATTTTGACACATCCTCTTTACGATCTTAAAATGAAATTTCATAGATAATAGAATCTTTCCACGTGTACTATTTTAAAACTCGGAATACTGCCCATACGGGACGCCAGATGTCCTGCCCAGATCCCTCGTCCAGAGAGGTCCCCCTCCTTCCTTCAGCTTCGGGAGCGCTGGCCTCCCCGGGACTTGCCCGAGGCCAGACACTCAAGGTTATGCGCCCATCACTTCCAGTGAGCGCTTGACGTGGAATAAATGCCGGCCCCTCCTGCTTCCATGTGAGACGTCTCTGGAGGGCCACCGGTCCCGAGCTCCCGAGGGATCAACTGCGGCCTCTCCTGTGACTGCATCATGGAGCGACTTCTTCCTCTGCCCAATCCCGTGTTTCCCACCCGCACGGGTGTTTCCAAGAACACGCCCCAGTCAACCACCTGCACACAAGTCTCTCTCAGAATCTGTTTCCTGGGGAACTTGACCTAAGATGAAGCAGCCCTGTCATACAAAGGGAGAATGAAAGAAGAGTAATTTATGCTAAAACACGTTTTCTGTATGTCCGGCTCAGGCGTGACCGCCCTGGGACCCTGCAACCTTGGCCTTTCCTAGGGGCCGGTGAGGAATGCGGACCTCAGCTCCCGCCTCGGACCTGCTGGGTGAATCTGAACCTTGCAGGGTCCCAGGGAATGAAAAAAAGAGTATGAAAAGTAGAGTATGAAAAGTACACTCTGTGGCCGCTCGAATGCCACAAGGGGCTATATTGTCAGTGGTAAGATTTTCTAAATTGGTGAACAACTCTCGGTAATGTGCCAAACAAAACACATTATGAAATTTCCCCAGTACTTGCTTTCCTGGAAAATTCAGTGTGTCTAAAACGTAGAAACATGCCTTGCCATGTGGGATGAGGGACATTTCCTCGTGCGCTTCACTGCCCCGGGCTTTTACACCAGCGGCCTGAGGCATGAGGCCGAGGGAAAACACCTCCGGCACTTCCCAAACTGTCCTCTAGAGGTCATTACTGTCCTCGTTTAGAACCATCGGTCCTGCAGGGAAAATCCTGTGCTTGGAACTTCACACGTTATTCATCTAATCCTCCAATAAGCTTAGGGGGTGTGTGTTACTCTTACCTCTCTTGAGCTAGGAAAATCAAGCCCAGAAAAGTGAGGTAATTTATCCAAGTTCACACACCTAGCAGGTGGGAAGCAAGCAAGATCTGAACCCAAGTCGGCTGGTTTCCCCCACAGGCTGCTTTGCGGGTGTCTGTAGTTTACCGAGTTGCGTGGCCACGAGGTTGTTGCCAGGTTTGCTTCTAACAGAAAAGAATAAACCTTATGTGAGGGCCGCCCTCCACGTGGACACAGGGCAACAGCAGGAACTTGAGGCTGAGAGCAGGTGGGCCTCCCTGTGCTGTGCCCTCAGAGGCTCATGGAACCACAGCCCTAAGCCTTCTTCCTCAGCTGGCACCCCAAGTGACTTCCCACCCCTACGCACCACCAGCAGACGCCCCAGAAAGACCAGCAGGCCCAGATCAGGGACGTGCCGGTGACAGCATTTCTGCGGGTCCTTCCCCTGCTCCACACCTGGGTCCTAGGGGGAGCAAAGAGTGTGTGGTATCCACCTCAGAGGCCCCGCAGCTTCCTCTGAATTGACTTGACCTTGAGGGTGGACAGCTAAGTTTGGCAGGCATAAGAGGTCACTGACAATGGAGGAGTGGGCTCTTCCCTGACTGGGCCTGGCGGAGGAGGGCAGAGGGGCATTCTCTCTGCTTGCTACGCCCCCTGCTGGTAGAATTGGTGGGTTGGGTTTGGCTGAGGCTGAGGCTGAGGGTGTGCGGGGAAGACACGCACAGCCCAATTGTGTGAGTCCAGATTCTCCAAAAACAACAATAAAAAGCAAAACAAAACAAATGAAAAAAAACCACTTGCCAAGAGTTTAATTTAGGAAAGTGATTGTGAGAGGAAATAAGGAGGGAGGGAGCCAGAGATGCAGGGAGAGCCTTCAGGCCACGGTGCAACCCTGCTCCCGAGGGAAGGAGAGAGGGAGGGCAGATTGAGTGGCGTGTCCCAGACCTCCAGGACTCTACGGACGGTTGGACAAAGTTGTCGGGGAGTCCTGAAGCCTGTGTCTGCCTCCAAGGATGGCTTTCTATCCCTGCCACAGTCAGACACTGTCTGGGAGCTGGGGACACGGGATTTTCTACTCTGACCCCAACAACACCTCTCCACACACACACACACACACACACACACACACACACACACACACATCCATCAACCTCCCATCAACCCAGGGTTTTGGCTCTGCCAGAGTTTCCCCTTCAGGGAGCTGATGAAGAGCAGATAAAGGCAAATGGCCCTCCGTGTCCAGACTCCGAAAGGCTCATCCACAAAACCAGCATACCTTTCTCTTGCCAACACTGACAACTCGCAACAGTGGTACGCTATTATGCTAAGAGCATCTATATTTTTTCTCCCTCAATTCCCCTAAGGAACCCCTCCCAGGAAGAGTTTGGGGTGGGGAGAGCATGGTAATCTGTCACATTGTTCATGGATTAGCAGGAGAAGCAGCCGGGAAGGTATGGTTGCACCGACCACGGAGGTCAAGGCAAGGTTTGAGCAGGGTTGTTCGGCAGGAGTCAAGGAGGAGGATCGCGGGAAGGTGAGTGTGGTAGTTGGTACAGGAGGAACCAGAGTAGAGGGTACCGGAAGGATGATCAGGGAGTTCCCTGAAGGGCCACAAGGAGCAGGTCTCAGGGCCTGAACCACCATGTCGAACAGAAAGTATGTTGGTTTGTTATGGACTTGAAGGGGAGGAAATGGTCAGTGCAGGACTGGACACCCCAGGGGAGCCAGTACGTCTCTCCTCTGGGTATATGGGGGGATCAGGCACGTCACTGCTGGAGCCCCAACACCCAGAACCCAGTGTCGACTAGACCCACTTCCGTCCGTGCTTTCCTTTCTCTCCAGGATGAGCTTGGCCTTGGTCATTCCAGAGCAGCCCAGAGGCTGTGAGACCCTGAAGCATGTCCTTACTCTGCAGGCTGGACTTACTCCCTGTCCTCCTAGTGACCCCATCATCTCTGCTGTCCTGTGGTTCCCGAGCAGAGTGACTAATGCACAGGAACCTCCCCAGGAAAAGCAGAGGACAGGCTGAATTCTGAAATGGAAACTAAGCCCAAAAAGGTATGGTTAGCACTTGGGGGAGCCACCTGTCATTGCCCATGGGTGCCAGGAGGGTGACTGAAGCCCTGGGAGAGGAAGGAAGGGGGCCAAAGGTAAGAAGAGGGCAAGGCAGAGGGAGTGGGTAAGGGTGGGTGGGGAGAGATTTCTCACTAGACTGGGAACTCCAGGAGGACAGCAACCAAGTGTCTCATGCCCCCATGCCTGGCAAACAATTAACTCAAAGGAAATAGGCAAGGACTGTTTGTTGATTGACCAGTTGATTGATTTTGGACAATTTCACTGAGAGGATGGTGAAGATGGAGTTGGAATGAGGGAGGCTAGTTTGCTTCCGAGGGGAGACAGCCTCTGGGCAAAAATGGGAGGAGTCTTTTTGTACCCCTGAATGGCAGCCATTTTGAGAAGTCTAAGCAGGGCTGTGGGAGAGATCTAGGTTGAGCATATCAGGATGTCCTCCAACTGCTCTTGTGGCCCATGGTCAGTCACCAATGTCCCATAGAGCATTCAAGTGGGAAAGATGGCTGATGACGTGGAGGTTTGTAGTTGTTTCCTGCTGGGTGCTTGCTATTCACATAGTCTCAGCACCCAGTATGGCTGCCACTGTCCACACACGGCCGTTGAGCACTTGGAACATGGCTAGACCAAATTGGGATGAACAGTCGAGAACAAAGTACACCTCGAAGACTTAGGATTTCTAAGATTTCACATGAGAAAAAAGTTAAATATCTTATTAATAAATTTTCGTGTCGATACGTTGAAATACTATTTTGGATATAATGAGTTAAATAAGCTATATTGTTAAAATTAATTCCCGTGATGACATCTGGGCCCCTCTGTGTGGACAGCTCACCTGGTACATCCTCTCGTTCCCTGCCACCTGCAAGGTCCCACTTGGAATTCCTTTTGTGCCTTTAAACCGTGTGACGGCAGACCAATGGCTCCTAGCAATTAACAAGGTGATTACAGACTAGATTTGTAAGGACTACAAACTCACCATGTCGAAACCTCATTACAGCATTTTTATGATATTTGTATATACCATGTGGCCATTGAAAAGAATGAACAAGTCCCTGTGTGTTGATTTGGAATAATTTCCACAATATATTACATGGGAAAAAACAAGACGTAGAATAATGTGCAGAGTGGTGTGCCCAGCGGAAATATAACTAAGGCACACAATGTAATTTTAAATTTCCTTTAGCGTGTGAAGGAGAGAACTAAGACCCAGGTGTTGAGGAAAGCCGGCGGCTGGGAGGGGAAGGACGAGGAAGAGGAAACAGAAAATAGACAAAGGACCAGTCAGAGGATGAGAGAAGAACCAGAGTGACCCAAGGGCCACAGAGGCGAAAGAGTAAAAAGAATCTCTACGGGTGGCTCAGCCAGTTGAGCGTCCAACTTCGGCTCAGGTCATGATCTCACGGTTTGTGAGTTCGAGCCCCGCATCGGGCTCCCTGCGGTCAGCACAGAGCCACCTACAGATTCTCTGTCCACCTCTCTCTCTCTGCCCCTCCCCTGCTCGTGCGTGTGCACACACACTCTCTCTCTCTCAAAAATAAATAAAACACTACAAGAAAATAAAAGAATCTCCTAAAGGAGGAGGACATCAAGGCGAGGTTGGCACGGCCTTTACCTTCTGCAAACCGTCTTCAGATTCGTGATTTTATTTTATTTATTTTTTACATTTTTTTTAATGTTTATTTATGTTTGAGAGACATAGAGACAGAGAGCATGAGCAGGGGGAGGGGCAGAGAGAGAGAGAGACACAGAATCTGAAGCAGGCTCCAGGCTCTGAGCTGTCAGCACAGAGCCCGATGTGGGGCTCAAACTCACAGACCGTGAGATCATGACCTGAGCCAAAGCCAGCCGCTTAACTGACTGAGCCACCCAGGCGCCCCAGATTCGTGATTTTAAGAATAGTCATTCTGTGGCAGGTGGTAACTAGTCTCGGGGTGTGGGCAAAGATCGAATTCCGGCATACACCTGAAACTAATATAATGAGTATAACAATTTGACTACAGTTAAAAAAATCATTATGTGATTTTTAATTTTTTAAACTTTATTTATTTTGAGAGAGAGAGAGAGCAGGGGAGGGGCAGAGAGAGAGGAGAGAGAGAGACTCCCAAGCCTCTGCATTGTCAACGTGTGAGGCTTGAACTCACAAAGTACAAGATCATGACCTGAGCCCAAGTCGAGAGTCAGACGCTCAGCTGACTGAGCCACCCAGGCGCCCCTATGTGATTTTCAACAAACAAAATCTATTTTCAGATTAAACATATACTAGTCATTTAATATATGATTATCAAGTCCTTTCTGTGTGTGAGGTTGGAGTTCAGGGATAAATAAGAAACACGAGATTCCTGCTCTCAGGGAACTCATATTTTAGTGTGGAGAAACAGATACTAAACAAGAAAACACATTAATAAGACTTCAGGTAGTTGTAAGTGTTAAAAGTGAAACGGGATGGAGCGAGCAGGGTGGACGGTGGCTTGGCATCATTAAGGAAGGTCTGTCTGTGGAGGTGACACGTGACATTTGAGTGGCGATGTGAGCAAGAAGGGGCCTGGGCTGCCGTGGGGACGCTCGTGCGGGGTCGAGTCCAAGCCGGAGTGTGGCCAAGAGGTGAAGAACGTCAGAGAGAACGCGGCCGCTGAGGTGAGTCTGGATGGACCAGCTGCTGTTTGTCAGGGGAACGGCCTGGCGGGCTCGGGACGGGGCGTTCGCTGGGCTGGAGCGCGGGATGCGAGACAAGGCTGAGAACCAGTCAGGGCACATGGCCAGCAGGGATTTGTAAGCCGTGCTGAGAAACTTGGACTTAATCCTGGCAGCAGTGGACAGGCATTGAAGGAAGGAAGGGTGAAGACATGGTGTGCTCTGAAAATAAGGAAGATCGCTGTCACCATGGCATAGAGAATGGGCGGAAGGCACAGGGCTGGAGACAGGGTGACAGCTTGGGGGCTTCGGCCAGTCACCTGGATGAGAGGAGAGGGTGTCCTGAACTGGGGTAGGGCCCATGACGGTGGACAGGGGGCAGGGAGGGAGAGATATACAGAGAGGGATAAAATTAACAAGACCACAATCTTACCTGAATGGATTCTGAGGGTGAAGGAGAGAAAAAGATCAGGAAGACGTCCCAATTTTGGGTTTGGAAACTTGCATGTGGGGGGGTGCTACTCAGTAGATACGGAAGACAGGCATGAGAACAGGGATTAACCAACCGGTAGTATAACTGTAGAACGGGGTATTACTCAGCCACAGAAAGGAATGAAGGACTGACACATGCTACAACATGGAGGAACCTTGAAAATGTGTGCCAAGTGGGCAGAGTGAGATATGAAAGCCCTTGTTGAATGGTCCCATTTACACGAATGGTTCAGAATAGGCAAATCCATAGAGACAGAAAGTGGCTTAGGGGTTGTCAGGGGCTGGGGGGAAGAGGAAAGGGGAGTGGCTGCTTAATGCGTGCAGGGTTGTTTTAGGGGTGATAAAAATATTCTGGAATTAATGGTGAAGGCCACACAACATTGTAAAATGCCAAAAACCACTGAACTGTACACGAAAATGGGCTAAACAAAGAATTTTATGTTATGCAAATTTTATCTCAATAAGAACTTTAATTGAAAAAAAAAAAAAGAGCAGGTTCTGAATACAGCGAGTTTGTTTGGGAGCTGTGAATTTGGAGGGTGTGACAGCCAGCCGGTGGAACTGGCTCGTAGGTAGTTGTGGTATTTGACTCCGGAAAGAGGCCTCAGTTATCAACACATAGAACCACAGAGACCCCTCAATCTGCATTAGGTCTGTGCCCACAGAGACAAAGATCAAGTCACCCTTCGTGTTAATTATTCACCTTCTTTGCAATGCAGAATTTGGCATTTTCCTGTGAGGAGTGAGGTCAGCTTCATATCCATACGGTATTATGAAAAGAGTTACCAAGTTTTTTTAAGACAGAGCATGACTTCTGAATCAACTCTATGGGACCGCAGAATCTGGCTTTGCCCAGTGTCAACACCAGGAGTTACTCACTGGTTGGTTTCTTTGGGGTCAAGTCCGCCGGAAAGGTTTCCGCCTTCGTCGCAATCACCTAGAGTCATTTTATTTTGACTTCTTTGGTATTTACGGACTGAATGTCTTTTCCACACTTCACATCTCCATTCTCGCCCGTCACCAAATGGAGCAAAAGCTTTACACAGTCATTCAGTTATTTGCCTCGTATCTTAAAGTATAAAAAATACAAATATCTGATCTCTTCATGGGACTCTTCCTTTGCTTTCGGGTTGAGTGGGTCAAAATCCTGCCACGCACTTCTTTTCCTGAGTCTTAGGTTTTTATGGTTTTGAAAGAATTGTTTCATGTTTTCTTCTTATAATGTATGGGGTTGTATATGTATTGATAAATATTCTGCTAGGCTGGGAACTTTTTGAGGGACAGTATGCCTCTATGTCCTGTACCCCAGACACCCAGGGAGGGCCTGGCATCAGGTAGGCTCTCCATCTGGGGCTATGAAATCTCATCAAACACAAGGGCTTTACCTAACGCTCAGGGCCATATGCATCTTTTTCTTCTTCCTTCTTCCTTCAACTTCCTGAGTCCACAAAAAGGCTTTTTTTTTTTTTTTTTTTTTAATAACCATGGCTTGCCTGCTTTTGTTTTCCTCCCTAAATCTTGTCCAACTGGCTCCTAAATTGTTTCAGAGTAGCTATTCAGAGCTTAGAGTGAGAGATCCCCTCACAGTGCTTGAACAGGGAAGAGGCAACAGACAGACGTGGGAACCGGCTCAGGAGTCAGAACCAGACAGATGTGGCTTCAAATGCTCACTCTGCCCTGTGGCAGCAGAGTGACCATGAACAGGTTACTTAGACCTCTGCTTCTTACACAATCCGTGGTAAAGGATCAGTTTTTGAAAAAAAAATTAATTTGTTATAGATCAATATTTTTATACAATACCTACTACAAAGGCAAAATTATAACCATGGCAAAAAAATCAGTGGTTGCTAAGGGGAAAGGGGTGAGGGGGAGTTGAGTAGAATTGAGGTGAGGCACATGGGTTTTTTAGGATAGTGAAACTATTCCAAAAAAATTTTTCTTAATGTTTATTTACTTTTGAGAGAGAGAGAGGGGGAGGGAGGGCACAAGTGGAGGAGAGGCAGAGAGAGCCAGAGACACAGAATCCAAAGCAGGCTCCAGTGTCTGAGCTGTCAGCACAGAGCCCGATGCAGGGCTTGAACTCACAAACCCTGAGATCATGACCTAAGCCAAAGTTGAACACTCAACTGACTGAGCCGCCCAGGTGCCCCCAGGCCAGTGAAACTATTCTACACGCTTCTGTAATAGTAGATACATGACACCATGCATGTGTCAAAACCTGTAGAACCTGACAGCACATGAACTGAACCTTCATGCATGCAAATGAAACAAGGATCATTTAGGAAGTCAGGGATCCCAGGATGGAACGCAGAATGTGACAAAACAACCTAACTCTATTGGAATGTACAAAACAATCTCGCTAAAGGCAGTGGGAAATGGTGCTGATCTGTGTAACTTTGCCAATGAGTGAAGTATATACGAGTAAAGGCAAAGAAACTAGTAAGTTGCTTCCCATGGAGGTGCGGGCCAAGAATCCAAGAACAGTGATGGTGGCAGCCGGGTGCCTCTCTCTCAGGAGTGGGAAGTTACAGGTAAGTAAGAGGAGGAGGCCAAAATTACTCGTGTGGATTGCAGTTGGGGACATCGGAATGAACTGATTCCCAAGGGTAATTTAGGGCAGGACTCAGAGATTAAATGTGCTAGAAGTAGGGGTGCCTGGGTGGCTCAGTCGGTTGGGCGTCTGACTTCAGCTCAGGCCATGCATGATTTCGTGGTTTGTGGGTTCAAGCCCTGCATCAAGCTCTGTACTGACAGCTCAGAGCCTAGACCCTGCTTCGGGTTCTGTATCTCCCTCTCTCTCTGCCCCTCCCTTGCTCTCATTCTGTCTTTCTCTCTCAAAAGTGAATAAACGTAAAAAAAAAATTTTTTTTAATGTGCTAGAAGTACCGTGCCCTTGACCATCATAATGCGTAGTAACACACTTTTAAATATTTGTGCAATGTCTATTTTCACCAGGCGACCGTATGCTTGATGAGGACAGGCAAACCCATCAGCTGTATACAGGCCTGGGTTTGAGAAGATTTCCAACAATTACTAACAGAATCCAAATGGAGAAACTACAGATAACAGTTGTTATCTACAGATAACAGAACTCGTGTTGAGCTAAATATAGATACAGAAGGTTGTATAAGGAACATTTATAAATATGTGTATGTATGTGGGTTAGTACACATATATATTTCCTTTCTCTGTCACCTGAGAGACGCCAAAGGAGCCGTGGGCACACCTAGCATCAAGATGTTGGCTTCTAATGCCATTCTCCCATAAAAAGGAGCCTGGGTTCCTTGGAGAAGACTAATTCTAGGACCAAGGCAAGATGTGCTGTGGCATCTTGTAGAAGGGCAGACAGTAACGAAGTGCTTAAAAAAATAAAACACAATGATGAGGTATGTCAAAGGGACACAGGAGCTAACTGAAAAAGTTCCCAATGACCAAAGCTGGAACAATTTGAGCAAAAAAAAAAAAAAAAATATTGGATTCTAAAGTATAAAATAAGTATCCAAATATCCATACTGATGTAAAAAATAAATGGGGCAGTAAAGACAAATCTATGCAGAAGAATGCCAAATAATTTATGTGAAACTGCCCTCTTAAGGAGGTAAGACATAATCCCCCAACAGTAAAGGGTGGGCTGCACATAGTGACTTCATTCTAAAAAGTACAGTATGGAAAGGGGGAAAAAAGAGTGGAGAAGCCTGGTTATCAAGGTCAACATCAAGGTCAACATCAAGGTCAACATCAACAGTGACGGGTCATGTTGAGAGCATGTACCCTTGACATGATGAGATGAGAATGCCATTTTGCTTCTGGGATGCTCCTTGCCAAAACGCAGAACCTCAGTCTCATCGTGAGAAAAACTTCAGATAAATTCCAGCCGAAGGACATAATACAAAGTTCCTGACCGGTACTTCTCAAAACTGTCAAGATCTTCAAAACCAAGTGTGAGAAATTATCACAGCCAAGAGGAGCCTAAGGAGATATGACTAAATGTAATGTGGTTTCCTGGATGGGATTCCGGAACAGAGAAAAGACCTTAGGTAAAGAAATCTGAATAAAGTATAAATAAATAATATAACTAAAGTAGTAACTTTAGTTATCAGTATTGGCTCATTCATTGTGACAAATGTACTTACTGACATGAGATATTAATAATAGGGGAAATGGGTGTGCAGTATAAGGGTACTTATACTACCCTTGCAATTTTTTTCTATTTTATTTATTTATTTGTTTTTAATTTACATCCACGTTAGTTAGTAGAGTGCAATTATGATTTCTGGAGTATAATTCAGTGATTCATCCCCTACATATAACGCCCAGTGCTCATCCTCATCCCAATAAGTGTCCTCCTTAATGCCCCTTGCCCAATTAGCCCACCCCCCCACCCACATCACCTCCAGCGACCCTCAGTTTGTTCTCTATATTTAAGAGTCTCTTATGTTTTATACCCCCTGTTTTTATATTATTTTTGCTTCTCTTCCCTTATGTTCATCTGTTTTGTATCTTAAATTCCACAGATGAGTGAAGTCATATGATATTTGTCTTTCTCTAATTTTGCTTAGCACAATACACTCTAGTTCCATCCACATTGTTGCAAATGGCAAGATTTCATTCTCCACTGCTGAGTAATACGCCTTTGTACATATATACCGCATCTTCTTTATCCATTCATCTGTCGATGGACATTTGGGCACTTCCCATACTTTGGGCTATTGTCGATAACGCTGCTATAAATATTGGGGTGCATGTGCCCCTTCAAAACACCACACTTGTATCCTTTGGAAAAATACCTAGTAGGGCAATTGCCGAGTCATAGGGTAGTTCTATTTTTAATTTTTTGAGGAACATCCAGAGTTTTCCAGACTGGCTGCCCCAGTTTGCATTCTCCCCAACAGTGCAAGAGGGTTCCTCTTTCTCCGCATCCTCGCCAACATCTGTTGTTGCCTGAGTCGTTCATTTTAGCCAATCTGACAGGTGTGAGGTGGTATCTCATTGTGGTTTTGATTTGTATTTCCCTGATGAGTGATATTGAGCATTTTTTCACGTGTCTGTTAGCCATCTCCACTCTTGCAATTTTTCTGTAAATCTGAAATTATTCTTTTAAAAATGTCATTAAAAATGAATTACTGGGGAAAAAATTAAATTTATAAAAATCAAAGACATATAAAATATGAATTCCAAAATTTTATGTTCTCTTTTATTTTTCAAATTGTAGGGTAGGTTTACAACTATTTTGTGATTATAAATGCATGATTACCTAAGGTATTTTTTTCTCATAAAAAATAAATTTTGGCATAATTAGGTACTCTTCATTGCACTTTTAATTGATTCTAGTTCAGTCATATAGAGCAGAGCTTGGCAAACTTCTGCAAGGGGTCATAACAGTCTCTGTCACAGCTACTCAACTCTGCCATTTGTTGCATGACCGCAGACATAGACAGTCCGGAAATGAATGGGCCTGGCTGTGCTCCATTAAATCCATAATTACAGGGGACGCCTGGGGGGCTCGGTCGGTTGAGTGTCCGACTCTTGATTTTGGCTCAGGTCATGGTCTCACGGTTCATGGGATCCAGCCCCACGTTGGGCTCTGCAGTGAGAGCGTGGAGCCTGCTTGGGATTCTCTGTCTCCCTCTCTCTCTGTGGTTCGCCCCTTTGTGCATGCACTCTCTCTCTTTTTCTCTCAAAATAAATAAATAAACACTTGAAAAAAAATTTTAATTACAATGACAAGCGGCAGATGAATTCAAGTCACTGGCCATAGTTTGCCAACCCTTCGCATTTTAACCAAACATTGGTAAGATTTATCAGTTTCCCCAAGAATATATTATAGGTTTTCAAATCACTATCTTGTGAAGCAATCTTCCCATAATTTTTTTTCCTTGTGAAGTTAAACTTTTGTTTGTTTGTTTCCAGTGAATGTTTATTGATGGTTCTCATGAATGTGGAAGTGTTTCCAACCACCCTAAGTGAAATAATCATCCCTGGCTAGAGACATGTCCACTAAATATATATACTATTTCTTGCAATTCCAGTTAGTGTCAGAGTTTCGACATTGTCAGAATCTTCATTTACTTTCCAGGATTTTTTTTCTGGATACAGTTCCCTTGCATTGATCTATATGCCAGTTCTTGGGCTAAGAATATACTTGAAATTGCTATAGTTTTATATTTGGATGTTTGGTCATTTCTTCAAAATTTATTTTTTTCATATAAACTTGAGAATCAAATTTTAAACTCAAAACTTTTGGCATTTTAATTCTTTTTAAAAAAATATTTCCTTTTTTTAAGTTGTTATTTATTATTTACTTATTTGTTTAGAGAGAGAGAGAGTGAGTGAGCATGAATGGGGGAGGGGCAGAGAGGGAGAGAGACAATTCCAAGCAGGCTCCACACTCAGCACAGAGTCCCATGTGGGGCTTGAATTCACGAACTGTGAGACCATGACCTGAGCCAAAATCAAGAGTTAGATGCTGAACTGACTGAGCCACCCAGGCGCCCTGGCATTTTAATCTAAATGCAGAGATAAATACAGGGAGAATTAACATCTTTACACCATTAAAGATCTTCACCTGGGAACACGACACGTCTTCCCCTATTTATTCAAGACTGTTTAAAAATCCCTCATTAACAGTTTAACATTTTTTTATGTGACTTCTTCACAGTTCTTTTAAAGCTTATTCCTAGCAGTTTTATGCCAATTGCTTATTAGTAGATAAAAGAGATACACAATGTTTCTGTTAAAGTGCTGTAGAAATTTCCAAACACCTTCTCTCAACTCCCATCCTTACTCTGTGTGACCAGCTGAGGTCTGCGAACTACATCTTTTTTTAATGTTTCATGTTTATTTATTTTTGAGAGAGAGAGACAGAGTGCAAGCAGGGGAGGGGCAGAGAGAGGGAGACACAGAATCTGAGGCAGGCTGCAGGCTCTGAGCTGTCAGCACAGAGCCCAATGCAGGGCTCGAACTCACGAACTGTGAGATCGTGACCTGAGCCAAAGTCAGATATTTAACTGACTAAGCCACCCAGGCGCCTCTCTTAAGGAAATTTTCAAACATACACAAAAAGAGAGAGAATAGTATAATGAACCCAGTGT
Organism: Paguma larvata; assembly: GCA_030068075.1. NCBI lineage: Eukaryota > Metazoa > Chordata > Mammalia > Carnivora > Viverridae > Paguma > Paguma larvata. The sequence continues at coordinate 83,964,878 of CM057824.1, forward strand.
TCTTACTGGCTAATTTAAAAATTATCAACATTTTGCCAAAATTCTTATCCACCATATTAAAAAATATAACCACAATACCTTATGAAAGATGAAGTAATTAAAATCATTATTACCATTAAAAATTTTTAAATATTTACTTTTGGGAGAGAGAGTCAGAGCATGAACGGGGAGGGGCAGAGAGAGAAGGAGACACAGAATCTGAAGCAGCTCCAGGCTCTGAGCTGTCAGCACAGAGCCTGACACAGGGCTTGAACTCGCTAACTGTGAGGTCATGATCTGAACCGAAGTCCGACACTTAACTGACTGAGTCACCCAGGCATCCCTGTGAACTCCATTTTCAGAAAGCACTGATTTAGACTTCTCCGAGACTCCATTTCCTTTTGAGCCAGTAAAGATAGCAAGCCCCTTCCGGAGGATAGTTACGAGGCGGAGTTGCGCACATACTCCAGGGAGGGCACTGGGCACAGTGCTGGGTACAAGGCAGGCTCCTAACAGAGGCTTTCTCGTGGGTTCCTCGGGCCCTAGAAGGAGGCATCCTTGCTCTATCTGCCAATCCTCTTTGCTCATGGTGCCTCCTTCCCCCCATCCCCCTGCAATCCCCCCTTCCCAGTACTAGCCTGACTCCCGTTTTCAGGTTGAAGCCCGCAACCTCCCTTTAGTGGGAGTGCCCTCTCCTCTTTTCAAACAGCTCTCCCTTGCACGGAGCCCTCCCTCTCTCCACACCGGCCTTTCACTCTGTGCCATGGGCCCTAGGGGGTCGGGGTCGAAAGCCCACCTGCCTGCCGTTGGTATCTTCCTTTGTCCTCTTACTGCGGCCCTGCAGAGGAGTGCGGTGCCGCCACCTGCCTGAGCCCTGACTCCTGCTGGCCCACATCTGCCTGCGCCTCTGGGCCAGGTGGTAGCTGTGATGTGACACCAAGGTGCAGGAACTTTGGCACAGAAGCTCCTTGACGCCGCCCTATTTCTAATACCTCCCCAAATCCTCCTCTTGTCCAGTGTCTTTGCCTGTGTCCTCTCTCCCCCATTCACCCTCTTCCGTTTTTGCCCCGTGATGCAAGCTCTGCCATGTCCATGGCCTTCCTCTTCGGGTAGACTTTGGAGCCATCTTGCCCCTCCCTTCCTCCCTCCTACTCTCAGGTCTTTTTAAACTATTGATTGTCACTCTGGGCACTTAGGAAGAGTCACAATTTTTCCTACACATACTTCCCCCCATGTTTGGTCCCTCCAGTGAAAGACTGTTGGTCAGACATTATCCTGGATGTTTCTACGAGAGCGTTTTTAGATGAGATTTACATTTATTATTTTTTTACTGTTTAGTTTTTATTTTTATTTTTTGAGAGAGAGAGAGAGAGCTAGAGAGAGAGAGAAAGAACATGAGTGGGGAGGGACGGGGGCGGGGGATAGAGGCTCCAAAAGGGGCTCTGTTCTGAGCTGAAATTGGATGCTTAACCGACTGAGCCACTGAGTCACTCAGGTGTCCCTAAATGAGAGTTACATTTAAACTAATGGATTTTGAGGGGTGCCTTGGGTGGCTCAGTTAAGTATCTGATTTCGGCTCAGGTCACGGTCTCATGGTTTGTGAGTTCCAGCCCCGCATCCGGCTCTATGCTGAAAACTCAGAGCCCAGAACCTGCTTTGGATTCTGTGTCTCCCTCTCTCTGCCCTCCCCACTTGCACTCTGTCTCTCTCTGTCTCTCAAAAATGAATAAATGTCAAAAAAAATTTAAATTAATGGATTTTGAGTAATACAGCTTGCTCTCCATAATGTGGTGGGCCTCATATAATCAGTTGAAGGCTTGAATAGACTAAAAGACTGACCGTGTGGAGCAAGAGGGAGTTCTCCAGTAGACTGCTTTTGGACTTCTAGTTTTGTAGCAGACTGCCTTTGGACGTGAACTGCAACTCTTCCTGAGTCTCCAGCTTGCCAGCCTCCTCCAGACTGTAGACTTACCAAGGCTCTGCAATTGTGTGAGCCAATTCCTGGAAATAAATCTCTCTCTAGGGGTGCTTGCTTGGGTGCCTCAGTCCGCTAAGCCTCTGCCTCTTGATTTTGACTCACGTCATGTTCTCACGGTTCATGAGTTCGAGCCCTGGACTGGGCTCTCCTCTGAGGACAGCGTGGAGCCTGCTGGGATTCTTTCTCTCCCTCCACCCCTTCCCTGCTTGTGCTCACTCTCTCCCTCTCTCTGTCTCAAAAATAAATAAATCAACATCAAAGAAAATAAAAATAAATCTCTCCGTGTATGTATATATACATTATACATAGATGTGTCATTACAATTCACAATTCCATATGTAACTGGGGGGAGAGGGGTTATGTTTCTCTAGAGAATCCTGACTAATACAGCACTCTCATATATTGCTAACTGCAAAATTTTTGAAAAGTAATTTGGCGTTATGTATTAAGAGCCGTGGAAAGATCTGTAAACTTGGACTCAGTAATGCCACCTCTGGGAATCTATTCGAAGGAAACAACGAATAGAATGAGAAGCCACTGGCAGATTCGCCATAGCACTATTTACAATAGCTAAGCGAGCAAAGCAGCCAACAAACAAATTATCCAAATGTTCAATAATGAGGGAATAGTTAACGAAATGGTGGTAGCACTACTTGCCGAAACTCAGTAAAATTAGAAAAACACGTGGTATTGCAGATGTCTAACTAAATGAAACAACCGAATAGAAAAATGTATCTAGTGTTGCTCCAGCCATGTTGAAATATATGCATGGATGAGAAAATTGGGAGCAAAAACAATTGTTAGGATTATTTATTTATAGCTGATTTTCTGCTCTGTAACATCAGGTTTTCTCTAACATTTGCATGTGAATTTATTTTTATTTATTTATTTAAGAAAAAGAATATAGGAAAGAAGGGAAAGAGGAAGGGAGGGAGGAGGTGGGGGAGGGGAGGTTGAGAGGACAGCAGGCATTTTGGAAACTGTTCGCATGGTGAGCACACTTGTGCCTCCTTGCCTCCCTCCCCCACCCCGCACCCCCCCCCCCGCCCCGCCTCCACCCCGCCCCAGTCCTACAATTCTGCCTTCAGGGTACAGGCTCTACACCCCAGCCCCCCCCCCCCCCCCGAAGGTGAGCAGACAGCAGCTGCCGGAGGGGAGAGAAGAGCTGCTGTCTGGCCCTCGCTCTACTGGGTCACTTTTCTTTCCTCCCCTGGGTTCCTCCTCTACCGATTCCAGTCCACCCCTCCTTCAATACCTGCTCACATCTGAGGGTCTGTCTCCCTGTGATTCTCCCAACGGGAAGCTGACGAGGCAGGGAGCCAGGGTTAGGCCCAGAAACTTGCCTAGAACTTTCGCCAACTGACTAACTGCTAGTGATGAATTCACCCAGTGCTGGCCCAGGGCCACCTGGAGCCCCGATCTCTCCTGCCCGAGGGTAGGGAGAAAAGGAGGCTTCTGGACGTTCACCGATGCTCAGCCTTCTGCCAGAGAGCCCTTTCCTCTCTTTGCCTGGTTAATTTCTACAGCCTTGAGGGACTCAGCCAAGGCTTTTCCTCCTGCAGGAAGCCCTCCCGGCTGGCTCTGGTTGGGAAAGCCAGGAGAACAGAGGCTGTGTCTTCTCAGGCCTAGGCAGAGCTGAAGTGCAGAAAATCCTTGCCAGCTGGAAAGAAAATTCGCTTGCCTCCGACTGACCTGGCTCTTGGCTTCACATCTCCCCGAGTCCATAATTCCCTCCACCACACAGACTGTTTTTTGAAGAACAGCTTCCTTGATTAAATTCACGTATCACAGGGAAGGAGGGAATGCTTCGGTGTCGTGACAGCCATGAAAACGCGCGCTCAGATCTGCTGCAGGGACGTGATTGACTGCCAGCCCAGCAGCTGCCCCTCCACATCCTCCACCACCTTTACCCACAGGACATGCTCGCCCCCTGCTGCTCCCAGCCAATGCCCGAGCACAGTCAGGGTACAATGTAGGCACATTCCAGCAAAACACGGGACTTCTCCAATGGGTGACATCTTAAGTGCCTGATGAAACCTTCTTAGACCGGCCGGCAGTCTAAGACTCTTCCCACTCAGCCCCCGTCCTTCCTTCCCTGTTTCTCTCACAGGGGTCAGACCCCCATCATGACGTGAAGGTTCTTCTCACCTTCTCCGGACCCCTCCCTGTGGTGGCCAGTCTTCAAGATGGCTCCTAGTGACCCCACCTCCTGGTATTCATGCTCGTATATAGCCCGTCCCCACGTTGTACCAGGGTTGGTCTGTGTGACCGGTAGAACGTGGCGCAAGTGATAGTATGTCACTTCTGAGGGAAAGTTATAAAAGATACTGCAAATTCTGTCCTGGTTGTCCATCTAGGCAACCCCCTTTGCCTCCTGTCTCTCCCTCTCTCTGTCTCCGTCTCTCTCTCTCGGAAGCCGGCTGCCATTGTTGAGCGGCTCCAGCCTACGAGGTGAGGAGCTGAAGCCTCCAGCCAACGGCCACACGAGTGAACTGGGAAACCTGTGGCTGACTGTCGCCCCTCTGCTGACAGCCCAACCGTAACCTTCTAAGAGGCTCTGCGCTCAAGACTCACCTAGCTCAGTCTCTCCAGACTCCCGACCCTCAGAAACTGTGAACTAATAAATGTTTTAAGCCACTAAGTTATGGACTCCTTTGTTAGGCAGCAATACACAACTCCCCTTTTTCCATCAGAAGTATTTCCTCCAGCAAATCTTTTGTGTGTCTAAGCCTGTTACGGCCTCAGCTCTTCAGAAGACTGAAACAACATAGGTGTAAACAGGTGACAAGAAAAACATGCAACCCTTCCCGAACAGGTGGAAGTGGTAGACACTTCTAGTCACAGATCACTCCAGTTAATCCTCAGAACAATCCCACGAGAGAATACCGTCCATACTTAATTGATGAGGAAACAGAGGCACAGAGTTTCTCTTTTGTGGAGACAGAACCTGGAATACCAGAAAGAGCTGTAATACGTGCAGGAGGCTCTTGTTCTGACTCAGCTGTGTGACTTTGGACAAGCCATTTCACGCCTCTGGGCCCTAGTTTTTCAAGTTCACTGTGAAGCCCTGAAATAACTGGTCTCTGAGGTCCCTTTTAAGGGTAACAATAGGGTATCGCCGGGATTCTGAAAGTTAGAATAGGAAAGCTAACATGTAACAGATACTGTCAGACACACACATATATGTGTACATGTACATATACTAATACATGGGATCCAAATGCCAACCAGGGTCATCCTTTCCTTGGGGTCTAGAGATAAAAGTTGGATCAAGCCCCATCCCACCTCCCTTGTCAAGTCCAGTGTTCCCCCCAGAACCCGTGGGATGAGGGGTGAGGGTGATGCTTCTGTGTCAGCGCCCACCCCCCACGCCCTCCCCAGCCCTACCCTAGTTTCCCACCTCATGGCTGCTTAGACTTCACCCTACACAAAGCAGTTGTGCTTTTTTCTCCATCTCTGTCAGCCCAAACGTGAGACAAGGCCTTTCTCTCCTTGATCCCTGGCCCCGTTTCCCTTCCCCCATTAGGTGTCCACCTGCCCCAGAACACTGACTGTGCTCTCCAGCTCACTGGCCTCGCCGCACACAGAGCTGCCTGTCACCGAACGGCGGTTAGTCTTTCTGTCACCTGGCTCAGGCTGCCTCCCCTCCCGCCCCGGCCATCTAGGCAACCCCCTTTGCCTCTGCATGGAGTTGCCAAGAAAAAATACAGGACATTCAGTTAAATGTGAATTCCATGCACGCAAACAAATAATCTTTAGTATAAGTATGCCCCCAATATTGCGTAAGATACACTCAAAAGCTATTTGTTGTTTATGTGAAATTCAAATTTAACCTGACCGCCTATATTTTGATTTGTTCAATCTGGCTCCCTCTCCTTTTCCAAGGCTTCCGCTCTGCCCCCCTCCAAACTCTCCGCTGACTCTCTAGACTGTGTTCACTGTGTAGGTCAGAGCGATCCTGGTCTCCCCAGATCTCATCCCCAAACTCAGCCCTGGCCGACGCCTGCCTTTTTAAATCCCCCAAGAATACCTGCCCCTTTATTAGCTCAGTGCACCTGCAGCCTACGGTTTTGTCCTGAATTCCCTTAACTTGTGCTTCTAAATAGCACTTTCCTCCTCCGTTGCTGGTATAGAAGTCATCGTAAACACAAAACAGCTTCTCACGCTGACATCAGGCTTTAGAAGGCCTGCTTGCCCCGAACAATGCTAATTACATGGATAAAGAGAGAATTTGCCCGCAGAGACTGGTCACCAAGGAGAACGAGAAAGGGGGCCCAGGAGGCTGAACTGAGCCGGCAGCCTGATGGGAGGGGAGGCCCGTGGTGCAGGAACACAGCTCTCCACTTCCCAGAAACCGGCTGTGGCGGGAGCCCAGCGTTAGCGGTTGGAGAGTATTAGTGAGCACGGGGGAAACCCTGCTGCAGTCAAATCAATTGGGACCATTTCTCGTGGAATGATGTTCATTCCAGAGCCTTGATTCGGCCAACACGCATAGTGAATTTCCAGGGGTGGGGGGCCTTCTCCAAATCTAAATGACTGTGAGAGTCCTTTCTTTTGGAAAAGGGCTCACCTCCTGTGGGCGTGTTTTGCTTTGTGGAATGCGACGTTCCACCCCCCTCACCCCTAATTCTGGTTCCAGCCTCCCCAGGCTGCCTGGTTTGAGTCTTCAGATACCCAGAAGTCATGAACAGGACAGGCACCCTGTCATCAGACGCTGTCGTCTAATCCTTGCAAAGGGGCAAAGGGGCAGCTCGCCCTGAAGATGAGTAGCCTGGACCAGGGGAGGGTGAATTGACAAGCATCATGCGCTCAGCTAGCTGGGGAGTTCTAGCGTGTGCTTTCAGGTACGAGATGGGCATTCTGGTTCGTATACCCTTGTCCTCTGTGGCTTTGGTTGGCAGGAATCATTTCCCCAGAGGCCAGGCACTCACTCCTGGCGCTGGGCTGAGACCACAGAGCCCTGGGCTCCTTGCTACCTCCCACCGAGCACCTTCGGACGCTAGAATTAGGGGCTTTAGGAAACGCGGATTCTTCGTAAACGTTAAACTTGCTGAGGGCCAACGGGGTCATCATAAGCCGGTCTTCCTAGCAACGGGCAAAAGGTCAGTGAGTGCCCAGAGGTGTGTGAGGGAGGGGAAGTGTGAGAAGGGAGAGGAGAGGTGAGTCAGGGAGGTGTGAGAGCCAGTACTGGCAGGGGATTTGGTAGGTGCCCTATACTGGGGGAGAGGTAGGGGGAACAGGAGGTCGGAGCACCCGGGCTGCTGTAGGCCGGGCTTCAGGTGGTTTCAGGCTGAACCCGGGAGAACCAGCCAGGAGGAGGTGCATGTCCTGGCCCGAAGGCCAAGAGGTGGCCATGGGTCTGCATGGCCACGGAGTAGTTCTGCGAGGGTGGACAGAGGCTGGAGGCCCTCCCAGTGGGAGCCGCCTGCCCCCAAACACTCACGTCTGGGGAGAAGGGGCCTGGGGAAAGCGAGGGCCTGGCTGGGGTTCTGGGAGCTGAGACTCAAAGCCTCTCATGTCCCATCTTCCCATTGGAGGTCCCTTTCCTCAGCCACTGCCCTGACCCTTCTTGTCATTAGAGGAGAGGGCGCTCCCTGTAGGCCCGTGGAGACTCGTGCTCTAGGGTATCCCCCTAACCCACCTAGGCCAGGATACCATGGCGGCCAATTCTATTCCCTCTACCCGGCCTAGGGGCCTGAGCTCACAGCCACCTCCTCCCTGCCCAGAGGGCGGCAGCCGGGGCAGTCCGGTGACCCCACCCCCACCCACCCCATGCAGTTCCCACAGCAGCCCGAAGTGAAACTGCATTTGAAACATTCTCTTATTTCCTTGTTCCTCTTGGCACCTAGGTCACTGCCAACCTGACCCAAAATGTCCACTGGGCCAGCACACTCTGGAGTCAGGGACCCACCCAGGCAGACTCAGAGTCCGATGATGTCAGAGCCTGAAGGGACTGTAGTGACCAACTAGGCCAACCTCATTTCACAGACAAGGAAACTGAGGCAGGGTGGGGGAGTAACTGCCCAAGGTCACAGAGCAGTGAGACGGTCCAGGTTTTAGGATCTTTATGACCTCTCTGAACCGAAAAGATACCCACACAGGGAGCCCCAGGATCAAAACCCAGAGGTCATTTTGTCCAGCCTCCTGACTCCAAAGAGCTACCCCATAACCTCTGGTGTATGCAGTGACCACCCTGGCCGCCATTGATGAATCCAGCCCGGCGCCCTCCCCGGCCCCAGCACCAGTTTTTACTCATTGGCCTAACATAGGCCATCATGTAAACAATTTCCCCTACTTGAGCCTCAGTGTATTCACCAGGGAAAGGGGGGAGAAGGAGCCCAGGAGATTCTTCTCCACAGCGGTCTCGTTAAGCCAAAATGGGATTCGGATGCCAAAGCACTTGGGGCGGGGGGGGGGGGGGGGGGGGGGTGGGGAGGGGGGGGGTGGGACTGTGAGGCCCTCGCCAGGTACCAGGGAAGGGAGACCCGCACTAGAGACATTTGGCTCTGCTCAGGCCAGCAGCTCTGTGGCTGTCTTGCCCCTCCGACCTTTGAGCCAAGCAGATTCTGGCTTGCTGACACATCCCCTCATCTGGAGGGCGCGCCTTCCGGTGCACCCATTGCACCACCTTCCTTTTCGGAAGAGACAGGGTCCTGGTTTGGGAATCAGATGGGACTGGATTCAAATCTGCACCGGCCAGCCTGCTCTATGGTCTTGGTCTCAACAACTGCCCCTCCTCGTAGGAAGAGTCCCAGATCCTTTGAATGGCTGATAAGCCCTACATCTATGTCCCCTGAAGTGTCCCCCTCTGGCCATCTGCCTGGGCATCACTTGGGGAAATAGTTCAAAATGCAGGGTCTCCAGCCGTGGCTCAGTGGAGGGTGGGCTCCAAAGTTAGCATTGAAACCAGCACCCCGCCCCCCCCAAAGATCCTCATGCTGTAGAGTTGAAAACCTCAAGGACTCGACTCGTACCCACCTCTCTGGCCTCCTCTCACTCTCCCTTCCCAGCACCGGTCCCTCTAGCCTTCCTTCAGAGCTTCGGTTAGGCAAAGTTTCTGTCTACCTCAGGACGTTTGTACACGCCATTCCTCTGCTCACGGCTGTCTTGTCCCAGCTCTGCCCAGCTAACTCACACTCCCCCTTAGCCCCAACTTCGGCTTCCCTCTCCCTGCCCCCCAGCCCACTTCAGTAAATGCTCCCACTGTGTGTCCCTGGCATGCTCTCTACTTTTCCCACATTGCACTATCACAATGATAATCATTTGCTGGCCTTTCTGTTTAGTATCTGCTTCTGGACTGGACCGCTGAGGGCAGAGACTGGCAGTCTTGCTCCCCACTGCCTTTATCTCTGCTTCTAGCCCCATCACTGGCACAGAGAGGCTCTCGGCAGACATTAAAAAACTAACCTTCGTGTTCGATTTGCTCAGCTGTAAAAGAGGATAAAAAAGATCCGAGGATTAAGGATAATCTATCAAAACGCCAAACACAGTAGATGCTCAAAATGGTAGCTTCAGAAAATGACAAGACAAATGGGACCAGCAGCACAAAAGAGCCGGCATAGAGCTTAATGGAGAGAGCGGCAAGTTCGTTTTCTCTTGGGTGGATGGTTCTGTTTTCTTCTCCCGCCTGTGCATGTGGTGGGCGGGTCACCAGGCCTCAGGAGCCTTTGGCTGCCTCCAGGAGGGCAGAGGTGTCTGCGGCTGCCTGCTAGAGAGATGGGCCCCGTCCGGGAGCTGGCCGAGGCCCAGACTCCTTGTTGAGGAAGGTGGTGGGTGGCGGGCGGTGCCCGCGTGGTGCACAGAGGTTGGCTTCCCTCTGCCCGAGTGGAATGGACGATGGTGGGCTGAGGGCCTCCGGTGAATGCGAGTCCAGCTGGCCCTCGGCCAGTGCTCAGGGGCATTGCAGCTTAATCACCATGAAGGTGACCTGTGCCGACTCATCTCATCCCGCCAGACCAAGGGCTCCCCGTGACAGGCAGCCGGGGCTAATTCGCTGGGCGCCTCTCCTGCACCCAGCACACAGTGGTGCTCACTTAATGATCCCTGAATGAATTTATAGATTAATCGATGAGCAAGATGGCCCAGCATGGTGGCCTCAGTCCTTGGAGAGGGGTGTATATGTCACACTGTCATGAACCAGGGGGCTGGAGACAGGATGACTTCAGAAGAGGCAGTGGAAAGTGAAGGCCTCAAAACCTGGGAGTAGAGGATGGCTAAGGAGTTGAGTAGGGGGAGGCTGGCCTGGACTCCGATGTGACGTGGTGGCCGCCATCACTAGGCTCAGCCAGGGCTGGGCAGCATTTGGTGAGGCTACGGTGGGGGGCTACTGTCTCAACTTGTTTTCAAACTACAACCTACATAAGATACAGTTCATGTTGCCGTCCCCCACACAGGCGCACAGTATTTTTAAGGGCTGGTGCTGGCCCACTCGGTTGGCGTGAGGCCCTACTGCCCAGTTCTCAGTGTAAGCCTGGGGAAAGCACTGTGCTAGCTGGTCCCTAGGCCCTGTCAGGCCTGGAATTCTGTGGCCTGAGAAAAATTCATGTAAGAAGACAAACCTTCATTTGAAAAACTCACAGGGCCCCTGGGCGGCTCGGTCAGTTAAGCCTCCGACTTCAACTCAGGCCATGATCTCACAGGTTGTGAATTTGAGCCCCACCTTGGACTCTGTGCTAACGGCTCGGAGCCTGGAGCCTGTTTCAGATTCTGTGCCTCCCTCTCACGCTGCCCCTGCTCATCTCATGCTCTCTCTCTCAAAAATAACCATTAAAAAAAAATTATAAACATGTAAACCATTTTGTAAACATTTTACTTCACAGTGTTTTATTGACTTTCCCCTGATTGCTGTCTATCTTCCCACACGATCATCTGTAATGAATGCATGTTCCATCAGGCAGTTTCCAGTGTCTACTTTGTACACATGTCTTTGTATACTTGGCCTGTGACTTCCTTTGGATGAATTCCTAGAAGTGAATTTCGAAGAGAAGTAAAATCTTAAGACTTTCACTGTGTTTTAACAAACTATTTTCTGGAAATGGACCAATTTATAATCCTAGAAGAACTAGGAGAGTCCCTTTCTCCGTATGTTCATCAATCCTGGATATTGTCACTTATTTCAAATCTTTACAAATGGAATATATATTTTTAAAAGTATCTTGTTTGGAGCACTCAGGTGTCTCAGTCAGTTAAATGTCTGACTCCTGATTTCGGCTCAGATCATGATCTCATGGTTCATAATGAAGGCAAAAATAGGATTTTAAAAAAATGTTGATTTATTTATTTTGAGAGAGAGAGAAAGAGAGAGAGAGAGAGAGTGAGGGGGGGGGGAGAGAGAATCTCAAGCAGGTTCCTTGCTGTCAGCATGAAGCCTGACACAGGGCTTGATCTCACAAATTGTGAGATCATGACCTGAGCTGAAATCAAGAGTCAGAGGCTTAACCAACTGAGCTGCCCAGGCGCCCCTCAAAAATAGGATTTTTAGGAGCGCCTGGGTGGCTCAGTCTGTTGAGTGTCCGACTTCGGCTCATATCATGATCTCGCGCTTCACGGGCTGGAGCCCCACATTGGGCTCTCTGGTGACAGCTCAGAGCCTGGAGTCTGCTTCAGATTCTGTGTCTCCCTCTCTCTCTCTCTGCCCTTCTCCTACTCATACTCTGTCTCTCTCTGTCTCTCAAAAATGAATAAATGTTAAAAAATTTTTAAAAATTTTTTGAAATAGAATTTTTAAAAGAGAGGAGAGAGAGCAAAGGTCGTTTGGGAACACCGATTTTACTTTTTTTTTTATTATTTGGTCAATTGATAGGTGGGTGGCTGGGTGAGGGGTCCGCTGGGTGGTCTGCCCTGAGCAGGCTGGCTGGGACCACGGGAACCAGCAATTTTCGTTATTTCCAGATTCTCTGGGAAGCGTCAGAGTCTAGCCTCGTGGTATACAGGACGGCAGACTCTAGTGTTCATCAGGTTCCCTTTGGTTAGCCAGGCCTCTCTTTTAGGCTGGTTCTCACAGTAACGGCCTCCTGGTTACGACGTGAAGGCTCTACGTGTCAACACCAACACCTGCGAGCGTTAGAGCAGGACAGCCGTGTCTGCTGTAAGGCTTGTTTCAGAAATGCTAATTTGTTCCACTGAGATCGATATATTTCGGGACGTTTGAACCTACCGCCAATTTTGCCTTGGCTTATGAATGATTTCATCTTAAAGAAACACTAGGCAAAAGCCAAAAACCTGCACCCAGCGAATGGAGCCACCTCTGAATACACAGACATCTCCCAGCTAACCTCAGTTCACAGTGTGAGCCGTGAGCGGCATCCTTCCGCATCTGACCTCTGCTATCGGGTAACTCTCCCCCCACACTCCGCTAAGACACATGGCCCTGCTCTTCCAACCCCCACCGCCACAGCCAACACCAGGTCTTTCTCAAGGTAGAGTGCCGTATTCCCTGCAGTATTAACGTCTTTCTTAGCCAGTTAATGTGCGAAACTGCGCTACCGTTTTCACTAGGCATATTTTTAATGCCATTTACAAAGTTTTTGAGTGTTACAACGCGAACCTCATTTTCCCCATAAGCCCTGTGGTTTTTATCCCATGATTTTGCCTAGGATTATAGCCAGGACCAGCTACGAAATTTGTGGGATCCACGGCAAAATGGAAATGTGGGGCCCCTTGCAAAAAAAAAAAAAAAAGAACTTCAAGATGGTGATGGCGGAGCATTTGACCAAACTTGGTGCTCTCCCGGGCATGAGGCCCCATCTGACTAACGAGCCAAGCCAGCTCTGGTTACAGCGGAATTCGACCAGACCACACCGGCGCGTGGTAAATCCTCAACATAGGTTAGCTGTCATTACTTTTGTGGTTTTGAAAAATGTTTTAGCTATTTTCAGGCTATGAAGCAGAAATTCTATAAAGACTCATGTCTTCATCCATCCACTTGACAAATATTTATGGGGAATCTAACGGGGACTGGGCACTGCACTGGGCATGGAGCCCTGGGAGAAGGGGGTAACCAGGAACCTACGGCAGGGAAAGAGCCAAGGACCCAGGCCAGTGGACCCGGGTTTCCCCAGGTCTTGGATATTTGGAGACAATTCTCCATCGGTCTCTTGCGTTTTTGTAAGTCTCAGAAGCAGAAATACAGTCTTTTGTTCTAGACTGTCTTTTCAAGGGCACGTAGATGGCAAACAGCTTTGAGAGACAGAATTAGTGTCTCTCTCTGGGACAGAAGGCAGATTTAATTGCTGTCCAACATGATAAAGATAATATTTACATCTGGGAAAGGGTGGGCAAGTTTGCTTGCAGCTTCTTAAAAAGATGGGGGTTTCCTAAGATCAGGGTTTCTCAGCTGTGATGTAAGCCCATTGGGTCACATAACCCACTTGGGCCTGCCTCTTTGTTGCCCCGTAGGACTTAGGGGCCCAGGGAAGCCACTGTGAACATGACATTTACGCTACCTGCTCTGTCTGGAAAATCCCTTTGTCTCTGACGCCAGAGCCTCATGTCTTCTGTCAGCATCCATGATACTGTGGCAGGCCTTTCACAGTTCTTGGCATCAGGCGGGTATGTCTTTTCAGCTCAGAATCGACTGTGAAGCCATGGTGCTCAGGACGGTCCAGGAGGGAGCCAGGGGAAAGACAAAGCTGGGGTGCTGGGCACCTGGGGGGCCTCAGGTAGTACCTGAGCAGGAAGTACCTGAGCAGGAAGTACCTGAGCAGGAAGTACCTGAGCAGAAGGCCAGGAAGCTAAGGTTTGCCTGGGGGGTAGAAAAGTTTCGGCCTGATGAATAAGCTTCAGCCGAACCTGAGGCACTGAGAAGACTGGCCAGGGAGAGTAAGAGACGGAAGAACTGACTGCAGGGAGGAAGAAGCTGGGGCAAGAATCCCTGGGACAACATGAGGGCTGGCCTCCTCCCCAGCAAGAAGGTGTGGACTTCCTGGGGGCCTGGTCAGAGCTTCCTGAGGTGGGTGGGAGATGGTCTCAAAGCCAGAGAAGAAGGGCCTGAAATCTTGAGGCATCTTTGGGGACCAGACGGAAGCTGGAGGTCTCTGGCCAACGCTATTCCTGCAGAAAGCCCCTTCTCAAGATGAGAACTTCCACATTTGGGTTCCCACCCATCTTCTCTCTCTCACTCCCCTCCATGAACTCGAAGTCCTCCATCCCTGGTAGAAAACAGAGACACCCACCCCTGCAAAACCCCAAAACACAAGCGCCCCCTGCACAAAGCAACCCCACCCACCTCCTAGGACGGCAAGATGGGAGCCGTTTCTTCTTCTTTTTTTTTTTTAAATTTTTTTTAACATTTATTCATTTTAGAGAGACAGAGTGTGAGCAGGTGAGGGGCAGAGAGAGAGGGAGACACAGAATCCAAAGCAGGCCCCAGGCTCTGAGCTGTCAGCACAGAACCCAACGCAGGGCTTGAACCCACGAACCGTGAGATCATGACCTGAGCCAAAGTCGAACACTTAACCGACAGCCACCCAGGTGCCCCCAGGAACTGTTGCTTCTTACGGAGCAGGTTCACGGGATGCTCCTCTGGCCCCTCAGGCTCTTCTCTGCAATTTCCCCCTTTCTGAGGCTCCCCCCCGCCAGGCAGGTTTTCTGGATTCCAGCCCGGTACCCAAGAGATTTCACCCACATCGGAGGGAATTTGGGCCAGTCAGCAACTAGTACTTCTCACATTTCCCACGGTGCCACGTAGGCTGGCGGCGTTAAGCGACCAATGCACTGACGAGTGACTCTGGTTTTCTTACCTCATTTATTCTTCACACTTCCTCCAGCCCCATGCCTGGGGTGCGCCCACAGGAACTAGACTCTGTACCTGCCTCAATCAGAATGGCTGTCCTCCTGTGTTCCAGAGACCCTGCCCACTGTGGCCCTTTCCTGCGGTTCAGTAGTCCAAGCTCTGGCCTCGAATGGATGCCCGAGGGGAGCCAGTAAGTCTGCACAGCACTCCCCTCCTCGTCTCCCCATTTTCTCCTCGCCTTCCTCATACTCATCTGATGAAAGGCTAGACGCTCGGCCCTGAGAAGTGTACGAGAAGTCATTGTTGTTGCTGTGTTTTTAATGCATTGGTCATTTATACAGCAACACAGACACGAAGACGTGAATAAAGACACAGCGAAGTATCTTTTGCCTCTTTCTCCCACTAAGGCTGGTGGGGAAGGAAGAAGAGCCTGTAACCAAAGAACAAGAGTTGGGCTCATGTTCCTAATCCTTTAAGTGTACTACAGGGATCTTTACTCTGACGGCACAGGGTGGGGTGGGATAGGCTTTCCCACAGCCAGGGTCCTCAGAAAGCCAGGTCCTTGCAGTGTGGACCTGCCTCTCGGCCCAGGGGCAAAGGAAGCAAGGGCGGGTGGCCTGATTGTCTCAGGGTGACCAGAGGTTTGAGGTTTGGCTGCACAGACGTGTTAAAGGGAATCATACATTCAGGAGCGCTCCAGCCAATAACAGCCGTGAAAGCTTCTAAAGCATTTAAAAACAAACAAACAAACAAACAGGGGCGCCTGGGTGGCTCAGTTGGTTAAGCGGCCGACTTCGGCTCAGGTCATGATCTCACAGTCTGTAGGTTGGAGCCCCGCGTCAGGCTCTGTGCTGACAGCTCAGAGCCTGGAGCCTGCTTCAGATTCTATGTCTCCCTCTCTCTCTGCCCTTCCCCTGCTCATACTCTGTCTCTCTATGTCTCTCAAAAATAAAAATAAACATTAAAAAAAATTAAAAAAAAAAAAACAATCTCATGTTTAAATTAGGCTAATGTAGGGGCAGCTGGGTGGCTTGGTCAGTTAAGCCTCTGATTCTTGATTTCGGCTCAGGTCATGATCTCACAGGCTGGTGAGATCGAGCCTCACATCAGGTTCTGTGCTGACAGCTTAGAGCCCACTTGGGATTCTGTCTCTCTCTTTCTCTCTCTCTCTCTCCTCTCTCTCCCTCCCTCCCTCCCTCCATCTCTCTCTCTCTCCCTCTGTCCTTACCCTGCTCACACTCTCTCTCAAATTAAATAAAATAAACTTTAAAAAATTACAATAATAAATCAGGCTAATAATTCTATATAACACACTATATCACATATCACAATATACTAGTTATTATACTAGTACAATATTAATTTAATACTAGTATTAAATATTAATAATATTAATTATTATAATAAGATATTGGAGCCTACATTTGAACTCCCAACAGAGACTCAGGTTGCATGTAGGGCTTGCAGGCTTTCTTTGAGATAGTCTAGTGTCAGAATTAAAAAAAAAACAAAAATAACCTTTGAATCAAAAATATCCTTCCGGAGGTATTATGCTAAGTGAAATAAGTCAGTCAGAGGAAGACAGATACCATAAGTTTCCACGCATAGGTAGATCTTGAGAAACTGAACAGAAGACCATGGGGGAAGGGACGGGGGAAAAAAATAGTTCCAAACAGAGAAGGAGGGAGGCAAACCATAAGAGACTCTTAGAAATAGAGAACAAACTGAGTTTGTTGATGGGGGGGTGGGAGAGGGGAAAGTGGGTGATGGGCATTGAGGAGTGCACATGTTGGGATGAGCACTGGGTGTTGTACGTAAGCGATGAACCACAGGAATCTACCCCAAAACCAAGAGCAATCATTATACACTGTATGTTAGCCAACTTGACAATAAATTATATTAATAAAGAAATTCATTCATTCATTCGTTCATTTAAAAAATCCTTCCTGGGGGCGCCTGGGTGGCTCAGTCGGTTAAGCTTCTGACTTCAGCCCGGGTTGTGGTCTTGCCGTTCGTGAGTTCCAGCCCAGCATTGGGCTCTGTGCTGACAGCTCGGAGCCTGGAGCCTGCTTTGGATTCTGTGTCTCCCTCTCTCTCTCTATGCCTCCCCTGCTCCTTTCTCAAAAATAAATAGACACTAAAAAAAAAAAAAATTAAAAAAAAAATCCTTCCTGGACCCGCATCTTCCTTGCGTTTGCATATTCTGCTTTTTAGTAGATTGATTCAGTACCATCGCTTCTCATTCTCCGAACCTCATTCTTTCAAACAGGGTCCTCTTCCCCAGCCTCTGAACCATAGCTCTTGAAGAACTTACGAACTCGATGATCGCTGCACAAAATAATCTGCATATGATTAAACTGACTCACCTGATCTAGCCAAGCTGATGACTTCCCAGTTTACCAGGAGCCTAGTGGAGACAGCAGCCTCCCCAACGTGTTTCCCCCCCCCAAGCTAGTCACTCAGCACAAATTATGTTGTAACCCCCTCACTTCCAAGAGCCGACCCCGCCACCCGGAACGACCCCAGACTCTTGCTCCAAACAACTTTTTGGCCCCGTGTCATTTTCCCTGGGCCAGGGCGGTAGGTGGTGAGGGGAGGGAATCTTAACACTAACTTTCTGTGTGTTAAGCTAATAGTATGTGTTATTACAATTCTCACCGCGCAGAGGAGGGGATCAAGTTTCAGCTAGGAAGTAGCTTGCCAGCGGTGACTCCGAAGCCCTGCTCTTTCCCCTGGTGCACTCACTCTGCCTCCTGGGGCTGGACCACAGTCCTTCTCACATCTCCCTTCCTCAGAAGGAGAAGCAGCTGGCGACCCCTCCTCCAGGTTCACCATCTCACACCTAAAGCAGTCTCTAAAACCCCAGAAGCTTCATGCTTGTCTCATCTTGCAGCACTGCACCCGCAGGGAACACAGTGGTTACAATCCTTCTGCCTGCTCCTCCCACCCGACCCCCAGTCTCCAGGGCTCCAGGAAGAGTTGGTAACAACTGAGGGCTGGAGTGGGGGAGAAGACCTCTCAGGAGCACCTGAAGAAGTAATTTCAAGGGGGCAGAGCAAAGTGAGAAGTCACTTTGTGTGGGCGAAAGAGGAAATGTCTAGTCCTTCCCCAGCCTTGGAGAGCAGGGAGGGGTCCTGTGTGGGGGGAGGGGCGGGGAGTTGGCTGCCATGCCTGGCTGTGGAATGTACGGGCACAGGGTAGGGTTAATTTGTATTTATACGTCCTGTCCCTTTCCCCTCACCCACCCTTAATCTCGCCTCTGGGTTCAGAAGGAGACCAGGAAGTACAAAGCCTTCACTCAGCTGTAGCAAGTCCACCTTTGAAAGAGCACGGCTGAAATCACGGGGAGGGGGCAGGTGTGGTCAGCTCCAGCTGGGCCTTGTCGTCGTCCGTTTTCCACCACTTCTCTTACGCCCTCCCGGGCAGTGGGGGGTGGCCCCTGCATGGACATAAGGAGGCAGGACTAGAAACTCCTGGGCCTGCTGCCTGCCCAGCCTCCCACCCCTGGGAACTTTGATCAAGGGATCAAGTAACAGCCATTTCCCACCTAGACTGGCTTGGTAGCTCAGCAGTGACCGTGATGGAGGGAGGCGTTTGGGGTCGCCAGGGCCAGCCCAGGGCGAAGTGGCCTTCCCTGCTGGGGTTCCCCGTAGAAGTCATCTCATACACTTACTCTTCCCAACTTTCTTCAGAGATTATACTGGGTTGGATAAGTGTCCCCCAAAATTCATCTCACCCAGAACTTCATTGTGATCTTATCCGGAGATAGAGTCTTTGCAGATATAATCAGTTCCGTTAAACGGAGGTCGTACTGGCTTAATGCCGGCACCACTCCAATGACTCATGTCCTTATAAGAAGAGTGAACAGACACAGACACACAAGGGAGAAGATGGCCACGTGAGGCTGGAAGATGCAAACCAAGGAACGCCAGGGAGGCCGGCAACTACCAGTTAGAAGAGGCAAGGAAGGTTCTTCCTGAGAGGCTTTGGAGGGAGCACGTTCCTATTGTTGTCTAGATTTAGGACTTCCGGCTTCCAGAACTATGAGAGAATACGTTTCTGTTGCTTTAAGCCACCAGTTTGTGGCCCTTTGTTACAGTCACCCCAGAAACAATTCCCGAGATCCTCTTGGATTGCCCTCAGTGAGCTTCCTCCACTGCCCGACGTACCCCCAGAGCTCAGAGCACAGATGCAGAAGGCCTGTCACTAAATGTCCCTCTGCCCATGTCCCTCTAGATTGTGATCCCATGAGGACAGGGGCTGTGGCTGGCTCATCTCAGCATCCTCTGTGCCAGGCACAGTGCCTGGCACACGAATAACTCGGCTGTTGGAGTGCCAGGCTAACGTTCCATCTGAGTTCTGTTGCCACTGTTGTATACTGCTCCCTGGCTCTGCCCCCCTTCCCTCCCCTTGGCCTTCCCCTCCAGCTGGTTCCTTTCCTCAGGGGAGCATAGGCCTCACTCAGCTAGATTTTGCTTCAGGACCACTTCCATTTTCTTCTGCTCTAACCCGCTGACTAAGTACCACCACCACCCCACTCTCTTTCCAATTCCTTCTGAAGCACTTTCTCTAGAACATTCACCTGGGCTTGTATCAAATCTCAGGTATTCAAATAAAAAGCTTGGCAGTTGGTCATGGATCATGGCTGGGAACCCACCCAGGAAGGCATTCTTAAGGGAATCCACCTATTTCTTAATCCACCTGCAGAGTCCTTAATCCACCTGTCATTCTTAGGTCACCTGGGTAACTATCTCATTCCGTTGGGTTCGCCTGCGCCATTAGACATAGGTAATTCATGCTCATGGACTTCCTGCTCTAGAAGGAAGGTCAGAGCAGTCTACAAAAACATACAAGACTTGATGCTCGCCTAAGGAAATGAGCCTAAATAATGCAAGGGGTTTCAGGCACAAAGACTCTCCACCCTGCATTACCCGCAACATAAATAACCCCGTGTCCGACATAAATAAGATATGGTAGCAGTCCACTCAAATGAAATTTTATGAAAAATTTGTGAGTGAATGAAGGGTTTATAATAACAGGAGCAAATGCCTGGGTTTAAGGTTAGTGGTTAAGTAGGAATCCCAATTTTATCTGTGATATGAGAGCTGCAACTGTGTATGAGGAAGGAGCTGGAAACCTACCAATGGATTAAAAGAGGTTTTTCTTGGTGGTGAAACACTGACGATGTTTTTCTTCTCTCTACTTTTAAATACTTTCTATGTTTGCTATAAGGGGCATGTATCGCTTTTATCATGAGGAAGAAAATACAACGCCTAGTAAGCTTTATTTTAAAAGACAATTTGGGGCCTGGCCTGGACTCTCTGTCAGAATGCTGAGCTGGAGATGTCTGTCGGCTGTCCTGTCTGAGAAGACAATGTGTCGTTGTTCAGTTCCCATAATGACAACACGTCCTGAGCGTTGCCTGGGAACACGGGTCTACCCCAAGGGCAGGGATTCTGGTTGGGGTGCCAGGAAAGTGTGAGGCCAACCAGGACAACCAAATAAACACGAGAGGCAGGACAGCAAAGCAGAAAGAGCACCGGAGACCTAGAGCCAAGGCCGGCGTCGGCCACTCACCGACTTCGTGAACTTGGACAGTCCCTTCTCTCCAGGCCCGCACCTCTTCCCCGGTAGAATGGGGAGTGTGACTGCACAATTGCCCTAGTCTCTTCCTGTTCTAAAGATATGTTGAGTTCCTTTTTTATTTCAGAATTTCGAAAGGGAAACCTAACTGTAGGACACAGAGAGCAAATCTGGGCCCCTGGGGCTTTGACTCAGCTCTGTGCCTAACTTCCCGGCCTTAGCATTCTGCTCTTTAAATTTGAGTGAAATGGATGCAGGTCTATGGCCAAGTGTGATCTCTGTGCCCCAGTCCCCTCCCCAACAGATAGAATAGGGCAATGACAGTGCCCACCTCCTGGAATCGCTGTGGAGATGAAATGAGTTAGTACACGCCAACCTCTTAGCACAGAACATCGCTATTATTATTATTTTAAATGCTTATTTATTTATTTTGAGGGAGAAAGAGACAGTACGAGTGGGGGATGGGCAGAAAGACAGAGAGAGAAAGAGAGAGAGAGGCAGGAGCCAAGCAGGCTCCACTTTCAGCACAGAGCCCGATGTGGGGCTCAGTCTCATGAACCATGAGATCGTGACCTGAGCCGAAATCAAGAGTCAGACGCTTAACAGACTGAGCCGCCCAGGCGCCCCAGAACATCGCTATTATTAAAGCGGGAGCCAAAGGCCATCAATCCCAATTGACACTCAGCTCTTTGTGTTGAAGATTGTTTGTGTCACTGGGATGGTAGCCACACTGGAAACAGGGGCAGAACTTTGAGCCATCTGCCCCTGCTCATCTCAGTAGATGGCAAGACTTTCCTTCTCTCACCAATACTCATTTAGGTGGGTTGGAACCGTAAACCTTTCATGCCTTTTGGCATTTCTGCTTTGTTACAGTTTGCCTGTAGCTTTGCTTGGAAAAGGAGAATCTACTGAGTCAATCTTCTTTATTTCTGGTTAGTTTCTCTTTCTAGTTAAAACATACAGAAAATGTTAAGTTCATAGTCTGTCAGGGGGATGTTTAGATCTAAAATAAACTCTTCCCAAAACATAAGAGACTCTCAACGACTAAGAACAAACTGAGGGTGAAGGGGGTGTGGGAGGGGGAGAGTGGGTGACGGGCACAGAGGAGGGCACTTGTTGGGATGAGCACTGGGTGTTGTATGGAAACCAATTTGACAATAAATTGATTAAAAAATAAAATAAAATAAAATAAACTCTTTCATCAAAAGGAAGAAACAAGAAGGACTCGTTGAATACATGCGCTGTTCCCTTTAGAGATCCTAAATTTTCTCTTAGACTAAGAGCACCCCTCCTTTTAATAGTATAGATCATCTTCTTTCTGGTGACATTTTAGGTTTGGACTTGTTCTAAAAGCAGAACATGTTAGTAAGATGTTTTAAACAACTGAACCGTTCTTATCAAGTCGGCAGCCTAAAGCTGACATCTATAACATAAACGCTCCAAAAATGACCATTATTACTGTATTCCATCAGAAGCTGGCCTCATGTTTACACTGTATCTTCCCTAAAATACAACAACAAGCTGGGTGAGAAATTCGTTTACATCGTGAATCCTACTTCCCCACTGGCTTCTAGTTTTTTTAAGCGTCGCCTTTTCGCATCAAGTGTTTTGACGAGCGCCAAATAAAGGCTGTGCGGCAAACAAGCAACCAAACAGACACATAAATAAGTAAATAAGAGCGAATGGAAAAATTTAGATTTCCGGGCCTCGGAGTCGGTGCTTCCCCCCTGCCTCTGCCTGCACACTCGGGATGGCCTCTCCTTCACAGGCAGCCCAGGCAGGAAGATGCTGCTGGTGTAGGCATTGTATACTCCCCTCTGCCTCATAAGTAAAATGAGAAGGGAAATGAGCTAATTGTTGAGAAAAGCTGGGCACTTTTAAAGAAATGGGCTGAGAAACTCAATCTTGGGAGAATGACAGGGGCCTTTAGGTGGCCCAAAAGGCCTAGGCCCTTGCTTTCACCAGGGTCTGGGAGCCACGGCCTTGGGAGCAGAGCTGCCCCTTCGTCACCTTGGCGACCCCAACACCTGTTAGACGTGTCCTGAGTTGGTGGGGGAAGGGGTGCAAGGGCGGAGGTGGGGGGATAGCCTGGACCTTGCACCACTGCTGAGAAGGAGCTAGCAGCTGGAGGCTGCCAACTAACCACGCCCCTTGCGGCTGGACCACAGACCTTCCTTAAAGGCACATTTCCATGTCTGCCTGGGGGAATTAAACCGTTTAGCATTGAGTAAGCACTCAGCGCATGTTCAATCCCTCCTTTTCCTCTGGAGGTAGGCTGACCACAGGCTGCAGCTTTGTGGTCTGTGGTCTGGGCCAAGCGGTCAGGAGAGCTAGCATTCTCTAATTTCACTTGATCACCCAACCTGGACCAGGACTCAGTGATGACGGAGCACGCGTTCCTCTCCCTGAGCCTCCCACTTGAGATAGGGCGTTGATAGGCACCTCACAGGGTTATAAGGACATATATACGGCCTGACACTCTAGTTATAGTCTTTATGTTCGGGACTTAATAAATCAGATTAATAAATGGCTGTCTTCCTGCACCATCTAAATCTAGGTGCCTTAAGTCTGATCAGAAGTAACTTTATTAGTGGCACGAGGGTCTATCAGGGCATAAATTATAAGGCTGTAAGCAATTTTAGCTGCCACCAGCCCCCCCCTCCAAAAAAAAGAAAAACTAGGACCTCCTGCTCCAGTTAGCTTAAAAGAGAACTCTCCCTTTAGGATCTTGACTTCACTGCCCAGAACCCAGACTGAGTTTGTTCAAGCCAAGTCTGTATCTTTCTTCCATGTGAAAAGGTCACCATCTTATCCTTTCTCCAATTTACTTGTACCCGAAGTCCAGACTGAGCCTTCCTGGTGCCCCCACAAAATATCAGCTTCAAGTTGGTGTCAGGTTCCTGCCCATGAATAAACCCCGCAGTCGGCAGGACTAGGAGATCTCCTCCTGACAAAACAGAAAGAATCCACTCATTGCCTCCCCTCTTACTCACCCCTTTGGGTCCCCATCAGATGCCTTGGGAGGCGAGAAAGAAGGACAAAAGACAAAGAGAGAAGCATTTGTTACAGAGTCCCAGAAACATCCCAGCTCTGGAATTCGGGGGAGTTAAGAAGGAACCGGGCTAAAAGGGAAACTGAGGGGGCCTTGAGGCAGGCAGGGAAAAGATGAATGAGATTTGCTCGTGCCAATGTCTAAAATCCCACTGGGACACCGCAAAGACCCTGACATGAGGGTGGGCCTGGAAATGCTTTTCCAGACTCCTCCTTGTCGCCTGGCTGCCCTCATTAGTTTCTAGCCTTAGGGATGATGTTAGGATGAAATGAACACATGCCCTTTCCAGGTGTCTTAACATTTCTAAGGCATTTTAATATGTTTGAGCTCACGATCTTTGAGGCGAGCGTTAT
Organism: Paguma larvata; assembly: GCA_030068075.1. NCBI lineage: Eukaryota > Metazoa > Chordata > Mammalia > Carnivora > Viverridae > Paguma > Paguma larvata. The sequence goes on from CM057824.1 coordinate 83,988,556, forward strand.
TTGACAGAGATACTTTGCTTGACCACATCTTAGGCTCCGGAATCTTTCTCTAGGCCCATCTACGCACTTCCTTGTAAAATCCAGTTTTAGCCAGAACCCTGCTAAGTCAGTTCAGCAAGAGTGCTCCATGCTCAATATCCGATCACCTTAATGCCTGATCTGGTTCTTCACCCCCCACCACCCTGCAGGTGATGTTTGATCACCCTGGCCTGTGTTTGGCAACAGTGCAGTTAGGTTGATTTAGCCAGAATCCCACTTACTGCTGATATTTTCTCTTGGTAGTTTTCCATCCACCGACCCTGCCCCCACCACCACACCCCCACCCCCCACCTGCTCCCTGCTCCTAAACTGTAAGTTCCTACTTGTCCATGTTGTATCCGGAGCTGAGCCTGGTTCCATCCTAAGGTCCTTCCCCCTACTGCAAGGGTCTTGAATAAAATCTGTGTTTACTGCTTTAACTACTGTCCAGTTCTAGTTTTCCTTTGACATATTAACCCTGTTTAATAGATGAGGAAAACAAGGTTCAGGGAGGCTGTGACTTACCTTGGGTGGCAGAGCTGGGATTCTGGCCCAGGTGTCCTAAGGCCCAGTGGAATCTTGGCCACCACAGGGGCCTCTGAGAAACACTCTATGCCTCTGGTCTTACTTGCATTGGAAAGTGGGAGGTTATCTGTGAAGTCAGGTCAACACTATGTCCAACTCTTACTTTGGTCTAACCTGGAAAGTTTTTTTCTATTTTGTAGATGGACACTGTAGTCCAGAAAGTGTCACCAAACAAAACATACAGCAGGTTAATAGAGAAAACTGATGACAGAAAAAAAAATTAAGAAAGCCAGGTTGGGCCTTGGTGTCTATGTAAATTCTTTTCAGTGATATCCCCCTCCTATTCTGTCTAGGTACTCTATGCCTGAAATCTCCTTTCCGTTTAGCTTTATGGGTTCCCTGCTCCCAGGAGAGAATGGAATCAACTCATCCATATAGAGATACAGGGACTGATGGGGACACCATGCTACTTTTCTGCAGTATCTACATTGTAACTGGAAGATCTGGCCTTTGTGCTTTGACTCTAATTGGACATTTGCTTCAGCAAGCAAGAAGCCAACAGGGTGGTGGGGCCTTCATGGTCCTCTGAAATGGCATCACAGTGTCAGCCATTTACTCCTCTTTGGATATGGCTCCCTCTGCCTGGGAATGTGGAAATGCTAATTCCTCATCCTGGGCTGTGCCGTGTCTGAGAGCCTGAGCTCCCTGTTCTGTGACCAATCACTCCACAGATTCCCACCCTCCGGACCCCACGTCTTGAGGAACCAGAAGCAGGGGTTCATGCTGTGGCAAAGGGCCGGGGGAAGCCCTCCACTGTTGTCCTTTGGGGAGCAACACCAACTACCTTCCTTTCAGAACTTTGCCCAGCACACCCTGTCTGGGGTTCCTGTCCCTTTTTGATTGTGAGCAAGTCACAATAAGTAAAAATGGGGTGACCTGAGCCCCAAGATCTCCAGGAGAATCCCAGTTTCTTGTGGGGTCACTATTGCTTCTCCCCTGGTTCTACCCTCAACCCCACTATCCATCCCATATCCTTCAAGCCACTTTTCCAAGTTGCCTTGGGCTCTCTGGACCCTGGCTCTGTGCTTCCACTTCTGGAAAGAAGAGACCCACCATTTGGTGAGAGTCTACCACGTGCCTGGTGCTGAGCAGATATTCTGAGCCCAAAACCTCTTTCCAAAATTTGCATACAGAGTATTTCTGATTCCTACCTCTCACCCTACAATGTTCCCCCCACTCCCTGTTTCTTAGGGTCTCCTCAAATCTCACTCTTAATTCATACAGCCCCAAAGTCACTCTTTCTTGGCCCCTTTGTTCCCCATTCTCCTCTGCCCTTTCTTCTGAAAGGACCCAGTTGCCTCCCACTGTAGCAGTCCAAAGCTCTAAACCTTGGGAAGGAGGGAGGGGCCCAAGATCCCAGGCAGGAGGGCGGCCCACTCATTCCCAGTGTGCCCTGGTTTCTATCCCCCACATCCTCCTTCCATCCCTCCCCCTAATTGGCTCAGGCTGACCAGGAGCAGAGCAATAGGTATACCAGTGTTTTCTTTTTTTCTTGGTGGGGGAAAGAGGTGGAGATTGAGGAAAAAAAAGACGGGGCGAGGATGATTGGCATGGGGCCCCGCCTTCTTTTGTCCTCCTCCCTTGGTACCTTGCCCCTCAGGGAAATACACCTGTTTCAGGCGAGCAGCTGGTACAGACAAGTTCACCTCTGTTACTCACCTGTTCTTCATACCCACTGCTTCTGTGCTGAGGAGCTTCCCTGGGGGAGCTTGAGGGACTCTTTCTGGAGCCATGAGGGGGGCCCAGTGGAAGATGGTCCCCTGGGTGTTCCTGAGCTGCTTATGTTCCTGCCTCCTTTGGACAAGGGTCCTGGGTAAGTGATGCACCTGGGACAGCATTCTGGGTCAGGAAATAGCTGACTTTAGGGAGACAGGGCTGTCATGAAGAGAGGGTGAGAGAGATGGGATAAGGAGACAGAAGGAGGGAGAGAGAAGGGAGAGAAGTGGCGGGATAAGAGGAGGAGCGAAGTGGGAAGAACAATAGAGAGACAGAGAAAAGAGAAGACAGAGACAGTGAGAAGCAGAGAGGTGCTTAGGGGGCAGGAGTGGCCTGGTTTGGAGAAACCCATTGAGGGAAACAAGGCTTTATTTTGTGGGGAAAGAGACAGGTAGGTGGAATTGTAGAAAGAGAGAGTTGAGGAGAGAGGCTGACACAGAGAAAACAGGAAAACCGGGTGACAGAACGTGAAGGAAAACTGATATAAAGATGCAGAGTCTGAGGAAAGACAGCAAGAAGCAGATGAATGAGAGAGAGAGAGAGAGAGAGAGAGAGAGAGAAAGTGGGGAAAACCAGAGGAGTCAGGCAGACCTGAAAAGAAAGGGCCGAGGAAGAAAAAAGGCAAACTGGCTTAAAAATAGGCAGGACCAGAGGGCAGCTGAGGTGTAGGGCACTTGGCTTCTTGCCTCTGATCTGAGGTTGCAAAGCCTCTTCTTGGGCTAATGCCTTCAGGGTAGGACTCGTAGGCCTGGTGTTAGCCTTGGCCTCCTCCACACTCCACTTCCCTGCTATGAATGGGGTGGGAGCAAGGCCAGTTGGAGAAGTCCACCCTGTATCCTGCAGTCCTCCCCCTTCCAAGCTGCCCCTGGCTCCAGGTCCTGGCTCCAGGGCCAGGTTTTATTCTGAATTTCTGGGTATCCGAGGCTCCTGAGAGGCTCAGGGGGCCCAGGAGAGGACGAGGAGTCAAAAGCCCAAACCAAAAAAATAGTCACAGCTCTCTCCCCTCCTCAATAAGCCTGGGGAAGCTTTCATCCGAGGGATCATTTTCTGGGAGTGGGCCATAAGGAGTATATTCTATTACAGATATTAGGAGACATAGTACTGGTGAAGAGGAATACTCTGCCTTCCTTGATATGTTTAAGGGTTCGACTAAGAGCAAATGAAACAACTACCACTTCCCCAACCCTCCCAGCCTCCCACCATACCCACCTTTACCCCTTCCCAAACCACTCATCACATAGTAAGGAAATGAAGGCAGGAAGGAGCCTGCAGTGGCCAGCCACTTAGGGGTAGAAGAGAGGGATGTAGAAGAAGGAGTGTCCATGGGGGTTCATGACTATAGACAATGGGAGAAGGTGGCTTGGATTTAGGGGCCCTGGGGCCCAGTGTTGGCTTTGCCACTAACTGACCTGGTCCCTGTGTCCAGGTCCTATTGTCCTGTCTCCAGGCCTTGGTTCCCCTGTATAAAAAGTGGGGTGATGAACGGCTTGACCTCTGGATTCCCAAGTTCTTAAGTTTTGATATTCTGTGAAGTAAAGTCAACAGAAAAAGTGCTCAGTCCTAACTCTGTACTTAGTCCTGTCTTAGGCTCAGGGGGAGCCAGGAAATCTATGAAGAAGAGCCCAGGGAGCAAGAACTGAGGTGGGAGCGGGCAGGAAAAGCCATGGGGAGCCGTGGGGCATGAACAAGAGAAAGAGTAAAGAGCATGGAAGAAGGGGCGCCTTGGAGTGCTGGGGCTTGTACATTGTTGAGGGGACAAGATGGAGCAGGACCCACAAAGGAGGTGGGCGTGGGGTGGGAGGTGGTGCCTCAAGCATCTGATTGAGCATTTAGAGGATGTGACAGGTAGTTGGCCCCCCATATGTACCCCAGGGAGCTTCTGGGAAAGTAGAAAGTGGTCAGTCCCATTCCCTTGGATCGCTGAGGGTGATACGGGTGAACTGCCTAGCAGAATCTTGCTGCCAGTGCCCTCACCTATGGCTGGCTCATCCCTGGCACAGGTGCCAGAGCCTCTTCTTCCACCAGAGAAAAAAACACTGGGGTCTCCACAAAGATGCTATAGTGGTAAGGGCTTCCTTAAGAAAAGCCCGCTGTCAAATGTGAAAGGGGAAAAGGAGGATGGACAGAGGTGGGCGGACAGGGAGCCAATGGAAAGTCAGTGGCTACTAGTGGCTCCCAGCAAGAGTGACTCTGAAGGAAGTCCTGGCAACCCGGATTCCACAGCCTATGACAAAGAAACTGGGTCACACTAAAACTCAGTTGCTGGGGTGCCTGGGTGTCTCGGTCAGTTAAGCCTCAAACTTCAGCTCAGGTCATGATCTCATGGTTCATGAATTCAAGCCTCACATTGGGCTCTGTGCTGACAGTGCAGACCCTCCTTGGGATTCTCTCTCTCTATCTCACCCACTCTACCCCTCCCCATGTGCACACAGCTCTCTCTCAAAAATAAGTAAGTAAACTTCAAAGAAAAACCCAGTTGCCAATACTATCAGTGGCCGAGTAACTGAGGGGCCGCCGCCCTGCCCTGTGCCCCCACTAGGAGGTTACAGGGTTGCTCCAAGTGGAGGACAGAGGAGACTGCTGTCACAGAGGACCCCAGAGGGAAGGGTCTCCTGCTCTTCCTCTCAGAGAACATCCAGTCTGTCAAGCTGGGAGAGGCCGACCCAACTTGCCACCAAGGGCAAGGCCATCTGCCCCACCCCAGGAAACTCACTGTGCTTAGGGATGCCAAAAAGGAGAGAACCCCTGAATAAGAGGTCCTAATAAGAAAATAGATCAAGGGGCACCTGGGTGGCTCAGTCGGTTAAGCTGCCGACTTCGACTCAGGTCATGATCTCGCAGTCTGTGAGTTCGAGCCCCGCGTCGGGCTCTGTGCTGAAAGCTCAGAGCCTGGAGCCTGCTTCGGATTCTGTGTCTCTCTCTCTCTCTGCCCTTCTCCTGCTCACGCTCTGTCTCTATGTCTCAAAAATAAATAAACGTTAAAAAAAAAAGAAAAAAGAAAATAGATCAAATTTAGGCAAGTGGCTTAGCAAAATGTACAGTGAAGAGCAGGAACTTCGAATCAGAAGACCTGAGTGAATGTTGCCACTTAGCTAGAGGCACATGAGAAAAGTCCTTTAGTTAGGTGTCTTTATTGGCAAAATGAGTTAAATGGGAAAGGACTATTTCATAGGGTTGTGGTGAAGATAAAATGAGGTAACATCTGGTATAATCTTGTTTGAGAGAAGGGCTGCTCCACTCTTTTAGAACTGGGAAGACTGGGGGTGAGGAGGGTGAAGCCAGGAATGGAAAGGACACTTCTGTTGGCTCAGGCATCTCCATTCATCCAAGGAGCTTCTAAAAGGCCACCCTATACTTCCTGTGGGCTTGCAAGGGCCGGCTTGGCTTATTTAGAATGTGGCTTATCACGTGAACTGACCCTGAATGCCAGCTCTGCCCTCGGACAGAGCACCCACTAGAGTCGACATCACTGCTTTTTGGTTCACTGCAAAGCAATATTCTCCCCACCCTTGATTTCTGGGCTCAGCTCTGCAGGTCAAGGTCGTCCTGGGAGTGTATGACATGCAAGTGATTTAGGTCTTCATTTCCAGGAGAGGCTAAGAAGCAGTTGGCTTTTTATGGGCTCAAATGAGTGCTTTGCTGTCTATTTCCTGGTTTCATGGCACTGCTAAATGCGTCAGGCAGGCATGTAATGCAGCTTTCTGAGCCATTTCTTCAAAGGCCAGGACTGAAGACTTTATAGGTGATCTCTCCTCCTAGTTCCAAACTTCCTCCTCAAATGTTCATCTTTCCTTCTACTAGGCTGAATTCATGGCAAGTAGACACTTAGTCATCATTGTATGCCCATTCCCCAGCACAGAACAGACGAGTTGAGTTGAAACGAACTCAGTTTGTTGGCACTTTGCAGAGGTTCAAATATTCAACATCTTGCTTGAGACTCTGAAGAGGCTCCAGGAGCTAGGTGTCTGCGCTTGTGCATGAGGCCTCTATAGTCATGGCCATGGCCATACAGAGGGCACTGGCTTATGCTACAGACAGCTCGGTGTGCATTTTTAAAGTCTACATAAGTATCTATTCTCTACATAAATGCCCCCAATGAAAATAGCAGTTTGAGTTCTAAAAGTCCTGTTGGTGATAGGCTTTGGGAACTTCAAAGCAGGAAAGAGTTTGGAGTTATTCATTCACTTGTTGAACTTCTACTCATGCCAAGTGCTCTGGACACAAAGATGAATTAAATCATGCATTGTTTCTGCTTCCAAAGCTTTTTAAAGGTCACACAACCAGTAAGTTGGGCAGCTGGGACTAGAATCCAAATTTCTGAACTCTTCATTCACTGGGTTTGCACTGGGTAACACAAACTTTTACAAACAAATCTCCAAACCAGCCCAGCCCACCACTAATGAGGATGAACAAAAACACTCACAACCTGTGTTGAGATAGTAATTCATTCATTCATTCATTCATTCATTCATTCATTCATTCATCTGTTCACACATTTGTTAATTAAACAACTATTTGAAGAGTGCCCAACATTGTTCTAGGGCAGCATTGTGTATACACAGTGAAGGATACAACAGACAGGGCCCAGACTCTTGGAGCTAAGATCTAATATGCATAAAGACATAAAATAAGTATAGAAAAATTCCCAACAAAAAATATGGTGTTACATTGAACACATATTTTGATGAGAGTAAAATAGAGAGACTTCATTTAGATTAGTAAGTCCAGGAAGGTCTCTCTGACCAAGTGCTGCCCTTTGAGCTGAGATGAGAAGGCTGAGTAGTAAGTAGTAAGTCAGATGGAGTAGGGGAGGGAAGAAGCACAAGCCAGGCAGAGGAAGACATGCAAAGGCAGTAAAAAGCTTGACTTGGAAGGACTTGAAAGAGGTAGGCAGGTGCTAGATCACACAGGGCTTTGTAAGCTGTGGAATGGATTATGGGTTTTAAGGAACTCAAATGGGTAGTCAGTGAGGGGTTTTAGGTAGAGAAGTGACATAGTCATATGTGAACTTTGGAATGATTACTCTGGATACAGTAGAGGGAAATGGATTGGAAGTGGACAAGGGTGAAATGGGAGACCAGAAGGTGCCCTGGCTTGCCTGGTGGTAGCAGTGGAGATCTGGGAAGGGAACAGACAGTTGTGAAAACAGCATCAAGTCACAAGGACTTCTGCCTTCACCAGGATCTCAGAACTTTGTAATGATCGAGATAACAGACAGCACAAAGTGCCATGTATCGAGCTTAGGTACTGAGTTAAGCATTTCACATGCATCACACACATTAGTATTACAATTATCTACCATCATCCTACTTTTATAGATAAGGACCTCAAGTCTCAGAGAAATCAAGTAACTTGCTCGAGTCACACAGGGAATGTTGGTCAGTTTGACTCTAGAATCCATTCTTTTAACCACTCTATGGCCTTGTCATATTCTGCTGTTAATTGTCCATGTCGGGCTTAGAAAGGAACTAGTTAGGGAGTTCCAGAAGCACCACATCTGTCAAGAATCACAGCTAAAACAACCAAGCAAACACCAAATCACATTAGTTATTACAGTCTTGTTTTCTCGGTTCATTTCCTTCTTCCTTGAGTCAAAGACCAGCTGAGGGAACTGAGGGGTTGAAAAAGTCACTGACATCATTACAGCTTCTTCAAGCATCTCTTTCCTTAGTAAACAGAGCCACCTCCTTTGAGTTGGTCTCAAACATTTAGGTCAATATCACCATGGAAAAAAAATTAGAATCTGACCTTCACAGTTGGCTCCAAGGAAAGAACTTTATCTTTCCTTTTCAACTACACCTACTTAAGTCACAGCCCAAACAATGCCTATCGACAAGGTGTTTCTTCACCTTGGATTCCGTCACAGGTCATTTGCTTGAACTTCTACCAGCACCTGTGTAGCAGCACTAAGTTTGCCCTGATGAAAACTCCAGAAGCTCCGGAACCAAGCCAAGAGATGTCAAGACTCAGCTTTGACAAGACATCCACAAGCAGAGCTCCAACTTTCTTCTTCTCCACCCCCTCCTCTCCTCAGAAGTTCTATCTCTAGGCTCCACCATCTTGGTTTTGGAGTTCATCTTTCCCTGGCTCCCATCTGAGGCAGGCACACCCTCCTAGCCTAGGGTTGCCCTCAGAAATTTTTCTTCTTTCTGCTGCAGTGGTGATCACAACTCCCAGGCTGCAACCGTGGTGTTGGCCTTCTCCTGGCCCCAGGACCACTGTGACAGTGACAAGAGAAACAGGTGCAGCCTCACCTTCTCTCTCAAATCTCAGCTGAAGGAACCAAAGACCAGGGGTCGGGGATACCTGAATTCATTTATTCAACAGATATCTATGAAGTAATCCCTGTACGCCAGCCACATTCTAGGTGCTGAAGATATCATGAAATCAGTAACCCTAAGGGCATTCTGAGTTAGCGTCTTTCCTCATCTAATATTCTAGGAACAACAGAGGAAACATACCCAACAGACACAATACTGGTCACAGTTTCTGTTTCCTCCAGTAGAAACAGAAACCACAGCTACAACCTCCATTGTCACCTCTTGCAGTCGCTACAGCCATGGATCCAACAGCCATTGTATCTATAATCTCACACCAATACAAGGTCCCTGAAGGGCAGCTCTTGGAACTCTCCAGCTCCCAAACCCTGAACACAAAGGGGAAGAACCCTGAAATCACCCACAGTCCAGGAACTTCTCAGAAATTTCATTCTTTGGTCACCAAGAATTTCTAAGGGAATGACAGTCTTCAATCCTGAGAAGCACAGACCCGGCTGTGTATGAACAAGTTTCCATGACTTGGTTCTTCCTCCGAGGCTGTACTTGAAGCCCAGTTACCATGATGGGGGTGAGAACTCTGTTGATTCTGAGGCTGATACACACACAAATGGCCCTTGGCTCCCTACATGGGGTGGCAAGGCAGGGTGTCCTGCCTCCCTCTGCCAACCTCTTTATACATTTCAGGGCACCTGCTGCCCATCTATGAGTTCATTTTCTCTTCAAGGCTGTCCTCACAGTGGGATGCTTCCTTAGCTCTATACTGCCCCAGGCACAACCTGGCAAAGAGTCCCACCAATCAGGAAATAATACCAGAAAAGTGAAACTTTGTAGGTAATATGGCTCATGGGTTCCTCACCTCCAATTCCAGGAATAACTCAACACAAACAGACCAGGCACTAAGAATAAACCTCTGCTCACAACACAGGCACGTAAGACATAAGTTTTGTTTTCCTTGAAGGAGTGATTCATCGCACCATGGAAATGTTATCTTCCACCAGCGTTACCTCTACGGCCACCACTCCTTCCCCTGAGTCAACAACACACCCATCGCCTCCTCATACCTGTGGAGTCACCAGAGGGCCACACAGGAGGAACAATGTCAGTCAATACCATCAACCTCTGCCATCCCTGAAGCCCTGAGAGAGCTCAGATAAGTGCTAGATGCCTCCCTCAGACAGATTAATAACTGCCTTGCTGAGAGCTCTCTCACTACAGTGGTAGCCAAGAAACCCATGGAGGGTTCCAGGACTCAGAGAAATGCTCCACCTCAGTGCCAGCCAGCCCTGGCGTCCTCACTGGCCCTTGATACAGGCTTCTGCTCTGAGAGAACTTCTTTTAAACTATCCGTTTTAAGCAATATCACACATGTGTCTTCTGACAGTAGTTTTGTCACCCCAAGGAGTCAACGACCATAATAACTCACTCTGACATTCTCATGGAAAAGGAGACACCAGGAAAATTGGCATAAATAGCCTGGCGTCATATCATTTGCCCCTGAAAATGTGCCAAACTGTCCCCAGGGCTCAGACCACTTGGGTTGTGACAGACCAAGAATTCAGGCCAGGTTAGTCACCTTTTCTCCATCCCTTGCTTCAGCTCTCCTGAGGAAGGGTAGAAGAGACCAAACGGTGGAGAGGCTGTGCCCTCAGCGACAGTCCCACGGCTGAACAATAGCTCACAATTTATAAGCCTTGACTCTTACCTTTGAGCCCCTGCCCTATCATTTACAAGGCATGTAATGTTGGGCAAGTCACTCAGCCTCTCCAAATCTCAGTTTCCTCATCTATGAAATGGGAGCACTAAGAGAAACTATAAAACACTATACTAATATGTGGTATTGACATCCGTACTATTTAGAGAGTCAAGACGTACCCAGTGAGAACAGTACAAAAGAAGTCCTTATTCCCAACTGTATGGACCAATTAACCATAAGTCAGTTGACACTCAAGAACTCAAAGAGGAGACAATGTCCCCCACAGAAACGCCTTGGTCATGGGTATTCCTTTCAGCAACCATGCTGCAGGACAGCCAGGCCTACAGACAAGACTATTGAACACTCTTCTCAGCCACAATCAGAGGAAGGTCAGCCAGAACCAAATGGCCTCCCTCTAAGAATACATGCTTCAGGTCCCTGATTTCCTTATCACAGTTGTGAGAGGGTGACAGGAACAATTCCAGTCACCAGGCTCCATGACTCTGATAAGATGACCAGACCCATCCCCTGAGGATCCAAGCAGCTGCCTTCCAGGGAGGGCAGTACAGGTATTTTCTAAAGAGATCCCTGCTAAGGAGGTGATGAGAGACTCTACTTCGTGGTTCTCATCGCTGAACGTCAAGGCAGCAGTGTATCAAGGTGAGAGGTGGAGAAATCGGGAGGAGCAATTAGAGGCTGCAGCACTGGTCCGAGTAATGGGGATAACACAGCAAAGTGAACGAGAGACCATGGTGGGAGAAAGAAATCGGAGGAGTATTAGTTGGTACCAAAGTATGATGTTGGGGACAAGGAAGAGGAAGGAATCAAAAGTGACTCAGGTGTTTCTGTCCTGAGCATCTGGGTGACTGATGTTACAATTAACGAAAGGAAGAAAGATAGAAGAAATAGTTTGAGGAAAAGTTGCGCTTGGACGCGTTGCATTTGACAGGCCAGACAGGAAATCATTGGAAAAAATGGGTGTGAAGTTAGCATAGAATTACAGATTTGTAAGGTGTAAAAATAGATGTAGTCTAGCCAAGAAAGAAAGTGTAGAAATAAAGGGAAGGACTGGAGATGACACGCAGAGGGCTGACTTCATCTGGGGGCTGGGAGGAGAAGAGAAATGGCCCAGGGAGTAGAAAGAAAGGGGAGAGTGTTGGATGAGCAGAACTGTTCAGCTTCGAGGAGGGCAATGGGCACGAATATTAAGGGCACACTGGCCCAGGAAAAGATCGAGGTGGATGCTCAATAAATACTCTTCGACCAGATGAATGGATGGTGCCAGATTTCACAGAGACTAATGAGGCCTGAAAACAAAATTGGCTCTAGTGATTAGAAAGGAGGGTTTTTTGGGTAACTTCTCAGGAAAGTGTTTTTGGTGAGGTGACTGAGGTACAGGGCAGAGTGTAAGGAGAAGATAGCTGATAAAAAAGAGGTGGAGAGTATAGACCCGTCTTTCAGGATGCCTGTGGGTGAAACAAAAAATAGGGATAAGGAGGACACAAGATGGACGAAAGATTTATTTTATGTCAAGAGAGACCTAAATGTGCTTGTCAGCAGAAGAGAAGGAGGCTCTCAGAGAAGTGATGGGCTCAGCCACCTGAGGAGGGAGGTGGGGAGCAGAAAGGGCTCTGGGTGTGTCTCTGTGTGTCTCTGGATGTGTAACCTTTTGGTAGAGATTCAGCCTGTCTTCCAGGGTGAGATGAGGGATCCAGTGAAGGCAGAGACATTTGCTGGTGGAGAGGGTTCTGGGACACAGGAGGTCAAGTTAGATGGTCTTTTCAGTGAAGTAGAAGATGGATTGTCATAGAGAAAGGAGGGAGAGAAGAGGAGAGGAGAGGGAAGAGCTGTTTCTTTCAAATATCAACTCCTAGCACGCGAATCCCTAGCTCTCGGCTCTGCAAATATGTTATGTATTTGGCCATGGCGTCTAACAATCTGATGGGAGCCGAAGAGGCAGGCTTGCATGCTGGCAAAAGATGAGGCCTGTTAATTCCAGCAAAACTGGAGCACCAAGAGTAAGGCTGAAAATATTTTTGGGAGCCAAGCCTGATCAAGACCCCAAATTTCCTGTATATTACAACTTCAGTAAGGTGGTTTTAGCTTACAAAAAAAAATCTTAAGAGTAGATGCTATCACTTTCTTTGAAGGTCCTTAAAATGTGCTTCCTAGATCCCCGGTATCAAAATCACCCTGAGCATAGGTTAAACGCAGATTCCTGGACCCCGCCCCATGCAGAGGGCATCAGACTCCTGTTGTGGGCCCCAGAATACACTTTTACAGGTTCTCCAGGGATTTGGATGCACTCTATCTTTTGAGAACCACTTTATTATTTTTTTAATGTTTTATTTATCTTTGAGAGAGTGCAAGTGGGGGAGGGACAGAGGGAGAGGGACAGAGGATCCGAAGTGGGCTCTGCACTGACAGCAGAGACCCTGATGTGGGGCTTGAACTCACAAACTATGACATCATGACCTGAGCCAAAGTCGGTCACTCAACCTATTGAGCCGCCCAGGTGCCCCTTGAGAACCACTTTCTTACCAAAAAGAGCTCTTCTATGGCTCTTCCCCTACCAGGATTTCTTGTGCAAGAATAACCTACTTAAGTTTAGTATATTGGGTTATTTGCAAACTGTTTTCCTAAATTGCTGACTAATCTATTAAAGGAGCGGCTTAAGATTTATTGTTTAAATGGTGGGGAAAGACAAATACGGTACTGTAGTTTTTATGTAACTAACGCTAATCCCTTCCTTCTAAGACAAGTACAACAGATTAAGAGATTTGTTAAGACTGTGCCTACTCCCCTACAGGATATAACTGAGTTCTCAGCATGAAGGGGCTCACGTGTTTTCCTCTTCACTGGAGCAGGAGAGTCTAATCAATTCAGCCCAGGACTGGAAAGTTTTTAAACAAAGATTCAAAAGGAGGACATAGCCCTGTTTGACAAGATTTAAAATTGGTACTACCAAGTACAGATTTTTTCCAAAGGAAGAGAGTATTGGGAAACAGGTACTGTCTCATATACTGCTAATGAGACTGTAAATTAGCACGACTTCCCTGCCCAGAAATTTGGCAGTCTATTATTAATGACACGAAAGTTTTTATAATAGCATTAACCGGGGCACCTTGCTGATTCAGTCAGTTAAGTCTCTGACTCTTGACTTCAGCTCAGGTCAGTCTCTGCACTGACAGGCATGGAGCCTGCTTGGGATTCTCTCTCTCTCTCTCTCTCTCTCTCTCTCTCTCTCTCTCTTTCTCTCTCCTTCCCCCTCCATCTTGCAGGAACACATGTGTTCTCTCCCTCAAATAAACAAACATTAAAAAAAAATAACAGCATTAACCAGTAAGGTCACTTATAGAAATTTATGTTAAGGAAATGAGCTGAAATAAAGAAAACAAAACAAAATATTATACACAAAGATAGCCATCAAAGCTTTATTTGTAATATTGACACATTGAAAAAGGCTACTCGTCCAATAGTAAGTTAGTTAATTAGGGGCTGTCTCTATGATGGAATATTATTTAATGATAAAAGCAACATCCAATGTTCCATAAGGGCATAGACACACACACACACACACACACACACACACACTATCACACATACATAATAACAACACATGGGACAAGCATTAGGTAAGGTTTACTAGGAAAAATCTTACAAGCAAAGAACCAGTAGAGCGTACAGGATCCTTGAGCTCTCATTATCTCAGGAGGGGTGGTTAGAGCTAAGCACACTGAAGTCAGAGCACCAGGACCACTCCCCCTGGGCCCCAGACGTTTACAGGGAAATGGGAATGGTGACAATGAACATTTCGGTTGAGTGTGGCTCAGTCTGTTAAGCATCAGACTCTTGATTTCAGCTCAGGCCATGATACCTGGGTTGTGAGATAGAACCCCGAACTAGGCTCTGTGCTGAGCATGGGACCTCCTTGAGACTCTCTCTTTTTCTCTCTAAAAAAAGAAAATTTTCAGTTGAGGGAATGGCTTTGTTGGGAAGAGGGGCTTCTAGAGCTCAGCAAGGAGAGTTAATATACAACACCCAAGACCTTGCTGTTGGGCTTAGCCTCCTGGGCCAGCACTGCCGTGCTTCCAAATGGGAGAAGAGAAAGAACTACCACTCCAGGCATAAAAGATTTGTCTCTCCTCAGGCTATGTTTGCAAAGAATAAATACACAAAGAGATGCTCATAATATCAGGTAAAGGTTTAAAAAATGGATGCAAAGTTATATATACTAGGTAAGTTAAACAATATGTATTTTTAAAGCATAGGAAATAATGCTGGAAGGATACGTACTGATATGGTTGTCTGGACAGTGAGATTATGGAGTTTGATCTTTCAATTATCTCTATTTGGCAATTTTTAAATAATGAGTAGATCTTCCTTACTATATTTTGATGAAGTGGTACAACTTTGTCCACAAAGATTAAGCACATCTTTTGTTAGATTTAGTCTTGGGTATTTTATATTTGTCACTATCATAAACACTATTATTTAAAAAAATATTTTCTTTTGTTGCTGTATGGGAATACAGTTATTTTCACATTTTTGATCAAGTATGTAGAGCCTTGCTAAGAATTTGAAATTTAGGGGGACTTTCTACATAAACAATTATATAATCTGCAAATGATCTCAATGTGTTTCTTCCTTTCCATACCGAAAACAACTTCTCTATATCTTAATATCCTTGTTTATTTTTATTTTTTGTTTTATTGTATTGACTAGACCTCCAGCATAATGTCAAATGGAAGTAGTTATCAATGTCATCCTGGTCTCATTCCAAATTTTAAAGAAAATGTTTCCAATATTTTAAGTATGACATTTACTAATGTATTTTTATTGACATAGCTTGACAGGTTATGATAGTTAACTTTTATTTTTAGTTTTCTAGGCTTTTTAACAGGAATGAGTGTTGAAATTTGTCATTTGCTTTTCCTGCATCTGTTGTGATGATTATGTTTTCCTTTCCATTCTGTTTATATGGTGATTTACATTAATAAAGTTTTATATTCTTGTATTTCTGGCTTAAACCCAGCTTGATCATGATGATTTTTTATATAAATCGAATATTGAATTTGGCTTGTTAATATTTTTCTTAGGACATTTCCATCTATATTATTATTGAGATTTATTGATCTATAGTTTTCCTTTCTTATACTGTCTTTGGTTTTGGTATTAAAGTTACAACAACCACACAAACTTAGTTGTAGGGCATTCCCTCTTCTACTAAGCTCTGAAAGAGTTTAAATAAAATTGGAATTATCCAGGGATGCCTGGGTGGCTCAGTTGGTTGAGTGGATGACTTTGGCTCAGGTCATGATCTTGCAGTTCATAAGTTCAAGCCCCACATTGGACTCGTTGCTGTCAGTGCAAAGCCTGCTTCGGATCCTCTGTCCCTTCTTCTCTCTACACCTCCCCAACTCGTGCTCCTCTCTCAAAATTAAATAAACATTTTTTTAAAAAATTGGAATTATCTAATTGCCTATAATATCATCTTGACCTGCATTTGTGAGAGGTGGGTTTATTTTTTAACTGCTGATTCGATTTAAAATAGTTTATATCAGATTTCTATTTTTTCTCCATTCATCCCACTTTCAGTTTTTAAAATTGTGGTAACATACACATACATAAAATTTACCATCTTGACCGTTTTTAAGCATACAGTCCGATGATGTTAAATATGTTCATAATGTGTTGCTATCGTCACCACCACTCATCTCCAGAACTCTTTTCATCTGTAGAACTGAAACTTTATAACCATTAGATCATAACTCCTTAATTCTCTTTTTCTTCCAGCTTCTGGCAACCACCATTGTACTTTCTGTCTCTATGATTTTGACTACTCTAAGTGACTCATATAAGTGGAGTTGTGTAATATTCGTCATTGTGTGACTGACTTATTTCGCTTAGCATAATGTCTTCAATATTCATTCATGTTGTAACATATGTCGGAATTATGCTCCTTTTTTTAAGTTTATTTATTTTGAGAGAGACACAGACTGCATGAGTGGGGCAGGGACAGAGAGGCGAGAGAGAGAGAATCCCAAGTAGGCTCCAGACTGTCGGCACGGAGCCTGATGTGGGGCTCAAATTCATGAAACTGTGAGATCATGACCTGAGCCAAAACCGAGAGTTGGATGTTTAACAGACCGAACCACCCAGATGCCCCAGAATTGTGTTCCTTTTTAAGGCTGGATAATACTTCATTGTATATATGTACCATATTTTCCTTATCTATTCAGTGGACACTTATCAATGAATACTTGGATTTCTTCCATCTTTTAGCTATTATAAATAATGTTGCTATGAACATAGGTATACAAATACCTCTTTAAGGGTCTGACTTCATTCTTTTTCAAGTGGATATCCAATTTTCCCCACACTGTTTATTAAAAGACAGACCAACTGTCCTTTTCTCATTGAATGGTCTTGGCTTCCTTGTCAAAAATCATTTGACCATATATGCAAGGAGTTATTTCTGGGGTCTCTATTCTATTCCACTGGTCTATAAGTCTGTCTTTATGTCAGGACCACAATGTTTTGATTACTGTAGCTTTGAAGTAAATTTTGAAAATCAGAAGGGTGAGTCCTCCAGCTTTAGTCTTCTTCTTTAAGATTGCCTTGGCTATTCAGGGTTCTTTGAGATTCCATATGAATTTTGGATGAATTTTTCTATTTTTACAAAATGTATCATTGGATTTTGACAGAGATTGCATTGAATCTGTAAGTCGCATTGGGTAGTACTGACATCTTAACAATATTAAACCTTCCTATTTGTGAATATGGGATGTGTTTTATTTATTTATGTCTTCTTTAAATTTTTCAGCAATATTTTGTAATTTTTATTGTACAAGTTTTTTTAGTTAACTCCTAAGTATTTCTTTCTTCCTGATGGCATTGTAAATGGAATTGATTTTTTTAATTTCCTTTTTGGATCATTTATTATTAGAATATAGAAACATAATTGATTTTTGTGTGTTGACTGTATCCTACTACTTTGCTGAATTCACTTATTAGTTTTACAATTTTTTGTGTGGAACCCTTAGAGTTTTGTACATATAGACTTTTGTACATATATATATGTACGTAGAGTTTTGTACATATCATCTGCAGAGATAATTTTATTTCTTCCTTTGTAATTTGGATGCCTTTTATTTCTCTTTTTTCTTTTCCCTTTTCTTCTTCCTCTTCTTCTTCCTTTTACTCCTCGTCCACTTCCTCCTCCTCCTCCCATTCTTCCCCTTCTCCTTCTTCTTTTTCTTTTTCCCATAATTGATCTGGCTAGAATTTCCAGCATCTGTGTTGAATAGAAGTGGCAAAAGCAAGAGTTCTTGCCTTGTTCCTGATCTTATGGAAATAGCTTTCAATATTTCACCATTAAGTATGATGTCCACTGTGGGATTTTCATATATGACTTGCATTATATTGAGGTAGTTAGTTTCTTTCTACTCCTCATTCATTAAGTGGTTTTTATCATGAGTGTTGAATTTTGTCAAATGCTTTTTCTACATCAGTTGAGATGATCATGTTGCTTTTTCTCCTTCCTTCTGTTGATGGAGTGTATTGCATTGATCAAGTTTTGTATGTTGAATCATCCTTGAATTCCAGGAATACATCTCATTTGGTCATGGTGTATAATCCTTTTAATATGGGCCTGAATGAAGTTTGCTACTATTTTGTTGAGGACTTTTGTATCAATATTCTTAAGAAATATCGGTCACAAGAGATATTTTTTTTCTTGTAGTGTCCTTTTCTGGGTAATGCTGGCCTAAAAGAATGAGTTAGGGAGTGGTCCTTCCTCTTCAATTTGTTAGAACAGCTTGAAAAGGATTAGTTCTTCTTTAAATGTTTGGTAGAATTCACCAGAAGCCATCAGGTCTAGGGCTTTTCTTAGCTGGGAGATTTTTGATTGCTGATTCAATCTCCTTACAAGTTACAGGTCTAGTCAGACTTTCCATTTCTTTATGATTTACTATTGACAGGTTCTGTGTTTCCAGGAAACATATTGACCATTTCATCAAGGTTATCCAATTTGTTGGTGTATAGCTGTTGACAGTGCTCACTTATAATCCTTCTATTTCTGTAGGATTGGCAGCAAAGTCCCCATTTTCATTTCTGGTGTCAGTAATTTGAGTCCTATCTCTTTTTTATTTTAGTCCACCTAGCTACAAGTATATCAATCTTGCTGGTTTTTTTCAAGGAACCAACTTTTGGTTTTATTGATTTTCTCTACTGTTTTATTCTTTATTTCATGTTTCTCTGCTCTGATCTTTATTATTTCCTTCATTCTCCTAGTGTTGGGTTTAGTTTGTTCTTTTTTCTAGTTCCTTAAGTTGCAAAGTTAAGTTCATTCCTAATGCTCTTCCTTTTTGTTATCTACTTTTCTTTCTTTCTTTTTTTAATGTGACTCTTTTTTTAATGTTTTATTTATTTTTGAGAGGAGGAGAGACAAAGCATGATCAGGGGAGGGGCAGAGAGAGAGGGAAACACAAAATCTGAAGCAGGCTCCAGGCTCTGAGCTCTTCTTTCTTTTTCTTAATTCGCCTTGCCAAAAGTTTGTCTAGTGTACAAAGAACCAGGCTTTGGGTTTATTGACTCTACTTTCAATTGTTTCTGTTTCATTAAGTTCTATTTTATTCTTAATTATATTCTTCATTCAGCCTTCTTTTTCTTTTTTTGTTTCTGATTTTTCTAGTTCACCTTTTCTCTAAGAGTTCTAGATTTATGCAGAAAATATTCAATTTACTGTGTCCCGATCTAAGACTGTGTCTCCTTTTCTCATGGAGCCCTCAACTCTCAACACTCTAGATCTCAGAAATCTACAGACCCCTCAAGAGCACTGACTTAAAATCTTAGATTTTTAGCCCTTTCACTTTTGAGTTTCCCTTTCTTTCTTCTGATCTCAGCTCTGCATTCAGAAAATATTTTTTTACACATTATCTGACATTCGCAGGTTTTGTAGTTAAAGGCTTATCTCTTTTGCCTTATTGCTGAAAATGGAGTTGTATCACTGTTACAAACAAACAAAAATAGTTGCTTAAAAATCGGACTATGCTATTGTGAAACTTTTGCTGCTGATATTGATTTTAACAGAGATGATGCAGGCTCTTAAAATATATTAATTGCCAAGAATCTAAAATAAATTTAGTAAGTTTGGCATGTGTATGCCTTCTGTCTGGTGACTCAAAGCCAGATAATAGAGCAATGCTTAGGAAAATGAAATAAGGTTAATAATAATTGTATAGGGAATGTTTTCTAATCTAAACCTTATCTGGATAAACCAAGCTTTGGAACTTTATTGAAGAGAGTTCAGATATAGAATTGAAAGTCCTATAAGCAAATCTACTCGTAATTCTGAATAAAGGTGGTCTCCTTTCAAAGTTGAAGCAGACTCGGGGTGCCTGGGTGGCTCAATCAGTTAAGCGTCTAACTCTTGATTTTAGCTCAGATCATGATCTCACAGTTTGTGAGATTAAGTCCTGCTTTGGGCTCTGTACTGACAGTGTGGAATCTGCTTGGGATTCTCTCTCTCCTTCTCTCTCTACCTCTTTCTCTCAAAATAATTAAACTTAAAAACAAATAAGTTTGAAGCAGACTCATTTTGGGGTTAAATAGGGAACCAAGGACCTCCTAGCTCAGCTCTGCAGCTCAATCCATGCGTTTGTTCACACCAGCTTAGAAACGTGTCATGTGTTATTAATTACTATTAACAAAGCATAGAAGATGGCAAGTGAGTCACTTATACTTCAATAAATTAGAGCTGACTCATAATCATTCTTGCTAACCTGAAAGTCTAAATTGCTTTCGTAAGAAGAGAAAGTGGTGGAATTATAGTCAACTCTAGGAACTATACTCAAACCTTCTTCGCTGGGAGTTCGTCTCTCCGTGAACTTCATCTGTTGGTTCACAACACTCCTCAGAGCTTCCTAGATTTAATCTGAAACTGGCCCCTGTACTCAGAGGGCAGGGAGAGACCCAAAAAAGGGACGGGCCACTCCAGCTTGGTAGGTGCAGTTTTAATAATAGCAAAGGGAACTTACATTCAGGCTTGGGCAACAGCAAGATGAATAAATCCCTGCACCTGCCCACCAAATCCTAAAAGTTTAGGAAGAGGCCCTATCTGGGCTCAGTCACATTTACCATGTAGGTGCTTTCGACACCACATCACTATCTCAAGTCTATGTCCTTGCAGCAACCTCCAGGAGTGGAAAAAGCAAGCAGAGCCCACATTCTAAAGACAAGGGAAGGGGTGAGAAGCCTGCAAGTGGCCAGGCACAGTTCATGGAGCAATGGGCGTCCAGGACAGGCCACGTCTTTTTGACTACATTCACCAACATCATCCCTCTAACTAGTTATGAGCACTGAAGTTAAAAAAAGATTTGAGAACAGCTAGAGAATTAATGAAAATCCAAAAGAATAAGTATGTAAAAGAAAAAAAACCAAACACTACTGAATGTGTCCTAAGTTCTTCTTTTGTTTACAAGAATCAGAGCCCTTAAAATAAAATTCAGGAGAATGGTCTGCTATACTGGTTGACTGAGGATTTGTCTATCACTACTGGGAGTGCAGTCAAATATTTTAAAACAAACAGATTGGTATGTAAGTATTCTTCCTGGCAAGTAAATTGGGAAAAAAAAATAGACATGATCAATTAAATTACCATCATGTTACGACATGACTAGAGATAGAGTATATATTCTCACTTTTTAGGAATCTGCTAGATTGGAATGAATGTTAAAATGAGGAGGAAAAGTGGACATTTAATTGACTTTGAAAAAAACATTATAATTCATCAGCTCAATATCCTGCATGAGAAGTACACTAGAGGTACAATCAACAACATGCTAATTTATCATTTCTACTGTAATTTCTACATATCAGCATCTTCTACGAAGCAGCCTCAGACAATGCAGACCAATGGAGTGCCTCAAACCAGCACCATGAGAGAGACCACCAGAGACTCTCAAACCAGCACTAACTCAACTGTGAGCAGACCAAATACTTCACCCCACCTAAGTATGCAAACTCTTCTGGAAGACAATTCCCAGGAGACATCCACCTATGGAAAAACAGGAACATCATCTTCTTCCAATGTCAGCCACATACCTTCCACAACCTCAAAAATGCCCACATCAACATCCTCCACAGATGACACTTTAGCCTCTTCCCATGCAAGCAACACACTTCTCATGACATCAGAGGTCCCCTCAACACCAATTTCAACAGACACCACTGTGGGAAATACAAAACACACATCACATCCTGAAATGGGAAGTTTGAGTCCAGTCACCTCTACACTCTCAAAGACAACTGGACTAGAGGAACACTCCACAGCACCCTCTTCCAGCACTTTTACTGCAGAGACCACAACATCTTCTCAAAGCCCCAGGACTCACACCATGGAGACCACCAGAGAATCTCAAACCAGCACCATCTCAGCAGGGATCACAACAACTGCCTCATCCTCCCTAAGTGGACACACCCTTACAGGGAGCATCTCACAGGAGACATCCATCTCTGGGAAAGCAAGCACTTCATCTCCTTCCAGTGTCAGCCACAAAACTTCTACAACCTCAGAAATTCCCACGTCAACAACCTCCACAGATGACACTTTAGCCTCTTCCCATGCAAGCAACACACTTCTCATGACATCAGAGGTCCCCTCAACACCAATTTCAACAGACACCACTGTGGGAAATACAGAACACACATCACATCCTGAAATGGGAAGTTTGAGTCCAGTCACCTCTACACTCTCAAAGACAACTGGACTAGAGGAACACTCCACAGCACCCTCTTCCAGCACTTTTACTGCAGAGACAACAACATCTTCTCAAAGCCCCAGGACTCACACCATGGAGACCACCAAGGAATCTCAAACCAGCACCATCTCAGCAGGGATCACAACAACTGCCTCATCCTCCCTAAGTGGACACACCCTTACAGGGAGCATCTCACAGGAGACATCCATCTCTGGGAAAGCAAGCACTTCATCTCCTTCCAGTGTCAGCCACAAAACTTCCACAACCTCAGAAATTCCCACGTCAACAACCTCCACAGATGACACTTTAGCCTCTTCCCATGCAAGCAACACACTTCTCATGACATCAGAGGTCCCCTCAACACCAATTTCAACAGACACCACTGTGGGAAATACAGAACACACATCACATCCTGAAATGGGAAGTTTGAGTCCAGTCACCTCTACACTCTCAAAGACAACTGGACTAGAGGAACACTCCACAGCACCCTCTTCCAGCACTTTTACTGCAGAGACCACAACATCTTCTCAAAGCCCCAGGACTCACACCATGGAGACCACCAGAGAATCTCAAACCAGCACCATCTCAGCAGGGATCACAACAACTGCCTCATCCTCCCTAAGTGGACACACCCTTACAGGGAGCATCTCACAGGAGACATCCATCTCTGGGAAAGCAAGCACTTCATCTCCTTCCAGTGTCAGCCACAAAACTTCCACAACCTCAGAAATTCCCACGTCAACAACCTCCACAGATGACACTTTAGCCTCTTCCCATGCAAGCAACACACTTCTCATGACATCAGAGGTCCCCTCAACACCAATTTCAACAGACACCACTGTGGGAAATACAGAACACACATCACATCCTGAAATGGGAAGTTTGAGTCCAGTCACCTCTACACTCTCAAAGACAACTGGACTAGAGGAACACTCCACAGCACCCTCTTCCAGCACTTTTACTGCAGAGACCACAACATCTTCTCAAAGCCCCAGGACTCACACCATGGAGACCACCAGAGAATCTCAAACCAGCACCATCTCAGCAGGGATCACAACAACTGCCTCATCCTCCCTAAGTGGACACACCCTTACAGGGAGCATCTCACAGGAGACACTCACCTCTGGGAAAGCAAGCACTTCATCTCCTTCCAGTGTCAGCCACAAAACTTCCACAACCTCAGAAATTCCCACATCAACATCCTCCACAGATGACACTTCAGCCTCTTCCAGTACAAGCGACAGATATCAAATGGCATCAGAGGTCCCCCAAACACCAATCTCCACAGACACCACTGTAGGAAACATGAAACACACATCATACCCTGAAACAGGAAGTTTTACTCCAGTCACCTCAGCACTCTCAGTGACAAGTGGACTAGAGGAACACTCCATGATACCCTCTTCCTTCACTTCTACTGGAGAGACAACATCTTCTCAAAGCCACAGGACTCAGACCATGGAGACCATCAGGGAATCTCAAACCAGCACTATCTCAGCAGTGATCACAACTCCTTCTTCCTCTCTAAGTGGACACACGCTTACAGAGAACATCTCACAGGAGACATCCACCTCTGGAAAAGAAAGCAATTTATCTCCTTCCAGTGTCAGCCACAAACCTTCTGGATCAGAAGTGTCCATGTTAACAACCTCCAGAGATGACACTTCAGCTTCTTCCAGTGCAAGCAACATACATGTAGTGACATCAGAGGTCCCCCCATCACCAATATCAACAGACACCACTATAGAAATCACAAAATACACATCCCACCCTGAAATAGGAAGTTTTACTCCAGTCACCTCAACATTCTCCATGACCACAGGACTAGAGGGACACACAGCAGCATCCTCTACCATCACTTCTACTGCAGAGATGACAGCGTCTTCTCGTAACTACAGGACCCAGACCATGGAGAACACCAAAGAAT
This sequence comes from Paguma larvata, assembly GCA_030068075.1. Lineage (NCBI taxonomy): Eukaryota > Metazoa > Chordata > Mammalia > Carnivora > Viverridae > Paguma > Paguma larvata. The sequence goes on from CM057824.1 coordinate 84,012,535, forward strand.
CTCAAACCAGCACTATTTCAGCAGTGATCACAACAACTCCCTCATCCTCCCTCAGTGGACACACCCTTACAGAGAGCCTCTCACAGGAGACACTCACCTCTGGGAAAGCAAGCACTTTATCCTCTTCCAGTATCAGCACTGCACCTCTAACCACATCAGTTTTATTGACAGTACCAAGCACAACAGATACCACTGTAAGAAATGGAAAGGACACATCAATTCCTATTTCTAGAACTATTAATCCAGTCACTTCAACAGTACCCACGAAACTAGAGGTACAATCAACAGCAACCTCTTCCAGCACATCTACTCCAGAAACATCAGCATCTACTCAGAATTACCAGACTCCAAGCATAGAGACCACCAGAGAATCTGAATTCAGCAAAATTTCAGCAGCAACCACATCAGCTTTTTTGTCTTTACCCAGCGGACATACTCTGTCAGGAAGAATTCCTCTGGTAACTTCTCCTTCAGGTGAAACGATCACTTCATCTACTTCCAGTGACAGTAAAACACTTTTGACAACATCAGAGATGTTGACAGCATCAACCTCAATAGACACCACTGTAGAAAAAATAGGAGACACATCACCACCTGTAAATAGTAGTTTTCCTCCATTCATTTCTAAAGTTTCTACAACGTGGCAGTCAGCAATACAGTCAACACCACTGTCTACCAGTACTCCAGCTCCAAAAACATCTATAGTTTTCCAAACCCACCCACATGAAAACACAGAGACAGCAGGATGGCCTCATTCCAGCAGTTCAATCTCATTCATTCCAGATAAAACAACATCCACTTTCTCAACCTTCAGTGATAGCAGTCACACAACTCAGTCACAAAAAGAACTGTTTTCAACACCAATGGCTTCCACTGTACTGGTTACAGAAAGCCCATCTTCAATAGCTAGCAGTATTTCTTGGGTTACCTCTGCAGTCTCAACAATAGATGAAGAAGTAGTCCCAACCACACACTCCTATCTGAGCATATCGCCTCAGGAAACAACAGAGGCCATTTCCAAGACCCACGGGACACAAGGCACAGGGACCACTGGAGATAGTCATGTCAGCAGAAGCTCCAGTGTAACCATCAAACCAGTTACATCTGCATCTCCTTCAGCCTTACTAAGTGAACACACATCTCAACAAACTATAACAGTAGGCCCAGCAAGGCAGTCAACACCACTCTCTACCAGCACCTCTTCTCAAGAATCATCAGTTGTTTCCCAGAAGGCTCAGACTCAAATTATAGAAAGCACCAAAGGATCTGAAGCCATAAGCTCAGTCTCCCAGGTGAGTGACACCTTCTCAACAGTTACATCTCGACCTCCTTCATCTACACCAAATGTGCACATATTACCAAAAACCACTGCCCACACTCTGTCGCCTTCAGGCACCAGCACAACACTTATCTCAAATCCAGTCAGAGACAGCCACAGGACCCAAACGACAACGCTGACTTTGTCATCTGGGGCAACTGAAGGGCCAGCTACAGTTGTCTCTACCACCATGAGTGATGTAGCCTCTCATTCTCCTTCTACAGTTTGGGTCACAAATGAAGTTCAGACAACAGCCCCAAGCTCAGCCATCCATAAAAACATGACTGCAGTGACCATTTCCCCTATGGGTTCTGTCAGTAACTCTATGAAAAATACTATGCAAGTCCCAACTTCCTCAGTGGGCAAGTCAAGCACACCCATCTCTGAGCATCCTGCAACTGTTCAAACAATAGCCTCTACTACTAACCCTACTACAAGGCCAATGTATATGAGTTCGAAGAGTAATCACAACAGTGTTACTGGATCCACATCAACTTTGTCATTTCAACCTACAACATACTCTTCAATCAAGACCACTCCTGATACTTCTTCAACGTCTAAGTATTCTAAGAGTCCATTGCCTACTCTACAGCCGTCCACAGACTATGCTCCCTCTGACTCTACTTCCTCTGGTAATATGGCCACAGCTCAGACCATATCAAATTTCTATATTCCAACTAGTGATTCTTCATTCTCTGAATCAGCCCCTGGCTCTGCAGTCACCTGGAGCTCCACCACTCTATTCACAGGGCATTCTATTCCTCTGTCTGTTACCAGCACGTTCCCACCATCCACTGCATCCTCGAGCTCCACTGTGAAGACTCAGACACCAGGTAGGTGGGGATTTCAACACCTCGGTCTCTTACAGTGGCTCCAGTGTCTCAAATCATCCTAGAGGAGTGTTTGAGAGAGGATGGTGATTGGCACTACCAGGCTGGCATTGAGGGCAGGTCCACAAGAAGATGAAGTGGGAGTGTGGTGAGTGACAGGCTCACCGTTCCTTCTGCCCCAGCAGACAATTGCTGATGTGCATGGAGTAGTTTAGTGGTGGCCAAAAGACAGAGAAGAGACTTTCTAGCTGTCTCTTTCAGCTCCTGAAGTCGGTGACTCTCTTTGACTCTGCTACTTTCCCAACTATAAGACCCACTCCAGTTTTTATTCCCTGCACGCCTAGGAACAATCACAACCTCACTGAAGACAGGCAGCCATAGAAGCACAATGACTTCACTACCACCAACAACCTCCCAGACCCTTACAACATCCACTCCCAGCACATCCAGAGGCACACACTCAACTCCCGCCCCAGTCTCTCTCGAGCCTGAGAATGGTAAGTGATTCTGTAGACCTGGGGCCCCTCTACCTTGAGTTGGAGAGGATTGAGCTAGATGTGGATACTGTAGTTGTGGCAGCTTGATTGGATCTACAAGTGAGGACCCTTGTGGGTAGCTGGGGGAGCCAGTTCTATGGATACCTTTACTGCCTCATCTGGGCCATGGGAAGTCCAGCTGCTCCTCATCTCTGCTTTAGAAGGGTGATGTAACTGAGTACTCAGTATCAGCCTGCTTTCTCATGGACTACCCTCTCAGGTTGTAAGCTCTCACAGGGGACAATGAGGCAGCATCAGACCTGGGTGCTGAGGGCTGGCTTTGTACATAGCACTGGGCTAGGAGGTGGAGATAGAGAAATGATTAAGATGCTGTTCAGTAAGAGACAGATCTGCTGCCTGGATAGGTGCAAGCAGAGGAATAAATGCAGGGTTATTAGACACATAATGGAAGACCTCTAGGAGGCATTGGGGTGTGCTCAAGGTGAAGAGGAGGCTTTCTGGAAAGAATGAATAGGAGTTGGGGAAGGGGAAGCATTCTAAGCAGGCAGGACATTTGAACAGCTAGAATAAATGTGTAGACAGGAAAGATAGTCCCAGTGTTGCACAGGGAGGAGATCCCCAAAGCACTTGGGGGTGCTGGAAGCAAGGTGAACAGCGTTGAGAAATGAGGCTGCCATGTGAGGGACCAGGGAAGACATGGCTAGATTTGTATTTATGAATGGTGCTGTGGTGGTTGGGGTGTTGGATGAATTTGCAGGAGGCCAGGAGACCTGTATACCAACTGTTGTGGTATTCCCAGCAAACCAGGAGAGGACTACCAGGAAAGAAAGGAGAGCCATTTGAGAAATATTTAGTACAAGGTTTCTCAAACTAAAGCCTGAGTACTTCTAAGGGGTCTGAGGACAAATTCTGGACGGTCTTCCAGTTTATCTAGAGAAATACCATCTTGGGAGACGAGTCTCATTCTATGAAATGGTATTTCAATTATTCATCTTCACAACATTGGAGTTTTGTCTTTTAATCTTTGAAAGAATTATAAGAACCACAACAGATGCAGAATAATTTGTTGGTATTCTGACAGCAGGACCTGTTTGGAAATGAATGGGAATACCTACCGAAGTGGTAAAATGAAGAGATGGATTAAATGCAAGTTGAAGGGGGAGGGAGGAGTCCTTGATGGCTCCTAGTTGCGTGGAGGAGCAGCTTGGGGAAGCTCTCTGTTAGCCCTAAAGAAGTCAGGGCCCGTGAGAACTTCCTGCCTTTCTTTGTACTGGCCCAGGTGTTTCCCTCTTTCCCTATGGGCCAAGTGTTGGAGATCAGGAGTTTGTCAGGAGGACTGTGGACTTCACCTCGCCGCTCTTCAAGCCCCAGATTGGCTTTCCTCTTGGCTCCTCTCTCCGGGATTACCTCTATGTGAGTCTGCAGCTGCAGCCCGAAGGGCAAGACATGTGACCCGCTTTTCTCTCTAGGGCTAGGAGATGGTCTTGTGACAATGACCATGGTGGAAAGGAAGGGAGAATGCAACAAGCAACACCTACTAGGCACCTACTGTGTCCCTGCCACTGGCTCAGTTTGCATTTACATTTTTTAATGTCAGTGCCAGCTGAGGAAGACTGGGACCTAGGCAAGGCCCCCCTACATGAACAAAAGTGTCTTTACTTCAGTATAGAGGTCTTGGGGTCCAATAAGCTCTCCACTATTTTCAGGGGACCTTTTTATGAGTAGGAAGCTCTACTTGGGGAACAACCTTTTGATGCTGTTTACATTTTCTATAATTATTTCCTGGTTCCTCAGTCCAAGTTTCCCATGTCTCCCGGCAGAGAGTTGGAATGGCAGTCATGGCCCCTGGAGCTCTCAGTGGTAGGAGTGGGGAGCTGAGGCAGGACATGCTAAGACAGGGCAACACAGTGATGAGAGTGAGGGTAGCAATCCTCTTAGCCCCATCTGATGTGGATGGAGCTTCAGGATGGAGGGGAAGAGATTCACCCAAAGGGCTCTACTCTGTGATGGGCCCCCAGCGGGGTCCGCCGCTGAAGCAGGGCAAAACCTACCATGTCAGGAAGGACTTAGAACAGAGGAGTATCCTGCAGGTTATGAGCATTTGAATGAGAACTATGTAAAGTGGGCTCTCCCAGCAGGCAGGGAGATGAGTGTTTGACCTTGTAGAGGTTGTTGACATTTCTAAAGTTCTACCCAGAACTTGGGGGTCACGCTTCTGAGGAGCTGGCCCAAGGCTGGGACATTTCCTTCCTGCCTTCCTCCTTGAATACTAATCAGAAGAACCTTTGTGCCTAGTTCACAGATAATGGCCAGATCATTTTCCCGGAGTCAGAGTACCAGATTTTCTCCTACCCCCATCCTCCCCTTAGAGGCTTCACAGGTTGGGACCCTGTGGCCCTGGTGGCTCCATTCTGGGATGATGCTGATTTTTCCAGCAGCCTTGGAACCATATTTTACCAGGTAAGACTTTCAAACTCCAGCATTCAGGATCCCCCAGAAGCCTGTAAGGAGAGACAAAGGGCTGTGTTGAGGGTGTGCAAGTGTTACTGCTGTCAGAGCCTTGGCTCAGTGTGGGCATGGAGTAATGCTTAAATATGAGGGTGGAGAGGAAACAGCAGGACTGTTACACAGACTCAGGAATACCCTGTCACCACCATGAGAAGACCTACAGTTCGGACCCTCATTCCTTATCTTTTCTGCCTTCCTTTCCTAGGAATATGAGACACTCTATAATGAACACAACCCGCTAGTCTGGCAGGTGGAGTCTTGGATTAAAAAGTTTGCACAGACCTGGAACTACAAAGCCAGGTGGACCCTAAAGGTCACGTGGGTCAATGCCCCTGCCTATCCTGCCCAGTGGACTTTTGGGGTGAGTGGACCAATGGATAGCTCCCTGTGAACCATTTGGAAGTCCGATATCCTAGAGACACCTGGGTGGCTCAGTCAGTTAAGTGTCTGACTTCAGCTCAGGTCATGATCTCACAGTTTGTGAGTTCAAGCCCCATGTCAGGCTCTGTGCTGACAGCTCAGAGCCTGGAGCCTGCTTCAGATTCTGTGTCTCCCTCTCTCTCTCTGCTCCTCCCCTCCTCGTACTCTGTCTCTCTCTCTCTCTCTCTCTCACTCTCAAAAATAAATAAACATTTAAAAAATAAATAAATAAACTTGTAGTGGAAGTCAGATATATATCTTAGAAACCTAGGGAAGGGTCACTCTTCTAACAGCCTTTCTGACTCAAAAGCAGATTGCTAATTATAGCACCCCTTCACCCCCACTGTGTTTGCTGAGCACTTACCTAACACTCATTGGGTTGAAACATAGGAAATGGAATTTTAGCTGGCTGTTGGCAATTTTATATGGCTCAACCAGATATTATTATACACATTTTAGAGATAAGGAAGATGATAATTAGAAAGGTTAAGCAACCTGCTCAAGGTCATCCAGCTAGCAAATGACGAAGGCAGGCTTGGAACTGAGATTTTTTTGGGCTTCCAACTCTGGCTTTCAGCTGCAAAGCCATCCTTTGAAAATGATTGCATCACACAGTGTCCTTGGTCTTCCCTCTGGGGACTCAGCTCTTATAGTCCTTGTATGTGATCTAAAGTCACTCATTTCTTCATTGGTTCAACAAGTTCATTGGTTACCTACTGTGTACAAGTACAGTGCTTGGCATCTGCCTTCAGAGGACCGCCAGTCTCACCTGCTGTGGTCTATCTACAATATTTAAGTTAAGGGGACATTTGGACAATGTCCTTGAAAATATCCCAGAGGAAGCTAAATAGGCCTCTCTTAGCTCTCTAGGGTCATGTCTACTCTTTCTGAGTCCTGAGGCTTTCTCACACAAACTCTCTTTTAACTGGATCCTAAACCAGAGCCCTTTATCGCCCCTTCCTGGACAGAAGTCGCAAAGCAGGCAAATCCACCATGGAAGGGGCTTGGACGCGCAGGGTGAAAACTGCCCTACACAATCCCTAACTTGCTCTGAGTAGGCCAGGAAAAGATTATGTGGGTGTCTGGGCAGGGGAGTGGGAAGTGAGATGGGACATCAGGGAGGAGACCCCAGATCTCTCACAGGCATCCCTATGTTTGTCTCCAACCAACCTCCAGACCAACACCTACCAGGCCATCCTCTCCACGGACGGGAGCAGGTCCTACGCCCTGTTTCTCTACCAAAGTGGTGGTATGCAGTGGGATGTGACCCAGCAGCCAGGAAACCCAGTCCTCATGGGCTTCTCCAGGTAGAACAGGGACGGATGGTCGGCACTGAGCAGATGACAGGGGGTGGTGCAGGGCAGGGATTTTGCTGTGCACCCACCCCCACCCCCAGGACCGGCATGAAGCCTCCTTGCTGTTGCTTCTGACTCCCATCTATTCCTCCTCCTGCTTCTTGTTGTTTCAAATTAAAAGATATCCATTCACCTGGCCATTCTCTTTTCCATCCCAGTCCCTACACATTGTAATAATTCCCAGAGCTGTGACTTCTCTGATTTCTGTGGACATTAGCCAACCTCTCTTGACTTCTCAAATATCACAGTAGTAACAGCCAACATTCATTACACTAACTCCTTACTATGCATTATTTCGTTTGATTATCACAACAACCCCGTGAAGGAGATACTCTTTGTTATCCATTCTGCAAATAAGAAAACTGAGGTAAAAACAGATCAGTAATCACCCAAAGCCACAGAGCTGGGAAGTAGAAAAGCAGGAACTGGAACCCAGACAACTGAGGCTGAAATCTGCCTTCCTGACCTCTGGTGGGCCGAGAATTAGCCCCTCACCCAGGGGCACCAACAGCTTGTGTGGGGTCAGTGGGAAAGAGAGTGGGGGGGATGGGGCTGTGGATGGGGCTGTGGATTCTTCTGTATGAAGGTGACTCGGTCTCTGGCAACAGTTCTCAACCACAGTATTTCCAGATGCTGGTGTATGCAATCAGTTGTGAAGGTCACATGTAATTTGTTACTGGTAATTGCTGCAAATTCTCTGAGATCATGTTCAGGGTTGGCCCTATAATTACATTGCTTTCACTTGCTTTCTGATGTGGTATAAAAGAGAAAAGAGTGGAATTATCCAAGTAGCTAGGGATTTCACACCCTCCTGAGTAGCCCGTGGAAGCCATCACACCTGAATGCCTCACCTAAGCTGTGTCAGAGAGGAGGATAGGTGAGGAGTCACCGCTCTGAGGCATGTGGCCAGAGTGAGGCTACGAACTCGTCTCTAGGATTTCCTTTTTCCTGGAGCAGTTCCGTGAACCTCAACACTGAGGGCGGTGCAAACGTTGCATCAGGTCCTCACTCAGTTCCGAGGGATCTACAAATGTTACAGCATTTAATCCTCACAATACTGTGAGGTGGATGCTACTGTTGCCTCCTTTCTACCAATGTAAAACCTACAAATCCAAGAGGTTAAGCAATTTGCTCATGGCTACCGTGCTGCTAAGTTCTGGAATTGAGCATTGAATCCATGCCTGTCTAAATGCAGAGACTGGCTCTTAGCCCTCACACATACTGTCCCTACACAGACCTCTGTCCCATCGAAGGGAAACTAATCAGAAGGAGGCCTGAACTCTGTTGTTTTCACACCGCTGTCTCATAACCAGCTTCTTGTAGTTAGTGATCAGATGTAGAATAAATTAGAGTTGTCCTACCCTTTTCCCCTATGTCTGTCCTCTCCTGCCTGCTGCTGGGAGTCAGTGATGCTGGCTGGCTGATGAACTGACTTCATAACTGACTCACAAGCTGATATCTAATGATTAGCTGGACCCAGTGACTGTCTTTCCAACTGGCTGGATGAATGTATAACTAGCCGACTGAGAGGAAAGACCCTGTGAGTGACAGAGACCTGCAATTCTTTCTTTTGCCTGCAGCGGAGATGGGTATTTTGAAAACAGCCCACTGACATTCCAGCCAGTATGGGAGAAGTATCATCCAGACCAATTCCTGAATTCCAACTCAGGTAAAACACCACCTCTCCACACATGAGCTGGACTCAAGTCCTGTCCTCAACTCCATGTGCCGTGACAGTCCTAGAGAGGCACCTCTGTGGCATCTCCCCCATCCTAAAGGGTGTCCCCAGCACCATCTGACCCCCAAGTGTAATCAGGGCTTGGCACTACCCAAGGCACAGTTGGTACCTTCTGCGCCCTCATGTAGTACAGTCTCAACTGGGGCTATGTCTTCTCCCTGGGATGAGCCAAACCCAGGTCTCTCAGTGGGGCCCAGAGCCTGGGAGTGAGGACAGGGGCATGGCAGAAGGTGGGGATACGAATGGGCAATACTCCAAGTGTCCTGTCCCAGAGCTGGAAGGAGCATCCAGATGAGATCCCTTAAGGAATCTACCAAGAGGGGTTCCAGAGGTCTGACATTCTTTCAGTCATCATTTATTGAGCATCTGCTGTGTGCTGGATGCTGTGCTAAGAGCCAGGAATGTGAAGAAAAAAAAAGGAAAAGACTGACTATGTTTGCTCTCAAACAGCTTTCACTCTAAGAAGGCTAGTACTTTGGTATCAGGAATCCCCATGGGACATGACTCGATATATTGCCCAGAGGCCCCAAAGGGAAAGAAATTATAGTTTCCAAAATGTGAGTAGAATGAAGGACATTTTAGCATTAGAAATCAGCCATGTAGATTGTGAAGTATAAATCTACTTCCATTTGTTCTGTGACAAGAACTTGTGGTAAACAGAAGCTAAGTCGAATCATGGGTGCCATCTTGTGGCGAGAACAGCTCTGTCAGATTCGGGCTCTCCTATCAAGATGCGTCCGCTTGTGACCACATGTGTGTGCGTGCATGTGCATGCGGTGCGTGTGTGCATGTGTGTGTGTGTGTGTGTGTGTTGGGGGGTATCTGATATCAGGCCATTATGGAGAAGATATATGAACAGAAAATCATAAACAATAATTATTTTCTTCAAAACCTTAACAATTGTAGCTATCTTGATCATTTCTTTTACGTGGGAACAAGGTCAAAATCTAATACATTATGTCCTGTTGTGTCTTATTGGTTCCTGGAGCCCCTCTTTTCGCTCATGGCTATTGGGGTGGACAGTATGTAACTTGTAGTTAAAGGTCAATTTAAATTCAAACCCCCATCAAGGTTTCTTCTCCTAGCTACTTCTCCCTTGTGAGGATGGCATCCGGGCACAGCGGAAGCCTCCTCAGCCTCATGGTGCTTTGCATGTCAACTTCTTCTCCGTGGCTCCCCAGCTGCCTTCTGGGCCTCAGCCTCTGTCCTGGCTACTTTGGCCACTGACATTTCTGCACTGGGGAAGAGGGAGGGTCAGGGGAAGCCAGGTGTCTGAGCTGGTGGCTGGTGGCATCACTTGGTGAGGTAGAGGATACATGAGGAGGAACTGGTCTGGAGAGACTGGAAGGTGCTGGAGCTTAGAGTGGCAGACGGGAGGGTGGAGGATTGGTGAACAGAAGACCAGGGCTAGGGTCTGGTTTTGAGTGGGTGCGGGCGAGGCCTTCCTGCCCCTGTCCTAGGGTTTCTCCTCTAAGATTCAAGCTTTAATGGCTTTTTGGGGGCCAATCTGAATTGGGTCCTGTCCCTGGAAGGGCCATCCAGAGTTGGGGAGGGGCATACAAGGTGTGGTTGTTAGTTGGTTTGCTAAAGCAAAGCTTGTGGCCTTAGGCCCTGGAATAATTCCTTCTTCCTGTGCTTCCTTAGGCCTCCGGGGCCTGCAGGTCTATAGGCTACACAGGGGAGAAAGGCCCAACTACCGTCTCAGGTGCCTGCAGTGGTTGAATAGACAGCCTCAGTGGCCCTCATGGGGCTGGAGCCAGATGTCCTGCCCTTGCTCCTGGCAGCAGGGACTGTGGGACTTACGATTCCAGCCCGTCAGCATAGGTAATGCCTCCTTTCTGTCTCCTGGGGCACCCCCACTGTCCCCATAATCTCACCCACCAACCCTCTGGTCACACCTAACCTGTCCTTCAGGGGTCCCTGCTCCCACCGCAGGCATAGGGCCTGAGTATGTCTGTACTTGTCACAGGCTGGTGGGGCCTCGACGGCAGACAGCTGTGCCGCGTCTCCTCCTGGCGCGGGGGCGTGTGCTGTAGCTACGGGCCCTGGGGCGAGCTTCTCCAAGGCTGGACAGTGAGCACTCCTTGGCAGTTCGGTATGTGTGTCCCACAGAGATCTCACCCCCACCTTCTCTGGAGCTCTCTCCTCTTCTCTGTCGGAGACCAGGCCTGGATGCCACGCCAAGCAGTGGGACCCAAAGAAAGAAGTCTTTTGTCCCCATTCCCTCCCAACTCCTTCGCCTCTCTGGCCATTGATTTCCTGATCTTATAACGTTGGGAAGCTTCCAACACCCCTTCTGGCTGACATCCTAGGGATTTATGATTGAGTGCCTCGTGTCCCGTCTTCACTTGGCTCCATCACCCCAGACAAAGTGGGGGTATCTTTCTAGAGAAGGAGAGGGGACCTAGACTGACCCTGTCCCTCTGGACCTAGATTAGCTGGCAGTCTGGGGGAAGACATGGAATCGTCTCCCGCAGAGACCCTCCAAAGGAGCTAGAGAGCACAGGGTTGGGGGACCAGGGTAGTACCTGTCCTCTCCCTTCCACCCTCCCCTGGCCCCGACAACACAGCAACCTCCATGGCCCCCAGACCGTCAGCCATGTGCTCCCACTCCTGCACTTCAAGAGCCCAGGGACTCAGCCCCCACCCTTCAAGAAAGAAAGCTCATTTGCACACAGCTCCATCAAGCCCGCAGGGGAGACGGTACCTGGTCAATGACCTGAGGTTACTGAGTGGGGCAGGATCTGACCTGCGTGTGCCTGATTCCCAAACCATGCTCTTGCTGCCCATGTCATCCTGCCCCACCAAACCCTCCAGCCGGGCTCTGCAGGTCTCCTGTCTGCCGGCAATAAGCTGCTCTTCTCCACAGACCAAGAACTGGAGCCGTGGGACTGGTGCTGCCGTGGGAGCGACAAGCCCTCCTTCTGTGCCCTGTACCAGCAAAGGCGGCCCCACATCGGCTGTGCTGGGTACCGGCCCCCAAGGCCCGGTGAGGCTGCTGGGGCTGTCCTTGGGGCGGGGCTGAGGCAGAGGGTCTGGGGAGGCATAGCTTCTTGAGGCCTGGATCAGGGCAATACTAGCTTCCTGGGGATGGGCTGGGGCCACAAGGGAAGAAGAAGATGGTTCCAGTGTGCGGCCAATGGCAAACAGAGGGGCTTTGTACATGGCATTGGGAAAGGGTGAGAAGGTAGGGGGCAGAGGTAATGAGTCTATGCAAACTTGGGTAGGGGTACAAAAGTGCAAGAGGCCTTCCGGGGATGGTTCTACACTCAGTGAACCCCTCCCAGGCTTGAGTCTGCCTGGAGGCAGTGGGGATCTCAGACCCTTACCTGGTCTGCGGTGCCAATGTGGGCTCTCCTTTCTTCCAGCCTGGATGTTCGGGGATCCCCACATCACCACCTTGGATGGTGCCAGTTACACCTTCAATGGGCTGGGAGACTTCCTGCTAGTCCGGGCTCAGGATGGAAACTCCTCATTCCTGCTGCAGGGCCGCACTGCCCAGACCAGCTCAGCCCAGGCCACCAACTTCATTGCCTTTGCAGCTAAATACAACACCAACAGCCTGAACCCCATCACGGTGAGTGAGGCAGGGGTGCCAAGGAGGAGAGAGAGAAGGAAGGGAACGGGGCAGCAGGGAGGGAGGATGCAACCTGCCAGTGTAGTGGTTCGAGGCTCAACCCCAGAGACAGTGGGAGTCGGCTCCTGGCTCCACCAGCCATGTGATTCTGAAGAAACAACCGTGCCTTGGTTTTCTTATATAAGAAAACCTCGTTATAGTAAAACGAGGATAATACGACCTACCTTGCAGGGCTGTTGTGTGATTTAAATGAGATAATCTAAGGAATGTGCCTCCCTCAGAGCCCGGCCCGTGCTAAGCACTCCCGCGATGTTAGCTACCATAACCTCAGCATCACACCCACCTACATGTTCCTCTGGGGCTCAAGTCCAGACTCTCCGCAGCCTCCCTTATTAGCCTCTTGGCCCACCTCAGGCTTAGGCCTCCTCCAATTCCCTTCCAGGTTCGATGGCTCCTCGAGCCCAATGACACAATCCACGTGCAGGTCAATAACCAGACTGTGACATTTGAGACTAACCATGAAGGCCCAGAAGGTAGGCTGGGGACAGCTGTCGGCCACCTCGTCCTGCTTCCCCAGGTCAGGCTTCAACAGGGCACCCAGTGCCTGGGCACAGCGTGGAGGCAGCAGCACCGGGATAGTGGAGACAGGCTGGCACCCCTGCTTCACCCCCTGTTCTTTCAGCAGCTGTGCCTGAACAGCTTCTTCACTGCTTTCTCTGCTCACTTCTCTCCTTCCTCGTGTGCGGTGACAGCCTGTCTGTAGTAGCTTCTATCTCCAGTCCCCAGGAAGAAGGGGGTGTCCTGTGAGTGTGGCTTTCAGCCCCTGGAGAAGGCACTCCCAGGACACCCCAGAGCTCCTCTCAGAGTCTCCCCCCTCTACATCTTGACCCTTCACTACTGCCAAGGCTTGGGTCTGCAGGGTTCCAACGCTGGTTTCTTTCTCATCCGTCTCCCAACGTCCCAGGCCAGGAGATATTCAACACCACCGGCATTGTCATGACCCGCAATGGCTCCCTGGTGTCTGCCAGCTTCGATGGGACCGTGACCATCTCTGTGACCGCCCTCTCCAACATCCTCCATGCCTCCTGCAACCTCCCAGAGGAGTATCGAAACAGCACAGAGGGCCTCCTGGGTGAGAAGTAGACAGGACTCTGCCGCTGAGGCAGTGGCGTCAAGAGTGCAGGTCCCAGACCACAGGCAGCTCCCTGTCCAGCTGGCCTGTGGACATCCCAGGCTGAGCTTCCCTTTCTCAGCCTCCTTGGAACAGAACCCTGAGGGCACAGAGAGGTGGGGAGGGGCAAGGGACCTATTCAGCTTCCTTTGAGCCTCGCTTGGTGTCCTCCCACAGCTGGAGTTCCAGGGGGCTTTGAGGACGCCCTTCCTCTCCTTCCAGCCCCTACTTCCTCTCCTTTCTTCCTCCATTTTCTCCTCCTCTATCCCTGAGACAGAGGGGTGGGTTGTGAGGTCTGGTCCTCTCCCCTCCTCTGGAAGGACTGAACCAAGAACAGATACAACCGGAAGGGGCTTCCCAGGCCCCTACTCCCCCTCACACCCATGAATGTGACCGTTTGGATGCTCCTCAGGGAAGGGGAGAACTACAGTCCCAGGGTGACCAACTTCTTACTCTGTCCCTCAGGAGTCTGGAACGACAATCCAGATGATGACTTCAGGATGCCCAATGGCTCCACCATTCTCAACAAAAGCGATGAGTGGCAGCTTTATCAATTTGGAATGACCTGTGAGTCCGGGCCTCAGAGTCCTCGGGGTAGATGAGGCCGGGCTGAGATGAAGGAAGCATTGTCTCCCTCGGGTCTGTGGGAGCCAGACTTCCATCCTTTGTGAGGATGGGGTGGAAAGGGCAAGAGGAAATTCTGAGGATTCTGGTGCCACTCCAGATTTGTCCCCTCCACCCCCCTCCCACCTGCGTTTCTCTACCTGGAAGAGAAGGCAAGGGAAGTGGTAGCCCTTAGTCACTAGAGCAGGGATTTCCAGCCTCAAAAGCTGAAGTCACTTTGCCCTTCACATCCCCCTTCCTCACCCCAAGGCATATAGAGTGAGGGTAAGGGGTAGACACAGCAGAAGTATAGCTGGAATCCCATCTCTGGTACCTCTACCATTTTATCTCGTTCAATCTAGGGGAAATCAATGATACAAGACTCCTTGGCAAGAGAGATAACCCTCTGCCCGGCAACTTCACCCCTGTCTTCCTTTTTCAACTGAAGAACAATGACTTGGGTGAAAGTCTGGCCTCCACGTGTAATGGAGATGCGCAGTGCATCTTTGACAGCCTGGCCACAGGAAATACAAAGACCGGCCTGAACACCAAGATGCTCTTTAGCAGATACCAGCTGATGAATGCCACACTCAGTAAGTGGCATGAGGTCCAGGGAGGCGTTCGCAGACTTGGGAGGTTTTTCATGATATTCTTTTAAGCTGCACGTTTTTCAAATGTAACAGATTCTTTTGTTCATGGTATTCCTCTGCCCATCCTCCCGTGACTCCTGAGCTCGCTCTGTGATGACCGTCACAGCCCTTTCCCACCTGACCCCGTGCCTCTCAAACTCTTCCTCTGTTCCTCCACACCCTGTACCCTCCACTCCAGACACACGGGCTTCTCTGTGTTCTTCAAACACACCAGGCTCCCTGCCAACTCCAGACTCCACACCTACTGTTCTCTGCCTGGACACCCTTCCTCCAAAAGCCCCTCACCTCCTTCAAGGTCCTATGCAAATAGAGTCGCCTTCTCAGCAGTGCCTTTCTTGGCTAGCCTGTCTAAAACTTCACAGTTACCCATACTTCCTATTCAACTTTCCTGCTTTTTATTCTCCTTAGCATTTATAACTATCTAGCATATTTTCTAATTTGCATAGATATCTTTTTTATTATTTGTTTATTACTATTTCCTCATGACATGGAATAGAGCCAGCCATATGTGAGGCACTCAATAAATACGTATTAAATGCCTGAATGAGTGAATGAATGAACAACGAAATGGAAACAGCAGGGCTCCAAAACACAGATATCAGTGAAAAGGTGTTTTTTTTAAGTTTATTTATTTCAAGAGAGAGAGAAAGAGGGCAGGACAGGGGCAGAGAGAGAGGGAGAGAGAGAAACCCAAGCAGGCTCCACATTTTCAGTGCAGAGCCCAACATGGGACTCAAACTCATGAACTGCGAGATCATAACCTGAGGAGAAATCAAGAGTTGGACGCTTAACCTACTGAGCCATCCTGGCACCCCAACCAGTGAGAAGGCATTTTTCTCTATTTCCTGACAAATGCAATGCCCATCTAGAGATTACCCTCATGGTTTCAGCCCTCTTCCAAAGGTAAAACTCTGTGATGGTCTGAACAACTCTGTTCTCTGATTCACTTTGTACCATGCCCAGCATAGCATTCTGATCAGGAAAGAACTTGACCTGAATCCTGTGTGGGGGGAAGATAAAGAGAAAATAAGGATTTGGCCAGGTGGGCAGTACAACCTGAACCTGCTCTGTATAGATCTGAAAGCAGGTACATAGACTCATTCCTGCGTCCAGAGGTGGGTCACGGCCCTGGGAATGCTTCATACAAGCCGGATGACTTGCCCATGAGGCAAGAAAGTGTCCTCCCCTAAACCCTGAATCCTTTCTTTGCATTTCAGGTAGGTACCCACCTTCTATCGAGGGTGATCGCGTGGTGGAAGCCTACCTGGGGCAGACCAAGCTGGCTCAGTACAACAGCAGCTCTGAGAATGTCACATTCACCCTGAGAAACAGCAACAATGACTTCAAGCTCTTTGGTAAGAATGGTTGGCTGCAGGTATAAAGGGGGAGGTCAGAGTCAAACTTTAGATAATTTTGCATTACTATACCCTGTGCAACTTCATTCCACTTTTCCATCAGAATATCCAGGACTAGCATTTCTTGGAGTGATCCCTAAGATTCAGATAGTGGCCCCAGTGAATAGCGGTGATGGGCTTATGGCAATCTGGCCAGCTAGCTGCACTGACTCGGGGTACATCCAAGTGATTCAAAGGTCATTTCACTTCAAATCCAAGAACATGCAGTCATCTTTAACCATCTTTATTCAATCACCAAATTATTAGAATAAAGTATAACCATTAAAAAATACTAATTTAAAACATTTTCAAATCCATTAAAAAAAGGATATAATGTGGACCATGAATTAAAGATACAAATATCTTCGTTTGGTATGTTTCTCATTTACTTTTATGTTTGCTAACCATGTTTACCTAACTTTGTCTCTCCTTGTGGCTTTTCTCCGCTGGGACCAAGCTGGGCTTTTCTCATCTCTCCCTGTCAGTAATGGTGTGGAGCCCCCCCACCCAGTCCTGCAACCATGATCTGGGTCAAAAGTCAAAGCCTACAGGATGCAACTTGTCTTCTGTTGCCAGTACCAATGAAGCTAGTGACTGTTCTTTGCTAAACCAAATCTATCAGGGACCTTATTTTGAGTCCAGAGCACCTCTCTGCCCCATTTTCTTTCTCTGGCCATAAAAAGGAACTTCTTTGTCTGCACCCTTTGGCTCCATGTGGCTTTCTCTCAGGTGTTAGCCAATGGCACCAGGAGATTTTCTCCTCCACTGGGCTCCTCTCCTGAAGAGTGACAGCCTGAAAGTTACTCTCATTTGTTCCCTCCTAACAGCAACTCTCAACTCTTTTAAGGAGACTTTCTTATTTTCTTGAAAAACATAAGACAGGTTTTGATCAGATGAGTCCTTGTGGACAATGTTTCACTGTTGTCTGGTGTCTGAAAGTCAAAGGTCCAAGAAGCGAGAGAGTGGGCAAGAAATCAGGGCATGGAAAATGAAGGGGAACCAGTTTAGTCTGCAATATAGCCTGGGGAAGCATCATCCTGGTATTCTCTTCCCTCCTCGGTGTCCCATCCTCCTGCATGCCCAGGCAGGGGTTGCCCTTTGGGGTCTCTTCAGGGGTCAACTGCCTTTCCTTCTGTGGAGTTCTATCTTACAATCTGTTAGTGGGGCTCATGCTACCTTCAGCTTGGGGTGACCAGGATCACCCCAGGAAACCAGCCTTGTTCAAAGAAATGCCTGATGACATTTGAGGAGTGGTCTGAGAGAGGTGGAGGAAGGCCAGCATCAGTACCCAAGGTATTAGATTCCAGGATGTGACAGACGGCACAGCAGTCAAAGCCCCCAGCAATCAATGGTCTTGTTTTCCCTGGGGCAGAGAATGGGACATTGCTATGGACACCAAAGTTGTTGGAACCATTCACTCTGGAGATTCTAGCAAGAAATGTCGAAGTCAACTTGTCATCTGTACTCCAGCCAAAGACAGTGGTCTGTGCTTGCAAGGAAGAGAGCCAGTGTTTATACAACCAGACCAGCTGGGTGGGCAATTCCTCCCTGGAGGTGAGTATTGGGAGGAGGATGGGAGGGAGGTTTCCTTGTTGAGTGGAAAGGCGGTGGGAACTGAAGGGAAGTCATACTTCTGTCCCTCTGTGGTAATGTGTGCATTGGGAGCTGTGGTAGGTGAATAGAGCCAACACCAATCTCAGTCCATAAACTAACATGTATAAGAAACAGAACCTTCTTCACCGCTTAGCTCAACTGAATTTTTATCTCCAAGCTCCCACTCTGCCAGGCTGACAGGAGACATCTACCTCAGCCTCCCTTAAAGTTCCCCAGGGGTTCCCAGCTCCACGGTTCTAGAACGAGGCAAGGAGATGTGGGGCAAGAAGGTGTCCTTGTGGTTCCTGGGCATGAGCCCACACAGATCACAGGCTCCACGCTTCCTCCTCTTCAGCCCCATGGAGGTGCTCTGTGGCCTCTATGCCCTGCTCAAACATGGGAAACCTTTCATAAGGTGGTCTAAGTTTGCACCTGCCTTTCTCTCTGAGGTCTTGTCATCATGGTGTTGGGAAGAGAGGTGCAGGTCCCCTTCGACATTGACACCCCAGAACCCCTTTGTTTTCTCTTTTACTCTCTCCTTCTAGCTAAAAGAAAGATCTCTTCATTTTGGAGAAAATCTTTCTCCATTCAAGTTTTAACCAAGATAGTTGGCCCCAGTCTATGAATCGTGCCCCATAGGCTTTTTAAAAATTTTTGTTTTGTTTTTGGTTGTTTTAGTTTGGTTGTAAAGCAAGAGCCAGAAAAGAAAGTGTTTGGCTGGCAATACCACACCACCCCCTTTGCCACTTATACATACACACAGCCTTCTCCTGAGGCATGAGCAAAGAATTCGAACCTGAGAGAGGTAGAGGTGGAGGAGCCCACGAGCTTTGAAAAGGAAAAAGATATGGACTGGGAAAAACAGAGATTAAAATCAATGTATTATTTTAGGCATCCCAAAATATCCAGTCTTGGAAGTAGACAGTGTTGGGGGGTTTCATTTTAGGGAGATTAGAGATTAGAGAGTAGGGCTGTCAGAATAGAAAGAGCATGGGCGTTGACAAGGTTTTGGGAATCTGTACCTCCCTTCTGCCATTTTTCTAGTTGCTGTGTGTTCTCACTGTGCTCAGCAGTAAGGCTCAGTCTTCTTGATTTGGGAATCAGCAAAGGAAGGTGGAGGAGGAAACTGAACTTATTTAGTTAGCCCCTGTCTTAGTCTAGAAAGGGTTTCAGGCAAGGAGATATAGTGCGAGAGGGAAGCGGCTGAGATCCCAGGGCAGACACCAGGCAGAGGGGTCAGGGGAAGGAATGCCCCAGGGAGGCCGAGTGGGCTTGGACAGGATGTACAGGACCACGGCATGGTCAGGAAGGCGCTCAGCAGAATTAAGACCAAGGACTCAGGGTGCACGGGTCTCAGACCAGAGGGATCAGTACAGAAACACCCAGACGCCTTTAATGGCTCAGCTTCCTGGCTCCCTGGTGATCAGCAACCCATTCCAGGTGGCCGGCTGCAAGTGTGACGGGAACACCTTTGGCCCCTACTGCAAACGCTCCAGGGACCCCTGTGAGGAGCCATGCTTCCCGAATGTAGAGTGCATTCCTGACAAGGGCTGCGAGGCCTGCCCCCAAAACCTGACTGGGGATGGGCGTCACTGTGCAGGTGAGCAGGGAGCAGGGCCCTGGCAGGAGGAGGGCCTGGGGACAGTTGACACCTTGAGGGCCTAGGGCAAACCATTTCTCCCCCTTTTCCAATGAGTCTTTAAAATGCTCACTACAAGCAGGTACGGTAAGGAGGTGAGGACATAGGGTGAGCTGTGAGACTGAAGAAGAAATTGTGCAGGCATTGGGAAGGACGGCCAGGGCAGAGCAGACCTGAGGCCCTGATGGGGGAAACCCAGGCCGAAAGACTGAAGAAGACCTGGGGAAGGTGGGAGACGTCTAGCGGTCAGCAAGCCAAGGCTCCAGTGAAGTCATGATGAGGGAGATCACAGTGAGGCGTTTGCCAAGTCCCCTAAAAGTGCCCAAGTGAAATGCAGAGGCCACTGTGTCTTCTGCGCAGAGGTCTGAGTGGGTAGAGCCACAGCTTTCTAAGGCAGACAAGGGGATGGAATTAAGGAGAGCAGGCTGGTGGGCCCTTCTCCTGCCAGCCTTCTGGGTCCTTTCCTGATGCAGGGGGTCTGACAAAGACGCCATTCCCTCGGCAGAAGTGGGAGAACACCTACCTGGCAGAGGAAAAAGGGTTTCCCAGCAGAGAAATATCTGGAAAAGAGAGAAGGATAGTTTGGGGTTCAGAGTGACCCATAAGCAAAACGCAGACTGAATGGGCTTTGGGGGAAAGAAAGCAAGCCTGTCCCAGGAGCAGCTTTCTGTGGGCTGGGGCTCCCCATGGCTGCCCACCCTGATGCGGCCGACCTCCCCGCTCCCTCTGTAGCTCTGGAGAACTCTCCCCTCTGTCAGAACATGTCCTGCCCTGTGAATTACTGCTACAACCAGGGCCACTGCTACATCTCCCAGACACCAGACTGCCATCCCACCTGCACCTGTCACCCAGCCTTCACCGACACCCGCTGCTTCGTGGCTGGGAACAATTTCACTCCAACCATCCATCGAGGTACTAACAGCTGCCCTCTGCCTTCACGTGTCTCTCGCCTTGGGGGAAGATGGGGGACTCACGGGGCCAGAGCTTCGTTCCTCAAACTCAAAAGGGCAGATCTCCAAATCTCTCTCAGGTGGCGGTAGGTCACCGGCTACGGGAGCTGCGGGTGGGGGGCAGCGGCCGCAGCACGAACCTCAGGCCTGAGCAGTCTGCTGAGGAACGACTAGAGGGTGACCTCACGGCGGCCCAGAGAGATGAGAGTCAGGAAGCCCTGACCATAGTGGAATGGGCACTAGGGTGAGGCTCAGCAGAATCAGTCACTTCGGACTCCGCCGGTGACCTTCCATCACTGGAGAATGGGGCGGTCTCCCCAAGCTGGCCCAACAACCTTCTTGGGTAAGTCTGCGTAAACCCTGAGGTGATTGTGAATCTGCTTCTCTCATCCAGAGCTTCCCGTAAGAATCATCCAGCTCTCACTCACAGAAGAAGAAAATGCCTCCATAACAGATGTCAATGCCTCGGTCAGTGCAGAAGGCCAGCTCTGGCGGGGGGGAGGCGGGGAGGGTCTTGGCCATCACTTATATGTTCCACATGTCATCATCCATCTAGATTCAGGTGCCAGAGGAGGTTGGAGCCTCCTGCCCCAGGGAAAGCGGGGGATGAAGAAGAAAGAATCCCCTAGACAGAGACCTCCAAGTGGACTGGAATAACCAGACCACAATGAACATTGTCTAGGGTGGTCACGTCACCCCAGCCTCTCCTTCTGAGTATCCCTCGAGACCTGCACTTGGGTAGTATATGGTAGACACACAAGAAGGCATTTTGCCTCCAGGAAGCCTTCCCTGACTTTCCAGAGGGAACTGGCAGTTCTCTCTTCTTGGCTCCTATGCCCTTGTCCATTCCTCAACCACAGACAGAGTACCACAGTAGTTGTATTACTGAGGCTCTAGAATCCTACATACCCGGGTTAAATTCCTGACTCTACCATTCCCTAGAGCAGGCGTAACAATTAGATAAATTATTCAATGTCTCCTCTGTAACACAGAAATAATAATAGTACCTGTGTCGATGGGTTATGTCAAGTTTTAAATGACAATGTATGTAAAGCACTTACCGCAGTGCCTAAAACACAAGTGTTCAAACAATTGTAATAATAATTATTATTACTATTGCTACTACTACGGCATTCCACACTCTGAACGGTAAAACCTGTTTATGCTTATTCGCTTCACTACACTATGGATCTCTGAGTATAGACTGTACCTGAGCCAGCTTGAAGTCCCCAGCACCTGACCATCCCCTAGGTCTGGCTAAACATAATCAATGTTCATTCAGTATACATGAGGAGAGAGAAGGATTGGGTGAGTCACGGAAGAGAGGCAAGGCAGGAGCCATTCATTCCAGATTCTCCCCTTGTCGTTGGAGGCAAGGAGGCATGCCTTTACTCAACAACAAACTTTTTTTTTAGTGTTTATTCATTTATGTTTGAGAAGAGAACTCATAAGTGGATGCGCGAGAGAGCAGGGGTGGAGCAGAGAGAGAGGGAGAAAGAGAATCCCAACTAGGTTCCGCACTGTCAGTGCAGGGCCCAATGTGGGGCTCGAACTCATGAACCATAAGATCATGACCTGAGCTGAGATCAAGAGTCAGACGCTTAACTGATTGAGCCACCCAGGTGCCTTTCACCAACAAACTTTTATTAAGCAGGGACTCGTGCCAGTTGCCAGGCTAGGGTGGGGTGTAGGGATGCAGAAACGGACGAGAAACATTCTGTAGGTCCTGGCGCCTGTGTGCCAAGAAGGAGCCAGGCGTGAATAAATAAATGCATTCAAGCGGCGAGGGTCCTCTCTTTGGACTGGGCCTCACTCCCACTCCCACCCACTCCCTAGGTGGCCTACAGACTGGGGAAGCTGGACGTGCAGGCCTTTCTCCAGAACAGCCAAGTGGTAAAAATGTAAGTGGGACTGTCCCCACCCGGTTCCCAGGCCCCCCCCTCCCCCCTTAGTGCCTCACTGTATCCCTCCCTCACAGCAATTCTGGGGCAACACAGGCCTCAGGAAGATACCTTCAACGCTGGAGGGTCATCTCGGAGTTCCAGTACCTTCCTCAGGGTCCTGTTATTGACTTCTTGAACACCAAGCTGCTGGACGCAGTGGTAGAGGCATTCCTACCCCAGGCCTCACGGAGGAGATGGAACAGAAGTGAGGGGCCCAGGACCAGCGTGAACTTCCACTCCATCTCCAGGGAAGATGTGTACAGTGTGAAGGCTCGTGAGTAGTGACCTGGGGATAGTCACAGGGATGGCTGAGGGAGGACATAAGCGGAGGGGACCTGTCACAGATCTTCAGCCTACGCAAACTCATGATGGAAAAGTTTTCTATAGAGAGCCACAGAGAAGCAAGACGCAAGTGACTTACTTAGTTTTTTGTTGGTGATTTTTTTTATGTTAATTTATTTTTGAGGGACAGAGAGACAGACCACAAGTAGGGGAGGGGCAGAGAGAGAGGGAGACACAGAATCCGAAGGAGGCTCCAGGCTCTGAGCCGTCAGCACAGAGCCCAAGGCAGAGCTCAGACCCACAAACCGCGAGATCATGACCTGAGCTGAAGTCGGATGCTTAACCGACTGAGCCACCCAGGTGTCCCTTTGAAGGAAATTATAAACATTTTACCAACCAGCTTGCTTGATACAAGAGCAGAGCACAAAATTCCCCTTGGGGAGTCCCCAGGGATATCGTTTCACGGAACATTTATTCTCATTGCCAATTTCTGACCATCATCGCTAATGGTTTTCTTTCTTTTAATAAAATTGTTAATAGTTTTGTTAAAATACCATCGCATTTTATAAACATAAGCAGGGACACCCCTTTTACCTTTGCCCTCCAGCTAGAGGATATTAAGCTGAAGGCTGGAGACCTTGCCCCGGGGTAGAGATATCCACTCCTTGAAAGGTGTGACCCTAGGCAAAAGCCATCCCCCATCCAAACCTTAACACCCCCATCTGGATAATGAGATGGGATTTCTGAGGTCCCTTTCAGCTGTGATAGCCCCTTGTTAGTCTTGAACAAGAATGAGATGAGTTGGTAAGCTTACCAGAGAAGGAAAGGAATAGCCTTCGCTATGTTGGAAGTGAAACAGAGCACAGGGCAGTGACCACGCCAAACCCAACAGAAGCCAGTGTGTTACTGGAGAGTGAGACCAACCAACAGCTTCTACGAGGATCCAGGCTGGGTCTCCTCCCACCTGGGGGCAACAGTGTGAAATCCTCTGAACTAGTTCGTGTATGTTCGGTAGGGGGTTAGGGGTAGGGGTCAGGGACTGCCCTAGACCTGACTATAACTTTTATTAAAGAAAACAGACCAAAATCCCCACAATTTTTATTATTCAAGTACAATATGTTTATTGCAGGAACTTCAGGAAACACAAATTAACAAAAAGAGAAGAGAAATCACATGTAATTCCAATCCCCAAGGACGAGTCCATTTTGCACATATCCTTCTGAATTTTCTTTTACACATAGGGATCTTCGCACATATTAATATTTTTTGTAATAAAAGATAAAATAGTGCCTAATGTTTTGATAACCTCATTACTTAAACAATTGTGAACATATTACCTTGTGTATTATATATGTATTCCCATTAGATATATTGTTTTATCATACATTTTAGTATAGTGTGCTATATTTTATTTAAACAGAATGTGATACCAGTAGTGACCATTTATTGAGGGCTTACTGTGTTAGGCAATGTACTGAATATTTTGTATATATTATCTCCTTTAACCTTCACAGCATAGTAGGTACTATTATAATTGTTTCCTTATTATAAAAGATAAGGAAATTGAGGCTGCAAGAGTTAAGAAATTTCTCCCAACTAGTTAGTAGTACAGTTTGAATTTCAACTTAGGTCTGGTTTCCTTCAAAGCATCTGCTCTTAACCAATGCACTTCCCATACTATGGTGGTTACTAGTTGCACAATATTCCTTAAAAAATCCCTCCTATTAAATGTAGCTGCTATTATAAACCATGCTGCTCTAGACTTCCGTGAACATATGTATTTGCGCACTTTTCCAATTATTTCTCAGGATAAATGTCTGAAAATGGAATTCGTGATTGGAAAGGTATGGATTTGGTGTTACTGATTGCTCTCCATATGCCTCCGTGTCCTGACAGTGAACGTGAGCACGCTGCAGACTTACTTCAAATGCAGTGGCTACAAGGGCTACCACCTGGTCTACAGCCGACAGAGCGGCCTGACTTGCGTGTCCCCGTGCAGTGAGGGCTACTGTGAGCACGGAGGCCAGTGCCAGCACCTGCCCCAAGGGCCCCGCTGCAGGTGAGTCGGGGAGAGGGCAGGCAGGGCAGTGCTGGGCAATCCGAGCTGGGCAAAGATGCTGCACGGGGCCCAGAAACCCCGTGGTATTTTGTGGTGTCTGAAAGTTAGGATGGCTCTTTTGTAACCAAGAGAACAGGGATCAGAGAAAAGGTGACAGGGAAAAGATGTGTGAGTGCCTGCTCTGTTGGAGAACAAAGGTGTTACCTTACCTCTAAAACTCTAACTAGCTACTGGATAGGCATTATGAACATTTTTTTTTAAAGTTTATGTCTTTATTTTGAGAGAGAGAGAGAGAGTGTGTGTGTGCGTGCGTGCGTGCGTGTGTGTGTGTGTGTGTGCGAGCGTGAGCAGGGGAGGGGTACAGAGAGGGAGAAGCAGAATCCCAAGCCGACTCCACGCTGTCAGCATGGAGATCATGACCGGAGCCGAGATCAAGAGTCAGTGGGATGTTTAGCCCCATATTACGAGCATTTGAAGGGAGAGCCCCTGCCCTAGGTAAGTTAAGCAGCAGGACGTGGGTTCCAAAGGCAACCTCTTCACCTGATTTTGCTTCTGGGGCGGGCATTCTGCTCTTCGTGGGAGAGGCACCCACTGCCTTGGGTCTAGGTCCCTCCCTGCCCCTCCTTAAGAGTACCTGTCAGGGAAGGCCCTCTGCAGCTGGCGTCCTCCGTCCTCCTCTCGGTTCAGCAGCAGTCTCAGGGGCTCCCGTGAGCGGAGTGCACTAAGCCTACAGGCCTGCGCAGGAGAAGGGCAGTGCCACCCCGGGCCGTCATGTCATATCAGTGCCCTGCGTCTACCCTCGTGCCCATTGTGGTCCCAGATCCACCCAGCCCTCTTCCCTCCCGGGTCCAAGGAGGGCACCGGGAGGAGCCTGGGCTGTGCCTGCGCATGCTCACCTGCGGCCAGGAGGGAGCCGACCCCAGGCGAATTCCCCGCCCCCCAGCCTCCGCCAGCCAGTGGCCACACTTCAGCTCCGCCTCCTTCCCCAGAAGGGGTCCCAGCCTGCTGTGGGAAACCTCCTGGGGCCTCCACCCTGCTGACCAGTGTCCCCTCTGTCTGTCCCCAGCTGTGTGCCCTTCTCCATCTACACGCCCTGGGGAGAACGCTGTGAGCACCTGAGCGTGAAGCTTGGCGCCTTCTTCGGGATCCTCTTCGGAGCGCTGGGAGCCCTCCTGCTGCTGGGGGCCGTGGTGTTCGTGGTCCTGCGCTTCTGCTGCGACCGCGGGAACCGGTACTCCTACCCTCTGGACTCAGAGAGCTGAGGCCTCGCCCCAAAGGGGTAGCTGTGGCCTAAGATACCTCAGGACCCACCCCAGCCTCACCCATGTATTTGCCAGAGCCTTTGCTTTGAGGAGACTGGGAAAAGGAAGGTGCCTGAAGGTGATTCAGGATTCTTGGTCCAAGAGCACACCTCGTCAGTAGACACAGAGACAAACAGGAAGGGGCCATAAAGACTACCTACTTAAAGGACGGGTTCTCGCACAAGCATACCCACGAAAAGGACACTGACCTACATACACTCACATCAGAGTTAATAACATCTAAGTTAAAAACCAAAATGCGGTTGTATACAAAACTCCAATTTACTTCTAATTAAAGTCTATTTAAGTAAATTCCTTCTGACTTTTTTGTTTCCCGGGCCATGGATTCCACTCGTGATTTTCCTCCGGGGACTGAAGGGCTAGGCACAGGGAGTGGAGGAGAAGAGGTGGGTTGGACCCAGTCCTGCATCAGCCGTCAGCTATTCCCGGTTGGGAAGCTCGTTGCTCCAGCCCAGGGGAATCCTTGCTTCAGCCCCCACATCACTTTCTTCCCCCGAGGAGAAGAACACAAGCCAAAGCCTGGCCTTTGGAGGAGGATGGTAGAGACACCCCCGTATGGAGTAGCCCAGACTCACCCAGGAACCCTCCCTGCCTTGCTGGTCTCTGTCCATCAGTTCCGAGAGGATAAATACACTCAGTGCCTGTACCTGTCTGGTTCCTGTCCCCACTGCCTGTGTTCCCTGCAGGAGGGGTTAAACCGTTCCAGCTCCCTTTCCAAGAACCAGCTTGAGAAGCAGGCACCCACCCCCTCCTTAGACCTGAAGCATCTAACACCTCATATGCTTTCCCTGCCCTTTCCTGAGCCCCAACGGAGCCTTCTGGGCCCCTCCACTTCACAGTCTCTCAGCCCCACTCTGCTTGTTCCCAGCAACCTGACCAGTTTTCACCTCATCTTTCTCTCCTAGCAGGCAGAACTTCACACCTATCTGGTGTAACAAGTCCAAGAAAAACGGGTCCATGATTCCCGTGTCTCAAATACTTCAATTCCAACTCTCTGCAGAAACTGGACCTCTTGGTCCTAAATCCCAAATCTCTGAAGGGAGAATCTGATTAGTCCAGTTTAAGTCAATTGTCCATCACTGGTCCAAACTCGTGTGGCCAAAGGGTAGGAAAGGAGGTCACATGATTCAAACCTGGTGCTCAGGCTCACTCTTGTAGGTGAGGAAGTGGTGACGCAGGAAGTTCAGGAGAAACACGATCTTTGATCCAAGCAGAGACTCCACACTGTCTGCTTTTCACAGAGAAGGACTACTCCCCGAAGGCAAGGCCCCTCCCATATGTACAAAGTTGCAGCTTTACCCTCAAACACCCCGAAGTGTAATCAAATCTCCTTATGAAACCATTTTTATTTGGGGTGCCTGGCTGGCTCAGTCCGTAGAGCATGAGACTCTTGGTCTTGGGGTCATGAATTCAAGCCCCACGTTGGGCATGGAGCCTACTTTAAAAAAATTTTATTTAATCCTAGCATTAACTTATGAAGATTTAAGTAAATAGCTCAAATGGATTCACTGGTGAATTCTACCAAACATTTCAGGA
Organism: Paguma larvata; assembly: GCA_030068075.1. Classification (NCBI taxonomy): domain Eukaryota; kingdom Metazoa; phylum Chordata; class Mammalia; order Carnivora; family Viverridae; genus Paguma; species Paguma larvata. The sequence goes on from CM057824.1 coordinate 84,039,920, forward strand.
AGAAATTCTACCAGTTCTCTATAATCCCTTTCAAAAGATTGAAGTGGAGGGAATACTTCCTAACTCATTCTATGAGGCCAGCATTATCTATATACCAAGCCCAGAAAAAAATTATAAGGAAAAAAACTATATAGCGATATCTCTCATGAATATAAAAATCTTCAACAAAACATTAGCAAATAAAATCCAACAATGAATAAAAAGAATTATATGTCATGACCAAGTGGGACTTATTCCAGGTGTGCAAGGCTAATTCAACATTCAAAAATCAATTAAGGGCCACTTGGGTGGCTCAGTGAGTTAAGCATCTGACTTTTGATTTCAGCTCAGGTCATGAACTCATGGTTCTTGAGATGGAGCCCCGTGTCGGGCTCTGTGCTGACAGTATGGACCCTGCTTGAGATTCTCTCTCTCCCTCTGTCTCTCTGCCCCTCCTCTGCTTGCACACTCTCTCACTCTCTCTCAAAATAAATAAATAAACATTTTTTTAAAAAATCAATCAATGTAATCTACCACATCAACAGAATAAAGAAAATCATGTGATTAGACCAACAGTTGCAGAAAAAAACATTTGACAATTTCAAACACCAAAATTCTTGTCAAGCTAAGAATAGAGGGGAACTTCTTTCAGCTTGATTTCAAAAAAACCCTATAGCTAAAATCACACACCAGAGGAGAGGAGCGCTGAGGGGTGGGCAAAATGGGTGGAGACGATCAAGAGGTAGAAACTTCCAGTTATAAAATAAATAACTCACGAGAGTGTAGTGTACAGCACAGGGAATATAGACAATAATATTGTATTGTTTGTATAGTAATTAGACTTATTACGGTAATCATTTCATAGCATGTATAAATGTCAAATCACTATGTTGTATGCTTGAAATTTATATAATATTGTATGTCAATTGTACTTCAATTAAAAAAAAAGAAGGAACCCTAATGTAAACTGTGGAGTCTGGATGATAATGACATTTCAGTGTAGATTCATTGACTGTAACAGTGCTCTCTGGTGAGGGATGTTAACAGTGAGGGAGGTTGTAAGTGTGTTGGGGGAAAAGGGATATATAGAAACTTTGTACTTTTAGCTCAGTTTGCTGTGAATACAAAACTATGTCAAAACAATGGGTTTATTAATTTTAAAAATTGTACAAATTTAAATAAATAGAATTAAGCACATATGTCACTACAGGGAGACAGGGTGGGGTGGGGAGTGGTGCCCAATAATTAGAAAGAAAGGGATGAAAACAAGGAGGGAGGAGGAGGGGGTAACGCAAGCATGGGGGACTGGTGAGATGGCCCTTGCCCCACCCATTGCAATCCCAAAACTAAGTTACGAGATGAGGACTTTATAATGTGACCCAAGATCAGGGAGGTTATGCTCACTCTGAGTATAAGGTCCAAAAATTACATCTCATCCTAAACCCAGTGAGGGCTCTTGGCAAGAGATTGACCCACACTGTGCATGGCAGTGGTGTTACAGATACTAATGTGTCATCAGCGTGGGAAGAGGAAATCTGAAACAACAAAACCCAGTGGGCAAACGGGGGGCCAGCCCGCCCAAACCCAAAGTCCTTCCTCCCCTCATCCATCTTAGGACATTAAGTTTCTTCTTCTCTCCCTGGGCAATGGCGGGCGGGCAGGGGCTGAAGAACAAAATAAGTGTTGCAGGCAATCCTGCCACAGGCTGTGGAGACATCCAAAGCCCAAGAGAAGCTTGAGGACTTGCTACAGAGAAGGAAACCCGCAGATTGGGAAAAAAGAGGAGGTGGGGACACTGGTTGAAGAGGAGGCATTCAAAGTAAGGCTGTCAGATTTTTAGCAAGTGAAAATACAGGAAGCCCAGTTAAATTTGAGTTTCATAAGAACCACAAATAATTTCTTTAGTATAAGATGTCCCATGAAATGTTTGGGATACCTTTATGTTTTAAAAAGCATTCATTGCTTCTCTGAAATTCTCATCTAACAGGGTGTCCTATATTTTACCTGGCAACCTGGTCAACATGGCGGAGGCACTGGGGGTGTAGAGAAAGGGGTGTCATGAAAAAGTAGGGAGGTGTCCGTGTGGGAAGGAAAGGCCTCTTGGGGCACCTGGCTGGCTCAGTCGGAAGAACATGCGACTCTTGATCTCGGGGTTGTGAGTTTGAGCCCCACGTTGGGTATAGATACTATATAAAAATAAAATCTTAAACATAGCAATTAAAAATTAAAAAGAAAAAAGGCTTCTTGGTAAGCGGTGCCATTCAGATCAAGGACACAACTGCAGATTTTCATCAGCCTGCTCTGTAGATCTGTTTGATTTGGATCCTGTCACTTATGCACCTGGAATGAAGAACTGATGGGGCCTTCTTCAGGGTTCCAAGCATGTGTAAGTTTGGCAGAGGGGAGGCAGGCAGCTGGGACACCCTCAGTGGGCACTGGGCACCCTTAAAGGGCTTAGTCGGACACACAGATCTCCTTGCCCATCCTTCCCTGCTCTCAAAGGAGCCTTCCAGAAACTCCTCATGGGCCTAAGGCAAGCAACTTTTAAAGACCAGGATGGCAGGGATGCCTGGGTGGCTCAGTTGGTTAAGCATCTGACTCTTGATTTCGGCTCAGGTCATGATGTCACAGTTTGTGAGTTCGAGCCCCGCATCGGGTTCTGTGCTTCAGCTCTTTGCTGACACAATGGAGCCTACTTGAGATTCTCTCTCTCCCCGTCTTTCTCTGTCCCTACCCTGCTCTCTCTCTCTCTCAAAAATAAATAAATGTTAAAAAAAAATAAAGACCAGGACGGCAAATAATAGATAACTGGCATGATATACCAGTGTAAATATTTACCAAAAAATGAAGCCACTCCTTTGAATTTGGGGCAGACCCATGGGATCAGTTACCGTTCACTGCTTTCCACTAACTGGCGGCCAGTCCCCCTCACGGAGATTGAAGGAAGGACTGGCTATGGCAGGAGCTTCAGCTGAAGTCTCTCATCAGAATAGTCCCACCTCATGTTGTCCTCACTGTGGCCTTGTGTTTTTGCTTTCTGAGTTCGTGCTGACTCACAGGTGACTTTAGACAGGCTATCTTGTTTAGGTCCACACCTACCTTTGTCTTCGTGAAATACGTGGCCTTTTCACCTCGTATACACACACCTTGGAGTCTTAAATAACTGGGGAATTTTCTCCAGGCTTTCTGGTTCTCACTGGTTGGTCACATTACTTCTGCTAATTCTGGTCAACACCAGTAATTCTCTCTCTCTCTCTCTCTGTCTCTTTATCTCTCTCTCTGTCTCTCTCTCTCACACACACACACAAGCTTAATTACACACTTTAATTCCCAAATGCTTCTAATTGGTATATTTTACAAATTTTTGGCTTCCAATAACAGTAATCAGCATTGCATGTACATGTATGTCTTTATATGTGCATAATTAAGATGAAATTATCCACTTTATCGGGTATCCCTGATTGAAATAACTGCAGAGGTGCCTAGGTGGCTCAGTCAGTTAAGCATCCAACGTCAGCTCAACTCATGATCTCATGCTTTGTGAGTTCAAGCCCCACATCAGGCTCTGTGCTGACAGCTCAGATTCTGTGTGTCTCTCTGCTCCTTGTGCTCAGTCTCTCTCTCTCAAATATAAATAAACATTAAAAAATGCAAAACAAGAAAACAAAAACTTTAAGAATTGGATATATATAACTGCAGTGTTACATATTCATGCCTAGTTGGAGTACAGCTTAATAATTATTATATCGTTATATTTCTATTTTGTTTGACTTCAGCACTGAACGCCATTTTCTCAACTTTCAGAGCCCAGGGCCCATATTTCACGGTCACCTGCTCACGGGGCCCATCATCTCAGTTATTCAGGCAAACAGTCCAGTACCCTCCATGTAGAGGGCTCTGTGCTAGGTTCTGTGGCTAGAGATGAATACACATGACACCTGTCCTGCAGCACATATGACTTAACAGCCTTGTAAGTAAATGAAACGTGATGTAGCATGGTGTGCAAACCCTCTGGGTGAAAGCAGGCGTGACTGGGAAGTAGTGAGAAGTTTCCTGTGGAAGGAACACAGGACACAGACCTGGGAAAGTTCTCCGTATCACGAAGACGCTCGTACACAAAGCTGGGAGCTTGATTCCTTTGGTGAAAACAGGACTAACTTTGATCTTGGAGAGGGAACCTCTAAAGAGAGGGTGAAAGGTAAACACTATTATTAACCAAATGACTATACCGGGATGGCTTATTTGTGTTTTGTTTTGTCTTTTACCTTTATTGGCTGTTATAAACAGTCCTGTAATGAATACATTTATTTATTGGTCTTTGCACAGTTTCTTAATTATTTCCTTAAGATAACCCCTTCAGAATGAAATTAGTTAAAGGGATGTACATTTTTAAGGCCTTAGACAGTCAAATTGTCCTCCAGAAAGGCAATGAGATATTGCTAAAGAATTCTTTACCTGTTGATACACCTTTAGCGATATCTCATTGTATCAATTTACTCTCTTTTCTTTGCTAGCGAAGTTTCTTTTTCCTGGAAAACAGACACTCATATTCCTGCTTTTGGAAGGTATTTATAACTCCTACTTTCTATTGGTATGTTTGCCTATTTATTGCTTTGTAAGAGCTCTTTGTGTATTAAGGAGATGGTTTTGCCATACACTGTGTAAATAAGTTCTTTCAGTTTGTTATTTCTGTACGTTTGCCCTCCCACACTAACTTTAGCCCCTGTGGGAAGAGACATCTTTGAATCCCCCACAGCATACAACATGGTCTCTCTTCTGTTGTAGGTGCTCAGCAAATATGCTGGGAAGAATGTTTCCATTATTTTTGTCCAACCTACTTTCTAAAACTCATTCCGTCCCACTCTGCAAGAGGAAGGGGATCAGTTGAATATGCACACTCCCCTTATTCACAGGACTATCCAAAGTTGTCTTATTTCCTCCATTCATTTAACAAATATTTACTGAGCACCTTTTGTGTGCCAGGCATTGTCCCAGATGCTAGGTGCACTGGAGTGAGCAAAATCGTACATTCTAGTTGAGGGAGACAGATAGTGAACAAGACAGAAAAATAAAATATGTATGATGTTAGGTCGTAATCAATGTTACAAAGAAAATCAAAGCAGAAGGGATGGTCAGGCAGACCCACTGAGAAGGTGAAAGGGGTGGAAGTGTTAGCCGAGTGGATGTCGGCAGGAGAAGCATACTAAGCAGACTGAGCAATGCATGCAAATGTCCCCAGGCAGGAGCATGCATCCGAGGCCTGATGCATTCACAGAACAGCAAGGAGGTCAGTGTTGTTGAAACACAGTGAGCAAGTTCAAGAGGCTGGTGGAGGGGCACAGACTGCATACGGCTTTGCAGGCCATTATAGGACCTGTGCTTTCTGTCTGAATGAAATGGGAGGGTTTGGAGCCAAGGAGTGGTATGGTCTGCCTTACATTATAGAGTGACGGCTCTGGCCTGTGTGCTGGGACTACACTCGGGGTGGGGGCAAAGGTAGAAAGAGGGAGACCTGTTAGTAATCCAGGTGAGAGACCATGGCAGCTTAGACCAGGTGAGAGCGGTGGAGATGATGAAGAAGGGTCAGACTGTGGGCATATTTTTGACAACAACAGAGCCGACAGAATTCTCCAGTGAGTTGGATGTAAAGTGTGAAAGAAATAGAGGAATAAACAATGGTTTCAAGAATTTTGACTTGGGCAACTGAAGGATGTAATTGACATGATGAAGAAGATACAGGCAATGCAGGTTTGGGGGCAAAATTAAAACTCTGGTTTTGGGGACGCCCGGGTGGCTCAGTTGGTTGAGCATCTGACTCTTGATTTCAGCTCAGGTCATGATCCCAGGGTCGTGGGTGGGATCAAACCCATCTTTGGAACACACCCCCTCCCCCTCCCCCCACACACTCGGCATATGTGAGTCAGGGTCCCGCTGCCATGTCTGGGATAAGGGCTTGGGCCAGCTGACATCCTGGGAAGCTTCCAGGTACATCTCAGCGCAGTAGTGTGGCTCCAGTCCATGGAGGGGCGCCCAGACCACCGGCAGCACTGCCCCCTTTGGCACGCAACCATGCCCGGCTGCAGCTGATGTTCCTTAGCCCCTCTTGACGCGCAGCAGAGACACTTGGACGGGAGGCACGTGGGTATGAAGTTCATGGCGGAGCTGCAGGGCAAAAGGAACAGGTGGTACTTCCAGCTCACCTGGCCGGTGAACTCACCGCAGGCCAAGGACAGGAAGGGACAGTGGGAGAGAACGTATGAGGAGGCCAGCAACGCTTCCTGGCCTCCCACAGGCTGGGCATGAACTAGGTGCTTCATGCACGTCACACCATTTAACTTCACAATAACCTTACAAAGCAGGTAAGGGAGGAAAATAATATGGAGTAACTAACCCAAAGTCACCCAGTTAGGAACTGGAATTCACCCTCAGATCTATATGGCTCCAAACTTGTTGTTTGTTTGAGTCCTGAACCCTGAGCCTTACATCTGTGTCCCACTCCCAACAAGAGCTCGTGACCAACACCGGCATGGCCTGATTCCTACACCTCAGCTCCTGACCTGTCCTCTCTCCCTGACCTGTTTCTGACCCCTGAAACAGTTCCCAGTTTGGGGGACTCAGATCTGGCACCATTCTGGCTTCCCTCTTTGACTAGGATTCACACTTGCTACTTTGATTATCAAGTGCAGTAGGCATTTGTCATCTCCTTGGCTGTCCTGCTTCAAAACTCCTGTGCCGTGTTCAGGGGATCTCATTATGGCCGTGTTCGGGGATCTCATTATGGCAGTCCTGATGGGCCCCTTTTCACTAAGAGAACTTCCAGAGCCCAGATACTTCCTCTTCTCATCCCCTAGCAGCGAGATGTGGGCATGAGAGCTAGGCTGAGCTGACCTAGTTTAACCTTCCAGTGATTCATACCATCCCCACAAGCTCCGACCCCAGAATTCCACCACTGGAAGCTTTGTCCAGTGGTCTGGGTCTTAGGAGAGTTTTCCATACAAACATATCCCAATCTTAGTCCCCATCTGGAGCATACATATATGGGGTGTTTTTCTGCCTAGCATTCCTGTTTCCTTTGGGGCCTGACCTTCTCATTCCATGAGGTTGAGCTGTCAGTCATAGTGGCCTTTGCAGGTCAATGAGATCAGTGTTTCCCTGGTAGACCTTGGAAGAGGAAAGTGTGAGTCTAGAGCTGTCACGACCACCTTTCCATACATATGGAGAGAGATTCTGAAGAATGAAGAGCTAAAAGAGGTAGAGAAAAAGAAAATCTTGATGATCATATCTAAGCTGTTGGATCCAGCCGTAACTGAAGCTGGAAAAGTCACTTCCAGGTTCCTCAGCCAATAATACCTTGCTTTTCTGTGTCAGCTACAATGAGTTGGTTTCTGCTACTTGTAACTCGAAGTCCTGCCTATCTACATATTAATATCATTGATCTTCTCTCCAGGGCCAGAAAACCTGGCCTTCCTAGAGCCTGAGGAAATTGGGGGTGAAGGAAAGAATTTCTTTACATAGCGCAGAAGGGGAAGTCCCAACTCAGGAAAAACGAACAGAAGTCAAGCTAAGCCACGATCCTTAAATTTAGTTCCTAATTCTTTCCTCTACTTTCTTGGCCCAGAAAGTGGCCCCTCACCTGCTGCATCAGTCTCTCTGCCACTCTAGGGTCAGTTAGGTCTTCGGGGGAGGTCACACTCAGTCGCAGAAGGAAAAAGCCTCCATCTCCACCTGCAAGTTTAAAAAAAGCAGCAGATGAAAATAGGGGTAAATCAGTGCAGGAATCACGATGTAATCTGTGCTACTCAGCGTCTGTCCGCACCTCTGCACATATGTGCTCGCTCTCATGTGTAAATGTGTCCGTGTTCACATGGGAGCTTACATTTACTCACTGCAAAGAGAAAGAGGATTCCTTCTGTCCAATGACCGGGCTCCTTGTAGTGTCTTCCCAGCGAGAGTGAAAAAGATCCCGTCCACATTTGGAGAAGTCAAAAGAGTAGTGTGAGGAAAGAGAAATCAAAGTGAATCTAGAACGTTCTTGAGGCCTGGTGGTCACAGATGGGCTGTTGGGAAAGGGTCCAGACAGAGAGAATGCCAGAGAGAGGCCGGCTCTTGGAGGGGATGCCCTCAGCCAATGCTTCCAGCTCCAAACTGGCGGAGGTTTCGATCCAGGCTCCCCAGTTTAGCAGCCCTGGAGGCAAATTCTGCCTTTTGCTGAGCCCTACCCTGCTTGCCTTCACTGCCCTCTTGTAGTCATTTCCCCCTAGCAGAATACTGTCAGAACCGAGCCAGTCATTGCGCTTCTATATTTATATAGACCGATAGAGATATCAATATTGATATTTCATCTTCCTTGGTTTTGCTGCCACATGCATGATTTCATGGCCAGAAGATTCACAAGAAAATAATTCTGCCGATCATGTGTATGATGGAGACCGGCTAGTCGGGGGACAGCAGTGGGAGAAAGACATTTTATGCTGATCCCTTATGAACCTGTTGACTTTTCAATCATGTCAATGCAGTATCTAATCAACAAATAATAAAGACGAGCATTTTTAAATAAAGATATATTAATAAAGTGAGCTTTTAAAAATAAAGGCACAATAGGAGTGCTATGAGTTGGAGTCAAACAGACATCCATTTGGAGTCCTACTGCTATCTTTTTAGCATCTTTAAATCTGTTTCCTCCCCTGTCAGGTGGGGCAATAATACCCATCTCATAAGGTGGTTTTGAAGGTTTAATTAGAAGAGATAACACATGCAAAGCGTGTAGTTCACTGCCAGACACCAGTGAGAACATTCAGCCGGTGCCAGTGCTTCACCGGTTGTGAAATATTTTCATATCACCTCTGGCTGGAATACAGAAGATGTTCAGGAAGGTGGTTGTGATTAATATTTTTATTTCACCTCCCCACAGAGGCAGGGACAGCTGAGGACACCACAGGGATGAGGCATGAGGACAGTGACAGGAAGTGGAGGTGGAGGCTGCCGGCTAACCAGGAGCTGGGCTGACCCAGCAGCCTCTGACGAGGGGGCCTCATCCCTGAAGAGTATCTGTTGTCTCAGACATGTAGCTTTCAATGCCCAAACCTTCGCCCAATTTATTTATTTATTTATTTAAAGTCACAATCTATGGCTCCAACCTCAGCAAGCCCCACTCTTTTGGGGTCCCAGCGGCTCAGGGGGCAGCAACTTGGGCCAGATGTTCACACGGTGCCCCTTTGTGTGGCTCTAGCTGAACCAGAAGCTTCCAGAGCATGAGGACTGTGGCTTTTGAATACAATTTGGGGCCTCACCTGGCACGCAGTAGTTACTCAACCGTTGATGTCATAGAAGGGCAGAGCTGGAAAGGATGTCATTGTTCATCCATCATAGCCCCCTGCAGTTACTGGTGGAAAAACTGAGGCCCAAAAAGGGAAAGGAGCTGTCCTAGGTCACTTAGATTGTTAAGGGCAAAATCAGGATCTCAAACTATTTCTCCAGACTTCCAGCCTCACAGTTTTTCCATATGCCACCGTAACTCTGCCTGTTTCTGATTTTGGTAAGAATCACTTGAAGATCGTGAAGAGGTAACCTTGGAGACTGGGCTCAGAATAAGCCTCCGGATCCTTCCTTCCTCCCTACCCCTTAAGCATGTAGACATCCTAGAAATTCCAAACCCCAAATCCCCAAGATCACACCTCTGGGAGCCACTTACCTGCAGTAACTTCTGTGGTCCACCTTGTCTGAGCAGTGGTGGGCATGGCTGTTGGGGGCTTCCCTCCAGTCCTGGAGGTGGTCTTCAAGGTCTTTGCTAAGGCTGTGGTCTTGACTAAGGTGATATTTGCCTCTGGGGTGCTGTGGGCCACAGTCAGATGGACAGACCTACTGATGGGGATGGACCCATTGGTTGTGTTGTCTGCGGTTGAAGTCTCTGAAGGGATGGAGTTCTTGCTAGTGGCTACTTGGGTATGGCTATAGGTCATAGCTGAGAGCCCAGCAGGGGAAGCTGCTTTGCCCCCTGTTGACCCAATCCCTGTGGAGATTGTAACTGAGACCTCGGCGTGGCTTGTTTCAACAGAGCGGCCTGAAGTTTCTTCCAAGGAGTTTGTACTGACTGTTATCAAAGTTGTGCTGGGAGTGGTGGTCTTGGTTGCTGCTGTTTCTCCTTCTGTGGTGCTACTACCAGGCAGTGGGGTCTCAACTGTGGTATCAGGCATGGCTGGTTCTGTGGCTCTTGCTCCTGACAAGGTCTCAGCAGATGTCATGGTCTCAGTGAAGTCTGATTCTGCTTCAGTGGAATCTAGCAAAGCTGACACCTCAGAGGGAGACATGGCCTTTCCTCCTGTGGGGCCATGATCTATGTCCAAAGTCCCAGGAGTGGTGGCAGTTATTTCTATTTGAATGCTGCAATTGGTAACCTCAATGTCGGTGATGGTGTAGGTGAGCAAGGCTTTAGCCCGAACAGTGGTGTCAGATGCCAGGGCCTGTGACATGGCGATGGCCAGAGCTGAGCTGTCAGAGAAGGCACTACTCTCCAAGGCCAGGGCCTCGGCTTCTGCAGAGGTGTGAGCCAATTTCAAGATAGCAGTTATGATCCTCTTTGCCTCTTCTGAGCTGTCATCAGTACAAAGGGTGTCAAAGACAGATTTCACAAGATCAGTGCCTATAATAGTCTCAACTGTGGTCATTCTGGTTCCCGTGGGGCTGCCACTTGTGGTTGATGCCTCCATAGGAGTGGTGACCATGACCATGAATTTGGAAGGTATCATTTTTGTGAAGGCCCTGGTCTCTGTTGTAGGAAAAATGGTCTTGGTTTTCCTGATCTCTGCTTCTGAAATGGTGCTGGACAGGATTAAGGTCCTATCAAAGGTCTGGGTGCTCGCGGTTTGAGTTTCCAAAGGGATGTGGCTTTGCACAAAAGTCTCAACAAGGTCAGTGACTTGGAAGGCTCCCTGTGAACTTGTCCTGATCTCCAGAGTCATGGCAGGCACGTCTACATGGTTTGTTGTCACCAAGGGACCTGGTCTGCTGGTGCTAGGGCCTGTGTTGGGAAAGACCACCTTTGTAAGCCATGAGTCCCTGTGGACTGACTTCATACAAGCTCTTGAATTTATACCCTGGGCACTACTGGGAGGAAGGATGGGAGGGTAAGTTGCTTTTACTGCATTTTTCATCTATACAGACAAGAAAGAAGAAGGTGGTATTGGGAAGACCAGTCCCATGTGTCAGCCATGGACCTGACTGATGTCCTCTGATGACCCGCTTGAGGCAAGCAAGCCTCAGAATCTAGTTGATTATTTGCCTGAAGCCATCAGGGGGAATGCGTGGGGGCAGGATCCAGCTTCAAGGAGTAGAAAAGGAGGCAGAAGTCCAAGTGAGCTAAGAAGTACAGAGCAGAAACCACAACTCTCAGAACCTTCTCAAAGAATCTTTGTCACTTTCCCATCGATACCTTACTCTTCCAGGGAATGTTTCCCCATGGAAATGAAAACCCTTCAGATACAGGAAACATCTGTGGTTTTGTATTTAGAAGTAGCTGGGAGGACTGGGAGAGAGACAGAGTGGGTGGTGGCTACTGCAAAAGGGAAGAGAGAAGGCAGAGTCCTTGGGGCTCCAGCAAGGGCCCCTGGGGTCCCATCACCTGACGTGGCAGGGATGAGACCCCAGAACTATAGGAATGATGCACCAGGCATGTTCCTCCAGTAACAGGGAGCCAAGTGAGGCCAAACTTCACTCCTTAGAGATGCCACTAGCATTTCTCCACAGGCCAAAATATCCCTGTTCACTTGAGGGACCCTGTGAGGTTGTATGAGTGGTGGGCTGAGTGGCACCCATGGCCCTGGGGAGGCTACAGCAGGATCTTTTTATGGGCTGATAAGTGTGCTCTCCCATCTCCTAAGGGGGAAGGGCTCTCTCTCATAAGTGGGCCAAGGACCCTTTTGGGGAAGGTTACCAGATTTAGTGAATAAAAATACAGGATGCCCGGTTAAATTCAAATTTGAAGTTCAGATAAGGAATAATTTTAATGACAAATAATGTTTTCGGTGTGTGTATTTCTCATGTAATATTTGAGACATACTTCTAGAAAAAGTTTTGTTACCTGATATTCAAATTTAAGCAGATTCCCTGTGTTTTATCCAGTAACCTTACTCTTAGAATGAAAATAATCAAATATAAGGCCCCCCTTTACAGGGTTCTGAAGGTTTGAGATGGTCTTTAGTGAGGTCTACTGGTGCAAAAGTACCCAAGGACCCAATGGAAGTACAGGACTATTTGGTCACCTCTACCCTGCTGCCTGTCAAGATGGGGCCCCAGGTCCTCAGTTTGTCCTCTTGTGTGTCTCTCTGAACAATGAAAGAGCCCTGGGCCAGGAAGCAAGAGATTGGGCTCCAGCTCTAGGCCTATTGCCTGCTAGCTCTGGAGCCCAATGATTAACTGGTTCAAATCTGACCTTGCCTCCTACTAGCCAAGTCAGTCACCAGACCTCTCCAAGCCTCCATTTCCTCCCTGGTGAAAGAGGGTTACCATATCTGCCTTGCCGTGGTGGTGAGGACTGAGGAGAAGCGGGGTGGGAAAGTCTTATATTCCAAAGACTGCAAGGTACTACTAAGCATCCCTCCCAAGCCTTGTCCTCTCAGAGTCCCTTGAGAGCACCCAGCTTTAATGCAGTGAGAATGTCAGGCTGTCCCCACATGCCTATCAGGTTGGTCATGGTATTCGCTCTCATTAGTTGTCCCTGCACTCATGATTTTACAGGAATATACTTACTCCACCCCATCTTCAAAGCCCAAGGTATGTCTCTGAGCTTCCTCAGTCCCCACATGGTGAAAGCAAAGCCTTTCCACATCAACCCGCCCACCCTAAAGTCCAAACAGTGGTGCTCCTGGGGTCTGACCATCCATCTCCCTGAAGTATTTTCTTCATTTTCCAGGAACCCTGCAGCACCATCCTGCTGTGAAACCTCCCCATGTTTCCCAATCCATAGCCTTTTCGCGCCCCTTGGGGCTCTCACACCCCCCACCCAAGTCTTCTACCCCTCAGAAGTCTTCTCAAACACAGCAGAGCCTACCCGGTCCTCTACAGCTCTAGAATGTTGCAGGTCTCCTGGTCCATTCCTCAGAGCAAACAGGCAGAGAGGAAGGCATGTGTACTACAGACCCTGAGTCCTTGTCCCTTCTCCACTGCTTGCCCCGATGCTTACCAACCATGTGACCCTGACCAAGTCTCCTGGCTCTAGCCTGCATTTTTCTCATCTGTAAAATGGAGCTAAAGACACCTATTTCATAGGGTTGTGAAGATTGAGTTCCATTTAATGTAAAGTGCGCAGCACAAGCATGGCAGGTCATGCGTGCCTGCGGGAGGCGATGCGGTCCAGGGACTGGGCACATGCCGAATAACATCCTGGCTCTGCGGATGAGCTGCTTAGTCCTGGTAAGCCTCAGTCCCATCTCGCAGAGACGGATGGGTAAGAATAAGACCCGTATCTCTCTCATGGGGTTACGTGAGGATTAAAAAGATCATGCTTGGGAGCATATGGGAAATCTCTGTACCTTCCTCTCAATTTTGCTGCAAACCTAAACCTGCTCTAAAAATAGGTTTTTTTATAAAGATAAGGCAGGATGTTGATAATACGGGGGAGATGATGTATGGGGGGGTGCAGAGGTTATATGTGAGTTGGATCTCTGTATTTTCCGCTCAATTTTGCTGTGAGATCAAAACTGTTCTACAATAAAAAGTCTATTAAAAAAAAATAAAGACAATGCATGTGACAAGCATGGCACAGTTCCTGTGATGTTCCCTAACATCCATGTTAGTCTCCTCTTTCATAAAAGCCTTGCCCGGGGCGCGGGGGTGGCTGGGTCAGTTAAGCGTCCGACTTCGGCTCAGGTCATGATCTCACAGTTCGTGGGTTCGAGCCCCGCATCGGGCTCTGTGCTGACAGCTCAGAGCCTGGAGCCTGCTTCGGTTTCTGTGTCTCCTTCTCTCTCTCTCTGGCCTTCCGCTACTCATGCTCTGTCTCTGTCTCTCAAAAATAAATATTAAAAGAAAAAAAAAAAAAAAAGCCCTGCCCTTCTCAGGATCTGCCCTCCCCAAGCGGTCTGTAACAGTTGGACTTTTCACACAAAAACTGTTTTTTAAAGGAAATCTGGGCCAGGAAATAAACTTGGAGGATTTAGAATCTTGTCAAGCCGCTTTCTTTGGCTTTATCAGATTTATCCCCAGCCGGCACCTGGCTGGCCCCTCCCACTCCTCCACCTCACTCTCCGCAGAGAGACCACGGCAGCCACGGCACAAGGACATCACCCATCTTACAGGCTGCAGCGTCATACATGTGTAAACTGACACAGTGCCATGTACACATCTTTTATCCACAATAGGAATACTTCAGATGTAACTTAATAGTTAATTCTAATTAATCAAACACAAAGGGCTGCCGGTACAGGAACTCACACCCAGAGCTCTGTGAGGAGAGAAGCCCACACCTCCTTACCTGTAGAGCTCCGGGGGCTCCAGCCTGGCAGCCGAAGAAAAGAGGCAGAGCCAGGCCCCAGAGAAAGCCCATCCTAACAGGAGCTCCGGCCACCATTGCCCGGCACGCCTGCCCACTGCCTCTCACTGCCACCTTTTCCTGCTTCCTCAACCCAGAGAGGAGGGGCAGGCCACCTGCCTTGGCGTGTCTGGGTAGTTTCCAGAAGCAGCCAGGTGATCACAAATGCACAGGCTGAGAGCTGGCAGGGCACACTTCCAGAGCTGTCGGCAAGCTAACCCTGCTGCCCCCCTGGCCCAGTGACCTCTCCTCTCTGAAGTTTGATTGGAAGATATGGAACGGTTTCCACAGTGATATTCACCCCCTGAGTCCTGCAATCAGGGAGGCCATTGGAAGATGGTTTTTCACATTTCCCCCGTTTCTAGACCCCTTCCCCCTTCCCCCTTCCCCTTGTGTATGGGGCTTAGGCTTTTAGTTCAGCACATCTGGGTTTCATTTCTAATCCTAGCCTTTATTAGCTCTGTGACTAGGGCAAATTAACCTTTCTGAAGCTCAACTTCCTGATCTATAAAATGGGCGTAACCCTTACCTCGCTGGGCCGTTCCGTGAGGATGACATGAGAGAGCAAATCTCTCACACGTGCCTGCTACACACTGGTTGCTCATGGAATACACGTACATCTTAAGTACTCAATGAACGAGAGCCCTGACATCTATCCTGATCCTCAAGCAATAGAGAGACGGGACAGCCCCCCAAGGTCTGCAGGAGGCAGTGTGGAGCAGGGCTCTGATCTCTAACATCTTTCCAATGATTCTCGTGATTCCGCATCGCCGTCGGGGTCAAGACCACGTCCAGGGCCAGACTGGAGGTGCAGAACGGGAAAGGCACTAGCTGGGAGAAGGGAAAGGGTAAGCGTGCAGGTGGAGTCACGGGGCCTGGGAGGAGGGAAGTGGGAGGGTTTACAGAAGCTTAGGGGATTTGGCCAGAAGAAGGGGAATGAGGGTGGAGAATATATTTCCAAATGCCCTAGAAAAGAATTTTACCCCTTCCAGGGGCTGTGCTGCTGGACACAGCCAGTGGCAGTAGGCAAGGTACCTGGGGGACTTCAGGGCCAGAGTTTTGGGATGAAAGCCACTCTAGAGTAGATGGATCAGCATCAGGAAATCCCAAAATCTCGCTGCTGGAAGGAACTTCAAAGTGCAGTCAGAAAACCTAAGTTCTCTTTCCAGCTCCTTAAGTATGGCCCAGGAACTGTGTGATCTTGGACAAGTTATTTGCCCTCTCTGGGCTTCCATCAACAAGATCCTCTTGGCCACGCAGACTGAGGTTCTGCACTGGGTGTACAGCACTGTCTTCTAGAACTTCACTTTGCATTGAGATAAAGACCTCTGCTGCCTGAAAGAAGGAGGGAGTCATTCCAGAACGTGGGAGGAGACACCTTGAGAAGGTGAGCGGCTCCACCTGGGACACAGTCCAGCAAATGGAGTCAGAGACCTTGGACCCCAGTTCCAACAACATGGTTGATCTGTGGAGTATTCCCTTCTACCCTCCCATTCAACCTAAATCCTTCACTTTAACAAATGGGAGCCTGGATTTCCCCTCGGGGGATTTCAGGAGAGGAGAGAAGGTCCCTGGCCATGGCAATGACCTGAACTCTGTTTGGCTCTATTTAGTAGCATGAGATCTAGTGTGGGGCTTCCCACTAGAGAAGACGGAAGAAACTCCAGCAAAAACAAACAAAACTCTTAAACACAGAGAACAAACTGGTGGTTGCCGGAGGAGAGGTGGGCGTGGGCATGGGTAAAGTGAAGGGAGTAAGAGGTTATGAAATAAATACATCCAGTTCTAAGATAAAATACATCACGGAAATGAAGAAAGAAAGAAAGGAAGGAAGAAAGGGAGGAAGGGAGGGAGGGAGGGAGGGAAGGAAGGAAGGAAGGAAGGAAGGAAGGAAGGAAGGAAGGAAGGAAGGAAGAAAGAAAGAAAGAAAGAAAGAAAGAAAGAAAGAAAGAAAGAAAGAAAGAAAGAAAGAAAGAAAGAAAGAAAGAAGCTCCTTCCTGCCTCTTCCCTTCCCTCATGGGCTAACTCTCTGCCCCGCCAGGGCCGGGAGAGGGACTTCCTCATTCCAGCAGCCAGTGGCTTAATCTGCAGACTGACGCATTTCAGGTGCCTTTCTCATGCCCACCACGGACTCCCCCTCACCATTTCCTTTTTCTTGTCATCATTTAAGTGAACAACATCTCGGCTCCGGCCCAGTTGCCTGTGATGGGATCTAAGCAGGAACCCGCTGGGAGGGAAGCCTGGCTGAATGCTTCCCGGGGTTTGCTGAATTTTGTCTGGTCCATCTTCCTCTTACATCTGGGGGATTTCCCAGCCTGGGCACATGACTGTTGACCCTTGGGTCATAATAAACTTATCCAGAAAGTTTCTGGACTTTTTTTTTTTTCAGTCAAACCTAGCTCTCACCCTGAATGAGCATCGGAGGCTAGTTTCATTAACTTAATGAACATATATGGAGTACTTACTATGTGCCAGCATTTGGAACACGTCACTGAGTAAAACAGATCCCTAATCTCATGGAACTTCCTGGTGAACAAAGATGGGAAGCAAACACAATAAATAAGTGAATTATGTAGGGATGAATACTATGGGGAAAAGAAGGAAAAAAGATGAGAGGAACCTGGTATTGAGGGAAGGCAGGAAGGAGGTGCAGCTTGCTGTGTGAAATAGCATCGTGAGAGCTGAGCGATGACCTGAAATTGGTGAGAAAGTTAGTTATACCTGGAGAAGAGCTTTCCAGGCAGCGGGAACTGCTAGAGAAAGGTCCAGAGGCCTGAGGCAGGAGCACTTAAGTTCAAGGAGCACCAAAGGGCCGTGTGACTAAACCCACACTAGGGGCAGATTTGGGGGATAGGAGGACAGAGTGAGAAGGTAGATGATAAAGGGCCTTACCAGCCTTGGGGCTGGTCCTCCGAGTGAGGTGGGAACCTCCTCTGGGGAATTTTAAACAGAGGGGCGATGGGATCTACCTTTAGAAGGGCCACTCTGGCAGCTCCACTAAGAATGGGAGCCTTTTTCCCTAGTCCAGGCAAGAGAGGAGGGTGGCTCTGACAGCGGAAGTAGCAGAGGAGGTAGTGGGAGTTGATCAGATTCTGTACATATTTTGAAAATAGAGTCACATGATTTCCTGCCAGACTGATGTGGAATGTCAAACAACAGAAGTCAAGAACAGGTACAAACTTCTCAGGTTGAACAACAGGAAGGATGGAGTTGTCATCAGTGCCTTTTGGGTCTGGCTCTTTCATCAGGGTATTTAGAACCCCTCCCTCCACAATGAAACCAGTGCATATGTAGGGATGAATCTGGCTCAGGACAAGGGTTGTCAAGCAAAGCCCAAAACGTTGGTCTGCCAAGCATCTGATAAAAGAGTCAACTTGGTCAAGTGTCCTTGAAATACAAGGTTATAAATCTGCTAGGCCACTGAGATATAGCCCAGCTCCAAGCCATAGCTAAGTTGTTCTGGGTTTGTAGGGAGGAAAAACTTTTCTCCCACAGCTTGGGTCTGGTGATTGAAGGTCTGGAAATTAATTGAGAACAGATAGATAAACAGGTGAAAAGACCAAGTTTATTGACACGGGCACCAGGAAGTTGGTCAGTATTGAGTAACTTACTGAATAACCAGAGATCAAGGTTTATATACCAAACATAACAAAGGAGTGGGAGTGGAGGGGGTGGGAGGCTTAGGGGTTCATGGATATGGAAGGTTCTATTCGGCAGACTGTCTCCATGGCAGCTGAATTGGCTAGAAAGTCACTCAGAGGGAGACTAATGGCAGCTGTATTTTTGGAAGACTCTGCTTTAGTCAGTTAAGGGAAGTTCAGATAACGTTTCTTTCTACATCTTCTATTGCTCTAGTGTTTCTACTTTAAAATACCTCTATAGCAACTCTGGGGGTCCAAGTGTGTCCCTACAAGTTCAAAATGTTGAGTACGTACAGATTGTTTAGATGAGATCCTGTCTCTATCACAGAAGAGGTGGTGAGAATCATCTAAATTTGCAAGGACCTGAGAATGGGCCCTCCCCACCCTAACCCCTATTCCTTGGGCTATAGTATAGGAAACTCCAGAGAGCCCTTCGTCCACTTGCTCATTCATCTCTTTGTTATTGTATAGCCCACATACAGTAAACTACATCAATCCTAAGTAGCATACAACATGCCCAGGAGGTATCCACCACTCAGATGAAGATAGAAGAGACTTTCAGCATTCCATTAGGCTCCCTTGTGTTCCCTTCTAGTCAATATCTCTCCCCCACCAAAATCGTTCTTACCTCTATCACCATAGATTAGTTTTTCCTATTTTTGAACTTTATGTAAATGGAATTAGGAAGCCACACTCGGCTTCTTTTTCTGAACATTATGCCTGTGAAACTCAATCATGGTGTGTGTAACAGTACTTCATTCTTTTTGGTTGTTAGATAGTATTCCATTGTATAAAATATACCACAATTTATTTATGCATTTTCCTATTGATGGACATTTGGATTGTTTCCAGTTTTTCACTATTCTGGATAAAGCTGCTATGAACAGTCTTGCATTTGTTTTGGATATATATATATATCTAGGAGTGGAATTGTTGGGTCATTGGGCATACAAGTGTTTAGCTTTAGTATGTAGTATCCAACAGTTTTCCAAATTGATTGTGCCAGCTTTGGCTACACCAGCAACATATGAGAGTTTCAGTTGCTCCACATTCTCATCAACACTTGCTATCATCAGGCCTTGTAATTTTAGACATTCTTATGAATGCTAATTTCTCTTGTTAATTTTAATTTGGTACAGGCAGGGCTTGTAATGCAGGGCTTCTGTTTCCCCAGGGCTTTTCCCTGGTCGTATGCTGCTGCCAGGGAAGCGACTTTCATAGGGAAGGTATTTGGAAAACAGAGAGGGAAGATGGAAGGCCAGATAAAAATGAAATATGCATGCACATATGCACACACGTGCACACTCGACTAGAGAGGAAGCTGTATCAGTATTGGAACATCTCGGAAACTGTCTCTTCAATTTGGATAAACCTAACTCTGGGCACCCTAGCTGGAATAAAGGGATGATATAGGAGCAACAACAAGAGATGGAGTTTCCGGATATTTGAAAGGAAAATAATCACTAAGTGAAGAGAGGGGAAAGAGCCCATAAATCAACATCTTTGGGCTTTCTATGAGGTCCACAGGATGATCCCAACTGGAGAGGCCACATTCCACAGAGCCTTACATGAAAAGCACTTCCTAGCAAGGAAGGGAGAGAGATCCCAGGTTCTGGATGTATGAGGCGAGTTCTTCCAAGCAGGGCCCAGGCTGTCTCTTCCCCCAGACTCCTCTAACCCTAGGCAGCAGAAGAAATCTGTGGTTGGAAGAGCTGGAGGGATAAAGCATGTGTTCCCGAAAGCCAGTAGGTGGGACACCTTGTAGGCACCATTCAAGTCCTTTTGGCCTTGCTCCCTACTCCAGCCACTACTACGGTGACTAGTTTTCCAGGAGTAACAAGGCAGGGCCTTGCCATGTTCCATTTGCTCTCTCCCAGGGTTTCCCTGATGCCAGGGCTTGGGATGCTTCCAAGAGCTGCTCTGCTCTTACATACCGGCAACAAAGAACTTAGAGAGTTAGCGCCTTAGAGTTAACTTAGGAGGCAATGGACAGATGCTTCCTATTCCATCCCCAGGACAGATGGTTCTCTGAAACATTTCATAAGGGTTTGTAAAAGGTTCCACAGGATCAAGCAATCAAACAGCCATAGTGGGGCCAACTGGATACTGCATCTTTGTATTGGCTCTCCCTTCTTCTCTGTATCACTTCCCTTTTCCTTCACCCCCGCTCCTTGGAATTATGTTCCCAAATAAGTTATTCGGTCTCTGCTTTCAGAGAAACTAAACTAAAATAGAACCATTGGCCCATAAGTGGACTCTGACAGGACTTCCTTTGCTGTAATCATTTACTTAGAAACCAGTGTTCAGATTAGCCAAAGCCTGGAGGGAGGCATGGACAGGGATAATGGGTCATTCTATTTAGGTTGAACATAGGAGTGGGGAAGAGGACTTATAAGAGATAAAGCCAGAAACGTGCTTTGGGTCCATGCTGGGACCCAAAAGTCCATGGGAGGACTTCGCAGCCATATGTGGGAGGTTAGCTTTGGTTCTGGAGACAATGGGAAGCCAGTGATGGTTTCCCAGTGAGGAACTGGCAACACCAGAGTCTGCCGTGGACAGGAGACTGTGGGGAGAGACCAGCTAGGGGAGATCCTGGGGCAAGAGGGCCAGTTAGGATGCTGTGACTTGGGACTTTGGCAATGGCATGATAGGAGGAGCAGACGCGAACCATGTTGTGAAGTAGAACTAGAAAGACTTGTCACCTTGCAGAGGAAGGCTGCAGGCAGAGAGAAGTAAAAGAAGACCCTAAGGCCTGGAGTGCAGGAAGCTGAAGGGTAGGGAACCATTCACAGAACAGGAGGAAGAGCAGGTCTGAGAGGGAAGGCGATGGCTCAGCAGCAGCCCTGGCATCACTCTCCTGCAGCTTTGAAATCCTCACACAAGGAAACTCCCAGGAGGCCCATCCCAACCCACCAGGAGAAGGTCTCCCTGGGGACCCCCCTCTCTTTTTACCCTGGGAAGAAAAGTGGGTGAGCATGAGGCTACAAGGCCAGCCTATTTGGGACTTAGAGGCAGTCACATGACACCTGGGAAGGAATATTGAGGAAGGAGGCACAGATCACTTAGCCAAAGGGGTGCTAGGTTCTCACCTTCTGCTTTTAAGAAACCTTTGCTATATTCATTGTAACCACCACGAACAATGAATACAATGAGCCAGATTTATGTTTTATAATCCGTATGGCTGATTTAATTTTTTAAATATTCATTTATTGAGAGAGAGAGAGAGAGAGAGAAGGAGAGAGGCAGAGAGAGAGGGAGACATAGAATCCGAAGCAGGCTCCAGGCGCTGGGCTGTGAGCACTGAGCCCAACGCAGGGCTCGAACTCACGAATCGTGAGATCATGACCTGAGCTGAAGTTGGATGCTCAACCGACCGAGCCACCCAGGCGTGTATGGCTGATTTAAATGTGTTTACGATTATTGCAGATTTCCGTTTTCCTCTAGTTGCGCCAATGCAGAAGCCCGCAGGACAGAAACCAAGAGACAAGCACAGTGGCACAGTGGGCCCAGTGGTAAGGCTCCAGCAGGCCGGGGGGTGGGCAGGGGGGCTCTGCATCACAAGGCCAGGGAGGAGCTTCTCGGGAGATGTCAGGCTCTCTTCTTGATTTCCTTTCACGGAGATGGAGAGGGGCTTCCCCGGGAGGGTGGCGTGGAGAAGCTGCTGGACCTAAGTGAGCAGGAAGCAAAGGCCTGCTCTCTCTGCAGTTTATTCGCATGTCCCCAAATAATAGCCATGTCTCATTGCACGTCTACCAAGGGCCTTTTACAACAGCTCTCCCGGGCAAGCTCTCGATGAGGAAAGGGAAGCTCAGAAAGGCAGAAGGAGGTACTTCAGGTCACTCAGGTAATAAGCGGTAGAGACAGGATTTGAACCCAGGTCTTTCTGGCTCCTGAGTCCATGCTTTTTCCTTGCACCATGCCGCCTTCCTTTCTGCCCAATGCTCATAATATGCTAGAGTGGGGGCTGAGGCCTCTGCTCTAGTGCTGGGCAGAGAGCTCTGGACAGCTCAGGGCTGAAGCCATAACACAGACAAAAAAATAAAGAATGAAGGATGATTTAGGGCAGAGAGCAGCCAACCAGAATCCATGGGCCAAGTCTGACTTGCTGTAGGTTTGTGGGTGTGTATGTGTACAGATCACAGGTTAAGAATGTGTTTTCATATTTTTAAGTGGTTGAAAAAAGTCAAAAGAATATTTCGTGACACATGAAAATTATATGAAATTCAAGTATCAGTGTCCATGGTCAGATACCATGGCTCCTAGCCCGAAAACCATGGCGCTCTGCCCCAGCTCAGGTCTCTCTCTCTTCCCCCTTGGTAGTTGTTCGCCAACTTCAGGGCCAACAGGCCAGGGAGGCAGGAGCAGGTTGTCAGCACCCCATCTGGGAGAACCGCCGGGGCACTCACCATGCTCTGCATCCAGTCTAGACTGCTTCTCGCAGGGCTCGGGGGGGTCTCCATCCTCAGCACCATCTGCAGCAACATCTTGGTATTCTGAGAAGCTGAGAAACACGAGGCGAAAGCTCCCGGCCTCCTCTCTGACTCCCAGGCCCCCTCCTCCTGTGTAGCGTCCCTAGTGCCTCTCTGCAGACTCCTGTCTTCCCTCAAAAGTCTACACGGATCAGGTCAAGAGGCATCTACATTGCAAAAGATGCAGGGGCAGTTAGGTGACCCAATCACCTCACTCCCCTCCCTGAGCCCCAACCACCAACAGCTTAGCCTCTCCCTGTGGGGATCTGGGAAAGGAGCTCAGAGGGGAGGAGCAGGTGGTCGGGAGCAGTGGGGAAACAAAGCTGAGAGGAACACGTGGGCACTTTTGATATGAAATGGATCAAATGTGAGGATCTCAGGATTATCGGGAACCTCAGGAGCCATCCAGTCCACATCCCGGCCTTGGCCTGACGTACAAGCAAGGGACTTGCCTCCGTCCGTCACAGCACCCAGCTCCATCGGGGATGGGAAGGAGCCTGCATGTGAGTTATCCAGGTTGCACAGGGCGCCGTGGTCTGGGCAGCAGTCTGATACCAAGTGGCAGAATTCATCACAGTAGCAGCTTCCTCTCTTGCAGTGGTGATCTGTTCCAAGGCAGCAGAGGGGCTGGGGTTGGGAGCAGCTCCCTACAGAAAAGGGGGACATTAAAAAGAGACAGTTATAGGATGCCTGGATGGCTCAATCAGTTAAACCTCTAACTTCAGCTCAGGTCATGATCTCGCCGTTCCTGAGTTTGAGTCCCCTGTTAGGCTCTGTGCAAACAGCTCAGAGCCTGGAGCCTGTTTCAGATTCTATGTCTCCCTCTCTCTCTCTCTCTCTGCCCCTCCCTAACTCATGCTCTGTCTCTCTCAAAAATAAAACATTAAAAAAAAAACTTTTTAAAAAACGTTTTTGATGTTTATTTATTTTCGAGACAGAGAGAGACAGAGTGTGAGCAGGGGAGGGACAAAGAGAGAGGGAGGCACAGAATCCGAAGCAGGCTCCAGGCTCTGAGCTGTAAGCACAGAGCCCGATGCAGGGCTTGAACCCATGAACTGTGAGATCATGACCTGAGCCAAAGTTGGATGCTTAACCGACTGAGCCACCTTTAGCTGCCCCTTAAAAAACCTTTTTTAATAAACAAACAAATAAATAAACAAATAAAAAGAGACAGCTGTAACAAATGGTGCTGGGACAACTGGATATCCATGCGCAAAGGAATGGATTTGGACTTCTACCTCACACCATACATAAAAATTAACTTAAGATGGATCACAGACCCGAATGTCAGAGTCAAAACCACAAAGCTCCTAGGTGATCATGGCCTTGGACTAAGCAATAGTTTCCAGATATGACACCAAAAACACAAGTGACAAAAGGAAAAAAATACACTGGACCTGATCGAAATTTTAAAGTTTTGTGCTTCTAAGGAGAGTATGGAGAAAGTGAAAAGACAACCCACGGAATGGGAGAAAATATCTGCAAATCATACATGTGTTGAGAAATTTTATCCAGATTATGTAAAGAACTCCCACAGCTCGACGACAACAAAAAAAGACAAACAACCCAATTTTTAAATGGGCAAAGGATAGATCCAAAGAAGATGTACCAGTAGGCAACAAGCACACGAAAGGATGCTCAACGACATTTGCTATCAAGGAGAGGCAAATGAGAACCACAAGGAGACTCCACTTCCATTTCCGTTAGGAAACAAGTGTTGGTGAGAATGTGGAGAAACTGGAACCCCATCCCCTGCTGGTGGAATTGAAAAATGGTGCAGCCACTCTGAAAAACAGAAAACTGTTTGGCAGGTCCTCAGAATGTTTAATTTAGAATGAAAACCACACGATGCCACAGTCCCACTTCTGAAAATACATGCTCACAGGGAAACCTGTACATGTATGTCCATGGGAGCAGGATTCAGAAGACCCCAAAAGTGGAGCCGTTTCAAATGTCCATCAACTGATGAATGGATAAAACAAAATATGGTATACCTGCACAATGAAGTATTATTCAGCCCTGAAAAGGAATGAAGTTCTGACACACGCTACAATGTGGGTGAACCCTGAAACACGGTGCTGAGTGAAAGCAGTCCGCCACAAAGGCCACGTGTTGTATGACTCCATTTAAGTGAAACACCTACAATACTGAAGTCCGTAGAGACAGAAAATAGATTAATGGTTGTCAAGGGGGCCAAGGAAGTCTGGAGAGCAGGGAGTGATTGCTAATGGGTCAGGGTCTCCTTTGGGAATGAAGAAATGTCCTGAAATTAGACAGTGGTGTGGTTTGCACGACTCTGCGAACAGGCTAAAACCCACTGAACCGTATACTTTAAAAGGACGAATTTTACGTTCCATGAATTATATCTCAGGAAAGCTGTTATTAAAAACAGAAGCACAAGAATGAGACGGAGCTGAGAGAGAGAAGAGGAGGGTAGCGGGGGTGTGACAGCAAGGAAGACAGAGAAGCGAAAGAGAAAACGACACAAGAGGTGCGACGAGAGGGACCAACAAAACCCCCAAAGAGTTAGAGGAAGGTCTCCATGGGGCCTATTCACAAAACAGTTTCATCAACCCTAATTCTGATCACTTCCCCCAGGTGGCTCAATTCAATGATATCTGACCAGTGCGTATCCACTGCCACGTGAGAGGGTTCATCTTCTTTAAGGGAAGGCGTGGGGAGGTGGGGATGTGACCCAGGTCCTCCGCTGAGTCAGTGGCTCAGGTGGGAATGAGCCCCAGGTGTTCTCACACCCAGGACTCTCAGTGCTGTTCTTCACCTACCAAATCAGCTCCTGTTAGCTAAGCACCTGCCTGGGGCTTTGTTTAGGGATAAACTTGAGGGCCTTCCAAAGTTGATGAGATCCACAGGGAGCAGGCCCCTGAGAGGACGTGGGGTTAGGTGTGGCTAGCCCAGCCTGTTATGGAAACAGGGGCCTGCAGATGTCTGATTGAAGGGGAGCAGTGGGCTGGGAGGTCAGACCTCTCAAGGTGATGGCAGGCTGGGCCGGGGTGGTGGCCTTCGAGTTTGGCCTGGCTTCTGTCTCGTGTTGAGCTAGGAGCCTCCTGTAAATGAGTAGTTCTCCTTCTCACATCATCCCCCTTCCCAAGTGCTTGGTTGGCACCAATGCCAAGGATGGACCAAAGAGGCCTGGAGGTGGAAAGAGCCCCAGAGACCATCCAAACAAGTGCTGTAGCCCATTGGTGAGTCAGAGATCAATTCAGTGATCATGACTAGCATTTATTTTTTTTTAAGTTTATTTATTTATTTTGAGAGAGAGAGTGTGTGTGAGAAAGTGAGAGAGAGAGAGAGTAGAGAGAGAGCGTGCAAGCAGGGGAAGGGCAGAGAGAGAGGGAGACAGAGGATCCAAAGTAGGCTCTGTGTTGACAGCAGAGAGTCCAACGTGGGGCTGGAACTCACCAACGGTGAGATCATGACCCGAGCCAAAGTCAGATGCTTAACCGACTGAGCTACCCAGGCACCCCACGACCAGCATTTATTTTAATAAGATGGAATGGAATGAAATGGAATGGAACGGAACAGCATAGCATGGCACAGCGTAGCATACATTGTATACGTAAGTGTAAGTTGTCTGGGGTTCTTTTTGAAATTTTTGTTTTTATATACCTGCATGTATGTACTGAATCACAGTGAAAAGTATATTTATTAATGTGGATTGGGGCCAGAAACGTTTGAAAGTCCCTGATCTAGAAACGGAAAAGCCATTTTCTGAAGGCCATACTTGAGCTGGGAGTAGAACAAGCAATCCTGACTTCTCCCCTGCTGTTTCCACCACACCGTGCTTCTCACTCAAAACGCCTCTTGTTGCACTTGCTGCTGATCTCTGGCACCCTCGAAACACCCTGAGCACTCTTGCTCTGGAGCCTTTGCTCAAGTGTTTCCTCTACGTGGAAGGCCCTTCCCTCCCGTAGCCACTAAAAGAACACATTCTTATTCTCAAGGTCATGTTTAAATTCAATCTTCCCTGGGTTGCTAAGGAACAAGCTCATTATTCTGAAAATGATAAATGGAGAATTAAACGTTCATCCAGGCTTTCCGTACAAACCAAGTTAATGACAGGGGGAAAGTCTTTATAGAAGAACTGCAGCTAATAAATGTGGAAGGAGTGATAGAATCAGAAAGCCAGCATTTGGCCACCCCTATGAAAAAATGGATCATCACTGGAGGTTAAAACCACGAGTAAAGGCTGAGGGGGCATGTTTATAATGGACCTACAACAGATGCATTTGGCCATTCAAGTCTATTTAACACAGGAAAGTGTTCTCCTTCGAGATGCAATTGCAAGTACACAGCCCCACCTATGGTATATTCTTGCCAAAAGAAATGAATCTTAATTACCAGGTTTCAGGAAATGCAGGGGACAGAGAGACATCGCATAAATTCAATCGGATGAATCCAGAATGTAGGACTTTCTACAGGACAAATGACCTAGTTTCTTCAATTAAAAACAGCATAAAAAAAGGAAAAGAGGACGGATAGATTTGAAGAGGCTTAAGAAATATCCCAGTTAAATGTAATGTGTGGACCTTGTTTGGGTCCTGATTAAATAAGCCAATTGCAAAAAAGTCATTTTGAGAGTTGGAGAAATAGGAATAGATATTAAATGGCAGTAAGTAGGGGCACCTGGTTGGCTCAGTCAGTTGAGTGTCCGCTTCGACTCAGGTCATGATCTTGCGATCTGTCAGTTTGAGCCCTGCGTTGGGCTCTGTGCTGACAGCTCAGAGCCTGGAGCCTGCTTCAGATTCTGTCTCCTTCTCTCTCTGTCCCTCCCCCGTTCATGCTCTGTCTCTCTCTCAAAAAAATAAATATTTAAAAAATGTTAATGGTAGTAATGATTTTAATTATTTCATCTTTCATAAGGTATTGTGGTTATTTTTTTAATATGGTAGATAAGAATTTTGGCAAAATGTTGATAATTTTTAAATTAGCCAGTAAGAACACTGGGTTCATTATACTATTCTCTCTCTTTTTGTGTATGTTTGAAAATTTCCTGAAGAGGGGTGCCTGGGGGCCTTAAACATCTGACTTTGGCTCAGGTCACAATCTCACAGTTCATGAGTTCGAGCCCCGCATTGGGCTCTGTGCTGACAGCTCAGAGCCTGGAACCTGCTTCGGATTCTGTGTCTCCCTCTCTCTCTCTGCCCCTCCCCTGCTTGCACTCTGTCTCTCAAAAATAAATGTAGGGGTGCCTGGGTGGCTCAGTCAGTTAAGCGTCTGACTTCGGCTCAGGTCATGATCTCACGGTCTGTGAGTTCGAGCCCCGCGTCGGGCTCTGTGCTGATGGCTCAGATCCTGGAGCCTGCTTTGGATTCTGTGTCTCCCTCTCTCTCTGCCCTTCCCCTGCTCACACTCTGTCTATGTGTCTCTCAAAAATAAATAAAAATGTTAAAAAATTAAAACAAAATAAATGTAAAAAAATTAGAAAGTTTTCATAAGAAAGAAATTTTTTAATAAATTTGATCTATTCTGAAAGGCCCTCCAACACTACCCCCCCCCACCTAGGATGAAAGGGATTAACTACATTTATTGGGATTAAGTTTTTCCTTTTACTCTTAACACCTATTGATTTTAGCTGCTAACAAAGCATTCATCCCTGTCTGTTATTACAGCTTTCTTTCTGGAGGTATGTATCTGTCTTCCCTACCAGCTCATCCAACGTAGGAAATGCATCACTGTAGTTCTGGTGTCAAATAATTTTTATTCAATTTAATTTAAAATATCTGAATTGAGGGGCTCCTGGGTGGCTCAGTCGGTTACGCGTCCTACTTCAGCTCAGGGCATGATCTCACAGCCTGTGAATTCAAGCCCTGCATCGGGCTCTGAGCTGACAGCCCAGAGCCTGGAGCCTGCTTCGAATTCTGTGTCTCCCTCTCTGCCCTTGCCCCACTCGCACTCTGTGTATGTGTGTCTCTATCTCTCAAAAGTAAATACTTAAAAAATTAAAAAATATTGGGGCGCCTGGGTGGCTCAGTTGGTTAAGTGTCTGACTTCGGCTCAGGTCATCATCTCGTGGTTTATGAGTTCGAGCCCCACATCAGGCTCTGTGCTGACAGCTCAGAGCCTGGAGCCTGCTTCGAATTCTGTGTCTCCCTCTCTCTCTGGCCATGCCCCACTCTTACTCTGTCTCTCTTTCTCTCTCAAAAATTAGTTAACATTAAAAAATTAAAAACTATATATCTGAATGGAATTTGAGTTCACAGTTGAGTTCCCAAAATGTCCAAGGTCAGTCGAGAGTTATAGCTTCTAACAGTCCTGATCGGTTCTATCATAAAAATGACAGCATAAGTGACCAAGGATCCATTCATTCATTCATTCATTCATTTTATTCTATTTTTTTAAGTTTATTTATTTATTTTGAGAGAGAGAGAGAGAGAGAACAAGCAGGGGAGGGGCAGAGAGAGAGGGGGAGAAAGAATCCCAAAAATGGTCCCCACTCAGCCTAGAGCCCAATGTGGGGCTCAAACTCATGAACCATGAGATCATGACCTGAGCGGAAACCAAGAGCCAGACGTTTAACCAACTGAGTCACCCAGGCGCCCCTCATTTTATTCTATTGAGTGACTCTGGGAGCCAGGTACCATGGTAGATCATGGAAATATATATTCTAGCGCCCTGCCCCACCAGACCCTGCAAAAAAACACCCTCCAGGAGCTTAGTCTAGTGAACAATGCCACCAAACTATAGGTAACCAGAACATCACCATGCTGTACAATTAGTGCTGTACCACAGGTAAGAGGAGGGAGCCACGGGATTTGGTGGAGAAGCAGTGGCTTCCAGTGAGGAGGCAATAGCTCAAGTGACTCTGTGACCATCCTGTAGGCTTCAGACCGAGAGGCTACACTCTGGGGCCCAGAAAGGAGTGGGTGAAGAAATCTGCCGATAGTCTGCGCCCCTCCAGAGCCATACTCCTGAAGCATATCTGGCAATTTTATAGAGAAGAGGGCGAGCGTGCTGGGGAAGGGTGTGGAAAGGGGACCCTGGACAGCCTCTTTCTCCCTCGACGGTTCCCACTGATCCTGCTCCAGCCCCAAAGCTGCAGATCCCACTCAGCAAAACTGAAGTCCTGCCCCTCCCAGAAGGGCTTTATACAAAGCAATTTAATAACATAAATGTCGTTACTTACAACATGAGGTTCCCATTCCCACAAAAAGTGTTCCTACCAATGGCATTTAGTTTTCTCACAAAAGACAACTTTATCATCCCATTGCATTTCCAGCGTATTTTAGCAAACCAAGTCAGTTGGTGCCTGGCAGTTGCCCCCTGAGTCAGCCTATTAATCTGGATCTAGGCTTTGTCACACCACCTTCTCTCCTGCCTCCCGCACAGTGCACGCTCTAGAGCCCCAGGCTGCCTCTACTCACAGGAACCTCCTTTGGACACTCGTCTGGGCTCCCCAACCAAAACTGACCTCCCAAGCGAAGGCCATCTTACAAACACGAAGACGGAGGGGTACACAGGGAAGCCACATTAAGCACAAGTAGGTGCCGAGTGAATGAACTCTTTAACGAATTAGTGAGCATTAGCCCCTAGGAGGTGAATCATTCCAGGAACAGAAATGATTGAATGAATGAATGAAAGAGACCAGAGGCCGGGTTCCTTTGAGCTGCCAGCCTGCTCCTCACCTGTCTGCTGGGTTGGGGTGGCAGGGCTCAGCCACAGCAGGAGGAGTAGAACCGGACACATGGTTGCAGGCATCGAGCAGAGACAAGAGTGTTTCAAGGACCGGGGCTGGGGCTTTTAATACTCACCCATCCCAGTGCGCTCATTTGGTGTCTGTGCTCCTGGGGAGGTGCCAGCTCACAGCTGGGAAGCCATGCGCAAAGGGGAGGGTGGGGGGAGAGTAGAGCACCAAGATTGTGGCGCAGGTGTCCCAGCTGCTCAGAATAGCTTGTCCAAGCAGAGGTAATGAACGCAAAAAAAAAAAAAAAATTTTTTTTTTCCAATCTGCTGGGGCTTCCAGACCAGCAGAAGAAGCAGAATTGGAGAACCCAGAACGATATCGCCGTCAAGGACTTTGGCAATCTTCTGATCTGACTCACCCCTCCCTGCACCACCACCACCCCCATTTTAAAGATAAGAAATACTGAGGCCCAGAGAAGGCAAGAAGCACCACAAGGTCACGCAGCTCACTTATCATAGAGCCGAGGTGAGAACCTTGATCTCCCGGCTCCTACTCCAATGTTCTTTCAAACAAATTATAGTGGCGGTATTCAGAGACGCCCCCGGGGAGGCCCCTTCAGCCAGGAGAATCAGCTGGGCTGCTCCGTTTCCCTAGAGCTGGTATACACCACAGAGCTGCTGGAATGCTGACAGACCAGGAGAAGGTTGAGGGAGAGAGATTCGCAGGGACTATCTACTACAGGGAAATGTGGAAAGTAAGGTGACTCTATTGGCCACTCCGGAAATGCCCAACTGCAGTCCGGGGCCAGTTCTACCCTTGGCCCAACTGGGTTCTGATGCATCCCTGCAAGTGGCACAGGAGCGGCTTTAAGAGCTCGTGGGTGCCTGAGACAGACTCGGGATCTATGCCTGACCGCACCCTGTCGCCTTCCGCTATGGACACAGGAAAGATGAAATCTTACTCTCCAAACCTTCCCGCACTTGGTGATCAGCGATAGAGTTCTGGCCCGTAAAACATAGTTGAAAATATTCTGGAGTTTAGCTTTCTTCTAAAAGGGACAGGCAGGGGGCGTCTGGGCCACTCAGTCAGTTAAGTGTCTGACTTTGGCTCAGGTCGTGATCTCATGGTTCGTGAGTTCGAGCGCCATGTTGGGCTCTGAGCTGACAGTGTGGAACCTGTTTTGGATTCTGTCTTCCTCTCTCTCTGCCCCTCCCCCACTCTTGGGCACACTCTCTCTCTCTCACACACACGAATAAATAAACATTTAAAAACAAACAAATGTTGAGGGTGGAAAAAGCCTGGGCCCCAAAGATATCACCAACAACTGAACCAGTGTCAGCAGTCGCCTACCTTGGGGCTCCTTGGTATCTGAGGACAATAAACCCCCATTCGTTTGTCACTCTTAGTTGGGGTCTCTGTAACATGCAACTGAAAGCATACCGTGTAGCAATAATCTTTGGAAGCACTCAGGCCAGGCTGGAAAACTAGCCCTCCCGGAGGCCCTGGTGGAGACTGCATTTGGCGAGAGACCAGATACAATGAGGGGCAGAAGCTCCTTCCGACTCTGAGATTCTGGATACTATGAAAGGGGGAACACTGTTACCCTTTATAACAGTCTCTGAATAGTTGCCAAGGGGGACACAGAAAGACTCAAGTGTTCTCAAGACTATAAATACTTTGTCACTTTTGTTTATCCTTAAAACTCATTGATTGATTTAACAGTACTATTTAAACACTTATTCTTTTTTTTTAATTTTTTAATGTTTATTTTTGAGAGAGAGAGGGAGAGGCAGAGAGAAAAGGAGACACAGAATCCACAGGCTCTGAGCTGTCAGCACAGAGTCCACCGTGGCGCTCGAACTCGTAAGCAGTGAGATCATGACTTGAGCTGAAGCCGGAGGCTTAACCGACTGAGCCACTCAGGCACCTCTTTAAACACCTATTCTGGTGCGCCTGGGTGGCTTAGTCGGTTGAGTCTCCGACTCCGGCTCAGGTCATAATCTCGCAGTCTGTGAGTTCGAGCCCCACGTCGGGCTCTGTGCTTACAGCTCAGAGCCTGGAGCCTGCTTCAGATTCTGTGTCTCCCTCTCTCTCTGCCCCTCCCCCACTCATGCTCTGTCTCTCTCTAACTCAAAAATAAACATTAAAAATTATTTTTTAAATAAAATAAAATAAATAAACACCTGTTCTAAGCCAACACCGAGGATTCAACAATGAATCAGACAGACACAAGTCTGCCTTCAAGAAGCTTCAGTCTAGTGGTAAGAGACATACCAATGGGCAGTTACAATACAACATTACAATGGGAGGGAGAAGCAGAGGAGGAGGATCCAACAGGGGCCTGGGAAGAGGGGGTGGATGTATGCAGCAAGCACTTTCTAGAATACATCTTATGCCCAAATTTAGAAAAGTAGTAGGATTTATCCGGGTGGAGCACTGAGTGAGAAGGGAAAATGTTCTAAGAAGAGAGAATGACGTGTTTAAAAGATTTCATGCTATATAGTTAATTCTCATCATTCAACTTCAATTACTATACAGAATTGCATTCTTATGAGAGGAAGGTAAAATAGTGTGGCCACTGTGCAAAACAGCATTGCGGTTCTTCAAAAAATAAAAATAGAACTGCCCTATGGTGCAATTTTACTTTTGAGTATGTACCCAAAAAAAAAAAAAAAAATGAAAGCAGGGACTCAAACAGGCATTTGTGCAATAACATAACAGCATCATTCACAACAGCCAAATATCCATCAATAGTGAGTGGATAAACAAAATGCAGTATGCACGTACAACAGAGTATTATTCAGTCTTCAAAAGGAGGGAAATTCTACACATGCTACCACATGGACGAACCTTGAAAACATTATGCTGCATGAAATAACCACATACACAAAACCAAATATTGTACGACTCCACTGGCATGAGCTACCTGTGATGGTCAAATCCATGGAGACAGAAGGTAGAGCGGTGGTTACAAGGGGTCGGGGGTTGAGGTAACAAGAGAGCTCCTGTTTAATGGGTGCAGGGTTTCAGTACGGTGTGATGACAAAGTTCTGGAGATGGATGGTGGTCACGGCTGCGAACAACATGAATATACTTAGCACAGGGAATATACGCAATAACATTGCAATGACTTCGTACGGTAACAGACAGTAATTACACTCAGTGTGGTGATCATTTTGTAATTGTATATAGGTGTCGAATCACCATGGTGTACCAATATGATATTAAAACCAATATGATATTAAATGCCAACTCTACTTCAATTAAAAAATAATCTAAAATAAAATTAAAAATGGGATCATATGATTGTGAATGTACCTAACCAATGTGAAAGTACTTAATACACTGAAATATACATTTAAAATAGTTAAAATAGTAAATCTTATGTGTACTTTATCACAATAAAACATTGCATCATGAGTTTTCGACATTCAGCCATTCTCTGGCTGACTGACATTTGGATTGGTTCCAGTTTTCCGTAGTCCTAACCACTGCTGCTATAAACATTCTTAAACATCTCCCCTCCTATGCCACCTAGGAATTAGATTGTTCAGTCATAGGTTGTACCCATCTTCAGTATGTAAGTGTGATCAAAGGTCCTCCAAGCGGTCATAGTGATTTGTCTTCCCGCAGGCAGTACAGAAGGATTTCTTGTTGTTCCCCATACTTGATATTCTCACCTCCTCTCCCCCCAGTCTGATGGGCGTGACATCACAATTACTTCTAGTTTTACTTTGCATTTCCATGATTGCTGCTAATTTTGAGATTACTGATCATCTATGGTTCTCTTTGAATTGCCTATTCATAACCTTTGCTCATTTTTATCACTTTGCTCGTGAGTTTATATGAAGTTATCTTTTTCTTACTGAAAGTAAGAAAATCCTTTATAAATTCCAGTTACTACTCCTCTGAAGGTTACATGTGTTGTAAGTATCTTTCTCCCTGTGTCTGGCTTGCCTTTTCATTTCGTTTCGTTGGTCTATGGCCATACCACCCTGAACGTGCCCGATCTGGTCTCATTTTGTTTCTTCGATGTGCGGAAGCTCTATACTTTAAGGCAAATTTTCTGTTGTGGTTTGTGTTTTTCGTGAATTATTTAAAGAAATCTTTCTCTAATTTTTTTAACTGTATTTTCTTCTAAAAGTATTTGTACCCATTACCTAGAGCTGCTATGACAAAGTTGGACTGCTTAAAACAAGAAAAATGTATTCGCTCACAGTTCTAGAAGCTAGAAGTCTGAGACCAGGTCCCAGTAGGGGCCATGCTCCCTGAAGGCTGTAGGAGCAGATCCTTCTCTGCCTCTTCCTGGTCGGTGACAGTCCCTGGCCTTCCATAGTTTATAGGTTCATCACTCCAATTTCTGTGTCTGTCATCACATGGGGTTCTGCCTGTGGGTCTCTGTCTCTTCTCTTCCTCTTTTAAGGACATCGGTCATATTGTACAGGTATGAAACCGTTGCTTTTTGCCTGTGGATTTTCATTGCTTCAGTACCATGTGTTGAAAAGGCCATCTTTCTTCCATTGAATTGCTTTTGTATCTTTGTCCAAAATCAGGTTAGGCAGATTTGTGTGGGTCTATTTCTGAGTTCTCTACTCTGTTCCATTAATCTATGTGTCTATCCCTCCACCAAAACCACATAGTCCTGGATTATCGTAGCTATATAAGTCTTGAAATTGGGTAGACTGATGGCTACTTTATTCTCCTTTTTAAAAATTGTTTTAGGTATTCTTGTTTCTTTGTCTTTTCATATAGCATTTAGAATAATCTTGTTTATTTAGACAAAAAACCTTGCTGGGGTTTAGATAGGACTTGCATCAAGTCTGTATATAAATTTGGAGAGAATTAATATCTTTACTATGTTGAGTCTTCCAATCCATGAACTTAATATATCTCTCCATTCATTTAAATCTTTTAGTTCTTTCATCAGCAATTTGTACTTGCAGCATACAAATCCTGTACATATTTTGTTTGATTTTGTAAAAAAAAAAAAAATTACATATTTTTTAAGTTTGTAAATTTGTAATTTTGGTGTTCATTGCTAGTATATAAAAATGCAACTTTTTTTGTATGGTTATTTTATATCCTACAATCTCACTTATTAGTTCTAACGGGGCATTTTAAAAAGATTCCTTGGGATTTTCTACATATCCTGAAGTATATACAGATGAAATAATATGATGTCTGAGATTTGCTTCAAAATAATCTTGGTAGGGGCAGTGGGTGGGAGTCCATAATTGTTAAATCTGGGTAATAGGTACATGGCAATTTAGTATACTATGCTCAATATCTTTGTATATGTTTGCAATTTTCTATTAGAAAAAGGGTTTCAGCTGTTATTCCCTGTAAAGGCTCCAGGGGTCCTCACTGCTGGGTAAAGTGGTTGACATGTCATTCAAGACCGTTTATGATCTGACTTTCCCATAATTTTCCCATAATTCCAATTGTTCTTTGAACAATTAACAAAGGACCGTCTTTCTGTATGTTTCACAGTTGTCGAAATACTTTTCAGTTCCAGCTCTTTGTTTTAGCTCCTGCTGGCCCGACCCCTCCTCTCTTTCACAAGAGGCTCTTCTCCTTCCTCTCAACATTAAATTCCAACCAGCCTCTGGGAGTCAGCTCCAGAACCAAGAAGTCCTCAAGAAGCCTCCCTTAATCGCCCTGGTCACATTTATCTTCCCCTTTCTGACTTTCCAGAACTCCATCTTTATCATTCATTTCAGCATAACATAGGAGTTAAGACTAGGGTTTATGGAGCCAGAGTGCCCGAATTTGGATCCAGGCTCCATTGTTTACTAGCAGTGTCACTTTGGGGAAGTTACTCAAACTCTCTGTGCCTTAATTACTTCTTCCTTAGAATGGAGATAATAATGGCATCCACTTTATAGGGTAGTTGGAAGGATTACATGGGTCAGACATGTAAAGAATTCAGCACAGTGTTCAGCACACAGTAAACACTGCACATCTAATGATGTCATGTGTGCAGTCCTATTTTATAACCAAATAGTAGGTGCCTAAAGGGCAGGAACTATATCCAAGCACTGAGTTATACACACAGTAGATGAAAAGAATCACAGTCATGACTTGGATCAGTTTAAATCAAACAAATAAAGTCAATATTTGATTGCATAATTTGGGAATTATTCCAGCCATTGCCTTCTCTTTTGCTTTTCACTGCCCGACCCAGGCAGCCAGATTTTGTCAGAAACAAAATCATAACATGGCCCTCAGATTCACTTCCCCATCATAAACCCTTCATCCTGCTAATAATAAAACTCTATCAAAATTCTGTCGGCTTAAGAAACAAAGGGATATACTAAAAAGATTTGAAGGGAAGGCTAAAGAGCTAGACTCAGAATAGGATAGGCAACTGGCAGCCCCAGGGTCGGAAAGGCAGGAATGACAGTCTCATCACCACATTTGAATGAGTAAGCTCCAGCCCACTTTTTTTGGTCTTTGCCTAACTTGTTCAAGGTTCGGAGTCTTGGGAAAGAGTTCGGACAATCCAGATTTGAGCCATGTGGCTACCCCTTGGTCAGAGGGTTAATAACAAAAATCTGGTAAGGTTTTCGTGAGAAAAGATATTAACTAAGCATTAAAGAGAAGACTCGGCCCTAACTTTTCTCTGGGTCTCATGAGCTGACTAGTAATTCGCGGAAAGAATGCAGGCTGGATAAATATTTCTGTTTGGCTGGTAAACCCTTCACCTTTAGTTTTAAGACTTTACTTCTGCTTGGGTCCAAAGTGGGCATGGTAAGGGCAAGTAAGTGCAAATGAAGGAGTAGTTTCTGCTCATAGTAGTTTCTGTTTATGACGGGAGCGCCACACCGGAGTCAAATAGTGCTGTTTGTAGTCTTCGAAAGAGCTGGAATCTGAGAAGTCTCTGGAAAACTGTTTAGATGGAACTACCTGGACTTTCTACTCTAAAACCTGGCAGTCAAGAGAGCTTTTCTTAAGTCCCATTAGTCCTGTCTCTGCTCCCACTCCATCCTGCCCCAGCCTTCCCAGGGGCCCTAATTAGTTGGAATGCACCCAGAAGCCAAAGTTCCTCTAGGAAGAAGGTAATGGTGGGGACCCTACAAACTATCAAGGATAGAAACCAAGGTCTCTAAGTCTGGATGTGCAAAACATTTATGGAGACTCCAAGGTGTCCTCTCCCTGTGTGCTATCGGGACAGAAAGTCTAGACAGAGACACCAGTTCTCAGAGGAACTGGGGATGAGGCTAGGAGATCAAGAAGACAGAAGCCTTGGATATTCTCTCAGCCAATTTGGGTCACCTTATCTTGCGCTAAAGAATGTTTGGGGAGTATTTTAAAGCAATAGCTATCTTGACAGCCCTTTAGTATCTGTATACTTTCTGTACATTCCCTCTGCATTTCAAGGGAAAGGATTTTTTTTTCTTAAAACAAAGCAAAAACCAAAATTAACTCTATACATTCTAAAAAATAGTATGACCAGTTTGCAGGTTTTTTTAATAATACATAAAAAGGGGGAAAATGACTGCATAATCTCATCATTTTGCTAGAGCCACACTTATTTTTTTTTTATTGCCTTCCTTTCCTCTATGTAATTTTTCTTTCCAGGGATATTTTTCCATAGTTGTAATAATGATGTATATACACTTTTTTAAAAAACGTTTTTATTCAAATTCAAGTTAGTTAAGATACAGTGTAATATTAGTTTCAGGTATACAACTTAATGATTCAACACTTTCATATAACGCTCAGCGCTCATCACAAGCGCGCTCTTTATTATAGACTTTTTAGTATATAAACTTCTCCTTTTGCAATAATTTCAGATTTGCAGAAAGGTTGCAAAGATAGTATGAGAGTTCTGAAAACTTTCAGTTTTCACGAATGTTACCATCTTACATTTTTCAACCCTCAGAAACCAATATTGGTACATTACATTTAATTAAACTTTAGATTTTATCTGGATTTAACCGGGTTTGCCGCTTGTGTCCTCTTTCTGTCCCAGGATCCAATTCAGGCGGGAACACTGTATTTAATCGTGTCTCCCTAACCTCTTCCGGCATGTGATAGTTCCTCAGTCTTTCCTTGTTTTTCATGACCTTGACAGTTTTAAGGAGTACTAGTCAGGTATTTGGTAGACAGTCCTCAAATTGGACTTCTCTTATGTTTTCCTCATGAACAGACCGAGGTTATGGGATTTTGGGAAGAAAACCCCAGAAGTGATGAGCCCACCTCATCGCATTATACCAGGGTGCATAATATCCACATGACATCACTGGTGGTATTAACCTTGATCATTTGGTGAAGGTAGTGCTGGCCAGGTTTCTCCACTGTGAAGTTGCTATTTTCTCTTTCCATACTTTTTTTTTTTAAGTGAATTACTAATTCTAGTCCATCCTCAAGGGGAGAGAGGATTAAGGTCCACCTCCTGGAAAGGGAATAATTTATAGATATTGTTTGAATTCTTCCATAAGGAAGATTCGTCTCTTCTTACTCATTTATTTATTCTATCATCTGTTTATATAAGTAGGAATTCATGTATATTTGATATATATTTTTCTCTCTTTGTTTCCATTTGACAATGTGTCATAAGATTTTTTTTTCTATGTTACTATCATGGTCTTCACAACCATCATTTTAATGGCTGCATCTATTTTTAGACATTTTCCATTATTAACTTTGAACTCACAAATTATGCTGCAGCAAACACCTTTTGAAACAATGTTCTGTGACTGTATTCCAGCTGTGGCATGATGTTTGGGACATGATGTTTGGAACACAGAAACGTAAGTCTACTTAGGATATATGGATATATGGATGCATGCATGCATGCTGGGCTGGCATCCTTTTTTTCCGTTGAACAGTGGTCTTACTTAGCCTTATGGAGATCTCAAGTCAAAGTTAAATGTTGAGAAGAGAAGGTTGAGAACTTGCTGGAAAACAGGCTTTGACTTCCTCTGAACCATAACTAGTTTGTAACAATAAACAAAGGTCCTCAGAACAAGTACAGATTTTGTACTGTAAGCTATTTTTCTCTCTCTGGTTGGAAAACATTTGGACATTTTAACAGCTTCAGCAGTTTTCCACACGGCTTTATCATTCTTCTGTCAGCTTACCATGTAGATATGAAGATATTTTAATTCCTAGGGTGTTTTCAGGGCATGTATATGTCATCGTATTTAGTCTCTGGCAAGGAAAGTATGTCAGTTTAATAATAAAGTGAGTAAAGGACATAACGCTCTCTGATAACGGCTGCTGGACAAAACGAAACACAAACAGTTACAAAGTAGCTGAGGGAAGGGAGGTGAGTGTATTTTCATCACTTCAAGATTTGGGAATGTAACCAAATCTTGACAGAGATTTAGTGCCAAGGAGCTAAGGAGCTAAGAGAGGCAGTGGTCAGAGGCAAAGTCAGAACAATCCTGTCCCTTGACCCGCAGTGTACTTCTGACCATTCTTGTTCCTGTGTAGAACGGGCAGTTCCTTACATTCCAATGCCCACCTGGCCATTCATGCATTCATTCCGTTCGCTCACTAGTCTGTTGTTCTGTTAGATAAAATGCTAAATAACAAGGCCGTGTGAGAAGTGTTCTAACAGGAGGTACAGAGTGCTAAGGGTTCAGAGAATGGGTAGGGCAGAATACAGCCAGAGAAAGCCGTGATGTAGCTGAGTTAGCTCTTGAAAGGAAGACTGAGGCGTAGTTGGGAATCTGCTAGTAGTTCAGGCAGGAGATGAAGTTAGGAAGCTGAAGTGTGACTGCATAGTGAAGATCCTTTATGCTTCAGGGGAAGGAACCAAACTGTATCTTATATGGAGAAACGGTGGTGAGTTTTAGGTAAAGGAGTATGACCCCACAGTAGTATTTTCCATCCTCCCCCACCCCCCAAGCTTCTTATCCCCACTGGGGAGGGCAATGTGGCAATATTCACCAAAATTACAAATGCACATTTTTTGGCGCCAGTCATTCCACTTTGGAGAATTTATCCTACAGATATACTTGCACCGATATGAGATAATATATGACCAGGTTTTTCACTGCAGCATTGTTTGTATTAACAAAGGATGGAAAACAACTTAAATGCTCATCAGTAGGTAACTGATTGAATAAACCATTGTCCATTCATACAATGGAAAATGTGCCACTAAAAAAAAATAAGGAAGCTCTTCACGTACTGTGATACAGAAAATTAAGAAACTCTGTTTTTAAAAAAGCAAGGTACAGGGGCGCCTCATTCCTGCTTTGCACCTTGTCAGGACTTTCTTTTAGTCAGATCTGTAGTTGTTGGGCTTCCAGTGGTTAAGGGAGAAATGGACAAATCTTCGTTTAGTCTTTTGCATAGGGAGACCTATTGTTGACAGCTAGGTTGGATTTCTTTCCCCCAGATTCCAAGTGGCAAAGGCTGGCAGGCGAGGGAGGAAAGAAGAGAAAGGTGTGTTTTCCTCGTTTGTTTTTCCCTCACTGCTGCTGGTGCTAAAGCAGTTGTGTGCTTGCTGTGGAAACAAAGGCTTGGGGAGAAGCTGGGAGGCAAGCTTCTGTTCCTTCTGTGGGCCAGTGGGGAGATAAAACCAGCTGGGAACTCCAAGCATCATTGTTTGAAAGGAAAACAAGTGAGATATTCCCAGGGCAGTGAGAGAAAAGGACAAGACTTACCTAGGGTGACAGATGAGTTGCCAAAATGTTTTGAGTCACCCATGCTGCCGATCTGCGTCTTACTGTTCTGCTGCAGCCTCTCAGAAGGCTGGTCACTAAAGTTCCCACCTACCTAAGAGCTCTCCCCACTCAAGATTTATTTTAACCCGCTAACCCTCAGACCCCGCTGTTCTGGTATTAAGACAGTGTAATGATATTGGGATAAATGACAGAATCCAAGGAAAATTAACGATGAAGTCTCCGATGGACCTCCAAAGCCAGAGGGTAGCTCTCTGCTTTCTGTTCCTCCCGGAGCAGTTTGCTGGAAAGAGGGAGGCGAGGGCATATGTAAAGCGCAGCCTCGTGTTCTCCGCGCTCCTAGAGGAGTAGTCCTAAGCAGATTCGCTTTCTTTTTTAATCACATTCATCTTTGATCCCAAGAACATCGAGCTCTCAGTGGGAAAGCGTGGGCCATCTGCCAGCTGCCATCACTAAAATTTTAACAGTCAGCAGTTTGATACCCTGGATACTGGATATGGGAGAAGACTGTAGTTGGTCGGGGCAGAAGAGGCAGCAGGATATGGTGGGCATAGTGATCCCTGTTATCCACACTCGAGGTGGGAAGTTCATAGGAAAAAGGAAGCAGGCTTGAGCCTCACTTTAACCAAGATGCTATAAAGATCATGCCTACTCGTTATACCATTACAGGCTATAGCAAATCTATGCACGCTTGGGGCCACGGGGAGTGACGCATAACACAGTCAATGCCACAAATGGACTGCTGCCCAACTCATAGCACCCCTTTCTTTGGAGTGTGCCCCAATATTCAGGGATGAGTCCCTAACACGGTCATTACTCTTTGTCGTGTCTCACTGGCAACAAGAGGTTTGCAAATCTTGCACCTGAGGTTCCTACAGCTGCTCTGGTCTCTGCACGTCCTGAGACTTAGTTGTCAGTTTTCCTTGGATTCTGTCATTTATCACAGTGTCTTTCCAGTATCTTGCCCCTCAGCCTTTTGTTCACGGATTTAAAATGTCCAAGTCATTGTAGAACGTTTGGAATGCATCTTGTTTTCAGAGGCTTTGGGTAATGAGCGGACAGTGATGACGACAATATACCACACCCTAGTCCAAACCAACATAATTTCTCTCTTGAATGCCTGCAACCATCTCTCTAGAAGAGCCCGCTGCTTCTACTCTTGCTTTACTCTTTATTCTCTGAAAAGTACACACTGACATTTTAGCAAGATGAGTCACTTCTCGTAAGACTCTTCCATGGCTTTCCAAGGCCCTAAGAATAAAGTCTAATGTGCTCAGAAAGTCCTTCTTGCAGGTCCTGCCCAAACTCCTCCTGTCTCTACATCAACACATATGCTGGTTCTCACCTGGAACCCTTTCTCTCTACTCTGTGCCTGACGGAGGCCTTGTCCCTCATCGAAATTAGTCCCCCCCCTTTTTTTAATTTAATAGTATTTACTCTTTTCCTTCATAGCTTTTATTACAGCTCATAATTACATATTCATTTTGGTGACTTGAGGCAATGTCTGTCTCCCCCAGAAGACTCTAAGTGCCCTCGAGTCAGGACTGCCTCCGTTTTGCTCCCTGTAACAGCCACAGGACCTAGCACAGAAACTGGCATATGGCAGGTACCCAAGTATTTAATGGGTGATTAAATAGGAAGAGACTGGCATGGCTATTGATGTTTGAGATGTAAGATAAGAAACCGAATTTGTGTGCTAGTGATAGAACAGAAACAAGATAGATTTACTTTAAAAAGAAAATCCAACAGACCTTGACGACAGGTGGTGGGAAGGAGACAAGCTTTACTAGCTCAATATGCCACCTGACTCTGAGAGGAAGGAGTCGAAAACGAATTTTCAAACTGGAATGACTAATGCTTAGGTTTGGGGAAATATGATACCTATGTTAGTTTTAGACCTATCAGTTGGAGATGACCAAGAGATATCAAAGCAGAAATGTTCAGGAAGTTGCAGGGTAGGGGTGCCTCGGTGGCTCAGTTGGTTAACGACTCTGGGTTTCAGCTCAGACATGATCTCATGGTTCGTGAGTCTGAGCCCCACATCAGGCTCTGCGCTGGCAGCACCTGACACAATTCAGATGCTGTAGAAAGATTTACGTCACTTTGAAATAAAAGATACTTACAGCAAGGGGAGGGGTTGGGAGCACACCTTGTGCACTGGTAATGACTATGTGCCCATATCTTTTATACATGAGGGAATAAAAATCCAGAGAAACAAAACGATCTGTCCAAGGTCACATAACAAGTCAGCGATGACGCGTTCTGACCCACTTTTCCTGACTCAGAAACCTCCTGAATTTTCAGACATGCCTGCTTTAGAGTAAACACTCAAAACCATTTCCTGATAGGCAAGGTGGATAAATAAAAGGCAGGAATTTCATTTCCTTAGTTTATTAAAGATGACGACAAACTGTTAGGCTGTGTATGTATTACAGCGAATAAAAATCCAGTTCAGAACACAAGTGCTACATGGACAGAACATCTCTATATAGACTCCTGCTCCTTTTATGTTAATTCAACAAAAGCTCTAAAGC
Organism: Paguma larvata; assembly: GCA_030068075.1. Lineage (NCBI taxonomy): Eukaryota > Metazoa > Chordata > Mammalia > Carnivora > Viverridae > Paguma > Paguma larvata. The sequence goes on from CM057824.1 coordinate 84,083,349, forward strand.
CCTGGCAGAGAAAGTCAAAAACAGCCTCATTTAAGTGGAAAATATTTGCCTTCCACTCTTCTGCAATGTCTTGAATCTTGTCTCTACCTTGTAAGCAAACTTTTAACTTTTTTTCCCTTTATTTATAAAAAAGAACACTTTTTCCCTCCCATTTCGTCCAGAAGGAACTCTCTTCAGTGCATTCAAAGCTTTTCCCCACCACGGCAGGGGATTTTCAGATACTGGTAGTAGTTGCAAAGTGCTTTCAAAACATCCCATACTCTTTCCTCTCTCTCTTTCCTCTCAAATAAATAAATAAATGGGTATTTGGACAGTGATGACAGCAGAGTGTCAGGGTCACTCAATCAGATACGCAATCTAAAGAGACGGAATGCGGAAGGTGGAGAAAAATAAGTGAAAAACCAGGAGCATGTAAGACTGCTGAGCTCAACTTTGGAAACTGTCGGCGTTTTCCATCCTTTGGTCCTATGCTAATATGGAACAGGCAGGACAATAATGAGAGTGCACCTCTCTTCCAGTGTAGTGACTTGGAGTAAGGAGCTGGATGTGTAACTTATACCACAACTAGAAGTAGAGCTCACCATTGTTAACGAACCCCTGAGTCTGAATCTGAGGCCTAACCCTTCGTAAGACTTCAGTTTTGTGGGGCCATTCCCAAAGCTCCTACGTAGGACGAGGCTCCTAGTAGCCTTTCAGAACTAGGCTGGGCTGGTGGCCTTGGGCTTAGTCCCGATGAACTAAGTAAGGGAGAACAAGCTCAGGGTCTTCCAGCCCGATCCTAAGTCCGAGGCAGAGAGATCAATGCCATGGGTCAATTCCTCCCTGCTCCCTGTTGCCCTGGTGGAGCCTCAGCTCTGGCCATTTCCTTACCGCCCCTTCTACTTCCTGTGACTCCTGGTTGCCTCCAGCTCAGGCACTCATCGGCTTCCACCAACCATGTGCTACTTTCTGTTCGGCCTCTTGGAGTAGCATCTACACCAAGTTTTTTCTATTAGCAACCAACTATGGAAAGACAGATATACAAGAAGTCAGTCCCAGAAAAAAAAAGTGCTGTGGGCTTTTGTTCACAGAGCCGCCAGCCCTGAGAACAATAACCCTGACCAGTGTTAGATGTAGAGGTCAGGAGCTACAGCAACTTAAAGAACACCACAAACATATCACGGTCCCATCGAAACACACATCGGAAGAAAGGGTAGGTGTGTGTTAAAATTAGTAATATGGAAAGAATGATTGAACATATGGATATCAACAGGCTAAATGGCTCAGTGCATAATAGGCATAAAGGCTCTTGTTACCCCAAGAACACAGGAACATTCACACTCACGCTCACGTCCATGAATTGCCAAGTTCCCTAACTCCACTAATAGCAGAAAGCTTCCCTCCCTCTACCCCGACTTTAATAAAAGAAACAAAGGCAAGAGTTCAGCCACCATGGAGGGTCCCAGCTCTGCAGGAAGGGGATGAGAATGGAGTTGGGCGATACTTTTACTCAGAACCAAATGACCACCTAACAGAGGGCACAATGGCAAGAGACTCACAAATAAGATGGTGGATGGAGTTTCTGTCCTCAACTTAGGATGGCATCAGGGACTTGCCTAAATTTGAGAGATCATATCTGCACCAGAGCTAGGTTAACAAAAAGAGATCTTATCACTTAAGGCCAACAGCCCCTCTGACTGAATAAACGCTCCTTAAGCAACAGAGCTGTGGCCTCACTTATGCTTGGTGTAAGGCCGTGAAGGGACCTGGCCTAACTATCAGGTCTGTTTCTTTGCTTCAAGCCCACCAGGGTAAAGCAAGTCAGCTGGTGACATCATATTTGCCTAGAATATTTCAAACAAGGAGGTCACGTGGTGGCCTCCTTGAGGTCTCTGGGGATTCCAGGTAATAATGCTGCTTTTATGGCCTCAAAAACACCTAAGTAAGCTGGACAGAAGGTCCGTGATGTAGTCCCATTCTCTGATGCTTCTCCTCGGCACAGTCTGACTCTATTCCAGGACTGAGAGAGAAAACTCCATTCTCCTATTTTAGCAGCAAAGGAGAAGTGAGTTGGTTGAGAAAGTCCTGACTCAGAAGCTCCAAAAGTAAAACAAAATAAAACTGGAAATGATACTTAAAATGCACCTAAAACTAGATCTGGTCCAAGTCAAGAAAGCCATGGATGTCAGAAGAACTGGGTCTCATTGTCCACTCCCCCGACAGAGGCACTAGAAGCTTCATAAAAGGACTCGTGTGTCAGTTCTGATGGAAATACCCGGTACCTACAAATTGTCACAACAGACTGGACCCCACCAACCTAACGAAGGTTGATTACACATGGACATTAGATAAGTCATAAAAAAAAATAATGATATTACTCAAAGAAAAAAAAAAAAAACCAAGTGGGGAAAGTCCTCAAAAGGGTGGCTCAGTTCTGCATTATGTGTGACCCTAGAACTTAGAAGAGGGCTTAATGTGCTTTCTTCAGGTGGTCTCCAGGACGGTGGCCTCTAGGGCCAAGGCTTCGGTGGGCTCCTCCTCGTAGTCTGACATGTAAGACTCCAGGCTCTGCTTGGCCAGCAATTCCCGCCGGGCCTGCAGCCGCTCACACCGGGGACAGCTTCCAGACTTGAAACAAGCCTTATGGTAACACGCTTTACACTCTGTTCAGGTGGGGAAGGTGAAAAAAAAAAAAAAAGAGAGAGAACAATCTGTATTATCTCAGGCCGGAAGTAAATCACTGCCACGGCCCCTTCTTGCCACCACCGCTAGGTGTACCCTCGGTAAAAACAGGAAGTTTCTGAGTCAAACTGAACTGCTAATAGGGTCAGCTGAGGGAAACAAATGAGCTTCGTGTTCAGTCTGGTTTGCCCACTCCACACCCGCACCAGTCCTTACCTTCACAGGTCCGGCACTTATGGAGCTCAAAAGGGAAGATGATGTCATCCTCGTTCTGACAGAACTCACAGATGAAGCCCTTGGCTTGGCAGAGCTGGGGGTGGGGGGAAGGGAGAGACGGCAAAATCAGGGGCAGCAAAACCAGGAGCTGGTACAAGAGGATGAACCCAAGTGCGGGAAGGGGCAAAATATAAGACTTGAGCGGGCCCTAAGGGGTTCTCCTGCCTTCTGGGAAGAGACCCGGCTGGACTTAGGAGCATGACAGCCAAACTGGGGCCAGGACTGGGCAGTGTGAGACAAAGCTTTAAGGTGGAGACAAGAGAGCATGAGTGTGAGAAACTGCAACCATAAGAATGGTTCGCAAGGCAGAGTTGAAAAGGAAGAAGGGATGACACCACGGGCGCTCGCTAAAGTCAGCATTCAAGGCTGGGTGATGATTCTGTTTTGAAACAGGAACCACAGCCCATGAAGGTAAAATGTGACGGCAAGGGCATTTCTCCAAAATACACGTAGCCTTGAGTCAGGTTATAGCGAAGCCTTTCCAATCCCTCCACCGCCCCCCCCAACCTGTTACACAGGATCTCTCTACGTATACCCTGTTTCGAGCTCTAATTCTGGGACTGTCACAGGAACACACGCTGGGCATATTCTAAGATGGGAAATTCTAAAAATGGAACTTCTGGATTTTTGGCATGTTGAGTATATCAAAGACAATAATAACTTGCACTTATAGAATGAAGTTTACAAAATGCTTTCACATAAATTATTTCATCAATTCTCAAAACTACTAAGAGGAAAGGACAGGGGCTATTAATTATTATCTTCATGTTAGAGACAAGAAAATTGAGGCTTACTGCAGAGAGAGCAAAGTGTTTCCTTCGGTCACAGTGACTGAGAATGATAAAGCAGAGACCCAGTCCCTCTCCAGATTCTAGTTCGGGGTCCTCGTCCCACATCAGGACACTTCTACACTGAAGGCCTGCTTAGTCCTGCCCCTACCCAGGGGCAGAGCCGGCACCGCTTCGTCTTTTAATTCCAGGTTCTTTAGATCTGGATGGATTAGCTGCTCACCAACCCCAGGAACAGCAGTGCTGACAGGCCTTTTCAATTTCCTGCAACTGCATGGCAAGAACCTGGGTCCAGCCCACTCCCTGTACCCCTAAGCAAGAGTCCAGTCACATGCTAAAGCGAGACTCTCTTACCATGCATCGTTCTACGTGGGCAGCCCCTGCCCTGGTGAGCTCGGCGAGCCGGGGCCCCAGCTCCCCCTTCCTGGTTGCAGTCAAGTCATTCAGCGAGTATAGGTGGAGATCCTCGGTCAGGTGGCCTGGAACTGTGTCAAAGGAATCCAGAAGCCTACAGGAAACGAGAGGAAGTCGGTTGGAGCAGAAAATGAACATTTGGGGGCACCTGAGTGGCTCAATTGGTTAAGCATCTGACTCTTGGTTTTGGCTCAGGTCATGACCTCACGGTTTGTGAGTTCGAGCCCCACGTCGGGCTCTGTGCTGACAGTGTGGAGCCTGCTTGGGATTGTCTCTCTCTTCCTCCTTCTCTCTGCCCTCCACCCCCATCTCCCTAGCTCTCAAAATAAATACACAAAACTTTAAAAAAAAAGAAGAAGAAAATGAACATTGTGTGTGGCACACTGAAGTAGAAGGATCTCTATCCAGAAGCAGGATAGGGAAAAGAAGGGCCCAGACGGGAGTCAATGAGGGTGGGCAGCGTTCAGCCAGCCTAGGAGTTCCAGACCTCCGGACCCTCCACACTACTAGGTGTCTGGATAGGAGAAGTGACTTTTATACCTTCCTGCACAGTGATTCGTGCCAGCTTGCAAAGAGTGGCAGGTCTGGCCTGAGAGAACAACCAGAGAGTTCCTTTCCAGAGAGGATACAGACAGTTAACTGCTACAGGCTTTTCGCTGACCATTTCTGGGATTATCTACCAATCTCTCTACTTCCCTTCTTCATATAAGGAAGAACAAGTGCTGGGGTGTGTCTGTTTCAGAGACATTAACCCAGCAAGAGGCCTCTGGCCTCCACACGAGACTTACTCTTTGGCCAGTCGGCACGTCTTAAACATGTTCTTCATGTGATACAGCTGGATCCGCAGCAGCTGAAGAAAAAGACGTTGCGGTGGTGAGTCGGGGGGTAAGAGCAGGTATGAAGAGGAAAGAAACAACTGTTAGAATGACCAGCACCTTTAAACCCTAGGAGTCTGGAAACTTTGCCTGCAGCGGCCAGAGCCAAACTATTCTTCAGAGCCAAACTTGCTTCAACCTCCAGTCAGGGAGGGCGCCTCTGCTAGGCTGGGCTCCCAAATCACATACACGACTGGAGGCCACTGAGAAATCCAGAATCCGAATTCCCCACCTGAAGCCCTATTCTCCCTTCAGTATATTTTCAGTGCAGGGAGAACTCCTGCTTCTGTCACTGAGTGACATAGAGGTCACAGAGGGACACCTAGGCTTCAGAGCTGCCGTTGGTAGGTTTGAGGCTCTAACTAGACAGATGGGAAATGGCAAGAGATTGAGAAAGTATGCAGAGAAAGTGTGAGTAATGAGACGGTTACAGTTCTGACATGGTGACAGAGACACATGTGATCCTGGCAAAGGCTGCAGGAACAGCGGGAGGGGATGAGGGATGAAGAGGACAGTCCCTAACAAAAGAACCACACTTCCTGTACAACCCCGAGGTCTTTCAAGGATCTTACCCGGACTTGATTGAGCAGCTTGACCTTCCTATAGAGGGCACTGTTGATGTCCTGCACATTGAAGAGAGGGTCGTTCCAGATCTTAAGGAGCAGGTCCTTGGAGAAATTGCTGACATAGTACTTGCTGAAGTCCCACTTGCGCAGAACCCGGCTGGGGATGACCATCTGGGCATTTTCATGGCAGCACTGACAGAAGTACTTGCCCAAGTACTCACAGTACCGCAGCCGCTTGATATAATCTGGAAAAACCAGCAAGCCAAAGGTCAGATGTGGCTTTCCCATCTATAAGCTGACGAAGCAGCTCTCGCTCCTTTTCAAAGAGCAGGAAGGGATGGCCACTGGGCTCCATCTGTTTCTGTGCTCCCAAAACTAGCAGAAACCCACAGGGTTTCTCTGTCCCTCCCCAGAGGCCACTGAGGAAACAAACCCTGAGAGTCGGTAAGATCCAGCGTCCAAGACCCTGGCCCAGAGTACCCGGTTTTCTTTGGTACACGATGCCGGTAACGTGCCCCCAGAAACTATTTCCCTCTGATTGCCGGTGATCCTGCACAGTCCTGCCTTCTGGGTCCAGGCCCCTTCTCTCCCTTTCCCAGCTCTGCTCTGTCGCCTCCTCTTATAGCCTCTCTGCCCAGCCCCTCTGCCAAGGGTGCGAGAAGGCACAGTCACTGCGGGCGGACCGGGGGTCAGAGAAGATGCTCACCGGGGTCAGTCCGAATGCCACACCCTGCACAGCGGTAATTCTGCTTGGCCACAGCGATCTTCCTCCTGAGAAGAAGAGAAGGAGAGGGCTTTGGCAGATATTGGCCACAGGGGGCCTCTGGGGTATAAAGGATAAGGAGGCAAACATAGGGCTCTTGTTAAGTATGGGAAGAGTGGGGAATTCACATATTGTTTTTTAGAGTTGGACAAAATGAACCCACTGGGAGAACCAATTTCAACCAAGGATTACTAGGTTAGAATTTAGGTCAAGGCAAGGACAGTCCCTAACAAATGAACCACACTTCCTGTACAAATATAAGAGATGAGAAACAGGACAGAGGAGAGAACAGGAGGAAAGAAAGGCAACCATCTATCTTAAGAGAAGAAAAACCAGGGGGTGCATGGGTGGCTCAGCTGGTTAAACATCTGACTCTTGGGCTTCGGCTAAGGTCATGATCTCATGGTTTGTGAGTTTGAGCCCCGCATCAGGCTCTGTGCTGAGAGCACAGAGCCTGGTTGGGATTTTCTTTCTCTACCTCTCTCCCTATCCCTCCCCTGCTCGCTCTCTCTCTCTCTCAAACTCTCTCTCTCCCTCTCAAAAATAAATTAACTTTAAAAATTAAAAAAAGAAAAGAAAAGAAAAACTGGTTAGCTCATAAAACTGTTGGGAGGAAGGCAACAGGTCAGGAAGGCCAGTGATAAAAGACCTCCTTTCCGGTTAGCTCTGGGAAGCAACAGGAGGATCAGGAGTAAGACTTGCGACAAGATGGATAATCTTCACTCTCTGCCTTTCAGTGAACAGAACTACGTGGGAGCCACAGCTGGAGGCAGAGACAAGAGGCGAGGAGACGGCCCTGACAACTCCGAGGATATATCCCTTTTCCAAAGGGCACAGACACTGCCTACTCACGTTGGGGCTGGATGAACATTAAAAATGATCTGAGGCCGAGGTGGAGCCCACTCCAGGTTGCCACGAACACGGATACGCAGCTTGTAGATGTCGGCGTGCTGCCCGTCATCTGGTGAGATGGGTAGTGAGTCAGGGATGGGCAGGAGCTGTAGGAGAGAAACACAGGGTGGTCCAATAGGGACAGTCTGGGGGAACATACCTGACCCTTTGGTCATGACAGAAACACAGTTAATCAAAGAGGTGTCAGGAACACCTCAGGTAAAGGCTTCAAGCAACCTTGGACCTGGAACAAATCACTGAGGCACCAGGCTACTAGAGTTGAGGGCCTTGTGTTCCAAGAAGTAAAAAGAATAGAAAAAGTATTCCAGTGGGGTGGCACCCATTGCTGATGCTGTCCCTGAAGCCACCTCAGGACCTTTGCTATGTCAGGATGCGTCATGCCTTACTCAACTACAGATCAATCAAAGAAGAATATGAACAATATTACACTTTTTCACAGTGTCTCAAAGGTGGTCGCAGTACAGGAGTTCCACCTCTGGGTCTAGTAAGCACTCATGTGGAATAAGGACAATGAAGGAGCCATTATCTCCTGATAATGCGAGGAAAAACCCAGCCAAGCAAGTCTTCATTCATTCATTTATTCACTCAACACATTTGTAATGAGTGGCTTCTGTGAGCGAGGAAGAAAACACATAGGCTCATTCTAGACTGGGGACATGTGACGGAGGAGAAAAGCATCAGAGAGGCTCACGGATTCGTGGGGCTGGACAGTGGGTAGAGGAAAAAAGCTGAAGAAATCTACCTTCTGAGGGGCATCGTGCTCTGGAACCAGCCATTCTAGCTCTGAGGCGGCGGGCAGCTGCATGCCTTCGAACTGCTTCAGGAGTCCCATGGCCACCGCCTCTGCAGACGTGGAGTGGAGGAAGCAGTGGGAGCTGGAAAGGAGACGCAAGGAAGGCTGAACATAGAGAAAAGACAGGAAGATTCGAGCCTGCCCTCCAGGATCTGATATTATACCCTGTGACCCTGTGACTTCTAGGCTGAGAACACTCACAGTACCCCCAGTCTGCCTGGCTTATTTTCTCATCATCTTCAGACACATGTGGGGAGGAAAATATATTGATCTTACGGTCCTACAACTTAGGCTCAAAGCCCACTTAATAGCATTACGTGGCACTGCTAGTTAGGGATTCTGTATCACTTCCTTTCTCTAAACCCCAGTTTCCTTAACTGCAAAATGGGGGTTACGACATCTGTTTACAAAAATAAATTGAATAAAACTGCCTTGTGAATGATAAAGGACTGCTTGTTGCTCCCGAGTGGGGGACTATTTCCCCCAGTTGGATCTACAGTGTGAAACGAGTTCAATTTGATTTCGTAATCAGAAGTCAGGATCACTGCTCTCTCTTTTCGGATCTGATCTCCTAGGGGCCTCTGGTATAATCAGAGGCAGTAGGGAAGGAACAATCCAGACTGTGAGCTTTGTCTCCACTAGAGCCCACCCTGTCTAAACCAAAGATCTTCTGCTCTGCTGCCGGGGGCTCGCCACCACCATCGGGCAGGCCCATCGCTTTGTCTCTTCGTGAATTTGCATGCTTCATCTGTGGCCTTTCCCCTCCATATCCCAAGAACTGGGTTTGTTTCTCCACGTACCCAAGGTTTTATTTAAAAAAAAAGAGAAAGCACTTACAAGGACTGGGAGGAAGTGAAGGATTTGCTGTTTGAGGCTGTGCTCCTTCTGATGTCGGCATCTAAACAGAAAACATATAAGGGAAGCGGGAAATGGAAAGGGAGGAAGTGGGGGATAATAATAAGGGAAACCATTCCAAGCTTTTGCCAGGTTAGCGCTCAGGGTAGCAGCTACAAGCTACGTTCTATGCAAGGTAAGGAGCAGAGTCCAGGTGAAGCTCTACACGTCCTTTATAGTTTGGCTCTGTTCAAGTGACAACCAAGCTGAATAAGTGACATTATGCACAGCAGGGAGACGGTCGAAACGGTTACAAATCCAGGTGGGAACACAAACTCAGATTTGGTGCAAAACAACGAATGAGAAAAGGAAGCATCGTAAGGCATACAGGGACATACCCTCTATCAACACAAACACACAAAGAATACTCCAACCTCTCTTTCGTTCTCTCAACCTCGAGCTCTCTTAAATGATAAACTCTGAGGTAAGAGCTCTATCTAGCTCTTTTTTTATATCAAAATCAGTACTTAATACAGAAACTGGATCACGGAAGCAACTCATTAAATGTTATGTGGAACTGGAATTTTGCTCCTAACACCCAACTCCTATTGCTATCGCTCCTGAATGTCAGAAGTCTTCCGTATCCTTATAAAAGCTTCGTGGAAAGGGTTCCTTTCTGTCTGGTGGCACAGGAAAGAAGAGAACTTCTCTATGACTTGGCGGCTCCCTGGAGATGCCTGGTAACCAACAAATTTTCATGGAGATAGTCAACATGATGTTTTCTATAGAACTTTCAGGCATAATTACAGGAAACTAGGGCAGACTTTCCAAAGCCTATTTCTCATAAAGGATTTTGAAGAGGATTTCTAATAATGATATGCCTGAACCTCCAGAGACCTCATCTTCCCAAATATGTTTGATGGGGAAAATATAGTAGTCATGTTCAAGAAGGGAAGATAGAGTGTATTCAAGTCATGAAAACGAGACTTCTGATAAGTCTCATCCTTCATATTCTTTGATGCCCAGGGAAAAGACATCCTTTTCCTAATTAAAGCTACACAATGACCAATCTACTGCATGTGAGCCTCTGAACAGAGCTCTAAAGCTTACGTGACATCACTCTGCAACTGGCCACGAGTAGCTCAATTGTTCTTCACGTTTCCTCTGTGTATATATTTCTGTATGTGCCACTAGGTCATGAAATCTCCTTGGAAGGAAATGTTTGGACCTAAAATACTTGATGCGGGGCACTGAGTATACCAGCCCTGCATACTCAGGTAATAGTTCTAACAAATCAATGTTTTCAAAGCTATCTATGCAAGTAAGAGAACAGAACTGGAATCTGTCAGTGAATTTTCATATGCTCTCTAAGCACAGAAAAATTGAGACAGCAACAAAATTTTTGATGAGTAAATAATAAATCCTATTTATTAACAAAGAAGTTTGTGTATATATTTTCTGTGTGAATTTGTGCCACCAAAATCCAGATCTTAATATATTGCTAGTTGTCTATTCCATTCTAAACAGTACTAGTGAAGAAAAAAATTCTAGGCAATAGTAGCCCTTCACAGACTATTTAGTTTGTAGTATTCATTTGAATAACACTCATACTGCCTTAGATTCGTACATAAGTCTTGTCCTTATAACTCTGGAGTGTTTTCTACATAATAGGCTTTCAGAAAATCTTTCCTAAATAAATGATTAAGTGGCTAAAACCAAAGAGCAAATTTCAGCCTGTTGGGAGTGACAGAAAAGGAAAAATGAGAGAAAATCGTAGACAGATATCCTTGAATAAAGAGCTAACCAATGTTGTTACTGTAGAGCCAGGCCATTAGAGAAAACACTACATATCAGAGAGGAGAAGTGGTGATAATTCATGGTTGCTAAGGAAACCATTGTCTTCAAAAAGCTATTTAGCAGCTCTTCAACCTCACAGAGAGAAGTAATGTTTTCTTAGAAAAAAAAAATCATTCTCTGCTCTTTGGAAAATATAGTCACATCATACTTTACCACGTTGATTCTTTTTTACCAGAGGTACCATGACTTCCTAGCTAATCATGAGTACTTCCATGAGTGGGGAAGACCACACAGGTTTGGTTGTGCCGATCTTCCCCTGAGAGTGGAGAGGGGGAAGCAGGACCTGATCTCAAAAGAGACACCTGACACTGGTCAAGTACCATGAAGGCCCCATGGGTACTGGGCCTCTGCTGCATTCTCTGGACTCTCTGGTCAGTTCAAGCATATAATCAAGTTAGCTGTGATGGAAACACTAATCGAGGATCTGGATAAAAGTAGACGAAACTCTAGGACAGAAAATTAATGAGTAAACAGAGAGAAGGCCATTCAGTTGGATGGAAGTTAACATAATTATGAAACTTTTAATTATTTGACAAGTATTTTTTTCTAAGAGAACTGATTTCAAATGCTTCCCATGCTTTAGATAAAGCTATTGCTACTGACTGAAAAAAAAAAATCAAAATAATAAAAACAACTTAAAATATGACATGCTATAAGAAGAGTTTTTCCACGTCTAGACACTGGTACTGGGAAGATCAGGATAGAACTGGCTAAAACCTCAGTACCCTAGCAGAATCTGCAAATTTTTAAACAAAGTAAGGCACAGGAAGAGAGTAGACTTCAGACTTTATTGGTCAGTTTGATGCTGGTTTCCTTCCTGATTTTCTTCCAGCAGATAAGGTGATACCCAACACATTTGGATATCCAACTCCAATGAATTTTCTGTAACAGCTGACTAGAGAGGAAACTTTTTAAATGGAGAATCACAATTATTCTGCTTTTTTAAAAATGAAAAAAAAAATGTATTTAAAAGGGCATTGTGGGGAGAAGCACTGGTTACCTTGAATTGGATATAACTTAAAAACTGGTCGGAAAATAAAGTTTATGAACTTCTTTCTCTATGTATCGTACCAGTTAAAAATCTATTGCCTCAAACCTGCCCTTCCTTTTGTCGGCTCCATGATAATGGAGCTGGACTCAAACAGCCGCCCTCTGCCAGCTGGCGCCATGTTAAGCTTTGGCAGTAGAGGGCACTGGAGGGACACTGGAGGAGGCAGGTGTTTCTCTTGCTGACCCTGGTGTACTCCTCTAGGCAGACTCCTGTAGTACATGTGACTCTTCCGTTGGGGAGGCATGCCTTCATGAAGGTGGCCTTGAAGCAGAGTGTCACTAAACAGCTTCCCCGGCACCTCCCGGCAAAGCAGGAGCCACAGGCCCGGCACCTCCCAGGAAGCACTTCCCCCAGCATCTCTTGAGTTCTGAGGCACAGCACTTCCCTAGGGGCAGCCTCCGCAAGCGCCCCACAGAAGGGTTTCCTGGTGCTGTTGGCACGGCACCTCTCCTGGACGGCATCCCCAGGCACTCTCTCAGGGTGGCTCTGCAGCCTCAGAGAACTTCTCCACCTCTAGTGAGCCAGAAGGTCTGGATCTCAGCCTTGCAGATGTGGTCCTCTTCTACACTTGTTCCTTCCCCGGTGCTCCACCTCAGCCCTAGGCATACTGACTGCTCCCTATGTCTGCTATTCCTGTATACTTTAGAGCTCTTTTTACTCCCTATGAGCCCATCTCCCGTTACTTCAGTCCCCCATGACAGTTAATAATTCTTTATTTTAAACTTTCCCTATTCAAATTACTCTGTGCTTTCTGTCTCCTGATTGAACCTTGACTAGAGACATGCATGTGGAAGACTGAAATTCTAGAAGAATCTACAAAGGAAGATAAAGAACTGATGAAGCTGTAATAAAAGGGAAGGAGAGGTAAAGAACAAAACTCTAAAACTAAAGAAGTTATAAAGACAGGGATTGGGAGCTTATAAATGATCTCATGCCAATTTGGCAGATACTAGAAAGAAATTGATGAAGTGAAGGAAGCCAGACACAAAAGATCACATATTGTATGATTCCATTTATATGAAATATTCAGAAAAGGCAAATCTATAGAGACAGAAAGACGAGCAGTGAACTGCAGCTTGGAGTAGGAAGGGAAATTTTAAAAAATTGTTTAATGTTTATTTTTGAAAGAGAGACAGACAGAACACGACTTGGAGAGGGGCAGAGAGAGGGGGAGACACAAAATCTGAGGCAGGCTCCAGGCTCTGGGCTGTCAGCATGAAGCCCAACATGGAGCTCGAACTCGTAGACCACGAGATTTTGACCTGAGCCAACACTGGACCCTTAACCGACTGAGCCACCCAGGTGCCCCATGGGAAGGGAAATTAACTGTAAATGGGCACAAAGATCTTACTGGAATGATAAAAATGTTCTAAAACTAGATTATGGTGATGGCTCCACAAGTTGATAAATTTGCTAAAAATTACTGAAAGGAGGGGCGCCTGGGTGGCTCAGTTAATTAAGCGTCCGACTTTGGGTCAGGTCATGATCTCACAATTCGTGGGTTCAAGCCCGCATTGGGCTCTCTGCTGACAGCGTGGAGCCTGGAGCCTGCTTCAGATTCTGTGTCTCCCTTTCTCTCTGTCCTCCATTCATTCTCTGTCTCTCTCTCAGAAATATAATAAAACGTTCAAAAAAAATTTTTTTTAATTACTGAAAGGAATAGGTACTGATGAATACAAAGCTTTCTATGAATAAGCTTTCTGTGATCACAAGGTTTATATCCACTTTACTGCTAGGAGGAAGTCATTTCCAAATCTATTCCTTCAGAAACACTTCTGTTCCATATGGTCTACTCAATGAATCAGGATCTAAGAAATGTGATTACATCAGGTAGAGTACTACAATACGCAGAGTATTCATCATAGATGATGTCCATAATCGGATGCTTAAGCACTTAAATTTTCCCAAGGGTGTTACCGATTTTAATTTGATAGTATCCTCAGAGGCTCTTCCATAGCATAAATCACTTAAGGTGATCAAAAAGAAACACATCTGTAAACCTCATTAGCAATCAGGAAGATTGCTAACGAGAAGTATAATGACACTTTTTAGAAAGAATTTCATACCATTAAGAAACCAGAAAGATGAAAAGCAACAGAAAGCAGAAAAGAAATGCAGTGTAAAGAAACATGAATTATAAATTATACTTTCATAAATAAGAATCTGTGTGTAGAAAGAAGGTAAAGCAAGCCACTTCTTTTGAAGGAGGCTTGTTCTGATTGCTTTCCCTCCAACTCCCATAATGTGCTGGGATTGTGGGGCACAAGAAAAAGCAGATTTTTAGTTGAAAAATGTTTCATGTATATAAAATATACAAATGTATAAAAAAAGTATAAAAATGTATTTTAAAGGCTTTAAAGCTCTCAGAATGGGGGAAGAAAAGATGCCAGGAAGACCAAATAAAAGTGTGCCTTATAAAGCCGACTGAACACAGCTCTGACGGAGAAATGGCTGGCAGTCAATAACCCGCAAAAGGACTGTGGTTGTAAACACATAAGAGACCAGTTAAAAAGTGACAGGATAATTATGTCTCAAGCAAGGGAAAACTATGTTAGAATAAAGTACAACAGTTTAGTAAAAGAGAAAGAGAAAACTAAATACTTTTATTTCTCCAAACCTTTATCTGATCTTACATAATTATTTCAAATTCTAGTGGCTGATAATATTAACAGTTAAAATGAACTATTTAGGGGTGCCCGGGTGGCTCAGTAGGTTGATTGTCAGACTCTTGATTTCGGCTCAGGTGATGATCTCAAGGTTCTTGGGATTGAGTCCTGTATCAGGCTCTGCACTAAACAGCGTGGAGCCTCCTCGGGACACACTCTCTCTCTCTCTCTCTCTCTCTTTCTCTTTTCTCTGTCCTTCCCCTGCTTGTGCTCACAATTACACATGCAAAGACTCTCTCTCTCTCTCTCTCAAAATAAATAAACATTTTTAAAGGTTAGAAAAAAATAAACTGTTTAATAAGAAGTCCTGAGTTTTCCTGTTGTGTGTTTCACAGCCACTTTGAGTATTAGACTGCTACTTTCAGTTAGCCCCACCTGCAGAAAGCCTACTTGCTTGAATCACAAAGCAATTACTAAGGCCAAACATTCACAGTAGTAAATCCTAATTATATACGAAGTACCGAGAAGGGATCGCTTTCTGCAAATGGCTCTGCAAATTCAAAACTTTAAAGACACACTATGCTTTCACATCGTCTATTGGACTTTTGCTGTCTGAATGTGTGGCAGTAGCTTAGCTATTGGTTTGAACTAAAATTTCTTCACCTGACCATTGCTTTCTAAACTGCCTACTACCTCCATCAGCCACAATGACCACTTAGTCTATAAATATCACTGTAGGGAAGGATCGACAAGGACAATCTCAGTTAGGAAGACTGGTGGAGGTCCTATGAAGAAGAAGAAAATAAATATTTGAATTATTTCTAGCTGGCTCAAGTCTGGTTTTTCCCAGCTAGTTCTCTAAACCATATAGACAGGTGTCACAAGATAAAGAATGTACAAAAGGTGATGCAAACATTCACACACATGCAGGTATGAGCACACCCACACTTTCAACACAGGCTACCTGAAAACATCGAGGCCATTGACACTGAGAGTCCGTTCTTTGACATGTGAGTCAGGTTAGATCCTTCGCTACCATCTGTGATAATGATTATAAAAGGGGGCCTTTTAGTATTCAGACAGGAAGTAAATCAATGAGAATGACAGTTCTATACCACATGTTCCTGGAATCAGGACTTGACTTGGCTCCAAAAGATGAAACTGCTTTTAGGAAGTTACATCCAAAGGAAGGTGCTCAGTATCACTTGGGAGATAGTTACTGCTGCTTCCTCAAACCGGCCAGGTCTTGAACACCTCCTAAGGTAGTGGTTCTCAACCAGGGGAGATTCTGCACCCTTGTAGGTAATTTGGATAGAGGCCGCTGATGATGCTAAACAGTCTACAATGTGCTGGACAGTCTTTTACAACAAAGACTTATCTGGCCTAGAGGTTGAGACACCCTACCCCGAGGTCTTTTCCTTGAGGGGTTTCCATCCTGAACTGACTAGAGTTAGCTGACCAAACAACTCTTCCAACAGGAGTGCATTTCATGCCACTCCCATGCAGGCTATTTCAAATTTGGCTCCTTCCAGACTGAACACCTTCCTCTGGCCCCTTGCTTTGCTGCAAAGAACGACTTAGTAGTCAAGAGGACTGCTCCACACCCAGTGAAGCAGTGTTGTGAATTTACCTTAATATTACCCTCATGAAATTCTAACTGCTGATACCAAAAGAAAGGGCAGAACCCTTTTATTGTCTTCTATTTGGAGATCAAGCCAATCACAGACTGTGGCATGTGAAAAACAATATATAATTGGTCTCTGCCTAGTTTTCAGCACAGAGTTCCTAAAACCTTTATGATTCCCAGAGTGATAGGAAGGTCTTTTGTTATTCGTAATGAGCCCCTTTCCATTATATCCGAGTTTATGCTAATGAGGTGACTCACTCTTGAGGAGTATCCAGATAACTTTAGGATGGGGCTGGCTGCCAGAAGAAAAACCAACCACCAGATTAGAGGATTAGAATTTTTAATCCCCATCCCAAACTCCCAAAAAGGGAGAGGGGTGCAGATTGAGCTCAGTCACCAATGGCCAATGATTTAAGCACTCGTGCATACCTATGTAATGAAACTTTGATAAAGTGTTTTCACTTGGAATGATGAGGTTTGGGAGAGCTACATGGTTGGTGAATATATTGATGTACTGGGGGTAGAGCACACCCTGACTTCATGGACACAGAGGTTCCGGTGCTGGGAAAACTTTGGGACCTTGCCCTAAGTACCCGTTCATGTGGCCGTTCATTTGTATCCTTTGTAATAAACAGTAATCTTAAGTACAGTGTTGTCCTGAGTTCTGTTAGGTCGTTTTAGCAAATTATGGAACCTGAGTTGGGGAGGTGTCCTGGAACCTCTGAATTTGCAGTTGGTTGCGGAGAAGAGTAGGTAACCTAGCGACCCCATTTATGGTTGGCATATGAAGTAGCAGTACCTGCGGGGCTGAGCCCTTAACCTGTGGGGTCTATGCTACCTCCAGGAGTTAATGGCAGAATTGAATTGTCAGGAAACTCAGTTGGTATCAGAGAATTAGAGAAATGTTGGAAAACCGCATATAAACACACCAAAAAAAAAAAAAATTGGAGTTTTAAGTGGCTATTATTGTCATGCAAAGAGATCAGATATAAAAGAGAGAACGGAAGGAAGACTTCCTAGAGACGTGGAAAAATATGTACAAAAACTGTATTTCTGAACGGGGAAGAAACCCAGCTACCACCAGGTTTTGATCACTACTGGAGGTCTGGACAGATGAAAAGTGAATTACATCAATTCTCGAGATTGATATAAATAGATGTATAAAAAATGTATTCATCACCATCTTACAATGGAGAATTATAGAGTCAATTCACCTCTATAAGAAAATAACTCTTAGTTTCACCCATGGATGAAAGCTTATGTCCCTGAATTGCCTTTCGGTTTGTTTGTTTGTTTGTTTGTTTGTGGCACTGATGGGAACTTGAAGAAATCTATGATTTGCAGAAATGGATTAACCCATTAATCATGAGTTAACCTGATTTAACACAACTGCCTTCCCAGATTAGAATCCTTCCCCTTCTCTATGCAGGTGCTTACAACAACAACAACAACAACAACAAAAGCAACAACACAACAAGGGCCGGTGATTCTGCTCAGCAAGTTAGCACTGGTAGGACAGAATAAAGCTCTACTTTGTAAACTTGATTTTTTTTTTTCCTTTTTGCCCCCAATGACTCTTTTTGTCCTTTTTTCTTAGTATTATAACAAAGCTCCTTTTAAACATTTTGAAACAATTTTGATTGTGCTATGGAACATAAGAGAATAAAATTCTAATTTCATGCAAGTATGGGCCGGCCCTAGGCTGTGAGCAGGAGGAATCCGAATGAAAATCCAAGAGAAAGGTGTAATTGAGGAGACCCATCGAGATGACTTCGACAGCCAGGCCCCTCTACCTGAAGCACTCATTTTTCTGCTTAAATTTTACTAAAGGAGTTTTGTTTTTAGCAAGAGAGGCTGTCTCTCTAGTTACTGACAACATTCAGAATGTACCATATTGAACTATCTATACTTAAGGAAAGCTTCTCAGTCTATGACTTCAAATTCAAAGAGACAGGCAATGAAAGTTGCTTGAAATCGAGTGTCACTTCTTACCTTGGATTTCAAATTCATCAACCTCGTCGGCAGAGCCTGAGTCAGAGAATTGCGTTGAATCACGTGAACTAAACTGGGAGCTGCTAGAAGTGACCCGAAAGCCTGCTATGTTTAAAAAGAAAAAGAAAAAAAAGGTAATCAACAAGACAGAAAGGGGTCTCCTACTCCTAAGGTCACAATGAAAGGAACCAGGTGTGACTTCAATAGAGAAGTGAATAGAACCTTGGCTGGAAGAGACGCTGGGGAAATGGTAACTAGCTCTTCTGGCTGGTTATTCCCCATTTTACTCATGACATTTTGAAAGTCTCATGTAAACAGAAGGTACTACTGTCTGGGAAGTGACTCTGGAACCAGTAGTCTTAGTTCTCATAGCAGAAACCTATTTTTTGGAAGATATTTCTGAGGTAGGAAATGGATAAACTCCAGGACTCTGGGTCTGGCAGGAAAAAAAAACAGAACAATATAAAAACTCTTTCTGACAGCAGAGGAACTCTTAGCTGGGTTATAACATCTCAAAGTGAGACAAAAAAGGAAGCCCACGAGGCACCAATCTTATCCTGATGCCCTGCAGAAGCGGAAATGAGGAGTTCACAGTCTCACTCACTTCCATGCTCCGTCTCCGGATACCCAGGGAGCAGGTTCTTGGTGCGGATCTGCTGACGACGAAGGCGGATCTTCTGCTTCAGTTCCTGGATCTCTCTATCACTGTCTTCCTCCTCCTCTTCCTCCTCTTCCAGGCCCTGGCTCATCATGTTGCACTTCATTAGCTCAATGGCAGCAATCAAGGACTCTGAGATGCTGAAGTGGGCATTCTCCTGGGGAAAGGAGAGCACCAAAGAAGCCGATTAGCAAGCAGCTAGGATATGTTGAACACCTCACGATTGTAATGCTAAAAAGCAGAGCTTCCTTTTCTACTTACTTTTTTAATGTTTATTCATTTTTGAGAGCCGGTGAGCAGGGGAGAGGTAGAGAGAGAGGGAGACAGGATCTGAAGCGGGCTCTGTGCTGACAGCAGAGAGACCAATGTGGGGCTTGAACTCACAAACCATGAGATCATGACCTGAGCTGAAGTCAGATGCTTAACCGACTGAGTCACCCAGGTGCCCCTGGAAGGTAGAGCTACTAAGACATGTGGTGCTTTTATTCAAAACACTCAGGGGAAATGAACACTTCCACTATAAGGAAAGCTGAGAGCCAAAAAAACCGTTCTACATTCTCTTTGCTCTCAAACCTGTCATGACTGGCCTTCCTGTCCTACTTTACATAAAAATATGATAGAAAAGAAGTCCATAATTTAATATCAAAGTCTTTTCTGAAGCATATCCTTGTACACAAAGCATTAAGGTAAACATAGTATCTCAAGATAAAGTGCTTTTAAGCTGTCAAATGCTACAAGAGTATTATTT
Source organism: Paguma larvata (assembly GCA_030068075.1). Lineage (NCBI taxonomy): Eukaryota > Metazoa > Chordata > Mammalia > Carnivora > Viverridae > Paguma > Paguma larvata. Next base: position 84,102,770 of record CM057824.1, read on the forward strand.
ATTATATATCTGGGCCTTAGGACAAAATATAGAAATGGATTCTGGAAACAATTTTCACCTAAGGTTCCAGAGTCAAGGAAACCAATAATCATGCGGCTAAAATTCAATACTTCTCTGCTCAAGGTACCTTCTAAGACAAAATCAGTAATATTTTTGGATTCAGGGAGGAGCATATACTCCCTGAAAAGTTCTCCAGAGACGGAATGTGTTGAGTTATCTTTAGTTTGAACTTGTCTTTACTGTGGTCTTTGCTCATGTTACTACTGTGTACCCAAAGCCTCTTGAGAAGAAGTGGCCTTGCGGGTCCTCAGGCCAGATCTCCCAACTCATGAGCTCTTCAGTAGCCCCTTAGATGCCTTACCTTTTCCAGGTCTGCACAGCTTCCAAAGTCTTGCTCAGACAGGTAGCTGATGAGGGACTGTCCTTCTGATGGTCTTCGGAACATGCCCTCCCCTGAGCACAGGTACTGATCACCCTCTGTGGGAAAATGGAATATGGATGTGAAAAGCTCTGACTTGGAAAGCAAATCTGCAACAGACAAGCTTCTCTGAGAAGTCTGGTGATTTTACCACTAAAGATGCTCCCAGGTTTTCCCAGGTGAACAGGCTGGAAAGCAGATGTCTACCTTCTAAAGGAATTTCGCAGAATCTCAGAATCCCAGAGCACTAAGCCTCTTGGCTAAAGAAGAGCAGAATAAAAGAAGAGAGCCCAGAGACACTCCTTTTACCATCAAAATTTAAAGATGAGATACTTGCCTTCCTACCCTACAAAAAAGAAAACTAAAAACCTGTGCTGAGAATCGAACAAGGAAACAAATAGCTTCCTCCTGTGGGGCTTATCTTCTCGTAATTCAGCCCCGACACTCGCAGGCCTCCTTTCAAGGTCCCCCTCTCACCCACTCGGAGAGCCATTCCATCTGGATCAGCAGACATTCATGGTGACAGCACCCACAGCATAAGAGAGGGTGGGACCCCTAAGTCAGAAAGGAGCAAGAGAAATGGCGGGGCAGTGTGACTTCTAGCACGGGGGCTGGAAATGATGATAGGAAGGGTGAGACTGTACGGTGTGTACCCTCCCCAGAGCTGACATGAGCCAGACAGCTCAGGGCTTAGCAGGCACAAGGGGAGGGCAGAGAAAAGACATAGCTGCAGCCCTGGCCTTCCTAGTGCTCACTTACCATCCTCCACGTACAGAGAGCTGGGTGTGCTGACTTCACTGCTTTGGCCACAGTAGGGCAAGGGGCCTCTCAACTTCGACTTATCACTGCAGGATTCTAGTGTCAGTGACCACCAGGGAGTAAAAACACACATACGAGGTGAGCAACAGATACATTCCCAACTTCCGAGCTTCAGTATTTAGCTGCTCCCATTCCCAATGCCCTCCCAAACAGGAGAGAGATGGCACAGCAACGGGGAACAGTCCAAGAATGCAGGAACACATGGAGGAAGGGAGATGGGGAGTCAGTAACTTCTAAGAGGAAAAGAGAAAACATAACCCAGAATGCAGCAACACAAAGGTGGAAAGAAACAAATCAAAGCAGACTCATGAATTCAGTTCTTTTCTCTTCCATCTTCTTATCAAATGTTCTAGGAATATAGGCCAATTTCTATCATCTTGACAAAAACCAATATAGAAAACAGTCCTCACATGGTAAGACAAAGATAAGCACCTTGAAACTTCTGATACCTTGACTCTGGGCTCTCAGAATGGTTACGCTAGGGAAATACTAGGATACGGCCTCTCTTGAACCTGAAATGAACCTGAAAGTTGTCACACCTACAAATTTAACCCACTTCTCAATTAGCTGACAAACAGAATAAAACCCAGCAATGTCCTTCAAAGAAGCATCAAGACAATGCTAGAGAAGCCAAGGACGATGGCCCTGTATCCGAAGGGATCAGCCACAAGCCTGTAGGCCCAGCCTTACTGGAGAAGGAAGGGAAAGGTTTCAAGAGAAGCCTGACAAAGTAGGAAGAGGCTGGGTAGAAGTTTTCAAGGAACAATGAGAGTTGGGAGTAGAGAAATAGCAGTAGGCAGGGCTCACAGGAAATGAGAAACTGTTATTCTCCCAAGGAAAACACAAAATTCCCACTGCTACAGAAGGAAGGGCAGGCAGAAAAGCAGGTGGGTGCCTGAGAAATGAGCAGGATGCTCTGGGAGAGTGAATGACCAAGCCACAGCCAACCCACACCCCCACAGACGGTGCCAACTGTCAGCTGCTCCTCTCGTTATCTGTGGTAAGAGATAACTTTGTGTTTTCCTTGGGTCTCGAAGATTTCTACTGGTCCTGGCAGTGAGCCTTCCTCCTCGCTAGTGACCTAAAGACAAACCAGCAGTCAACCATGATGCCTTGGTTAAGAAACTATGACTTGGAAGGGACCTTTGAGGTCCCCAGTCGTATTAAGTGCACAACACAAACTCCAACACCAGCGCCCTACTCCTTTACAACATGTACAGGCCGTCCAGCCTTTGCTTTCTGAGCTCACTGCCTCCTGATGCCGCCCATCCAAAACAACAGCTCTCATTCTTAGGTTTCCTCACACTCACTTAAAATCTGTCTTCTTACAATTTCTTATCTCCGTAAGAATAACAGTGTTCTTCTAAACAGTGGTCCTGTCAACTTCCTCCTCTTTAACCTCCTCTTATCCGAGCTTACATACTGAGTGGCTTCCCCCATTAGCAGGAGGCCACCATTTTCAGTCCTCCCTCACCACTCTGTCTGGCAAACACACTCTACTGTTAATACTTCCATAAACCCAGAATTGAACACAATATTCAACTTGAACACCACCGTGAAAACCAAGAAAACAGACTTAAGTCACTAGAAAAAAACCTGTACAATGGCTGGAATGGGGGTGGGGGAGGACTTACAGAGGAAGGAAGATAGGTGGAAGAAAAAGGAAATGGGACTCTAGGAGAGGCAAACGGCATGCATCCACATCCAAGACCACAGAGGGGAAAAAAGACATTCTGGTGTTAATTCAAGGAAAACGAAGTAACCCATAGTTAGTACTCAGTTATGAGAAAAATTCTGCCACCGATTCATCATGATGCCTTAGACAAAGAGCGGGCTTCAGTTTCACCTTTGGGCAAAACAGGATTGATAAATTTTGACTCTGCCTCCCAGAAGCTACCGGGCAACTAAATGAGGCATCTGTAAGTCATGGGCAGAAAACATATAGTGCAAAATATTGGTGCCATTTTAGAGACGGGTCCAAGAATCACAGCGGGACTGGCCAGACTAGCCAGACTTGATTTGACACCAGAATGGAAAAGAAGGTTCTGAACTAAGCAAGATGGTCACGGAGGAGGAGGTGGCAGACAGAAAGGAGGACCGGCTCCCCAAACCTGCAATGGGATCTTCGACTATAATGGTGATATTCCTGGGGCCTCCTGTACGTAGACAGACAGGTGCAGAGGAGAGTCCAAAGAGAGGAAATAAGAGAGTGAGAGAGTGAGAAAAAGGGTGTTCTTTTACCTAGCGGAGGTGGGGACCTAACTCCCAAGAGGGAACCCCAGTGCTGAAGTACTCAGCTACTGAGCCGTAGTGGCGGACTCCTACAAGAAGCTACACATGACCCCCTCTCCCTCAGACCCTTTTGCTTAGGTTTTCTCTGCTCCCCTTTCCAATGCAGGTTACCGTGGTTTCTGGAATCCACATGGATTCAAGAATGGGGGCAGGGAAGTGTCCCACCCTCAAAGGCCAGGGGCCTGGAGTATAGTAGACAGCGGGCCTACAGCAGGAGATGTGAAGCGAGGAGCTAACCCAAGTACTCTTCACATCTAAGAAAGCTTGTAGGAAGACAGGCTTTGATTTGGAGTCTTGTTTTTTTGTTTTTTGTTTTTTTTCCTAAAGAGTTCCAATAACCCGAACCACATCTTGAGTAGAAAATGGAAAAAAATTTGTCACTCAGAAGTTTCGGATGAGGGTCTCAGCTCTCACCTTTCTAGAAATCACAAAGAGAAATCAATGGCAGCTCCAGTTGTTAGTGAAAATCTTTCTCTTTTGCTTTTTAAAAATTTTTTATGTATTATTTTTGTTTTATTTCTGGGGCTTTCCTACCCAGAAATGGCTTTGAACACAGAGATCCACGTTATGCTTGCTGTTATGGAGACTCTCCTACAAATGAAACCCAACCAAAGCCTGCCAGACACTAACAGCCCATGACAGAAGATGGCAGGGAGATGGCAAAAGCAGTGAGCCCCACCTCTCCCGGGCCGAGGGTGCGCTCTGCCAGCAGCTGCTATTTGTGTGAGGGAGGGCCCGATGGCCAGGGGCGCCTCACCTGACGGCCTTCCAACCTGCACTAGTGACGCAGTGGCCGGCCCCACCCACTTGTTTCCTAGGTCACATCATCTGACACTCACTAGATCCTTAATAGATTGGGGTTTTAAGGAAACCCCAATGTCACTTTGCCTCTCTCATACCGGTGTGACACCTGACCAAACTTCTCAGGAATCACAGTAAGGGGAGGAATTTAATGGGATTATTTTTAAAGTTCATTAATATTTCCCCTCTGCCAGAGAGAAACATGAAACACTCAAATTGTGACACGCCACATTATCCTCTGATGCTAAGGAACTGGTGAAAAGAATCCAGGAAAACATTTACTAGTTAGCAACGTAAAAAAGAAGAAACATAAATATACTCCAACGTCTTGGGTATTCATACAACATTATAAACTTCTCTCTTTTCGTTACAAGCAGGATACCCATCGTGTCATCAGAAACGTAAGTCACCAAACTAGGGGCCGGTAACTATCATTACCTGGGGCTCCTCTGGAGGAAATGTTGGTATCCGAATGCGAGCGAGTATGGCTCTTCTTGGTTCCGCTGGAAATGGTGAAGGTCTGCCCCTCTGAGAAGCTGGACCTGCGAAGGACGCCGGACAGCTGGCCCTGCCCACCTCCCTCCTGCTCGCCTAGGGAAGAAGCAGCAGAGTCTGGCTTCTGCGAGCTGCTGGAGGAGAACAAGTTGGAGCTGCTGCTCTCAGCATTGCTGCCGTGACTCTGACAGCTGGCGGTCCGGCCTCGGGGGTCCAGGTTGCCGATGGCCAAGTACTCGGGCCCCTCGCTGGCATCACTTGGGGAATCATTCTGGCTGCTGACCCAGGAGGCTTCTAGGGGGCTGGTCAGTGTGCTAGAGCTCATCTCATTTGGGGTTGAGGGGGAATCCCTGGCTAACGCAGAGGCTGGAAGCAGCGGGGCTTGGCAGGTTTGATCCTGTGCTGGTGAGACGTGCTCTCTGCTTTCTTGAGGTTTCCGGGGAGGGCCAGAGAGTGAAAAGGAAGTCGATCTTCTTTCTAGGATATAAAAAGGGAAGAAAAAGGTGAGCTGGAAATCTTTAGCACATATGAAAGGTTTCTTTATGACTAAGGACCTAACTCCCTATCACCACTGGGTGCCCAGGACACAGAGAAGGTTTGTCATGTGAGGTAAGCAAAACTTACTTAGAAAGAGGTAAGCCAGGTAAGGTAAGAGCATGCGCTCTTGATATGGTAGCTTCATTGCTTATTGGTATACATTCCTCATCTGTAAAATGAGCAATAATAATAATACCTACTGCATAGGACTGTTTTGAGGATCAAATGAAATAATGTATATAAACTGATCATAACAGAGCCTGCCACGTGATAGGTGCTCAGTAAGTGTTAGCTATTATTATTTAAATGACTTCTTGGCAACGCAGATTAGAAATCCAGGGGAATCTAAAAACATCTTTTTCCTCTGTTACTTTAATGATTCTATTAAATTATTTTAGGCTGGTTGCCATATAACTTTTTAAGATGTCCATTATCAAGACATGAAATATGACACACTGCACCAGCCCAAGGCTCTATCTACACCTCTCCTGTGTGCACCCACAAAATCCTCTACTTTCCAGGGCTGGGCATACATGTCATGATTACGCTTCCTGCCCCCCATACCTGAGCCGTGGCTGGGTACGGACTGGTGGAGGCTGGAGAAGGACCCAAAGTAGGAATGCGGAGCATAGCTGGTTGGAGGAGTGTACGTGGAACCAGGCAGAGCTGTCAGGCTCTGGCTCTTTGTCACCAGCAGCGGGCTCTCATGCTTTCTGGCAAACTACAAAAAAAAAAACCAAAAAAAAAAAAAAACACACAACACGTGTTGGAGTCCAGGAGAGAGGCCCTCAGAGGAGCACTCAGGGTCACAGTAACGCTGGTAGAAGCTGACCTTTGGCAGCAGGCCTGAACTGCAGCCAGAGCCTGTAGATATGGCATACCACTCTATTGCTCTATTGGAGCATACGATTTTGAAAACCTTGAAGTCCTGCCATACACCGCAGCTTCTGAAACTGGAAACCCAGGTGGGGTATCCGGAGCACTTTATCACAGAAGCAGCATAACAAAATTCTTAGGACTATGCACATAGAGTCAGAAATCAGAGAGATGAGAGTTCATATCCAGGCCCTACCACTTATAAACTTTGAGCAAGTGACTTATCTACTCTGTCCCTCAGTTGGCCTCCCTTATAAAGTGAGAGAGGTTAATGCCTACCTTATGGAGCTGTGAGAATTAAATGAGATGGGGCGTGTACGGTGCCTAGCACCAAGCCTGGTACTGGTAACTAATAATCAAAATTTAAAACCAAGAGGGTCGCCTGGATGGCTCAGTCGGTTAAGCGTCCAGCTCCTGATATCAACTCCAGTCATGGTCTCGCAGTTCATGGGTTTGAGCCCCTCATCAAGCTCTGTGCTTACAGTGTAGAGCCTGCTTGGGATTCTCTCTCTCTCCCCCCCTCTCTCTGCCCCTCTCCTGCTCAACTGCACTCTCTCTCCCTCAAAATAAATAAATAAACTTAAAAATTTTTTAAATGTGTATTTATTTTTGAGAGAAAGAGAGAGACAGAGCACAAGAGGGGGAGGGGCAGAGAGAGATGGAGACACAGAATCTAAAGCAGGATCCAGGCTCCGAGCTGTCAGCACAGAGACCAAAGAGAGGCTCAAACCCATGCACCGTGAGATCATGACCTGAGCCGAAGTCAGATGCTTAACTAACTGAGCCACCCAAACACCCTGCAAAATAAACTAAAAAAAAAAAAAAAAAAAAAAAGAAAAATTTAAAACTAAGAGAGATAGGGGATCCCTCCCAAAAAGAGGTAGGGCCTATTATTCCATTCTAAGTGAGGCACTGATATTAGTGATGGGGCAAGTAAATCAAAGGCTTAACAATATGCAACATCAAGCAACAAAACTTTCTTTATACTTCACGGACGAAAATGATCCTGTATAACACCAGGTCATACTAGTTCTGACACTATAAATCCTACTCCTGATTCAAAACCATCCTCTTCCCCCCCGGGCTTGCAAAGTCTGCCCTTCAGGAGATGCTTATTCAGACTAAGGATTCTTTTTAAAAGGGTTTAAAAAAATAGACACCTCCCGGGGTGCCTGGGTGGCTCAGTCGGTTGAAAGTCCAACTTCGGCTCAGGTCATGATCTCACAGTTGGTGAGTTTGAGCCCCACATTGGGCCCTGTGCTGACAGCTCAGAGCCTGGAGCCTGCTTCGGATTCTGTCTCCCTCTCTCTCTGCCCCTCCCCCAGTCATGCTCTGTCTCTCTCTCTCTCTCTCAAAAATAAATAAACATTAAAAAAAAAAAGACACTTCCCTCCTTAAATAGACTCAAGCTTAGACTTTTTACTTCAATAAATACTTAACAGTACCTCCCCTTCTTCTCCAAGCATTTTTTTCCTAACAAAAGCCTTTCAGTTCACAACTGCCTAAGCAAAGAAGCTATCTGCTACACACTGTACCGTGATGAGGTCCAGGGGCCCATGGTAACTTTGCCGCCTTACCATAGATGCATCAATTTGAGCCAGGAGACGGGGGTTGTTCTGTTCCACTGCTTCCAGGCACTGGAGCATGGCCGTGACATGGGCATTGCTTAGCAGGAAAGCAGTATCTGGGGAGAGAAAAGCTACTGCTGCAATGGAGCCCAACAGGGAGAACTTTAGCTTCCCTGTACGGCCTGGGAGGGGTTCAGGGAAGGAAAGAGGTAAAAGGTAAAAATGACCTGAGGAGATTCATGCCACTATGGAGAGAGAAGGAATCAGGGACAAAGTATAGGAGAGGCTAAGTCACGTGCAGTATGAGAGAGAGGCCACAAACAAGAGTCTTCAAAGTCATAAAGTCCCAGATTTGAATACTGGCTCTAGGTGACTTGGCCAAGTCACCTAACCTCCTCAGGCTCTGCTTCCTTGATTGGAAAACAGAGGTATTGATACCCAGGTCTCGGGAATGTTGGGAAGACTAAATGTATAAAAAGTATGTAACGGTGATTGGCACACAGGAAACTCTCAGTAAATGGGGGTTATGCTTATCAGTTGGTGTATAGGGGAGTAAGGGGACACCTTAGCATAAAGTCTGATTGTGTTTTACGTAGGAGGTGAGAGAGAAGACTGGATGTGTGTCTCTGATTAGAATCTCTACGGCACCAAGTGAAAGTGTGGGGCTCTGGGGTGAGAGTCAGTCTGTAAAGGAAGTGGAAAGTGGAAGAGATGAAGAAGAATCTGCAACAATCCTGGCTAAGTGACCTCCACCTACCTGTGTAGAATTTTCTGATATATTGTCTATCCCCAAGCAGAGGTCGGAGCTGGGCGGAGAGACAGTGGCACTGCAAGCTATGCTGCAGCCACAACTTTGCAACAGCATGCTCACTCACGCCTTCGGTGCTGCTCTGGCCATTCTCGTGCAAGCTGATGAACTGGGAGGCAGAGAGGTGTGAGTCAAAACATGCATCCTGGTAAAGACAGCAAGACTGAGGCCTAATGGCCTGAGAACTAACTTGAGAAAGGGAAGAGGAGGTAATCAGAGGTATTCTTCCTCCAGCTGGTATAGAGAGGTTCCTGAGGGGGGAGCGGGAAGGAAGGGATTAATGGTTCCGCTGCTGGACTGGGCCACTGCAGAGAGACTAAGCAGTTAAGACCTAATATACAGCTCCAGGAGAGGACAAAGCTGCTACATCTGTCTCGTTATGTTCTAACTCCAAAGAGACATCTATTCTGGGGTACTCTGAGGAAGGATAAACTTGAACTCTTGGCTTCTCTCACAGAGTCCTTCGTTTCAGGTGGCCTCTAGAAAATAATGCAATAAAAACCTGGGGGAAAGGATCTAGGAAGATGCCACCTGATTCTCCACCAAAGAGAAGCCATCTGAGCATCTCTTTCTGGCTGGAGTCACAGCATTCTCTATTTGGAACCTTCTTCTACTTGGCTGTTTTTAAAAGCAAGGTCTAGGGCGCCTGGGTGGCTCAGTCAGTTAAGTGTCCCACTTTGGCTCAGGTCATGATTTCACAGTTTGAGTTCCAGCCCCGCATCGTACTCTGTGCTGACAGCTCAGAGCCTGGAGCCTGCTTTAGATTCTGTGTCTCCCTCTCTCTCTCTGTCCCTCTCCCCTACTTGTGCTCTGTCTCTCTTCTCTCTCTCAAAAGTAAATAAAAACATTAAAAAATAATAACAATAAATAAAAGCAAGGTCTCATAGCCCAGGTTCAATGCAAAACATGCATGAATGACAATTTCAGGCAGCTTCTAAGAAGGAATGACTATAGCAACATATTTTTAAAAAGGAAGTTAGCTGGGGTGAGGGGGAATGGTGGTTAAGAAAAATAAAGTGAGAAGGACAAAGAAAATCTACATAAGAAAAACCACTGGGCTCTGACTTTTCTCACAAAAAGGGCCAGTCTGACATCTTGTGATTTGGTTCCCTGATCATTTAAAATCAAATTACTTTTCCTGACATCATCTTAGTGATGAACCTGCAGTGGGTGGGATATACATGAAATAAGACTGCCAGGTATTAACAGATAATGAAAATGGGTGATGGATATTTCAGGGTTCATTATGCTCTTCTGTATAATTTTGTATATATTTGAGATTTTCCATAATGAAGAGTTAAATAAATAGATACATATGTTTGGCAGTGACTGATCTGGAACTAGTTGCATAACTCTGGCCAAGCCACTAAACTCCATGAGCTGTTTCCCTACATGGAAATGAAGGATACTCTGTTGAGCTAAGAGGTCAGGAGAGCACAGTACGACAATGGTAGCGAAAGCTGTTAGGAACATGTTTGGCTCCATTTGACACTGGCCTCCAGAAACCTCCATTTTTTTCCAACTGGTAGCTCCTCTTCACCTCACACAGTTATCGGCATCTCAGTCCTGCTCCCCCAACTACTTCAGGGAAGCTCTTGCCATTTTCCTAGGATTCTGAACAGCTTCCTTCTCATCCTAGTACACAGCTCTTTTTGAAGATAACAAAACTTTTTCACCTCTTCCCCAGAGGAGAGAAAGAGGCCTGGAGCAATGGATTTGTAAGGTCTATTTTTTCTAAAGCAAATAATCCTCTCCTCGAGCCCCCCAGATTAGTTTTACAGGCATAATTTCCTTTCCTCAGTTAATAGGAAACTTAACACACATCATCTTTCTAGCCTAGGAGACTCTTCAGACAGAACATTAAACGAAAGAGCCCTGCGGTTACTTTTCACTTCTTACCTTCTCTACATGAAGGGCTGAGTGCGGACTGAGCCAGCGGATGTCCTTCACGAATTGCCAGTAATCAGTCTGGCGGCAACACACCTGCTGTGGGAACACACAAGGTGAAGAAATCACTACCACTTTAGACCAAATCCAGTTCTAGTGTTGACATTCAAAGAGAGGGCGAAGGGGAGAGCATAAGCTTCCCTTGCCTCAACAAAGGTTCTTAACAGCAATCAAAAGCATATATACTCTCACTCACCCTTTTTAAGGATAATTGTTAAAAACAGTTTTGTTCTTTTCAACTGGTAATGCGTGCATATGATAAAGAAAGTTATACGATGAAAATAATCTGACTTCTCCCTCCACCGCTGAAGCCCTAGAAGGTAACTCTTCAAATTGGTGAAGAGTTATTTCTTAAAAGTCAGAGACGGATGTCTTCAGTTCTTATTGCAAAATCAGGTAAGGAAAGACCTGCTTTTCTCACGCTTCCCAGGTCAGGGAGTCAAAGAAATGAGCAATTCTAGATAAAATAGTCTCGGAGTGGAGGAGGCCTGAACATGACAGCAAAATGTTTACGCTAAGAAAATCTAATTCTTATTTTTTGGGCATCCTTTCTGAGATGCCCGGGCAACAGGCTAAAACTGAAATCTAAATAATTTAGAGATACAAAACTAGCACAAGCATCAAGAAACAGACCAACCAAAGGAACAAAATAAATGGCCTAGAAAAGTCCTTAAATCAGAACTTAATATATGACTCAAGAATTATCTCAAATGTCAGTGGCTTTCTTACCTAGACTGGGAAGGTAAAAGCGAGAATTAGAAGTATCAGATGTATAGGCTTTTTTGCCAATTAGAATCATGGAGACCTTTAATATTTTGGCAGCAGTGTGGCAGTGTTTCTGATCTCTGTTCTGTGGCTCAGTGGACACTGAGTGGCCAGGGTGGGCAGCAGTGGGATACCAACTCCAGCATACCTCCTGGTTATGTCATATCTATGTGAATAGCATCTAAACTTGGTTTCCTTTTTTTAGGCAAAATTCTAGGCTAACTCAGAAGTAAAATCGGGGACAACTATAGATCCCATGGACATTACAAAGGAATACTATTAACAACTCTATGCTCACTAGCGTGATAATCTAGATGAAGTGGCTCAATTCCTTGAAAGATATGATCTGCCAAATCTCACCAAGAAGAAAAGATAATCTGAGTAGGCCTATATCTACTAAAAAAATAATAATAATAAAGTTTATATGGAGAAGCAGAAGACCCAGAATAGCTAAAACAATTTTGAAAGAAAGAGCAAAGTTTTTCTTCAAAAATGACTGACACTATCTGACTTCAAGACTTACAATAAAGGCACAGTAATCAAGGTAGTGGAGTATTGGGAAAAAAAAAAAAGACAAATAAATCAGTGAAACAATAGAGAGCTCAAAAACAGATGCACATAAATAGAATAAACTAACCTTTAACAAGGGAGCAAAGGTAATACAATGGAGCAACGATAGTCTTTTCAACATGGTGCTGAAACACTGGACGTTCACATGAAAAAGAAAAAGGAGTCTAGACACAGGCCTTACACCTGTCACAAACTTAAGTCAAAACGAGTCATAGGCCTAAATGTAATATGCAAAACTCTAAGTCTCCTAGAAGGTAACACAGGAGAAAACCTAGATGACCTTGGGTATGGTGATGACTTTTTGATATGAAACCAAAAGCATGATCCATGAAACAAAGAACTGATAAGCTGGACTTCACTAAAATTAAAAACTTCTGCTCTATGACCAACAAGGACAAGTGAATGAGAAGAGAGACCACAAACTAGGAGAAAATATTTGCAAAAACACATCTGATAAAGAAATGTTATCCAAAATATATGAAGAACTCTTAAGACACAACAATAAGGAAACAAACAATCCAGGGCACCAGAGTGGCTCAGTCGGTTACGTGTCTGACTTTGGCCTAGGTCATGATCTCGGCATTCCCAAGTTTGAGTCTCGCGTTGGGCTCTGTGTTGACAGCTCAGAGCCTGGAGGCTGCTTCAGGTTCTGTCCCTGTCTCTGTCTCTGTCTCTCTATGCCCCTTCCCCACCTGCACTCTATCCCTCTCTCTCAAAAATAAACATTAAAAACATTAAAAAAATAAAGAAAACAGTCTGATTTAAAAAATGGGCCAAAGACCTTAAGAGACACCTCACCAAAGAAGATATACAGAGGACAAATAAGCACATGAAAAGACATGCCACATCATATGTCATTAGGGAGATGTAAATTAAAACACTATGCCACTACACACCTATATTAGAACAGCTCAAATCCAGAACAATGCCAACATTAAATGCTGGTGAAGATATGGAGCAAAAGGAGCTCTCGTTTATTGCTGGTGACCATGCGAAACGGTACAGCTACTCTGGAAGACAGTTTGGTAGTTTCTTACAAAACTAAACATATTCTTACCATATGATCCAGCAATCACACTACTTGGTATTTACCCACAGGAGCTGAAAATTTATGTCCACACAAAAACTTCAATAAAAACTTGACGTCAAATTACATAGAGGCAAGACAACTTTCAAAGTTAAAAGGAAAAAAAACCCTAAAAATGTAGAAAGTTTTATACTCATATTACAGGATCATTAAATTGCTAGCCCAGGGGAAAGAAATGAAAACTGGAAGCTCTGTTTCATGTATTATGAATGCAATTTATCCAGAAAAGGGGATACGAAACTCCATCAGTGGATCCATGCTCCCAGAAAAGGTTTTGGCCCTATATCCAAAAACAGTTGAATAAATATAAATTTAGATGTTTTAAAATAAAATAAAATGTTTGAGTGACTCTTTAATTGCCCTCACTTAATCAATCAGCTAATGATCCAGATCACACTGTATAAGAAGGCTTTTCCTGTCCTTATCCAAAAATTGATGTAGTGATTAAGGGGTAAATAAAATGGCAAATGAGGGGCACTGGGTGTTGTATGTAACTGATGAACCATGGGAATCTACCCCGAAAACGAAGAGCACACTTTACACACTGTATGTTAGCAAATTTGACAATAAATTATATTAAAATAAATAAAATGAAAAATATTTGAAAATTGGAGGGAAATCAACAACAAAACATACTGTACAAGTGAATGGCAATTCCTATCACAACGAAAAGCTACAATAATTAAAACTGAGCAGTTATGGCACACAGAGAACAACAGACCACAGCAAATAATCAGAAACAGATCTGTGCCAAGAGGATTAAGTATATTCAAAATAAATTACAAATGAAATGGTTTAAATGTAAAAAACTAAGCCACTAGTAGAAGAAACCATCGAGAAACATTTTTAACAATGGTACAGTGGGAAGCCCTTTCAGAGCATCATACAGGGTCCAGAAGCCCTGAGAGAAATGATTAATCTAACTTACTAAAAATCAGATATTTCTGTACAGTATAAAGCCACCATATGAAATGACATAAGATAAACTAGGAAAAAAATATTTGTTACTCACATTACAGACAAAGGATTAATTCCATTAACAAATAAAGAACTCCTACAAATCCATAGGAAAAGAATCTAAGGAAAATGGGGAGGAAATAGGAAAGAGTTCACGGAAAAATAATGACCCTTATAAACACTTTTCAGAATAAGAGAAATGTAACTTTTTACCTATCATACTGGGGATAGTTTACAGTTTAATAACACCCTATATTGGCATGGGTATGGAGAAATAAATACTCTTCTACATTGTTGGTAACATCACTTCCTTGAGAACAATTTAGCAATACCTATCAAAATTGAAATGCATGTACCCGTTAGCCTAAAAATTCTACTTCCAGGAATATCCTATGGGAAAGGGCAAAATGACCTATACACAAGGTTATTTGCTGTAGCACTGTTACTAACTGCAAATGATTGGAAGTTATCTAAAAGTCCATTACCAGGGGACTGATTAAATAAATTACAGTACATACACACAATGGAATATTATAAAATGACAGCTGTAAAAAAGAAAAATCACTTTATGTAATGACTTGGAATGAATTATAAAACCTATGAAGGAAGAACCAAGATGCAGAGTAGTAATTATAGCATGGTTTTATTTGTGTGAACAATCAGGAGGTGTAGCAAAGAAAATTATTCAGATTTTCTTTTATAAACATAAAAATTCTTTGGAAAGAAACTGGTAAACAGTAGTTACCTAAAAGATTGAAAAGAAATAAGATGTTTCACTGAATACAGTTTTATGCTTTTTGTGTTTTTAACCATATAAATGTATTGTTTATTTTAAAAACTAAATATTTTAAAGCCAGTTACAGAATGACATATATGGTACGATCTTAATACTTTAAAAAGCACATAAATGCATAGAAAAAATAAGATCTACCAAAATGTTAAAGAGTGATTGTTATTAGTTGGTATTGAGGGTGATGTTTACTTTCTTCAAATTCTTTTTTGGTATTTTCCAAATTTTTAACAAATAAAAAAACATATATTACTTATATATTCAGAAAAGAAAAACACACAGAAGTCTTTTCTGTTGTTATTGTTATTTTTTAAATTGAGCCGACTATATTGCCGAGAAAAGGTTTCTTCTTGGTGGTGGAAAAGAGGGGGATCTTTTTACTTCTCCTATTCGGCTGAGGAATCTGAGAGACCGAGTGTCTCCACACTTCTAAGCAGTAGAAAAGAAATGATCAAATATGCCTTGCCTTATGGAAAAACTAAAAGGTAGCCGAGATGCAGGCTGTCAGGGAAAATGAGATCCCTCTAAGAATATGGTCATGATGTCATAGCTTTCCAAAGGCCCTGAGTGATTTGAAAAAATAAAGTTCACATTCCATAACACATCCTTTGAAAGCACAGAATAGATATGACCAGCATGAATCACTATACCCCTTCCCCCTCTCCAAGGGCACAACACCCAGAATAGCTTCCCGATGACGCAGCAGCCAGAAGCCTTTGAAAGCCTTAATCTTTAGGGAGGAAATGAAAGGGAAAAATAAGTCCTTGACTCAGACATTAATTGTTAGGTCTTCACAAGGTAGAACAGAGCGGCAGTGAAAATGGTATTGATCTTTTGGTTTTGATTCTTTCCATTAGAGCGTATAGTTAAAAAATGTGTGTATGACAGATTTGCCTGGTTTGCTTTCGCTAATTTTGCAGATGACCATACACATTACTATTTTTCATTCTGATGATCATATGCTTTCACAGACAGCACTTATTAATAACTGTAACAAGATATGTTAATGTTGGTTTGCATTTACCAAGCATCTTTCATTCAGAATTCCATTGACTTTACTATTTCATAATGACATTTTCTTTTTCTGGCACAGATGGTAAAACTGTCTTGTAATATGGTAAAGTGATTACTCTAGATGACAATGTAAAATCAGTAATAGAGCCAAGGAGAAAACCTTTTTGCTATCAAGATGCAAGTACTTAACCACTAAATGGCAGGGCCACTGATCTAGTAGTTATTTTGGTCATCAACCTGGGAAACTTGAATTGAATTTTTGTAAAACACGTGGCATGATTCCCAAGTTTCTGGCTTGGGAGACTGAGTGGCTGGCAACGCCGCAATTTAGTGGTAAAAATAGGAGGAAGGGCAATCTCATGAGGAAAATAAGTTTGTTTTGGGTCATGCTGTGCTTGGCCTATAGGACAGCCAGCCAGATGATAATGTATAGCGGACAGCTTGTCTTACGGATCTGGAGTTCAGCAGAGGTGTCTGAGCTAGGGATCTTTAGTACAAAGGTGATAATTAAGACAATGCAAGTGGATGAAGCTATTTCAGGAAAATGTACAGAATAAGAAGAGATAAGGAAATAGGACAGAATCCCATTAAAAACTAAAATCCAAAAAGAAGAGATTCCAGGGAAAGAAACTAAGAAGGAATGGTCACAGGGATAGGAGAAGGGCTCTACAACATTAAAAAAGTCATGGTATGACGATGGTCAACAATGAAGAACATAAGACAGTATTCAAAGGAGAAGAAATGTTCATGGATCTGGTAACATGAACGTCATTTTACTTAAACTTCTGCATCAAGAACACCAATGGTAAGGGAAAAAACCAGATTGCAATGGGTTAACTTACCTTCATAACTATTTTTTATAGGACTACGTGTTAACTTGAAACTTAAAAAATGAAAGAAATATTTATTATTTCCTATGTGCCACAAATTGCACTAGGCAAATTTGTATGCTATTTCATTTAATTTTTCCATCAAACATTATGATATAAATAACATTATCCTCATTTTTATAGATGGGAAAAGCAAGCCTCAAAAGTTAATATTACCTAATAGTTAAAATCAGCTATCAACCTATGTTTTTTAAAGCTTTTTATGTATATTATCTCATTTAATTCCCACAATAAATCTGTGAGGTAGCTATCAGTGTTATTTCTTCATTTAATGAGGAAACAGAGGCACAAAGAGATAACTTACCCAAGACCACATAGTTCTGAAGTTGAGATTAAAATATGAACATTTTGACTCAGAAGTATATAATTATAACTACTATGTCTTTTTTTTCCAAGGACCTGAGAAACGAGTCTAGATTTCAATCCAGGTTCTATCTGATTCCAAAGACTTTTGTCAGGCTACCACACAACGTTGCCTCCAAATGTCTAGAACGGTGCTTGAATAACAATAACCATTAAGAAACACTTTGAGAGAGCCTCATTTCCAGAACTTACTCTGAATAAAGACAATCTAACCTAAGCCAACTTCTCCATTGAATTATGAAAATATCAAACAGGTACATTAGTTTGAAGATACTGTTCAGATGTAATATACATATATTTTTAGAAGGAGGAGTAGCATATTAAATCCTATCAACTATGAATACCCTAACACCAATTAGTTGATTAGCTTTTTTCAATGTGACTACTAGTTGAGAATAAATTCTGATCAAAAAAGAGAAAGACAAGCTTAGCTCAAGAGAAAGAGTTCCAGGGAAGAATACTAGGCCCTGATTTGGGACGAGCACGAGTGTTTGGGAACACAAGATTATGCACATATTTGTGAGGTCTGATTTTTTTAAGGATACCAGAGCCAATGACTCACTTGACAATTTTATTCAGATCCAAACCTTATTTAAAACACTGCAAATGGAGTAACTGCCAAAGAGAAAGCAACATCAATAAAGTTTATATATATTAAAAAGAAATAAGCTATAACTAAAACTACCACTTATAAGAATCAACCAATTATCCATAAATGATGTTTAGAGGATAGTCTAAAAATGACAATATTCTGTAAATACTTCTCAGATGTGCCCTAGGGTGCTCCTAAGGGAAAACTCCTACTGATTCATCCTCATTGTCTTTATCCTCTTCCTTCTCATCATCATATCACAGTCCCACCCTCAAGGGCTCACAGACTAGTAGTAGCCTTCATCTTCTCCCTGTCAACAACTTAATGCAACTGTTTCTTTTCCGCGAGTGATGCAGCCAGCCTGGCAAAAAAGAAGAGGTCTACATACCTGGTCATGGATGAGCCCATGATAGAGGATGCTTTGCATGTCCCTACAAAGCCGCTCCAGGCCACCATACTTGGACCAGACGTTGGGGCTATTGGCTGACACCAAACCCTCCACAGTAGTCTTCAAATTACCCAGCAACTGCCAGTGCTCCCTCCTGCAAGGGCATCAATTATACCAAAGGTTAGTTAACTTTGTTGTACGTGATCCTAATCATGTCAAAGAAAGTCTGAGCCAAGAAGCCTTCTGCCCCACATCCTATTATTTTCTCCCCTATTAATTTCCGACTTGGGCCTAAGACCCAATACTTAGAGGACTTAAGTTGTAAAGAACACTAAGATTAAAAAAACAAAAACAAAACCCCTCACTCTTAACATGACATGTTATGCTTTGTAAGGTGACCTTCACCTATTATCTCATTCAATTCTCACGTCAGTAGCCTATAACTCTGTTTCTAAGACTGCGACCCACCAAGATCCATTTCTGGAAATGATAGGATGTAAGCAGTATATAAAGAGGTGAGGGCATTTAATCAAAACCAGAAATCTTTTTCAGAACAAAAAAGTCAAAAATGACTTTTTATTCACTGTATTTTCATGCACTTAAGTACACATACCTGCACACAAATATTATGATTAAGAATACAAATTGTCCCTGATTTCTGCCCCCCCCCATAGTTTTTTAAGCTAAAATCAAGACAAAAAGGTTCTGTTTGCACTGAGCCACTTTGGGACATGCCCCCCAAATCAGTCAACTTTTGGCTTATTTCTTCTGGACCATCTGAAGTACTGAAGAGGAGAAGTCTGAAATTTGCTGCCCTGAATGACCTTCAAGATTCCTCTGAAATCCCCAGCATTTTCTCCACAGTTTCCTCCCCAATAAAAACTCAAAACCAACTTCGACTGAATGAAAAAAGTTGGATGCACTGAATCAAACTGGATAAAGAAAATATGAGGAGATGAAACGCCAAACTACTCCTCTTAGGTCCCCAATTGTCATACTGCATGCTTTACCTTGCCCTTCCATTTCTAATTAGAATACTACTCTTTATACTTGTCAAGAACAGTCATGGGAATAATTTTTTTCAGGGAATTTTCACCACAACTACATCATTTAAATACCTATAGGGGCAGAAGGGTCCTGAATTAGAATCCTTTCCGACTCTATCAGTACTCAAAACTAACTTCTTTTGTGCCTTTTCAGAGTCATTTTTAAAGGATGAGTAAAGACAAAATATAATGAATGAAGCTAGACCTAGTATGAGTGTCATCCAAAAAGAGAAACCCAGATGAATCTCAATTTGGTCTTCTGCTCTCAAGGCCTTAAGACCAAGAATTTATTCAAATTGGGAGACATCAGGGTTTCTTAACCTTACACCATTTAAACATTTGGGTCACCAAACTCATTTGTTCCATTTCTTTTTTCCCCAATTTTACTGAGATATAATTGACATATAACATTATATTAGCTTGAAGTGTATAACATAATGATTTGATATATGTATACACTGCAAAATGATTACCGCATTAAGCTTAGTTAGCATTCATCACCTCACACAGTTACAAATTTTTTCTTGTGATGAGAACATTTAGATCTACTCTCTTAGCAACTGTCAAATATATTACACAGTCTTGTTAACTGTAGTCACCAATGCTGTACATTACACCCCCAGAATTTATTTATCTGATTACTGGAAGTGTACGCATTTCACTCATCCCCCACCTCTAGCAACCACCCATCAGTGTGCTCTCTATTTCTAGGAATTTGGCTTTTTTAGACTCCACATATACATGAGATTATATAATATATGTCTTTCTGTGCCTGACTTAACTTCACTCATCGTAATGCTCTCAAGGTCTATCCATGTTGTCACAAATGGCAGGATTTCCCTTTTTAGGGCTGAATGATATTCATGTGTGTGTGTGTCTCATATTTTCTTTATGCATTTATCTAACAATGGATACTAAGGTTGTTTCCATGCCAGGACTATTATAAATGATGCTGCGGTGAACACGGGGGTACGGATATCTCTTCAGCATCCTGTTTTTGTTTCCTTTGGACATATACCCAGAAGTAAAACTGCCAGATCACGTAGTATTTCTATTTTTAATTTTTGAGGAATCTCCGTACTGTTTTCTACCGTGGCCACACCACTATATTCCCATCAACAGTGCATAAGGATTCCCTTTTCTCTATCTTCTCACTAACACTTGTTTTCTCTCCTTTTTGATGACAGCCTTTCTAATAGGCATGAGGTCCTATCTCACTGCCGTTTTTTTAATTTGTATTTCCCTGATGATTAGTGATGCTGAGCACCTCTTCACGTACCTGTTGGCCATTGTCCTGCTCTATTTCCATATCAGTCCTGAGAGATATCTCAAGATAACAAAGATGTACAGAGGACTTAGATGATCATTAAAATGTCATTTGTTTACTGTGAGAAACTGCCATCACAGAGGCCAATTGACTGCCAACTTTTGCTTCAGTGACTCTCCATCTCTTACGCTTCCTTAGGATTAATCTGGCCTGTTCAGACTGACACAGTTTTCACATTCCAACAGGTTACAATCAAGTCTCGCAGGCCTGAGAGCAGTTTGCTTCCTCAAGTGACTTTACATATCTATGTTCTGATTTATTCCCCATCTTACGAACATTACTGTCAAAGCACATCTCTATAATTCTGAAAGCAGACACCAAGTACCCTATCATCCTAAGGCTTTGATTCAAAACTTATATCAAGAGCACTGAAATCCTAGAAACCTGAGCATTCAGATCTACTACCAACTTCTACTGTACAAAGCTAAAGAACTTTCCTTCCCCACAATGTAGCATCCATAAGATACGAAAGCTACAGAAGAATGTGGCTCTTGTTCTAAGATACACCAAATCATTTATATTTGGTATAAGCTCACGCAGAAAAAAAGTAAACTTAAAAAAAATTTATTTACATAGCTAGTCTATTTAGTGTCTTTACCTTTTTAGAATCTTTTACCTTAATGATGCAGTTATCACTTTCAGAGAATTGAAATGCTAAATTCATTTGGAGCCCATACACAGTAGTTGGATTAATCTATTTATACCTGAATCTTATATGCAAGTGAAGAGATCACCATGAGAAATCAAATATGCTCTGTATTCTTTAACCACACTTTCAGTAAGTAAGGTCAATCGTTCTTGGGTTAAACCTGTTCAGTAACAATTATTTGAATGGTATCACCTTGAATTCACATGTAACCTTTATCTGGGCAAAAGGAAGGCCTCTGAAGTATACTAGCTTCAAAGTAGTTCTTTGCAGAGCCACTTCTCCAAGTACACAGAGTGCTCGACCTTAATCACCACAAATTAAAAGCAAGTATTTCTAAGCGTCTCACCCTGTGCCAAGGAAGAACCAGGCCTAAGTGGCAAAGGGCAGCATAATCCATTGCTACCTGAATCATTTTCATCAACAGTTAAGCCAACCTCAGAATAAAGTCCTACCTATTTTCATTTGGGATGATTTTGACTTGATTCCTCCTTGAAAGAGAAATAGAAATTGCTTAAGCAACTCAAATAAGGATATTCAAGGAAAAAGTTTTTCCCAAATTCCAGCTCAGTCTTAAGCTTGCCAAGTCACAATTAGAAGCGATACTCAAGGGGCCAGCATTTCCTTGATACCAAACTAAGACAAAGACACTACCAAAAAAAGAGATCTACAGGCCAATGTCTCTGATGAACATAGATGCAAAAATCTTCAACAAAATATTAGCAAACCAAAACCAACAATATATTTAAAAAATCGTTCAGCACAATCAAGTGGGATTTATTGCTAGGACACAAAGGTGGTTCAATATTCACAAGTGAACCAAAGTGATACATCACATCAACAAGAGAAAGGATAAACACTGACAATCTTTTCAATAAATGCAGAAAAAGCATTTGACAAAGTACAACATCTATCCATGATAAAAACCCTCAAAAAAGTATGTTCAGAGGGGACATACCTCAAACACAATAAATGCCATATAAGAAAAACCCACAATGAACATCATACTCAGTAGCAAAAAACTGAGAGCTTTTCCCCTAAGATCAGGAACAAGACAAGGTTATCTACTCTCACCTCTTTTATTCAACATAGTTCTGGAAGTCAGAAGCAATCAGACAAAAAAAGGAAATAAAAAGTATCTAAATTGGTAAAAAAGGAGTAACTTTCCTTTTTTACAGATGACATGATACTACATATAAAAATGCTAAAGATTCCACCAAATAACTACTAAAGTGATCAGTGAATTCAGTAAGATTGCAGGATACAAAATTAATACGGAGAAGTTTGTTGCATTTCTATACACTCATAAAGTAGCAGAAAGAGAAATTAAGAAAACAATCCTATTTACAAATGCACCAAAAATAATAAAATACCTAGGAATAAACTTAACCAAGTAGGTGAAAGACATGTATTTTGAAAACTATAAAATACTGATGAAAGAAATTGAAGAGAACACAAATGGAAAGATATACTATGCTCATGAATTAGAAGAATTAATATCGTTAAAATATCCATACTACCCAAAGAAATCTACAGATTTAATGCAATCTCTAGCAAAATACCAACAGCATTCTTCACAGAACTAGAACAAATAATCCTAAAATTAGTATGGAACCACAGAAGACCCCAAATAGTCAAAACAATCTTGAAAAAGAAGAACAAAAATTGAAATGTCACAATCCCAGATTTCAAGACATACTACAAAGCTGTAGTAATCAAAACCGTATGGTACTGGCACATAAAAAGACACAGAGATCAACACAATAGAATGGAGAGCCCAGAAATAAACCCACAATCATATGGCCAATTAATCTTTGACAAAGAAGACAAGAATATGCAATGGGAAAAAAATAGCCTCTTCAAAAAATGGTGTTGGGAAAACTAGACAGAATGCAAAAGAATGAAATTAAACCACTTTACAAATATACAAAATAAACTCAAAATGGATTAAGGACTTGGGGTGCCTGGGTGGCTCAGTTGTTTAGGCGTCCAACTCTTGGTTTCATCTCAGGATATGATCTCATGGTTTGTAAGTTTGGGTCCCACTTTGTGCTCTGCGCTGCTGGTGCAGATCCTGCTTGGGATTCTCTCTCTCCTCTCTTTGCCCCTCCCCCACTTGTGCTCATGCTCTCTCTCTCTCTCAAAATAAATAAATAAATAAAACTTTAAAAAAAATGGATTAAGGACCTAAATGTGAGACCTGAAACCATAAAAAGCCTAGAAGAGAGCACAGGCAGTCATTTCTCTGACATCAGCCATAGCAATATTTTTTAGATCTGTCTCCTGAGGCAAGGGGAAAAAAAGCAAAAATAAACTATTGGTACTACATCAAAATAAAAAGCTTCTTACTTTAAAAAGAAAAAAATAGGAGGTGCCTGGGTGGCTCAGTTGGTTAAGCATCCATGGAGCATTGGGCTCCATGCTGGGCATGAAGCCTACTTAAGAATAAATAAATAAATAGCTTCTGCATGGAATCTACAGAATGGGAGAAGAGATTCCCAAATGACGCATCATATAATTTATTAACTGACATATCCAAAATTTATAAAGAATTTACAAGATTCAGGGGCACCTGGGTGGCTCAGTTGGTTGAGCATCCAACTTCGGTTCAGGTCATGATCTCACAGTTCATGAGTTTGAGCCCCATGTTGGGCTTGGTGCTGTCAGTTTGTCAGCACAGAACCCACTTAGGATCCCATGTTCCCCTCTTTCTGCCTCTCCCCCTCTTACGCCCTCTCGCAAAAAAATAAATTAAAAAAAAAAAGAATAAGATTGAACACCAAAAAAAAAAAGAAACCAAAAAAACAATGATACAATTATTAAAAGACGAGCAGAAGACATGAACAGACATTTCGCCAAAGAAGCCATACAGATGCCCAGCAGACACATGAAAAGATGCTCAACATCACTCATCATCAAGAAAATACAAATCAAAACAACAATGAGATATCACTTTACACCTGCCAGAATAGTTAAAATAAAAAATACAAGAAACAACAAGCGTTGGTAACTATGTGAAGTAAAAGGAACCCTCTTGCACTGTTGGTGGGAATGCAAACTAGTGCAGCCATTGTGGAAAGCAGTCTGGAGGTTCCTCAAAAAATTAAAAATAGAATTGCCATATGATCCTGTAATTCTACTACTGGGTATTTACCCAAAGAATATAAAAATACTAATTTGAAAAGATATATGCAACCCTATGTTTACTGCAGCATTATTTACCAATAACCAATATTAGCCAAATTATGGAAGCAGCCCAAGTGTCCACTGAGAGATGAATGGATAAAGAAGATGTGGGGGGTGTGTGTGTGTGTGCATATATATATATATATATATATATATATATATATACATACATATATATATATGTATAATGGAATATTACTTGGCCATAAAAAAATAAAATTGTGCCATGTGCAACAACATGGATAGATCTAGAGAGTATAATGCTAAGTGAAATATGTTAACCAGAGAAAGACAAACACCATATGATTTCACTCATGTGGAATTTAAGAAACAAAACAACAATAACAACAAAAGAGACAAACCAAAAAATAGACTCTTCACTGAGAACAAACTGACAGTTACCAGAGGAGAGGTGAATGGCAGGAATGGGTGAAATGGATGAAGGGGATTAAGGGTGCAGTTATCATGATGAGCACTGAGTAACATACAGAACTGTTCAATCACTATACTGTATGCCTAAAACTAATATAACCCAGTAAATTATACTGGAATTTTTAAAAAAGTGATATTCAAGGTTAAAATACACAAGTTACAGGCAAATGTTATTTTTTTAAAAAGTGCTATGTCCCAGGTGATGTATCCAAGTGTTGAATCACTATATTGCACACCTGAAACTAATATGACACTATATGTAAACTAACTGGAACTCAAATAAAAACTTATAATTAAATAAATAAAAAGAGGAATGCCATATAACACATAATCACTAAAAATAACTGAAATATATAACAGATAGTAAGTACATAATAAGTACTATGCAATTGTGAGATTTTTTTAAATTTTTTTTTAACGTTTATTTATTTTTGAGAGACATAGAGGCAGAGCGTGAGCAGGGGAAGGGAAGAGAGAGAGGGAGATACAGAATCTGAAGCAGGCTCCAGGCTTTGATGAGCCGTCAGCACAGAGCCCTATGTGGGGCTTGAACTCACAGACCATGAGATCATGACCTGAGCTGAAGTCAGCCGCTTAACCAGACTGAGCCACCCAGGCGCCGCTGTAATGTGAGATTTTAATCCAAGAAATATATATTAGCATGTCTTGGATCCCCTGTGTCCTTTTTAGTGGTATAAGGAAACAGCTTCAACTTATTGGCATACCCCTCCAAAGTGTGCCATTTATCTGCCATGAATTGTGGTATCTACCTGAAATCAATACTGAAGGTCAGGTTGTCCCAAGTCAGATAAGGATTTGATCCCTGAAATGTAAGAAAAGTATGTGATATCCAAATGATGGAATATCATAAAACCATTAAAGTTTTTCATTAGGAAGAATTTCCAAAGTTAATGATAGATAGTATGTTAAAGTATAAAAAGCAAAATATAAAATTATTATTTATGATCTCAACATAAAAATACTGAGAAAAATTGAGAGATGTAATAGCGGTTATCTCTGATTACATGAGGGGAATGTAGAAAAGGGAAGAACTGTTTAGGCCTTCGTTGAGCCTAGCAATTAATGAAAGATCAATAATCTGAACAAAGTTAGCAAACGAGAGCCTGGAAAGTACATCAAGGATTTTTTTAAATACCAAAGTGTCAAGGGCATGTTATGTGGAAAGACTGTGGTCCGGCAAACACCTGGGACTTTTAATAGCAAAAAGAACTCCCTGAAAACAAGTCATAGGTTCCTTTTTCACAGCAGAGGAAAACATAGTTAAATGAAATAACTACTGGTAACCTTAAGTAGCAAGAGACTACCACATTTAATTTATGTTTAATTTTCTTCTCATCTGGCTCCACATTTTCTGGTTTTAATTATATAGTATCTGACATGCAGAGCATGCAGTTAAATATTTATGATGTTTTTAAGTAAATAATATGCTTATAGAAAAACATGCTTGACTTCATTACAGTGTCTCAGTTCCAGGGCTCCTAGGAGAACCTAACCATTGGCCAGTACCATCTCTTTAATGACTGACAGGAGAATCTTAAAGTCTTAGAGGGAATGAGCAGTACTCGGAGGCATGCCTGTAACTTCCTTTCTATTCAACAAATGCCTCACCAATCACACTACATTTGAATGACATCAAATTTATTGAATTTCAACGAGTAGATTTAACAAAAGGAAAATCCTTTATGTCAGAAACCTAACCACTGATGATGTACAAACTCTTCAGGATGGAGTTCAAAATGTCTTCATCATGTAGCCCCAATCTGAATACCAACTTTCCTGCTTAGTACTCCTCAATCTGAATATAGTCTCTCTCCCTACTACAAATATGCCAACCTCACACCTACTTCCATGACTTTATTTATGCAGACCTTTCCACTTAGAATGTTTCTCTTCTTGTCTCATTCAGGGATTCAGGTCCAGCTCTAGTTCAACCTTCTCCTATGAAGTTCTAAATAAGGGGACCTGGGTGGCTAGTCAGTTAAGTGTCTGACTCTGGCTCAGGTCATGACGTCGTGGTTCGTGAGTTCAGTTTGTGAGTTCAAGCTCCACATTGGTTGTCTGCTGTTAGCACAGAGCTTGTTCAGATCTTCTGTGCCCTCTCTCTCTTCCCCTTCCCAACTCGCACACACACTCTCTCTCAAAAATAAACATTAAAAAAAAAGTTCTAAATAGTTTGATCCAGTAGACCTCCTTTGTTTGAAACTCTATAATACACGCTGTCAATATAACATTCTTCCTAATCATCCTTAAAAATTGGTTATTGTATGTTATTTGTTTCCTCAAGGATAGAGACCATGTCTTTTCTATTTCTTTTGTGCTTTAAAAAGAAGGACGGAGAAAATGTCATGCAGCAGAAAGAGAACAAGCTTCACAGTCAAGCCAACCTGAATTTGAATCCCAGCTCTCCACAAACTAGCTGTTGCATCCTTGGGGAGGCCATTTAAATTCTTTAAGCTTCAGTTCCTTCAGTGTAATTGATCATCTATAAAAAGCACCATCATAGAGTAGGTAATAATATTCCTTCTCTTTTCTCTATCCTTTTCCCTCTTCGAACTTCCACTGCATAAATATAATAAATCCAACTACATTAGAAGTGGCACCTGAATAAAGCCTTCTTTCCCATTCTGCCTCAGAGAAAATTCTGCCAAAAACTCTCTAGGATTGGACGGTCTGTAACACAAATTAAGACTGTCACTGGGCTCCACATCCAAACAATGTCTCAACTGATTTTAAACTAGGGTTGAATCTCCTCTTAGGAAGCACAGATTCCAAGGCCTGATTATGCTCATGGTGCGCTCGCTGAAGCAGGAAAGCTAGAAAAGACTTCCTCGGATTTGGAGGTATCTTGTAGATAACAGAGACTCAAATCTGCTTAGTTGATAGAATGTTAGAAACACATAAGGTTTTATTGCAAAGCAATAAGGCTAATTTCATGAGTCATATAAGAAAGCCAATCTCACTATCATACAGTCACATCTTAAGTTGCCTGGGTAGCAGAATGCTTTACAAGCAAGGTAAAGGAGGCACGTGCCACCAATTTGACAGCAAAGGCACAGGAGGAAAGAAAGACCGCTTCAATTGCTTCAGTTTTAGAGATACTATTTTAAAGTAAAAGCTAACTATCATTAAACTAAAACTAGAAAATCTTTTTAATTTTTTTAATGTTTATTCAAGAGAGAGAGACAGAGTGTAGGGGGAGAGGGACAAAGAAAGGGAGAGACACAGAATCTGAAGCAGGCTCCAGGCTCTGAGCTGTCAGCACAGAGCCAGACGAGGGGCTCGAACCCATGAACCATGAGATCATGACCTGAGCTGAAGTCGGACCCACACTGACCCGAGTCGAAGTCGGTGCCACCCAGGCACCCCAAGATTATCTTTTTTTTTAAGTTTATTTATCTATTTTTGAGAGAGAGAGAAAGAGCACGTGCACGCACGTGCACACACCCATATGGGGGAAGGGTAGAGAGAGAGAATTCCAAGCAGGCTCCTCGCTTGCAGCACAGAGCCAGAGGCAGGGCTCAAATTCACTAACCATGAGATCATGACCTGAGCTGAAATCAAGACTCAGGCACTTAGGGCGCCTGGGTGGCTCAGTTGGTTAAGCGTCCGACATCAGCACAGGTCATGATCTCACATTCATGAGTTCAAGCCCCATGTTGGGCTCTGTGCTGGTGGCTTGGAGCCTGGAGCTTGCTTCAGATTCTGTGTGTGTGTGTGTGTGTGTGTGTGTGTGTGTGTGTGTGTGTGTCTCTCTCTCTGCCCCTCCCCCACTTGTGCTCATTCTCCATCTCTCTCAGGAATAAACAAACATTAAAAAAAATTTTTTAAAGACAAAAAGAGTCAGGTGCTTAACTGACTAAGCCACCCAGGCACCCCTAAAACTAAACTATCTTAAAAATTGATGAGGCAAAGAAAGAGCAAGAGAGTATTATAAAAATCATTTTTAGGAGCACCTGGGTGGCTCAGTCAAACGTTCGACTTTGGCTTAGGTCATGATCTCCCAGTTCGTGGATTCGACCCCACATCAGGCACTATGCTGACAGCTCAGAGCTTGGAGCCTGATTCAGATTCTATGTCTCCTTCTCTCTCTGCTCCTTCCCTGCCCCCTCTCTCTCTCTCAAAATTAAATTTTAAAAAATTTAAAAATCACTTTTAAAAGAGGACAGAATTAAGATGAAACAGATATGATATAAAAATAAGTCAACGAAATAAACTCAACTATATAAAACAAAACAGCCAATCAAGCAAAAAGGTAAGTGTAAGTTATGATATTTTATCAAGGTTGCATTCGAGACAAGAATCATTAAAAAAGGAAAAAGGCCATAATGAACATATAGCTCTCATTAATTTTTATGTATGTAATAACATGACCTCAAAATATAGAAAACAAGACATGCACACGAAACAAAAACAGAAAACAGAAGAAAGAAAATTGAGGGGCTGGCTCAGTTGGTGGGAGCATGCGATTCTTGACCTCAGGTTTGTGGGCTCGAGCCCCACACTGAGTACAGAGATTACTTAAAAATAAAATCTTTAAAAAAATGAGAACGGAAATAGAAAAAACAATGGTAATAGGAGGTTAATGATAAAGCACCTATAAAAAGCAGGACAGCTGTGGGAAGGATACCAGGAAAAGCTTCAGCTTAGGGTCCCTGCTGTCAGCTGATAAGACCATCCTCACCCAGGTTCTGGCAAATAGCATTTTCCCCCCAGAGCTTCAAGAGTATGTTTCGGGGTGGGTGAGGGCAGTGAGTAGTGGGGGTAGGTGTACTAATAACTGGACCAGAAGCATGGATTGCTCAAAAATTATGTGATCCTCCTGCTTTACCACTTAAAAAAGGAAAAGAAAGAGAAGAAAATAAAAAAAGAGGATAAATGTAAAAAAGCGAAAATGAATAGGGAGAAAGGGAGAAAAGAGGCCCTTCCAATGGCAACAGTACCACCGGCACCAGCCCGACTATAAGAGGCATGACCAAATTGTTAATTAACGTTTCCATTCTTCAGGTAAATACTCATTGCATGCTGATTATATGTTAGGCACTGGGCTTATCATGTTAAAGAGAAGGAGTCACCATCTCTCAAGGTATTCATAATGAAACAGAGAAGATGGGCACTTACATAACAACTATGCCATGAAGAGAGAAGTGCTATAGATATGGAAAAGGGCAGGTGAAGGATGCCTTCTAAAGGAGCATTATTTATGGGGCGCCTGGGTGGCTCAGTCGGTTAAGCTCTTACCAGCTCAGGTCATGATTTCACAGCCTGCCTTGGGCTCTGGGCTTGACAGCTCAGAGCCTGGAGACTGCTTTGGATTCTGTGTCTCCCTCTCTCTCTGCCCCTCCCCCACTTTTGCTCTGTCTCTCTCTCTCTCTCTCTCTCTAAAAAATAAACAACCATTAAAAAATATTTTTTAATAAAAATATAAAGGAGCATTATTTGAAAGATGACTAAGAGCCTTCCGGGCAAAGGAGGAGGCACTGCAGGGAATGTGGAGAAGCAAGAATGAGAATGATGAGGAAGATACGAGAGTGAGTGAATGCCATTGTTTTGTAACTGGCAATTTCATAGGGATCAAGGTACAGATTAAATATCAGGGGAGGAGTTGTAACTATTTTCTATTTTCAGTACGAAAGGACTAAACGTTTTGGAGCAAAATACTATAGTAACTTTGCTTCTGAAAAATTAAGGAGGTAGCTGTGTGGAGGCTGTCTAGAATTGGGGCTAGAGTTCAAATTGGGAGATCATTTAGGAGACCACTGAGATCATCCACAATGAGAGATAATAAGGGCCTTCAGTTACGATATTGTTTATACGTGCCCAGAATTCATGTCCGTTTCTTTTGGTAACAGAACCCTGATTTTCCACAGAGGAATCAGCCCTCTGCAACTTACTCTGCTCCATGAAGTTCCAAGAAAGTATCCCCTTGCCACAGGATCCAGGGTTGAGCACACAATTTAGGCCTGGTTGACCAGTGTATTCCACACCCCGATTATAAGGAGAGGAACATAACTCAAGTCAGCCGAAAAATAGTCAGCCTCTGAATGTTTGCTTTTGTTGTACTTATTGGGATTGCTTTTTTTTTTTTTTTTTTTGGTTGGGATTGCTAAACTTGAAGTTGCTAAGTGTTATCCTACAGAAAAGTCTGCTTAAGAATGAAGCCAAAACGTAGGGAAGAAGAGCCCAGGGACAAATTCTTTTTTAAGCACCTACATTTAGCTACGCCTAAAGCAATACTACTCCCTGGATTTTTTAGTAATATAAACAAATATATTTGGAAATGGAGAAAAAAATAAAGCTTCAAGAGAAAAATCAGGAACAAACTTGAATATGGGAAATGAAGAGGGAAGTATCAAATTTCACTTTGAGGCTTCCAGGTTGGCTGACTGAATGAAAAATGCTATTAATTGAGATAGAGAACAGAGGATGAAAAGGTTTCAGTCAATGGAATGAACTCAGTTTGGAGACACTGAAAAGTATTTTAGTCTTGAATTTTGACTTTATCTGGATCACTTCGCCAGGAAAACTCTACACATAGCTGATTTCCAAGCTCAGACTGCGCAGCCCAAGGCAGTCTCGGGTGGCAGAGCAACGCTGGCAGAACCATTCCTTTCAGTGTTGAGTAGTTTCACCAGACAACCTCCAAACAACGGGTATTTACCGCATAACTAAAGAAAGTGAAGTACCATCTTTAAGCACTGTAGCATTTTGCTAGAGTAATAACTAGTTAGATGGAAAAATAAGGGAACCTATGAAATTACTACACTCTAAGGATGAAGCAAAAAGCTAGGCTAACACCCCCATCCTCGGTGTGTTGAACTCCGAGGAGCCATGGAAGGAGGAAGAACAGGCTATACAACTGAAAACAGCAACCAGAAAAGCACTTACCCACCTTATTTCAAGAAAACCGGGGAGGGGACAGACGTAGACGTTTTTTGCCCTTAGAACATATCAGGCATTCCATAAGGAGCTTCATGTACATTATCTTATCAAACCCTTACAACTTACCAGTCAGAAAGGCATTATTTTTCCCACATGGATGAGCTAAATTAAGCAGTAGAGGGGCGCCTGGGTGGCTCGGTCATTTAAGCATCCACCTCTTGATTTCAGCTTGGGCCATGATCTTACGGTTCATGAGTTCGAGCCCGCATCAGGCTCTGCACTGACAGTGAGTAGTTGCTTGGGATTCTCTCTCTCCATTTCTCTCTGCCCCTCCTCCACTCTCATGCAGTCTCTGTCTCTCTCAACATGAATAAACAAACTTAAAAAAAAAATTAAGCAGTAGAGCTAGGATTCAAGTGCAAGTCTACCTGGTTAGAAAGCTTATGCACCTTTCACTACATCAACTGCTTTCAGAAAATATATTGATAAGTTTACCCTTTATGTACAAAAACGAGCCAACTCATTATGAGGATTTTTTCTGAATTGGGTATTTTGTTGACCATGTCAAGTTAGGTTGGCAGCGACCCAGCCACAATGCCTCAATTCTCAGGCACAAGGCATGTATATGCCAGTTGTCTGCTTGGAACTAAGGAGGCCACTGGTGCCATGAAATCTCATTAAGCAACACATTCTGAGTTAACCAGCCACTAACAAAGAGTAGGCTATAGCAACAATACCAGTGACCTTGTGGGGATAATTCCACTGCAGAAATTAAATTCTGACTAGAGTTGCTTGGTTAAGAGGTAAGCATGGAAAAAATAATAGAGACACAACTGCAAAGGAGCTCTCTTACTGACCTAATAGGCAAAGAGTGCCATAAAATTCATTATCTTATACATTTGTCTCAGTATATTAGCATAATGAGAGGCAGCATAGCATAAGTACTAAAAGTGCAGACTCTGGAGCCAGATTGCCTGGTTTTGAATCCCAGTTCCACCAGGATTCACTACATGAAATTGGCAAGTTATTTACTCTCTCCATGTCTCAGCTTCCTCATCTATTAAATGGTGATTATAACAATTCCTGCCTCATACGGTTGTCATGAGGATTAAATAATACAGGCAGGTCTCTTAAACAGTGTGTGGCGTGTGATAAGTGTTTGTTTAAATACATCAATAACTAACCTAGCTAGATGGCCAGCTAGACAGGGTGGAAATTTGACCTTGAATTTCCAACCCGGTCTCTCCCATATGAACTGGTACAGGAAAATAAAAATGATCCCAAAACTTGGTTAGAATTTACATGGGACTTTTTAACATGAAACATTTCACAGACATCTGGAGGAAGAATAAATAGCTAAATATACATAAGCAGAAACTGAAACATGGAAAAGGGAAGTAAAATGTTCAGTTTCACTGAACTCATCATTCATACATCTCAGGCAGGAACCCAATCTTGTCAGTCCACGTTTTGTACAACAGGCCGCAAGCTAACAGTATAGGTAGAAGAGGACTCAAACTAACAACAGTCACGTCTTCACCTCGGCACAGTATCTCATTACTTTTCCCCTGCTGATGTTTTCTCAGTGAAGCAAACCCTAAACAGGGGAAGCACCTATACAGAGTATAAGTCACTATTTATTTAATCAAAGTAGTTTGTAAAATCTTAAAGCCTCCATTTCTAAAAAGTATGAAAAGGATAATAATAGTTCGGTGCAAATAAATGTGAAATTGCTTGTTTGCACTGTGGGGAAGGAGTGAAGGGTTTGAAGATGAAAAGGAAATGGCTGAGGGGTCCTGCAACATTGATAAAGACACGCACACAATTTCTAGTCGCATTAGCAACCCACACCATGGCCATTACAATCATCCACTTTCATACACAGGCCCTCCTTCTCGACTTCTTCTTCACACTCGTCCCCGCCTAAGCTTCTTTCTAGGCCACTCATAATACCTAACCTTTGCGCCCAGAAATTCTTACAACACCAACCTTCTAAATATTGGCCCGACTTGCTATCACCGCAAGTTTCACTGGGGGAATCAACCTGTGCCCTTCTCCTATTTATAGACTCTGGCCTGTAAAATCTCACCACAGCACCTCTCAATACCCACCTCCCGCTCCAGCTCCCCCTGCCCTCAGCATATTCTACTCACCCTCCCTTACCTTCATGAAACCCGTTCCCTCGTCCGTCCTACCCACGCCCTGCCAGTCCCTCTTTTCACAATTTCTTCCCAAACAAGTCTCCCACAGAAATCGCCCTAAGGTCTATCACTTCTCCTGGTGCTCTCCGAGCCCTCTCCGGGTAATTTCGCGCATCCATCTGTCCCCGACCCCCCTGCCCTTTCAAGCCCACCTGCTCTCCTCCGGCAGGCGCTCCTCGCAGCCGCCGAGATCCATTCCCGCGCCCTCTGGCCGCATCCGGAGCTGCGACGTCGCCTCCTCTCTGAAGAGAGGTGTCCCTGCTGCTTCGCCCCTCAGGGGCTTCCGAAGCCCCCCGGGAACGGAGGAGGCACTCTCGGTGGGTGGGCTCAGGGTGATGCACTACACCCGAGTTGACAGCAGGCGCGGTGATTGCTGCCTCAGCTGCGGTTCCTAACCCTGCCACCCCCACTTCCGGCTCCAAGAACTACAACTCCCAGCAAGTACTTCGACGACTCGGCCACTCCCGGCATGCACCGCCCTATCCAATCCGAGGACGCGCTCGCAGCGGATGCAGATCCTGGCTGCGTGCTCGCTCGCGGGAGTGCACCAAGCGGGGAACAACAATGTTAATCTCTGGGATCCTTACAGGTGTGAACCTTTACGTACTCCGCTCACGTTTCACCTTGGGGACCGGACTCGATCAGAAGTTTAGACTAGGAAATAACTCTGGTCTTAATCCAAGTACCGTTAACCCCACTTCAGCCTACCCTGGCTTAACACCTAGCGATGGTATTTGGGGACCTCGAGCATTTTAGTGAAGACCTCACAAACTGAAGAGCGCAGGTCGCTTTGAGATCAGAAAGGAAAAACAGGAGGAAAAGGCTTTAGGGGAAGGTTTTTCTGGAGAATTGATGTCAGAGCAGGGTTTTAAGAGATAAATATGAATTAGCCAGGAGATGACAAAGTGTAAACGGTGGCCCAGGCATAAGGAAGCATGCTGTGGAAAGTGCTGGTTCTGAGCAGTAATAAGAGCTGAGAAGAGGTGGCGATAGAATGGTGTTGGTGAGCAGGCGCCCCAGAACGTGAAGTGTCATTCCAAGGAGTTTGGATTTTATCCTTAGAACAATTACGAGCAAGTTAAGGATTTGAAAATCAAGAAGTGATTTGACCAAACCTGCTTAGAAACCTAGGTTGTAGGTAAAGGTGGAAGAATGGATATATGAGAACAGATTGGAAATCCTAATAGAGGCCGAACAAGTAATGTTAAGTGAAGTGAGCCAGTTGTAGGAGAGTGGCAGAAATTCTCAGACCTGGAAACCTCATCCAAGAAGGGAAGTCTCACCTCTTCTACAGTTGAATGTTGCAAAATGGGCATATGGGCCTGGAGTTGCCAGGTATTCTGATTTTGCAATAGGATCTGGAGTCTGGATTTTTAAGTACAGCTTCCAGATTTTAAATATTGGCAACAATTTTTTTTATTGTAAACATTACACGGGGCGGGGGCACACGTTAGTAGGCTAAATGTAATGTGGCCTTTGGGTTACTTGTCTGCAAGTCCAGGCCTGAACTAGGGCAGTGGCTACAGGGAACAAGGAGGTCGGGATTAAAGCAATGGTAAAGCGATAGAATCAGCTTTGTGAAGGAAGGATTAACTCCATGGAAAATTACTCTATTAAAAATAATACATGACTTTCAGGAATTTTCAAATTTAAGAAACCTTTTTTGTGAATTAAATATGAAATGAAGGAGCTTTTTAATGCAAGTTATAATTTCCAACTTCCATTTATATAAAAAATACTTTGTTCAAACTTTCTCATACTTTCCTCCTAAAGGGTTATACTTTTTAAGGAAGAAGCTGTGTCAGTCATTGGGATTTCACTACCTTCTCTTTCTACAAATGTATAAACTTCATTTTTTGGCATACTGTAAAATCCCAAATTAAGGCCACATGATCTTAGCATATTTACATGAAAGTCAGCTTTATCAGGAAATTCTAGAACGACAACTATAAAAGTCTGGGAGAGTTCTATAGTAAAAGTTCTGGGAAATGTTCTGTCCAAGTTTGGGTTGACATCCATTTTATTTAAAGCAATCAGTTAATAAACGTGATAATAACCTACACTAGCCATGTACCGCCCATCCCATCCCTCTGCCTTCCTTCACCCCATGTGGACATATCCTGAATCTCTTATGGTTACACAGGTTCCCTTTTTTTATTTTAATTTTATTTATTCTTGAGAGAGAGAGTGTGTGTGTGAGTTGGGGAGGAGCAGAGAGAGAGGGAGAGAGAGAGAATCCCAAGCAGGCTCTGCAATGTCAGGGCAGAGCCCAACGCCTGGCTGAAACCTACAAACTGAGATCATGAACTGAGCCGAAATCAAGAATCAAACACTCAATCAACCAAGCCATCCAGGCGCCCCAAGCTTCCCTTTTTATTCAGTTTGTTTGCATCAATCTGTATTCCTAGGATGTATTATTTAAAATTTTTTTGTGTTTTAACTTAATAAAAAGGGTATTGCCCTGTATTTATTTTGGGGGTCTTACTTTTTTTACTCCATATTACATTGACTGCCATATAATAGTCCATTGTGTGAATACACCAGTTTATTCATGCTGTCTTTCACTGACAGGCATTTGGATTGTTTCCAGGTTTTTGCTATTGTAAACAGTGCTGCTTTCTCTGACATGTCTCCTCTTTTATATAAACAAAGGTTTCTCTCTAGAAGTGGAATTGCTAGGTCATCAGGTTATTGTCTGCTCTAGTTTTTGTTTTGAGTGGTGGGTTTGTAGGTGCATGGTTTTTAAAATAACTAGTTATGAAGTTATAACTAATTATCTTAGTTATTTTTTTAAAGTTTAATTATTTTTTAATGTTTTATCTATTTTTGAGAGAGAGAGAGAGTAGTAGCAGGGGATGGGCAGAGAGAGAGGGAGACACAGAATTGGAAGCAGGCTCCAGGCTCTGTGCTGACAGCTCAGACGTGGGGTTCAAACTCACGGACAATGAGATCATGACCTGAGCCGAAGTTGGACGCTTAACCAACTGAGCCACCCAGGTGCCCCTATTTATTTTATTTTGAGAGAGAAAGAGCAGGGGAGAGGCAGAGAGAGAGAAAGAGAGAAAGAATCCCAAGCAGGGTCCACACTGTCAGCGCAGAGCCCAATGCAGGGCCAGAACTCATGAACCATGAGATCATGACCTGAGCCAAAATCAAGAGTCAGACACTTAACCAACTGAGCCACCCAGGTGCTCCTAGTAATATTTAAAAGGAAAAAACTTGAATAAATTTGATCTTGATCAATCCGTTTTCAAAATCACCAGGATGCTATTTTTATACAAATAGTAATAGGTCCCAGAGTACCACTGGTAGAAAGCCAAATTCACTCAGGAATCAGTTATTCAAATAATGGGTTTTTAAAGCTCGTTGCATTTACCATTTTGCCAAAACTTTGATTTGAAGAAATAGTCTTCTCAAATATATTCAACAAATATCAATTATAGTCATGAATATGTGCTTTTTAAAATTATATTCACAGGGCACCTGGCTGGCTCAGCTGGTTGAGCATCCGACTTCAGCTCAGGTCATGATCTCACGGTTCAAGGACTCGAACCGTTGTAAAGTCAAAAAACTCTGTCAAGCCATAAGGTGGGGATCATCTGTATTCAGAAAGCATATGTGGCAAAACTTTAATAACTGGTGAATCTTGGTGAAGGGTACATGGTATTACACTATTTTTACAACATTTTTCTAGATGTGAAAATAAGCAAGGATTTTTAAGATCCTTTTAAAAAATAGGCAAGGATTTTAGTATGGTTTTGTTTTTTCCATGACTGCATCCTAATCAATGTAACCAAAATTTTAGTGTTTTGAAACTTCTCAGAAGTTTGAAACAGAAATTTCTTAGTTTATAATGATTAAAAAAAATTCTTTTTAGAGTTTATATTTTGAGAGAGAGCAAGAGACAGCATGAGCAGGGGAGGGGCAGAGAGAAAAGGAGACACAGAATCTGAAGCAGCTCCAGGCTCTGAGCTGTCAGCACAGAGCCCAATGTGGGGCTTGAACCCAAGAACTGTGAGATAATGACCAGAGCTGAAGTCAGACGCTTAATCGACTGAACTGCCCAGGCAACCCAGTGATTAATTTTTAATTTGTTTTGAGTTAATTTCTGTTTTTTCCACAGCCTAGCATTTTTAGAAGTCTTTGCCCAATTTTGCCAATACTAATCCATTGATTTTACCACATTTACTGATTTACCAAAATTATTTTTTTTTCCTTTTCTCTTTTAATAAAGCTTATAGGGGTGCCTGGCTGGCTTAGTCGGTACAGCATGTGACTCTTGATCTCAGAGTCATGAGTTCGAGCCCCACATTGAGCGTAGAGATTACTTTTATTAAACTTTTTTAATGTTTATTTTTGAGAGCGAGAAAGAGCACGAGTAAGAGAGGAGTAGAGAGAGAGGAAGACATAGAATCCAAAGCAGGCTCCAGGCTCTGAGCTGCCAGCACAGAGCCCGATGCGGGGCTTGCACTCACGGACAGAGAAATCATGACCTGAGCCGAAGTCGGACGCTCAACCGACTGAGTCACCCAGGAGCCCCAAGTGTAGTGATTACTTTTAAAGAAAATCTTTTGGGGGCACCTGGGTGGCTCTATTGGTTAAGTGTCTAACACTTGATTTCGGCTCAGGTCATGATCTCACAGTTGATGAGGTGGAGACCCGCGTCAGGCTCTTCGCTGATAGCACAGAACCTGCTTGGTATTCTCCCTTTCTCTCTCTTAATAAATAAACTTAAAATATTTTTTAAAAATAAAGCTTATAGTAAAATATTTTTTAAAAATAAAGCTTTTAGTAAGTAGTTCATATCAAACGAGATTTTTTAAAGTGATCTCTACACCCAACATGAGGCTCGAACTCACAACCCTGGGGTAAAGAGTCACATATTCTACTGACTGAACCAGCCAGGCATCCCTCAAATGGGGTGATTTTTAAAGCTTTTGAAGAATTTTGCCAGGTCTTAATTGAATGGTTCTATTCTGTCTTGCTAGTAACATTTTCACCCACTTTAAGTATTTAGTATTGATTCATTTATTCAATTATATGGGAAAGCCCGTTGCATACAAATTCAAAAATTGAGAAGTTACAATGAAATTTGTAAAAATCTTATTTCTGGGATGAACCAATTCTTAATATATTGGAAGAATGTTCAATATATCCCTGTCCTAGCTCTCTGAAACTCCAGCTGGATAAACCTGAGCCAAGAGAAAGGATCCTCTACTGAGGGAAAGAGAGAGAGGAGAGTTTAGCCGAGGCTCCTCATTCCAGAGCAAGGAGGCCAAGGGGCAAAGGGAGAAGAAGCATGGGGTGAATAAAGAATGCCAAGAGGCCCCATGACCCTGGAATCCTGGCTTTCCAGAACCTTCCTAAAACACCAATCTGTCAATCTGTCAAGTATGAATCAAGAATGAATATATATATATATGTATGTATACACACACACATACACACACACAGAGAGAGAGAGAGAGAGAGAGAGAGAGAGACAGAGGGCGCATGTGGGGAAGAGAGGCAGACAGAGAAAGAACCTTAAGCAAGCTCCAAGCTCCATCTCATAACCGTGAGATCACAACCTGAGCCGAAATCAAGAATCAGACACTTAACCAACTGAGCCACCGAGGCGTCCTGAGAATATATTTTATTAAAGACACAATCATGTAAATAAAGTGACTTATGTGACTTTATGTCACTTATGTGATTTATGTAGATTTGTGTAGCTTTAGAAAATTCCACAATTAGTCATTCAGTGAATTGCCTACAATTCTTGGTTGACAGGATGCCTACCCTGCCCAGAGAAGACAAAGCCTAATAAGGAGTGAGCCAGGAACCCAACCCCTTAGTCCAGGAAGAATTCCCCTTCAAGTTCCCCTGTCTATCCAGAGCAAGTTGTCTAGACAGAGAAAACTGATGGTCAGGGACTCGGACCACCGAGCCATGTATCTGCTGCACTGCCCTGCTGTATCACTGTAATGTAGCAGTGTCTTCACACAGCAGGAACTCAAACTCTGAGCAAATGAATGAATGAATTCTGAGATTAAAGGCCGGAAGACTAGAACAGCTAGAAAAGTTGAGAACAAAGGAAAAGGGCAACACAAAAGAGGAACAGGAAGCTATAGCAGAGTGGCCAAGAAAAAGCTACTACAGCAGATATAGTGGCAAGCGGGTAGAATGAGAAGAGCCAGGCAGAAAAGAGAAGAAAAACTGTACTGTGCATGCAAGTAGCTTACGGGAGTTAGGCAGAATGGTAATTATATCTACATATGATACAAATTACACCCTAACTTATTAGCCCAGTGTAATATAAATTTTACAAAATGACAAAAATCTCCTGAAAAGCAAGAGTCGATCCCAAAATCAGACAGACATTACAAGAAAAGGAAACACTGAATATTACTCATGAAAAGAAAAACAATATCCTCGACAAAACATTAGCAATACAAATGACCATGACCAAGTAGGTTTATCCTAGAAATGCAAGAGTAGTTCAACATTTGAAAAAAAAAAAAAAAGTAAAAAATATAAAACCCCATTTGGTCATCACAAAAGATGCAGAAAAAGTATTAGATAAAATTCAACATTCACCCATGATTAAAACTCTCTGCAAACCAGGAGTAGAGGAAAACTTCTTCAACCTGACAAAGGGCATCTACAAAAAAATCTAACACAATACTTTATGATGAAAGATAACGCTTTCCCCCTGGGGTTTGTAATGAGGCAAAGATGCTCACTCCCACCACTCCTTTTAAATATGGTACTGGAGTCCCCAGCCACTGCAATAAGACAAGCAAAAGAATAAAAGGCATACAGATTGGAAACAATTATGCTGAGTGAAGTAATCCAGATTTTAAAAAGTATATACTGTATGATTCTACTTATGTAAAATTCTAGAAAGTGCAAATTAATCTATAGTATAAATGGTTGGTTAAGTAATGGTTGGGGAAAGGATCATAAAAGGGGACAGGAAAATTTGTGGGGATGATAGATATATTTATTCTCCTGTGTATGGTGTTTTCACAGGTCTATATACCATACACCTGTATAAACTGCACACTTTAAATATATGTCTTTTATTGTCTGCCAGCTATGCCTCAATAAAGCTGAGAAAAGGGGGGCTTACAAGAAATATCAAACTAATAAAAATAGTTAAGAGGTGAAATACGTGAATTATTATCACCTTTGAAGAGAATGTCGACCTCTATAAACATTATGAAAAGAGAGCCGAAACCTGTTGACAGAAACGTACGATGTTGAGGTTACCCAATTTAGTAAATAAAAATATAAGACTCCCAGCTAAATTTGAATTTCAGATAAATAATGAATAATTGTTTAATATAAACACTTCCTAAATATTGCATGCAACCTCATGCAGTATAAAACGATTGCTATTTATTCATTGTTTACCTGACGCTCAAATTTAATGGATCTTGTACTTTTTTCTGGCAATCCTAGACATGACCTTATCTACAGTGTATGAAATCAAGCCTCTTAAAAGGGCAGCTGCTTGGTCTCTGTGTTTATTCTGACTTAGATGAAGCCGCCAAACTGCTGTATGCCAGACAACGGCTGTATGTTCGGTGTCCAGCACCGTACTGTACTTATTCACAGTTGGTGCTCAGAAAATAGGTTTTGCTCTGCAAGCTGTATGAAGATAGGGACTGAATCCATCTTACTTATCATTTTACCCTTAGAGCTTATTACAATACCTGGTGCTCAATGAATATATGATTAAATGAGTAGCTGCCTCTCATGCCCCAGAAAATACAGGGTCAACCTTTTAACTCCGGCGCTTGTTGCTGGCTGATTGACTTCTCAGACAAGCCCCAGTTCTGATTTCTTATCTTGTCTCTCACTTCACTTTTGCTGGACGTGTCTCAAGTTACTGTTTTGTTTTCTGGTATTTCGTGTGTGACTGACCTATCCTTTTACAATGCCTCTTGTTTTTCCTTTTGGAATCTGGGTGATTGCTCTGAGATTCTGAGACCCTCAGCCTTTGGGGAAATCTCAAAGTCTAACGCACAACAGTGAGGATTGCTTAATGAAATATGGGGGCATGTTCCCTTTAAAGTTAAGGAAATTTGGAGTAAAGCTTCGGTTTTGGGGAGGTCAGGATAAAAGGGAGTCTTTATATATATTGGTGGTGGGTAGGATGTTACACATTTGGGGTTTTTATTATCTGTCCTATTAATAATACCTGAAGTACAGAATCCATCCAAACTCTAAATACGCTCATTTTCCTTCATAACATTAAAAACCTAATGTTCTTCCCTGTAGTTTACTCTCACAAATAAGCAGAGATTATACAAGTTATTTCTATGGAGAATGATAGTGTGGAGAAAAATGTTTTCATACTTAGAAGATTTTAGAAATCCAAAATTAATTAAGTATAATGTATGTATTAGTATAACTAACTCTTGTTTTGTAGGTGAGTATGAGACCCAGACAGTCTCCCAAGCTCACGCAGTGAATGAAGTGAGTGAAAAAAGTACCAGTCAGTAAAATCTAGGTCTCTCTCATGCTTTTATCTCTATACCCCATTTTCCCTAGTTCTTAGCAGTCAGGAGAGGGGTGGTGGCTGCTGGGTAGTCTAGGAACAAAAGCAAGCACATTGTGCTAAGAGCATATATGCTACTTGACATGCCAAATATTGTTCTTGAGTTTTTTTAGTCCAAACCTTCCTTTACCATTAAAGTTTTTTGTACTGCTTCATAGGTGTGTCCTGGGATGATCCACTCTTCTTTTATGGTTACATTTCTGTCTTGGGGGAAAAATTAAGTGCAGGCTACTGTGGTTTTGAGATACTTTAGGTCACCGGTTCATTTCTATGCAAAGAGAAATTTTAGCAAGTAGACAGGAGGAAGGTGGCAGAGATTTCTAAATGGACCGAATACCTGCCCTTGATTTTTGCCTAGGATGTAAATGTCTTAGAGAGTTTTAAGCTGTTATGAGAGTAATATAACCTAAATGCTTTCATACAAGCATTGTTGCTTTGGAGGAAGAGAAAGAGGTAAGAAGAGACAAAATATCATGTTCTGCAAATAGGAAAAAATATTATGCAGAAATTCATAAAATATTATGAAGTTTTCCTACAAGGATGACTAGCAAGAAAAACAAATCCTATTAATTCCCAACGCAAATGAATTAGAGAAAAATGCAGCCAAACAAGCAGAGGTACTTACCCCTCTCCCAAGGGAAGATGAAGTGTTATTAAGGTAGCTAGTACCGTGCAAAATGTTTTAAGAGTGCCGATTAAGAAGTGGTACAGATACGGGAAACGTTAGTATTTACTTTTATTGGTAAGGTGACGCAAGAATTGTCACTGCATCTTTTCCTCTACGTCCAGACGTGGCGACTCCGCATGTTGCAGGCGGAGGAGCTGGCCTAGGAGAGGGGAGCTGGGACGCAGTTCAGCAATCTAAGCTGGATGGGGTCTACTCCGCCTCCGAGGCTGCATTGCAGTGGGGTGTGAAAGGTTCGTGTGTACCAAAGCTTAGGGGGCCTTCCTATAGCAGGAAGGAGTAGAAGAACACGGAGGAACACAATCTCATTTAAGGCATGCGATTCTGACGCGCTCAGGGTCCAGTATTCCCCAATTGGAGCGGAAAGGCAAATAGGTAAAACCTCGGCCCTTTCAAGGGCCCAGAGTTGGGGGGGGTGGTGCAATGTTTCCTCCGGTCCGTCAAGGGCCGCTAGGATCTAGTCCCCGCGTGTAGCCGCTCTCGCCGGCCTCTCGTCTCTGTAGCCTCTCCCCCCCGCAACCCGCCCCCCTCCCGCAGCCGCGGGTGGGAGAGCGAAGGCGCGGCCAGCACGCGTGCGCGCTCCCTCGGTGCAGCTAGTCTGCGTGCGTGAGTGGGAGGTGGCAGGCCTCAGTCTCTGGCCTTCTCCGCTGACTGTTCCGGCGCGACGTCCCCAACCATGAACCGGTTTGGTACCCGGTTAGTGGGAGCCACGGCGACCCCGCCGCCGCAGGCGGCGAAAGCCCGCAGCAATGAAAACCTTGACAAAATTGATATGTCTTTGGGTAAGGAGCGAGTTGGAC
This sequence comes from Paguma larvata, assembly GCA_030068075.1. Taxonomy (NCBI): domain Eukaryota; kingdom Metazoa; phylum Chordata; class Mammalia; order Carnivora; family Viverridae; genus Paguma; species Paguma larvata. Next base: position 84,146,518 of record CM057824.1, read on the forward strand.
CGAGTTGGAGTGGGGGGAGGGTGTGGGTGGAACCAAGTAGCGCGGTTTGTGGGGGAAGGGGCGGTTGGCCGCAGTTGTCGGTGGAGTTTTTTTGCGGGTGGGCGGAACCAAGCGAGGGCCAGTGGGGACGAGGGGAGCGCCAGCCGGTGTTGCGGTCGGGCGGGAGGGACCCGGCGTCCCCTCAGCTGGGCTCTATCTGAGGAGGGGGAGTGGGGGCGGGTGGCGCTGCGGGCCGGGAGGTTGGAGGGTCGAGGGGAGCTACCACTCTTGGGCGACCCCGGCCCTTTGTGAGGAAAACTCCGCGGGTTTCCCCTCGAGCGCGTCGCTGTGGGCGTTATCAGGCGAGCGAGGGGAAAGGTCCGACCGAGCCATCCTTCCTGAAGAAAGCCCTTTGAGAGCCCGGCTGGGTCTGCGTTCGGTTAGAGTCGCTGGTTCCGGAGGAGGGCTTGTGGGGCATTTCGTGTGGTCAGGCCTACGCCTGGCGCGGCGCGGGGAGCGCCGAGACGCCCCCGGGAGTTGGCCATTTCTGACGGGCGCCAGACCGCTGGGCACACCGGGGGCGCCGACCCGGGGGCGTTTTTCAGAAAATACCGTCGGACAAGGGCTTCATCAGATGGTGTTTTATTAGGAGGTGCCTGGAAAGACACGCTTACTCAGGCCTCAAAGTTCGCTAATTAGGAAAAAAGCAGAAACTGACGGAGACATTGACCTGGGCTAAGAGGAAGCCGGGAGAAGCATTTGGGGTCCAGCCCGTGAGTGGGGTGGTTTGGTGAGGATTATGCAAAAAGTAGCAGGGTTGGGAATTCAGTTGAAAATTCAGACCTGACACAGGTGAGGCATTAGTCTCTGGACCAGTCTCAGTCTCTGGTCTGAAAGTTAGTCTCACTCTAACTCTGAAAGTTTTTGTCAAATTTCAAGTTACGGTTATTAGACGGGGTTAGTTCTGCCTGCCCTTTCGGTGGCCTGCAGGTTTTCCGATAAGTGTTTGAAAATACCTGACAGGCGGATGCTGAGGTGTAAACTATCCCAAGGAAGTTATTTTTCTTATGCTGTGGTTCATGTGCAGTTTTTTTAGTCGAAAAATTAAGAGCCCTTAGATGTCTGTGATTAGTGCACATCAGAATCCAATATGTGAATTAAGTAAATCATCAGAAATAATAGGTTTGGCCTCGAGTCTTGTTGATAGTAGTGAACTCTAAAGAAATGAGAATCCTTTTCAGCTAAGGCCAAGAAGGATAGAATAACGAGTATTTATTGAGTGCTTACTACCTTGCAGGCCCAGAACTAAACATTTTATGTGTGTTAACTCAGTTTAGCCTCCTAGTTAACTGTGAGGTATGTGCTCCTAATAGTAAAGAGCACTGAATCCAGAATCACACTGTCTCAAATCAGATCCTCTTCCATTTATTAGCCCGTGTGGTCACAGGGAAATTATTTCTCAGTGCTTCATCTGTAAAAAGATGATGATAATAACACTGCTTATCTCCCTCAGAGGGTTGCTATGTTAAATGATTCAACAGGCATATGTAAACTGCATAGAACAATACCTGGTACACAGTAAGCATCGTATTTACATAAGAACACTGTATAAGCCATTGTTGTTATTCTCATTTTACAAAACCTGAGCCATAGGGAAATAACTTGTCCCAAATCATACAAGTAATAAAAAAAAAAAACCTTACGGATGTTGCAGGAAATGTTAAACATGTATTTTCATAACCAATGCATTTCTCAAGTTTCTAGGTTTGTTTTTTTTTAATGTGTTTTGTTTGGTGGTTAGGATATTCAAGTGAAGAAAACAGGGATAATTCTCTTTGAGGTAGAAATGAAGTGCTGTGAATTGCTGAAATAGACCTTGGTTTCTTTTCTCTCCAAGGATATATAGTATTCTTTCAGTTTCCTTTTTTTTTTTTTCCAGTTGAGAATTTTACAGAAAGGGGATGAAGAGATGATACCTATTTTTTTAAGTGTATTTTTTTAGTAGTCTCTACACCTGATGTGGGGCTTGAACTTATGACCCTGAGATCAAGCGTCGCATGCTCTTCTAACTGAGCCAGCCAGCCAGCCAGGCATCCCGAGAAATTGAGAGAAATAAAATACCTATTTTAGACAATCATGCTTTGTGAATATTCCATTTTATCAGGTCTGCAGAGGTTTAGAATCTGATTTTTTGTCTGTTTTAAATGGTAGCTGTATGAATTATGTGAGTAATTATATAGAATATCTACCAAGGTTACCAGTAGGTGGCCTTATTGTGGCTCAGTTTCTTAATTTTAAAATGGGTATTATAATACTTATTTCATAGAATTCTTGTAAGAATTAAATGAATACATGTGCAATGTTAGATACTACTATTATTACCACATTACTCCTATTATCATAATATATATATAGTATTATTACTATGTATGGGCCATATGTATACCCCTATTATTACCATATAGATACCATATATGTATAGACGCATACATACATACACACATATATATTCATGGAAGAAAGTTTTTGATAAAAGTAGCTCATTGTAATGTATTTGTGTTTTGATATATGCTCTATCTACCTGAGTAGGAAAAGGCCATTTTCTTCTTTTAGATTGTAAGAATCCATAATAGATCATTTAACTTGAGGATTTAGATAATAAAACATTTAAATATAAAACAATTTATATTTTATATGTTTTGCTACTTTTAAATTTTTTTTATTTTTTACGTTTTTTATTTTAAGTAGGCTCCGTGCCCGATTTGCGACTTGAACTCATCATCATGAGATCAAGAGTTGCATGCTCTACTGACTAAGCGAGTCAGGTGCCCGTGCTGCTTTTAATTTTTAGTTCTGTTTGTACTCTAAAATGCCGTATTTTAAAAATAACCTTGTTAGTCAAAATCATACTCTGCCTTTTTTGTTTTAATGGTTCCCAGCAAATTAACTTTTTTTGGTGTACTTTCATGGCTCTGAGATTTCAGACTTCTGCTGAAGAATAAGTAGCACTTGTTAAAGGAAAGTAGTGTTTTGAAAATGTTAAAAAAAATGTTCCCTTTCTGTCTCTTAAGAATTTAACATGTTCATGTATCTGATTTCATAAATCCTTTTTATTTTAAAATAAATGTTCTTGAGTGTCTTTAACTTGGATGAATTTATGTATATTGAAGAACTGATCTCAAGAAGATAACAAGGTATTTCGGGGAGATTCAGATTATTTTAATGAATATTTATGATTAAGAGTTTTAAAGATTACTGGTGGGTTAGGTAGTGTAATATATAAGAAAAGATCTCTATAATATATAATTGCTTCCTTTACTTCAGAAGAGACTAACTATATTGATATAGTTGTTAGATTCTTTGTGTTTAGAGCAGCTTGGAAAAAATAGTAGAGGTTAGTTTTGTGAAATTTTATTAAGTTGTTGACCGGGTCACTTTGCTTTATCAGTCATCAAAATTAATATTGCAGTCAAGACTGTGGAGAAAGTATTTAGATATTTTTTAAAAGACTATTTTTGGCTTCCAGTAACTTTTAACATTTGTAAATAGAAATATACCATTTGTAAATAGTATAGTTTTCCTGATCTTCACGTTGTTGTGCTGTAGTTTTAGAGCAATGTTGTTTGTGAATTACTTTGGTAGGAGAGTTTGAAAGTGAGGCTTTGAAGGATCAGGTAGAAAGAAAAACAAGGTAGCTGAATTATTTTGCTAGATAAGTGGAGAACCCATAGTACTTTCTTTTTGTGCTATACTTTTACTATGTAGTTGTTTGATTTCATATTTGCTATTGTCTGTTTCCATCAATTTTAAAACTTTGTTTTAATGTTTATTTATTTTTGAGAGGCAGGCGTGAGCAGAGGAGAGGGAGACACAGAATCTGAAACAGGCTCCAGGCTCTATTTGAGCTGTCAGCACAGAGCCCAAAGCGGGACTTGAACTCAAGAAGTGAGATCATGTGAGATCATGACCTGAGCTGAAGTCAGACACTTAACCAACTGAGCCATCCAGGCTCCCGTTTCCATTAATTTTAAACTTAACTGAGAACAGGGACCATATTTTACTTTTGTATGTTTTCATTACAGCATAGCCTGCCACATATATTCATTGCACATAGTATATGCTCAATAAATATTTGCTGAATTGAGATAAACTTAGAAATTTTTTCTTTTAATTGGATGATTAGTTTTTTGACTACCTCTGGTTTTATGGTAAAATGGTCTTTTTTTTTTTTAATGTTTATTTTTGAGAGAGACAGAGCATGAGCAGGGGAGGGACAGAGAGAGACTGAGATACAGAATTCGAAGCAGGTTCTAGGCTCTGAGCTGTCAGCACAGAGCCCAATGCAGGGCTTGAATCCACGAGATGTGAGATCATGAGCTGAGCTGAAGTCAGTTGCTTAACCGAGTGAGCTACCAGGAGCCGCAAGATGGTCATCTTTAAAAACTAGAGACTTCAGGGAACCTGGGTGGGTCAGTTGGTCACCCGTCTGACTCTTGATATTGGCTTGAGTCACGATCTTGTGGTTGATGGGTTCGAGCCCCACGTTGGGCTCTGTGCTGACAACATGGAGCCTGCTTGGGATTCTCTCTCTACCTCGCTCTCTGCCCCTCCCCTGCTTGTGCTCTCTCTCTCTCAAAATAAACAAACATTTTTTTAAAAGCTTAAAAACTGGAGACTTCTGTGATCGTGGAAAATAAATATAAGTAATTTTTGTAAACAGGTTTTTGCTTATTTATATGTGTCAGATAAATACAGTGGATAACGGACATCTTCATTAATTGATACATCTGCTTTGGGTAGTTGATTTGAACTTTTCCTATAAAACCTTTCCTTAGTGTTCTAAGTATATTGGCTGATTTGAGTTTTTATCTTATTATTATCCTCTTATGAAAGTGCTTTCAAAGTAGCAAAGAAGTTAGGAACATAGGAAATCTATCGACTAGAAAATGAGACTGAATGTTTCAGTCATTGAGTTAAAATGAAAATAATCACATTTCCTATATCACAGATGATATCATCAAATTGAATCGAAAGGAAGGAAAAAAGCAGAATTTTCCAAGACTAAATAGAAGACTCCAGCAAAGTAGTGCCCGACAATTCAGGATGAGAGTACGTTGGGGAATCCAACAGAATTCTGGTAAGTTTTACAAGTAAGCTTTAATAAAGAGCTATTATTTGTGGGTTCACGTATATTATTTTCAGTATGTACTTAAAGCATGGAGGAAATATATTAGTACCCTTTGTGATTACTTTCAGATTTTTGTTTAATATTGAAATCTGGTAAACATTTTAAGTTGCCTTAAGTAGGTAATAACCTTGTTTCTTAACAATATTAAGTCATTTTTAAAGTAATGCCAGTATATAAATAGTATAAATTATGTTTAGGGCTACAGTATTGTAAAGGAGCTTACATATAATGAGGTTTTATCTCCTTTTCAGGTGCTTCTTTAACATTTTATCTGTTGAATAATTACATAACTCCAGCATACATATCTTCAGTGAAAGAGCATACCACCTCAAAAGACAACTCCATTATTGGAGACAGCTCTATTTATTAGAAGGTTCTCTTAATTTAAATTGAATCATGCCTACCTGTTAACTCTATGGAGTTACAGGAGCAAACTCCCTTTTCTATATGAGAATTTTTAAAATATGCGGTGACTACTGTTCCACATGGAGAATACTTCCAGAGTGTTTGTATTATCATTTAGGGCTCTTAGGATTTGTTAAATCCTCCAAAGGTAACACTCAGAATAGAGTGCCTTAGATGTGACCTAATGATCTTGGAACTCTACATATATAGCTAATTTTGGCAATTTGGAAGCTTATTTATTTATAACCATCTTGTTCCAAAATGAATTTAAGGCAATAACTGAACCCTACTAATTGTATATGACTAATTAATTTTTAGCAGTTATATCAGTGTTTTAGAATAAACTTGTGTTCAAATTAAAAAAAAAAAATCTAGATCTTTTTTTACACATGTAAAAAATGTTGATAAACTAGCTCCTAAGTTGACTTTTATCCTGTATGTTAAAAAACATAAAAAAATCATGATTAGTGGGTTGAACATGATTGTAATTAGCTCTGTATCTAACAGTTAATATGCCATCATACCCTCAAAATATGTTTGTAACTGAGGTTAGACCCTACAAAAAATTTTATTCTTTTCTAATTTTTTAAACACAAGTAAATTTTGTGATAGATATCTAGTTGTAGCAAATGAAGGTTTAATTCCAGTGATTTATATTTAAAGATTTCTTATGTTATTCAACATACCATATTATATATGATTTACTTTAAAATAACTTAAGACTTCATAGGAGCCAGAAATATATTTGTTTATACTAGCCATGTTAAATATGTGATAAATGCCTTGAACTGGCCAGGTTCTCAGGGTCTTTAAAGATGAGATCTTTTACTTCAAGGAATTTCTCATAATGGAGATAAGACAGGAAACCTGGAGTTTAGAAATATCTTAAGAGAAATTCTAACAGTACTATAGGACTTTAGACAGATTTTGTGCTAAGAAAATCAGTGGTGATTTAACGAATAAGGTGAAATAGGATCTAGTCCATGAAGGATCAGAAAAGCTTTCCTTTTATGGAGGTTATGATCTGAGCCTTCAGATAAATGATCTAGGAGCAGCTTATGATCTTGTAAGATTGAACCTGTGCTTGTTTGTTCTCCAATTACATGTGACAGAGCCTAAATTAGAACAGCTGTTGCTGTCACTGAATGTGCAGAGAGATATGGGATTGTCTCAAATTCTGATTGGTTAGAAGTTCAGATTTCCACATTGTAATGTCAGTGAGGATGTTAGTTTGAGGTAAGAGAACACATAGGACAGAGCGCCCTTGGCAGGCTCTCCAATTATTTTTATTTTTTAAAATACCAGATAACTTTTTTTTTTAATTTTTTAATGTTTTATTTGTTTCTGAGAGAGAGAGAGAATGTGATCAGGGGAGGGTCAGGGAGAGAGGGAGACACAGAATCTGAAGCAGGCTCCAGGCTCTGAGCTGTCAGGATAGAGCCCAATACAGGGCTCAAATCCACGAACCACGAGATCATGACCTGAGCCAAAGTTGGATGCTTAACCGACTGAGCCATTCAAGCACCCCTTAGATAATTTTTATTTATTATTTTTTAAGATTTTATTTTTTTTTAAGTAATCTCTACAGCTAACTGTGGAGCTCAAACTTAGGACCCTAGATTAAGAGTCGCATGCTATACTACTGAGCCAGTGAGGTGCCCTGCTCAATAAATCATTTTTGATGGTTGAATAAATAAGTGAAAAAGATCTTCCTATTCTTTGCCCAGATACAGTCACTCATTAAATATTTGTATAAAGAACCTGAATATTCTTCAGTGGGGCAATATTGTGTAGTAACAGTTCTTAAAGTGTTGTCCAGGGATTCTGGGGAACCCCCAAGACTCAAGGGGTCCATAAGGTCAAAACTATTTTTATAATGACACTAAGACATTAGTTGTATTTTCACTCTTATTCTCATGAATATACAGTAGAGTTTTCCAGAGTCTACATGATGTGTGATAATTAAATTGAATGTGGTAGCAGATATGAGAATCTAGCTATCTTCTATTAAGGCAGACACCAAAGAGATTTGCAAAAATCCGAAACAGTGCTACCCTTCCTTTGAAATATTTTTGTTTTTTTGGAAAATAATTGTTATTTTTCATTAAAAATATGTTATTTGCTCTGTATTGGGTTTATTATTGTTGTTTTAATGAAATAACAAATAGTTTATAGATGTCTTAGTTTCCTAGTGTGAGAATATCCATAAACATAAGCCCACAGAAACAAAAATTCTGGAGTTCTCAATAATTAAGAGTATAAAGAGGTCCTGAGACCAAAAAGTTTGAGAATGTTGTTTCCATTAGAGGTAGAAGAGACTGGAAAATGTTTGTATACTGCTTTGAAAAGGAGCCAGTAATTCATTCACTCTGATTCATCATTTCCCAAAAAACCCCTCAAATCTAACCTCAAATCAGACTCCAGAAATTACTGAGGCAAGTCAATAAGTGTGTGAAAGAAATTCATGAAGGGATTGAGCAAAGGATTCAAAGATGAAAATTCTTGTCTCTAGTTTTAATTGTTCTCAACCTTGGTTACACCTGTGGAGCTTTATAAACTAGTGCTCTAGCTGCCTTCTATTTCTACTGAAGCAGAGTCTGCAGAAGTAGAGCCTAGGGATTTTTTTTTTAATGCTTATTTATTTTTGAGAGAGAGAGAGCGAGCAAGAGAGGATGGAGCGAGAGGGAAACACAGAATCTGAAGCAGGCTCCAGGCTCCGAGCTATCAGCTCAGAGCCCAACGTGGGGCTTGAACTCACAGAATGGAGATCATGACCTGAGCCAAAGTCAGGTGCTTAACTGACTGAGCCACCCAGGCACCCTGGGATTTTTTTTTTTTTTTTTAAGCTCCATATGTGATTCTGATACATGACTAGGGTTAAATGACTGTTTTAGAAAGCTGAAAATGTGAAAGGATCTTCACAGAGGTAGTAGTTGTAATACTGAGAATGCAGGTACTCTGGAAAGACAGAAGAGAACTTTCTAGAGGGGCTGGAATGGATGAGAACTAAGAAAAGATGGGGCACCTGGTTGGCTCAGTTCATAGAGCATTCGACTCTTGATCTCGGGGTCACAAGTTTAAGCCCCATGTTGGGTGTAGAACTTGTTTAAAAAAAGAAAAAAAAACTAAGAAAAGACTTATTGCATTAGATGATATCTTTAGTACCTCTTTATAATGCATTTTAGAATATAAGTCACAGAAGGTAAGAAGAGAGAGAATTGGGGCAGTATGCATAGGACTTTCTTAACTTTATGAAACATGACAATGAAAAGATGAAAAACAGAACCCTCGCTAAAGTTGAGGTACAGCTGGTGAAGTTTGTTCAAAGGTATAAAGGGAGGGAGGGGTTAATGCATGATAAAGTTTGCTAGATGGTAGAGGAGAAGCAACTTATAGAAATAAAAGTGGAAAGGATAATGAATATGGGAACAATAGCACTCAGAAATAGAAGTCACCCAGGAATAGAATTCTGTCTTGTACTTGTCTCCTTTTAATCAATTTTATTTTTGTTAATGAGACTTTTCTTATTCATCTTTCCTCATCTAAGCTTAAAACTTTGGTATAATAATGGATTTCTCTTCTCTTTATTCTTTCTCTTTGCTCTGCTAATTCATTCATTCTTTTGGAATACTGTCAAATTTCTTTGTTCCACTCCCAGTCCTTTATCATGTTTTGTTTGAGTGCTACAGTAGCATCTGAATGGTCAGATGGAATGGTCTCACTGCCTTTCTTTTTCCCTCTTCCATTCAGTATAAGATACTGTTGGGGTGCCTGGGTGCTTCAGTCGATTAAGCAATTTAAGTGTCTGACTTGGACTCAGGTCATGATTTCATGGTTTGTGGGTTCGAGCCTCATGTCAGACTCTGTGCTGACAGCTCAGAGCCTGGAGCCTGTTTCAGATTCAGTGTCTCCCTCTCTCTCTGCCGCTCCCCTGCTCCTGCTCTCTCTCTTTCTCTCAAAAATAAATACACATTAAAAAAAATTAAAAGGGGTTGTGGGAGGGGGGATGGGCTAAATGGGTAAGGGGCAGTAAAGAATCTACTCCTGAAATCATTGTTGCCCTATATGCTAACTAACTTGAATGTAAGTTAAAAGAAAAAAAAAGACCATATGGTTTACAAAAAAAAAGATATTGCTTCTAGATTGATATAACCCGGTCATGAATTCTGTGACCCCTCAGTCCTTGTCAAGTGTATTCTTTATCTCCATGTAAAGCATTCTGATTTGAGCCCACCACATCCATTTAATTTTTATTCTTACTCTAAAATTTTTTTAGGGTTTATTTATTTGTCTAGAGAGAGCAGAGCTCAAACCCATGAACCATGAGTTCATGATCTGTGCTGAAACCGAGAGTCCAATGCTTAATCACCTGAGCCACCCAGGCTCCCCTCTTATTCTTATACTTAGACTGTATCTAAGTATGCTAATGTTATCCATGTCTTTGTACTTCAGAGTTTCTATCTCCCTATTCAAATTTTGTCCATTTTATAATAATGCCTAGCTGAGAACCCACTTTTCTGATAATAGTTTTTTTTCTCTTTGGAAATGTGTCATAGATTATATTTTGCTTTTTATTCTTTAGTTTTTATATTACAGTTTGAAAAATGTTCAGTTTTGAAGTCACGAAAGCTTGTGCTTAGAGTAGTGACTGTGCCATTTTCTACTGTGACATCTGGGTAGTCACTGTTCTTCACTTCACTCACCTGCAAAATTAAGACATTAGCATCAATCTCATCAAGTTCTCCTTTACTCGGCGCAATGTGTTAGCAGAGTTGATGGTATCGGTTTCATTACTTCATACAAATAAAAATAGTAAGTAGTTGTAGATTTAATTACAAGTTTCGTCAATATGCTTAATCTTTATTCAGTTGCAATTCTAGAAGGAAATAATACATATAGCAACAATAATTTGATTTTCAGAGGGTGTCTGGCTGGCTCAGTCAGAAGAGTGTGCAACTTCTGGTCTTGGGGTTGTGAATTCGATGCCCATGTTGGGTGTAATTACTTAAATAAAACTAAAAAAAAAAAAAACCCACATAATTTTATTTCTAAATTTTAAAAGATGTGTTTTGCTCTTTTCCTGGTTATAAAAGTAATAGCCTCTGCACCTTGGGATTGAGGCAGAGCATCCAAGAAAGGAACAAATCTGGAAGAACTCCTGTCACACTGAGTTGCCATGCTGGTGGAACTCACTAGGAGGCCATTTGTGAGCACGATGCAACTTAAATTCAATGGAGGATAAATAAGTTGGGCCTAGGAATAGATCTAAGTAGATGCCTAGGACCCAAAGTTTAAGGCGTCACTCATACAGATTTTGTGCCTTTGGTTCTTCTTTTGCCTCACCGTAGTCTCAGCTTACAGGAGAAGGATAATGAGTACCATTGGATGTTCTGTGCCACAGAATGAGTCTTGAGGTATACATTGGAATCTGGAAGTAAAAATAAAAATTCTTTCTTTAGAGAGTGTCCAGTGCCCTCTACTTACAAAGCTTAACATTGTGCCAGCTGGTAAGAGAAATGTTCCTATAACAGAAGCAGGGTAGTAAAGAGTGAATTGGGAGCAATAAATTGGTAAATGGTTCAGCCGTTACAACGAGTTTTCCCAACTGTCTTGTTGAACTCTGTTCTCAAAATAGGTATACCACACAAAAGCATTCTGAAATTAGATACATTTGGGAATAAAAACATGTACTGTTTTATACCCAACTTAGAGATTGATTCCATGTGTTACTCCTAAGAAATCCTTTAGTAAAGAAAACTATTTTAACTTTTTCAAGTTTGGACGTGAAACTTTTCTGTTTGAAGACCTGTTACTATATTGCAGGTGTGTAGTATTATACAGGATATGATTCTAAAGACACTTCCCCCCAAATTAGAGTTAAAATAAAAATGCCCAGTATCACAGTTGTTACTTAGCATGGTTCTCTGAAATTTTTGGCCATCGCATTAAGAAATAGAAGAATTTGAGGCGTAATTCTTGGAAAAAAGAAGACAGTATCATTTGTAGGTAATAACAGTTGTCGCTTAGTAATCCCCAGAAATAATTTGAAAGACAATAGAACTAAAAAATAAGTTCAGTGGGATGATTGATTAAAAGTTATTAATTAAAATCCCAGTAGCATACTGTAATCCCAAGAATGACAATATGAAAATTATTACTAGAAAAGGGATCATTTTTGTGATTGACAACAAAATGTAAAAATACCTGGTAATAAGCTTAATTAATAAGACTTAGGTGAGGAAAAGTTTAAAGCTTTACTGAGCCAGTTTAGTCACCAAAGAAGTCTCGAATAAGTGGAAAGATATATGTTCATGAATATTATAAACATGTTAATTTTTTTAAAGATAAACTTTTTAAAATTTTTTTTTAATTTCTTAACATTTATTTATTATTGACAGACAGAGAGAGAGACAGAGCATGAGCTTGGGAGGGGCAGAGAGAGAGAGGGAGACACAGAATCCGAAGCAGGCTCCAGGCTCTGAGCTGTCGGCACAGAGCCGGACATGGGGCTCGAACCCACAAACCGCGAGATCATGACCTGAGCTGAAGTCGGTTGCTTAACCGACTGAGCCACCCAGGCGCCCCTAAACATGTTAATTCTTGAAAAATTAATTATAAATTTAACATAATTCTTCTTGCAAAGCATCAAAGGATATTAGAACTTGACCCCAGAAAACTGACTTAGGAACAGGACAGTTCATGAATGGAAGAATAGTGATAGCTAAAATGAATGTTTTATTTTTTTACTACTTACATAATGTTTCTTGTATTACTATTTTATAATATTGTATTATTTTCATGTATTTACATGTATTACATAAAATATTTCATTTTTAAAGGGCAATAAACCGCACCGCAAAGGGTTCTATTGCTGTAATGGACCGCAAGGGACTTAAAGGAGTCCCATGTTTTCCCTATAGCTATCCTCTCTCTTGCATTACTTTCTCAATGAACAACTTGTCCTGTGCAAAGTGGTGTCCACTAACACATGGTTACTGAGTACCTGAAATATGACTAGTTTGTTTTTGTCCATTCTCACTAGTAAACTACCAATTAAGACAAGATTTTTTTTCCCAAATACTAAGTGATAAAGATTAAAAAGAATATTCAGTATTGTCAATGATAGGGAAAAAGTGGCACCCTTTTGTTCGTTGGAATATGAATAAATAGTCATTTTAGAGGGGATTTTTAAAAATATGAATCAAAATCCTTAATTTGCTTTACTGTTCGTTATAGCATACCAGGGGTACCTGGATGGCTTAGTCAGTTAAACATCTGATTCTTGATCTCAGGGTCATGAGTTTAAGCCCTGTGTTGCGCTTCATACTGAGCATGGAGCCTACTTAAAAATTTAAAAATTGGGGTGCCTGAGTGGCTCTTGATTTTGGCTCAGGTCATGTGAGTTTGAGTCCCATATCGGGCTCTGTGCTGATGGCACAGAGCCTGCTTGGGATTCTCTTTTCTCTCTCTCTGCCCCTCCCCTGCTCTCGCACATGTGCACATCCTCTCTCTCAAAATAAACATTAAATAAAAATAAATAAATAATGGAAAATTAACATATGTTCTTATAATGTTCTTAGTTCATATTACTAATACTTGGCAGCTCTGTAATATTAGAGGTAAATTTATATATAACTGATAAAGTACAGGGTTTTTTAATTGTCCAGTATAAAAAATAATCCTGAGAATCATGCTTTTTCACCCCTGTAGAGAGTTACCAGTTTTGTTTAATATAGTTATCCTATTTAAACATTGTTTTTTCCCCCCAATTGAATATAAAATCTAGCTTTTCCAAATTTCCTTTCAAACTGGATGTGTTTCCCTGCTGTGCTCTTATTAATAAGTTAAATGAAAGTTGTTGCATCTTCATTCTCCCAGAAAATATTATCTATAATGCTACTGTAACATTATTTATAGTAGTTTAACATTAGAAATAAGTGAAGTAAGGGGCGCCTGGATGGCTTAGTTGATTAAACGACTGACTTTGGCTCAGATTTGTTAATTCGAGCTCCACATCTGGCTCTGTGGTGACAGTTCAGAGCCTGGAGCCTGTTTTGGATTCTGTGTCTCCCTCTCTCTCTGCCCCTTCCCCGCTCACACTCCATCTCTCTCTCTCTCTCTCTCTCTCTCTCTCTCTCTCTCTTTCTTTCTCTGTCTCTCAAATATAAACAAACATTCAAAAAAATTTTTTTAAAGAAGTAAGTGAAGTGATCATTGTGAGGTTGGTTGGATCAAGTATGGCATGTTAAAAAATGATACAATGAGGGGTGTCTGGCTGGCTCAGTGGGTAGAACATGTGACTTTTGATGAATTCAAGCCCCGCATTGGGCATGGAGCCTTCTTTTTTTTTTTTTTTTTCTTAACGTTTATTTATTTTTGAGAGACATAGAGACAGAATATGAGCAGGGGAAGGGCAGAGAGAGAGGGAGACACAGAAACTGAAGCAGGCTCCAGGCTCTAATGAGCCATCAGCACAGAGCCCGACGTGGGGCTCGAACTCACTGACCGTGAGATCATGACCTGAGCTGAAGTCGGCCGCCTAACCAACTGAGCCACCCAGGCGCCCCTATAAAAAAAAAAAAACAAAAAACCAGTAATAATACAATGGAAGAATATCAAAGATAGGAGATAATATTTACAATACAGTGTTAATGCAGACTACAAAATAGTACATAGACTATGAAATGTGGTTGCCAGGAAGATTGACTCAGTGCACCTTCTAGGCACTTGGTACTACAAAATTGTGAATTACCTTTGTGATAGTCTTTTTAATTGTTTAAAAATAGTCGAAACTAAAAATGTTAACTTTTAAATGTGTAGGAGTAAAAGACTAGAAAGACATACAATGTTAGTGATTATCCCAGGATGATGAGATCATGGGTAACTTATTTTCATTTGTACTTTATATGTTTCCAAGATTTCTGTGTTGAGCATGTTTGTTTGTAATTAGGAAGTATTTAAATAGATAAGACACACAATGGAAAGGCAAAGGCATATGCCCCAGAGATTAAAATATGTTTGCTGGAGCTCAATTGAGACTTTAGTAAAAGCAGTTTAAATACAATAAGAATGAAAATAAGCCAAATTAAAATAGTAAATAAATCAGATATGAGATAGTGATCCACTCGGGTTTAGTGTCCTTCAATAGAAATAAAATGTGAGACATGTATGAATAATATATTTTATTTAACCCAATATATCCAAAATACTATTGCAGTATATAATTAACACAAGGTTATTAATGAAGTATTGTACTTTTTGTTATATCTTTATTCAGACTAGTCATATTTCAGGTACTCAGTAACCACGTGTTAGTGGACACCACTTTGCACAGGGCAAGTTGTTCATTGAGAAAATAATGCAAGAGAGAGGATAGCTATAGGGAAAACATGAGACTCCTTTAGTCCCTTGCGGTCCATTACAGCAATAGAACCCCTTACGGTGCAGTTTAGTGCCCTTTAAAAATGAAATATTGTATGTAATACATGTAAATACATGAAAATAATACAATATTACATAATAGTAATACAAGAAGTATTATGTAAGTAATAATAAAGAATAAAACACTCATACCTTCTGCCCTACTAAGAAATAGAATACTTTATGACCTGTGTGCCCTTCAGTTGCATTCTTAGGTTGATATTTTTTTGTCTTTTTTTAAACCTCCTGTAGGTTTTGGCAAGAATAGTCTGAGCCGGAGAGGAAGAGTAATGCCTGGAAAGAGACGTCCTTATGGAGTCATCACTGGCCTTGCAGCTAGGAAAGCAACTGGAATTCGAAAAGGAATTAGTCCTATGAATCGACCACCTCTAAGTGACAAGGTAAGATGATGGCTTAATCATGGATCAGATAGTCTTTTCCTTTAGTTGTACTAATATTTCTGTAAATGAGTACAATATTCTCATTGAGGGAGCATTTTATTTTGAGTATTTTGATTTTTTTTATGTAGTGCTTTGGGTCTTCTGTAAAAAGTAAAAAAAATTACTTTCATTCATGAAGAATACCTGAATTTCCATATTCTTAAATAAAACTTATGTAAAATTTTTTTATAGGTTCCTGATTTTCTTTGCCTGTGTGTGCTTGTGTATGTACAATATTGACAAATTATCGAGATATAATTTTATACTATAAAATTCATCTTTTTAAGTGTACAATTCAGTGAATTTTAGAAAATTTACAGAGTTGTACAATCATCACAACAATCTAATCTTAAAACAGTTCTATCACTCTAAAAAAAAAAAAATCTCTTGTTCATTCATACCTCAGGCAACCACTAACTTACTTTCTGTAAATTTTCTTTAAATTTGCTTTTTCTGCACATTTCCTGTAAATGGAATCAAATGATAATATGTGGTCTGGCATTTAGTATGATGTTTTCAAGGCTGGTCATGTTGTAGTATGTATCAGTACTTGATTCTTTTTTATTACTGAATAATATTCAATTATATGGATATACCATACTTTATTCATTCACCAGTGTGGGACATTTTGGTTACTCCCACTTTTGGGGAATTATGAATAATGTTGCTGCGAATATAAGTAAGTTTGTATGAACATTGGTTTTCATTTGTCTTGGATAGATACCTATTTTTAATTAGAGTGCAGTCATTTACCTACTGTAAGTTAACTACTTTTCATATTTTAATGAACTTTTGTTTACTTCTCAATGAGTACTTTTTGAATTGGCTAAAGTGTTCCTTTAAATAGTTTTTCTTCTCATTCTCGTCTTTAGTATAGTAAGCCTGAGCCACTAAGGAATTTAATGTACTACTCTTCTATTTTTTAATCTTTTTGGTTCTCTGATTAGCAAAAAATACATACTTAATAAAAAAAATTCAGGACTTCATTCTTTAAATTACAATTTTTTTTTAATGTGTATTTATTTTTGAGAGAGGGAGAGCAAGCGAGCAGGGGAGGGGCAGAGAGAGAAAAAGGGAGACACAGAATCTGAAGCAGACTCCAGGCTCTGAGCTATTAGTACAGAGCCCGATGCTGATCTCATGAACCACGAGATTGTCAACTGAGCCAAAGTTGGACGCTTAACCGACTGAGCCACCGAGGTGCCCCTCTTTAAATTATCTTTAATGTCCATCTTCTGGTTAAGAAACGTAACTGTCTTAGACCCCTTAACTTTTCAATTTTGCCACCACCACCAACAGTTGATTTCACCTCTAAAAGTTTATCACAGAACTTAACTGTTTATTGGAAATTGGAAAACATTAAGAAATAAGAAACTGGAAGGGCGATTGGGTTTAAGCGCTATCTTATTACTTGATCCAGTAAAAATATTAAATTACCACATGTGGTAGTCTTTTGAGTGTTTCAAAATAGTGAAAATTGAAAATGTTTATTATAGAATGCTAAGAATGTACTGAATAAATAGTAAAATCCACATATTCAAAGTTGAATGGTTTTGACAGAGGTAAGGTCTGAAAAGTACGGTTTCTTAAAACACTTTCCTCATTCTGAATATGGATTAATAGTCTGATTAGGACCAAATATAGTACTTTTGAAGCAGGTTATGTTCCAGCAATTTAGAAACCTATTTAAATGTAAATAACTCATATTATCCTTTTCTAGTCATTAAACAATTTACCTAAATAATTTAATTGGTCTTGAATTGTTACATGTACTTAGAAATTCTATATCTTAAAAACAATGTTTTGACCATGATTAGATGTTGTTACTTGGTCTCTCACTTTCCACAGTTTATGTGAATTAGTGAGATTTTATTTCAATAAAAATGAACATTTTCTTACCTATGAAGTGACTGACTAAGTGGGAAAGATGGCATACTCATTTATATAACTAGTATTTACTGAGAGCAAGTGGGGGCTGTGCTAATGGCAATAGTTGTCTCTAGGAATGAATTTTCTTTTTGTTGAGAGACAGTTTAAAATATCTGTCAGGTAAAAGTTGTATTTAGGTTCTTTTTTTTTTTTTTTAATGTTTGTTTATTTATTTATTTTTTTTGAGAGAGAGAGTGGATGGAGACCAGGGAGGAGAAGAGAGAAAGGGAGGGAGAGAATCATAAGCAGGCTCCATGCTGTCAGCTCAGAACCTACTGACGTGGAGGCCTCATGAGCCATGAGATCATCACCTGAGCCAAAATCAAGAGTTGGATGCCCAACACCCAGGTGCCCCAGTGTTAGGTTTTTAAGGGACTCTTCTAGTGGCATATATAACTTTGTCAGTGTCAATTAAATAATTTTTTTTCTTTTAGATTCAGAATTTCTCAGATTTGAGAGTATGTTATGTTCCACAGAACTTTTGACTTGACTTTGGTAATACTAAATCATTTAATACTTCCATGAACTTAAAAAAATTTTGTTTCTGCTGCATAACAGTTATTTTCCACTAATGGGTAGGTTTTGTTTTGTTTTGTTTTATTTTTAAATTTATTTATTTGAGAGAGAAGGAGGGGCAGAGCGAGAGCGAGAGAGAGAATCCTAGGCAGGCTCCATGCTGTCATTGCAGCCCCACCACTCTTAATTCACAAAACATGAGATCATGACCTGAGCCAAAATCAAGAGTTGGACCCTTAACGAACTGAGCCACCCAGAAGTCCCTCCACTAACAGGTAGTTTTAATCATTTGTCTGATTTTAACAACGAAAATAAATGTCTCCATACTATGGAATTATATTCAGCAGTAAAAAAGGAATAAATATATATCAGCATAGATACACCTCAAAACATCATGCTAAGTGGAAGGAAAACACAATACTATGTTCTGTGTGATTCCATTTATTCGAAATTATAGAAAAGGCTAAACTATAGTGACAAGTCAATTGGTCATTGCCTGGGGTGGGAATCAAACAAGGGAAAGAAACTGACTGCAGAAAGGCACAAGGAAATATTTTAGGGTGAGGGCACTGTTCTATATCTTGATTATGATGTGGTTACCTGATTCATTACCCAAATTCATCGAATTGTAAACTTAAAATTTTATTTTATGTAAATAATGCCTTAGTAAAATTAACCTAAAAATTAAAATACTTCAAGACCCTCAAGAAATAATTTTTTAGGAGCACCTGGGTGGCTTGGTCAGTTAAGTATCTGACTTTGGCTCAGTCATGGTCTCATGGTTTGTGAGTTTGACCCCTGCATTGGGCTTTGTGCTGACTGCTTGTGACCACTCAGAGACCAGGGCCTGCTTCTTTATATCAAAATTACTGTAAAAGAAAAACTTTTCCATACATGTATTTTTTTAATGTTTGTTTATTTTTGAGAGAGAGAGAGAGAGAGCACACACATATGAGCCGGGAAGGGCAGAGAAAGAGTGAGAATCTCAAGCAGGCTTTGCACCATCAGCGCAGAGCCCGACTAATGACCTGAGCTGAAACCAAGAGTCGGACACTTAACTGACTGAGCCATCCAGGCCCCCCCCTCATGTACTTTTGAAAGCACATTTATACATATATACAAACTTTAGATCCATGGAATAATACATTCACCTTGGATTAATGGATTGTTACTTTAGTCTATGTATTCATCATTTAACTAATGTGATTGAGTACCCATTATATGCTAGATGCAAGGGATGCTGCAGTAACTCAATAGAAAATCCCTCATGGAGAATGGAGATAAACATTAAATAAATTTTCCCACAAATAACTGTATGGTTATAGCATGGCAGATAGTTTGAAGGTAAAAAAACACGTGACAACAACAGGATCGAAGGAATTTATATTTACCCATAAAATGATACTTGATGTTATTATTAAAGACAGAATACAAAGCTTGGAATGGGCTATGAGTGATTTCATAGCATTTCTCCTATACTCTTGATATTCCTTATTTCTGTTTTTACATTTACTTCTTTTCCAAATGTTCATGAAAATGAAGACTTACAATTTTTACATTTTTTAGTCAATTGATATTTATGAATACTTCTCATATGCTTAAAAAATATGAGGTAGTCTGGATTAAATTTAAGATATGGTTCATATTGCCAAGAACTTTTGAAAAGACTTTATGGAAAATACAGAAATCTGAATTAGGTTTTAATGCTGGATTGAATTTATATATGAGGAGGGAGAAAAAGTGGACATTTCATATGCTTATTTCCTTTTTTCTCGAGAACTCTTTCTACTCAGGCTTCTTTGCTGTCATAACCTCCTCTTTTTCTCTCACATTTGTTTTGGAACTTGGCTCTCTCTCTTTAAGTTTATATTTATTTTGAGAGAGAACGTGAGCCTCTGAGTGGGGCAGGGGGAGAAAGGGAGAGAACAAATCCCAAGCAGGCTCCTCAGTATCAGCACAGAGCCTGACTTGGGGCTCCATCTCACAAACTGTGAGATCCAACCTGAGCTGAAATCAAGAGTCAGATGCTTAACCCAGTGAGCCACCCATGCACCCCAGAACTTGACCCTCCGATCCCTTAACTTGATAATCAAAAATCATGTTTATTTAAGTGATTTCCTAATTTACATTTCTGGTCCTCTGATTCTTCTCTTGAGTTCCAGGACCATGTTTCCCCATAACTTGTGCATCCCCCAGAGCACCTCAAACTGAATATATCCCAAATAGAAAAAATTCATTTTTCCATTTGAATTCTCCTTTTGTTGCAAGTATTTTAAGGAGGTTGCTGTCTTTTCCATCACTTAGACTGAAATATTCGAGTCATTTCAGCCTGTAATGTGCATATCTAAGTAGTCTCTGTCCATTCTGCTTCAGAAATGTTTATTGTAATAGAGTATATATAGCAAAAAGCAAACTGATTAACGTAGTTTTTTTGTCTTCCGAAAGAATATAGAACGATATTTTCCAGCATTAAAAAGGAAGGCCAACCTTCTGAGACAAAATGAAGTACAGAGAAAAGCAGTTGCAGTTCTTAAGAGACCTAACCAGCTAAATAGAAAGTAAGTACTGAAATATGATAATGCTGTGTTATCCTGAGTAAATAAAGTGCTTCTTGCACTAAGTGATCAAATGAATGGATTCGTAGTGGTCATTTTCAAGACAGATATTTGGGATGTCTATCTGAACATAATGACGTTCTTATTTCTGGGACCCAGTATTACTGATGATTTTAACAAATTGTAAACTTTAAAAAAAAAAGCATCACTCTGCTTCTTTACATCTGTTTTAGAATAGAATTACAAAAGGTGATTGTTTAGGTAAAAATACCTCCACCAGAATTATTCAAAATTGGGAATTCTGAAAGCTAAAATTGTTATTCAGTCTCAGTGATTCTTAATAGAAAAATGTATTTGTGGAAAAAGCAAATTATAAAGAATTCTGTGTGAATGCTTTTTAAGCTGAAAATATTATTATTACTGTTTTTATCTCTTCACCTAGCGTGGGAGCTCGAACTCAAGACCCCAAGATAAGAGTCGCATGCTCTACCTGTGAGCCAGTCAGACACCCCATAGCTGAGTTTATGTTTATATTAAATTGAAGGCGTAACAAACTCAAAAATTATGACCTATTGTTATGGCATTCTGTTTTCTGTAAGAATAAAACGGGCAAAAAGGAAGTTGATAAACTGATAAGTTTCTATATTATTTTAGTTTTGAGTACCATTTATTCATCTTTTATAGAAGATAATTCAAAAGAAATAAAACTCTGAAATGAAGTTTTTGTATAAATGGAATGGCTAGAATTGCAGTTTTATTTAACTGTCATCCCTCTTTCTTTTAGAAGTCTGGCGTGGTACCTTTTGGGAAATTAGCAAATAAGAACTTGTCCATTATGTGAGACGTTAACGACCCATGTTAATTAGGCTAGCTATGGAAATTTTGCATTTGAATATAAAATTGGAGGGAAGATTAGGTGATCTGTTAAGTGTTAATAAAAAATAAATAACTTAGATAAATATGAAAATTTGTTTTCTCATATTTTACTAACTTCATATAGAAATTAGAAAGGAATTGGTGAAAGTCAAGTCAAACATAATTGAGAGTACATTGCTCTATGTGAAAGAATAAGCAGTGGAAGATTGTTAAGTTTCTGTGTGATTCATATTAACGTATAAAGGTTTCCGAGTGAAGATGGAAGAGAAAACCATAGGAGATGTTATTTTTCAAGATTTTCTCTTTATGTTTGATTTTCAGTAGTTTGATTATGATGTGCTTAGGTTTGACTTTCTTTTTCCTTATCCTCTAAATAAATCTGTACATATACGTTTTTCATCAAATTTAGGAAATAGCATTAATATTGTTATTTTTTATGTCTTCAGAAGAAATCTTCTATATTAGAATATTAGCGAGTGCAATATTTAGAAGATAATTAGTTCAGAATTAACTTGGTTGTTATGTAGTATGCAACAGAAAGATATTTATAAATCGAATCACAATAGCTTTGTGTAAAGAAATAATCTCAGAGTCTTTAGTATGCCTCAAATGTCTAGCCTATGAATTTAACCATTTTTGCTTATTTGTTCTCAGGATGTTTGAAAGTCGTTAAATGGCTGGAGACTATTCATGATATATGTGTTTTGTTGCAGAAGTAACATTCCAGCCAATTTTAGCAGGAGTGGAAATAAATTAAGTCATCAGAAAGACACTCGTCAGGCAACTTTTCTTTTCAGAAGAGGCCTAAAGGTATAAAAAACCCTTATTGGTGGTTTCTTTTTACTCAGAGGATCTTGAACATCTACCTTAAGTGGTAATCCTCAATCATAGGCATAGCCCATGGTTGAGGTAGGGGTTGGGTTTGGGGTATGGAGAACTTGACATTAGATTAGTTCTTTTTGTTATTTTTTTCTATTCTCCCTTTTGTTGTCATCAGTAGCAACATCTTATGAGCTTAACATGTTATTTAGGAATAAATATGTTTTGCCACTTGTTCTGATATAGGAACCCCAACAGAGGTATTGCCAGAATAGGCACATGCCTCTCTTGCATTCATACACACATCATATTGGGTTATAAAGTTACAGAGCAGGGTTGCTTTTTAGATTCAAATCCTCTGCCTTCTATGGGATCTACTGCTTTTTTTTTCCCTTCAGGTTCAGGCCCAGTTGAACACAGAACAACTGCTAGACGATGTAGTAGCAAAGAGAACTCGTCAGTAAGTTTGAATTTGTTTTTCAAGATGTCATTTCAAAACTCCCAGATTACTAGCAACCCCGATTACTGTGTGCCCTAGTCCAAGGAATTAAATGAGACCCAAAGTATATTAACCATTGAGCCTGAAATAAATAAATCCATTTTTTCCCCCAAGAAGCCTTTTGTATTTTCACATGTCAGTGTTATTGAGTTTTAGTACCAAATACATCCCTTTATTTAAAAAAAAAAATGGAGTATTCCGTTTTAATGAAACAGCTCTTTATTTTCTATAACTGATTTTATATAAGTGAACCTATTCGGGGAATAAATAGAAAATCCGATAGAGCTTTTAGAAGACTTGTGAACCCTTTAAAAACAATAGGATATTTTCCTTTTCACATATTCTTTTTTTTCCTTACCCCATAAAAGTATTTTAAAAATATTTTTTTGTCTGTTAGAATTGCACTTCTGCTGTGTGAATCGTAACATTCTAATTCCATCAGTGTGATCAGATTTTGGGGTTAAACTATTTAAAACTATGGCTACTTTTTCGAAAACAAAATGTGTAAAATATGGTATTGATCCAGATATGCCAGCTAAAGTTGGGCATGATTTTGAACCGAATGTAAGAAAAGAAACTTTTTGAACTTGATACTGACAGTATTCTTTTGCACAGGAGTCATGACATTGGAAACTACAAGGAAAGAAATGATAAGCTGTTTGCTTCCCCAGTGAACAGTGTTTAAATCATGATAATATAAATGCTGTTTGTCTTGAACTTTGAGAATCTGTAGGAAAAAGATAGTGAAAATACCAGATTTTGAGTAACATGAATGTACAAGTAGAGCTGACAAGAAATGGGAGGTACAAAGTGGGAGAAGAGGTTGAAAGGAAGGAATAGAGGTACTACTCTCCTTTCATACAAAGTCAAGAGAGAATGGTGTCAAGAGATTGAAGGAAAGAAGATTTAAGAGACTGAAAGATTTGGGGTGCCTGGGTGGCTCAGTTGGTTAAGTGTCTGACTTTGGCTCAGGTCATGATCCGCGGTCTGTTGAGTTTGAGGCCTGCGTCGGGCTCTGTGCTGACAGCTCGGAGCCTGGAGCCTGCTTCAGATTCTGTCTCCCTCTCTCTCTGCCCTTCCTCTGCTGACTCTCTATCTCTCAAAAATAAATAAATGTTAAAAAAAAATTTTTTAAAAGACTTAAAAGATTTATATTTACAATTGCAATGGAAGTAAAATATCAAAATGTTTAGAGGTAGGGAAACTATAGTGTGATGAGGTAAAACCTTATCATAGCAAAATATTGTTACATATACATCTTGTGTAGTGAACTGGAGGTAACTAGCAAGCAGTTAAAACAAGAAAGGTTAAAAAAAGTGCTGCCATTGGGGAGCAGGAAAGTTCTGCCTCTGGGGAGCAGAGGGGGCACAAAATACTGGAGACGGTTACTTTTCATTAGAAGCCTTTTTGTAATTTAATTTCTTTTAACGTATGTGTATTTGTTACACTGAAAAAATACTTAATAAATTCAAGTATCCAGTTCCTACACTCAACGTGCTGATTAATTATATCATGGTGAGGTTTAGTATTTTTTACAAGCTAAGAAAATGTAATGATTACTTTAAAATGTATGTTTTTATGTGGAATACACTACAGGATTTATAAACTTCCATTTTAATGAAGTTTTTGTTTTTTGAAACTAGATGGCGGACTTCCACCACAAGTGGAGGAATTTTGACTGTCTCCATTGACAATCCTGGAGCAGTGCAGTGCCCAGTGTAAGTCCTTTTTTTATTGTCAGAAATTATAATCTCTCAGTATATAAGGTAATAGGAAAGCACTGGACTTCTGCTCATGATGTCCAAGTTAAGATAAACTGAGACAAAGAAAAAAGTAATACTTGTGGTATAAAGTGGAAATACTGTGATATAAAGTTAAAGGTAAAAGCTCTCTTGATTCCTGGTTCTATAGCCCCAAAATTGCCACTTTTAACAATTTCATATTTTTATTAAAAAATTGGTGCATATATAATAAGTAATGTATACATTTTTTAATGTATAATAACAAATGAGGGAACGTTATACATACTTGTTCCATTTTCCTCCACCTCCTCGTATAGTTTGGACATCTTTACTTTTAGGTACATACAGATCTACTTTCTTTTTAAAGGCTTTATAAGTGCTGTCTTTTATCCGGATGACCTTAATTTAGTTAACCATTCCCTTATGTTTATTGCATTATAAACTTTCTAGTTTTTGGAGTTTTCAATCATCCATCCATTTTAATAAATGAAATGAAAAAAGCATAAGATGAGTCTCTTAAGATTTCAGAGGCTGCTTTATTTTCGTAGAAGATCAAGACTTGGAAGTCACCAATCATTCCAGATTATTGAAAACATTATAGTTCTACTTAAAGAAGTATTCTGTGAATGATTATAAATTTTAGTCTCTTGATGGGTCAGTCAAGAACCAGGTACGTTAGTACCACCTTGTCTGTGATTTCACTTTCCTTGGTTTCAGTTACCCAGTCAACCATGGTCTGAAAACAGATGGTCCCCCTTCTGACATATTGTCAGAAGGTCAGTAGTAGCCTAACACTACCTCACAATGCCTACATCATTCACCTCACTTTGTCTCATCATGTAGGTATTTTATCATCTCACATTATCACAAGAAGGGTGAGTACAAGAACATATTTTAGAGAGAACAGGAGAGAGACCACATTCACATAACTTTTATTACAGTATATTGTTCTATTTTGCTATTAATTATTGTTAACCAATAACTCATAGTGTGCCTAATTTTTAAAAATTAAATTTTATCATAGGAATGTATGTATAGGAAAAAACATATAGTATGTGTGGGGTTTAGTACTCTATGCATATAGTTTCAGGCATCCACTGGCAGGTGAGGGGGCAGTTTTGGAACATACACCCCATGGGTCAGGGGAGACTGTTGGACTTTTTTGAGAACACAAAATAGCCTTAATACATGGAACATGTGTACAAGTTAAGATGTCTTATGTACCAAATGATTTATTTTTCTTCTTTTGATTATTAAGCTTATCTGATTTCATTTTAATTTTTTCCTAATAGAACTCAGAAACCACGATTAACTCGTACTGCTGTACCCTCATTCTTGACAAAACGGGAGCAATCTGATGTAAAGAAAGTTCCTAAAGGTGTCCCCCTACAATTTGACATAAATAGTGTTGGAAAACAGGTAATTTTTTTCTGTGTTTCTTTGTGCCATTCATTGAGAATATTTTAATTAATAAATAAAATGTGTAATGAATTAAACAAGGGTATCTTAAGTCTCAGCCTTAAGAAACCACTGGACAATCTACAATTCTATAGATAAGCGTATTTTGGGCATTCATGTGAATGGAAGCATATAATATGTGATCTTTTGTGACTGACTTCTTTCACTTATCATAGTGTTTTTAAGTGTATCATCTTTTTATTGCTGAATAATGTTCCATTAATGGATATACCATATTTTATTTATTCATTTATCAGTTGATGGACATTTGGTCTGTTTCCATTCTTTGGTTACTGTGAATAAGGTTCCTCTGCACATTCATGTACATGTTTTTTGTGTGAGTATATGTTTCCATTTCCTTAGGTAAATACCTACAAGTGGAATTGGTAGGTCATATTCATAACTCTATGTTTAACCTCTTGAGGAAGTGCCAAACTTGTTTTCCAACGTGGCTGCACTGTTTACATTCCTTCCAGCATGTATAGAGAGTTCTAAATTTCTCTGCATCCTCATCTACACTTGTTACTATCGATCATTTGATTGTAGCCATCCAGGTGCTTATGAAGTTGTGTATCTCACTGTGGAGTGGATTTGGCATTTTTTTTTATATTGACTTTGTGTCTTGTGATCTTGCTAAAATTCACTTAACTACTTTTAGTAATTTTGTAGATTCCTTAAGATTTTCTATGTAAACAATCCTGTCATTCTCCATATCCCTTACCAATCCTTAAACCTTTTCTTTTTCTTCTTGTGATGGTTAGAGCCTTCAGTGCAATCTGGAATAGAAATGATGAGAACATGGTATGCTTGCCTTATTCCCAAGCGTGAGGAGAAAGCATTAAATGTTTCACCATTGCGTATGATTTTAGCGATGGGTTTTTAGTAGATTCACAGGTTGAGCAAGTTCCTTTTATTCATAATTTGCTGAGAGTTTTATCATGAATCGATATTAGATTTTGTTAAATGCTTTTTTTGAATCCATTGATGTAAGAATGTGTGGAATTGAAAATATGAAGTATGGATAGAAATTTGACCAAATTTGTTTTGCTTCTTTTTATTTTGTATTGTCATGGTTACTTTCCTTTCAAAAATGGTGAAATATAATTTGGGTGTGCTTTCTGTTGTTAATCAAAAACCAGATTTTGATTTGAATTTCTGTGATGAACTCATAGAAATCCAAAAACTTAGAGAAATTCAAGAAAGTGTGTTTCAAATATTCACAAATGTCAGTAACTCTTATGTTTATCAGAGGCATCACTAGATTTTGTGACGGTGTTTGTAGAGCCTAAAAATAATTCAGATAGAGAAAATCTTGGTTGTGTGACTTGTGGGGATTATAGTAATGTGTTTTATATAGTACATAATGTAGGGATTTTGAGTGGTTAGAAGATTGTGAGTCAGACCACCTGGTTTAAATTCTGGAGCTGCAAGTAGGGAAGTTAACTAACTTCTCTAAACTTCACTCAATTCACCTAATTCGTATGGTTTTTGTTAGAATTAAATGAGTTCGAATGCATAAATTTTCAGGAAATGTTAGCTGTTGTTACTTTGGATTACCATTATGATCACATTATTGTTCTAAGCAAATATGGCTAACAGTCAAGTTGTTAATTTGTTTTGTTTTGTTTTCTCTAGACAGGGATGACTTTGAATGAGCGATTTGGGATCCTGAAGGAACAAAGAGCCACTCTCACGTTCAACAAAGGAGGAAGCCGCTTTGTAACCGTGGGATAGATGCCATGTCAAAGGGACTTTTGAGTGATGACTCTGTTTTAAAAGTTGAATTGCTTGAAGAGTTCATCACAGAAATTCAAGAAACTTTATTTCAGAATATTCACAAGGCTAAATAACTCTTATTTTTATTTTTGAAGTTGTTTTTTTTTTTTTTTAAACATGTATAAATAATGCCCTGAAAGAATAACAGGGAATATACCTATCTGTTCTTAAGATTTCATGGTTGGCCCAGACAGAACAATTCTCTGTTTGATCTTTGGTCCGTCATGCAGCAGAAAGAAGACAGAAAGACAGAAATTGATTATTTTTATGGTAGTGGTATTTAGGATCTTCATTGCTTTTCCCATTTTTTATTTGCCATGGTAAATCTTGGTCTTCACAAATATGAGTAGGTCCCTTTGTTGCTGTCTCCTATCCTTTAATAGTGTTGATGTAAAAAGTGCAGTTGACCTTTCTTCATTAGAGATATTAAAAAAAATCATTAGATTTCCCGTTTTGAGTTTTAAGATTTATAGAAATATCTTGAATTTGGTTCATTTTTCAGATGACCTTAGGTTAATCCTCCAGAGTTATAAATCTTTAATATCGAACTTTTAACCAGAAATGTGACTTTAGGCATTAGTCTCTGTTTAAAATGTTGATGTTTAAAGGCTATAAGTGTGTGTTTACAAAATTATCTGATAGAGCCTTGGAAGAGAAGGTCCAGTGTAAAAACCTAACAGTCGTGCTTGGTAAAGGAAGAAAGCAGGAGAGGAAGAAGCAGGTTGAGGTGAAAAACTTTAAAACCCAGGACATAAGTGTACTGTGTGGAGTTAGTCTAGGCTTGAATCTAGTGTCCATGAAGAATTCTTCAAATGATATTTAGGAGAATTATAATTATCGAACTGGATTGAGTCCCATAGATATTTTGATGATAAAGTCAATAGCCATAAAGTCTTATACTTCTTATTCAAAAGTTAAATTTTATAAGCTTTTTAAGCTTGTTAAATTAAACAGTATAAAGCTTCAAAATCAAAATAAAAAATACAAAGCTTTGTATATGTCACAAAGACAAAATGGTAATTGAGTTACATTGTAACCTTGGTTTATACCTTTTTTGTATAAAGTTCAGGCATTTATAGTGAGGGTTTTTTTTTCTTCCCACATTCTGGAGGAGTAGGAGGAATTAATCTGTTGTGCCAAGCTAGTGCTGAAAGTCTTCAGATGGTTATATACTATAAGTCACAGTATAATGCCAAAATGCAGCAAAATATTCCAGCTACAAATTCAGTCATTTTGAAGTTTAACATTTTGGTTTGCTATAATGTTGAAACCTCTAAGTAAGTGTTAGTTTCCCTAGAGTGTGTTGGTGTTAATTTTCTCTGTAAAACAAAACAAAACAAAACATTAAGTTATCACCCTTGCCTGCCTTGTATTGTATATTAGACTTCATTGTTTTCTCTCATGCTCTTTGGGTTACTTGGTTTATGCTAGCCACAGAACAGTATCAACAGTTTCATGCTTATACCAAAGAATTAAATCTGATCCTTAATATCTGGTATTTTGCCACTCAGTCTACTGATAAGAGATTATTGGAAGTCAGTCACACAATTTGAAAATAAGCTCTAGTCTCCTTAGGCTAAGGACTCATTGCAAAACATTTTTGCAAGTACAAATGCTTAGATTTCATCCATGAACAGTACATTTTATTTTAGACTGGTTTAGAATTACTGGTAGCTTATTTTAAAGCAAAGGAAAAACAACTGAGCACAAATTTGCTGTCTTTAGAACAGTTTGCGAAAATATGGTATAAAGAAGTTTTCATTTTTTTATTTTAAATATTGTATAGAGCTATTATTAATGCCATTTTTCTTGAAAACCTTAAAAATTGCCCCAAATATTGATGTTAATTGCATCAAGCAACAAAGTGTCTTTGGTATATTAAACTTTGGCTCTTCATGCAACTCTAATTTCATTTTCTTTTTAAATATAAAATTTTGCCTTTGTTACAACTAAATTAAAATTTTTGAGTGCTAACATGTTGTGTATAAACAAAGGAATATGCTTTGTTGGAGGAAAATTTCCTTTCTTGGAATGTGGTTGTAGTTATCCTTTTTCAGCTCTTAAATTTTTTTTTAAACAGGATACAACTTAAAATTTCCTTTGCATCAAGGTGTATGCAAAACATTGATGCAGTGCATCACTAAATGAGAGTTTGTATTTAATGAGGAGATGCTTTACACTGTACATTTTGGTGTTTTTTGGAAAAGTTACAAATTTAAATCTAAAGCTGTTCATTTTTAAGAAATAAAATGTTACAGGTTTCACATTTATTCTTAGCTATGAAGATTGAGTTGTGGTTTTTAGATTGTTCTATGTTACAAAGAACTTTGTAGTGATTATAACTTTTAGGATTTGAAAAACTACCTAACCAATTAAATTGGTAAATCAGTCTAGACTCCTATTCTAACTGCCTTTTGACCATTTCATTCATGAGCTCCAACCAAGAAGTAAGTAGCCAGCAGGACTTAAAGACTCAAATGTACTTAGAGTGCAGAATTTCAAACTAGATGAGCCTTGCAAGATCATACATTTCAAGCTCCTTTCTATGTTTTAGTTAAGTGAGGCTCAGCTTTTCAAGACTTGTATCTGGCAGTCTCACTTTTTGAGCTCAGATCTTTTAATTCTCAGTTTGATTTAATTCCCATGTTAACCTGCTTCTGTGACTTGAACACCCACAGAGAGTAATGGAATGATGTTTGACCTGTCAGATATCTAAGAAGTGGTAATAGCAATGCTTTAGCATTTGAAATTTGTAGCATGGCAAGTAAATCTACTCTACCAGTGATAATTATTGAGACTTCATTATTTTTGTATTCAAGTTATGTAGACCTCTTAGAAAAGTCCAGTGTTCCTAATTGGACATTACATAATTTTTTCTAATAGGCATAGATTTCATAATTTTAATTATAAGCACATCATAAAATACTTCCAAAGTATGATGAAACTTACAAGCTTCATTGCCCAGTTATTATTTTCTGTTAGAATATATGTGTGTGTGTGTGTGTGTGTGTGTGTGTATCCTATTTTGCTGTCAGTGGCTTTATAATTCACACAGTATACACAGTGTCAGGATAACTTTTTAATTTTAATTTTAATCACCCGGTGCTCATCATGACAAGTGCATTCCTAAATCCCCATCACTTATTTCACCCATCCCTCCACTCACCTCCCCTCTGGTAACCATCAGTTCTCTATAGTTAAGAGTCTGTTTCTTGGTTTGTCTTTCTCTCTTTTTTTCCCTTTGCTCATTTGTTTTGTTTCTTAGTGTGTCAGGGTAATTTTTGTCCTGATTTAGATTTACAATAAGAAAGTAAGAGTGAGAAAAAATAGCTGACTTTGTACTATAGAGAATGAATACCATACATTCTGAATACAGGCAGTATCAGGACAGAAAATGATTCTTTTATTTCTGATTAATATATTTTTGAACTTTCATCAGAATTATATGATTTATTGCCACTGTAAAAAAAAACATGTGATTTAGGCTTCCTTTTAAAGGAAATTCTTTTTATGTAGATCAATTTGGAGTTATTCCCTTTTAAAAAATGATACCAACAAACTCCAAGCATTTACAATAAGAATTTTGGACTGTTGTCGGCCATTGTTAGGGAGTTAAAGATTTTCTTATAAATTATTGACTTTTTTCTCCCTGCCATTATGTTACTTCTATCAAATACAAAAAGCTCGATGAAACAAGGAAATGTGTGATACCGTCCTGGACCTGAAATTCATTGTTCTGAGTTGTATTGTAGAAGAGGTTTACTAATGTTTAAAGATGAATAGGAAACTATTTCCATAGTGTGTAGATACTAATTTCTACTTCTATTTCCACTTTCCTTTAATGAGAACAAAATCGTATTGTCTGCTTATTAAGGGAATCAGGGAAGGAGCAAACGTTTATTGAATATATTCAACAAGCTAGTTTCTATGCTTTACATTTGAAGAGCATAGAATTAGTCAAGATTTTAATCCCATTGCTTTGAGTTTGTAAAGATGGAGTCTTAAAGGAGTGACCATAGGAAAGGACTTTATTTCTGCATGAGGTAGTGAGAAACAGAGCTGGAAAGCTTGAGATTTGAGTGAAAATTTTGCCCCTGGTATTCATTCAATGAGTTAACTTTCAGCTGTAAAATAAACAGGAAGAAGCAAGGAAGTTCATTCTCTATATATCAATTCCTAAAACATTCAATAATCCTCACTACCAATTTTTTTTTCAGCTCCTGCTTCTAGACCACAGAGCAGTTGTAGAATAAATTATAGATCCCTTTAGCCTTTTTGCTCACAGCATTTTTGCACTTATTTCTCATCACCTTTATTCATTGCTAGACACTTTGGTGAAATCCTCATAGTGATTCCTTTTTCTATGTATCATTCTCACAAGATGATCTTGTTACTTGCTTTATAGAGATTGAGGGAGTAGGATGAGAATTCCCTCATATTCTACCTTTGCAGATGAGAGCTCAAATCCTTAAAGTTAACTCCTTGATCTACCTTTTCTTATAGTCTCTCTTTACCTAGGACTTGTTCTCATTTTTATATCTATTTCTCCTCATATCCACAGGCTTTTCTTTTGAACTTCAAATACCTTATAAGATTTACCTACCCTGTTCTCAAAAAAAATATTTTTCTTTTCCTCCCAGCTTTCTCTGGTATTAGTATATAACCTCTGCTGTATTAGTATATGTGTAGGTAGATAGGATGAATGAGGCTGTATTATGAGAACTTGGTAGAAGAATTTAGTGTAAATGTGGAAGGTCATAGGTAATGAAATTCAGGTGACATAATGGTGCATTTTATAAAGATATCTGGTAACTAGCATAGTAATGTTAATATGGAATATATGATTATGCTTTTTTAGTCACTGTAGTTGAAATATTTCTTTAAAAAATACAAAATGAGGTCCTGCTTTCTTAAATAGTTTAGAATCTTTCTAAGAAGAACAAAACAATTTTAGAAAGACCAGAATAACAAAAAACAGTTCATGTATTGGATGAATGTTTTTTGAACTGACAAATACATCACTTGCCATTGCAATGACTTCTGCTCGTAACAGACCTTGATACTGACAATCGGTCATGGAACTTGCTGCTGAAGAACCTAGAATGTAGTAAGAATTCATAGGAAAACTCTCTGAGCAGCTGTTACTAATCAGCTTTGTCACTGAGATTAAACATTTGCACAACCTCTTCCATCTAGGAGTTGGGGGAAGTACTAGTCAAAGTTTCATTGAAGAGTTGGGCTTTGAATGATGGATTGGCTCTCCAAACCTCTTTTCTTTTCTTTTGCTGTTTCGTGAACTTTTTGACTTGTGGCCTTAAATATTCTCTACATGTACCATTATAAATCATACCAGGGTGTGTTCATGCTGATACTGCTCCCAATCTGGAATATTATTCTCACCTTTCTACTATTGCCTATTTCATAGTCTTTCAGATTTTATCCAAAATTTAATTCATCCATGATGCAGATTCCTTTTTTTTGAATTCTGATAGATAGCCCGGCTACCCCTACTCAGGCCTTTTTTATTGTCCTACTCTTTAATTAGTATGCTTGTTTGAATTCTATAATTAGATTGTAATCTCCTAGGAGAAGAGCTCTAACAGCCTCTTCTATTTGCCACAAATACTATTGGTTGACTGGAGGGGAAATTTACATGAATGTAGTAGCAATGGCTTAAATGTGTAAGAGGAGAATATGCTGGAGACTTGTTACAATGTAAACGAGGCCTAATTGGTTTAAAGTGAAGTGGTATTTTCCAGTTTTTCAATAATGATTTTGAGTTTTATCATTTCTTCCATTCTACCTCTAATTCTCACATTTAGATTATGATCAGATCATTTTCCCCCCTCACTTTTGGTTCTAGACAAAAATTTAGACGTTAATGCCATTCATCCTGATTTGTTCAACAATAAAATCTTGCCTAAAGGACAAATAACTTTTTTAAATGTTTGTTTTATTTTTGTTTAGAGCTATTTTATAAAAGGGAAGGGGGGCCCTAAACATTTATATACCCTTTCAATGAGGATTATGGCATATGGGGGCCAGGTTAGCATTCATTTTCTTCAAAAAATAAATTAACAGCACGTCTCCATCTAGATCACTTGCTGTATAGCATATATCGAATGAAGAGTTGAGAAAACATTTTTCGTCCTATCCCAGAGTCCGCTCCTCTCACTGCCTACGTTTCTGGTAGCAACAGTGGTAAGCCTTAATTTAATGCTTAATCGAATCCTTCAGTATTGAGGGAGGAAGGCCCGGAAGTTTTTGTGGGGAACATTGAAAGATATTTTTGGAGAGGCATTTTTTAAATGGTACTGGGAGCCTAGAGGACGGGGGTGCTCCAGTTGTGAGTTCCGTTTTGATTTCCCTGAAAACCTCGGTGTAGGCGGAGAAAAGCGCCTGGATGTGCGGAGGGCCACTGCAGCCCTGCGCGTCAAGAAAACCGTCCGGGGTCTGTTTGCCCCTTTCCCCGCCCACCCATCAGTTCTGGCAGCGCATGCGCTGAGCCGTGGGCCGGAGAGTTGTGGGGTTGGAAATGGCGGCCGCAGGCTTGGTCGCTGTGGCCACGGCTGCAGAGTACTCTGGCCCAGTAGCATCGGGAGGTAACCTCCCCGGTGTTAACTGCGGCCCAAGCTCCGGAGCAGGCCCTGGTCCTGGCCCGGGTTCGTGGAGCCGCTCCCTCGATCGAGCACTGGAGGAGGCGGCTGTGACCGGGGTGCTGAGCCTGAGCGGCCGGAAACTGAGGGAGTTTCCCCGGGGAGCGGCCAACCATGACCTGACGGACACCACCCGAGCGGGTGAGTGGGGCACGGGGCATCCCTACCGACCAGGGGCTTGGGACGCGGCCGGAGGCCGCTCCAGCCGGTAGGAGGACTAAGGGGTAGTTACAGCTACCGGTCGCATAGCGCCTGGTTGGGACCCGACTAACGGGGAGAAGCCGACTGCCCAGACCCACCCAGCCCCCTCAGGCCTGCGGGCCAGACCCCGAGCCTAGGGTGAGGCGGCAGACTGCAGCATCTCTCGGGGAAGGGGACCGCGGGGATAGACAGAGAGTGTTTTACTCTGCTAGAAAATGAACTTACGCCGCTGCCGAAGTAGACCCTTGCCCCGCCCCGGTTTCTGCAGGCCCTTTCGGATTTGGGATGCCAAATTGACTTTGCTAAGATTTAGGATTGTAGCGCTCTCTTAATAGTTCAGAGCGTTGGCCACTGCGTTGTTGGAGAGGCATTCATCTGAGCACTGACGTTTCTTGAGAGTTGTTTTTAATGTGAACCCTAAGGCTGTAACTTTTTTTTTCTCTACCTTTATCTAGTTGACTTACCAAAGGTACTTGTAAAAATAACTAGAGCCAACCTTCAGACTCCCATTACTTTTCTCATGCCCTCCCTGAAAAGTTGAGGGAAGAAAAGATACAGATTGCCTACCCTAGCTGTATTTAACGCTTTTCAAAAATGAACATTACTTTGCTCAATACATATTTTCGAACACAGGA
The DNA here is from genome assembly GCA_030068075.1 of Paguma larvata. Classification (NCBI taxonomy): domain Eukaryota; kingdom Metazoa; phylum Chordata; class Mammalia; order Carnivora; family Viverridae; genus Paguma; species Paguma larvata. Next base: position 84,181,612 of record CM057824.1, read on the forward strand.
AAGGTAATAAGGAATTGGGTATTATTTGGCTTTCTCAGTTGTGGAGAACAATGTCTGGTGACAGAGGTGCTCAACATAATATGCTTTTCTTGTGTTTAAAATATAGCTTCCTTAGGGAGTAGATTAAAAACTGAGTCTATTCATGTTTTACACAAAGGAGGAAAAAAATCCCCTACACAGGTTTGTGTAGTATGATGTAGTTAAGTATTTTATTTCATATAGTGTTTTTTGCAACGAAAGAATGTGTACTGCTTTGTCTTCTATTTATTCCATTATATTTTATTTTAGAATCTTTGATTTAATAATTTTCTTTGCGCACTCATTAAAGATTGGTGGGTATTACATATGATTCACTCACATTAGAAAAATAAACAGAACTGTTAAACTGCTTCAAGAACCTTCTTTCCAAAGAGACTTTCACTGTAGTGTCAAATGGAAGAAATTAAATGTGTAATTATTTAATCTCTTTTGGAAACAATCGTACTGAAGATAGTTTGTATTTTTAGTAAATGTTATTAAAATTCAGCTTTCTTGCTAAAGGAAACATGAACAGTGTCTTCCCTTTTGCATATGTTCTAATAGACAATATCCAAAATTGTCGTTCACAACCCAGATTATCTGATTTTCTGTTCAGGAGATGGCTGTGTGACATATGATTGTTTCAGAGATGGGTAATATAGCAGTTTCATATTGGTATGCGTCGTTTCAGTATTGCTACATTAAGTGCCAACCTAAAGAACAAGTTGATTACAGGAGTTTATTTCACCTGTTATCTTACCTGCTTTTAAATAGTTCTAGGACCAACATGTTTTGCTTTTGAGAACTATTTTATTAACTAACGAAGAAAACCCAAAGGCATTTATGAAGAAAAAGAACTAATCCCAATAGGTTTTTTCCTTACTGTGCTCTGAATTATTTTATTTTTAAAAGATTTTATTTCTTTTTTTTTTAAATTTTTTTTTTAATGTTTATTTATCTTAGAGAGACAGACAGAGCATGAGCAGGGGAGGGCCACAGACAGAAAGGGAGACACAGAATCCGAAACAGGCTCCAGGCTCTGAGCTCTCAGCACAGAGCCCGACGCGGGGCTCAAACTTGGGAACGGTGAAATCATGACCTGAGCCGAAGTCGGACGCTCAACCGACTGAGCCACCTAGGCGCCCCTATTTCATTTTTTAAATGTTTATTTGTTTTGAGAGAGAAAGAGTGGGAACAGGGGAGGGGCAGAGAGAATCCCAAGCAGGCTCTGTAGGATCAGTGCAGAGCCCGAAGCTGGGCTTAATCCTATAAACTGTGAGATCATGACCTGAGCCAAAATCAAGAATCAGACACTCAACCAACTGAGCCACCCAGGCATCCCTAAGGATTTTATTTTTGAATAATCTCTACACCCAATGTGGGGTTCAGACTCATGACCTTGAGGTCAAGAGTCACACGCTCCTCCACTCTTCTGACTGAGCCAGCGAGGCCAGCGAGGCACCCGTCTGAGTTCTTTTAAACATAATTTAATGCGGATATCATCATTTACTGAGTATACAACTGTTTGCTATTCATTGTGTTAGATGTTTTAAAATACATTGCCTTGTTAAATGCTCAAAACAACCAATGGACTAAGCATTATTATCTCCACTTTACATGTGAGGAAGCACTCAGAATTTATAGATGAGGAATCAAACAGAAAGTCCTATAATTAGTATTGGTGGTAGAATTTCAGCCCAGGTCCATCTATCTAACTCTTTTCTCTCTGCTATACACATAGCCTTCCTGTGTACAGGTAGATATTACTATTCTTGTATTTACAGATAGGGAAATCAAGATTTGGAGATACTAGATAATTTACTCAAAGACCTGTAGCTAAAGGCCAGGGAAGGCCTTTAGTATTAGCCAGGATTTGAGCCTAGTTTGAGATAACTCCGAACCTATAGTGTACCTGTTATATTAGGTACTTTGATGGATTTAGACACAACTTTTGTTAACTAAAATGTTAAGACTTTTTAAAATTTAAAACCAGGAAAATTATTTGAATACTATATGTGTGTGTGTGTGTCAAAGTTGGCATGTAGTCTGTTCTCTCATAATGTATATGGAATGTATCTGGTAGAGCTGCTGTCCTTCAAGAGTTTATATTCTAAGAAACAGCCAGTATTTCTCATACTGCTTATAATTTGACATGATTAGAATTCATCAGGAATATTTTCTTGAGGCTTTTCACTCTCATTTGTTTACAAAGGTAGATTTTTAGGAAAAGGGAACTATTTATTTGGAAATAGGTAATTTGATCCAGCGGACAATGAAAATCGTAAAAGGAAATCACAGAAGACCTCTTGGGGCAGAAAAGTTGGAAAGAATTTGGGTAGGCAAAAATGAGAAGGAAAACCAATTCCAGGCAGGGGTGGACAACATGCAAAAATTCCCAGAGTATATGGCACATCCATACAAAATCCATAATTTTGCCAGTCCATTATGTATTTCTCTTTCATCTGATTTACAGTACTCCAATTGTCCTAGGAAATCACTCCTCTCAGTTTCATGGATATCCTAGCCCAACACAAGGGTGTGCACGTGACTGAGGCCAGACCTAGCCAGTCAAAGTAGTCCATCCTTCTGGCCACAGTGATTGCTCAGAGATGGGCACATTTTCCAGTGAGCACACATGATCTTCAATTCTGAATTTTTTATTGGAACTATTGATAAACAGGCATGATTTGGACCCTGGGATTGCTGAGAGAACAGAATGTGAGCCTAGAACTTACTAATAATTGGAAGGCAGAGCCAAAAGATGAAAAGAGTGAGACCCAAGTCCTCATGATAGTGTTTGAACCTTTGGTTCAATAGCCAGGCCTTAAGATAGTGCTGTCCTTGTACAGCAAGTTAATAAATTCCCCTTTCTGCTTGATTTGAGCAGAATTTTTTGTTACAAAATCAAGAGTCCTAGAGGGACTGCTCGTGATAATGTGGTCAAGTCAGTTTGATCAGAATAAATGGTTGGATTAGAGAATATATGAACTACCTTTTGCATATGTGGGAAGGTAGATTGAGGATAGGTTTATGGAGTTTGAGACTGGGAGACTATTCAACATTCGTTTGTTCAACAAACATTTGCTAAGGAATTCGATAAGTGCAGATATACAGAGAGAACCAACATACTTTCTGTCCTCAAAGAATTCAGTGGATTTAATGGAGGAATAAATAAATAAGTGTGAAGATTATTTGACTTGTCTAGTACTAGCAAGGCTTTTATGTTTAAGGCATACTAACTATAATATAAAGGAAATAAAAATAAGAGGCTTTACGCTGTAAGAATTAAAAAATCTAGTAATCTAGTTGGGTGACTACAATAAAAGTCTAAATCTCTGAAGAAATGAGAAATAGAGATCATATTGGAAAATGAAAATGCACAAATGCTGATTGAATTTATTTATTTTTAAGAAGGACAGAAAGCATCAAAGACGACTGAGCTGTTCAATCTGGAGGATTAGGAAGATGGTGGTGCTATTGATAATCATAATAGGTAACATTTATTGAACTGTTAGCATATTTCAGGTATCGTTCTGAGCTGTGTACATAAAACATGCATGTACAACAACAATATGAGTTGTAAGTATATTTTAACCCCATTTTACACATGAAAAAATGGAAACTTGACATTAGTTTGATCAAGACTACACAGCTAGTGACAACTGAGATTCAAATTCAGACGCATCTAATCCTAAAACTTGTGTTTTTGATCAGTAAGCCATACTGACAAAGAAGTTTGCTATACATAATTTCTCTGGTTTGCTTGATACGTTTAAAGGGATTGTAGCATATCTGGTTAATCCTGTGCAATGAATAGAAATGTAGATCTGAGGGCGCCTAGGCGGCTCATTCAGTTAAGCGTCTAACTCTTGATTTCCGCTCAGGTTGTGATCTCACGGTTCATGAGATCAAGCACTGGGTTAGGCTTTGTGCTGACAGTGTGGAGCCTGCTTGGGATTCTCTCTCCCTCTCTCTCTGCCCCTTCCTCATGCACGCACATGTGCTCGCTCTCTCTCTCTCTGAAAATACTAAACATTTTTTAAAAAGAAAATCTGGAGGGTTTTTTTTGTTTTGTTTTTGTTTTTGTTTTTGTTTTTTTAATCTTTGAGTAAACTCTGCACCCAACGTGTGGCTCAAACTCACAACCCCAATGTCAAAAGTTGCATGTTCTTCTGACTTCGCCAGCCAGGCACCTCTAAATCTGGAGCTTTAAGAGTGAAGTTCTTGCTACCCCATACGTTTGAGAGAGTTGTAATGAAGAGATTCTTGATTCTTGGAGAAAGAGTATGGAGAGTGGAAAAGCTGGTTGCAATCAACCATGGGATACACCAGCATTTAAAAAGGCAAGGAGTAGCATCAGCCTGAGAGAAAGTCCAGTTCCGTACGAGGTGTTTACTAGAATTCCTAAAGCTGAAGGAACCATAATAACCATCTAAGTTATTTTACAAACAAGAAGCAGTTTCAGAGGTTAAATAATGTGTTAAAGGTTACATAGTGAGATGGTGCTGTTTCACAGAAGGCAAATAGGGGTCATAGTTGAAGCTGTGAGAAATCTCTTCTTAATAGAAGGCAGAAAACAAGAAACTAAGAACCAAGTTTCTTTTGGAGAAAAGACTATAGTAGAAGGCAAGAGGGAGAGACTATGATTACACCAAAACAGAAAACAAATTTGAGAAGTAGTTGGGTGAGCTAAGATAATGCAGTGTTACTAAAGCCACAAGATTTGAGACTTTTAACGAGTGGATCCTTATTTCGTAGATTAAGGAGAATGAGGATTGCTAAAAGGCCATTTAATTTTTCAAGGAAGCAGTCTGTAATTTTTCAAGGTAGCAATCTGTAAAATTACAGTTTCGTTAGTTTTGGAAATATGCACTGGAGTGCCGAGTCTTAAGTAGAAATCATATAGCTCGTGGATTCATGTGTGTATTTTGTATCAGCCAGTATATGTACTGTGAATTTTTCTAGCATAGTGCTCTCCAGTATTGTAGCTATTAGCCATAGGTGGTTATTTAAAATAAATTAAAATTTAAACATTTGGTTCCTCCGTCACGCCACATTTCAAGTCCTCAGTAACCACGTGTGTCATATTGGACACATCACACAGTCGATGCACTCTTCTGTCATATGGGACGGCACAGACAGTAGAACCTTTCTATCATTGCAGAAGGTTATATTCGACAGTGATGCTGGGGGCGTACTGTTTTGACTAGAACTGAAATTTGTTTTCTGTTATTTATTTTCTAAAAGATATCTCTCTCGGCAAGGTTTTTCTGTATCCAAGACAGTAAGCCACTGTGGTGTCTAGAGCTGAAAACACTGTGCAACAATGGTGAGAAGGCAGAGGCAAAGGAAGGCAGTGACAGCAAATGGGGTGCGATCATGATGACATGAACTTTGGGACCATCTCAGGGTTGTGGGGACGGGGGGGTATATAATTTTTTCTTTTAGAAATAAAATTTTGTTAACAAAGACTGACATTTTTAAGCATATCTTCTTTGTTAATAGAGGCATTAATATATATTTGACACGTATGCCTTCCCCTGAAGCATTCAATTGTGTTCAAATCAGGAGGAATATTCTAAAAGCCTCAGAAATGAGGAAAGAGTAGAAAAGAGTAAAACTAATTTTATTTGACTAATGAGACAGGTTCAGTTTAGTAGACCTTAAAAATAATTTCTTCTGATATTAACAATTATACATGTTCATTGTGGTAGGAAAAGTTTTTAAGAAGACATTAAAGATCATGATTCCACTTATCAGAGGTGAATTTAGTAGTAAACACTGGTTGGAACTCTTTCAAACATGTTCTTCACAAATGTATACATTCTTACTTTAAAAAATTGTTTTTAAGTTTATTTATTTTGAGAGAGAGAGAGAGCGAGCAGGGGAGGGGCAGAGAGAGAGGGAAGGAGAGAATCTGAAGCAGGCTCTGCATTGTCAGCTTGAAGCCTGGTGCAGGGCTTGAACTCATGAGCTGTGACCTGAGCGGAAACCAAGAGTCGGACACTTAACTGACTGAGCCACCCAGGCGCCTCTCTTAACTTTTTAATACAAAAATGGGATCATAAAAGACTGTTTTAGCATCTAATTTTTTTCACTACATGAAATACAATACCAGAAGCTAGAGATCTGTAGCATAATTTTTAATGGTAGTACACTGTATAGATACATTGTCATTTAATTTACCTTCTTTTAAACATTTTTTTTTAATGTTTATTTATTTATTTATTTTTTTTGAGAGAGAGACAGACAGAGCACAAGCAGAGGAGGGGCAGAGACAGAGAGGGAGACACAATCTGAAACAGGCTCCAGGCTCTGAGCTGTCAGCACAGGGCCCGACACTGGGCTTGACTCGGGAATAGTGAGATCATGACCTGAGCTGAAGTCGGTCGCTTAACCGACTGAGCCACCCAGGCGCCCCTTAAATTTTTTTTTTTTTTTAGTGTTTATTTATTTTTGAGAGAGAGAGAGCATGAGCAGGGGAGGGAGAGAGAGAGGAAGACACAGAATTTCTCTGAGCTGTCAGCACAGCGCCCAATGCTGGATTTGAACTTGTGAACCGCAAGATCAAGACCTAAGCTGAAGTCGAACACTCAGCCAACTGAGCCACCCAGGCACCCCTAATCTGCCCTCTTGGTTCACATTTGGATTGTTTTCAGCTTTCACTATTACACATGGTATTGCTGAGTACTGCCTAGTATGCATGCGTTTGCAAACTTACCCAGTTGTTTCCTTGGGATAAATTCCTAGACATAGAATTCACTGGCTAAAAGGCAAGCACAATTTAGGGGTTTTTGTACACATTGTAAAATTGCCCTTCCAGAAGGATTGTTCGGTTGAGATTTGTATCACCAGTGCACGTGCGTTGTCTTTACTTTGCACCCACTGATCTTCTCATTGATTTTGATCTGTGTCATTCTAATAGGTGAGAGATTGTATCTCTACATTCTGTATTCAGTGCAGCTTGACGAATGTAGTTTTTCCTGTAAGAAGAAAAAGTATGTAAATTCAGGGAGAAAAGATATACTTCTTCTGTTTCTACCTTGTGTCGTAGAACCAGTTGATAACAAAGAATTGGAAGCTCTTTGTACTTGTATATAAGCCCTGTATATTTAATTTGAGCTCTTTTATAATTGTAATAGTAATAGATGTTTACTATAGAAAGTCTGGAAAAACAATACACAAGGGAAAGAAGGAAATGGTACTACTGCATGGATAAATCACTATGAATATTTTGACATGTTCTTCCAGTTTTTTTTAATGCATGTACATATACATTGAAAAACATAGTATCGGCTTTTTGTAGTTTGCTTTTTCCATCTTATAGCATGTTAGAAATATTGTGTCATATCTGTTAACATTTTCTTGTAATAGAATTTAATAGCTGCAGAGTATGTATTTCTGCAGATCCATTGTACTGGGCATTTAGGCTATTTCAAATTTATTATAAATAACACTATGAATATTTTTTTAATGTAATTCGTTGCTTATATCTCTTATTATTTCCTTTGGGTTAATTCCTAGAAGCGGAATTGTTCTAACAAATTGTATGCAATTTTAAAAACTTAATTTACAAACAGAATTTCAAAAGCAGTTTTTCACAGAAATAGTGTTACGTATTATATGTAGCCTGGCCAGGTTTACAGACAATAAAAGCCTCATGTTTTTTTCTTAAATATGAAAGTTGGCTAACTCACATTTCAAACCTCTTTATACCTAACAGCTGCAGTCTCCCACATAATAAAGAAGTCTTGAAATTTTCTTAAGAATTCCACTCTATATTTTCATGCTTGTTTTTAATACAAATCTGTGGCTTCAAATTACCAACCATTGGGGAAAACCAAACCAAATAAGTTTCTGTAATGTTTATTTTGTTGTTTTTCTGTAATTCCTCCCAAATTCCGGCCAATACACATCCCAGTTTCAGAAGTATGGATATTAATATTGTATATGCAACTACTCTATGTAACAAAGTTTCTGTGGAAATATGCATATTAAATGAATGTGGGATGTTAACACTTCTCAGGAAATAACATTATATCCCTCTTAGAACTTTACCTCCATTTGAAATGAAAAAGCCTATAGCTCTGATATATTCTTACTACATGCTTCTTCTTTCTCTTCTGCCTGAAGAACAGCACAATTCTTATGTTATACATACAATAGGGAAGACTGAGGTAAAAAGGCTTCTGTTACTTATCAACACACATGCACGCGTGCACGCACACACACATACTTTTTTTGCAGAGGCAGAGACCATAGGGGACATATGGCTGTTGGGTATAAAGACATCTGAAATAATTTGTTTCAAGGGGGGGAGTCTTGTCTCAACTGTACTGGCATTTTTTTTTTAAATAGTACAGGTCAATTGTAGGATGGTACCTTTAGGCAGGGTGAGATGAGTCCTAGATCACCACAAGATCGATGTTGAGACTTAGAAGAATGGCAGCAGTGTTGGGGCCAAGGATTTCATAGGACTCATGTCTTTTTACTGTGGTTGTATTTGGGGGCCGAGTGGTTAATGTTATCAAATATGATAACATGAAGTAGAACTTTGAGTAGCATTATACATGTTTATTATTTTTTTCAGTTTAGTTATGAAGCAGTTATTCCACTTAAGCTTAGGAAAAAATGTGGTAAATATGGTAATTTACAATCATGATCTAGTCCTAAAACCTAAAACTTTAAGATATTTCCTTATTCACTTTCAACTTTCTTCCTTGCTCTTCTAAATATTTTGAGTTTTATTATTTGAAGCAAGTCCTAAACCGAGGATTTTTTTTTAATGTTTATTTTTGAGACACAGAGAGACAGAGCATGAGTGGGAGACGGGCAGAGACAGAGAGGGAGACACAGAATCTGAAACAGGCTCCAGGCTCTGAGCTGTCAGCACAGAGCCCAACGCGGGACTCGAACTCACAAACTGTGAGATCATGACCTGAGCCAAAGTCAGACACCCAACTGACCCAGGCGCCCCTAAACCAAGGATTTTTAACTGGTTTATTAAACTTATTTCTTGTAAACACTAGGTAATAGACTTTTTCCCATTAAAAAAGGTTTTAGAAGATGATCTGCACATCATAGAGTAAAAAGCTAATCCACAGAGTAAGAAAGGATTTCCAGTAAATACACCAAGCAAATAAAACCTAGAATATGTATAGGATTTCTACAAACAGGAAGACAACCCAATAAAAACTGAGAAAACTCTTAAACTGGTACTTTACTAAAGAATTTCAAATGACCAATAATGTGAAAAAGTGCTCAACCTTATTAGTAATCAAAGAAATGGAAAATAAAACCAAACTGAGGCACTACTCAAAAAACCGACAATACCAAGGACTAGAAAAAAGAGCACAGGGGACATGCCTACAATACTGATGGGAATGTTAATTCGTGCATTGACTTTGAAAAATACTTAGTAAAATTAAAAATACACATACTCTTTGACCCAGACATTCCAGACTCTGAGATGTATATCCCAAAGAAACTTGTGGGTATATACACACCAGGATATATTGGCTTAAAACAACACCCATTTATTTCTTCTGGTTCTATAGGTCTGAAGACTGGCCTCAGCTGATTTATCTGTTCAGGATCTCACAATGCCAAAATCAATGTGTTGGTCAGGCTTGACTCTTACCTGGAGACTTGGTCCAGGATCATTCAGAATTCAGGTCCTCACAGTTATAAAACTGAGGTCTCGGTTTTCTTGCTGTTTGTCACCTTCAGGTCAGTTTGGGGTCTTGAAGGTTACCTGTGTTCCTTACAGTGTTCCTCTCCACCTTCAAGCCAGCAGTGTTATGTCCAGTTGTCATGCTTAGAATCCTTGACTTCTGCTACCGTACAGAGGGCTCATGTGATGAGACTGAGTCTAGCAGGATTATCTCTCTTTAGTTTAATTCAAAGTCAGTTGATTGGTGATCTTAATTATATCTGCCAAATCTGTTTTGCTACATATGGAACATAGAGTATATTTCATATATATAGTCCCAGGGGTTTGGGTGGGAAATCTTGGGGAGGGGGACCATTTTAGGATCTGGCTTACCATAGAGAGTTCTGTCTTACTCTCTTATTGTACACCTAGTACAATACCAAATGCCCTTTGGGAATGTATTGAGTAGATGCAAGGATGAATGGATTAATAGATAAGTGAGTGAAAGAGAAATTATTTAGAGTCTAAAACAGAAATGATTTAGAGTCTATTCACTTTCTTAGCTTTGAAAATGACAACGACTTCTGTGTTACTGGGTTTAATGGACACCCTTGAGACTTCCAGAGATGTAGTAGAATTCAATCATTAAGACATTCACGGGGTGCTTGGGTGACTCAGTTGGTTAAGCGTCCAACTCTTGATTTTGGCTTAGGTCATGGTCTCACTCACGGTTCTGAGATTGAGCCCAAGTTGGGCTCCATGCTGAGTGTGGAACCTCCTTGAAATTCTCTTCACCCATCCCTGCCCCTCCCTGGCTCACGCACATGCTCTCTCTAAAAAAAAAAAAAAAAAATTCTCAAGGATAATACCAGCAAATATGCTTCCCTTTGATGTCAAAAAGTCAGGCATTCAGACTCTCTTTAATTAGGGTCATAGAGGCTAAGAGAGTTGTTACATGTGCTAAAATTCAGTCCCTCAAAATATAACTCTGTTGTGGCAGTGAGAATTTCTAGGTCTGTGCAGAATTTCAGAATAGGATCTTGATTTGCCAATAAAAGAAATTTTAATCTCCTTATAGTGAGGTAGACTTTCCATATATATTCAATAATTATCATTGATAATTATGCAAGTTTCAGTTGTTTAAGGGGAATCTTAGCCTTGTAAGTATGTGATGCTTTTTATGACTTAGTAACATTGTGATTTCTGGCCATTTATTATCAAGTGACCAACTGTAGTCTATTCTCAAACTCGAGTGTGGGTAAAATCACCTGTGGCACTTTTAGAAATGTACATTTCTGTGTCCAGACTCTAAAAAGAGTTTGATTCAGGAGATCTGGGGTGGAGTTCTTTAAGCTGCATTTTTAACAAGCAAACTGATTATTCTAGATGCTGGTGACCTAAGAACTACCACTTGAGAAATTCTTCCTTAGACTTTGCTACTTTAAAATTCACTTAGGACCCTTACTTTGTTGCATTTTATGAGGGTATCATGAATTCTAACATGTATTTTTTAAGTTAATCTTTAGTTTAAATGTTTTTTTTTTTTAATTTATTTTGAGAGAGAGCATACACAAGATGGGGAAGGACAGAAGGAGAGGCAGAGAGAGAATCTCAAGATCTCACAACTGTGAGACCATGACCTGGGTGGAAATCAAGAGTCAGACACTGAACCAGCTGAGCCACGCAGATGCCCCTAATCTTTTGTTTGCAGTTGGTTAGTGTATATTTTGTGTAGTTGTGTTCATTAGTTTGCTTCTGTTTATTTTTTAAAAGAGCTCTTGAAAGCTTGGCATTTTCTGTTTCTCATCACTTAATATCTTTATATGAAACTTGAGTAATTTATTCATTAATATGAAATGTTGGTATTGAGTGACTCAGTAGATCTTAGGTTTTAACATTTCTAATATGAGTTAAACTTTAATATAATATAGTGATGAAATTTAATTGAGCTGTCCTTGACCAGAAACACTGATGTTTTAAATGTTGGTGTTTTCCACTTGTAGAAATTCTGACATTAAAGAGTGTAATCACACCACATAAATTTCTTTCTTTCTTTAGTTTTCCATTAAGTAAATAGATATTTATTGAGAATTTAGAAGTTTTGGGCACCAAGAATGTTAACAGTAAGCAAGACAGACACAATCCCAACTTCCTGGCACTTATTTTCAATGAAAACCCCAAATCACACAGGACACAGAAAAGGGGTCCCTAGTCCAAATTGCGAATGATCAGAAGGGGTCTTCCTAAAATCCTGAAACTTGCATTGAATCTTTTTTTTTTCTTAATTTTTCTATCGTAAATTTATTATGTATGTATGTATGTATTTATTTATTCTTAAATTTACATCCAAGTTAGTTAGCATATACTGCAATAATGATTTCAGGAGTAGATTCCAGTGATTAATCCCCTATATATAACGCCCAGTGCTCATCCCAACAAGTGTCTTTCTTAATGCTCCTTACCCATTGAGCCGATACCCCCCCCATAACCCCTCCAGCAACCTCAGTTTGTTCTCTGTATTTAAGAGTCTCTTATGTTTTGTCCCCCTTCTTTGTTTTTATATTATTTTTACTTCCCTTCCCTTATGTTCTCTTGCATTGAATCTATTTTTTTAATTTTTCTATCGTAAATTTATTATGTATGTATGTATGTATTTTTAAATTTACCTCCAAGTTAGTTAGCATATACTGTAATAATGATTTCAGGAGTAGATTCCAGTGATTAATCCCCTATGTTTTGTATCTTAGATTCTACATATGAGCGAAGTCACATGATATTTGTCTTTCTCTGGCTGACTAATTTCGCTTAGCATAATACTCTCTAGTTCCATCCATAAATTTTCTTTAGATGATGTGTGGAAGAAACTGATTGAGAATGCAGGAGTAATGTAGGGAGAAACATTTTGATCACTGATATTAGAACTACCCAAATGAATTACATTGAGGGTAGTCAAAATAGATCACCCCACCATAGTCACTGCATAGAACGCAGTTAAGTTTGACATAAGATGTGTTGGATGTCATGAAAACAAATATTGTACTGAATTTAGTCTCTTAGGAAAAAATTAATAAATTATTTTGTTGGAAAAAATAAAAGTTATTTAGGAAAATAGGAATTTTTCACATGCTAAAGATGTTTTTGTTAGGTAAGTCAAAGTTTTTATTCAATTAAAAAAACCCCAGTTTTTAATTGACAGTTAGTTGACATACGTTGTGTTAGTTTCAGGTGTACACCATAGTGATCAACAATTCTATATATTACTGCTTATAATGATAAGTGTAGTCACCATCTAATCCCATATAAAATTATTACAACATTATTACCATATTCCCTGTTACAATTTTCATCCCTGTGATTTATTTATTTATTTAATTATTATTTTTCAAATGTTTATTTATTTTTGAGGGAGAGAGATAGAGCGTGAGCAGAGAGGGGCAGAGGGAGAGGAAGACACAGAATCTGAAGCAGGCTCCAGGCTCTGAGCTGTCAGTACAGAGGCCGACATGAGGCCTGAACTTGTGAACTGTGAGATCATGACCTGAGCTGAAGTCAGATGCTTAACCGACTGAGCCACCCAGGTGCCACCCCAATGACTTATTTATTTTATAACTGGATGTTTGTATCTCTTAATTTCCTTCACTAATTTTGCCCAAACCCCTATTCTTCCTCCTCTCTGATTTTGTTCTTTTTTTTTTTTTTCAGATTTCACATATAAGTAAATCATACAGTATTTGTCTTTCTCTGAGTGACCTGTTATACTTAGCACAATATCCTCTGGGTCCATTCATGTTGTAGCAGATAGTAAGATCTCATTCTTTTTTATAGTTGAGTAATTTATATATATAATGTGATGTGTATGTGTGTGTGTGTGTATACATATGTATCTTACCTTCTCTGTCCATTAATTTATTGAAGGACACTTAGGTTGCTTCCATATCTTGGCTATTGTAAATAATGCTAGAGTGAACATAGGGTTGCATATATCTTGTTGAATTAGTGTTTTCATATTCTTTGGGTAAATACCCAGTAGTAGAATTACTGGATTGTATGATATTTCTATTTTTAATTTTTGAGGAACCTCCATGCTGTTACCTGCAGTGGTTGTACCAATATACATTCCTACCAACAGTGCCTGAGGGTTCCCTTTTCTCCGTATCCTTGCCAACACTTGCTATTTCTTGGTTTTTGTTTTGTTTTGTTTATTTTTTTTTTAATTTTTTTAACGTTTTTATTTATTTTTGAGAGACATAGAGACACAGTGCGAGCAGGAGAAGAGCAGAGAGAGAGGGAGACACAGAATCCGAAGCAGGCTCCAGGCTCCGAGCCATCGGCACAGAGCCCGACGCGGGGCTCGAACCCACAGACCATGAGATCATGACCTGAGTCGAAGTCGGCCGCCCAACCAACTGAGCCACCCAGGCGCCCCTTATTTTGTTTTTGATATGAGCTGTTCTAGCTGGTATAAAGTGATGATCGTATTGTGGTTTGATTTGGATTTCCTTAATGATTAGTGATATTAAGCATCTTCTTGGGGCGCCTGGGTGGCTCAGTTGGTTAGGCGGCCGACTTCAGCTCAGGTCATGATCTCACCGTCTGCGAGTTCGAGCCGCGCGTCAGGCTCTGTACTGATACAGCCTGTATCTCCCTCTCTCTCTGCCCTTCCCCTGCTCATACTCTGTCTCTATGTCTGTCAAAAATAAATAAAAGTTAAAAAAAAAAAAAACATGTACTCATGTGTTGATTGACCGTCTATATGTTTTCTTTGGAAAAAAATAACTGTTTAAGTCTCTACCCATTTTTAATAAGATTATTTGGGGTTTTTTGGTGTTGAATTATACAAGTTCTTTAAATATTTTTTATATTAACTCCTTATCACATGTATCATCTTCCATTCAGTAGGTTGCCTTTTCGTTTTGTTGATGGTTTCTTTTGCTGTGCAAAAGCTTTTTATTTTGGTATAGACCCAATAATTTATTTTTGCTTTTATTTCCCTTGTCTGAGGAGACATCCATAAATATGTTGCTAAGGCCAGATGTCCCAGAGATTACTCTCTGTATTTTCTTTTAGGAGTTTTATAATTTCAGGTCTTAAACATTTAGATCTTTCATCTGTTTTGAGTTTATTTTTGTGTATGGTGTAAGAAAGTGGTTCAGTTTCATTATTTTCTATGTAGCTGTCCAGTTTTCCTAGCATCATTTATTGAAGAGACTATCTTCTTCCCACTATATTCCTTTTTCTTTTGTCATAGATTAATCAGCCATTTAGGTGTGGTTTATCTCTGGGCTCTCTAGCCTGTTCCATTGATTCTTGTGTCTGTTTTGTACCAGTACCATACCGTTTTGGTTACTGTAGCTTTTTAGTGTATTGTGAAATCTGGGATTGTGATACTTTCAGCTTTATTCTTCTCTCAAGATTGCTTTTGTGGTTCCATACAAATTTTAGGATTATTTATTCTAGTTCTGTGAAAAACACTATCGATGTTTTGATAGGGATCACATTGAACCTATAGATTGCTTTGGGTAGTATGGACATTTTAACAGTATTCTTCCAATCCATGGGCATAGTATATCTTTCCATTTGTTTGTGTCACCTTCAATTTCCTTTATCAGTGTCTTGTAGTTTTCAGAGAACAGGTCTTTCACCTCCTTGGTTAAATTTATTTCTAGGTATTTTATTATTTTTTGTACATTTGTAAATAGAATTGTTTGCTTATTGCTTTTTCTGCTATTTTGTTATTAGTGTATAGAAACATAACAGATTTCTGTATATTAATTTTATATCCTGAAACTTTATTGAATTCATTTATTCTAATAGTTTTTTGGTAGAATCTCTAGGGTTTTCTGTATGTAAGTATCATCTTATTGGCAAATAGTGGTAGTTTAACTTCTTCCTTACCAATATGGTTTTGGTTTTATTTTGGTTTTGTTTTGTTTTAAGTAATCTCTGTGCCCAACGTGGGACTGGAACTCAACAACCTTGAGATCAAGTGTCACATACTTTACTGATTGAGCCAGCCAGGCACCCCTCAGTGTGGATGTCTTCTACTCCTTTTTCTTGTCTGTACCTAGAACATTTATTTATTTTCACTCCAATCTTTATTATTTCCCTCCTTCTACTAACTTTGGGCTTTGTTTGTTCTTTTTTTAATTCCTTTAGGTGTAAGGTTAGATTGAGATCTCCCTTGTTTTTTGAGGTAGTTCTCTATTCTGTAACTTCCCTCCTAGAACTGCTTTTGCTGTGTCACGAAGATTTTGGAAAAATCGTGTTTCCATTTTCATTTGTCTCCATGGTTTTTTGTTTTGTTTTCTCTTTGATTTTTTTAAATTAATTTTTCCAAAGTATAAAATTACTTCATTTTGCAAAATTGGGCACTTTAGTATAAATAAGCACTTGAAAGATCGACTTGTTTTAAAAATAGTGTCACTATTATCAGAGTTATGAATAGACGACTAATATACATGAAAAAGTATTAAAATTGAGCACATATGGTTACTCGGTGTTCTTGGTTACAAGCAACAGAAATCAACCATGGTTATGAGGAGCCTACCAAATCTCTGGAAGGGTTGGAGAAGCAGGCCGGAAGGATAAGTAACCAGGAACATTACCCTCAATCATGTATAGGGCAGGTCCTTTGAAGAAACCACTAGCACTGCCCCTGGGATGGATCCCTCAGCTCGTACCGTGAACACCCCACGGCAATGGGCACTACACACCAGCACTGGAACTTTTGCTGCCACTGCCTCTGGAAACTGGGATGTATCATTACTGCTCTGCTTTAAATTCACGGTTAGGGAAGGATGTGTCTGTTTGGGGGAACCTAGATTATGTGCCCATACTCCTAGACCTGAGAGAGGCTGAGAAAGCAAATTTGCTTTGTAGCAGTTTTCAGCTTCTGTTGAGGAAAGAAGTCTGTTTCATAAAGTATTGGATTGCCCAAACATAATAATAGTGTTTAGAATCTGGGCAGCCTTAAAATATTGCATGCGTCTCCTGTAAGTTGTATTTAATACTAAAATCAAGTAACCAAGTAAGCCTTTAGTAGAGTATATAATTATTGTAATAAACAGTAAGCAAACATTAAATGATAAGCAGTTTACTGACTGTAATTAGTATAACTTTTCGACAGCCAAACTTTTTATTTCTTAGTCCAGTTGGGAGAGGAGGAAAAGATTTATTGATTAGATTTTTTTCTGTGAGTACCTTCAGTTTTTCTTTTCTTCTTTTCTTCTGAGACTATCCTTAGTATCTTTTTAGTCTGCATTACTTTGGGGAGATGGAAGATGAAGTGTTGCCCAGCTCCTGCCCGTTCAGATGTCTGCAGCGTCCATAATCCTAATATCTAGGGACAGTATTCTATTGTCATTTTAGCCAGCAGTTCCTATAGTAAAAAGTTTTTGACAACAAATATGTTTACTTATTTATATATTATATGTATATTCTAAAAGTATATGTTACCAAATATACCTAAAATACAAAATTTTAAGGGAGAAATTAAATATAAATAGAAACAAAAGTTCTAATGTTTTTCTCTCACACTCCAGTGGATCATTTTGTATATCCTCTGGAAGTAGGCTCACTCTCCTTTGGAGACTACTGATTCAAACAGTGGTTAGCTTCTTACTAATCTTTAGGTAGGAGAAAGGAGATTTAAATATTAAGTATCTGAAAACATTGTAGGCTCTACTTTGAGGTAGTATGGGAAAGGGGAGACAGTCTGAGGTAAGGAGTCCAAGGATATAGAGCTATAACCTGCTCTAAAAGGAAAGTATGTAAGACAGAGATAGAAGAAATTTCTTGAAGCAATGTCGCAGATGAGGAGGGACTCCTTGGGTAGCATGTGTGAAACAAACTAGTTTGTATAGGAAGTGGGGGATGGGACAGTAATAGCCGAGCCGCTCCCATGGATTTAATGGACTGAGGTGCAGTAGGTGCAATGTTATTTTGAGAATAAGATGATTTGCATGTTTTAGCCTTACTTCTTTACTGTTAGTTGTTTGGCTTAAGTCAGCCTTTCTTATCTTTCCTCATTTCTTATTTTAGAAAATAAAAAGAGCAGACTGGATTAGAGTTAAGGTTTAGGAAGCCTAGGGGTTTTGAGGAATCTCCTCAAAGGTTGTGCTTTGGCATGGGTGTGAGTTAAACTGTGCCCCTTTCCCCAGAGTGGCTTCAGCTAGAGTCAACTTTGAATCTATGGTGTATTCATTCGACAAGTAATTTTAACCTTGACCTTGTGCCTGAGCTCCAGACTTAGTATTTAGTTGCCTGCTTGTTATTTCTACTAGATATTTTAAGAGGCATCTCAAGTTTACCTTGAATTAGAAAGGACTCTTGATTTGCGGACCCTTCTTTCTCTCTCACCAAAAAAAAAAAAAAAAAAGAAAAAGAGAGACAGAGTGAAGTAACTAACATCAATGCCGTGTTCTTCTTGTGAATGACACTGTCCATTTCTTGAAGTGGAAACTCCTCACAGTCAGTGTTACCACCATCTGTGCTCAGGCCCCAAGCCTGAGAGTCATCCTTTTTTTTTTTTTTTTAAATAATTTATTGTCAAATTGGTTTCCATACAACACCCAGTGCTCATCCCAACAAGTGCCCTCGTCTGTGTCCATCACCCACTCTCTCCCCTCCACATCCCCCCCCCCACCCCTCATTTTGTTCTTAGTCTTTGAGAGTCTCTTATGTTTTGTCTCCCTCCCTCTCTGTGGTTTTTTTCCTTTCCCCTCTTCCCCTCCCCCATGGTGTTCTGCTAAGTCTCTCAAAATCCACCTATGTGTGGAAACATATGGTATCTGTCTTTCTCTGCCTGACTTATTTCACTTAGCACAATACCCTCCAGTTCCATCCATGTTGCTACACATGGCGAGATTTCATTCTTCCCCATTGCTGCGTAGTATTCCATTGTGTGTATGTATGTGTGTGTATATATATATATGTGTGTGTGTATATACATATATATGTATCCATTCATCAGGTGATGAGACATTTAGTCTCTTTCCATGTTTTGGCTGTTGTTGAAAGTGCTGCTATAAACATTGGGGTACACGTGCCCCTGTGCATCAGCACTCCTGTGTCTCTTGGGTAGATTCCTAGCAGTGCTATTGCTGGGTCATAGGGCAGTTCTATTTGCATTTTTTTGAGGAACCTCCACACCGTTTTCCAGAGCGGCTGCACTAGTTTGCACTCCTACCAACAGTGTAGGAGGGTGCCTGCTTCTCCACATCCTCGCCAGCATCTATTGTTTCCTGACTTATTCTAATTTTGCCACTCTAACCGGTGTGAGGTGTTATCTCGGTGTGGTTTTGATTTGTATTTCCTTGATGATAAGTGACATTGAGCTCATTTCATGTGCCTGTTGGCCATCTGGATGTCATCTTTGGAGACATGTCTATTCATATCTTCCGCCCATTTCTTCACTGGATTATTCATTTTTTGGGTGTGGAGTTTGGTAAGTCCTTTATAGATTTTAGATACTAGTCCTTTATCCAATATGTCATTTGCAATTATCCTTTCCTATTCGGTCGGTTGTCTATTAGTTTTGTTGGTTATTTCCTTTGCCGTGCGGAAGCTTTTTATCTTGACGAGGTCCCAATAGTTCATTTTTGCTTTTAATTCCCTCACCTTTGGAGATGTGTCACATAGGAAATTGCTGCGGCTCAGGTCAAAAAGGTTTCTTCCTGCTTTCTCCTCTAGGATTTTGATAGTTTCCTGTCTCACATTCAGGTCCTTGATCCATTTAGAGTTTATTTTTGTGAGTGGTGAAAGAAAGTGGTCTAGTTTCATTCTTCTGCATGTTGCTGTCCAGTTCTCCCAGCACCATTTGTTAAAGAGGCTGTGTTTTTTCCATTGGATACTCTTTCCCGCTTTGTCAAAGATTAGTTGGCCATATGCTTGTGGGTCCATTTCTGGGTTCTCTATTCTATTCCATTGGTCCAAGTGTCTGTTCTTGTGCCAATACCATGCTGTCTTGATTATTACCGCTTTATAGTAGAGGTTAAAGTCTGGGATTGTGATGCCTCCCGCTTTGTTTTTCTTTTTCAATATTACTTTGGCTATTCGGAGTCTTTTGTGGTTCCATATAAATTTTAGAATTGTTTGCTCTGACTTTGAGAAGAATGCTGGTGCAAATATGATTGAGATTGCATTGAATGTGTAGATTGCTTTGGGTAATATTGACATTTTAATGATATTTATTCTTCCAATCCATGAGCATGGGATGTTTTTCCATTTCCTTGTGTCGTCCTCAATTTCCTTCATAAGTATTTTATAATAAGTTTTCAGCATAGAGATCTTTTACATCTTTGGTTAGGTTTATTCCTAGGTATTTGATGGTTTTTGGTGCAATTGTGAATGGGATTAACTTCTTTATTTCTCTCTCTATTGCTTCATTGTTGGTGTAAGGAATGCAACCGATTTCTGTACATTGATTTTGTATCCTGCAACTTTGCCGAATTCATGGATCAGTTCTAGTAGGCTTTTGGTGGCTTCTGTCGGGTTTTCCATCTAAAGTATCATGTCGTCTGTGAAAAGTGTGAGTTTGACTTCATCCTTGGCCTATCCTGATGCCTTTTATTTTGCTTCGTTGTCTGATTGCTGATGCTAGGACCTCCAACACTATGTTTAATAGCAGTGGTGTGAGTGGACATACCTGTCGTTTTCCTGATCTCAGGGGGAGGGCTCTCAGTTTTTCCCCATTGAGGATGATATTAGCTGTGGGCTTTTCATAAATGGCTTTTATGATGCCTAAGTATGTTCCTTCTATCCCACTGAGAGTTATCCTTTATTGTGTTTCTCCCACCCTCCTCAATCTATTAGCAAATCATGTTTAACTGTTTATAGGTATCCTAAATCTGTCCACCTGTGTCTCCCCTTCTGAAAGCCAAGCCCCATCACTGTTGCCATGAACTACTGCGGTTATCTGCTAACTAAGCTTCTAGTTTCTACTTTCACCCCTTGAAAACATTCTCCACGTAACAGCCAAAAATGATCTTTTAAAAATGTCTATCAAGGGGTGCCTGGATGGCTCAGTCATTAAACATCTCTTGACTTTGGCTCAAGTTATGGTCTTACCATCATGAGATTGAGCCCCATGTCAGACTCCGCACTGGAACGTGGAGCCTGCTTAGGATTCTCTCTCCCTCTGCCCCTCCCCTGCTCATACAAGCACATGCTCTCTCATGTTCTCTGTCTCTCAAAAAGAAAAAAAAAAGTCATATCATGTCACTTCCTTGTAAAATCAATTAAAATTCTATAGTAGTTATCAACTACCATTTGTATAAAATTCAAATGCCTTACCAGGGACTAAAAAAGCCTTACCTTGATTTATTTCTGCGCCTAGTTCTTTAAATCTTAGTCCGCCTACACTTCTTTCTCTTCGTCAAACATATCAAACTTGTTTTCCTTTTTGTGGCCTTTGTAATTGTAATCCTGTCTTCATGGAATGTCCTTCCTCCCACTCTTTGTGTGATTGAATGCCTCTCATCCTTTAGATTTTAGCTCAAGTATGGATTAGTACCTATAAAGCACTTGGAGTAATTCTTAGCTCATAGTAAATGATCAGTAAATGCTACTAGCCCATTACCCCCCAAAACTTACCTCTTTGGAAAGGTTAATGATAATCCTGTTCAAGTGTCCTGAACCACTTTCTGTCTAGTGCTATTCTTTAGTTTCCTCATAGCATGTCCCTATTTGTTGATTGCTTACTCTATTATAATGTAAGCTTCATTAGAATAACAACTTTGTAGCCCCCGCATTTACAGTAGTGTGTGCCACACAGTGTACCTTCAGCAGACTTTTGGATGAATGAATGAATGACCCCGTAGTTGATGTATCATAAACCTGTCTAGGTCTGCTGAATTTGAACTTGTTCAGAGTTTTGTTTTATTTTGTCTGAAAAATCATTATTTTGGCTTCATTTTTTTTCACTGGGTACAGAATTCTTGCTTGGCAGGTTTCCCACCCTCCTTCATTTTTGCACCGTAAAAGTGTCAGTACATTGTCTTCTGACTTCCATAATTTCTGTTGAAAAATCAATTTTCAGTTTTTTTTGTTTATGATATATTTAAGATAACATTTATTTCTGCTCTGGCTGCTTTTAAGATTTTTTTCTTTGCCTTTGATTTTTTTCAGGTTGATTATGCTGTGACTTTCTTTGTATTTATCCTACTTGAGGTTTGTTGAGCCTTATGCATCTGTGGATTGAAAAATTCTTGGTCATTATTTGGTTTCAGTAACACAACTTTTTCTGTTTTCTTGGTTGATAATTAGTATTCAGGGTCATGATTATTCTTTTAAATTGTTATGCCCTGCTTTTCCTAGGATGCTATTACATAGCATTTTCTTTTGAAAATTTCAGGAAGCGCTATGGTCCTTTAAAGTTTTGCTATTCAAAGTATGGTCTAGGGACCAGTGACATAGCATCACCTGGGATATGAGGAGAAATGCAGAATTTCAGACTCTATTGCAAAATTAGAATCTACATTTTAAGAAAATCTGCAAGTGATTCTGAGGGCAGTACAGTTTGAGAAGCACTGCCCTAAAGTTAATCGGATAATTGAGGTTGCTGTCTTTTCCGAAAGGATTTCTAAGTAAATAATTGACCCCAGTTATTCTAACCCCATGCCACACTGACCAAATGAGCCCTTAACACTAGTCTTTTAAAAAGAGAGAGACAGAGACAGAGAGAGAGAGAGAGAGAGAGAGAGAGAGAGAGAAAGTACTCTTTTGGTGAGTACAGTAGGCAAAGAAGAAAGTTAGGACACCAGTTACCTTTTCTAGGATATAATATGCTCATTGTCTGGTCATTTCACGGATACGTGTATAGTTAGAGTTAATTGTGATACCAACAAATCCTTTTGAACTGTGCCTTGGCTTAGCTGGGCCACTGCCAGAGTTATGCCGGAAAGGTAACAAAGCCTTTGTATGTCATCTTAATAGATGGAGAACCCCAGCCTGTGTCCAGAGCTCAATCCTCTTGTGTTATTTTGTCCTTTTTGTTTTATTCTTTTATGAGAGTTGAGGCTTTTTGCCAAAATCATTGTACCATAAGCAGGCCTTTAATACTCATTGGTATATTTGTTTCTAATATTTGCTTTTTAGAAGCCTAATCATAACTGACTCAATTATTTATCTTCCTTTTGAAGTCATTGTTTAATAACAGTAGGAACTGGGGCATCTGGTGGTTCAGTCAGTTGAGCGTCGACTCTTGATTGGGGCTCAGGTCAGGATCTCAGGGTCGTGGGTTTGAGCCCTGCGTCGGGCTCTGCACTGTGCATGGAGCCTGCTTAAGATTCTGTCTCTTTTTCTCCCTCTGCCCCTCTTCCCTACTCATGCACACTGCTGGTTCGCTCACTTGCTCTCTCTCTCTCTTAAATAAATAAATAAATAAATAAATAATATAACAATAGGAACTAGACATCCTCAAGATCAGCAGATCAACAATGACCAGCACAGGCTTATTAATTTTGCTGTCTTATCATAGTACATGCAGTTTGTCAATACTCCTTTATTTTCCAACATCAGATAATGACAAACAGAACTTAAAGACATTTTCTATAGAATATATGTCTTGATTTTTCTCTCCTTTTATCACAGAAGAAGGAAAATTTGTCGTACTAGGTACTTATTTCTTCATAGCACCCTCTGTGTTCTCTTTCCTTTTCAGGATCCTTCTGGACTTAAAGATCTCTTAGAGATTGGAGATGTTTGTAAGTGGCTAACTATACTTGTTATGTCCCATATTCATGTCACTGCCTGCACCCTTCATGTGCAGGAGCCCTTCTCTTAGACAAGCCTCTTTCCCCATGCCAGCACTGCTGCTGAGAACTTAAACATTCCATTTCAGGAATAGAAAGATATTCTAGGTCTATACTGTTCCCCCTTCCCCTAGTTAAAGCATTTGTTATCCTTATATAGGAGCCGTGGTTCCTTCTAGTGAGCAGTAGGATACAGGATTATAGTCTGTCTCCTGGAGCCTTGTTTTATGTCATTTCACATGACAACTGATACCAGACAGAATGGCCTCAGGGACAGCTTGGTTAATTTATGTGAAGGAGCAGGAGACTTTCAAAGTCATGAATGTGGACAATTTTAACCTTCATCTGACCAAATCTTCTTTTTACTGTAATATTAAAGCTTTTCAGTTGATTCTCATTTATGTTTTAATCTGAATTAATAAAATTTCCTCTTTCATACCTAGTATAGTCAAATTTCATGTACTGTGTTACTGTTATTTAGTATACCAAACTATAGTTTGAGTTAAAATACTATCAAACATTTTAGAAATAATCGACATCTAAATGCCAACTGTGGCTGCTCATTTTCAGTAAATCTCATTTATGTGATGTTGTTGAGACTATATTTTTGACAGTTCCTGAATTTAATTTCCTAAGTTTCTTCAACATATCTGTGTATCCAGCAGTTTAATCAAGACCAATTTCATCAAAGATTTATTTTCTTTCTCTAAGCAAAGAAATATTTATAGTCCATATGCATAATGACTTTCTAGCAAACTGTCTTTAAACTAAATAATTTAACATACTAAATAATTTAACAACTCAATTCAGTGTAAAATATTATTATCCAGAGTAAATAGTATTGAATTATTTCATGTAATCTGAGCCTCATTGAGCAGTTGTGGTTTCAGCAGAATACAGTATGTTCTTTGCTGTCTTATATTAAGCTGTCTGGTCCAAAAGGCAGTTTTTTACTTTGCCAGGTTCTTGATATGACTCATAACTTTCCCTCTTTCTCTAACTTGTTGTGTTGCCATTATCATTAGAGTCTGTATCCAAAGTTTAAATTACTTTTATTCCCATATGTTTCTGGAGTAAGAAATCGTATTGCCATATACAACTGTATCACAGTTGTAACTTCATGGTGATAAAACGTTCAAGTTTCTTAGTTCCAAGTGTGGGTGAACACAGAAACAAAGATAATTACGGAATACCAATCATTTAGCTTCTCTCAGAAAAGACAAAGAAAAAACCCTATTGCTCTTGGGTGCAAACATTCAAATTATTGTCTTGGGCTAAAAGTCCTAGGCCTCCTCGGCCAGTACACAGTTCTGTTGGGCACACTCAGAGCTTACCAGAGGGTACTGGCTCTCAAAGTATGAGACTGGCAGCAACAGCATCACCTGGGAAATTGTTAGAAATACACGTTATTGATTCTCATCCCAGGCCTATATATACCAAGATTAAGTTGTACAGTGTGCTGCTGTGGTTCCGAATTGATATCCCCACCCTACCCCCACTACTCCCACCCCAGTGTAGATGGTAAGATGGTTGACTGTTAGCACTGTATCGTGTTTTCCCAGAGTATTTTGTGATCATTTTTTGTGATGTATGATTTAGTTTCCTCCGAAATTGTATTAAGAGTTTTGTTTTACTTTGAACTTTCTGAATTAAAAAAATTTTTTTAATGTTTATGTATTTTTGAGAGAGAGAGAGAGAGAGAGAGAAAGACAGAGCATGAGCAGGGAAGGGGCAGAGAGAGAGGGAGACAGAATCCTGAAGCAGGCTCCAGGCTCTGAGCTGTCAGCACAGAGCCTGAAGTGGGGCTTGAACCCCCAAGCCATGAGATCATGACCTGAGCCGAGGTCAGATGCTTAACCGCCTGAGCCACTCAGGTACCCCTGAACTTTTTGATTATCATTTTAGGGTTTTCTTTTAAAACTTTTGGAGAAATTCAGTATTTTAGTTATCCTTAGAATTTTAAATGAGAAGTTATCAAATAATAATTTTATGTTGGCAGCAAAGTTTCCATCATTAATAATGCCTCGTGTTTATAAAATACCTTTTTCCAAAAAAACACTGTTCTCATCCTTTTTCATTACACAGTTTCTACATTTCACAATAAAGTGACATTCGTATCATCCCAGTCCAGCATATGCCACCAACAAAACAGAGTCTCCAGACTATAAGGATAGTTCTCTTAGCTAAATTAGAGTTCACAGTTTGATTTTATATTTTATTCTTCTTGTTAAATTTCTTTAATATTTTTCTCACAGCCCAGCTTTGGAACTATGTACCAAAATTTTGTCAGCCTACATGCATTTTTCAGCTTCCCACTCTTCTAGGATATGCGAAAAACATAACTGTGAAAAGAAAGCTATTTTTCCAGTTCAGTCGGTGTACATTATTGCTTTTCCTGAGCAAATGCATGTAAGCTGATAAAGCATGATGCGTGGGCCTTCTTAGACTCTGGCGGCCTCGATAACTTTTCCAGTAAGACTTGTCTGTTTGTTTGTTTGTTAAGTACCCAACTCCAAACCCTGACTGCTCTGAGACAGGTGCTGGCCCTGGGTGGATCCTTCAGGTGGTGGACAGAGGTTGGATGGAAGGGTAGGAAGAAGTACAGTGCTTCTTGGTGTTAGATAAAATGAGAGCTTTACTTTGGCAATAGGAATTCACATTTCAAAAACTGATGATTGTCAACCTGACCTAAAAGATTTTATGAGAATGCAAAACTAGTTGCTTCTTTTTAAAAACTTGACCATTTCTTAAAATTTTTTAATGTTCATTCATTTTTCAGAGATAGAGGCAGAGCAGGGGAGGGGCAGAGAGAGAGAGGGAAACACAGAATCTGAAGCAGGCTCCAAGATCTGAGCTGTCAGCACAGAGCCTGATGCAAGGCTCAAACCCATGAACCATGATGATATCACGACCTGAGCTGAAGTTGGAGGCTCAACTGACTGAGCCACCCAGGCGCCCCAAACTTGGCCATTTCCACATTTCTCCAAAGAAGACATCGAGGTGACCAACAGACACGTGAAAAGATGCTCAACATCACTCATTATGAGGGAAATGCAAATCAAAACCACAGTGAGATATCACCTCACACCTGGCAGAATGACTAAAATAAAAAACACAAGAAACAGGTGTTGGAAAGGATGTAGAGAAAAAAAACACTAGTGCACTGTTGGTGAGAATGCCAACTTGTGCAGCCATTGTGGAAAAAAGTATGGAGGTTCCTCAAAAAGTTAAAAATAGAACTACCCTATTATCCAGTGGTTATACTACTGGGTATTTACCCTCAAAATACAAAAACACTAATTCAAAAGGATACATGCACCCCTGTGTTTATTGCAGCATTATTTATAGTAGCCAAATTATGGAAAGAGCAATATCCATTGATAGATGAGTGGATAAAGAAGAGGTGGTATATATATACATGCATAGATGTATCTGTGTGTATATGTATACAGATTATATATAATAGAATATTATTCAACCATGAAAAAAGAATGAAATTTTGCCATTTGCAATGACCTGGATGGAGCTGGAGAGTATAACACTAAGTGAAATAAGTCAGAGAAAGACAAATACTATATGATTTTATTCATATGTGAAATTTAAGAAACAAAACAAACAGGCAAACAAAACAAGGAGGGCACTTGTCCTGATGTGCACGGGGTGATGTATGGAGTTGTTGAATCACTATGTTGTGCACCTGAAACTATATAATACTGTATGTTAACTAAACTGGAATTGAAAAAAAACAAAACTTGGCCATTTTTAAGAAAATACATGTTTTCCTTTTTTGAGAGAGAGAGAGAGAGAATGGATGCAAGAGGATGCAAGTGAGTGAGGGTCAGGCAGAGAGAAGCAGAGCTCACTCAAAGCAGGGCTGTTTTACCCGAAGCAGGGCTCATGCTCACCCAATGTGGGACTCGAACTCATGAACTTTGAGATCATGACCTGAGCTGAAGTCTGATGCTTAACAGCTGAGCCAACAAGGTGCCCCAATATGTGTTTCCATTTAAATTGCCTTTCATTAATAAGCAAATTATGTAATAGATTGTTTTTGAATTGGTTCTCTTCTTTAGAATGTGCCAGAAGACAGTGTCCCCAGAGCACTATTCCAAGCAGGAAAAAAAGAGGGACAGCTGTACCATAATTTAAATGAAATGAAACTATCCAGTTCCACAGTGAAAATAGAAATCCATTCACCTAAATTTAATTGTGCTGAAAGTAGATGTCATTGCTTACATTTTGGAACCTTGTCAATAAGTAGTCACAAAGTTAAATACTAATTTGGGATCAGGGAAGCTTCTTGACATAATAAAAAAAAAATCTCAGGAAGCTGCTAGAAATATCTTGTTTTAAGATGTGGAGAAATCATGACCAACAGAAATATTTATGTAAAATCAGTATTTAGCAGTTCTGGGCATATCTGCAAAGTAAGTTAGGGATTTGAAGCAAAATTTGAACATTTAGGTATAAACAATAAGACCAAATTTGTATCCAGTAAGAGCTCAGAAAACTTTGGATATCATTAATGAGCTGGAATATATATATATATACAAGATTACCAATGTGATATTTAAAAACTACATTAGGGCACCTGGGTGCCTCGGTCGGTTAAGTGTCCGACTTAGGCTCCAGTCATGATCTCCTGATTCATGGGTTTGAGACCTCACATCAGACTCTTTGCTGACAGCTCAGAGCCTGGAGCCTGCTTCAGATTCTGTGTCTCCTTCTCTGTCTGCCCCTCCCCTGCTTGTGCTCTGTCTCTCTCTCTCTGTCTCTCAAAAATAAATAAACTTTAAAAAAGAATAAAAAAAATAAAAGCTATATTCGGGCTCCTGTGTAGTGTTATAGAGTGACTGAATTGCAAAATAAAAAGATTATTTGGGTATCACTTTATCTTAGTCCTTTCATTAATAAAATAACTTGTCATTTTTACCAGTAAGAGCCTCAATTTTTTCTTTTTTTACTTTAAATACAGTTAACATACAATGCTACATTACTTTTCGGTATACAACAGTGATTCAGCAAGTCTGTATGTTAACACTGTGCTTACCACAAGTACAACTATCATCTTTACAATACAATGCTATTATAATACCACTGACTCTATTCTTTGTGCTGTACATTTCATCCCTGTGATTTATTCATTCCATAACTGTAAGCCTGTATCTCTTACTCCCCTTTACCCGTTTTTCCCAACCCCCACCCCTCCTTTCTGACAACCATCAGTTTGTTCTCTGTATTTATGGGTCTGTTTCTGCTTTTTGTTTGTTTGCTTGTTTTGTTTTTTAGATTCCACATAGATGTGAAATCATATGGTATTGGTCTTTCTGATTTATTTCACCTAGCATAATACCCTCTAGATCCATTCATGTTGTCACAAATGGCAAGATTTCATTCTTTTTGATTGCCGAGTAATATTCTGTTACACACACACACACACACACACACACACACACACACACACACACCCCAAATCTTCTTTATCCATTCATCTATCAGTGGACACTTTGGTTGCTTCCATATCTTGACTATTGTAAATAATGCTGTAATAAACATAGGGATGTGTATATCTTTTCAAATTAATGTTTTCATTTTCTTTGGGTAAATACCCAATAGTGGAATTACTGGGTCATATGGTATTTCTACTTTTAATTTTTTGAGGAACCTCCATACTGTTTTGCAGAGTGGCTATACTAGTTTACATTCCCATCAGTGGCGCACAAGGGTTCCTTTTTCTCCACATTCTTGCCAACACTTGTTTCTTGTGTTTTTTATTTTAGCCATTCTGCCAGGTGTGAGGTGATATTTTATTGTCATTTTGATTTGCATTTCCCTGACGATTGTTGATGTTAGGCAGCTTTTCATGTATCTATTGGCCAAGATCCTCTCTTTGATTTCACAGTTATACTGTGAAGAAATCACTAAGGAAAATCAATTAAAATTACAAATAGGCTGGGGCACCTGAATGGCTCCGTCGGTTAAGCGTCCAACTCTTGATTTTAGCTCAGGTCATAATCTTACAGTTTGTGAGCTCAAGCCCCACATCGGGCTCTATGCTGACAGCGCAGAACCTGCTAGGGTTTCTCTGTTTACCTCTCTCTCTGCCCCTCCTCACCCCCAAATAAATAAACACTTTAAAATGTTTAAAAAATTATAAATAGGGTAATGATAATACATTTAGACAAGATTTAAATTCTGCATACATTTCAGAGAGAGAATTTTATAAGAATGTTTTAAACAAATGCTTATTTCATGCAGTTAAAATAAATAAATTTAGGCCAAGCATTTAAAAACCAGTACTGGTGGGGGGACAGGGCAGGGCGGGGGGGAATATATGTTCAAATTAAATACTAAACCAGAATACTAATACCATTATGAAAGAAGGCTGGTGTTATAATCTCCAGTACTGGACAGAAATTAATCCTACAATAGTAAATTATAAATTCAAAATTGAAATTATCTCATTACACTGAAATTGTCAAACGTTTTTGCATAAAGGTCTGAAGTGAGAGTTAAATATTTTGATTTTATGGTACTTGTTGAGGATATTACAGACCCAATGAGAAACTTCTGTGAAGTAAATATGGGACTTGGAAATAGGTTTAAACATTTCATTAGAGATAAAAAAAAAAAAAATCAAACTCCATGCATCTTTAAATATTACCAGTTTATTGGAAATTCTTCCTTTTCTTACCTGTACTACTAACAAGATACTGATATCAGTATTTTAGATGAAAGTATACCATAAACAGAACAAAGGACACAGACTCTGTAGTTTAGAAATATTTTGACTTATGGGGTACCTGGGTGGCTCTGTTAATTAATAAGTATCGGACTTGAGCTCAGGTTGTGATTTTATGGTTTGTGTGTTTGAGCCCCTCATTGGGCTCTGCACTGTCAGTGCAGATTCTCTCTCACGCGCTCTCTTTCTGGGATTCTCTCTCTCCCTCTTTTCTCTGCCCCTCACCCCTCTCTCAAAATAAATAAACTGTAAAAAAAAAAAAAAAAGAAGAAAGAAAAGAAGCGATTTGGTTTATGGTAAAAAAAAAATAATGACAATAATGGTAACAAAAGCTTTTTTATTATGCAGACATTGCAACCACAAACAAATTTCTCAAGTAATCCAGATGCTTGGTCAATCTGTATAACCAAAAATTATGTACTCTTATTTAATGAAAAAGAAATATATAGAAATCCTTAGGTTTCTGTATTTTACTTTCTCAGATTTACACATACAAGTCATGTATTAATATTAATAGTCACAGATATTTTTAAATGGGAAGTCAAGTTGCCTCTACTTTCCAATAGTATCTTAACTGTGTTAAAAAGATTTGACAGTAGCTCCATTTAATCCGATGGTCTTAACTTCAACAAATACCTATTAACAACAAATTAAGCTTCATTGCAAAGAAATTCTTTGTAATATCTTGACCAGATTTTCTAATTTTAGTGAAGGCCACAGTGACGTGGCCCAGACTTGTTGCCATTAAAGTTTGTTGTGATAGGGGGGTTGTCTGGGTGGCTCAGGTGGTTAAGTATCTGACTCTTGACCTCAGCTCAGGTCTTGATCTTAAGGCTGTGAGTTCAGGCCTCTGGCTGAGCATGAGGCCTAGTTTAAAAAAGGGGTGGGGATGGGAAGAAAAACAAGTTTGTTGTAATAAGATTGTAATAAATTTGTTCAAAATATTCATAAAGTTCTAACTTCCAGGGTGCTGCTAAACATAAAACTATGTCATTGTGTCATTTAAAACTATGAGTGTTTTGATCATAAGATATACTTTTTATTTTCTAACTGGTTAAAACTAAGACCTTCTCAGTGACGAGGCATGTTTTGGTATCTCTGTAAATACCACTATGTGAAAATAAGGAAAATAAATTGTGATAGTTATATTCATAGCTTTCATAGAAAAATATATATTCCCTGAACTAGTCACATCAAGTGGTTGTCATTCAGTATGAATTTCAGTATTAAAAGTAAAGTAAGGGGCACTTGGGTGGCTCAGTTGGTTAAGCGTCCGACTTCAGCTCCGGTCATGATCTCACAGTTCATTGGTTCCAGCCCTCCATCAGGCTCTGTGCTGACAGCTCAGAGCCTGGAGCCTGATTCAGATTCTGTGTCTTCTTCTCTCTCTGCCCCTCGTCCACTTGTACTCTGTCTCTCTCTCTCAAAAATAAATAATAAACATTAAAAAATTTTATTAAAAAAAGTAAAGGAAGATATTAATGGATTTTTCTCTAATTCCCTGTTTCCAACACTGCTTCGTAACTTGATTATCAGCATCTCCATCATTGAATCCCTGGGTCCTTCTTAGGTTCAGTTGTTTTTGACTTTTTGGGGTTATGAATTGCAGGGACTCGACCTTGTTAAATTATTTGTTTCACTCAAAAGTCAGATAGCCTCAGTGGCACCTCCTCTTGGAATGTACCTCTATTTTTTCCTCTTAATGGCATCATAATCATGGTGGTCTGAATTTTAAACTCTAATGCAGAACACTTAAAACTAGCATCAGGTTGAGATTTAAAAATTTTTTCAGTCCTTGAAGTTTTTGCTACATTCCCTGTACACTTCCCATTCTTTTCTTCCTCTAAGGAGTTGAGATTTCTTCATGGCACTTGCTTTCTGAAAAGAAATGGTAATCTTAGAAAAGGGCATTTGTTTTTTCCCTGCCTCTCCAACTACTGGATAGTGGTCAAAGTCCTGACACTGCTCATCCTCCTCTGGCAGCACGCCAGTAGGAAGGTGGAGGGTGCCTCGTTACTGCTGGTACCGGTGGAAGTCCAGGTTCCCCGTGTGGTCTCCATTGATTCCACATGGTGTGTGTGTGGGGCGGGGGGGGGGGGGGGGGGTCACATGACCTTCTGGCAGGCATGAAAATCCCTGCTCCTACCTGGCCTTTGACACTACACCAGTGGGGACTAGGGAGGAGCCACAGAACTGCTGAGTTACCTAGTCCTGCAAGGGTGGAAATTCACAGTTTAGGCTCCCCACTCAGCCTTTTTTGGCATGGGTGGGGGCGAGGCCACAATTTTTGTGAGATGTTTGGCTGGAGTAGAGCAGTTATTGTCTGAGTTGCCCCTTTCGTGGTCCTTTGGCTAGAGAGAGCAGGCTTTTGTTGGGGCCTTTTTTCCTTCTTCTTTTTTTGGGTCTCTGCCCATGGGCATTTCTAGGTTGCCAACTTGGATAAGTGAGGCAAAAAGAAAACCTAGGAAACCGATCACTGTGTTGTTCCTTGGGTCGTGAAGTCCCCAGTTGTCTTCTTTTAACCCTTTAGAGCCTTGTGTTTGTTTTATTATTTTTAATTTTATTTATTTTTCTAAGATTATTTTGAGAGAGAGAGAGAGCATGAGCAGGGGAGGGGCAGAGAGAGAGAGAGAGAGAGAGAGAGAATCCCAAACAGGCTCTGAGCGATCAGTGCAGAGGCGGACTCGGGGCTCAATCCCACAAACCAGGACACCATGACCTGAGCCAAGACCAAGAGTCAGACACTTAACCGACTGAGCTACCCATGTGCCCCTAGAGTCTTAGGTTTGATTTAGATACAATGGCCAGGGTTTTTGCTTGTTCTTATTAGGAGGAATAAGGGAAAATGCAAGTTCCATCTTCCTGGAAGCAGAAATCAACTTGGCATTTAAAATGGTATAAATTTACTACCTTTGATAAAAAATTAAAAACAATTTAAAAAAGAAAACACACATGGATCACCCAGATGGGTCAGTCGGTTAAGCATCTGACTTCAGCTCAAGTCATGATCTCACAGTCTTTGGTCTGTGCTGACAGCTCAGAGCCTGGAGCCTGCTGCGGACTCTGTGTCTTCCTCTCTCTGCCCCTCCCCTGCTCATATTCTGTGTCTCTTTCTTTCAAAAATAAATAAACATTTTTTAAAAATTAAAAAAAACACACAAGTTACATACACATAATGTGACTTTAGAATGAAAAACTTTAGAAAATATTCTCATTTCTGACCTCCCTGGGTTACATAATTTTACTAAATAGCTAAAATAAAATTATTTTTATTGCATTCTTTCTCGACAGAATTTTCATGGGAATGACATAGTAGTTGAAAACATAAAGGAAATACTAAGTATAGGGTGTTTTTTAAATGTGTCAGATTTAAAGAGAAAGTTTCAAAAGTGTAACAAACTTTTATCAGACATCACAGTATGTTCGATTAATGGGCAACTGTTTATGGTCTTTCTCTTCCGTATTTGTTAGCCTGTGGGAAGCACCGTGAACAGTGTCATTGTGGTTTGTTCAATAGTTATCAAGTCATATTTAAAATTAATACTTTTACATAATTCTTTAGGGATTTGATCTTTTTTTTCATCTTGAATGTGTATTTTAGAAATATTTTGTCAATAGTTTATATTGACCATTCCTTTGTATGTTAAAGGATATTATTATTCTTATAATATCCTATTAAAATTGACATTGGTCAGCATTAAAAAAATCTTTTCAGAGAATATTTGTCATAATCTCGGTCCCTTTTAACATTCATAACAGTGACTGTTCTCATAGAAAGTGATAGTACTGTATATGTGGGTATTGCATAATGGACTTTATCTGGTAAGGATGATGTCATTGCGTGGGATGGCCTGAAGGAATTATTAGAAGAACATAGGACTTTTGACTGCTAACATTTCTTAATAAATGCCATACTGTTGAAAACATTAATTTGTGTTTGGACTAGAATGAACCTAGGTTTTCCTGGTTTGGCTCTAGAGATTTAAAAGAAATAAATTCTACTGTCATAATTACATAGCTGAATAGAATGACATATTGTACATTTTTCTCTCTAAGAAAGAGAAATGGAATTAGGAAGGAAAGAAGTTACACAGTTGTGAGACTAACTTTTCTTTGTTACACAGTTGTGAGACTAACGTTTGAGACTTGATGTTCAAGAATACTTGGAAGTTTTGTTTCTGTCATTTCCATATTATTTAGTTTATTGCCGAGGTATAAGATATGGTTATTAGAAAAGTTCATAATTTTATGAAGAGATTTTTTTAAGGTACATATCGAGGCAGGTTACATTGATTTTCTACTTTCTTTTTTAAGTTTTTTTTTTTTTTTTTTTTTTTGAGAGAGAGAGCAAGTGGGGAAGGGACAGAGAGAGGGAGAGGGGGAGAGAGAGAGAGAGAGAGAGAGAGAGAGAATCCCAAGCACTGTCAGCCCTGAGAGCCCAATGCAGGGCTTCAACCCACGAACCATGAGATCATGACCTGAGCCAAAGTTGGACACTTAACCGACTGAGCCATCCAGGCATCCCTTGATTTTCTACTTTGAGTGCTACACTTTTGGTTTGTTTTTATTGTGGTAAGATATACATAACATAAAATTTATTGCCATTTAAACTATTTTTAAAAGTTACAGTTAAGTATATTCACACTGTTTTGCAACCACTATAGCTGCCTCCAGAATGGCTTAATCTTCTCAAACTGAAACTGTAGCTATTGAACAGTAACTGTTACCTTCTTCTCCTAGCCCCTGGTAACCATCCTACTTTTCTGTTTGTGAATTCGACTATTCTCGACACTTCAGATACCTCATATAAGTGGAATCGTACAGTATTTGTACTTTCATGTCTAGCCTGTTTCACTTAACACATATTTTCAAGGTTCATTTACATTGTAGCATGTATCTGAATTTCATTCTTTTTAAAAAGTGAATATTATCCTGTTGTATGCATTTACTACATTTTGTTTATCCCTTCATCAGTTAATGGACATTTGGGTTGTTTCTGCCTTTTGTCTGTTGTGAATAATGCTGCTACAAATATTGGTGTGCCGATACCTACTCAAGTCCCTGATTTCAGTTCTTTCAGATTTACATACTGAGAAATGTAATTGCTAGATGATTTTCTTTAAGATTTTATTTTTTTAACTAATCTCTACATCCAGTGTGGGGCTTGAATTCACAACCCCAAGATCAAGAGTTGCATGCTCTTCTGACTGAGCCCAGCCAAGCATCCCCGTAATTGCTAGATTATTTTATGTTTAATTTTTTGAAGAACCACCATACTGTTTTCTACAGCAGTCGTATCATTTTACATTCTTACCAGCAAGAACAAGGGTTCCAGTTAATCCCTGTCCTCATCAGTACTTGCTATTTTCTGGCTCTTAAAAAAAATAATAACCATCCTAATTGATGTGGCGTGGTTG
This sequence comes from Paguma larvata, assembly GCA_030068075.1. Lineage (NCBI taxonomy): Eukaryota > Metazoa > Chordata > Mammalia > Carnivora > Viverridae > Paguma > Paguma larvata. The sequence goes on from CM057824.1 coordinate 84,217,192, forward strand.
ATTAGTGATGTTGACTGTCTTTTCATGTGCTTATTGGCCATTTGTATATCTTTTCTTCAAGTCCTTTGCTCAAGGCTTTGATTGGGTTGCTTATTTTGTTGTTGAGTTTTGGGAATTTTTTTAATAATATATCCTGGATAATAATCTGTTATCAGATTACCCATTTCATTTTTAAATCATGTTGCAGAGAGTTGGTGGTGATGTGGGTACAATCTGACCTGGTCTTTAGGTATGTCTCCTATATTTACTACGAAGGATCCTTTCTTATGAATCCCTTCATGGAGCCCACATTTGGAAAATTAATTACCTACCAAATACTACTACTACTACTAAGAGATTATGTTTGAGAAGGCTCTTGAAGGAGGGATAGCAATTACCAGGGTATGGAGACTGAGGAGAGCCTTAAGTTCGTGATATTTCCTTTGAGAGGGTCCCTAAGGTTAAGAATCACTAGTATATATGACTCTGAAAAGCAAGGAGTGGAGAGAGCCAGCCAGCTCCTGTGAATGAGAGAGAGAAATTAAGAACATTGTGAACTAAGCAAACAGTCTAAAAAATGTCTTCCTGTTTATGTGTGTGTGTGCGCGCGCGTGTGTGTGTGTACACTAGTAAGTAGCGCAACATCTATTTTTTAAATGAGAAGTTTGGGAAAGATACTCCTTGGTTCCTTTTCCATGTGTGCTTCAGGTAACCTGTTCACACTTAAGAGCTAGAAACACTTGGAAGAATTCTATATAGAACTGAATACATTCAAGCTCATCTCTTGTGGTATGGACAACTTAAGTTTACATTTAGGATATTTATATTAATTGGTTCAACTGAATTTAGGTTGTTTTGGTTGTAATTCAGACAGGTTGTTCCTTTTAACAGATAGGCCGCGACATTATTTCTGCTGATAGCTTACGGGGGAATAGGGAGAAGAACAGAGGGGCAGAAGAGACTCCCATCTGGTGGATCAAAGGAAGTGATCCCAGGCAGCTTTGTATAGAAGTCGGACACTGATCTGAGAAACAAGAAGATTGCGTCTGGTTGCTCTAGGAAGTGTCTGTCAAAAATGGCAATTGTAGCAACAGTTCGACCACATCTTCTGGAAGGAGGAGTAAAACTGAGCCGACTTCTGAGAGCAGAGAAAGAATTTATTGAACTAAACATTTGAAATACCACTTAGATGTTTGTAATTGTTTTCTTTTAACAGGTTTAAGTTATTAAATTATTAACAAGTTTTTATGTTATAAAAAGTTAGGAGTTTTTCTGTTTTCTTTTTGCTACCATATCAGAAATGAGCAATAAATACTGTGTTAGTAAAATAATCATTTTTTTTTCTGAGCCTTGTGACTTTCACAAGTCTCAAACTTTCTCATGAGAAATGGGATATAATACTAGTCTTAGGTCTTTGGACCCCAGGTTTGTCCCTTGAAAGTAGGAATTAACCACTATTCATTCATAAAATCATAGTTACTAAACAGATAAGGAGAAAGATAGACTTAGGGGAAAAAAAACCTCTTCGCATGTTTCTTACTGCAAAAAAAAAAAGTATAATAATCGAAAGCATCTTACTGAAAGTGCTAGAGTGAGAGATTCTGAAATGTTCTAGAGATTAAGATGGTAATAAATGGCAGAACTAGGACTAAAATCTGGCTATTATCTGTTTCATTTAAGATAATACTGTTTCTCCTGTTTGTATTGTTTCTGAGTACAGTCTTTCATTGGCCAGAGTATGTGATAAACAGTATTTCAATTCAAGATGAAAGAAAATGCAGTTGACCCTTGAACAACATGAGGGTTAGGGGAATGACCCCAGCACTGTTGAAAATCCATGTCTAACTTTTTTTTCCGTGTATGACTTTTGACTCTCTCCCCCACCAAATTTAACTACTAAGCCTCTGTTGTTGACTGGAAGCCTTACTGATAATATAAACAGTCCATTACATATTTTATGTTATATGTGTTACATACTGTATTCTTAAAATAATCTAAGTTAAAGAAAATGTTAAGAAAATCCTAAGGGAAAATACATTTACAGCATTGTACTGTACAAAACTCTGCACATAAGCGGACCCACACAGCTCAAACCCATGTTGTCCAAGGGTCAACTGTATTATAAGACTTAGATCGCAGTTGAGAATGGTCTTTCAAGACTAAATAATTGAGTTTGTTTTTCAAATATTATGTGAAACTAGAATCCATTCTAGGCAGAAATTTGTGTTTTTTCCTGTGTGAACAAAAAAGATCTTCTAAGTTGGTTGATATCTTTTTTTCTCTGCATTATTTGAAAAGGAAAAATGTGTAATATATTTGAATGATACCTAAAAATAAGGGAAGAAAGAAAAATTAGTTAGAAAACTGCAGGAATATACATGTGTATGTGTGTTGTAAATAAATATATGAACATCCTTTCTCATTAAGATTTAATAATATGTATTGATCTTTGTTTTCCTATATTACTTAACTTTAATATGTTTCACTGCAGATAGCCACATGTATTTATGATGATTTACACCCATTAGGTACCCTTTCTACCTGTCACATTATGGCAGACTCTAATTTAATTGTTTTGCCAGAGCAGAACTAGGGTGCCCTTTTCTTCAGCCTTCAGTAAGCACTTCTTTTCACTGCCCCCCAAGCTTCACTAAGAAGCTCTGGGAGGCCCCTTGGAGCCACTGCCTGATGCCTCATTTTAAGCCAATGCTAGATGCTTCAAGTATTTTTAGAGCAGCACTTCAGTTCCAGGTACTAGTTTCTGTTTTGCTTGTTTATTGCTGTGTAGCAGACCACTACAAAGCTTAGTGGCTTACGAAAAACAATAATCATTTATTCTAAAACTTCCCTAGGGGTTGGTGGCTCTCCCTTCTGTCTCCTACCCCCATCCTCCCAACCTAACTTGCCACAGAAATTTCTGTTACACCAGGGTGATAACTGGCTGGCTCCAGAACTGGCACATGGATGGTTGCAAGGTAAACCCAGAACATCTTGTTTTGCTAAAATATGAGGAAATGCTCAAATAGTCAGACGTGGCATATCAAAAAGATACAGGAGTTCTCATAATTAAATCTGGGTCATAATAGATTATGAGTCTTTGAATAAAATGAAAATGTGTGAGTCCTTGTAGCAAATAGAATTGTAAATCAATGTGCATATAATTTTTATTACTGGGAATGAGAATATCACATTTAAGAATATTTTGTATTTTAGAATGGAACAAAGGTCCAACATTACTATTTTGTATACGTCAAAGCACTCTTTTACAGTTGTAACCTATCTCACCTTTTTAAAAATTACCTGTAGTCTGATATGCATAATAGTTCTTCCCTCAGTAGTTGGATTTGATTCGTTATAGAAGTACATACTTGTTTATAAGTTATTTTCAATCCAGTTTACATAGTACTTCTTAAAACAAAAATTGTAAATATAAAATTATGATTTGGGCTTTTTTTGCTGTGTTAATTATGTTACAGTCTTACTATAGCTGAAGTTCTGTAGATGGGGAGGACAGGATTCTTACTCATTTCACACAGTTTTTGTTTTATCCATTATTTGCTTGTTTGTTTGTTTTTTTCTTGAGTGAATATTTTATTGAGTACCCTACTATGTGCTGTGGCATTCCTAAGTGCCAAGTGTACAGAGTTAAACGAAACAGATGCAGTCTCTACCCTTATAATGTAGAGACTCATTAAATATTTGCTGTGTGAATCTAGAGTGATCATATGTACCCCCTCCATTAATATTGAGGATGCTTTTTACTGTTTTTTTTTTTTAGGCTTTTTCTTTAACATATTATTTTAAAACTTACAGTATCCCTGAGGTGAATTTGACATTGAGGGTAAGATTTTTATAAATATGGAAAATAATTAGGCATTTTATTATAAATGATATGCCTTAGAACATTTTTCACTTGAAACATTTATTTTAGTTAAGTGAAACTTCCATGATTTACCCCTTTGGTTAAAGTTCTCTTGTATTTTTATCAGTCCAAAATAGGCTTTTTATGCTTTGCTCAGCTAAATAATACATCCAAAGGCTGTGCCAAAGAGTGGTATAGTTGTTGGCTCATGTCACTAGTGTTAGAAGAAAAGATAATGGCTGGTGAAAGACCAAGGCCACATTCAGGATATGATACATAGAAGTAACTTAATAGCCTAATTGCAAAGTTGTTTATTATCCAGTTTGTGGCTTTTCACATTACTTGGCAAATATCAGTTGAGTTTGTAGTCTGGAAAACAACCTAGGATTGACTACACAGCCACAGAGATGGAAACTTAGGAGGCTTGTGTGACAATAACTAGTCTTATGTGTATATGTGAACTCAAAAGCTTACTCTGGTGACACAGAGATACACTAACCATTGTGCTTATTTAACCTCACTGAAAGATAAGGAAATTGTTTTAAACATTTTAATGTAAATCATTAAATGTTTTCTGTATTTTTGCCTTTTAAAAGTAGGGTGTACTAAATGCAACATTACTTCTTTTTGGTGACCAAAGAAATTATTGTATTGTACTCTGCTACATTTTATTTCCTGCTACAATTCTGTATAACTTTGCAAGTTTGGTTGTTTTTACTGTGTTGCTCTCAACCCTAGGAAGCTGGCATTATGTGTGCCTTTTTGTGGCACACATATATGAAGTATATGAAGTAATTTTCCATGCACTGTTTTACTTGATCCTTAGATTAATCTTGAGAGGTAGTGACAAAGGAGATAAGGAGAAATGGATGGATTCAAGATACATTTGGATCAAGAAACTGACAGTGTTCATCGATAGGATTAGGTTGGGAAAAAGAAAAAGGATGATTCCAGAATTCTGACTTAGGCAGCTGATAGACAAAAGCATTTCCATCATTTAATAGAAAATATTGGAAAAGCAATATATTTGCAGATATTAGCATTCCTTTATTATTGTGTAAAGATAGTTCTCAAGCTAAGAAATCTTTTTCCCCTCTACAAAAAACAGGTAATTTTGAAGCATCAAGTTTATATAGACTCAGGACACTGCCTATAAATGAGATTTTCCTACATTAGTCACTGAATCAAATGTGGCTAAATTTTATATCCATATTTTGCTAGTTTGAACTTTAATGATTAATCAAGGACTCCATCTCTCAGAAATAACATGACCCTTTTAAAATCCAGATACATTAGGTAATTATGTTAAATGTAGCGTGTTCCAGTTAAAAGATATAGATTGTCAGGCCGTTAAAAGAAAGCAAAATCTATCTGTGTGCTGTTTATAAGAAACATATTAATTTTTTTTTCTTTATTTATTTTGAGAGAGAGAGAAGAGAATGAGTGGGGGAGGGGCAGAGAGAGAGAGGGAGAGAGAAAGAATCCCAAGTAGGCTCCATACTGTCAGCACAGAGCCCAGTGTGGGATTCAATCTCACGAACCATGAGATCATGACCTGAGCCAAAACCAAGAGCCAGACCAGCTTAACCAACTGAGCCACTCAAATGCCCCAAGAAACATATTCAAAACAAAATGATCCAGAAGGGTTGAAATTAAAGAATAGAAAAAGATATTCTATTGGGGTGCCTGAGTAGCTCAGTCAGTTAAATGCCCAACTCTTGTTTTCAGCTGGGATCAAGCCCCATGTCAGGCTCCATGCTGGGTCTGGAGCCTGCTTGGTATTCTTTCTCTCCCTCTCTCTCCACCCCTCCCCTGCTTTATGCTCTCTCTCAAAATAAATAATTTTTTTTGAAAGACAAAGATAGTCTATAGATATATTAACTATTAGTTTTCTGTGCTATATAGCAAATTGTCACAAACTTAGCAGCTTCAGGAACTTAATGGTTTCTTTGGATCAGGAGACCAGGCACAGCATAACTAGATCTGCAGCAGGGCTTTAATCAAGATGTCGACTAGGGCTGAGTTCTCATCTGGTGGCTTGACTGGGGAAGGATATGCTTCCAGGCTCCTTCAGCTGTTGGCTGAATTTGTTTCCTTTCAGTGGTAGAATTTATGGTAGCTTGCCTCTTCAAAGCTGGCAGTGGAGAGAGACAGATATACCCACAGGAATGACATCACATCACTTTTTAGTATTCTGTAAGTTAAAGGCAAGTCTAACAAATGAAATATAGGTGACTTTTTCTAAAAGATTATTTTTTTAAAAGCACTTTTAATTTTTTTTTAATGTTTATTTTTGAGAGAGACAGAGTGCGAGCAGGAGAGGGGCAGAAAAGAGGGAGACAGAATCTGAAGCAGGCTCCAGGCTCTGAGCTGTCAGCACAGAGCCCAATGGGTGGCTTGAACTCACAAACTGTGAGATTATGACCTGAGGTGAAGTCAGACGCTTAACCAACTGAGCCACCCAGGTGCCCCAGTACGGTTTATTTTTAACAATATGGGTTTGAACTGCATAGGTCTGCTTACAAACAGATTTTTTTTAAAGCATATTTATTTATTTTTGAAAGAGAGAGAGCAAGCACTAGTGGAGGAGGGGCAAAGAGAAAGAGAGAGAGAGAATTACAAGCAGGCTCTGTGCTGTCAGCACCTGTTACATGGGGCTTGAATTCACAAACAGTAAGATCATGACTTGAGCTGAAATCAACAGTCAGATGCTTAACCGACTGAGCCACCCAGGTGCCCCCACAGATTTTTTATAGTATGGTACTACAAATGTATTTTCCTTACGATTTTCCTAACATTTTCTTTACTCTAGCTTACTTTACTGTAAGAATACAATATTTAATACATATAACATTTTAAAAATTGTGTTAATTGACACAGCTATAGGTAAGACTTCTGATCAACAGTAGGGTATTAGTGGCTGGTTAGCAGTAGGCTGTTAGTGGTTAAGTTTTAAAGGAGTCAAAAGTTATACCTGGTTTTCAACTCTGGGGGAGTTGGTGTTTCCAACCCCCGCACTGCGCAAGGGTCAACTGTGTATTGGTTACTTATGACGCCCCACCCACACTCAAGTGGATGGCGTATTATACAAGGGCATGAACAGTGGGAGGCACATTAAAGTCAGCCCACCAAACCAAAGAAGAGATTTCAAAGCAAGGAACAGTCCCAGGAATAAAAGAGGTAACTTAAGAATTATAAAAATTTGATTTAGCAGAAAGATTTGATAATTAAAACTTTGTAGGATCCTAATAACAAAATCCCAAAATATATAAAGAAAAGGTTAAAGAATTACAGAGAAATAGACAAGATAGCAGTCGTAATTGAAGACCATAATATGCCCCTTTCAGCAGTTTATACAAAACACTGATCAAAAAAGTAAAGATGAGCCTTGAACAATGCAACCAAACAAATATGACCTAACAGATGTAAGTAGAACATTCTATCCAATGTAGAATACACATTCTTTTCAGACTCACATAGAATATTTATAAAAATGGGCCATATGCTGGCCTATAGAGAAAATGCAGGCAAATACCAAAGGATTGAAATAACATAAAGCATATTCTTTTACCATAATGAAGTTGTCAGAAATCAAAAAGATCATTAGAGTATCCTTACAGGTTTAGAAATTAAGGAATACATTTCTAACAGAATGAGACAAAAAGAAATCATAATAGAAATTATAGAAAATATATTCTAATCTAATATCCTAATAAAATATATGTTATCATGAAATTCAGTTAAAGCAGCACTTGAAGGGAATTTTATAGCTTTAAATGTATATATTTGAAAAGAACTGTCTAAAAATTAATAGGCTAAGCATCCATCTCAATAAATTAAGAAAAGAATAGCACAGCCCATCCTCTAAATAAAAAAGTGATAAAGATAGACATATTTTAACAATACAGAAATTATACAAAGAATAGGGTTAACAAAGCCAAAGTTGATACTTTGAAAACACCAATGATATTTTCATATCATTGATGAGATTGATCAAGAAAGAAGGTACAAAATCCAAAGTCAGATGCTATAAACATTAAAAAAAGAAAAAAGGCTATTATAAACAACTTTTTGCTAATGAAATTGAAAATTCTGATGAAAATGGGAAACACCTAGACTCTAATAACTTAAAACTCGTGCAAGAAGATTTATAAACATAAATCATTCTATAAGTATTAAAAACATTCAGTCACTTGTGAAAAGTCTTTCTTTTAAGGAAAACTGCAGGACCAGATAGCTCTATGAATGAATTCTAACAAGCTTTTTAAAAGGCAATAATTTGGGGTGTCTGACCTGCTTAGTTGGTAGAGCATGCGACTCTTGATCTTGAGGTCATGAGTTTGAGCCTCACATTGTGCATAGAGATTCCTTAAAAAAAAAAAAAGGAATTTGAAACCTATGTAAACCCTTTTAGTCAATAAAAAAGAGGGAATATTCCCAAACTAAATTTTATGAGACCAGACAACCTTGATATCAAATCCTGACAAAGTTAGTATGAGAAGGCACCTCGGTGGCTCAGTTGGTTAAGCATATGACTTTGGCTCAGGTCATGATCTCACGGTTCATGAGTTAGAGCCCCGTATCAGGTGCGCTGTGGTCAGTGCAGAGTTTGCTTTGCATCCACCATCTCCCCTCTCTCTGGGCCTCCCCTGTGCATGTGCGCTTTCCTTCTCTCTTGAAAATAAACATTAAATTAAAAAGTTAGTATGAGAAAATAAATACTCCAGAGTAGTATTCTGAGTAATCATGATTATATATGCGAAAGTCTTGAACTAAATATTAGTGAACTGAGTTCAATTAATAAAAAGGATAAAACACCTTTATTATAAATTAATAAAAAGGATAAAGTAAAAAGGACTAAATTCAATTTACTTCTTCAATGCAAGATTTAATGTTCGAAAGCCAATCTAATTTTACATTAATAAATACAATTTTAATGAGAAGGACAGAAATCAGTTCTGCCCTAATGGAATAAAAGAACAGTGAATAAAGGAGTAAAATTAATTCCGTATTAATATAAGAAAAGATAAAAATCCTATGATCATCTCAATAGATGAAAAGAGATTGATGAAAATTCAACATCTGGTACTTATAAAAACTCTTAGCAAATTACGAATAGAAAGACATTTCCTTAATCTGATAAGGACTATCACAGAAAACCTTTGAAATGAGGAACAAGACAAAATACCTTCTATTGCACTTTTATTCAACATTACACAGGAGGTCCTAGTCAGCATTGTAAGGGAGTTCAGTAAGTCAGTCAGTAAATAAATAACTATCAGAAAGGCAAAAGCAAGCTTTCAATATTCACAGAAGGATATAATTACGGATCTAGAACTATCCAAAAGAATCTACAGGTAAATTACATCAACTAAAAGAAATGTTTACCAAGAATGCCAGATATAAAATCAATATATAAAAATCAGTTTTATTTATTAGTAACTAATGGTTAGAAAATAAAGTTTTAAAAATACATATCACTTATAAAATAATAAGAACCTGGGGATAAAGCAACTAAACAGTGTATAAAACCTTTCTGAGGAAAATCACAGAACTTTAATGACAAATTAAAGAAGGCTTTAATTAATTAGTGGAGGTTTCATGGATTGAAAGATTCAACATTGTAAAGGTGTGATTTCTTCCTAAGTTGGTGTTTAATTTGGTGCAATCTCAGTAAAAATTTCAACAAGCGCTTTCATGAAATTAAACAAGTCCATTCTAAAATTTATAAGGAGATGCAAAAGACCTAGAAAGCCAAGACACACTTGAAGGACTACAGAGTGGTAGGAGTAGGAATACCTTAGCTGTTTAGGAGTAGGCCACCCCCCAGATGTCAAGAATTATTATAAAGCTATAATAATTAAGATTGAGTAATAGTAACATAAAGATGGACAAGTTGTGCAGTGGATTAGAGAGCCTTCAGACAAACCCATACAAATACTCACACTTGATCTATGACAAAGGTATTATTGGCAAATAATGGGACAGAAGATGGTCTTTTCAGTAACCATCACTGGGATAAATGGTTATCTTATCCCTGAAGGAAAAATCAAAATTGGCCTCCTACCTCACATCATACTAGAAAATCAATTCCTAGTAGATTAAATGTGATGGTCAAACTCTAAAACTTTTAGAAGAAAATATCTTTTTAAACTTGGAGTAGGGCAGGTTTTATTTTAAAACTGTAAAAACCACTAACCATAAAGGAAAAGATTAATAAAAAATTGTACTGTATTAAAGACCATCATCAAAGATACCACAAAGACCATGAAACTTCAAGCCACAGAGTGGGGTAAATTACTTCCAACACATAAATTGACAACAGTTTCATATTCAGAATTTATAAAGATCTCCAGCAAACCAAAAGACTTAACAAGAAAGGATATCTAGGGGCTCTTGAGTGGCTCAGTCGATTGAGCGTCCAGCTTCGGCTCAGATCATGATCTCACGGTTCGTGGGTTCAAGTCCCGCGTCAGGCTCTGTACTGACAGCTCAGAGCCTGGAGCCTGCTTTGGATTCTGTGTCTCTCGCTCTCTCTGCCCCTCCCACACTTGTGCTCTGTCTCTCAAAAATAAATAAAACATAAAAAAAAAATTAAAAAAAAAGAAAGGATATCTAGATGACCAAAAACATGAAAAACTGTTGTACCTCATTAATAATCAAGGAAATGAAAATTAAAATCACAATGAATTGCCACTCTGTGAAAATCTTTAAAACATAATAAATATTTTAAAACATCTTATAATAACAAGGATTGGCAAGGATGTGAAGCCACAAGAACTCTTTCACACTGCTGGTAAATGTGTAAATTGGTACAGCCACTTTGGAGAGCAGTTTGTCATTCTCTTGTGAAGTTGAGGATCCACATATCTTATTACACAGCATTTCACTCCTGGATGTTTATCTAGATCGGTATGCAATAGAAACGTTGATCGGTAGTAGAATAAGTGAATAAATTCTGGCATGTTCCTATAGTAGAAAACTATGAAGGACAATGAAATGAAGGATACAACTTACATGAATGAATCTTGATGTGGGGCCGTGAGCAAATGGTCAAGAAAGAATTCTTGAGACATTTTCAGTGCAAAAAGGTGCTTTTATTATAGCATGAGGACAGGGCCCATGGGCACAAAGAGCTACATTTTTGCTATACGAACCTGGTGGTTATACGTTTAGTGTTTCAGGGTCAGGGGATGCGAAGGGAGTATTAGATCATAAATGTCTTCTTTGAATTTCTACTTGTAAAACTACTTTTGCAAGATTTATCTCATGCTTATCATTCAGCTCAATATTAACTATCTGTGAGATGTACAGACAGTCATGAGACCCTTTAAGAATATAGCAACTAGCAGTATTTGATCCTTATTGAAACTATGCAGGCTATAGGCCAGCCTTCTGATCATTTTTTTGCTTTTATCCTCATCACATCTCAAATGTTGAATGAAGGTCACAAAAGAATATACATACAGTATGCTTCTCCTTTTAAAAAGTTCATAGAAAAAAATTTTAAAAAATAAAAAGTTCATGGATATGGTAGGCAGAATTACAGTCTCCTAAAAATGTTTATATCCTAACCTATGAATATGTTAGGTTACATGGCAAAGGGAATTTAAGGTGCTGATCAGCAGACGTTCAAATAGGAAGATTATCCTGGATTATTTGGGGAGCATGGAGAGATGTGCAGGATCCTTAACATGTCACAGGATCCTTAAAAGCGGAAGGAGGCAAAAGATGGAGAACCAGAGAGGGCAGCATCAGGCCTCTACTACCCAACGTCGCTGGCTTGAAGATGGAGGAATGGAACCATCTATGGCCAAGGAATGTGGATCGTCTCTAGAAGCTGGAAGAGAGAAGGAAACAGATTCTCCCCTAAAAGCTCCGGAAGGAATGCAGCCTTGCCAACACACCTTGATTTTAGCCCATCGAGAGTTATTTCTGACTTCTGACTTCCAGAAATGTAGAATAATGAACTCGTGTTGTTTGAAGCCCCTGAACTTGTTACAGCAACAATAGGAAACTAATACTAAAAATTATGAAGTGTTAAAACTGTTGTAAGGGTTGAGACCCCAAATACCCAAGAACAGAAAGTTCCAGACGCCGAGGCTGCAAAAGCATAGGAGATTTATTAGCTAGCTCGAGCTAGGGTCCAGACCCAGAGCACCAGCGCAGTGGCCTCTTTTAGGGTAAGGACCCCGCTCTCGGGATTCAGTTCTCTTTTTATAACATTTGTAGGGTTACGTGAGCTGTCTCTGCCCCTTCTCTTTGTTCTTTTGAGTCCAGTTGGCCGTGTCTTTCTTCTGATTGGCTCGTTTAAATTCGGGGCCTTTCAGTTCGGGGGGGGGGGGGGGGGAGCTTCCTTTGTTAGTCTCATGAGGCGGGTCAAACTGGCTCTCCCTGAGAAACAGAAACTCCAGGAGGTACAGGAAACGTAAACTGAAAGCTTTTAACCTATATCACAGAAACTCCAGGAGGTACAGGAAATGTAAACTGAAAGCTTTTAACCTCCTTCACTGTCAAGGAAATGATTTTCACTAAAATCAGTAGATTTTAGTGGATTGGTTTCTCTTTTGGAGAGGGAAAAGGTTATGATTAGGAAGTACTCCACTGGGGCTTCTAGGGTACCGTAATATCTTATTTATTGGAAAATATACATGTTTTATGTAATCTTCGGTATGTATGAAGCTTAAATCATTGCTTTTATTACCAGAAAGAGTTTTAAGAATAATACATATGCATACATTTTTAAACTGAAGGTTTTTTATTTTTTATTATTATTCAATGTTTATTTGGTTTTGTGAGGGAGAGATAGAGCGTGAGCAGGGGAGGGGGAGAGAGAGAGGGAGACACAGAATCCGAAGCAGGCTTCAGGCTCTTAACTGTCAGCACAGAGCCTGATGCAGGGCTTGAACTCACGAACCATGAGATCATGACCTGAGCCAAAGTCAGACACTTGACCTACTGAGCTACCCAGGTGCCCCCGAAGGTTATTTTTTGAAGTCATTTTAAAATCACATTTCTTTGACTATAAAATTATTTCTTTCTTGAGGGAGTATGACCAAAAATATTTTTTATAAACCATTAGTACTTTGCAGTATTTTCCATAATGTGATCAATGACCTAAATGACTCTTTCATGAATTTATAGTGTGTAAAAAAAATTACTCAGTTAACATAAGGAAGAAACTACTTGTCTTCCCAAATTGAAATAAAAATACAATTAAGTGGAAGACCTTATAAGAACCCCTAATCTAAAGGTGCCTGGGTAGCTCAGTCTGTCAGTTGAGCGGGTAGCTGGGTAGCTTTAAATTTGCTAAATATTAAAAAAATTAAGGAGTACCCATTTATTGAAATGCACCTAAGCCTAGTGTATATCTTGCTGTTATTTTTTTCCCCTCCCTAGTTTGGAGACAAAAAAACCGATAGAAGTGGTTTGTTTCATTTCTCTGGATATTAAGTAATTTAGCTCTATAATACACATATTAGTAGGCAGACTGACTTTCGTAGTCCGTACTTTAACTTGTTGCCTGGAGTTGTCATTTTAGAGGGTTAAATTTAAATAAGGAGCAGTTTGCAGTGAGGTTAATTTCTTTAATTTCTTCAACTTTTTAAAAAAGTTTATTTAAGTAATCTCTACATCCAACATGGGGCTTGAACTCATGACCCCGAGATCAAGAGCCACGTGCTCCTCCCTCTGAGCCAGCCAGGTGCCCCTCATTTCTTCAACTTTTAAAATTATACTAATAAAGTATAAATGATAAAAAAAATAATTCTTGCTGCATTTAGTAAGAAAGAGGTTGTTTACAGTGTGACTCTGTAGGAAATTTTTAGTCTTAAGTACTTGATGGTCTCTGTTAACTGGGGCTTTAACTTTCTCCTAATGAATACGATATGGGGAGGCATTTTGGCAAGATGGTGAGCTGTTTCCCAACTTCAGAGTAAGCAGCTCCGAGGCTTGCGGGCTGGTGTGGTCTGGAGGGAATATGTTAGTGTGGGGAACATACCGTGATCCACATGAAAACAAAAGGCAAAAGCCTATGGAGCAACTAGCACAATTTTTGAGTTCTTCTTTGAGTGAAAGCTTTCAGCGCATTGTAGAGATTGCTTCCTCAATCTTGGTGTTAACTGCCATTCAGGGTACTCGAGCAGCTCTACATGAGCTCCATGGATGAGGCAAGCCATGAATTAGCAAAGGAAAATAATTCACTTGAAGGAACTCCAGCAGCCAGAGACAGGATGAACAAAGATTGCATCTAGAACAAGTGACTTCAGTGAAATAGAACAGAAATAGAAATTGGAAGTGATAGATGACAGATTTAATAGGCAAAATAAAATAAATTATCCTAGATTTTCAGGAGAAATGAATTGACATGCTTCTAATTGTAGCATAAAAGAAAATGAAGAAAAGGGGGGAACTTTTTTATATATTAATTTGTGGAACAGATGATTATTGTTAAGGCTCAAATTCCTGGTCTGGAACATTAAGTAGAAGAGTATACCAAAACAGAAAATAAACAAGTAAGTAGGGAGGTACATGGGTAAGTAAGTAAATAAAAAAGAGAGAGAGAAGGAGAAAGAGCAATGGAAGAAATGCAACTAAAAATAGAACAGGAGAGCATTACTCTGACTTAAGGAAAGACTAAGTTCCAGATCAGAGTGTTTAGAGTGATCAGAGTGTCGAGGGAATATGTAATGATGGGGAGACAAAAAAAAAAAAAAAAACAAGCTGTTTACAAAGGAAAAATCATCAAGATATGTGCCAGCCTCCTCAAGGGGACACTGGAAACTTAGAAGGAAGTAAAATAACATCTACAGATTCCTAAGAGAAGAACTGTTCCTGTACCTACCCAGTATTATTCACATGTTTATGGTGAAAGCAAGGTATTTGTGGATATGTAGGAATTCAGGTCCTCCATTTAGGAGTTTTCAGTAAAGGATTCTCACCAAATAATTGCCAACAGAGACTTTAAGATTGGGCAGAGGAAGAGAAGAAGAGAAAAACAGTGGTAAGCAAATGAATCTCACAGTATATTTAACTAAATCTAAATGGATAATGATAGAGTGACTGTATTTCAGCACATTCCTTTGTCTTCTGCACTTCCTGAAAGTTTGCAAAAGTTTTATTAGATGTAGGTTCTGTCCTGGCGAGACCATAAATGACATTCTCTTCTTCTGCAGGGAGGCATATAACTTCTGACTGGCATTTTTTTAAAAAAAATTTTAACATTTATTTTTGAGAGAGAGAGACACAGACAGACCACGAGTGGGGGAGGGGTAGAGAGAGAAGGAAACCTAGAATCCGAAGCAGGCTCCAGGCTCTGAGCTGTCAGCACAGAGCCCGATGCAGGGCTTGAACGCACGATTGCGAGATCTTGACCTGCACTGAAGTCAGACACTTAACTGACTGAGGAACCCAGGCGCCCCTCTGATTGCCTTTTTGTAAAGATAGCCATTAATACACAATTCTAAACTTTTTTTTTTTTTTTTTGAAAGAGAAAGAGAGGGAGGGCCAGAGAGAGGATCCCAAGCAGGCTCCACACTGTCAACACAAAGCCTGACACGGGGCTTGATCCCACAGACTGTGAGATCATGACCCTAGCCAAAATTAAGAGTTGGACACTTAACCAACTGATCCACCCAGGTGCCCTGATACCAATTCTAGACGCTATCATTACTTTTCATTTATAGTTAGAACACGTAAACAAGACGCCGCTCTTCATCTGTTTGGTTATTCACTGGTACAGTTCGTATAGGGAAGGCAAGATAAAAGTTTGATGTTTTCCCCTTACTTAATCAGTTAGCAAGATAATGAATTGCTTCTCTATTATCTTTCTGGAGGGAGGCGGGAGATGTCATTATAAACTAGTATAATTCAGTATATGTGATAGATTTGACTCCTTTGCAATTATTATCTTTATTGAAGCTCAAATTGTCTCATCTTTGGCTAGTTGAAGTAAAATGATTGCTGAATCCTTTTGACCTGACCCTCATAATCTTTGTAAAGAAAAGGGCAGTAGTTTTTCTTCAGTTTTGCTTTGCATTTCTAAAAACCTCAGAATGTTTCTGTGCTTTTTTAGGTGGATTTTAGGGATCCATTGTTTCCTAGGATATTTGATACTTAGTATGATCTTGGGTGTAATTGTAGGCAGATATGCCTTAGAATTTGTGTTACTTACAAAAAAATAATGGTTTTATTTTTTAAGTATATGTGGAGATTCAAAAAGAATCAGTATTTCCCAGCAAAAAGATGTAGAGGCATATGTTAAAATGGATTTTTCAATAGATTAATAAGTATTTGCATGTTTACTCTGGGTGAGTCTCGACAATGGGAACTCTTGGGAATTCAAACAATCATGAAACTTGCTTTATTAACCTAACATTTCAGTAAAAGAAGTTCCAAGGATTAACCCTACACTTTATTTTTCTTTCAGATCTGTCACGAAATCGCCTCTCAGAAATTCCCATAGAAGCATGTCATTTCGTTTCTCTTGAGAATCTCAATTTATACCAAAATTGTATTCGGTATATACCAGAGGCAATTCTAAACCTACAAGCTCTAACATTCTTAAATATTAGGTAAGAATGTTTCTTCTCCTTTTTTTTGTTTTTGTTTTTGTTTTTTTTTTGTTGTTGTTTTGATTTTTGCTTTCATGTGGTCTTTTCAGTTCTCTCTTGGCTTTCACTAAAATTTACATTATCTGTTCATATCTGCAGTATCGATACATGTTCTTAGGCTGAATTAACAATATTTCCTATGTCCTCCTTGTTTCTCCCTTTGTCTTTAGCTTTGTAACTATAAGGGTCATTAGTCTGGTAGGATTGCAACAGTCTTATAGCTGCGGTTTTCCAGTTAGACTTTCAAATAAGCTTTCTCAGATGAAGATAGTAGATCTGAAAGTACTTGCATTCTTGTGATTGAGTATTTTTGTGTACTAAGTTCTGAATGTGCAAATGCACTTATTTACCTCATTTCCATTTTTTCATATCTCGGAAAACTATTTTTCATCATAAAAGTTATAAATGTTCATTGGAGAAAATGAGCAAATGTAGAAAGGTGTAAAGGATATTAATTAAAATGTTATATCTGAGTTTTACAATTATAAGTGATATTTTCCTTTTTCTCCAGACTTTTAGTCAAATTTTTAAATGAGTTTTTCCCCTTGTCATGAAACATTCTGGAAATATTTTTATATGTAAACATTTTATTGTACAGTTTATATGTACTTCTAAAATTCATTTTTCCTGTTGGATATTTAGTTTATTTCAGTTTTTTGCCATGATAAAAGTGGTATTAACAGAGGCTCTGATATGTAAATACTTGTTTTTCTCCTTCTTTAAGATAAATGTCAAGGAATAGAATTATTTAAAAAGTTTTAAAGGCACATGATCTATGTTAGTAAAATCAGCAAAGGGTCTTGAAAATGGGGTTAATTGACCCTAGAGCTTAAAGGGTTAAATCTATATAAGTAATGTTTTAACCTTCTTTTATCCTAATGATAGATGTGTCCTTTTAGCTCTGATTTTGCGTGTTTTTATATAATTCAGAGATTTACCTATACTTCAGCTGACGTGATCTATATGAAATCACAACCTGTCGCTTGTTTTCTATAGAACTATATTTGGATCATTTATGTGCATTTGATTATAATGTGTGTAATGATGAGAGAAGTGGATTACAACTACTTTTACGTTTATAACCCTTTTTTAGAAGAAGGGGAGAGGATGATAATCATCTATCCTATTTTTTTATGTTTATTTATTTAATGTTTATTTAATATTGAGAGAGAGAGAGAGCACAAGCACTAACCAGAGGGGAGGGGCAGAGAGAGAGGGAGACACAGAATCTGAAGCAGGCTCCAGGCTCTGAGCTGTCATCACAGAGCCCGACACAGGGCTCAAACTCACAAAATGTGAGATCATGACCTGAGCTGAAGTCAGACACTTGACCAACTGAGCTACCCAGGTTCCCCTACCCTATTTTTTTTTAATGTTTATTTATTTATTTTAAGGAGAGGGGGAGAGAGAATCCCAAGCAGGCTCCACACTTAGCGCAGAGCCTGGTGTGGAGCTCAGTCTCACCAACCGTGAGATCATGACCTGATCCGAAATCAAGAGTCAGACACTTAACTGACTGAGCCACCCAGGTGCCCCTACCATATTTTTAAATTACTTTATCTTGCATAAAATTAACTTTAATAAAGTAATAATATGTGTTTAGTTAGCATGTCATTATAGAACGTTTTATGGGACAGGGCCCTGTAGGATAGGTAGACAAGGATTAAAATCCTCAGTTTACAGATAAGGAATCTGTAAAAAGCTGATAAGTTAAATTTTGTGCCTAAAACCACAAAGCTGATGAGTGAGGAAATGGAGGCTAGAACCCAAATCTAATACTCTGTTTGTTCCTTCCATGACTTATATTTATATTTGTCACTTTACTGAGTATAGAATGGGAAAAATGAAAATTTTTTCCTTGAATGGTGAGTTCTAATTCTTTTCTTTTTCTGCTTACCCATTTAGTCGGAACCAACTGTCAACCTTGCCAGTACACTTGTGTAATTTACCATTGAAAGTGTTAATCGCTAGTAATAACAAATTGGTGTCACTTCCAGAGGAAATTGGACATCTCAGACATTTAACAGAACTTGTAAGTTAATGTTTTACTTTTTTGTTGTTCCACATGTATGTATATCCATAGTGATACCATACTCTTGTTTTGTGGTAAAGAAAGACCCATTATTAAGGTGTGTTTTTGAGTTTTTCCAAAACTCAGTGAAGTTTTGCTGGTTGATCAGTACTGAAATGCTTCAGCACAGAGTTAAGAAAGAACTGACAGTACAAGTCTAATAGGCCCACAAGGAATGGGACAAGTCATTAGAATTAAATTCCAACCAATATTAAGTGATTTCTATGTTAATACGTTTTTGAAATATAAGTTAATAACTCATTTGGATTTTTCACATTGAATCTTAATAGCATCAATATTCTGATTTGGAGTTAGCCCTCTGGGCGACAGCACTGCAAAGATCAAGCTTATTTTTTGGCCTTACAATGCTATCTCTATCACCTATCTCCCTCTCTAAAGTAAGCTGTTCTTTACTGCCTTCTGTTTTCTAAGAAGCTTCACGTCCGTGTATCACTCCTTCTTTTACTCTTTAGTACTTATGTCCTGGGCATGGGAATGAGACTTTTCCCATTTAGTCACCACAGTAACATTATGAATTAGGTATAATACTTATCATCATATTATAGCCAAGGAAACTAGCCCTTACATAGGTTCAGTAATTTACCCAAGGTTCCATAAATGAAGTAGAATTTTAAACCAATCTACCTTAACTCCAGAGCCCATGTGTCATAGACCTGAAATTGTCCGATACAGTTACGTCCATTGAGATTTGGGAGGATAGTTCCATGTAGGTTTATTAACAAAGATAAACGTCATGAATAAAACTTACACGTATAATTTACTGGCCCACACATTAGCTCTTTTTTTTCAGGTGGATTATAAATGTGAAAGGTCACATGTAAAAATTCACGAGTATGTTAAATCTGGAGTCTAGACTACTGTTTATGTAGAGGCAGTTAGATATAAATAACTTCTTTTCTAGGAAATGAAGTCCAAAATGTATGTTTGTTGGCATTTCTTCAGAGCCTGTTTTTTGGTTTGTTTTTTTCTTTATTTTTTTTCTGTTTCTTTTTTTTTTATAATAGTTTATTTTCAAATTGGTTTACATATAACACCCAGTGTTCATCCCAACACGTGCCCTCTTTAATGCCCGTCACCCCCTCTCCCCCCTCCCTTACCCCCCTCACCCTCAGTTTGTTCTTAGTCTTCGAGAGTCTCTTATGTTTTATCTCCCTCCCTCTCTGTGTCTTTTTTTCCTTTCCCCTCTTCCCCTTCCCCTGGTTTTTGCTTAATCTCACAAAGTCCACCTATTCGTGGAAACATATAGTATCTGTCTTTTTCTGACTGACTTATTTCACTTAACGTAGAGAGAGAGAGAGTGAGAGCGCATGAGCAGGGGAAGGGCAGAGAGAGAGGGAGACACAGAATCTGAATCAGGCTCCAGGCTCTGAGCTGTCAGCACAGAGCCCAACGGGGGGCTCGAACTCATGACCCCAAGTTCAAGAGTCTCATGCTCCTCTGACTGAGCCAGCCAGGCACCCCTATTCCTTGGTTTTTAACTGAGAGTAAAGTTCTGTCTTTTAACTTTTTCCAAGAGAAATAATATAAATTACTGTTATCTTCTAGCTCAGCTCAATTTTCCCTATCCTTTCAACTTCTTTTCCTTTTAACTTTGATGTCCAGAGCATTGGAATAAAAAATACAGCTACTGATTCCACTTCAGTCATTAATTGGTAGAAAAAGTATAAATAATATTATTTTCTCTAAGAACATTGTGGGAAATTTTTAAAATAATGTTTGAAGTTTTTGGTAAGTGGTCTTTTCTAATAGGTCTATTAATATTTTCTTTTTACTCATATACTAGAGAAGTTTTAAGTGTTAATATGGCATGTTGGAGCTTTTATTAACCTAGACAACTTCCTGCCATTCCCCATTATGCAGTTTTCTGGCTTGTCTCAGAGTTATGGAATTCTGAATGTGTCAGTCTTGGAATCTGTACTCAGCCTCTTTTCAGAATTCGTGTCATCAAGCTGTTGACCAAGATCCCAGAAGACTTGCATAATACATATATTGGTACCAACTTGATCAAATGCCAATAGGGCAGTATCTGTTTTTTCCATAGCCTTTAGTTATGCTTACTTTACCATTTTCCCCTCACTTTCAGTTTCGTAAAGAATGACTTGAGTCATCAGTGCATTTTTATTTTATATTCTTGAGCAAGTGAACTGATATTTTGAAAATAGGATTTCCTTTCAATTAATTTTATCATTATAATTTTTATCATTGTTTTACTTTTTTCTTCTAGTCACATTAGAATACATATAAAATAAAATATTGCCCTAAATAGATGTCTTAATACTTTTTTCTAGTTTACTTTTTCACTAGAATTTTCATTCAATCTGATACTAGGCTTCCTGTGCACAAATTAAGTCATTTAATTTTTGTTCTGTTCATAAAATTAATGTAGATTCATATAACATCTATAAAATCAGAAGCCTGTAAGTTTTTTAAATTAAATGTTTGTACAAACTATGGAATTACTCTTGGACATAGAATCATAATTTTTTTTTTTTACAGTTAAGACAGACCATAGGTATTATCTTTATCCAACCTCATTTTATAGATGGTTTAAAGAGACAAATTTGTAATATCAGAAGAATTCTTTACTTTGTATCTTTTTTGAAATAGGATGTGAGCTGCAATGAAATTCAAACAATACCTTCCCAAGTTGGTAATTTGGAGGCCTTAAGAGACCTTAATGTCAGAAGAAATCACTTAGTACGTTTGCCTGAAGGTAAGAAATTGTGAAATACTTGTTTTATTTTTATTTATTTATTTTTTTAAAGATAATCTCCACATCCAACATGGGGCTCGAATGCACAGCCCTGAGATCAAGAGTTGCATGCTCTACTGGCTGAGCCAGCCAGGTGTCCCCAAATAATTGTTTTATTATTAGTTGTCTTTTTATATTAAAGATCTCTCAGAACTGATAGGTGTAAGACAAAAATACATAAGAATTTACAGCAGGAACATCCGGGTGGCTCAGTCAGTTAAGCATCTGACTCTTGATTTCGGCTCAGGTCATGATTTCACAGTTTGTGAGTTTGAGCCCAGCGTTAGACTCTGTGCTGACAGCATGGAGCCTGCTTGGGAATTCTCTGTCTCCCTCGCTCTCAGCACCTCCCCCACTCATGCACATTTTCTCTCTCAAAATTAAATAAATAAACATTCGGCATAAATAGATAGATGGACGATAGGTAGTTACCGCCCGTGTTCAGGATATAATGATTTAGTCATTACATGTTATCTGTTTCGTTGTGGATTGTATTCTTATTTATTTTTAGAGAGAGAGAGCAAGCACGTGTGAGAGAGGGGCAGAGAGCGAGGGAGAGAGAGAATCCACAGCAGACTCTGCACTATCAGCATAGAGCCTGGCGTGGGGCTTGAACTCACAAACGTGAGATCATGACCTGAGCCAAAATCAAGAGTCAGTTGCTTAACCGACTGAGCGCCCAGGCGCCCCTGTTTCATTGTGGATTTTAAAAGTTGGATTCTTCAGGGGGGCCTGGGTGGCTTAGTCGGTTAAGCAACTGACTCTTAGGTTTGGCTCTGGTTACCATCTCATGGTTTGTGGGTTTGAGCCTTGAGTCAGGCTCTGCGCTGATAGTGTAGAACCTGCCTGGGATGCTCTGTCTCTCTGCCCCTCCCCCACTTGTGCACGCTCTGTCTCAAAAATAAACAAACATTAAGAACAAATAAAAATTAAAAAAATAAAAGATTCTGCAGTGAAGAACTCTAATAAACTATAAACCAGTGATTGTATTTTTAGATCTTGTCAGAATTAAGTAGTAACTCAGGGTAAGTTGCCTGGAAGTTTCAGTAAGCATAACTACTTGGGAGAAACAGATCATGTTTCTGCTAAGGAGATATTTTAGCATAATGAAAAACATTCCTACAGTTTACACTGACTTAAAATGGACTTAACTTGAACCTAATTACTTTATCCTTCCCTGGAAATGTGCAGGTAGGGACTAAGGAACATTGGGAGGTGATGTGTAGAGTGAATAATGAATGGAGTAAGAGACCTTACTGGGGGGTTGGCTATCTTAGGCTCACTGTAAGCTCTGGTATATGTATTTGAGTGATAATAATGATTAAACGAATTAAGTATAATTTATCAAGCCTCCAAAATATGAATTCAGGAAAGAAAAAGCTATAAAAGGGAACGAAAATGAGGAGAACTATTATTTTATTAGATCAGAGTATATATTTCTTCAGTTGTATTATGGAAAATTTCATATGTAAATGAGAGCAGTGATTCATCCAGCTCATGGCATCTCTTGTGCCATCTATACTCCCGTCCACTTTCCCTTAACTCTATCCTTTAGAAGGTGTTTTCATGACAGTGGTGCTCTAGATTCTTTTATAAAACATGACTTATAGTGTATAGTAAATAATGCATCAACTAATGATGCTTTGCTTCATTCTAGAACTCAAATGTTAACACCAGTATGATCCAGTATGATTTTTAGCTCTAACATACTAGTGTGGCTTTGACATGGATGTCAGAATGTCTCAGAAAGTGATATGTCAGTCCACTTTTATATACCATACTACAATCATACTAGCCAAAATCCTGCAGAACTTTCCTCTCAGTCGCTTTGCCCAGTAAACTTTTCATCTTTTATTTTCAGAGCCTTTTTCATTTCCTCCTGGGTCTGCTTTCTACCCTCTCAGTAATGTGAATGAAGGCCCCCCGCAGAACTGTCCAAAATCATGGCACAGGCCTTACAACCTCGAATTTCAATCCAAGATTACCCTTCTTCTCAGGACTCACCTACTGTGTTGATCTTTAAAAGCTTACTAGTGTAATAATACTGATTTCATCTCAAATCATTTAATGAAAACGTTGGGAATTTAGTGAAAATGAAAATTTGAGGTTTAAGATGACAATTGCAGTCAAATAGATTTATCATCTAATTTATTTCTGTATCTGATTTTGAAGGTGTATTCCCAAGAAAATGGTGAGTCACACAAATAATTTTAGATGGTTTTCTGTTCGCTTATCTTATAATCTCAGCATATTCAGCTAAGCTGAGATAGCAGGAAAGTTTTAATCCAGTAGCTACACAAGTTAGTATGGAAGTTCATTGTAAGTAATTGGTGGTCTCTGACATTGTACGATTTGGTAGATAAGATAGTAGTAGGTTTTTAGTTGTATCGCCATTTTGATTTTAAATTTTAATTGTTACAAAATAATGTATCATTCAGAAAGTCAAATAATATTCAGAAAGTTTAGGGGCGCCTGGGTGGCTCAGTTGGTTAAGCGCCCCACTTGGCTCAGGTCATGATTTCACGGTTCATAAGTTCAAGCCCCACTTCAGGCTTTGTGCTGACAACTTGGCACCTGGAGCCTGCTTTGGATTCTGTGTGTGTGTCCCTCTCTCTGCCCCTCCCTTGCTCGTGCCCTGTCTGTCTCTCTCTCTCAAAAATAAACAAACATTAAAAAATAAATAAATAAATTCCACTTAATTAACATACAGTGTAAGATTGGTTTCAGGTGTACAATATAGTGATCCAATGCTTCCATATAACACCACCTGCTAACCCAAATACTAAAAACAAAAAAAAAAAAAAATAAAAACAATAATAGATCAATAATAGCATTCCTCTGCCTCAGCCATTCCCCTCCCCAGTTTTAATCTCTATAAGTATCTACCTTCTCTGCCTTTGACTCTTTGCACTGGCATTTGCTGACATTTCTAAATAATGTGCCTTTAAGAGCTTTGTGTGATTTATCAATTTTGATGCTTCATGTGAGCTTCCCATTGTGGTAGATGAGGATTTAACTTCCTGACACACTATCCCCATCATACTCTCACCTCCCTACTACTGTCTTCCCAGTATGGTTTTATCACAACTTCTGATCAAAGAGTTATTATTTACATTATTATAACTATATGAATATTGTTTTCTGCCAATTCAGTTGATGTACTGATTTCATTTTTTTTGCACTTTTTAACATTTATTTATTTTTGTGAAAGCGAGAGCGCATGCATACCCACCTGCGCGTGGGTGGGGGCAGGGGCAGAGACAGAGGGAGTCACAGAATCTAGAGTAGGCTCCAGGCTCTGAGCTGTCAGCACAGAGCCCGACACGGGGCTCAAACTCACAAGATCATGACCTGAGCCAAAGGTGGACGCTTAACCGACTGAACCACCCAGGCACCCTGATTTCATTTATTTTTTGTACATCTTTTTTACTGGTGTTGTTTTTCTGGAATTAATAATTCCTCTTTTTTTATTTGCTTACTTTTTTTATGTACCTATGGTTAATTCCTCCCTCTTTTTCTAGCAGAGAGACCACAATCACATAATTTTTATTAACTACATTGTTATAAGTATCCTATTTTATTATTTTTCTTGTTCATCTCTTATTGTACCTAATTTATAAATTAATCCTTTTTCATGTGTGTGTATATATATATACACACAGGTATGTATATATAGGAAAAGTCATGGTATATATAGGGTTTGGTACTAACTGTGGCTTCAGCATCCACTAAGGATCTTGGAACATATCCCCCATGGATAAGAGGGGTAGAGATTACTGAGATACTAGAGCTGGGGAGGTTGGGGTTGGGGGGGAAGTGCTGAGGTCTCATCATTGTGTAAGACTTTCTCTTAAAGCCTTCATTTTCAATGGGCAACTCATCTTCCTGACTTTCCATTGTGCCCGAGGTTCCTGAGTTCAAA
This sequence comes from Paguma larvata, assembly GCA_030068075.1. NCBI lineage: Eukaryota > Metazoa > Chordata > Mammalia > Carnivora > Viverridae > Paguma > Paguma larvata. The sequence continues at coordinate 84,242,410 of CM057824.1, forward strand.
GCCTTTTGATTCAGTTTCACTAGAGAATAACTTGTTGACTCCTGTGGTGATTGGAAAGGGGTAGTGGCCTAGCTGCATGAGTTAAGGCTGGGGGCTTAGGCATTTAACTTGTTTTTTGTACAGACTATCATCTAACCCCTTGGTTCTGCCTGTGTTTCTGTGGTATCAGGCCTCCAGTTTCTTTAGTTCTGTGAGAGGTCACACAGCTTGCTTTTTATTAGTATTCCCATCTGTAAGTTACTAGATTTCATTTTACAGTATCAGTTCTTCATTAAGAAAGAATGGAGATAAATACGTTAAACTCACTGCATTTAATTGGAAGCTACTATAAAACTTGTCTAGTTTTGAAATATCATTAATTGTTCATTTCCATCTTATCACCCCACAGAGCTAGCAGAGTTGCCTTTGATACGGTTCGACTTCTCCTGCAATAAAATTACAACAATCCCTGTTTGTTATCGGAACCTCAGGCACTTACAGATGATCACCCTAGATAACAATCCACTACAGTCTCCTCCTGCACAGGTAAACAGTACTGGATTTGAAGGATGTTGTGAACTTTTTTGACAAAGGGTGAGCTTAAAACTTGAAGTTCTATCTATTTATCTTTTTGTTGGAAATGAACTTCTTTTAAAATAAACTCCCATACATAAGCATTCTTTAGAACCGTTTAATAAATGGGATGGAGGACAGGTAATGTTTCCAAAGTGTGTTTTTCCTTTCATCGAATTGACTTCGGTTTTTTTGCTTTTTTGTTTTTTAAGTTGAAAGGTTCTTCCTTAAAGTTCTTCTAATAAAATTTGAGTTAATTTCCTTATAGTAAAACTTGAATGTAGGTAATGTAAATGGCTAGAGACAAATAAAAATACTTGGCTTTCAGAACTAAGAATTATCAGTATGTTTCTTTTCACCATCATTTTTGTCTTTTTTTATTTTCTAAAATCTTTAAGTTCATTTAGTCAATATGGTCATTTGTTTATCAGTGACCGATATGAAACTGATAATAAAGTAATTATAAGGTAGCTTCATATATAGATTCTAGACATCCTGTAATCTGAACAACTCTACCAGCCTATATTTTTCACAGTAGAGTTTGTACACTATAGTTGATTCATGGTCTCGTTCAGACCTCTGGATGGCGACTATAAAGCTTTATGAGTAAACTTCATAACTGTAGAAGGATTTCATAATCCTAAAGAATTTATAGTTTTACTTCTGTCAACAGAAATATAACCTTAACATTTAATTATTTCCTGCTTTTCTCTCTTACAGAAAGTAGGATTCAAAACATAATCATTTATGATTACTGGATTTCTAAAAGCAAAAGTTGCCCATATAATCCATGGGGAGCAATGCTTTAAATTCCTGACTGTGCCTAACTAATCAGTGTGATAAGTTAACTTGATATTCTATCAGTATTTATAATCATAAGTTATTTATTTTATATGTTACTGAAACTTATTCATGACTAGAAAATAAAATCTGTGTTTATATATGTATATATATATATATATATATATACATTTCAAGTAAATGCATAAAGTAAATAATATGTTATAATGTAATGAGTATTAGATTTTTAATATCACTGTATATGGTTGATAGAAATGCCTTCTATTTCTAGTATACTTTAAGTAAAAAGCTGATTATGATTTTTAAAAAGGGATACATATATTTCAGATGAGTAATAATTTGGTTGCATTTATATGTTACTTTTTTTTTAGATATGTATAAAAGGCAAAGTGCACATATTTAAGTACCTGAACATACAGGCTTGTAAGATTGCTCCAGATCTGCCAGATTACGATAGGAGACCCTTGGGTTTTGGCTCCTGGTGAGTATGTTCTATTTTTTTATTTAATGTATTCCATCTTACAGGGAATCAAACGGGACCCTAAATCTGCCTGTTTAACTAAAAGGAAATAATCCATTTTGATACTGTTTTCTCAGAATACTTGCATTAAGTAAACAGTTGATTATATAGGTTGATAAAGTGTAGTTCTAAGTTAAGGTTTCTCCATCTCTGTGTTGTTGATATTTTGGGCAAGATAATTTTTTGTTGTGAGAAGCTGTCCTGTAATTCAGAAGATGTGTATCAGTATTCCTGGCTTCTGTTGCACCCTCCCAAAGTGACAAACAAAAATATCTCCAGGCATTGCCAAATATCCCCTGTGGGGGTTCCCAGTGGAAAACCAATGATCTTAGTGACTTAAATGCTAGTTAACCTTGACTCTACTGTTCTATGGCTTAAAGCAAGTCATTCAGACTTTTTAGGCTTCATTTTTTCAATGGGGAATGAAGAGGTTGGATTCGATGACCATTAATATTACTTTCAGGATCTTTTAGTCTGTGAATCTTTTGGCTACATAACACCTGACTTAGAAGGTTATCTCCTTGGCATTCCCAACCATCTGGAACAATCTTAAGTAGCAGGACTTAAATTCAAAAGGCCTTGAAACAGGCAAAATGGACGTTTCCATCAAGGCCTTACTCAGAAGGCTTTCTCTTAGAACCTGTCACATTTTACATAAAAGCACAGTTCTCATGAGCTTGCTTCTCAGTATCCTAGTCTAAAACAGATTAACAAATTTCTGTTTTGGTCAAGTTTGTAAGAGCAGACATATTAAAAGTACAAAAAGTAATTTGAAGGAAAAAATAAAACTTAAAAAGAGACACATATTAAACAAAAAATTCAAGTTAGTGGTTAACTCTGAGAAGGAAGATTTAGTATGAAAGAGGCATAAAGGGGCTTTAAAAGTACTAATGGTCCATTATGTTTTAAAAGTTATGTCTGTTATATTTTTTTATCAGTATGACATATTGCATAATTTTAATAAGATACTTAAAAGCCAGACACACTAAAAATATAGCAACTTGACATCATTAGACATATATGCAAAGAACGCTCCATATTTCAGAAATATTTTAAGTTTTTACTATGTTATAGCACAATACAGTAATTGATGCTCATTAGGAAAATGCTAAGGTATATTAAATATGTCATTTCCAGTAAAGGGATATAGGCATTACAGTTTAAACTTTTTTCATCAGAAATTATTTGAATTAAATATTTGAGTGTTTATGGTGTAAAGGAGTAATCTCAAGCTATCTGAAAATACAGAACCTAATTTCTCAAGTAAATTAAGTATTACTCCAAAGGGACTGATCCCTGCCCTTTGCCACAGAAGGTGTCTTTCTTCTTTACCACTGTATCCCTAGTTCACCTGAGTGTTTGGCACAGACAGTAGACACTCAACAAATATTCATTGAAAGAATTAACAGTCCATTTGGTCACACAAATGTCATTTCCCTCCTAACCTTCCTCTGCTTACAGTCATCAGAAGCAACTTTATGGTGACATTCTGGTTTTTTGTTTTTTGGTTTGGCTATTAGATTGAAGATTTACATGGACACTGTGAAGGATATTTAAAATACTAACTCTAATCTGGTTGCTTAAGCATATAGTAATACAAATTTTAGTATATTTATACAAACATGCAAGGAGAAATTAACCAATATCATATATACCCATAAAAGATTTCTACAAGAACATCTTAGTTCTAACAGTTTTAACTCTGAGAAGACTGAAAGCAGATATGTGATGTTAAGGAAGACATAAAAGGTTTTGACAGATGGTAGGGATTAGGTCTGGCCTCCTCTGCTGGATCTAGGCCTCTCTTGGAGGAAGGACTTTGACAATGGGAAGAATATGAGGGGACTCAGACCATTATTGACAAGAGTTTTTAAATTTGATAATTATTCATTATATCCTTTTCTTTCTTCATTTCTTTTTCCTCCTATCTTGGTTAATTTCTTATAATATAGAACTCTTGTATTATTGAAAAAAGTTTTGTTTTTCCTATTCAAATTTTTCATTAAATGTGAAAGATGTACAACAAACAGGGGCACCTGGGTGGCTGAATCAGTTAAGCGTCCAACTTCAGCTCAGGTCATGATCTCACTTTTCATAGTTTCAAGCCCCACATCAGGCTGTGTGCTGACAGCTCAGAACCTGGAGCCTGCTTGGGATTCTGTGTCTCCCTCTCTCCTGCCCCTCCCCCGCTCATGCTTGCTCTCTGTCTCTGTCTCAAAAATAAATAAAACATTAAAAAAGTTAGTAACTGCTGTTTAAAAAATGAAGGAAGGAAGGAAGGAAAGAAGAGAATGAAAGATGTATAACAAATTAACGTAGCTTTTATTTTCCCCCTTGGAGTTAATCTTTGGTAAGGAAAAGTCTTCCTCTCCTGAAATAGCGAGTACGAACAAACCGCTACTGCTGCCTTTGAGATTGGAGTATAAGGCAGCAAATGCTGACTACTGGGATGTGAGGGTATGCTCAAAGACTAGGAGGCCACATCCGCATCTGTCAGAATAATAAGCTTTGACCGAGGCCTGTAGTGCTAATTGCAAAACCTGTTTCTCTCTGCCATTCAGGTCTTAGTCTTGCGGACTAATTGTTCTTGGCCTCATTTTTTTGTTTGGATTTTTTAGAGAGAAAAAGAGCATGAGTAGGGGAGAGGGGCAGAAGGGAGGAGAGGGAGAGAGAGAGAGAGAGAGAGAGAATCCTAAGTAGGCTCTATGCTCTGCACAAAGCCCAACATAGGGCTCAATCCCACGACCCTGGGATCATGACCCAAGCTGAAATCAAGAGTCGGATGCCCAACCGACTGAGCCACCCAGGTGCCCCCTAATATTTTTTAATAGAAAAATCCTCATCATAATACTTTAAAACATTAAACATATATATATTTTTTAAAAACTGGCAAGAGACATGTATATTTGCAAAGAGATAACAGGATTAAATCCATGGAGAAATGTATCCTAAATGGAAAGTTTAAATGGCATAATCATGTCATGTCTTTCCAAAGAATTGGCAACTATAGATCTGATATCTCCCAGTCCCTCTAATAATCCCTCATTATGCTCACCAGATTAATCCGTGTTCTATATTATTCCTTTTTTTCTGGAGTTATGTTACTTTATTTGTAATTGTTTCAGAATGTCCTAGAAATTATTGTATAAATATATCATATGAATAAAATACTTCCATAAACTCCTCAGGCAGCAGTGAATGGGACGTTATAGCTTCATGTCTTTTTTACCGAGGTACAGATTAGTGAAATTGCATTGTAGTTGGCAGTACCTTTATTCAAAATGCTGTCATAGAGTCAGAATGTCTGTACTGTTGGGGGCCTGTACTACTGGGAAGTTCACTTAACCCTTCTGGATTTCAGTTTCTTCAACATGATCTTTATTTACTCTGTCGAGTAAATTCTAAGGATTGAATGACCTGTTTCTGAAAGTGCTTGGCTAACCATAAAGTCCTATGTAAATATTAGGCATTATAATTACTAGCTGTCTACTGTGATCTAGGACTAGTTTAGTCCTAAGAGCCTGGTCTTGTTAAAGAGGATTTTTATTAATCCTGTAGATCTTCAGGTATTCAGTACCAATTAGATGCTGTGGTACTTTTCAATCCTTTGATGTAACTTTCCGACTACTTTTGCATAATATAAAAACAACGCAAAATCTTCCTTAAGTCATTTTATAAAGGTCACAAATGTTTTATTTATTTCTAAATGTAAATGTTTCCAACTCTTTTAGCAAGTTGCACTGCTACGATAACTTTTATGTTTTACATAGTGGCACGTGTATTTTTCCCTAGTGATCTATAGTGACCTATACTTTTTTGCCGAGATGATTTTCACCAGCTTTTGATTACAGACTAAACATATTATTTATTTATGGTAATGTGGCAGTGAGGAAAGACTAAGTGAGCTGTAAGCAGGACTGAGAAAAGTCCTGCTTCTGCAGCCCCAGGAACAGAGTTAATTCTCTCCAGCAAGCCTGAGCTTGTTGTGAAAGCAGTGATTGTCCTTTATTCGTACTCAGTATTCACAGCGTCTAGAACACTGTGTCACAGTCAATAAGTGGTGAACTAAACTCAAATGAAGCAGATGTAGTAAGTTGTTATAACAGCAGATACTCTCTGAAGGCTACATTCTTCATAGAAATAATAATAATAATAACTTATTTAATGCTTTTTAATGGGATTTGTGCAAATCCTTAGCTTATATTTTCTCAATCTTTATTGCAAATCTATGAGGTAGGTGTTATTGATCTTTTTTTCCCCCTTTAACTGATGAGGTAACAGAAGTTGAGAGAAGTTAAGCAAGTTAATGAAAGTCACATAGCTAGTAAATGATGGTGCCAAGTTGCCAGTCCAGGTCTGTTAAACTAGAAAACTTGCTATGTTTTGTGCCCCTCACTGCACTATACTGACTCACAATTCGTGTTCCTGCTACGGAAGAGGCACTTCCACAATTGAGTCCATGTCGTGCTAGGTGGGTTATTAGGGAGATTGGGCTTTCTGACGGGGCATCACTGGAGCCTGGCTGGCAGAACTCTGTTAGGCCGCCTGAAGGCCACATTTGTACATAGGGTGACCATGTATCTTGGTTTACTTGTGACTAAGGATTTTTCTGGGACACAGGACTCAAAGTGTTAAAACCAAGAAAATCCTGAGCCAACCTGAGACTTGGTAAACCTGTATGTCTCACTTTAATCCTGCCAGGTTAAGCTCTGAGCAAGAGTGAGTATGTGGAGAAACTAAAGGTAGCAAATAAAGAACATAAAGAAAATGATAGCTTATTGCAAAGATTCTATTAATTCTCTTTATGAAAAATTTCTCAGTAATATTAAGCATATCTTGGTTGGCCACTTGATAAAATATACATTATATAGAACAATATCTTCTAGAAATGTGAAAGTCTTTACTTGAAAAAAATATTTTAATGTTTTAAAAATTTAAAATACTGTTCAGGAGGAGCACCTGGGGGGCTCAGGTGGTTAAGCATCTGACTCGAGATTTCGGCTCAGGTCATGACCTCATGGTTCCTGAGATCAAGCCCTGCATTGGGCTGCACACTGACAGCACAGAGCCTGCTTGGAATTCTGTCTCTTTCTCTCTCTACCCTTCCCCCTATTCTCTTCTCTCTTCTCAGTAAACTTAAAAAAAAAAATTGGACAAAGACTTTGAGTAGATATTTAACAAAGAGAGATATACCAATGACCCCTAAGCACCCAAAAAAGTGCTCAACATCATTAATCGTCATGGAAATGTAAATTAAGGCACAAGACATCATTACACACCCACTGGAATGACTAAAATTAAAACTGACAAGAGTAGAGCACCTGAGTGGCTCAGTTGGTTAAGCATCCAGCCCTCAATCTCGGCTCAGATCATGAGGACTTGTGAGATCAAGTCCCACGTCAGGCTCTGTGCTGACAGCATTGAGCCTGCTTGGGATTCTCTCTCCCTGTCACTCTGCCCCTTCTCTCTCTCTCTCTCTCTCTCTCTCTCTTTCAAATTACATAAATAAACTTAAAAAAAACCCCGACAACTTCAAATGTTTATTGAGGATGTGGAGCGACCAGTGCTCTCGTACGTTGCTTATAGAATTGTAAAAATGGGACATGTACTTTGACATAAGTATTTGGCAGATTTAACTGTTTTGTTGAGGTATAATTTACAAATAATAAAATCTATCCATTTTAAGTGTGCAGTTCGGTGAATTTTGGCAAATGGTTGGTCACAAAGTTACCAACACAATCAAGATCTATAGCATTTCCATCAACCATGTTCCATTTTACGGTAGATAACTCAGCCTCAGGCAACTACTGCTCTGCTTTCTGTCAATATAGTTTTGCCTTTTCTAGAGTTTCATATAAAGGAAATCAAGCATTGTGTGGTGTTTGTGTTTGGCTTCTTGGCAAACTATTTTTTGAGATTACTGATTGTATTTAGAAATGGGCGAAAGAATGGACATTTCACAAAAAGGAGGTAAATGAACGGCCAGTATGCACACAAAATGATACTCGATATCATTAGTCATCGGAGAGATACAAGTTAAACCCACGGTGCGATTACACTTTTCACCTACCGGAATAGCTAAAATTAAAGACTGACGACACTAGTGTTGGCAGGTGGAACTCAAATACGTGAATGCAAAACGATACAGCTCCTTTCAAAACCAGATTGGCAGTTTTTTTTATAGGTTAAGCCTACACATAACAAATAATTTATCTATTCTTATTTGAAGGTATATGATGCTGAGTCAAAAAAAGCCAGATAAAAAAATAACATATGATTCCATTTTTATAAGTTTCAGAATAAGTAAAACTAAGAGTATTACTTTTTTATTGCTGCCATAATGAATTACCACAGACTCCGATTTTTAAACACAAATTTATTATCTTACAGTTTTGTAGGTTCGAGGTCTAAATCTTGGTCTCACTAGGCTAAAATCAAAATGCTGGCAGAGCTTTGTTCTTCTCTGTAGCCTCTGAGTAAGATACATTTCCTTGCCTTTTTCAGCTTCTAGAGAAGGAGTCATCTTCAAGCCAACATTGCAGCACCCTGACCTCCTCTTCTGCCTCCCTCTTCTACGTTTTAAGGACCCTTTTGATTATATCGAGCCCATTCAGATAACTCACAATAATCTGAGATCAGATGATTAGCAATTTTATTTTTATCTTTACCCTAATTCCCCTTTGCCATGTAAAGTAACGTATTCATAGTTCCAGATATTAGGTCTTGGACATCTTTGAGAACTGTTATTCTGCCTTCCATACTAATTTAAGGTGAAAAAATCAGAATAGTGGTTATCTCTTAAGCACCCTGTAGTGTGGTGAGGGAGATTGACTGGTAAGGGATGTGTGGGAATTATCTGGCAAAGTGAAACGTCTTCTATCAGGAGAGAGGTGTGTATTACAAAGATGTATTCATTTGTCAAGTATATAGCTGAAGGTGTGTGTGTTTCAGTGTATATGAATCTTACCTTAAAAAGTACTGTTAAAAATGAGAATTGAGGGAGGTATGGTGAATAGGTTAGTAGCATAGATGAAATAAGAATGGCTATATGTTGATATTTTTGAAACTGGATGAGTGCTATTATATTCGCATACTCGTATTTATTATTCTATTTATTTTAATTTGGAATTTTTCATATTAAAAAGTTTAAAGAATGCCCACTAGGGGTGCCCAGGTGACTCAGTGGGTTGGGCGTCCGACTTCAGCACAGGCCATGATCTCACGGTTTGTGGGTTTGAGCCCCTCGTTGGGCTCTGTGCTGACAGCTCAGAGCCTGGAGCCCACTTCAGATTCTGTATCTCCCTCTCTCTCTGCTCCTTACCTGCTCACTCTCTGTCTCTCTCTCTCTCTCAAAAATAAATAAACATTAAAAAAAAAAAAACTTTTAAAAGAATGCCCATTTAGTTCTAAGTTAAATCACTAAATGGCATGATAATGTTTATTAGTAAAACTGCATTCAGTTGATTTCAAATGTTAATTTTTTAAATGTTTTTATTATTTATTTTTCTTTTTTTTATATAATAGTTTATTTTCAAATTGGTTTACATATAACACCCAGTGTTCATCCCAACATGTGCCCTCTTTAATGCCCATCATCCCCTCTCCCCCCTCCATCACCCCCCTCACTCTCAGTTTGTTCTTAGTCTTTGAGAGTCTCTTTCAGTTTATTTCAAATGTTAATTTTAAAACCTCAAACTTTCCAGTAACAGCTAGACTCTCTTTTTTGGCAGCCATGAAGAAATGTACTCAGGTCGGCCTTACGGAGCCCTTGATTCAGGGTTCAATAGTGTGGACAGTGGCGATAAGAGATGGTCAGGGAATGAAGTAAGTGTTTCTTCTATTCTGCATGTTCTAACTCCTGACTAAGAGGCAATAAAATGATGAAAATGGAAAGTATCTTAATTGGATTCAATTTCTCATTATGTAAAATACAGAAAAGCCAAGAGAGAGGGAAAAAATCCCACAGAGAGCTACCATCCAGAAATGATATTTTGTTTCTTTGCCATCTTTTTACCAAGTGTTTTACACGTTTGTTACCTCATTGTTTCTTATAAATAGCTTAATATCCTGGAGGGCCAAATGGGAAACTGAGCCAATTACAACTGAAGCCTGGAATTTGCCAGGCTTGAGCAGAGGTGGTAGAAGGGGTGCTGGGAGATGAGAAAATAGGACTCTAGGCTGATAGGTAATGAGGCAGCAGTCTTAGTGAATGAAGACTATTAACATGCTCAGGATAAATAATTTTCTTAGCTAATTATATCTTTTTTCTCCTGTGTTTAATTATTATTATGCTTTCCCTCTTTAAATTAAAAGGTAGAATATTTTAGTTTTAAATTGGCTTAACTGATGAAATAAGCTTTTGTTAATAAGACTGATAACCTCCCATTTGTAACATTGTTTCATTCATTCCAAAGCAAATTAACTTCAGACCACAGCCCATTTGTAATTTGGAACTGCTTGAGTATGTGTGAGTGGGCGTGTACAGAATTGTATCTGTATCCCTGCAGATAACTATGTAGATACTTAAATTTCATGTTTATTTATAGAGTCATGTATAACTTCTCATTTCTTTTTAATTGTAGTAAAATATACATAACACAAAATGTACCATTTTAAGCATTCTTAAGTACATTCATACTGTTGAAAAACCATCACCATACTACTCCAGAACTTTTTTGCTGTTTCTTCGTAAATATAAATTTTAGTGAGTTTATATTATGTCCATGCTTTAAATACTATGTTGTTCGAAGTTTGAAATGTGTTTAAATGTTACTGCTATCTTTTTTAAGCCTACAGATGAATTTTCAGATCTGCCTCTTCGAGTAGCAGAAATTACTAAAGAACAGAGACTACGAAGAGAAAGCCAGTACCAGGAGAATCGCAGCAGTTTAGTAGTAACAAATGGTGGAGGTAGGCGTGATTCCTGTGACAGCCAAAGCCTTTGAAATTACTCCCAGGTTTTAAGTGGTCTTTTTCACACCCACTCCTTTTGTTTGTGTGTTCTCTCCGTGGTCATCATTTGACCACTTCCAGGAATTCCACGCACTTCTTGACATTTGCCTCTGCATTCATCTGGAATTGTGTTCTTCAGAGGCATCTGAACCCAAGTTGTCTTTATTTTGGTATTTAAAAATTTATAATTGGAATTAATTTTTTTTAATTGTAAATTTTTAAATAGCTCATTAACAGGCAGAGCTATTTCTACTTTGGCCTTCTGAGGTAGACTCCTGATTTTAGTATTTATTCAATCTTGCTTTAGTTTGAATTCCCAAATTCTAAGGTTTAAATATTGAGGGCCGGCTATAAAGGAGATATTATTTTGGTTTTCTAGAAATCCATTTGATAAGAGCTTTCATCTTTTTTTTTTTAAGTTTTATTTTGAATTCCACTTAGTTAACATACAGTATTATATTAGTTTTAGGTATAAAATGTAATTTAACACTTTCATATATCATCCTCTGCTCATTGTGACAAGTGCACTCATTAATACCCATCACCTTTTACCCCATCCCCCCACCCACCTCCCCTCCGGTAAACATCAGTTTGTTCTCTATAATTAAGAGTCTGTCCTTGATTTCTCTCTCTCTCTCTCTCTCTCTCTCTCTCTCTCTCTCTCTCCCTCTCTCCTGTTTGTTTTGTTTCTTAAATTCCACATATGAGTGAAGTTATATGATACTTGTCTTTGGCTTATTCTGCTTAGCATTATACTCTGTAGCTCTATCTATGTCACTGTAAATGGCAAAGTTTCATTCTTTTTGTGGCTGAATAATATTCCATTGTGTGTATATACCACATCTTCTTTATCCATTCATCTGTCAGTGGACACTTGGGCTGCTTCCATATCTCGGCTGTTGTAAATAATGCTGCTATAAACATAGAGGGGGAGCAAAAAATAAGGCTGCTATAGCCATAAACTGGGTACTGGTAAATACCCAGTAGTGCAGTTGCTGGGTCGTAGGGTAGTTCTATTTTCAGCCTTTTGAGGAACCTCCACACTTTTCCAGAGTGGCTGCACCAGTTTGCATTCCCACTAAGAGTGCACGAGTGTTCCTTTTTCTCAGCATTCTCACCAACACCTGTCGTTTCTTGTGTTGTTGAGTTTAGTCATTCTGCCAGGGGTGAGGTGGTATCTCACTGTGGTTTTGATTTGCATTTCCCTGATGATGAGTGATGATGAGTATCTTTTCATGTGTCTGTTGGCCATCTGGACGTTTCCTAAGAGCTCTCATCCTTGAATGATGATTTCAATTAAGTGGACTGCTCTTTTTTTTCCTTACCATTTTATATTCTTTTTTACTCCTGTTACTTACCATTTCATTCATATTTTAGTAGTTTTCTTTTTAATCTTGCTTTCACATGAGATCGCTTTCCCTTTAGTTCATTTCAGACTTGAAATAATTTTTTCTTGATCTGTGCTGTCCAGGATGGTAGCCACTAGCCACATGTGGTTATTTGAAATGAGGCCTTTCTAAATTGAGATGTACTGTAAGTGTACATTACCCAATACAGATTCGTTTATGAAGCCTTTGCATGAAAAAAAGAATGTGAAATATCAGTAATACTTTATATTGATTATATGCTGTAATAATATTTTAGATATATTGGACAAAGTAAAATATATTATTAAAATTAACATCACCTTTTTTAATGTGGCTACTAGAAAATCTTTACTTATGTGGGTTCACTTTTATGGCTTGCATTTTGTTTCTCTTGGACTGCACTGGTCTAGATAGCATGAAAATATGATGTTGCTTTCTTGAGAAGTAGTCATAATGAATGAACCATTTATTTAGTCACACAAATTATAGCACATTGACAAAAAATGCATTTATGTACTTGGTTTCTAATTTTGGTATAGACTTATAACGTTTTCATCCTTTAACCTATTATTATAACTCTAAGAACTCAAAATTCATTTTTATATTAATTGCAGTTATGGAATTATTTAGAAATAATTGAATCTGAAAACAGAAATAGCCTTCTCCAAGTTCATTATTCCTAGCAACTACAACTTTTCGGCAATCTATAGAACATCATACAGTAATGGCTGGGGTTTAGTTTCTGGAGAAACCTTAGAAAGTTTAAGTAAGTTTTTTGGGGTGTATGTGTGTGCCATTTTAACTAGTTTTTAAAAATACTTTTTGGGGTGCCTGGCTGACTTAGTCGGTGAGGCATGCAACTCTTGATCTCAGGGTTGTGGGTTCAAGCCCCACAATGAGTGTAGAGATTACTTAAAAATAAAATCTTTAAAATAAAGTTACTTTTTACACTTAAAAATAATAATGGGGTACTCCCAAATGTACTAGAGTAAATAATGAGGAGGCCATATCTTACTTAAATGCCTTTCCTCACCCCAAAGCATTCTGAGAAGCAAAAATTCTCACATGATTCCTGCTACAAACTGCTACAAAATGTCTACGCTGCGAGCTCTAGAAAATAAACTTCTAAATAAGGAAATCATTGTTCTAATTGTGGACAACAGTTACAGGAAGAGAAACACTAGTTAGTATCTGTTTCTTTATCTCTAAGTCCACTTTCTTCCTATCCTTCCTTTTGACTTGACTGTGTTAAGTTTTCTGCCTCCCAGTTCCTGGAAGAAATAGGATTAAGCCCCAACGCTAAAACATGAAGGAAAAAAAAATCTAAAAAAATACGTAACTTCTCATGTTTAAAAATTCTTCTTCTCTTTGTCTCACAGACTCAAACTGTGTTGTTTAAAGCAGTAAAGAGTTAACCAAAGGAAAAAAATATTAGAAGTCTGGAGTCCCATAATCACTATCAATTACTGTATTCCTTAGTGAATTGGGACTAAGATTTTTCTGGAACTTATTTTTGTGAGTGGCCATAGACTGAAAAAGAAAGGCTTACCTAATTTACACTTCTCATTCCTCCTGCTTTCAGAATAGAAGGTGTTAGGGAAAAGGAAAGAATACAACTGAATGTCTTTATTGGCTGTTGAATCTGCCTGTTGTGTGTGTGTGGTGTGGACAGTGGAACATGACCTGGATCAGATCGACTACATCGACAGCTGTGCCGCAGAGGAGGACGAGGAGGAGGTGAGACAGCCCAAGGGCCTGGACTCGGACAGCCTCAGCTCCCAGTTTATGGCATATATTGAACAACGGCGAATCTCTCATGAGGTACTACACGCGTTTAACCCAAAGTCTGTTGCTGTTCCCTAGTAAAACAGTTCACGACAGCATAAATTTCAGTCATATCAGTGATTTGTTGTTGCCTAAATATTTGTTTTATAATGTTCAGTTCCATTTTCATGATTGAATTTTTCAGATTTATTGTAAAAAATCAGACAATAGTCTGAAGTAGGGTTTAGCTCTATTTTCAAATAAAAAGACAGATTTCAGAATTTTGAAGAACAAACAAGGAGTCCTAAGAGTATCCTACGCTTTTGAAGAAAGTGCAAAGGAATGTAATGCTTTTCATTGTTGTTCTTACTGCTTTTTTATTGTTACTAACTAGTAAATCATAGTTTGATCAGTAATTGAGAACCAAACCAAACTGCTGACTTTGGAGCACATACAACCTTAACCATAGAGTTTTTATAATGTGCTTAATTATATTGGAGCTTTTATGCCAAGTCACACAGAATATAAATTGTTTGCCATTATCATTCTTGGGTGTCTCTTCTAGTGGAGCATTGAGTCGCCCTAGAAAACAAATAAGCATTCAGTCCGCTGTAGAGTCCCTGCCAGTCCCCCAAGGGTCTCAGTGGAAATTGCATTCTTCAGTGTATCTAGTCAGCATAATGGAATGGCTCCACTTCAGTGTGTGTGATGTTAATGTCTGGAGTTGGTCCCGGGCTCTGAGCAGGGGTTATTTGAGAAACACTTGGGGCCTTTTTAGAGAATGATGTATTTAGCCTTTTAGAAATAGAGCATAATCACTCAAGGGGGTGTGCTGTGGAGCGACATTATCATTCTTCAAAAAAAAAATCCTTCAGTCTTCCTGTCTGAAGACTTCTGAACACAGCATTTTTTGTTGGTGTTCAGAAGACACTCTTGTATGTAAAGTTGGATAAATTATATAAATCAAAGTCCTGCAGCCCAGAAATAGCAGTGTACCAAGTGATTAATGAAACTACATGTGATTCAGGCCATGAACATTCTTGTTAGCACAAAGGGCAACTGCTTTGCAAAAAAATTAAAATTAATAATACACAGTAGAACCTTAAAGGGAATCTTTTTTCTTTCATTGTTGTCTTTCTCATTGATCATTTGATGGGTAGGTAGACTGCAGAGTTGAGGTATCTCTACTAAAAGTGAAAATGCCTGTTAATACTAGTGAAAAATTGTAGTATCCTTTGTTAAAGCCATTATATTTGCTGTTTTGTAATTTTTTTTATACCAGCTATACTTGTGTGGTAGTCTTTATGATTCTATATCATAACGCTCTTTATGACTTCTGTGTCATAAGGTTTTTACAGTTTAGCATCTATAAAACTATGATGAAGTAGCATTGTTTTAGATGGTGTAACCGCCAGTGAAGAAGTATTTTTTATATTCTTGAATACTGTCTGAAAAGAGGTGTTAAGAAAACAAATCTATTTGAGATTTTAAACGCTCTGCTATTGTTTAGTTTTGTTATAATACCTCTCACATATATAGAGGTATTATGATAAAATAAAGTATAGCTTATATTTATAGGGTATGACATTTTTAAAATGAAACTTATGAAAATTTCATGTGCCTCTGACAATAATTGCAGATAATTGCAATATTGTAAAACCAGAGTGTTAAGTCACTGATGTTAACATAATAGGGGAGATTTTTATTAATTTTAAAAAGCCATATTCACTGAAATTAGAATAATTATTATTTGATCAGGGTTCTAGAATTATATCTCCTTCTGTAGGATCCTCGTGCCTACGCTTTAAGGGAGTCTGCTTTAGCCTTTTGCAGCAATTCGCCAAAGATTTTCCTTTTTTTTTTTAAATGTTTATTTTTGAGAGAGAGAGAAAGCTAGAGAGCAAGTGAGTGTGGGAGAGGGGTAGAGAGAGAGGGAGTCACAGAATCTGAAGCAGGCTCCAGGGAGCCTGAGCTGTCAGCACAGAGCCAGATGTGGGTCTTGAACTCACAAACTGTGAGATTATGACCTGAGATGAAGTCAGACACTCAACTGACTGAGCCACCCAGGCGTCCCTCACCAAAGATTTTCTAATTCTATGTGATGTACCTATTTCTTGGAGATAAACTATAAGTAGTTTTACATTTGATTTTTAGATATCCTTTTTGGATAAGGTGGTTTCCTTTCCCTTTAAGAATACCCATTTTAATGATTGTTTTTGGTATTGAAAATAAGATTCTATTGCTTCTATAGATTCTCATTTGATAGAATGCAATGTTGTGATAACCTATAAGCCTTTACTTTTGATTTCTAATTTTATTCAGTATGTGGTCCATATCACTGAATCCAGTTTAATTTTCCTCAGTAATGTTTTTTGAAATGACCTTTACCCTTTAGTTTTAAATATAATTGCCAGTGTTTTTCTTTTATACTATATTTTACCATAAAGAGAAGTTACTTTTTGCTTTATCTTAATATTCCACCAACATCCCCAGGACTGTTTGTATAACTAACATAAGCATCAATTTGTGATGATGTAAGAAGTAAAGAAATGGAATCTACTCGGTGAACTCCTTCTTACTAGAAATATTGAAGTGAGGCTGAGCACAGGTCAGGGTAGGGCAGGTAGGAATTCCTGTTCTGGATGGAAAGTTGTACTAGATGACACCTAAGATCTTCTCAAGTTCGAACACCTTATCATTTACCAAATATTACTGTACGGTCAGTATAATTTATAAAATACAGTGAGAAGGAAATCCACTTTTTTAAAAAAATAAGTGTTTTTGGATTATATATAGTGTTTTGTTTCCCAAAGCAGTAATGTATAATGAATGCTTTTAAACATAAAAGTTTACATTTGAAGATTTTGTTGAAATATTGTTTAGTGTAATAGACAGATCTCTAAATGCCAAGTCGAATGTGAACTATGTAGTCACAGTGTTGTGGATACATATGTTAATTTGATTTGTTTCTGCTCTTTTGGCCTAGGGTTCACCCGTAAAGCCAGTACCTCTGAGGGAGTTTCAAAAAACAGAAGACATGAGAAGATATTCACATCACAACAGGTTTGAAAACACTAATTCTCTTCATTTGTTTCTGTCTTTAAACCTCATTAGAGAGAGCATGAAATGATTTTGGTTTTGTGCAGATTTGTGTATAATGAAGATACTTAGATACTGTGTGTTTTAGATACCATGTATTTAGAGTTGAGTGACAGTGTGCTTTTTGCTCATGTAATAGAAGGAGAAGAAAAATTGATTTATTGATTCTAAATTCAGATTGCCTAAACCATTACTTGTATAATTATTTGATTTGAAGATACTTAATAGGAGGGAGATTTTGTGGTAATGTCTGGATTTATGCATTAAGAGGGCTAAATGAATTTTGGGAATCCTGAAAAATTTTTTTTTCTTTAAAGTTTTGGCTAGAAACAGCGAGCTAGACAGGCAGCAATATGTATCCTCATTCTATCTCAATTGAGATGGTCTTTTCACTACACTTCGTGCCTCGCACAATATTTCTAAAATTAACTTGACTGCTGAGAGCACTGCTGCTTCTTCTTGAATCCCAAAGTTTCTCACCATACACTGTGTCACAGTAGTTGAAAAATTCCCAGCCTTTGGGTCTTTGCTTCCTCTCTTTCGTATGAAGTCTTTTTTTTTTTTAACTACTTTGTATTTGTTTGACTTTTTTTTTAAGCTTATTTATTTTTGAGAGAAAGAGAGAGAGACTGCAAACCAGGGAGGGAGACAGAGAGAAAGAGAGAGATATAAAGATATAAAGAAAGAATCTCAAGCAGGCTCCACACACAGCGCAGAGCCTGATGCCGGGCTCAATCCCACAAACAGTGAGATCATGACCTGAGCCAAAATCCAGAGTCAGACACTTAACCAACTGAGCCACCCAGGCACCCCTGTATGAAGTCTTAAAGTAGTAGACTTGACATACTTGTTCTCCTTTGTGCAAAGTGTCATACATAGTTCTTTACTTAAACTTGACAGGATATTAAAGTTGTTTTGGGAACTGAGATATAGATGGATAAAGAAAATATGGGAGACTAGTGAAAGAAAGAAATCTCATAATTGGCCTTTTATAGTCCCATAGGTAGATGCATGGGGACTTAGCTAAATTTTATATATATATTTTTTAATGTTTATTTATTTATTTTGAGAGAAAGAGCTGTGAGTGTGGAGTCCAACGTGGGTCTTGATCTCACCAACTGTGAGACATTGACCTGAGCCAAAATCAAGAGTTAGACGCTTAACTGACTGAGCCACCTGGACGCCCCTAAATTTCAATCTTTGAAATTGAAGTTTATCTCAGAAAGGCTATTTAGTTGCCTTGTGTCCTTATATTGAGGGTGTGGTCTTTTGAGTTTCCCGTTTCACACAGGGGTTTCCTATTGTATTTTCCACTTTGGTTCGGCCCATGCTCTATCTCCTGTCCCTCTTACCTCCTGCATCTGTCATAAGGAAGTCTCAGGATCTCTGGAATTCAGAAAGAATTTCAGTAGAAACCCTTAAGGTGAAAGCCAGCTTTTTTTCCCCCTCAATTTCCTTATGTATTAGTTTTTTAATGCTTATGCAACAAATTACCACAAATTTAGCAGCTTAAAACATAATAACTCAGTTCTGCGGGAGAGCAGTCTGGGCAGGCTTGCCTTCATTCTCCACTTAGGGTCTGGCAAGCCAAAGCCAAGATACTTGCTGGCCTAGATTCTTACCTGGGGGAGAACCCACTTCCAGGCTTATCCAGGTTGTTGGCAGAATTCAATTCCATATAGTTATAGGACTGGGGTCCCTGCCGCTTTGCTGGCTATCAGCTGGGACTCAGTTTTAGCTTCTGGAGTCTACCCACAGTCCTTGATCCATGCTCCCTCTATCTTCAGGTCAGCTATGGCAAGCTGTTTGACTCTGTTTCTTCTCACATTTTGAAATCTCTGATTTCCCTTTCTGTCGCATCCCACAGACTCTCTTGCCTTCTTCCCACCCCCCCTCCCGTTTTATTGAGAAATAATTGACATATGTCACTTTGAATAAGTTTAAGGCATACAGGGTGATGGCTTGATTTACATATATTGTGAAATGCTTACCACGATAGATTTAGTTTATAGTTATCATCTCATAGATGCAATAAAAAGTAATTTTTTTCACCTTATAATGAGAACTCTTAATGTGTACTCTCTTAATACTTTTTGTATGTATCAACAGCAGGGCTAACTGTCGTCATCATGTTGTATATTACATCCCTAGTACTTACTTGTCTTCGAGCTGGAAGTCTGTAGCTTTGACTACCTCTCTCCAATTGCCCCTCCCTCAGCCCTGCTCTCTTGTGCTTTTAAGGGTTCCCATGATTTATTAGCCCCACTTGGAAAATCTTCCCATTTTAAGGTCAGCCAGTTAGTAACCTTAATTTCATTTGCAGAGTCCTTTTTGACTTGTAACATATTTACTGGAGTAACAACGGGGGTGGAGGTCATAGGAGTCAAAAGTCTGTCTACTAAACCTTAGCCCAGAGTTCTTGTTTTTACTACTTCTTAGAAATTTTTGCTGTGCCAGTACTGAGGAATTCTTCGCTGACCTGAGCCTGTGCTTTCAGACATAGTAGTTTTCCATTTATATTCACAGTCACCCACTAGTAAGTGACAGACCCTGGATTCAAACTCGGTCACAACTAATTCTCAAGTCCATGCCTTTAGCCACTAGACCATGTTGCTTCTCCCAGACTCACTTGTGTCTTTATTGGTTATATCCCAGCTAAAAATTACCCTACCAACCCACTGTTTTCTTCTCTTGAAAACTTTTGACTAAGAATGTACTGACTAGGAATGATAAGATAAAGGTTGGGAAAGATTAGTGAAAATTGAAGGAAGTCTTTTGCTCCGCTTCAGTTTTATTTTAAACCTAGTCTAAGGGAGTTATTAAGTAATTTATTCTGTACTGTTAAAAAGTTATAATTTGTTCTGTCAAAACTTTTTGGGAGGTATTTTAATTATTTTAATAAAGGTAAGAAATATGGCTATACTCTTGAGGTCGTAACAATTTTTTTTCAAAACTTTTTTTTTCATGCATGAAAATTAAAAAAAAAAAGAATTTTGTGAATGCTTCAAAGATTTGGAACCACTGTAAGAAAAGAAATTTGGAGAGAAAGAGAACAGTAGTATGGCTTAAATTTTGCTTTTTTACATATTATATTTTTTAGCTTAGGAAAGTATAGGGTAAGCCAGTGTTTCTCAGTAGGTTGTAGTGGATATTTGAAAAATGTGTTTGTTGGGAATTGGTTGCCAAAAGGTGTTACTGGCATTAAGGCTAAACTACCTATAATGTGCAGGACAATCTGGTACAACAGAAAAATTATCCAACATGTTGTGACACTGCTATTGAGAAACATATTCATGGACGAAAAGGTCATACATACAAATGAAGCAGCATGGTGGCACTAAGGAGCCCCCAAGCCATGACGGGCCCACGTTCGCACCTGATGATCAGCTTGAGGGAGCTGTCATCTCAGATGTCTTGTTCGCTACTGCTCTTATTCTCTCATATGCCATGCTTCATGCTCTGCCTCCGTCTTTAACTTTCACAGCTTAGTTTTGGCCATTGCAGGTCCTTTTTCTGTGTGTGCGTCCATATGCTTTTCAATCTGTGCGCTCTTTGCTTTCTCCTACATACTGCCACTGTAGAGTGGGGAAGTATGGTGTAATAGGAGCCACTAGTCTCCAAGTCAAGTGGCTTGAATTCTCATCCAGGCTCTGCCTGCAGTCACCATCCCTAAACCTCTGAAGACCTCAGTTTTCTCTTTTGTAAAGTAAGCAGTTTGGACTCCGTGATTTCTCAGGCACCTCCAGGTCTCGTTGTCCACATACTTAGAAGATGAGAGAGCAAACTGCCATCGAGTCAGGCAGATAAGAATTCAAATCAGATAGATAAGGACTACTGGCTGCATCACCTTGGGAAAGTTACTTAACTTCCATTTCTCAGCTTCCCAACTGTAGAATGAGGATTCTAATAGTTCTTACTCCATAAGATTGCATGAGGAGTAACACTGTGGATAAAGTACTTCACAGGGCACATGTAGTGCATGGTAGCAGCTCAAGGATTGTTCGTTTCTATGTTTGCCTCTGGAAAATATTGTCCAAAAAATAACACAAATCATAGTTGATAAATGGAAAACAAGTATTGATTACACATGTACTTCAAGAAGAAAAGTCCCAATTTTAAAGAAAAAGATTCTAAAAAAGACCTTTTCTAAGAAGATCTCCATAGATTGGAATCCATAGAAAACGCTTAAAGTAAGGAATTAATATATGATAACTGAGGAGATCTTGCTGGAGAAAAGACTCCATAGTGGGCATGTTTCTGAAACAGGGTAAGAATCCTGAAAGCCAGGTTGAAGAATTTGTATTATTATTAGATAGTCATAAGAAACTACTAGAACTTTGGGGGACTTCTTTTCTTTTCTTTTCTTGCCTTGTAACACACTATTTTAATGCGTTAAAATCAACCTGACAGACTAGTAATCATAGTTTAAAATTTTAGGTGCTAAATGTCAAAAGCCACTTGCTCCCAACGTTGTTAGTTCAGAGACAGAAATGAGTAACAGACACTTGAAACATTAAATCCAATTCAGGAAAAAGATAAATACCAAATTATAAGATTTAGCATTAATAGGGTGCCCAGCTGGCTCGGTTGGTAGAACATGCAACTCCTGATCTCGGAGTTGTGAGTTCAAGCCCCACTTTGGGTAGAGATTACTTACAAATAAAATCTTTAAAAAAATAAAAATAAATAAAATCCTTGAAAAAAAAAGATTTAGCACTGATAAAACTGAGGAGCAATTTTTTTACTGTTTTTTTTTTTTAAGCATCAAATCAGGTTTTGTCTTTTTCTTAAAAATAAAAATCAGGGGCGCCTGGGTGGCTCAGTCGGTTGAGCCTCCAACTTTGGCTCAGGTCATGATCTCATAGTCCGTGAGTTCAAGCCCCATGTCAGGCTCTGTGCTCACAGCTCGGAGCCTGGAGCCTGCTTCAGGTTCTGTGTCTCCCTCTCTCTCTGCTCCTCCCCCACTCATGCTTTCTCTAAACAATAAATAAAAATTAAAAATTAAAAATAAAAATCACCGGAATCTTTACTTTTGTTATTAAAATTGCTACATCAGTTGAAGATGAGAGGAGGCTGCTTTACAAGCACAGTTGCCAGGTTCTGCCATATGCCAGATTTCTGTTGACAAAATAACTCGGTATATAAAACGATCTCTATTTACACATATCTTGTTTCAGCCGTAGTAATGAAGAAGATAATAGTTATGCATGCTATCAAGAAATGATGCTGTTTGAAAAGGGATCTCAAATGTCTGGTCAGCACTGGCCGGTACAGACCATTGCTGACTCTCTGTAGCTTGATCAGTGATAGCATCGCATGAAATGTGAGTTGGAGACATCAGGTATTCCTGTAGCTTAATTTAATGACTTGGGCTCAGGTTTACAAAATGCGATCAGTCTTTCATTGCTGACCAGACAGTTTGCCTATTGATTAATAGAACGCTACATTAACAATAAAATTTTACTTGTCTTTTATATACTGCCTGCCTTACCAAAGAATTTTTTCTTTCCTTGTTTTCTTTTTTGGGTCAGGGTTTCATCTGAGCCATCTTCTCTCATGTCACTATCAGCAAGTCATAATCAGGTAAATTTGTTTTGTTTTGTTTTTTTCTTTAGTTTTGATTTTTTTTAAACTGAAATGATTTTCTATTTTTATAATGCCTAAATTACCATTAATTGCCAGTCATCTGTAAACTTTACTACCTGTCTCCTCTAAAATACAGTTAGTGTAACATGTGATACTTGCTAACGGTGCTTTTAGACCCCAGACAGAAAATAAATCTTTACTGACATGATGGAATTATAGTGCATATAAGCACACAGTGCAAATAGATGGGAGATGATTAGCAGTAAACACAATTAAAGAAATGCTGGGTGTCTGCAAAGAACAAATTGCTTGGGTCAGTGCTAGTTCCCTAAATTGATTAGGAATATTGATAAGCTGATCTTTGACCTTTAGCCCCACTTGCATATGCAAAATACTTTTGTTCCAGTTATCACATGCAGACTTGGAACTTCATCGGAGAAGAGAACAGTTAGTGGAGCGTACTCGAAGAGAGGCCCAGCTTGCGGCCCTACAGTATGAGGAGGAGAAAATAAGGACCAAGCAGATTCAAAGAGATGCTGTGCTGGACTTTGTCAAGGTGAAATTTTGTCAAATTTCATTGAAATTCCTAAGTTGTTTCAGAAGTAAGTGTTTAATTGTTTTGCCGAGGCTGTCAGTGTTTGTCTTAATTAGAGCATCAACTTTCTTTTCTCTTACGCTAAGGAATCTCGAGTAAATAGCGGAACTGTAATCCTGCTTGGGATTAGATGATCGTCCTCCGGTAGGCTAGTCTGAGAAGTGAACATCTCGCAGTTGGGACAGTAGTCTCTTCCTCTAGGTTAGCAATCTGTCTTTAGACATCTCACTTTACTCTCCAGCTGCCATTTCCTCAGTCCATTAATAAAGATCGATAAGATCATGAAAGTCCAAGAGCCATGTAAACTTTAAAGTGCCATGCAAATGTGAACTATTGTTATCCGAGCCCATCTGACTTCCTCACTCTGGTGAGTACCAAAACTGTGTTAGCGTCACAGGCTTAATACTTTAGAATCATCTTTGATTCTTTCCTTTCTGTTCTCTCCACACCTACTCAGCTAACAATCCTGTTAATCCTTTCTCTCTCTCTCTTTTTTTTTTAATTTTATAGCCTCTACAGTTGTATCTAAACTTGGTTCAGGTGTTTTTTGTTTTTTGTTTTTTGCCTCTATCATTTAAAGTCTTTTTGTTTGGAAATCACCTTGCATTTTTCTCTTCACAATAATTATTTCTATGTTTGTCTGATACCTATCTCTTCCATTTATCGGTGAACACCATGAAGACTGGGAGTGTACCTGTCTTGTTTATTCACTGCTCCATCCCTAGATCTTAGCAGGTGTCAGCCGGTAGTGAAGCTCACTATATATTTGTTTAAAGGAATGACTGAATGAGTGAATCGTTCTTGGCCTCCAAGAGCTTTCTCTCTTGTGTTTCATAACTAGCCAGAGACCATCTTCTTTAAGTACCGTACACTTGGTGAAATTCCCTTTTTTCTCAAATGTATCAAGCCCATGATGATGTCTCTAAAGCTCAGAGAGGATGACAGTTCACCTAAGTTAAATACTCACCCAGTGAGTGGCAGAGCAAGGATTCTGATCAAGACAGGCTGAACAGAAAATGGAAATAAGGTTGGCTGAAAATGAAAAGTTTCTTTAAAGAAAAAAAGAAGGCTGGCTCCAAACCAGAATGCTATACTGACTGTCAGTAAATAACGATGGCTGACACATATTATATTCTAAGCACTGTTCTGTGCGTTCTCCGTTGACTGATTTGTCATTTAACTTGCCTTCTGTAGATACCACATAGCTAGTAAGGGATAATCACATTGTGGATGGTTTTGATTAAATGTCAAATAAGAGGTTGATCTTGATCTATTAGGTAGAAGAGAACAATTGTAAGTTCTTAAGCAGGAGAAAAACATGAGAGGAAAAATACTTCCGAAATAGTAATTGCAACAGTTAGACTAGGGTGCAAAATTAAAGCATAAAACCCGATGATTTCTGAGGTTCCTAAAGAGAGGCAGACAGTGTTACACAGTGGTAAGAGCTTAGAATCAGAAATACCTGGGGTGCCAGGTGGCTCAGTCGGTTAAGCATCTGACTTTTGATTTCAACTGAAGTCATGATCTCAACGGTTTATGCGTTTGAGTCCCATGTCGGGCTCTGTGCTGACAGCGTGGAGCCTGCTTGGGATTCTCTCCCTCTCTCTGCCCCTCCCCTGCTCGCTCGTGCTCTCTCTCTCAAAAATAAGTAAATAAGGGCAGCCTGCATGGTTCAGTTGGTTAAGCATCCAACTGCTGATAGTGGCTCAGGTCATGATCTCACAGTTCATGAATTCAGGCCCCACATTGGGTTCTGCATTAATGGCATGGAGCCTGCTTAGGATTCTATCTCTCCTTCTCTCTTCCCCTCCCCTGCTTGTGTGTGCGTGCGCGCTCTCTCTCTCTCTCTCTCTCTTTCTCAAAGTAAATAAGCTTAAAAATTTTTTATGACATTCTCTTTTATTTTCACAGTTTTCTTTACTGATATATTTATTTTTTTAATATAATTAATTGTAAATTGTTTTCCATATAACACCCAGTGCTCATCTCAACAAATGCCCTCCTCCGTGCCCATCACCCACTTTCCCCTCTTCCCCACCCTCCATCAACCCTCAGTTTGTTCTCAGTATTTAAGAGTCTCTTATGGTTTGTCTCCCTCCCTCTCTGTAACTTTTTTCTCCTCCCCCTCCCCCATGGTCTTCTGTTAAGTTTCTCAAGATCCACATATGAGTGAAAACATGGCATCTGTCTTTCTCTGACTTATTTCACTTAGCATAATACTCAAATAAGTAAATAAGCTTAAAAAAAAAGAATCAGAAATATCCGAATTTGAATCCAGGTTTGCTACTCATTATGTGTTCAGCTTTGGGAAAGTTACTGAATCATTCTGTGCCTTTAGTTTCCTCATAGGTGTAATATTTAACTATTAAATAGTAACTATTTCAGAATTCTTATAGGTGCCCCTAATACTTTTACTAGTGTGGTGAGTGCTGCGCCCCCTCCTACACAATGGGTTTTATAAATTAGAGATTTTAAGAGAAGCATTATTGTGTTTCATACATAGATGTAGCGAATGTCGAATAAATCATTGAAGATGAGTGAAAAAAAGGAGATCCCAAAGCAAGATTTTGACGCTAAAAGAATACTTTGAAAAGCATTCTAGCTTGGTGGAAAGAATGTAGGATTTAGAGTCAGAAGATGTAGGTGCAACTCTCAGTTATGCTACTTACCAAACTTGTGGACCTTGCACATATCATATAACTTCTCTTGTCCTCAATTCTTTTATCTTTAAATGAATATGATTATGGGGGCGCCTGGGTGGCTTAGTCGGTTAAGCATCCGACTTCAGCTCAGGTCATGATCTCACAGCTTGTAAGTTCAAGTCTTGTGATGGGCTCTGTGCTCAAAGCTCGGAGACTGGAGCCTGCTTCAGATTCTCTGTCTCCCTCTCTCTCCACCCCTCCCCTTCTCGTGCTCTGTCCTCTCAAAGATAAATAGTTAAAAAATTAGAAAAAAAAAAGAATATGATTATGATTTTTGTGTATCTCAGAGTGTAAAAAGAATCACTTGAGATAATATATATACGAATACATTGTAAAACTCTGACTATACAGATGGTATAATTATTTGACATAGAATAGAAATTAGCAAATTGGAGAAAAGAGCCAGTCAATATTGGAATTTATAATTAATGAATAATTATGGCTTTATTTTTGAACATGTTGAACATGAGGTGACTATAGATTTCCAAGTAGAGAGTTTTCACAGGCAGTTGAAAATGCAAACCTGAAATTTGGCTGATGGGAGAACGCTAAAGGTGTTAGCAGGTGAGAAAGAGAGAATGAGTACATTGAGAGAATATAGTGAGAGATCACTATTCTGATTGTGACTGTGTTTGTTTGCATGTACATATAAACATACTTTTTGTATTTTTATTTATAGATGCTTATAGACATATGGAATACTGTCTCTTAGCTTATTGCTCTTCCCTGTTTAAATGTAAGCTGTTGAAGGGGAAGGGTGACCGCCTCCGACCAGTAAATCTGGCAAAGTGCTGCACACAAGAGAGACAGAAATTAATGTGGGTGATTATTTTGGTAAATGGAATTTGTCATTTCCAATGTTCCAGATTCTAACCAACTTCTCTTTTTTGGGGGGTTTGGGGACATATAGCACAAAGCATCACAAAGTCCACAAAAACAGCAACCCCCCTTAGATGGTGAGGTAAGTCTATATAATCACCTTTTCTTTGGAATTTTTTATTACAATGGAAATGAAATGTTTGCATGTGATTATCTTGTGTTTTCAGTGATTGACATATTGCCATTTTCTTTTCCCCCCTCACAAAATTCTACTTACTCAGGAGAAGACACGGGCCAGGAAGTTTATCCAAGTCTATAGATAAGGGGTTTTTTAGTCTATACTAATCCATCTAGAGATTATTTATTTCCTTCCTCCATCCCACCAGAAGTATCCTCTCCCTCATCCATTTTCAAAGCATGCTGTGTAGTGAGCGGTGGTCCTGGAGCTCTCCTGGCACCGGGGAGTGGTGTCGGCGTTGAAGAAAAGGATACTACATGTATCTCAGCTCCAGGGCTCATTTCCTGAGTGTGTGTGTGATTACACGGTATACACAGTAGTTTTATAATATGACATAGTACATTTTCATTACAAGTTAACACGTAAAATTAATTGCTTAACCTTTTTTAAAATATACCTGTTTTGATCTGTTTAAATGAAACTTATTAAATAAGTATTTGTATTGTAGTTGGCTTTTAAAGCCATTTTTCTTTATCTTTGCCTTCTCATGTTTTCAGTTTATGATCACTGCTTCCTTCAAAATGCATAAAGGCATTGTTTCCTGTGAATTTTGAATCTATTTTCTGTAAACTAAATTACGTGAAAACCTAACACATGGGGCTTGACAAGCATTAAGTTTCACCACAGAGTTTTTAAAGCACAAGCGATTCTGGGATGTAAAATGCATCGTTTGGAATGTTTTAAACGATCCATTATAAGGGTTTTTTTTTTCCTTATCTTATTGATGGGACATATCATTTCTACTTCTTGTTTATCTCAGAACTTACGCATTGGTCTCATACCTGAAAGATTTCACTCAGCCTTTTCAGTCGTCTTTTGTTCACAGAGTAATAATAAAGGAACAAACCTTTGACAAAATTTGAAAAGTTAATAACATCTTCTTTTTTACCCCCAAATTTCCTTCTTAGTGGTCATTCTGGAGAAATTCATTATTTAAAAGTTAAAACTTCTCAGGAAAATAAGGTGTACAGTTTTTAAATTTCTAGTTGTCCTCTTGTCTGAGAAAGGTAATGAAGAGATGCATAGACTAGAAATCATGACTCTTGGGTTTATTGTTTTAATTTATCACTGATTCATTAAATGACCACAACTTCTTTGTTACTGCTACATCTATCCTTCAGCTTTCTCTTCTGTGAATAGAGAATAATCCCTGTTCCCTCCTTGCTTTAGTCAGTGTTTAAGCAGTCAGATTATATTTGAAATTGTTTAAGCTCTTGGAAGAAAATCATTACTCAATCAATTTATTAGCTATTATGATACATGAATTCAAAATGATTGTGAATACAATCCTGTGTTAGCGTCTTCATTATGTCTTAATATACCTCTTTGCTTGTGTTATTTGTGAAATGTCACGTGTGTGCATCGTTTGTTTTTGACATTGCTTCATTTCTCTCCGCCTCTCCAGTGTCCCTTCCCATCCAGAAGGTCTCAGCACACTGATGATAGTGCCTTGTTAGTGGTAAGAGCCTTGCACAAAACGGAGTTCTATATTGCTGTGTCTAGAATTTGAAGAATAGTTATTATACTTTTCATTCAGAAATTACGTACCATAAAACATGAGGAGCGTCATTACTAAATGCTTTACAAATAGCCACAACTGTTTCCCTCCGGTACTGTTCATGACCTGCCCAGTGCTCCAGGGCTCTGCTGCTATGATTCAAATACCTTTGTTAGTGTTTCCAGCAGTGAGACATTCACACTGCAGACCACATTGGCTTCTTATGTGGGTTGGGAGAGAGGGCATATTAGTTTTTTAAACGTCATTTCTAATTCCAGGTGCACTTACTTTATTAATCACTAATTTGGCTCATGAGTCACCTCTGTGTTAAATGAATTTCCTTTCTCCATGACACTAATTACATAACTGTATATTTGCTATCCTATTTTATTAACTATTTTAAGATACTGAAAATCCCAAACTTCTCAAAAATACTTAAATCTCAAGATTATCTCTCTCTGCCCATTTTTTAAACTTGGGAAACGTTAACTTGGAATGTTATCTGCTGATCATTTTTAACATCGGTTTACTTTTATTGCCGGTTTTTTCAGCGGAAAACGAGTGTAACGTAGGAGCTGTATTGAAAAATCTTACTTTTGTAGGCCTTGCAAGAGAATTCTAACATTCACATAATTGCTTTCCCCATCATGTTTTATGATATTTTTCACAGTAGTATTGAAAACTAGCAGTTCAAAAGTCTGTGTGTAGCAGTCCCCGCCTTACGTGCTGGTAACTGCGCCCTGTGCACACTGCTGCACGAACTGCATACTTCAGCATGAGGTCCTTCTCACATAAACTTCCATTGTCAGAATTCTGTGTGTTCTGCAATTACCATTTCCTTGAGATGGATAAAGCACATTTTAACTGGGCAGTCTTACAGATAAATAAAACCACTTCTGGAGTTTTAGTGGAAATTAATTGGTATGAGAAGCAAATGATTTAAATTAAAGGAGAAAAATACTGAGAGCCTGTGATGATCCCGACACTGTACCAAAATTGTCTCATTTACTCCTCACAGCGATCTTCAAGGTGAAGATTAAACTGATCATCATTTTACAAATGATTACTGAAGCACAGGTGTTTTGTCCAGAATACTTGTCCAAGGTCACATAGCTAGTAAGTGCAAGATCAGGTTCAAAGCCAGATCTGGCTGACTTGAGAACCTACTATTAGACACCATATAGTGTATTGCCTCTCACACTATAATGGAAAGCAATTTAGGAGGCTGAAGATGGGATGTAACAACATATAGGAAGTGACATAAGTCTGAGTGCCCATACTTCTTTGTCAAGGAAAAAGTGAATTTGGAAAAATAGATCCCCTCAGCGTGAAATTTGAAATGGCTTTCAGCCATTTTCAAAACACACTTATATTTTACTTATCGATATTCATGTTTGACCTAAATGAGATGGCCTTTAAAAGGACCATGTCTCACAAAGTTTTGTATGCCAAATAGTATCCAACACTGTGCAAAAGAGAGTCATATTTTTAAATCCTACCTCTGCTTTTCTCAAGACTTCTCTTCAGTAGCTTCATATGGTAGAATAAAGTCCTTCTTACCACGGCCTGCAAGCCCCTGCATACACTCTCTCATCTTTTTCTCAGCTTTTCAAACACCGCAAGCCTGTTTCTACCTCACGACCTCAGCATGGACTGCCTTTCCCTCCCTGCATGTACTCCTTGCTTAATTTCTAGTCCCCTATCAGGTATCTGCTTAAATGTTAGATCTTTAAAATGACTCTTCTGTAGCCTAAAACTCCCAAATCAAATTGGTCTCCACTGCTGTTTTTTCTCTTCATAGTACATTTAGGTAGGTGTTTAAGATCTCTTTCTATTAGACTACCAGACTGTAAACTTCATGGGCACAGGAATAATCTCTGTTGCATTTACCTGTGTATACTCAGTCCCTTTCATTCCTGGGATATATTAAGTGCTCAGTAAATATTTCCTAAACGAACACATAAATGCTATGCATCTGATATTGCTCATTAAATTGTTTCATGATGAAAAGGTCTGATGATATAGCAAGGTATAAATGTAGGATTTCATTTAAAGACCTTGAAATACAAGATTTGAAATAAGTATTAGTGATGTTTAATATCCATGACACTCCTATGCTCTTAGGGCTGCCTTCTGGGCTTCTGTTGTTTTCATCCATAACCCATCTGTATTTGTATCTCATCTCTAGAAACTAGAGAGTATGTAGGCTTATTTCACATCCTCTTCTCTTCCATTCCTTCTGTCCTCCTTTGCCAACATAGTGGCTTTTAGCCTTTTTGTGTTTGAGATTGACAGTAATTTCTGTATATTTGATTATAAGGAGGCCCAGGAAAACTGAAGAGGTGACACATGCGCAGTATATGACTGTTGTCACAATGTTGTTCTTTCGTACATTTCCTTCTTCATTTTTTTCTGCCTTTAGATAGATTAGGCTACAGTGTTACCTTTTTTTAGGCCCACCCTCCCCAAAAAAAGAAACATTGCTATCTATCAGCTGTCATTAAAGATAGTTGTATTTTTTGATCATCTACACACCTTTCTTCTGAACACCCACATTTATTTAATAAGGTCATTTATTCCATGAGTCACATATTTGTGATCCTAGTTTAAATTTTTAAAAGTTACTTAACTTATAAAGATTTTAATATATTTGAGACTTTGGCATTTTGTTGTTTTAATTAGGTAGTCTTATCCAGTGCCCTTTGTGATGAAAGTCCTGTCTTCTGTGATTTCCACTCTTTACCAAATTAAAAAATTGTCATGTTTTGAGTTTTATTTGTAATCATTATTCTGTACAGTAGATTCTAACACTGTCTCTATACCTCTAATATGATAGATGTATCTAATATTTCTAGCTGTATTAGGTTGGCAAAAGGATAAAGGACTCAGAGAAAAGGAAAATTCCTCTTACACTCATGTAGGTCATTTGGACACAGAGGCAGAAATGAAATGCTGGTCCATCTGCAAGGCGTGACACAGAATCCTCATTCCTCTGTTTTTTCACATCAGAGCTGTTACATTGAATTATCATAAATCTAATTTGGATTAATGTTGAAAAAATCGTGTTTTTTACTCATGCCAGTTCTGCTCAGTTAAAATGAGCTCTTTGACTGGAGATGTTTCCCCATAATAGGAACAGCACAAGACTTGGTAGTAGTTTCTAAGGCAATTTTGTTCAACAATTTGGTGTTCTTAGTTTTAGTTCTATATAAAATCACTTTTAATAAATCATGGCTGCCCCTTTTTTTGGTTGTCAAATTATCATGTGTCAAAATAATTTCCTTGTAATTCTTAACTAACTGGACATTCCACTCTACCACTGTTGATGTCATCTATGAGGTCATGAGGGTGGTGGCCATCAACATTGCAGCCCACAGATTGAGCAGTCCCCAGGCTATCTTTTTGGTTCCAGATCTCTAGCTAAAGATCAGTGCCACATCCGTCAGGCAATGTTGACAATCTCATTGAAAGTGGTGGTTCCACTGTGCTTTAACGTTGTTCTGCTCTGTGTCTCTTGGTGGTTCCTTGAGTGTTTTGATAATCGGGGCAAAGGCAGAAGGCACCTCTTCAATCTGAGCCTGTCCGTTTGGAATGGTCAGTTTCACTGTAATCCTGAGACCCTTCCAATCACCAGTTGCCTTGGCAATGTCATCATCAACCGTTTTGGAGACAGACCCAGGGGGCTGATCTTGGGGGCCAGGGCACATGTGGCACCGATTTCCCCACAGGTGCCCCTCAGGTGTATGACTTTGATGTCTTGGGGTCAAATTTAGGTGGCATGGTGGAGGCCGCTGGTGCCAGATGAGCCTGGATTTGAGATGACTGAAGACAATTGCACCTTGGCCTCCTCCGAGCCAGAAGCCAAAAATGCTTTCATTTCTTGATTAATGTGGTATGAGGTATTGAAACAGTTTGAATTATACAGATGGGAAAACTGTTTTAGAAGTTATGGGTTTTCCCCCCTAGTATTCTTTCTGCCCTATCAGTATTTAATAAATCATTTGAAAGTTTGTCCATGACCTTTCCTTTTCTAATTTCATTGACCAGATCTTCCTGCCTGCCTGATGTTTTGCTAACATAAACACTGCCTTCTGTTTCTTCTCTTTCTCTTTTAAAATGTAGTCGCTGTCAGGGTTGAATCAAGTGGGCTGTGCTGCTACCCTGCCTCATTCTTCTGCCTTCGTGCCTCTTAAGGTATCTCTTGTTACTGTAATACATCAGGAACTTTGGGGAAGGGCTGTGCCTAAGAGGTCTTAAATTTTCCAATAGGTTGGTGCAGCAGCAATGTGAAATCTAGGATTGCATGAAATGTCCGTAAGCTTATAAAATTGTTCTGAGTTTAACATTAATTTTACTTGAGATTTTTGAAAGATTTACCATGCTAGAAATACTCACAGAGCCTGCGTTAATTCTTTATGTTGAAATTCTGTTTGACATGCCATTCTGATTTTCCTACCAAAGGTTATTTTTTTGTCATGAGTTATTTTATTTTGACTAATAAGTAATATAAAATTAACTCTGTTGTCAAATGTACATTCAAAATAATTTCAGTCCCAGTCCCCAGAAGTGTCACTTAAGACCACCGTCTGGTAGAGGTGAACAAGCAACAGCCCCTAGACCACCTGTTTTTGTAAATAGTTTTATTGGCACACAGCGACTACCATTTGTTCATAGACTGTCTGTGGCTGCTTTCGAGCTTAATAACAGAGTTGGAATATGGCCTGCAACCCTGTGGTGTGCTATTATTTGAAGGCCTCTAGGAATGGTGATTCCATATTTGTTAATCATATGATGTATAAGAAATTATTAATAATCTTCACTGTTAGAAGGTTCTCCCTTTGTCTAATTTAGATCCATACCCTGTGGCTTACCCTTACTGCTCTTGTTTCCAGAGTGGAGATTTTGTAGTTATTTAGCAGTCTTTAAAAAAGAATCTTTATTATTTCAAAACTATTATGATGCTGCCCTTGTCTTCTCCCTAAATAAACTCCGGTTGTTTTATGTGCCTTTCCCAGTCCGTTAATTCTTTTGAGATTTCTCAAGTTCTCTGCCTTCCGTTTTGGCTCCACAGTCCCCAAGCGGAAACATAGCCCTTATTAGAGCCTACCTGGCGCTGAGCGTGAAACAAGGTTTTTCACCTCTTTTTCTAAGCGTTAGGTCGGCTTTTCTCATTTCAGTATCCATTTTGCTCAGGATCCACTGTAATCTCAAATGTTTCACTTACACTCCTAAATGACAATTAATTTCCACATCTTGTATCTTTCGTTTTTCTAAATACTTAATTTTGCCTTTTGGACACTTTTAATTCTCTGATTTACCACAATACTTTCAGATTCTTGCATCATGTTCTTCTAAATGCTGGCCCCAACTTTATATCATCTGTAAACCTGATAAACCATCTCTTCAGTCGTTATTGAAGATGCTACACATACCTGGATGACTTCTGAAAAACCTTTATAATTCTCATCTCTTAACTCTTTGCTAGCCTTTCTCAGCTAGGTTCCTCATTTGAATGACAACACAGAAAACTGAGGGATCGTTCTCAAAGTTCTCTCAAGGAAGGTGTATAACTAGAATAGGAGATATAGGAGAGAAGTTAATTCATTACACTCAGTGGATACCTTGGGGCATTAGGGTTTATTCTCTCCTGGAATCATAGTTGAAAACGCCAAATCTGAACGTGCCAACCATTGTATGGTAAGTTTAACTTTCTGTCTGTCAGACCTGCTGCAGTGTGAATGATTAGTTTAAAAAAGACTTACCCTTGATTTTTTGGTATCCTCGTTACTATACAGCAGGTATATATCGATATATATTTAGGCATGGGTTTATTTCTTTTGTTGCTTAACTAGGCAAAAAAGTTAAGTTTCTGTCAATTTATGGGTTTTTTTGCTCCAGTTCTGCAAGTTCTCAAATATAGTCCGTGGCCTCTGAGTGATTCGAACTAATTATCGTAGTACCCTAGAATGCAAGTCACTTAGATTTCTAGTTTCAGTAAAAGTACATTTTAAAAATCATCATATTTCAAGTTGCCTCTATTCCGGCTTTGTTTTCCATTACTAAACACAACTGTGTGTTACCTTTTTGGTGTTTCTGGAGGTGGAGAACATCTCTTGCCATTCAGTGCAGTTGGTTTCAGCTCTTCTTTCTCATCTAATAGAGTTGCCTCTTAGCTTTATTTTTTCTTTTGCAATATTAAATTTCTAGCCTAACTCCTATTAGGTTGTTTTAAGTTAAAAAAAAAATTTTTCCTCTATATCAGGAATAATCTCTACTATTTATGTTTTCCTGTTTGTACCATTGAACCTTGACCAGTCCTCTGTTGGGCTAACTAGTTTTCTTCTTTATATCTCATAGTCCTTGAAAATAAGGATACTCTTTTGTTTCCTTGTAAAGTTATCATTTTTGCCCCATTTGCTTGTTCATTCTTTTTAGTTCTTGTTGCTCTTATCTTTTTTTGTTGCTCTTACTTTAAATTTTTAATTTAAATTTTCATTCCTTCTCAACATCCTAAACTTAGTTTATTTGCATCTATAAACTTGATTAATGTATCTTTTTCCACTAATGAAGATATAATACATTGCTTCACTCAACAGCTTGGCTTTCTTTATAAATTCTCAGCCAAAGAGTATCAAACCAAGGAATTG
The DNA here is from genome assembly GCA_030068075.1 of Paguma larvata. NCBI lineage: Eukaryota > Metazoa > Chordata > Mammalia > Carnivora > Viverridae > Paguma > Paguma larvata. The sequence continues at coordinate 84,277,550 of CM057824.1, forward strand.
TTATCATGAAATTGTCTTCCAGATCAGTCCAAGAATTTTCTCAATAGTATGACTTCTGTGTATGTGTGTATGTGTGCATGTGTGCATGAATGTTAGCAAATTCCCTATCATCATTTTCTTCTGCTCAGCTCCCAGCTAGAGAGAACAGATTAATGAAAATATTAAAACTGAAAGAGAGAAAAAAAGAATGTGAGATGTATGTGACTCTGTGTTTTAAAATCATTCCGTTAGGGGCATTTGGGTGGCTCAGTCAGTTAAGCGTCTGACTTCCGCTCGGGTCATGATCTCGCAATCATGCAGTTCATGAGATCGAGCCCACATCAGGCTCTGTGCCGACAGCTCAGAGCCTGGAGCCTGCTTCAGATTCTGTGTCTCCCTCTCTCTCTGCCCCCCCCCGCCCCCGCTCACTCTTTCTCTTTTTCTCAAAAATAAACAAGCATTAAAAATTAAATAAAGTTAAATATGTTTAATTTATTGGGTCCAGATGTCGAGGCCTTAAAAATTGTTACTCTAACCTTGATTCTACTCCTCTGCCAAGTCTTCAGTGTTTTTAACCATCCAACCAACACTTCTTTTTAAATGAGCTTAATTACATTTCTCTTTTTTTAGGTAAACTTTCATGTTGCGCTAGCTCTTCCCCCTTTTTACAGTTCTCTTTGTCAATGAAGTAAAAATATCTTGGAGTTCAATGCTAGTCTGGAAATACAGTTATCATTAAACACCTTATTTCCTAACCAAAATGAAGAAATCTTCATCATTTTTTCTTAACTCATTAAATTTTACTCCCCAGAGGTTGAGAAAAATACTTTAGAAACTATACCAGAAAATGATATTATAAAATGAAATTATTCTCTCCTATAAATTTCCCAATAAAATTTTCTTCCTTAGGATGATCATTTTTCACAGTCACAGGAAAGACCTAGTATATAATAAAACTATCTTTAGAAAATGCATTATATAAACTATATATTACAGAAGTAAATAAAAAGTCTGGCTTTTAAAAAAATGTACAAAATTAATCCTTACTCCAAATTCTCATTTCTAGACTTAATTTTAAAAGAGACTTGCATGATTTTTTCTTTTATCCCAAAGTATAGTCATAGCTGTGGAAGGTAGCTCTTCTCGAATAATAATTGTTGATCTGTCTCTATTTCTCTACAGAACGATGACAGATCTAACACCATATCAAGTTCACCTACAACAGAAACAGGTAATAATAGACACAAAGGTACAATTAACCAGATCAAGAATGATTCTTTACGAGGATTTTCCTAATAAACTACCTCTTAGAGAACTGTGACTTTCTTTTCTGAGATGAGAAATCAGGCCCAAAGTTGGGAACTTCCTGCACATTTTCCATTTTTTAATTCAGCTCCTCAACCATTTGATAGGAACAAATGAGCATGAGCTAGTGGGGCTACAGGCTTGCAAGAGAATCTGTTCAGTATAGTAATACTCAGTCTCTCTCTATTGACGTATCAAAAATAACATGACGATTAAAAATACAAACAGCCTTCCTGATTTCGAGGTTACTTTTCTATTCTAGATTTTGTATTAATAAACACATTATCATTTTATATCATGTTTAATTTGATCTTTTATACCATTTATTGAACTTTTGTGACATGTGTCTGTTGATATATTTAATTTTTTTCCATCTCCTTTAATCTTATTTTGCTTTTCCATGCTGATATAGTCCATCATTCCCCTGCATATTCTTTTCCTGCTGCTATTCAGAGAAACCAGGCCCAGCGCCCTGAAAGCTTCCTTTACCGAGCAGCTGTCAGGGCAGAAGCAAGTAAAGGTAGGTCACAGTGACTAAGAAGGGGGGGAGGGTGCTTTATATAATGACATTAATTGTTATGTGCTTTTATTTTATTATTATTTTTTAATGTTTATTTACTTTTGAGAGAGAGAGAGAGAGCATGAGCAGCGGAGAGGCAGAGAGAGGGAGACATAGAAGAATCCGAAGCAGACTCCAGGCTCTGAGCTGTCAGCACTGAGCCCAACCCGGCACTTGAACCCACAGACAGTAAGATCATGACCTGAACCAAAGTCGGATGCTTAACCGACTGAGTGACCCAGGCACCCCTACTGCTGCATGCTTTTAAAATTTTACCCTGAGACGTCACTTTGGCAAAAGCTTTAAACTCTGATCTCACTAACATTAAAGCAGGAAAATCTTTGGGGCACCTGGGTGGTTGTCAGTTAAGCGTCCAACTTCGGCTCAGGTCATGATCTCAGAGTTTATGAGTTCGAGCTGACAACTCAGGCCTGAAGCCTGACGCTTTGGATTCTGTGTCTCTCTCTCTATCTGCCCTTCCCCTGCTTATGTTCTGTCTCTTTCTCAAAAATAAATAAACATTAACAAAATAAAAACAGGAGAATCTTGTTTCAGTTTAACTAGAGTTTCTTAGCACTTCTCAAAGGAGGTTATAGGTTGGAACAAATAAAATACTCTTTCAGGCTTTAGGGAATGTTCCTTCTCTCTGTAATGAGCTCTTTTTCAGGTTTTTCTGTTGATAAAAGCTATTTTATGTGTTCTTAATTGATTTGAATTGAAGAATTGAATCAGTAATTCTTTTTTTTTTTAAATCTACTTTTTAGTTTTTTATTTAATATACATCTGCCTGGCCTCCAAAGAAGTTACCTGGAAGTGGAGACAAACATTTCAAATCAAAAATAACTATTGAATGTAACTGATAGATGCCCTCAAACTGAGATTTAAAATCAAACCAGACACACGGCATGGGATTGTAAACTAATATGGAAAACTGTTTCTGTTATCTAATCATGTTGAACATTTGGTGATATCCTATCACCAGCAGTTTTGCTTTCTGAAATATGTAAACACGTATACCCCAAGATATTTACAAAATACTTATCTATTTATAGCAACATTATTCATAATAGCCCCAAACAGAATGTCCATGACTGATACAATGGGTAAATTGTGGTGTGTTTGTACAATGGGATACCATACAAGCAATAAAAATGAACTAATTAAAACATACAGTGTGGATAAATCTGATAGTATTGATCAAAAGACAGACAAAAAGCATGCATACATACATACATACAGTTGGCTTTGTTTATAGAAAGTTCAAAACTAGACAAAAACTCATCTGTGGTTTTACAAATCAAGAAGTGCATAGCTAGGACTCGTATTGTTGGAAGTAACCATTAGGTACTGATGGGTAGGGGTCATGAGAGGGGCTTCTGGGTGTTGGTAATAATTGCATTTACTGACCGGATTGTGTCTACTTTGTGATAATTTATTGAGCTGTTTGCTTATGATTTGCATAATTTTCTGTATATGTGTTATTTTTCAGTGGAAACATTTTTAATCAAACAAAACTAGTTGAGCTAAATGGGTAATAGACATTTGGTAGTTTCTAACATTGTTCTCCCTATTATTGTGTATATTTAAAACTTTTCATTTTTTTTTAATAAAAACTTTTTTTAAAGAGTCGGTCCAGAAGTGAAAAGTGCTGCCCTTGTGGGGAACGTGTGATCAGGTGGAGCTGAGAACTTTTCCAGCCTTTCTGTCTTAACATATTCATGTTTTTTTAGGTCATGCTTCACCCCTTCTTTCATCTTCTGCCCCTACCACTGATTATGCAGATCCCACAAGACCCAATTCAAGACAGAGAGAGGAGGAGCTAGAATTAATAGATCAACTACGGAAAGTGTGTACTTTGCCTTTGAATTATACTTTTGCATTGTTAACTCTGCAATCACTTGTTCATTTGACTTAAAATTTTTCATAGAATCAGCAAGTGCCCACCGTGTGGTAAACGTAAGAGAGATTTTGCTATTAAGGTCATTCTTTTCATCTGTTTGCTAGGAAAATGAAATGGGTTATTCTATAAAGCTCAAGCCCTACCCCTACTCACTTAAACTTTTTTTCTGCCTCATGTACAGAAATCTTGTAAGAGTAGTAATAATTTATATGTATGTACATATATACATATCATACTTACATATAGTGTTTTATTTTGGAATCGAAAGAGAATCTAGTTCTGTTTTATTTATTTTTTTAATTTTTTTTAGGTTCAACTCTTTTTTTTTTTAATAGTTTATTTTCAAATTGGTTTACATATAACACCCAGTGTTCATCCCAACACGTGCCCTCTCTAATGCCCATCATCCCCTCTCCCCCCGTCCCTCACCCTCCTCACCCTCAGTTTGTTCTTAGTCTTTGAGAGTCTCTTATGTTTTATCTCCCTCCCTCTCTGTGGCTTTTTTTCCTTTCCCCTCTTCCCCTCCCTCATGGTTTTTGCTAAGTCTCTCAAAATCCACCTATGCATGGAAACATATGGTATCTGTCGTTTTCTGACTGACTTTTTTCACTTAACATAATATCTTCCAGTTCCATCCATGTTGCTACACATGGCCAGATTTCATTTTTTCTCATTGCCACATAGTATTCCATTGTATATATGTACCACTGTTTTATTTTTAAGCATAAAATTGTAAGTGAATTTCTCATGTAGTATTTTGCACCACTGTGGCCTGGCTACACATGTATGTATTAGAGCTCCTTGAGTTACTGACTTAGGGTGGAAAGATAAAATAGGGATTGTGATACTTAGGGCGCCTGGGTGGCCTAGTCAGTTAAGCGTCTGACTCTTGATTTTGGCTCAGGTCGTGATCTCACAGTCTCGAGGCCAAGCCCTGCATCAGGCTCCATGCTAGGCATGGATTCTCTCTCTCCCTCTCCGTCTGCCCCTCCCCTGCTCTCAAAAACATAAAATAAATAAATGAACAAATAAAATAGGGATTGTGGTACTTGTTATTTGCTTTTTATCTTGATTCCTTTTTTTTTTTAATGTTATTTTTGAGAGAGAGACAGAGAGACAGAGCACAAGTGGGGGAGGGGCAGAGAGCGATGGAGACAGAATCCGAAGCAGGCTCCAGTCTCTGAGCTGTCCGCACAAAGCCCGATGCGGGGCTCGAACTCACAAACCGTGAGATCATGACCTGAGCCAGAGTCAGACACTTAACTGACTGAGCCACCCAGGCACCCCTATCTTGATTCTTAATTAAATATAATATTTCATTGTAACTCTGTTGTGTCCTGTGTCAGCCACTTCAGTTAACGTATTACATACTTTCCTGTTCTTCAGCATATTGAGTACCGGCTGAAAGTATCACTGCCTTGTGATCTGGGAGCAGCTCTCACCGACGGTGTTGTTCTCTGCCATTTGGCCAATCATGTGCGGCCTCGATCTGTCCCGAGCATCCACGTCCCCTCACCAGCTGTAGTAAGTATATAATACTAAAAAAACATTGGCCCTTCATGAGACAGACATGTATTATGTACAACGGCAGGTGTTATGCAGCAAGCTGGGGATACAAACATGAATAGTGCAGTCCCTGCCTTCCTAGATCGCCTTTCTACTAGTGAAAAAGTAGGCCTGTAAACAATGGTTCAGAACCGTGATGAATGTCACAGGAGAGGCAGGTGAGCGGTTGCCGTAGAAATACAAAAAAAGGGACCACTTAGCTCTACCTGGAAAGTTCAGGAAAGCCTGCCCTAAGGGTGTAATGTTTGAACTATTCTTAAAAGTATGAGTAGGAATTTGGCAGCATAGAGGCGCCTGGCTGGCTCTGTCAGTAGAGCATGTGACTCTTGATCTGCGGATCAGGAGTTCAAGCTCCACTGGGCATAGAGATTACTTTAAAAAAAAAACAATGAGAAGATTATTTAAAAAAAAAAAGTTATTCGCCAGCATACCAGAAAGGGGAGAAGGCATTCTGGTGATAATCTGCCCAGGTTCGGACGACAGAGAGGGTCCCGGTGTGTTCCAGGACCTCGAACGGTGTTTAGGGTGGTGATGCACAAAGTCGCAGGGATGAATGGTGGGAGGTGTAGCTGAGGGTAGGCCGAGGGCCACGTGACAATGGTGTTGTGTGTCGTGTCAGAGGGTTAGAGGTTTATCTTCGTGTAGACAATGAAGAAACAGCGTTTGAGGGGAAAATATGATTACAATTGCAGTTTAGAATGATGAATCTGTTTTGGGCGAGGAACTGACAGGATCTAGTGACCGACCGTGGGTGGAAATGAGGCTGCATTCAGGATGGCTGGCAGGTTTTGTCAGCCACCGGGCAGACACAGAAGTTGGTGTCTGGATGGCAGCCCACAGAAGAAAGAACAAGTTTTTCCCCTTCAAATTGTCATTATAAAAATTTCAAACTTTCAGAAAAGATGGAAGAATAATACAAGGAACATTCTTTTTTTTTTTTTTTAATGTTTTTATTTTTGAGAGAGAGAGAGACACAGTGTGAGCGGGGGACGGACACAAAGTGAGGGGAGCACAATCTGAAGCAGGCTTCAGTCTCTGAGCTGTCAGCACAGAGCCGGACGTGGGGCTCAAACTCACGAACCCCAAGATCATGACCTGAGCCGAAGTCAGACACTCAACTGACTGAGCCACCCAGGTGCCCCTACAGGGGACACTCTTAAAGCATCTTCCTAGACCTGACATTTATTTCATTTTGTGGCATTGCTTTGCCTATATTTGTGTGTATGTGCATGTGTATTTGTGTTTTAATTGTAACTATTTAGCTGCAGATATTATGAAACTTACTCTCTAAATATTTCAGAGAATTGTCCTAGGCCACCTTGCTCTTCTCTGTAGCCTATAGCCAATGACTCACAGGGGGGCCGAGCCCTCTTGCCTCAAGATGGGAGTGAGGTGTGATTCACACTCCAGTGCTTCCCGTGGGATCAGGCTGCAGCCGAGAAGGGGATATCATGAGGCACTAGCAGCCAGCCCAGGCTACGGGTGGAAGGTGAGGATGGACGCACAGGCTAGCTGACGTGTCACTGGGGGAAGCACCAACAGCATCCACAGTCTAGATGCAGGTTTCCCCAGTTGTCCCAAGACTGTCTTTCATAGCTGGGCTCTCTCCTCTCCCTGCACGCAGCACACACACACACAACACACACACAACACACACACACACACATAGCCACGATATAATGACGATTCCCACTGCATTTAATAGTTACTGTTGTGACACTCTCTTTTGATGATTCTGAATGGCACTGTTCTTTCTTTTTAAGTTTATTAATTTTTGAGAGACAGAGTGCACACATTCAAGCAGGGGAAGGACACAAAGCCTGACATGTGGCTTGATCTCACGAACTGTGAGATCATGACCTGAGCCGAAATCAAGAGTCAAATGCTTAACTGACTGAGCCACCCGGGCGCCCCTGGATACTGTTCATTTGTAACATACTTAACATTGTCTAACCTTTCAAAAAGCTTGACCTCATCTCGTTTTCTGGTCATTTGTTATTATTTAGCAGGCATTTCCTGTTACAAATTCTTTACTCAAATTGCAGTTGTATCTAGGCCTATAGATGGCCACTTTTGGACATTCTGCTTGCTACCTCTCCAGATGCAAATCGTTTATCCCTCTCAAGGACCTGTATTCCTCTAATTATAAAAGCTGCTTTGTTACCAAAGTCCCAAGGGTATGATGTGGCCTTATCCCCTCTAGCACATCCACAGACCGCATGTTGCATTTGCTTCTAGGGAAAATCGGCAGCCACTTTTTATTTAGTGACCTCTGAAAACAGGCCTTCAGTTTTGTGTAGGAAAGGCAGAGAGGAACAGCACTGCCAGTCTGCTGCACTCCCAGAGACTCGAAAGGCTTGGTGTTGGTCCTAATGGTGGCGATTGAGAGAATAGGAACTGATGTGCTCTTTGGCAACGCCAGTAAGGAAAGGGTTTATTCCTACTTTGCATTCTTCCCAGTTTCTGTCAACTGGATTAAGGAAAAAAAATGGTTTTAAGTATAATTTAAAAAAGGACAAGTCTGTCATTTTTCATTTCCAGGGGAGATACATGGGAAGTAGCAAGCGGCTAATGCCGAGAGGGGGCTTGAGAACATGGTCACCGATCTTTACCTTGATTGCCAGAGCACAGCACCTCCATGTAAGATGTATGAACATACAGAAAAAATAAAGCTATTTTACAAATACTTAACCGCCTAAAGAAATGAAACACATGGACCTTCTTTTAGTCAAAGAACTATGGGTATAACATGAGATGAGGGCATTTAAAACTTGATAGTGAAATCAACAACAAAACTAAACTCCTCTGCATTGAGTACATATCAGGTGTGAAAACAAAAGGTACAGAGAGGAGTTGCAAGTGGTCCGATCTCTCAAGAACATTAACTCCTCTTTAAAAAACCAAAATCAGGGGCACCATGTGGCTCAGTCAGTTAAGCGGGCGACTCTTGCTTTTGGCTCGTCATGAAACTCATGGTCAGGGGGAACTGAGCCCCAAGTTGGGCTCTAGGCTGACAGCATGGAGCCCATTTGAAATTTTCTCTCTCTGCCCCTCTGCACATGCTCTCTGTCTCTCAAAATAAATAAACGTTTTTTAAAAAATCAAGAGGTCTTTTCAGGGCACCTGTGTGGCTCAGTACACCCGACTCTTGATTTTGATTCAGGACATGATCTCATAGTTTGTGAGATCAAGCCCTGCATCAGGCTTTGTGCTGACAGCCCAGACTGTGGGATTCTCTCTGTCCCTCTCTCTCTGCCCTCCTCCCGCTCACTCTCTTGCTTGCTCTCTCAAAATAAATCAACATTAAAAAAAGAAAAATATGTCGGAGTGCCTGGGTGACTCAGTCGGTTGAGTGTCTGACTTCATGATATTGTGGTTCATGAATTTCGAGTCCTGTGTCGGACTCTGGTGGCAGCTCGGAGCCTGGAGCCTGCTTTGGATTCTGGGTTTCCCTCTTTGCCCCTCTCCCGCTCACACTCTGTGTGTCTCTCTCTCTCTCTCTCTCTCTCAAAAATAAGGGAACATTTATAAATAAATAAATGAATGAATGAATGTAATTGCTATAACTTCCCAAAATATAACTTTTGGGGGTAAAAAAATGGACTTTGAGCCAACCAGTTGAAAGCTGTCCAGTAATTTAATTAAAAGCAAAAAAACCCAGCAAATCCAAAAATCACTACTTTGAAATTGTGATAATGATTTTATGAATAAGTCAGTATTGTGTTAATGGGGTTTCTGTGATAGTACTAGATTTCAGTATAAATGTCTACATCCATTTTTCTTTTCTGTGGATTATCTTCCTTCATATTAGACTGTCGCTTCCCTTATTTTGTTCTTCTGACTATATAGAGAGCTTTGTAACTTACTTTCTTAGTGGAAGTTTTTTGTAATGAGAATATAAAATTAAAGCCATATATGAACAAAAAACCATAGCAATTTCTTTATGGCTGCATTAATACATGGTGACTTATTGTAATTCTTTGAGAACTGGCTAATTACAACTCTGAGTATATAACTTAAAAAACACTTTCTTGAGGGGCTTCTGGGTGGTTCAGTTGGTTAAGCATCTGACTTCAGCTCGGGTCATGATCTCGCAGTTCATGAATTCAAGCCCTGTGTTGGGCTCTGTGCTGACAGCTCAGAGCCTGGAACCTGCTTTGGATTCTATGTCTCCCTCTCTCTGCCCTTCCCCCGCTCATCCTTGCTCTCTTTCTCTCTCTCAAAAATAAACATTTAAAATTTTTCTTAAAAAGACAACACTTTCTTGATACATTGTAAGAACCATGATTTCTTTCACCCATTTCAAAAAATGACCCTTATTGTAAGGAGAGATCTTATGTCCAAGCATTTCAGATCAGGCACGTTCAGGGTGGTGTGGCCGTAGGCTATCCAAGCATTTCAAAAGATGGAAAGGCATGTGTGTTTGCAAACATCAAGTCACTTAATTCATCTTTTGTTGTTATTTTGGGAGGATCAGTGATGTTTGATAAAACTGCTGTTTGTTTAATAGGCATAGGTGTTACAAGTAAAGTTGACATTCTTAGAAGTGCACTAGTAAATCACAGCAAAAATCATTACAAATGTTGTAATATGACAACTCTCTAAAGGAACCATATCACCAAGGTAAATAACCTTTAAAAATTCTGAATCATTTCAAATTTCAGAATAGTGAAATTGTTTATTTCTTATTCCTTTAGGTATAGGTTATGCTCCTGTTGAAATCTTCTGCAAAACCTACATAAGATTTCTGTTTGGATCAGGTTGTTCATTAAAGAATTAGAACTGGCTATGCATGGCTATTTAAAACCATGTTATGTAATCCAAACTTCTGGAAAAGCTTTTGGGAAAAGCAGGTTCTCTGAGATTTGACTTAAGGCAAAATCATGAGTCCTTCTGCACTCCAGAGTGATAGGGAGTCTACCCCATGGGTCCTTTTGACTAGCCATTCTATCGGACACATACAGGCAGGGATTTGTATCCTGGAATCAAGCACTTTTAGGGCTCTGTAAACTCCCTAATTTGCATGCATGTGTATCCTTCTTAAGGATAGATTCACAACTTTCATCAGACTGTAAGGAGTTTGGTCCCAATTATGAACCACTGACCTCCATCCCTGGAATTGGGATAAATGCTAAAGGAAGAAATGACTGGGGAGAGAACCGATTGATTGTTCCTCATTCCTCTTCGCCTTCATCAGTCAGAACACTGCTGTCTACAGGGGAAATCTCAAAGAAGTTTTCCATTCTACTTCCTGCCCCCCGCCCTCCTACTGTCCCCACAAACACAGACATCTTTTATGTCTTAAGGTGCTAGTAGTCTTTATGGAGGTAATGTTGAGTTAGTCTCCATGATCGCTATTCTGAGTCTTGTCTTTTCCTTTTTTCTGAAATGGTGGTAATTCCTGAACCAGTTTTAACTTAGCGACATGACCTCCATCCTTTTAGCCTTTCTTTTGCATAGAAATCAAGTTGTTTTTCTACCTGTGCAGTCAGACCTATTTCACTCTCCCCTCCATAGCTGTTGGCATCTGGATGGTAGAGGTTCAGAAATGTAGGGGTCTTTCTTTTGTAGAATGAAAATGCCCAATTCCTTTCTATTGTAGAGTTCGTGGTGCCCTGTGCACACATCCCCAGCCTTCTCTCCCAGATTCAGATCAAGATCCTTACTTGCTTAGCTAAGGTCCCTTGGTAATAGCAGAAGCTAATTACATTGTTTCTACTTCCATTTTTACAGGCAGACAGGGAAGCTGGTATAGGGAGAGAGAATTTCTAGCCAATGAAAAATTCTCCTAAGTGAAAAGCAGTTGTCTTATGTTTTCTTTATCTGCCCAACTTCCCTTAAAGTTTAAGCCCTTGTCGTGATAGCTTTCACCACAGTGACTTTTCCTTTGTGCGTCAGTTCACCTCACCTCCCACTGTAGCCAGTTGAGGAGACCACAGCATCACTTGTGCAGTGAACACCTGCTCTTTCATATGTAAAAAGTAGAAGAGAATGAAGGAGCCTAGCCCCAGTGTGAATTAGCCAGTGTGACCCCCATGCTGTTTTCCTCCTTCCGTTAAATAGATCCTGATTCTACTATTTGTTTCACTCTTTAAAAAACAAAAAAACACAAAACTTAAAAAATTTTTTTAATGTTCATTTGTTTTTGTGAGAGACAGCATGAGTGGGGGAGGGACAGAGAGAGAGAGAGACACAGAATCCGAAGCAGGCTCCAGGCTCTGAGCTGTCAGCACAGAGCCCGATGTGGGGAGCTCATGATATGAGATCATGACCTGAGCCATGGTCGGACACTTAACCCACTGAGCCACCCAGGTGCCCCCAAAAAACAAACTTTTTTACTTCAATGATAGGAAGAACTTGGCATAGGAAAGAATGGGTGCTCTCCTAGAAACCTAATGCCTATCCTCTTTCTGGACCTTTTTGAATTTTTCGATTTGAAATTTAAAAATTATTATTGGGGTGCCTGGCTGGCTCAGGTCAGTGGAGCTTATGACTCTTGATCTTGGGGTTGTGAATTCAGACCCCATGTTGGATCTACATAGAGATTACTTAAATAAAATCTTTAAAATATTTTTTTAAAAACTATTATTTTCCTTTCATCTCACCTTTTTATTTTTTATAATAAAGCCAAACAGCCCCTGCTGCCTCTCTCAGGTTTAGATTATAATCGTTCCTTCAGACGCTATTATGTATTTGTCACATTTCCCCTCTTTTCATGATGTAGTATCATAGTCCATCTTTGAAGAAAATCCAGGTATTCACAAGTGAAATCTTTGTTTTCTAGAGATGGTTAAGGCTTCCATGTACTAACCTGTGTGAAAACTCTAAGGCAGAGTTTGTGCAGACGTTTGGCGTCCATGCCTGATGCTCAAACATATGGGAAACCAGTCCACGGATTTGAACACTTGAATTTGTTAATCATTCTGGGAAATGGAATTCATATTTCCTTCTTACATTATAATCCATAGGTGAAAAGCTTTTTCACAACTTTAGGTCATGTGATGCAACTCTTGTTTTTTGTAGTCATTAAGAGATCTGTTCAGAAAAACAAGCTTACTAATTAGAAATCAGGGAAATCTGTGGGAAATGTTTGTCCTTCGGAAAACAGGTTTTTTTGTTCTTTTTTTAAATGGAACTTATCGTCAAATTGGTTTCCATAACAACACCCAGTGCTCATCCCAGCAAGTGCCCTCCTCAGTGCCCATCACCCACTTTCTCCTCTCCCCTACCCCCCATCAACCCTCAGTTTGTTCTCAGTATTCAAGAGTCTCTTATGGTTTGCCTCCCTCCCTCTGACTTTTTTTCCCCCCTGCCCTCCCCCATGGTCTTCTGTTACGTGTCTCAAGATCCACACGAGTGAAAACATATGGTATCTGTCTTTCTCTGACTGACTTATTTCACTGAGGATAATACCCTCCAGTTCCATCCACGTTGCTACAAATGGCCAGATTTCATTCTTTCTCATTACCACGTAGTAGTCTATTGTATATATAAACCACATCTTTATCCATTCATCAGGTGATGGACATTTAGTCTCTTTCCATGATTTGACTGTTGTTGAAAGTGCTGCTATAAACATTGGGGTACATGTGCCCCTATGCATCAGCACTCCTGTGTCTCTTGGGTAGATTCCTAACACTGCTATTGCTGGGTCGTAGGGTAGTTCTATCTCCACTTTTTAAAGGAACCTCCACACCGATTTCCAGAGTGGCTGCACTAGTTTGCATTCCCACCAACAGTGCAAGAGGGTGCCTGTTTCTTCACATCCTCGCCAGCATCTATAGTTTCCTGAGTTGTTCATTTTTAGCCACTCTGACCAGTGTGAGGTGGTATCTCAGTGTGGTTTTGATTTATATGTCCCTGATGATGAGTGACGTTGAGCATTGTTTCATGTGTCTGTTGGCCATTTGGATGTCTTCTTTGGAAAAGTGTCTATTCATGTCTTCTGCTCATTTCTTCACTAGATTATTTGTTTTTTGGGTTTGGAGTTTGGTGAGTTCCTTATAGATTTTGGATCCTAGCCCTTTATCTGATAGGTCGTTTGCAACTATCTTTTTCCATTCCGTCAGCTGCCTATTAGTTTTGTTGATTGTTTCCTTTGCAGTGCCAAAGCTTTTTATCTTCATGAGGGCCCAATAGTTCATTTTTGCTTTTGATTCCTTTGCCTTTGGAGATGTATTGAGTAAGAAATTGCTGCGACTCAGGTCAAAAAGGTTTTTTCCTGCTTTCTGCTCTAGGGTTTTGATGGTTTCCTGTCTCACATTCAGGTCCTTCATCCATTTTGAGTTTATTTTTGTGTATGATGTGAAGAAAGTGGTCTAGTTTCATTCTTCTGTGTGTCACTGTCCAGTTCTCCCAGCACTATTTGTTAAAGAGGCTGTCTTTTTTCCATTGAACACTCTGTCCTGCTTTGTCAAAGATTAGTTGGCCATATATTTGTGGGTTCAATTCTGGGTTCTCTATTCTATTCCATTGGTCTGTGTGTCTGTTTTTGTGCCAGTACCATACTGTCTTGATGATTACAGCTTTGTAGTAGAGGCTAAAGTCTGGGATTGTGATGCCTCCCTTTTGGTGGAAAACAGGGCTCTTTAATCCAATTTTTTAAAAATATAAATGTTTGGGGTGGTTGGGTGGCTCAGTTGGTTAAGCATCTGACTCTTGATTTTGGCTCAACCATGATCTCACGGCTCAGGAGTTTGAGCCTCTCATCAGGCACTGGTGGTGGTGAACCTACTTGGATCTCTCTCTCTCTCTCTCTCTCTCTCTCAGGATTCTCTCTGTCTGCCCCTCCACTGCTTGTGCTCTCTCTCTTTAAAATAAAGTTTTAAAAAGTAATAAAATAAAATAAACGTTCAAAACATTTCAGTATTATCATTGGGTAGAGACATGATGTATCTGTAACATATTTATGAGCAAAAGCTGTTGACTTTTTAAAATTATCTTCTTTTAATAAAGACTGCAAGAAAATGAACCAAAGTGTTGACTGTGATTATATTTGAATGTTGAGGTTGTGGGTAATTTCCTTCCTATTCTATATTTCTTTACTGTATATATTTTTTAATGGGAAAAAAATTAACTCTCCCCCTAAAATTTCTCTGTATTTACCACTTGCCTTACAAAAATCAAAGTAAAATATCTAAAGTACAACGTGGCAAACTGTGGTCCAAGCTCAGCCCCTATTTTTGTAAATGAAGTTTTACTAGAACACCTATTTGCTTATATGTTGTCTGCAGTTGCCTTCAAGCTCTTAGTAGATCATATTGCCTTAGAGACTAACATATTATCTGATCCTTTAAGGAAAAGTTTGCTGACCCTGTGGTTTAGAATGCTGAATTGACAAAGGAATTGTGACAGGAGTATTTTTTAACATAAGAAATTTTTTTAAACTTTGGTAGTAACACCACATTTTCCTTCCTTTGTAGCCTAAATTAACAATGGCAAAATGCAGGCGGAATGTGGAGAATTTCCTAGAAGCTTGCAGAAAAATTGGTGTACCTCAGGTAATAAATTTATCTCTTTTTTTGTTGCCTAAATGATGCTGCCAGCTCCTCATCTCAGACCACAGTATTATTTTTCTAAAATTTTTCAGAAATGTCAGTATCTAAAATCTTAGACGACCAGCCCTGAACCAAGTTGATGACTACTAACGTGATTTTGTGTTACTAGAGTCAGTCATTGTACTTCTGAGCGGTTTTCCTTATTTCCAAGGACCAAGGAAAAGAATAATACACATATAAATTTAAATTTATTGTAATAAGTAACTCATGCTAAGTAATCAAAATCGTTACTCTGCTGTTTTCCTAAACGTTCCTACTTGCTGTTGGACTTGTGTGCATCTTCATCCACGAGAGCCTGTGCGTCAAAGTGAGCACATCTCAGACTGAGAATGCTTCAGTTGGTTTCAGGTTTTTTAACACTTACTTTAACACTTTTTAAAAATGTTTATTTTGAAATAATTTTAGACTTAGAAAAATGTTGCAAAAATAGCACAGAGAGTTACTGTGAACACTACCTGTAGTGTTAATATCTGTATAAACATAGTGTGTCATCCAGACTGACACACACTGGGACAGGGCTGTTAACTACATGACAGATTTGATTCACATTTCCTTCCACTAAGCTCTCATACTTTGGAATAGAGCACACAAGAAGCTGTTTCTGGGCATTTATCCTGCTCTTGAGCTTAATTTTCCCCAGGTTCCTCAGTTACAGCTTCTCTGCCCTTTAATAGTACAAATAGTTAAATTCTATAGATGTAATTAAGAGACAGGAACTTCATACATTTTTTATTCAGTTACCCTCTTAAAACAATTGTGTTAAGCCTACTAAGCATGGTCTTAAAAACTACTCTATTTTATGACATGAGACATAGATACATTTAAAGAAATAACAACTTGGTACTATTTGATTTTTTTTTGTCATTAGCCATAACCCTTATAGTTCCTGTCATCATATCTGGTGTCCAACCTTCAAGAAGAAAAACAGGACTCTTTTTTTATCACTTTTTTAATTAGCCGTCAGACTCCAGGATTGGCCCCTGACTCAACTCCAGTGTTTCTCTTGAACTTAAGCCCTTTGTCCTAACAGCTTTCGTGACAGTGACTCTCTCTTCACCTGGCCCCCATTCCTCTCTCTGTCACCTTGAGGTGAGGCGGTCCCAGCACCACTTGTCTAGTGGGCGGCCCTCTCCCTCAGTTCTTGGACGTGTTGCAGAGTGGCAGAGAAAGAGTCCAGCGCCACAGAGCATCTGCGTCAGCTGGAGTCGGGTCCTGTGACGGTTTTTCCCCTTCGATTAAGTAGATTGTAATTCTAATGGTTATTTTTCACTGTTTTCTTTTTTTTTTTTAAACCGACTTATAAAAAGAACTGAAATTTACATTTTTGGTAGTTAGCAAGGACCTTTTTTTGTTCCTGTGGACAAATGAAAGCAGATTTTTCGTTTTTATACTGTATTGCTTTCTAAAGGCTCATCATCTCTTTTAGAACAAATCATTTTTAAACATAGTAAGAGCATCAGTAAGGTTTCTAAGCAAATAACATGCATTTTCTCCAAATTAATAAGCAGCTTCTAATATTCGTATATACACTCTAACGGTCAGTGCTTCCTTCTGTCTGTCGAAGATGTTCCGACCTGATCCTCACATTACACAAGCATGCCCAGGACCTACCCCAGTGCCGTAGCACATGTTTTGGAACAAAAGAATGTGGCATGGGTTAGTGCAGGGAGTGGGAACCAGGGAAAGGATAAGAGTAACTAAAAAGAGGCACTACATCCCCAGAGAGAAGAGCGCTGGAAACATCCCCAAACAGCAAGTTACGTTTGCAGACTTGGCCCACATCAGACCCGTTGAAAGTGCTGTTTACCAGCTTTACAGTCATTCTCCCTGCACTCTGGGCTTTAGAGAACCACCTGTGTCTCAGATTTAAAGCGCATACGCTAAAGTTCTTTCAGAGCGTACCCGCCACCAGTCAGTAAAATACAGTGTGCCTTAAAGTGTACATTTAATTCAGCATTTGGCAACCAACAGGTAACAGTATTTATCATGGGCCGGCCTGTCCCTGTCCCGACCAGTGCTGTGCTATTTGAAGGGAGGAGACAGAAAACAAACAAATTTAAAAGACTAGGTATTTTTCCAGGGTGGTTAGACTGAGGTTCTTGACACATCCTTCCTCCCTCTCGGCCTCTTCCACCTGAAAGAGGAAGCGGACAGTCCCGAAGACCACCTCTTCCCCTCCCCTTCCGCCTTCCACCCGAGTGTCTGCTGCCATCACTACCACCACTACCACTTTGAGACGGGTTCCTGTTATGATGCTACTTCTGCTAAAAAATTAGTCATTCACTTAGAACAAAGTGAAGGAAAATGAACAAATACATAAACTCATAGGTTTAAACTAACCTTCTCAGGTCCCTCTGCCCCAGGAGGAAAGAAGAAACCTGTACCTCCTCCTCTTCCTTTGTTCTCCCCTACGCCTGGGCATTCCGACCTTTACCTAAATAGCCCCATTTCTGTTTGACTTGCAATCTAATGTCACTTTTGAAAATGTATAACATAAAACTTAATATTGCAAATATTTGTCAGATTTTATGTCCGGAGGATATGTATAAAGGTGAACAATTTCCCTTCTCAATAGAACCTTTGAAGTGTTTATGAGTTCTGAATTAAACACTAAACAATAAGGTGACTCTTGAAAACCTCTAATAAGGCTGGGCATGTGTGTATTATCTTTATTATTATACTTTTATTAAGTATGTTACATTCAGAAAACTATAATGGGTGATAAAATGTCTGAGTCCAGTATCTTATGTCCTAGAATTACTATATGTTTTGTGTTAAAGAGTATTTTCCTGTTCTCCAGTCCAGTTGTGTTTTTATTATTTAATTTCTTTGTCTATGAGCTTGGAGGGCCTGGCCCCTTACCACTCTAGATTCATTTTGTACATATTAGTAACTTGGACTTAGTGAAGACGGAAGGAATACTGATGTGATTTTGAGAGGAATATCAAATCAGTCAGTACACCTGGCTTCCAGGTAGTAAGTTTCCCTGAGTATGAGGCTCTCCTTATTCTTCAGCCCTCCTTGATTTACCTGGCTTTCTGAACACTTCCCTCTCCTCAGCCCGCACACAGGTTTGGTCCTGCTTTCTGGCCCATCCTTTTTCTTGTTAATAGGGAAGAATGAGTCTGGAAAGAGGTTGCCTGGCACAGACCTCACCACTTGGGGAGCCTCACACAACCCTGAGCGATCCCCCAGTTCTGTTCAGTTACCTGAGTGTTCGTACTGGTCACCAACAAGCCAGTTTTGTTCCGCTGTTTAGTAGTGAAAGCGAGCTCAGCACAAAGAGGAGTCTTTGTGGTTTTGTTTTTTAGCATTTTATTTTCATTCTTCATAATAAAAAATGTTACTAGGATGTGTTTCTGTGAGATGATCATGTTGAAATCTGTACTGAAATCTGTATTTCTGATCCACTGACTTTGTTTTTCTGTTTTCCTTTCCTGCTCACACTTTGGACAGGACAATCTTTGTTCCCCTTCTGACATCCTTCAGCTAAACCTCAGCGTTAAAAGAACTGTTGAAACACTACTTTCTCTTGGGGCACATTCAGAAGAATCCAGTTTTGTCTCTCTGTCTATCCAGCTTTTGGGTTTTGTGGCATTTTATTGTACTTTAATGTTAACTCTCTGCCTGCTTTATTACGGGATCTTCCCCCTCTAGCTGAAAGATTGCACTCCAGTGACTTCCGCCTTATTCCTGTGCTTGGTAAAGGAGGTTTGTTTCTTGTTACAAAGTATTTACATATGTGCTTTTTTATTTTTCTGGCTATCAAAGAGCTGACCGGTAAAGCAGATAAATCCTGTCCCCATATGTCCAGACAAACAGCCCATCACATTAGTAAGCATTGATGATTGCTAACACAGTGAAAGGAGCAGCGTTTTTTCTCTGGGTCATTCGTCCATTCTCCTGGCCAATGTCCTTTTTCCTCTTATCACAAGTGCCAAGGTGCCTCTGATACAATCTTGCACCTGTTCTTAGAATAAGACTTAGAATGTAATATGACATAAGAAAATTACTATGTGGCCATTTTTCCAACGTTTTCAACAACTGCTCATAAAGAAAACAGTTGTACTCTTTCCAGTTGAGAAGGCAGCTGGTCACTAAGACCTCTGCATTGAACAGTGCCCTGAAACCCTGCCATCTCCCTGTATTGTGAGGCATGGGTCCACGTAAGAATTTGCTGTCTGCACATCTGGAAGCACTGGCCATATGGTCTTAATATTTTTAATTTGACCAGAATGTTCAGTCCAAAAATCAGGTAGGTTCCTTAGATCGCTATTCGGAGCCCAGTGTGTACATTTACAATAGTCCACAACAAGCAGATGGTCTGGAGCCCACCTTTCAGGATAAGGCGTCTGTCCAGATTTACTATGTTTGTTATCAGTGAACTGGGCTTCACCTCTAGAACCCTATTTATAATTTAAAATTGAAATTTATGTAATTTCCAGTACACTTGAATCATCTTATTAGGTGAACTTGTATTGAATTAGGCTGCTCAGGAGCTCGTATCTGAACAGTAGGAGCAGGTAACGTATCAGGCAGTGGTCTCTGTCCTGTACCCAAGGCAGCGAGTATTGTCGTCTTCAGGATGTTCTAAGTAGGTAAGCTGCTGACCTTAATGCTTGAAGCTACTTCATGATTGCATTCAGATTCTAGTTCTCATAAATAGGGTTTCAGAACATTCAGGAATCTCCTGAACTCAAATACGAAGGGGAATTGCAGGGAACATAACACCCTGTTGTAGAAGTCAGCCTAAAGGTGTGATTGCTTTGGTTTTCTTCCATATTAAATGGGACAGTTCTTTAACACATTAAAAAACTGTTTACTTTTAATGCTGAAACATTGACCTGACCACTGTGTTGAAAACCAGTTTTATATGGTAGTAGTGCCTTCCAGAGTTTGGAAGGCTAGCTTTGTTCTGTTTTTAAGATGTCTCGGGAGTCAAAGACCATTTGGTTTTGTGGAGTTTTGTCCCTTTAGAAGATAAAACATGCGGTCTTGTGTGTGGCTTGGGGGAGAAGGTGTACATGCTCTTCAGAGCACACGGCGCTCCCTCCAAGCTGCTCGCAGGTAAACGCGCTTCTGGAAAGCATACGCCTCCGAGGGAATGTCGAAACCACACACGGCGCAGGGCCCTTTGGAGGAGGGATCAGAAAATTGGCCCCAGAGAAAATATGCTTCCCCAAGAGCAAAACACCTGCAGGTTCATTTTAGAATAGTTCATCTGTATTGGCAGCAGTCCTCAAAGTATTTATCCTGAGTTGCTAGTTTTATAAGGTCAGAAGATTGCAGTTAACTTGTTTTATCAAGATAAGTATTAAAGTTTTAAGAAGCACAGGTACCAATAACTGTTCAAATAAATATTATATTTTTTATTGCAACTAATTTTGTAAAACTTCTTAATAATACAGTAAGTGCCATTGAAAAGTCTAGGTATCTTTTTTAATAAATATGTGCAGTCTCTTTTTTAGTGGGACCAGAATTCTGCGTTCTGTCCTCTGAGAGCAGTGTCTGTTTTTCTGAATATTTAGTCTTAAAAGAAACACCAGTGATAGGTGTTACCCTTAAACTCTGCCTTTTTCTTTCTCAAGAAAGGCTTAACCAGATATTAATGAGGCAAACCCGGTAGAAGTTTTTAACTTCCTTAAGCAAACATATAAACACTTTTCAAATATATGGTGATTAACGTATTCCTAACTAACCTCACATCAGAGATCTCCAGCATAATTTAATCCATTAAATACCAGGATATGAAATACTTCCATTTCTTCTGTAACACAGCTGGTGGGCATCCTTCCCGCAAGCAGCCTGGCTTCTGGCAGGAAACCATCTTGCATTCCTGTGGTGTGTGGTTTCCAGAGCACTTTCTCCCACAGTGTCTGTTCTGTCTGTCAGGCTTGAGCCATCTGGTAACTTGGAACTGCTTTTTTCCATTTTCCTTGCCTCGTTTTACTGATCTGCATTGCTCTTTTATGTATCGGGGATGAAAGATGTTGCTTTTACTCCATAGTGTTTGTTATCCTCTGTTGTATGTAGAGCGTATGTAACGTGTCCTCATTCCAGTTTTCAAAATGGTCCGTTTGTACTTCTAGTTGTTGTAATAAAGTGACGGTGTCAGGTACCATCTCTGTGTAGCTCCTATTAACAGAGGCCTGTTCCCCAGGTACTGACTCTTCATATCTCAGTTGACTATTATGAGGGAGAAAAGAGGTTCTTATTTTTTCTTTTTAGTTCATTGACGTTCATCCTGTTTTCTCTTTTGTTTGTTTTTATGTTACGTCGTCCCATTTCAGGAGCAATTATGTTTGCCTCTCCACATTTTAGAAGAGAAAGGGTTGAGCCAGGTCGCGGTGACGGTCCAGGCTCTCCTGGCACTTGCCCCCCCCAAGCAGCAGCACCCGTCATCTGCTGTGTAAGGACCCCCAGCACCTGGGCGTTGGCCTGGCCAAACCGGAGCAGGACGCGATTGCTGCTGCCAGCCATCTGCTTAAACAAAGCTCTTAAGTGTTCTTAAAAGGGACTGTTTCCATGATTCCTAACAGGAATATTTTGCTTCATTCCTCCGTTTTTGGGGAGGTTATATTCATTTCCATTGAACTGTTCAGGAAGACACGGTTGGTTTTCGCAAATGAAACTTAATTCTGTCATTACTGAGAACCCAACACTGAAGCCTAAACTGGCTGTGCTTTCCTAGAGAGTAGGCTTGTTTCACATCCCAGAGAGAAATCTCCTCAGAAGACTGTTTAGCTCTCCTGGAAGCACAGACATGCTAATTATCTCTGCCTGTTTCCTGCTTCTGGAGTCCTCTGGTTTCCAAAACTGGTTGTTCATTAGAATCTCCTGGAGCATTTGTTAAAATGCAGAGTCTCATTCGGTAGGTCTAAAGCGAGGCCTGGGTATCTGCATTTTCAACAGACATGGTAGAAACCAGTGTCTCAAGCTAGTTGTTTGTATGATATGGGGAGTAATGACTCTACTGTTAGCCACATTTAAAATCAAAAGCTAGATTATGATTACTTGGACTGTCTGTGCAAGGCAGAACAAAAATAACAGAATTGGGTTTTTCGGACAAAATACTTATGACCAGGCAAAACACATATAATGTAGAAGACCTAGATTTTTACGTAGTAAAACCGTTTGAGAGAGGTAAGTTGTATATAAGGCCAGAGTTGTAGGTCTCTGCCCACGCCCGCGCCCCCCCCCCCCCCACGCAGGCTGGCGACCACCACTTAAAGCTTGGTTCTGTGTGACATCCTGCTATTACCTACACATTCTAAACAGGCACTCTCCACACAAGTTCCAAATCCTTAGGCTGGTAACATGCACTACTCACCATTTGCATTGAGCCCTCCTTTCTGTTTCCCCCATGCTGCTCCCAGGGCACCTGGGCCTGTACACACCTTCCACTCACAGCACAATAGACTTCTGGCTCCCTGACTAATGGAAGATTATGAAAACAGAGTAGAGGAAGTAAAGGAAAAGCCAAGTTTCTTAATTTCTTTCAGGTAACAGTTTCCGTGGCTGAATCAAGCCACTGTGGCATGTTAAAACACAGTATGCTGTGTATCTAGCTCATCTAACTCTACCACTAGTGTCTTCTTCACTCAATCACGGGCCAAGTAAAAGGGCCCAAGAGCTTGCATAACACAAAGCTGGGAACCTTTGTTCAAGTTTAAGCCACTAGGGTCTGTCTTACTCTGTATTTTGAACCCCTTTTAGTTGTCAGCATATCTTTTGGTATTCACTGCCTTTATAAACCAGGTAAATAGACTAAGTGAAGATACTAGTTATCTGGAGTTGTGAATTGTTCTGGATTTTCTTTACCAATGCATGCATTTGAGCAAAATGTTCTCTATCACGTGAATGCAGCATCTAAAAGTAACTGGGTAAAATCATGTAGAGTTTCCGGTCAAAATAATGTTTTCTCCCTGTTCTCACAGGGAAACAAATTCAGCAGAACATTACCACTTTGTCCAAGTTTAAAATTAAAGAACATAAAACCTCTGAGCTCAAAACCCAGTCCTTCACTGTCCTTACAGAACAAAAGTAAAATGTCTTATAAGTGTTTAGAGCCAGACCCCATTATATTTACAGTTCCAAACAGACCACCAATTGGAACTTGTTTAGAATTTGTGTGCATTTTTAAACTATAGGTGTTTCTCCTTCTAGTTAACATTAAACCTCAGTACAATCTCCAAATAATGGAAGTCATTTGAAACTCAGCAAAGAGCAGGACTGTTTTGTCACCTACTATGCAAGGAATAACCCCAGAAGACATACATAATACAACATTGGGACATTTGCAACTAATTATCCCATAGGAATAAATGGAAATTTCCATTTATTTCACATTTCACACATAACGCGAAACCTTATTAATGTATTTTTATCAAACTAATTCAAATTTATATTTGAATTGCTAGAAAAAAGTTGTGTACAGTTTTGGTTGCTAACAAAAGAAAAATATCAAGCATATTGAATTTCTTTTCTTTGTCAAGATGCAAAAACATTTCATAATGTTTTTGTTGGAAAATTTATGTATTCGGTGTTTTGTATGTACTTAAAAAAAACTGGAAAGAAAACTTCACATTTAGCCTTGCTAGACTGCAGTGTTAGATGAAGACGATGTTGTAACAGTTCCACCTGACCGTTCACGAGCTTCTACCGAAGCAGTGCCGGGCCCAGTGCAGAAGTGTGAGCAGAGACAAGGCCACGTGCCCGCCCGCCAGGGCCCCTGCCAGCCACGGAGACCGTAAGTCCGCAGGTTCTCTGGAAACAGCTCATGGGCGGAGGGGCCTTTGTATTTGGCTAGAACAGAGTAGGGGGCTTCTTAGCAAGTCACTTTCTTTAATAGCTTTTTAAAATACAGCCTTACAGCTAATCAAGGAGTCTGATTTCTCTTACTTGCTACAGCTCAGCAGTGACTAATGAAGTGTGACTGTGCTGATGAGCATGATGAATTTTAACAACTGAGCGCTTAAAATGGTTATAGAAATGAAGGAAAACATGGATATTTAGAACCCTTTTTATATAAGTATTGCAGTGAGATGGTTTACAGCAGATTTCATTTTATTTCTGAAAATGTTGTAAACATGTAATTAGTAAAAGATTTTGTAAAACATTGTCCTATATTTGTATGTCTGTAAATATAATGCCTAAGTTCTAAGTATAAATATGTCAATATCATGTATGTTATTTTAAATTGCCTGTATGCCACCTTACACATTGACATTAAAATAAAAACCAACACTTCAATAGCATGAAATAAAGGCTGATTTGAAAATGTTCATACCTAAAGCATGATTTCCTTGGCAAAAATGAAAGGGTATTTAATTCCCTGAAGGAACATTAGTAGAAACTGGGTCATCATAACAGGCCCTTGAGATCGATTTTTTTTTAATTACTTTAAAGAAGTACAGATATCAGTATTGCCCTATATTTGGAATTACATATAAGGTTTAATTCACGAAATACATGTAACACATTTGGAAACTTTTCTCTCAGAAATTACCAACTGTGCTGTAGAGAAAGCTCTGGCACCCCAAACATTCTATTTGTATTATCTTTTCTGTTTTAGTCTTGATATCCTGCAAGGTAAGAATTGTTGATGAAGCAAAAGCAGACATAGACCCTGGTGTCTCACTGACCGAAAATCTCCAGGCTAGTCTTCCAGTGGGCCTGTGTCCCCCACCTGTACTGTGTGTGGGTTGTACATCCTAACATCTCAAATCTGTTTATTCGAATTATTTATTTTAATTTATAATGTATATCCCTACCTATTTTCCAGAACAGGAGCTGAAGCAGCTTACGGTAAGATATTATATTGCATGCTGCCTCCACCCCAACAAAACACTCAGGTGGTAACAAATCTAAGGCAGAAAGGAATCAACCTGTGGAACTTCACTATGTCTATATTCTGCTAGACGCTTTATAAGCATCACTTGGAATTCTGACTGAACACTTTTGCTTATAAAGAATTTTTTCACTGTAGACAAATGATAGAATCAGAAACATTATAGAAATTACTAAAGTTTTAATGCATCACAATAACTAAGCCCATGAACATATTTCTGGTAAGAACGAGCAAGAAGAATCTTTACAAGGCTCCTAGAAATACTTCCCACCAAAAGTTTCTCAGAAGAAGCCCGAAGTCAACGGTATACTCCTAATTCAGGAGTATGTCAGCAAACTAATAGAACAGGCAAGATGAAAACACCAGGCAGCACCTGGAAACGTCCAAGTAAGAAACAACCTGTAGATGAGTTCTCTGTGCTGGTAAAATGTTTCCTCCTCCCTTCAAGTCTACCTTCCTATCTCCAGAATACCAAAGGACAAGACAAGGGAATGTCACTTTTTCTTGCCTCTCCACTTGTCCTTGTCTTTGCCTTTACCTTTGGCATCCTTGCTATCGGCTTTGTCCTTCTTCGGCAATTTGAAACCACCAAGTTCCCTCCGTACCATAGTGCCTCTCCACCAGGCCTGGAGCTGGAAGAGAAAGGGAGAGTGAGTACAACTTATAACATGCCCGACAAGCTGCATCCTTTCTGCAGAAGGGAGTTGTTTTTTCCTAAAGTTACTTCTGTCTGTCTGAAACACGGAGGCAGCCACGTACACTCTGCCTACGGCAATGCTGCCCTGCTCTGCGGGACCCAGAGCCTGCCCACACAATCCAGAGTAAAGTTCTCAAGGACTAAAAATAAAGAAAAGGAATCTGATGAGGCGAATCTTTGCTTTACACTTAGAAAGCTGACTCCCTTGTACTGCTTGTCTTTATGAACATCCAAGTTCCCCACATCTAAACCGTTTGATCCAGCAGGGATGTTTGTTAGCTGGGACACAGGCGAAAGTAAGCATTCTGTCACAAATGTGCAGATAATTTCGATGGCTTCAGTAGGCTTCCTGGTGCATTTCTTGGCTTTAATGATTGATTAAAGGATGAGTACTCCTCTTCCAAAATGGATCTCGATAGCTCTCTTGAATATCTTAGTCATAGACACAACTTCTGAATGTGCTCTGCCCTACTTTAAAACCAGACTAAGCCCTAAAACCTGGGAGCAGATCCATGAGTGAAAACAAAAGTGGTCTCCGGCTAGTCTTTACATTTTTGCTCTAAATCAAGGAATTCTGCCAAATAGAAAACACCACAGAAGCTCGATAAATCCTTGCCAACTGTACATCTGAGTCTCTTTACTGGAAAGCTCATATTTGGGTTTGGATGCCTGGATCTGAATATACCTTAAAGCTTACTTTCTTAATTGACTCCACGATAGACCTCACAAACTCCTGTTTACACGCTGTAGGCTCTCGGCAGACGCTGTCCTTCCAGAGAGCGGGGCAGTCCTCTCGACGACAGTGTGGGTCCAGCCGAGGTACTTTTGCTTGAAAAGATTTCCCAGAATCCCACCTACCAGTTTCAACATCACTAATATTCATGAGTTCATATGAAACTAAATGTTAATCTTTTTTTTTCCTAACCTGTTTTTTATTCCCTACACCTTTTTTGAAACTAGCTCAGCAGAAGCTAGAAGACAGGCCGAGCTAACTCCTATAAGTAGGACTTTAAGAAGCTCCCCTGGGGGCACCTGGCTGGCTCATTCGTGGAGCATGTGACTCTTGATCCTGAGGTCTTGAGTTCAAGCCCCACATTGGGGGTAGAGTTTACTTGCGGAAAAAAAATGCCTCTCCAAGAGCTGTTTCGATTATAAATAGCATTCTTAAATTTGACCTCTGGGCACAAGTTCTAGGTTCTGCTTCCCCTGCTAACCACCACTCTCCTGGATTAAGAGGTGGGGACGTGTCCTTTGCTATGTTAACTCTCTCCCTGCACAGAGGACTGTAGGCAAATTCCAATAATAGCAAAAAGCCATGCTTCCTTACAGATCTGTCCATGCTTCAGAACAAATGAGAGGTACCTGATGTTCCTCAGTGTTAGGCCAGCTATTGGATCGAAGGTGCCCTAAGGTGTCCGTTCTGGCTTCCTACCTTTATGATGCTCTTTAATTCCAAGTCGTCCTGTTCTCTCTTCTTCCTGGTCTTCTCCTTTTCTATCCGATCCTCAATGATGACCTGCTCAAACTCCCTTATCTATAAAAGTAGACATTAATCCTAGGTTATAAGACTGTCTTGGCACGGTGTGGCCCAGCCAGCCCTGCACTTTTAATCTAAAATTTGAACATAAAGAATGCCAAATCTAAAGATAAAGAAAAGAAAAACCTTACTGGATTCCTATATTGGAAATATTCATATATTAACTTTGTAATTGTCCCCCCAGTTTTTTCAGTTTGACTAATTCAAATTTGCATAAAATCTTGCATAAAAATGAAACACTAATTTGATGTGTGATTAGTGACCTCAAAATAATGTAATTTTTTTAACTCCTAGAGTATGCATACAAACAGCAGCAGCCATCTTTTAAAAATTTGGGAAATTTTATATTTATTCAATGATGAAACCATAATCAGAAGCTTTTTAAAAATCATAATTTACAGATTAGCTTCAGAGAAATGTAGAAAATGATACAAAAAGTAGAAATGATAATAGTATCTATCCCAAGAGGTTGTTGTGAGGATTAAATAGGTTATAAATGTGAAATACTTGTAAAGTGCCTGGGACAGAGTAAGTGTTAGCTGCTGCTATCACTGTCCCCCTCAGCAGTGTCGTTACCGTCATCATCACAGGAGTAGAGTCTCAGCGAATTACAGGCATACCCCCACTGCTGTTACCAGGAACAGCAGTACCCACCTACTATCGCTCAGCTACCACCTACTACTTGGTGCTCAGCCTTGCGCTATTGAGACTGTTTCCTTACCATTTTTGCAAGGTCTTGAAGGTGTGCTAAGTCACTGGCCTTAGCAGATTTGAGAGCATTTAGTTCATTCTGTTTCGTTTCTGTGTCCTTATCAAATTTCTCCATCCAGAATTCTAGCTTCTCTTCAAGCTTCTGTTTGGAAAGAACATTAAAACATGGTTGTCACCAGGAACAAAACCTTATATACTGTATGAAATCATTAATATAAGGTTCAAGAATAGGCAAAACTTTTCTATAGAGATAAAAGTCAGAATCATGGCTACTTCTAGGGGGTGGCTTGCTTTGTTTGATTGGGAAGGGGGCATGAGGGAGATTTCTGGAATGTTGTAAATGTGCTGTCTATCTGGGGCGTGGTGGTTCCAGGAGTTTATATATGTAAATATTCATGAAACTATATGCTTAATATTTGTATAGTTACTACTCAATTTAAAAACAAGAGGAGAGGGCTTTCCAGGTATCTGGATGAGGGAAATTGGAATGGAATAAAGGATAGGTAGAAAATTCTGAAGAATAAGGGATGGGATCAGACTTCTCTTTGATTAATAATAGTAAAACCAGTTGGGAAGGGTACAGTGTCTTCATATTCCTAAAAACTAATAAATGTAAATCTAAGATTCTATACCTAGCCAACCTAGCATTCAAATGTGAGAGAAAGAAAGAACATACCTGGTCTTTCTAAAAGAGTTACTCAAGAGTGTATTTTAGCAAAGTAAAATGAAAGAGATAGTATGTGAGAGAAACAATAAAATGTATATTTAAGCTATATAATATACGATTTAAAAATTAAATTACTAAAATTCCAAATTAGGCAGTATAGTCTCGTGGTAAGAGCACAGACAGGCTCTGAAGGCAGATTGGGTTCAGCTCCCAACTCTGGCACTCAAATAAGTTAACTTAAATTCTCTAAAACCTCAGTTCCCTCATTTGTAAGACAGGAATATACAATGAATGATTTCAATATGGGACGTAGGAGAGGAAGAGAGGAGGTAAGTGAAAGCTTTGTTTTAATAAAGACAAGAAGATATAGATACTAATGGTAGACTTAGGAAGAAGAGTAAAGTATAAATATGTATGTTCAGATGTTAAGGGTTACCACTCCAAGAACAGAATGTGAAACTTCCAAACTCCTAGATCACATACCTCAAAAACCTCAAGAAGGAGACTTTAGGTGGTACAGTTACATGGGATTTTTAAAAAACATGATTCAACTAATCATTCTGATTAATTTAAAGAGAAAATACCATTTTGATGTAGCCATGTCTTTAACGTCTTTCTAATTCTTGTTAACACATTTTTTTTAAAGTTTAAGAGAGAGAGAGACAGAGAGAGTGGGGGAGGGGCAGAGAGAAGGGGAGAGAGAGAACCATGAGATCCATGAACCATGAGATCATGACCTGAGCCGAAATCAAGAGTCGGACGCTTCATTGACTGAGCCACCCAGGCGCCCCTTTTTCTTTTTTAACAAAAAGAGAAAAATCTCCAGGCAGGCAAGAAGAATTGGCTAAAATGTAATCACATCTTTTAGTATTTATTGTACTTCTATTTATTTTAATTTCTACTTACAACAAATGATACTGGTTTTTCTTTCACAGTAATGATATAAAAATCTTAATTAAAAATAAATTGATGTAGTTGTTTAGGTAATTATGTACAAAATGCAGGTGGGATGCAGATATTACAACACCATGAAAATGGTGTGCAAATAAGTTTGCACTAGAGAGCAAGAAATTGAACAATAAAACTGCCATGATTGATTCCAACAAAATGAAAGAAACAACTAGAAAGCTCGAAAAGCCAGGAACATAGGATGAAAACAGTAGGTAGAAACAAAAATCATAATAAAAATAGAGGTAAATTTCCCTATCAAAATAAGAGATTTTTAAAAATCTATCTATGAACTATTTATAAAAACCACAGCTAAAACTATATCATCAAAAAGAATGTAAGTTTGGCAGTTAACATCTGACAAAATAGAACTCAAGCCAAAAATAAGTCAAAAAGGGATATTTATACTGAGAAAAGACATGCTCTATTATTATATTACTGTTATGAAGTCTTATGCCGTTTTGGGATATATAAAGCAAAAATTATTAGAAATATAAGAAACTGACAGATCCATAGTGATCTTGGGAGACTGTCACACTTCTCTGAAATTAATAGCTCAGGTAGATCAAAATAATAAATATGAAGGATTTGACAGACTATTAGACATTTATACAAAATTTGTACCTAACAGAGATTACACATTCTATTCAAATGCCCATGGAGTACTCATGTAACTGGAGCATATGTTAAACCCAAATAAGGACTCAACAAATTCCAGCTGGCATGAATCCTACGTTTTACATTCTGAGACCACGATGGAAGGCAGTAAGAGTGCAGACCCCCAAGGGTTGTTGTGAGCAATAGAAATACAGCCTAGGGGCCCCTGGGTGGCTCAGTCAGCTAAGCAACCAACATGATTTCGACTCTTGATTTTGGCTCAGGTCATGATCTCTGTTCATGAGGTTGAGCCCCCCACATTGGGCTCTAAGCTGACAGTACGGAGCCTGCTTGGGATTCTCTCTCTCCCTCTTTCTGCCCCTCCCCCCCAGTACATAAATAAACTTTTAAAAACTGTGTTAACAAGAGTTAGAAAGATGTTAAAGCCATGACTGCACCACACTGGTATGTTCTCCCTGCTTGGGATTCTTCCCCTGCCCCGCCCCTCCGCTGCTCATGCATGCTCTCTCTCAAAATAAATAAACTTAAAAAAAAAAAAAAAAGAAATACACTTTTAAATAATTCATGCGTTAAGGAAATAAATTATAATATCTATAATTTATTTAAAGGGGTGAAAAAGGTAAGATGGATTAATGGAGAAAGTATGTATAGATATGTGATGAAGCAAGAAAAAAATGTTAATGGTAGAATCTACCACTACTGGGTGTTCACTGTAAAATTCTTTTAACTCTGTATATGTTTGGAAACACTAATAAAATGTTGGGGAGAAATAAATAAATTAGGAATTTTTTGGAAGGGAAGGGGCGCCTGGGTGGCTCAATTAGTTGAGCATCCAACTCTTGGATTTCAGCTCAGGTCATGATCTCTTGGGGTTTGTGAGATCGAGTCCTGCGTTGGCCTTTGTGCTGACAGCACGAAGCCTGCTTGGGACTCTCTATCCCTCTTTTCCTGCCCCTCCGCCACTTATGCATATCCACATTCTCTCTCTCTCAAATAAGCATTTAAAAAATTATTTGGAAAGAAATGACAACATAAGCATTATGTATCAAAACCTGTATACTGCAGCCAAACAGTACTCAGAAAATATATTGGGTTACGTGTGTGTAGTAGAAAATAATAAAATTTGAAAATAAGTGAATTGAGCTTTTAAGAAACTAGACAAAGGTTATCAACACAAGCTCAAATGAAGTATAAGAAAATAATTACTGAACATTAAAGCAAAAACCAATGTGGAAGGGAAAAGATTTGCTCAATAAAGCCAAAAGGTGGTTTTTGTGAAGATCAATAAAATGGTCAAAACTTTGACAAATCTCAGCAAGAAAAAGGGAAAGAGGATATGTTTTTTTTTAATAAAGATGAAAATGATAACTATAGAAATAAAGGAAAATTTTAAATTATAAGAGACTTTGGAGCATATTTTTATACTAATAAATTTGAAATGAATGTTTAGATAAGTTATCTCTAGGAAGCATAAGTTACCAAAAATGACTCAAAAAGAGACTCTTTACATGAAAACATCAGTAATCATTTAAAAAATTGAAAAGGTAGCCAAACTTCTTTCCGTGAAAATGATACCCAGACAAGACCGTCCACGACTAAATTTTACCAGAGTTTCAAGGAACAGATAATAATCTATTTGATTTATTTATATTTGTAGGTTTCAGAGCACAGAAAAATAGAAAGCTTCCCAACTCAAGCTGCTAAGCTAGCCTAACTGATAGCAATACAAAGAACACCAAAAAATAAATCCAAAGGTCAGCCTTGTTTATGGAATA
Source organism: Paguma larvata (assembly GCA_030068075.1). NCBI lineage: Eukaryota > Metazoa > Chordata > Mammalia > Carnivora > Viverridae > Paguma > Paguma larvata. The sequence goes on from CM057824.1 coordinate 84,309,219, forward strand.
TATAAATACAAAATAAAACTCTACAAATCAATCTAGCAGTCTGGTAAAAGAATAAAATATTATGAAGAAGTGGGATTTAACCGAAGAATTTATTTAAAAAAATTTTTTAATGTTTATTTATTTTTGAGAGAGCTAGAGAGAGTGTGTGAATGGGGGAAGGGGCAGAGACTACAGAATCTGAAGCAGGCTCCAGGCTCTGAGCTGTCAGCACAAAGCCCAACAGGGCTCAAACGCATGAACCATGAGATCGTGACCTGAGCCAAAGTCAGATGTTTAACCGGCTGAGCCACCCAGGTACCCCATCCCAAGAATTTAAAGATGACTCAACATCAATAAATCTATTAATATATTTTAATTTATTAATTTATTTTTTTAAAAAGCCCGTATCATCTCAATGGATGAAAAATATCCATCTTATAAAACTTGAATATGCATTCTAGATTAAAAAGAAAATTTAAAAAAACTCAACAAGACCAAAAGGAAACTTCCTTCCTGAACTTGATAAATGCTTATCTGCCATAAACCTACAGGGTACACCTCATACAAGCCCCATTCATGCCAGTTATCAATTTATTGCTTCTCAACTCTAAATGCATCCTTCACCAGCCAGCTTTATCAACCTGGATACTTGCTGTAAACAGTTATCTTTTGCCAGCTGGCATAATGCTAAATGTTGTCAGTAGAGGGTGCTGGAGGGACATGACAGGAGAGCTGCCCTCCTTGATTCCACTGGGCTTCATCTTTTTTTCCTGGGGCAGGGCTGGCAGTGGCATATGTATGGGACACTTATGCCACTTGTTCACCAACAAGTTTTGTTGATACAACAGGAGGATTCTTGCTTACCAATCAGTCCACAGTTCTCTGCTTGCCAGCTTTATCCCACTAGCTAGGAACCTGCTCTGACCCCAGCAACAAAGCAAATATCTCTGTTTATTCCTTCCTTGGATACTGTCCTTCAGCCCTAAGATGTTCTATAGAGTTCTCTTTTATCCTTTCTTTGTAGTCAATCCCTTATTATCAGTTAATGATTCCTTTGTTAAGTGTTCCCTGCTGAAATTACTGGTGTGGTTTCTGTCACCTAACTGAACCATGTTACAAAATTGGTACCAAAAGTAGTTTCTCTCCCACCGTCTCATTCGTATGTCTTACTAAAGCATCCAAAGTCGTTGCCACTTCCTATTCATCAGATGCAATCAACATAACACAGTGGACAACTACAATGTTTTGTAGAAAGTCAAAGCAAGCAGTATCTGCAGACCATATTGTAGCAGAGAACAGGAGAACCAACGTGGCCCTGACGTGAGCCTGTGAGGAAACGCAAATTGCTTCCAGAGGTTTTTTCACACTGATGTGGAGGCAAAGGCTTTGTTCAAGGTTAATAGATGCCCACTGAGGGCCAGTGGCCTTGGAAGAATTTCTTCAGTCAAGATACTACACCTGGAAGTGTAGCTGCAGTTGGAGCCATTGCCTGATGACATTTACAACAGTCCGCAGTCACTATCCATTATCCAAGTCATTACCCAGCTCTACAGGCCACACAGCTGAGTTAAGTGGGGATGTGATAAGCATCGCTACCTCTGCTTCTTTCAAGTCTTTTTTGTTGGCGCTAATTTCTGCAGTTGCAGCAAGGGCACAGCATTTGCTTGTGATTTACTATGTTGGTAAGAAGGGGAGGCTCCAGAGTCTTCTACTTGGCCCTTACTACCAAAATGGCCCTCACTCCATAGGCCAGAGAGCCAATGTGGAAATTCTGTCTGTTGCCAAGTATGTCTATTCCAATTATATGTTCAGTAACTGGGGAAATAACCACAGGGTGGATCCGCAGAACGAGTGGGTCCAGAGTCCATCAGACTCGAGTTAAGACTCCATCTATCTCCTGAGCACTATAATGCCTCATTTTGAGTAGGGACCACTTGAGTGTTGTTTTGGGTTCCCAGGGGTTAATATCAATTCTGAGCCAATGTTCAGTAACCTGAAAACTCTGGATATTTTCTTTTTTCCAGTGCATAGTAACTCTAATAAATAGCCACAGTTCCCTTTGGTAAGTAGGCTAAAGGAAGATTTGCAGTCTGTACCTGCAGTAATGCTGCAGAGTTCATCCTCAGGGGGACCTGTCCCCTTCAATTAAGGGGCTTTGGTCTTTGAATTGACTTATTTCCGGAAATCAGAGGAGAAACCATGACTCTTCATGTTATATACATCAAGTAATTCTTTATCAGGCTGCTCATCAACTTTGTTCATAGGGATGCCATGATTAATTAGCCGTTGCCAAACATCCCTATGGGCAAAGGTATTCTGACTTCCGGTATATCCCTGCTGCCTTTCATGGTAAATGTGTTCACCTGTCTTTAGCAGTGAAGTGCCTCCACATGTCCTCTGGCACTCCAGGACCCCGTCGTCCCCACTAAAACCAGGGAGACCATTTCAATGATGATATCACCTGTGATCTTACCCGGCCTACACAGGAAAGCAACCAAAGACCTTTTTGAGGACACAGGTGCTCCCCTCACTAATGTATTTCTCAATGCCTTCCTATAGGCGTGTCTTCTGGGAAGAAATGTCTCACAGAAACTCGTTTCAGATTTAGATAGGTGTTCAGCGACAGGTTCATAGGTCACACAAACTCACTCTGATATTCTTATTTCTCCTCCAAATCATACCAGGGAAGCTCTGGCTTCTCCACCTCATTAAATGTGGGCCATTGTTGAATCCAAGTTTAAAGCAAACTGTTAGAGTCACCTCCAGGTTCACAAGCTATCACATTGAATCCTGAATGTCTAGTAAGTATATCCATATCAAGGAATATGACTCAATCTAGCATTATATTCCATCCCTTGGTCTAACACCCTTAGAACCCATTCCCAAACATGTCTCCCTGGTTTCCACCAATATATACTAACAAAGTCTTATAATCTGTTAGGTGTATAAGCTATTTCCTTCTGAATTATAGTTATCTGGAACTTGCTGAGATTTGACTCTAGTTATGATCCAGGGGCAATAGGATTGTGCTGGGTCTTGAGAAGGAGTATCTGCCTCAGGTGAAGTTATTACCACAGCATTTTCAGAGAAAATAAGACTAATCTCTACTCAGACCCTGGAGGGCAGACTACTTCCATGCAGGCTCAGAGTTACTTGGGGGTTTAAGATTATCAATTACATCTGAATTCATCCAGGTGTTCCCATTCCAAGTTTCGGGGCCCATTATTTCCAAAAGAATGCCCTAACTTGCACATGAGAAACTTGGCATGACCATGAATTCGTGTGCAATACTGACTGAAATACCATTAAAACCAAGAATAGAAAAACGGTGCCCCATTATCACTACTACTAATCAACATTACACTTGACACTCTAGCTGTACAATAAGCCACAAAATGGAAATAGACATACTTGTCTGCAGTCAAAAAGATTTTCTACCTAGAAAATCTAAATAAGTCACTTGAAGAACAATTAAAACTAATAAGAGAGGACATAAGGAATCTACAGCAATATGCAAAAATGAATAGCCCTTCCATATACCATGCATTTAGAGACATCTAAGAATATTTAGCATTGTTATAACAGCAAAACTTGGAAACAACCTGAATGTCCACAGTCAGAAGAATGGTCAACTAAATTTTGATATGTCCCCTCTATGGGATATTATATAGCAGTTGTACTACTATATGAAACATTAAGACAAAGTAAACTAAAAAAAAAAAAAAAACAGTATCTGGAACAATATATATATACTATGATATTTATGTCACAAATATAAATAAATAGATGGAGAAATACTAAAAATGTAAGTATTTAGGTATGTACACAAGAATGTATATGAAAGAAAAAGGTGGAAGAAATCTTGGAATGAGGAGTGGTTAAGAGAGCTTTCAATTTTTAAAATATGTTTCAAATTTTATTTTTTTAAGTGTTTAATTATTTATTTAGAGAGTTGGCATGAGCAGGGGAAGGGCAGAGAGCAGGGAGAAGAGAGGACACCAAGCAAACTCTACGCTGTCAGCTCAGAGCCCAACACAGGGCTCAAACCCACCAGCTATAGGATCATGACCTGAACCGAAATCGAGAGTTGGATTCTTAACCAACTGAGCCACCCAGGCGCCCCTGTGCTGCTTAAAATTTTAATTGAAAAGTATATATTACTTGTGTTATTGGGCTGAAGATCTAGGAGACACTGAGTTTATCCATCCATTATCCATCTATCTACCAACTCATCTGATTGTTATTAAACACGTGCTAGCTATGCATCTAAGAGTTGAACAGGTAACATGGCACATAATCTTTTTTTGTTTTTGAGAGAGAGGCAAAGAAAAAGGGGAGAGAGAGAGATCCATATTCTTTTTTTTTTTTTTTTTTGATGGTGGGGAGAGCTGGCAGAGAAAGAGGGAGAGAGAGAAGATCCAAAGCAAGCTCCACACTGTCACACAGCCCAATGTGGGGCTCGAACCCACAAACCAGGAGACCATGACCTGAGCTGAAATCAAGAATCAGACACTCAACCGAGTCACCCAAGTGCCCCTATGGTACATAATCCTTAAATTGCTGGGGTATAAGACCCTGTTCCTAATAGCCTACCAGATTTTTCTTTTCAATAAAGTCCTGTGAGATAGCATCTATAAATTTTTTTCTTTCACCACAAATTTGGAACTGTTTACTGACGATCCATTAGCTTTCTCAAAGGCAGACTGAATCATAAGCTGAAAATTTTTTCCTTATTCATCCAACAAGGGATATTTTGAAAAATTCCACTCAGCTTAGTTTGTTATTAGTATTATAAATACTAATTAAAACCATTTCAGTCACATATAATTCACACAAGAAGAAATAAGATGAATAAGTAAATATATGAAAAATTGGTCAATTCTATTAGCAAAATAAAGCAAAATAAGACAAGTCATTAAATTAGCACTTTAAAAATATCTAAACTGTCTAGTGTGGTTGAGGATACTTGAAATTGGTGTCAGTAATTCACATTACTGATGGTAGTGTAGATTAGAATATATTAGCAATATTTATCAAGAGTCACAAAATGCAAGTCTCTCCACATAGATCAATGGAACAGAATAGAAAACTCAGAAATTGACCCACAACTATATGGTCAACTAATCCTCAACAAAGCAGGAAAGAATACCAAGTGGCAAAAAGACAGTCTCTTCAACAAATGGTGTTGAGAAAACTGGACAGTGACATGCAAAAGAATGAAACTGGACTTTCTTACACCATATACAAAAATAAATTCAAAATGGATGAAAGACCTAAATGTGAGACAGGAAGCCATCAAAATCTTAGAGGAGAACATAGGCAGCAATCTCTTTGACATCAGCTGTAGCAAATTCTTATCAGACACGTCTCTGGAGGGGAGGGAAACAAGAGCACAAAAGCAAAAATGAACTACTGGGACCTCATCAAGATAAAAAGCTTCTGCACAGCGAAGAAAACAATCAACGAAACAAAAAGGCAACAATGGGAGAAGATACTTGCAAATGACATATCTGAATAAGAGTTAGTATCCAAAATCTATAAAGAACTTAATCAAACTCAACACCCAAAAAACAAATAATCTAGTTAAGAAATGGGCAGAAGACATGAATAGACATTTTCCCAAAGAAGACATCCAGATGGCTAATAGACACATGAAAAGATGCTCTAGATCGCCCAACATCAGGGAAATATAAATCAAAACAACAGTGAGATACCTCCTCACACCTGTCAGAGTGGCTAAAATTAATGACACAGGAAACAACATTTGTTAGTGAGGATGTGGAGAAAGGAAACTCTCTTACACAATTGTGGGAATGCAAACTGGTGTTTTCCACTCTGGAAAACAGTATGGAGGTTCCTCAAAACGTTAAAAATAGAACTACCCTATGACCCAGCAATTGCACTACTAGGTATTTACCCAAAGGATACAAAAATACTGATTTGAAGGGGTACATGCACCCCAATGTTTTTAGCAGCACTATCGACAACAGCCAAATATGGAAAGAGCCTGTCAAGTGATGAATGGATAAAGAAGATGTAGTACATATACAATGGAATATTACTCAGATATCAAAAAGAATGAAATCTTGACATTTGCAATATGGATGGAGCTAGAGTGTATTATGGTAAGTGAAATAAGTCATTCAGAGAAAGGCAAATACCATATGATTTCACTTGTATGTGGAATTTAAGAAAACAAAACATACGAACATAGGGGAAGAGGGGAAAAAAGAGAGGGAAGAAAACATAAGAGGCTTCTAACTACAGAGAACAGACTGAGGGTTGCTGGAGGAGAGGTGGGGGGATGGGCTAAATGGGTGATGAGCACCAAGGAGGGCACTTGTGGTGAGCACTAGGTGTTGTATATAAGTGAAGAATCACTAAATTCTATTCCCGAAACCAGTATTACACTACATGTTAACTAACTAGAATTTAAATAAAAACTTAAAAAATATAAAATAAAACAAGAGGCAAAAAACAAGCAAACAAAAAACGAACAAAATACTAGTCTCTCTGACATAATACTCTCAAGCTTGAGATTCACTTTTGGTAAATAATTGCAATGAAGGAAAACAGTTATTTGGGCAAAGCTTTCATTACTGCATTATTTATAATAATGAAACCTTGGAAATAATATAAATGTAACAAAGAGTAACAAGTAAACTATGGCATGACCATTCAGTAGAACATTATAAAACTATTTTAATTTTATGAAGACACTGTAATAACATGAAAAAAAGAGTGAAAAAGCAATTGACAAAAAAAATCTCTCAAGAGTATGTTATTTTTATAATTTTAAAAATCAAATTTTATTTTAAAATTATGACTATGAGGAATCTAGAAGCAAAAAAACACAGTTTCTTTTATAATGCTAAATGATAAAGGCAGAAGATAAAATATTTAACCTGTATTCAAATTACAACTTTATAAAATATTCACTCATATAGATAACTGTGTGACAAGACATGGGCTACAACTCATTCATTAGGCTGGTAGAATTATGGTTGATTTTTTACTCCTAAAAATTTATTTCCAGGGCGCCTGGGTGGCTCAATCGGTTAAGTGTCCAGCTCAGGTCATGATCTCACGGTTCATGAGTTTTTGACCCACATTGGGCTCTGTGCTAACAGATGGGAGCCTGGAGCCTGCTTAAGATTCTGTCTCCCTCTCTCTCTGCCCCTTTCCCACTCACACACTCTTCTCTCTCTTCTCTCAAAAATAAACATTAAAAAAATTTTCTTTCCTTAAAAAAATTTTTTTTGCCTTCCTTGGTTTTTTTGTAAGTGGAGCACAAACATATCAGAGAACAGAAAACTTTGGGTGACCTACCTGCTGCTCCTTTCTAAGGAACATTTCAATCTCCACGTGAATCCGGTTCTCTTCTTCGGTTTTCAACCTTAATTTCTGTGAAAATAAACCAATGTCAGGAATTCTTGCCAGTAGGATTTGGGACGAGAAGTTCTCCAGTTTAGAGGTGTAGCTATGACAGTATTTCCGGTTTCCTTTACCAGCTGGGGTCCTAAGAGTCCTGCCCATCACTCTGGGGCAGCAAATCAGTTCCCTTTAACCCAATTTATGTTCATGGACGGCGCTGAGCCATGTGTCGGGCATTATGCTGAACACATGCCAGCATCCAAGACAAAAGGGTCATAATCCCATTGCCTGGAAAGTGATGTTATTTAAGGAGAGAAACAATGTTTCAAGGGCACAATATTCTTAGGCCTAAAAAAGGAAATTCCAGAGTGCAAAAAGTTTGCAGTCAGAGGCGAATGCCACACCCAGGGAGGAAGTTTTCAAATAAGTGAGGGACCAGAGAAAAGAGTCCTCCTAAAGGTAGAGGACACTTCTCATGTTTGCTCCTTCTCGCCTGCCTACCCTCCTGTTGGCCATTCAGCCTCCCTTCTCAAATGAGGGTCTACCCGTTATTTGCTTCTCCTGCCATTTTTCCAGTGTGATTTCCCATCTCTGTAAATTTAGGTTTGAATAAATCTCAGCACTCTTGATTGTATATTTCTCTTTTTTTAAAGTTTATTTATTTATTTTGAGAGAGAGAGAGAGCACGCGTATGCGCGCAGAAGGGGCAGAGAGAGAATCCCAGGTGGGCTCCATGTTCTGTGTGTCAGGCTTAATCTCACAAGAGCCAAAATCAAAAGTCATGAAAGTTTAACCAACTGAGCCACCCCTTGATTTTATATGTAGGTTTTAATGTTTATTTTTGAGAGAGAGAGAATGTGTGTGCACGAGCAGGGGAGGGGCAGAGAGAGGGGAAGACAAGGATGTGAAGTTGACAACAGAGGCTCGAACTCACAAACTGTGAGATCATGACCTGAGCGGAAGTCGGACCCTTAACCAATTGAGCCATTCAGGTACCCCAATTTTATATTTCTTAATGGAGGGATAAAAGGCACTGGTTGGATAAGGAAGGCAGCAGCAAAAACTCACACTTAGTGAGTATCTTGTTTTGGGGCGCTTCATTCTGTTTTTACTTTTCATCTCAAATGTGAGAGCTGAAGGATAGATAGAGCAAAGATCAAGAAAATCTCCCCCCTCGTTCCTCCTCTGTTAGCTGAAGCAGTATGAGGAATGATGGCTCAATGCCATGTTCATTCCTCAGGGAGCAGTGATTACCTCTATCTCTTCCAGCAAGAGCTCCTCTGTTTTGTTACATTTCTTCTGGGTCTGGGAGATCTGCAGCTCAGTGTTTTTCTTCATGTAGCGATTCTCCAGGTCGGTTTTTGCCTTCATCTCTTGCAACTGGTCCTTGAGGTGAGCAATATATTCATTCCGATTCTGTAGAGGTAAGACCAGGTTTCTAAATTAAAATACATTCTCCTTCCATTCAGTTCAGCCAGGGGCTAAAGCCTAACTTCTGTATTTATAAATCAACAAAGAACGGGATCCATTTTTCTGCTGTTGCGCTACAGGGAAGCTAGCCCATAATCAGGGATCGTATAAATGAAAATGAAAGATAAGTAGCACCAGGACTGTGAGATTCTTTCCTAAGTACACTGTTTGGGTATATATCTTTGGGTATACACCTTCGTATCTACAAAGATTTCCCATTACTATCTCATTTTGGGAGAAAGAGCACCGGTCTAAATGATCAAAAAAACTATCTTCCTGTGCAAGCCTCCAAAAGCTATGTTAACCTGGCCAAGTCAGTTAAAATCTCAAAGTCTTACCTTCTATAACATAAAAGCATTAATATCTGTCTTGCCTGGTATATCTTAGTAAGTGATTATAAGAAACTGAATGGAGAATATATGAAAATTCTTTGCAAGTCACTAAGTGCTTGGCAATTTTAAGGTTTCAATACTCATTAAAAAATATTCAGGGGCGCCTGGGTGGCTCAGTCGGTTGAGAGTCCAACTCTTTTTTTTTTCTTTAAATGTTTACTTATTTTTGAGAGAGAAAGAGACGGAGAGGGAAAGAGAGAGGGAGGGAGACACCAGAATCTAAAGCAGGACAAGCTCTGAGCTTCAGCACAAAGCCCAATGCAGGGCTCGGGCTCACAAACTGTGAGATCATGACCTAAGCTGAAGTCAGATGCCACCCAAGTGCCCCAGGTCCAACTCTTTTTTTTTTTTTTTTAATTTTTTACGTTTATTTTTGAGAGAGAGTGAGTGAGCACACACAAGCAGGGGAGGAGCAGAGAGAGAGGGAGACACAGAATTTGAAGCAGGCTCCAGGCTCAGAGCTGTCAGCACAGAGCCCAACGCAGGGCTTGAACCCATGAACCATGAGATCATGACCTGAGCCAAAGTCGGACGCTTAACCAACTGAGCCACCCAGGTGATCCAAGGGTCCAACTCTTGATTACAGCTCAAATCATGATCCCAGGCCCTGTGTCAGAGTCTGCACCGAGCACGGAGCCTGCTTAAGATTCTCTCTCCTTCTGCCTCTCTCCCCCACTCATGTGCTCTCTCTCCCTCAAATAAAAATTTAAAAAAAAATCTGTTCAGTATCATACTAAGTTAAATAGTGGAGATCTAATAGACATGATCCTTGCCCTCATAGACTTTACCATCTAGTGACAGAGATGTGATTTAAAAACTTTTTGGGTGTGCCTGGGTGGCTCAGTCAGTTAAGCATCCGACTTTGGCTCAGGTCATGATCTCGTGGTTCATGAGTTTGAGCCCCACTTTGGATTCTCTGTCCTCCCTCACTCTCTTCCCTTCCCACCTTGTGTTCTCTCTCTCTCACTCTCTCTCAAAAATAAATAAATATTAAAAAAAAAAAACTTTTTGAGGCGTGTGGCTGGCTCAGTTGGTGGAGCATGAGACTTTGGTCTTGGGGTTGTGAGCTCAAGACCCACATTGTATAGAGATTACTTAAAAATAAAATATTTTAGGGGCGCCGGGGTGGCTCAGTTGGTTGGGCATTCGACTTCAGCTCGGGCCATGATCTCACGGTTGGTGGGTTCAAGCCCCGCCTTAGGCTTGTTGATGGCTCAAAGCCTGGAGCCTGCTTTGGATTCTGTGTCTCCCTCTCTCTCTGCCCTCTCCCCGATTCATGCTCTGTCATTCTCTCTCAAACATTAAAAAAATTTTTAATAAATATTTTAAAAACAAAAGCAGAAAACATTTTTAAAGACACAAGGTAGGTAAACTTTTTTGAAGGTGCAAAACACTATTAAAGAATAGAATGACAGGCCACAAGAGAAACTAACAAGGGAGACCTACATTAGATTGGCTGGTCAATCTTGGGGATTCTTGGGGTGCCGGGGTGGCTTAGTCGGTTAAACATCCAACTTCGGCTCAGATCATGATCTCACAGTTGGTGGGTTTGAGCCCCGCACAGGACTCTGTGCTGACAGCTAGAACCTGCTTCAGATTCTGTCCCTCTCCTGCCCTGCCCCTCCCCTGCTCATGCGTGTGCTCGCGCGCGCAATCTCTCTCCCTCTCACTCTCTCTCTTAAGAATAAACAACAAAAACAAAACAAAACAAAAATTAAAAGGATTCTCTGGGGCACCTGAGTGGCTCAGTCGTTAACCACTTGACTCTTAATTTCAGCTCAGGTCATAATCTCATGGTTCGTGAGTTCTAGCCCCACATTGGGCTCTGCACTGACAGTGTGGAGCCTGCTTGGTATTCACCTTCTCCCTCTCTCTCTCTCTGCCCCCTCCCCTCTCTCTTTAATGAATAAATTTTAAAATACATGTATGTAAAAAATAAATAAGAAAGATTCTCTGAGGAAAGAATGTTAAATCTGACACCTGAAGGGTAAGTACGTATGTCACGTGAAAAGTGGCGTCAAGGAAGATTCTTAGAAAAAGGAAAAATAAATGCCCAAGTCCTGAGGCACCAAAACCCTGGGTACATTCCAGGGACTGAAAGAAAACTCTAGAGACTATCCCAACTACAGATGAGAGTGGGACAGGATGAGGTTGGAGAGGTAGGTTAGAAGGAACCATGCAGGACCTCAGGTGCTATTAAGTTTGAATTGTATTCCAAGAGCCATGGGAAGCTTTGGAAAGGTTTTAGTCACGGCAGTAACATTTGATTGCTTGAAAAGAATCAGATACAGTATGAGTCGTTTCACAGAGAGATGATCAGTTAGCACAACTAATAATAAAAATGCATTGCTTTATCAGAGATCTTTGTTTCTCTAAATATCAACCAATTTTAGTCTTACCATGTAAACTGGGTGGAGTTAGTTCTAAGCATTAGAAGAAGCAAAGCAGAAATCGGTTAAGATCATCCACAATGAAAAACAAATACAATTTAAAGGATCATAGGTCCCTCCAGGAGCCTCAAGGGTCTTTGGGGTCAAGCCCCGAGTCGGGCTCTGTACTGACAGCTCAGAACCTGGAGCCTGCTTCATATTCTGTCTTCCTTCTCTCTGCCCCTCCCCCACTCATGCTTCTCTCCCTCCTCTCTCTCTCTCTCTCTCTCTCTCTCTCAAAAATAAAAAGAAAATAAGCTGTGTTTAAGAAAAAAAAATTTTTTAATAAAATAAAGGATGATAGGCCCCTAAAATTAGAAAGGAATTCTTCAGGTCATTTTGTCTGACTTCTTGGTGTGACTCTATGGTGTCATTCCAATTATAGAGCAGTTCCCGTATTCCACCTGTATGGGAGCCACTCCAAGGAGACGAGTATCTCTGGCAGAGAATATGCTACAAGCCTAGTTGATAATATCTCAGTATTTTTTAGTCTCTTACAAGTTGTGGGCAATTAACCTCTCTAAGACGTTCCTCAACTGTAAAACCCTGCCAGTGCCCCACACAACTTAGCTACTCGATAAGCGTTCATCAAATAAATTTTAAGAGAATTCTTTTTTGCCTCACTTTTTTCCCTTCCTTTCTTTCTACACACTCCTCCCTTCTCCTATCTCTTCCCCATTTCGCTTTTTTCTTCCCTTCTAGTTCAAATTGTATGGCAGTCAACAATAAAGTTTGGATTTCTAGGAAGACTTGAGTTAAAGTGAAATGTGATGGTGTCACTTCCTCATCAGGTGGAATCTGAATACCTACTTAACTGCTTAGACTTTCTTTGAGACCCTGCTTATACACCACTTAAATCTATAAAACCGTTTCCAGAAAACCTCAGCCATATAAATAATCGTAGTTTTGTTTCTCACAGAATCTAACAGTATTGAACAGTTAAGTATTCATTAAATAGCATCAATATAAAAATATACTTTCAAAAACTCAGGAAAATGTTCCAGTCAGTTTTGTTTATCAAACTGAGTATTCAGTCGTTCAGAGTAATAATATGAAGATCAGAAATGCAGAGTTAAAACTCTAGGAGTTTCTGCCTGTGGCAAGCAAAAGATATTACATTGTGTAACTTAATAAGGTCATACAACATTGGTCTACAATTATACCATGCCAAGTAAAAGGCATCTGGTTTTAATGCTGTTGCCATGGGCCTCTGATTATTCTCTCCTGTATTGCTGTTCTGCACAACTTGTGGCCTCCTGTGGTGAAAGTGTGGAAACAGGAAGATATAAAATCTTGACAGTCTAGTCATGGTAAAATCATGATCAAGGCATTCTAATAAGTGAACTGAACTATCATTCCATTTCTTCATCTTCCGGTATGCAAAAAGGAGGCAGACTAGAAGCAGTGGGTTACAGGCCAAGTGTCATGAGTTATATGAATTCCTTTTAAGATTCTCACAAAGATCTGCCCTCACCACAACCCACCAGTAAAACCCTGGTTGTCCATAGCGTCTGCAGCCTTCCCCAGGATCAAGGTCTGTGGACCGATGTACCACATTTGTGGGTTTTTGTACCAGACCAAACTACTTACAAATCCCAAAACTGCCTTCAGATCTGTACTTTTTATCTGAATACAGAGGAGCATGATTTAGAAATGGAAAGAAGCAACCAATTATAGTTAATAAGGATCTGATGGCTGCCACAATATTGTAGGCCAAAAGATTTTAATGGTAGTGTCCATTTTCATAACTGAACACAAAGTAGAGATGAGAGTATGGCTCCTGGAATTTTTGGAAGCTACTTTCTGGAGAAGTTGGAGCTTGTGTTACCCCTTGGGCTGTGGCTTTGGTTGGATGGAAAAAGGAAAATGGGAATGTGGTGTATTAAAGTGAAAAAGCCACTGGAAAAAATACACTTATGTATTAAGTTAACATCTATATTTGTCTGTCTATGACTAAGAACACTGGCTGATTCTATGACAGTCTCTGAATAAACTCTGAGCTCTGAGCCACAGAGAGTCACCCATTCTAAGATGCAGATGAAACATAATCAGGTCCAAACTTCTAAAGTTTCAGGCTCCAATTCCACCCATTGCTTTCATTTCCATTTGAACTATTTCCATTTCAATTGTATCAATTTCCTCTTTTCTTTCCTTTTGTAATAATTTCCATACATCTCACTGCCTTGACTGATCTCTTTTGAGTAAACTCCTTCAAATGTAATGCCTAACTATACATAATATTATAAATGTCTAACTACAACAGAGGACAGTGAGTATATTTCCCCTGTTGTATAAACACTCTACAGTACCACAAATTGTAGTAATCAAAACGAAGAGGAAGCATTTCATACGCTTTTTACAATATTGCATGGTCACAATTGTTAGGGCTCTGTTTTGTCTTTCTTCTTGAAAGATATTATCAGTGGCACATATATACAATGGACTACTATGTGGCAATGAGAAAAAATGAAATCTGGCCATGTGTAGCAACATGGATGGAACTGGAGGGTATTATGTTAAGTGAAATAAGTCAGTCAGAAAAAGACAGACACCATGTGTTTCCACGAATACGTGGACTTTCTGAGACTAAGCAAAAACCAGGGGGAGGGGAAGAGGGGAAAGAAAAAAAAGACACAGAGAGGGAGGGAGATAAAACATAAGAGACTCTCAAAGACTAAGAACAAACTGAGGGCGAGGGGGGAGAGGGAGGAGGGAGAGGGGGTGACGGGCATTAAAAAGGGCACATGTTGGGATGAACACTGGGTGTTATATGTAAACCAATTTGAAAATAAACTATTATAAAAAAAAAGAAAGATATTATCAGTGGGTACAGAATTTGGGGGGAAAAAAAGGATAAGGGCTGAAAATCTCATAAATTTTATGAAAGACACAAATTTACATTTTCAGGCATCTCACTGAAACCCAAAAAGAATAAATATGAAGAAAATCATATCTAAACACAGTATAATCAAATTGCTGAAAATCAAAGATAAAAATGAAAATTCAAAAGCAAACCCACTATATACAGGAAAACAATTATTTGAATGACTACTATCTTCTCAAAACAAATAATGGAGGTCAAAATATAGTGAATATCCTTAAAGTACTGAAAGAAAATCTGTCAATCCAAAATTCTATACCCATTGAAAATATCTTTCAAGAACAAAGGCAAAATAGACACATTTTTAGGTAAAAGATGAGATCAGGTACTTTCAGGGTGGTATGGCCTTAGACCTGGGAAAAAGAAAATTAAGAGGACTCGTTGGGACACATAGATGGCTCGGTCGGGTAAGCCTCTGACTCTTGGTTTCGGCTCAGGTCATGATCTCATAGTCATGAAATTGAGCTCCTAGTCAGCCTCAGGCTCACAGCAAGGAGCCTGCTTGGGATTCTCTCTCCCCCTCTCTTTGCCCCTCTCACCTGCTCTCTCTCACTCTCAAATAATAAATATTTTTTTAATTAAAAAAAAGGAGAACTTGTCTACAGCAAAAATGGATTACAATAACTAGTAAAGAATTTCTTTAAGCTGAAAGGAAATGACACCAGACAGAAACTTACTGATAAATATCACAGTAAGACAATTATTTTCTTCTTTTTATATAATTTATATAATTTATTTTAAAAACAAATATAATTAAGGAAAAAACCCATATTTTTTATCTTGTGGTCTTGTGTCTTGTGTAATATATATAATGTGTATATGTGTAATACGTATGACATAGGATAAAGGAGAGCAGTGGGGAAGAGGAGAACAGTGGAACTACAGAAATCCAAGGATTTTACATTTCATGAGAAGTGGTACAGCATTAATGCTAAATAGATTGTGCAAAGAAATCCATCCAGCAACTATGTATTTAAAAAAAGCAGAGAGGTATAGGTAAAAGGCAAACTAGGTAAATTAAAATCTAAATCTTAAAAAAACCCCCAAATAATCCAAAATAAGCCAGGAAAAGATAAAAATCAGAGGAGACAAACTAACAATAAAATAAAACACATAAATGCAACAACTATATCAATAACTACACTAATGTTAATGGAGTAAAGACTGATTAAAAGGCAGAGATTGTCAGAATGCAAAATTTTTTTTATAAAGCAAGATCCGACTAGATGTTTTCTATAGGAGATGTGCTTTGAATATAAAGGTGCAGATAGGTTAACAGTGAATAAGTGAAAAAAGATAAACTATACAAACAGCAAGCTGAGAAAAAAAAAGAAAGAGCATATCAGAGAAAATACGTTTTAAGACAATGAGCATTACCATATATAAAGAGGAATATTTTATAATGATAAAAGGGTCAATTCACGAGGAAGACATAATAAAATCTTCAAATATGTTTTTCTATTCCTTCTGACTAAAACATTCTTCTCCTCCTCCTCACCTAGATGTAACTTGTAGATACCCCTTTAAATCTCAGCTTAAATATTTTCTTGGGGTGTCCTTCCTTGACTCACTGCCCTTAGTTCAAGATCCTTCCTCTGTGTATCCATAACCCCCTGTATCTGCATATAACACACATACTTTTTCTAACCTTGTGTGTGAATACAGAACATACTTTTTTTTAGAACTTATTTATTTATTTTGAGAGAGAGAGAGAGAGAGAGAGAGAGGGAAGCAGCCTCCATGCTGTCAGTGCGTTTGTGTCTCACAAACTGTGAGATCATAATCAGAGTCGAGATCGAGTCGGACGCTTAACCGACTGAGCCACCCAGGTGCTCTAGAACATACGTTTTTTTAAAAAGTGCACAGGGGTTCCTGGCTGGCTAAGTCAGTAGAGCATGCAACCCTTAATCTCAGGGTCATGAGTTCAAGCCCCATGTTGGGCATGAAAAAAAGAAAAGAAAAAAGAAAAAAAACGTATATCTCTAAGTTAATATATATCCAAAAAAATGTATATTTCAGTTATCATAAAGTAAACCCTACATAACCTCTCAGGATAAGAAACAGAATTGACATGAACTCCCCTGCATCTCAGGGGATTTCTCAATCACTAATCTCTTTCTCTTCCCCAGAAGTATCTACTGTCTTTAATTTTATGGTAAGTTTCTTTAAAGTTTTATAATCTAAGCATTCTTCCTTAACACAATAGTTAAGCTTTTTGAACTTCCTGAAAATGGAACCATACAGTATGTCTTCTTTGGGTCTGGACTGTTTTGCTCCACATCGAGTTTATAATTTGGTAGCTAGAGTTCATTAATTTTTAACTTTAGTATTCTAGTGAATGAATGTATCATGTCTGATAACCATTTTGGTTGTTTCCATTTATAACTACCACAAATAATGCTTTATTGATCATTTTTGTACATGATTCCACATGCACACAGATTCCATTGGGTAGAATTGCTGGGCAGCCTCGTCTCTTTACTTTTGATAATACTAAATTTTTTCCACAATGGTAGGACCAGTATACTCAGTATTAGTGTATTAAAAATTCCATTACTCCACATCGTCACCACGCGGTATTAGAAATCATTTTAATACCAGATATAATACCAATATAATAGAATTAACTATTCTAATGGGTAGATAATTATCTCCTTATGGTTTTAGTTTGAATTTCTCTGACGATAATATTTCCATATGCTCACTGGCCGGTTGGATATCCTTTTTGAAGGTGCCTCTTTACCCTCTTGATTAATTTTCCATTAGATGGATATCTTTTTCATTAATTTGCAGAAGTTCTCTGTATATTCTAGATCTAAGTCCCCGTTGGTTATGCCCTGGATCATCTCCTACTTTGTGGCTTGCTCCTCTCTCTCTCCCTATTGGTATCTTTTAATGAACAGAAGTTTTAAATTTAATATAGTCAAATTCTTCAAACTTCTCCTTTGTAACTTCACCTTTTGTGACCTGTTTAAGACATCTTTCCCTATCCAAGGTCAAGATAATAGTCTCCTATATCATCTAGAAATACTATGCTTTAGCCTCTCACATTTAGATCTATAATCACATGGAACTGACTTTCATGCATGGTGTCAGGTCAGAGTAAAGTTTAATTTTTTTACATATAGGCACCCAATTTCTTCAACATCATTTATTAAAACACTTCCTGCTACCACATGATTCACCCTTCGTGAGTTCAAGCCCCACGTCGGGCTTTGTGCTGACAACTGGACACTGGAGCCTGCTTTGGATTCTGCATCTTCCTCTTTCTCTGTCTCTCCCCTGCTCACACTCTATCTCTCTCTCTCAAAAATAAATAAACATCAAAAAGAATTTTTTAGGGGTGCCTGGGTGGCTCAGTCAGTTGAGTGTCGACTTCAGCTCAGGTCATGATCTCACGGTTCGTAAGTTGAAGCCCAGAACCCGGCTTTGTGTTGACAGCTCAGAGCCTGGAGTCTGCTTTGGATTCTCTGTCTCCTTCTTTCTCTGTCTCTCCCCTGTTCACACACTGTCTCTCTCTCAAAAATAATAAATAAACATTAAAAAACATTTAATGTGAGCTATAAGCAAAGGGTTAATAGGGATAATGATGTAAAAATCACTACCAAAGGTACTTTGTAATTAGTAAATGGAAAATAAAAGAGGATGTTGGGGAGGGGAAAGAGAATTAAGCAATTTGTTCAGAACACATAAAGATAATGTCTTAGAAGAAAGGCTAGTGATCATTTTTAGACGATTCTTCCAAATATAGTTTTAAAACAGTCCTCTAACTTCTATATAAGGTAATAATGAAGATTCTCTTATCTGAAGCAGAAACTTGTCCAAATAGGTAGGCAAAAGCTGATATTAAGCTATATTTTGTAACTTCTAAACGCTAATAGTGTTAGTCATCCTAACAGAACTAATTTCTAACTGCCTAGGCTGTACCCCCAAGCATTGTTTTGCAAGTCTATTGCTTAAAATCTGGGATGCATTTTCTTATAGAGGTAAATTAGATATAAGGTTAGGTCCTAATGACCATAAAAGCTCATTAAATCCGCTCTGTACGTGAAATATAATACAGATGACATTATTAAACCTAACCATCATGCATAAAAGGTTTTATAACGTGCTTAATGTCCTATCTAGGACTATAGTCTCCCATCTGGGATGCTGGAACACAAGAGACTGCCTGAGATGAGGTCTCCTGTAGGGAAGCAGTGGGTGGTGTGATAGAGTAAGATGGGAGGGGTAAGAACAGACTAAGAGTTTCAGAGGGTTAGGGTCTCCCCAGGTTCTATTCTGGGCCCACTCTTGAGCTACTCTCTTTATATTTTCAGTAGTAAAGGCACCCCAGAGGAGACAACAATTTCTCATATATAATTCTTCTTTGCTTAAGAAAGATGGCTTCTGAGCCAGGTCCAGACCCTTGTGAGATGGACAGCCTTCTGCGGCAAGGGGAAATGCTTTGGGCTCCACGCAGCCTTGCAGAACTCTCCTGTCAACGCCAAGAATCAGGCCATGAAGGAACAAGCCCAGGACATGGTACTGAAAGTGCTTACAAATTTTAAGAGCAGAGAAATTGAGCAGGCTGTGCAGTCACTGGACAGAAACGGCACTGACTTGCTAATGAAGTACATTTCTAAAGGGTGTGAGAAGCCCACAGAAAACAGCAGTGCAGTGTTCCTCCAGTGCACGAAAAGGCATAAACAATAGGAAGACCAGGCTCCATTATAAGTTCTTACAGCAAGAAAGACTGTTTAAAAACAAACAAACAAACTGACTTATGTTACCTTGAGAATTTTGGATGCACAGGCTGATAAAGAAGGGATTGACAATGGTCCATCTTCCTAGGGACTCGCAGCTAAACAATTTCAGAACATGAATCCGCTGAAGTGTATTTTATTTTCAAGGTGGAGGGAGAAATCGTCTGTTTCCTAAATCCTTTGCAGGATCTGGCAGTCTATGCCTTTGTCCACGAGTAACACAGAACTGACATAACTATCTACTGGAGTGGCTGGCCAGCGTTGGTCAGGTGTACCTGTGTGCTCTGCCTGTTTAAAATGGGGGAGGGACGATCTGGGCAGGTGCGGATCCAAGGGCTGTGGTAAAATGGAGAGCTTGTTTTTTTTGAAGTAGTAAAACTTCAAGAGTTTATGCAGACATCCCGTCTTCACAGAGAATACAGGCTCTCTTGGGTTCATTGAAAAGTGCCTGCTGTGTCAATAAAGGTCTTGGGGAAGGTGGGAGGAAGGAAGGAAGGAAAGAAGGAAGGAAGGAAGGAAGGAAGGAAGGAAGGAAGGGAGGGAGGGAGGGAGGAAGGAAGGAAGGAGCCTTCTACATAGCTGTTTTAACTCAGTAACTTTTGGTGTTGGCCAGGTAGTTCTTACCTGTACTTCAGCTTGCCGTTCTCTTTTGACATTAACCAGCTGTTTTTGAAGAGCTCGTATCTGTTTTCTTCCTTTTTCCTCCCTAGAAGAATTAAGAATGATTTGTTTAGGGAGGTGTTACTCATACTCTAGTGTGCACAAGGATCAACGCTAATCTTAAAAAACAGATTCCTGGGCTCTACCCCAGAGATTCTGATTCAGTAGGTCCAGAATGGGGCCCTGGGATTTGCATTTCTAACAAGTTCTCAGATGTTGCTAATGGTACTGGTCCATGGAACACACTTTTAGTAACACTTTACAAAAGACTGTGATTCGTTTTAGTAAGCCAGAGGATGTTTCTGGTTTACGTGTTGTATCTAAAACAGCTGCTGCTGAGGACAAGCTAAGAGGAGGAGGAACGGGCAGAGGAAAAAGAAGAATCCTTTCTATTCTGAACTTCGCATATTCTTGCCTCACAATAATCTTAGAAGGTAGTCTCTATCATTCCCCCTATTTTACTGAGGAGGAAAATGTGGCTTACAGAGCTGAGGTAACTGGCTGGGGTGGACATGAGAATGTGCCTTACAGACAGATATCCAACTTCAGGGGGTATACGTGAAAAGGGTCCCAGTTGTAGGCCCTGAAATCCTTCATTACGTGTGTTCTGAGGCCACACTTCCCACCGGTTGCTCCCCGCCAGTTTGTGAGTCGGCAGGGATACTAAGGCAGGCCCTTCCTGGGAGACCTGAGACTTCTCTGATGGTTGTTGACTTTACTTCAAGGACCCACAATGACCTTGCCAAGCCATCCTTATAATGCAGGGCATCTTCTTCCACCTAACCTCCCTCTCCTTCACTTGGGGTCAGTTCTGCATTGAATCTAAAGATTCCCTCCAAATTCTCTCTCCCACAGGTATTTTCCCCTGATAAAATATTCACATGAATAATATCATCTTGGCATCTCTCAGAAGACATGACTGACACACTTGCCATGGTCACGCTAACAATAAATGGCAAAGCAGGATTGAAATTCAGTATCTATCCAAATGAGAACTTAACTACTTTATGTTATTATTTGTTTGCACTCGGAAACAGAGTTCTGCTTATCTCCAGTATTCCCATTATTTAGGTTTAGAGAAAAAAAAAACAAAATACAAAACAATATAAGAATAAACAAAACAGGGGCACCTGGGTGGCTCAGTCAGTTGAGCGTCTGACTCTTGATTTCAGCCCAGGTCATGATTCCAGGGTTGTGGGATCAAGCCCCTGCATGGGGCTCTATGCTTAATGTGGAGCCTGCTTAAGATTCTCTCTCTCTCTCTCTCTCTCTCTCTCTCTCTCTCCCTCTCTCCTTCCCTCCTCCCTCTGCCTCTCTCCCCCACTCACATGGTCTCTAAAATAAAATTTTTTTAATTAAAAAAAAGAATAAATAAGACAATGTAAGAATAAATAAAACAAAACAAAAACTTTCCTAGTTGGGCTGCCATTACAAAAATATCAGATTGGATGGCTTATAAATAACAGAATTCGTTTCTCACAATTCTGGAGGCTGTGAAGTCCAAGATCAAGGCGCCATCATATTTGGTATCTGGGAAGAACCTGTTTCCTGGTTCACAGATAGTCATTTTCACTTGCATCTTTATGAGATCGAAGGGGAGAGGAAGCTCTTTGGGGACTCTTTTATATAGACACTAATCTCATGGGACCTAATTATCTCCCAAAAGTCTGACATAATATCACATTGAGAAGCAAGGGTGAGGTACACAAACATTCAGTCTGTAGCCACAACTAAAACACCTTACCACTAAATCGCATCTGGATAAGCATTCCTACTCAGGAATGTTTAGAAAGCATTGTACTTAACTAGAATTTTGAGACTGGGATTGTCATTGACAAAACAAACTATAGATTATGTACTTCCCATTTATAGATTACAAGAAACAGATGAGAAAGATAAAGGTGTATCTCCACTAATAAATTCAGAACCCCAAGGGCAGATTCAGTTAAACAAAAAAACAAATGTCATTTACAATGGAAACTAGAAATTAGTGGAGTAGAGTCTTCAAAATTATGAGAGAAAATGATTTTCAATCTAAAAATCTGTACCAAATTACTAACCAAGTATGAGGACAAAAAACATATTTTCACACATGTAAGATCTTAATACATTTAATTTCCATGCACCCTTTGTTCAAGAAGTTACAGAAAGACATACTCCAAGGGCTCCTGGGTGGCTTAGTCGGTTAAGTGTTCGACTTCAACTCAGGTCATGATCTCATGGTTTGTGGGTTCGAGCCCTGCACTGGGCTCAATGCTGACAGCTCAGAGCCTGGAATCTGCTTTGAATTCTGTGTCTCCCTCTCTCTGTTCCTCCCCAGCTTGCATTCTGTCTCTCTCTCAAAAATAAAGATAAAAAAAAGAAAAAGAAAAAGAAAAAAAGACATGCTCCAACAAAATGAAGGATTAACACAAAAAGGAGGAAGAATGGGAGTCTAGAAAACTGGATCAAATGGAAATCTCAGGATATGAGGGGAAGGCCCAGGAGCATAGCAATGCTGCAGGCTCCGGGAGCAACAGCAACAAATAGGAGAAAAAGAACAGAAGGGAGTCTCAAAGAGGGGGGCAGGGGAAGGGAAGACTTAATAAGTATGACTACAATTAGAGAGTTTCAGAGCTCGGTTGAAGAGCTGGGTGCTGGATTTGGAACAGAAATGTCAGAACAGGCAGACAAAAAATGGCAAGATTCAAATCCAGGAGAAAAAAAGTTGTTTAAGAAAGGAAATTTAATCATTATATATACTATATGTCCATCTATGAACTATTTATACATCATCATCAAAACACTTAAGTATTAATTTAACCAAAAACTGTGCTCTAACTACTCTATGGGCATGGAAAAAACTCAGTAGATTACATCTAAAATTATATTGCCGACATCCAACTCTTGATATCTTGATATAGGCTCAGGTCGTGATCTTGCAGTCATGACATCAAGCCCCATGTTGGGCTCTGTGCTGAGCGGAGCCTGCTTGGGATTCTCCCTTCCTCTCGCTCTCTGACCCTCCCCCGCTCACGTGGGAGTGTGCGCTCTCTCTCTCTCCTGCTCTCTCAAAATAAGTAAACTTAAAAAAAAATAAAATTAAATTTCTATTTCCACTAGTGTTGTTTGCCATAAAGATGAAAATGAGCCAGCGTGAGAAATGAAAAATGGTATAGAACTGATTTGAATGTAAATATTTCCTATATGTGTATTGGCCTACTGTGTGTCCCCTTCAGTGAACTGTCTTTTCCTATCATTTTAGGAATGCCATATCAAAAGATGTCTCCCCTATCTAGACCAGACTACACTTTGATTCATCATCATGATGAAAGGAAATTTCAGCACACTAAGAGATAAAGATCAGCTAGCCTATTTTCCTTTCACTATCAAAAGCAATGCCCAATTAAAACAGCAATGAAACCACTACACGCTGAATAGAATGTCAGAAATCCAAAAGATTTACAACACCAAAATACTGCCAAGGATGTGGAGCAATAGAATCTCTTCGTTCGTTGTTGGTGAGAATGCAAAAGTCAGTTTGGCAGCTTCTTACAAAATTAAGTCATGTCTTACCATGACAACCCAGCAGTTATGCTCCTTGATATTTCCTTGACTGAGTTAAAATTTTACGTGCACAAAGAAACCTGTACATAGATGTTTATGGCAGTTTTATTCAATAATCGCCAAAACTTGGAAGCAACCAAGTTGTCCTTCAGTACGTGAGCAGATAAACTGTGGTATATGCAGACAATAAAATATTATTCTGGGGGCACCTGCATGGCTCAGTCGGTTGAGCATCCAACTCTTGATTTCGGCTCAGGTCATGATCCCAGGGTCTGGCTTTGTGCTGAATGTGGAGCCTGCTTGGGATTCTCTTTCTCTCCCTTTGCCCCTCTACCAGGCTCCCACTCTCTCTCTAAAATTAAAAAATATATATATTATTCTGTGCTAACAAAGAAATGAGCTGTCAAGCATGACGAGACATGGAAGAAACATAATGCGTACTACTAAGTGGAAGAAGCCAATCTGAAAAGGCTACGTGCTGTATGATTTCAAGTACATGACATTCTGAAGGAGGCAAAACTATTAAGACAGTGAAAAATCAGTGGTTGCCAGAGGCTCGGGGGGAGGGTGGGAGGGATTAATGGGTAGAACATAGAAGATTTGGGGGGCAGTGAAACTATTCTGTATAAAACTGTAACAGTGGATGCATGTCAGCACACATTTGTCAAAACCCACAGAATGTATAACAAAAAAGTGAACCCTAGGGGTGCCTGGATGGCTCAGTTAACCATATGACTCTTGATTTTGACTCAAGTCATGATCTCACGGTTTGTGAGTTCAAGCCTTGCATTGGGCTCTGCACTGTCAATGCAGAGTCTGCTTGGGATTCTCTCTCTCCTTCTCTAGAGGTAGACCGTCTGTAGGGGCAGAGCCCTTCCCCTGCTTGCTTCTTCTGTCTCTTAAAATAAATAAAAACTTAAAAAATAATAATAAAGTTTTTTTAAAAAGAGTGAACCCTAATGTAAACTATGGACTTCAGTTTAATAATGTACAATAACGTTTCAATATTGGCTCATCGATGATAACAAAAGTTGCATTAATGTAAGATGTTAATAATAAGAAGTATATAGGAACTGTCTCTTTTTTTTAAAGATTTTATTTTTAAGCAATCTCTACACCCAACATGAGGCTCAAACCCACAACTCTGAGATCAAGAGTTGCATGCTCCACCAACTGAGCCAACTGGGTGCCCTAGGAACTCTACTTTCTGCTCTGTTTTTCTATAAACTTAAAACTGAACTCTACGGGAAAAAAAAAAAAAAAAAAAAGCAATGCCCAAACAATACTCACATAGTATCTAAGTTATGTATACCTTTCTGTCACAAATAGGAATAGTGCTGGTGTGGCTTGCACATTATTAGTGACCTACATTCTACAGCTGAGTTCCAATAAAGAGCATCCGGGTTACCACTTCAGCAAGCAGAGGGGCTATTCTGGCTCCTTTTGTTGGCCTTTCTAGAGTAGAGGCTGAGTGACCATGATTGAAATTGAAATCTTGGACCTTCTGACCAGTTGTTTTTATGTCTTTCAGTACTCAACCTTCATATAAGAAGAATTTTATCTTGGTCCCAAAATCATCTGTTTGTGTTCAATATCTAAAGATATGAAACTCTTTGGAATTAGTTGAAAGGTTCTGGAAAAGAAAACTTCCCTTGGCATGCTTTTTATTATCACCTGCTATTGTTCAGGGATTTTCAGTGAATTTGGTCTTAAGAAAGATTACTATAAAGGCATCCAAATCATTAAGAAGAAGTACAACTTTCAGTATTTGCAGATGACATGAAAACCAAAAGACTACACCAAAAAACTGCTTAAACTGATAAACAAATTTAGTAAAGTGGCAGGATATAAAATCAATGTATAGAAATCTGTTGCATTTCTATACACCAATAATGAAGCAACAGAAACAGAAATTAAGAAAACAATCCCATTTACATACAATTGAACTCAAAAAAATGAGATGCCTAGGAATAAACCTAACTAAAGAGGTGAAAGATCTGTACTCTGAAAACTAGAAAACACTGATGAAAGAAACTGAAGATGACACCAAGAAATGGAGACCTTCCATGTTCATGGATTGGAAGAACAAATAATGTGAAAATGTCTATATTGCCCAAAGCAACCTACACATTTACTGCAATCCATATCAAAAGGCCAACAGCATTTTTCACAGAACTAGAACAAACAATCCTAACATTTTTATGGAATTGCAGAAGATACCAAATAGCCAAACCAATTTTGAAAAAGAAAAGCAAAACTGGGGGCATCACAATTCTGGACTTGAAGTTATATTACAAAGCTGTAGTAATCAAAACAGTATGGTAACGGCACAAAACTAGATACATAGATCGATGCAAAAGAATAGAAAACTCAAAATAAACCCACAATTATGTAGTCAGTCAATCTTTGACAAAGCAGAAAAGAATACCCAATGGAAAAAACACAGTCTCTTCAACAAACAGTCTTGGGAAAACTTGACAGAAACATGCAAAAGAAAGAAACTGGCTCACTTTCTTACACTATCTACAAAACTAAATTCGAAGTGGATTAAAGACCTAAATATGAGATCAGAAACCAGAAAAATCTTAGAAGAGCACACAGAAAGCACA